>OV928043.1:1077500-3577500 GCA_931315375.2 Opisthograptis luteolata
ACAAAACCACAACTTTCACGCAATTTTTGGAACAGGCGTGGCTGATTTGCTTTGATTTGAAGAACATAGGTTAAGAAACGTAGCGGTGGCGTTGGACCACCTGTCACCACCACTGGCCCTGCTTGCGGTCGATATGAATCAAAGAAGGGTGAATGAAGCGATGACGGCTGACAGGGGGAGAGTGGAAGAAAAATACATATTGCGGCGACCCTGAATATATGGAACCAGGGCAAGAAGAAAGGACATATTACCTGCTTCCTGGCTGCCGAAGTGTCCCGGGGTGGGTCCGTAGCTAGTCCACTTGATGAACATGAGGAGCACCATGTAGAAGAACAGCAGAGTCAGGAACATAATCTGGGGGATGAACTCGACGTAGATGCTGATGCGGCGCTTGAAGTACCTGCGGGGAGTAAGTGGTATTAGTCGAAAATAGATTTTGCTTTTGTTATTATTTACACGGTAGCGTTCGACGACAAGTCACCTGATGTTAAGTGACGATGTGGTCGAAGATGGCGCCACGCTACACCTGGACTGGGAACTGGCTCTCAAGTGAGGCTGCCGGAACACACCGATAGGTGCTTCACGACAGATTCTTTTCTTTTAGTTCTTTATTACATCCTGAAGGGCAGTGTTACAGGGTAGAAAAACTCGTTAAAAATGTGTTTTAAAAAAACACATGTTCACTAGCTTATTGTATTAACTTCCTGCCTTAAAAGATATTTACTAGAAATGTTTACAATATGCACATATCTATACATAAAATGAAATAGTAACAGGCCCATACACACAGGCGTACGATATAGATAATGAAAGAAAAACTAATATGGGGGGCCAGAACAACAGTCATTGGAATTTTTATCTGTCTGTCTGTTTGTTTGTATATGCATCACGCAAAAACTACATGTATTTCTAGAGGTCTAACTTAAAATATATTCTTCATTTTATCGTAGGAAAACATCTTTGATTTATTTTTCTTATGAGCGAATTTTTCTCTAGTGTCGCAGTAATCAGGCCACCGTAATGGCTTCACGACTAGTTTAGCCGGGACCGACTGCTAGTACTTACATGTGATTCCATAGCGAGAGGCAGACACCGAACAACATGTGGAAGACACCGATGATGATGGAGATCTTCATCTTGAACGCGTTCATGAAGATGATCTTGTTGGAGTTAGCGAGCTGGGGGCACATATGACGTCATTAGCTAGGCTTTAAATGTTAAATTTACAACTAGCTCTACCTGTTTCTCTCTTACTTCCATACACCGGCAAAACAACAGACAAGAAACGTGCGGTAGGTATTTTTTTGGACGCAATCACATTTTCGCTCACACATCACATTTTTATAGACGCTCTGTAGGTAAGCGTCCCACTAGGTGGACCAACGACATTGTAAGAGTCGCAGGGTGCTGATGGATCATCATCAGCCTTTCACGTTCCCACTGCTGGGACTCACCACGCTGGCCCAGTGCGGGTTGGTAGATGTCGCATGCCCTTGAATGTTGCAGTTCTCGGACATGCCGGTTTCCTCACGATGTTTTCCTTCACCGTTTTGAGCGATGGCATATCCGCACATAACTTATCTAGTCATAGATGCGGGGCCGAGAGGATTCGAACTGGGTGTCGGCGCCTTGTAAGTCGCACGCGTTACCGTTCGGCCACCATCGCTAGCTGATGGATGCAAATGGTAGCGTTAAAAGGGGGAGGCCCGTGTTCAGCAGTGGACTTCTTCCAGCTGATGATAATGATGACATAAATAATAAAATAAGCCACTGACCTGCCAGACGGGGTCAATACCGAACGGGTACGGAGACTGCAGGTAGTCTTGAGAGTCAGGATTGAGCTGCAGCAGCTTGTTGGACATCAGCGTGCTCTCGTTGTAGTTCCCGCGCCACGACGAGCCGAATATGTTGAGACTCTTCGAGAATATGTCGTTGTATATGAGCCCGGTGTACATCGAGAACAGGCCCATTAGGAGCACGATGTACCGACCGCCGAAGAATATGTTCCAAATCTGTCGACAGGATTATTTGTTAATGACAATACAGAAAAGAAGTTATTCATTTTTCATTTAGAATCTGTCGGTGTGTTCCGGCAGCCTCACTTGAGAGCCAGTTCCCAGTCCAGGTGTAGCGTGACGCCATCTTCGACCGCATCGTCACTTAACATCAGGCGACTTGTGGTCAAACGCTACCCTGTAAAAAGTAAAGTAAAGTAAAGTATCTATGAAGGAGCGAAAACTCAATTTCAATACATGTATAAGTATTCATTTTATTTTACTTTTAGTATCCACAACACCCAAAATATTTGCGTTTTTTTAATGCACAATTATTTGCCCTATAGCAGGAATCGAATCCGCGTCGCAGTGGGCTGTTTGCCCATTGCGCCACATCGGTCGTCAAAAATCATAAATGGCTAATTCCCTTACTAGTTGTGCCCCGCGGTTTCACTCGCGTCTTCCCGTTATCCCGCAGGAACCCTTTTTCGGGATAAAAAGAAGCCTATGTGTTAATCCAGGGTACAGCTATCTCCATTCCAAATTTCATTCAGATCCGTACAGTAGTTTTAGCGTGAAAGAGTAACAAACAAACATCCATCCGTCCATACTATTTTTTACGTTTATAATATTAGTAGGAAGTAGGATAACTGCGCCTCAAATAGTCTTGCTACCTAGTGGTTTCCCTCGCATACCTCGCTGTCAATCTTCTTTGCCTGCAGCGGCTTCTCCTTGTAGCACATCCAGAATCCAAAAGCGGCCATCAAAGCGCCGTGGCCGAGGTCGCCGAACATCACGGCGAACAGGAACGGGAACGTTATTATCGTGTACGGGGCTGGAAAGTAACGTGGGAATATGCTATTATCGTGTACGGAGATAAAAAGTAACCGCGGAATATGCTATTATCGTGTAAGGAGCTGGAAAGCGACGTGGAAATATGCTATTATCACGTACGGGGCTGGAAAGTGACGTGGGAATATGCTCTTATCGTGTACGGAGCTGAAAAGCAACCTGGGAATATGCTATTATCACGTACGGGACTGTAAAGTGACGTGGGAATATGCTATTATCAAGTAGGGGGCTGGAAAGTAACGTGGGAATATGCTATTATCATGTACGGAGATAAAAAGTAACCGCGGAATATGCTTTTAGCGTGTACGGGGCTGGAATGTAACGTGGGAATATGCTATTATTTATTATTCTAAACCATACTTTAAGACTTTTCTGTGATTACTGGCCCGTTGCCTATATGTTCCTCATAAATACGTAAAAGCGACATACCAGGATTGACCTCCCGGTAGGTGGCGACACCGTACGCGTAGATGAGGTTCTGGAAGGCGATCGTGAACTTGTTGGTGCGGTTGTAAGTGGGCGGGTCTTCCGCCGTCTCCATGCGGTTCAGGATCGGCGGCACTGAGCTGCCGCTCCTCTCCTATAGCAAGAGACCTGGTTAGAATCCGGACACTGTAACTGTTCTCGAGTGGCGACCACGAATCGGAAGTCGTTCTGTAGGCAGGCCCCTCACTAGGTGGACCGACGATATTGTAAGAGTCACGGGAAGCTGATGAATGCAAATGGCTAATAGCTATTCATGGTGGTGTTCAAAGGGGGAAGTCTATGTTCTGATGATAGTGACGATGATTGACACTGGCAGGTTAAGCCATTCAAGGAGACATGATAAACATTTCCGGTGTGTACCGCCAGCCTGACTTGAGAGCCAGATTTTACTGCTGGCATAGCATGGCGACACCTTCGACCACAACGTCGCTTAACACCAGGTGACTTCTGGTCACATTGGCCCTCTTCCTTCACAGTTTTGAGTGATGGCAAATCCACACATAACTTATTAGGTGCGACACCAAAAGGATTTGAAATCAGTAGACACAAAATCACCGACACAGCTCTCAGGATTTGCAAGTTGAAGTGGCAATGGGCAGGCCACATCGTTCGACAAACCGATAACTAATGGGAAAGAAAGGTTCTCGAGTGGCGACCACGAACCGGAAGACGGTTCATGGTGGCATTTAAAGGGGGAGGCTTATGTCCAGCAGTGGACTTGTTCCGGCTGATGATAATGACATATGTAAAGCGTCCTCACCGTCCCCCTCCTCAGCGCCAGTTGTATGGTCTCCATATCAAGTGCCGGCACCCAGCACTCGGCGATGAGACACTTCTGCGTCACGTCCAGGTTGAACAGGTTTAGGGTGTGGTAGATGGCCTTGATCTTGCGCACCTTCACGAACCAGTTCTTGATGTTCTTGGCTGCGGCGACGAGCACGCGGTGCCTGTGGTCCTGGGTCTGGCCCAACACCTGGAGAGAAACGATGGTGGTTAGAGGAATCATACACATATGCGCGACTCTCGGCCTATGTGGCGCAATGGGCAAACAGTTGACTGAAAAGCGCGAGGTCGCGGGTTAAATTCCAGCTACAGGACAAATATTTGTGCATTTCAAATGTAAAAGCGCAAGTATTTGGTCTATGTCTGGTTGTAGTGGATGCCACATCAACCAGACACAGAACAAATCTGATTGTTGTACTACCAAGTTTTCAATTTCTTAACTAACTCAAAATCGGTTCATCCATTTAGGAGCTACGATGCTACAGACAAACACATCGAAAGACACTTCTTTTTCATCGAGGATTAAAAATAAAAATAAAAACTAACTACATATTAATTATGAGCTGCAATATGACGAAGCAAATGCTCAAATACTATTGCAAAAATATCTGCAGCTTTGTCGAGGTTAATGGGATCATTACAGTCTTCGCAGTATCTGATTATCTTGGAAGGATACAGAAAAAACTTAGTCCTAACCAAAAATACACCTTACAGTGTTGTATATTACGCATATTTTCTGTCTTTAAAGAACAATAAAACCCACCACAAAACCATATGTTACTCCGAACTAAGACATCATTATGCAGTGTCCTACGTCCAGCTAAAAATGCGGGCACAATGCATCGTTATCACTATGTATACACTATACACGTACTAAATGCCAACATATATAGTATGTATGTTATGTATGTTATGCAACTAATGAGCTGTAATCATGTATGCCCGTGTCAAAGCCTTTTGCGACTATCATTATTGAGCACACAATAGCTGGGCGGTTTCTCGGGATCTACAAGTGCTATGTAATACAATTTATAGGAACCACAAGTTAAGCCATCATCATCAACTAACTAACTGAGAAGGCGCAACGACCCAATGTGAGTATTGGCGTCCGACAATAAAAGACGGCACTTCGGTCCTGCGCCACCTCCTGCCAGTTCTCCACCCGGAGTTCGCTCAAATCCTTCGTGACTTCATCTTTCCAGCGATACCTGGGACGGCTGACCGGGCGTTGGCCACTCGGCCATCTCATCATCATCATAGCGTTTGACCGCAAAGCACCTGATGTTACGAGACGATGTGGTCGAAGGTAACAACACGCTGCGTCTGAACTGGGAACTACCCAGCTTTCCAGTAAGGTCATCTATAGGTGCTTGGCGGCAGATTCGTAACTTGAAGGTAGCTAACCAGGCAAGCATTAGAAAATTCCCTACCACCAAGCTATGGTTTCATCACGACTCCAGCTACAGGACAAATATCGTAAACAAATATCCCATCGTCGTAACCTCGAGCTCTGTGCTTGATTCTAATTAACCCACGGCCTACGCAACCAACATCAAATTAGTAATTTTCGTGTATAAATGACTAGAATATAAGTGAGTAGAAATGATCACGTCCGTTTTTAATCGACAACCTTATGTTAACCTTAGCTCAAGGTTTGGTAAGGTGAATCCACAATCACATACTATTGATGCTCATAGCGATCAGTTTCGGCTGTCGAGCGTCATACCTATATGTCAATAACCTAATTGCCTGTAAGTTTAAACAAGCGACACCTTATGCACAGTAGACATAAAGGGCAGTAGCTCAACAAACCGTGTCCTCGGAACTCATTATCCACGCTAGGTCTGAGAGCTAGGGTTACCTGCCACTGATAAAAACTTACAAAAAAGTACTAAGAAATCAGTCTACCAGTATCTTTTAGTGATTCTTTTAACAATTAAAATCCATACTAATAATAAGGGTATAAATGCAAAAGTAACTATGTCCCTCTGTCCCTTTTCACGCCTAAACTGCTGACCAAATCTTGATGAAATTTGGCATGGAGATTGTTTGAACCCTGGGGAAGTACGAAAGATACTTATTATCGCGATAAACTTTATCATCACTACGCTCACGGCAATGCATGACACGCGAGACTAGCGCTGTCTAATATTTCTTTATTCGTCGTGTAAACAACCCTGGTCTACAGATAGGCCGCGATTCCGCTGTTTCCTTTTAGTTGAGCTACTGGTCTCTTACGTATACTGTGCCTAAAGTGTCCGGTGTTGTCGCTATAGCCTCGTGCGTTCCTAACAATAGAGACAAGGTTAGTGTTCAAATTAATTGCGTATGGATTATGTACTTGCTGCCTTGGAAGCATTGATTGGCGGAAATTGAACGACTTGACTAATTCGTGTCTACTTTTAATTACTTTGTAGTAACCGTTGGGGTAGACGTGTTCTTGAGTCGAGACCGCGACTTGGCAAACGTAGTGTAGTACGCCCTGCGACAAGGTGGAGCGACGACTTGCGCCGAGTGGCTGGCAGTAGTTGGATGCGAAGAGCTGAAGACTGGGCTCAGTGGCGTAACTTGGGAGATGTCTAGCAGTGAACTGATACAGGCTGATGAAGGACAATCCGAGTCAGGACGCCCATAGATCTTTTCCTTACCAGCTGCGAATTTAAGCAAAAGTAGAGCAGCAGTTCCTTACCGTGTTGAGGTCTTCAATCCGGGTCATGACGCCCATGGCCATCTCACGGCGGTCGGCCGCGGACTCGGGGCACGGGTAGAGCGTAGCGCGGAATCCCTCGCATATCTTCTTGACGCGCGTCTTCAGCTGGTCTCCTTGGAAGAAGATGATGAACACCGACTTGTACACCTGGTCCGACTGTGGGGAGAAATAGATAGATTAAAGAAGCTGATTCATCAAATTAACAGGACGATTTTGGTTTTTCTTTTTACAGGGTAGCGTTTGACCACAAGTCACCTGATGTTAAGTGATCATTTGATCAAAGGGGGTGTTACACTACGCATGGGCTGGTAACTGGCTTTTACGTGCCGGAACATACCGATAGGTGCTTGACGATAGATTCTTAACTTGAGGTTGTATTTAAAATGCCTTACCACTAAGCTAAGGTTTCATCGACCTACGGGTCGCAAGTGAACGTTACTTTACTACCTTTACTGAGCTATCATCGCTTCAATACAAGGTCAATCATACAAGGTTCGACCAACAAGTAAAGATTTATTATCTGACTAATATGTGTACACATTAGTTACGACTTTTCTCTCTTCATTGGCTCATATTTTAAATTTTATCGGGTTTTTTTACAGAGCATTATATAAGTTTTTAAGTCAGAGCATCGTGGAAATAGCTACGTCATGTTCCTAAAAGTGGATCGTCACAAAAACCATAAGTATTTATTACGGAACTAGCGACCGACAGCATCTTCGCGCGGAAAGGCAAATTTAAATAGATGATAAGCTGCAGCGCTTGCGGCGAGTCTGGACTCTGGAGTTTATTCAAAAATTCCAAAGAAAAAGCACTGTCAGGTGTCCGAATAAGCAAAACCTTATTCGGAAAATAATGAACATCTTCTCAAGTTATGCGCTTACCAACAGCGTTGATTCTTATTTCTATAGCTACAGATAGATGATGTAATCTGACTCAATCGCAGTATTTACCGAAGATGGATCCTCAAGAGGCGTGTCGATCTCCGACTGCCTCAGGAACACGTTCCCGCGGCAGGCGCGCCACAGCATCCGCTCGAAAGCGGGGATGCGCTCGCGCAAGATCACTCCGGCGACGAAACTAAACAAACAGCGTGTTAGCGCTCCGGAAGTGGTGATACAAAAGTGATCTCTAAATGGTACTGCTCCATGGTTCAAATTTGAACACTTGGTTGGAAGCTTTAGATCAGGTTGAAACACTTCACTATTCTGCTATCTATCATTGATGCATTTCTTTTTTAAATACCAGTTACTGTTTCAGAGTTATTTATTGTCAGCCAGTGAAAATACTAAAATCCCACTTAGGCCTTTCGGCGGTCTGAAAACATCGCTAGGGCTGGCCACTTGCCTATCCGCCAACCCGTACTGGGTCCGCGTTGTGGATTGTGGCTCATATTCTCTCTCTGAGAGATGGCTTGTGTCACAGCAGTGGGAACGTAACAGGCTGATGATGATGACCAAAAAACAATCTGTTTTCATTTCTTTAGGTTTTGAAGCAGACTCGTATCATCTTTAAATGTAAAAAAAAACTCGAAGTGTTGGCTACAGAGGTAGGGGTTGGTCTAGTGCTTCCGACCAAGTGATAGTGAAACGAAATACATAACAAGCTCTCACAGTCTGACTGCTTCGAATTAAGGTTCAGATAATACTTTTAGAATGTTGGCCAGATTTGCTAGAACTTGCTCAAAAATGTACAAGAGAGTTTTTTGAATGAGATACATGATCATTTTAAAGCAACAGTAAAAACAATGGCGAGAATATTATGATAAAAATACGTCATGCAGTGTGTGATTTCATACAAACACTTTGAATTTTTAAAACTTCAAACTACAAGAATGATCATCAATCCATCAGGCTTCAATTTCTGAATGTAACGATGACTGAGTTATTGGTATAATTTTGACAGTATGATATCACATAATGCATAGTTACATATATATGTTTGAAGACATTGAAATAAAATGTTTTAAAGTAAACAAGATAGACAAAAACCGGTATTCATCAGAATAAAATCATATGTTTTTGCATTTTTATTTCTGTGCAGCTGTTGACCAAAATAATATTTTTTGTAGTCGGTGTTATCCGCTTACAAATTATTTAGGTAATAAATACAACAGGTATAGTAGGTACTATATTTTTTATTGGAGTAGCTTGTTGCATATAAAAAAGATTTTATATATAGGTATTTTAATTAATAGTTTCGTCGTTAAAGGCCCCGGTCCAGGCGGCAGAGGTTATGCCGATCTGGGAATAATGAAAACGCTAAAAATAATGATGGTCGTATTATCAACATATAGCCTAGTCTCCCTGGGTATTTTATTTCTTAATATGTTGATGGTCTTTCTTATTTATACATCTGGAGTAAAATTGTTATAACTTCAAAGAGTTCAAGTGCCCCTTGCACTTTGCACGTTTTTTTTTCAATTTATAACACAAATACATTTTTTGCATTTAATCTCCTAAATGCCCCGATATGTTTCAGTTGTTTCATGTAGATTATTCACTATCATAAAAACAGAGAAAAATGGTTGCAATTACCCCCCAATCTTCAACTTAACCTCGGAGTCGTCTTCTTATGGAAATGCACATAAATGTTTTTTCACTCGTGTTTTTTTTACGCAAACGAGTTTTTAAAATTTGGTATGATTCCGTTCATCGTATTGAATTGCCTCACAATATTTTACGTAGACATAAGTTATTTGAATACCTAGATCCGCTTTGAATTGAAAGCCTAAATAATAAGCATACTCTTAGTTACGGATCGTTAGCTATTATGACATTTTGCTAAGCGGTGGGCGATCATGACTGATTGTCATAATCGAGATTTACAAATTACTAATACTGATATTAATCGATTCTCAAATTAGTAACTAAAATTTGTTTAATCGATTGTACAACGTTACTAGTTCGTATTACTAATCCTAGATCAATTGTTCTAAGTAAGACATCGCGATGCCAAGTATGTCGTTTTTTTTTCGTTTACTTGCATTGTGAAACCTTGCCTGTTGCCAAATTTCATAATTCTAGGTCAACTGGAAGTACCGTATAGGTTTTGATGAGTAAAGTTTGCATGTGACATGAATAGCCGAATCATTCGATGGCATTAATTCGGCTTTGATGTTCTTACACCATCAATGGACATTGTAGAATTGTAAATGAATTCGTCATACATTTCAACTTGATACCAAGCTGAGTTGAGACTTGGGGAAGAAGGTAGGAGGTAGTGCAGGATTGGGAGCTTTAGGCCCATCAATTTAACAGTACAAAGTTTTACTAGTAATTGGTTAGTAAGTTGAAACGTATGTCAAACTAGCTGTGCCCCGCGGTTTCACCTGCGTGGATTACAGTTCATCGCCATAAAAATTATCCCATGTCCTTACCCAGGGTACAAACATTCTCCATACCAAATTTTGACAATATCGGTTCAGCGGTTTAGGCGGAAAGGTAACAAACAAACAAACACTTATTTTCACATTTACTTTATAGTATGGACACAACAACAGGGCAATATCACAGTGACTAATGTCCGGGTATATTTCCACATCCTTTTGGTTCACAGCAGTATGACGTCACTATAACTGCAGTTCCTACGTCACATGCACATGATTTCCGAGACGCAAGTGAGTAAGTAACATAACATTATGGGAAATCAGTCCGATAACGCACAAATCTCGGTTGTCATCATATTTCCATTGCGGTGACAACACTTTAAATAAACATAACACTTACTGGTAATTCGTTCAGTTTCCGCAACTGATAAGTTGTGATAAAAAGATATATACCTACTGTAATCTTCCATACATCTTTCTTTTTAGTTCTTACGCGCGCTTGACCCTTGCGGTCTTGCGTTTTATAGGTACAGTCAGCGACAAAAGTATCTGATCGTTCTCGATTTTCCAAATGTGTGTCAAATCAGTAATAATTTTTTTTTTACATTTTACATGGTATCATTTTGACCATAACATAACACACCTGATTTTAGGTGATGATGAGGTCAAAAATTGGTGTATAGGATGATGAGGATGATAAAAAAAAGTGTGATTGTTCAGCGACTTTTGTCGCTGACTGTACTTAGTATCAATCAATCAATCATTTATTTGCAAGAATACGTCATAATATACATCATTATAAGATCTTAAATTAAAATTTGGTACAGTATCCAGCCTGCATGCAGACGTGCAAATGTTAACAAACGTTTTTGCTCGAACAATGCTCTATAAATTCTTTTACACTATAAAAACAATATTTTAAAAGCCTTTTTAAAAAAAAAGTAATATAAAAAGTGAAAGTAACTCTGTCAGTCAGTTACCTTTTGACGCCTAAGCCGCTGAGCCGATCTTGATGGAACTTGTTATGGAGGTAGTGTGAACAATAGGGAAGGACATAGGATACTTTTAATCACGATAAAATGTAGTCCATGCGGGTGAAACCGCGGGGAACAACTAGAATGACAAATGTTAAAGTACAAAACTCTGTCTATTAGGTTCCTTTTCATGCCTAAACCTCTAAGCAGATCTTAATGAAATTTGGTATGGAGACAGTTTAAACCCTGAGTAATCACATAGGATACTTTTTATCGCGATAAAATATAGTCCATGTCAGTTTGAACATAAATTCGAAAATCGGTTTTCCATTTTCCACATTGATAACATGAGAGGAGCAGTGCCAAAGCGGACGTCTCGCTCTACGATCGTGACCGTAGTTTACATTTCTAATCAACAACAGTAAGAGGAAAAGCTTAGCAACAAATAAGTAAACAAAATAAAACAACGTGATGACTCAGATACTTCAGACGTCGTCGATCGAATTTGCAATTAACAAATTTATTATTAGCTATAAACCTATTTTTTTTTTCTAGATCTATACCTACTCCAAGATTAAGCTGAAAATTGGAGCTAATTAATCACAACCATTTATCTCTGTTATTGTGATGGTAAAAAACTAAAAAAAAATATGTTAATTTTATTTATGTTTAGTGGGCCTCTAAAAGAAAAAGTGCAAAGTTACCCTTTTTTTCCCGGTCGAAAAATAGCAAGGACCTGTCGATACCTTGTCTCCTAAATCCCAAATTACTAAATTTGTGTGAGATCATTAGTTTGTCATACATACACTAGGTAGGTGACTGTTTGTCACTCACCTTTTCTAACCACGTGACATAATTATGTACATATGAATTTCACACGGTAGTAACGTGATTCAATTTTAATCATTATTTGTTTCCGCAGCGCGAATCCAGATATAAAGTTACTCACACAAACAGCATCTGTATATAATTAATATGCTATCATTTAAATACCTTGTCGTTACATGAACACGTCATCATCCTGGCATTAAAGTAAAGAATCTTACAGCGGCAAGGTGCTATCTCGTTCACATTCTATGATCGACCGTACCAGCTGTTCTGGTGGTACGATTCGGATACATAATTACGTATATTCATGAAATTACGCGAGATTTACGAGAAATGTGTCTTCGCTCTGCTGTCAATGGAATCTCAGTCTTATGATTATTAAATTTAGGTCTAGATCTAGCTCATTAAATGCCTAATCTTTTATATTACATTTTATATTAAAGTTTTACGACAATTTGTCCGTTCAGATTTTAGCGTTATTTGCTCACGTAGCTTGTGGAGTTTCCCCAGCTAAAATCAATAATTATGAAGTCCAGTGTTGTGGTTTCTACAATTTTTCCTGTAGACATATGATTAGGTGAGAAGGCGGTCAGACGCGAGCCTATCCGTTTTCCTACTATCATAGTTTGTGAGTAGGTATGGCTGTCGATGTTTGTTACTCTTTCACGCAACAACTACTGAACGGATTTGAGTGCAATTTGTAATGGAGATGGCTTATACCCTGAATTAACACATAGGCTACTCATTATCCCGGAAAAAGGTTCCTGCGGGATAGCGCGAAGACGGCGGGTAAAAACGCGGTGCGCAGTTAGTTCTGAGTTATAAAAAACTAATTAAGAGCAAGCCGCCAAGATTGTTCCGCACCTTTCCCTTTTCCGTGAGTCTGGATTTTCATCTAAGTTTTCAGACAAAAAAATCTTTTAACTGTCATCACTATCAGACACCACAGTCGTCACAATTTTTTTATACGTACGTGTAAATTTTATATGTATAACCTTAGCTGAACGCATTGGCAAATCACAAAGCGTCTTCGACCTCATTTCGTAACCAAATCAGGAATAAACAAGCATTGATAAGATCAATCGAACTTATATTAATCCATTTCCTAAGCGAAGAGTATGCAAATCACTAGAAAATGCGCCATGAAATTAAAGGAGTGACTGATCAAAACGAGCTATTTACGTCATAACAGATTTTTCGGAACTCAATGATTAACGCATTAGCGAGACAGATTCGGTGTTGTGGATTTCATGTTTGCTTAATAGTTTTTCTGGTCATCGTGATCAAACAACATTTTATTACCCGACTACTATACCATTCATACTCATAATCTTGTGAAAACAAATCACTGAATACATAAATGTAAGTATATGTGAATTCCTAACCACTTTTGATCCATCCTCGGAAAATTTGCCTTTTTTGAAAAATATTTTAGAGCACACAGCGTAAAAAAAAAATATCAAATGCATTATACTGTTTTAAACTACCATGGTCAAAAACATTAGAATTAGGTTTTATAACGGGATAATATAATATATGTATTCTCGTGATCATGGCGCTTGCAACGCCGAAATATCGAGAACTCAAACAAAAACAAATACATGGTAATTATCCCGTTATAAAACCTAATTCTAATATCAAATGCATTTTTTTTAAATAAACACAAAACTTTAGGCTTCATAACGAGTTTGTGTGCAGCTGTTAACGCATTTCGGTACGTTTTCGAGCATCGATCTCATATCGGATTTTGTGCATGTTTACGCTGCAAATCAGAACGTACCATATAAGCTCCCTAAATCCTCCCTGGGGCCGCAAAACTGGTAGACTTCCGCATAGACCCAAATAACGTAACATAACATTTGTATACATACTCATACTCAGTGACGTAAGTTATAGGGCGCCCGTCACTGGCAAAATGTTGGCACGCCACCAAGTCGTCTGGCAGCACAGTCTAACCGTTCTATACATATTGTATAATATACGTCATATATGTATAGTATATGTATATAAATTCTGGAGTCCGTCTGGACGTTGGAACTGTACAGGCGGCACACACGTGACGGGTTGCTATTTCGAAGGTATACGCCAACAGTTTTACTACATACCTCGTGCAAGCTTTGATGTTTTTCCGTACTAATGAATAGGCGAGGGGCATAGTTTTGGCGTCTTTTGATCGTGAAATGTTTGGAACAGTTTTCTGTTCGGTTTGTGTAACTGAGAACTGAGGCGAAGTTATTTTCGTTTTCCGTGACGTGTTAAAAAATGTGAAGCAGTAATTGGATCTCATCGGATATTAATTATGAAGAAATATATGACAAAAGGCTGATGGTAAGTGACGATGTGGTCAAAGATGGCGCCACGCTACACCTGGACTGGGCCGACCTAATTTGTCTTGGAGAAGTTTAGAAACAAGCCAGTCTTGCTTTATTGTTATATATGGGTTATCATCTGAAATAAATACATGTGCCTGTAAGGTTAAGTAGTATATCTATTGAATTTGACAAGAGTAACACATCATCT
Source organism: Opisthograptis luteolata (assembly GCA_931315375.2). NCBI lineage: Eukaryota > Metazoa > Arthropoda > Insecta > Lepidoptera > Geometridae > Opisthograptis > Opisthograptis luteolata. The sequence continues at coordinate 1,091,976 of OV928043.1, forward strand.
TACATAGCTAGCACATTTCCCTAAAATATAAAAAGTTAGTTTGTCATAAAAGTTAACAAAAAATAGTTCAGGCTAAATCTTAAATTCAATGTCTCCAAACAAAATTATATTGGCGTCGATTGTGTTGTGCATTTTCTAAAACGAGGCTTCATTTGACAGATCTATAAGTAATAATGTATTTAAGCTAGTAACAACACCAGCAAAGCCATGAATCATTAAACGCTTTTGTTAACTCTCGGCGTTTGTCGCTAGTCGCTATTAATAATGTTCTTTTCTTACATTCTTCATCAGAAAGGACAGCTAAACTTTTAGACCTGTCAAACTTAGTTTAGTTTTACAAAACGCGCAGAATCGACACCATTGAATCTTATACGAAGTCTAACAACACCAAAGGCAGAAAACTTAACGCGATACATTTTCATAAACATATAATTATGTAAATAACAAATAGGGACATGAACATAAAACATAGGAGCCTCGCTGATTAAGTGTTGTGCCTTGGACACAAACTGATAAAACCTCGTGTCATTCGTTCAAAACGCGCCATAAACCATAAGATTACAGTAATTAATGACATCTCATGTACAGGTAACACTATTGGACATAAACATAATGATATGTGCTTACATGTACATGTAATCGAGCTTACAACATGACTACAACGTGTAGTGTTCGCTCTCGATGCAATGAATAACTCTGTCAAGGCTTCTAATAATAATGGTGTAATAACTAAAAGGTTTCAATTTATACCGTACTATACAGGGTGCGTCTTTGCGTGATAGAATCCGAAATGAGGAAATTCGCCGAAGAACCAAAGTCACCGACATAGCTCTCAGAATCTGCAAGTTGAAGTGGCAATGGGCAGGCCACATCGCTCGACGAACCGATAACCGATGGGGAAGAAAGGTTCTCGAGTGGCAACCACGAACCGGAACACGTTCTGTAGGTAGGCCCCCCACTAGGTGGACCGACGACATTGTAAGAGTCGCATGCAGCCGATGGATGCAAATGGCTAATAGCCGTTCATGGTGGCGTTCAAGGGGAGGCCTATGTTCAGCAGTGGACTTCTTCCGGCTGATGATGATACAGGGTGTAACATAATGTCCCTATAGATCCGAAGTGAGGGTATTCCACACGTAAATGCGCACAAAATAAAATTTTCAATTTTTTTTTACTTGATATGCTCTGCAAAGTTTTTTCTAGAGTACCATATTTCAACGTCAAGCCACGTGGTCAGAACAAACGTCTACAATGACGATCACTACATCCCAAAATGGTAGCCAAGACCAAGATGCAACAATAACTTTGATTATAACAAACTCAAACGAAACGTCACAAGGTGTTGATGATTTTAGAAGAAAAAACGTTTGGATGTTGGCTGGGCCCCATAATAACAATTATTTTTTTAATTCTATTCTATTCTATACGCTTGTAAAGCGCCAAGTTAAGAAACGTGATTTTTGCTAATCGCTTTATTTGGTGAGGTCGGGTTTTTATGAGCTGTCATTAACTAAGAATTTGCTTTGTATAAGACATAAATATCAGAGTCATGTTTTAGTGTAAAGTGCAATATACTTTTTGATTAAACGAATATTTGTTCCTGAGTCTTGGATATTTCTTTCTATATAAGTATTTATTTCTCTATATAAGTATGTATGTATATCGTTGTATATTGTATAGTACCCATAACACATTTGGGGCTAGGTCAATTTGTGTGCAATTGTCCCGCGATATTTATATTTATTGTATTGGCCTTGATTCAACCCACCCGGGTTATGAGACTATTAGGAGTGCAGACAGCAGTGGTGGTGGAATGGAACATGTGCATCTTATTAATGCGTCTATACCGAGTTGGAATCCAATCCCGGCCCCGTATTTCTGACTTTCATAAATCATGTGCGGATTTCCATCGCTCAAAACGGTGAAGGAAAACATCGTGAGGACACCGGCATGTTGAAGAATCTTCAAGGGCATGCGACATCTTCCAACCTGCACGCGTAGAAATTATGGCACTCTCTCTCTGAGGGATGGTCTGTGTCCCAGCATTGCGAACGAATAGGCCGATGATGAGGCGATTGGAAGAGGCCAGTTCAAACATACTCACAAAAACAGCATTTTATTAAAATTTGTGTATACAGGCATTCCATTCATTAGAGATTCTATTGTGTAAACACCAAGGGTGGGCAAACGGTCGATCGTAGACGTTTTAGTATCGATCACGGACGATACTTACAAAAATGTAAAGGTAAGTAGGGCATAAGTATACAATACATAACGAAACCCCGTCCGACCAACAGACCAAAAGTTTGGAATAGCAGAATACACGCAGTGGCATTCATCGAGCTCTAAATAAATTACATAGCTAGTGCTACCTATAATAAATGCCTTTACATACAAATTGTTTTAACTTCTGCACGCGAGTCAATAGCTTGCCGTCCAATACTTATGCTGCAGACCTCCGTTACTTTAAGTTAGCCAATCTGGTACACATTTGGAAAATCGGCCATGATCAGCAACTTTTGTACACAACAAAGGTTAAATATTCTTGTCATCAATCTACAAACTATTCAACCCCAACGGAAAAATATTAGTCAATATCATAGTGGTGTTAATTTACTCGCTATGACAAAATTCCTATACACAATTTACTTTACAAAATCAACACCGACGAAATCACACGGCACTTTATCACTTTCGGTGCTCAAGGGCGTCGCTGGAATCAGGAATCGTTCAGGTATATCGCATTTATCTGATGATAACGTTTAATTACACAACGACTGCTATTTGTTTTAATAATATAATTTATAGGCATCACTAGCTCACTAGCTGTGATCCAAAGTTTCATCCGCGTGCAAGTTAGAACCGTGCATTTATTTCGGAATAAAAGGTAGCTTGTGTCACTCTCCAGTTCTAAAACCATTTCTATGCTAATAAATCTCGTCGATCCGTTTTTACATGAAAGAAGGATAACCCAACAAACACACACTCGCATTTATATAAGTGTGAAGATAAAAATGTGTAATAGGTACTTTTGCTTGAAGCAAGAAGTAGCGATACTTTTGACAGGAAATCATTACGATGTTGTATGATGTACCCACTCCAAAACATGTACCTACATTAGTTTTTGGGAATGGCCAGTATTAAATAGCTTGATGACTGCTTAATATTAAAGCAAAACAAAATTGTTTAAGAAAATGTTCACATCCGAAAGGATTTTATATCCAAAACAAATGCAGTTTAAATTTTGGATCAGTGCTTGGATGTCCCTCACTATATCGTCCAGGAAAACTTAACAAACCGAACATAAAATAACTAACAATAAAACTCCTTGAAAAACTAATCATTTCATACGACGCTTCCTACTAAAGCAGCGATTCGTCAAAGAACAGCTATTTCGAGCATTGATATATAAATAGAACCGTTATGTAAGTAGTGAACGTTGATTTTAGTTCTTACACGCAAAAGCGTGCATAATTAGACATTGTACCACTACAGCTTGATCATTCATTGACAATTCACAATTATCGCCTTGAACTTGTACCATCGCAGTATTTCGCGTGATGGTAACGCGTCAGTCACGACATGGCGGCGCGGCGGCAGATCAATGCGCCTTTAACGGTACTTCAATATCTGGAGCTGCTTATTTGCTACTGTTGAATAAGGCTGTTCAAGATATGGTATAATCACATGCTAAAGCTATAACTAACTAACTCCGATGGCTCAGCGACCCAAAGTGTGTCTTGGCCTCCGAAACGAGAGAGCGCCACTCTTCTCTATCTTGAGCGATTTCAGCCCAGTTCAGAGTCTGGAGTTCGCGCAGGTCCGCATCCATCGCGTCCTTCCAGCGGTATCTAGGGCGTCCGACCGGCCTACGGCCATACGGTCGTCTCAAATAAGAACGCTTTGCCGCCCGATCCTCCGCCATGCGCACTACGTGGCCAAGCCATCGCAGTCGGTGCGATTTAATTTCACCGACCACGTTGGGCTCGCCGACTAGGTCTTCTATCTCCTGGTTCTCCTGGTTGCTAAAGCTATGCTGTTAGACAATGAAGCTAATCGTCATCAAGCATTGTTGGCATTGGAGATGGTATTTAGAATTGCAGATATTAACGACTAGTTGTCCGGAAAGTCCCCATCTCGCTTATCACTATGAAGGAATGAAATCCTCCGAGTGATATCACTTGGTGGATAAATGCGTAAGTTTGTGTGTGAGCGAGTGCTTTTGTATGTGTGTTACTTCTTCATGCTGAAACGACTCAACGGATTAGAAAACAATTTCGAAAACAGATTTTCTGATACTCTTGTTTCACACTTTTTTATCCGGAACCGCGTAGAAAAGCTAAATTTAACTAGACATATTATTTATGTGAAAAATAAGCGTTTTATGACGTTGACAACGTCATAAATAACTGCTCAAGTCAAGGCAAGCCAATAACATATATCTCGCATCTGAAAACTATTCTTGTGTAAATAAAATTGTCTATAAAACAAACAGCATTATAAGAAACAAAATTCTGTCGTTGTTCAATAATATGTTTTTAACTAAATCACTACACATACCTACATATTTTATAGAAGCATACAGGATTACAAGAGAAATGTCTAGTTACAATAAATCTCAGACAAAGAGCTGTGTTACAATAGACGGATGCGGGTAAGCAACAACTGACGACCTTTGTCATCGCAGTAATAAACATCGGGGAAACGTCAATGAGCACGTTAACAACACTAAACATGAAGAAGACTGCACTGACTCGTGAGTCATGAGTACTCATAACTTCTCAGGGAGTGTACCGTGACTCCAGAAAAATAAGATAGTACAACTGAGTCAACTACAAAGTGTAGTCATACACTCATACATGAACGCCATATGGTACAAAATAAAACATATGTTAAAGGATTGAGATGGCATCAAACATTGCAACAATCCCTACTAATATCCGTATCCCTAGTCACCTAGTCCCTACTAATATTATAAATACGAAAGAAACTCTGTCTTTCACGCCAAAACTACTGAACCGACTTAAATTTGGTACAGAGAGTCTGAAAACGGACATAGGCTACTTTTCATCGCGATAAAACTGTAGCCCACGCAGGTGAAACCGTGGGGAATGGCTAGTTGTGCAATAAATGTCATAGTTTATATACAAGGATAACATTTCAATATATCAAGAGCGGCCAACCGGTCGATCGCGGCTATTAGTCCAGTCGATTGTAGGAAGGGAAAAACGTTTAAGTTTAACAAAAACAAAAAAAGTAGAACAGACAGAACAACCAGCCTTTGCTTATATAGCAGAAGATGCTCAGACGCAATGCTTACATAAAATACTACATTTTCTCAAACATGCTTGGAAATAAGAGTATTATTTTGACAACCTTCTTCGAGATAAATCAAACTTGCTGCACTGCTCAAATATATGCGAGCAGCGGCCGGCAAAATTTGTATGAAAAACCATATCTGTCGTGTTTAGCGGCCAAATAAATTACATAGAAAACTCATATCTGTCGTGTTTAGCGACCAAATATATTACATAGTAAACTCATATCTGTCGTGTTATTTAAAAATGGAACGATTTTTACTCCGAAACATGGCAACCAAGGAGGTAACTTATCAAAGGTTTTATTTAAATTCCGAACCTGCTTGCACAAAGAAACCCGTTTGTTGAAAAAAAAACAATCGATCACTATAACGCGGGAAATTTTTTTGTTGTTCGTTGTTCGTCATTGGTTTTGAAAAGTAATTATATTTGTATACTTAACCACTGTTTCATTTAAAATTTCACAGGGTTCATCAGTAAACAGTAGATCCTTTGCCACCACTGGTATATAAACATCATCATCCTCATCTTGTATCAGTTCTCTTCTAGAAATAGGTCTCAACCAAGTTACGCCACTGAGCCCAGTCTACGGCTCCTTCAGACTTATCATCCAAATACTGCCAGCCACTCGGCGCAAGTCGGCGATCGGCGCTAGTTTTACAACCAAACATTGTAAAGGCGGAAGATAAAGTACAAGTTTATGTTTATAATCTCGTTAATTTACCACCTAACACGCGTCCTTAAAACAAGCGAACATAATACAGTAGCATTATTTTCATCCAAGGTAATGTTGTGATTTACAACGTGGATTACGTCTCATTCTCATCACAAGAGGTGACAAAGCACTAATCTCTAGACAAATATAAATATCTTTATTATCAGTCATCTAAATAACAATCGATAAGGTGAGAATCGATTGTTTTGGTTTGCATTCTTTGTGTCAGTTATCGCTTCCTAGAAACCTAATACACTCGAAGATAAATATTTTGATTCTGCACAAATACAAACGTGAGAGACGCGTGAAACGGATTACGCTGTTCGGGTATATTTTGAATCCATATATACATACGCATATGAAGGAAAAACTGGGTATTATATATGCATACGTATTTCTACCAAATGTAAAGTAGGTTTTTTTTGATGGAAGAAGCCTTGGCTCCTGAAATACAGTTTTAACTAGTTCAGGAGTCCATGGACCCATTTATAATTGTATCCCACTTTTATGTCAATAAATAAATATTTGATTTGATTTGATTTTGTTAGAACTGCGTCTGTTCTTTGTACAAGATATCATTTTGTGTGTGTTATGATCTAATAAGTACATGTGTATTGTCAACGTATTCCTAAAACGTACATAGTAAATTATTAAAAGCCTTCAGAGATTTCCATAGCGAAGCACAATGCCAAGTTGAAAAAGGTAAGTCAAATTTAACACTTCCATACTCAATCAAGTCAAGGTTGGTAACTGAAACATTTGCGCCTTTGTTACGCTCACGTAATAAAATTCTGTACATTTAAATTCTGAGAGAGGCCTTCGATTGAATGAATGACAAGGGATTCTCTGAAAATAAAACGGATAAATAAAACATATTAATAACTAAGTCACTCGTACCAAGACGCTGTTAAAGTCTAAAAAACTTTGTGCTCAGAACCTCTTCTATTTTTGATATTTAAAGGAATGCCACTAGGAATCGTTACAGGATCAAAGTGTTATATTTCATTAACTGTGATGTGATATTAGAACTTGATATGTGTAAAATAGAAAAAGCACGAGTACAAAGTACAGAGTAAATTTCAGCATTTACAATTTTCGCACCTAATTCCATTGTCTATTCTTGAAGTCCAAGTTAACGCACATTGAATGTATTGAAAGTAAAAAAAATGTGGTATAGAAGTGAAATGTTAGTAAGCTAGTGAAGAGTTAACTAAACTTCTTTACCCAAAGAAGACGACAGAATTCAAGGAAGTAGTTCAAATTCTGCCGTCGTAAAGGAACATAGTCTCCAACCAAACAGCACATTCACAACATAAATATATATAAATACCCTTTACCCATCACATTACAAAAGCTATTTCTACTAAATAGAACACTGTATGCTACTAACCAAGGCAGGAATTCCAAGGATTCTTGCTTATCCCGTAAACTAGGGAATAAACCAAGCACAATATTTAGCAATACTATACATTGTCAGAGCTACATAAAATTTTGGGACATCAACAGATTTACTTTAGTTGTAAGGGGGTGTCATATAGTCACTTAGTCACAAAACTCTTATTAAAATTACTTTAGTTTCGCAATAATCATCTTCAGTTGTGACGATAGCTTTATTTAAACCAAAGGGAGTTATCTCTATGTCATACATTTCAGGAGTATTGTTTTCTTAGTCAAAAATGTGACATTTAACTGCAATCGTTAACATTACAGCTACTTTTCAGATGTTTATCTTTATCGACTTGTCGTTACGGTAATTAAGTTGACGACAAAGTCGGGCAGTCGTTAGATGTATCATGACATTGTCGTAAACGGGTTTCCTTGAAGGTGCCCACATGAACCGTTATGACAGTCTGCAAAGCAGCGAAATTGACATTGTAAATGTTTACAGTGGACTATATCAAATAATTAAAGTGTCAGTTTATGTGAACACCTTGATCGATCGCGTCGTCTCGTGAAATATCGTCCGTCAGACCTTATTAATTGTGGACGTCAGAGGCGACGAAAGCCGCAGCTTTTATAAAACAAGCAACACGGAGTTTGCACGTAATTGTTATCGCAGACTTGTTACAAAATTGCTATTGACGGTCACGAGACGACGGACGATCAATTGAACCCCTTGCTCATTAAACTTTCTTGTTTGCAACTGAACTACTCCTGAACTCGCCATTTCACTAAGCTCTCCGTCTCGGTCTTAATGAAATGCAATTGGATCCGAAACGTTACTCACCGATTCCAGAACTGCGTTCTCTATATGGTGGATCACGTTTCGTATCTCCACAAGAGTAGGTCAGCGTGTGGGGGGTAAGTTGAGTGGGATCAGTGTCACTCCGGTGCCGTGGGTAACACTCATACATACCCTAACTGGACGTGGCCGATATGTCGGTTCGGGTCGTCGGATATCAGGGCGCGTGTCATCGACTCAGTGGTACTGGCACCACCCTCGTGCTACACCAAGGACAAACATAAACATGTACACATACACTGCCCAACGAGACAATCAACGGACACCGCACACAGACGCGCACGATACTCGCTCCCATAATGCCTGTTGTAGTAAAAAAGTAGCGCCACAGGAATCACTGTGAAAAAAGATCTCATTCTACCCTATCGGTGCTTACCTAGCTACGGTCTATAAGCGTACTGCGTTTGTTAGTTTGTGCCTACTTCATATAATTTGTGTTTAAATTACAGTGTCGTTTAAGCTGAAACCGTATAGGTACTAAACATTACTTCAGACGTCCTCGCGACGTTCCACTACACATAAAATGAACATAAAAAATCATAATGGCATGCATAAAATGACAAATACAATACATAAAGCATGACGGTATGAGAACGGAAAGAAACAATACGATTGACCTGAATCTCATACAGCTGAAAGTTTTCCGTGATGGACTTCAAAAATAAATCGTTGGGATAATGTGGTTAGTCTCAAAAATTAAAGAAAAATCTCACTCAGGCAGCAATTGGTTAAAACGAGAAGGGGTTGAATCTAAACCGCGCAGTAAGTATTAGAGATTTACATCTGCATGGGATCTCGTTCTACGGTGCTAATGTAAGCTGTCATGGCATCACACAGGTAGTCAAGGGTATGTTGATTGAATAATACTTTAGACCGGCAGACTCCAATGCTTGCCTGAGTGGTGATCGGTAGGCTCCGGAATCAGCGTCCCAGTACAAGCACTGCAAAATAAATTACGCTCTGTGACATGCCCTGAGTTCGCGAAGTCAGAGCGCGCCGAGAGCTGGTGTCACCAAGCATACCCCAGTTTGAGCGCTTGCCCGCCGGCCATGAGTCCCTCCTCCCCCAGCAGAGTGACTTGCTCCTCCTCGCGCGACGGGTCCGCCATCTTGTGCACACACACGCCAACATGGCGACACGGTCAGTGCGCGCCGGGTCAATGGCACATTCGGAAAGCGATCGTCAAACTGCCCGCGTCGATCGACAAACAAGCGCCATCGATCAAACGACAACGCTCCGAACGAATGTGACATTGGCACTGGCGACATCATTTAGCAACAAAAAAAAAACGATGCTACACAAATTGAGAGTCCGCAGTTTTTGAAGCCCACGTTTTGTGTAATATATACTTAATACAAAATAATATAAAATAGTACCACGACCTTCATTAAAAGAAACGTTATCGTTTGCATTAAAAAGAAACAAGGAGTGTTGAAAAATTAGTATTCCGGTCTGGTATTCGTTACTTATAGTGCTTTCTAGTACATAATAAACAAATAAAAATAGGTTATGAGACGCTGGCAAAAATAAGGGAAACATAAATAAAGTGATGGTTGAAATAAAATAAAGAGAGACGCTAATGGTTCGTGGAGCTAGTTTTTTGCTACAACAGCAAGTACCTCGGGAGCTTTGGAGTGCTCAGGAAATTCGGAATTATCCGATACATTTTGCAATGACGGCGTACCCTCATCCCCTCACTTGGTCACGCGTTAAAATTGATTGTGACGGATCTATCGAAACGTATACTACACTAACAATATTTAGGCAATGTTTGACGTAGTTCCTCAAACAAAATTACGAGTTGCACGTGTAATTTACTGCTATTACAAGAGAGACGGTGTCTTATCGCTCGATAACTCTCAATTAGTTATTTTAGAGACCTGACAACGGCAAGTGATTACGCCGATATTATCTAATAGAATAATGTTCGACTCTAGTGTAGCATAAGGCGCGTTTTTACGACTTTTCAGGGGAGTGAAAAGAGAAATGCTAGAGAAATCAGATTGTGATCACACAACTATTAGAAATATCGTTTCAGTTTCTTTTGTAACATTTGACTGATACGTATCTACAATACGGGGCTTTTTTTACATTGAAGCAAGTCAAATGCTTTCAGGAATTTCTATAATCTCTTCATATCCGACATTAAGCTACCGCGTATCTTTATAACGAAAAGAGATAGCAATACCGTTGTCATCCTAACAGAAAGAGAACGAAATACTCTATGGCCACTATGAAAAAAAAGTAACTTTAGTCCACCTTATGACACTAGAGTCGAGAATTATAAATCATCTTCATCAGATCATGAAAATCGCTGCAAGGGAGTAGATGGAGCCGTGAACTGTTAACTGCAGGCTATAGCAGTAGCGTTCGACTTACCTCGTCGAAGAACACTTGGGTCTTCCTGAGAATGTGCTTCAGCTCGGTGAGCTCGAGGAAGTTCCTCTTGAGAGCTTCGGCGTTCTGGTTCACCTCCCGCAACTCGTTTTCGAGCTTTTCGAAGGTCGCCTAAGATAAATATACTTGGATTAGAATCAACTCGTCATCAAATTACTTTTTCTTACATGGTAGCTTTTGACCACAAGTTACCTGTGTGGTCAAATGTGGCTCCACGCTACACCTGGCTCTCAAGTGAGGCTGCCGGAACAAACCGATAGCTCCTTGGAGACAGGTTCTAAAGGGGGTATAGCTAGCCAATGGTTACATCACAATGTTTTCCTTCACCGAAAGCTCAAGCCCATTGTAGGATTCGAATCCAAGACCTACCTGAAGGATTGTGAGACAACGTCACTAACACTGAGCCATCATCGCTTTGTATCTATGACATTGATAAACATCATCTACCAAACTTCACCCACCGAGATTCTTAAGAATTTCCGTACGTAGGTAGTAAGGAAACAAATGAAATAATTGATGTTGATGTTTACAATAACGCTGTTACGTATTCTAAACAAGTTTTAATAAAGCCATTCCATTTCATTACTCATGGAGTTGTACACATTACAATAAATGCCTTCAGGCATCCACACACGTCTCGCAGGTTGACTCGCTAGCAACACCAAAGTCAAGTTCAAGAGTAACGTCAGACTGGTATGCCATGGCTACTGTTGTTTTCTAGTCCAGTAAAACAGCGTACGGACAGCGCGTAAATTGATACGCGTAGTGGGTTACGCGTGTCGTGGAACGCCATATTCATACTTGCAGCTACGCGTACACTCTTGGAGAACGCGTGCCACGCGAGCCGCTGTCTCTCGGTTTTTGGTCGCGCAGCAAAAGGGACGCGCACGTTCTGGTGCGCAATATTTGGACGGCATAATGGATAGACGGATGAAGGATGACGGATGATGGCCGAGCTCGCATAGCGCTATGGAAAGATACCTACACCTCGCGTTCAGGTTCGCGGCGGCCGTACAGGAGCTGTACGTGCGTATCCAATTTAAGCGTAGGCAACATATCCCGACTACGCGAAACTCAGGTATGCGCTGCGCTATCCGTACGCAGCTTTAGACTAGTCGATTCAAATCGAGTGACGAAAGAACGAGGTCGAAGGAAAGTAGAGCTGTCAATAATGTCATGTGATATAGTGAATGCAAACAGTTTGTTGACTGCAACGATTAGGGGCTTTTCTTTGCACGTGATAGTCTCGTGATCCTTTGAAAGGGTTCGTATTATGTTTATTTTCAACGTTAAAAACATCCTGTCGTATACCTAATTGAATGCAACACGGTTTTTTCGATTGTATTTTCAAAGAGACCCGTGGGAGATCGAGGGACTCCGCTGGACAAACACCAACCGATTGTGGGTATTAAATGTTTTTTCTCAAACATGCTTGGAAATAAGAGTATTATTTTGACAACCTTCTTCGAGATAAATCAAACTTGCTGCACTGCTCAAATATATGCGAGCAGCGGCCGGCAAAATTTGTATGAAAAACCATATCTGTCGTGTTTAGCGACCAAATAAATTACATAGAAAACTCATATCTGTCGTGTTTAGCGACCAAATAAATTACATAGTAAACTCATATCTGTCGTGTTATTTAAAAATGGAACGATTTTTACTCGATTTTTACGTAACATGGCAACCAAGGAGGTAACTTATCAAAGGTTTTATTTAAATTCCGAACCTGCTTGCACATAGAAACCTGTTTATAACGCGTAATAAGTATAACGCGGGAATTTTTATTGTTGTTCGTTGTTCGTCATTGGTTTTGAAAAGTAATTTGATTCCACTTTCTATAACTTCAACGCGGACCGAAGTCAGTAGTTGGTTAACCACTAGAATACATCGTCCTTTTCTTTTTTACAACTGACTATGTTAGTGTTTTACCACGATCTAACCCGATAGAAAGAGACGATGTGGGTCGAAGGTGTAGCACGCTTTGCCCATTAAATACCTATTCTTTTTTGACTTGAACATCCCCGTTGTATCTTTCAGGATACACCGACCATGGCAGGGCATTCCACTCTTTTTCAGTTCTCAATAAAAAGATAAGCATATGTTTATTTTTAACTACCTGCAGGGTAGCGTTTGACCACACGTGACCTGCTGTTAAGTGACGATGTGGTCCAAGGTGGCGGCGCGCTAAGCCTGGATTGGGGGACTGGCTCTCAAGTGAAGCTGCCGAAACACACCGATAGGTGCTTGGCGACAGATTCTTAACTTGAGGGTAAAAGTGTTAAACGATATGTTTTTTTTTTATAAGTCTCGTATTCTCGTAAATTTATAAACTGCAGAGCCTTGAGATCCTTTCTCGTCGCATCTTCTTCTGTATTTAATCTATGTCAAAAAAGTCACCAGACCAATTCTATCATGGAAGTAGCTAAGCTAAGACCCTGTACCTCGAGGTCGATCATCTCTCTCGGCTGCGGTGCCTCGGGGCATTCCCCGGGAATCTCCAGCATGGGGATGCCATCCCGCCTGATCTCCTTCTCCAGGTAGCGCAGCTTCCGCTCCATCTCGTCGCACCGGCGGACCTCATTGACGAACTTGCGTTGGAACGCGTTCACGTCGGGGTTTAGCTGTTGATGATAAAATCGGTTGAAATATAGCTTTGGAATAGACATAATATTAGCAAGAAAGTCCGCGAAAACTGTTGCGAGCTCACCACCCGGCCGCTTAGCTATCCACTATCATTCTTAGATTTGTAGTGAAATATGGCCCCAGAACTACCATAACAAATGTATTTTTTTTTTGTTCTATTGATGCAACTGTATAGATATGAATACTTTTTATACGAGAGAGGTATACTAGATTTCTGAGCAGCATACAAGGAACTTCTCATCCCGGGAAACCCCCGGGTGTGATCGCAGGGCGTCGCTAGTCTTACATAACAGATAAGACAAGCTTGCCTTGTGTGAATGTAGGTGGCATTATCTTTTACGTTTAATTTTGATAAAGACAATCAATTAAGGTGAGCTTGAATGATTAACCGATTTAATCACAATCGCACTAATACATTTATCTGTCATGTGATTTTACAAATTTCATGTTTGTATGTTGGCTAAACACATGTGATTCCGTAGAATTAGGTATTCAATTATATCACTACAGTTTATTCATTACGGTAAAATGATTAAAGATTAGCTTTCTGTCATGTGACACTGGCCGTAGTCACAAGATTTGCAGCTTCGTCACGGCTCATACCAACTGTAGTACTACAGTGCATTTTGAACTGCAACATACTTACAGCACTGCAATGCTCTTATTCTCTTCACACTGAATTCTGCACTTTTGAAGGACAAGCTGCGACATGATCACATTTACAATTTTAATCTTAAGTACTACTAATTGATTGAATTGGAGCAAGTTCACTACATACAATCCCAAGCTTTTTTTGTCATCATAATAGTCCGATATTTCATAATAAGATTTGCCTTGGTTGGCTGTGCACATTGGGATATGGAAACATGAACATTAACGAGTTACGGGATCACAACCAAAGCAGACCAGACCCACAAGCAGCACCTATTATACAGCTATTTTATATAGGCAGCATTAACGCTGATAGATCGAACTAAATGACACTACATTTCAATTTGTAATTAAAAGCATGTACAACCTAAAATATCAGTCCACAGCTGGACATAGGTCTCTCCCAAGGTACGCCACTGAGCCCAGTCTTCGGCTCTTCTCGTCCAACTATTGCGAGCCACTTAGCACTTCACTAATTTATTTATTTAATGATAGGTAAGCTAAATAGGTTCTCTATCTAGAAATACCTAACGGGTCATTCTCAGTTAAGAAGTACTTTCCATGGCCAGGACAAAAAATTACTTTTTTTTTATACTAACTTCCTAATTAACCTATTTATTACCTAAAACTAAATGTTTTCTTCATGCTCACTTAAATTTATTACAGAAATGTAGGTAGTTTAGTCACAATAGGTTCAAATATAAGAAAAAGGTCTCTTCCCTGGTCTGTCCCCAAACCGACTTTATTTGTAAACCAGTTATTATGAATGTATTAAAATTCAATAATTACTTTATCATCGTTAATTTTATACAGAACAATAACTTAGTCACAGTGTCTTATAAGTAAAATAACTTATATTCCAATTTTTAATATATAATATTAACGCCGAAAATTGTCCTACGTGTTTCGTGTCTCGTCCCCTGGCTTTTTGTTTTCGTTTAAAACTCAGTTTTGTTTTGCTAGTTTGTGGATGTTTTGACCTTGAGTGCATAGTATGTAACGTAAAGCTAGCAGCAAGCGGCGCATAAGCCAACTGTGCAGCCATTTTAACGGCCATTTCAGTCATGCCGCTCGCTGGGTGTAGGTAATTTGAGTGAATGCAGTCTTTCCTCTGGTTAGTTTTATTTAACAATTATTTGTTAAAATACGAATATAGACTTAAATATTCACTATGAATAGTGCATACATTGTTACGTTTGATTGTGAATTGCGTACAAAAAACACTTTTACGGCTATTTTAGATATCAATCGAAAATGTATCTCCCCTGGCGTATTTCCCCTGGCTCTTTTGATGGCAGAAGATGAACCACTAATCAATTTCACATCTCAAGAACACAGGAAGAAGCCTCAAGAAAGACTACAGCATTCTGTACCTACCAGTATTAAAACCAAACTTCACAAGTGCACAAAGATGATTCAAAACCCTCAACATCTGAAAAGCAAACATTTTGAACAGGGACTTTGTGCTTTTAAACTTCAAAATACAAAAACAGAATATTTTTATGTTGCAATGTGCACAAGTGTTGAAGAAGATGATGAACTTCAAGTTATATTTTGTAAAATCTGATGAAACTAGAAAAAGTTCAGAATTAATGATGACGATATTTTTTTTCATCACCTTGGATCAGGTTTTAAAAAACTACCCTCCCTAACTTAAAAATGAGAGGGCAGCATATTTTTTAAGCATTTAATGAATTTATTGATGTCTTTGAACGCGGGTTTTTTTTAGTATCTTTTGTTTTTTTTAAGTTGCCTTTTAATTAAAATGTTTTTAGAGTTTAAATACAAGAAAAACTTAATACTATTACTCAGAGAAGTTTAATTTATTTTTATTTCATTATTGACATTGATAGTAAAGTTATAGATATTTTCGTTTTGATGGAAAGGAAAAGTAAGAACCTTTTTATGTTTTGTACCTAGCGCTTAAGAAACATTTATTTTGTAAACAAAAACTGCTAAGAAATGACAAGTCTATTATAAATAATTCGTAACTAAAATTAAAATAAATAAATAAAGTTGATTCTTTAAAATAACCCTGATTTTAATATGTCTATCTCTCTTCCCTGTCTATAAAGTATCCTCCCCTGTGCATTTTGTCTCTACCCTGTACTGAGTATTTACCCTGGTCACTTATAAATCGAGATAAAACCAACAAATTGACTGGCCACTTTGTAAACGTTTTCAACTTAAAAGTTTCCACAACAAAGATGTATACTTAAGTAAAAATATTGAAAAAAATGCCATGCCGTCACTTCATACAACATATTACCTCTTAACTGAGAATGACCCTAACATGACTCTTGCCTTGCCTGTTCTTTTGCCGGCGTAAGGAGGTTGGAACAGGCGTAGCTAGTTTTAAGTTGATGTTTTAAAGTGATCACAATGTATCCTATTGAATAAATATTTTTGAATTTGAATTTGACTAATATTAATGCTTAGAGCAATAATGAGTTCCCTAAGAGGTTTATAACCAGAAATCAGAATAAGCAGAGTTACTTACTCATTACTCTACCAATTTTAAACCTAACTAGACAATATAAAGTGATTCAAGCACCACTCAAGTGAAAGTGACACGTAATCTCATCACTTGAGACAAGTATAGAATAACAATCGAGATCATTACATAAAAACATACAAATAAATATCTTTATTTTGTAGTATTAATGCTGTTATCAGGCTGCTGTTATCGATCTGTTATGGACCGGAAAAGTCAGATATGTATGCATCATTAGCAAACCTCTGCACTCTTTGTCTGCGAGAAAGTTGTCATTTTTCCATATATAATCTTTAACACTGCATTAGAACCCTTCAAGGATCAATTTTCAAAAATCTTTTGTTTAAAGAGCGCCAAGTACCAGAGTAAATTTGCAGTTTTCTAGGTCTTGTAGTTTTTGTGATTAATTAGAAAGAGTGGTATCTTATCAGGTGACTTGTGGTCAAACGCTACCCGGTAAATAGTAAAAGAAAGAAAGATCTAGCCTTTATATTATCTAGGTTTTTCTTGTCCACCTAGGTATTCAGATCTCCTAGGTTCCCAAACAGAATACAGTACAGTAAGTGTTCCTAGTTTGATTATACATATTATTCTAGGTAGAACTGAAGTGGTGGTGATAGCAGTAATCAGTGTTAATATTAATTATGAAGCATAGCATAGTCCTAAAATAATTAACAATTTCTCTTGGAAATATGGAATGCTATGTCAAAACAGAATAAATCAGTCAATTGAATAATACAAGAAAAGTAGACACTGCATACCCCTACAGTTAATCAAATTTCACTGTTGATATTTTTATTGCAAGTTTCTATTGAATTATCAGGTAAGTAGGTAGGACTCATTTACAAAAGTAATGTCTACAAGTGTAATCTAGAATATCCTGTTCACGTTTTTTATTTCTATGAAAATAAAACAAGGTCAAGATCTGGCAGAAGAGTAGGGCTTCCGGCGACGAAAAAGGCTGACTACAATGTCAAGATCGAGGGTGGAATGCACAGCACAGCACAAGGCCGAAATGGGTAGCGTATAAAAAGAAAGGCCTCAGCAGTGGGCGGAGACAATCTGATAATGCTGATGATGAAAATGATAAAATTCTTACTGTGGGAAAGTTTATTGCAATCGCCAATACTGTGTATATCAGATAATACAAGCGTATCTAGGAATCAGGGCACGATTTTACGACGTCGACATGCGAAACGAGGTCAGACTTCTAGTTGAACTTTATCGATTGGAGACGCATTGGAAAAGTCTTAGGCAAGATGACAGGAAAGGGGGCGTTTTACAAGTATTGCATGATAGGAAAGTACTTACATCTCGAAACTGCACAAGGCCCAGCTCCCCGAGCTCAGACACGCAGGCATACGCGGCTTCACTCTGCAGGAAAAGCTGACATAATGTCATCTCTTCACTCCTGAACAACGACCCCATTTTGCACGGTTTTTACTAGCACACCACTTTGAAAATAAAACTATTTTACAAACAAACTGAACATATATGGCTCCGTCGCGAGTCTTGGAGCAGACTTTAGCGGCGACGAAACCTAATTATTTGTCTGCAGACTTCTGCCTGACTGACCTCCTCCTTGCTCTAGCTATGGAAATCTAATCGATGAACGATGATCGATCGGTGACTCTGAAGTCTGACTCTGTGCTGTGACGTATGACAGAGCAGCGAAGCCAGCGAACAAACGGACAGCTGACAGAAGTCAGGAAATAATTTAAAGTGACAGTTACAGTTACTGTTGCAATATTATGACACACACACAATCTGTGAACAAATGGTGAACTTGAACTGTGGTCTATGGTGAACATAACATAGTTTACAGGAAATAAATTGAAATATTCATTTGTGGTAAAGGTGGTGGTGAGGTGGTAGTGAACTGGTGAACTATCAAAAACAACCATGTAAAATAACTTACAAGATTCTGAATTCATTCTCTTCAGTCAGAGACTAAAAAAAGACAATACAACTCCCGTCAACTCTAAAAAACAAAATAGCAAAAAGTCCAAGAAGTGGGCTGTGAGAGTCTGTGGAAGTAACAAATAGGGATATGGTTTATGATACTGATACAGAAGTAGCAACGGCGATGAGAGTATAGATATCGATATCAATTTCGGATGAGTTACTCAGGTATCGAGTACTTTTTAATTAATTCTGTGTTAGGTGAATAAATTAAAACTAATATTCACCATAGATTAATATATTACTTTACCACTAGGTATTTGCTATTTTAGTAAATCAATGCGCTCCTTGGCGCACACGTCTCTCGCGCGGGGTGCGGTCGCGCTGCCTGGCCCCCGGCGGGCCTCTCCCGGCTGGACTGGACCGACTCGCCTTGCCGACTCAGCATTGCTAACACTGAGGTTCATAGTAAATAACATAATATAAATCTTTAAATCTATTTGCATGAAATTATAAAAAATACCAAAGCAATATGTGAGAATAACTAATTGAGACTAATATAACACAACAATTTATTATTGACATATAAAACGCATAAAAGAAGTATTGAATATACTCAGGTATCAGGTATTTTTACAAATCCCTCCCTAGTTACAAATTGAGGTTAGAAATTTAGAATGTCAAATGTCAATTTAGATAAAGATGAAGATGAATCCGCTGAGAATAAAAATAATTTTGTCGAAATAGGTGTAATTTTGAATGAAAGTCAAAAATGGTGAGTACCTATAGAAACTACATTGGTTTACGATGGCAATAGCATAATAACTGACGTTGTTATTTTATTTGTTTCTATTTTCAGGCTGTGCTTGGAGCTCAATCGGTTATTACCTTGATAATGATATCTTTCATGCAAAAGTTGAGAGATTATTCATTGGCGAGATGGCTTCTGTGTTCGCAAGGGCTCTACCGGTACCTGTACCCGACTGACAGTGAGCTGAGGGCTCTCACGGGGAAGGATAAAATTAAGGGTAAAAAGGGGGGAAAAAATGACAGCAACGGGAAACCGGGCACTTTTCAGGTCCCTCGAAGCCTGGAGATTAACCTGGAGACGGCTCCAATATCTCCACTGGATGTGGTTCATTTGAGGTTCTATTCTGAGTATTATTGGATAGTGGACTTTTCACTTTACACTTTGATAGTATATGTTATGTCAGAGGTGAGAATTGTTCTTAGTTAAGTATGTAATTATAGCATGTATGACCCATGTTAAAATCACAGGAATATAATTGGTGTTCAATGTCTTATTAGAGTGAGCTTATGGCCAAATGGAGACACGTGCGCCTTATACTAGGTGATAAAATCGAGTGCCAATCTCATTTTAGCTCCACACCTAGACTTAATAAGTTATGTGTGGATATTTCCTTGCTCAGAGTGGAGGTAAAGATTATAAGAAAACTGGTAGGTCCAAGAACCACAACATTCAAGGGTAAACAGCATTACTTACCTACTACACCAGTGTTGTTAATAATACCCTATATATACCCTATAGACTGTTAAAGAACTAAATAAGTGCAATTCTGTTCCCGCCAGAATTTTAAACTTTATCAGTAGTAGTTGTAATAGTGAGTAACTATTCGAGAGCGATAGTGGCTGAACTTTTTGTCGTGCGACTTACAAGACGCCGACACCGAGTTCGAATCCTCTCGGCCTCGTACCTATGACTTAATAAGTTATGTGCGGATTTGCCATTGCTCAAAACGGTGAAGGAAAACATTGTGAGGAAACCGGCATGCCCAAGAACTGCAACATTTTCAAGGGCATGTGACATCTACCAACCCGCACTGGGCCAGCGTGGTAGATTATAGCCCATACTCTCTCTGAGAGAAGGCCAGAGTCCCAGCAGTGGGAACGTGGAAGGCTGATAATGATGATGATGATATTCTTTTCAGATGTATTCAGCAGTATATCCATTGAAAGATGAAATCAACTTGAGCATGGTGTGGTGCTTCCTGGTTGTGATCTTTGCATTGTATCCTTTATAATATTTTAGTACAGCATCACACATTGTGATGTTTATAAGCATCAGCCTCATGCTGTTTGCCTATTATGAAGTAAATAAGATTAGAACAGTTGGGTGTAGCCATGCGCAGAATGTGTCACTAAAATGAAAAGATATATACGCTTCTTCTTATCACACTGAAGTATATCACTCATTTAGTTCAGTAGTTCATATACTTCAGTAGCTCAAAAGATATTTTCGTTTGGCGTTCGTAAGGAACGACATATAATATCATACCATGTCTTTTCAATGGGCGTTCGATTTTCTTTCGCTAGTTCATGGAACTATCGTGAATGCGTACATGCGAGCGACAATAAAGACTTCTCACCCAGTTGAAGGACATTGAAAGAATTGGTATCAAAATTAAATAGTAGTCCATTGGAAGTTACTTACTACATACATGTATCCGAATTCCGATCCGAGCCAAAGTTTGAGTGAAATAGACGATCACTTTAAAACCTACAACAGAGCGTGACAGCATTATCTATCGCGTGGTGCTCGTTCGTGTTTCGGATCGTTCGCTGCTGGTGGACTAGGCAACTGAAGTAACTGAACTACTGAACTAGTTGAATTGTTACTGGACTAGTGAACGAAAGACACCCGCCAACTGAAGTAGTCCAATTGAAGGATTTATTCGTGAACGACACACGATTAGTTAGGTATCTAATTAAATTATCTTCAAGGCATTCAAGGTTCATTTTTGGCTATACACACTCCTGGCAACTGTGCATGCACATACAGTAAATTGACCTTTTCTTTTTGAAAATAATGTGTCGTAATCATACTTATGATAAGTAATGTACTTACAGAACCTTCAACAAAGTTATTTGGTTTACTAATTTTTATCTAGGAAGCAAAACAATTTACAAATGAGCTCTTCCTCAAGTCATAGAGTTCATTGAATATGCTCATGCCTGCTAAAAACTTTAAACTCCTAAACTCTTTCCTCAGCAAGATTCTTCTCTCTCTCACGAAGCAGTACTTCACAAATGAGGAGTCAATCGGGGAAAGGTCTACTTGCATCGTCTCCTTCTTCATGTTCCTACTGATTGCCATGATTGTGCTGATAATTGATGAGAGGAACTTGGAGGTTGGAGTCGACCCCGCTTACGACAGCTTCTACGAGAATGCTTCAAAGTTTTTGGAAAACCAAGGATTGTCTTCTGTGTAAGTTATATGAAGGCACTTCCAGTTTACTTTGATACTACTACTAGTAAAGGCCGGTTTCAATAACTGATATATCCACAGTTTTTTTTTTTGCTTGTGGCAACCCTACGAATAACAGCTGACTAAAACCTGTCCCGTTAAAATTTATTAATTTAATTGTTTTACGTACTATTATTGGACCCTTACCAATTTCATTGCTATAAAACAAACTAATGTACGTGTTTACTGAAATTTTTAGTATTTTTTATGTAAATGTCAACTTATTGTTGAGGCATTTTCGTTTGTTTAGTTTAAAATTGTGACGTTGTTATCTCGGTTTGGAAGTGTTTACTGTGTTTGTGTGACTTATATACGTGCAATACATCTTTCGTATGATTATTAGAACGGAAACAATCACGTAAGTACAATATTTCCAAACTATAACCTCACTTGTTGGCCAAATAATTTGTTGGTGGATCTGTTAATCGCTCACATTTTACCTCAAAATGATGACTAGAAGAGCTTTATCTCGTCAAGAGGAATCCAACAGACTCCTCTTGACCTTGCAAGAACTGAAGGCCACCAAGGAATTGTGTGATCAACTCAACAGAGAAAGAGATGACAATGAGCAAATTATGATTGAAACCCTAAATAAAAATGATAAATTAAAAAGTGAGTTATCAGCGTTACACTCACAACAAAATTCAATACTTGAAGAACGGGACAGACTTCAAGAAACGATAGACAGGTTTGATCAGTGTGCTGCTGAGTACGATCTTGCCCTGAAGACAATATCTACCTTGGAACGGGAACTCCGGGAAGCTCACCGTGTAATCTCTCAGCTCAGGGAGAGAACAGAAGACAGTACTGCACTGAAAACCCTTAGTCTCTTTAATGAATTAGTTTTAGTCCGTAGGGATTCACTTCCCGTCTCTGCTGCAGGGGGTGTGGGAACCACTCATACTATTGACCTTACAAATGATGACACAGTGGGAACTATTTACCCTTGTAGCAGAAACAAACTAAAGAAATATGTTAAAATTAAAAAAATTATCAATAAAACAAAAAAATTGTTAAAGAGCCAAAAAAATTTAGTGAAGTCAATAAAAAACAAAAGAAATAAAATTACTTTATTAGATAACATTAAAATGTATCAACTAGAGTTGCAAACTACCAGCATAACATATCAATCTGAAATAAAGGACCTGCAAACAAAAATCACCAGCCTTGAGACTTCACTAATTACTATCAGTGGCCGTTATGAACAGTCTCAGTACATGATGAAGGAGTATATATTGGCGATGGATGAATTGCTCAAATTGAGCCACAGCAACCTAGAGTGTGTTGAGTCAAATATTGACACAGCATGTGACTGTCAACTCACAAAACAGCCAATGCCGGTTTGTACTGCTTCATCATTACCAGAAATGTCAGACAGTTTGAATGTCTTGTCTGGTGATAGTGTAAATGAAACAAATTATGTTATGTTCAGCGATGAAATTGGTAAGCATATGGGTTCAAGAGTAGGTATGAACACTGGATGCCGGCTCATAAATAATTGTATGCCCAATTCTAGTCTGCGTGAGTTGATGCCAAAAATAGAAAAATATAAATATAACCACAACTCAAATCTGATAATTTTAATTGGGAATAGAGGAAATGTCAATGAAAATGAGCTAAATGAATATGTTAAAACGTTAAGATTATTACAAGTAAATGAAATTATATTGTTTACCTTCCCCTATAGTCACAGTTTGTCACAAGCAGAAAACAACCTTAGGTATAAGTTAAATTTGACTTTACATGAATTGTCATGTAATTATAATAAAATTAATCTGATTGACACTAACAATATTGTTGGTAAAAAATATTTTTTGACCAAAGACAGTTATTGTCTTAAAAAGTATTATAAACAACGGGTAGCTAATTCGCTATCTTATTATTTTAATAAGACAGCCAATAACTTGGCTAAACAAATGTGCTCTATTGAGTACTGTCTTGACAACACTATTCAACAGTTGGAAACAATTCCAAATAATTTAAACATAGTGGCATGACAATAGAGGAAGTCTCTAGCCCAATTAAATCAAAAAATATTGTTTACAAATCTTGCCCAAAATCACAAATCATAGTTAACGAAAATGTAAATAAATTCAACCTGGTCCACCAGAATATTCAAGGGATGAAGGGCAAATGTTTAGAAATTGAGTTGTTCATGAATCACAATAACATTGACATTCTTTGCATTACTGAGCATTGGCTCAAAAATCATGAACACATATTTAGTTTTAACAATCACCAAGTTGGTAGTTCGTTCAGCAGAGTTAATGCAATTCATGGTGGTTCATTAATACTATTAAATAAAAAAATTAAATTCAAAGAACGCAAAGACATCGTCCACTACTCAGCTGAACGAATAATCGAAATAGCTTGTGTAGAATTGGAGCAGTTCATTATTTTAAGTGTGTACAGGCCTCCAACTAGTTCATATGATGATTTTGAAAAGTTAATGGAGGAAGTTCTTTTCAAAATATCCAAGTTAAATAAACAAATTATTATCTGTGGAGATTTCAATGTAAACCTTTTGGATGTTTCTACTCTAAGTACGAGAATAACTAATTTATTTAAATCATTTAATTTGAGAAATTTGTTTATGGAGCCTACAAGGATAACTGCCACTACGGCTACTTGTTTAGATAATATTTTTACAGATGTGAATGTAATTAGTCAAAGTGTAATAAGTAAATTAGATTCAGACCATTGTGGTCAATTAATTACAATTAAAAATAAAATAAAAATTAATGGAAAAAAATCTGTCACATATGTACCAGAGACCGTTGATCGGATGGAGAAAATAAAATTAAAGCTGATCGATGAACTTCCTTTTTTACCGGATCGTAGAAATGCTGATGATTTATACAACTCTTTTTTCAGCGTATTTAGCAAAGCTTTCAACACGATATTTACTCCAAAAACGATCATGGTTTCTGATAGACCTAATTTTACGGAGTGGGCTACAGTTGGTATTCACAAAAGCAGGCAAAAGCTGTACGATCTCTACAGTGAAAAACAATATAATACTAGTAATGAGTTTAAAGAAACTGTAAAAACATACTCAAAAATTTTTAAGACGGTCTGTCACATTGCAAAGTCTCGTTATATAAGTTCTAAGCTTAAAAATAGTAATGACAAAATTAAAGCAACTTGGAAAATTATAAATAGTGAGACTGGTAAAGTCAGGTCTCAAGCTAATAATTACAACCTAAATATTGGCGATACCAGTGTCAAGACTGACATTGAAGTAGCTAAAGCATTTGAAACCTTTTTC
Organism: Opisthograptis luteolata; assembly: GCA_931315375.2. Classification (NCBI taxonomy): domain Eukaryota; kingdom Metazoa; phylum Arthropoda; class Insecta; order Lepidoptera; family Geometridae; genus Opisthograptis; species Opisthograptis luteolata. The sequence continues at coordinate 1,116,874 of OV928043.1, forward strand.
ACTGACATTCCAGTCTCTACTACTAAGTTCTTAAACTCATCGCACACCATTGCAGAATCTATGTTAAAAACAAATGTACCAGAGTGCGAAATTCCTTTTCAATTTGACTATGTTAGTTGCAAAGATGTAGTAAAAGCTTTTAATATGATTAATGTCAAGAAAACTACTGACCTCTGGGGTATATCCGTGACCGTTGTTAAGCCATTAATTGAAATGATTGCACCCGAATTAGCCCTAATATTTAACAAATGTATTGACGACGGCGTGTTTCCTGATCTGATGAAACATAGTAAGATAACACCCTTGTTTAAATCGGGTACAACGACTGACCCTACTAACTTTAGACCAATATCAGTATTACCAACATTTAGTAAAATATTCGAAAAACTTATTCTAAATCAATTGCAAAGACATTTCTCAGCAAACAAATTACTTAATCAAAAACAGTTTGGCTTTACGCGTGGTCGCTCTACTACTGATGCTGGTGTCGAGTTATTAACTCACATCTATGATGCCTGGGAGGAGTCACGGGACGCTCTAGGCGTGTTCTGTGACTTGTCCAAGGCATTTGATTGTGTTCACCACGAGACACTGATCAGGAAGCTCCGGCACTATGGTATTCGAGGTGTTCCTCTGGACCTTGTAACCTCATACCTTAGTGATAGGATTCAGAGAGTTGACGTGAACGGGAAGCGATCCTCGGGGTCAGTAGTCACAATGGGAGTTCCGCAGGGTTCAATACTCGGACCTTTTCTGTTTTTAGTTTACATCAATGATTTGCCCAGCCTTGTTAGTGACAATCACGAAATAGTATTGTTTGCTGATGATACGTCACTTTTATTTAAGTTAAAGCGACAACATAACATTTCTGACGACGTGAACAATGCTCTCTCCAAAGTTACAGACTGGTTTGATGCGAACAATTTGATGTTAAATGGAAAAAAGACAAAATGCTTGAGATTTGTGCTGCCCAATGTTAAAGAAGTACCAACAAATGTAAAAATTAAGGACGAAGAATTGGACCTTGTCAAGACTACAGTATTCTTAGGCATAACTTTAGATCACAAATTGCAATGGGGTCCACATATTGTCAGTCTATCGAGCAGACTTAGCTCTGCAGCATATGCTGTAAAGAAGATCCGTCACCTTACTGACGTTGATACAGCCAGACTAGTCTATTTCAGCTATTTTCACAGCATTATGTCCTATGGAATATTGCTGTGGGGAAACGCTGCTGATATTAACACCATATTTGTATTGCAGAAGAGAGCTGTTCGTGCGATTTATAACATGGGCCCCAGAGAATCTTTAAGAATTAAGTTTAAAGAAACCAAAATAATGACAGTTATTTGTCAATATATTTATGAAAATGTAATGTACATACGGAAAAATTTAAATAGCTTCAAAAAGAGAAGTGATTATCACAATTTTAATACTAGAAACAAAGATAAAATTGCTGTACCCACCACTAGGCTCCATAAAGTTAGCAACTCGTTCAAAGGTCAATGTGTACGCTTTTTCAACAAAATCCCAAGTGAAATTCAAGACTTGTCTATAACAAAATTTCAAATTCGTATAAAGAGAAATCTCATTAGTAAAGCTTATTATAAAATATCGGACTATCTAGATGACAAACAAGCTTGGGATTGTAGTTAATCTATCTATCTTTCTTTCTATCTATCTATTCTCCCTATTTCCCCTATTCTAACCATTTTCGGTAAACAGCCAAAACAGTCATGCTCACGAAAGTGACTTTGCTTGCAGCGGCGTCATGTGTCGGGTCGCCCTCTTCCCTCTCATATGGTCGAGGAGAGCGATGGCTGGCACATGCGTCAACTCGTGAACGGGTGCTGCTTGTGGGGTCTGGTCTGCTTTGGTTGTGATCCCGCAACTCGTTAATATTCATGTTCCCATATCCCAATGTGTACAACCAAACAAGAGAAATCTTCTTATTAGTAAAGCTAAATAAAAAATATCGGACTATTAGATGACAAAAAAAAAAGCTTGGGATTTTAGTGAACTTGCTCCAATTCAATCAATTAGTAATAAGAATAAAATTGTCAATGTGATCGCGCCAAAAAAATTACCTGCCGGGCGTTTCTTGCCTGTTCTTTTGCCGGCGTAAGGAGGTTGGAACAGGCGTAGCTAGTTTTAAGTTGACGTTTTAAAGTGATCACAATGTATCCTATTGAATAAACATATTTTTGATTTTGATTTTGATTTTGATTTTTGATTTTTAGTCATACTAGGGATATAAATTACACATAAGCCTTCTAGAAGTAATGTCAAATTTTTATCTCTAGTTAGACAAAATGTGGATAGATCGGTTATTGACACCAGCCTATAGTCTGTAAAAAAAGATAAAATCATTTATTGGCCATTTTGTAAAAAAAAATTTACAGGTTTTAATTTTTTTTTTTTTGTTTTAATGTATCTAATCTACATATAATTATGTAAATCATGTGTTAAATTAATTTAATAACTATGGAATTTTATTTAGATTGAATTTTATAACAATTAATTTTTAGTATTGACGAAGATGCCGAAATGGCATCAAAAAACCTCCAAACACAATTAACTTTAATAGAGGAATGGTTCTCCAAATGGCGCATAAAGGCCAATAAAGACAAATCTGTACACGTGACTTACACACTCAGGAGAAAAACCTGTCCACCTGTGTTTTTATATAAACAGCAAGTTCCCCAAGCGGAAGATGCCAAATATCTGGGTATGCATTTGGATCGACGCTTAACCTGGCGAAAACATATCTGGACCAAACGTAAGCAATTGGACTGCAAAATTCGTGGCATGTACTGGCTGATTGGAAGAAAATCACAACTCACACATAATAGCAAAATGCTGGTGTACAAAGCGATAATTAAACCGATCTGGACCTATGGCATACAATTATGGGGTTCTTCCAGTCACAGCAACATAGAAATACTGGAGAGATTCCAAAATAAAACTGTCAGGAACATGTTAAACATACCACCTTACATTAGCAATAAACACATTCAAATGGACATCAAGCTGAAGACAGTTAAAGAAGAAATTGAATTCCACAGCACTAGATACCAAAGCAGACTGGACAGACACAGTAACGAACTGGCCGCTAAACTGCAAGGAACAGGCAGTCTCCAATTTAAAAGACTTAAAAGACATGGCATACAGGGCCTGGCGGATAGATTCGCACACACAGAATGATAGATGACTCACTGGACAAATCTATCTCCATTGAAAGTAGAAGCCAGTCAGGGACAGTCAGCACATTGGATTATTGTTTTTGTAAACAGATTGCCAAGAAGCAGGATACAAAAAAAAAAAAAAAAGTATTGACGACGCGGTGGCCGAGTTGGTAGTGTCCCTGCCTGCGAAGCTAGCGGTCCCGGGTTCGAGTCCCGGTAAGGGCAAATATATGTGTGATGAGCACGAATATTTGTTCCTGAGTCATGGATATTTCTATCTATATAAGTATTTATTTCTCTATATAAGTATGTATATCGTTGCCTAGTACCCATAACACAAGTTTCGAGCTTAATTTGGGGCTAGGTCAATTTGTGTGCAATGGTCTCCGATATTTATTTATTTTATTTATTAGTATAATGCTGACATTTATTATGTAACAAATTATGATTTTGCACACCCAATCAGGGTAGAATATGGAGATCTGTATTATATTTTTGTAACATCGCCTTATAACCTATATTCATGCAATAAATGATTCTGATTCTGATTCTTAAAAGGCAAGTCAGAATACAATTTGATTATATAAAAGAGAAAAAAAAAATTACAAAGATGTCACTTAATGTTTAAAAGTTATTTTGTAGCACTTGACCTAAGAACATAGATTCCACAAGCTGCACCGACATATATTATTTTAATGCGTAAAATGGATAATTGTTAATTTATTTAAAAGAGATAGATCATGACACAAGTAAAAACACTTATCTAAACCATAAAATGTAAAATAAAACTACTTATCAAACTAAACAAACTACTTAATCTAATAAACCACTACCAGTTGGCAACGTTCCCAAAATACTGGCCGCATTGCCGCGTTGAACGGCAATGCTTATTCGTTGCGCAAAATAACGACCAGCATAAAATGGATTGTTTTCAAAAAATAATTTAAGTTTTTGTTTAAATAAACTATATTTTAGGGTGGTTAAGCTGTTTGGTAATGTATGACTAGACCTGAACAATGGAGATGAATGAACTCTGTTCAATGTTGTGTGGTGCTGTAGGCTTTGCATTGGATCCAAAACAAGATGATTCGGCAGAAGTATAAATTAACAAATTGCATAGTGACAAAGCAAGCTGAAGTGGCAAAGGCTGGTTGCATTTGTGCAAGAACTATTAGCCAGTGGGGTGGACGAGTAAAGCAGTGGAGACCATAATGTGTTGGCAAATGAAGTCTAGAATGTTTCCGGCAAGATGGACTAATGATCTATGCAACGTTGCTGGCAGTAAGTGGATGAGAGGTGCTGAGGTTCTGGCTCCGTGGAGATGGGAAGACAGCCAGCTGTGGTCTAACATGGCTGTTGATTTTAAAGCTTATTGTCATGTTTTCTAGAAGGTTATTTTAATTACATTTCACCAGTTGTAAACTGTTTCAGAGGGCCGGCTTCTAAACTGATAATAAAGCTGTGCTTTGCTGTGTGGGCGGCCCTCATTGGGGCCCTGTTCACCTTCCCGGGATTGAGAGTTGCCAGGATGCATTGGGATGCTCTTCAGTAAGTTTTTTTCAACTAACTGGGCCCCGCGATTTCACCTGCGTGAACAACACATTGTCGCAATAAAAATTTCCCTCAGGGTTTAAATTTCTGAAATAAAAGTAGCCTTAATTACTTCTTATAACATTAGCCATCTGCGAGTGAAAGTCCCGTCAAAATCGGTCTAGCCGTTTCAGAGATTAGCTGGAACAAACATATACCCTGGATTAATGCATAGGCTACTTTTTATCCCGGAAAAATGTACTTGCGGAAGGCGCGGACGAAAACGCGGGGTGCAACTAGTACTTTCATAATTATGCATTTAGTGAAAAGCTGTTAATTTTAAATAAAAACAGACACTTCAACATTATTTATTTGTATAGAAGATATTTCAAAACACAAAACTACAGTAACAAGTCTGTGGCATGATTTCAGAACACATTCTAATCTGAAATGCTTAAACAGACTTAAAAATGTACATATTCAACAAGACTTCTCACATTACAGGATCTACAAAGACAGCAAAGTGAAGGCCCTTCTTCTGAACATCAACTTCGCCGCGCCATTCATCTTGGTCCTCCTGTGGATACGTCCCATCTCCAGACACTACCTCACTGTGCGGGTGTTCAGCGGCATGGAGAAACCACTGTGAGTTCCCAGTCCAGGTGTAGCGTGATACCACTTTCGACCACATCATCACTTAACATCAGGTGACTTGTGGTCGAACGCTACCCTGTAAGCAGTAGGAAAAAATACTGGATAAGTACGGTTTTGTGGTCAACCTTTATCTTATTTGTAAGGTAAAAGTTGAGCACAATCCTTATAGGTTCACATTTTTGTATGTCTGCGTGTCTGTCTGCCGAAACCCTTTTTCTCAAGAACTTGTTGAGGATCAAGTTGAAATTTGTAATACTCGGGTGTACAGTCTCTTTCAGCTGTGACAATATCAAACTTGTAAGTCAACGCGATTGTAGGGTTTGCTGGTACCCTGTCTACAATACCTTACACTGGCTCGGCAATGCCCACGTATTCGCCATCCGCTCCACCGTGCACTCTCGCCCCCGGCTCTCGTGACAGTGACGTTTTAGCTAACCAATACAGTGACACACGAGACAGCGTATGTATGCTATAGCGCATACACTACAGCGATCAAAAGATATGACCATTTCTGCTAACGCGATTTTGCAAGGGACCAAAACTTATAGAGTACTTCCCGTTGACCTACAATTTAGTAATGTGACATGGAAACTAGCATGTGATCATTAGCCTTTCTTTCGCGTTTTAGACCTCATTAGCTTTGGATTCAAATCATTTTTTTTTATTCTATAGGATACATTGTGATCACTTTAAAACGTCAACTTAAAACTAGCTACGCCTGTTCCAACCTCCTTACGCTGGCAAAAGAACAGGCAAGAAACGCCCGGCAGGTAATTTTTTTGGCGCGATCACATTGACAATTTTATTCTCATTACTAATTGATTGAATTGGAGCAAGTACACTAAAATCCCAATCTTTTTCTTGTCATCTAATAGTCCGATATTTTTTAATTAGCTTTACTAATAAGATTTCTCTTGTTTGGTTGTACACATTGGGATATGGGAACATGAATATTAACGAGTTGCGGGATCACAACCAAAGCAGATTTGTTTTAGTATGTCAATAGTAATTCTTTTTAACATAAAAACGTTTGCAGCATGAGCTCGCAAGCGTTCGAGACGCTGCGCCTGGCGCTGGTGCTGGGCGCGGCGGCGGTGCGGCTGGCGCTCATGCCGCGCCAGCTGCAGGCCTACCTGGGCATGGCGCGCCGCCGGCTCCTCGCGCTGCGCCCCGAGGCGGGCACCATCACCAACCTCGACCTGCAGAACAAGGTAACAACTGCCACAATAACGATACTACACTACTCGTGCTACACCGTCGACCGCGACACCGCTTGGCGGGGTGGCTGTAGAACGCAACCCTATTGTTCCCAATTTGAGAGTCTTCAAGTCAAGAGTGAATAGGTATCTTCTAGACAAACATGCTCCATCGTCGGCCACGTCTTCACTTAGCATCTGGTGAAACTGGTCAAATGCTTGCCTATAGTGAATAAAAAAAAAAAATGATCATGTGGTTCCTCGCTCTGCAACCCTAACCACCAATACCTTGAGCCGTGTCTCAGGTTTAGGTTTTGTATAATAATTTTGTTTTGTTTCCCTTACAAAATTATTGTAAGAAACATAAATATGTACCTATACCTATTGACTATTGTATGCTTGTTTTAAGCTGAATGTGCTGAAACACTAACCATTTCTTAACACCATATTTGTACCACATTTACTGCAGTAAAATATTTGTATTTGTAAATGTTAGATACAAAATTGATGCTAATAATAATAATGGACAAGCCTACTCTACAAGTCTTATCACAATGCTACAGAATGCGGTCCTTCAAAAGTACCAAAGTACCTTCAATCCATCCGTTGCAGATATCATCAGTGTTCTACTACCTGTGCGTGGTGGCCCTGCAGTACGTGTGCCCGCTAGTGATGTGCGTGAACCTGGCGCTCATGTACAAGACGCTCGGCGGGTACACGTGGGCCGGCCTCCTCTACGAGACGCCGGAGATGTGCGCGCTGCAGCCTCCCGCCGCGACTCCCGCCTCCGGAGCGGAGGGGGAGGGCGAGGAGTTCGCGCTGGCCTGGGAGAATCTCAAAATGGTAACGATTAGATTCATAGACAATGGAGGTTACTCCGAGAGGCATTAGGCACAGTCAGCGAAAAAAGTCGCTGAACAACAACAGATTTTCCGATTACCATTATTGATCTAGTTGTTACCCGAGTTGGTAGTGTGTCCCTGCCTGCGAAGCTAGCGGTCCCGGGTTCGAATCCCGGTAAGGGCAAATATATGTGTGATGAGCACGAATGTTTGTACCTGAGTCTGATTCAGTAGGAGTAGTAGGACAAAATATATGATAACTTTAAAACGTCAAACTACGCCCATTCTAACCTCCTTTCGCCGGCAAAAGAACAGGCAAGAAACGCCTTGTAGTTGTTTTTTGGACGCGATCACATTTACATCCATCATCGTTTCCTCACAAACTTTCACATCTATAATTTTTTTTTTTACTATTTATAGTACGTACAATTTATCTTGGCAGCTCTGAACATAGGCTCTGTGAACTTTTGCGCATGTACATTCGCGAAGAAAAGTAATATTGCCAGATAAACAAATATACGATCATAAAACGCCTTTCGATAACAGATTTTATAACACAAACGCAGGTATTATTTACGTATTTATACAATACTAGCTGTTCCCCGCGGTTTCACCCGCGTGGGCTACAGCGCGATTAAAAGTTAGTTTATAACAACATAAAATTGTTTGTCAATGAGTCATTTTGCAAGAGTGTGCAAAACAAAAGGTTCTTTTATAATTAAAGACCTAAACTTAATTATTAACGATAAAATTCACTTCATAGTAAATTTATTTAGTTAAATATCTTCTATACACTAAAATGGATGAATTCGAAATGTAACTAATCGATTACGATACTTGATCGTCTATAGGATTAATTGGTTTTACGTAAGGCGCGTCTCTAGCCTATACCACCGCCCCGCGCACCCCGCCTCTTGTCACCATTTGGTTCCTAAAATATGCTACTGCGCAGGAATCAGCGCGAACTTCAGAGCTGCCAAGATAAATTGTACGTACTATACAGGGTAGCGTTTGACCACAAGTCGCCTGATGTTAAGTGACAATGTGGTCGAAGATAGCGTCACGCTACACCTGGATTGAGAACTGGCTCTCAAGTGAGGCTGCCGGAACACACCGATAGGTGTTTGGCGACAGATTCTTAACGAGAGGGTGGTAGCTAGCCAGGCGAGTACTAGAAAATGCCCTACCACCAAGCTATGGTTTCATCACGATGTTTTCCTTCACCGAAAGCTCAAGCTCATTGCAGGATCCGAACCCACGTCCTACGGATCGCAAGCCGACGTCACTACCACTGAGCTATCATCGCTATAAAATATTGCTCTTTTTGATCATTATTTCGTCGTTGTTTTAATAAGAGTGCGATGAATTAGTCGTGGTCTCCATTCCAGGTGTTCACCCAGGAGGTGTTCCGCGGCGTGTTCGGGTTCGCGACCTGGTGGTGCTGCTTCGCTTGGTTCATCACCACCTCCCTCGGGATGGCGTACCAGACGTACTTCAGGATCTCGTGATCATCGCCGTCACAGTACCAGCTTCTAGTCAGATTAAGAACCTTTCAGCCAGCGCACACCGGTTGATAGCATAGCAGGGCCCCTAGCCAAGATGCATTCTGCAATCGTTGACGCTAATAGAAAACAAGAAAAAAGTATTGGTTTGACATATTATTTCAACGCTAAGTCACGTGGTCAGAAATATGTCAAACCAATACTTTTTTCTTGTTTTCTATTAGCGTCAACGATTGCAGAATGCATCTTGGCTAGAGGCGCAGAGGATTTATTTATCAATGTATAATATTTTATCTTGATTATACTTATTAACAAAATAAAGAATAAATTTCATCTAGGGATGACGATGTTTCTAGCAAAATATCGATTTTTGAATCGATTCGAATCGATGTCTGAGGAATCGATACAAAATTGTATACCTAAAATATTGATATTTCTGAAAAATCGACTTTTCTTTCGAATCGAATAGAAGTGTATGTAAATATAATTTCACATAAGAATTAGCTTAATGATTGCAACATTATTGAAAACTACGATAAAATAAAACCAGTATCCATTGAGTTAGTAAGAAAATGTCATCTTTCACAAATGTTCAACTAATTGTGAATATTACATAGGTATTATTGGTTGTGTTCTTACAGAAACAGAAAAAAAAATCTTGAATTTGGAGTGTGTTATTTCGCGAAATCGGTCCATTGTTTAGATCGATTTAAAAATCGATTCTTCGAATAATCTATCTCAGATCGTCATTCCTAATTTAATCCGCTGGTTACTTTGATTGCGTAGTCGCTAGTTGAACATAATCAAATCCGGGCGAGCGTCAGCCCTTGTACTTCACTTCCAATATTGCATATTTACAACGACGAATAGATAACAATTTGTTGCTGATTTCAATCAAGTTTTTCGAATGAATCTCGAATATCATGTCGCCATATTTATGAGTCAGCGAATGAAATGCGCAACACTTTATTTATTGGTGTATTTATCCCTATGAGTTCTTCGTGATGATGAAACCGCATATAAGTTTTGCAATAACTTAGTTTGTAGTGAAATGTACAAAAGACTTCTAGAAGAATAATTCTAAGAATAACTAGTATTTGTGACAAAATTTTGTATTGATTTGAGTGTTAAAAACGTGTTTGTTTTCTATTTATTTGTATCGAATGGACTGTTTGTTAATAAAATCGTTTTGTAGTTTTATTTATAATGTTTTATTTAAACCTTGTTTCTTTGAGAATTTTTTGTTTTAGTTGTAACTTATGTAGGGCAGTAGCCATAAAAACAAAAAAAAAAGTAGTACATACATAAATAATATTACATTTTCGCGGCTGCGGCCAATGATTCTAGATTTATGAATGGGCGTGGAAATGAGGGCTGAGGTCAACGCTGACATTCAAAGGATTTTTTAGGAATTTCAGTAAAATATTAACAATTTTCATGCTATGCGTGATGTTATTTTTTTTATTCTGACTACGGATAAAGACCTACTCGTATTAGAATTTCCGTATACCTTGGTTGTTTTACGAATATCGTAGGCAGTAGTTAAATATCCACCAATTTAATTTTGATGTAAATGACAAGATATCTATGAATTAGTTGTGGAGAGCAATATAGCAGAATATAATAATATTATGTCACAAAAATTAAGCATCATCAAGCCAACTCGGCTTGATTTAATTTCCTTGAATTTATGATTAAACAAATTATTACATGCTATGTTTTTATTATTTACATATTATGTATGTGAACAGAATATATAATAACAAATATCTAAGTAGTGCTTGAACCACAGCGAGTTTTTTTCATAATTTTATTTATATTTCGCGCGTTTTTTACGTTCCCAAGCATAGAGTAGACAGGAAAGCTTTAGGGGTGTGTAGTTTTCAAATTATCGATAACGACATAAAAAAGAAACCGCTTGAATTTTCCTGCTATTAATGTGAACGTAATAAATTATAGCTTGACCTATTTACGGCCGGTTTCAATACCTATATAACCATAGTTTGCCAGAGACAAAAAATTGACTTTACTTCTATGAAGCTTGTGTCAAATATCTCCAATAAGGCAAACCGTGGGTAAATACATAGATAGATTATTGAAACCGGCTGTTAGTCATCAACAAAAGTATCTCTTCTTCTTCTTCTTCTTGTCCTGGTCCCATCTATTTGGGGTCGGCAGCATGTACTCCTATTCCATTCTCATATCAGTCGTCATCGCTTCATTCACTCCCCTTACATCCATATCAATCCTTGATCGTTACACAATCCATCCCTTTTCTTTGGTCAACAACGAAAGTATCTCGCAGTGTAAATCACTACGTCGCACGTCGTTGGTTACAAATGGCTATTTCTTCCTGAATCTTGACATCATATAACCGAAGGAGATATTGATAATTGTTAGTAAGAAACAATAATATATTGTAGGTATAAAAAATGTATTATAAGTTATACAAGCAATCTGAGATAGTACAAAGATTGTACGTTACAGTAAAAACCACACAACCTTTTGTACAAGTATTTTGTAATATTTTAAATGAGCGTACAAAAGACTTGGACAAATTACATTTTTATGCTATCAGGATTTTATGTGTAGGTATTCTGTAACATGTTTATGTCCCAACAATAGCAGTATTGTAAGTCTCCCTAGGAGGACCCTTGCCGCGTTATGAAAATATGGAGTACATTGTTCTAGTTGTTTCTGGAATAAATTTATCGATACCGATGTAATCCCATCACTAGTCACTAGCTTGAAAGACGCATGTGGTGCATAATGTCAAACTTTAGCCAATAGCGTAGATTTTAGGGCGGAGGTCTTGCTTCCTATTGGTTGAACGCTGGAATATTCCAGAAAGTTCGCGTGACGTAAAGTGACGCATCGCCCGCATATAAACTCTATGGACAAAATTCAACGTCGATTTATTTCGTGAATAGAAACCGTCAATCGCGCACGTTTGCTGAGCAAGTTCTAAAAAGCTAAGTGATAAGTAATCGACTGAATTTATAGTATTATCACACACAAGAAACAAAGTAAGTCCCTTTTATTATTGTAGTTACACTTTCTAAAACACTTTTATATAATAAAGTATTGATTTTTTTTGTGGGGTTTTGCTCGTTTAGCTAATTGATTTTTTGCATCGAGCGGGAAGTTCCATGAGCTCATTTTGTATTCCTTTGTTCTAGGTATAAATTGCTTTAGTATACCTAGTCGTAGTTTTCTCTAAAATTTAGCATAATCTAATATTCTATTCCTTTGTCTGCGTTCAGACAAAAAAGGCACGTGGTCAATTGTAGGTTCAGTGTGCTTCCATGCGCAATTATTTTAGCCATCTTTGGCCTTATTTGAGTTTTCCGCATTACGACCGCAATCCGCATTGAAGCAAAAACCAGTTTTTATTAACCTTTTCTCGAACGTTCCGGTATCGATTTTTCACGTTGTAATGGCTGCCAAGCGTGGCGTGGCTTTTCCATAGCGAACTAACGCCTCCATAGTTGATGCCCTAAGAACATTAGAATAAAGAGACGTCATGTTAAATGGAATATAAATAAATTTCTACCACACCCACGCGAAGACATGCGACAAGTTTCGATTCTGGCTTCACCGCAAAATGGCGGACTTGCCTGACCGGTCTAACCTATCTTTATTTCGTGACTGATAACAATGGCATAGATCGTTACATTATACAGCTTATTATAAAAGTACTTTCAATTGTTTCAGATGGCAACAAAGGCACCCGCGGTAGGTATTGACCTGGGCACCACCTACTCCTGTGTGGGGGTGTTCCAGCATGGCAAGGTGGAGATCATCGCCAACGACCAGGGCAACAGGACAACGCCCTCGTACGTCGCTTTCACAGACACCGAACGTCTCATCGGTGATGCGGCCAAGAACCAGGTTGCGATGAACCCCAACAACACAATTTTCGGTAAGTTTTTTCAGTTGTCTAACAATCATCATCATCATCAATGTGTCAATGAACTTTTACGGTACAACTGCCCTCATGTGGCACTGGTAGGTCATGCATTTCAGTTGTCATTTACAAGTCATAGTTATTTTATAGTGAGACTTAGTTCAAAGGCTATTAAAACGATTACTCTCGTGTCTGAGTTTTTGAAAAACAAGAACCAACAAGAAGTCTCAACGACATTGGCATTGTAGAATCATAAACTACTGATAACTTAAAAAGGGGTAGTCATCAATTTCCATAGCATGCCTGATTAGCTTATCGATTTTTGAATAATATTGCTGACTAATGCAATATGACTGATTCATCATACTTCTGGCACGTGGTAGGTACTTCCTAGTAGCAACTCAACATTATAATGACTTAGTACTTGCACAAAAACGTTAATGTACCAGTGATAATAAATAATAAATAGCTAACTCAAGTGTTATAGCAGGCAAAAGCAAACCAAAGAAACAAGGAAACTTTACTAAATAAGGCTACAATTCACTCTGACCTTTGCTCATAAAATTAATACAGTTGCTAAGTGAATGAAGTCATGATAAAAGTGTAACTTCTAGAGGTTATGTAATATTGTCACGGCTAGTATTAAAGCCGGCGATAGAAGTGTGGAACGTGGCCCTGCAAGATGGCCTACTTTTAAGATCAATGACATTTGAAACTAGGTCAAAAGGTTTACTTACTATTGATATTTCTGTTACTACAAAAAATATTCTAGGCAGAGTTTGTTGAAGCTAAAGGTTTATAGAAAACCAAGGTTTCAGAATGTTACTGGCATTACATAAGATAATGTCAGGTTCTTAACCAGTGGTATGCGGTAGCACCCAAAGTGGTCTCCAAAGCCATGCTTTAATGTTGAATAAGAGACAGCGAGTCAACACAACAATGTGCAAATAGCAGAGAGATAGTTATTTCCATACAGTTAGTGGTCCATGGCAAGGCAGAAATTTTATAAAATGGTACCTTATTACTAAAAGCTTAAGAACCACTGGTCTAAACATGTGACACTGTAAGATAGGTTGTTTCATCATTCAAAATAGGCCTAAGGCAAAGGATTATAAACTACAGCAGTAAATTAGCAAACAATAGGAAACTATGTAGGCGTGACTGACTTACAAAGCTAACAACTGTCACAATTTCACCATTGATGACTACCCACCATGACTATGAGTTAGTGTGGTTATACGTAAACTTTCTTGTATGATATATGTATACATACAATGCATATTGATGAGTCACCTCTTAGGTCATTCAAGAACTTTAAGAATTCAAGGTGACTGATTTACTTTCCAATAAAGTAGTAGATAACTAATGAAAATAGGAACTTGTGCAAATTATTCATGATGATACCCAATATACTAGACTAGAGTCTCTGAACATATTGAATGATAAAAGTATTCTGAGAATTTTCATTGAACCCTTTCAGTTGTTGTGTAGAAAGCAGTTTGCTGAACACTTATTTTGATTGTTACAGATGCTAAGCGTCTTATTGGTCGCAAGTTTGAAGATGCCACAGTACAAGCCGACATGAAGCACTGGCCCTTCGAGGTTGTCAGTGATGGTGGAAAACCAAAGATTAAGGTTGCATACAAGGGTGAAGACAAAACCTTCTTCCCCGAAGAAGTAAGCTCAATGGTACTCACAAAGATGAAGGAAACTGCCGAGGCTTACCTTGGCAAAACGGTGCAGAACGCAGTCATCACGGTTCCAGCGTACTTCAACGACTCACAAAGACAGGCCACAAAAGATGCGGGTACCATCTCTGGTCTGAATGTTCTCCGAATCATCAACGAACCGACGGCTGCGGCGATTGCATACGGTCTTGACAAGAAGGGACATGGAGAACGAAATGTCCTGATTTTCGATTTGGGCGGCGGTACTTTCGACGTTTCTATCCTGACCATCGAGGATGGTATCTTCGAGGTCAAGTCCACCGCCGGAGACACTCACTTGGGAGGTGAGGACTTCGATAACCGCATGGTCAACCACTTCGTGCAGGAGTTCAAGCGGAAGTACAAGAAGGAGCTCACCAGCAACAAAAGAGCGCTGCGGCGACTCCGCACGGCCTGTGAAAGGGCGAAGAGGACCCTGTCCTCATCCACACAGGCTAGCATTGAAATCGACTCGCTGTTCGAAGGCATCGATTTCTACACGTCCATCACCCGCGCGCGCTTCGAAGAGCTCAACGCAGACCTGTTCCGCTCCACCATGGAACCGGTAGAGAAGTCCCTCCGTGACGCCAAGATGGACAAGTCACAGATCCACGACATCGTGCTTGTCGGTGGCTCCACCCGTATTCCCAAGGTGCAGAAGCTCCTGCAAGACTTCTTCAATGGCAAGGAGTTGAACAAGTCCATCAACCCCGACGAGGCGGTCGCGTACGGCGCTGCCGTGCAGGCTGCCATCCTGCACGGAGACAAGTCTGAGGAAGTGCAGGACTTGCTGCTTTTGGACGTGACTCCATTGTCGCTCGGTATCGAAACCGCCGGCGGTGTGATGACCACGCTCATCAAGCGCAACACCACCATTCCCACCAAGCAAACGCAGACCTTCACCACCTACTCGGACAACCAGCCTGGAGTGTTGATCCAGGTGTTCGAGGGTGAGCGCGCTATGACCAAAGACAACAACTTGCTCGGCAAGTTTGAACTGACCGGCATCCCACCGGCGCCGCGTGGCGTCCCTCAGATCGAGGTCACCTTCGACATCGACGCCAACGGCATCCTGAACGTGTCCGCCGTCGAGAAGTCGACCAACAAGGAGAACAAGATCACCATCACCAACGACAAAGGCCGTCTCTCCAAGGAGGAGATCGAGCGCATGGTTAACGAGGCCGAGAAGTACCGCAATGAGGATGACAAGCAGAAGGAGACCATCCAGGCCAAGAACGCCCTCGAGTCGTACTGCTTCAATATGAAGTCCACCATGGAGGACGAGAAGCTCAAGGACAAGATCACGGATTCTGACAAGCAGATCATCCTGGACAAGTGCAACGACACCATCAAGTGGCTGGACTCGAACCAGCTGGCCGACAAGGAGGAGTATGAACACAAGCAGAAGGAACTGGAGGGCATCTGCAACCCGATCATCACCAAGCTGTACCAGGGTGCCGGAGGCATGCCCGGCGGTATGCCCGGAGGCATGCCCGGCTTCCCCGGCGGCGCACCCGGCGCGGGCGGCGCGGCCCCCGGTGGCGGTGCCGGCCCTACCATCGAGGAGGTCGACTAAACATTCCACCAGTTATTTACGTATCATCTCTCCCGGGTAATTAACGCCCATCTCAAACTGGAATAAATGATTTCAAACTCATATATGCTGGCTTTATACTGATTCTCACCTTTTCCAACCCAATTGCTAGATTATAGATAGAGAAAGCAACTAAGTATAAATTTCATTTGAATGTTGAGGTACATTGTGCTAGGAGGAGCTTCTTTAATCTTTAGTAAACTGTTTCAAGAATTCTAATATACACTCGCGTGCAAGTAAATCGACTCAAGCCTCAAGTGCGCATAAAAAGTGATTTATCTTAACAATGACTCATCTTACCTCTATATTAATGCTATACATATTTAAAGCCTAGTAATTGGGCTTTAAAATGGTGTAAGTTGCATGAAAATCGATTCAGTAGTTTAGTAAAAAAGGAGTATGTCAATGATATTGTAAAAAATATTGAAAATTCATACAATTTCTCAGTATGAGGTTATTGTGTATAAATGAAATAAAATGTGAGTAAGAAAAAAAAATTATTCGTGTCAATATTTGGTATTCCCTCCTCTAGCCCTGATCACTGCTCTCATGCGATTTTTCATAGACCTTATTAACTTTTTTATTGATGACTGTGGTATTAGACCCCACTCTTCTACCAACGCAGTCTTGAGCTCATTTATGTTTGTAGGAGCTGGATTCCTCGCTCTAACTTTCCTTTTGAGCTTGTCCCATATGTGCTCAATGGGATTCAAATCGGGGCTGAGCGCTGGCCAATCCATAGTGTCAATTTCAACTTCGATCAGGAACTCACGTGTGGCCCGAGTAGTGTGACATCGGGCATTGTCATGCATCAAGATGAAATTATCTCCAATAAAGCCTTGATAAGGGACAACTTGATCCAGTAGAACATCTTCAATGTAACGATCACTGGTTAGACCTCCTCCCCGGCCTCCCCCAGGAACGAAAACAAGATTCGTTTTTCCTTCTAAGGAAATTCCAGCCCACATCATGCAAGAACCGCCACCATATGCAACGGTTTCAGCAAAGCAGCACTGTGAAAACCGTTCACCGGGACGCCGGTACACCCGGCCTCTCCTGTCGCTGCCATGGAGACACATCCTCGTCTCATCAGTGAACAAGACTGACTGCCATTGCTCTATGCTCCAATCCAAGTGTTCTCGAGCAAAGTGAAGGCGTGCTTGACGGTGAGCTGTGGTCAACTTCGGGCCTGTACTGGGTCGTTTGGGAGTAAGGTTGGCTTCCTTCAACCTTCTTCTAACTGTCCATTGACTGACAGTCACCCCTCGAACTTGACGTAGCTCCTGCTGCACATCTACACCGGTAAGGTGTCGATTTCGGAGAGAGGTCGAGACCAAAAACCGGTCTTCACGCTCCGAGGTGCACCGGCGTCGGCTGGTATTAGGCCTCCGAGTGAAGGCACCAGTCTCTTGAAACCTTCTGTACACTCTCGAGACACCAGACTGACTCATATTCAACCGACGAGCGACTTCTCGCTGGTTTAACCCTTCTTGCAACAGGGCAACAGCTTGAGCGGCTTCTTCAGGTGTAGTGTCCATAATTTTATTCAAACAATGGCTTCAATTTGCAGAGATGTGTTTCGGTCAACGTCTGATGAGCGACTGATAAGAAAAAACAATTACGGGGGATTTTATAGGGGGTTGTGTTGATCAAGTTGTGTATAGAGCGTAGAGCATTTTACGAAGGTTGCGTTCAGTTGCATTCTAAAGACAAGTGTTTATTTAAATTACTGAAATAATGCTACCAATTTAAAGCCCAATTACTAGGCTTTAAATATGTAAAACATTATATAGAAGTAAAATGAGTCATTGTTAAGATAAATCATTTTTTATGCGCATTTGAGGCTTGAGTCGATTTACTTGCACGCGAGTGTAGTTCCTTGATTAGGTAACCACATAGTGCCACGTACCCACTTAATGCTGTCATTTAGTCTCCCCTAATCTGAATGGAGGAAGGGAGATAGTTTAGTAGGTGTAAAAATCAATACTTCTGGTTAGTGGCTTAGGGCTGTGTTGGTTTTTTTTTTCGTAGTCGAGGTTAGGAATTAAAGAGATGCAACCATTAGTAAGAAAGTAAGTTTTTTCTTAGTACATTTTTGACTATTACTAACTACGGATCGAAAGACCGAGAGATGATGATTGATTGATTGATTGATTAGATGTTGAGTGTATTTTAATAGTACCTATATAATAGTGATCAATCATCTCACCCGTAAGTGAGAACTAAATATAATATTCTCTGTAGAAATCGAAATTCATATAACAGAACTGCGAGATATACGATTTGAAATTAAATTTCGTCTGGCCTCTAATTATAATAAGGAATGTAAATACGTAGGTATAGGTATGTACATAAAATATTTATAACGTTATCTTCTCTAGACGGGATATAAATGTGGCGAATGTAATCTTTTCAAGGTGTGGGTGAATTATGAGAATATTTTTTGGTAGGTATCAGCTGCGTTGTCTGCGGTGACGACAACTGTGTTTTCCCGCGTTATCCTGCAGAAACATTTTTCCCCCAAATTAAAGTATAAGGTAGGATCCACCTCCATTTTAAACTTCACTACAAATCAGTTAAGCCGTGTTAAAGAATACGAGCTGTGTTCCACGGTTTCACCCGCGTGGCCTACAGTTTATCACGATAAAAGTATCCTATGTCCTTCCCCCGGGTTCAAACGATCAAGATCTATTCAGCGGTATAAGAGCCTAAAAATCGTTACTGCGCTGAGCTATTCCAAATTGAACAGTAGGAAAGTCGCGATGAACAGGGACAGAGTTACTTTCGTATTTTTAATGTACGTTTAAATTCTCGAAGTCCATTGATTTCCTTTTAGATAATTTATATGGATGATAACGAGGTCACTGTGGACTATCGAGCTAGACAACTAATCGAGTTACACAGTCACGGTGACCGTAGCAATGTCGTGTAGTCACAGAAGGGATAAATCATAGAAGTCGTATATATGACGTGTAGTGCTGATGTTATTTCTACCTACAATACCTCAGTAGAAGTAAATTCCTACTGACTTATACTTAGCTATGTTGCGCAATATATTAGAAGGAAACTTCACTAATACTTATGCCGATTCACCGTTTCTCCTGGATCAGTTAGTCCACATTTCGTAGACCTTACCTTACGCCCGAAATAAATAATCGATCCTGATCCGTTATCCGCGGTTTTGGATCGATATGTCATGTCATAATATGTAATTTTAGTAGTAATGTCAAGCCCTAGTACTAAAAGACATGTTATGACATGACATATCGATCCAAAACTGCGAATAACGGATCAGGATCGATTATTAATTTCAGGCGTTAGTCTACCTTACCGTCCACCTTGATTCCTAGTTCCTACCTATTGGTCCGTGCAAGGCAGTCAAGATATTCTATGCCATGTAGGTACTAAGTACTTATACAGCCTGTTATTTGTACCCATTCAAGGTGCTTCTAAAATCGATATATGGGCAATGGGCATTGGTTCCTAACTTCATTTTAGATCTTTCTTGATAAGCTAGGCCTAGGCTCTTGCAGAGAAACCCACTTTGACAGTGTTCGCCAAAAGACTATTTTTTTTTTAAGTAACTGACGACGAGCGACAAGATGAGCAGGTCACTTGCCTGATGGTGATCGTCACACTTGCCTTTTTCAGTTTAGTGCTACTCAGAATTTTGAACATCGGCAGTGCAAAATCCTGCGCACTGCAGTCGCCACCATGCGATATTAGGTGTTAAATCCTAGTGTTTACTAATTAGTCTAATTATAATAATAATATTATATCCTTGTGAATCTGGAGCACAGTAATGTTTGCAAACTACTGCTTGGCGTTTTAAAATAGCCATTAACCTACTACTTACCTAATGGTTATTTTTCTCATAGATTTTTGACTGTAGTTAACTTGCGACATATCTCTATTAGGGAGGATGTTAAAAAAAACAAATGCTTATACCATATGTTGATATTTTTATTTTGGCAATGCGTACAGCGATATTAACATAACATTACCAGCTGATTTCACTCCATTTTACATAACTTTATACATTTGTGCTTAACATAACATCGGGCGAGGATTCCTACGATGTCTTTATCGATTGTCTTTCACCATCTGTTTGCTGCGGTTGGATTTCTAACAGACTGGTCGATATTTTTAGTTTTAGACAGCTTACACATAGGTATCTACCTGCCTTCGTATTATTTTTTAACAGAGTTTTATGGTTATGTAAAACCAGCAATCTGCCACGCGGTTTCAAAAGTTGTTTTTATTTCAGATTTTAAATTTTTTTCAACAAAGAGTTTGTATGTTTGTTCCTTTTTCACGCTGAAATTGCTCAACAGATTTGAGTTAAATTTGGACAGAACATAGCTTATACCTTAGATTAACACATAGGCTACTTTTAATCCCGAAGAAAGGTTCCAGCGGGACCAAGACGACCTCGAAGTAACTGTGGGATATAGCCTGTATAAACGTAGAGTTAGAACATAGATAATGAAAGACAACGATATGGCAAGCGGAAACTAAATACCAACATCACGTTATCTAAAACTATGATTTACAATACGAGTACAAAACATTATGTCGTACCTACCTACTTATACCTATAGCACGACCTATCTTCCGAGACTTGCCTGACTGGGTCCTGCCTACTATGACCTGACTGAAGCCACTCTGCAATCACACCTTCGCCTTTAATTAGGATTTAATTACAACACTTAGTTCTTATACATTTATTTCCAAGAGCTTCCGATATTTGAGGCTATGGGGGCACACATCAAGTGGTTTGCTGTAAGTCAGATGAGAGACCAGTTTATGGCCTCTGATAATTCCCAGATGCTTATGTGCCTACTAACGGCCGTTCCCAATAATCGATACTAGAGACTGAGACAGAAATTTGAGATTACTTCTATTATGGAGCTTATGTCAAATTTCTATCTCCCGTAGGACAAACCGTGGATAGATCGGTTATTGGGAACGGTCGTAATTGTACTTACAAAACGTTGGCTAAAAACCAGATGGGCGTTTCTTGCCTGTTCTTTGTCCATCCCTCATCGTAGCCAGTTTTAAGTTTGATGTATTAAAGTGATCAAAATACAGTATCTATACAGTAAAGTACTTGTTGTATGGTACAGAATAAATATGTTTTGATTTGTATTTTACATATTTAGTTAGGTACCTGCTAACCTAAGTAACACTTAGTCTGTTCCTAATGTTCAAACCTGGTATGTTCGCAGCCCTGGGTAAACGGTAAACTCGGATTTCCGGGTTAAATCCACATTAACGGCAGCCCTGGAAAAAAGCGTAACAACCAGAATAATCGAAAGCTACAAAGTTTTTTAAGCATCTGATGATAGACCCATAGCTCCGATGACAGGTCTCAAACTCCCAAGCAAACCACTTGCTGTCTGGCTTTAGCCTATCTCAATATTGTTACAGGTTTGTATTTTCACAACTGGAATCGCAATCAATTTAGGTAACCTTATAGTTTTTCTCCACAAAATAGTGATTCTTTTGAATGACTAAAAAGTTCCTACTTAAATTCTTACCACAAAGCCACCGTCCAAGGGCGGGTTTCTCCCAAAGTAGCCAGCATTAACAAGGAAAACAAATCATCTGCTACATGCCACAAAATGTCATACGTCGAGCATTTTTCTCAATTCCCATTACATTTTGATTTTACTACATTTAGGTATATTCTTCAAGTCCATGTCGTTATTTTTAGATCGATACGACATTGCCCTATATATTTACCTACCCATACAGTCTTTGCGATACACCAATTCATACTAACATCTATCGATTACTACAGGTTCCAAAGTAAATGTATCTAAATACCTCACAAATAATATTAAATTTACAAAACATAGGTTATATTTGTATGCGCTTATCCAACATTTGAAAGTTTACTCACATAAATATTTTATCTCTAGTCCTATAGATAAATCAGAAGTTGTCAAAAAGGGTGTACCTAACACCTATGTAACTAATCTAAACCCAATCAAGACAAAAGAGAAGTGTTTAGTCGACGCGTTGGAACGTAAAACTAAATAACTAACTCCGATGGCTCAGCGACTCAAAGTGTGTCTCGGCCTCCTAAACGGGAGAGCGCCAGTCCTCTCTATCCTGAGCGATTTCAGTCCAGTTCAGAGTCTGGAGTACATCCCAATCCCAACACTCCCAACGTAGGTAAGTACTTACTCGTAAAAAAACGATTAACATGCTAATTGCTGTCGATCAAATGCATTACCAAAGGTAGAGCAGTTCGGGGCAGCTGATCCCTAAAGACTCAACAAATGTATAATCAAATGCAAAGTCATTTATTGTCCGATTTATAATTCCCACGATTCAAAGATAAACTTTAAGAAGAATAGATTTTTTTCTTTTACCTACAATTCATGTCTTCTATCTATTGACTTGCTCCCCCATGGCCAATGGGCTGGGGACGCCCTTGCAGACAAGTATTTCTGTCCGTCTATTTCTCTTGTCTACCAGTCTAAATAAAATAACTAAGGGAAGGCATTTGGCCCAAGAGCGAATAAACTTCTACATAGAGTTAAAATCTTATAGTTAAGTATATTAGGTACATTAAGTAGTATCTGGTCGCCTTAAGTATACCTTAATGCGGCCAAATGAAAGTGTTAAAAGGGCAGTGTCTCTAGATATGACAGTTTTATGTTGATATACTCGTATTTATGAGAAAGGTTTTAGATTTATAACTTATCATTAAATATAATATTTGAAATATGTAGTCACAATTTTTTTGTTGTTTTTTTACATCTTACAGGGTAGCGTAAAATAAGTAGGACTACCACAAATAAGTCTCCCTCACTGAGCTATTATTGACATTAACTTTCAGGGCCTAGATTTTGAGAATTCATTTCTGTCCGTTTTTTTTTATTATAATATATTCATTTGTTCCACAAGTTTCTTCCTCAAGAAGTGTACTGATGATCGTTTTGACAACTTCTGATGATTATAGCTAATTGGTATATAAGCATCAAGCGCTCCAGCGATAGCATTCATTCATAATCTAATATCAACAGCTGGGTTTCAATGGATTTTAACTACCTAATTATATATATGCATACAGTGTTCAACTTTATGGATCTTTGATTGCACATGATATAAATCTTAATATATAACATTCAGTTAGGTTAGATCAAATCTCCTGGCAACATGTTTTGTTTCAGGCACATGATTATTTTGTAAAGAATTCTTTCTAAACAACACTTCATTGCCTAAACCAAGTGTCCTCATCTCAAAATCAGCTCTTGTGCGCGAATTAGTCTGTCGATGCCCATAAGCATGTCCGAAAGATCATTCCTATTCAAAGATTGTCGTAGTCACTATAAAAACTGGGATTTCACTGTCTGACGCTGTATTAAAACTATAGAAATACTTCCCTATACCTGATGTTGCCAAGACATTTGATACAAACCACAATATAACATTAACTGATAAGTATACAATATCTATCTACGTCTAAACACGTATTATGTACAGATACATAAATTCGGAGATCCGTTAAATACGTACACTAATATAGTTTTGGTCACTTCCATTTCGTATTTCACATTTGATAAAATATGAAGTTCACCACGAATCAAACTCGAAGTACGACCGAACGGCACGTTGTTAACGTTAAAGACCTCTGCAATTGATTAAATTAAACATTCTATTTCCTTAAGCTAATCATTGCCGCTGGTAGAACCTATGCATTGAAACAGCAGCAAATAATTTTAATTCAATTACATTTTAGTGACTGTTAAATCACTGATTCTAAGTATCAAAACGGAGGAAGACAATCGGCTCGTCTACAGTAAGTTTTAGGCCAGACCCTGTCCAATAGAATAACTATTTATGTGCGAAATAGTTGTATGAGAAAGCTGTGTAAATATTACACTAAGTACTACTGGTTATGGTTTCGAATAGAGCCGTCAGATTAGAGACCACACCCCTATTAATTTCTACGGAGGCCAAGATTACGTAAGCTAAGAAACTCCTACTAGATTTGATAAACTATCTAATTAATTCCTTAAACTTGTAAGAGCCGAGAGGAAGAGTCGATCAGCAGGTCTTTAACTTTAACATCATAACTTTTATTCCACCAATTCCTTAATGAAAGCTACATCCACGCGATGGCTGGGGAGCCATCGGAAGACAGGGAGTCCAGGGAACGGCCCGCGGCCGTTTTGGAACGGGCCGGCTGTCAGTAAAGAGAAGAGCTGGTGCACGGTCCGTCCACTCCCTGCAGCTGCTCTTCTGGATTGTTTAGTAACTGGAATAAAAAGAGCGGCGATGTTAGGTAACAATTCAGTAAAGATCTGATTCTAAGTACTGGCCCTATAATAACAGTACCCCTAGTACAAGTTTTGAAAACGATAAAAGTTTTCGTAAACGTCAACGTTTACCACCGCCGACTTGTCAAAGTGGCAACTCGATCTGCTTAAATTCAAAAAGTAACTCAATAACATTGTTGGAATATGATTATAACGATTTAAAATAACCCGTATAACGATTTCAGTTCCTCCAAGTCTCGGTAAGATTCGCAGAAAAAAATATGTATGGATGGAAACGAAAACTTTTATAGTTTTTGTAAACTATCAAAACCTGTACTAGGGGTAGGTACAGCTCTTAAAATTAAGAGATGACAAAGTAAGTTTGGGCTATTATTATGTACCTACTACTTCAATATCATTTTAAATTACTTTTAAGTGACGTCATCCTATCTCATAGAACGTAATACTCTCGGCTTCGAAATATTTAACAAACTTTGAATGATATATATTATAGAAGTTAAACCTACAATATGTTTGTACAAGTCTTTAAAAATAAAGTTCAAGGTTTTAATAGGCAGTAACAAACCAGGAAAACATAGAAGGAAACGAGCAATGAATGTGTCTGCAGGATGCTAATTACGGACATACTTAGGTAGGTACAATAACATTTAATTGGAGCCTTTTATGGGGTAGAATGAGACATTGTCTTGACTTGGCGCACTTTACAGGAACTACCGCTTAAGGAAGATGACCTACTTTGAGATGTCATAAATATATATCTAGCATATAGGTACCTATATTATATTATGTTATTGGTTCTAAATTTTCCTAATAACCTATTTAATAAGTATTCAAAAAGGTAGGTAAGTACATGACTTTTTCAGACAAAGTTTCGTCAAGTCTAAATTTGTAGCAATTTAAAAAAACACAACTATGACATCATGTGTGCAAATAGGTTCTACAAAGGAAGGGAATGATCTTACTTCTCTAATTTCACATACAGATGGTAGCAGTCCATCTGTCGAGTTGTTAGGCGAGCGGGGCGAAGGCGTCGGAGCATGCTTAGGGAGCTCCCGACCGGCCGCCATCTTGTCGTGGAGCTGCGCCAATCGCATACTCATCTGCCTTCGCTCTTTCTGCTCCCGTTCTCGCTCCCATCGCTTCGCACTATAGCTTCGTATCGACGATGAACTGCTTTGTACTGAACTTAGACTTGGACGTCTTGAACCTGACAAAGGAAGAATTTGTAAGAGACAGAATTGGTACATCGGCTATGATTGCGTGCTAGTGTCCTAGCGCGATTGCAATGCTAGTGTTCGTGAAGAATTTGTAAGCCAAGGTCTTGGTTTGGAAAAAGCTATTAAAGGTAAATAGCTTTGTTGAAATGATGGGTGCCAGCTTTTGTATGTATCCCCTGTTTCGTTCAGTAAAGCTCGGGAGAAAGGTACGATGTAAGCCAAACTCCGGTTAGGGAGTGACTATTGTGACAGCAGGAAGTGAAATTGCTGTCGCTTAATGCTAAAATTATATTAAAAGCTTTAAACGTAGCTAAATTTCCGTTGACTTTGAAGCATATCACTTATACTTACTTGATTTGAATAAAACGAGGCCTTATTTTACAAATGAAATTATGGTATCACACCTCTCTCTTCATAGGTGGTCAGACATATCGTTTGAAGAAGTCCAACATACCTGCTCAAAGTAATTTTATTAACAAACCTTAATTGCTATGGAGGTAGGTTTATTTCAATAACTTCATTGTCCGTCTCTATTCCTTTGACTACAATGGTAAGGAACTGCAGGCTGCGCCGTAATACTAAAACGTCTATTTACACAAACTCCTGAAAAGCTAGAAAATCACTGGCGCATTCTGCAGGCGCGTCGAAAGTGACAAGAAGGTTGCTTCTACCAATGAAACGGCGTTCACTTCAAGTGATGTCAAATCCCCGAAAATAACAGTTGGTCCAGGTGAGAGTATCAGAGCCCAGGGCTTACAAAACCTTTGTATACCCACAAAATTTGCAGAGTAAGAACGGGCCTAATGACATCCAAGAAAGTATTTTTCAAAATAACGGCACATCCCGTTACCGACGCGTTGCTATGGCATATTTTGTTTAATAAATAATGTAATTAAGTACATACTTAACATATAATTAACACACAATACGTAAATTATTTATGTAGACATGGACAACAGCTGCAATACCACGTTCACAAATAAACATGCTACAACTGAAAATAGCTCAGTGTCTATCAGTACCCAATCTACGAGAATACATTATTTTTGTAACAAATAGCACATATATCCTATGCTTTTTCTCAGATTATGCTACAAAAATATTTTTTACATAGAAGATGAACGATTATTTACATGCGCAGCCCGAAATAGATAGACATGTAAAGCGTGGAAGCGTTGTGCTGGCGTAATGAAACTGAAGCTTGGGTTTTTTTTTATATATAAGAAGTGTGTGTGTTTGTGTAAATTTTCGTAACCACATGATCTTGGGCCTCTTGGTAATATTGTTTCTAAAATCAGTAAACATTGTGAAACTCCATTTGTTAGATCAACTAATCAAGAAAGTCAACACCCTCAAAAAGAATCCATGATGAGGATTCAAATTACATAGAAACTGAAGCCTTTAATGTTGTGCCCAAAAACGTTGCACTGTTGGCAATCAAAGATCATGTGGCAAATGTAAAGAAGGATGTTTATAAGTAAAGTAAAATCTTGTACAAACTTTTCAGTGGTTTCCAGCGTAATTTACTGCTAAGATAGAAAGGTGTCTCGTGTCTACTGAACCTTCAGTTTCGTAAGCACATTTTACAAAGAAGGCGGTGAGGAAGATAGATAGTAAGACCATGGCCATCTTGCTCGCGCCGCCTAAGCCTCACGTTTACCACATTTATAACACTTCCTTAAGGACTCCCATTGATTCCATTGCCAATTTTACCACGGAAAGCCCCGCACATCAAGCCATACTTACGGAATTTTGTTTTGGTACATCTTGCATGATGCGGCCCAATTATGCGAAGGAGTGTATTAAAAGAGTTTTTTCATTTAATGAAATATAGCAAAAAAGAGTTGAAAACAGGAAGAAAAATTCAGACAGCAACTAGTGATTCAGAAGATTATTTCCCCAAGTTTATATTCCCTCTTTTGTATTTATTTGTTCTCTTACTCTTTAACATTCAGACACCTCTGTAAAGGTAACAAAATGGAAGCAATACAGGGATCACAAATCAAGGCTTCTTTAGCAACAACAGGTCATGGAAAACATCAAAACAAGGAAATACAACAGGCTAGTTCAAGGATTTGGGCATATTTGGGCACATCACGAGTTCACGAGGGTAGTTCCAAAGGCGGGCGTCAGTGGCCGCTAACATCGACACGAACAGCTAACGACACAGGCGTGGCGGCTCGCATGCGTCTCCAGGGACACTTCCCGAATGCCCCCTGCCCCTTCATCCAGCAGCATTAGGTACTTAATGTCAAGAGTAGCAAGGTTCCTAATGGAAGTACATTTCTTGTTAAAGTAATGTGTTGTTTGCTTTGAATAGTTTACTGTCAAGTGTTCTATTATGTTGTGTTTCATATGATATTATAGTTTTGGAAATAATATTTTCATGTACTACTAAGTAATAAAAAATGATCTTAACTAGATATGGCGGCACAATTATCGAAGACAATCACATTAACATGATAACATTCAATATGTTTTTGCAGATTAAACAGTTTTGGTGACAACATGGAACCCTGAGGGACGCTAGGGCTTTGATGAGCTTGCTGTTGAAGCAAGAACTGTAAAAACGGTACGTTCACTGTCTAGAAAGAAATCTAGAGACCCATTAGCATAACACTTTTGGCTTATCAACGGAATAATGCACAACGGTGTAATATGCATTTTGGCATACACAATCAAAAGCCTTAGCAATGTCTTGGCTTCAATTGAGTGCCTTTTTCTCTGCTGTTGAGAAGTAAACTCGATTTAGAGTAGATGATGAAAATAAATGTGTTCTAAACCACATTATGAGTACCTTTCAATTTTCCTTACGAGGCAACATGACATTCTTAAATTCATAAAATATGCCAGCTGGCGAAATGTCATTCAGTGTAAAGTAGGTACTTACCTTTATTTAACTAGGTATAATTTGTGTTGTCATTTAATTAATAGTTATAAGAAGTAACTGAGCGTAAATCGAAACTCTGCAGGAGTGAGTGAGAGCATTCGGGAAGGCCCTCGCCGCCGCACGACGTGCAAATGATCCCATCGCGCATACATTATCCGTTTCACCTTTGGCGGCGCACTTGGGCGGGTGCGCGCCGCCGAGGTGGCGCGAGATGAGCAAGATGGCCGCCGCGCGCGCCGCACCTGCCCGCGACGCCGGCGTGGCCGCCTCGCGCCGCGACCCGCGCCGCGGCTCCTCCTCCAGCGTGCCGGACGTGCAGCCGCTGCGGGACGACGCGCGGGACGACGCGCGTGTCGCGCTTAGCGTGCCACCTGCAGAGGGGAGGGAGTGTTTACGGGGGTAGGGGTTTCGTTGAGCTCGGAGTATTTAGGAATAGCTTTAACAATTTTTACACAGTGAAAGGTGCATCCGCTGCGTGATGTTGCGCGTGTCGCGCTTAGCGTGCCACCTGAGGAGGGACGGAGTGTTCACGTTGGACACGAACGTTCACGGTTAGGCAGTTAGGGTTAGGAGTTTCCCTAACAATTTTAACACAGTATAAAGTGAATCCGCTGCGAGACTACGCGCATGTCGCACTTACCGTTCCACCTTGGGAGTGACGGAATGTTCACGTTCGTTAGGGTTTCGTAATGCATGGAGTTGTTAAGAATTGCTCTAACATATTTTTACAAGTAATAAAATTTAAGCATTATTATATTCTTCCTATGATGGCCTGAATCTGTAATAAAATCTATATCTATCCCCAATCCAAGTGTGTTGTGGCACCATCTTCAACCACATCGTCACTTAACTTTAGGTGACTTGTGGTCAAGTACTATTCGGTAAGAAGAAAATATAATCGGGATTGAGACATCGCTTTAAGGTCACCTCGCGATAAAACATAACCTATGTCCTTTTTTAGGGTCTGAACTATCTCCACACCAAACTCCATCAAAATCCGTTTAGAAGTTTTTGCGTGAATGAGAAACAAACATTCATTCATACATCCATCCTCAGAATTACAATATTAGGTAGGATTTACAATATTTACGATGTTGTGTGTGTGACCAGTTGATCACAATGAGATCTGTTTTAGTAAACTAGCAGAGGATTTTGTCTGACCGGTGTCATTGAGTGAATAGAGACACGGCGGCGTGAGCCGTGCGTCGGCCAGGTGCGTGGGGTGGAAGCGGGCCTTCGTGTACAGGTGCAGCACCATGCACAGGAGGCCCGCCAGCACGAAGATGCCCGACGCCACGCCGAGCAGCGTCGGCATGTCCGCCGTCAGCAGAACCAGGTCTGGAAACAGGCACAGCAACAACGGAGTAGAAAAATGTGTGTTGGTGAACCAAATAGCCGCGTGCTCTTTACAAGGCGCTGATACCCAGTTCAAATCCACGCGGCCACCATGACTTAATATAATTAAGTTATGTGTGGATTTACCATCGCTCAAAACGGTGGAGGAAAACATCGTAAGGAAACCGGTATGACAACTACAAGATTCACGGGCACGTGCTTTCTACAAATTAGCGACGTGATAGATTACGCCCCATACTCTCTCTTTGAGAGAAGGCTGAATTAGCTCCTGAACACTTTTGAGGTTAGCACTCTACGGCGGCGACATACATCATGTAGTCTTTCTTAGTAATCCTGAGGTTCCCAAAGATGACTCTGGGAATGGTCGAAGGTTGTTTTTGTGATACTATCTGTTGACTTGGATGAATGGCTGACGTTGAGGTCCCCACTACCAGACACTCTCTTGATTGATCGAGACAAAGAGCTTAAATCTACCGCAGCAGTATTGTTCTCACCTTCAGTACAAAATATCCTCGTCGTGGGTCTAGAGTGGCTGGTACTGTGATAGCCGGGGTCGCACTGACAGAACGCGTTGTGGTTGACCTGGACACAGGACGAGTGGGCATCGAACGCTTTACACGTCTGCCGGTAGAAGCATTGTTCACCCAGTTTCTTGGCTGAAACAGAAGCAATAAGATTTTGTTTATACAATAGATAAGCCAGCGATATTTAACATTATCCGTTAACCGATGGGGAAGAAAGGTTCTCGAGTGGCAACCATGAACCAGTTGACGCTCTGTACGTAGGCCCCCGACTAGGTGGACCGACGACATTGTCGCAGGGAGCCGATGGATGCAAATGGCTAATAGTCGTTAATGGGGGCGTACAAAGGGGGAGGCCCATGTTCAGCAATGGACTTCTTTCGGCTGATGGTAATACAACATTGATACTTTGCATAAAAAGGCCTTCAATATCAAATAGAACTGAAAGTGTTTGTTTAACTTTTTGTATCACTTACAGAAGTTACAAAAATAAAGGAGAATCTACTGACCTCTAATTCAGCTTTATGTGTCATATTCCACCTAGAGACTGATGTTTATTTGCTACCAATACTCACTCAAGTTGATAAATCTAAATCAAAGGCACGCATTTGCATCAGCTGATGGAAAATTGATTGCTTCCATTTGTCCCTCAGTTTCTATTGTTTCTTATTTATTTATAGAGACTTTGCGGACAATGTATCGTCTTACTTCCGGGCTCTTGAAAGGGACAAGGGGAAACGGGATTGTGTAACGTAGGGTGCTCTACATTGGAAGGCACGTTTTTAATGAAATATGTGGGCTGCTTGTTACTGACAACGGAAGTAAACAAACCCTGGTATAAGAACATAGACATATTGTATCCATCTATCTCCTTCAGAGGAAGACTTCCCGCTCACGGCGGCAGTTCGAAATTCTCACTCAATCTTGGTTACATATGCCTTCTTCTTAGTTCGTATATCTGCTTTCTTTTTTGATCTTGCATTTTTCCCAATAAAAATATAAGAATATAATTGCACTTTTTGCGTAACTTAGACTTGGTAGACCACCATGAGAATCATCATTTCCCTTTCCGTCACATTGCTTACGAACAAATTTAAGTACCTAAGCTCCAATGAAACTATAGGTACTAAAGTGAAATCTGGTTAAGTGAGACCTCAAGGGACCTGCAAATTTGTCTTATAGATGAATTCCACTTACTCAGTGTCTCAGATATCCAGGTATAAGTAAATATCTGTCTCATTTACAGAGGGAGAGAGGTACTTACGTTTGGCGCATCCTTTGTTGACTCCCAGCACGACAGGGTGCTTGGGGTCACACGAGCATGAGGCCGTGGTGGGGTCACAGAACACGTGCAGCAGCCGGGGGTCACACGTGAACTCGCACGGGGAGCCCAGGTACATACCCTTCTCTGAAAAGATAGAAAAACGGGGGTTTAGTGTTTTGGATTCAGTAACGCGCAGTGGATGGTGGCCAAAGAGCGATTGTGGCTGAAGTTATGTATCAAATTAGCTGTCTTTAATATATCCGAATTTAATAAGTATTCTAAATTTAATTCTAACTAACTAACTCCGATGGCTCAGCGACCCAAAGTGTGTCTTGGCCTCCGAAACGAGAGAGCGCCACTCTTCTCTATCTTGAGCGATTTCAGCCCAGTTGAGAGTCTGGAGCTCGCGCAGGTCTGCATCCACCGCGTCCTTCCAGCGGTATCTAGGGCGTCCGACCGGCCTACGGCCATTCGGCCAAATTTAATTCTAGTCATAAATATTTCATATGATCAGCACTACCAAAGAAATGCACTCCTCGAAACACCATTGTATGTACTGGTCACTCTACTAAAAAATCCAGTAGTAAAACTGTGGCAATGACTTGATTAGAGATTTTGTAGACAAGCACGTCTTTCGACTTCAAAGTTTCAACAACGAATGAAGCAATTTGACACTGTGTTTAAGCAGCGGACGGTTTTCCAATAATGTTAACTTTATAATGACATATTATTTCAGCATTTTCCAAGTTACAAACTTCCCTTGCTATTATTTCTTAGGTAACATGATAATGTTAAAACTGGAGACTTGTTTTTTTTCGTCCCATTTCAGGGAACAACTTTATTATTATCTTTAAATATTGAGGCCGAAGGACTGATATTTTTTTATTAAATTTTTACCGAGTTAAAAAGTTTTCAAAGTAAAATAGACGTGAACTTCGCTTCCGTATATATAAAAGTTCTTATTTACCTAAAAATATTTAGTTTCCTACCTTGATAATCACCTTTACTTTTCACGTGGAATCTAGTTTGCTAAGTTAGGTACCGGATTAATGGATACTTTTATACCGGGAGAATGTAGTTCCTACGGGATAAAGAGAAACTCGTAGGGACCAGCTATATACCTACCTTTTAATTTAAAAATGAAAATATCAATTCAGCTGTTTTGATTCTCGCTACGGGACAAATATTTGTGCGATGCAAAAGCGCAAGTATTTTTCCCCTGTACGGGTATTTTGATTCCTCAATCCATTTAATTTCTGATACTCTAGACACAGGGAATAAACCTTTACCGACAACCGTTAGGGTAGACGTGTTCTTTAGTGGAGACCCTGACTTGGCAAACGTAGTGTAAGACGCTCTGTGACTTGGTGGAGCGACGACTTGCGCCGAGTGGCTGGCGTTATTTGGATGAGAAGAGCCGAAGGCCGGGCTCAGTGGTGGGTCTTGAGAGAAGACTAGATCCAGCAGTGGACTGAAAGGCTGATGATGATGATGATAATCAATGCAATACAAGCATACTGTTCCAAGAGCTTAATTCAGTGAAGTGTAATCCAGAATACTTTCTTTTAATAGCATAAGGTTACTGAAATAATTCAAATCGGGTTAAGACGAGGAATTGGCAATATTGGCTGCAGGGATTTCCTTTTTTCTCAGCAATTACAAAACATACAGAGCTAATATTTATGTGCATTAAAGATCATGTTTTTGATATCAAATTGTCGGTAGGATAACACGATTGGTTAACTTTCATAGCAGACAAACAATGATCGAAAACAGCCCTCTAAAAAAAAAGATTTTCATTTTACAGGCATACAAAACCGATTTTAGAGTTGACATTTTTTTTGTATGGTATATATACACATTCTTCAAAGAACTACAGATTTAGTTTTATAAAATTATCGATAGTTTTCATTTTAAACAAAAAAAACCCCTTTTTTTGGCGCATACGAACTTACGGCATTAGTCAGCTCGCTTGCGTTTTTGTATGGAACTGATTTCAGATTTATTGTTTATCACGGCGTCCTCTTAAGCTACAGATAAAAGTGAGTTAAATTTGAAACAAACAATAACAAAGTCTGTAAAACGCCAGTCGTTCCCACGGAAAATGTTTCCTTTTATGCGAGAAACATTTATCTTTTAGCACAAACAAGTTTATAACACAGAACCGCTGTATTAAGCGGCAGACATTGTATCTGGGTTATACGCGTTAGCGTGACCATGCTCTCTTTATAGTACAACTAGTCGCGCCCGCGGTTTCTCCCGCGTCTTCCCGTTATCCCGCAGGAACCTTTTCCGGGATAAAAAGCATGTGTATCAGGGTATAAGCTATCTCCATTCCAAATTTCTATGTTCTAACTTTCGTTTAGGACTAGCTATATCCAACGGTTTCTTCGTGGTCGTCTTGGTATACTGTTGGAACCTTTTACCGGGATAAAAAGGAAGTAGGATAGGATATTATTTCATGAAATTATAGCCATCATCCAGATGAAGATTAGACAAAAGTCGCTCAAACCCTTTAAGACACCGGAAAGGCAATGTTTCGAGTGAAATCACAGGGCATAAAGGGTACAGGTATCATAAGGACTTCATCTCAGGGTGACGAGCGCAGTGCATTGTCGTACAGGATTCTGAGCTTTTAAAGTTCAAGATTAAGAATTGCACTGAAATTTTATGTGACGCTTACTATCAGGCGACCGACTTGCTTGTCTCGTCACCCAGTTGCATAAAAAATACCGGCCAAGTGCGAGTTGGACTTGCGGAACGACGGTTCCGCACAACCTTTTTTTTTGTTATCAAACAACATATTTTCGGTTTTCAGCCTTTTCCTTTACACGTCAAAACTGCAAAATCAGCGATAAATTTTTGTTCAGCTGAAAGAGACCGGTAAACCTTACCTACTTATATTTGATCTAAATTTCAACTTGATATCTCAACGCGTCCTTGAAAAAACTAAAAAGGGCCTTGACATACAGACAGACAGACGAAGAATAGCGAGAGTGAGTGTCTAAAGGGTTCTGTTTTTTCTTTTGAAGTACGGAACCCTAAAATGACCAAGAAACATCGTATTGCTGAACCTTCATCGTTTTAGATACCATAACATCAATATTCCACCCTCATGGCCGCTCTACTTCAAACCGGAAGTAGGCTCGACGGAAACAAACTTCGCGCGCCTCGATTGAGGACGCAGATGCCGAGCACTGCGTAGGAATGTACACTTTTTATTCTCTTTTAATTTTTCTTTGGCTTGTCGCGTTGGGTCGTGACCTCGGATGGTCGCTGAAGGTTCAGTTTTGTATTAAACCTACGTAGACACTTCAGTGAAAAAAAATTAAAAAACTGATGAAAAAAAAATCTTTTGTAACATGTCACAGAATAGCGTTTGACCACAAGCATACCAAGTCACCTGGGCCCTTATTTTCTATGACCATCAAGATTCCTTACCAATAACGTGTGAAGTCATTACGGGCTTTAGCGGATGTTAAGTGACGATTGAAAGGTAATAATAATAAATCTGGGACAATTTCACACAAATTGACCTAGCCCCAAATTAAGCTCGAAACTTGTGTTATGGGTACTAGACAACGATATACATACTCATATAGAGAAATAAATACTTATATAGATAGAAATATCCAAGACTCAGGTACAAACATTAGTGCTCATCACACATACATTTGCCCTTACCAGGATTCGAACCCGGGACCGCTAGCTTCGCAGGCAGGGACACTACCAACTCGGCTACCGCGTCGTCGAAAGGTGGTGGTGGGTTATATGTGGATTTATCATCGCTCAAGAAGGTGAAGGAAAACATCAAAAGGAAACCGGCATGTTTGGACAGGGAACCATAAAATCTAAGAGCATACGATATCTACCAACTCCCACTGAACCAGCGTGGTAACATCATGGCTCATACCTCTCTGAGAGAAGGCCAGAATCCCAGCAATGGGAACGTAAATAAATAGGCTGATGATGGTAGTCGAAGGTGGCGCCACGCTACATCTGCACTCAGAACTGCTGGAGGCGATATAAGTTCTTATTGGTAAGTATTTGGCGACAGTTTTCGACTTGAAAAACTTGCAAGAACTAGAAAATGACCTACCGAAATTCTTACTTAACATTGGGTGACGTGTTCAAAAGCTACTCCGAAAGATGTGTAAAAACACTAATGAAGACTGATGTTAATATTCGCTCCGGTTTTCTTGAAATCCAGCTCCAGCTTGCAGCTGTGCAACCACAGCCTCTAGTGGCAAGTTGCGGTAAACTTGGGTCCGGCCTCGATTGAGGCCGAGGCCGCCGTTGCTTCTAATGGCTCAGCCATCTGCAGGCAAACGGCTGTTTTGTGTAATAATCTGTGACGTGTATTACCTTAACCTTGCATGCTTTCCAACTTGCGGAAAGCTTAAACGGAGCTGTAAATGCTTACCGGATTGTCCTTGCTTACACTGCACATTTTGCTAGCAATGTACGAAATTCTACTTGAAATTAGGTAATGATAAGCTGGTTAGAAGGCGGGGCTTCAGCGCCTTGAACGCCGTCGTAAAGTTGCCAGCTTAGCTGGGGTCCCATGGTCCGTTTTTCCAACGGTTCATACCACAGCAAACGCACCGTGAATACTCCCTGCCTCCCTCAGCTAAGACGCCCAAGACCTTGTACAGGTGATGCCTTTGCTTTTTAACCGACTTCCAAAAAGGGGGAGGTTATCCATTCGACTGTTTATTTTATGTCCCAGAACTTTCGACTGGGTGAACCGATTTTGATGATTCTTTTTTTGTTTGAAATCTGGTGTCGTATGGTTTCTGTTTTGACAATGGCATCCATCAGAAAACCAATTAAGTCTTAAATTTGCATAACTTCGAGGACGATTTTTTTGTTAATTTTTTTTAGAACTTTGTGTCTTCAGCTGTCACATGCAAAACTTCGTACCTATTAGGGTTGTGGGCATCGCCACCGTGCCCACAACGATGGATCCACGCTTGCCTTAGCTACGGTTCCGCTAATGTCTATCGAAGGACTGGGCAAAGACTCGACAATAAAACCGTAGAGAAAAATAATAATAAAGTTTATCAACAAAATGATGGAGTAGGAAGCATGCCTATTATACAGAAGCCACTGCTGGCGTAGCAGTATCGATGTTGACCTAATTTCACCAGGCACAAGCCCAGATTATAATCAGCTATCCGTGCCCGGTTTAAATAAGTATCTGTCATTGCGGACTTTACCCGAAATGTACGCGTTGTGCAGTGTGCGCATTGCCAAAATATGTACGGCTCATATTGCCCACACTGCGGGTTTTGTACCTATATGATAGTAACGGGTGAGCATCAGTTCATATTACAAACAGGTCACGTGTATCGATATCTACTAATGTTTTTCTCGAAATATGCGGGGAATTATGAAAACTATATTAACACTAGTTGTTCCCCGCGGTTTCACCAGCGTGGGTACAGTTTATTGTAATAAAAAGTTGCCTATGTCCTTTCAGGCTCTGGAGTCTAGACTATCTCCGTACGAAATTACATTTAAATCGGTTGTGTAGTTTAGGCGTGAAAGACAGACAGACACAGTTAATTTCGCATTTATAATGTTAGAAGGGAATGGATAATAGGAATTAGAAGGGATTATTATTGTTGGTGAAATTTGTAGATTTCGATATTCAGCAGGAAGAACCAATTTTAGTTTTATAAAACTTAAAAAAAAAAGTTAAACTTTGACTATGGTTCCAAAAGGAGTTTCATCTGGTTATCAAGTAGCCTTTTCTTGTGCATTTACGCTTAGGCGTTAACGAGTGTAGGAAAATAAATCTTAGCATCTTGGCTGCATTGTTCGGACACAGTTGACCTAGGGACCGAGTATTTTTAGCGAACGCTTCTGTGCACAAAACGTTTAGAAGCCTTCGTATGACCTCCCTTTGAGCGTGCCTTTTGTTTCAACCACTCTTATTTTGCTCCCATGTTTGTTTTGAAACTCGCCAGCAATTGTTTGAAGTACGTTTTTCGGTGTTTGCGCATTTTATTTTCGTGTTCAGCAAATAGTAAACAGATTTCTAATTTATGTATGTATTAAGTTTTTAAATGATTTTTAATCTCCGACGCAAACAGAGGGGTGTTATTATATACCTACCTACATATGCCCGAAATTAATAAAATCGATCCGATCCGTTATCCGCGGTTTTGGATCGATATGTCATGTCATAATATGTCATTTTAGTATTAGGGCTTGACAGATTACTACTAAAATGACATATTATGACATGCCACATCGATCCAAAACTGCGAATAACGGATCAGGATCGATAATTATTAAACTTATATCGTGTCTATCTGTTTGTAGCATCGTAGCTACCAAATGGATAAGCAGATTGTGATTTAGTTTTTTTGTGTTTGTAAGTATTGTTCATAGCTATGATAGGGGTTTCATATTTAAAAAAAAATTGTTTTAGATTATTACTTTTGTTGTTTGTTTTATTGATCTTGCCTTTGTAAAAAAACTATCTCAACATACATTTTTTTAATTTGATAGGTAGTTAATATTTTATAACATATCAAGGTTTAGTTTAGTGACATTATTTGTTATTTAAGTTACTTTGAAATTAATACTCTCAAAACTAGTTTCAAAGTACGTTTGTTTGTCGCCTGACTAATATCAGAGTGGCTCTTTACAAGATTGCTATTATGTTATTCGTAGGCTTCATAACAATAATGACAACTTATGAGAGCATAAGATGTAAATACATTTCATTAAAAGTCTAAATAAATTCATAAAATAGACAGAGAGCCTAACACGTTATTTTTCACTGAAACAAAAACTGAAAACGAAAAATCTTAGAACTACAATCTGTGTTAGAGGAGTATCTTACCGTTTAGAGCGACATCTATCAGTAAATGTTTGGAAGGACTGTAGTTTCAAGTAAAATTAATCGGTAGGTTAAAGATGTATTGTTGGACTCTGCTTAAAGTGTTAACGTTAGTTCAATGTATTTTTAACCGACTTCCAAATAAGGACGAGGTTCTCAATTCGAATGTTTGTATTTTTCTTTATGTATGTTCGGGCATAACTCCGTCAAATTTAGACGGTTTTGCAAAATTATTTTTTTTGTTGGAAAGAAGATATTTCACAGGTGGTCCCGTGATAAGGAAATCAGGGTTTGATGATGGCAGACCAGAAAAACCGAAAGAAACGTGAAGTCGGTTTTTGGTTTGTTAAAAATTTTACTTGTTCTACCTACTCCAATTTAAGAAAGGAGAAAAATTGTAAACCTAATCGCCACCAAAAAAAGTAATTAAAAATAGATTTGGTTTGATATCTAATAAAATCCTAACACTGACTGACAAGTAACAACGTAAAGTATAGTCAATTATACTTTATTCAATAGGATACATTGTGATCACTTTAAAACGTCAAACTTAAAACTAGCTACGCCGGTTCCTGTTCCTGTATATTATCTAAGCCCTAAAAAATATGAAACTTGTTGTTAGATGATTAGAGAAGATGAAATATTGTTATAGAATCACCTTTTCAGAAGGTAAAATGAAGTGTTAAAATTCGACTGCAAAAATTGTATACCCACCTACCTACCCTGGAATATTTTCAACATCCACGCTAGTTGTTTCATAAAATGTTGTCAGTTTCACTCTGTCATTTCACAGCTCGAAGAAAATTAGCTGTCACACGTACACAAACGAGGCAGGTTCACACAATACCACTGCGAACACCTACGAAGGAACGTCTAGGAACGTATATGACAAGTTTTCTTCATCAAACCTTTTTCAGCCCCAGAACAAAAGCCAGTCGCGAGACGCGCCTTCTAAAATGTAACAACAAACATTACCTCTACAAGGAAAAATCAGCCTTGTTAACTCACATCGAAAGTTTACATTTTAACGTCAACTTGGGGATGTCAGTCGTTTCCGTAAACACCAGTTAATTTCCTTGCGAGGCAAGAATTTCCGCAATATCGCGAAAGTGCCGTTTTTACTTCGACTTCGGGAGGTAAGGAGTTTGTGAAAGAGAAAAATTTCAGGTATTTTCACTGGAGAAGGTACACAGGTTTCTTGATTACTGTAAAGTTAGGTAACGGGTAGGTAATTGTGTTGAGATATGAGTTCCAAATTTTAGTTATAAAGTTTCGTTTCAGTAGGTACGTAACAACGTACTTACTTGATATATTACATTTATCTAATGAGATGATAATAACATTATGTACCTACTTAGACTTTGAGAACGCATCCGAATTTGCATAATAGGTATAAGTTAATCAAATCATTTATTGCATTCATATGTTAGTATACATGAGATCTTAGTGGTTAGATTAGTGAACATATAAGGACCCGAATAGGGTATAGCAATGTAGGAGCGCACCGATCCATTTTAGTAACATGTACAGACATCTTATAAAGTTATTGTTATTGAAATAAATCCGAAGGAAGTCATTATATTACTATAGTTAAGTAATGTATTAATTTCATTGCATTGCAATTGTTACGTTTTTTTTTTCAAAATCCAATGACACATTACATTGCATCTACACATTTTCTTTAGCGTTAAGTTACGTGATGTTATTGTATGATGTGGTCGAAGGTGGTGGTGCCACGCTACATCTGGATTGGGATCATAATATGACCATTAGAGCAAATCAGCGTTCCTTGCCATCAAAAATATTCCAGCACAAAATAAAAACTGGCAATACCACATTCCATCTGGCACACTTGGCTGTATGCCGCCTCTCCCTTGCCAAATGTCTGCTTAAAATGACTAAAACATTTTAATAATTTATTTGTTAGGCAACATTACGACAGTTGCCAATGCTTAGCGTTGTAAGTATGATATGTGATCATGAGGACGATGTGTTTTTTATGTAAACGTTCTGAAGTTAGGGAGTTTGTCAAAGTATATTATTTGACTCATAGTAATTATGAGCGCTTGTTGTTTTTTTTCTTACAGGATAGCTTTTGACCACAAGTCAGACGATGTGGTCGAAGGTGGCACCACGCTACACCTGGACTGGGAACTAGCTCTCAAGTGAGGCGGCGAGAACCCATCGATAGGTGCTTAGCGACAGATCGTAGCTAACCACACTGAAAGAAAAATCCTAACTTTCCTTCTGAGTCTTACCTTCCAAGACCGATTCCTTCCAAAATGTAACATTTTCCATCCTTATTTTACTTTAGTTTTCCTTCTGAGTCAAAAATGTATCTTTTTTCTTCGTGCAGAGAGCACTTAATATGCCCCATCACCAAGCTATGATTTCATTAAGATGTTTTCCTTCACCGAAAGCTCAAACATTGCAAGATTCATATCATCGCTTCAAGTAGCATCTTTTATTATAGAGATGACCATTCTAAAACACATTCAAATGTGTGTTTTACTGCGTGGTGATAAAAACGAGAGTAGCAAAGCCTCTCGGAACTATGTGAAGTTCGTGCCCCGACTATTTAGTGAAGAGTCTGCCGCCGCGGAGTCTCAAAGAGTACCTACTTACATTGATAGCTCTCTGTCGAGAGGCACTCGTCACTTGAGCTGATGAACGAGCTCATCGTCTAACGGGCTCTAGGAAAACTTTACAATGGTTTTATAACAAGGTTTTCGCATTGGACTACACGGAGAAAAAAGACCTTCCGAGTTTTCCTTCTGAGTCAAAAGGGAAGGACTTGTGATTCAGAAGGAAAACTAAGGTTAAATAAGGAAGGAATTGGCCTTGTAAGGTAAGACTAGTCTATACACAATATCATAAAACTGTAACAGCCCGATGTACAACATTACAGATATTAAAAAAAACTAAGGATGAGAGCAACAGAAGCAAAAACAGTTTTTAGATTTTTTGTGTGTCTGTATGTTTAATTGTACCTCTAACGCAAACACGCAGTTTTCACGGATGTATTGCTAGAGGTCTAAGCTCCATTTTAGAGCAAAAACAACTTTTTTTGTTCAAAATAAAAACATCGATTTTTGATTCTAAATTCTACGCCTACGAAATCGCTTGCAAAAGCTAGCATTATAAATACGTTCGGAGGACTCTGAAGGTAACCTACTTTGCTCGCAGCCTTCGATTACGCCCATTGACGCCTAAACCTTCTTTCTACACAGAAATACGAGTAAAAATAGATCCAATACCTATGATAATAAAGTTTAACCTTTCTTAATCCTGGAATCGTAGACTTTACTACCTATTGATTACTGTTGCTGACCCAATTGGATTTTTCTTTTAAGTACTCGTATAGTCATCTTTTACACAACATATAAAAAGCAAAATATTTACTTCTTTCAAGATATAGCTTTTGATCGAAGTTGGCGCCACAACTGGCTCTCAAGTGAGGCTGTCGGAACACACCGATAGTGCTTAGTGAAAGATTCTAGTGATTCGTAGTGTAGGACGCCCTGCGACAAGGTGGAGCGACGACTTGCGCCGAGTGGCTGACAGTGGTTGGATGAGAAAAGCCGAAGACCGGGCTCAGTGGCGTATCATGGGAGAGGCCTATGTCCAGCAGTGGACTGATACAGGCTGACGATGATGATGAGGATGAAAGATTCTTAACTTGAAGATGGTATTTCATCACTATGTTTTCTTATAAACTGCAGTGCGTAAATTTCTCTAAAATCCTTTTTTTTTGTCAAATTTGATAATATGTTTATTTTCTACAATACAACATGTGATCACTTTAAAACTAGCGACGTCTATCCTGGCCTCCTTAAGCCAGCAACAGAACAGGCAAGAAACACCCAGCAGGACATTTTTTGACCGCGATCTTAATTAGGTACAAATTTTCTCTTATTAGATACTAATTGATTAAATTGGAGCAAGTTCACTACAATCCCAAGCCGTCTTGTCTTCTCAACAATCCGTCTGGGCAAGTGTTCTGCCCATTTCCACTTGAACTCCGGCAAAATA
Source organism: Opisthograptis luteolata (assembly GCA_931315375.2). NCBI lineage: Eukaryota > Metazoa > Arthropoda > Insecta > Lepidoptera > Geometridae > Opisthograptis > Opisthograptis luteolata. The sequence goes on from OV928043.1 coordinate 1,159,417, forward strand.
ATTGAATTACGAAAATATGAATTCAGAAAAACGTCACAAAAATGAATATAAACATAATCAGTCAAGTGCGAGGCAAACTTACGTGGATGGAGAGGGTTCTGTACTAATACATAAAAGTATATATACATGCGCTTACACCGCGCTTACTCTCGAGGTTTCCCCGTTATCTAGCAGGAACTTTTTCCCGGATAGTAAGAAACCTATGTGTTAATTCAGGGTAATAAGCTGTCTCTATTCAAAAATTAACTCAAATTAGTTGAGATATTTCAGAGTGAAGAAGCAACAAACAGACACACTCACCTATTCACAAACTTTCATATTCATAAAATGTGATTGTACTTGTTACTAGCTGCGCCCCGCGGTTTCACCCGTAGCTTTCCGGCAGGAACCTTTTTCCGGGATAAAAAGTAGCCTATGTTTTAATCCAGGATATAAACAATCTCCATTCCAAATTTCATCCAGATCCGTTGAGTAGTTTTTGCGTGACAACAAACATACATGACATCATACGTACTCAAACTTTCGCGTTTATAATCTCAGTAGGATTATTATGGATAGGACCATAAATCCTTTTATTTGATACGGCATATTTTTAAAGCACTTGTAAATATTATGTTAATTTTTCTTATTTGCCCCTCAAAAGCTAGCCACTGCGATCCGAGTTTGTGCGAGTATACGAGTATAATACGCTATACGTCTTAAACCAACTCTTTCTGTTTCAGTGAAAATAAGCTGTGACAGATCCACGAGAGCGATTCTACAAGGGTTCTGTTTTAAAAACCGCTGCATGGAACCCTATTAAAGCTAAAAACAAACAGTTCACCCGTCGCTCAATTCCCTCGCAACAAACTGCACGTGACACATAAAATAATTGTTGGTTATAAAAAACATCGTCAACCTCGTGCTCTAAATTAGAAAATTGCAATTGGAAAAAACTGCAAAAAAACTCGGGCCGGGTTTACGGCCGCAATTATAGCGAGCTATAATATAACTAAAGTGTAATATTATGAGGCACAAAGTAGAGGCTATGAATAATAAATATCCTAGTTAACAAAATGGGGTCATATCATACCTGCACGGTGTAACGTACTACTATTAATTGTTTTTACACAGAAATAGTTTTATCAAAACAAGATAGCAATGCTAGTTTGAGTTTAGAGTTCGGTGACATGACAGATGTCAACTTGAAAGGTGAAGTTGACAGATGTTCCGGGACACTGACATAATGCTAGTCTAGATTATAGACTCATGTCTTTTTTTTTTTTTTTTTTTTGTTATGGCGTCATACGATTATTGTATTTGCCAGTGCTTTATTATTGTTGCCACAACTTTATTTCAATTTCCCACACTCGTACACATTAACGAACGCATAATGGTTAATAATCCACCAATATTACACATTATCACTCGAAGAAACAAAAGTTTTGGAAATAAAAACAAAATTTTCACGTTGACAACTCAATTGCCGCCAAAAAAGTTCTCATGTGTCTGATTGGAATCTTGTAAATTGGCACGTAATCAAGGAAGCCCCCGATTTGCTCCAATTCAATCAATCCTATACTAATATTATAAACGTGAAAGTTTATGAGTATGGATGGATGGATGCTTGTTACTCTTTCACGCAAAAACTACTGAACGGATCTAAATGAAATTTGGAATGGAGATAGCTTATACCTTGGATTAACACATAGGCTACTTTTTATCCCGGAAAAGGTTCCTGCGGGACGACGGGAAGACGCGGGTGAACCCCGGGACGCAACTAGTTAGCGATAAACATTGCAAATGCGTGATCGCGCCCAACAAATTAAGTGCCAGGCGTTTCTTGCCTGTTCTTTTGCTGGTGTAAGGAACAAGCGTAGCTAGTTTTAAATTTGACGTTTTAAAGTGAACGAGTAAATAAATATTGACGACGCGGTAGCCGAGTTGGTAGTGTCCCTGCCTGCAAAGCTAGCGGTCCCGGGTTCGAATCCCGGTAAGGGCGAATATATGTGTGATGAGCACGAATATTTGTACCTGAGTCTTGGATATTTCTATCTATATAAGTATTTATTTCTCTATATAAGTATGTATATCGTTGTCTAGTACCCATAACACAAGTTTCGAGCTTAATTTGGGGCTAGGTCAATTTGTGTGCAATTGTCCCCGAGAAAAAAAAAAAAAAAGAAAAAAATAATATTTGAAATTTGATTGACCCGAAAAATTATAAATGCTAAAGTAACTCTTTCGGCCAATCTGTCATTTTAACTGTTACCTTTTATGAAATAATTCATGGTATAAAGAGTAGCCCCGTCCCCCAAAAATACCCTGACGTCGACCCTGGAACCTGCTTTTTGCTTACGTCATAATTTCAGTTCACATTATGTTCGTAGTTCGTACATTATGCATTTAGGTAAGTAAAGTTAAGGCGGAGAATACAACATTAAACTAAAAATTTGGGATAACTATGTATGACCATATTTTTTGTAATAATTATGGATTACTTATTTATATATAAAAAAATTACAATAGATGTGAAGCAGCCTTATATAAAAAAAAATATTACTTATTTTAAAATAAATTACGGTGTCTTTATTTTCAAGAGTTTGACGTGTGTATCTGTGTGTCTATCTATGGCATCGTACCTCTCGAACGGATGAATCCATTTTGCTTTAGTTTTTTTATTTGAAAGCTGATTTGATCGAGAGTGTTCTGAGCTATGATTATTATCAGGGGTTTCATAATTTTTTTTTGTCAATATTATGTTGTCGTTATAATTGTTAGCGATTCTCAGATTGTTATGAGGCAATATACCCCTCATTCGCCTGCGGGGTTAAAACTGAGGTTGGTGAGAGCTGGGCCTTAATATATTAAATTTCTAGTTTAGAAGTTTTCTGAAGTTGTTTCTGGCTTGGGGTTAAGTAAACTCCGTTTTAATGAGTTATTGGAAGGCACATTTGAATGAAACAAAGTTGAAAGTTAATGGAAATTAAAACATAATATGAATTATGAATTAAGTTATTTATAGCCGTCGTAGGCGTGGTCGTAATTTTATTATACATAATAATTTTGTTGCCATATTGAAATAAACAATTGTTATTTTATTTATCACTAGTTTTGCCCTATATTTTCTCCCGTATACCTACTATAGTGGTCTTGATGAAAAGTATCCTATGTCCTTCCCAAGGGTTCAAACTATGTATCTCCATAACAAATTTCATCTGTAATGTGCAACCGTGACACATACCCTCTAGCCAGCGATTTGCTTCGTCTCTTTCAGTATCCCTAGTAGGTAAAGGTTTTGATAGTTTACAAAAACTACAAAAGTTTTCGTTTCCTCAAACATTTTTTTACAGCACGCCTTACCGAAACTTTGTGGGTCAAAATCGGTGATACGGGTTATTTAGTTAGTTTTAAATCGTTTTATTCGTATTCCAAAAAAGTTTTCGAATTACTTTTTGAATTTAAGCAGTACGAGTTAGCACTTTGGTAAGTTGGCAGTAGTAAACTTTGACGTTTACGAAAACTTGTATAAAGGGTACTGTTGTATAAAAATAAGATTTGATTACATTGTTAGTTAGTTAGTTAGTTACAAGTCAAGCTAATAAAAGTGTTTTAAAAACTACACGTTTACGGTATTATTAAGTCAAGCAGAAAAAAGGTTGCGTGGTCTGCCCTCCAAAAGCTTCTGTAGCCAGCCGGTCGCAGCCAATGAGGTCTACAAGCAAATATTTGTTTTCGATGCGAGGCGTTACTGAGGCGTCAGATGAGTGAACCCAGTGAACGGAGTTAATACATTCTCCTTTAACTGAATGAATCGTAGCTAATAAACTGGACAGGGTATTTCCAGTAACATATTTTTTTACTTTAGCGAATGTCATCTGATGAGGCGGAATGGAATGGGAACTGGCTCTCAAATGAGGCTCCTGGAACACATCGACAACGGTGGTAGGCGACAGATTCTTATCTTGAGGATGGTAGATAGCAAGGCGAGCTTTAGAAAATGGCCTACCACCTCGCTGGCCCAGCCTGAGTTGGTAGATGTCGCATACCCTTGAATAGCTTTTAGACATGCCGGTTTCATGTTTCCCTATGTTTTCCTTCACCAAAGCTCAAGTTTGCAGAATTGTATTGTAACCGACGACTTTCGCGTCACAAGCCAAGACCCAATGCGTCCTGCGATGAATCCGGATAGTACCGGGAAGGCAAAAGAAAATTGGCATCACAACCGATCTTGCCAAATGCTTTTTCGACCAACCAGATGTAAAGTTTCTTAGTTTCTCTTCGAGCAAAGAAAGATGATTCCTCAAACCAAAACCACCTACTGAAAAGGTCCCACTACCAGCCATCATCGCTTCGCAAGTTGAACGGTTCATTGGAAATCAATTCTCTGCTGAAAACAAGAGCCTTGTAATTAGTATTCGGTACACACTCGACGCATACCGTTAACCGTCCTAGACAGAGCGAGGGTAAGCAATTAAACACCCGCTTTAGGCATCCGAACTGTACTATAGTAAACAGAATCTAAACTCGTTATTTGCGATAGTGGCTAAACGGTAACGCGTGACTTGGCGCCGATTAATACAAACCTATCTCGACGACCTATGGCTTGATAAAATTTATCTGCGGATTCGCCATCGTTTAAAACAGTGAAGGAAAACATCGCGAGGAAACCGGCATGTCCACGAATCACATCTACCAACCCGCATTTGGCGAGCGTAGTTGATTTTGTCTCATGTTTTCTCTGGGAGAAGGTCCCTGTCTCAGCAGTGGGCTTGAAGCTTACACTTAAGTGAATTGTAAGACAAAATTCTCTTTAACACTAAACTTATGATGATAATCGACGGCGGCGCGACGGCTACACCTGGACTGGGAACTGGCTCCCAAGCGAGGCCGCCAGAACACACCGATAGGTGCTTGGCGACAGATTCTTAACTTGAACATGGTAGGCATTTTGCTTGCTTAAGCACTGCTCTTCACTGTTCATAATCTATTTACCAGCTAACAGTTCCGATCGGTAAACGTATGAGAATAGATTAATAGTTCCCTATATCTCTACATGGGTGGTATCTCCGACACGTCCGAAGACGAGCGAGTCATTTACTTATGTCGGCGTCTACGCCGAGATAAATACGTCACTAGCCAAGTGTTTTAGTGACGTCATTGGAAATATTACTTTAGGGCTAAGATATAATTTGTCAGCCTAAAGCAATGATAGCTTAGTGGTCAGACCAGATTACATAATCTAGCCTGTGGTGGTAGAGACGTCATCTACCCTTTTATGTGACCCGCGTAGATCCTGAAACGAGTTTGAGCTTTCGGTGAAGAAAAACGTCGTGATGAAACTATAGCTTGGTGGCCTTTTCTAGTCCTCTCTTGGCTATCTACCATCTTTAAGTTAAGAATCTGTCTCTGACATCTGAAAATCAGTTCATAGCCGCACAACGCTAACTTGAGGGTAGAAGCTAGCCAAGTAAACACAAGATAATGTCATACCACCAAGCAATCTGAGCATACAATACAATACTTGAATAGAACCTTGAGTTTCTGTCTATTCCGTACTACACTGAGAATATTGGGATAGGTTCCTCTCGAGCATTATATAAATAGACACGTGGCCTCTTTCTCGTAAGGTATCTGTCGACAGACTATTATTACTCGCTTCACGTGACAGAAAAAGGATTTCGACCATAATCCTCCGCGGTCCGTTCTACGAGAGTCTTCGGTTATTCGTAGTACATATATACCTACCTATTGTATTCACCGCGACAATACTAAAAATGTTGCTATACTATAGTGGTTTTTGGAGTTTTTACCTCTTACAGGATAGCGTTTGACTACAAGTCCCTTGATGTTAATGTGGAAGCTAGCCAGGCAAGCAGGGGAAAGTGCTCTACCACCGAGCTATGGTTTCATCTCGATGTTTTCTTTCACCAAAGGCTCAAAATGCCTCGCAGCTTTACCCGCGTGGACCACATATTATTGCGATTAATAGTACCTTACGCCCTGCCCTACGGGTTTTCTTTGGTCACACAAACACAAGTGCTTCTAGAAGTGGTAGGGTCGCCTGATGGGCGTCCCAACTTTGAAAGTTATATTTCACACAAGTGTCCAGATAGCGGCCACAAAATGGGCCGAAGTCGATAGCTTATCTTCAGCTCTATTGGCTACAAAGCTAGGTCGTTACTTCCCTCCACGCAGTGACCACATTTAAAATCTTTTAGCGATAACTGTCATTTTATTTTATTGGGAAAAAAAGTTTTAGACTTCGCTTTTTTAATTAGCTCTCGAGACTTGGAAGAAAATTCTCGGGACATAACATTTTTAAACCAATTTGGGCAATGGACAAGGAGAAAAGAGCTGTGGGGGTCCAGGGTCCGCACTAAAAGGGCTGACTTTTTAAGAAGAAATTTGTAAATAACAAACCATAAATACCTACTCCAAAAACCATCAGAATACTGCAATGGAAATTGAAAAGTCACACGTTCAGAAGAAAGGAATTATTGTGCTGGTTAACAAGGAATGGAAACGAGGCAAGCCATCCAGAAGGAGGTCGATGAAAAAGAGGTGGTATAGCAGGTATACCACATGGATAAGACTGGCTGGAGACAGAAAAAAATGGTGGCGGAGGCCCTAGAGGAGGCCTTTGTCAAGAAAAAGAACGTCGTGTGGTCACCCAGTTTGCGTTACAGAAACCCATTTGCGTGGATTTGTGGGCTCCTAATTTATAGTTGACCCAGCGCACTGCTACTATGTTGTTGTTACATTTCCGACGGACTCATTACGTTTTTTCTTGTTTAGACTTTACTGAAAAGAAATAGAAAATACGCCTTGACTTGTAATCCTTTTTATTCGTCCGTACGAGTTGGGAACTAGGAACGTGATTCTAGTTTGTAGCACCTACGCGAAGCTCGCTAGAAAATAACTTCCGAGAACCTTCGCGAAAATAATTTCACGTATTGAAAAACAAAGTTGGCACGTAGAATCCGTATTAGTAGTATGTAGTTCCATAAACTACCCCTACAAAAATGCACACAGAAAACTAGGTTTTAAAACCTCAGTATCGATCACTTTCTTGCATACACGATACAAATATTCGTTGACGCTTTTACTTCCAAACATTTCTCGCAGCATATCTCAAGTAGCAATGGCTTGAAATTTGTGAACTAGCTGTACAGAAGTCCTGTACTTAACAAGTCAAGCCTTAGTTCTCTGTGACAGAAATTAAACATGAGATCAATATATCAAAACGTTACTTGTATCGGATATGTTTTAAATATCATACCATACCAATATCTATATCAACATAACTGATATCACAAAAACTGTATCGAGTCTACAAACCAGTGGCAATTTTCTTAAAAATAATGCTACCCTGTAAATTACAAAATGATGGATGTAGTACTATATACAAACGATATGAACCATATTCGCATATTCTTCTCTTTAGTTTTTAGATAACTATTAATCAGTGATATTTACTATTCAATAACTTTTCTGCTATTCTTATGTCTTGCAAAAAAAAGCATGAAGGGAAATCGCCGTAGTTACACGTAGCTAAACTGATAAATACCTAACTATCTGCATAGATATACCCGATAACTGTAAAAGTTTGAGTTCGCTTTAGTTCACATTCGTCATAAAATATCGTGTTAACGTTTGCAAACATTAGGTCTCCTGATATCGATATCTGTAAAACGTTTTCGATATCGATACGCAAGCTGTATATCGGTAACATAACCGTTTAAAAAAAAAACCGAAAACGCCCATATCTAACAGAGTTATATTATTATGGAATCAATCCAGCATTTTCATTACATGTTATTGGTCGGCTGTTTGTCCCTCGGCCTCTGGCAAGCTTCCAACAGCTACAAGACCTTAGATTGCATAACGCTTGAATTACTGCTAGCATTTCGGTAAATAATGGCGCCACCATGTCGTTTATTACAGTATTATTCTAAGTTATTGCCGATTAAATTTCTAGGAAGGAACGCCATTAAGAAACGGATGGTGTTTCAATGTTGTCATGGAATTAATCTTCTTCTCTTATGTATAAAAATCAATTGCTGTTCGTTAGTCTCGCTAAAACTCGAGAATGGCTGGACCGATTTGGATAATTTTGATCTTGAAATATTTGTGGAAGTTCAGGGAAGGTTTAAAAGGTGACTTTTATTGGTGATACGAAGTTCGCCGGGTCAGCTAGTTTGATATAAAGATACGCGACTGCGGTCCGGTCTGGTTATTCGAATAATCACTCCAGCGTCGAATGATGACTATTAGTATTAGTAAATAATTTTATTAATCAGTAGACTTTTCGCTGGATGACGCTCGCGCAGCAACGAATAGATTCTTAACGAGTTGGGAGCGACTTCGAGTTGGTGCAATTAGTTACTAATTTAAGCTAGTCGAATGATTTGAGAAGTCGAATAATTCCGAAAGGAATCATTCATAATCGCGCACCGCTTCTCGTTAGTTTGATAGTAATAAAAATCCTCTTCAAGGTTACCACTTCGTGGGGTGAAAGTTTGATTGAAATGGATGTTTGTCACTCCATCACGCCCTAACCGCTAAACGGTTTTGAGGCGGAGGCGTTTTTTGTAAATGTCACAAGGTTTTGTGCAAATTCTTTTTTCTTTTTGCAGGGTAGCTTTCGACCGCAAGTCACTTGCTGCTAAGCGATGAAGCTACATCTGTCTAGATTCTAGAGTCTAGACCAATCTAGTTCCCAAGAACTGGGTCTCAATTAAATGTTGCTGCCGGAATACACCAGTAACGATGCTAATAGGCGAAAGATTAATAACTTGAGGATGATAGCTAGTCAGGCAACTAGAAAATGCCATCACTAAATAATCTAAAACTAAATAATCTATGGTTTCATTACGATTTTTTGGTATACTTTGCGGGATTTTATAAAGGGTTCCTTAATATTATTATACTAGTAGAAAACGTATCGCTGTATTGCAGCAGTTACTCGATTGTAGGTTAAAAGTTAAGCTCGAAATTAGTAATCGAGCCGTTATCCGCGGTATTGGATCATTTGGATCGATATTGTTATTTTAGTACTAGGGCTTGACATATTCTCCTAAATTGACATATTATGACATGAAATATCAATCCAAAACCGCGGATTACGGATCAGGATCGATTATTAATTTCGGGCGTTAGCCTTCCGCGCAGTAGTAATAATGCTTCTAATTTGGTTATGATAAGTATCGTATACAGACTTAATAAAATTATGGACCACTTCTAGCTCAAAACTTTTAACTATTTAGGTGTTGTCTGAAAGTGTCCTGCATTGTGAACTTAATGATAAGAAGAAAATTGTCCCAATAAAAACTGTTTGCAAGATCCCCTCCACGAAAGGTTGCCCTCAGTATCAGACATTCATGTCAGGCGATGGCACTGCACCAATCCAACGCGGCCCTGAGTGTTCAGTGCGATCGATTTTTGGAGACAAAAACTACCCATACCGGAGCTAGGCGACTTGAAGAAGCATATAAGAATTTTAGGGCAATGAATGTGGTCACATTATTGATTGTTGTCACACTTTGAAAAGTTCGAAGAGAACAAAGGTCGGATAGGAATCAGTAAGATTAGAGCGAGAACGCTTGCCAACTTGCTTGCTACAATGTAGCTTGCTTTTTTCCAGTTTGTAGTTTTGTACCATAAAGAAACATTTCTTTTAGCCGTCGACTCATCTCATCATCTGCACCTGCACCAAGGCATTATTGTGTTCTTTTAAGATCTTTTAGTACCTTCAAAAATAATGGAAAGTTTGGTAGGTAGACCGGCTTTGTCCCAACGTACCTAAGGTTGGTAATTTTAGAATGGCGCTCAATACGATAATGACTACTGGATCACAGATTTTAGTCTGCCATTTCTACTCAAATATTGATCAACACTTAAGACGAGGAATTGGCAATATTCGCTGCAGGGATTTCCTTTTTTCTCAGCAATTACAAAACATACAGAGCTAATATTTATGTGCATTAAAGATCATGTTTTTGATATCAAATTGTCGGAAGGATAACACGATTGGATAACTTTCATAGCAGACAAACAATGATCGAAAACAGCCCTCTAAAAAAAAAGATTTTCATTTTACAGGCATACAAAACCGATTTAAGAGTTGACATTTTTTTTGTATGGTATATATTATACACATTCTTCAAAGAACTACAGATTTAGTTTTATAAAATTAACGATAGTTTTCAATATAAACAAAAAAAACCCTTTTTTGGCGCATACGAACTTACGGCATTAGTCAGCTCGCTTGCGTTTTTGTATGGAGCTGATTTCAAACTCATTGTTTATCACGGCGTCCTCTTAAGCGTCATTTTAGAATACCCACGTGAATGTACCCACGCTATTTCATATGAAATAAACAGTCAAAATTTAAAGCAATATATCTTCCGGGATTCAAAATAAGGTTTCCAACTCTTCGCCCACGTCATCAGTTCCCATCAAATAAGTTGGCCGCGGTAAGGTCAAAAGCCGATAAAATTAATATTGACAAATCGTGTTTATACGTACACAGTTGCCAGGGTGAATAAATTTATCGATATAGACACGCAGCACGTGTGTCGGCGTAAGGACGTGCCTCACGGGCGGCCTGTATCCACCGGATATATGTTAATATCTCTCCAGGATGTTAGCATGCGGGTTCCGTACATATCGACGTATCGACGTTGAGTACGAAATAAGCAATTGTCAGTTCCTTGCTTATGTTATGACTAGTGCTGCCAGATCCGTTCTTACAAACATCGGGAGAAAAAGTGAAAAAAAAGCGCGAAAGGGATGGAAACATCAAGACGTAAAAAAAATCATAGATATTAATTTAGTTCAAACTCAGGCTTCAATGAGATCAATCAACCTTAAAATTTTCATTCCGCGCGCCACTCACTCGTCTTCTGCGCTTGGTTATTTCTTACAGCGCGCCCATAGACTACAGGGCGTCCCGCTCAGGGTACTGGCGGGACGCGTCCTGAGAGGACTAAAAAATGGGATGTCCCGCCACAGACATCTGGCAACACTAGTTATGGCGCTACTTTTGTAAGATTAGATCGCATCATGTTCGGTCATAGCTCCTATTGTTCTTTGTGATAGATTATCATAGCTTAAAGATAGGCTAACTGACTTCGTCTCTTCAGCGATACCTGGGACGGTCGACCAAGAGACGACCACTTGGCCGTCCCATGTATGCTCGTTTGACCAAATTTGACCGCACGATTCTCTCCCATTCTTCCGAGGTGGCCAAGGCAGCAAGGTTTGAGCGATTTTATCTCGCCGCTGACATTTGGCTCGGCCACCAATTCTTCAATGTCTCTATTAAATTAATCTTTTAATAATCAATCAGTTTTAAGCTTGTTCATTTTGTATTCTATAAGTGATCAGCAAAGTTGAATGTAAACATAATTAAGTCTGTGAGCACGTGTTTGTGATGTTTATCGATATCCTTTTTCGTCGACGATTGGTTTCAATTAAATTAATCGCTGGCTCATTAAATGAATTGCTTCTGACACTTATAGGAACTGACATTGTATTTAAAAACGAGCCTTTAAAACGGTCTCCGTTCTCGAGGACAATTCGGGCGTGCCGTTGGGCGTGCCACTCACGCACACCATCGCCAGCGGTACCACCGCCTCCATCACCACCTACTTAGTCGCCAACTCACCGGATATGTTGAACTTGTCGTCGTCGTAGTAGTGCGAGTTGACGTCATCCTCGTCCTCCAGCAGCACCGCATCCTCGGGCAGGTCCGCGCGGCGCCGCGTGCCGTTGGGCGCGCCACTCACGCACAGCACGCACACCAGCGCCAGCGGTACCACCGCCTCCATGCCGACATCACCGCGCGCGACCACCACGCCTCTACCTCTGCAACAATGGTTCACAGTTCATATTGATTGCACCAGTCTGCCTTGTGATCATGAACGGTTGGCAGTTTAAACACATCGAACAAGCATGTCTCTATTTCGCTCGAGACTGGGCTTGTGATCATGACTTCAGTTCTAAATTGAGCGATGGTTGCAAAAGACATGCAAAAGACATCCTACTACTACATGGTTGATTGAACTTGATTGTACTGCCAATTTTATAAACAACAAACGCAAGGTCATAGAAATTTTCCTTTGTTGTTTACAATAACAAGTTTTTTTGATTTGCATTGTTCTCCATTCAGATTATTATAGAAATAAGCTTACCATCGAAATGAAAAGTCGTAATTTTCCTGTAAGTTACATAACGTATGAGATTTCTTTGTCTATTATCAAGATTCCTCGAAGGCTCTCTCATGTTTGTATTGAAAATTGAATTCTGCGAAAGGAACTAGTAAGTAGGTACTCGGAGATTCTTCCATTACGAAATTGACGATGATTGAACTGAACAGTAGGTAATACTGCTTTCTCTTACTTATTCTGACCTTTTATTCATGAAATCTGAGCTGGACAGTTATGGACAACGATCCCGACGACGGCCGTGCTTATGAATAACGTACGAGCCCGCGGCAAGCTATCTATGCAGGATCACGTACGCAGACACATGTGGACAAATAGCAAGACAATGCTTACAATGCGATGACCTTCCGATACTGAAACTCAATATACTATCACACTAATCTTATATATCATTGTAAATGCGAAAGGTTGTGAGTGAATCGATAAAGGTTCAGCGGTAGTGAGCTTTAGTCATGTGCGAAGGCGTCGACACCGAGTTCGATTCCACTCGGTTCCGCACCTATGAGATCGACCATCGCTCAAAATGGTGAACGAAAACATCGTAAGGACACCGACATGTCCAAGAACCTCAACATTCAAGGGCATGTGACATCTACCAACCCACACTGGTCTAGCGCGGTAGATTACGGCTCATACTCTCTCTCCGAGAAGTCCAGAGTCCCAGCTGTAGGAACGTAATAGGCCGATGATGGTGAGTGAAGCGATAATAAAAAAACGTGATGAAACCTCAGCTTGATGGTTGGGCATTTTGTCTGTCACCAAGCACTTATCGGCGTGTTCCGGCAGCCTCACTTGAGAGCCAGTTCCCAATCCAGGTGAAGCGTGACGCCGCCTTCGACCAAATTGTCCCTTAACGTCAGGTGACTTAAGCGTGACGTTCACTATCAGGCAAGCGACTTGAACTTTCAAGCATCTTATTTATGACAAACAATCTTTGGTACCTATATATCTTGGTATTTTTGCGGACTCTAAGTAGGATATCAAGTACCAACCTACTGTATTTGGCGACATACATTTTGCTGTTAACAAAACGATAACATTTTGCCAACCGTTTAAAAGCGATCACCGTTTAAAATAAGTTTATCCTTGTTATGGTGCTGTGGGTGGTTTTTAAAATAATAACAAGGTTTCCAGATAAACTCTGCACAAAATACTAGCTGTGCTTATCTATTTCACCCGCGCCGCGTAGAGATTCTTGCAGGATTTTTATCACAATGAAACTAAGCTATTTTACATATAAGAGATAATGTAGTATTAGAATCAGATCTGCATAGTTTCAATAATTAGCCATAACAAACCTCTTTAAAATATTAGTATGTTACGTGTTCTATATGGAGAACGCGATTTGGCAAACGTAGTGCAGGACGCTCTGATGCGACTAGGTGGAGCGACGACTTGCGCCGAGGATGAGAAAAGCCGAAGACCGGGCTCAGTGGTGTACCTTGGGAGAGGCCTATGTTCAGCAGTGGAGTAACATATTCTGATGATGATGAATATTAGTAAAGGCACTTTACGGAATAATTTAGGAACATAGGGACGAATTTATGCTCTCGTATATTACGAGTGGGTTACGTAACCATCAAGTCTCTAGGTCAAAAAACCCATTCGCAAACTACCTACATAAAGGAACAGCCTTATAAGTAACCTTATCGGTAGAAATCTTAATCTAACCTTGGAATGATTGATTGTTTTTACTGGGCCCTTTGTCGTGAATATGAAAAGTGAGCGTATAAAACACATGTTTGTTTTAAGCTGGGTTTTCATGTTGAATCAGAGTTAGAACTGTGTAGTGCCGCGGCCACACTTTGATTTACTCAGCTCCAAGATAATAATAGCGTTAAAGCTATTTTACCCATGTATGGATCAGACTTGATGAGAGATTATATAGCGACCCAATGTGTGTCTTGATCTTCAAAACAAGAGAGCGCCACTCCTCCCAATCCTGAGCAATTTCAGCTCAGTTCAGTTTGGAGTCCGCGTAGGTCCGCATCCTCAGCGCCCTTCCAACGGTATCTAGGGCCTACGGCCACTCTGTCGTCCCAAATTAGAACGCTATGTAGGTATCTTTATAAAGGAAAATATGACTGTGTTGGAAACCGGAAGACGTTCTGTATATAGGTAGGCCCCGCACTAGGTGGGCCGACGATATTGTAAGAGTCGCAGGGAGCCGATGGATGCAAATGGGTAATACCCGTTCATGGTGGCGTTCAAAGGGGGGAGGCCTGTGTTCAGCAGTGGACTTCTTTCGGTTGATGAAGATGATGATGATGGCTGTGTTGTTGAAGCTTTTTTTGTCATCTAAATAGTCTGATAATCCTACTAATATTATAAACGCGAAAGTTTGTATGTATGATGGATGGATGGATGTTTGTTACTCTTTCACGCAAAAACTACAGAACGGAACGGAATGAAATTTGGAATGTAGATAGCTTATACCCTGGATTACCGCATAGGCTACTTTATATCCCGGAAAAAGGTTCCTCCGGGAAGACGCGGGTGAAACCGCGGCGCCCAATTTTTACTTAGTTCCATAAAAAAGTCTGTTAATGATTTCCTCTGAGAACTTTCAAAACGTTTAAATCAATAAATTCTGATGTAAATTAGTAATGTACTCGCAACATTGTTTTTCAAATGTTTAGTTACATTTATCAATTAGTTATCGCGTTCTGGAAATTAGTGGAAATGTGAATAACGTCACGCGATACGAAATGAATGTACAATTGTACAATGCGGGAATATGGTTTTACAGAATATCTCGCAGTAGCGGATTTACACATTTGCCGCCAGTAGGCTAAGTATTCAAATTTTTCCGCCCCTACCAACCTCTATAACCTCTACGGCCTCTGCCTTTCCTTTTTAAATGTGTTATTTTTTTATACATCAGACAAAAATTTAAGAAAGTTCAAGTAGTGAACAATGTTTAATTGTTTGTGTGCACATAATAATATTTAAATACATATATAGGTACGACTCTTTTAATATCATTAAAACATTTTTTTAAATTGACACTAATTTTGCCGCCCCTAAAATCTGCCGCCCTAGGCTCCAGCCTACTCAGCCTGCTGCTAAATCCACCATTGATATCTCGTGACTTTTCAAATAAGTTTAAATGCATTGCAGAGGAAAGTTGCGCAGGATTGTGAAGTTAATTACTACTACTGGTGGTACTTCCCCGAAAGAGCTTTTTCATAAGAAGCTCTGCTCTACTAATATACTACCTACTAAAAAAAATACCACATTTTACTTTGTGGTTCCGGTACGGTCTAGTATAAATAACTGTTTATTTTACTGTAGGTACCTACTAAGTTGATATAATATTGTGCTGTTTATTATTCCGGTGGTATTTCTGTTTGATTGTGATCAGCTTTGTTAGAACAAGGATTGGGTTGTAACGAATTTGGTTGTTACTTGTAATACGTGTTTGTAATTGACGTAAAGTATTTTTCTGTAATAAAAACTCTTTTTGCGTTATTTATTGGCATTTTTATGTTTATTTCATTAGATGATTATGCTTTAATAATCGTAATGTAATTAAAACTATTTATACTTAGGACGCAATAATCCTCATAATATTATAAACGCGAAATTTTGTGAGTATGTAGTATGTATGTACGTTGCTCTTTCACGCAAAAATTACTGAACGGATTTGAATGAAATTTGGAATGGAGACAGCTTATACCCTGGATTAACACATAGGCTACTTTTATCTCGGAAAAATGAACCTGTGGAATAACAGAGAGGCGCGAGTGAGGCCGCAGCAGGGTGCAGCTAGTTTGAGTATATTTGGTGCGATGGCCGAACGGTAACGCGTGCGACTTACAAGGCGCCGACATCGAGTTCGAATCCTCTCGACCTCGCACCTATGACTTGATAAGTTACGTGCGGATTTGCCATCGCTCGAAACGGTGAAGGAAAACATCGTGAGGAAACCGGCATGTCCAAGAACTGCAACATTCAAGGGCATGTGACATCTACCAACCCACACTGGGTCCGCGTGGTAGATTACGGCCCATACTCTCTCTCTCAGAGAAGGCCAGAGTCCCAGCAGTGGGAACGTGAAAGGTGATGATGATGATGATGATAGGCTACATTTTATTGTGATAAAAACCGCGAAGCAAAACTTGTAAGTAGGCTGATAATAATGATGATTCACTACCATTAGTGCCACCGCTGCGATTTGACTAAAGCTTCAGCCATGGTACAGTCAACGACAATAGTCGCTGAACAATTACAAACTTTCCGATTGCGTTCATCATCTTACACCCGAAATTAATAATCGATCCTGATCCGTGGTCCGCGGTTTTGGATCAATATGTCATGTCATAATAATTATGTCATTTTAGTATCTAGTAATATGTCAAGCCCTAGTACTAAAATGACATATTATGACATGACATATCGATCCAAAACCGCGGATAATGGATCAGGATCGATTATTAATTTCGGGCGTAAAACAATCCTTGACCGCATTATCCTACTAATATTATAAACGTGAATGTTTGTGAGTATGTATGGATGGATGGATGAATGTTTGTTACTCTTTCACGCTAAATCTACTGAACGGATCTGAATGAAATTTGTAATGGAGATAGCTTATACCCTGGATTAACACATAGGCTACGTTTTTACTCGGGAAAAGGTTCCTACGGGATTACGGGAAGACGCGGGTGAAAACGTGGAGCGGAACTAGTCACTAATAATCAGGTGTGTAGTGTTATGGTCAAACGCTACCTTGTAATATTATAATTACTGATCTAAAGCACATTTGGAAAATCGAGTATGATCATCCACTTTTGCCGCTGACTGTTCCTTTATACTTTTAGCCGATTCTAGCTTCACACCTTTCACCTTTACCATATTGCCAATCATGTTTCACGCCATAAATCAAAGCCCGGCTACATTCAACTCTGAACCTTAAACGTACGAGTAAAGATAGTAAATTAAATGTAGCAAGTTAACCCTGCAGTGCGGTGGATGCAGTAAAATGTGCATGGCATGCAGCCATTCAGAAAAATGAGTAGGTACGTGGATAGCTTTAGACTTAATGGCAGCTAACTTTATTTGATGTGGGGCGTTTAATTTCTCTGCTTTCCTTCGTGAATTTAATGCACGCACAATCATAGACTCTGACCCCTAACTATATAGGTTTCACAGTATCTAAGGTATCAGAAACTACAAGGATCGGGGATCCACAACACCCAGACACAGAACAAATACTTGCGCTTTTTTTTAATGCACAAATATTTGTCCTGTAGCGGAAATCGAACCCGCGACCTCACGCTTCACAGTCGGCTATCCGCCCATTGCGCCACATCGGTCGTCGATGTTGATGTCCGATTCATAGGCCACCCTTTTTATTATTTCGATGGTAAATATGATGTTTTTTATAGCAAACTAGATGTTCCATGCTGTTTCATCCATATTTTATGGCAATAAAATGATAAAATAAAATAGAAAAAAAAAATTAACGTATAATTTATTTTTGTAAGGGTCCATAGACTGTATTGACTGTACATTAAGGAGTGCATCTATATGAAAGAATACCTCATAATGGTAACCCCTAACTTTACCTCCTTTAGGGATGGGTTTGCAAAAAATGTGAAAAATTTCAAAGCCTCTGAATTTCATATCCCAAACTTGAGGAATTATGGATTGCCCATACAAAATTTTCAACCCCTATTTCACTTCCTTCGCACACTTCCTTCAAGATTATTTTATGTCCCAGAATATAGTCTAATACCTTTTCCAGGACGTAATCTATCTTCTTGTCAAATTTAATTACGATCCGTTCAGCGGTTTAGTCGTGAAAAGGTAACAAACATACATAGTTACTTTCTCATATTTGGAAGTATGGATAGGTAGCAGAGTGAGCAAACCAAGACAAAAGGTTGATTTAGAAAAAGGTTTGAACATTTATTTGGGCTAGTAAGTTATAGTCCCCTCCTGAAGCTGACAGGGGAAACTGGTGGAATAAGACGTACAAACAGCTACCTGTGTATAGGCACACCATGAATTCTTCACTCCGAAATTTCGGTCCGAAAGAAAAAGGTGAAAATTACGTAAGATTTGCTGCCTCTAGCGTTGCCGATCGATAGTCGGCTATCGATAGTTAATCGATAGTCAACCCTTCGCAACACTATCGATAGGCCTATCGATACTATCGATAGCGAGGCTGTCCGCGATACTTAAACTATCGATATTTGCGATGCTGTAGATAGAATCGATACTATCGATAGTTTTTTATTTATAGATAGTACATTTATCGATAGTTTTGCATTAATTATTCGATAGTATTGCCTCGTTTTAAGCTACTGATAGTATCGATACTATCGATAGGCCTATCGATAGTATAGCTTTTTCAGATGAAAACTATCGATAGTTCGGCAACACTAGCTGATACTCCGTTTGTTTGGACCACTCCATGGTAGGTTTAGGAAGAACGAAATTTCATATGGTATCTTCGGGATCGATTTCGGAACGTATAATGTGCTTCATGAAACAAATTGTACCAAATTTCGGACCGCAACTTCGGAATTAAGTACGTTTCATGGACCGCCAGAATCTTATCTTATCGAAAAAGGCTGATCAACTTTCATTTGTAAAATTTCCTTGATGTGATTTCACCAATTGCTACAATAGACGCGCAATTACCTACTACAAATTGGCTGCTGATCGAAATTGGTCGTCAGAGGTAAATGGGGCTGAAAAAAGGCCTTTGTCCGTCGAATTACTACAAAAAAACCAAACCACGCACTGCTGAAATGTAGTTTTGGATAATAAAATAACGTCAAAGGAATTTTTTTGCTAGCAAAGGTTATAAAACAGCGAGACATGAGCGATGGGGACAATAGAGCCATAGAACTTATTTAAGTACATAAATAAAAATTAAACAACTACCGGTCATTGGTCGCGCATCTTAGTTTGCTTTTTTATGTTTGAATGTTCATAATAATCTGAATAAGATCGCCAGGGAAATGAAAATGGGAAAAGTTAGTTACCCGAAAGCTTAGAAAATTCGGGAAAAACTGAAAGTGCGTTTTTCTACGGGATTTTTGTATGAACTCAAAACTCACTGCAGCACATTAACAATTCCTATTTTCCTATTGGCTTATCCGTGCGAAGCCGGGGTGGATCACTAGTTGTCTGTACTCATATACGAAAATAATTCTGTCTGTCTGTCTATTTGTTACCTTTCACGCCTATCCCCCTCAATCTTGTTAAAGTTTGGCATTTCATCACATTAAACTGTAGTCCGCGCAGGTAAAACCGCGAGGAACACCTAGTAGACAACAATATGAGATAAAGCTTTTTGAAACGCCACTGTGGGCTATATATTTTCATCTAATCAAAAGAAGGTCAAACTTAGTTTAAACAAATCGACTGAAATTGGTAGATACGAGTATTGGCTGGACCCTACCGTATATAAATTCAAGGCTTTATTTAATGAATATTGAGAGCGGAGTCGGGGCTACTCTATGCGGGTCTGGCGAAATTTTATTCAGGAAGTTATATGCGGTGGTGGTGACGAGAACTTTTGGAAAATGTAACTTAATAATGCCTTTGGAGCGAAGGTCTTTAAGGAACACGTGAGAGTGGCAACGGCATTCTGTAGCATATGGAGATAGATTTGACTGTACAATTCTGAATCACCACATTTGGGTTGACTAAGTGACATAATTACACATAATGTTGATTGGTCGACACGTGAATGTGGTGTTCAGAATTGGTCTTGTAATGCCTACCTAGTTTTATTTCTATTTTAATTTAATTTAATTTCTTTGATTGATCTTTCAATGCGACATCTACCAACCCGCACTGGGCCCGTGTCTTGTGGTAGATTACGGCCCGTACTCTCTCTCTGAGAGAAGGCCAGAGTCCCAGCAGTGGGAACGTAAAAGACTGATGATGATGATGATGATTTATATTTTGTAATTATAATGGATCTTGGCGTCTTAATATATGAATTATATTGTAGATATTTATTGTTTATAATATTAGTAAGGATTAGTAATGATTTTTTTATGTGCCGACTATGGTTTGATTATAATTATTCTATCCTTATTGCATCGTTTGAAGTTTGAACTAACTAAAGTATCTATAGATAGTTCAAACAATCCTTAAAGTCCAGCAACGTGCCCAAAATGCTAACTATATATGATTATATATATCTTAAATACTGTAACTAGGTCGATTTACAGAACAAAACCGTCAAAGTTATATCACTCTGGACAGTCTTACGAGGTTGTGACGTCACAGCCATGTAACCTACTTACTGTGAAATAAAAAGCCTTCGGAAAATATTACAGATGGTAGGTATAGGTACCAATTAACTTGATTCACACGTTTTCCTACATAATTGTTACGTGTAGCATAAATTAATGTTATATATAATTCAAAGGTGACTGACTGATGACTGACTGACATAGTGATCTATCAACGCACAGCCCAAACCACTGGACGGATCGGGCTGAAATTTGGCAAGCAGGTAGATGTTATAACGTAGGCATCCGCTAAGAAAGGATTTCGCGATAAACTGTTAGCCCACGCGGGTGAAACCGCGAGGAACAGCTAGTAAAATATAAGGTTTTTAAATACCTGTCTAGTAAGCCTCATTTCTAAAAGACTGTAATTTTTTTACAGAGGTGTGAATGTAGCTACATATTTTATTTATTACTATTCAACAGGTAGGTTTACAATTGAAGTTGGTATTTCTCTTATTTATGAAATTGATTGGCAAACAAGCAGACTGCCCAACTGATGGTAAGCGGTCACCGTCGCCTACTGACATTTGCATCACTAGGGACGTTGCAAACCCTGAAGAAAGGTGTGCATTCTGTAGCACTGCAGAAAGATTTGTGAAGGGATTTCTTCCACATCTTGCAAGTATGCGGGAGAAAGGAGCGCATGTTTTCGAGTCCTGTGGGATTTTCGGGTCTCGATTAAAAATGTGGATTAACTTTATTCCGATTACGAGATGTTCTGTGAAAGAACCGAAACGATGTGGGATGCTTATTATACTTGTTAAAGATAAAGATAAAGATTATTTATTTGTCAAACATGTGTATACATACAGAGCATGCAAGGTGTTAAATCTAGAAAAGTACCTACACGTTGTTGTGGTCTATATCCATATAGATTATCTTATTATCTTCGGAACCTTGCCTAAAGGGACTAATATTAATATATATTGTAGTTATTAGTTTAGGTTTTTTTTTAGTTCATTGTTATATAATATATTTTTGTTTTAATTTAATAAATAGCTGTACATAGATTAATTTATTATTACTAAGTATATTAATACCATACCAATGGAGCTTTACACACAATTTTCATAGTGATGACTACATTTTACATTACTTAAGTAGGTACTGAGTGCTGACATTCATTTTTTTGACATAATTCAAATGTTTTTATAGGATACATTGTGATCACTTTAAAACTTCAAACTTAGAACTGGCTACGCCTGTTCCAACCTTCTTACGCCGCGCCGGCAAAAGAACAGGCAAGAAACGCCCGGCAGGTAATTTTTTTGGCGGGATCACATTGACAATTTTATTCCTATTATACTACTTGATTGATTCGAAGCAAGTTCACTAAATCCCGAGCTTTTTTGTCATTTATTAACCGACAGAAAAAGTCGATTATTATACTTACAGTGTTGTTTTTTTGAGAGCGGAGAGTTACCCATAATTATGATTAGGCCCACAGTATTTTTGGCTAAACCCGATTATGAAATATCCGGCTAAAGATTTTGCGTTGTAACATGTTTATCAAATTATCACACTTATGTGTTTACGCAAATATTTTAAACTAGCTATGCTCCGCGGTGTCATTTGCATCGACTGGAGCAGTGATTCCTAAAGTGAGTTTCGCGGAACCTAGCGGTTCCGTAGAAAAGTCGTCAAGGTTCCAGGGGGAAATACTCGTAATACCACAACTTAAGTTCTCCAGACGCTACCCCAGCAATAGGCAGACAACTGTCGGCTATAAAATCCAACTCTATAAAAAAATTCCTAAAAAAAAATATATTTACATTACAGGAAAAAAAAAACTATATGAATTAAAAAAATATTGATATAACTCTAAACTGGGCCGAAATCACTCAAGAGTAACACATACTCTCTCTCGTTTCTTTTTTTTTACTACTTTCAGCGTAGCGTTTGACCACAAGTCACCTGATGTTAAGTGACGATGTGATGAAGATGAGCACATAGCTCGTAGTTACTAACGCCCGACATTATTAATAGATCCTGATGCCTTATTCGCGTAGTAAGTAGTAGTAATATGTCAAGCCCTAGTACTAAAATGACATATTATGACATGACATCGATCCAAAACCGCGAATAACGGATCAGGATCGATTATTAATTTTGGGTGGATATGTATTTCAGAGAGAGAGTATGGGCTGTAATCTACCACGCTGGCCTAGTGCGGGTTGGTAGATGTCGCAAGCCCTTGAATATTGCAGTTCTTGGGCATGCCGGTTTCTTCACGATGTTCTCTCTGAGAGAAGACCAGAGTCCCAGCAGAGGCTGATAATGATGATGATGATATTTCATGTCGTAGAATATGGTTAGAAGCTAGTTGTTTGCTGGCTGCATCGTTTGCACGGCTCCTTTCATGCAAGCTGCATATTAAAAAGGTTGCATGTTCTACCTATATAGATTAGACCCGAGGTCGAAGTACTCTGTATGTGAAATAGAACAGGAATATCTCCAAGTAAGTAAACTAAGTAAATAAAACTTGCCAAGTACGATTTGGACTCGCGAGGGTTCCGTAAACTTGTTTTTTTGTTATTAAACTTAATATGTTATTTACGGTGTTCAGACTTTTTCCTTTACATGTGCTGTAGGATCTTGCCAAATATCATGACCTAGGACAACGGGAAGTACTCTATAAATTTTGATCCACTTGTGAAATCGAAAAATATACGAATATATGTGAAATAAACGGTCATATCTTTTGAACGCGTTGACTTGCATGTTTGATTTTTACGGTTTTAGAATTTTATTTCTCAAAAGAATAATATTCACTTACAGAGAAACACAATAGGTCTAAGTTAATAATGAAATGTCGGTAAGCATAGTGTGTAGCATAGTCTTATGTAGGATAAGTACTTACAATATCAATATAGTGTAGTTTCAAGTTAATAACAAACGTTTTTAAAAATTAAATTACTAGTTACATAGTTATTTTTCACCGCTGAACAAGAACGTAGAGCCGAAGTACTCGTATTTGTTAAAAAATTCAACTTGGTGCCTCAACGCGTTATTGAGAAAAAGGGCCTTGACAAGACAGACATAAATTCAATGTTTTTTTTTTAATAGGATACATTGTGATCACTTTAAAACGTCAACTTAAAACTAGCTACGCCTGTTCCAATCTCCTTGAGAGCAAAAGAACAGGCAAGAAACGCCCGGCAGGTAATTTTTTTGGCGCGATCACATTGTCAATTTTATTCTTAGTACTAATTGATTGAATTGGAGCAAGTTCACTAAAATCCCAAGCTATTTTTGTCATCTAATAAAGTCCGATATTTTTTAATAAGCTTTACTAATAATATTTCTCTTGGTTGGTTGTGCACATTGGGATATGGAAACATGAATATTATCGATTTACGGGATACAGACAGACGGACGTCATAGTGATCCTATAAGGGTTCCGTTTTGACGTGACACTCTGCTCTGCGGCGTTACCTCGCTCTGAGGCGTTTCATGAAAGGCTTGAAGTGCAAGCGAGAGCGCGGAACGAGCGACAAAGAAGCACAATCGGCCAATCGACGTTGTCACGTTCAACTATCGTCAGTAAACCGACTTTACAGACAACCAATTTTTTTTCTTTCGAGGTACGGAACCTTAAAAGCAACGAAGTCTATATAGGTATACGAGTATATGGCTATATGCTATGTAGAACGCTTAAACCGTAAGTAACATCCTTCACATGTGTAAGCTCTGACCCAAAAGCAGTGGATTTGCATTGTTATGTATTGGGGCCGATTGCTACCGGAACGTACCATAGGTATTTCATCAATCTTAGTCGAAGTTTTTGCAAGGCATCCAAAATACTAAAAGGTTTGAGTAGGCCTTTTGTCTTAGCCTAAGTAAACGATTAGACCTTTGTCCTAATACTATCATTGCCTGGCCCGCATTGCGTGTTTGTCTGTTTGTCAAAATCGAGGCATTAATTCATCATAATCATTATTAGTTGCGCCCCGCGGTTTCACCCGCGTCTTGCCGTTATCCCGCAGGAACTTTTTCCGGGATAAAAAGTAGCCTGTGTGTTAATCCAGGGTATAAGCTATCTCCATTCCAAATTTTATTCATTTCTGTTCAGTAGTTTTTGCGTGAAAGAGTAACAAACATCCATCCATCCATCCATACTCACAAACTTTCACGTTTATAATATTAGAAGGAAGTAGGATAGGATCTCATAATCGGCCACCACTAATTTTATTATTAGGACTTGTGGTGATTTTGTTTTCGGATTTGTGAGTATGTGCAAAATAGACACAGTTTATCACGATAAAAAGTATCCTGTGTTCGTCCTCTGGCTTCAAACACTATCTGCGTACCTAATTTCATTTAAATCGGTTTAGTAGTTTAGGCATGAAAGCGAGACAGACAGGCAGACATACAGGCAGACAGACAGACAAACAGATAGACAGACAGAGTTACTTTCGCATTTATAATATTAGTAGGGAAGTAGGGAAAGTATAAAACAAAGTCGCTGCCGCTGTCTGTTCGCTTAGATATTTTAAACTATTCAACGGATTTCAATGTAATTTTCAACAATAGATAGAATGATTCAAGAGGAATATTTTTAAAATTATGCCCCATATTAGTATCTATACAGTATACATTGTACCCGTGCGAAGCCGGGACGGGTCGCTAGTTAGCGATAAAACTATTATTTTGAGTTGGAGAAATTGGGTTAGACTGTCCCAAATATCATCGATAAAATAAAACCGCTATAAAACGAGTGGGATGGGCGCGTCCTTATTGATGTCTCCTTAGGGGATGTCGCCCTATTCCTTCTACACAACGAGGCAATAAACACCTGCAGTATTCAAAATTCAAAACTTCTTTATTTAATAAGGTACATAATATGATTACTTTAAAACTCCTATCTTAAGACTAGCTACGCCTGTTCCAACCTCATTACGCCGGCAAAAGAACAGGCAAGAAACGCACGGCAGGTAATTTTTTGGGCGCGATCTATTTTACAATTTTATTCTTACTACCAATTGATTGAATTGGAACAAGTTCACTACAATCCCAAGCTTTTTTTGTCATCTAAATAGTTCGATATTTTATAATAAGCTTTTCTAATAAGATTTCTCTTGGTTGGTTGTGCACATTGGGATATGGAAACATGAACGTTAACGAGTTACGGGATTACAACCAAAGCAGACCCCACAAGCAGAGCACCTCGTGAACTTACGCTCAGCAGTATTAAAGCGTAGGGCGCGTTCCAATTGCGCTACCAATGGTTATATGTGCAGCTGTCATTTTAATACATTCTTTTTTTGAAAACTTTATGCTGCTATAAATGCAAGTCGAAACGTACCTATACAATGACAAAATAATGTTCAATTCTATGGAATAAAGGAAAGGTATAAGACATACACACATATATATAATGCACTGAAATGAAGACTCTAACAATGATGGTTGAGTGAAACACACGGGGCATGGCTTTTTATTTCTTACATGGTACCGTGTGACCACAAGTATTCTTGTGACTGAAGGTGGCGTCACGCTACGTTTGTACTGGGAACTAGCTCTGAAGAGAGGTAGCCTGAACACACCGATGGCGATGCTTGGCGACCTAGCTAGCCGGGCACTAGAAGTTGCTCTATCATCAAGCAAACGTCAAGACGTTTGTAACTAAATAGTTAATATTAAATATGATAATAATGTACTACTTACTGTATATATACTGTCGTTGTTTCTCGATCAATATTACTTGAGAGACTTGTCTCCTTGAGCAGGTGTTATCGCGAGTTACGATCGCCAATCGCATCGAATTTCACCAATTAAAATTTGACTAGTATAAATGGAGAAGAAATGATTACGTTTGGAAACACCGTTGCAAAAAAGAAATTCTATATGTGAAAAATTTGCTTTTATTACTAGAAGCAAAACTATTTTTTTTTTTTAATTTTTTTATTGAGAGAATAAGGTGTCTGTTTCAGTTTCTCTCTGGCCAGTATATATACCCCATTCACGTCATATAATAACTTAAAATCAACTTGAAATAAAATGGTCCGCTACTCACCTTCGCCGGCTGAGGTTACGCAAGACGGCTGCTCCTCATATCACTCACTATCACCAACAATCAATATAAAGTACTCAAAGTTACTAAATAAAAAACTAAAAAAACAACTACAAAATTGTATAACACTAATAAAAAATAAATCGTTTTACAAACATCACAGCACTATTGCAGTCATCATGTCACAGACTCTCCGCTGAAAAAATCGATTCGAATTTGCCACTGGGGTTTTCTTTCTCTTGTAATCGATTCAATTAGTCGTTTTTTTGGTTTAGTTTAGTGTTTTAGTGGAGGTGTGTCGCGAAGTGTGTCACGGGCATGCAGCCGCGCTGGCTTGGGCGGGCGGCGGCGGGCGGCGTATCGACAGGGCGCGCCGGCGCGGACGTTGCATCCCTATGTTACAGGGCTGGACTTCAGGAAAGGGGGGTATACAACTGGCGGTAAACAGATGTTTAAGTGATGATTTATTGTGACTGACTATTAAGTTTTATTGTTGTTTAGGTTTTAAATTTAAAAAAGTCTTCATGCAACGCAACCGCAGAGCAAAATCAGTTGACCTTTATGTGAATTATAATGAAGATATGGATATAAAACTGTCATATTTTCAACGCATAAAAGCCTAAGCACTGGTTCTCTATAAAGACATGCATAGGGTAGCTTTTTTTGATTGTGGAGGGAATTGCATTTTTTTAACTCACTCATTAATTATGTCATTGGGACTTAAAGTTTTTATTGAAAAGTATCAACTAATACACAGATGAAGTCGCTATTTAAGTATATCGATTTATTTCTTTTTGTTCGAGTACCTTATAACCATTTTTCGTTTATTGGGTCTCAGTCGTAGTTTTCATAGGACAGGGTTTGAATCTCGGATCTTAATGGAACTAAATAGGTTCCTTTATTGGATGCTAATAAAAGTAGGTAGTAAAAATGTGATCCTAAGCAATAACTTGCTTAGTTTAGCGTCCAGGCATTATAATTGAAATACTTATTACAATAAAGGACAGTTAACTATCTATTTTTTATTTCGAGACTTTCATCACGAATATAAAATCGTTTAAGAACCTAAATATATCTAAAAAAAGTCAATTATATTTGTAACAGAATTGTCAGAATCAATTATTCACTTAAATACATCCCTATCCCTAGAAAGGCTTTCGCGACACGAAGATAACCGACCACGCCCGACCTTTGCCGAACTGCAACTGGCCTGAAGTTGTTGTATGACTAATCTAACCTGACCTTCCCCACCCGCTTTAATAATCCTTTTACAAGGCGAAAACAACGTGTTATTAGTTGCTGCGAGGGGTCAGCTAGAGTGGTGGTAAAAAACGAGCATGCGCGGCTGAAAATCGACTTGTCTGGTGTAGTCAATGTATTTAAAATCGTACAACAGGTACCCTATGCTATTCCGATAAATAATTGTTTATCAGAAAGTTTTCTGACGGAGATTTTTTTTGAGGCCGCCCATCGTAGGTAGGTAGGATAGAATGACCGTGGGCCTTTTGAATAAGCTCAGAGTCACACAACGAGCCATGGAGAGAGCCATGCTTGGAGTTTCTTTGCGTGATAAAATCCGAAATTAAGAAATTCGCTGAAGAACCAAAATCACCGTCATAGCTCTCAGAATTTGCAAGTTGAAGTGACGACCCTGTCTATTGATGAGATTGAAGTTTTCAAGAACCTGTAAACTCAGATATCATATTATTGTATTTTCAAAAATAAAGGGATGTTTCCTTTGAGTGAAGTTTTCCATCCTTATAACTTGCTCCAATCCAATCAATTAGTTAAAGAAATTACCTGCTGGGCGTTTCTTGCCTGTTCTGTTGCCGGCGTAAGGAGGTTGGATCAGGCGTAGCTAGTTTTAAGTTGACGTTTTAAAGTGATCATCATTTTGAATAAAAATAATTGACTTCTGACAATGTTGGTATCTAAGTTAAGTACCTACAAGTACAAATTTCTTTGTTTAAGTTCCAACCTTTTTTTAATCTTTTTTTGTAGAACCTCTCCCCGAAACCGTGAAACCTTTTTTTAAAAATTTGTATCCTAAAGTTCGTATTGTTTCCAAACATGAGCATTAAATATTTTAGCTTTAGGATGCTGCGCTGAGATGATAACCACGTAATAATAATTATAATGTTCTAACAATACAATTGGGTAAGTATGTATGTTTACAGATAATTATTATAAACTAGTGGCCCGCCCCAGCTTCGCACGGGTGTCATTCAAAATAAAGAGGCGAGAAATGTGAATGTAAATTTATATTTCGGCACTTGGTGGTAAAATATTATTTTATTCTACTTAACTAACACAAACACAACAACACACACAACAAACACACACAACACACAACAACAAAACACAAAACACACAAAAAAACACACGCAAACACTTAACTAGATTATTAAATAATGTGAAACCTAACGTGAAAAATTATTTACCTAACTGACAGTAAAAAGGATTTAAGGCCGTTCCCAATAACCGATCTATCCACGGTTTGCCCTACTAGAGATAGAAGTTTGACATTACTTCTATGAAGCTTATTTCTATCTCCAGTAAGGCAAACCGTGGATAGATCGGTTGTTGGGAACAGGCGTTAACTGATATACAGACAAACAGACAGACACGGTAAGCGACTTTATTTTATACTATGTAGGGATATACTTCGGAGATAGTAAAATCATCACATTGTAGTGGACTTTGCAACAAAATGGTAGTGTGACCCGGCTGAAAGGTCACTGCATCGGCCTCATTAAAAAAAAACTTTCATGCTACTTTAAGAAAAACACTGGTTGAAAAGTTTCACTTTCTTTATGAGCAAAAACTCTATGGTGTAACAACTTTTTTTTGTTTTCAATATTTGGTGTAGAAAATGGTTTTAAAGTCTGTGGTGTTTTGTTTGTTGCTGACTTTGCTATTCTTTTTAATTTGTGAATCAGACGCTCTCAAGGAAGGTGGAGCAGGTGTTTGCGTTATTAAAATTAGGTAAGTAATTAGGTGGTATTTGGGATCCTTCAAGTCTAGAGTGCATAAGTATCTTCTAGGCAAATATCAGCCATCATCGTCCTCGTCAACACTGAGGTAAATGCTAGGCTAATAAAAAAAAGTAGTTTACGTATGTAAACAAAACACAACAAATTAACGCCATTAAAAAAAATGCAGTCTAACATTAGGCCATTTTTATTTAACTTTTTATAAGTGGCAAAATATACGGCCTTATCCAATCGTGTCATTTCTCTAATACATAAAAAAAAATATTGAAAACCAACCAGCACAACGCTGAGTTGACGCCGGATTGCAACAATACCTCTTTTGAATAATGAATAAAAACTAACAATCACACTTCTACAACGGACTAAAAAAATAAAAAAATAAAAATTGACTTGTATTAGTTACGATATATCTAATGGTTATTTCAAAAAGTGTGGAGCGCTTTTTTTAAAATAATCATATAAATCAGATTACCCAGTACAAAGTTATGCGTGGTAGAATTGGTTACGAGTTAGAAGCATCCGCTATTTTCCCACATCCAGAACAAATAGTATTTCCTTTGAAAATTTAAATTGGGTAAACTTCGATGTTCTTCGAACCTATCCAATAAAAAAAACATTAAAATCGGAACACGCTCAGATTATGCGTGTTCACTGTTCCTAAGAGTACATAAAATGGATGCAGATAAGCAATAATGTGTCAACCCACAAAAAGTGAAATTCACAGGTTTTGATGTATTTTTATAATGCATCACGTATTTAACATTCTACAAAAGAGTTTCAAGTCATATAAAACATAAAAGTACGTAAAAAATGGATTTATATCATAAAACAAATCGTAAATCATGTGTACAATATTTATCAATAATCCTTTAAGTTCCATAACATCGTCGAAATTCAAAATAGTCACATTTGTCGTCACGCAAAATGTGTTATGAGGTTTGACACAGTGTTGCTAAATGTCAGTCAAACAACGAGCTTTTCCTAAATAATGAAATTGTTGAGTTATATCCCCATTTTAAGTACTAAATTACTTCAATAAACCCATGTTTTAGTGAACTGTAAGCAATCCATGTTGGAGTCATCAAGGTAAGTCTGTAATTATTGTTATATTAAGATTTTCATGAGTAATTCGTTTATAGGGTTTGTTACCG
Source organism: Opisthograptis luteolata (assembly GCA_931315375.2). Classification (NCBI taxonomy): domain Eukaryota; kingdom Metazoa; phylum Arthropoda; class Insecta; order Lepidoptera; family Geometridae; genus Opisthograptis; species Opisthograptis luteolata. The sequence continues at coordinate 1,190,044 of OV928043.1, forward strand.
GTTTAAATTAGACAAGGAATGATTAATAAAATATATGGCAACTTTAAAGTTCTTTTTTATGCTAAAATAATATTATTTGGTCCGATCAGATTGATTTGCTGTAACTTTTGGTCGCAAATAAATACTATAAATCACATAATTCATTATTGCTAAAAATGAAAGGGCACTTAACGAAGCTTACAGTACAGTTTAAAGTGCTTGACATATTATTACTGAATGTTGGTTACTTTTTATGTGAGATAGTTTATATGTTAAGTATCTTGATATTGTATTGAAAAACCCTTTCTTATTCGTAGATCTGATAATCCCAATCAAAAAGTGTATTTCTATTTTGTTGTAGAAAGATGTCATCGCCAAGATCAAGGGGAGAATTGCTGGTCAGTCGGAGATAATTCCCTCAACCTCATCAGATGCAATCAACCTTTTATTCTCGTCCATTGATGAAAGAAGACTGCATTTTTTGAATGATGAACTAAATAATAATAAGGACCAAACGAAATAGTTACAGATTTTTACAGAGAAAAAAAATCCAAAGTTAGTGAAGAAGATAAAAATGAACCACTTGAGATATTAGCTGATACAAATTATGAAAATAGTACAAATGCATGACAAGATGATGATTCAATGGTTATTAGATATAATATAACAAAACAACATAATAAATACAATTGGATAAAAAATTAAACTAAATACTAAAGCTAAACTATCTATATAAAACTAAACATCTACAATCAATGATATATATTATATTATATTTTCATTAATTCATGATAAGAATCGAATGAAAATATTTCTAGTCCTATTGAAGAAAGTCACCCTCGCCCAACTATTGATGAAGAACATGTAGAAGCCACTGTTAATGTTATAAATTTCACTAATGAGAATAATTGTATCAACACTGATTCTGAACAGAGGACGCAAAAGGACGCAAGAGAAAATTTGTCGACCAGACCAAAACTTTTTATTGTAATTTACAAGTTAATTTTATATAAATACTTTATAATTACTACAGATCTCAATAAACAAAGAGCTCTTAAACATGTACCTGAATTTTGTAAAATAATATAAGTTGTTATATAAACTTATAAAATAATATTTTGTAGAAAAAAGATGATTCTCAGGAAAAAAATATATTTCTTGGAAGAAGAAGAAAAATATATTATATTCAATTCTGTTCCTGTTCTGTTTCTGTTTGAAGGATGACTTGTTTAAAAAGTTTATGATCTTGTATTTTTCATATTAATAAAAGTTTAACCTTATATCCGAGTTTTACTTTTAAAACAATTTGCGAAACTATCTAAATGATAACATGCATTTATCAATATTCATTTATGTTCCTCAACATGCATTCATTGTCATTCAATCCTGGTACTGGCATTTAGCAAAACAGTGTTATGTTCCTTAACTTGATGTTTCGAATATTACGGTGTGTTACATATTTTGCAATATGAAATTACCTCATTTTTTTGGCAGAATATACTACCTTGTTGTCTTTTTGTAATAGTAATCTATTTCTAATCCATTATTCTATTTATTAAACAAAGAAAATAATAGTAAGCACATATTTTTTCAAACAAACTATATAAGAATTGGTTTAAAATCTTAAGACGCCATTTTCTCAAAACCAAGTTTATGAGGGTTAACACATTATTGCTTATCTGCATCCAAATAATATATACATTTCGACATAAAACCTCCTTTTTTTCGTCGCGTCGCGTCGTTTAAAAATAAAATAACTTTTGAGACGTTTTTGGCGGCAATTGAACTGTCAACGTGAAAATTTTGTTTTTATTTCAAAAACTTGTGTTTCTTCGAGTGATAATGTGTAATATTGGTGGATTCATAGAACTTTATAGTTCTATGGGTGGATTATTAACCATTATGTGTTCGTTATGTGTACGAGTGTAGGAAATTGAAATAAAGTTGTGAAAGTGACTTTTCGAGTTGCTCAAAGTCCGTGTAAAGTTTAAGTAAAGCGCCACTACTTTACTTAAACACTATCCTCATCCCTTCATCTCATCATCATCACCATTTAAACTTGATTCAAATCTTTGAGTTTGAAATATTTCATACTTGACACTGGCAAATACACTAATCGTGTGACGCCAAAACAAAAAAAAAAAACTGTCGACTAGACTTTTTTGGCGGCAATTGAACTGTCAACATGTAAATTCTGATTTTTTTTCCAAAACTTGTGTTTCTTCGAGTGATAATGTGTGCTATCCACTCAGGCGATGCGGGCTTCGATGGTTGCCCGCGCGTCGCGCGCTAAAGGGCTGCGGGTAACGATCGAAGCCCACAGCTGATTCAACGACAAGTGTTGTAAATAAGCCTCTATAATCGACTATTGGCCGTGATACACGATTATAATCGACTAAAATCATTACTAGTTGAACAGCACTATTGGATAAAAGAAAAACATCTATGGATGGATGTAGAAAAAAAATAGACACTGGCTTCAATTTGCTTTTTTAGGTACAACTTTACAAACTTGTGGAGAATTTCGTATTTAGAATTGTGAAGTGTTTTACAGTATAACTAGTTATTGATATTTATTTTTAGCAACGTGTAACCTATCTAATTCTTATTTTGATAGAATTGTTATTTACTTTGCTATTCGGAAATTTATAAACATTTTACAACAGATGAACGTAATAATTTCATGACGACAAAGTTAACGTGGTAATGTGTATTTAAAAATATCATATTCATTATAACAAATCATACTAGTGTAATGCCCAATCTGTAGACTTTCTGAAACTAGTTTCAGAAATTAAATAAGTTTGCTAGAAATTAAGTAAAAACGACAATATCAAAAAACAATACCGCGGTATTTTGCGGTTGGTGAATGTGTTCGACTGCGCAGCGCTTTAGAGACGGTAAGGCGTGCGACGGCAGCGCCTGAGTGGTAGTGGATTATTAACCATTATGTGTTCGTTAATGTGTACGAGTGTGGCTGTGGAGAGTGACTTTTCTAGTTGCTCCAAAAAAGTTCGAAAGCGCCACTACTTTACTTAAACACTATCCTCATCCCATCATCTCATCATCATCATCATCATTTAAACTTGATTCAACCCGATTGAGTTTGAAATATTTTTTACCTGACACTGGCAAATACGCTAATCGTGTGACGACGTAACAAAACCAAAAAAAAAAAATGGCGACTTTTATGGCGGGAATCGAATTGTCACCGTGAAAATTTTGTTTTTATTTCCAAAACTTTTTTTTTTGAGTTTTTTTGAGGGTAATTAATCATTATGTGTTCGTTAATGTGGGAGATTGAAATAAAGTTGTGAAAGTGACTTCTAGTTGCTCAAAAAATCCGTGTAAATTCTAATTAGAGTGCCACTACTTATTTGACCCGGCTTGTAACTTGGTCCCGTCATCTCATCGTCATCATCATTAATATTTTATACTCTCTGATCTTGATACATTTAATTACGAAAAGAAAAAACTTAATCACGTCTGTTTATTTTCAGTACCCTTGTACGAGATAATGTCAAGAAGTCGTATATAGTGACTGGATGGTGCAGGACCAGGAAATGTCGAGTGAAGAAGTGGAAGTTTGGGGTAAGTGTGACTTTAATCGGGAGGAAAACTAACTTATTTTACGCTAGGTGGCACATGCCCAAAATAAGCACTAATAATTTTTTTTTGCTACTTACACGGTAGCGTTTGCTTCTTACAGAGTAGCGTTTAACCACAAGTCACCTGATGTTAAGTGACGATGTGTTCGAAGATGGTGTCACACCACACCTGGATTGGGAACTGGCCTTCAAGTGAGGCAGCCGGAACACCGATAGGTGCTTGGCGACAAATTCTTAACTTGAGGGTGGTAACTAGCCAGGCAAGCACTAGAAAATGCCCTACCACAAAGCTATGGTTTCATCACGATGTTTTCTTCACCGAAAGCTTAAGCTCATTCTAGGATTCGAACCCACGTCCTACGGATCGTAAGCCGACGTCACCACCACTGAGCCATTATCGCTACAATTTTTACATGAAAATTGTATGAAAAATATTTAACTTGACAGACCTCTAAAAAATGGACGAACCGTACCATATGCTGTGAAGGCTGGACGCACGACAGCGTGCTCGACGCTTGCAAGCCCATCTGCAGAACTGGCTGCCTGCACGGCAAGTGCGTGTCCCCCGACACCTGCCACTGCGAGCCCCCCATGTACCTCGACCCCCTCCACAAGAACGCGTGCCTCCCCCCCGTCTGCCACCCCCCCTGCGTCAACTCCGTATGCAAACAAAACAACACGTGCGAATGTGTTTCCAACACGCGCCGCTACAACGAGACCCACTGCGCTCGGTGCGACCAAAACTACACAATCCACGCAGACCTCAGCTGCACACCCGAATGTCAGACCCCTTGCGTTAACGCCGTATGCGTAGCACCAGATAAATGCAGCTGCTTTGAAGGGTACGCTCACAAGGACCACTACACCTGCGAGCCACAATGCGCAGAGTGCGTCAACTCTGCCTGCGTCTCTCCTAATAAATGCGCGTGCGATCCGGGGCACACTCCCGTGAGTGATACCCGATGTGAACCCCACTGCGATGGTTGTGAGGATGGAGTTTGCGTCACTCCGGGCGTGTGCCGCTGTCGTGAGGGGTATCGCTTAGAGGACGGTGTCTGCGAGCCGGTGTGCAGCCAGCCGTGTGTGAACGGAGTCTGCTCGGCTCCTGAGGAGTGCACGTGCTATGAAGACCACGTGAGGGATGCGACCAAACCCAAGGTGTGCTGCCGCCCGGAGTGCGGTGGAGAGTGTGACCTCAACGGGGAATGTTCTTCGATTGCCTGCGAGCCTCGGTTCGTATTTCAATTTCCTTTATGTAATCTACTCTGAGACCGGTATTCTAGAATGATGCTCAAGTGACAATCGCTACTTGAGCACAGATTTAAGTCTGTAATTTCAAACAAATATGTCACTTAATCGCTAATCAAGTGTAAATACTCGAGCGTCATTCTGGAATACCATATTTGTTTGGCACCTTCTGAAGCCAAGGCCTTTTTCACTTCTCACGTGGTAGCTTTTGAGAACGAGTCACCTGATGTTAAATGACAATGTAGTCGAAGCTGGTTCCACGCGATACCTGAATTAGGAACTGTCTCTGAAGTGGGACTGTCAGAACACACCGATAGGTGCTTGGCGAAACTTATAAAACAATGCATAGATGTCGCTGACGAGATTTGTTTCGTTTTGTAATGCTTAGCGAAAGAACGAAGGGGTTGGGCCCAGAATGTAAGAAAGAGGAGACACAATAACAAGCACGACAGATAAAGGAAATGAAAGTCTTTTTAAATTAATATTCATGCTCTTGCAAAATTGGTACAACGTCAACGTCATTATAATTTCATACATTTTAAAAAGAAATAACACAAGTAAAAACACTTATCTAAACCTTAAAATGTAAAATAAAACTACCTATCAAACTAAACAAACTACTTAATCTAATAAACCACTACCAGTTGGCAACGTTCCCAAAATGCTGGCCGCATTGCCGCGTTGAACGGCAATGCTTATTCGAATTATTATTATTTATAATTTATTTTAAATTGAATTTCATACAACTTTTTTAAACTGCCGGTCAGTATATTGCATAGCACAGATAATAATGCAAAACAGGATGATGCGCTACATCGTGGGTGGTACAGTGTGTTCATATCCTATATCTATATCCTTCTGTATTGACCTTATACGTATCTTTTTGGTTGTTAAGGTCTCGTTATCGTTATCTTCATCCCGCAGTCAACCTCATGTTGATCCGAGAAAAAAACTAAACAAAGAATTAGTCCTACAAACGTAAAAGTTTGTGAGTGTGGATGGATGGATGGATGTTTGTTACTCTTTCACGTAAAAACTACTGAACGTATCTGAATGAAATTTGGAATGGAGATCGCTTATATACCCTGGATTAACATTTAGGCTACTTTTTATCCCGGAAAAAGGTTCCTGCGGGATGACGCTAAGACGCGGGACGCGGGGCCAACTAGTTTAAAATAATTGCCTTAAAGCCCTCTATCTAACTCCGATGGCTCAGTGACTCAAAGTGTGTCTTGGCCTGCGAAATGAGAGAGCGCCACTCCTTCCTGTCTTGAGCGATAATCTGAAGGCCCTCTGTGTATTGTATATCTTAATATGCTGGTGGTATTAATAAGTATTTTTGTTAATTGATCTGGAGAAAAGTGGTCGTAACTTTAAAAATAGGAAGAATTTATTTCACATTTCTTTATTGCACATATTTTTAACCTATACCTATAATACTGTCCCACAGCAGCAGCTGGGCAATGATCTTTTCAATATATAAATACTTTACTGTTTTTATTGCGTTTTTTCTTCTAAAGATTAAACTACCATGCAGATTAGCATATCACACTAATCTAAATATATATAACTCAAAGGTGACTGACTGACTGACATAGTGATCTATCAACGCACAGCCCAAACAACTGAACGGATCGGGCTGAAATTTGGCATGCAGGTAGATGTTATGACGTAGGCATCCGCTAAGAAAGGATTTTGATGAATTCTACCCCCAAGGGAATAAAATAGGGGATGAAAGTTTGTATGAAACTTTGTCAATTTTAAACCGCTCGGGCTGAGACTTTGCATGCATAAAGCTGTAGCCCACGCGGGTGAAGCCGCGGAAACAGCTAGTTATTAATATAAATGCGAAAATTGTGAGTTAGTGTGTATGTTTGTTACTTCTTCGCGCTAAAACGGCTTGACCGATTTGAGTAGAATTTGGTATGGAGATAGCTTATATAACGGGAATACTGCGGGTGTATTGACTGCTGCACGCAGCTAAGAATAACTCCTAAGAACAAAACTCATTAATCATTTACCGGGACTCAATTAGTGTTAATTAACTTATAGTTTACTACACAATAACATAACTACTAATTACCTACTTCAATCATTCCCCGTTTCATTGTAATTATCTCTAAGGACGCGATGTAAAAATACTTCTATTTTTACATTTTTTTTTATGATATGTAACGGTCAGTGACCTGCCACCATTATCACTTCGCATAATGATGACGTCACCTTCATAACGCATTATGATATTGATAGAGAACTATATCGCAATAAGTATAGTTACTTATACATAAAATAGTTATTTTGGCACACAACTAGGGTGTTTTCAGGATTACCTTCTATTTTATATCTATATCACAATCTAATTTCAATTAAAATATTAAAAAAAAATACGATGGACTTGTTAAACTGATACTATTTTTTTTTTTAAATTTAATAATACACTGGCAAACAAGCTGACGGCCCGCCTAATGGTAAGCGGTCACTGTCGCCTATGGACATTTGCAACACCAAGGGCGTTGCCGATGCGTTGCTAACGCGTTGAACTCTTTTCACAACCATCTTTTGAGAGAAGGCTAGAGTCCCAACAGCAGGAACGTTCCTAATTATGATGATGATTATTTGTGTGGTATGCATATATATGATCGAAGAACTGGTGACCGAGCCGAATGTCATCGGCGTTATAAAAGCGCGCAAACTTCGCTGGCTTGGGAGAGGATCGTCCGGTCAAACGAGCATACATGGGACGGCCGTCGCCCGGTCGGCCGTCCCAGGTGTCGCTGGAAAGACGAAGTCACGAAGAATTTGCGCTCACTCCAGGTGGAGGACTGGCAGGAGGTGGCGCAGGACAGACCGAAGTGGCGTCTTTTGTTATCGAAGGCTAAGACTCACTTTGGGTCGTTTCGCCATCTCAGTTAGTTTATGCATATGATGGTATGCATTTTAAAATAGACTAATACTAGTTGTTTCCCTATAAAAGTAGGTACTGTGGCGTGCGCTGTCACGTTTCGCAGCTACATGTCCCGTTATCGCGAACACGTTGTTCTATAGTTATCAAATAGGAAAATTCCTGTTCCGACTATGGGTACCTAAAGTAGTCAGATACCATAAACAATACTCGCTTACTAAGCGGCTTGTTAGCGGTTGATGTTTTTACATTTAAATTGGTAACTTGAAGATCAAACTGTAAAATTTACAAACATATTTATCTGTAGCTGCAATTGCTCTGTATTTGTATATATGTATACGGTTTATATATTTTTATAGATAGTTTATAGACTCTTTACGTACGCTATAGGACATTAGGTACTTCTTGCCAAAATTCACGATTCTAGGTCAACGGGAAGTACCCAAAAGGTGAATCAAAACCGTGTGAAATCGCAAATGTTTCAAAAACTATGCGATACTTATATCTTTTGATTATGTTGACTTACAAGTATGGTTTTACAGCTGAAAGAAACCGTAGACCCCGAGGTAATGATATAAATATCAACTATGAAAAAGGATCTTGACAGACAGACAGACAGACCGACAACAAAGTCCTATAAGGGATCCCACCCTTTAAATGGGTCAAATGGAAAAATATCAACTCGGGTAAGTTGTTCGTATAAATGCAATCAAAGTGTATGTTTCGTTTTGGTCGTTCTAAAGTTCTAAAGATCTAAGCAGCAGCCTTTGTTTAAATGGCCACGTGTTTGCATCTGCCAAGCGTCCAGACAACAGCGACTTTGATTGATTTATACCGCATCAAATAAGTTGTGATTAATACATATTGCAACGTTAATAATGTATTCCTATCCCGGCGCACGTCACAATATTATTTACGACGACACACCGGACGTCTATAAAACTGTCCAACGTATGCAAAATGTCATTGTTCTCCAGTTCACGAACATTTGAAGTAGAGACGTCGCCGGCGAAGCTCACGCACTAATCACATCGTTTGGTAATCACCAGTGATTGCTGATTGCGTCGTGCAACCAAAAACGCTCAGCCGTTACAAAACAGTACATTTAAATGTGTTACGTTTTCCTGTACTGAAGCCCGGTCGGTTATTTGCAGTAGTTCAGAGCAAGCGGTTGCATTGTAAGCGTGCAATTTGGTGTAGCTTTGAGCTTTGTAAATGTGCGTCAGTGAGGAAGTGTGCTGTGATAGTGTTATCAAGTGCGGTGGCAGAGTATCTAATGAGCCATATTGAGGGTATTTAGTTCAGTGCCGCTGGAATATTGTGTCGCGACGGAGTGCTTGATGTGTTGATGGACCATGGTGGTGTGGTACAAGGTGGCGCTAGTTACGGGAGTGGTGGCGGCGCTTGTGTTGATGTGCGATGGCTTGAAGAAGGACGATGAGGGTGTCTGCCTCACGAACACTAAGTAAGTTGAGTTGTATTTCAATTTCGCTAAATGAAAAATAAAAGCTAGTAAAAGTGTTTTATAAATGATTGAATTTTATTCCAAAAGCTGGATTGAAAAGGTCATTGTATCTATTAAGGGTTTTACTATATTTCTACTTATTCATTTATGTTGCGCCCCGCGGTTTTACTCGCTTGAACTACACTTTATCGCGATAAAAAGAATCTAATGTCTTTCTGTAGGGTTCTAACAATATCCCAACAAATTTCATCAAAACCGGTTCAGCAGTTTAGTATGGATAACGTTGCATGAACATTTGGCATGTCCACTTTCTTGTTTTCCAAATTTTAGTTCACAAATATGTAAAAATATTTACAAACCCAAAACCTATCGATACTGGTAGTTAGGGATGGGCAAGTGAAAAAAACCATTTCAATATTTTTAAACAGTATCTATATATATATAATAATAATCTACCTATAATAATTAACGAGTAGGTATACCGTGTACCGTATTTTTTTGTCTAGCTAAACGATAATTTTCTTATAGCATTTATCTACACTTCCGTTTCCGCTTCCACTAAAAACTCTTTTGACATTTTGTCACTTTTATAGATGAAACTTCTGTTGCATCTTTACTAGTAACATTAAATACATAGCTAGAGTTGCAAATTAATACAAAGTCGATCCTATAAAAAAATATCGATATTTCGCTATTTTTGCCCAAGCCTTCTCTGGTGCTGGTAGCGGCTGGAGAATCACAACAATACTTCTTATTTACATATTTCTTAGTTAACACGTGTTAAATAACGATGTGGTTGAAGGTGGCTCCACGTTACACCTGGGTTGGGAACTGACTCTCAAGTGGCGTACTGGATCAAGGGTTACATACTGCCTTCTCCATCGATTAAATAAAAATTATTGGCTAGGACAATTTGTGAGCAATAGTCGCCGATTTCTTTTATTTATTTTTTTATTGTAGTATTCGCCTGGTTAGCTATTCTAGGAATCAGTCGCCAAGCACCTCTATCTGTAAGTTCCAGCAGCCTCACCTGAGAGCTAGCTCCCAACCAAGGCCACCTTCGACCACATCGTCACTTATTATCAGGTGACTTGTGGTCAAACGCTACCCTGTGCGATGTAAGAAGGTTGTTTGAATAGCTTGTAGTATGGTGTCGATGTGATGATGACAGTCAAGCTTCTTCTCTTAAAGTGATTTTAGTATGACCAAGTTTATTTACTCTCTTTACGAAAGGGCTAAAATAATGGAATTGACTACTCACCGTTTGATATTACAATCAATATCATTACAGCTTACACAATAAAGCCTTGTAATTAAAATAAAACATTAACAAATAGCGTGATCATTATTTCATTGTAACGATAACACTTCGTCCCAATGAGTCATGTATGTTTTTGTGACAAAGTAATGGCTGTTCCTAATGTTTTAGGATTGAAATTTATCACGGAAGCTGTGTACTGTATTTTCTTAAAGTAGCTAAGCTCACCCGCTGTGTTCCCATTTTTCCACAGTAAACTTGTCCCGCGATGTAAGATACATGCTATCTATTATTTATGTCTAGTACCCACAACACAAGTTTCGAGCTTAATTTAGGGCTAGGTCAATTGTTGTGTGTGCAATTGTCCCCGATATTTATTTATTTATTAACCGATTTCCAAAAAAGGAGGAGGTTCTCAATTCGGATATTCGTATTTAAAAAAAATGTATATTCAGGTTGATAAAAATGTATGTTCAAACCTGAAGTCGGTTTTTGGTTTGTTAATAACATAAATGGTTATTTATCTCCATTCCAAAGACTGTTGTAGCGACACATTTTAAAAACCATTGTTTTTGTTTCCAGGAGAAGAATAAGAATACCTGGCTGCAAACCTGGTCCTCGGAAAAAATGTATAAAGGTTAGCAATGTAACATAATATGTCAATTTATATCTTTCTACTATCCCTTCTAAGATATTACATTTATAAGTACCTAACTGCCCCTCAAAATATTACGCCAACTTCTTTAATTAACTGCACGATTGAGTGAAGCGCTACTTCATTTAGTTAACTTTCGCACTTGCAAGTACTACGTATCACAGAATATTGGTGGCAATTATCCTGCGTTCAATAAAGAAAAAACAACTGTTTTCATTTCAGTTGGAATCTATAACCAAGCCCAATTGCTGCAATCACTGGAAGTACGTAGCAGACGAGGACAAGTGCGTGCCGGTTTGTAAGTTCGGTTGCGTGAACGGTACTTGTGCGGCGCCCGACGTGTGCCGCTGCGAGCCGCCCCTGCACTTGGAGAAGAACACGTGTGTGGAGCCAGTCTGCGAGCCTCCCTGCCAGAACGCACTCTGCATCGGCACAGACACCTGCGAGTGCCTCGCCGGCTTCCACGCACTCAACAACTCGCACTGCATCCGGTCCTGCGAGTACGGCTACATCAACGATCCCTACGAGTGCCGCCCCTTCTGCCACGAGCCCTGCCTCAACGGACTCTGCACCGCACCCGACACCTGCACCTGCCTGCCCGGCTACACCGAGGATGACGACGGCAAATGTCTCCCTCGATGCGACTCACCTTGCATCAATGGCCAGTGCTCCAAACCAAACGAGTGCACATGCGATTCCGGCTACCGACTAGATCCCACCAACATATTTAACTGCCTGCCGATTTGCGAACCGCAGTGCATCAACGCTTCCTGCGTTTCACCTAATACGTGCTCGTGTTATTCAGGATACGAGGCCGAAAATAACTGGAAGTGTAAACCGACATGTGACCGCTGCGATAATGGTGAATGTATAGCCCCGGGTAACTGTCGGTGTCACGATGGATATGCAATGGAAGACGGTCGGTGTATGCCCGTCTGCGATGAGCCATGTCTCAACGGATATTGCTCGATGCCGAACAAGTGCTCTTGTCTCACGGGTTTCACACTTAGCAACTCAAATAATTTCATTTGCGAACCGGTATGTGAGCCAGAATGCGTCAATTCTAAATGCGTGTCTCCTAATACGTGCTCGTGCCATTCTGGATATGAGACAGAAAACAACTGGAAGTGCAAACCCATTTGTGACAGCTGTGACAATGGCGAATGTTTAGCCCCTCAGAACTGTTTATGTAACAGTGGATACGAAAGGATAAACAACCAATGCACTCCAGTCTGTGATAAGCCGTGTTCAAACGGACATTGCGTAGAGCCAAACGTATGCAATTGTCACAACAATTTTATGCTGAATTCCTACGACGCTTTTATTTGTGATCCGATCTGTGAGCCAGAATGCGTCAATTCCCAATGCGTGTCCCCTAATACGTGCTCTTGCTATTTAGGTTACGAGGCAGAAAACAACTGGAAGTGCAAACCCATTTGCGACAGCTGTGACAATGGCGAATGTTTAGCCCCTCAGAACTGTTCATGCAACAACGGGTACTCAAAGGTAGACGACCGATGCACTCCAGTCTGCGATAGGCCATGCCTGAATGGACATTGTGTATTGCCAAATGTATGCCAATGCCAGAACAATTTTACGCTGAATCCCAAAGACGCTTTTACTTGTGATCCGATATGTGAGCCAGAATGCGTCAATTCTAAATGCGTGTCTCCTAATACGTGCTCGTGCCATTCTGGATATGAGACAGAAAACAACTGGAAGTGCAAACCCATTTGTGACAGCTGTGACAATGGCGAATGTTTAGCCCCTCAGAACTGTTTATGTAACAGTGGATACGAAAGGATAGACAACCAATGCACTCCAGTCTGTGATAAGCCGTGTTCAAACGGACATTGTGTATTGCCAAATGTATGCCATTGCCAGAACAACTTTACGCTGAATCCCAAAGACGCTTTTACTTGTGATCCGATATGTGAGCCAGAATGCGTCAATTCTAAATGTGTTGCTCCTAATACTTGCCAATGTTTGGATGGGTACGAGCGTACAGACAAAGCTTTCGTTTGCGAGGCGACATGTGAATCCTGCGAGCACGGCGTCTGCGTGGCTTTCAACAAGTGCCGATGTAACGAGGGCTACAATATGACTCGAGGGAAGTGCACTCCTGTTTGTAAGGACTACTGCGTGAACGGGAATTGTTCTTCTCCGAATAACTGCACTTGCTTTGAAGGGTTCTCGAAAGAAGAAGGCCACGAGAACATTTGCTACAAGCTGTGCAATGGGCCATGTGAGAATGGAAATTGCAACATGGATGGCGAGTGTATCTGCAACATTGGATTCGAACTTGTAAACTCCACCTGTCTTCCCATTGAATCGTAAGTTTTGACATCTTTTTTAGCTTGTACTTTTTATGACACCCAGTGGCCAAACTGGCTATTTAGTTGGCTTGATGATAAATTGACCTCTGTTTATATATTTTGGGGACTGTAAACAATTTTCAAATATTTGATGACTTAATAAGTTATCTTTGGATTTGCCATCGCTCAAAAACTGTGAAGGAAAATATCGTGAGGAAACCGCCTTGTTCAAGAACCACAACATTCACGGGCGTGCTACATCTACCAACCCGCACTGGGCTACCGTGGTAGATAACGGCCTATACTCTCTCTCTCTGAGAGAAGGCTAGAGTCCCAGCAGTGGGAAATTAATACATGTTTTAAAATGTTCTTTTTTTATCCAGTGTCGACTGCGATGCCTGTGAGAACAACTGCATAGATGGCGAGTGTAGGTGCGTCGATGGAAACCCGTGCTATGTGTCGCTGCCACCGTCATCCCAAGAAATAACTCCTTCCGCTAGGTAAAGCATCATTTTCATTTTGTGCAGCCTCTAAGTCTTTTTCAGAACTAGTAAGGTCACCGACATAGCTCACAGAATTAGCAAGCTGGAGTGGTAGTGGGTTGGTCATATACCGATAACCTTTAGGGTTGACGTGTTCTTGAGTGAAGACCGCGACTTGGCAGACGTAGTGTAGGACGTCCTGCGACAAGGTGGAGCGACGACTTGCGCCGAGTGGCTGCCAGTAGTTGGATGCGAAGAGCCGAAGACCGGGCTCAGTGGCGTACCTTGTGAGAGGCCTATGTCCAGCAGTGGACTGATACAGGCTGATGATGATGATAAGTCTCTTTTCTCCTTGTTCTTTCCGTGAAAGTACAGTTTGAACTACATAATTAGTACCTGTATCTTTTTCTTTACTTCTTACAGGGTAGCGTTTGGCCAAGTTAAGAATCTGTCGCCAAGCACCTATCGGTGTGTTCCGGCAGCCTCACATGAGAGTCATATGTACCATGGCGCCACCTTCGACCACATTGTCACTTAACATTTGGAAACTTGAAGTCAAACGCTACCCATACCTTTGTTTACTTTTAACAGGGTAGCGTTTGACCACAAGTCACCTGATCCTAAGTGTGGTCGAAGATGGCGTCACGCTACACCTGGATTTCGAACTGGCTCTCAAGTGAGGCTGCCGGAACACACCGATAGGTGCTCGGCGACAGATTCTTAACTTGAGGGTAGCTCGCCAGGCGAACACTAGAAAACGCCCTACCACCAAGCTATGGTTTCATCACGACGTTTTCCTTCACCGAAAGCTCAAACTAGTAGGAGTAAAAAACAAGTGAAAGTAAAGTGGTGATTATTTATAAGCGCATTACTTGAGAACGTAAATAGTCTGAATAAAGATTTTTAGGGATGGAAATTGGAAGATTCGTGAGTGCTTTATCCTGAGGTATTTTTGAACGGGTCGCAAATCGACGTCACTCTCACTAGTAAAAAAAATAATGTGTTGTGATGATGATGATGTGATGATGATGATGTGATTGATGATGATGTGTGTGTGTTGTTGAGCAGCCTGGCCGGGCTGGAGTGGAGCTGGGTGCTGGGCGGCGCCGCGGGGCTGCTGCTGCTCGTGCTGCTGCTGGTGGTGATGCAGCGCACGTGGGCGCGACAGAAGCACTACACCACCAAGAAAACTGACAACGACAACGGTACATAACAAAAGTCAAAAGTCATTTTTTCTTTATTTAATAGGATACATTGTGATCACTTTAAAACGTCAAACTTAAAACTAGCTACGCCTGTTCCAACCTTACGCCGGCAAAACAACAGACAAGAAACGCCCGGCAGGTAATTTTTTTGGCGCGATCACATTGTCAATTTTATTCTTGTTACTAATTGATTGAATTGGAGCAAGTTCACTAAAATCCCAAGTTTTTTTTTTGTCATCTAATGGTCCGATATTTTTTAATTAGCTTTACTAATAAGTATTCTCTTGTTTGGTTTTACACATTGGGATATAACAACTAACTCCGATGGCTCAGCGACCCAAAGTGTGTCTTGGCCTCCGAAACGAGAGAGCGCCACTCTTCTCTATCTTGAGCGATTTCAGCCCAGTTCAGAGTCTGGAGTTCGCGCAGGTCCGCATCCACCGCGTCCTTCCAGCGGTATCTAGGGCGTCCGACCGACCTACGGCCATACGGTCGTCTCAAATAAGAACGCTTTGCCGCCCGATCCTCCCCCATGCGCACTAATGGCCAAGCCAACCTAAAATAAATAAAATAAAAAAAATAAAACAATAAAAAAAAAAAAAATCTCTTGGTTTTTCCGGATCCTCCACGTGCCATCTTGCCGGCGAGTTGGTCCTAATAACTTTAGGAGAATCTTCCTTTCCGCTATTAGAAGCTTGTTCTCCTCCTTGAGTGTTAGTGTCCAAGTCTCGCACCCGTACATCAAGATCGGCCTGATGACGGTATATTAACATCACACAATATATTTTCACATGTTTTAGAAAAATATTTAGTTTATTGTAACTAAACTTGGTCATGTTTTGGCCGCGATCATATTTACAATCCTACTAATATTATAAACGTGAAAGTTTGTGAGTATGGATGGATGGATGGATGTTTGTTCATCTTTCACGCAAAAACTACAGAACGGATCTAAATGAAATTTGGAATGGAGATAGCTTATACCCTGGATTATTAAAGGCTACTTTTTATCCCGCAAAAAGCTTCCTGCGGGATACCGGGAAGACGCGGGTGAAACTGCAGGGCGCTAGTTTTATATAATTACTGCCCCGCCTTTTCGCTCGTGTCTTCCCGTTGCGTTTAGGCGATTCTTCATTCTTTACATAGATTTTAACTGTATGGATTCTATTTCAGGTATTGGGAACGGAAGCGTGGTCTACCATACAGTAGTACCGGACTCCCTCATCACCAGGACTTTGCCTGAAGATGTAGAGGAAGCACAAGAAGACTACTACGAGGAGGTTTCTACAGACCCTCCCGAAGTTAGGCGCAGTCTGCTGGAAACCAATGTAGAGGTAGAAGATGAACAATTGTAGTCAAATGTGGATATGACGAAGTAAAAGATACAATGTGGAATATTTTGTAAAGTTGGGATGTTAAAGCCAGTTTTTTTAAACATCTGGGCTGGTGTTCTAGAATGACGCGTAACGCCTGATATTAATAATCGATCCTGATCCGTTATCCGCAATTTCGGATCGATATGTCAATATGTCAAGCTTTACTACTAAAATGACATATGATGACATGACATATCGATCCAAAACCGCGGATAACGGATCAGGATCAATTATTAGTTTCGGGCGTAAGTGTAGACCATTACTTGAGCAATTCTTGTATAGGTTTATACATATTTATACATATATATGTAATCTGAATCTCGGAAACGGCCAATGATTTTCATGATATTTAGTATGCACTATGCAGGGGGTTTCGAGGGAGATAATCGATCTAACTAGTTGTCATTTTTAAAAAAAACGTCGTATTTCGATAATCAACCCAAACATAAACTGAAAAATTATGACTCCTCCTGACATCTATTGGCGAGTAGTACCTAAATACTAATTTGTTTTGCTACTTGACAATAGATGGCGTTGTTAAGCAACACTAAACCAATTTTCCAAAAACACGATTACTAAAGAATAAAACCGTCACCCAGATATTTTGTGTGAAATGCCAGACTCAAATATGTGTTTACTGCTTAAGCGTATTCTAGAATGCAGGCCTATGTCTTCTTTCTCTTACATATGAGCTAGTGGCCAACTCTACTCATATTGTCGGAGTTTTCTGGCCACCAAAAAGCTGATATGGCTTTAGAACTGATACCAGAACACCCTTAAGTTAAGAATCTGGCGCCAAGCACCTATCGGTGTGTTCCGGCAGCCTCACTTAAGAGCCAGTTCCCAATCCAGGTGAAACGTGACGCCATCTTCGACCACATCACATCGTCACTTAACATCAGTACCACTAGTACAAGTTCTGAACACGATAAAAGTTTTCGTAAACGTCGACGTTTACCACCGCCGACTTGTCAAAGTGGCAACTCGATCTGCTTAAATTCAAAAAGTAACTCAATAACATTGTTGGAATATGATTATAACGATTTAAAATAACCCGTATTAACGATTTCAGTTCCTCCAAGTCTCGGTAAGATTCGCTGAAAAAAATATGTATGGATGGAAACGAAAACTTTTTTAGTTTTTGTAAACTATCAAAACCTTTACTAGGGGTACAGGTGTCTTGTGGTAAACGCTACCCTGTAAGTTGTAAAAGAAGATATACAATTTACTAAATTATTAACAAAAGGTGCTGATTGACACTGTGATGTTTACCTACCATTATTACTAGTGTAAGTTAGTTTTAAGTTTTAACTTAAATAAAATTAGTAAGACTTAAATTTACGCACTCAGTGTTTTATTTGCAGTAAAGTGTACTTATCTTGCTTCGGAGGGCACGCTAAGCTATCGGTCCCGGCCTTAGGGACGGTTTTTTTATCCGTAGTGAAAGTTAACACATGTGTTCTAAATACTTGTGAGAAGTATATGACAATGTTACCCACTATAATTTCATGCATTTTTGATTCTAGTTAACTTTAACTACGTATGGAAAAACCGTGCCTTTTTTATCGTTATAAAGTCGTTTGGTCATGTCAGAGGCCTTTGGGCAGTCAGAAACTCTGACATTAGCCTTTCCACCAATCCGCACTGGGCCCGAGTGGTGGATTATGGCCCATAATGCCAGCATCGTTGTTGCCCGATAATTTGGGATTTTACAAGAGTGAATTTGTAATTTCCAGGCAAGCATACTCCATCATAAATCATGTCGTCACTTACCATCAGGTGAGCCTTGAAACTGTAGTCAAATGCTTGCATATCTATATATCTATCTAGACTTATATATAAAAATGAATTGCTGTTCGTTTGTCTCGCTAAAACTCGAGAATGGCTGGATCGATTTCGCTAATTTTGATCTTGAAATATTCGGGGAAGTTCAGGGAAGGTTTAAAAGGTGACTTTTATTGGCGATACGAAGTTCGCCGGGTCAGCTAGTAGTGGATAAAAAGGCCTTTGTCCCAACAGTGGGAATGAAATAGGTAGCTGATGATACTTACTACTAATACTTACTTACCTCCTTTTATTGTACTTATTTTTTACTTACCTTACTTAAAATTATTATTTGCATTATCAAATTGTAGTTTTCAAATTGTGAATTCCATTTAAACTTATTCTAGAGAATTTAATTATCTGTATCCCTACAAAGTAACGCCTGATAATAACTCACCTTTGTAGGGTGATTCACATCCTATACCTAACTTATAACTAACTTAACTTTGTTCCGGTGTTTCAGGAAAACTAGTCGCTATCATGTAGGTATTTAACAGCATCATTATTATTATCTGCAAACAATGTTGTTAATTAACGCTAGTAAATAACTGTTGGCACAGAATACATATGTATTTATGATAATTGTATAAGTGAGTAAGTAAAACTTATTAAAATTAAATAATAAACTATCACATCTTTCAAAAAAAAAAAACAGTTTATATGCAATATAATAGTTTTTGTAAAAAATATATTTCACTTAAAATCGTCGAACTACACGAACAATGGATAAATCAAGAAAAGTGACAGCGTTTTCATGACTTCTAAAGATACGAAAGGTAGACTTATCGACACAAATCAAAATCACACTTTTCCACAGTATTTAATTTATTAAACAAATCTTGTGAGTCACCTGGATCGAGAATGGTGTCGTCTATTATAAGAAACTAAGTTTGACAGTTCTTTTTCTAACTTCCGTGGTCAGAAAGGAATGCGACACTTCTAGATCTGACGAACTTAGTTTAGTTTAGGATATTTCACATGAGAATTGACACCAATATGAGCATTTCTTAACCTAGGGGGTGGCAAAAGATATCAAGGCTCAGTCGACCTCCTGATGCGTTTGACGCAGGCCGACCTGCCCTTGACGCCTCGCTCCTTGTGGTAGCCCATGTTGCAAATGCAGAAGTTGGGAGCGGAGCAGACGCCGTTGTGGCACCCTCCAGGGCAGTGTGGGAGACACCTGGAACATTCGAGTTTAACAGCATCTTCTCCTTCTTGTGGTGCCTACTAGACATCTTCTCTACTCTCTCTCTACTCTCTGGATACTGGAGCTCGATAGTATTTTTTTTGTTACGAACTGAGGAGTGGAATGCTCTGCCATAGTCAACGTTTCCAGAAAAGTACAACCAGAAAGTCAAATCAGGAGTAGGTAGTTAGTTACTAAACAAGCTTGCTACAGCTTCGACCACATTGTATCTTTTCATCGGTAGTCTAGTCATAAAAAATTGTAACTAGGTTAAATTATAGTATTAAGACATTGTTTTTTATGCATGACAATTGTAAGCAGTTAGAAATCTCACCTGGTTTCTGTAGGGTCAGTACTATCCAACTCGTAACCTTGGTTGCAGCTGCAGCGGTTGCCTTGAATGCAAACACCGTTGGTGCAAGGCTGAGAGCATTGCGGTATATCTTGGCTAGATTGACCGTATGGGTTATTTGGTAGCTGGTTTGTAGGGTACAAAGGTTGGTAAGTGTTTGGATAACCTGGTTGGTTGGCATACGAAGAGTTAGGTTGATTGGAAGGGTTTGGGTAGTAGCCTGGTTGGTTTGCCTGATTGGGGTTATAGCCGGGTTGGTAGCCCGGTTGATTGGATTGATTTTGATAGTAACCAGACTGCCCAGTGTACCCTTGCTGATTGGGATTGCCTCCTTGCCCCGTTGGGTTATTTGGGTCTGGGTAGTACGGATAATAAGGGTTATTTGTAGGACGTTGGTTCTGGTCTGAACTGCTGGGACTAGAAGGGTAGTAGCCTGTTTGATTGACAGGATAACCTGAATTAGGTTGTCCGTTGGGACCAGGGTATGTTTGATTCATAGGATTATTTGGATAATTAGGCCTGACTTGGGAATCAGATGATATATTATATTGTGGTTGGTTGTGGGTGTTAGTCGGGTAGTAATTCGAGTAATTATTATCGGGGTTGGGTCGTTGATTGCCATGGCCTGGGTAATTCGGTTGGGGAGAAGGATAGTTTGAATAGTAAGGTCTCTGATTGTACGGGGCATTGGGATTGTTTGACGAATAATTTGAAGGGTATTGTGGGTATGGCGATGGATAGTGTTGTTGGATATTATAAGAGGCTGGATTACTAGAGTTAGTAGCTGGGTTATAGCCTTGGTTTGGAATATGACCAGGAGCAGCAGTAGTGGAATAGCTGCAGACATTTGGAGATATACAGCGGCCGCTTGGTCCACAATCCCTGTAAAAAAAGAAATGTAATTAGTTGATCATAACATAACCCACATAGATCTGATAAGAATATTCTACGAGTATGTTTGTTTGTTCTATTAGAACACTTACTGAGCACAGTGAGGTATACACGCTCCCTGTTGGTCCTTGGTATATCCTTGCCTGCACCGGCAATCATTGGGCCCTACACAATCGCCGTTTCCGCAGGGCTTATCGCACTTTGCCTTGCAGGAGCCTTCAGGAGTGGATTGGTAGCCAGCTTTGCAGGCACAGGTGTTCGGCGCAGTGCAGTTACCTGAAAATAAGAGGTGTGATTAATAAAGAGTGAATGTGTAAGGAACGAGCTTCGTCCACAAGTCTTTCCGTAGTTGTTATTGGAAAACATCGTGAGGGAATCGGCAGGTCTAAGAACCATACATTCGTGGGCATGTGACATCTACCAAACCGCACTGGGTCAACGTAGTAGATTACAACTCTCTCTCAAAGAGAAGGTGTAATAGGCTGATGATGATGATGATGATGAAAACGTTATTAAGGATTTTGAAATGCAAGAATTCAATCTTTGACAAATCTTTCCCTGCTTTAAATAATTATGTAAGCAAAACTAACCTGTTCCACCACAATTCTCCTTACACATCGGCTGGCAGTATTTGCTATTAGCATCTAGTCTGTATCCCTCTATGCATAAACATTCTCCCCCTGCACAATGTCCGTTCTGACAGCCAATGGGACAGGTGGGGATACAGAACCCAGCTGCGTTCTTCACATGGTCAGGGAAGCATGTGCAAGTGTTTGGAGCTGTGCAGAGCGCGTTGACGCATTCTTGGGTGCAGACAGGTTCGCAGATTTGGTAGTTGTGAATGTTGCGGATGTAACCGGTGCAGCACGACCGGATGCGGCTGAGGTCAGGACGAGACTGAAGGACGAGGGACAAATTACAGATATGTTGCTCCCAATGGCACATAATCATTCTTCTGAAGCGATGGTGGAACAGTGGTAGTGACATCGGCTTGCGATCCGTAGGTCGTGGGTTCGAATCCTACAATAAGCTTGAGCTTTTGGTGAAGAAAAACATCGTGATGAAACCATAGCTTGGTAGTAGGGCATTTTCTAGTGCTCGCCTGGCTAACTACCACCCACAAGTTAAGAATCAGTCGCTAAGCAGATGTAGCGTGGGGCCATCTTCGACCACATTGTCAACAGCAGGTGACTGTAGACTGTGTCAGATGACATCAGGTGTTGTAGTCAAACGCTACCCTGTAAATAAAAACAAAAAAATGAAAAAAAAAAAATTTCAGATCCGCTTACTTTCTGATACCCTATTAGATATAGGGAGTCCTAGTTAGATCAGAGGCTATGATATAATTATGTGATTGGGCATTATTTATTTAGTATCTGCCCAGCTTAGTAACGGCTAGAATATTGTGAAAAACGTCATGATATCTCAGGCGTTTCGTTGTCATTTAACTGTATTCCATGATTCCAATTTCTATCATGATAAGATATTTTTTTTTAATTACTCACCCCATTGCCAGCTGGTACATGCGTCGGATCTCTGACTAAAGTTGCAGTGCTGTGAAAATATAAGTAGAATTTGAGACTGCACATAGTACTTATAAAAAAAAGGTTGATGAATCCCACTTCTGAGCGTAGGCTTCCCCTTTTGAACGCTGCCATGAGCGGCCATTTGCATCCATCGGCTTCTCACACAATGTCGTCGGTTCACCTAGCGGGGGGCCTACCTACAGACCGTCTTCCAGTATGCTCGGCCAGCAATTTTTAATTCTCATCTGCACCTAATTATATCAGTAGCATTTGGTGCCAGAATTCTTATCTTCGGATTTGTCATGGACAAGTTAATGCACATGTTCATGAATAATAGTGATAACAGCACTCTTGGCTCCTGACCTTTTTATCTATTCGTTAATCTGGTGGTACTTTCATAATGTTTTTATAAATTTGTTTTTAAAGTTTCCTTGATACGTTTTTATGTCTGACTAGCTGCGATTATTCCTGTGGCTTCCCTGTCTGTCTGTGAACCCACATTTTCCGGTATGAAAAGTAGCCTACGTGTTAATCCAGGGTATAAGCAATCTATACTTCAAATTTGATCTAAATCCGTTTAGTCGTTTGTGACAAACACACACTCACAAACTTTTGCATTTATAATGTTAGTGTGATTTTACGGCCTAATATTACTAGCGATCCGCC
Organism: Opisthograptis luteolata; assembly: GCA_931315375.2. Classification (NCBI taxonomy): domain Eukaryota; kingdom Metazoa; phylum Arthropoda; class Insecta; order Lepidoptera; family Geometridae; genus Opisthograptis; species Opisthograptis luteolata. The sequence continues at coordinate 1,212,982 of OV928043.1, forward strand.
CCGTCTTCTTTCGCGTAGACAAATATTTAGAAATAGTTGATGTGTTCATTCAAAAATACCTCAGGAAAGAACACTTACAGTTTATTCCGAATTTCCCCCTCTAAAAACCTTATTCAGACTATTTACGATCTCAAGTTATGCCCTTATGAACAAACACCACTTTATTTGCACCATTTTTAATTCCTACAATGATTTTGAGCTTTCGGTGAACGAAAACATTGTGATGAAACCATAGCTTGGTGGTAGGGCATTTTCTAGTGCTCATCTGGCTACCAGGAATCTGTCGCCCAGCACCTATATATCGGTGTGTTCTGGCAGCCTCACTTGAGAGCCAGTTCCCAATCCAGAGGTAGCGTGGCGGCAGCTTCAACCACATCATCACTTAACGTCAGGTGATTTGTGGCCAAACACTACCCTGTAAGAACTAAAAAAAACCTAGTAGGTACTTACGGTACTTCAATGTAGCATATTCCGACTTGCGACTGAGGAGAAGGGCCGGTATAGTTCTGCTTTTGACCACCGTCGAAATTGTAGCCGAATTGGTGTATATTATTTGCGTAGTATCTAAAAATATTATAATAGATTATAATTTCATTAAAAAAACCGCTAGTGTTTTTGGCCAATATCTCAGCAATAGTTAGACAAACAAATGAAGATTTGCATACACAATAAAGGCTGTACCCAATAACCAATCGATCCACGGTTTGCCTTATACTGAAGATAGAAGTTTGACATAAGCTCCAGAGAAGTAATTTCACATTTCTATCTTTTATGACCTAACACGACCGAGACCACATTATCGATGAGGCCCGAATGCCCGATGCGGATGCGGCATCGGCATCGAAACGACGCGCCGTTTCATTGCCGATGCCGCGCGGCGATGCCGATACCGATGTGTGCCGATGCCGAGCCACGCACACTGGCGCGAGACGTTGCGATGCGCATCCGTTTTTCGATACCTAAGGAATCGGATGCCGGCATCGGGTACTGGCATCGTTATTCGGCATCGTTTTTTAGAAAACGGCCACCGCTAATCTTTAGTAGGGCAAACCGTGGATAGATCAGTTATTGGGAGGGAACGTCCATTACACGGCGTCATACTCTATTTATCTACAATGTACATAGATTCTACATTAACTCCAATCAATAAATTCAACTCTTTTACGCTGGGGCAACGCACATATTTCAATAAAATAAAATAAATAAATATCAGGGACAATTGCACACAAATTGAGCTAGCCCCAAATTAAGCTCGTAACTTGTGTTATGGGTACTAGACAACGATATACATACTTATATAGAGAAATAAATACTTATATAGATAGAAATATCCAAGACTCAGGTACAAATATTCGTGCTCATCACACATATATTTGCCCTTACCGGGATTCGAACCTGGGACCGCTAGCTTCGCAGGCAGGGACGCTACCATCAATGGATTAATCCTCCGTAAAGTCAGCAACTCCTTTATGGGTCAAGTGAAATTCAAGTCCATTTATAACGGAATATTATAAGATAAGTTTCCTATAAAATATCAGACTATTTAAAAACCAAAAAAACTTGGGATTGTAGAGAACTTGCTCCAATTAAATCAATTGGTAAATGTGATTGGTAATGTGATGTGCGTGTGTGTGTCCTAACGGGTGTATTAGTTGGTGTGAGAGTGTGTGTGACCGTGCCCAAAAAAAAATTCTAGGTGTTTCTTGTCGGTTCTTTAGCTGATGTAAGAATTATGGTTAGAACAGGCGTAGCATTAAATTTACTTTTATTTTTTAACTATAATCATTAATCATAGTACAATTATAAGCTATGATTGTAATACTCACTTGAGTTGGTCATCTAATACACTATGATACCCGTGGTCGCTTAGGCCCCCCTTCACTCCGCTAAACGCATCCTTCACGTACTGCGCGTGTACGCATCCTAGCGCTGTGACTAGGAAGAGTGCCCACATCTCCGCTGGAAATCAGAATCAGAATCATTTATTGCATGAATACAGGTTATAAGGCGATGTTACAAAAATATAATACAGATCTCCATATTCTACCCTGATTGGGTGTGCAAAATCATAATTTGTATATTTGTTTTGTTTTGTTTGTTTTTATTTGAAATGTACAATGTTATATCAGAATACAGGAGAGCGATGGCTGGCACATGCGTCAACTCGTGAACTGCTGCTTGTGGGGTCTGGTCTGCTTTGGTTGTGATCCCGCAACTCGTTAATATTCATGTTCCCATATTCCAATGTGTACAACCAAACAAGAGAAATCTTCTTATTAGTAAAGCTAAATAAAAAATATCGGACTATTAGATGACAAAAAAAAAAGCTTGGGATTTTAGTGAACTTGCTCCAATTCAATCAATTAGTAATAAGAATAAAATTGTCAATGTGATCGCGCCAAAAAAATTACCTGCCGGGCGTTTCTTGCCTGTTCTTTTGCCGGCGTAAGGAGGTTGGAACAGGCGTAGCTAGTTTTAAGTTGACGTTTTAAAGTGATCACAATGTATCCTATTGAATAAACATATTTTTGAGTTTGAGTTTGAGTACAACCAGAAATATTCTCAAAACTGTTAAAATCCCTACATTTATCTAAATATATATAACTCAAAGGTGACTGACTGACATAGTGATCTATCAACGCGCAGCCCAAACCACTGGACGGATCGGGCTGAAATTTGGTATGCAGGTAGATGTTATGACGTATGGCATTCGCTAAGAAAGGATTTTCATAAATTCTACCCAAGGGGATAAAATACGTGATGAAAGTTTGTATGAAACTTTGTCAATTTTAAACCGATCGGGCTGAGACTTTGCATGCATAAAGCTGTAGCCCACGCGGGTGAAACCGCGGGGAACAGCTAGAATATTTCATATATATCAACCCTCATCAAGTTTTTTTTTACTACTTACAGGGTAGCGTTTTACCACAAGTCACCTGATGTTACTTGACGATGTGGTCGAATATGGCGCTACGCTACACTTGGACTGGGAACTGGCAAGTGGCAAGTGAGGCTGTACCGGGCACACCAATAGGTGCTTGGCGACAGATTCTTAACATCGTTCTTAATATCGTGGAAAACTCTACTTTATCAGAATAATACATAGCCTATATTATGTCAAGTTGATGACTCATCTACAAAAGTAACCGTGTTCAAATAACCTTATGTATATACCTACGAGTATATCCTAATAACGCATTTTCCTCCAAAAGTGAATTTTAGACACCGATTTTTCCTCTTCACTTCTCAGAAGGTCCTCAACAACAATGATGTCACTGTCTCGTATATATTATAAACAAATCACACAAACGATAATACCTATGACATAATAAGTAACAATTATTTTCAAGCACAAAAGCACTGCCTAACATATTTTGAACCCAATGTCTTTTTGACTTAAAATTGCTTATTGTAAACACTTAGATATCTATTTGTTATCACAAATTATTTACTTACAGATTTGTGAGACAGCACTGCACTGGACCTCTTTTCTCAACGAACTGACTGTTTTATATTCTTTAGGCTGGAAATGTAGTCATAATACCGATGTACTTATCTGACTTAATAAGATGGGTTCCGTAAATAATTTGCTTATAGATCTCTTACCGTGAAACCTGCCATCTATTCCAATTTTGGGAGGTCTCAAGACTAGGCCTAGCTTCTAGATTAGGACTGAAACAAATACCTACTAGGTAAAAAAAAAACAAAATAAAAAAAAAATACAATAGGATACATTGTGATCACTTTAAAACGTCAAACATAAAACTAGCTACGCCTGTTCCAACCACCTTACACCGGCAAAAGAAGGCAGGCAAGAAACGCCCGGCAGGTAATTTTTTTGGCGCGATCACATTGACAATTTTATTCTTATTACTAATTGATTGAATTGGAGCAAGTTCACTAAAATCCCAAGCTTTTTATGTCATATAATGGTCCGATATTTTTTAATTAGCTTTACTAATAAGATTTCTCTTGTTTGGTTAATAATGTACGTACTCTAATATTTATTAATTTATAAATTAGCATAAAAAATGTATAATTAGGTCGGCATTTTTATCAACTTGTAAAATGTAAAAAAGTAGTTGTAGTATGTTATATGCTATCGCGGACTTTTTAGACCTATATAAGATACACAATTCCACAGTACATCATTTTGTTATATCTCAAGGGGTTTAGGCAGCGTTTTCGTTGAAAGCTCCCAGACGGCTTATTTTTTTCCGACCTCTCCAACAAATATCGTTATATTTTAGCCAATGTATAAAAAAACTTAACAAATTATATCCTAAAACCTTCCTCGAGAACCACTCTATCTATTGGTGAAAACAGCATAAAAATCGGTGCAGTAGTTTTTGAGTTTATCGCGAACAGACAGACAGACAGACGCGGCGCGGAGGACTTTGTTTTATAATAAATAGTGATAAGTAGTGATAGTGATAGTGATAAGGTCAACACCTACGAAGTGGCAATACTGTAAGAAACGAAGATAAACAATTATAGAGAACAAGATAGCTACTAAAGATAGTATAGATACCTACTTACACTCTGACCTATAATAATGTTATTCGCGTAATATTCTCATTTCTACGAATCTTGCTGTTATTGATTTTACAAACACAAAACTCTTTGGTATCATCATTAACAGTCACCAAGTGGGCCCAGTGCAGGTAGGCGGATAAGTCATAGTGGCCATTAGAGGTCGGTATACCTATACCTACGCCCAACAGCACGAAATAGCTCAGTTGGAAATAGGAAACTAGTGGTCATCCATCCAAGTAAGTATATAGTGACTAAAGTCTAATGTAGAACACGAGGAAGACTTCTGGGAACGACCTGCTACGAGCGCTTTAGCTCCGCTAAGAGCGCTTTAGCTCCACTAAGAGCGCTTTAGCTCCACTACGAGCGCTTTAGCTCCACTACAAGCGCTGGATTAGACCTAGAGTAGTAGTTGTAGGTATGGTAGAATTTATAATTTACACGCAATGCGTTCTAAAACGCACACTCTACGCGTATGAACACGATTCGGTATAGAAAATTTACAAGAATATCTTATTGATTTATCTTCTTTTGCCATGCTGGAGAGGCCCTTGAGGAAGGTAGAGTTTTCAGATTATTATAAATGCTTCTGATGGCTAATACTGGCGTCATTTACTTCACGGCCAACAAGACCCGTTTTGAGTATTGTGGTAGGTCTACTATAATATTCTGTCAAGGTGATGATCATTATCAACACAAGCAAATATTTCAGATAAAATTGTAGCAAATAAAACTCAAATATTTTAAGTTAGTTAATTTAATTTCAATAATTATTAACGTTAAAATACAATACACTCACACGAAATAAATCTTTGGTTTAACACACAATACTTTAAAACAGCGCCATCTAGTTAAAATCTTTAAAACTAGCTACACTCGTAGTTTGTGAACTTTAGAGTTATCAATCATTTTGCCCTGTTGTGCTACATGCATTGTCATAATTCTGTGACAGCCTCGCCGTTTAAATTCATGATTTCAATCGCATGTTCTGATGGAGGTCTCCAGCAAGGTATTTCAGCGTAAAGAGGTTCAGAGGTGGTAGAATCGAGAACGTCAAGTTTTGCTTCGCACTTCAACGCGTCTATCGTGGACTCGGCGATGCTGCAAGGTCGAAGATGAGCGAGTTCATCCGCGTCGCCGATAGATGGCGGTATTGAACAATGTTTCTGCCTCGCTTCAAAATCGTGGCTTCTTCTCGGCAGATGATCGTAGTGGCATTCTAATATTCCTGAAAAATAGAAAATAAAAAATGAACACAACATTTAAAAATGAAAGTGATTAATTTAATTAATAGTTTTCTTTATTTACCTCTGAAATTCTCAAGCATGATAGGAGAAATAGTTTGTACGACAACAGGCCTCATAAATTGTTTTAAATTTCTGTCCAAAGTTGAAATTGGTTGATAATGGCATTTGTCTGAAGTTGGCGGATCTGCAAAGAAATATAAATTTATGAGAAAACAAAAACAAATAAAAGTAAAAAACTGTTTGGCCCATGAGGGGATCGAACCCGCGACCTTCGCGTTATTAGCACGACGCTCTAACCAACTGAGCTAATGGGCCGATATGACAGTGTGTGAATTTAAAGATAACTAGCATATGATGATTCTTTATTGAAACATGCCAGGGAATGGCGGGTTCCAAAACGTATAAAACAGTTTAAAATTCGAAAACACATTTTTAAATACTGCCTGATATAATTTAAATTATTTTTTTATTTTTCTTAATTTTTTTTTGTCGCGGGCTGGGACTAAAAACTTCATTATACTCGTAATAATTATTTTAAGTTTATATCAGCTATTAACACTCTAGCTAGTTAATAGGATGTCTTATTACTGTTAAATCTGAATGATATTTTTACAGTATTTTCTTCACTTACCATCAGGTGAGACTGTGGTCAAATGCTTACCTATTGCGAATAAATAAAAAAAAAATACATGTATTATTGTGATAATGCATTGTGCAGTTGTCCCCGAAATAAAATCTGCTGATCGACTATATACCTAAAGAACACAAAATACCGCCGTACGGCCAAATCGTAGGGCACCGCTTATGTCTATGATTTCCCAGTACTATACAACTTTCCAAACATAGCAATGCTTGTCGACAGAAATAGGCATTATTAACTTACCCGGCAAAGGTGTGTGAAAAATGCTCCTTACATACGGCGGCGGCACATCACCATTATCAATCATGACCTGCATGTGTATATCGTTCATTTTCCTCACGTCTTCGTACCGCGGCTTCCTACACCTCTCTACCATCACTATGATCACAGCCACCGTGATGACAGCCATCATGATCCCTCCCGCTATGCTAATCACCGATATCAGATCAACTGACGTCCTCTCCTTCCCTTTCCCTTCCATCACAGCCGTTATATGCTCCGGTTCTGTCAAAATATGAAACGTCTCTTCATCGTCTGGACTTTCAGTCGTTATTTTATTAGTTTTAGCGTGAGCAATGTCCTTGGTTTTAGTAGCGTTAGTCGTTCCTAAATCCTTTACAACGGTTTTGGGTGATTTTTCTTTGTGTTTTCCAGACACATTTAGAGGTTTCCCTGTTACTATTTTTGTTAGTGGATGCTTTGTTACTCTTTCTACGTGTCTTGTTGCATCTTTGGATGCAATTTGGTCCATTGTAACGCTTGGTTTGTGTGTGGTCTTTGTGAAGTTAGTCGAAGGAACAGTTGGTGTTATAGAGTTAGAAGAATTCAAATTCAGAGTAACAGTTGTCATGCTGTTAGTTCCATTTAGAGATACAGGTATTTTCTTCCAATGTGTTCCTGTACTTGATAGAGTTGAAAGAGTTTTAGTGATTTTATGAAAGTGTTGATTAGATTTGGATGAGTCCACACTTTTTGAAATGCTTGGCTTTGAAGCATTTTCAACAGTGAAGTTTGTAGTTTTTGTGGAAGTTAATGATGATAATGTAGTAGTCAAAACTGACATTGGCTTCGTGAATCCTTGCTCCGTAGATTTATTGTAAGATTTTAGCGTCATATTAGCCGTTTGCGATAAAATCGACGCTGTAGTTAAGGCTATCTTTTTAAATGTCGCGTAGGACATTGATGTTGGTATAATAGATACTACAATTGTCTTTGGTGTTGTGGTTGGAGCGGGTTCATTATGAGTTGCAACTCGATGTCTTAAATGTAAATCATGATTTGCCTTCTTTGTTTCTGCAAATGAATCACCTTTTTGCGCCGGCCGTATCCATATTTCCTTTGGTTTGAACTTCACTGTTGTTGGGAAATATCTGATTGTTGCATCTGGTCTTCTTGTCGTTTCAGATCTTGTAGTTCCTTCTGTTGTTGTTGTTCCTTGGATACTTGTAGTTAATGGAGTTTTTGTGAAAATATTTATAGCAGCAGTAGTATCTTTCTGTGCAGTACCTAAAATTTCATTGGTTTTAACTATTTTCACTGGAGTTGTTTTGATTTCTACATGTACTTCTTTAATGTAACTGCGTGTTTCATGAGGGGGTTCTGTCCTATTATAAATAGAACTAGATGTTGATGTTTGCGTCCATTGTATTATTGGTTTAAATGTTTCTGTTGTTTCAAGCTTTGTTAGTGTCATATTGTTATAAACTGTAGTTGGTTGATGCGGTGTCATTGTTGTTGTATTTATTACTGTGTCAACTGGGTTTTTTGTCATGTTTTCAGTATCAGTTTTTGTTGCTGTAATAATACTTTTTTCTGTGATCGTTTCTTCTGTAGTTGTCGACGGAATAGAAGTAGTTTCTATAGACGAGCTTGTCAGAATTGTAAGTGCCGTAACAGATACTTTCGTAGTAGGAACTTCTGTAGTTGCCAATATGCTTGTTGGCGGTGTTGTCACAGGATTTGTCTTGTCTGTGAGTAATACAGTTGTTTTGCTCATGCGTTGATCATTTTCTAGCGAAGTGCCTTTCTTTGGACTTACAACAGTCTCATCAGAAATTGTCCTGGACGATGAAGTTGCTGGGGTTGTTCCAACAAGAGCTGTTGTGCTAAGGCTTATAGTTGAAGTAGTTTTAAGCGAAGTTGCTGGACTAGCGGTTAGAAGTATTTTTAGAGTAGTTGTGCTACTTTTTGTAGGAGTTGAGGTAGTTTCTACTAAAGCTGTTCTAGCGGTAGGAGGGACAGTAGAAGTAATAGGTGTAGTAGGTTTAGTGACAGGTTGTTTTGTTAGTAGCTCTTCTACCCTTGCAGTTGTAGTTGTGGTCGTACTTGTGGAATAGGACATCCGGCTTTCACAGCTGCAATATAAATTTTAAACATTTGAATATACTTCATAAACTGTTCTACAAAAGTTTTTTAACATCTGATTGGAAAAGGTGAATGCAATGATTAGAAGGTTTTCCTGGCTATGAAATAGATAAAGAAATCTCTCTTGATTTCGACTTTAATGTAATAAAATTTCCTATATTACACGATCAAACTTTTCAAAGAGCAACAACGAAAACATTTCTTTAAATTTACTAGTAAAAATGTGTCTCTGCTTTTGATTTAAACGTTAATATCGTCATCGTCATGTTCATAAAGTACAAGTGGTAACCCACCTCTCACCTTGCCATCCATCCTGGCAGATACATTCTCCGGTGATGGGCGAGCAGGTTCCATGATCATAGCAAAATTGGCAGTTGTTCACGCAGTTTGGGCCCCATTTATACTGTGGACACTCTGAAAAGTGATAAAATAATAATGTGATTCTAGTTTCTAGTTTCGGCTAGAGCCGCAGTTTTGTCTTGTCCTTACTGCGAGGCTGTACTGTGATTGTGTGTTACTGTGGGGTGCCTCCAGTTTTCTAGGATACAATGAACCTAACAATATCTATGTTCACTCCATTTTTAGCTTTCTGCTAAACTTTATTGAATTAAGTTCAGCATTTTGACGAGATTAAAAGGCAATAAGAAATAGTAAACATGACATTTTCAAATCCCTCAATAATAAGTAATGTTGAATAATCCAATAAATCGCACTCGAAAAAAATGTGTTAGTATAGGTATTTGAATAATTAAATGAGTATCAAAAATTGCAATTTTTGCTACAAATTGCGGCTAATCTAAGGATAGTTACCACCAGGGGCTTGTTAAACGTACTCTTTCGCAATAGGAGATGATACTGATCGTTATATAGCCTCCGGGAGACATTAATTGTGTAACGTGATCAAGTGGACGAGAAAATTAAATGAGAATGTAATGTAGACAAATTATACGGGACTTGTAGACAGTTTTACATTAATTATAGCCCGCCTGAGACCTTATCTCTGAGAGGAGGTCTGAATCCCAGTTACTTAATATTAAGTGGTCGAAAGTGGACTGTTTTGAGAACTGGCTTTCAAGTGAGGCTGCCGAAACATAACGATAGGTGTTTGGCGACAGATTCCAATTGTAGGAAGTTAACTGATGACGGTTGGTGTCTTAGCAGTCCTTTGGATACTATGTCAGATATGTGTCCTATGTGTTTGTGTATGTTCGAAAGGTCTATAAACTCTGACACTAAGGCTGGCCTAACCGCCAACCCGTACTGTGCCTGCGTGCTGGGTTATGGGCCACACTCTCTCTATGAGAGAAGGCCAGTGTCCCAGCAGTGGGAACGTAATAAGCTGATGATGATGATGAGAATAGGTATTGGTAAGCAAAGGTTGATCATCATCATCAGCCGGAAGAAGTCCACTGCTGAACATAGGCCTCTCCTTTTCACATCACCATGACTTAGCCATTTGCATCCATCGGCTCCCTCCGACTCTTACAATGTCGTCGGTCCACTTATAGGGGGGCCTACCTACAGAGCGTCTTTCGGTTCGTGGTCGCCACTCGAGAACCTTTCTTCCCTATCGATTATTATCGATTCGTCGAGCGATGTGGCCTGCTCATTGCCGCTTTAACTACTACTGGTTGTACACAATGCCTCTATTAGGCAGTGAAGTGAACCACAGTAGGTAGTGAAATAGATGACATACCGTGAGAGCAGCCATGCCCAGTCTTCCCGTGGGGGCATATAGGGACGCATGAGACGTCTTTCATCTTGTACCCTGGACAGCAGACAGCCACCTCCGCTGTTCTTTCTTCTGTCTGGAATAGAATTAACAATAATTGTTACTTACGTGAAAAGTAGTACGTGAAAGAATCAATTTAACTTCTCGGATGGTAACTTGGGGACTTTTGCATAACTATAGATCAATGACTAAGATTACTACAAAAGTTAACTGGTGTATAATAAGGAATTATTTGGATAACTTTATATGGGTGAGTGAACATGATAGCACTGAAGTTTTTAATGTAAATTTCTAGAAGTAAAACATTTTTGAATCGGATCTACGTTTTGGGGATTACCTCCTCCATCCAAGCTCACTAACTCACAAACAAACTTAACTTACTTGCATAATGAACATGCAATCATTAATTATGAAAATACATTTAGTAATAGTAATAAATCCAGTTCACATTTAAATATTTAACAAAAATATGTGTTAAATAATACACTTATATTAGTATAATTTAAAATGCACATAATTACATTCAGACCAACAAACACAAGTAGCTAAAATAACCGTGAAGAATGTAGTAACAATTAAAACCAGTGACCTGTCACTTTGCAAACGATCTAGTTTTTCTCAAGGATAGTAACTGTGGATATGAGAATTATTTATAAAGTGACAATTTAATAAAACTTATTATTCTTAGCACAACTGTGAGATTACTTTAATGACGTTAACGAAAATATAAAATGGAGTTAAACCTGACATCCTGAGCACGATGGATTTATAAATTATCCAGTAATCCATACTAGTATAGTGACTTGCTTGATACTTTTTCGCGCCTAAACCGCTGGATAGATTTCGATCAAATTTGGTAAGAAAATAGTTTCCACCCCGGGGAAGGGCATATATATATAATACTTTTTATCGTGATAAATAGCCCACGCGGGTAAAGTCACTTGGCACAGCTAATGTAAATCGAGGTAAAAACATATAAAAGTAAATCAAAAAGTATTGCAAAGTTATTTAACAGGGATTGCTTTATCAAATCAATTCTCAAATCTGCTTATCTATACTATATAATATTATAAAGCTGCAGAGTTTGTTTGTTTGTTTGTTTGTTTGTTTGTTTGTTTGTTTGTTTGAACGCGCTAATCTCAGGAACTACTGGTCCGATTTGAAAAATTCTTTCAGTGTTGGATAGTCCATTTATCGAGGAAGGCTATAGGCTATATTTTATTTCCAAAAAATTAGGGATCCGTAAGAAAATTGCTATTTTGCAACCCAAGGTGTGAAATCGAAAACCTATTTTTGCGTGCGCTGCAAAAACTATTGACACTAGAACAAAATAATGTATTGCGGGTTTGTAGGTCTCATTTAGATCTACAAAAAAGTCCGCGAGAGCATATGTCTAACTATTATAGTTATGCCACAATAAGTGATCTTTTATTTTAAAAATTTAATTTTTGATGCCGCTGCTAGAAAAGGCTCTTTATTTGTACCTTGGTATTAATCCTTATCAAAATAAATAACTTCTTATTCAAAACTGCTTCAATGCCTTCATATAACTTTTTGAATCATTCAATTCGGACATTCCATTCGAAAGATATCACGAGTTTAAAAATGTAAGTAGTAGTAGAAAAATAAAACCGCCGCACCGCAGCGCAGCGGGAAACGCGGTGAGGTGACCGGGGCACCGGGAGAATCTATGAAATAGGTAAAGTGCGGTCGCGGACCAGGAAGACCTTTAACTGCGCGATTCAAACGTGCGGTCCAAGAAAAATTAACTTAGAATTAAAATAGGTTAATGGGTACCTACAGCAGGTAACGCGTTGAGGGGGCACCGAAGCGCGGGAATAATTTTGGAGTACATATACGGAATATATACGCTATCGCGCTTAAACTACTGAACCGATTTAAATGAAATTTGGTATAGAGATAATTTGAGCCCCGGGGAAGGGACATAGGATACTTTTTATCGCGATAAACTGTAGCCTACGCGGGTGAAACCGCGAGGAACAGCTAGTAACAATATAATTATGGAGATCTAATGCTGCTGTTATGAAATTGTTAAGTCTTATCTTATCAGTTATCAATAACACACATAGACCGCCCATTGTAACACTAGCTTTAAGATTTTTTGTTCCATTTTCTGTTGCTCTTATGTTGGAACAATAAAGCATAATCTATGTAATACATATAGATACATAGTATGTACCTATATGTGAAATAAAAGAAATCGGTATATTTTAATCTCATACATTTACGTGTGTTAAAGTGACTGATCATTATTCTGTATAGTCACAGAATCTAATTATTCTTGTGGTAGAGCGTTTCCTTTATGAAACTTTAACACTAGCAATAAAAGTGGTCCTAACCTCGAGCCTTGTGAGATCCCGCATTTCGGTGCTCCACTTGGAGCACCTCGGAGGCAACGACATGCACCACTCGTATGTTCTGACGGACATCGGTGCTCTGTACTTCACTCGTTTTGTGATATTGTACCTGGGAATGAAAAAACACATGAACAATATAGTATCGAAAGCTTCATTAATGGCAATTTTTATAGATTTGATTACTATTGCTGTTGAGTTCTTTTTAAGTGCAATGCTCTTATTTTAATAATATAACCAATGTAATCATGTTATTGTTTTTGCATTAACGATAAGACACAATTTTTTTTCGTGTTTGCGTACTCATCATCATCATCATCATCATCATCAGCCTGTATCAGTCCACTGCTGGACATAGGCCTCTCCCAAGGTACGCCACTGAGCCCGGTCTTCGGCTCTTCTCATCCAACTACTGCCAGCCACTCGGCGCAAGTCGTCGCTCCACCTTGTCGCAGGACGTCCTACACTACGTTTGCCAAGTCGCGGTCTCCACTCAAGAACACGTCTTCCCCAACGGTTATCGGTTCGGCGGCTTATGTGACCAGCCCACTGCCACTTCAGCTTGCTAATTCTGTGAGCTATGTCGGCGACCTTAGTTCTCTGACGGATTCTCGGACGGTTTGCGTACTGATTGGGATTATTTATGGAACACATAAAAAGTAGTTTTAAATAAATGGTCCTTCATATACTTTTTTTTTTTTAATAATAACTAAGTAGCTGCTTTTATAAACTATAAATTGGGAGTTACACAACATTGAATCTTGATAATTCAAACACAAAATATAAACATAGATAGATTGAACTCTTTGGAAGGACATATTATTATGATACTTTTTATTCAGGCGTGTGAAACTAAGAGGCACAGCTTGTTACGCATAAGTGTCAAAAAGTAAAAGTGTTAAAACGTTTAGGAATCAAAGTGGTAAACATGATAGGAATAGGTATAACCACTTACTTCTGCTTCACCATGCAAACATTGGGTCCGTTGAGAGCCGCTACCTCTATCACCATCGCCAATACAACTATTATCACTACACACCATAGCTGTGTCTTTGCACTGAACGTCACGTTTCTTACTGTCACCATTTTATAACTTCTTCTCGAGATCCATAGTTCGGTTCATTTCACATCGTTGACAAGTCTAGTCACTGTTTGTTCATAATTTATCTGCAAATAAAGATACATAGTTAAAAATGCGCTTAGGCTGATAAAACCTGATTTAAATCACCTCCTGCAAGTAGATTGGCCAATAGACTGGCGATATTACCTCTTTGGATGGCCAGACTGATTCGTTGACCGAGGTAAGCGCCAGCCCTCTGGTGGTCATTTTAAAAAGAGTACTACTACATCTACTTAGTACTTAACAGTTTAATCACTTGAAAGCGTCAAACTTTAAAAGTAGCCTGTCACATTCCAGTTGCAACCTCCGTCAGCAAAACAACAGGCAAGAAACGCTGGGCAGATCATTTATTACGCGTAATACTTTAGTATTGTTTTGCCTCTAGAAATTGCATATTGGCATTAAAATGTTCAAACTCAGTCTCAGTCAATTTTGTACTCAACGCGTCGTCAAACTATATGGAGCAGAGCGTTATGGAGAGCACAAAGCCAACGTTACATCGCTTATTCAAATAGCAACGTACTCAAATAGCAGCTTCCTATTCTGTCCCACATTTGGTGATCAACTATTCACGCGGGGTCAACTAACTCGGCAGGATGGGGGTCGGATGCAGGCCATCGGCTAATTGTCGTGCGATAAATGTGCCGTGATGCCGGTACCTCTAGGATAGAGAAAATCTAACTAACCGAATCAAATATTCGTATATTTATTCATTGACGTTATGCCAATGTATAGCTCTCAGCCCCGCACCTAGGACTATGTGGAACACCTAGGACTATGTGGATTTACCATCGCTCAAAACGGTGAAGCAAAACACCGATGAGGCATGTCCCAGAATCACAACATTCAAAGGCGTGCGACATCTACCAACCAGCACTGGACTAGCGTGGTAGATTACGGCTCATACTCTCTCTCTGAGAGAAGGCCAGAGTCCCAGCAGTGGGAACGTAACAGGCTGACGTTGATGACACATTTACGCTTGAAATTAATAATCATCGATCCTGATCCGTTAACCGCGGTTTTGGATCGATATATCATAATATGTCATTTAGTAGTAATATGTCAAGCCCTAGTAATAAAATGACATATTATGACATGACTTATCGATCCAAAACCGCGGATAACGGATCAGGATCGATTATTAATTTCGGGCGTTCAAGGAGTCCATAGCCTACTGAACTGGTGCGAGCACAATTTTTCAGGAGCCAAAGCTTTGCAAAAACGTTAAAACCCCATTATAAATAAAATCTAGTCAAAAAGCTACTGAAGACAGAAGAGAAGTTTTTGTAAAACATTGTGTTCATTTTATACACACCATTTGGTGTCTTATCTCTGAGCTTAGTGTCTGTAATAGCAATAACATTTTCACAGGGAACGATGTCGTAGAAGCGTCATGGAAGCCGTATTACATAATTAACTAAAGGGACGATGTTGTAATAGTGATGTAGCGTCAATTAAGCTTGTGACATGTTTTGGGATAGCGTTTGTCCTACATACTTCTAACTAACTAACTGAGAGGGCGCAACGACCCAAAGTGAGTCTTAGTTTCGACAGTTCTTCGATAATAGAAGACGCCATTTCGGTCTGTCCTGCGCCACCTTTTGCCAGTCCTTCACCTGGAGTTCGCGCAAGTCCTCCGTGACTTCAGCATACCTACATACTTCTAGCACAAACCTAAACTCCAAATCAAAAAATCCTATTATAAACGCGAAAGTTTGTGAGTGAGTATATACCTTATGGATGGATGAATTTTTGTTACTATTTCACGCAAAAACTACTGAACAGATCTGAATGAAATTTGGAATGGAGATGGCTTTTACCCTGGCTTACACATATGCTACTTTTTTATCCCGGAAAAAGGTTCCTGCGGGATAACGGGAAGACGCGTGTGAAACCCCGCGGTGCTACTAGTTTATTATAAAATATACAGTTTATCGCAAGAAAAAGTATCCTATGTCCTTCCTTAGGGTTAAAACTATCTCCTTAACAAATTTCATCAATATTTGATTGAATTGGAGCAAGCTCAACACAATCCTAAGCTTTTTTTGTCATTTGAATAGTCAGATAATTTTACACGCTCAAAGAAAATACAACCCCTAACTTCTCTTATTACAATCTTTTCAAAATCAAGGACGAAACGTAATAACAATCAGAATAACAATGCCGACGTGATCCCCCCATCCGAAGTTCAAGTAATGCTTGACAAAACGCATTGTGCCAATCATAAAAGGTCGACGGCTGTGTTGATACGATAAGATACGTCAATCAACGCATCCTGTCGTGCAATTGGTGCGAACTGCCATGTGCGCAGATATGTTGGTGCGTGAATATATGGCACGATATTGAAGGGAATCTGCGAAGATAGTAGTTTTTAGGGTTTCGTATCTCAAAAGGAAAAACGGCACTCTTACCTATAGGATTACTTTGTTGTCTGTCTGTCTTTCTATCTGTCTGTTAAGACCCCCTTTCTCAAAACGCGTGGAGGTATCTTGTTGAAATTTATATCAAACAAGCGGTTTTATAGTCTCTTTTAGCTGTGAAAAAATCAAACGTTTAACGCGATCAAAAGATATGAATATCGCATTTTTCGCACATTTTGCGGTTTCACAAGGGAATCAAAACTTATAGTGTAGTACTTACTTACTTGATTAGCCAAAAATTTGGCATGAAGCAAGCTCTTACAGCACAATATGTTGAGGAAAATGTCTGAAAACCTTATGTACTTATGTTAGTTAGCAAAAAGATACAGTTTGTACGGAACCCTAGGTGCGCGCGTCCAACTCGCACTTGGCACGTTTTTTAATCACATCTTACACGCGTTAGTCTATAATTAGGTCAAATGTTCTAAGAAGTCATCATCATCACATCAACATTCTTTCACATTCTTCACATTCTTTCATTCTTTCAACATTCTTTCACACCAAAAACACCAGAAAATTTGTAAAGTTGAAATTTGAAACAGATATTTTAGTCTTCTAGAGCAACACCTAAAAGAAATTGATCCAGAAGGAACAGGCATAACCACAGAGAGAGACTAGTCTATCTAAATATATATAACTCTAAGGTGACTGACTGACATAGTGATCTATCAACGCACAGCCCAAACCACTAGACGGATCGGGCTGAAATTTGGCATGCAGGTAGATGTTATGACGTAGGCATCCGCTAAGAAAGGATTTTGATTAATTCAACCCCCAAGGGGATAAAATAGGGGATGAAAGTTTGTGTGAAACTTTGTCAATTTTAAACCGATCGGGCTAAGACTTTGCATACATAAAGCTGTAGCCCACGCGGGTGAAACCGCGGGGGACAGCTGGTGTATAATATGAGTTTGTGGATAGGAGAGCTAATCAGCGCATCCTGCGCGCAATTGGCACAAAGTACCGTGCGTGTATGTTAGACACGCGATCGTGTACACACGCATGAGAATATCGTCGCGGATATATGAGAAAGGAAGCCGTTGATCATGGAGAAGAGAAGAGAAGAAGAGATTTGAACGTGGTATAACTGATCTGAAGCTTGCCTAGTCCCTCCTTACTAGTCCTTACTTGTCAACTGAGCTAAGCAACAAGCAACGTTCTCTGCGGTCACTACTAAGTTTATGACTAAGTTTAAAGAATATTTATTATACATAGTTATGCCACAATAAGTGTTCTTGTATGTTAAAAATTAATTGAAATGCCGCCGCTAGAAAAGGCTCTTTAATTATATCTTGGTGTTAATCCTTATCAAAATAAATTACTTTGTATTCAAGACTGTTTCAATACCTATAGATAACTTTTTAAATTATTCAATTTGGACATTCCATTCGAAAGATATCACGATATTAAAAAAAGTAGGGTGGTAGCCGCTCACTCTGCTCGGCTAGCTAGGCAGCACCTTATGCAATGTAGGCGTCACTGGAGCACGGGCCGTACGGGAGGAAGGGTTTATGTTGTGTATTATAATTTTTATATTTTAAATTTTTGTTAATTATCCGTGCTAAGCCGGGGCGGGCTGCTGTTATATAAATTTTTGATTTGATTTACTTAGATGGATGACCAATAGTGGTATTTACTACACAAGTGACCACATCATCACTTAACATCGAGTCACTTGTAGATAAGTAAATGCAACAAGATGTACAGTCTGTTGAACCGTCGTATTTTCCTATGTCAGCTGTCAGTGTCACCAGCTTTATTGTCAATGTCATGTGTCATCGTATATATGTTTTGTCCTTGTTCTATTGCTCTATCTTCCCTTCCTGTTCGAACCCCTGACATGTCGTCACGCTAACTTTTTTGCTCTAAGCCATTAATTGTAAATTATTAGCTTAATCTCTAAAGTATTTGCAGTAATATATTTTAGACAATATACCGCAGTGAATATTTAATCGTGCGTATATTTTATTTCCTGCTCTTCGCTAACTTCCACTCCACGAACCTCATCACAATACAGTCAACGACAAAAGTCGCTGAACAATCACACTTTTTTCTATTATCCTCATCATCTTATACACCAATTTTTGACCTCATCATCACCTAAAATCAGGTGTGCTATGTTGTGGTCAAAATGATACCATGTAAAATGTAATTACTGATTTGAAACACATTTGGAAAATCGAGAACGACCAGTTACTTTTGTCGTTGACTGTACCTAAACAACCGACGTATCTGAAATAGAGCATACCAATATTGTTTTTAAAACACTTTTATTAGCTTGACTTGTAACTAACTAACTAACTAACTAACTAACTAACTAACTAACTAACTAACTAACTAACTAACTAACTAACTAACAATGTAATCAAATCTTAGAAGTCAATTTTCACCTACTTCTAATTGTCGTATCGACTTGAAACTTTGTATGTGTATGTAATCTCGGCGACAATGCAATAATTTGGTATCATCGACCTGATGCGATGATGCAGCCGGAAGGTGGGTAGGGCATCTCTGCGCTGGCTACTAGTAAACCCCTCGTGTTTGGGCTCATATGAATCGTCTTGATGAGTACAATAGATTGGACTTGGTGACGAGGGTCTGATGATGCAACCGGAAGGTGGGTAGGGGATCTCTGCAGTGGCTACTAGTAAACCCCTCGTGTTTGGGCTCATATGAATCGTCTTGATGAGTACAATAGATTGAACTTGGTGACGAGGGTCTGATGATGCAACCGGAAGGTGAGTAGGGGATCTCTGCAGTGGCTACTAGTGAACCCCTCGAGTTTGGGCTCATATGATTCCTTTTGATAAGTCCGATAGATTGAACTTGGTAACAAAAGACTAAAAAGTAAAAAAATAAAAATATATAGTTTAAAAAACTAAAAAAAACACTTTGAAAACGCACTCAAAAATATAAAATAATTAAATTAACTTGTATTAGTTACGATATAATGGTTAATTCAAAAAGTGTGGAGCGCTTCTTTTACTGGGTAAATAAAAGTACACACAACCAAAAAGCGCTCCACACTTTTTGAATTAACCATTATATCGTAACTAATACAAGTTAATTTAATTATTTTATATTTTTGAGTGCGTTTTCAAAGTGTTTTTTTTAGTTTTTTAAACTATATATTTTTATCTCCCTTATCTGTCCCTTCCATTCCATCGCGACATTCCAAAACAATATCGTTAATCAATGGCTCCCTAGCTTGTGATAATATTTTGTCAGGCGTCGTTACCACAACTACTTCTAATGGAGCGAGGGTCTGTTGGACCCAGGGGTCTATTGGGCCCAGGATTAAAGTACCTCTTTCCGTCCACGTCTATAAACACTAACGTAATCATTCGTTTCCAGTAGGGTTAGTGGCAAGTGCTTTGGCTTTGTCTGTTCTATGAAAGGCATAGTCTCGAGCATAAATGAATTACTAGGAACATTTCGGCAATGACATCTGTGCAGGCAAGACTTCAATTATTTCTATGTAGAAATTGGCAAGGTTATTATGTGTTTTTTAGTTATTCCATTACAACTTTTGAATTCAAGTCAGGTGATGTTAAATGTCGATTTGTTCGAAGGTGGCGCCACGCTACACCTGGATTGGGAATTAGCTCTCTAGCTCAAGCTACACTCAAGTTACCTGAAAAATCGTACGTGTTCAATTCAAACCTACATAACATATTATAAAAAATCGGACAAAATATCGGACTATTTAGATGACAAAAAAAGCTTGGGGTTTTAGTGAACTTGCTTCAATTCAATCAATTAGTAATAATAAGAATAAAATTGTCAACGCGATCGCGCCGTAAAAATTACCTGCCGGGCGTTCCTTGCCTGTTCTTTTGCCGGCTTAAGGAAGTTGGAACAGGCGTAACTAGTTTTAAGTTTGACGTTTTAAAGTAATCACAATGATCCGATTAAAAAAAAACATTTAAATTATTATTGAATTATAGTCATAATTGCATTCTGTTACACTCTACATAACCCAAATACAGTTATTGGCACATATATGACGACGGTTCACAGTTTTATTATAGTAAGATAGATATGATGATTCCCCGAAAAATAATATCGTGTAATGAGTAATGACACCTTGAGTGATTGAGCAAGAAAGATGTGTGGGTTGATTGATATTAATTCGCGGCACGTATTAAATATTTTAACGCCTACATGGATTGCTTAGGATACCTACTGAAAATCGAAAAGTAGAAAGGGAAATAATTGAAGAATTTACGTATCCAAATACGCGCTCCGAACAAGGATAGTTCTAGCTTTCATGAATCTAATTAAAACGATATACTTAGTTCTTTTTTCTTTCTTTCTTGACACAGAAGTAATGTCCAATTCCTATCTTTAGTAGGGTAAACCGTGGATAGATAGGTTTTTGAAATCGGCCGTAAAAGAAACAGTCTAACATAGAACCTCCTTTTTGAAGTCGGTAGTAAAATATGCAAGAGATTTTTATTTTGTAAGAAGAGTCAACTAATGAACCCCGATTTAAAACAACTATGAGTGCTCTCTTGCTAAGTTGAAGCTTCACCGTCAAGTTGATAGCTCCACCATCTGGCTTCTATTAGCTTTATGAAGAAATTAATTGCTTTAACGAGTAAAACATGCATCGTTCCCCCTTGCTACTGCGTGACACAAGTCAAATATGGTCACGGCGACTTCAATAGGATGCGATAGTTAATTTTATGGGGCAGGCTCCCATGGGCATAGAGAATGACGGTTTTAAATGTGACCTTTTTATTTTATGCTTGTTTCTCGAGTCAAGTAAAATTCCTCGTCTTTTCATTGTGCCCTTTTAGATGTCGCTGTTTCTTTGCTACCACTAAACTTTTATGACGTTCTAACATAGTCTAAAAGGTATTTTGTTGCTTCTAACCATAGAAGTACCAACAAATGATGGGAGACATCGGATACTTGGCTCAAAGGTATCCAAAAAAAGGGTATAAAACGCGAATGAGGACTGATGAATGAAACGCCAGTCTTCGTTTGGTCGCAAGTGTGTGGCACAGTCAGTCGAAGCTGCACAAGCTGATAAATTGTTGCATTGCAACGTAAATCGAAATTTTTGACCCGAGCTCCACCCTTTTGCATGTCAATAACACATAAATAAGTATAAACATAAAAAAAATCTCGTATAAATAATATGTAATTTAGCGGCCTGCCTTATAGCTTCGGTCGCGTGGAAGTTGATATATTTCCATACAAATATCTCACTTGAACTCAAGCTTATTAGCAACAATTAAATCTGTGATTTTAGAGCGTTCCATTAGAGCTTAGAATTTTCCAGAACCTGCGCAGGTCGTATGGCACCTCAAACTCGAGTAGGTTGTAATGAATGAAGGGCAAGAGATTCTGGCTTCAAAGTTGTGTCTGAGCAAGTATGCGCCGCGCCGTCAACAAGTTAACAAAATTTAAAATATTTACTAAGCTTGACGAGACTTTTTGAAGTTTTTGGATTGACCTTCATTATTATATATCGAAAATTACATGTTTCTTCTTAACTTAAATTCATTTTATACACGTTTAACCTTATTTCACTTAATTAGGTAAATTAAGTACAGACAGTGCATTGGCAATAAAGTTAATCTGTCCTAATTAAAGCCAATTAAAATTACAATCAATTAATTAAAAAATATACCTTGTATCTTCCGTCAAACAACAAAACAAAATCCAACGATCACAACAAAACACGACAGCAGGTACCAGGCGTACAGGTTTGCGAGGAGAGCGAGTGTAGCGCGGCGCGGTCGGGATGCGACTGGAAGGAGCCGGGACGCCTGCCTGTGGGATGGGCGCTAGGGACTCGTCGATATGATCATAGGGGTGCTTTCTAATATTTCTATTTTCGGATAAAGGACAATACGTGCCCTCATTCGAACATTCCACAGGATAAACAAAGAAAGATAAATTTGCTTAACTCGCTAGAACGCGAAATCTCTTTGTTTGTTTATTCACTTGTATTCTTCATTCATAACTGGGGCTGAGACTGGGACGGCTGGTTCTTTTGTGAGATGGTTTATCTATTCTGACTTTAATCGTAGCCATCTGACCGGAAAGCAACTCGATATGATAAACGGTAGAGTAGCTGATCAAACATTTGTAGCGCACGTTTATCATTTTATTTAGTTTTTCAAATGTAAATTTTATTGTAATTTGATCACAAAGTTCTAATTTAATTGGCGTTCACCATTTATCATTAGAAATATTTTTAAGGTTGTTTTTACTATTTTGGACACTGCAACGAAAATCTCACAGAAACAACTGCTAAGTACCAGGAGCGAAGAAAAAACTCTTCACGTACCAAGCATTACAATTTTCAAATTTTTGGCAGATACCAAATTACCACGTGACCTTCACGTGACCTTGAGTTTTCAGCTGCGCGGCACTTGACCCCAAAACACTTATGTCTCTGAGAGCTGTTTGTTTATGTTTTGCTTTGTTCCAGGTATTATTCTTGGAAGCTAGTGAACTACTTGTTCTGTAGAAATATAAACAAAAACATATGAATGTTTATTTAGTTTATAACAGCCCATTGTTTCGAAGGTATTTTGAAATAACTGCCGTTTTGTCAATAAATAATAATAAAATAAAAAACAAAAATTTTGTTTCATTTTTTTTATACCATTTCATTAAGTATAATATGGTTTTTAATTTTGGTAACTTTTTTAAAAACTTTATTGTTTATTTAATATACAACAAATCAAATATATACAATTGGATAAAAAATTAAACTAAATACTAAAGCTAAACTATCTATATAAAACTAAACATCTACAAATAAAAAACCTGATTTAGGTCGCTGCCTACAGGTAGAGTGCCCAAGAGACTGGCGACATTACCTCTTTGAATGGCTAGGCTGATTCGTTGACCGAGGTAAGCGCCAGCCCTTTGGTCACCCGTGGCGTCAACGAGGCGCTTGGAGAGCTCTTTAAAAAGCATAAGAGCGGCAGGACCCCACGGACCAAGAGTTTCAACCCCAAACGGAGCAAAAATATAGCCATCTCCAAGAGATGCATACTTCCTCCGTTTGAGGTTTTCAGCAGTTTCTGCCGCCGTACCTGGCGCCCTACTAGTTGCCTGTAGATGGGAGAATAAAAATAATATAATAAAATAAAAATAATTTTGGTAATATAAAAATATTCATGTTTTCATACTAATAATTCGAAATTTTCACTCGCAAACATTTGCTTTAGGTTCGACTAAGAACCCCCCGCGCGCCCGCCGTAAGCCGATTTTTATGATTTATTTGTGAATGTATTTTAGCGTGTTACTAAGATTTGTTTATACCCTCATGTAGATACAACATTCAAAAACAAGAATAGTATGTTTTACTTACCCACACAAGCAAAATATTTCATGTAAAACAGCAAAATGTCTCTGTAGGTAGATAAAATTCCATAAAAAACTATAAAATTTGGCCTTTTTCCAAAAAAATCGAAAAAAATATTTAAAATCGTCACTTTTCGGTAAACTAAGTCATTTCTCAATAACAATGAAGTTCTAAACTCATTGAAATGAAAACAAACGCACCTTTCCGAACAAAAACTTGTTTACGACCGCTTACAAGGTCATTCGTTTTTTATGTACGGCGGAACACAGGCAATGTGAACTTCGAGAGACGATATTTTTTTATTTTTCTCCGAAACCTTGCGACTACAGATGTTTAAAACAACCATTTGTTCATTCACAATCGATTAGTAGAGTTGCCAAAGAGAATAAGACACTATGAAATTTCTAAAAGCCGTAGTCGTCCGAGCACCACATATGTGGTGCTATGAGCACTACTTAAGTAGTGCTCGGTACTCGACGGTCATTTCGCAGAGCACTACTTAAGTAGTGCTCGGTACCTGAAGGGTCATAACTGAACGTCAGTTACTAGGAGCCCATATCTATGCAGGAAAAGTTTTAAAGGCAACAACGATAATGGGGTTCTGTGCTATTCAAATTCACTAGGGGAGCGAGCATTGTAGCCGGTCGAAAGTACCAGGAGCTCATAACAATACAGACGATAACGAACAGAGTCAATAAACGTGGCGACAGATTGGCGGGAAGCAATAGAATGCAATTTAGGGAGGTAATACTAAAGTAGGGGACCAATTTCTTAGACGTATATTTTCCTGTTACTGCATAATGCTGCATAATAATGATTACCGTTATCGTTTACAAATGGAACAATTTACATAAACTGCTTCTTTTCAAGATTTTTTCACATCGTAATTATAATGTGATTTGGTACTAAAATGTAGCCTGGGCTGTTAGTTATGATCTGTTCAACAGTTTAGGCGTGAAAAAGTAACAAACAGAATAGGGAGAGTTGTTTACATGGATGATTTTACCCCTATTGAAATAAGAATTATATCATGTAGGTTTCTAATGTAGGTTCTTGTAGGTATTTGTTTAAATAATAATCAATATTGCTTGAAACCGCATCTATGACTTAATAAATTATGTGTAGATTTGCCATCGCTCAAAACGATGAAGGAAAACATCGGGAGGAAAATAGCATGTCCAAGAACCACAACATTCAAAGACATGCGACAACGACCAACCCGCACTGGGCCAGCGTGGTAGATTACGGCCGAGACTCTAGCCATCTCTAATAGACCGATGATGATCATGATAATTGCTTGAAAAAAAAACCATTGTTTCAATTCAAAAGCAGAGCAGAGTACTAGGAGAAAATAAGCTAACAGGAGTCAATCGGAAACAACACGAATGGAGGTGGCGTCACATTGGCGGGGCCGAACTGAACGACGGGCGCCACGGCATGCTCCCTGCAACCATTTACTCAGTATAAAATTTAAACGATGCAGAAATTTCTACTTTCCCACTTTGTTATAAGGTTGAAAATGTTACTGCTTTATTTGATAGTAAAGTTTGTTTATCCCACGTAATGTTATCAGCAGGGGACGTTGACAAGGGATGCAGAGTTTATTTGATAATGTACGGGAACGAAATGAGAAACTAAATTATGGAGTGAAAAATGGGTGTTTGATGTTGAATTATTGATGTTTCGAGAGTTAGTGAAACTCCTTATAAACTAGGGATGGGTAAGTGAAAAATACATGTCGGTATTTTTAAACAGTGTCAATAAATATCGAATAGAAAATATTGATATAATTATCGTGATATTTTGGCAAAACGCCAGAATTTTTTTTTTATTTCAGGTGCAATGTACTTTTATTTAATTACCTACATATTGCTATAAACTTTAATGTTTTCAAACTGTCTGGCTTTACTCTAATGCAGTTTGTTTTACGTGTTTTTTTTATTAGAAACATGTAATTAGTAACATTTCAATTATAAACTAATTTTATTTATTTAGTAAACAACTGTCAATCAGTCCAGCCAGTCCCTTTGTAAAGCAAACAAAAGTGTTTGCCAAAATTGTATCAAGATAAAATTCAAGGGCGTCAGTAAACCTTTAGTTTCGTAACAGTCGTGTCTATTTAGTACTAGCTTTAGTATAGCTTTGCGCCGCGGTTTCACCTGCGTATAGATATTTAGGCATAAATATCGCAAAAAAACTTGATAACAAAAAACTAAACTAAAAAAAAAAAATAAACAAAAGCGAAATAGTGAGGATCCAAAATACTCAGTAAAAACTAGTATGTAGTAGTGACACGGAAATATTAAGTAAGATACTAAAACAATCTGTTAGGTACGTACTCAATATAGCCCATAAAAATGTCTATGGTTTAGAGGAAATTTAGTTAACTACGATTACGAAGCTTCATAAAGTATTTGCCGCCAAGTTTTCAAACTTATCTGATCTAAACAAAGCAGTATAAACTTGTCAGACACTAGGGGTAGACAAATTGGACAATAATTTCAATTTATGTTACTCCCACTGCCCGCATTGTTGGGCAAAATACATAATTTGATATTGAACTTAACGGTCAATAATCCATAATAGAAATAAAGTGATTCATCAGAGAACCAAGGTCACCGACAAGGTCCAAATCGGCTGTTCAATAAGCCGCAGAACCGACAACCTTTGGGGTAGACGTGTTCTTGAGTGGAGACAGCAACTAGGCAAACGTAGTGTTACTAGTTTTATTATAATCACCATCATCATCAGCCGTCCACAGCTGGGCATAGGCCTCTCCCAAGGTAAGTTACTGAGCCCGGTCTTCGAGTCTTCTTATCCCACTACTGCCAGCCACTCGGCGCAAGTCGTCGCTCCACCTTGTCGCAGGGCTTCCTACACTACGTTTGCCAAGTCGCGGTCTCCACTCAAGAACACGGCTACCCCAGAGGTTGTCGGTTCTGCGGCTTATATTATATGACCAGCCGACTGCCACTTCAGCTTGCTAATTCTGTAGGATATGTTCAATAAAAATCAATTATATGTATTTAATAACAGAAATGTTTATTTCGTAATTATCATTAAAATGTTATCACAAAATCTAAACATTTTGACACAGATCTTTCCGTTAGTTGCTATTTACAATAAATTTATTTTCTTACAAATTATGTGTTATACAAATTACAAACTTGAGTAAATCCCTGATAAGTTTTTTTTTGTAATACATAAAGAAAACTTTGCATTTTTAAAGTACCATCTTTATTATGACGTTTGTTGATCAGTTAAAGTAAAGAAAGTTTGTTGACTCTATTGCAAGTTTAAGAAATCGCAACTGATGCTTTTTGAACTTATGTTCTCTTATATATAAACAGGCTTGTGTTTGCCCACTACCTACGGCATGTGATGAAAAGTGATGATGCGGTCGATGATGTACATAATCTACGCAATTGCTTTCTGGTCAAGCAATACGCATTACGTTGATTCTTCAGTAAGTTATCTTTGCTGTATTTCATAAAACTACTGTCCGTCCAAAGATTGTCTGGTAGAAATCGCTTTAAGCTTTTTTCGCTAAGACCTACCATTGTAACACTATCTATAAGATTTTTCCTTTCCTGCTGTTTTTCTGTTCACGTTCAATCTTTCTGACAATATGTTTCCCTAGTATCTTAACCTAATTAATTTGTTCTTAAAAAAGAGATTGAGATATTCATAGATCTATCGCCGACGTAAAGTGATGAAGGACACGATGGTGGAAGCCAGTAGGATGGTGAAGAAGGAATTGACGTCAAAACTCCTGGTTGCCGCGTTGTAGAAACCTCCGTAGACTTGGAGACCAGCTGTCTCGATGCTGAAACGAGAGGGAGAAGGTAAATGAATAAAGAATGAAAATACACCACATTTTTTTAGAAAATATAATTTTGGGCGAAAAGAAATAGAAAAGAGTTTTGCAATGAACTAGTTAACTTTTGATTAACGTTAGAACTATAGGAGTCTAAACAAACTATTGATTTCTTTTTGTACTATTCTGAAAAAAAAACTCCCGTAAAACCTTAATGTAGTGACGTCGACTTGTAACCTGGTAGGTCGTGGTTTTTTGAATCCTACAATGAGCTTCAGCTTTCGGACAGCTTGGTGGTAGGGCATTTTCTACTGCTTGCCTAGCTAGCAACCATCAAGGACCTATGTTCCGGCAACCTCACTTGAGCTGGCTTGAGTATTTAGCCAGTTCCCAATCCAGGTGTAATGTGACGCCACCTTCGCACTTAACATCAGGTGACTTGTGTTCAAATGCTACTTTGTAACATTAAAAAACAGCAAAGAAGGAGGAATTATGGATCGTTGCGGATATACCACGGATCTACCAACTTGTCTCGCCACATCCTATCCTACTAATATTATAAACATGAAAGTTTGTCAGTATGGATGTATAGATGTTTGGACGTATGGATGTTTGTTACTCCTTCACGCAAAAACGACTGAACGGATTTAAATGAAATTTGTAATGGAGGTAGCTTATACCCTGGATTAACACATAGGCTACTTTTATCCTGGAAAAAGGTTCCTGCAGGATAACGGGAAGACGCGGGGCGATTAGTGATTAAAAATCAAACTTACCTAAACTTGCAGTAGTCTCCATCGTAGCTCCAGCCGAGGTACTCCCCAGTTCTGAGGTTCTCACTCCTCAGCCAGTCCTCCAAGGGTCGGAAGTAGTCCCTCAAAGCCTCGCCGTTCAGCCTGCCTTCCCCGATGGTCTCCTGGAGAGTCTGGAACCAGGAGGTAGAAGAACCTCGCTCCATGAGACGCCTGCAATTGGGAAAAGAAAGGACTTGATGTTGTGTTTTTCCGATCTTAAGTAAAATTGGTACCTGCCATCTTCACAAAAGTTCTGGCAAGATTTTTGTTAGAAATCAAACCTTATCTAATGTTTTTTTTTTAAATCAGTGGAACTGCGGGTGAATTTATCTATGACCAACTGGTTTGACCAACGGTCACCTTTTACCATAAAAAAAAGTATCCTATGTCCTTTAATGAGGTTAAAACTGTCCCAATTCCCCATCCCACCGGAAAATCATAAAAGTGACAAAACCTAGTTATGGATTAATACGGTATATCATTAAATCTTTTTTCTTAACCTGTACTGTCCCACTGCTTTAAAAGCTCTCCTCCATTTCCTTCCAGATACCTAGATCCACTGCAACCTCAGACCACCGCTCTAGAAAAAGCTATATCACTCTTTATACAAATAATTTCAAAACTCGTTATTGGTAATCAAAACCGATACTTAGTTTCAGTATATAACGAATCGTAGAACGACCCACCTCTAGCATATTACGCATTATTCCTCTCGAGTCAACTCGCCTCTAAAGTAGAATTAACGTACTCTTAATTCTAAATTACAGTTCACGTGACACTTTCAAAACACTGAGCCGTTTTTACGGCATTACTAAATCAGGTATAATATAAACCGCTTACGGAATCGGTTACCGTTTTCGCAAAGGCATCTCAGCTCAAGACAAATATAGTATGTGATCTTTACGTTGTGAAATGGTCGTATTTGGACGTGAATTTGTTACATGGCGATTTTCGTGCGTTTCACCTCTGTTGCACCACGTTGCACTGTATTGCATGAAACTCCGTCGTGAGAGTAGTGTCGTAGGTATACCTACTTTATCACGTTGATACGATCAGCTGGTAAAGTCGGCAGAGTATGTTGATCAAATGGAACTCGAGGAAGTTTTTAGGTACCATCATCAAAACTCTAACACTGACTGACAGACATTGCAGGTGCAACTTGGAATCTACATAGATTCAAGTTTTTATAGTGCAAGAGAGCATTATGATAGGATCTTTTTCAAAACCATCCCTATTTATTTAATGCTGGCTGATTACAGCTTGTCAAAATAAAAAGTATCCCCATTGTACCTACATCTTTGTTTGTACTAACTTCTTACTCATGTTTTATGCAAATTAAATTTATCTTTATCATTATCCCATGTCCTTCCCCAGGTTTTAAACTATGTTGGAATAGAATGTTGGTTAAGAAAGCCTATATGACTGACTAATATTCACATTGATTGCCGCTGTGCAATATACTAAGAACTTATATCAACCTTTTGATGTCATAGTTATTCTTGTGAACTTTACAAAAATGGCCGGCAGATTTTTGCGATTCTTTTTTGTTTTAAGCGATATGGGTTATTTCGACATTGGTCACGTTAAAAATGTAGACAATGTGAAGTCCATTGTAAGGTGGCCTGATTTTAACCAAATTAACTTTAAAAATTAAATAAGGTTAATGGATTTGATAAGTTCCATGTTTACCAACTGTTTATTGAACACAGGTGTAAATAAAGATATGTACAGTAAGTGAAATGAAGATGCTTAACCCAGGAAAAGCTCCGGATCTGCTGTCTTCAGATAAATCGATAGATCATCATCATCATCATCTGTTACGTTTCCACAGCTGGGACTCAGGCTTTCTCTCAGAGAGAGTTTGGCCGTATTTTACCACGCGAGCCCAGTGCGGGTTGATAGATGTTGCATGCCTTTGAATGTTGTGATTCTTGGATAATATAATGGTTTCCTCACAACGCTTTCCTTCACCATTAATGAGCGATGGCAAATCCACATATAATTAGGTTCGGCCGAGAGGGTTCGAAGTCGCTATCGGCGCCTTGTAAGCTGCACGCGTTACCGTTCAGCCACTATCGTTCACATCTCAAGCTCGATCGATAGATACGTTAACTTTTTATTGGTACACTACAATACAGAGTTAAAACTTACACGACAATAAAACTTAATGCCACAAGGGGCTTTATAAATTGCCGTGCTGATACAACCAGAAATTTCACTGACAACTACTATTTATGTGAAATTGATCTGATATCTAATTTTCGTATTCCCAGTACGTAAGCTTGTTTCCTATCAAAACTGATGAAATACCTTAGAGAAATATCTAAAGAGTACAAATACCAAAACGTGACTCCTTCTCGTAATTACCATTGTACAGACAGATATCTTGCTTTAGGAAGGGACAAATGGGTCAGTTCTCAGTTCGGTTGCGAAAACGAACTGGACTAGTGTCACAGAATAGATGTAATGTTAACGTACAGAAGGCTCTCGTGGTATTATTTATTTTAGGTGCCGACAACTATAAAAGGGTGGAAAAAAGGTGTGGTTGGACAGTAGCTAAATAATGATTAGGTATACCAAATTTAACTGAATGGAAATACCCTTTATTTAAAAAAAAACTGCATTTCAAGATTTTTGATATATCATCAGGTATTAGAAACCGGAGAAATATGAAAACAATTATATATTGTAATTTTGTTACCAATCGAATTGATACATAATCTATACTGCGACACGATTTCAGAATCACGCTGAAAAATAACGCACGAAATTCAGAGCGTACTTTAACGCACTCTCTCTCTCTCTGAGAGAAGGTCGGAGTCCCAGCAGTGGGACCGTCAAAGGCTGATGATGATGATAACTTCAACGAATGGATTTCGTACAGAATGCTTGTACACGGAGAAAAAAGACCTTCCGAAATACCGTTTTCCTTCTGAGTCAAAAGGGAAGGACTTGTGATTCAGAAGGAAAACTAATACAGAATAAGAAAGGAAACGGTCTTGGAAGGTAAAGACTCAGAAGGAAAGTCAGATTTTTTTTCTCAGTGTATTTGGTTTTTTTCTTTTTAATACTTCTTTGGAGGATTATGAGAAAAAAAGAACTGAAGTCATCATTTTATAGCTGAAACATTTATCAAAGGTTTCTTTAATTAGAAACACAGCGATCTTCGACTATAATAATCATTAATCTTTTTTTTAAATATAAAAAACGTTGTGCGTTCTAGGCTTTACCTAACAAGTTTACTTTTATAATCTGTTAATCGTTCTAAGTAGGTATGCAAAGAGGCTTTTTACACTTACCTATACAATAGTTGCGGTACATTGATTGTAGCAAGTTAGGGACAAACAAGATCACACTAACATGATAAATAAGAAACTTTTGTGTGTCTGTTTGTTACTCAAACATACCGAAACGGTCGCACGGTGGTAGTTGCTAGTTAACTCTAGAGTAGAAGTCTTACTTCTACAGTTATTTCCAACCAATAAACGGTGATCGTTATGACTGTAATGGATCTGCATAGATAAATATCTGCTTCATAGATCTTATCTGTGTAGATATTTATAGAATACGGACGGTCTGAACCTAGATAGTTGATCTAGTTTAGTGTCTATTGAATTTAAAATGGGTAGTTTAGTGAACACATAGGTAAGTAAATAAAGATGAATGCACTGAGAAAAAAATCTGACTTTCCTTCCAAGAACGATTCCTTCCTTATTTTACCTTAGTTTTCCTTCTGAATCACAAGTCCTTCCCTTTTGACTCAGAAGGGGAACGGTATTTCGGAAGGTATTTTTTCTCCGTGTGCGTGATTTCTCGTATTTTGGTTTTTAATAATACTCTAAACAGGTAGAGAAGTAAATGATCACATTCTTGTAAGTACCTATTAAAAAAAAACACCACTATTTGTTTCGTGTCTGGTTGTTGTGAATCCCCCTAGATTTTCATATATAGTTTACTATTTGCGCCTCGCGGTTTCACCCACGTCTTCCCGTAATCCCGCAGGAACCCTTTTCTGGGATAAAA
This sequence comes from Opisthograptis luteolata, assembly GCA_931315375.2. Classification (NCBI taxonomy): domain Eukaryota; kingdom Metazoa; phylum Arthropoda; class Insecta; order Lepidoptera; family Geometridae; genus Opisthograptis; species Opisthograptis luteolata. Next base: position 1,245,380 of record OV928043.1, read on the forward strand.
AGTAGCCTATGTGTTAATCCAGAGTATAAGCTATCTCCATTCCAAATTTCATTCAGATCCGTTCCAACTTTCACGTTTATAATATTAGTAGGAAGTAGGAAACCCTAAATATGCTAATTCCTAGTTCAGGGTCACATTCATGTAAGTATGTGATTGTGTAAGTGCTGATATTTTTCTTCTACAAAATGTTTTCTATCTCGAATCTTCGCCAGGATCAGGACCTTTGCCGGCGTAAGGAGGTAAAACAGGCGTACACTGAGAAAAAAATTTGGACTTTCCTTCTGAGTCTTACCTTCCAAGACCGATTCCTTCCTTTTTTTACCTTAGTTTTCCTTCTAAATCAAAAATCCTTCCCTTTTGACTCAGAAGGAAAACGGTATTTCGGAAGGTCTTTTTTCCCCGTGAGCTAGTAGTATCAAGTTTGACGTCGTAAAGTGATCACATGTTGCATTCTACACATTATAGTTACAGTTCGTCTTTTGACTTTTGGACAGGCATTAGTGGAGCAAATAAAATCAAAATGTATATATCGGCGCAAAGCCGTTATTGTGATTTTAATAATAATAATAATAATCGATTGTCAATGAGTTAACTAATTTTAAAATGATTGTTAGAGGTTAAAACCTCAGCTGGGACGATCACAGGCAATTTTTACGAAGTTTGTAAACATTGTTTGTGCGAGGCCAGTTTTGGTATAAATACGACCGCTCGGCAGAGCTCTAGTCAGTCTGGCTTGAGCCGTCGTAGCGATCGGACCTCCCGAACTCTGCTGTGCCAAGTACCTAGACTACTTATTGCTGAATAAATAGTTCGAAAACTATCTACTTCGTTTTTCTGTAACCACCTATCATGCACCGACCTAATGATGACGATGATGGTGACGTCATCATTGCTGACGTCAGTCTTGCTAAAACAGCACTGGGCCCGGCCACCCGTCGTCGTCGTCGTCGTCGTAATTAGTTGAACACAATATGTATTGTAATCACTTTAAAACGTCAAACTAAAAACTGCGTCCACCATTCGTCCGTCAGCAGTAAACACACGTTCAAAAGTGTTTAGTCCTAAAATGTGTCTCTTTAGTCCTTTCAAAGGTCACTTATAAAACTATGGAGACATATACCTGAGTATACTTATATGCCAGATCCGCTATGCTAGTCTAGTCTAACTAAACCAAACCACGAATGCCGGAACCCAATAACCTGATAACCAGTAGGAAGGGTTGCCAGGTATATCGGTACATCGAGTCGAGGGTTAGGTAACCGCCGCGGGGAGCGAGCATTGTTTCATAGCAATCGATACCGTTATGTAACGCTTCCCGGTGTGTTAATTTTATACCTAGGCCTGCATTGAATTATGTGCCACTTGCATTCCATTCAAAATCGATTGAAGTGAAAAAGTCAACAGAGATAAAGTTGCTGTACTCACTACCAGGCTTTGTAAAGCAATACGCAGTTTCAAGCTTACAGATTCAATGTGTACGTTTTTTCAATAAATCCCAAAGGAAATACGAAAATTACTTATTCAGAGGAGCCAAAATTGCTTGGGATTGTAGAGAACTTGCTCCAATTCAATTCCCTAATAAGAATCTAACTGTAAATTGTGATCGCGCCCAAAATATTGCGGGGCGTTACTTACTTTGACATCGTAAGGAGGTTGGAACAGACGTAGCTATTTCTATCGCAGGTTGAATTACAAATGACTTTTAACCCCGCCTGCCCCGTAAACACTTCAACCGTCTCGACGCATCGTCAGCACAAAAATATTTCGCACTTTAACCGATTCAATTAACCCCGATATTCGATCCCGAAATGCATTCCAAATTCAATAACCACCAATTTACCGATCCCACTAATTACTACCGAACGCCGCCGCAATAATCAACCGTAACAGGAAAGTTGAAAGTTCATTTTTCTTTGATAATGTTAATGTTAAAATAAAGCCCACTGCATACAATTGACGCCGTCTGCGCTCACGGAAATGACCACTTGACAACGAGCGATGCGGGCCGTAACATTGAGTTAGGAGTTCTAATATCGGTTAATGTGGACATTGTCCCTTCGAAATTGTTGATTTTATGCCTAGTCGTGTATTATAGGGACATTTGAATATATTCTTTGGTGCTCTTTTACCGCTCTACCGATTAAAAGTTGCTCAGCGAGCTTTGGTAAGGGCTATACTTACCTTCTCTGAGAGATCGAATCAGAAATGAGGTGATCCGTGAGAGAACTAAGGTCGCCGACATAGCTCACAGAATTAGCAAGCTGAAGTGGCAGTGGGCAGGTCATATAAGCCGCAGAACCGATAACCGTTGGGGTAGACGTGTTGTTCGTGAGTGGAGAACTCGACTTGGCAAACGTAGTGTAGGACGCCCAGCGACAAGGTGGAGCGATGACTTGCGCCGAGTGGCTGCCAGTAGTTGGATGAGAAGAGCCGAAGACCGGGCTCGGTGGTGTGACTTGGGAGAAGCCTATGTCCAGCAGTGGTACAGGATTATGATGATGATGGTGACACAGGTAGGACGAGGTAGCTAGCTCACCGAGTAACAAATATAAACGACATGCCTTTGTTCTTTCCGCTCCAATATTACCATTTTAACCGGGAAATGTCTCACCTTGTATCAACCGGTCAAGGTCAAAAGCACAAGATTTATAAAATAATAGCCATAATAGGTACTAATAACTTCACGTAGCGTAGATCACGTTATTGAAGATCATTATCTTCAATTCTATGCAGAATTGGAACGGAATTGATTTTTATCTACTCAGTTCTCCGCGGTGTAGTTGAAAATTTTGAGGTTATAATAATGGCGGTGCAAGGTTGACTTTTTTTCTGGTGCTACAACAAAAATTGTGATTTTCAGTTGCCCTTTCTAGACTTTATAATCATACTAGCTGTGCCTCGCGGTTTCACGTGTGTAGACTGCAGTTTATATCGAAAAAAGTTTCCTATGTCCTTCCTCATTATTCACACTATCTCTATACCAAATTTTATCAAGATTGATTTAGTGGTTGGTCGTGGGTTCAAATTCTACAATGAGCTTGATCTTTCGGTGAAGGAAAACCATCGCGATGGACCTATAATTTGGTGGTAGTGCTTGCCTGGCTAGCTAGTAGCCAGTAGCCACCAAGTTCTCAACGTCAAAGTTATCTAGTAAACGCATGTGCCAGCCATTGCTTTCCTCAGAATTGATAACCGTTGGGGTAGACGTGTTCTTGAGTGGAGACCGCGACTTGGCAAACGTAGTGTAGGACGTCCTGCGACAAGGTGGAACTACGATTTTCGCCGAGTGGCTGCCAGTAGTTGGATGAGAAGAGCCGAAGACCGGGCTCAGTGATGATGATAATGATGTGTGATGTGATCACTTACGTGAGAATCCTGCCCGCCTCCGGGTTCCGGTAGATGTCGCACTTGTGCAGCGGGCGCGACGGGTCCCCCGGGATGAACTGGCCGGTCCGCTCGCACAGTGCCCGGTGGATTTGGAACTGAAGCACGGTGCTCACGAAGTATCTGAAAAGAAGAAATTTGTTTATGAATTTTACTGTGACATTTTTAAAGAGAAAGCTTTTTAGTTAGCAGTTTTTTGGGCCTGCTATTGTTAATATAGTTAATTTTGATTCAAATATTTTGTTTATCTAGGGTATTAGCTATCTGCATTCCAAATTTCATCAAAATCGATGTAGTAGTTACGGAGATACGTGGTAAGAAACATTCACACACACACAAACTTTCGCATTTATAATACTAGTAGCAAGTCATCTGATGTTAGGTGACGATGAGGTCAAAGGTGGCACCACACTACACTACTTGGATTACGAACTGACTCTTAAAATTTTCGCAGATAACAGTTTTTCTTTATCTGTTTCGAAGAGAGTGTGTTTTCATATGTAGTAGGTATAATACTATGAGTTATGACACAAAGATATAATGTACATTATATTAGTGATATGTATATATTATACATTTCGCTTTAGGTAGTTAGAGAACTAGTTATTGCTTCTGCATGCAGTAACATGGCTAACCTTGCTTGTAGATATATTATTGCAACAAGCGTTATTAAGTAATTCAACATAGTTGTGATTGAGTACCGACAAATATAATTGATAGCTTAATGACCAATCTGGATGTAAATAATCGCTTTTGATAGAACGGAAGCTATAACTCGCATGTAGGCGAAACTTTTGGTTGATTGAGTACCTACTAGCTGTTCCCTGCGGTTTTACCCGCGTAGAGGGTCCCGTAGGATTGATATTACCATAAAACATAACCTATGAGATTCCGGGATATAGTAAAGCCTTTTACTATCTCGAATTTGATGCCATCGCTAAAAACGGTGAAGGAAAACATCGTGAGGAAACCGGCATGTCCAAGAACTGCAACATGCAAGGGCATGCGACATCTACCAACCCGCACTGGGCCAGCGTGGTAGATTACGGCCCATACTCTCTCTCTGAGATAGGGCCAGAGTCCCAGCAGTGGGAATTGAAAGGCTGATGATGATGGAAGCTTTTTAAAGGCTTGCGCGGTATTCGGTTATTTTTACTCCTTGCAGGTTAGCGTCGACCCCAAGTCACCTGATGTTAAGTGATGATGTGGTCGATGGTGGCGTCACGCTACACCTGGATTGGAAACTGGCTCAGTAGGGCTGCCTGAACATATCGATAGGTATGTTTCTGAACTATCAGGATGGCCTGGGCAGTAGCATTATATTTTTACTGCTGTCACTTATCTTAACAGTCAATATTTTACAAAACTGTCTATTTCAAACTTAAGGATAACTATTCCTAGCCAAATCACATCAAAATCTAGCCAGTACATAATTCTAAAGAATATAAGTGTTATTTTAAACTTTATTTTTTATAAATTTTATTTATTTATTTTATTTATTTTATTTTATTTTATTTTATTTGGGTGGCTTACAGCTACTAATACAATATAAGTTAAGAAGTAAATAACACAAGCCAATTACAAGCCTCCACAGATAAGAAAGGAAATAACTAATAAAACATGCAAACATAGCCTACTATAACACATAGAAGAGTAAAATTAAACTAACTATTTTGGAGTGTCATGACACCTTCCGAAGGGGAAAGCGCTTTACTAAGTGACGCCATACTGCTCGTGAATAAGTCAATTGTTGGGTCAGTCTTTACAACATTGTTAAAAGCTGAGGAAGATCGTAATATATAGGAGTTCTTGCGGTAGACGGTGCGAGCAAATGGAACATGAAGCAAGTTTCTAGGGCGAGAGTGACGAGGTGGAACGTTCAAGGATACTTTGGAAATGAGTTCAGGGCAGTCGACTTTAGCTTGTGCTAATTTCATGAGGTAACGAATATCTGCAATATTTCTACGAGTGGTTAGCGGAAGTTAAATTCTTATTTATTATAATAAAAGCTAAATCATGATTATATTGTAGTTTATTATTCTAGTACGGAAATGTAAATTATCTGAACTATTTAATTTAATTTTATACAAAAAGATTCATCAAAAATAACTTTATCTTTTGCAGTTCCTCAATAAAATAACATGATATTAATAAAACATTCAAAGTGAATCTAAATATAATATAAACTTGAACTTTAGATATGTTTTTATTATTTTGTTTTGAAGATTGAACTGCACCTGTTTTGGTTGAATTTATTATTCCTTAGCAGAATTTAGATGTGTATCGATTTATTAATTAGGTAGATACTTAACTACGATATTGCTCACACATTCTAGGTATTCTTGAAATAAAAAGTATCCAAACATTAATAACCCTTTACATTCTTTAGATAATATAGAAAACCCTTAATATATTATGGTGATAGGTACATAAACATTAATGCTGACCTTTATTCTGTTGCACAATGGCATTGCCATTCAATGGGGTAATGTGGCCAGCATTTTGGGAACGTTACTAACTGCATGGTAGCGGTTTATTAGACTGTTAGAATAGCTAGTGAAATTGTCTAGTTTGATAATTAGTTTTATTTTATACCAGCTGTTCCCCACGGTTTTACCCAAGATAAAAAGTATCCTATGTCCTTCCTCATGGTTCAAACTATCTCCGCACCAAATTTCATTTAAATCGGTTCAGTAGTTTAGGCGTGAGACAGACAGACAGACGGACAGGCAGACAGAGTTACTTTCGCATTTATAATATTAGTAGTGGATTTTATGATTTACTTTAGTGTCTTTATTTTGTTATATAATATGATTCTTGGTTAAAAATAAATTCTGGTCAGTAAAATCTATGGGTACAGAAGCCAGCGCACATTCGCGCCAATCCCCGCATATTTTACTCATATTGCAATATTAATGATTTACCATACTGTTACCCGACCTGTTGGATAATTCTCGTCGATTGATTGTCGTAATTAGAAATGTTACGCAGTCAACGTGTCAATAGGTATGGAATGCAAACTAACTTCATAATTAACCGATTACGAGGTAACTTTGCACACTATATTTCTTCTATGGATCAAAACGCTTGTATCATTATCAGCTTTTCACGTTCCCACTGCTGGGACTCTGGCCTTCTCTCAGAGAGAGAGTATGGGCTGTAATCTACCACGCTGGCTCAGTGCGGGTTCGTAGATGTCGCACGCCCTTGAATGTTATGTTATCAATGTGTATTTTTCAAATCAATAATTAATTTGCTAGAATACAAGTCATACATAAAATCTTAAGTATTAGATAAAGGCTCAGTCTGCAAGCAGACGTGCAAATGTTACAACAAATTTATCTTTTAGTTAATTATAAATATTTGTACAAAATTCATTGAACTCCTTAACAGTATAAAAACAATTGTAAAGGAGCCAGTTTTAGTTTTTTAGTCGTTTGTTAGTATTATGCTCCTCCAAAAAAGACGAGACATTGACGGTGGTGCCACGCTATCTTGGGCTGGGAGTTGAAGTTCAAGCGAGATCTGCTAAAATAGGCTAATAGGAGCTTAGCTAGAGGTTGGTAGCTGCTAGCCATATGAGCACTAAAAAATATTCTACCACCAAGCTATAGTTTAGCCACGATATTTTTCTTCACTGAAACCTCAAGCCCATTGCAGGAGTCGAACCCACGACCACACACACAAGTCAACGTCACTACCACTGAGCTACTCGTATCATCACTCCAAATCTAATTTTAAAACTGTGTCAGTTTCATACAAAAAACTGGCAAATTTTTCAAACAATAATGGCTTCATTACCCGTTTCGTTCAGCGATTACTAAGCCACACTTACCCACCCACCGACATAAATCTATGACAAACATTCCGCACGCAACATCATTATTAAATTATAACCATAGTCAGTAGTTGTATTATTACATCACTACTATAATTTAGTACAAACAAATTGGCCCGCAATTAATGGACCAAAAATACGATAGCTAGGTCCTACCACAGTAAAGTAAGAACAGTAGGTTAGCTAAGGCCGCTCGACGAGTTTATTGCCTACTCTTGCAGTGATGCATAGGCGGCGCGTTCCGTACTGAGTGCATGGCCGCGGCCCCGTCCGCGGCCCCGTTCGTTTGTGATTGTGTGCGTGAAAAGTGCGTGCGTGGCTACACTACTCTCGCACATATTCAAGCCGGCGGCGCGCGGCGGCCGATTTGTAAGAAGCTGAACTACTACTGTTTACTAAGGTCCTACCCTCGATTTCTAATTGAGACGCCGAATTGTAAACAAAACAATTTTAGTTGGGAAATGTACCATTACAACCTCAAATTAGGCTACTCCCATCTTCATGCCGAAATTCAAATACTGAGGTAAACAAACTCGGCATTTGCCCTATCATAGAATGACAAACAAGCAGATGACCCTAATGCATCATCATCATCATCAGATTGTAACAGTCCACTGTTGGACACAGGCGTCTCCCAAGGTACGCCACTGAGCCTGGTCTTCGGCTGTTCTCATCCAACTACTGGCAGCTATTTAAGCAAGTCGTCGCTCCACCTAGTCGCATGGCGTCCTACCATCACTACGTTTGCCAAGTCGCGGTCTCCACTCAAGAACACGTCTACTCCAAGGGTTATCGGTTCTGCGGCTTATATGACCATTGACCAGCCCACCAGGCACCATCACTTAAGGACATTGGCAACACTAGGCACATTGCCGATGCATTTCCGACCCTAAATAACTCTTTTGACACCTATCTTGAAGGACTGCATTTGGTACTGCGGAAAAACTTGTCGCTGGTTCAAATCCTGCAATGAGGTAGAGTTTTTGATGAAGAACATCGCGATGAAACCACAGTTTGGTGGTTGAGCATTGTCTATTACTCACCTGGTTAATTACTACCCTAAAACCTTTGAGAATTGTAGTGTATGCGCTATAGCATACATACGCTGTCTCGTGTGTCACTGTATTGGTTAGCTAAAACGTCACTGTCACGAGAGCCGGGGGCGAGAGTGCACGGTGGAGCTGATGGCGAATACGTGGGCATTGCCGAGCCAGTGCAAGGTATTGTACACGGGGTACCAGCAAACCCTACAAGAATTATTTTAGTTTTGAATTTCTCTGAGTCGTGGTGTGCCAATAAAGAATTAATCTATCTATTGATCGCTGACACTTGGGACACGCCCTGTTGCCTGTCAGACAAATATTAAAGACTGTCAGTCCCGCACCACTGCGCTGGTTGATTAGTTAAGATGACAGCTCGATCAGGGTAATATGTAATAGCGAATTCTTGTAACGAGGTTTACGTCATTTACAACGCAAGAAGGATGATATCAAAACGTCTCTGTGCTATAACTTAGGAACTAGCAGCAAAATCATACCTAGTATTAAAAAGTTGTCCTAATGTCAGCACTGATAAACAAAGAGAATTAACTAATTGAGATGGCGCAATGACCCAAAAGTGTCTTGGAATCCGATATTAAAAGATGCCTCATTGGGCACTCCTGCGCCACCTCCTGCCAGTCTTCCACCTAGAGCTCGCGCAAGTCCTTTATGACTTCATCATTCCAGCGATACTTGGACGGCCGACTGGACAAAGCAGATACATTTTTAAAGCCGTGTCACTGTCCACCAGTGGTGCCTTTAATGGGAATAATTAAAAAGGTTTTGTTACTACTGTCCTCGAAGGTTGGACGGTGAGAATTATTTTAGAAAATAGCGACAAGCGAGTGCATGGGAAAGAGCAGAATGCAGATCATATTTAAATAAATAAAATGAAATAAATATCGAAGGGCCATTGCACACAAATTGATCTAGCCCTAAATTAAGCTCGAAACTTGTGTTATGGGTACTAGGCAACGATATACATACCTACTTATATAGAGAAATACATACTTACATATGTAGATAGAAATATCCAAGACTCAGGAACAAATATTCGTGCTCATCACACATATTTTTGCCCTTACCAGGTTTCGAACCCGGGGACCGCTAGGAACGTTTGCTAGTTTTTCTGGTCACATCGCATTATCGTTCAGAGAAACTTCAAGTTGAGACATAGGTACCGCTTTTTATCGCAGTTTATCGTTAAGATATAAACACATTTATTACGTCTTTACTGCGTACCGCATCTCAGAGCAAGTCCAGTTTTATTGCACAACGCGAGTTTTCCGAGATGTGACATCATTTTATGTAACGATGATGTTTACTAATGAAATAGCTATGAAACAAGTGCGTTTCGTAGAAATAGGTAGTATAAGAGTATTTTTTTGCTTTTCCGTATTGCTAAGGAATGCAATCCTTCAATATGGGTGACAAAGGAGTTCAATGCATTGTAGGATTTTAAATGTAACTCATAATAATCCTATCCTACTTTAATATTATAAAAGTGAAAGTTTTTGAGTATGGATGGATGGATGTTTGTTACTCTTTCACGCAAAAACTACTGAACGGATTTGAATGAAATTTGGAATGGAGATAGTTTATACCCTGGATTAACACATAGGCTACTTTTTATCCGGGAAAAATGGAAAAACGTGGGTGAAACCGCGGGGTGCAACTAGTTATTAATATGGGAAGCAATGACTGTAATGGGCAAGCACTTACTATCAGAATGGCCGGTGCGTATTTGCCATTCTATTAAAAAAAAAGCGTGAAGCTTATACCATCAGACAAGCGACCTGCTCGTCTTTTCATTCAGTTGCAAATAAAAAAAATGTTTTCCCCATTGACGTAGGTATCAAGGGATGATTTTCCCGGAAAATTTTTCTTCTTAAGTACAGGAAGGGATTGCCATTATATTCGCCGAGGGGCCCTAAAAGATGATCGCCCTAAAAGCTACTGATATATTGTAGATATTTCCTTATGCTTCGCAATATTTAGGGATAACTAAGGAAGTATGGCGGAAATACCTTTATTTCAGAACATCTAAGCAAATGGCTTATGTTATAGCAATTTTTGTGTCGGTACTGGAACCTTATATAACCTACTAGTTGTGCCCCGCGGTTTCACCCGCGCGTGGCGTAGGAGGCGTAAGGGGATATACAAATAGATAGACAAACAAACATGCCGAAAGTGGACTTTGTTTGATACAGTCAACGACAAAAGTCGCTGAACAATCACACTTTTTTCTATTGTCTTCATCATCTCAGACACCAATTTTTGACCTCATCATCATCTAAAATCGGGTGTGTTATGTTGTGGTCAAAATGATACCATGTGTAATGTATAAAAAATAATTATTATTACTGATTTGAAACACATTTGGAAAATCGAGAACGATCGGCTACTTTTGTCGCTGACTGTACTATGTAGGGAAGTTTACAAAATATATGAAATCGTATCAAAGTCGTATCGTTACACCGAAACAGCTCAGATATCTCGTTAAACCGCTAAGCCTCGTTTCCTAACGTCCATGTAGTAACATATGCGATGATCTAAGGCGAAGGTCGGTGAAATTCTCTGTGGCCTACATTTTTATAAGACGTGACCTTCCGCTGATAATACAGTTACAAAATGATAAATTGCACATTTGATTGGATATGTTTCTTGTAGTGGAAGAGCGCGTTATGTTACACTAGCTGTTCCCCGCGCTTTCACCCGCGTGGGCTACAGCTTTATGCATGCAGTCTCAGCCCGATCGGTTTAAAATTGACAAAGTTTCATACAAACTTTCATCCCCCATTTTATCCCCTTGGGGGTAGAATTAATCAAAATCCTTTCTTAGTCAATAGTCAATAGTCAATTTTTATTTATTCAATAGGATACATTGTGATCACTTTAAAACGTCAAACTTAAAACTAGCTACGCCTGTTCCAACCTCCTTACGCCGGCAAAAGAACAGGCAAAAAACGCCCGACAGTTAATTTTTTTGGCGCGATCACATTGACATTTTTATTCTTATTACTAATTGATTGAATTGGAGCAAGTTCACTAAAATCCCAAGTTTTTTTTTGTCATCTAATGGTCCGGTCTTAGCGGATGCCTACGTTATAACATCTACCTGCATGCCAAATTTCAGCCCGATCCGTCCAGTGGTTTGGGCTGTGCGTTGAAAGATCACTATGTCAGTCAGCAACCTTTGAGTTATATATTTTTAGATTTTTCTGTAGTAAACAAAGGCTTGTTACTTTTTCTAGGATTATAACTTGAAGCTAATCAATCAAAAATGTTTTTTTTAGAAAAATAATACATGTTTTCTCTACAACGTCAATACTAAAACTAGCTACGCCTGTACAAGAAACGCCCGTCAAGTATTTTTTTGAGCGCATTATCATTTTTTACAATTATTTTTATTAGATACTAACTGATTGAATTGGTGCAAGTTCACAACAATAATAGGCTTAGCTTGTGTTGTTGTTGTTGTAGCAGGTTGTTTTGGCCTTCTAACATAAATTTAAATATGTTGCAATAATATTTACAAAAATAAACGTTGCTTCAACCAAACATTACATACATGTTAGATTCAGAAATACATTCACGTCTAAACTTCTTAGCAGAAAAATGACTATTTTTTACATTTTACAGGGTAGCATTGGACCACAAGTCACCTGATGGTGCCTCGCTACACCTGTATTGAGCACTGGCTCTCATGTGAGGCTGCTGGAACACACCAACAGGTGCTTTTGACTAATTCTTAAATTGAAGGCGGTATCCAGAAAAGCACTAGAAAATGCCATACACCACTAAGCAAAATGCAAATTTAAAAATGTAAACTCGTTTAACATATTCAAGAAGCAACTTGCTCAATACAATATCGCAGATCAGTCACTTAAAATTCACGCGAAAACGATATTTATGGGTAATTATTTAAAAATGCTGAATTATTTAGCACAATATTTGTTTATGCAATTCTACAACTGTGACGACAAACTGACTAGAGTAAGCTCTTATTGATGATACCATTGTAACAACCGCTCTAAGATTTTCCCTTTCACAAAAAATTGAGCAAAATGCTCAATTTTTTGTTGTTGCGGTCAAACAATAAAGAGTTATCTATCTATATAGATAGATAACTCTTAAATAAGAATCAAAGTCCTGACTGACTGATATCAACGCACAGCGTAAACCGCTGGTCGTAGAAACATGAAATTTGAAGGTGTTTGTCTTGATGCATAGGGGTGTAGGTACAGTCAGCGACAAAAGTTGCTGATCGTTCTCGATTTTCCAAATGTGTTTCAAATCAGTTGTTTTTTTTTTACATTTTACATGGTATCATTTTGACCACGACATAACACACCTGATTTTAGGTGATGATAGTAGAAAAAAGTGTGATTGTTCAGCGTTTTTCGTTGACTGTACTAAGAAACTTTAAGGGGGTTACAATGGGAACTGTAGCCCACGCGGGTGAAACCGCGGGGAACAGCTAGTTATAATAATATAGTCTATCTATAATATTCATAAGACTAACTCTGTTCTCATGTAAGTAATTATTGGTGTTTTAGCATTTTAATACTTTTCAAAATCCAGTTATTGATAAACAGGTAGACAAATATATAGATGTGAGATACTATAGAGGAACTAGACACTGTACCTAAGCTGACCTTTGTAAATATAGAAAGGGCAAGTGTAAGGTATTCAATAGGTTTCCACGCAGAGGGCACGATACATGCATTGAAGGCAAGACTGAACTTCGCTTTCGAGTAGACTGATCTTACCATATTATCTATCAGTAATGAGGAAGTGAAGTGTAGATATTTTCAATTTAAATCGCCAAGCAATGGTGTGTCAAGCATTACTGTTCCGGATTGAAGGGAAATGTTTTAGTGAAATTACAGGGCCGAAAGAGTTCTCAGGGTGACGAGTGAGGGTATTACTATGTAGGAACTAGACTGTTGAAGTTCATAATTCCGACACTAAATAAATAAATAAAATATGGGGAAACATTGCACACAAATTGACCTAGCCCCAAAATAAGCTCGAAACTTGTGGTATAGGTAACTAGACATCGATATACATACTTGTTTAGAGAAATAAATACTTATATCCAAGACTCAGGAACAAATATTCGTGCTCATCACACATATATTTGCCCTTACTGGGATTCGAAGCAGGGACCGCTAGCTTCGTAGGCAATGAATAATGCAAAAAAGCTTAGAATTGTAGTGAACATTGCTCCAATTCAATCAGTTCAGTTCAATATACCCTGTTCTGTAGTAACAAGACAAAAGTTGTAAATGTGATCGCGCCGAAAAACTGACCTATATACCGGGTGTTACTGCCTTTTCTTTTGCCGGTGTACGGTTATAAAAGAAGTAGCTAGTTTTATGTTTGACGTTTTAAAGTGATCACATGTTGTATCCTAACCAAATAAACATACATTTTGAATTATGTATGCTGCAATCTTTCCTAATACAATCCGAATTTTCTACGACTCAAAAATATAACGCTGCGTTTTCAAAACATCAATAAAATGTTAATTTAATTTCTTAATTTCGAAGGTCAAGCTCAGGTATCTTGACCCAAAGAATTTAATTAAAAACAGGTTTCCGTCAGAACTTAATGCGTTTCAAATGTCACCAATGTTACACACTTTGTTAATAAATAAACAATCAGTTAATTATGGCAAGTTGAATGTCGCCGTAAAGTTTAGTAACAAAAACAATATAACTCCCACACAGTCACATACGTAGGTCATAGCTCTGAACCCTAACTAGGATTCCCTATCGCCAGAAATTAATAATCTTTTTTTTTTACTATTTACAGGGTAGCGTTTGACCACAAGTCACCTGATGTGAAGTGACGATGTGGTCGAAGATGGCGCCACGCTACACCTGGAACTGATCCTAATCGATCGTGATCCGTTATCCGCGGTTTTGGATCGATATGTCATGTCATAATATGTAATTTTAGTACTAGGGCTTGACGTATTACTTCTAATATTTAGTAATTAGAAGATGCAATACCGTTGACGGACATTAAATCAAAACTACGCAACGGGCGTAGTATTTTAATCAACACTTGTTGTTGGGCCTCATTAATTCTAATTAAAGACCCCAATTTCGTCTATAACGAGCGGGAAATGGCTATAGCTTGGATCTAACTTAGATTTAGGTACAATACTATTTTGGTTTGAAAGTTCTGTTAGTCTGTACAGATGTTACAAAGAACTTATTAACTTATTACTTTATTAAGATTTGTTTGAGAGTTCAAATAGTCAAACAGAGTTATAAAAATCTTTAATACTCGGAGAAGAAATAAAATCGCGCTCTACTTAATTCTTGTCACGAACGAAGTGAGCTGCTAAAGCTAGCTCATAAAATGGCAGCACATGTGTCATCATAATACAAGTTACATAAGTGTATGTAGGTAAATGACGCGTAATAGCATAGCACCAAACTTGGCCAAAGTTGGCCAAACAAGACCGGTTCAGTGGTTGCGATTTATTTATGATATCCATTGAAATAAATAACACAAATCAATTGGTTACATCACTAACGTCGTTTGCGCAGTAACTCAAGTTGAACAGACAAAGAACATCAACCACTCTTCATACTGCCCTGGACCTGACCGCAATATATTTTGTATAAAAATTACGAATAGTCTATTGAAGTTATACACATACGACCGGCCTATAACAGTTTTTGGTGTGTGAGATTTAGTCAGGTTCAGAAAAAGAAAAAGGAGTACAAACAAAAATAGTAGAATAGTATCGTAGCAAAAGCAAACAAAGGTTAGGGTTAGGGTTGCCTGATCTGAATCGATCTTCCAGAAGATCAATATCGAAAAAATCAGTTTCATTTTTTCTAGACTTGTCTTGAAATATCGTTTGTATAATCTTATTAGGACTAAAATTACATTTTTTTCATACATAGCTCGTATTCATACAAGCTCAGGTCCGTTTTGGCCATTGTTCTTTGAACAAATTTGAATCATGCACAAGTACATAGAAGCTCGTGGCAAGAATATTTCTCCAAGTACTAGCGAGAGTTCTCAACCCAGGTGTAGCGTGACACCACCTTCAACCACATTATCACTTAACAATAGGTGACTTGTAGACCAACGCTACCCCTAGTAGTAAAAAAAGGCACTTGGCTGTAAGACGTCGACAAACCGTTTGTATCAAGTATGGTTCATCATAATTAGCCTAGTACATTCCTACTGTTACTGCTAGGATCTGGCCTTCACTCCGAGAGAGAGTATGGCCGTAATCTACCACGCTGGCTCGGGTTGTTAGATGTTGCATACCCAGGAATGCGGTTCTTGGACTTGCCGAATTCCTCACGATATTTTCCTTCACAGTTTTGAGCGGTGGTAAATCCACACATAACTTATTAAGGCCTAGGCGGGCCTGAGAGGATTCGAACTTGGTATCGGCACCGTTCGGCGACATCGCTCAAGCATGGTTACTGTTTGTATATTCTAACCAACAACGTAGATTTGTAAAGTAGTGCGATAATTCCGGTCAGTGTATCAGGACTTTAGGACGTTACGGCGAATAGGCAATTTTTACCGCTTCTATTGGGTAATTATTGTTACCAACATAAGTAATTGAGTTATATTCGGTTCAAGTATGCGTAATTGTAATTAACAAGTTCAATGGAGGAAATAATAATGTTCATCTACTTAATCAAATTCTCGCACTGACTGACAGATATTAAGCGATAATAAGCAATGACGTAAGGATGTTACTTTTCGTACCGCTATCAAGTGAAGTGTCCAGTGTCTATATTTCTCGATCACTAAATTTGGGACTCTTGGAGGCAAGAGTGATTAGACTATTTCTATGCATGTGTGCCGCACCGTCGACCACATCATCGTTAACATAAGGAGATAGCTGTCAAACGCAGATCTATTCGCAAAAAAAAGAGGGGAATGATGTCTTTTGATGCTAATACGCTATTTAACCAGAAGTTACAAAAACATTTGCTTCAACAGTGTTATTGTTACGAGCGACTTAGTAACCGCTTATTGTAACACTAGCAAGCTCTAAGATTTTTATTTTTATGTTGTTTTATTCTCTGTTGTTGGGGTAAAACAACAAAGGGTTATCTATCTATCTACTGTCGTGTCTAGTAAAATAATGTGGAGTTACTCTTAGCCTCGTTTTTGAACCAGGAAGACTCGGCCGCTTCAATACTTCTGAGCTGACTGTAAACTTGCCCATAGCTGGCTAAATCGGGTACTTAAAGTCATGCAAAAACATAAAATCAATCTGAACTGTAGCAAATGTACCAGTTTATCGAGAGCATTGCCTTTATTAGCGCTCCTACGATTAAACTCCTGTTCAAGAGTGAACAATCTTATGAATGACATTTGGCGGGCGTGTACCACCTTGATCCTTGACATTACTGTCACTGTCAACTTTATAGGTTCATTGACATTTACTAAAGAGTAGGTGGAATAAAGGACCTATTGCTTGAAATTTTTATGAGTTGTGGTTTCAGAGCCGTTCAGTCAGTTCACGTTTATTTTGTACCAGCTGTCCCCCCTGGTTTCACCCGCGTGGGATACAGTTTATCACGATAAAAAGTATCCTATGTCCTTTCTCAGGCTCTAGACTATCTTTGTATCGAATTTCGTTTAAAACGGTTCAGTAGTTTAGGCAGGAAAGACAGACAGACAGAGTTACTTTCGCATTTATAATATTAAAGGAGATATCAAAGGGATAATTTAATGAATATTTAATATTATGTACCTACGTAACTTTAACTACTGCAAAAATTAATCATCATAAGTAATTTCTGATGAATAGGGAGTTAGAAGTTTCAAGCGTAATTCAATCCACAACCGACAATCAGATTTGTTGAAATTTTTACTAGGTTTTTTTCACATCGTAGCGTTTGACCGCAAGTCACCTTATGATGTGCTCGAAAGTGGCGCCACAATACTCTTGGTTTGGGTACTGGCTCTCAAGTGAGACTGCCAACACACTTTGTTGATATTTGAGTGAATGAGTCAGAACTTTGAATTTTATGCATATAGATACATAGATACTCCTAATGCTATCTATCAAAAGTCAAAACCTATTTGCGACCTCAATTCACGCTCCATTGATCAAAGTTTCACACACATCCGTTCTGCACAAGGACACGACTAGCTCAACAACTTTTGGTACTAACATTTCGAATTACGCCGCTCGCACACTCGTTACTTTTTCATATGCGTCGAGCGATTAGCCGGCATCTTTTGCTACTGAATTTTTGAAGACTGGGGCGTTTTGAAGCGACGTATAGACTGTTTGATATGCACAATATACAGATTAATTAAACAGTAATTCAATTGAAACAACAAATGAAAAAAAAAACAGTGTCCTACAAATACAAATACATATTATTTATTAGTAACACCAATGTTACAAGTCAGTCATACAACAAATTAGAAATTAGTAATTTAACAAGTATTAATTGCAAATAATAAATTAACAAAAACAATAATAACTAACAACACAATCTAACTAACAATCCAAACCTAACTAAACAACCAAGTAACTAACTAACTAACAACAACCTAACTTCCTAACTATACAATCTGAGACTTTTGGATATCAGAAACTTGTGCTTCCTCTAACACTTTTTAATAAACAAGTGTGTACGTTAGCGTTTCACCACAAGTCAATGTGGTCGAAGTTAGAACCCACGTTACGTCTGGACTGGGAACTGGGAGGCTCTCAAGGGAGGCAACCGGAGCAGTAGAGAATGCCCTTACACCAAGCTATGGTTTCAAATCTATATTTTTTTTAGGTTTATCCCACAATACATCACCGAAAGTTCATGCTCATTGCATTTGTTTCAAGTGTATTTATGTACTCATTTCCGTTTATTTGTTCGGTTGTTTCAAAGCATCTATCGCCAAATTCTAAAACTTTCGAGTGTGCGGAGGGCGCAAATGGCTAGAGTTATATTCCTACGATATCGCCGAGATAATCTATATGTGAATGAAGTGTAATTATTGGTAGTTATGTTTGGTATTGCAATGTGTCATAATGTCAGCGGAGGGTGAGAAGCAAATAAGTTTGGAGTTGGCAATTATAATGTATACATCATTTAGAAAATATCTCAATATTATGAACGTAATCTATATTCTGACACGAGTTGGCCTACTATCATTCTGAGAGAAGCCTCGTGTCTCAGCACTATAACCCTTACTGGCTGATATGAACAGCCTATAAACGGTTAGTCCGAGAAAAGTAAATCTTTAAAATATATATGTAGATTGTGTGTTGGAGGGGTGCCCTAAAAAAGGAGTCATACCTTCATGTGAGTGATGCCATCAAAAACGGCTTCAACGGAAGACCAGCGCTATGGTCAAACGTCCATCACATTGCTGAGTTGAGGCCGGTTTGCAACAATACATTTTTTTATAGTTACTACTGCAATTGTATTAAATATGTTTACTGTAATTTGTTGCAAATAAATGATTCTTATTCTTATTTGAGTCATAAAGTCTCGACTATATCACCTTGGGCGGCCTGAAAACTTCGACACTAGAGTTGACACCTACACTGAGAAAAAAATTCTGACTTTCCTTCTGAGTCCTTACCCACCATGACCGATTCGTTCCTTATTTTACATTAGTTTTCCTTCTGAACCACAAATCCCTCCATTTTGACTCAGGAGGAAAACGGTATTTCGGAAGGTCTTTTTTCTCCGTGTAGTTCATACGAACGAATGGATCAACCATTCGTCTCGAGGGTTCCTTTTGGTAAAAGTTAAGTAAGTACACAAGTTCAAAAGTAAATGATACCACCTCCATAAGTAGCAGCCCAACCTCAAGTATCCTAGTACCGGAACTCTCAGCCGGACCCGTTGAAGGGCGCAGGCGGCCGCCTCTCTCCGACTTAGTATCTACGCGTTATTGTGTTTACTTAAAATTCACTTTCTGCCTTTACTGCTGAAATGAACAGTTGATGACGAAAACAAATATAATTATTTAAAAAAAAAGGAAATGTGCCAGGGGCTTGATTCTGACGTGAAACAAACGCTGTTAACTTTTGACAGGACTTCAAGCGGATTCATTCGGGACCCGTAGTAAAAGTTTTCGCAAACGTCAATGTTTACTGCCGCTAACTAGTCAGTCTCAACTCGTACTGCATCAATGCAAAACGTAACAGGAAAACTTTGATCTGATTCAAATAATACAACGATTTGAAATAACTCGTATATACCACCGATTTTAGTTCTTCCAAGTTCCTAAACTTTTCTAGTTTTCGTCAACTATCAGAATCAGAACTAGTACTCGGAGTACTGGCCTGCTCGCAATAATAAAAGGCTATCCTGCAATTAGTAAAAAAAAAAACATAGACATAAAAGGGTGGGGTTAAAAAAATTAACATGTCTTCGTTGCAATACTTCACTTTCATAAACAACTGAAATTGACATAATAGCCTCCATTTATCATTTCAACACCTTTCTGACCAACATACATACAAATTAGAATAATTATTTATTTTCACCATAACAACATGTTTTAAAAACCTTCAGAACATTTTCCGCATTCAGTAGTAATTATTATATTACCATAATTATTATAACAACATTCTTTCTTAATGTTTTTGATGTTTGTATATGACTTAGGGTGATTTTATAGAACCCGTTTATTAGAATTAGTACCAATAAAAAAAAAATTAGAGTACTTAAGTGAGTCTTATGCACAACCATTACAGTTCGATCCAGTCAATCTTCGAATGAATCGCTCATCAGTCAATCAGCCTTTACAGTCCACTGCTGGACGTAGACCTCTCCCAAGATACACCACTGAGCCCGATCTTCAGCTCAACTCATCCAAATACTGGCAGCAAGCAGCTCGGCGCCAATCATCGCTCCACCTAGTCGGAGAGCATCCTACACTACGTTTGCCAAACCGCTCAACTCAGTTCAAATCCACTTGCCCTTAAGTCCTTAAGTTCATTCAAGTTACCGGAATACATTGACACCCGACCCAGTGATTCAGAATTCAGCTCCAAACTGGTCTCTCAAATACGCACAGTGTCACCAAGTTTCGCAAGAGGCTGGCGCGTTAACTACTGACTTCCGTTGAGTCCGCCTGTATGAGATTCCGTTATTGCAACACCCTCTAGTGCAGGCTTATTAATAGTGTTTCTGGCAAGCAACCTTGTCGAAGTGATTTATTTAAAGTAGCTTAAGGTTTTGTAGTGGAAAATTAGGCGAAGTGTCGATATACAAAAATCTTGGAAATTAATAACCGATCTATCCACAGTTTACTAGAGATAGTTTTTTTGACATTACTTCTATGGAGCTTGTGTCAAATTTCTATCTTTAGTGGGCCTAACTATGGATAGGTAGGTTATCAATAACGGCCGCTAGCAGTAAGTTTGTATTTACTGTAGGTATATAGATACCACAACAACGACATTCAAGGGTATGCGATATCTTCCAACCCACACTGGGCCAGCGTGGTAGATAACGGCCCATTCTCTCTCTCTGAGAGAAGGCCAGAGTCCCAGCAGTGGGAACGTAAATGCTGATGATGATGATGATGATGATATAGAAACACCAATAAGTAAACATTAATAAGCCTTTGTCAGACTTTTGACTCTTTTGAAGCGATAGTAGCTCTGTAGTAGTATAGATTGATCGTGGATACAAATCCTGTAACACAGTTAAATCTGAAATGAACTGTGCTGAAACTTTGAGAGTTTGAGACACTGTCGAAATGAAATGAAATTATATCTTTCCACTAAACACAGTGGAAAATCAATCAATGAGACACACTAATAATATAAATGCGAAAGTTTCTGAGTGGGGTCTGTTTATATGTTTGTTACTTCTTCCCGATCATTACCTTCGACTACATCGTCACTTAACATCAGGTGACTTGTGGTCAAGCGGTAAAAAGTAAAAAAAAACCAATGAAACGGCTCAGCGGATTAGAGTGAAATTTGGAATGGAGATAACTTATACCTTGGATTAACACATAGGCAACTTTTCATTTCAGAAAAAGGTTCCTGTGGGCTCTTGGGAAGTATGCGGGGCACAAACAGTAAATAATAACATTTCTGGCATACACAAAGTTTCTTAGAAACACGTTTTCCATGTGACAAAGTTCGATACCGATGCTTGCAACAGCACCGCATGCACTTGGTCATTAGAGGCACGCACTTGATGACTTTAGTAATGCACCGATGATAATGTCTACATTTGGACTAGATGGGGTTTCGAAGTTAGTGGGGTGCGGTGGCTGATGAAATAATCTCGGTTGCATTAACCTAGATACCATTCCGATATTCGAAAAGTCATGAACAAACAATTTTTTTTTACTTATCACATGGTAGCGTTTGACCCCAAGTCACCTGATGTTAAGTGACGGTGTGGTCAAAGGTGCCGCGACAGTAGGTACACCTGGATTAGGAATTGGCTCTCAAGTGGGGCTGCCGAAAAAAGCCGATAGGTGCTTGGCGACAGCTAGCCAGGGGAACTGTAACACTTGAAAATTCCTTAAAACCAAGCTATGGTTTCATCACCATGTTTTCCTTCACTTAAAGCTCAAGCTTATTGTAGGATGTAAACCCACGACCTACGGATCGCATCCGACGTTACTACCAGTGAGCCATCATCGCTTCACAAATTTAATTAGAGATAGGCAAGAATTTGACTGCAGTCTCACCGGACGGTAAGTGTTGACGAGGTCGATGATGGAGCATGCTTACCTAGAAGATACCTATTCACTTTTGACTTGAAGGCTCCCAAATTATACTTATCGGGAAACAAAGCCGACGGCAAGGTGTTCCACTTCGCCGTTCGTATTGTAAAAGGTATTTGGTAGGTATTTCGGTATTAGGTACATTCCTAGTTCAGGTATCTCCTGGTAAATGAACAGCGAGGTACTACATCTACATCCCAAGCGGGGCAATCTCGCAACATCCGGCCGCTAGCGTCCTTCATTCATACTTTTACTAATAACTGCGCCGTTCAGATACGTACGTGAATGGTTTCCCACTGAACCGTACGGTAGACGCATAAACTATGTGGGGCAGACATTACTAGGTCTTAGAATCACAAATTCTGTATGAACTAAGTCCCCCAGCACCATTCCAGCACAGAACGATCAGGCGCTCAGATAGGCGCCACCCTTTCGTTGTGGAAATACCACCAAAATCGCACAAACCGTTTGAAGTCAAATATGCTTTATTAAGAACTGCAAAAGAGTGGAGTGCCATCGGTGTCGGTGTTTCCTGAAAAGTGAGTACAACTCGGGGGCTTTCAAGTCAGGGACTTGCTAGACTAGCTTGTTACACCTTTGACTTTATCATCGCTTAGCATCAGGTGGCATCAGGTGGTGGTCAGGTGGGTGGTAGTGGTGTGGTCAAATGCTACCATATAAGATGTAGAAAAACACAGTATTCACAAGTAAATAAAGTTTATGTGTAACGCACGAGGGACTTTGTTTTGCAATTTTTAGGATATATTGCTCGTCTCGTCCTCAGATTATTCCGAAACGGTCTCGTCACTCAGATGCCGTACTTTCATTATGATCACACTTTTGTTTTGATTAGACGACCAAACTAGGTGGCCCCAACTATTGCGCAACCATTGCAGCAGACGGCCTTGTTAGAATCATCCAGAGCGTAGGTGTAAGAGAGCAGTGGTCACTTTACATTTATTTGTATCGTTTAGTATTTAACACCAGCCATACTTGTTAAGAAGATTTGACCACCAAATCACCGATGTGCCGATTTATACAAAAGCGCTAGTTTCTTCTTTTGAGCTTTGTGATATCTCGCTTGTTTCGAATTCATTTGAATATTAGATCACATGAAATGTATTAGTATTTTTGTTTAAGTCTACAACAGCCACACTTGTTGACGCTATTCGACCACCAAATCACCGCTGTGCCGATTTACAAAGTGCTGTTTCTTATTTTATATTTTTCGGTAGTGCACTTTGTTTTTATTCATTTGATTATTAGGTCACTTAGCATTTATTTGTATCATTTATACAACATCTGCTAAACTTGGTAAAAAGATTCGAACACCACATCACCGCTGTACAAGTTTGTACGAAAGTGCTTAACTCAATACTAGTTGCTTAACATAATAGGTTATGTGCAGATTTGCCATCGCTTAAAACGGCGAAGGAAAAGATCGTTAGGAAACCGGCATGTCCAAGAATCACAACATTCAAGGGCAGGCGACATCTACCAACCAGCACTGGGCCAGTTATTATAATCTAATACTTATGTATCACACTAATTAATTAACGCTAACCTTTAAAATTAACATAACTTTTATCTTTAGGATTGTTTTTAAATGTATCCTTAAGTCAGCATTTATTCAAAATCCGTTCAGCCAAATTGAATTTTATTCTAGCTCTCGACGTTTATCCTGTCACACTACGGATGATGACCAGAAAAACCTGAGTGCAGCCACGAGGCGTGGCTAGCTTAAACTAAAACAGTCTCAAACAAGTAGGTTTCTAGTTTTACTTAAAATGTTTAAATTACCGAATAGTGTCAAGGTTTACCTTCCTTTTTCGCGCATAAACGCGGAACCTTTCATTTGCACCAAAGGCTAAATTAATCACCCTTTTCAAATGTAGCTTATTAACTTTTTGTGTTATTTGCATACGTTTTCTGCAGTAGGTATTTTTTTTACTGTCTTTTACGTTCATACCTGTCGCGGATTAACATTAGGGACATTGGGAGGCGGTAAATTTTCCAAGCGCGGCAAATAAGGGGTGTAAGGCAAAATAAATATAGGAGTCAGACATTTGCTTACTTTTATTCGTGTGACTGATCAGCCCTTTAGTTTACATAGTAATTAGTGTAGGTACATGTACTTTGGTACATATGTAAAGTAGCCATACTAGTTTACATTTCCTGCCACGATTACGTAGTGGACAAATAAACGTCACCAGAGCAGGATATCACGGAATTATGCGTAATTAATGTCAATTTATCATTTAATTTGTTGATAATAAAATGAAGTTGTAAAATAAGAGTGGTGTCCTTCAATGAACTTAGTTATAACACTTGACATAAGGTACTTTCTATCCCGGAAAAAGGTTCCCGGGGGATAACCAAAAACCCGTGGGCGTAACTGCAGGGCGCAGCTGATATATTCTAAGTATGAAAACAATTGTAAAAGTTTATCAAAAACATGATTATGTATGGAATTACTTTTTAATTGGATCAAAACGGTATCCCACGGATCAAGGTGATGTTTTCAACAATAGACTAATTAGCCTTTGTGTATGTTTCTCATACAGATTGCATAATGGCTGAAACAATATTGTTATTGATTTCTGAAATGTAAGAGATGCTGTTATATAGGTCAATGTTTTTTTATTAAAACTCACGCGAAGATGGGACTCAAAAAGCAACTTCTTCCCCGCTCTGCGACAGTTCACTGCTTAGGGGTCCAACTAAATATATCCGGGATAAAAAGTAGCCTATGTTTATCCAGAGTATAAATTATCTCCAAATGGGATTAAATTTTATTAGAAAAAACAAAGGTGGACGAAGACGCGGGGCAGATGAGAATTGGTTTTCATGTAATTTTTTTGTTTAAAATGTTAATAATGATCGTGATAGTTTCAACATTTTTAATAGATTTTTCTTTCTGTTCTGCGCAGCGAATGCTTCTAGAATAATGTAGTCTTTTTGAAGTGTGCATAAAACTTCCTTGCACAATTTATTTATTCAATGTGAAATTTCCTTGGAATTTCAGATCGATCCATGAAAATGTGGCGAAGAATTCGCGTGGGCACATTTACGAAACCACAGAGTCTAATTCCTTCTGCAATGGTCTTTGTTTGAACTAGCTTGAAGCCTCAAGAGCCAAGGTCCATATTGCAGAGTGAATTACTATCAAGCTGGGTTTCACCAAACGTTGTCAAAGTTATTGTTTCAGTTAAAATTAACTGTAGCTTTAACTTTAATCGTGAAACCCAATCTTTGACCGCATCATCACTTAACATCAGTTGTGTTGTATTTGTATCAAACGCTTTCTTGTAAGTTGTAAGTAAAACCCAACATTACTGATCTAAAACACTTTTTTTTAGAAAATCGAGAATAAGCTACTTTTGTCGCCGACTATACTTGACAGCTTTTTGACTGGGGCTTTAACAGGCCAGATTTGGACAGTTAATGTTACTGTTAAAATATGACGTCATTTTAACCATAGTTAGTTGGTGCAGGAAATTTTGGCTTATCTGGAGCTTTAACTGTAAATTTGACGATAGTTAAAGTTAACTAAGGATGGTGGAACCCAGCCTAAGTTATGATATGTGACCCAGATTGATGCAAAGATGTATTATTATTTCATTTGTTCTTTTTAGTTGTAACACCTTTAAATTAATTACGTGGTTTGGTTAAGCGACTTAAGTGAGTTTAAATTCTTTTGATTGAGCATCGGCTTAGCGTGATTAATTGTTGTAAAATTGTTTACTATTCATTTTGTCGTTGAAATATTATAATGTACTAGCTGTTCCCCGCGGTTTCACCCGCGTGGGCTACAGCTTTATGCATGCAAAGTCTCAGCCCGATCGGTTTAAAATTGACAAAGTTTCATACAAACTTTCATCCCCTATTTTATCCTCTTGGGGGTAGAATTAATCAAAATCCTTTCTTCGCGGATGCCTACGTCATAACATTTACCTGCGTGTCAAATTTCAGCCCGATCCGTCCGGTGGTTTGGGCTGTGCGTTGATAGATCACTATTTCAGTCAGTCAGTCACCTTTAACTACCTATTCCTCGCAGTATCACCCGTGTTGCCAACATAATGTGTGTGCTATGTTATATTCCAATGAAGTAGAGTTGTCGGTAAGAAATCACGATATTTGTAAAGTTAGTCGAAGAAAAATAAGATAACTGGCGGCTTTAGCAGTCTAAATCTTTTGATTAGGGTTGATGGAATATATGAAAGAAATGTAGGCTTTCAGAAGGCCTATAAAAAGTCTGCGAGATTAAATATTTAATAGGTTTTTAAGAAATTTCAGAGCGAAATATTTTTTTTTTTATGTAATAGATTAGCAAACAAGCTGACGGCCCGCCTGATGGAAAGTGGTCACCGCCGCCTATGGACATCTGCAACACCAGGGGAGTTGCCGATGCGTTGCCGACCTTTAAGAACTCTTTTTACACCCATCTTGAAGGACTGCAATCTGTAGCACAGCGGAAACACTTGTGGGGGAAGCTCATTCCACATTTTGCAAGTATGCGGGAGAAAGGAGCGCATAACTCGCAAGGTGTGGGATCGAAAAAAAAAAATAATTAAATTTGATATTTCTAAAAGAAATGTCGAAGAAATAAGATAACTGGCTATTTTATCAACTTGCTGTCTAAACGGTTTGATTACAGTTTATGTAATGTATGAAAGAAATGTAGGGTTCCAGTAGGCCTACAAAAAAGTCTCTCTAATTAAATATCTACCTTTACATTTAACGGTTCTGTGAAAACATCCGGATGTCAAATTATTTGCAGACCCAAGTGAAGCCGGAGCGGGCTGCTAGTATGCTTATAAGCTAATATATTCATTCATCATACAAATCCGGCGTTTGACGTGACACAAATGTTATTACACATGTAATATAATATTAAAATTAACGCAGAAACGTATACGTGTAATATAAGGTTGTGTCAGACACCCCAATTTAGCAAGGTCGCTTAGGAATCATTTATGAAATTTTTGAGTTGAGAAATGTCTTTTGAGAATTTGCTTTTGCGGTTTTGCTATATTCAAAATGTGTTATTGTTTTCGTCTGTTCTCTGTATATTTTAATGATTACTTACATAAGTCTGTATCTATTTAAAAATAATAAATTAGACTTTATGTTTCAACGACATTAATAACTGGCTGTGCTTCGTGGCTTTCTCATCGTCAACATCATCATCATCAGCCAGAAGAAGTCCACTGCTGAACATATGCCTCTACTTTGAACGCCACCATGAACGGGTATTAGTCATTTGCATCCATAAGCTTCCTGCGACTCTTACAATGTCGTCGGTCCACCTAGTGGGAGGCCTACCCACAGAGCGTCTTCCACTTCGTGGTCGCCACTCGAGATCCATTTTTTCTTCTTTTTTTGCCTTTGTCTTCGTCGTCCCAGGGTATACTCGTACATAGGGCGCAACCTATATTTTTCATCCATCTTTAGACCCCTTTTAAACTTCTGACTTTATTTAAATCTTTTCAGTAAATTTTTAGTAAAGATAAGAAACAAACATAGACATGATTACGAAAATATTATAACAAAAACGGATGCTAATTTACTTAATCATCTTTGTTGTGATAAAAATGATAAATTGTTTTAGAACAGCAAAAACCAGACGTCTAATTTTACTTTTGTTTAGACGGCCTCGTGGTATTCTACGTGTCAATGATAATGATCTACCACGTAACACTTGAACTCTTTTTATGCAGATCTGCAAAGCAGTAAGTCATTTTAGAAAGGTTCAAACTTATTCAAGTTCAAGTTATTTATAAAGGCCATTGACCTTGCATCGTAACTGCACGTAATCGGGAAATTGAAATGCATTCATATTGATATCTTAGGCTGGTAATCTAGAATGACGCTCAAGCGATAATCAGTAGTTGAGCACAGATTTGACGCTGTCAGTTCATACAAATACATCACTTAATCACCACTCAAGCATAGATCACCACTTGAGCGTCATACAGGAATAGCAGCCCTAAAGTTGTAAAAAGCGTTGATGGCACAGAAATAGGTACCTCTTTACTATGTGCTTGAGGCAGCAGCTTGCGCCCAGTAGGTTGTGGGTTCGAATCCTACTGAGCTTGAGCGTTCGATTAAGGAAAACATCGTAACAAAACTAAGCTTTAAGTGGTAGGGCTTGACTGACTATCTACCATCTTCAAGTAAAGACTCTGTCACCAAGCGCATATCGATGTATTCCAGCAGCCTCACTTGAGAGCCAGTGCTTAACCCAGGCGTAGTGTGGCGCCACTTTCGACCATATCGTCACTTACATCAAGTGACTTGTAGTCAAATGACTTGACTGTAATAAGACACATTATTCGTTTAATCTCGTTAAGGTCAAATTATGTTAATAAAGGAAGATGCTAATTCTAAGGACTTGCGCACGATTTACCCTTCTCGCAGAAAGGACATTCCACGGAGAAAAATGACCTTCCGAAATACCGTTTTCCTTCTGAGTCAAAAGGGAAGAAATTGTGATTCAGAAGGAAAACTAATACAAAATAAGGAAGGAAACGGTGTTGGAAGGTAAAGACTCAGAAGGAAAGTCAGAATTTTTTTCACAGTGTCTGTACGTAGATTGCCACCAGGAACCGACGACATTGTAAGAAGCGCGGGGAGCCGATGGATGCAAATGGCTAAAAACCGTACATGGTGGCGCTCAAAGAAGGAGACTATATGAAAATGAAAATGAAAACTACTGAACGGATCTGAATGAAATTTGGAGCTTATACCCTGGATTAACACATAGGCTACTTTTTAAAACACTTTTATTAGCTTGACTTGTAACTAACTAACTAACTAACTAACTAACTAACTAACAATGTAATCAAATCTTAGAAGTCAATTTTCACCTACTTCTAATTGTCGTATCGACTTGAAACTTTGTATGCGTATGTAATCTCGGTGACAATGCAATAATTTGGTATCATCGACCTGATCTGATGATGCAGCCGGAAGGTGGGTAGGGCATCTCTGCGCTGGCTACTAGTAAACCCCTCGTGTTTGGGCTCATATGAATCGTTTTGATGAGTACAATAGATTGGACTTGGTGACGAGGGTCTGATGATGTAACCGGAAGGTGGGTAGGGGATCTCTGCAGTGGCTACTAGTAAACCCCTCGTGTTTGGGCTCATATGAATCATCTTGATGAGTACAATAGATTGGACTTGGTGACGAGGGTCTGATGATGCAACCGGAAGGTGGGTAGGGGATATCTGCAGTGGCTACTAGTGAACCCCTCGTGTTTGGGCTTATATGAATCGTCTTGATGAGTCCAATAGATTGAACTTGGTGACGAGGGTCTGATGATGCAACCGGAAGGTGGGTAGAGGATCTCTGCAGTGGCTACTAGTAAA
This sequence comes from Opisthograptis luteolata, assembly GCA_931315375.2. Lineage (NCBI taxonomy): Eukaryota > Metazoa > Arthropoda > Insecta > Lepidoptera > Geometridae > Opisthograptis > Opisthograptis luteolata. The sequence goes on from OV928043.1 coordinate 1,274,731, forward strand.
CCCCTCGTGTTTGGGCTCATGTGAATCGTCTTGATGAGTCCAATAGATTGAACTTGGTGACGAGGGTCTGATGATGCAGCCAGAAGGTGGGTAGGGGATCTCTGCAGTGGCTACTAGTAAACCCCTCGAGTTTGGGCTCATATGATTCCTTTTGATGAGTCCGATAGATTGAACTTGGTAACAAAAGACTAAAAAGTAAAAAAATAAAAATATATAGTTTAAAAAACTAAAAAAAAACACTTTAAAAACGCACTCAAAAATATAAAATAATTAAATTGACTTGTATTAGTTACGATATAATGGTTAATTCAAAAAGTGTGGAGCGCTTCTTTTACTGGGTAAATAAAAGTACACACAACCAAAAAGCGCTCCACACTTTTTGAATTAACCATTATATCGTAACTAATACAAGTCAATTTAATTATTTTATATTTTTGAGTGCGTTTTTAAAGTGTTTTTTTTTTAGTTTTTTATCCCCGAAAAAGGTTCCTGCGGAATAACGGGAAGACGCGGGTGAAACCGCGGGGCGCAACTAGTTCTTAATATAGAAATAAAATGAACGGTATAATATATTATTACAATTGTCGCTAATTTTGTTAATTTTTTGTTGACATTCTGCATTCCACAAAAAGTTTAGTAAAATTAGAATGTTTAGTACAATATCGGTTACTGGGCACCTACTTTAGGAAAACGGTTCGAGTTCAAGGTCCCACCATACCGGAACCGGTTACGTTAATAGCCCGAGAGATAGCGCCCGATTAAATTACACTGTTTTATAATATAACTTTACAAGCGCCGCGGCGTAGTAACCAAAGGCCTTGGCCGACTGGCGTTTTGAGATTTCTTTATGTAATTAGATTTTAACATTATGATAATTTTGTCTCGACGTCATTTTATACTTTCGTTAGTTGAGATCTGGTTTGTAGATGTTGTAAGCGTAAGTTATCGTCACTTCTCGTGACATAAAGTACAATTTATGACATTTAATGGTCGTTACAAACTAAATCTGGCGTTATAATGTTGTTGTGTTTTTTTTAATTTCTTATATGTTAGCTTTTGACTACAATTCACCTAATAAGCGACGATGTGTTCGGTGCCTAGCTATGCCTAGACTGGAAACTGGCTCTCAATTGCTTCCAGGACACACCAATAGCGGCGCTTGAATACAAATTCTTAACCACATTGCCGTGGTCAAACGCTATCCTGTAAGATCTAAATAAATATATAACAATATTTTTGAATGACCTGTTTCTTTGTAATCACTAACTGCGCCCGCAGTTTTTCCTTGATATCACAAAAATCATATTATCATTTTAGTACCTACTAGGGCTTGACATATTACTACTTACTAAAATGTCATATTATGACATGACATATCGATCCAAAATCGCGGATAAGGGATCAGGATCGATTATCAATTTCGGGAGTTAGCCGTTTCAGCGTGAAGAACGTACTCACACACATTTCTAGTTATGTGATGTGAGTTTGATAGTGTGACATAGTGTGAATCTGATTTATCCGTTAATCGTAATCCTATATAGAGTTTAGCGTATAGAGTTTCAGCTCTTGGTCTAAGTCGCGGTCGTTTTACCTCATGCTTCATTGAGTCGGCCACCTTTCGAATAGTTAAGGAATAGATTTGCATGCACGGCTCTCTACATCGCGTAGTTCTGGTGTATTATGTATTGGAATACGATATCTTGACATAAGATTACGAGATTGATATCTGTTTGCTAATAAATCTGTATCTTTCTATGTCTGTGTCCACACGTAATGAACAGTAACTAGGTCATGTCTGTTTGTAATGATTTTTTGGAAAATTATAATTGAGGAAATGTTTCTGTCGATTTAGAGGCCAAAACTATAAAATCACGCTGAAAATACTAAACTAGATTCTGTTTTTTTTTTCATCCTACGTAGCGTTGGAGTATAAGTCACTTGATGTTAAGCGACGATGTGGTCGATGTATAACACTCAGTTGATAACTATGAATTAAAAGTTTAAAAAAACCTCTGATATCTTGGACCGGTTTTCATCAAATATAGCCAAGAACCACCGCAAGGAATTTGGCTGTCAAATGAAAAAACCCGCATCGAAATCGGTCCATCCGTTTGAGAGCTACGATGCCACGGACAGACAGACACACACACACAGATAGACGACATCGACGTTAAACTTATAGCACCCCTTTTTTTTCAAAATGCTACTAAACGGTCACCCATCCAAATAATAGCCGCGCTGGGTGTTGCTTAACCTGATTGATCTGTTACGATGGACTGAACCAGCTACGTCACTAGCGCTACAATAAAATAATATGAAGTTGACTCATGACATGACGGTATAATTTCATATTATGCTTGTAGAAGGCCTAATGATGATGGATTGAGGACAAGTTGTTCATCGCTTTAAAATTTGGCATTTAATTGATTCGTTGAGTTACAGAAAGACTTTCGGTGATGATTTGTGTCCATGTATCTAATATCAACCGTATTCTAGTATGACACTCTAGTGTTGATCAATACTGGAGCGATAAAGTGACATACTTGTTTGAAATGATAAGTATATGTAAAGGATATGTAAAGGGTAATTGTCTAAACTACAGATCTTATTCCGATAGATTATTAGAGGAATTTAGATCTCGATTATCTCGATTAGAGGAAGTATGAAAGTAGCACCAGTGACAGATAAGTTGAAAGGGAATCGTTTGGCTTGGTATGGACATGTTATGAGGAGGGATGATAGTCATATTACAAAAAAAGTGATGGATATGAATGTTGATGGATGGAAGGGAAGAGGAAGACCAAAGAAAAGATGGATGGATTGTGTGAGGGTTGATATGAATGAAAGGGGAGTGAATGAAGCGATGACGGCTGATAGGGGAGAGTGGAAGAAGAATACATGCTGCGCCGACCACAAATAAATGGGACCAGGGCTAGAAGAAGAAGACAGATCTTATTCCGATGGTCATTTTACTAATAAAAGCTACATTATTCCTAAGGGCCATAGGACCATGTTTTTTACATCTTACAGCGTCTGACCACAAGTCACCTGATGATTGATGTTAAGTGACGATGTAGTCGAAGGTGGCACGCTACACGTGGATTAGGAACTGGCTCTCAGGTGGGGCTGCCGGAACCAACCGATAGGTGCTTGGTGACAGATTCTTAACATGCCGTAGCTAGCCGGGCGAGCACTATATAACTGGCCCAGTGCGGGTTGGTAGATGTCGCATGCCCTTGAATGTTGCAGTTCTTGGACATGCCGGTTTCCTCACGATGTTTTCCTTCACCGTTTTGAGCGATGGCAAATCCGCACATAACTTATTAAGTCATAGGTGCGGGGCCGAGAGGATTCGAACTCGGTGTCGGCGTCTTGTAAGTCGCACGCCTAACCGTTCGGCCACCATCGCTCTTTACTAAGGTATACGTTGGTAGTATTACAATATATGTGTAACGATTGATATTAAGCTTGGACACTTAGTCATTACTTAAAATTACGCGTCAATTTCCTTTAAAACTTGTTTGGAAATCTTGTTATCATTGCGCTTGCCAATTTCCTTTACATTTAGACGTGGATAATATATTACAGCGACATCCTTTGATTTCGTTCAAGAACATTTTGTAATATATCCTTTTTTACATTTTGCTAAGTAGGTAGTACGAGTATAGGGCATTTCCTAGAGTTTAAGTTAAGAATCAGTCCCCACAAGCACTTATTGGTGTGTTCATCATACTTTTTAGTTCTCCTGTTCATCCACATGACATTCCGCAGAAATTTAAAATTTTAATACGTTCAAAAATAACTTATGACACTCAGGAAAAGTGTGAATTTCAATAAGTGAAACAATTTTTTAAATCAGTCCTTTTCTTTCGGAGATTAAGGCCGCAACATACTTACAAAATGAACGAGATTTTTTTTTGGCGATTTCCGTAATTTCTAGTAATTATACCATATATGGTCTCATAGAGTCTTTTGATCTTTACATGAAATAGGATCGATTGACATAAAAAAATTATAGTATTTTATCATTTTTTTCGCATACTGTACAATTTTTCAAAATCTGTGAATGCAGTTCAGAATATCTCAAAAAGTTATGGACGTTCTTCTAAGAACGTTTTCCTGTAACTATAACGATTAAGGTGGCTAAAACCTGCCCATACTGCCAACAAAAATTCACCCTGCAGATTAGTGTAAATGTAGGTAAAGGAACAACTGACTGTTACAGTTTATAATAGATACCTTTCAATAGGAACGGGACCTCAACAACCACAGACTGCTTAATAACTTTTGGTACTCACATCGACCACAGTAGCCATGGACATAATTACAAGAATCGATATTAAAATCGTTCATTTCCGTGTTGGCAACGATTTTATCGCACGCGCAAGGACTCGAAAAATCTTTTCAATGCTACATTCTCGCAAAAAAAACGCGTTTCCTGAATGACTAACGAGTCACTTTCGATGTTGAAATATGCCGTTAAAGCTGTTATATACTATGTAGTTTATTGTTGAAGTTTCAACATGAAGTCTTGCTTGGTGTTTACCACTCGCAATCTGTCGCCAAGCATCTACCGGTGTGTTCCGACAGCCTCACTTGAGACCCAGTTCCCAATCCAGGTGTAGCGTGGAACCACCTTCGACCACATCGTCACTTAACATCAGGTGTCTTGTGGCCAAACGATACCCTGTAAAAAAAGTGAGACTATCTCATGTTATAAAGTTACAACGAAGTTTCATTTATCGGACCTCCGGTTAGCGGTTTAAAATTTTTGACAAGTCATGTGATGTTAGGTGACGATGTAGGCGGAGGTGGCGCCACGCTACGCCTGGACTGTGAACTGGCTCACAAGTGAGGCGGTCAGAACACACCGGTAGCAGTTCTTAGTGACAGAGTGGTGGAGCCAGGTCAGCACTAGAAAATGCTAAGCTAGCTAAGGTTCCATCACGATGTTTTACTTCACCGAAAGCTCAATTGCAGTTATCTTGAAGTAAGTACTTATTTATCTCAGGGTAAATACGTTACTAGATTTATACCATGAACCTTATTGTCTTTACATACCTTTATATAAACAATGGATGCTATGTTATGCCAGTACGATTTGAATATCGAAGTATCTCAATAAAATCAACGATTAAAAATAAGCTTCCTGGTGTCTTAGGTAAAAGTACGAAGGAATGGGTAGATGACTAGATGAAGGTATGAGCTAATACCAAATACGATACCAAATACGATACAAAAATACCCAATAAAGTCTCAAACTCTTTTCAATTCCACCAAATAACGCTTTGTTTATTTTTTAATTCTACTCATTTATGCGATTACGATTCTATATTTCACATTAAAACCTCTTTGTTTTAAGCTTCCTTAACTTTCAATGTTTTAGCACCTATTAGTAAATAGTTTCGCATCAAAATAATTACAGTGGTATATAGTGCGGGAAGTAATAAACAAGTCTATTTAAATAAATTATTATTCACACTGTAATAAACTGTTAGAAAAAATTGAAATATGATTAAACCACGAACACGTAATTAATGAAGTTTTATTTTATTATTACGCGCCTTTTACACAAAAGCTGCCTGGTTTTATATACTCTGTGACAAAAGTACTGAAAAGATTAAGAAAAAGTGTTTAAAAAAATTACTATCGATAAAAGTGAGGTCTACGATGACAAATAAAAACTTGAACTGACCGAAATCACGCAAGCGAAACCGCACGCGGAAACATAGTGTTAGATATCACGAGACTAATAATATGTAATAATGACATAAAAGGAAAATGTGTCAAGTTTGACTTTTTTATAATACATAAATGCATTAATTAGCTTATCAGTGGCCATCTTCTCGGTGTGTGACAAAATAAAGTTATGTCACAGCACTAGATTTATATCTGTTCTCTCGATATACGATGTTGAGACATTATTAAGAGCTAAGAATAACTTAAAGTTGCGTAAAAAAGATTTAAAGTTTAGACCAAATACTAATAATATTCATGTATTATTATTTATTGACAGAAAGGCAGTAAATTAACGCTTTAACATTTAACTGACACCGCAAACTGCTACAGTTAAAACTGTACCAATGTTGATTGATTAACAAAAGACGATTTAAATATCCGTGACACGATCCTAATTTAAAAACTAAATCGCACTGGCCGAAAATTTTACGCTTAAAAGAAAATAAACACGAAAAAGTTTTAAAACGAAAGAAAATTCAAAAATCGAAGTTCGATTAATTAAAAAATAAATGACAAGAAGCACGCGGCGCGTCCGTCTCCCGCCATCGGGCGGGCGAATACGCAAGGACTCGAGCACACTGAGCCGGCGGCCTATTCCAGTAACAAGGGGGGCAATGGCGAAAGTATCACCAAATAACCACCTATAAAAACTCACAACTCAACAGAGTCTGCATCCAGTTCGATTCCTGCCCAACACCGTTGAAGAGGCATTATGAAAACAACGGTGAGTGGAAGTGACCAAGTGAAAAATGACAGTGCAGTGTTGTGGAGTGATGACTTCAAAAAAGTGGATTCTAGTGTGTCGCGGACTTAGTGATTTTTATTGGACTTAGTGTTTATTGACACGGCATGCGGTGTTAAATTGCGGGATATTGATGAGACACACTTTTTTGAAGTCAACGCTTCGCGGATTGTGCCTGTTATGAAGTGTATCGATTATATAATTTACTGGATGCGGAATTATTAATTTACGCATTTAATTAATCTAATATTTAGATTCCTGAGTCAGTTATATAACTTAAAAATTTAACTTCGTCGGCGAAGAGCTCGTTATTTAATTTGAGTTAATTTAAATTTTTTTAATTACATATGCCTAATATTTATATTGCCAGATACATTTGTTTATTCATTTTATTAAGTAAATAGAATTATTGCAAAGTATTTAAAATTGAAATTAATTCAATTTGATTCTTCCTCTCATTGCAAAATCTAAATAAACGTAAAATCAAAAACGTACACGCTTCCAAAACATAAGAGCATCAACCAAAACAAAAACAATCGAAAAACACATCTTTTTACTGCCTCCAGTTTTCACCAAAGAATAGTTGGACAACTGGAAGGTATCAGAAAGTGAACAAACAAAAATATTGCTCATTAAAAGCGTGATTGCATACCCAACTACGCGAAACCCATAATGAACCACCGCAGTGAAAACTAACCCTGCCGATTCATTACGCATCGCCGATTCCCCGGGCGTTACGACACAAAGGCTATATCGCCACATACAAACACTAGAAATACAGGTCTTGCAACAAGTCTAGAACAAGGAAGGGAATCCAGGAAATCTACATTCGTCACGCCTTGGACCAGGCTATCGATCGCACTTGATATCTCGTAATAGTAGAGATAAAGCCGCTGTGTTCAATATTGAAATATTAAAGGGCTCAAAATGAATAAGAACTTTAGAAAAGTAAAAAAGTTTCGAGTTAAAATTGAAACGACAAATTATAATAGTTATCCTCATCAAAAGAATCTATTTTACTTTGCAAAAGAACCGCTATGAATTTCTAATGAAAAAATATCAAGAAATCGAAAGATCAACGTCTAGAATTTTATGTGTTTCGTTTCTAACCAAAAGTCAATGCAAACATCTCTGAAAACAACATTTCTAAGCAACACTGTTTTTAAAGCGTACAGTCTCAGTAAAGTCCTTACTAAGTCTAAAATTCAGAAAACGAAATCAATAATAGCTCATAGTAATGTTTATTGAATGTAAGAAAATATAAAAAACTTATACGAAAAATGTATAAAAACGTCTATAGAATAAAAGGTGCCGTAATCAGTTCACTTGAATTAATTAATTAAAGACGGTCTAAAGATAGTTCGAACTATCCTTGATGTCCGTCAACACGCCCAAAATGCTGGCAGCATTGCCTCGATTATCCTTTGTCCAAAATACAGGCCAGCCTTCTGGTCACGAGTAGACTACTTAACTCTGGAAATTTATAACCTATCTCTATCCACGATGTGCCTTACTAAAGATAGAAATTCGACACAAACTCCATAGAAGTGACGTCAAAAATCTATCCCTAGAAGGGCAAATTGTGGATAGATCCAGCGTACCTACAAGTCTCCCAGCTGTATCTTTAAAAAGGCTAACAAATGCGAAACGTACCATAGATTGCAACTACGATCCAATTGCCTAACGTTCTGCGAACTACAAAGATAGTTCAGCAAAATGTAAACAAGTACGCAGCAGATTTCCTTGTTCGCCTTAAATGGTTTTAGTTATTAGGCCTCAAACCAGTAAGGTGTTATTAGTTCTAGTGAGAAATAGTTTAGACTGTAATAAATTTGCTTAGAGAATTTACTTAGGGCTCTCTAGTTGCGTAGGGTTTGATTAAATCGATGGATTTAGAAATAAGATGGATAAGAATTAATATTTTACAGAGATATTGATGGCACTTGAAATGATTTTGACATAAAAATTACTACGAAGCAGAGTGATAATGTTTCCACATCAAGCTGTAAAAGTTTTAAAAAGCGATGATAGAAAAATAATCATTAAAATCGGAATAATCAGTAAAAAGTTATGCGTGGTCATAAATAGAGAAAAAAAAACGCGCCGACTTCCTTTTTGATTTCGCGCTCTAAATGTACTTAAAAAAGATTGAAGATAAAGAATGATTAAAAGAGGTTGGTTGGTTAGAACATTAAACAAAACTTCTCACAAAGGTTTAAGTTGTTCTAAATTTTGAAAGTTCAACCTCGCTAACATTTTCAACATATCATTTTGTATCAATCGTCCAAGGTCCACTAATCATTATGATTAGCCCTACGGTAGCGTCGTGGTAAGTAGCTGCCGTTACGAAAGCACACCATAAGGCGATCTCAAGGCGGAGCGACCTCGTTCACATTGTTTTGTGATTAGCATCGTTTGTATGGAACAAAGCTTTTGCCATAACAAACTGTTTGTTTTCAGTTGGGATTGCGTAAAATTGCAAGCCGTCTAAAGGTTTAATGAACTGTTTCATTGTTTTGAGAACAAAAATAGATTCTAAGAAAAATATTTAAATTGACATCAATTTGTAAAATCGCATAATATTCACATACACAAAAGATAAAAAAGAATAAAAGCAGTGGAAAACAAATTCGTCAACATAAATCTTCACACCAAATTATATAACAATACTGCACGTAGAGTTAAGCGATTAACCGTAAACCAAAAAAAAAGCTCGTGTTGAAAATAACTAAAGTAGCAAACATGCACATGCGTCAGAAAACAACATTTCACTGACATCTCGACTATTTAAAAAGTTAAACGATTCGTAACCTCGTGATGAGATTTGAAATAAGAATAAAAACCTCATATGAGTCACATGATTGCCTCATTCAGAGCCTTAATTAATATTTCTGACTGCTACTTACGAATATGCTACTGTTTAACATTTAATTTGGTAAAGATGTTTGAAACAAACAATTTGATTTTCTAAATTGCCTATTAGTTTTGTAGAAATAATAACCAACAAAGATTTATTTCTACATAGATGAGTCATAAATGCTAGATACTATTAATTTTATTTAAAGGATGTTGACAAACAAGGCAATTTCAATATTGAAATGAACACTTAAATATTTACACATATTTTTTGTCGTCCATATAGAGCACAATTAACATCCAATAAATTTTAATAAATTACTTTCAAATTTGAATACCAAAAAGAATTGCAAAACGTACATTTACATCAAGAAATATTTAATTAAGATCAATGTATAGGCATTTTGGAAACTTGTTGTCAAATGTGGCAACATTTCTTTCCTCTCAATTGACTCGTAAACAAAGTAAAGTCTCTGAACAATCTCTTACATTAACAACAATATAAAAAGAAAATGCATAATAACACATATCCGCACATTGATAGATTAGGCAATACTGACTTTAAATCTGAATAAAAACCATGGGAAATGCCTAACAAAGAAGTCGTGAGCGATTGTGGGAGACTTGTTGCGCCACTTGTAGCCAGACAGACTCCAGGCCATAATCATTGCTGGTTAGCCTTCGATGAAAATTTGATTTAATACCCTTGTGAAAAATTTTCGTACCTCTATCTATGTTGAAGAGTTTATTAAAAGCTAGTGCTTTGTCGTTTGATTTTGTATACAAAGCGAATTATTCTAGTTTGAAATCCAGGCGTAGTGTGGCGGCAATTTTGACCACATTGTCACTTAACATCAGCTAATTTATGTCAAAAGAAATATTATCAATGTTTAGAATGGAATTTTGATTTTGCGTAACTTTTTAGATATATAATATAAATAAGCAAAAGTAGATCACCTTTTCACGATCACGCTAAAAAGATTTATAATTCTTGCAACAGACATCTTCTGCGTCATAAGAGTCATAAATAATAAATTTTAGTAGGTTATTGGCAACACTGTCCAAGGCCAAGAGGCACAACGACCTCTAAGCGTAAATTTTGTAAAATGTTAGGCCACCAGTCCGATCTTTCTCACATCGTGCCGACAATTTTCACGATCACCGGCGATTCTTGTAATATTTACCATCTTGTTTTACAACATACTCATAATACGGTAGGTAAGTGGTGTAATGTTGTTTGTTTGCATTGCTTTTTTCATTCAACATCACATATATATTTACCACAGAGTATATAATAAATAGTACTCGAGTTAAGATCACTCAAGTGTTTGTCATTTCCATAGAGCAAATACTAGTTAAGCTTGTATGCTCAAATTTTTGCGAAGGTAAATTCTTTGCTGCAATGTAGGTACTGGTTAAATATTTAACTGTTTAAAAACAAACTGATAGGTACTTTTGTAATGTAAAATCCAACGCGTAGCACTTACCGCCAAAAGAAAGCAATATAGTCTTATTTTGTCTTAGTTTTCTGTCACTAATTCATCAATAAAATTGGCATAGCAAAACCATGACGGCCGCATCTGATAATTTATCCATCTAGACTAACACATATTGCAAAGTATATTGTAAGTTCAATCTCTGAAACTACTGATGGAATTATGAAAACGCATTCATTAAGGAAACTATACTGTCCCTGAGTGTCTTTACTGTTTTTATTATTGTAATAAACAACCTGTGAGAATCTCCACACGGATGGAACCGTAAGGCACAGCTAGTCTATAATGATTTAATAATAAACGCAACGATAGCATCTAGCGATGTATTCGATTAGAGCTAATCGTCAGTTCTCACACATCGCAGGCGACACTGCACAGTAACCTCATGAGACCGGTTGCAACTGCAACAGTTGCGCAACAGTTGATGATGAACTGTCATCAATGCGATGCAAATTAAATGATTTGCACAATGACAGTGTAGGTTGCAATAGGGCTCATTCTAAGTAGAATCAATAGAGGTTCGTCTTGAAGAATACTTTTTTTAAGTGACCAAAAAGTATGATAGCAATATTGTAAGCGAAGATGGCTTATAATTTTTTTATTTGTGAAGCTGATGGATACAAATCTATGATCCAGATAGCCAGTAGCTGTTCATGAAGGTCTATTGTCAGCAGTGTACGTTTTCAGACAGTTAAAAATTGAATGTAAAGTTCTTATTGAACTGAGACACAAAAAACGTGGTATAAATAGCGTAACTTTGTGGTTGAATCGCGTGAGTCTAATAATACTAGGCGTAAATTTAACCTGAGTTAATGAGGTATATTTTTTGCTGATTGCTAACAGCGATCTAAGCGGTTTCAAGTAGAGTGGATACTTCGAAGACAGGCGTGTTATATCTACCATCTTCCGATTTAGAGTAGAGCATGTAGGGGAATATTCTCTAAAGGACTTGATGAGATACTTTTTGTAACATCATACAGGATAGCGATAGATCACAAGTCACTTGATGATGTGGTTAAAAGTGGTTTGACTATCGCCTGTATTAGGAACTGGCTTTCAAGTGAGGCTGCCGGAATACACCGATTAGTTTCTAGCGATAGATTTCCAATTTGAGGGTCATGGCTTCATTGTGATGATTTCCTTCACCGAAACCTCAAGTTCATTGTAAGATGTAAACTCACGACCAGGTCACAAGTCATCGTCTATCACTGAGCCATCATCACTTCAAAATACCATATACAAAATACATAAGTTCTTTGATATCTTTGAAAGATTTACCAGCAGTTTCTTGTATTGGAAATTTTTTGGGATAAGCTTTGTGGGTGCGATGTTTAAACATGGAAGACCAGAGCTTATGCCAATAAAGAGTCGCAGAATTGCCGACGTAGAAACAAGTTTTCAGAATAACTTAACGTACGTGTAACCATCAGTTATGTAACTGAACTAACAGTTACGGTCGCTAGTTATGAATACTAACCGGTAACTCTAATTGGATCGCACTCGATTTAGGGTTTTTTAAATCGATCTAGTTTGACTTGTTTGATCAGTTTAGTATTCAGGTTGCTCCGCTTTCTATCAATCGCTGTCAGCGAGGGTTGTTGAAAACTGATTGAAAGTTTTAATTGATTGACGCTGTTCCTGAAATTGGTTTTTGTAGGTGCGGAAAAGCTGTTTGAAATTGAATTTTATTTTAAACTGGCGAATTTGAGATATTTTTTTATAATAGGTTAGGTGTGATAAGTTGTTGTATCATAAAATTAAGACTTTGCCAGGAACATTACAGAGTTCAGAAATGTAAAGTTTGTTGTATGTTACGGCTAATATTTAAAACTACTGAACCAATTTTGAAAAATTGTGTGGGATCTTTATAGATCAGATATACAGCATTACCAGCTTTAATACCGTAATATTGGTAATTATACTAGTACCTAGTATTATAACGATATTTAAGGAAATATTATTGTATTTTTGGTGCTAATGAAGTAATAAATAAATGAATAAACCCAAGATCATCAATGTTGAAATAACTTAACTTGAGTAACTTTACTGCTTTAAATTAGCATTTCAAATGTAAAGAAGTAATAAGCAGCAAGCGCATTTGACTAAACTTGTGTGAACGTTACTTAATTTGCATAATACATGTAAAGATTCAGAATTTGTAGTCAGTAAATACAAACCAGCGAGGTAGCATTCAGAATTAAAATAAATTGCTAAAAATTTTGCTTAACCCTAATGTCACCTGTTACAGCCCTCAAAGATGACGGAAAATTTACCTTAGACTAAAAAATTACATAAAAGCTCTAACGATAATGTTGTTGGCTATATAAAACTATAGAGAAGATTAAAAACAATAGGAAAAATATAGATTTGAAATCTTGGTGCGCAAGTATTTATGAGAAAATTCAATTCAGTTACAAACGGTGTACTGTCTAAAATTGAGTTGAAGGTTTTTACCAGTTCAAGTTATGCAGAGGGTTTTAATTGCATAATATCATATTATTAATAATCCGACAGAAGTCGGTTGCGCTAGATATAATTTGATGAACAGTTTCCGACTTAAATCTTTTGTTGTTCGCTTATTTAATTTTAATGATTGATAATAAGTGGCCATACATCAAACTTTGTGCGTGACTGTCTGTAATATGGTATCATGAATCATTCTGCACAATTACTTAATTAAAATATCAGATTATTACATAACTAGCTCGAGATTACACGCGCGGTTACCCGTTATCCCACAGGAACCCTTTTCCAGGATTAAAAGTAACCTATGTGTTAGTCTCAAACGTTCATAGTAGTAATTCATATTAGTGTTATTAGCTGACTAGATATCTAAACGGATCCCACTTCTGATATTAAAGCAGAACCTAACAGTTTTCGTAACATTGTTTCAGATCTGCTTAGTTTTCCTGCTGGTAGCCGCGGTGGCTGCCAGCGAGAAGAAGACGACAGACAAGAAAGCGGAACCGCTGGACAAGAAGCTAGACAAACGTGGGCTTCTGAACCTCGGTTACGGGTACGGTATAGACGGGCTCGACGTTGGCTACATCGGCAGCGGACACGGCCTCGGTGGCGCGTACAACGTCATCGATGATGGCGCCTACGCTCACTCCGGCTACGGCCTCAACCTCGGCCACCACACCGATGTCACCAAAACCATTACCCTGGTGAAAGGTGTCCCCTACGGCGTGCCAGTCGATAGACCCGTCCCGTACCCAGTCGAGAGACACGTCCCCTACCCCGTGAAGGTCCCCGTACCCCAGCCCTACGAAGTCATCAAGCACGTGCCCTACCCAGTGAAGGAGTACATCAAGGTTCCCGTTCACGTACCCGCCCCCTACCCGGTTGAGAAGAAGGTGCCTTACCCCGTCCACGTTCCCGTCGACAGGCCCTACCCCGTCAAGGTCCTCGTACCTCAGCCCTACCCCGTTGAGAAGCACATCCCTTACCCCGTGAAAGTTGCCGTACCTCAACCCTACCCCGTGGAGAAACACGTGCCATACCCCGTGGAAGTTAAAGTGCCCGTGCCCCAGCCCTACCCCGTGGTGAAGCACGTCGGTGTCCCCGTCAAGGTGCCCGTCGACAGGCCCTACCCCGTGCATGTACCCGCGCCTTACCCTGTTGAGAAGCCCGTCCCCGTCGCGGTCCCCGTTGAGAAGCACGTGCCTTACCCCGTGCACGTTCCCGTTGACAGGCCTTACCCCGTCCATGTTGAGAGGCCCGTAGCCGTGCCCGTCAAGGTGGGAGTACCTGAACCCTATCCCGTGTACAAGCACGTCCCATACCCAGTAGACAGGCCCTACCCAGTCCCCGTCAAGGTCCCCGTTGACAGGCCTTACCCCGTGCACGTAGAGAAGCCCTACCCCGTGGCCGTCGAGAAGCCCTACCCCGTCCCCGTGAAGGTCCCCGTGCTGGTCAACGACCACAGCCATTACGACCAACACAGCTACGGTGGCAACTATGGCGGCAACTATGGAGGCTCCTACTACAGCCACTAAACTAGATTCATATAGTTTCATTGAGTGTTCCATCAAAAGTATAGGATGTATTTATAAATCTCGCCAGATTGATGGCCGGGACACCAGCAAGCGATCATTCTCTTTGTATATATTGTCATGTATGTATGAACGTACGTGTACATAGTGATATTAAAAGGTTACCATTTCTAGGTTAAGTTAAATGTAAAGCTATGATAAATAAAATAAAATGTTAAAAATGTTCGTGTGTTGTTTTAATTTTGTCGGAAGTACCTAATTAAATAGGTAAATAAGAAGGAAGATATAGAAAAAGGTGTGGCTGAAATGACAATGGATGACCTTCACCATTTTAGTTACGGTAGGTGGTTGGATAACAGAAGACAATAAAATGAGTTGATCGCGTGAAAGCTAACTGTTAGTAGTATGCACACGAAAACTGAGGACCTGACAAAAAAAACGACAACTCAAAAATTATACGAGATGACAGTGTGTAATTAGTCTAAAATATTATCATTACACACTATATAGATCAACGTCATTATATTTTTTTAATAATGACAATCACATGCACGTTGCAATGCCTATTTCAAAATCTAGATCAAATGCAATATAACAGATTACACAATTCACTTTCACATAGATCTGATAAAAACAAATGATTATAAAATATAAATCGGCACGACTTGCTCAGTAAAACTCATTTGAATAACAAAATAGGTAAATGTTGCTAAACACTAAAGTGAAGCCTACAAAGACCTAGATCTAGATGTCATCTATTTAATGTGCGGTCATTTAAATTGTCGGCGCTGTGAAACCGATTGGCTATGCACTTATTAAGCTAGCCACTTATTGGTAATAATAGAGCGTTGGAAGGAAAACAAGAAATGCTGTAGGTATACGAAATATTGCATACAATTTTACAATGATGCAATTACAGGTAGGTAAGGTTTTCATAATATATGTACCTATAAGTGTAATTTGATTTTAATAGTTGGCATTTTTGACCTCTATCTGAGCTTAATAAAGTGAGATAAAACTTGATAACAAATATCAATAAGTTGGGAGGTTAGAGCATAATAGTATGTCAGTGATTGTAAAACTACAAAAAACAGACTGATTTTAGAATACACTTCTAATATTCAGAACTACATTTTAAATACTTCGCTTTCACTTTCTCGCCTTCTCTGACCGTATTTTTTTTTTAATAATAATAGTTTATATATAACTAGCTGTTCCCTGCAGTTTCACCTGCGTGGGCTACAGTTCCCCCTTAGGGGTTGAATTTCAATAAATCCTTTCTAAGTACACCCCTACGCATCAAGACAAACACACCCTCTAAATTTCATGTTTCTACGACCAGCGGTTTACGCTGTGCGTTGATATCAGTCAGTCAGGACTTTGATTCTTATTTATATAGATAACTAGCTGTTCCCCGCGGTTTCACCCGCGCGGGCTGCAGCTTTATGCATGCAAAGTCTCAGCCCGATCGGTTTAAAACTGACAAAGTTTCATACAAACTTTCATACCCTTGGGGGTAGAATTAATCAAAACCCTTTCTTAGCAGATGCCTACGTCATAACATCTACCTGCATGCCAAATTTCAGCCTGAGCCGTCCAGTGGTTTTGGCTGTACGTTGATAGATCACTATGTCAGTCAGTCATCAGTCAGTCACCTTTGAGTTATATATATTTAGATGACGTCCAAGAAAAAGTCGCCAGTCTCAGTGGTGCCGTTACAACTCGGTAATGTACCAAGTGATGTAACCGCTTTGTTAAGGTTACCGTAAAGTGTAATAACCGAGTGACCTGCGCACGAGTTTCGTTGACATTACGAGCATCTCCGTGGTTTTGTCGACATTTTGGTATAAATAAGTACATTTTACGAGGTATTAAGGTTCGAGTTACAGAGCGAGTTTGAGTTAGCGACACACTCATGAACTAGAGTTATGTGTTTTACGGCCGATATTAATAGTCGATCCTGATCCGTTATCCGCGGTTTTTGATCGATATGTCATGTCATAATATGTCATTTTAGTACTTGGGCATATCGATCCAAAAGGGTGTCAGAGGCTGAGCCAAGCTATATCTAGATTACAAACAAGCCTTCAAAAGAGGCTGCTGGAACATCCTGATCGGTGCATGGCTACAATTATTATGATACACATTTTCAATTGGGAGGAAACGACTGTTTTTTTTTTCAACGTTTTTGGGAGGCTCCCTCTGCTTAACCTATACCCACCGAAACACAGCTGACGTTCACAGAGCTTCATGATACGATTCTCTGGTTATCACCCGAGAGAAACTTGGTCATGAAAATCTGTTGCTGGCTCAAATAATGCCCTACAAAGCTACGTATCATCACAATATTCTTCTACCCCGAAAGCTCAAGCTCATTGTCTCATCCACGACTTTCGGATCGCTACCACCACTTCTACCAGCCAACTGCAAAGCGAGCTCGCGGGTTCGATTTCCGCAAAACAAATTTATTTGCATTAAAAAAAAGCGCAATTATTTGTTCTGTGTGTGGGTATTCTGGATCCCCCATCCGTGTAGTATAATTATGATACCCTAGATACAGGAAATCCTAGTTAGAAGTCAGACCTATGTATGTGCGTTAAAAAAACAACCGTCATAGCTCTATGACTTTAAATAATCAGAAATCTTCTTAGTTCTCTATTCCAACATTCGTATCGTAAGGTTAATTTGCAGTTAGTTCGCGTAAAACAAAGCGCACATTGTGTTATTGTTGGCAACATTGCTCACACGCGTTTTCGTACAGTTTCAAACAATAACTGTGTACAGTTTGATTGTGAACAATTTGATTGGCCAGAACAATGTGCAATGTGTTTTGTGACCTTCTAGAAATAGCTTGAATGTTTAGGGATTTGTTTACAATTACAATAAACAAGTAAAGCGATTTGAATATGTGAAGTTAAAAAAAACCATTTTTTTGTAGATCTAATAAAGGAAATAGTTTCGTTATCACTCTAATTAACTATTATCATGTCCAATATATTATACGTAATTGTTTGTATTATCGTTATTATCAACTGCTCCCCCAAAGGTAGACTACGGGGACTTTTTTTTTTACCTGGTGACCTGTAGGACAGGTTTTTCAAAACCTATTTCAGGCACCAGCTCCTCATACAGTTAGATATCATCTTGTCAATCTTGCTTGTACCTACTTGTGTAATTTTCTAATTATGAGGAGATATAAATAAATATATTATTATTATTATTATTATTTTACTTCTTACAGGGTAGTGTTTGACGATAAGTAATCTGACGTCTACTGACTTTGTGGTCGAAGGTGGCGCCACGCTACACCTGGTTTGGGAAATGGCTTTCAAATGGGGCTGCTGGAACACACTGATAGGTGCTGAGTGAGGTATCTAGCCAGCAAAAAAAAAAGCAGCAATAAAAAACAAAATGACGTAATTTCTACTTCTACTTTGACATTGACAGTGACAGTTGGTTCCTAGCGTCAACGTTTGTCAACTGTTTCCTCGATGTGTCATGATTCATGAATGTCAGGATTGTTCTCGAGACTGCCGACGGAAGCTACCATTCAAAGTGGACGAATTACAGGTGATGAAACTAAGGCTTAAGCAGAACCAGGGCAGACAGGAAGCCTGAAGGATTTTCGCAACGTTTGTTAAAATATATTGCGCCAATTAAAAGATTTTTATCTAAAGGTAGAGTGCAGAACTGTGTCGTTGTTTCGTGCTCTAATACTTTTGGGAATTTGGGTCTAGGCTGGGCTTGAATTACTTGCATGACTAGAAGTGGATGTGAAACAGGAATAACAAAAAATAATAACGTTAATGATAAACAAAATCCTCCATTTTGTAATATGTAATGATTTTGATGCGCAAAAATACTTGCGGGGGCTCCCCAAAATATGTTCAAAATATTCTTTGTTATTATTTACCAAAACCGAAGAAAAAAAAGTTTTTTGTCTGAAAAAGTCTGATATTATTTAATAAGATTTCTCTTGCTTGGTTATGCATATAGGGATATGGACGGGCTATAGCTTCAACAGTGTATGTAAATATTTGTACAAGGCGCCATCTACACCCCCGCTTGTACAAAGCAAACAACAACGGCCGAATCTTATAACAGAGTTGCTTGTTTTAGAAAGTAATACAGCCTTAATGTGATTATCTTGCAGTTCGCTCGATTGACGACAGAGGGCTCGGTTTTTTTACTACTATGTATAGGCAGCGTTGGATTTACACTAGGACAGTATGGACTAGCGGCGCAGGGCGGTAATTTCAGGAGCACAACATTTTTTTTTGCCCTAATTAAAATTACCTGCTTATAACCTGCAGTCAAAGACAAAAGTCGCTCAACAATAACACCATTTCCGATTACCGGCATCATCTTAAACACCAACCTTTGACCACATCATCACTTAAAACCAGATGTGTTATGTTGTGGTCAGAGCAATACCTTGTAAAATGTAAAAAACCCACGCCATACTGATCTAAAACACATTTAGGAAATATAGTATGATCAGCTACTTTTGTTGCTGACTGACATTACTCATTATAATAATTATTTATTTGTTCTTTTTATCCTGCTGTTTTAATAAAATATGTATTTTTCTAATTTTTTTTCCTGCTAAAAACAGTCATTTCATTTTTCCGTTCTTCAAACAAATCGTTTAGTTAGTACATTATAATAAGATATCTTTCTTAAATTATATTCTTGTAAAAAATTGCCAAGCTCGAATATTACCAGCTTATTAGTCACTAATGAGATCGCCGATTTAACATTCAAAAGTCATTGTCAAATTAAAATGATCGTCTTAGATTTTGACATAAGATTTATATTTATCTTCTACATACATAATTGGAATAAAATGATATGTTAAATATCTACTAATCAAATTAATTAATTAGCATAAACATATCCAGAGCTGGATTTACACTAGGGGCTAGTGCTCAGGGCGGTTAGTTAGGGGTGTCAGTTTTTTTTACTAGGGTTAATTAACAGTTTTAAAGTGTATGTCAAATAGAAAACGTATAAAAATGTAGATGTAAGCACTTTTTTCATTATCGTCTACACAACACTGTATAAGAATTAAAAAAAAGATGTCAAGTTGAAACTGCGAACTTGACACAAAAAATCTCATTTGTTCCAAATATCAAAAAGTTGCCAAATCTAATCACCAATAAGTAGTTTAAGTGATTGCGCACATTGTTGGGTTTCGTAACTTAGAATGTGATAAGTTATATTTTATTATTCGTTTTATTTTGTCTACAACATGTGGTAGAGGTGCCTTTCACAACAGTCGAGTTGCAGAGACGTTTATATTGATGAGTATTATGTACAGGCTCACTAATGACAACGATATACCTAAAGCAATTTCTACAAAATTTCAAGTGAAATTCAAGATGAGTCGATATACATTTCAAGTCCATGAATAGAGAAATCTTAGTGATAAAGCTTATTATAAAATATCAGACTATTTAGATGACAAACCCTAAATGTAATCCTACTAGTAAATAAATATTATTATCAATTATGAATAAATAAATATCGGGGGACCATTGCACACAAATTGACCTAGCCCCATATTAAGCTCGAAACTTGTGTTATGGGTACTAGACAACGATATACATACTTATATAGAGAAACACATACTGATATAGATAGAAATATCCAAGACTCAGGAACAAATATTCGTGCTCATCACACATATATTTGCCCTTACCGGGATTCGAACTCTGGGGACACAATATAATAAACAAATTTGACTTTTGACATAAATTATCACAAAATAACACTTAAGCACAGATATGAGTCTGCCATTCCACACAAATATGTCAGTTAATTCTAGAATACCAGTGAAGGAGAAATGGTTTATTAAAGGTTCCGAGAAAACCAGCTGTCAAAATCTTTGCCTAGGTACGAAGCCAGGACGAGTTAATGGTTATCTATCTAAATATACATAACTCAAAGGTGACTGACTGACATAGTGATCTATCAACGCAGAGCTCAAACCACTGGACGGGTCGGGCTGAAATTTGGCATGCAGGTAGATGTTATGACGTAGGCATCCGCTAAGAAAGGATTTTGATTAATTCTACCCCCAAGGTGATAAAATAAGGGATGAAAGTTTGTCAATTTTAAACAGATCGGGCTGAGACTTTGCATGCATAAAGCTGTAGCCCACGCGGGTGAAACCGCGGGGGAACAAAACTGCGATCAAAAATAAACTTTTATGCAACATTTGAAACTCTAAGTCTCAATCGTTGAATGTAATTAAACTACCTACTCGTGAAAGGTAACTCATTAATAGAAGCAACTCCCACTGTATTGTAAACTGGTCAGTCAGGATTATTGGCAAATGCAACGAAAAATTCAATACTAGCTGCACCCGCGGATATACCTACCTGCAGTTTCCTTGTGATCCCAAATTTTCCGGGATAAAACTGACCTATTTGTTAATACAGAATATAAGCTATGTATATTCCAAATTTCATCCAAATCTGCCCAGAAGTTTGAGTGGAAGAGTAACAAACATACAAACTCACAAACTTTCGCATTTATAAAACTAGTGATATATTAATAAAACTAGATGCAACACAAATACCTCACAGAAAAATACACTTTAATTTTTCTCACGAATTTTCAAATTTTCCCGAGAACATTTACAATGATTCTTTTCCAAGAAACTCATTCGAATCTGATTTTTAGTTCAGGGGTTAATCTCCTAACTGCAATATCACAAACAAACTTTACCTCCTCATAATATTAGTTATAGATATGTTTATTTTAAGACATAACATTACTGTAGCAACTTTGATCAGGCTCAGCTATCAATCATAGTTTGATCATCCATCACATTCACATCAGACTAATATAATAAATGCAGAAGATTGAATGTTTGTTTATTACTCAATGACGTCAAATAGGCTGATAGGATTTAGATGAGGTACCGTTGTTCATTGAACTAATTGTGCCACACGGTTTTGTGAACTACAGTATATGGAACTGAAAATTGAAAAATAACCTAGTAAACTAAATTTAAGGCAATAACTTTCAGTCTTCGCCAAACTATACTAACTTATTTACTTTTAATAAGTGAATCTAAATTTACTACTATTCTATTATGAAAATTGTTTTTTTACTTTATACCACGTGTCACCTAATAAGTGATCGAAGGTGGCGCTACGCTACGACTGGATTGAGAACTGGCTCTCAAATAAGACCGCTGGAACGCACCGATGGGTGCTTGGCGACAGATTCTTAACTTGAGCTTCTTTCACTAATACCTACTGATAAGATGTTTCATTATCCTTGTTTTATGCTAAAAAAAACCTGTAGAAATCTCCACGCGGATTGAATAGTGGAACAAAGCTAGAAAAACTATAAAGATAAATATAAAATAACCATTAGATAATTTATTGTTCTTTCTT
Organism: Opisthograptis luteolata; assembly: GCA_931315375.2. Lineage (NCBI taxonomy): Eukaryota > Metazoa > Arthropoda > Insecta > Lepidoptera > Geometridae > Opisthograptis > Opisthograptis luteolata. The sequence continues at coordinate 1,296,968 of OV928043.1, forward strand.
AAAAGGTCTCAGCTATTTTGTTTGTTGACCAAATAATATAATTCTGTCATAAAAACTCTCCATATGAGGCTAATAAGTACTAAAACGTGCTAAAGATAACTGGTTGTGAAAACGCAACTTCTCGTCACAAAATATATAGCATAAGAAACGACATAATAAACAGAAACTGGCAAAAACCTCAAACGGAAGAAATAAGAAGCTACATTCTCTTTGAGTGCCATATGCTGTGTTTATTCTGATAAAAGAGAGTTTTTAAATAGGAAATCACAATGTATTTGTAAAACAAGTTAGAGAAAAATCAGACAAATGGTTGCTTTATCAGCTTACGCTGGCAAAACGTATTGATTAGAGTTGATGTAAAGTGTTCCAGGAGATCTAGAAATTATGCCCACCCATCCATTACCTATTTTAATATTGTAAATGCGAAAGTAACTCGGTCTGTCTGTTTGTCTGTCACGCTTTCACGACTAAATCTCTGGACCAATCTTGATGAAATTTGGTGTGGAGATAGTTCGCACCCTGGAGAAGGACATGGGATACTTTTTATCGCGATGAAGAGTAGTATACGCGGGTGTAACCGCGGGGCGCAGCTTGTATAAAAATATGTAATCATCATTCTAGGATTTTTTAGTAATAAAATTAATGATAACTCCTTGACTAGCCACAGTGTCGTCAACTATTTGATATCAACACAGGCCTCTAGTACCTACTTATTATGACACAATTCTTTTAGTGGGCTGTACAAAAAAGGAAGAAATCATCAATTTTGAAATACAATATTGCGGTCAAAAGCAGATGGTAGTTTGACCAACTGTTGCGTTGTGGTCAGTACTTTATATACTTTTATTACTTCTTGGCCTCAGGAGTTACTTTCAAAACGCATTTGTACCAAAAAAAAGGAGGGATTGTTGTGTAGGTTTATTTTACTTTTTATCATTTTAGCTTGTAAGTCAGTTTCGTAAATTGTATAACCTTTATTAATAGTATAATAGTAATTTTGAGCAAATAACTATTATAAAGGCGAGAGTGTTTCTTTGAATCCAGAGCGGAGCGAAAGATTCTATAGTAGAATCCTGAGCGCAGTTACAATCACTTTTCTCTAGGGATCAAGCACTAATTGTAAAAACGAGAGTGTTTCTTTGAATCCCGAGCGGAACGGAGGATTCTAAATTAGAATCACAAGCTCAGTGACTATCGCTTTTCTTTTTGAAAAAATTAATATTTTAGCTTATGAACATTATGTCATTTTTTTTAATTTATGTAATGAACGTCATTGGCCATACAAGCACATAACAATACGATCAACTATTTATATCAGTTATGTAAATCATGCGCAGTAGGTACTCTAGAAGTTAATTAATGCATAGAATCATCAAAGTTTCACATATCACTGACCACACGCATGAGAGACCACGTGTGTATTACAATCCCGTTTGTTACAACTAAGCATATATATGTGCATATATTCTATATGTATATTGTATATGCAAGAAGTGTATTTGTGCGATCCAAATTACATTTGAGCATTGAATGAAAATTCTTTACAAACCTCAATTTATATATTACTAGCTGTTCCCCGCGGTTTCACCCGCGTGGGCTACAGTTAATCGCGAAACCTATTCTTAGCGGGTGCCTACGTCATAACATCTACCTGCATGCCAAATTTCAGCCCGACCCGTCCAGTGGTTTGGGCTGTGCGTTGATAGATCACTATGTCAGTCTGTCATCAGTCAGTCACCTTTGAGTTATATATATATATATAGATGTATATACAATAGGGCTCCCACCCAAAACTGCGATGCGATGCGGCGCGATGCGAATCAGATCGGAAGTTCTTGTGTATTTGTGAGAGCTCGCAGATATTTGCGATGCGATGCGATTCGTAGTTTTGTGTGGAAGACTTTATCCATAGTAGTTAAAGATATTAATTTTATTGTGTAGGTACTATACCGATCCGCCCTGGCTTCGCACGATATCCATAACCTATGCCGTCTTCGTTTATTTAAGAGCGAAGCTCTTGTCGGTGGAGTACTTTCCATTCCGTTCTGTTCTCGCCCATCCTTTTGACCTCTTGGTACGACATGACGTCAATCCTTTCTTTAACTTGATCTATGTATGTTCTTCTCGGTCTACCTCTCCCTCTCTTCCCTTCTACTTTTCCTTCTAATATGGTTTTTATATATTCGTCATGCCGTACCAAGTGGCCAAACATCTTTCCTCTTCTTATCTCTACTGTTGTTACTATCTTTCTTTTTTCTCCTATTAAGTCTACTTACTTACTTCTTGGTTTGTTTTTTTTTCTTTCCAGCTGATTTTCTCCATGCGTCGCCAACACCACATCTCTAATGCCGCCAACCTATACCTATACTTATACCTATCTATATCAAAATTGGTCCAGCCGTTTAGAAGCTACGATACACTCAGGTAGGACGTTAAACTTATAACACCCTCTGTTTTTGTTCGATTTAATAAATTAAATTTAAATAACTTTGTCTGGGCGTACTATGCTGTTTATTTTTAAACACTTTTATTAGCTTGACTTGTAACTAACTAACTAGCTAACTAACTAATTTTTTTTGTACATATTACAGGGTAGAGTTTGACCACAAATCAACTGATGTTAAGTGACGATGTGGTCGAAGTTGGCGCCACGGCACACCTGGATTGGAAACTGGCTCTCAAGTATTATTCATAATAACATGTAAAAATGAATTAACATAAAAAATATGCAGTTAATAAATCTTGTTAATAACATAACCTTTACGTAACATGCTTGAATAATATGATCCTCATCAAAATTTATTATAAGCATCTAGTTTGGTAAAACTATTCGACCTTGTCTCTTGATCTACATTCAAAAAAATCCCGCGTTTGGTTGTGAAACCATTGGTTTTCAATTAATGAATGTAACAGCCTCCGCTTCAGTTTACGAACGTAACAATAAAAAGGTTTCATCATATAAATTATGTCTACAGCTAACTCAAATTATCTTCACGTTTTATGAGTTTACCAATTAGTTAGGTGAAAGACAGGTAGGGATGGAAAAAAATATATCGAGATTTTTTATCGATTTTTTTATACAGTATCATTCATTATCGAGGGGAAAATATCAATATATCATCTTGTTTTGTCACACAAAATAATAATTTTCTTGTATTTACACTTTTGTCTACGCTTCCACTAAAATAACATTGATATTTGCTTCTTTAATGATACTTCCGTTACATCTCTAATTAATATATAAATTAATATCGACGTTATACATATCGATAATTTTATGAGACAACCGACAACCGTCGGGATAGACGTGTTCTTGAAGTGGAGACCGCGACTTGGCAAACGTAGTGTAGGACGCCCTGCGACAAGGTGGAGCTACGACTTGCGTCAAGTGGCTAGCAGTGGTTGGATGAGAAGAGCCGAAGACCAGGCTCAGTGGCATACCTTGGGAGAGGACTATGTCCAACAGTGGAGCGATACAGGCTGATGACGATGATGAGAAAATTTTGGCATTTTGATATTTTTTACAAAGCTTTTTTTATCGGTAGCGCTTAACCACATGTCACTTGAAGTGACGATCTGATCGAAGGTGGCGTCACACCTGAATTGGGACCTGGCCCTCAAGTGGGGCTGCCGGATCATACTGATAGGTGCTTGGCGATAGATTCTAAACTCGAGGGCAGCTGCCTTGAGTCAGATGAGCACTACGAAATGCAAGTAATGATTTCATCACCACGTTTTTCTTCACCGAAATATAAATTGCCCTTCAACACAGAAATTTGAAAACGCATACGTGTACGGAAGTTAATAAATTGGCCTTGGCTTACAGAAGAGCCGTTGAAATCCACACGTGCAATTATGTTGCAAAAGTTTTAATTGTCCAATGTCGTTCTACTGAGAGTGCCGAGAGCTCTCGAGAAGCTCGGTAGCCCGTCGGTTTTGCTCTACATACGCACATAGTGGACATCTGCGGACATATTGTTGCCTCATCGCATCGCACCGTGAAGGTAAATGTTAAGTAACGCATTAACTTGATCACGGGAACGGGGAGGTTGGTCGATCAAGTATAGACTGAGACACTCGCTGACGTGAGTTGTGGTCAAAAGTTATACGAGTGCTGTACAAGGCGCCGGCTGATACTGAATTCTATCTTCATCAGGGCAATCAAACCCAAGTCTGGCAAACAATATGAATCTATGCTCACTGCTCAGCCCGTAATTGCCTATTTAGACACTTTCGATAGTCTACTAAATTGATAATCCCTACTTATATTATAAAGGCGAAAGTAACTCTGTCTGTCTGTTACGCTTTCACGCCTAAACTATTGAACTGATTAAAATGAAATTTGGTACATAGATAGTTTGAACCCCGAGGAAGGACATGACATATCGATCCAAAACCGCGGATAACGGATCAGGATCGATTATTAATTTCAAGCGTAAGTCACTGGTCTCTAATGAAATCTGGGCGGAGTCCGCTCTAGGCTCTAAAAATTTGGTCAAGATCGATTCATTCTATCAGTAGGTAAACCTGCGACACAAATCCAAGAAGCCGCATTCAGTCAACTCTAATTGTTCTCTTATAATTGTTGTCTTCCAGATCTTGGTATTCAAACCAAAATCTAGGTATTTATTTATCGCGTGGGAACACCACCGCTAAACATATTCCCAATGACTATTCTCTAGAACAATACGACCAAATTGGTACCAAATTCCGGACCCGACGCAGTTAGCCAATCGGCGAGTGGATCGTTCATTGAAGGAATGCAGTTGGGTCTAAAATACATTAGAAAGGGACATTAAGACTGTGGTTATCATTTTCTAAATCAGTATTTGCTTTTGAATAAATTGATCAAGGAATTCTTGAAGGTGTCGATTGAAAATCCATCGGCTCCTTGCCACTCTTACGATGTCGTATATCCACCAAGTGGGGGATAGATAAGTCACCCGTATTTAAGTCAAAACGACCAACTTTGAGGCTTAATTTTTTTAGCAAGGTATCGTATCTTTTTAAACACGCTACCTGCAAAATGCGACCTAAATGCAGTATTTTATTTATAAGCATTATAATTTTTCTTTTTTAATACATTAGGTAGGTACTTAGCTTCTGTATTTTTTTTAAGAATTCACTTACCGTCTTTATCTTTATCTCACGATGGTCTCAATTTAGACTTACCTGTAACAAAAAGAAACTTTAGAACAAAATAATATCTAAAGCACACAAATAAATAAATACATACATCAAATAAGGTGTGAAATACTACAACCTACAGGGTTTTATTCCGATCTAGAGTTTTCAGTGAGAAATCACGATATAAAACAAGACGGTGAAAAATGAGACAATTGGCTGTTTTATCAGCCTGAATACGCTGGAAAAAGGTTTGATTAGAATTGATGTAATATATGAAAGAAATGTACGCTTTCAGTATACTGAGCGTACATTTCTGACCTATAGGTCTCCAAAAAAGTCCATGACATTACATATCTAGCTTCTTTTCAGAGAACTTCCCGTTCCCAAAATCTCATAGACTTGACTTATATCTTATTAGAGACTTAGATCTTATTGCCTATAGAGTCGTGAGCTGTCGAGCAGGTCGCTAGGTATGCCATAGTAAGGTTTACAACCAGAATTTAGAGTCTGACATTTTACAATAAGCTTAAAAATTAATAAGATATGATGACCAACACCGTTCGAACATTAATGTATCCGCTCAAACAAAACAAAGGTAGTTACGAGTATAATAATCTTACCCTAACAAATACAAAACAATAATCTACGCAACATAACAAAGGACCTTGGCTGAATGACAGCGTACTCACAAAAACGGCTCAGAGCGAGCGAGAGTTTGTGAAACAACAGCGCGGTATCACACTTGCGGTTTAAAAACGCTACGTTTTCGACGCTAATTTCATCTGTCTCCATCGCCTAAAACAAACTTTTATGTTTGCTAAAAAAGTAAGTAAGAATCGATAAGACAAATATTGTAGAATTTTTAGAGATACCTACTCTAATGTAACGAAACCATTTAATTATCTAATCTATCTATTCTATTCATATTTTATAGTTTAGTTTAGTTAAGTAATTCATTGTTATTTTAATATATCCTGTAATTTATTAATTAGTTTTCTAATAGTAGTTGTGCCTTCCGTTTGACACAGTTTATCGCGATAAAAAATATCCCATGGGGTTTAAATTAAGTATTTTTGCCGTTTAAAAGGTACCGGTAACGGGAAAACATCGAGAGATAACCGGCATGTCTAAGAACCAAAACTGCCAAGGGCGTGCGACATCTACAATCCCGCGCTGGGCCATCGTGGTAAATCATGACCTATTTTTCCAAGTAAATAACTGTGTTTCAACAGTGGTAAAGTATAGTCTTTAAACTCTAATGTTAAACTTGCCCAGATGCTTAGCGTTGGGACGTTTATTCGCATAAGTACGAAAGTCCTACATTCACATTGCGAGAACTTCGCGTACCTATCGATTGAAAATGAACTACATATAATTATCTATGGAAGTACATTACTTCCTACCTACTTAGGTATCATTAAGCTGAACGCTTGTAGCTATGCTTGTTTAGTCGTTCTTAACTGATCAACTAGGTTAAGCAACGTCACTACTTGGATGGGTGACCACAAGTGGTATTTACAACTGAGGGCTTCTGTGATTCGGAGAGCACGTTAGGTCGTCGGTTCCGGTTGTTGTCTTACGACCGGTTTCACTAACCGATCTATCCACGATTTGATATAAATTTTACATTACTTCTATGGAGCTTGAGTCAAACTTCTATATCCAGTAAGGCAAACTGACGACGACTTGCGCCGAGTGGCTGGCAGTAGTTGAATGAGAAGAGCCGAAGACCGGGCTCAGTGGCGTACCTTGGGAGAGGCCTATGTCCAGCAGTGAACTGATACAGGCTGATGATGATGATGATGATGAAGGCAAACTGTGGATAGAACGGGTAATGGAACCGGCTGTTAGGGTAGCCGTTGTGAGACTATTTCAGAGGCCTTGGGATGGTCTGAAAACTCCGACACTAGGCCTATCCGCCAATCCGTACTGGGCCCGCGTAGTGGATTATGGCTCATACTCTCCCTCTGAGAAAAGGCTTGTATTTCATGATGGCTGATGATGATGAAGCTTAACCTACTTTCATCATCATCATCAGCCAGAAGAAGTCCACTGCTGAACATAGGCCTCCCTCTCTGAACGCCACCATGAACGGCGGTTAGCCATTTGCATCTATCGGGTCCCCGCGACTCTTACAATGTCGTCGTTCCACCTAGTGGGGTACCTATTACCTACAGAGCGTCTTCCGGTTCATTGTCGCCACTCGAGAACCTTTCTTCCCCATCGGTTATCGGTTCTTCGAGCGATAACCTACTTTATGGGTCATGTATCCTAAATATATAACTCAAAGGTGACTGACTGGCATAGTGATCTATCAGGGCACAGCCCAAACCACTTGACGGATTGGGCTGAAATTTAGCATGCAGGTAGATGTTATGACGTAGGCATCCGCTAAGAAAGGATTTTGATTAATTCTACTCCCAAGGGGATTAAATAGGGGATGAAAGTTTGCATGAAACTTTGTCAGTTTTAAACCGATCGGGATGAGACTTTGCGTGCATAAGGCTGTAGCCCACGCGGGTGAAACCGCGGGGAACAGCTAGTTAATATTTAAAGATGTATATTATTACTCTAAATTATGGAGAGTGGTTGCAAGTTTCTGTTACAAGGAGAAAAGGTAACGAAACAATACGGGAAATTGTTTCGAGCAATTCTTTCACAATTTATTTAATGAGTTTCGAAATGAGCTTTGTGAAATTAAATGCTGTTAATAAGTAAGCAAATAATAATAATCATTGAGCGCATTTCTAAAGTAAGTACATTAATAAATAGTTTGTAATCGATATGAAGTAAATAGGATATAAGCAAAATACCACTCGCTGATTTATCATAAAATTTCAAACACTACAAGACGAAGCGGAGCTAAAATTTAGTATGTGCATTTTTGTTTGCTTTATGAAGTGTTTTTTTTATTCTTCCCTTAGGTCAATTAGGATGTGAAAGTCTGTATGGAAAAATGACAGTTTTCCTGCCGATATAAATATACCATGATTTGGTTTGTCATTTTATTCGCATAATATATATTTCTTTATGAACTTAATATAACTTTTTAGTTGCCAACTGGTAGTGGTTTAGATTAAGTGTTTGTTTAGTTTGATAGGTAGTTTCATTTTACATTTTAAGGTGTAGTTAAGTTTTTTTATTTTGTTATTTATATCCTACTTCTCCTTTCTCAATAAAACTTTTTAGTATGTTAATTTTTGTTTAATTTGTCTAGTATTTTATTACGCTACAGATTGGTGGGACGAGCAAGTCACAAACTGATGGTAAGCGTCGCGCAGTTGCAGTTCATTGCAGTTCAGTGCCGCTCAGAATTCAAACATGATTTTGCTGCACAATATATTTCAGTCTTTGAGTTTAGTGAACATGACTCATGCCTTCGTATCTCCATATCATGCCTCGGATATTTCACCATCACTTCAAGTTTTTATGACAATCACTTTGACATTTAAAATTTATCCGATTGGTTGAAGGGCCGTCAAAAATAATATTTTTCTCTCAATAAGTTGACTTCCGGTCATAACATTTAATTGCAGGAAATTTCCCACAGTATAGACAACAATTGATGGTTTATATCAAAAGGTCATCTACCTCACTTCCTTAACTGTGCATGGTTTTCTACTCTAGGTCATATTAAACATAGTTTATCAAGTTTTTTTTTCACATTTTACAGGGTGATTTTTGACCACAAATCATTTAATGTTAAGTGACGATGTGAACGCAGGTATTCGTCACATTCCCTTTTTCTAAACAGTATTGCTTCTTTCATCATTGTCATTCTTATAAGGTGTGAGCTAGGAACACGTAAATTATGTACCGTTTTATAGTGATCGCACACTTGTCAGCACCGTACGCGCCGTTGTCGCTTCACGCGTCACCGACTTTCCAAGTTTAATGCCTTAATTTTGTTTCGTATTAAAATCCATAGGGCACAATGGACTTTATAAAAAGAATTCTGGAATGCGTAACGTGACCTAATTTTCTCTCAGACCTTAAAAAATTAAAGTTAAGTATTTAGTTTTGAAACATTAACGATACTGTTAGCTTTTTTTGATTCTACCTTTGTTTGTGAGAATTGTACTGAAAACCGTTATTAATTTCAATTTCTTTCATTTACAAGATTCATGCAACGCTTTGGTACCTACTCTTTTAAATTTACTGTCACAGATGGCCTGTTTTTTCATAACGGGACATTTTTAAAGAGTTCGGGGATAGTAGAATATTTCGCTACAAAGCGCTACTGTCTCGCTCAAACCGGGATTTAATATGTTCGTATACTATGTTGAGAATGCACTGCGTGCGGCACCGGCGAGTGGCATGAGTACGGCGCTGACAACTGTGCGATCAGCTTACAACTCCTTCTAAATAGTCAATAACAACTCAAAACTATGTAAGCACTTAAAATTAGCGATAAATAGTAATTTTGAATTGATATGCTAATAGACTGTTCATCATTTTAATAACTTGTGTGGGTGGCGATCAATACATACTTGAGTAAAAAAATTGGCTAATGCTTTATGACATATAAAACCGAATAACTTTACTGCACCCAAATTAAATGAAGCAAAGACATTTGAAATGCAATATCTCAAGGAAAATAGTAAATGTGATGAGATGAGTCGTCATTGCCGTCCACTTAATCAAGGTTATCATTAAGATGGATATCGACCTATCCTAATATTAATAGAGTGAGTATCAAAGACTAGCTGTGCCCCGTGATTTCAGCCGCGCGAGATCTCCACAATTTTTTTATCAGAACAAAACATGATCTATGACGCTCAGGGATAATCTAGCTTTTCGACAGAGATAGAATTTTTTGAATCGGATCAGTGGCTTCAGTCATTATAGCTGTAACATACTTACAACAAAATTCATTATATTAGTTTAAGTTCAAAGACAATAACGATGTATTTATTTGTCGTAGAATAATTTTACAAGAGATTTTCATTGATACAGTTTTTGATTTCTCAAAACATCGACTATATATTAAAAGCAAAATTAAGTAATCTTAACGAGAGCAGTTTGAGGTTTTAGCATAGGGAAGTTCAGTCGGCAATTTATTTTTTCATTGGACAAAACCTAAATCCTCAAATATCGAGTTTATTTTAAATATTTTTGTTTTTCATTGTTTGACCACAATCCCATCTGATAAAAAGTTACGATGCGGTCGCAAGTCTACATAACCACATCAAACTAAAACACAAAAGAACTGCTCCATTAACCATTTCAGCAAATTAAGTACAACATCGCCGCACAGCCTTGATTTTCTTTGGACATACATAACGACAGAATTGTTTACAATGACAATGCAATATAGCATTTATTTACCTAGTATGTACTTAGTTTTTCGTCTTGGCGACGCTAACATTATTTGTTACTAGCTGACCCAACGAACTTCGTATCGCCAATAAAAGTTGTCAAACGGAAGTTTAACTTTTAAACCTCCCCTGAACTTCCATAAATATTTCAAGATTAAAATTAGCCAAATCGGTCCAAGCCATTCTTAGCGAGACAAACGAACAGCAATTTTTATATATATAATAGAAGATAGAAGATTATGAAAACTTTATCATACTAAAAAATATTACTACTTATAAGAAACCCTTCTGCATAAATTGCACATATTTACACTGAGGCGAAGTGACCTTCAATAGAATTAAATTGATCGTCTTCCAAAGGAATCCGCAACAGCTACACCTAAGTCTAAATCCTACATTAAAGTTATACAATTAATAACGGAACCGGTCGTTGCGAACAAGCGCAGACAGATATGGACCATTTTGGCTCCGCGATCAAAAGCGAACCCCTTTGAAAGCGAAAGTGTAACGTAGTCCTACGGAGCCGCCATTTTTTCCTCGCTCGGCCGCTCTTACCGCATATATATATAGCGAAGCTTCGGACCAACACGCATCATTCGCATTCAGGACTTTGCTGACTTCAGTGCAACCTACAAGTACTGCATCATGAGGCACATGGTGTGTTCAGTTTAAACATTTATACGACGCTATTTAAGTGACAGTGACCAATTCTGGAAGTGCTGGCTTGTGACAGTGCAGATAGGACACGCTACCTGGATTGCACCAAATCCCCTCGTCCCACTTATGGGATTTCGTAACACGGAAACATTGCGTGTACGCTTTGTGTGTCGCAGCGGACGCGATGTTAACTTAACCAGTCATTAAAGCCAACATGTCTCAAACGATTTTCGTACCAACTAATTAGTCAACTGCGATAATAACTTTCAAATATATGCATCGGACAATCACATTCGCCCCAGTTTTAATCGTGGACTCTAACATGTTCTTTTTGTTTGCAGCTTGTGGCCGCCAGTCTGGTGGCTCTTCTGGCCTTCGCTAATGCTGAGGAAGCCAAGAAAGCAGAAAAAGAAGTGGCAGTGACCGAAAACAAAGAAGCTACGGACGAAAAGAAGCACGAGAAGAGGGGTTTATGGGACATCGGGCTGGGCTACGGTCATGGTGACGGTGGTTTCGGCGGAGGCTACGGTGGTGGCTACGGAGGAGGCTATGGTGGACACGGACACGAAGAGGTCCATAAGACCATCACGGTCGTCAAGAATGTTCCCGTGCCCTACCCCGTAGAGAAGCACATCCCCTACCCGGTAGAGAAGAAGATCCACGTTCCCGTCAAGGTCCACGTTCCCCAACCCTACCCCGTGGTCAAGCACGTGCCCTACCCAGTCAAAGAGTACATCAAAGTACCTTACCATGTTCCTCAACCCTACCCGGTAGAGAAGAAGATCCCATACCCAGTACATGTCCCAGTCGACAGGCCCGTCCCCGTCAAGGTTTACGTTCCTCAACCCTACCCCGTGACCAAGGAAGTCCATGTGCCCGTCAAAGTGCACGTCCCCGCTCCTTACCCAGTTGAGAAGAAGATTCCTTACCCAGTGAAGGTACCCGTACACGTACCCGCTCCTTACCCCGTCTATAAGGAGGTCCATGTGCCCGTCAAGGTCCCCGTCGACAGGCCCTACCCCGTGCACATTCCCAAGCCTGTGCCTTACCCAGTCGAGAAACCCGTCCCCTACCCCGTTGAGAAGCCCGTGCCTTACCCAGTAAAGGTGCACGTTGACAGGCCCTACCCCGTCCATGTTGACAAACCTGTGCCCTACCCCGTCAAGGTTCATGTACCCGCCCCATACCCCGTTGAGAAACACATTCCCTACCCCGTAGAGAAGCACGTGCCCTACCCCGTCAAAGTCCCCGTCGACAGGCCCTACCCCGTGCACATTGAGAAGCACGTCCCAGTTCACATCGAGAAGCCCGTGCCCTACCCCGTTAAAGTGCCCGTCCCAGTCATCGTCGGTCACGGACACGGTCACGAATATGGTCATCATGATAGCTACTAGAGGCTGCAGGAAGATGCATGCAGACGTCTGAATGTGATATATAATGATAAGCTAGCACTAATACGAACGAGGTTCGTGAATACCTCGACAGATAGTGGTCCCAGACCAGATCCATCGGGCGCGTATTCCGCGAGCCATGCTCGAAACGCACTGACAATACTCTTTTTAAAATAGTCTTTATTTTTTTACTAATTTTTTGTTGTGATTTTTAATCGGTGTTACGTTTGAGTTTATGTACCTGTTATTTTTAAGTGTCTCACTTTTTCTCTGGACAAATGAAAATTTTCGTATGTTTGTTGTAACGAACTGGTGTGAATAAAGTTTGGCCCTGCCAAAAGTAATGTGTAACTGGTAATTTTGTTTCCTCGGCCGGTAATTATGTAGAACACGTTATTATATGGATTGTGAGCGGTAAGTGAGTAATTTGCGAAATGCGTAATACGACCTAGATAGGTAAAGCATCGCAAGCGGATTGCCGGTGGTTGCCGCATGATGAAACTATATACGTACATTTTCTCTTGACAATAAACAAGTGGTAGGCGATCTTTGTTTTCCGAAATAAGGTCTGAAGTTATTGCTATCACTAGCTAGATTAAGCATCTATTGCAAGTTGCCAGCAACTAATGTACGGTTGCTTTGTTATAATGATTTCAATTCATGAGTCTTTGGCGCTACCGTAGACATAATAGAATCTTGTTTCATAAGCGAAGAAAAATGATTTGATTGAATACCGTGACCAATCAGGACTCATAATCTAAACATTTATTCATAAACGATGAAGGCTGCAATATTGATCGAATCCTAAAATAGATTTCAGATTATCATATTTTATTAATCTGCCTGTTTAATAGTGAAGTTTGACCACAAGCAAGCCTATCGAAACAATTAGAGAAATATATGCAAAAAAAATCACAACACCTAAGCAATTCATCTTAATAGTTATTAGCTTTCAATTTTACAAATTTAAATTATTTACAAGACTAGCTAATCCCCACGACGTCACTCTCTTTACGATTACTACAGGACCCACATGCATTAGATAGATATATATAGATTTACTCTGTATTGGTAAATGATGATACAGATACATTTTACAAGAACAAAAATGAAATGCATTTAAAAGTCATGCATAAAGTTATTCTCCCATCCATATAAACTATCTTTACGTAAAAAATAAAGTCGATCTGTTTGTTACCTGGTTTATAGGTGAAAGAAGAAAAAACACACGAACCAACAATGAAGTCATTTTAGCATTTTGTAATATTATGTAGTAGCAACAATATATAAGTAGGGATATGTATGAGAAAATTAAAATTTTTGCAATAATATGCTATCAGCATTTAATTTTGCACTTAGTATAATAAGTGTGTCAAAGATTGATGTATGCACGTTTCATCACGCTGTGACATTTCCACACAATACTGACGGTTTCGCCTCACATTACATTGAGTTAATGCTTGGATTACGAAACTGTCATTAAACAAAATAACTTTATGGACAACTTTACAACATTTTACGGGTAATGATAAAGATTGCAATAAAGAAGTATTGGTTGCCAGATGATCGATGTGGCGCATTAAAATACTCTGTTATACAATCTGAGCTAGAAAATACAGCTTTTGTACTCGAGCTGGATTTTTGATGAGCTGATTTGGAGTTCAGCTCGAAAAACCTATGACTCATTGAGCTGCTGCTGATAAAGCTGTCATAAGTTAATGCAGGTTAGTTAGTAAATAGTTAGTATTCATTTAGAGACCAATAAAATAAAATGTAGGCTGGTCGCACGCTCTAAAGATACCGCTGGAGGGATTTGGTGGATGCGTATATACGCGAATTTCAGACTCTAAACTGGGCTGAAAGCGCTCCAGATAGGGTGGAATGGCACTCTCTCGTTTCGGAGGCCAAGACACACATGTACAAATTTACATATACATATTTAAGTTTAACTAGTATTATTAATATTAATAAATTCAGTGTGGTCGACACCTAGTCGGCTGTCTCAGGTATCGCTGGAAGGACGAATTAACGAACTACTTCCGCGATTTCTAGGTAGAGGACTGGCAGGAGGTGGCGCAGGTTAGACCGCAGGCCATGGCCTGCTGTGGGTCGTTGCGTTATCTAGCTAACTGTAGCTTTAGTTGATTGGTTGGTTTTGTTGATTATGAACCAATTCATCAACAGCTTCAGCTCAATGGCTTGAGCTGTAACTTGGTATATATCTTGATTTGGTGAATCATCTAAGTCACGAATTGGAGACAAATTTGTCTGTCTATGGAACGTCTGTTGTAATCAAGCTCGGTCTAGACTGTGACGTTAATCATTTTGAATATTATTATCTGCGAGTAGATATTGAATAATACTTTGTGTTACCTAAGTAAGCTGCTGATAATATCTTGATTGAGGACGCACGTGACTTTTTGTAACAGAAATCCTTTCTTTATATCATGCCACTTGATGACGTAGTCGAAGGTGGCGCCATGTTGCATCGTATATCGTACTATTAGATGAAAAAAAAAAGCTTGGGATTTTAGTGAACTTGCTCCAATTCAATAATAATAATAATAAATAAATATAGGGGACATCTGCACACAAATTGACCTAGCCCCAAGTTAAGCTCGAAACTTGTGTTATGGGTACTAGACAGCGATATATATACTTATATAGAGGAATAATTAGTAATAAGAATAAAATTGTCAATGTGATCGCGCCAAAAAAATTACCTGCCGGGCGTTTCTTGCCTGTTCTTTTGCCGGCGTAAGAAGGTTGGAACAGGCGTAGCTAGTTTTAAGTTGACGTTTTAAAGTGATCACAATGTATCCTATTGAATAAACATATTTTTTATTTTTGATTTTGCATCTAGATTGAGTACTGGTTCTTAAGTGATGTGGGAATACTCCGATAGATTCTTAACTTGGTAGCTAGCCAGGCGAGCACAAGAAGATGCGCTATTACCAAGCTATGGTTTCATCACGATGTCTTCCTTCACCAAAAGCTCAAGTTCATTGAAGGATTCGAACCCACGACCTACGAACCGAAAGCCATCTTTGCTTTAAAAGATAAAAGCAAAGGGTAGAATAAAGGTTACTGTGTCATATCAGAAACGGAAAACGCTCGAATTATATACACGTGATATTTCGCGACACCCTCTTACCCTATCTGATCAGTCATGATGATATCTTAACTATCTCCCTACCTATCCACGTCATTAATGGACGACTCCCTAGCGACGGGTTTCAATAACCTATCTATCCACGGATTGCCCTACTGGAGATAGAAATTTGAAACCAGCCGTTAGGCTGCAAAGGATAGACTAGTCTTTTTTATGTCACTTGTAAAAGCACGCCCAAAGCACGGTAGCGCTCAGTTGAAAATACCACTTAACGGTCACCCATCCAAACGATAGCCGTACTGATTGTTGCTTAACCTGATTGATCTGTTACGACCAACCCAACCAGCTATGCCAGAAGCACTACATCAAGCAACGAGATATTTAATGCTGATATGAAATTCGATAAAAATTTACGAGAGCCGTTGACCGGTAATTCGATACTGGAATGTGTTATTATTGATTACTGATGACCATAAAGCAACTGTAATAAGCCATAATGCTCATACAAGTCGTAAGGCCATACGTTAACACAAATAACTGTCGCCATCATGCATCATTGTCCTTTTGTAGCTTATTTAATTATTTTGAGCACCGTAAAAATGAGACCGGTTTAATTTTGGTTTGTCAGGTTTGCTTTAGAGCTCACGCAGGACTCTTGACTTTATCAAACCAGCGGTAGATTTTTAAGTAAAGATAGTATTAGGCCCAGAAAGTAACATCATGATTATCATCATCATCAGCATGTGTCAATCTACTATTGGATATAGGCTCTCCCAAGGTACGCCGCTGAGCCCAGTCAGTCGGAGCAAGTCGTCGCTCCACCTAGTCTGAAGGCATCCAGCACTACATTTACCAAGTCATGGTCTCCACACAAGAACACTTCTTCTCGTCACCCCAATAGATATCGGGTACGTAACATCAGCTTTTTATCTCTAAAAATGCACAGCTAGAGAAACAGCTAGTATGCAAATTAAATTAAGGCCCTCGCGCACTAGGTAGAAAGACAAGACTGTACTAGCGGTGTAGACCAGACCGTTTACGCTACTGGTCAAACCGCCCTCTTGGCCGTGTAGTTTATCCGTAGCTCTAAGCCGCGTAGATCATTCGTAGCACCTATCGCGTAGTCCACTCGTAGCACTAGGCCGTAGTCCGACCAGATTATTGAACTTGTTCTGCTAGTGCGCAAGATCCCTCACTCTTGCCGTCAGAAGCAAAGCCTCCTACCTAAATATGATGCTGTGACGTCATTTGACATTATTTACGTACAAGTAATTGATTATCTGCAAAACTGCAATGTACGCCATAGGTCAGCTTTGCAATGTGCGTGCATCAATCTTATGGAAAGGTTTGGTGTTTCAAAACGGATGATTTTCTGACAAACGCTTGTGAAAATACATTTTTAGATGACATTTTTCAAACAGTTTTTATTGGGAATATACCTTTTTATATGTAAGTAGGTACTTTGTCACAGGTAAATTTGAATGAGCTACTGGCAAATATGGAGTAGTCAGATCATCCGCAGAAAATTTACCATAACACTGCAAATCATGCAAACTGAGTGCCAGTTACAAATATCACTAACGGTCACCCATCCAAGGGATGACGCATGCTGGTTTTAGCATAACCTGGCTAAAGAGTTACCAAGAAAAAAAACGCATGTTGCTTCAAAAGTTGGTGTGTTCTGGCAGCCTCAATGAAGTTGTAGCGTAGCGCCACCTCCTACTGCATCGTCGCTAAACATCTTGATTTGAGTTCAAATACTACCCCGTAAGAAATCGAAAAAAGTTTCGTACTGTTTTATTAGAACACTGTTTTCCAACCTTTTTCATGACTCTAACCGATCAATATGAACAAATTGACCGGCTCTGCCAAACAAGTATTACACACTAGGCGATCAATCAGTATCTGAGTACATAGTTAAATCTGTACTGTTTGTTCGTACGACCTTCACCTAACATGCTACAGGTCACCGACTCCGCAAACGGTTGCATTGCAACCGATTGCAATACACGTAGGGTTACCACGTGGCTATGTTTGCCATCCTTTCGGATTTTTACGGACATTCCGAAATTTCGGCTTTGTGATCGGAGTTTTTTGATTTGTGCAACTGAGTGATGAGACGAGCAAGACACTCGCCTGGTGAGAAACGTCACGCCTTACAGGTCAGTGCCACCCATAATGTTAAACTTCAACAGTTCAAAATCCTGCGCGGCAATGCACTACACTCGTCAACCTGTCAAATTTATATCCTGTATAGTTTTTTTACAGAGATGGAAATATTACAAGGCTTGCATTGTGTTGCATTGGGCCGTAGAATTGATAAAACACTTTCTAACAAAAATAACCGAACATTTTTGAAACGAAAATTTGTTTTATTTTCAGACAAATCATTAGAACTTTTCGAATCCTAGACGTAGGTGTTACCCTGCACGTAGGTGTGTAGGTGTTCAAATTGGCAAAAAGTTGCAAACAGAAAAGGTTAGCAAACGTCGAATTAATTAGCCATGGATATTATTTTCAGTGTTCTGTCGGAACTTAATGGCCATACATAAACGTAGAAGCATCTATAGAGCCTTCAAGCTCTAATGCGATACATTGCATGCAGCCGTTCTATCTTCCATTATATCCATTAATATGTCAGACTTAGGTACTTACCTACATTCTCAGAATATAATTGTTTGAACTATTTTATTAGCTAGTTTTAAGTTGACGTTTTAAAGTGATCACAATGTATCCTATTGAATAAACATTATTGAGTTTTTTATTTTTTTTTTATTTTGTTAAGTGATTTTTTTTTACTTCTTTTGTATAGCTCTTGACTACAAACAGTTCATACTTATTTTATAATCATACATTGATGACCATAGTCTCTTTGCAGGATTTGAGCTCACGACCTATGAGTCGCAAATCGACCTGACTCTGAGCTATCACGACTTTACTATTCTTGTTAAAAAAAGAATTTTGTTTGTTAAGTAGTTTTATTATTATGCTACAGATAGTAATGATTAAAAAAACAATTTTAATCGAATCAAGGACCTAACAAAAAATCTCAAAAACCCGCCTTCGAACAGTTTGTAAACATTTTTTCATACATTAAAACGGCCCACCCAAGGTACTGTCATAATAAAAGGCGTGTGGTAGCCCTAACACCCTTCTTATTGCGCAATAATAAACGATGGTATCTCAGATAAGAATTTTAATAAGCGCTTGCTACAATTTTTTTAATAACGCCTTTGCTAACCGTTTTGTAGGCGAACTCATTGTTCATAGATATTTAATCTGTGAAGGTACTGCTTCTGTACATAGTTTGAATGACTTGACTAACAATTGATTATTTATTATTATTGTTTGCTAATGATTTGGAATCTATGTGTGTCGGCAACCACACTTGAACGCAATTTCTCAATCCAGGCGTAGCGTTCGACCATATCGTCACTTAACTGACATACGTTCAAACACTACCCTGCAAATGTAAAAATACATATGTAGCGTAGCAACCCAAAGTGAGTCTTGGCCTCCGATAATATTTCGACGCCACTTCGGCCTGTTCTGCGCCACCTCCTGCCATTCATCCATCTGGAGCTCGCGCAAGTCCTTCGTGACTTCGTCTTTTCAGCGATATCTGTATGCTCGTCTCAGCGCACGATCCTCTCCCATTCTTACGATAGTATTTACAAAGAAAGTTTGAAATAAAAGAACTGTTCATGAATAAGTTTGCAATTTATATAATCGTGCCTAGCATTACCTAAACAGCAATTAGCTTAATTGATATTACTACCCACCACTATCCAAACAAGCAAAAGAAATAAAAAACAAGATTCACTTTCAAGTATTTCACCTTCAAATCCGAGACGTCTCGATTCTTGAATCACTTTTACTTACGCTTGCGGTCGCTACTACGTAAAATCTGTGATATAAACACAAACAGTTGTTAAACTTGGTACGGTACGATATCATTGCATGAACGCGTCTGCGTTTGGCTGTAATAGCTATGCAGTCGTTGCACAGACCACAGATTCATTACATTTTTTACGCCTACATAGATAAAAATGTCTTGATGAAATTGATTACTTTTTATCGTGATAAACTGAAGTTTACGCGGTAGAAACTGCGGAGCACAACTAGTAAAATAAACGTTTGCATATAGCCTAACATAAACTATGCGTTGGGGGAGAAAATTGGATACCTTTTATCGGGGCAAACTGTAGTCCACGAGTGCTAAACCGTGAGACACATTTTGGCATACGAAACTAACTAAAACTCCGATTTCTCAGCGATCCAAAGTGTGCCACTACCTCTCTGTCATGAGCCATTTTAGCTCAGTTCTGAGTCTGGAGTTTGCGTTGCTCAACATCTACTCTAAGGCTAAACAAGAACGCTTTGCCGCCCAATCCTCCTCGTGCGCATCACGTGGCCAAGCCAATGCATTCAAAATACAAAAATAACGAGATCTGAAAATTATTTCAGACGACCGACGACCGATGTGGCGCAATGGGCGGATAGCCGACTGTGAAGCGTGAGGTTGCGGGTTCGATTCCCGCTACAGGACAAATATTTGTGCATTGAAAAAAAAAAAGCGCAAGTATTTGTTCTGTGTCTGGGTGTTGTGGATCCCCGATCCTCGTAGTTTCTGATACCCTAGATACAGGGAAACCTAGTTAGGGGTCAGAGCCTATGTATGTGATTGTGCGGGCATTATTATTATTATTTTGTATGAAGTTAGGATACTGCGTGTTTACTCATTGTGCTTTTACTATCATTTCAGTGACGTACCCTGTCCGTTTTGTTGCGTGTGATGCCATTTCGCTGTTGCACGACCGTGACCTTGATTTGTACAGCTTTTACACAATAACCGCGTTTTAACTGCATTCAGTGCGGTTATTATGGAAATTATTTAACGATTATTACATTTGTAACGAGTTTTTAAAGAAATAAACGGAGTGGGTGCACTTACTTTTGAATTGGTGCGTATTTGAGCTATATTTGAAGCTTATTTACTTAGAATTATGTTTAGAAACACAATGTAGAATGTGTATTTGACTTGTTTTCAGTTCTCGGAGATTTAAACCTAGTATGTGACAATTTGGTAGAAGTTGGCGCCACGCTATGCCTGGTTTGGGAACTGGCTCTTAGTGAGACTGCCGGAACATACCAATAGGTGCTTAGTGATTCTAATATTAATGACTATTATAGATTAGAAATTCCTACTTGAATTGTTTTTATGTTTGATACATATTTAAATGCGCAATTTAACACGATTTAGATACCGCGTTGACGAATTACCCATAGTATTTTTAAAAAAATATCCGTATTCATATTTAGATGTACCTATAATGTTATTTGTTGAGAATACATTTCTTTAAACCTAACCTAATCTTTTTTGAATACATCTCTTTGCGAGGTATATTATGTTTCAAATTCCATACCAATGGAAAAGTTTTGCGAGTATCATTGAAGATGTTATCGAGCTATATCTTGTGCGTCAACTGTAGTATGTAACATACAGACAGGCAATAATTCATAGAGCTACCTAGTTGTACCAACGAGTTTATACATAAAAACAGTTGCGCCCTGCGGTTTCACCCGCGTCTTACCGTTATCCCGCAGGAACCTTTTTCCGGGATAAAAAGTAGCCTATGTGTAAATCCAGGGTATAAGCTATCTTCACTCCAAATTTTCCAAATTCAGATCCGTTCTGCAGTTTTTGCGTGAAAGAGTAACAAACATTCATCCATCCATCCATACTCACAAACTGTCACGTTCATAATATTAGTAGTACAGGATAGGATTTATACTAACTGCGCCTATCTCGATATTTGAAGTTGAAGTTAGGCAAATATAAGGCGGGACTTGAGTTCACATAAAATCCGGATAAAACACCTTCAGTTTTTCCCAATTTTCTTAAATTTCCAGTAGATTAAAAAAAACTTTTCATGCGACCATTTTCCTGACAATAATAACGCACACAACAAAAATCTATTTAGAGGTTTTGCGAGTATGTAATAAAATCAAATTTATCCAAACATTAGTGCAGTTCACAGTTTTATTGGTATTATTATTTAAAAAAATGTTTATCAACCTTAAAATTTTAAAAAGCGCCATCTACAAACAAAACGTGAAACTATCTTACTCGTCATAATTTCATCTATCAAGAAGGCGAAGTAAAAAAATGACAAGTGAAAGGAACGTCATGTTCAGCGTATGAGCACAAAAATCTCAAATAGTTCCAAGACATCCCATACATATTGTATAGCGCTGTTGTAGTGTTTTTCATTGCACTCAGAGATATTTTTAGTTTCAGAAAAATTTAGAAATGTCTATTTTATTAAATTTTCTTTTCACTTACCTTTTCTGTGTGTTGTAATTTTGAAAACTTCATCTACTGTTCGACTTACCTGTAAAAAACAAAAGAAAAATATAAGTATGCATACTTAGCTATACCAATATTATACAGAAGTCATAATTTTCGTCACTAACTTGTGTCAGTTCACTGGACATAGACACATGGGCTTCTTTTTTTTTTTTACTTTTTACGGGGTAGCGTTTGACCACAAGACACCTGATGTTAAATGACGATGTGGTCGAAGATGGCGCCACGCTACACCTGGACTGGGAACTGGCTCTCAAGTGAGGCTGCCGGAACACACCAATAGGTGCTTGGCGACAGATTCTTAACAAGAGGGTGGTAGCTAGCCAGGCGAGTACTAGAAAATACCCTACCACCAAGCTATGGTTTCATCACGATGTTTTTCTTCACCGAAAGCTCAAGCTCATTGTAGGATTCGAACCCACGTCCTACGGATCGCAAGCCAACGTCACTACCACTGAGCCATCATCGCTATTAAAATCCTTATACTCGTAAAGTTCATATGAGCTAGTGGCCAGCCCTGTTGCCGCGAGTTTTCAGGCCATCCAAACCCGAAACCTTATACGACATGGCTTAGCGACAGTTACAGTCGGGATCAAAAGCTTAACATGTCCTTTAAAAGCGCCGAAACGGTAGGTTGAAAACGCCACTTTGATGTGACGATCACCTATCGAAGTGACCCCTATTCTGTTTTGCTTGTGCAATCGGTTCGGATCGACCAGGCAAAGTAGGCTGCGTTTTTAATGTTGCAAGATTCATTGTTCAAGCTCATTGTAGGATTCGAACCCACGTCCTACGGATCGCAAGCTGACGTCACTACCACTGAGCCATCATCGCTATAAATATTCTCCCAAGGTACGCCACAGAGCCCAGTCTTTGGCTCTTCTCATCCAACTACTGCCAGCCACAAGGTGCAAGTCGTCGTTCCTCCTATAGCTTATTTATTTGTTTATAAGTTTGTTTGTATTTTTTTATCTCCCGAAAATTACATCACTAACTACCTTTCCCCGCGGTTTCACCCGCGTGGGCTACAGCTTTATGCATGCAAAGTCTCAGCCCGATCGGTTTAAAAGTGACAAAGATTCATACAAAATTTCATCCCCTATTTTATCCCCTTGGGGGTAGAATTAATCAAAATCCTTTCTTAGCGGATGCATACGTTATAACATCTACCTGAACGCCATTTTTCAGCCCGACCCGTCCAGTGGTTTGGGCTGTGCGTTGATAGATCACTATGTCAGTCAGTCATCAGTCAGTCACCTTTGAGTTTTATTAAAATTATATAGATTTTGATAGAGTTTAAACTACGATATTTGTAAAGCAAGTTGGAGAAAAACGGGACAACTGGCCGCTTCATCAGCTGCTGGCTAAATGGTTTAAGGAATATACAGGGTTATTTGAAATTAGCGCATCACCTCTTGCAGGAAGCCTCTTTACTTCAATCCCAACAACATTTGTTCTACGACCTTTTTAAATTAATAATTTTTTAAATTTGAGTTTTCCTATGCAAATGTATTATTAGGTATACGCCTCTGAACTGGCAATTACTCTACGCGCACCCAACTATCTAACTGTCTCTAGGCAAAATATCGGCACGTGTAACGGGGCGCGGGGTTGCGGGGTTGTGGGGTGCAGCGGCTTTCCACTTCTGAACAGGGTGAGAAAAAAGCGCGGGAAACCGTAGTAGGTAGTTAGTACCGAATCATACGGCGCGGGAGGCTAGGTTAAGTACCTACTCACTCTTACAAAATACAGAGTAATAAATAACAGAGCTGGTAATTTTTTTTTGTGTTTTTTTTGTTTTTGTGTTATTTATCGAAATTTACAAAGAGTCGTAGAACAAATGTTGTTGATATTGATGTAGAGAGGCTTCCTGCAAGAGGTGATGCGTTAATTTCAAATAACCCTGTATAGGTTGAAAAGAGGTTCAGTAGTGTAATATGTAATGAGGTTTTGTGAAAACTGCGGGTTGTCAAAATGTATGCCTACCCGTGCGAAGCCAGGGCGGGTTTCGATTTATAAATCCACATAGGCCGTAGGCGTCTTGAAAGAGTAAATTAACATTGTTAGTAAGCAATAGGTATGTAGATCATAGAACGCGATTCGTTGTGTTAATTACTTGTTTAGCCGATCAAGTATTCAGGTCGTTCCATGTTTTGGACAAGATAATAATGTGCAATTTGTTTCGTTTTATATGTAATTTTGTTTTCGTAATTGGTAGCATATTTATAGATATTTTTCATACGATTTGTTAACTTTTTCATGTATATAATTGTTTACATAATTGATTTTATTTTACTAAATTTTTACAGGGTAATTGTTTGACTACAAATCACCTGCTGCGCCTCTAGCCAAGATGCATTCTGCAATCGTTGACGCTAATAGAAAACAAGAAATAATAAATTATAAAATAAATTTTATAGCGATGATGGCTCGGTGGTAGTGACGTCGGCTTGCGATACGTAGGACGTGGGTTCGAATCCTACAATGAGCTTGAGCTTTCGGTGAAGGAAAACATCGTGATGAAACCATAGCTTGGTGGTAGGGTATTTTCTAGTACTCGCCTGGCTAGCTACCACCCTCTTGTTAAGAATCTGTCGCCAAGCACCTATCGGTGTGTTCCGGCAGCCTCACTTGAGAGCCAGTTCCCAGTCCAGGTGTAGCGTGGCGCCATCTTCGACCACATCGTCACTTAACATCAGATGACTTGTGGTCAAACGCTACGCTGTAAATAGTAAAAAAAAAAAAAAAAATTATAGGTTTGACATATTTCTGACCACGTGACTTAGCGTTGAAATCCGTCCAGTGGTTTGGGCTGTGCGTTGATAGATCACTATGTCAGTCAGTCATCAGTCAGTCACCTATGATTATAAATAGATATACAAGAATTGCTCGTTTAAAGGTATTAGATTAGATTAGATTAGGAGGTGTTTACAACCGAACCGAAATGACTCAACATTATTCAAACTTTCTCTATCGATCATAAACCAATACCAGGCTACCCAGTAGGCGAACAAAGATTTATTACTCCTGACTCCAGGAAACTGTTAGCCAACAAGTAACCACCGACTTGACGGCACATTACACAATTTGAGACTTACCTCAGTTTTCTTGCATATAGATTACTAGCTGTTCCCCGTGGTTACACCCGCGTAGACTATATTTTATCGCGATAAAAATTATCTTATGTCCTCCTACAGGGTTCATGCTATCTCCATACCAAATTTCATCAAGATCGGTTCAGTAATTTAGGCGTGAAAAGGTAAGAAATAAAACAGACAGACATAATATGAATTATCATTATAGTCCTTCATGCCCGGGACACACTAAGGTTAACGCCAAGGGAAATGTCAATGCCTATCTTCGCCATAAATATTGCGTTAATTATTACTCGTATGTGAGTGGCTACACTTGAACGATCAACGTGAATGCACTTGAATTATCGGCTAATGTCAATTACGTCAAACGCCAATGTGAATGCCGTAGTCCAATGTCGTGGCCACACTTATGTCAAACGTTAATCATCGCGCTATTGGACGGCATTTCCCGTTAGTGTGACCCCAGCATAATTGTTTCACATTTATTATGCTAAAATTAAAATAATAAACGCTAAAGTAAAAATAACGAAAAAGTAATATACTTTTATCATCATGATCATTACCTATATGCCTATGCCGTTCACACTGCTGGGGCACAGGTCTTCTCACAAAGAAACCAGTTTCATAGCGATGTTTTCCTTCACCGTTTTGTTTGAGTGATTGCAAATTATATAGATGGTAGTCTAAGATGAAGTTTGAACTCGTTAGCTTTCGGCTGCCATCGCTCTAATTTACAAAGCACAAATATTTGTCCCGGTGCAAGAATTGAAGTCACTACCTCACGTTAGCTAAGCAATTGGCTGTTCACCCCTTGTGCCACATCAGTCGTCATTGATGTAATCAAAGACGTTCTTAAGTTAGTACAAGCGATCCCTAATGTCCGGCAAACAAAAATGCTGGCCGCATTGACCTGCTAAACAGCGAGTTTTTTACTCAAACTACAGGCAACATTTTGAAGTGCGATTCTAATCCACTCGGAAACTCTTCCGACCACTGATTCAGAGATGTTTCCACGAAATTTTTTTAGACGCCATTCACAACTTTGAATTCGGAAAAGTTTCCAACACCTATTTGCTCTCGGAAAACGTTTCCGTGAAGCAAAACTGACGTCGAATCTGACACGGAACCTTTCCGAGTGAATTAGAATCACACTGCTGATCACGAGTGGGCAGTGGGCACTACAAGTCTCTCAGCTAAATAAATCTTTGTTACATCAAGTAACACTAGTGAGTGTGCCAAGGAATTGCGTTAGATAATACCTCCTTCTCCTTTCCATAATCGGATAACCAGACAAACAGCACAACTCCACTGTTACATGGTAAATATTTTATCTATGTGCATGAAGCGTTTTTGCTTCCACATTTTATTATGCGGACCGCTAAGTGGAACTTACTGCCGGAGTTGGTGTTTTCCGATTGATATTATTTGTTGAAGTAGCAACGGGTATGCCACATTGCTTGACGAACCGATAACCGATGGGGAAGAAATATTCTCGAGTGGCGACCACGAACCGGAAGACGTTTTGTAAGTAGGCCCCCACCAGGTGGATCGATGACATTGTAAGAGTCGCAGGGAGCTGATGGATGCAAATGGCTAATAGCCGTTCAAAGGAGGAGACCTATGTCACGCTACACCTGGACTGGGAACTGGCTCTCAAGTGAGGCTGCCGGAACACACCGATAGGTGCTTGGCGACAGATTCTTAACAAGAGGGTGGTAGGCGAGTACCTACTAGAAAATACCCTACCACCAAGCTATGGTTTCATCACGATGTTTTCCTTCACCGAAAGCTCAAGCTCATTGTAGGATTCGAACCCACGTCCTACGGATCGCAAGCCGACGTTACTACCACTGAGCCATCACCGTTATCTTGCAGGTACCTTTTACTGGGATAAAAAGGATAGGTACTATGTTTTAATCCAGGGTGCCTACTACCTTTTGCGTGAAAGAACAACAAGCATCCATACTCACAAACTTTCCCGTTTATTATATTAGTAGGATATACATCTAACATCCGACTAAAAAAAGTAATTCGATGTCTGGATTTTTGCGAAGCAGCATCATCTAAAACATGAAATGTTTATTTCTAGGGTTCATAATGTTGCTCATGAGCATAACCTTACTTAAAAAACTACACAATAATCTGTAAATACCATGCAAAGGTTAATTAATACCAAGCGAACATTTCTTAGTAATTAGGTTACTATAACAAAGTAAGGAAATCGGAAAGTAGTGTTGTGATCGTTGCAAAAACCAGTTTATCGACTTACGGGAACCTATCGTTATGTCGCATAATCATCGATAAAAAACGGGAAGTGCGCTGTGCGATTCGATTTATTACAGTGTTATTGTAAGTATGAGAGTAGAGATTGAAAGTATGAAGTTATTTTTATCTTACCATAAAATAAAACCATACTTGTCTAAAAAATTTACGAACGTTCTTTATGCGCTTCTATGGTTCAACGAAGCTAGAAAAATGAGATTAATTTAAATAATCAAGTGAACGTAATTGGTTTAAAATATTTATATCCGAATTTTACATATTATAATAATTATAATTAACTAGTTGTTCCCCGCGGTTTCACCCGCGTAGGCTACAGTTTATCGTGAAATCCTTTCTTAGCGGATGCCTACGTCATAACATCTACCTGCATGCCAAATTTCAGCCCGATCCGTCCACTGGTTTGGGCTGTGCGTTGATAGATCACTATGTCAGTCAGTCACCTTTGAATTATATAGATTATATAACTAAATAAGTATATTTGATTATGCGATTTTTATTTCATACATTATGTCTAATCTAATCTTTATTAAATTATTTCGGAGTAGGAGATTCAATAAAAAATTGATATAGGTACGCTTTATAAAATACTGATTAATCTCTGGAAGCATCCTAAATCGATACAGCATCCCCCAATTACGATTGTATGTCTAATAAATTAATGATAAAATTCAATCGCAAAAATACTAACAGACATTAAAAGCCTATTCTCACAATCTCAAACCTATATTTTAATTTAATGTATACAAAGTCTCCAAAGCTTCAGTAATTAAGTTTAACGGAAGAA
The DNA here is from genome assembly GCA_931315375.2 of Opisthograptis luteolata. Lineage (NCBI taxonomy): Eukaryota > Metazoa > Arthropoda > Insecta > Lepidoptera > Geometridae > Opisthograptis > Opisthograptis luteolata. Next base: position 1,325,105 of record OV928043.1, read on the forward strand.
CGAGCGCCGACCGCGATCGCTCGATCCTTACATAACTTTTAGTGTTGTTACTTAATCGATAAAATAAACTGTTGAGATAAGAGCATTGCATAGCTAAGTAATTGGGTTACTTAAGCGCAGTTGCGTTGTTCTAGAACAGGGGTGGTTAGGAATGTGTATGTTAGAGGATTTGTTTGAAATTGGAATTGTTTACTTCAAATTCAAACAAAAACAAGCTTAAAATTGTAGGATGGGGGCATTTATTCTTCCAACGATCATCTTAGATGGTTTATTTAAGATTTAAGAGTTGATTAGCTTATCCTTGCCAGTTTTGTCAGAAAACGTTTACAGAATGAGTATTTTACTTGTAATCAACGTGCATAATGGTCATGTCGTTTAATTTGACTATTTGCTTTAGGGAAAACTGTGTGTATGAAACGGCAAATAAAACCCGTTTCTTATAGTACAATATTAAACATAATGTAAGGATATCATACCATTAGTAACATTTATACGGATGAAAAATTATATCACTTTGTAATGTCACATTATAAATATTTATTTTCAAGTTATTTCTTACCACAACATAGTGTAAAACAATTAAATGGTAAACACAAATCGATACATTAAAAAAACGTTTGCATTAAATCAAATAGTCTATCGATATCGATAGTCGATATTTTTACAGTCAACACGAGCAACACTATCATTACGTGTGGTGTGGCGCTCACGATGCTAGTTTTTTATTTGTGTGCGCTAACAAGTAAACAAGTACTAACTGGTATCTGGTACCTATGTACTTAAGATTCATTCTCATTAATAATGCAAATGTTCTAGACTCACGCTTTTCTCCTTGCTCTCGTTACCTTGTCATATTATCCCATTAAGTTTGAAGATAGTTCAGTGTTATACTATTATAGACTACACTGAGAAAAATAATCTGACTTTCCTTGTGAGTCTTACCTTCCAAGACTGATTCCTTCCTTATTTTACCTTAGTTTTCCTTCTAAATCACAATTCCTTCCCTTTTTACTCACACTTCTCAGGTTCGAGATAAAGTACATTTTATGCATTATCCGCATTTGATGACGAAACGTACATAAATGCACATAGTATACACCAACTGGCAGTAGTTGGATGAGAAGAGCCGAAGACCGGGCTCAGTGGCGTATCATGGGAGAGGCCTATGTCCAGCAGTGGACTGATACAGGCTGATGATGATGATGATGATACACCTGTCTATACACTGCGCATGCGCGGTGTTACACTTTTTTCGTCCCGTTCAAACCGATTTACAGCCCTACCACGTCTAAATGATTTGTTCCTGATTCGTCATACTCCTAATTGGTCATATTCCTAACTCGTCATATTCATGATTCGTCATAGTCCTAACTCATCTCACCATGTATATTTGACTGCACAAACTTATTGTAGAAATCTTCTGTGGTAAATAGAACCTCCTTAATATAATTTTTTAATTCTTCATAAAACGAGTAAGTACCTAAGTGACGTCATGCATACCTCGTTTAAGTTCATTTACAAGCCGAAATGTACAAACAAAATGTCTAAATGTGAACTAGAAACACAAATTATTTGATGCACAGCTTTATTGACCGTGGTAAAAACATTTCGCCTTGACCGCAGAGAATATGACTGCGTTCTGTTGTTTATGAAATGATTCACCGCATAAATTAGAAAGATAATCACACCAAATGATGTAAATAGAATCCACACACAATAACTAAACGAAGCGATGGTGGCCGAACGGTTAGACGTGCGACTTACAAGACGCCGACACCGAGTTCGAATCCTCTCGGCCTATGACTTAATAAGTTATGTGCGGATTTGCCATCGCTCAAAACGGTGAAGGAAAACATCGTGAGGAAACCGGCATGTGCAAGAACTGCAAAATTCAAGGGCATGCGACATCTACCAACCCGCACTGGGCCAGCGTGTTAGATTACAGCCCATACTCTCTCTCTCTCTCTCTCTCTGAGAGAAGGCCAGAGTGCCAGCAGTGGGAACGTGAAAGGCTGATAATGATGAACTAAACGGAAGAAGTCCACTGCTGAACATAGGCTCGGCATACCTTTAAACGCCACCATGGACGACATTGCTCCCTGCGACTCTTACAATGTCGTCGCTCCACCTAGTGTGGGGTACCTACAGAGCGTGTTTTGGTTCGTGGTCACCACTCGGGAACCTTTCTTCCCCATCAATTTATTATCGGTTCGTCGAGCGATGTGGCCTGCCCATTGCCACTTCAACTTGTAAATTCTGAGAGCTATGTCGGTGATTTAAGTTTTAGTTATCAGCGATATATTATTGAGCAAGTCGTTCACCTAATGGTAAGCGTCAAGCTAGCCCATTACAGTTCAGTGCCACAAAAAAATTTGAACTACAAAAGTTTAAAATCAAAAACGCGCTTGTCACCTTGAGAATGAAATCAATCTGTTACCTGCTGAACCGGTTCAATTGCAGTTAAATCACTTGAATATATTAATTATTCAAGTATTACAAGAGGCACTATTTAGTGATTAAGTGCAATAACGACGAGGCGGCGGCGGCGGTGCATTCGCAACTATTACGATATGCATGAACCATAACATGATTATGGCATATTAAGGCTATCCATTCAAAACACAGAATAAGTCAGCTTCTCTCATAACTTACCTAGACGTTCTTAACCGATCGGGTGTATCCCACTATTTCAATTACGAATAAAAAAAAATACTCGTTTTTGAAGCTATATTATTATAAAGGGGGGCAAGGTCGTTTATCCCGGTTTTTGTCATAATATAGTCTATGTCGGAGGCCTTCGGTGCTCTGAAAACTCCGATACTATAGAGAAGTGGTATTTTTGACTGCGTGTTACCGTACCGTGTTGCAGAGTGGACCATAAGCAGTTGGTCCTGGCTGTATCACTCGCGGAGTCATGTAGCAGGTTTTCGGAAGGCCTAAGAACTTTACTCTGACAGTATAGACTTGGCGACTAGCTCATACGAAAAAAAAAAAAAAAACGTTTCGCTTCTACATCTATAATGCGAAAACGGCGAAGGAGTGGAACACCTTGCCAGCGGCTTTGTTTCCCGATAGGTATAACTTGGGAGCCTTCAAGTCAAGAGTGAATAGGTATCTTTTAGGCAAGCATGCTCCATCTTCGACCTCGTCATCACTTACCATCAGGTGATACTGGGGCTAAATGCTTGCCTATCTCATATTAAGAAGGTGTTTTTTATCCGTGAAGACGAAGAACTTGAGTATTTTTTAAAGGCGTAGTACCATTTTCGTCGCTAGAAATATAATGAATGTGAACGCTCACATCGTTTTATTAATTGTTATAATTATATTATTACGATCCGTTATACAACTTGTGGTTATATGATGCAATGAAGCGGGGAACGCGCTGGTAATATGAGAATTAGGAAATAAATTCTATACGTCAGGTAGTAGGCGTTGGAGATGATAGTTAGGAGGCAGTGTTGTCGGTTTACGACCCGTAAGTCGTGGGTTTGAATCTTGCAATAAGCTTTTTATGTAGATATTGAATGAACAAGCAGGCCTGATGGTAAGCGGTCACTGTCACCTGTGGCAATTGCAACACTAGGGACATTGTTGATGCGTTGCCGACCCTAAAGAACATCTTTTCATCCATCTTGAAGGTGACACTATATCTTAGTGATAGGGAAATATTTAGTAGGTACTCGCATAATATGCGAGCATTAACCGAGAGATGCTTGGTGTAATAACTCCAAGCATCTCTCGATGTACGTTGGTAGTCTTACCCAGTCCATGTGTAGCATGACGTTACCTTCAACCACATCGTCGCTTAACATGAGATGTCTTGTGGTCAAAAGCTACAATGTAAGATGTATTAAAAAATCATCATCATCATCATCAGCTGGAAGAAGCCCACTGCTGAACATAGGTCTCCCCCTTTGAACGCCACCATGAACGGTTTTGCATCCATCGGCTCCCTGCGACTCTTACAATGTCGTCGGTTTACCGCAATAAAGAAATATCGCTGTCTATATTTAATATATAAATATAGTAATATTTTGAAGGTCTTTAATGAGTTTTGAGTGCCAACCAATCTTCTCAAACCAGACGTGACAAGTTTAAATTCGGGACAAATTTAATTCAAGAAAGTTGTTTATTTTTTTTAGTATTACAAAATGTTGCCTTAAAATAGCTGTTCAAGTTCGTCTTTCACAATTAAAGCCCAGTTTTTTGATCTGTATTCAAAGTTAAATTTATAGTCAAAAATGTAGGAAAGAAATGACTTATAACTTTAGCGATACGTATGATGAATGTGGAAGCAAAACGCTTCGCGTTTCAGGATCCTTTATATGTCAACAGCGTCTCACCATTTATTCGCGCCTGTTCTTTTGCCGGCGTAAGGAGGTTGGAACAGGCGTTGCCTTTGAGTTTTTGAAGCGATCACATGTTGTATCCTACTATTCCCTACTTATAACTGTCTGTCTGTCTGTTACGCTTTCACGCCTAAACTACTAAACCGATTTAAATGAAATTCGGTACAGAGATAGTCTAGAGCCTGAGAAAGGGCGTAGGCTACTTTTTCGGGTGAAACCGCGGGGAACAGCTAGTTAAATAATAGTTTGACTTCGATTTTGAGGTTAAATTTTGCAATTACTAAGAAATTTCTAAGATTAGGAAACTATTCTGACATAACGTAGTAACTAAATATGCTGAGGATGCAGTTCTAGGAGCTATAACTTCCTCGAGTGACGGCACCTGCTCTACTAAGGTGCTCCAGCACGTACTAACAGCTTCTTGTTATTCTATTAGTATTTTTATTGACCACTTGTGACGGCAATGGAATGTTAAGTAGAGATGTTAGATTTTAAGATGTGTTAGTTTTGGATGGCTTAGAACGTGTTAGGGTTCCAAAGCTCAAAAAGGAAAACCACTGTAACCATTGTACAACAGTGTGGTGTGGGTTATCGCCGCCCGGGGCTAACCGGAAATTCTCCGCTCTCTATTTTCATCATTTGACGACGCGGTAGCCGAGTTGGTAGTATCCCTGCCTGCGAAGCTAGCGGTCCCGGGTTCGAATCCCGGTAAGGGCAAATATATGTTTGATGAGCACGAATATTTGTACCTGAGTCTTGGATATTTCTATCTATATAAGTATTTATTTCTCTATATACGTATGTATATCATTGTCTAGTACTCATAGCACAAGTTTCGAGCTTAATTTGGGGCTAGGTCAATTTGTGTGCAATTGTCCCCGATATTTATTTATTTATTATCATAGGTCTTAAGAAAGTTGGTAACGTATCAAATACTTGCCCTTCAATTCTGCAATTCTTTACAAATGTACACGAACACGAATAGATAAAAAAAAATCTTAATTTTGTATTAAAAATATTGCTGCCACTTTTATGTTTCGCTCGGCGCCATGCCAAAATCAAAAAACATATTTTACATGCAAGTTTATACAGAACCTTTGAAGTGCACGTCACACTCATACTTGTCCCGTTTTTATTGGCGTAGTTTGTTTGTTTACGAATTGCAATCCAACGTATTGGCTCATCAACTTGGATATATGAATTGATTCGTTGTTCGTTGGAGTTTTGATTAGTCTGTTTGATAATTAATTACATCAGGTATTGATTAATGTTCCTTCTGCTGGAATTTATACATTGACAATAATAGTTGATAGATGTAACAAGTACTAAAATTTGTATATTACAGGATAGTGGTCAAACCACAAGCCACTCAACTGATTTTAGTGAAATTTGGCATAGAGACAGCGAGCCTATAACCTCGATTATAAATGCAAAAAAACTTAAAATTAGTACCTATGGAGATAGTGGAAGGACATACTTAAATCGCGATAAATTGCAGTCCACGCAGGTAAAACCGCGGGAACAGCTAGTCATTCAAGTAAAATCTTGTAAAACATAATAAAGTAATTATGAATCATTATTAAACTCTCCATGTAATATAATTTAACGATCTATGCAACGCTTGATATGAAAACGTTACGTTTATCTGTTTGTATACAAAAAATAATGGTACATAATATAGCTAACTTTGTGATATAATATCACAGCTTGCCCCATAATGAGATAATCACATATCTATCTATGTATTTACATATATAAAATGTGTGTAGGTACAACAATCTGCATATTGATGTGTACAAAATATCTAAATTTTCAAAATTGTGTACCTATCTTTATTTATGCATGTTTGCACTTACATCAAAAACTACTGAATCAATTGAAATTTGGTTTGTTCAGTTACATAGCTTTCCATCAGGCGGGTCGTCTGCTTGTTTGCTAATCTATTACATAAAAAAAGTTTAAAATCAGATTTTTTTTATTTCAATACTACAATGCTTTTCTTACAAGGTAGCGTTTGACCACCAGTCATCTGACGTTAAGTGACGATGCGGTTGACGGTGGGGCGACAAGGTACACCTGGATTGGGAACTAGCTGAATAATAAACTAACGTACTACTACTACAGTAGAATCTGATATATGGACTCCAAGATAGACGCAAAAGGTGATGTAAAGTAAGCGATAACAATAGTAAGCAGGCATAACTGCGTGAAACAGCTATACTGCTTAAACCAATACATTAGTGGGTTAGGCAAGCATAGCCACAGGCAATACTTATCCTACTATTACCAATGTAGTCGATATAGTCAATAATATAGAATCATCAGGCGGATTGATCTGATTCTTTACTTGTGCACGGTTTCACAAGCTCTTGGTAAATTTTATCCTGCAAGTGCTGCTGTAATTGATGTTTAAATATATGACGGATCAAGCAACTGGCCCAATCTGAGAATACTGCATTTTAATATTTTCATGAACTTTAACATAAAAAATAGCAAATTTATAATCTTAATAAAAAATCAAACTAAATACTAAAAACTCAACTATCTATATAAAACTAAAAATCTACATCTATTGTTCAGTTGAATTCCAATCATATTATGTATGTTGTTTGGATGTGAAATCTACGTTATTGTATGAGACATGAAATGCTCCGCAGTTTCAGCTATGTAGAGATTCTAACTAGATTATTATCATAATAAAACATGTCTTTTATACTATTATAACATACTCGTATATTTATTCAGAGATAATGTTACTTTCTATCAGTGAAACAATTTTCAAAAAATCAAACTATCTGGGGATTACGTCCAACATCCCAACTCAAAAGCTTTACTTATTATAATATTAGGATATATAACTAGGAATATTCCGATGATTAGGGTAGATCGTTTTATAAAATAGGCAAGGTGGCTTATATGCCTAATGGGCTTTCATGGCAATGGTTTAAACCATCAGATAAAACTTATCAGGAAGTTGTAAAGTCGGCCTCAAAGTTAGTGAAAGTTCAGTAAATTGCATTTAATCAGTAGAATTGATTTTACATGGCCGGTTACAATTGTAAGTCACAAAAATTACCTTAATTGCATTACATGTGTCGTGTGAGCGACCTCGAAATACTTTTAATCAGTTCTAAAATGGGCAGAAATAAAAGCTTTGTATTGAACGCATGCATGCATGTTACACAAGCCATTATGCATGCAATGACATTTTTATTATTATTATACTGATTGGCAGGAGAGCGGTGGTGGACAAACGGTAACACTTGCGCCTTACAAGGCGCCGATACTGAGTTTGAATTCCATCTCGCACCTATGAGTTATGTGCAGATTTTTGATCGTTCAAAGCGGTGAAGAAAATCATCGTGAGGTGACCGACATGTCTAAGTACCACAACATTCAAGGGCATGTGGCATCTACGAATCCACACTGGGCCAGCGTGGTGTAGATTACGTCGCTTACTCTCTTTGTGGGCCTGTATCCCAAAAGTGGGAACGGCTGCCATTTTAAGATATAACAAAGTAGTTGCGCTCCACGGTTTCAACCGTCCCGTTATCTCATAGGAATCTTTTCCGTGTGTTAATCCAGGGTATTAGCTATCTACATTCCAAATTTCATCAAAATTGGTATAGTAGTTACGGTGATACGTGGTAACAAACATTCACACACACACACACACACACCACACACACACTTTCGCTTTTATTATTATAAATCTTATAGTAGGATTAGGTCCGTGGGGTCCTAGCGCTTTAAGCCTTTTTAAGGAAATAACAAAAAGGTTAGTCGACATCACTGGAGACCGAAGAGCTGGCAGCTACCTCGGTCAAAGAATTAGTCTAGCCATCCAAAGGGGGAACGCTGCCAGTATCTTCGGTACCTTGCCTAAAGGGACTTCTTTTAATAATGTATTTTAGTTATTAGGTTAAGATTAAGAACCAATGTCGTTACCAGATGCAATATTGTTAAATATCTTTACGAGGTAATCTACGATTAACTGACTAATGGGTAACACACAGTCTAAATCGGTGGCGTTTTCTGGAAAGAAAGACCTACCTACTGGGTTCGGTTTGGTTCGTTTTTTATTTCATTTCAAATGCACAGAAAATTTTCATAAAATGTAGGTGAGCACTATTTTTAAAACTATTTTTATTAGCTTGACTTGTAACTAACTAACTAATTTTTAAATAAATTTTTGTACACGGACGGCACTGAACTTTAATAGGCAAGCTTTATGCATTTCATTACGCGAGCAAATTACCCGTCGCGTCCTCTGTATTACTCAAAGAAACAGATTAAACAGTAAAACCAATTCATTCTCAACACAACATTATCCACCATCCTTTACCCAACTTGCCCTAAAAAGTTTGACATTGAAAATGGCACATCTTCGGAGAGAGAAAAAAAAATTGTGCACACATAGATTAAAAGCTGAGCGAAAGCGTTTGCGACACGGCCGCACCAAACTACTTGCATGTGGTATAAAACCAGAGTGCGACGCCTTGCCGCCACATTCTGGCGCCTGATTCGCTGAACAACTAGCGAAGCGATAATGAAGCTATTGGTTAGTATTAAAAAAATGTAAAACAAAAAAACATTTTTCAATTTTTGATAAGAAGTAGTGAACAGTGCAAGTGATAAGATTGTGTAAAGTGATAAGTGATAATAAGCACATCATTATGAGAACAAATAGTGTGTCAAGTAATCGTGTCCCGCAGTGTACAAAAGATGATAATTGATTTTGAATTGCAATGCGTAATTAAATAGATAGATAACGCTTTTTTATTTCACCATAACAACATAAACGGAAAAATCTCAAAGCTACTGTTACAAAATGCGGTCTTACTGCTTAGAGCGACTTCGACCAGACAAACTTTTGTATTATTGTCCTAAATGTAGTTTTAACAGTAATCCACTGATTTTTATCCACAGTTAATTTCAAGAAGTTTTAGTTTAAATCTTGAATATAGGTTAAATGTTATCCCAATATTTTATAACAACATTTATCTTTTGTTTTTCAGATATCCTGCTTAATCCTGGCCGTGGCTATAAGCCTGGCCACGGCAGAGGAAAAGGCTGAGAAAAACAACAAGGCTGAACCAAAACCAGTAGAAGAAAGCAAGAAACAAGACAAACGAGGACTGTCAGAGTACTACGGAGACTTCGGAGGCCATAGCGACTTCGGAGGACATGGAGACTTTGGAGGCCATGGGGACTTCGGAGGTCATGGTGACATTGGAGGCGGTGACTCGGGCGGCGATGGCGGTTTTGGCGGCCACGGCGATGAAGGAGGCCATGGCGGCTTCGAAGGAGGCTATGAACATGGCGGAGATGGAGGCGGAGACTATGGAGGCCACCACCATCATGAAGAGCACCACAAAACGATCACCATTGTCAAGAAAGTAGCAGTGCCATACCCAGTTGAGAAAAAGATTCACGTTCCCGTTGAAAAGCACGTCCCATACCCCGTGAAGGTCCCCGTACCCCACCCGTACCCCGTCTACAAGACCGTACACTACCCCGTCAAAGAGACCATCAAGGTGCCTGAATACATACCCAAGCCCTACCCCGTGACAAAGCACGTGGCAGTACCAGTCAAGGTTCACGTCGACAACCCTGTACCAGTTAAGGTCTACGAAAAAGTACCTTACCCCGTCGAAAAACACATTCCAGTACCCGTGAAAGTACACGTACCTCACCCTTACCCAGTTGAGAAGAAGGTTCCGTTCCCTGTCAAGGTTCCCGTCAAGGTATACGTGCCTTACCCTGTTGAGAAGACCATCCACTACCCGGTGAAGGTTGAAGTCGACCACCCCGTACCAGTGCACGTGGACAAGCCCGTCCCCGTAACGGTAGAAAAACCTGTACCCTACCCCGTAGAGAAGAAGGTGCCTTATCCCGTAAAGGTTCACGTTGACAACCCAGTGCCAGTTCACGTCGACAAGCCCGTGCCTTACACCGTGAAGGTTCACGTACCTCACCCCTACCCTGTCGAAAAGGTCATCCCGTACCCTGTAGAGAAAAACGTCCCCGTCCCCGTTCATGTACCAGTTGATAGACCTGTCCCGGTCCATATCGAAAAGCACGTTCCGCATTACGTCGAAAAACACGTACCTTACTCTGTCAAGATCCCAGTACCAGTGATCCAGCACGAGGAGCATCATGGAGGCCATGGAGGCTATGGCGGCCATGGAGGTCACGAATTCCATCACGAGGAGTCCTTCCAAGGCTACGAGGGCGGACATGATGATTATCACCATCACCATCACCATTAAAAGAACTGATCTCTCCTATTTTTAGCTTTAAATGTTATCTTGTGTTTAGTGTTGTTTTTTTGTCCTACGACTGGTAATGTGCGAGTACGTGTTATTGTAAATAGTAACAAAAGTATTAAAATTCGTGATAAATATTGTTATTGCTCGTTTAATTATAATCTACTAGTTGGGCTCCGTGGTTTCACCCGCGTCTTCCCGTTATCCCGCAGGAACTTTTTTCTGGGATAAAAAGTAGCCTATGTGCTAATCCAGGGTATAAGCTATCTCCATTCCAAATTTCATTCAGATCCGTTTAGTAGTTTTTGCGTGAAAGAGTAACACATCCATCGATCCATCCATCCATACTCACAAACTTTCAAGGTAGGAAGTAGGATCTAATCTTTTTTAGACTGTTATCTTACGAGTATATGACCTAAGACTGGTCAAAGGTTAATAAACCTTCCTGACACAACTGTAGGTCAAATGAGTTGAGCGTGAAATTGCGAAGTCAATTTTACTTTCGTATGCCGTTGAAATGTCTGACCTAAAGATAAAACATTTCCTCCTAACATTCTCAAATCAAGGTAATGCCGTATAGAGAAAGAACTATGCCAATTTATATGCAATCCACACTAAAAAGGTAAAGAAACAAAGTTTGTTCGTAGATTTAGATGTAGAAAGTAAACTATGGTTTTAAAAACTGCAGCTACACTATCTCTAAATGTCATAAGCTAGGTTTTACTGTATTGAAAATCCTGTGGGAACTTCCGTGCAAGCAAAACCATAAAACACAGCTAGTGTCACAATATATTGGCACAGAAACATAAAAAAATTTCCCAATAACGCACGCTTTAGTCAATTTCATGAATAATAAAATTGCTGCTAGATTACTTACTAACATACACGCATGGTTTCGTCACCATGTTTTTATTGCTCGAAGAAAAAGGTTTAATTGGGCACTTTTGTTTTTAAGTAGGACGTTGCCCCTCTCGCGAAGATGCTAGCTGAACAATGAGGAAGTCAATTTGAACCTTAAAACCAACGTAGGCTTTCGTAGAGCGAACTCGATGAAGTCTTTTGTATGGCATTTTTCTTGATGTTTTGTGTGATGAAAGCAATCCATACAAATTTTTGTTTGTTTGTTTGTGACCTTTTCACACCTAAACCGCTGAACCGATCTTAATGAAATTTGACATGGAGATAGTTCAAATCTTTGAAAAAGACATTGGATACTTTTTATTGCAAAAAAATGTGTTTCCACGCGAGTAAAACCGCCGGGCGCAGTTTGTAAAAAAGTGTGTAGATGGAGCGTTAGCACTTCACAAGTGACACGTTAAAACTTTGCTTATTAATTAACCGAACTGTGTTTTATTTTCCTGTTTTATTTGTGAAGATAAAATCTTCTATAGGTAACCTATCTACACCCTTTTATATAATGAATGAAACCATAGCCAGCTGGTAGTGTTGTCTAATGCTCTCCTGGCTAGCTGCTATCCTCAAGAATCTGTTACTAAGCTCCAATTAGTGTGTTCTGCCAACCTCACTTGAGAGCCAGTTTCCTATTCCAGCGCAGCGTGGCGCCGCCATCGTCACTTTACATTACGTGACTTGCAACCTTACGCTACGTAAAAAAAACTTGCTTCGTAAGTCTACACTGAAGTTACAAATTCAAATGACATCTTCTAAACTGCACACAGGTCATTGTCCTAGAAATCCAAATGGTTACATAATGTAGGAAACTGGTCTAAACACCTTTAGATACGGTTTTTGTCTTACATTATCACATCCACACCACGTTTGTATGATGAGCTACGATTTCTACAGCGTCAATTACTTGCGCAACTCATTTTAATTCACTTGTTTATGTCCTGTCATAACTTATAACTAATTGAAACAACTAGAAAACCAGTATAAGGCTGTGAGCACCAAAGGCCCATTGAAAGCGTAGAAGTGGTTTCCTCGACATAATTGTGGAATCGTCAAGAAAACCGCATTACGGCTTATGTAAGCATTACGTAATTAACCACGTAACGTTCCATGTGGCAAGTTTAGTTTAATCTCGTTTTATGAATTACTTTGCTATGATATGTATGTATGTATGTAGATTTATGCACTATCGCCCCGAAAGAAGTAAATGAAATATTTAGATACAAGAAACTTGCCACTCGGCTTCACTTATGCAAACTTTAACACCCTTTTCGACCCTCTTATGGGGGTGATTTTTAAGAATTCATTACTTAATTCTTACTGAAGTAATATAAGAAACTTCTATGCAAAATTTTATGCTTCTAGACTTACAGGCTTTGCAGATATCAATTATAATTATAACCAAATTATATATTATTTTATTTTATTCCATTGACATTAAAAAGAAAAATACCCCATGAAATGCCTTATTCGCAATATGATTTAAAAAAATAATGTATGTCAATGAAAATCGAGATTGATAAACCACAGATAAGATACATAATTGAATATCCTAAATCATCAACATTATAATTATTATAATAATAAATCATAAATAGGCACGTATTATAATTCCAGGTATAGGTCTACCAGAATCTGATGGCAAAAAGGGAAAAAAGAAATTGACGCTAGCAATACTGGGGGAAATTGGAGTAAAACGTTTTGATACTTTTTTTCCCTATAGTGGCTGATTCTGTGTGTGATACATGCAAAAATAAAAATTTATCCAATGATCAAGGATAATTTTTGAAAATCTTACTGTGGCATATGTGGGGTCCGAAATTTAGATGAAAACTCCAGTTACTCTGTCCATGAGTTTATTAATTAATGAAAGGCTTTCAGAACTTGAAAATGGTTCTAAATACTGCACATCCATAAAAAAGTCTTCAACGGTAGAGGAAGACGAGGAAGACGCAGTATTTATGATAAACCTTTCCTCCTGCATCTTTTATCTGAATAAAATTAAGCCTATTAAAAATATGTACATAATTATTTATTAAAATATATTAAGTAGTTGCGTAATTTATTTAAATATATAATTGCTACGCTTAGTTTTATTTTAGTGATTTGAAGAAAAAACAGGCTGCATCAAAAAAAAACTTCAATAAATTTACTAGGCTTGTCGTCGTCATCGTACCCTGCAGCGCTGATAAGTTGCTTATATATATAAAAAAACTTACCTTATATACGGGATGTTTGCTGGCACGTGGTACTTGGAACCAGGATCGAAGTCCAGCTCTGACCGCAACACCGGTGGCTTGATACCCTGGTACTGCTCTCTGTTGAAAAAACAACAATAAGCTATTAATTATGTATTCGTCCAAAAATATTCATTAAAGTCTGCAGCGTCGTTGTAAACACTTATAATAGCTTCACTTGTTACTAACTGACAAAGTAATCAAATCTTAGAAGTCAATTTTAACCCAATTTTTAAGTATCGTATCGACTTGAAACTTTGTATGTATATGTAATCGAGATGACAATAGAATAATTTGATATCATCGACCTGATTTGATGATGGAACCAGAAGAAGGGCAGTGGAACTCTTCAATAGCTACTAGTAAACCAATCGAGATTGGGCTCATTTGATTCGTTTTGACGAGTCCAATAGATTAAGCTTGGTTACGAGGATCTGATGATTAAGCCAGGAGGTGGATAGAGGAACTCTTCAGTGGCTACTAGGAAATCCCTCGAGTTTGGGCTCATTTGATTCGTTTCGTCGAGTCTGGAGTCTGAGGGAACTGGCTCTAAACTCTATCTAAAGCAGTCAACATGTAAGTTTGTGCAGTTCCAATGTCAATCGTATCCGCTCTTAGGCATTACACGGGAAGCAGAAACTATGGGAACCACTTAACCCACTCATGAAATGGTATCAAACTTACAACATACGTTCCCATATTACAGAATCAGCCGTAAGCAACACTAGATGCGTTTTTAATGCTTGAGTTTCACAAATCGACAGTTTGTTAATCCATACGTGATTTTAAAGTTGAGTAATATTTGTAGAGTGCTCTGTAATATGTAACACTTCTATGGGTAGCATTGTTTATCTTGTGGATAGGGGAAAAGAAATAGCGATTAAAAAGATTGATCGAAAAATATCTAATCCACCATAATCATTTGACGACCGATGTGGCGCAATGGGCGAATAGGCGACTGCGAAGCGTGAGGTCGCGGGTTCAATTTCCGCTACAGGACAAATATTTGTGCATCGAAAAAAAACCCTCATGTATTTGTTCTGTTTTTAGGTGTTTTGAATCCCCAATCCGCGTAGTATCTGACACCTTAGATGCAGGATCCTAGTTAGGGGTCAGAGCCTATACGATTGTGTGGGCTTTATTTATTTATTGTATTCCCACACAAGTGCCAACATGTTGATTTATTCCAAAACAATTTAAGAACAATCTGCAATTACTTTATAGTACACTTAAGCCACAATTAAATGGTTAGTGTTTTGGTAATTAACATAAGCTTTCTATTTGTTGTACAATAAATAATCATCAGCCTATTACGTTTCTACTGCTAGGCCACTGGCCTTTTCTCTGAGAGATTATGGGTCCTAATCTATCACGCGGGCTCAATGCGTGTTGGCAGATCTCCCAGTTCTAGTGTTGGAGTTATCAAACCGCCTTAAAGCCTCGAAAATATTCTAAAGACTACTATTCTCGTTCGCTAATATCTCATGTATACTTACTTCGTGCGGTCAAAAAAGTATACAGTGGACGGCCGAGTGGCCGTCGCCCTGTCAGCCGTCGCAGATATCGCTGGAAAGACGAAGTCACGAAGGATTTGCGCGAGCTCCAGGTGGAGGACTGGCAGGAGGTGGCGCAGGACAGAACGAAGTGGCATCTTTTGTTATCGGAGGCCAAGACTCACTTTGGGTCGTTGCGCCATCTCAGTTAGTTAGTTACTGACTTAAGAATGCAATACATGATTGGAATCGAAATTGAATTTCTAAGACAAAAACCGGGACCAATGGCTGAATGTGCCATTTATAGCACAGAAGCATCTAATTTATAGTTCAAAATTCCACGTGGCATTAAACTGTAAGGGTAAACGTGACGTTATCCATCAAGCGAGTGACTAGACAATAGACAATAGGCAATACTTTTCTCTTTTTTACTTGCTTGTCTCGTAAAAAAAATGCCTTTGTTACATTTTATGGGGTAGCGTATGACCAAAGTTATGTAATGTTATGTGAAACCACGCTGGATTGGGAACTGGCTCTCAATAAGGTCACCAGAACATAATTACCTACACTAATAATTTGTAGGTGGTAGCCAAGCAGGCAATAGAAAATGCCCTACCACCAAGTTACAGTTGCATCACGATATGTCTTTCAGAAATAAACAAAATTTCAAGTTTCATATTCTATGTAAATTTTACGATCTACATTAAAGAGTAGTCTGCGTAATTATAAATTATATAAAACATGCTAATTATAAAGTCTAAATAATTAAATTTAGAAACTGGCATTAGAGCTACAAGGTGCAATTAGCTAACATGTATAAGTACAATAATAAATCAGGTTTCTCTCCCCAGATCCCATAACTAGAATCCTCTAGGGTATCAGAAACTACCCGAACCTCAGAGATCAACAACACCCAGACACGAAACAAATACCTACTTGCGTTAAAAGTGTATGTTGCAGTACGTATTAGATATATATATATTAACTCTTTGGTAAATACCATACAGAGAAATTTAAACCTAGACAAACAAAAAGGCGGTTTTATAGGTGGAAGCGATCTCTTCAAGACAACCAAAAAGTGTTGTTCATTGGGCAATAAAGGCTGGACGATTAAATTCACAACTATGTGAGAAATATAATGTCGTTTAAATGTATCCGCTATCGCCCATACCTTTCGCCATACACAAACTCTCGATTTTAACAGGGAATTGAACCTGTTACCAGCAAGTCAAGGCCGGCTGTCGACCGCTACCATCGCAACTACTGAACTAGTTATGAAATGGTGAGTATAGTACATATATTATGTAATATATAATATACTGATTGGAGAGCATGATGTCTTAAAATTGTTGCAGAACGTTTTGAGCAAGGATACAGTAACATTTGTACATTTGTACTATCTGTTTCTCGTGGTTTCGTCCACGTGGACTGTATTTGTCCTTCTGCAAGGTTGAAATTATATCCATACGAAATGTAATCAAAGTCAGTCAAGCCGTTAGAAGGATATGGACGATGAACACACATTTTGTATGAAATACGCATAATCTTAAGTGACGAAGTGGTTGCAGGTGGTGCTGCGCTTTGCCCGGGTTGGAAAATGGCTCTCAAGTGAACGGAACACACTGATAGTCACAGATTCTTAACTTGATATTAGTAGCTAGCCAGGCGAGTAGCAGAAAATGCCCTCCCTCTAAGCTAGGATTTCACCAAGTTTCCCTTCACCGAAAGCTCAAGATCATCGCATGATTTAAACCTACGACCTAATGGTTGTTATTCGAATTCACTACCGTCATTGCTTATATTTTTACAAACCAAATAAACATAATACTTAGAAAACATATTTCTACTCTATTTAAATAGTTAAATGCTAAGATAAATTACAACGCGCAACGCAGATATTACACATAACCTCTTACTAGATGCTTACAACACTACAATGAGATCACAAACTTCACGTTAACGATCGTAACTCGACGATTAATCTATAACCAAACAGGTAAGTAAGTAATCTTCTGCATAATTCAATGACCTAGAACGCTACGCATAATTTGACAGAGCATCAGACTGTGAACGTTATGTCATACATTACGTGAGTTGGGTGTAAACAATGTGAGGGAGGGGCTGCAAACGAGCGACTTTAAAGTTTCCGATATAAAGTTGCCGTTACGAAGTCAACATAAGTTCCTAATCCAGATGCAGCGTGGCGCCATTTTCCTTTATTTATTTTTAACTCCTTCCTTTATTTTCTTTTATCTCCTGTGCAAAGTGAACATCGCATGGATTAGGAACTATATGTTATGTACTCATCGTTACTTATGATCGGGTGACTTAACGTCAAGCACTACAGTATGAAAGTGGTAAAGTTTTCTAGTTTAATAGAATGGAGTGACGATGCAATGTGTGACAGCCGTAACAATTTCAAAAAGGGCACAGTGACTATGTCTGAGTAAAATCGAAAACCTAAATTGAGCATTTGAATTAAAAAAACCAGCACAATAATCAACTGATTGTAGCATCACCAGTGGTCGCCACAAAAAGTAGCTCGTTTGCGTTGATTCATAAGTAGAATGTAGTTGAACTCGTTCTAGGCTTATTTATACACTGCAGGCGATCTGATACTTTGTAAATCTTATCTTGCTCAAGCAAGCATATTGTACAATTTATGCTCCTATTAAAAGCATCGCGTGTTACAATTACATATTAATTTGACTTGACCGTTATTCGAAGCTTATTTAATTGAGATAGGCACTACCGTTCCCGCCTTGATCTTTTCTCTCTTTCTTCCTTATATTTGTGTCTCTTTCCTACACGTCACTTCCGCTTGGCAGTGGTGGGGAGTGTCGTGCGACACGATCCACCATCTTGGATTCATTGGCGTCTTGTTTCCCGCCGTGTTCGGAGGTACCAAGTATACCGACACTTACCAACAAGACCTACCTACCTATTTATAAAATTATATCGTTACGTTATTTCAATTTAAAATCCAACGGTTTTTCTCTTTCTCAGTATTTTAAAAAAAGTGAGCTAAAAGATACGGTTTTTTAGAATAAAAGTGAATTTAGTACCTACCTGCAAGCATGGAATAAAACAATACCGAAAAGACGGTACCTGAAATGCTTCCAGGCCCTTCTTTGTCGACTAAACGGCGAGGAAGGTCGAGTAGTAGTTCGAGTTCTAGTAGTAGTAGCTCCAGTAGTTCCTCTTCTAGCGGAAGTAACCCAAAACGAGGTCGACGCAAAAGGAAAAGGGGAGGCAAGCGTAAGCATCACTTTGCTCGTAAGTTTCAGAAGTTATCCAAGGAATTACGCAACCTTCGTCATCAAATTAATTCCAAGGATGGCAGTTATCATGTGAGTACTAATTTCGATAATGACGCTATTTCGCTTATGTCTGGAGTTAGTGAAAATCTTTACGAACAGCTGCTCGATGTTGAGCCTGATAAAAATTCACACTGTAACAAAGAGTTCACTTTAGCATTTGAGACTAAACTAAAGGAACCCTCGCATCCCAAGACTTCAGAAGCATATTTAAAGATGTTATGTGAGCTTCAACATTTAGATAAAAGTGGCTGGAATGAAATAAGGTACTCTGATACCCAAAAGTTATACAATCATTCGCCAGGATTTATCGACATTGAAATGAATGAGGAAGTTAAAGCTTATGAGTCATCTCGTCACCTCATTCACGCTGATAAAACTTTCGCAGCCTTGACTATGTGTGTGCTTAAACAAAGGGATTTTTTTGCAAGGTACCCTTCAAAATCTGTTGCAATGGGCGAAGAATGGCGAATCTCTAAATTATGAGGACCTGTTTGAAAAGGTTAACGATCTTTTTTCCACAGGTGACCTTCATAAATGTTCCTCAGATTTATTACAGATGATCTGTGGTCACCGTGCCGAAATAATTCAAATGCGGAGAGATCTTGTCACAAAACAGGCGAAGGACCCTCTGATAAAGGCCAGTTTGAGGAAGATTCCGCCGACATGTAACAACCTGTTCAATGCAGAAAGGTTTACAGCGACAGTTGAGAAAGCTGGTGGTGTGAGGAAATGTTTTTGGCCAACTCAAAGGGTTAATGCCTCTTCTGCCTCGCAGGCGGAGTTCAAAAAATCTGGTGACCCCTCGCAGGGGTCATCGACATACATAAAACCCTCGCAGGGTTTTTCTCATGCAGCTCACGCATACCAACATAATAATGCACGTGCACATTGTGCCAATAATTATCCACCTCCGCAAGGTGGTTATAATGCTCATAGCCTTACGACTCAATCGGTCGCACCGAATAGTCGCAATAGTTTTCATGGCTACCCTACCCGAACGACCCCGAGCCAGCAAAACCAGTCAAAGTATGGCCGAAAGCGCGCGTCATCGCCATCTCAACAGAACAAGGACAACAAACGGCGTAAGTATTGACTCAGTGCCGTTCAGAGCGGGCCGCCTTGCACAATTCGATAACATTGGGAGCAAATGCACCAGATTACCTACATCCTAAAAATATTATCGGGGTACCGCATACCGTTTTACAAGAAACCACCTCTTGTACATGCACAAGCTATCGGCATCGATCTAAAGGTGCCAGAATCTGCCGAAACGACATCGGTCATAAACAAATTAAAGAACAAGGAGTATTACCGCTTTTAAGTACTCATCTGAACCTTCTGAGCCTTCTCCATACCTCGCGCTGCCACAGACAACTTCATATGGTAGCATCACAATCAGAGGTGGGCGTTTAAACGAAAAGCGATTTAAAAAAATAAGCGGGCTTATGAAAATAAGCAGACTCCGTTTAAACGTTGACGGCTTTTTTCGAAAGTCCATACAAATGCAAACCTTATTCCAATACAGATACAACTCAAAAACGTCGCTCTTCAAAATAAGCGCATAAGCGTCCGTCTAAACGTTGACAGCTTTTTCCCAAAGTCAAAACAAATGCAAACCTTATTCCAATACAGTTACAACTCTAAATTTTAAAAAAACTCACTTTTTTAAGCGGTTTATTAAATAAGCAAATGCGTTTAAACGTGTTGTCAATTTTAAGCCGTTTATCACATTTTGAATCACAATTGGAATTGTAAGCACCCATCACTGATACATTTGCCATCTTCGTTGCAACCAAACATACATTTTTGCAATGGTAAAAGTCAAGCAAGATCATTGTCAGCTCCTAAAGCGGAAAACTATATTGATTCAGAACAACAACAACAACTCGGTAGTTGCATATCTCCGCCATGAAGGGGGCATCAAATCGACTCCACTCTTGGATTCGACTTACAAACTGAACAATAGAGGATCACGACATTCACCTGAATGCATTTCATATTCCCGGAATTTACAACGGCAATGCCACCGCTTGTCGAGAATGCGTGCTACCCCAGAGAGGCACCTGTCCCCAGAATGCACGAAGAAAGTGTTCAACAAGTGGAGAATACCAGTAATTGAACTTTTTGCGTCCAGCCAAGCACATGTGGTGATGAACTACGTGTCCTTAGATACGACCGACGACCAATCCATCTTTCGCAATGACTTCTCACAAGATGTGGAATTGCCATCTGGCTTGGGTGTTCCCCCTGCATTTTATGGTTCCCAAGGTTCTGAGTCATCCACCACCGAACGTCTACGACCCCTGGAGCTGTGGAAATGTGGGAATGGTCGAAGATGTTAACAGCATGGAGTAGTAGTCAGTTAGAGCTTCTAGGGGAATCGTGGCAGCCTTCGACTCGAAAGGTATATACTGTCGCTTGGCTCAGCTGGTGCGAGTTACATAAGGTTAACCCCTTATTTCCAACACCGAACGATTTAGCAAGATTTTTATCCAATCTTCACCTAGTTCATAATTTGTCATAGAACTCAATTTTTGTCGCACAAGTCTGTGGTCTCCACCCGTTGTAACCCAGATACATCTGGACAGTTAAGCTCTCCTGCTCTAGTAAAGCATGTTTTAGAGTCAATAATAGCATTACAAAAACCGATTACCTGTGTCGAGGCCCCCGTTTGAAACATAGATGATTTGGCTAGTTTCTTAAATAATTGCAGCAATAATAAAAATCATATATTTCAAGTGCAGAGACCTACACTGCTCCTATGCTCTGGGAGAAGAATCCGCAACTTAACCCTGTTCACAGCTGATTCAGATAATGTGAGTAAATTAGTTTTCTGGCCGGCTTTCGGATCAAAAACTGATTCCGCCGATTATAGACAGTCGGGATGTAGATTGATTTCTAATCAAATTAACGAAAAATTAGACCCTGTTTTATGGTGTAAGCATAAATAATCTCACTTCTTAAAAATCGCAGAAGTGCTGCAAATTCGAATAATTTGTTTATGAATATCAAGGACGAGCCTAGATCAGCATCAAAACATTAATAGCAGGCTGGATTATGTCCTTAGTGGTAAAAGCGGGCATAAAAGGGTCTCCTGGGAGCATTCGATCAGTTGTTGCCTCAAAAAATTAGCTTGATAATTTATTACATAGAGATATCCTGCCAAGGGTTAATTGGCCCTCCAAAATACGCTTTGCAAATTTTATAAATGTAAAGTTAAACCTTTTTCTAACCGACCCTCGGTTACTGCGTGGTTCAATCATTTGACTAAATACTGTCTATACTTAGTATTGATAGTTTAGAAGTGTTTTTAAGTAAAGCAAAATATGTTTATTTTTACAACCTTTGTAACGTTTCATTTATGTTGGCACCTAGCTACATAATTTATAAATAGATACATATTCATTTTCTAACCAAGTGATCATACTTTCACATTGGCGTCTCCGTCACTTCCACCAGGCGATAACAAACACGTCTCAATTAAATAAGCTTCGAATAACGGTCAAGTCAAATTAATAGAAGCGTTTTACCTACCAATAAAACGCTTATTAATTTACTTACCTTATTCGAAGCTTAGAGTCAAGCTCTGCCTGGTAATTAAACTCAATGAATCCAAGATGGTGGATCGTGTCGCACGACACTCCCCACCACTGCCAAGCGGAAGTGACGTGTAGGAAAGAGACACAAATATAAGGAAGAAAGAGAGAAAAGATCAAGGCGGGAACGGTAGTGCCTATCTCAATTAAATAAGCTTCGAATAAGGTAAGTAAATTAATAAGCGTTTTATTGGTAGGTAAAACGCTTCTATTATTTTTACCTTGTTACTAGGGCGAAGACGGTAAAAAAATGTATTAGGAATCTACAAAATGACCCTTATTTACAACGGTCGTAACTATTTATTTGTAATCTGTTCACAGGTTATATTTTTATAGTAATTCGCGAACCTGTCGTAAAGTAACGATGTGGTCGAAGGAGCAAGCCTGCAGGGACATACGGATAGATGACAGATTTTGAACTGTCAACGTACAAATTCAGATCAAGTGTTCACTACAAGTTACTAGGTAATAAGTGACGATGTGGTCGAAGATGACGCTACGCCACACCTGGCCTGGGAACGGCTCTCAAGTGCGACTGCCAGAACACACTGATAGGCGCTTCGCGACAGATTCTTGACTAAAAAACGTTGCAGTACTTGCAAGTTCTTTTTTTTAGATTACATAAAGAAGTACTGACCTCAGCCTCCACCAATGACAGTTATACTGCTCCTTCCTAACGTCTCCAGTGAAGACGTCCCACCTCCACCTGTCCATCACCATCGCGAACGGTAGGAAGGCCAGCTTGTCCATCGCCTGGGTGAAGAGATAGTTGATGTCGTGGGCTGTGTCGTCTACCGAACGCTGGACGAGGCCCAGGGTTTGGAGGTGGCGAGGCGATGATACGGACATGGCTATGGCCTCGCCGATGGCTTCGTGGAAACCTGTTGACAATGATGTTTGAGTTAGACCTTTTGTGAGAAGGCATTGTAGTTATGATTATAGTAACAGCGGTGTAGCGTCGTGTCAGCTTCGGCCACATCATCACTTAATGTCAGATGACTAGTGGTGAAACGCAACGTAACCTGTTACACGTTATGAATAATTATGTGGTTATTGTTTTGTTCATATTACTTTCTTTTGGGTGAGCATTGCCATTCAACGGGGTAATGCGGTTAGCATTTTGGGAACGTTCCCAACTTTATTAGATATTTAGATGAGTCGTTACATTGTTTAGTTTGATAGGTAGTTTTATTTGGAGCATTAGTTTAGTGTCTTTATTTATCTTACTTAGGTTTATTAGTTAAATATAAAGCTTTTTTGTTTTCAAGTTCTTGATCACTTTATGCTTTGTGTACAATAAATAAATTTCTGCTCAATTTTTCGAGGGCGTTAACACAGTTTGATACTTCTGCAGATGTCATTGTTTCTCAGTTTTTTATTTCTTACTGAATAGAGTTCGATCACAAGTGACGATGTGGTCGAAGGTGGCGCTACGCTATTCCTGGATTGAGAACTGGAACTGTTAGAACACAGTGATAGAGTAAAATTAAATAGGGATTGTAACGCACATATAATATGTTATCATTCCAATAAAACGATAAAGTTAAAGAGATTAACAACTTTACTTCTAGATTAAAGATCTTTGAAACGCTCATCAAAAGACGGACAGATGCGTTCACATAACCAATTGTTTAACCTAAACTCGTCTTGTACTACAACTAGGGCATCATAAAGCTAAACAACCGCTATTATACCAGAACAATGCAGCAATTGCTTTGTTTGTACGCCATTTAATTAACAATAAGCGCGTCGCGACGGCGTGCGTCCGACTTCCGAAGCTTGGCGCTTGTTAACAAAGTTATGTCATACAGGTTTGTGGATCACACGCATTTTTGTACCAAGTAACAAGACGGTAGTTGGTTCCGTATATTTCTTGCATTTATTCTCTTACTAGTTGCTAACTCTGTGAGCTATGTTGGTTAAATATGTTAATCTTACTAATATTATAAACGTGAATGTTTATGAGTATGGATGGACAGATGTTTGTTACTCTTTCACGCAAAGACTACTGAACGGATCTGAATGAAATTTGGAACCAAGATAGCTAATACCCTGGATAAACACATAGGCTACTTTTATCCCGGAAAAGATTCCTGCAGGATAACGGGAAGAAGCGGGTGAAACTGCGGAGCTCAAGTAATAATATAAATATATTCCCTTGGGTTCAAATTATAGTGTCAAGACGAAACTTCGTCAATATCGGTTAAACGGTTTAGATGTGAAAATGGAACAAACAAACAGACCAACGCTCGAAATTAATAATCGATCCTGATCCGTTATCCGCGGTTTGGCATCGATATGTGATATCATAATATGTCATTTCAGTAGGTACTAGTGCTTGACATATTACTACTAAAATGACATGACATATCGACCCAAAACTGCGGATAACGGATCAGGATCGATTATTTATTTCCGGCGAATGTAAGTTTTGCATTTAAAATGTTGTAATAAGTCGACTACGATGACTAGTACTCGAAGTCTGATTTCGATTAGCTCAAAATGTATTGTATTTTATGTTTTCACAACAAAACCAACTTCAACATTGTATACAACTTATTTGTATATAGAATTGATTATGACTTTATTATCAGCCAATAAACATAGCTAGTTAGGGTAAAGGCGGGATAGATGCCCTACTTTTTGAAATATACTCCTAATTTAAAAAATATTAATGTTATATAAATAATGTCTATTAATGTAGCTAGTTTAATTCTTTATCTTTAACTGTGATTTGTCTTTTTGGGCCTATAAATTACAGATTTTGCAGATTTTAGCTTTTTGTGGATCTCGATTTTTGAGGATAGATGCCTTCCCGTATGGATAGTTGCCCCACCATGAAAATACTAAGAAGGATAGATGCCTGTGGCGCGGGATAGACGCCCTTAATACTGTAAAATTATAATAGTTTATTTTTGTCTTTGTCTTTATTTTATTTATAATGAAAAGCATTTTGCAGTTTTTAAAATCTTTTAATTTTCATCGTTACAATTTAATTCTAGTTATGAGATCAAATAAAATTGTCATGATAAAACTCTAAAATAATTTGTTCAACAAAAATAGAAATTCTAAATTCTTATTATAAAATATTAATTATTAAGTTTCAACACACATATTCAAAAAAGCCATTACTTAAAAAATTTAAATAACACAAAAAGATCTTCATTTTGTAATTCTACTGAAATGATACTTAACCGAATAGAGCTTTCAGTTTTCCACATCTTGGGCAATAATTTCTGAAGAATGTACATGTTTCATGTAGCCAGTTTTGACACTCTACACATTGAATCCAGTCGGATTGAGACTTCGTTTGTTTATAATTTTCAAAACATTCTGTGCAGTTATCTTTGCTAGTATCTTTAGGCTTATCCTGTCCATCTCTTTTAGTTCTCTTTACCGGCAAACCTTTAGTTTTCTTTCCCGTAATATTATACTGAGGTGAATTGTCTGCGTCTTCACTATTTGAATAGAGAGTATTTTGGTCCATTTCCTCGAAAGCTGACTGAAATTATTCTGTAGTCCAAGAACATACTCGAGCTCGCATTCCTTCCTTTCTTTTGTATTTTCGTGACATAGTTCTGCTACAATCAGTAAAAAGTCTAAATATAAATATACATAAACACATAAAAATATAATCGATCATAAAAATGTGTTCAATATATATTATGTTCAAAGAACATACAATAAAACATGGTGAATGGAGGGTTAGATGCCCATAGGGGCACCTATACCGCGGAAAATCAGGGCAACTATCCTTTTTGATAGGGATAGATGCCCAAGTGGTTTTTAAATAAATAAAAAACAAAAGGGCTACTATTTCCATCTAGATGCATACTCGATGAATCAGTCTATTGACTTAATAAAAAATATAACGGAATTAATAACTAACTATAAAGTTATACAACAGCAAATACTTACCTTTAAAACTTTGACGTGTTTGTTAAGTTCGCCGCGAAGATAAATCCACACACAAGCTAAACGCATCTTCACCGCACCACGGCCCGTGGCTAATTGAGGTGCGGGGTACCTGCGGCTCTTAGTTATACTATTGTTTCTTAGTCGCGATTTTGGGATGTTAGGTTTTATGAAACTGAGGCATCTATCCTACTGAGGCATCTATCCCGCCTTTACCCTACTGTTATAGCCAATCCGCAATAGACGCTGGCGCGCACGCGCCGAGAGAAAGCGATCGCGGAAGTAAGACCAAATCCCGATTGATTGAACTTAACGTAATATACAACATAGCAGAAACCGGTCCAGCTAAACAGAGGCTTGTTAATATTATCTCTTGAGAATGGAGTTCCAGAACTTTCGGTTTAAAACAAAATTAAAACAAAACTAGCGGCCCGTTCTGGCTTTATACGGGTTCATTTTTTAACCGACTTCAAAAAAGGAGATGGTTCTCAATTCGACTGTGTTTTTAAAATGTTTGTTAGCTCAGAACTTTCGGCTGGGCGCACCGATTTTGATGACACTTTTTTAATTTGAAAGCTGGTGCTTCCCGTGTGCTCCCATTTCAACAATGGCACCTATGAAAAAACTTTTGTAGTCGATTTTTTTGTTCAAATTTTATATTTATAAGCAATTTGTTTCGCAGCGCATACGATGAAATTTTTACACCTTGGGTTACATATTAAAGTTTTAGTAAGGATCCCTATTTTTTTCTAAGAACAAATATGGCCTCAGAGATGGTGGAGCATTCCAATGGTGAAAGATTTCTGTAGTTTTTGATTTTATTCGTTACAAACATACAAAAATACAAATCTTTATAATATTAGTGTAGACATAGATTATTTCAACAAAATAATCACATATTTTTACCTTTTACAAGGTAGCGTTTGACCACAAAATCAAAAAAAAAATCGAAATCAATAGTGTTTTATTCAATAGGATTCAATAGGATACATTGTGATCACTCGAAAACGTCAAATTTCAAAATAAGTTACGCCTGTTCCAACCTCCTTACGCCGGCAAAACAACAGGCAAGAAACGCTCGGCAGGTAATTTTTTTTCGCACAATAACAACACAATAATACCTATATATTGGGTAAGTTAATGGCATTTAGTAATAAATTTCGTCTCACACGCATCATTAACTACGGTCAAGTTAATCAAAGTCGATGACTCGTGAAACGCAGACGAGCTTGTACCTAATATGGTAAATAAAAGAACAATCTAGAACAATCATTGAACTTGGCCCCGTTTGACCGCTAGCGGGTACAAAAAGTTTGGCATCGCAGATGTTGCTTTCTCTAGATGCTGTAAACCTCTCCGCTAGAGAAACTAAGAGGCGATTTAATATAAATTACATATTTAGGGTTCCAGTATCAAATCCTGTAACTATACTAGGGGAGTACAGGATTTGATAGTTTACAAAAACTATAAAAAAAATTCGTTTCCTTAATCTATAGGTACATTTTATTTTCAGCGCGCCTTACCGAAACTTGGAGGGATAGGAAATACGGATAATTTTAAATCTTATTATTCGTATACCAACAAAGTTATCGAGTTACTTTTTTAATTTAGGCAGTACGAGTTGTCGCTTTGGCGGTAGTAAACGTTGACGTTTACGAAAACTTTTTTAGTTTTCAATACAGTTCTCAATAAAAGAGCTGACCCGAAACGTTTGTTTTTCCACCATGAATGGGACATCGGAACGCCTGGTCGTTCTGTGATGGAATGGTGCTAATTGACTAAGTCATGCAGTTCTTGTACACACTCTCCGTAGTATAAAGTATGGACATATTGGTCTATTTTGATCCCCCACAATCCCCACGTCAGAGTCGTAGGAAGCCGATGGATGCAAATGGCCGTTCATGGTGGCATTGAAAAGGGGCCTATATTCATCAGTGGACTTCTTCCAGCTGATGATGATGATGATGATGACTATCCTCATGTACCCATGAATCTGTCGCCAAGCAACTATCGGTGTGATCCGGCTTGTCTCTTCTAGTAATATATACCTGCGGACTCAGACCTCAGATGCGCATGAGTTGCGCAACTCGATATCTACCATACTACCGTACCGTAATAGTAACTTAGTACTGATTTCCGTGAATTTCTTGCAATCTATATGCGTAGTAGATACCTCCACCTAAGAAAATAACATATGATAATATGTATGCTGATATGTCTACGGAGCGGTGGTGGCCAAACGGTAACACGTGCGCCTTAGAGGCGTCGACGCGATGTTCAAATCCCATCTCGCCCCTGCATCGGACTTCATAACTAAAATGGTGGAGGAAAACATCGTGAGGAAACCGGACGTTCAAGAACCACAACATTCAAGGGCTGACATCTACTAACCGGCACTGGGATAGCGTGGCAGATTATGGCCCATACTGTGTCCCAGCAGTGAAAATGTAATAGAACCTGTCTTCCCGTATTTGTATCGACAATCGACTCGATGTAGCTCTCATTGCATCGCATCGCTCCATGACGTAGGTACGAGTACATGCAATTTGAATCGACAATCGACTCTATCGCTCGAATTGCGTCGCATCGCTCCACGAGGACGTACCTACATGTATGCAATTGGAATCGACAGTCGATTCGACACCGCTCGAATTGCATCGCATCGCTTCATGACGACGTACATCTATGCAATTTGAATCGACAATTGACTCGATATAGCTCGAATGGTATCGCATCGCTCCATGAGGACGTAGGTACATGTATGAATTTTGAATCAACAATCGACTCGACACTTCTGGAATTCCATCGCATCGCTCCATAAACTCGAATATCGCTCAAATCGCATTGCGTCTTAAGGAATGTCCCTTGGAGGTAAAAAGGGTCGCATAAAGTAGGTTATTACTGCCACTTACGATTCATGGTAACGTATCACTTGCCCTACATTTATCGCTTGGCTAAAGCAATGCTTCTAGTAGTTCCCAAGTACGTTTTCTATAACTTAATTAAGGTTTTCCTTGGCACCGACCTAATTCATTTCGTTCTTGTCATCGTGAAGAATAGTCCATTATATATATTTTTTTAATAAACACAATGAAGTGGCCTCATTTTGAGATAGTGCACATTGTGATTCTATTTTGCGTTGTTCACAATGGTAAGTTTGAATTATTATATTTCAATTGATTATTTCAGCTGCAACTCGTGGTTTCGTCTTATCCCGCAGGATTTTTTCCGAGATAAAAACTAGCTGATGTGTTAATCCAAGGTTTATGCTATCTTCGTTCCAAACTTCACTCAAATCCGTTGAAGCGATTCGACGTGAAGGAGTAACAAACGTACACAGTCACTCACAAATTTTCCAATTTTTCCCGTTTTAATCGCGTGGGCTATAGTTTATCGTGATAAAATGTAGCTGAAGTGTTAACTCTAGGTATGAACTATCTCCATTTCAAATTTTATTCATACGATATGCTAAGCCTGGCTCTCAAGTAAGTCTGCCGGAACACACCATGATTATATAGGTTCTTAGCGTCTGACTTTACTAATCTAATAGCCAGGCCAATTTATACTGGAATATTTTTGAAAAATCGTATTTGCCCTAGATTTCGAGGTTAAATAGTAAACCACCGTGAACGATAATCCAGTACAAGAGTCTACGATTCTGTACGGTTTCTTTAATACCATTATCCTAACCTACTTTAGATACAAAATTAGGGAGGTTAAATGTATAAAACCACATTTAAGGCACATTGAGACAAGGAGAATTTCTTGCACGCCTTGATGCGATAATGTGCATGTAATTATCGTATATATGCGATCATCTCCAGGCGAGATTCGATTTTATGTGTTTACATTTTAAGCAATAAACATAAACTCGCATATGATTATGTCATATGATATCGTAAGGTAATAATCCCACGTGTGACCGTTTACACGATAAGATATAATGCGAGGCTATAATCGCTTGTTTAAACACAATTTCGTGCGATTTTATTCAAGTTCATTCGATTTTCGTACATCGATTATCGTTTCACCCAAGTGGCCCTACTGCAGTTTATCGCAGTAAAAAGTATCCAGTGTCCTTCACCAAGGTTCAATCTATACCCATCTCTATACCCAAATTTCATTAAAATCGCCATGAAAAGGTAACAGATAAATCTGAGTTTTCATTTCAAGTTCGGTGATCATAAGACAAAATATTCCAATCCTTGCTAAAACAACCCCCAGGGTTTTAAAAGTCGTTTTATTTCCAGCATCATCAATTTTCTGCTACGACTGTAACAGCGCTTTTGACCCTCGCTGTGGCCCTGAGTTCGACCCTTTCAGCCTGGGGGTAGTGAACTGTTCCCTGAAGGACCCCCCGGAGCACATCAACTACACTGAGTCCACTCTATGCCGGAGTATTAAGATGGAAAGTAAGTTTGTCTTCTGCCATTTCTTTGAAATGTATAGGGAGATTCTACAAGTATGATCGTAAACGAGGAAGAACTAAAATCACGGACATAGCTTTCAAAATTTGCAAGTTAAAGTGGCAATGGCAGACCACATCGCTCGACGAGCCAATAACCGATGAGGAAGAAAGGTTCTCGAGTGGCGACCACGAACCGGAAGACGTTTTGTAGATAGGCCTCCCGCTAGGTGGACTGACGACATCGTTGAGGTGACGATGGATGCAAATGGGGACAAGTAAGGTTAAGTCATACCATAGTTTATTAGCGTGTGCGTAAAATCTGTACGTCGAATTATAAGTTTATTCCCAGTTTCCCCATTAACCTCTCCATTATTGGGGACAGTGGGAATTATTTTCCTTAGCGTCCCCACTGATGGAAAGGAAAGCTGAGACGATGGGTTTTAGTTCAAAATACTTACTCCGAGCCAAAGTATAAAAGCATTTCCGTAGTGATAAAACTTTGATTAAGGATTGCATTTTACATAAGTAACTTTTGATCCAAGTGTAATGGCGCCCAAAAAATTACCTGCCGGGCGTTTCTTGCCTGTTCTTTTGCCCGCGTAAGGAGGTTGGAACAGGCGTAGCTAGTCATAAGATGACGTTTTACAGTGATCATATTATAACGTATCTTATTACATAAAGTTTTTTTTTTTGATTTTGCTCTTGGTTACAAACAGGGCATTTTTATTGTTTCCAGTTTTCGGTAAAACCCGTGTGGTCCGCAAATGTGGATACATAGAGGAAGCGCCAAGCAACTCTACCTGCCGCCGCGTGACCGGCGTCGGAGACGTTTTTGTAACGTACTGCGCCTGTAAAACCGATCTGTGCAACGCTGCAGTTTCACACCACGGCCGAGAGATGGCGCTATTTTCAATTTTACTATTGTGTGTTGTGGATAAGTTTTAGTGTCAAATTTTGTTGTGATTTAGATAGCATAAAGTGAGATTATGTTGTGGTTGATTGTTTTAAATATTTTTCCGACCTATAAAATTAATTTCTCATATTTATCATAGATAACTGTAAAGTAGGTACTTACATAAGTAGGTAGGTGTTCAGAAACAAACTTAATCATCATTAACGGCCTGCGATGTTTTGGTTCTTGGTCATGCCGGTTTCCTCATAATGTTTTCCATCACCGTTTTTTAACCAATGGGATATTATATTATACTAAAGTTACTTATTCATAGTTGAGGCACGTAGACGTATTTAGGGTCGTAGTATATTAATTAGCTCAAATCAAGTTTTTTTTATTTTCTTCTTCTTTTTCCCCTTTTATTTTCATAGTGTCGTAAAAATAGTGTCTTACCAGGGTTGGCACCATCGCGGAACACTTTCGGCTGGTTTTTGTACGCCAGGAAGTATTCGATGTGCGCCATTTCATGGTGAGCCGTCACCAAGTCTTTCATGTCCACGTGTGTGCACATTTTGATGCTGAAAATTAGGAAATTTATGATATGTGATATGATTTTACTAAAAAGGAAGATGAGTTAACTGCTCACGACATTCATGCTCTGATTTTTTTTAACCACTTAACTTAACTGACTTCGGTCACATAGGTGCCTATGTGACCGGTATATTCTTACCGGTAGTCATGTCTATTGCAAAAGTCCCAGGCGGACGGCTGGCAGTGGACGTGCCTCTCGTGGGGCTGGTCCAGCACGCTGAGCGCCCAGAAGTCTGTCGGCATGGCGGACATGTTCATCGATACGAAGAACTCCTCGGCCAGCTGGAAGATCGTCAGCGGGGTGTAGCCCTGGAAGCACGAAAAAGGGTGATTTAGTTAAGATTTAATGGAAAGGGAAAGGTTTAAGTAACGAGACGAGGAAGTCGCTCGCCTGATAGTAAGGTTCAGGCTTGCTCATCACAGTTTAGTGCAGTTCAGGATTGTGAACTTCATGAGTTCCAAATCCTATGCGTCAATCCAGAAAATAAATATAAATAGCGGGGATTTTTGACCTAGCCTCAAATTAAGCTCGAAACTAACTCATAAAAATCAATTTATTGCCGCTATATAGAAAGACTTAAGGCTAAAGGTTACATACTTCAGCATGTGTCACATTTCAATAGTAAATAATTATGTGAACGCAGCGTTGTTTTTCAAACTACCCCTATGAAGATTTTCAGATGAAAAATCACTTTAAAAAGTAACCTCTGTAATTCAGGGTATAAGCTACCTCCGTTACAAACTACATCAAAATAAGTTTAATACTTTTTGCGTGAAAAAAACATCCAGGACTTTTTTGGCGCCAATCGAATTGTCAACGTGAAAATTTTGTTTTTATTTCCAAAACTTGTGTTTCTTCGAGTGATAATGTGTAATATTGGTGGATTATTCACCATTATGTGTTCGTTAATGTGTACGAGTGTGGGAAATTGAAATAAAGTTGTGAAAGTGACTTTTCGAGTTGCTCCAAAAATGTCCGTATAAAGTTTAAGTAAAGCGCCACTACTTTACTTAAACACTATCCTCATCCCTTCATCTCATCATCATCATCATCATCATCACCATTTAAACTTGATTCAACTCTGAGTTGGAAATATTTTATACTTGACACTGGCAAATACACTAATCGAGTGACGCCATAATGAAAACAAAAAAAAAAAACAATCATCCATCCACCCTCAATAACTTTCACATTATAGGAAGTATAGAAAATAATAGATTACTTGTTGAACCATCTCCGGCGTCACATCCACCAAGGTCTTCCCAGGGTAAGGGAGCGTGAAGGGCACGATGCCCGACCAGCTCTGCCCCCACATGTCTCCGAGGATGTGTGCTGGGATGGGGGCGGAGCGAGAGATTCTCTCAGGACCGTAGGCCTCCCGGAGGCGGCGGCGGACGTAGGCGTGTAGGAGCTCGTAGAGGGGCTTGACCTGTGACGTTTAAAATTGGTAGGGTCAAACACTAACGATTTGAAAAAGATCCAAAATGATACAACTTCATTCAAGGCATCTGATGAAATAGGGATCCATAACCGTTCGTAGCCCCTTTCTATCTGTAAACAAGAGTTTCTGTTCATTTTTTTGGAAAGATGAAGCCACGAAGGACTTGCGTGAACTCCAGGTGGTAGACTGGCAGGAGGTGGAGCAGGATAGACTTAAGTATAGTCAAGAATCACTATGGGTCATTGACTGGCTGCGCCATCTCAGTTAGTTTTTGTTTTATTATAATAATGATGACAGAGATCACCGTAGGTATGGCTGCTAAATTAAATAAAGTCTCACTGCTTTTTGTTGGTGAAGAGATGCATGGTCCATTTAACATATTATTACTAGCTGTTTTTAGCGTGGAGATTGCTCTAGAATTTGTATCACAATGAAATAAAGTCTATGACTTGTTTGGCTGTGTTAACTAACAAAGAGAAAAAAAGGTATACCTGTTCCCAAACTTCATCTACATCTTGTCTCATATTCGGTGACTCGTAGGGGAACATCCAATATGCTGACGCGTCAGTGAAATCTGAAAAAGATGAATAAAATTTTTACCAACTATACCGACCCTCGAGAATCAAAATCATTTGAGATCCAAAACTGCCCTTAACATAACCTACATACAAATAATATATTATCACCATCAGCCTACTCTGCTATAACTCTGGCCTTCTTTCAGAGAGAGAGTATGGGACATATTCCACCACGCTGCGCCAATGCTGGTTGATAGATATAGCACACGCTTGAAATATTGCGGTTCTTGGACAGGCCGGTTTTCTGCTTATGCAGACTCAAACTTAATACGTACTAAACCCGTCTAACCTAGCCTGAAAACACTTACTGTTAAGCCTAGCAGCTTGATTGGTCAGATCCACCAGCTGCTCGTACAGGTCCCTGATCCTCCTGCCAGTGTTCCTCCTCCACTCGGTCCAGACGTGCTGGAGCTCGTCCCAGTCTCTGGAGTGGGACATGATAAACTGCAGCTCGGGCTGAAGGTGCAGGCCACACTTGAAAGGCTCGTTGTAAGCGCAGATTTCTGCTGTGTTGTAGACGGCTAGCATGTCGTTGATGATGCGGTTGTACTGGAAGCAGTAAATTTGTTTGCTGTTAGAATTTTATGGTGTGGACAAATCAGCTATCTCAGTGCCGCAGTGATACCGTTCCATAAGCAGTGTTGGTAATTAAGTCACAGAAAATGTCAGTTGAAGGAGTAGCCTCGACTATGGTTTCCAAGGATGTTATATACCCAGATGAAAAGAGACTATATATAATAGTGTTATACTATACAATGACTATAACAGACTATAATAATGATCACTCAGATGTTCTAAGTGGAATAGTCATTTCACAGCATATAATTGGAAAATTTGTAAAGATGCCACTGCAAGGAATAACTTACTCTATCAAGTTGATCAGGTGGCAACGCAGCAGGTCCGATGATGGAAAGAAACCTCAGCTGCCTGAACGTGGGCACGTCCCTGACAGCTCCACGTGGTAACTGCTGGGCGGCCTCCCATAAGCCTCGTTGGAAGAGAGTGTAGCGTTGCTGAGCATCCAACTGAAATTGATTAAGAACATATTAATTTAGAGTTTCTTTCATGAAGATGAATCTATAGAGAGCTGGAAAGATTTTTATTAGGATCCATAAAGCAAGTCACATCTGTTCTGTAAGTGAAACTTAGCAACGCAACAAACACACCACTGATGTTGTTAAAATGGTAGATGTAAACACTATTCTCTGACCAGTTCCGGGCACAGCGTGAGAAACCCAACAAAGACCTAAAATTAATAGACGACAGCTCAACCTCCTGACCTCCCAACATTAATCTTTCAATGTCCACCTCATTTCAATTCATCCTACGAGATGACAACAAAAAACAAACAATAACAATTCTCGTAAAGAAGCCAGGGTCATCTGTTAGTGCAATGTCGCAGTTGTTTGTGGTAGACCATTTGTCACCACCATGTTTGGGAATCGGAGGGTATTTGCTTTACATAATGGGCCAGACGTGGTGGGAATTGGTTTTTGAGATGGTGGTTTTATAGCATTGAAGAGGACGTGGTATGCCATGGTAAGTACTTGATCATTTTACGGAGAAGAAACAAGAACTATTAGGCTACTGTACGTGCTGGTACCTTTCACTTCAACTGCTGAAAAACGAAGCCTACCTACTACCTTCCTTTGGTTCGTTTAAGAGTACCTACCATTAATATTTTAAGATGCAATGTCGGAATGTTGATCAAATGTTATATAAGTGACGACAACACAGCAATATAGTCCTTGCGACCTGTTAGGTCATGAGTTAGTGCTTTTTACGAAGGAAAATATTGTCATGAAACCATTGCTTGGTGATACGAAACTTTCTAGCTCGCCGTACACATGTCGGTGTATGCCGGCAGCCTCACTTGAGATACCTGCAGAATAAGAACATACTTGAAAGCGAGTTTCAGGCGTGGCGTGGCATCTTCGACCACATCGTCTTGTGGTCTAACGCTACTAAAAGCAATTTGGTTCCGTAAAAAGTTAAATTTAAAAAAGAGCTTCAGATTGAATACAACATAGCTGGCAAGGCTATCCTGTAAAAGCGCAAAATTCAAAGGATACCTAATCCTCTGTGACTAATCTTTCCATCGCAACCTTCGTAAGGTCATCATAAGATTTACTGTTTTAAACTACCATGGTCAAAAACATTAGAATTAGGTTTTATAACGGGATAATTACCATGTATTTGTTTTTGTTTGAGTTCTCGATATTTCGGCACTGTTGCAAGCGCCATGATCACGAGAATACTAAAAGTTTCTGCGGGTAGGATTGTTGATGTTATAACGGGCAGACGTATCTATCTACCCGCTTCCTCGCACGTTTTTTGCTTACGATGACATTACCATTTTCACACAAGTCACTCGCAACTCGATTCAAATCTCGACACACAAAACTCACGGTATCCCCTCGCGAGCTATGACAGGTGTTTTTTCTGCTGTCACACAACCGCACCACTGGATTCCAGGCACTCGACAGTTGAAACCCGTCCTCTCGATTAAAGTTCTTATACTTGGTTATTTCTATCGCTTCTCTAACCAATCGAGGTATATAGTGGCGTTCTGTCGAGATTACCTGAGGGTTATGCAACTCAATCCAGTGGTTGGTGCCCGCCTCCAGAAGGTGTTTCGCTATCGCTTCGAAATATCGAGAACTCAAACAAAAACAAATACATGGTAATTATCCCGTTATAAAACCTAATTCTAATCATAAGATTTAATATAGGTAAAGAACTAAAAAACAATGTAAAAAAAATGGCCGGACACAATTTTGTACGACTAGTTGTGCTCCGCGGATTCGCCTCCGTAGACATTCCCACTGGAACCGTCCTAAACCGCTGAACCAATCTTGATGAAATTTTGGATGGAGATAGTATAAACAGTGGAGAAGGATATAGCAAAATTTTATCGTGATAAACTATAGCCTACGTGGAAAATCACGAGGTAAAGCTAGTTTTAACAAACGTAGAGATTAACTCATGATATACCTATCCGTAACGTCCTCTAATAACCTCAGATGAGTAATCGTTAATTAGACACCATTTACATTCAAGTTTATAATTACCGGTAGGCTAAAATCAGATGACATCAAAGATGACGTGGGTCTGAGAAGACAATGAAATTACAATTCTATGCTTAGTGCAATTTTACCCATGGATGACTAAGGTCGATGACAAACAACCGTGGACCATGAATCATCTGACAGGTTGCAATTTGAAGCGATGACAGCCTAGCTCAGTGGGCAGTATCCGTGAGTTAGTAGGTTCGATTCCATTATTGAGCTTGAGCGATAGTGGCCGAACGGTAACGCATGCGTCTTATAAGGCGCCAATACTGAATTCCAATCCTCAGGCACTAGTGTGAATTTGCCATCGCTCAAAACGGTGAAGGAAAACCTCGTGAGGAATACGGCATGTCCAAGAACCTGAACATTCTAGGGCATGCGATATATACCAACTCGCACAGGGCCAGCGTGGTAGATTACGTTCCATACTCTCCCTCTGAGAGATGGCTCGAGTCCCAGCAGAGAGAACGTAATAGGCTAACCGATGATGATAAGGAATGAGCTTGAGCCTTTCGGTAAAGGAATATATCGTGAAGAATCCGTAGCTGGGTGCATGGTAGGGCATTTTCTAGTGCTCCCTCGAATAGCTACCACTAGTTAGCTCAAGTTAAGAATCTGTCGCCAAGCAATAATCGGTGTGTTCCGGTGCCATGAGGGCCAGCTCCCAATCCAGATGTAGAGCACCACCTTTGGCCACATCGTTACTTAACATCAAGTGACTTGTGTTCAAACGCTTCCCTGTACCAGTAAGTAGTAAAAAAAAGCATCAATTGAGACTGTGTTTGCTTATGGTTAATGCTAATAAAATGATTAAAAAACGGATCCGCATGAACTCAAGTACAAAGATTTCATTTAATTTATTAATACCCCGAATAATTAGCGCTGTACAAAAACAATGGTTAAGCCTTAGTTATCTTATTTTTAATTTCATTTTAATCTTGGTCGGTTCACACTTTTTTCTGGTTTAATCTTGATGCTTCTTACAAGTTTTTTTTTGAGCTTTCGGTGAAGGAAAACGTCGTGTTACAACTGTAGCTTAGTGGTAGGGTATTTTAGTACCCGCCCGGTTAATTTTAAAGGCGTGTTCTTTTTAATATTATTCCTAAGTAAAACAAAACCAAAAGTTTGTCGTAATTTTTTTACCATGTTCCGGAAAAAAATCGCGGTAAAAATCTTCCTCGCGGGAAGTAGTTCTAGTCAAACAATATTTAATCGCAATATACGCCTTGTAAAACAGAATCATGTTAATTAATTCAGATTATCTAATCAGTCAATGTTATATAACAACAAGCAATGTTCCCACGATATGAATCTGTTGAACTTGAAACGTGGCAAATACCTACCTATGTACTTGTTAATTATTATTTAAAGTACATTATTTAATACCGCACCTTGTCACGGTTAAGGAAAATAGTACTGGAATAATACCAACCGATGTGGTGTCAATGAGATTTTATATGTTGCTAGCGGTTTACCTAAGCTTATTTTTTAATACTTACATAGCAGCGTTTGACCACAAGTTACCTAGTATTAAGTGACGATGTAGTCAAAGATGGCGCCACGCTACACCTGGATTGGGAACTGGCTCTCAAGCGAGACTGCCAGAACACACTGATAGGTGTTTGGCAACAGATTCTTAACTTAAGGGTGGTAGCTAGCCAGGCGAGAAAATACCCTACCACCAAGCTATGGTTTCATCACGATGTTTTCCTTCACCGAAAGTTCTTCATTGTAGGATTCAAACATTTCAAACTCACGGCCTATACGGATTGCAAGCTAACGTTTCTACAACTGAGTCATCATCGCTTCGCACGAGTAGGCAAACATTTTGGCAACCAGAGGTTTTCTCAAATCCGCTAAATGTGAAAGACTAGCTGCACCCCGCGGTTTCACCCTTGTAAATTACACTTTATTGCGATAAACTGTGTTCTTTGTCCTCTTTTAAGGTTCGAATTAACTCCATGCCAAATTTCTTAAAAATCCGTTCAGTAGTTTTTGCATGGAAGAGTAACAAACAAAAAAATAAACAAAAGGATGTTTGTTATACCACGCGGATGAAACCGCAGTTAGTATTATAAATTACAAGAAATGATTTATTTGGATTAATAGGATTAATATAAAAGTATGGATAAAACGGACTGATTTCAGTCGGCATTATTAACAACTTTTAAAGTGTAATAAAGTAGTAGTATATGCCATCGCGGACTTTTTTGTAGACCTACATAAGATACACAATTCCACCATACATCATTTTGTTATATCTCAAAGGGTTTAGGCAGCGTTTTCGTTGAAAGCTCCCAGACGGCTTATTTTTTTCCGACTCCTCCAACAAATATCGTTATATTTTAGCCAAAAAAAAACAAAAACATGACAAATTATATTCTAAAACCTTCCTCAAGAACCACTCTATCTATTGGTGAAAACGGCATGAAAATCGGTGCAGTAGTTTTTGAGTTTATCGCGAACAGACAGACAGACGCGGCGCGGAGGACTTTGTTTTATATGATAATGTAGTGATAGTGATGGATCAAAGAATTTGAGTGAAATTTGGAATCGAGATAGATTATGCCATTGATTAACACTAAGTATTGTATTCTAGAATGACGCTCAAATGTTGAGTGGCGATGGAGTGACATATTTGTAAGAAATGACAGCGTCAAATCTGTGCTCAAGTACCGATTAGCGTCATTCAATCATGGTTGAAATTCCCCCAATCCGCACAAAACGTTTCGCTTCCACATTTATAATGCGAACGGCGAAGGAGTGGAACACTTTACCAGCGTCTTTGCTTCCCGATAAGTATAACTTGGGAGCCTTCAAGTCAAGAGTGAATAGGTATCTTCTAGGTAAGCATGCTCCATCATCGACCTAGTCATCACTTACCATCAAATATGTATGATTTATCAAATGTTAGACTACTATTTATACCGAAAAAGACTCCAGCGGGAACCTAGTATTACCAAGTATAAAGGTATCTTTGCAACCCGCCCTTATTAACTGAAACATTTCTTGTTGGAAAAGTGTTATTACTCCATAGAGGAATACTTGGGTGACCGTGGTAGCGGTGATATACCTACCATTAAATTTAAGACATTAATTTTCTTGTTTTATTCTATAATGACTTTGTTTTTGTATGTTTTATAGCGATGACGGCTCAGTGGTAGTGACGTCGGCTTGCGATCCGTAGGACGTGGGTTCGAATCCTACAACGAGGTTGAGCTTTCGGTGAAGGAAAACATCGTGATGAAACCATAGATCGGTGGTAGGGTATTTTCTAGTACTCGCCTGGCTAGCTACCACCTCTTGTTAAGAATCTGTCGCCAAGCACCTATTGGTGTGTTCCGGCAGCCTCACTTGAAAGCCAGTTCCCAGTCCAGGTGTAGCGTGGCGCCATCCTCGACCACATCGTCACTTAACATCAGGTGACTTGTGGTCAAACGCTACCCTGTAAATAGTAAAAAAATGTATTTGTGTTGTGTGTAATATTATAATTTAGTAATGTTAATTTCCAATATAAAATTAATTTGTTATGGAATAAATAAAAGAAATGAAATGAAATTATTTAAATTTGTGCGAGGCCTAAGAGGTAATGGTTGCTGGTTAACGGTGAGATTAACATCAGGCGTGCCAATCCGTCATCGCTCACTAAAAAATGTATTTAGGCGTTAACATTGTAAGTATTTCCTCAAACTCAAGCGACGTCGTCACACCACGGTTGCGAAACAAACAGAAGCCGTCTGGGAATGTCCTCCGTGTGTTGTGGGAATTAATAGGTGGCTCATTATTTTTATTGTACGCTGGCATTGACTCAGGTAAATTGTTACGTGGATTTATGTTGAGATTTACGCCTTATGTACGTACCTATGTGTGCTTTTTAATATATTAGATTTTTTTTTTTTTTTACTTTTTACAGGGTAGCGTTTGACCACAAGTCACCTGATGTTAAGTGACGATGCGGTCGAAGATGGCGCCACGCTACACCTGGACTGGGAACTGGCTCTCAAGTGAGGCTGCCGGAACACACCGATAGGTGCTTGGCGACAGATTCTTAACAAGAGGGTGGTAGCTAGCCAGGCGAGTACTAGAAAATACCCTACCACCAAGCTATGGTTTCATCACGATGTTTTCCTTCACCGAAAGCTCAAGCTCATTGTAGGATTCGAACCCACGTCCTACGGATCGCAAGCCGACGTCACTACCACTGAGCCATCATCGCTATAAAGTGATTGAACAGTTCTGAAAATAAGTGAATTATTAAGCAAGTCCATTTCATCTGTTCTGCAAGTCAAAGATCATTAGTATTGATTGTAAGAAGTTCCGATCCGAGATGTACCTACCATTTCTTTAAATTTGTTAATTTCAATGCGACCTTAGCGCTGATCAAAACAGTATAGAAATGAAATAAAATTAATCATACTTCGCGCTAAAAGTGACATTTGGAATAGAGATACGGCCAGTTTCAATAACCGATCTATCCACGATTTGACAGGAATTTGACATTACTT
This sequence comes from Opisthograptis luteolata, assembly GCA_931315375.2. NCBI lineage: Eukaryota > Metazoa > Arthropoda > Insecta > Lepidoptera > Geometridae > Opisthograptis > Opisthograptis luteolata. Next base: position 1,366,683 of record OV928043.1, read on the forward strand.
CTATGGAGCTTATGTCAAATTTCTATCTCCAGTGTGACAAACCGTGGATAGATAGGTTATTGAAACCGGCTGACAGTCGACTTACTTTTTATCCGGTTCCTGCGGGATAATAACGGGACTACCGCGGGGCACAAACTAAAATTATATAAATACCATCTACACTATAACTAGCTGCGCCCCGCGGTTTCACCCGCGTCTTCCCGTTATCCCGTAGGAACCTTTTCCGGGATAAAATGTATCAAAATCAAAAATCAAAATCAAAACTTTTTTATTTAATAGGATACATTGTGATCACTTTAAAACGTCAACTTAAAACTAGCTACGCCTGTTCCAACCTCCTTACGCCGGCAAAAGAACAGGCAAGAAACGCCCGGCAGGTAATTTTTTTGGCGCGATCACATTGACAATTTTATTCTTATCACTAATTGATTGAATTGGAGCAAGTTCACTAAAATCCCAAGCTTTTTTTTTGTCATCTAATCGATATTTTTTATTTAGCTTCACTAATAAGAAGATTTCTCTTGTTTGGTTGTACACATTGGGATATGGGAACATGAATATATCCTTTGTCCGTTTTCTGGTCCTAAGCTACCTCCCCACCAATTTTCAGCCAAATCGGTTCAGCCGTTCTTGAGTTATAAGTAGTGTAACTAACACGACTTTCTTTTATAAATATAAGATTATCATAACATAAATTAACTATTCGCTATAAACCGGAGTTTCCTGATCAAAATGTATACGCAATCATTAGAAAAAATGAATTGAATAATCAAAGTCACAACAACAATGTAACAAAACTAACAAACCAATTCATTCATAACTCAATCTAGTTCAAGTTTACACACAGTACAATCGCGTACACAAACACTAACTTTTTAGCCAGTCCGTTTTTGGCACTCTATGCAACTAATTTGCAAGACAACACGAAATGGACTATCCAATGCTCTTATCAATGGACGCTTAAGCAGAAATAGGTTTTACTTCTTTAAAATAGAGTATAGATTTGTATGTGACAGGAATTTGGTGCAGAAGTTAAGGTCAGGATCTTGTTTCATCATCATTTAGCAGCAATATGCGCGTGGGTAGTGTGAAATTTTTAGTAAGGACAACCCTATTTTGTGATAAGCTATCTCTACTGTATTATCACTTATCATTGACTAGGTACGCCCCGCGGTCTCACCCGCGTGGACTGCAGTTTATCGCAATTTTTCCATTTTTTTCTTTTATAAGAACCTTCTCCTGACATATAAATATAATGAAATATGCTCTACAACAACATAATATACAATGTCACGACCGTGAGAAATCTGAGCTGATTCCAAGGTGAAGGTCATTGAAAAATTGCCGGAAAAGAAGAGAATACATCGCTTAAAGGAAACCTCTGGGTTGAAAATTATAAAAGATCGGTCCAAATCACCACTACACAATAACTTCAGAGTAGGCAGAAATAGAAAAGTGTGTCCTGTATTATCTGGAAAAAAAAATCATGTGACGATTAACGCCATTCGCACTTTTGCCACTTTATTTTTCTCAACCGCGCGCAAAAAAAAATCCAGACTTTCTTTCTGATTCTTACCTTCCAAAAATAAAATAATAAATAATAATATTGAATTGCAATCAATCTGTTTAAATTTTTCAGCTTTTTTATATATTACAGCTTCAGAAGAAACTTGGTTCAATGTCATCACGTTCATAATATGACAACTGGCTACGTGTTTTCAGTAATATCACGTATTGAGTTTGTAAAGATTTTTTCAGGTTTAATAATATTATCGTTTTTCTTTATCCTTGTCCAAATAAAAGCGGAAATAATTTTAAAGCAAATCAAAGTACTAATTTTAACCAAAAAACTGATGATTTAGTCACTAAGAGTTTTTTTTAAGTATTGAAAAAAAGGAACTTAAAAAACTGCGTTCAATACCTTTATACCTCTTACTTATCGGATGTCATCACTATCATTATCATCATCATCATCAGCCGAATCAAAGACTCTTACGATCTCGTCGGCCTACCTAAACGTCTTCCAATTCGCCGTCGCTACTCGAAAACCTTTCTTTCCTATCAGCCATCAAACAAACGAAGATACTCGTGGGAAGTTCGAACATCAGATGACTTATGGTCAAACGGTTCCCAGAAAATACAGAAAAAAATTATGACTTTCTGATGGAAGGATATATAAGAACTTGATTGCCAATACCACCACTTCTCCATAACACTCTCAAAATTTTTCCAAGGTCCTAAATCTGCAAGACTGGTCCAGTATGGTCACAAACCCATTTAAATGCGCACACCATAGGTCCGCGTCATAATGGCCCATGGAGACATAACATACAATGAAGAGCCTTGAAGTAATGAATTATCTCATTGTCTTGAGCCCAGGCCTTATGGGTCAAGAGTTGTTAGTACGTTACAGTGGCGGTTGCTTATCGGTTTGTCAATTTGATTAGTGGTTGGTTTGCTGTTGATAATACCAATGGGGTACCTAACTATGATAAGAGATATTGTTTCATCAGCGTACTAGTTGCGCCCCGTGGTTTATCCTGCAAGAATCTTTTTTCGGGCCTATATGTTAATTCAGGGTATAAGCTATGTCCATTCCAAATTGTGCCAAAATCGGCTTAGTAGTTTCGGTGATACGTAGTAACAAACATTTACACACAAGATTAGTATGATAGGATAGGTAAGCATTTTGACTCTCATCTGATAGCAAGCGAGGTCGATGATAGAGCATGCTTGCCTAGAAGAAATCCATTGTAAGTAAACGTAGAAGCAATACGTTTTGCCCGTCTAGCTACCAACCTAAGAATCTGAATAGCACTTATAGGCACACCGATAGATGCTTTGCACATTTCAGCTGCCTCACTGAAGAGCCGATTCCCAGCCTAAATCATTAAAAAGGTTATATGACAACTTGTATCTACATACCAGTCAGTTCAAAATCACTGGACATTTCGAATCGATTCCGCCTTTTCAATGGGAGCTGGTGGCCATTTTGAATGCGATTGTTATTACTTGATCGCGTGTGTGGTATATATTATTATGCCCACTAAACAGAGGAAGTACATACAGGTGGTGAACAACAAAGGTAGCACGATTACAAAGGGGTGTGTCGAATTTAGAGTACTTTATTTGCATGCCTACGTCATGTACATAAGTACATACATATATCTGGTTGTTAAGAAACTCTTCCTTTTATCGGATACATTTTGACGAGTATTTCCAGGAATTGCACAATTTCATTACTTCCTAATTCAGACATTCCTAATTCACAAACGGCGAAGCATAATCAGCGTAAATGTTGTTCGGCATAAGGGTTTTGCTTCCACCTTCATCATGCGTAAACCCTAAGGACTGGTACCCCTTGCCAGAGTGTACCTATGTATTTATCGATCTCTTTCTTTGGAAATACTGTCTCTCGAGAGAAGGCCAGTGAACGGACTGCAGTGGGAACGTAATAGAGTGATGATGATGATGATATTTGGAAATCTTCAAGGCAGGAGTGGGCAGGTACCTTCTAGATCTAGATAAACCAGCTTGTATCAGCTCTATGTATACCGGTCACATCATCATCGGAAGATATTGCATAAAACGAAAACCTAATCGCAATTAAAAATCAGTTTCTACTACGAAGTCATCATCGATTCGAAACAACTATTTTAGTTTGGCCCAAACATGACGCCCATGGTAGTTACCTGACATCTATATCATTGTTCCACACCAATTCCTTGACAAAACAAATGCATTGCAATGACGGATGTCATGCTTTAGCTATAAATCAATGAATTGTTGCTGTTTCGGTAGGACAAGTTTGAATGACAGCTCAACTATGCAAACTTGATACAAACTTATTTAGATTTTCTTACTTCTTAGCGTTAGCCACAATGCTTGTGGTTGAAGGAGGCGCTACGCCCACTACGCTACCCCTGGATTGGAAACTGTTCTCAAGTGAGGCTGCCAGAACATAACGATTGGTTTTTGGCGACAGATTCTTGAACAGAACAGTATAAAGTCATTTGAAATCAAACTAATATGTTTAAGGGCTATAAGGGGTACCGGCCACAACCACAAAACGCCGCCACTGGCATATTTCCTGTAATTTTCGTACATTTTATATGGACTCGCCGCACACGGTTGGCGCCGGTGGCGGCCACACGCTACAAATCGTCGCAGCTTGCTTCTTGTGGCCCGCACCGGCCACTAAACGCCGACACAAAACGCCGCCACACGCCACTCGCGCGATTCCGCGCCCCTCTCTCCCTTACCTCAGTAAACCTGAGTCCATTATGATACTGCATGCATTGGTTAAAAAGAGTAGCAGCTAACGACCGCAAGTGGCGACCACCGGCCCAAGTGGCTGTAGCGAACTTCAGCTACCTTTGCGGCCGCTTCTAACTTCTCGTGGCGGCGTTTGTGGCTGTGGCCGGTGGCCCGTGTGCGGCGGCACTAAAGGTAGTTTTTGGGCGCGATCACATTTACCTCCTTTTTCACATTTACACAGGTATTTGTTCAATATGTCTGGGTGTTGAGGATCCCCAAACCGCGTAGTTTTTGATACCCTAGAGATACAGAGTGTCCTAGTTAAGGGTCCTAGTTAGAGCTATGTATGTAAGTATGTAGGCATTATGTTTCACAGCTTCATTCTTAGCGATTTACGGTTGACATGTTGTAGCAGCGCCTCCTAGCGTCGGCCTTGCACGGTTTTTTAGAGGGTTTTTTTTTTTTTTTTTTTTATATTGGCAACACTGAGCTGTCACTGCTGTCAGTCTCAGTTGTCGTTGTCAATACCCCCACTCCATAGACTAGTTTTCCTGAACGTTACTTCTTAATTTCTTAATCATTCTTCGTTTCCGTGCTCAAGCCTTCGCACGTCTCCTGAACAAGATTAAAATCCAAAATAAGTATTGGGTTGAAAAAATGGGGAAGAGAAAACCCGAAAAAAGTGAGGATGAAATTCGTCGTAAAATTAAAAAGCTCCAGGAACGGCTAGCTAAAACGACTAATAGAAATATTAATTCCTCGCCGGAAGGTAGTTTGAACCGTAAGTAATTTTAAAATAATTCTAACGGTTTTAAGTATTTGATCAATGAGTGATGCGTACTGCTATACCTGGGCTGTTACTGTCACAAACGTTGAACAATACTTTTTGTAAACCACTAAGTGATGCGAGGATACCACACCTGGGTTACCTCTGTCGCAAAATAAAGTGATGCGAGGATACCACACCTGGGTTACCTCTGTCGCAAAATAAAGTGATGCGTACTGCTATTTTTGGGCTGATACTGTCACAATAAAAAACACGTTCTAAAAAGAACTATGTTTTGCAGACTTGCCGCTCGATACTCCATATACCGAGTCGGTATACTGCGAGTCACCGTTACTGGATACATTCCACTACGATGATGACGCATCGCCGCACCCACCTTCACCGAGCCCGCCGTCCCCGCGTCCAGCGTCACCCGGTGTCTCGTCGCAACCTGTTTTGGAACCGCCGCCACAGCCAGGAACATCAGATGGCAAAACAACGGGTGCAGATGGTGATGGAGAACTGCAACTTGAAGAGGATATTCTCCAGTTACTTGGCGATGCACCTAAGGCTGAGACCCCTCTGGGTCCGTCCATACATAAGGACGTCGCTCGCAGATGGCAAGATATTCTTGCCAAGGGTCTGTCAAAGGATACAAAGGAGAGTCTTTTGAAGGAGTATTTAGTCCCTAGCAACTGTGACCTATTACTGGCTCCTGCTCTCAACCCGGAAGTTAAGGCTGCTCTACCTGATACCCTAGTAAAAAGAGACTTGTCCCTCATACACAAGCAAAAACAGCTTGGTATAGCGCTATCCGCCTTAGCAACAGTGACCGAGATGGTTATATCGGGCGAAACTTCAAAGCAAAAAATTTTGAAGCCGCTTAGTGACGCTTGTCGTATTCTTTGTGATAGTCATCACATAGAGACAAAGACTCGTAGAAATTTCGTCATATCGTCTATCAACGCGAAATTAAAAGATGCCCTCGTTGAGTCGAGCAGAGACAAGCTCTTATTTGGAGAGAATGTCGCGGAAAAATTGAAAGCTGCAAAGACTATTCAACAGTCTGGAGAGGCATTAAAAAATGCTCAAAAGCCCAGATTTCAACGAACCAATCCAGTGTCGACAAATGCTAATAGAGGCCGTTTAAACTACGGGCCACAACATCGCAAGACGGACAACAAGTTGAACGACGGTCGCAGAGCACCCAACCAGGCGCATCGGCAGCCACAGAACAGCAATGCGCGGCGCCCCATCGACCGCCCGTTGCAAGCGAGGGCCCCTGCCCCGCAGCGGAGATAGCCGATCACCAGGTACGATACGCTGGCAGACTTCAATACTTTATCGACAGTTGGTCTGATATTACTGATGATGCAAAAATCCTATCTTGGATCCAAGGTTATAACATACCCTTTAAGTCTATTCCTTTTCGCACTGACTCACCTAAGGTTTATCCCAAAACCGAAGTAGAACGAAAAGATTTTAATAGCTGCATAAAAAAATTATTAGACATCAACGCGATATCCCACTGTAAACATGAACCTGGAGAATTTCTTTCTTCTGTGTTTTTGGTGCCTAAACCGAACGGTGACAAAAGATTTATCTTAAACCTAAAATGTCTCAACAAGTTTGTTGAGACGAAACATTTTAAAATGGAAGATTATCGTACAGCATCAAAACTCGTTACAGAAAAATGCTTCATGGCGTCAATAGATCTAAAAGATGCTTATTTTTTAGTTTCAGTACATAAATCTCATAGGAAGTATTTGCGTTTCGAATACGACGATGTTTTGTACGAATTTAACTGTTTACCGTTCGGCTTATGTACTGCACCTTTTGTCTTTACCAAACTACTAAAGCCCGTGATGGAATTTTTGAGAAAAACACATCACATGATTTCAGTGGTATATCTCGATGATATATTCTGTATTGGTAGAACATTTTTAGAATGTACAGACAATATTAATCAAACCAAAGCTTTATTTGAAAACCTAGGGTTTTTGATTAATTCTGAGAAAAGTTGTTTGATACCAAAAACTCATTGCAAGTTCTTAGGTTTCGTATTCGATTCTGAAAATATGATACTAAAATTACCTGACACTAAGAAGTTAAAGATTAAAGAAAGACTTTCCATCATCCTAAACACGCAAAAGTGTAAGCTACGAGACTTTGCTCGATTTGTCGGTTTATTGGTTTCAGCTTGTCCAGCCGTCCAATATTCGTGGTTATATACTAAATATTTTGAACAATTTAAGTACAATTGCTTAATACAAAATCCTAGCTACGAACAAATAGTAAGAATTCCATTAAAATTAAAACCTGACATGTGTTGGTGGTTAAATCATATTTATAATGGATTTTATCCCTTAAGTATTGATGAGTTTAAGTTGGAAATTTTCTCAGATGCATCCACCACTGGGTGGGGTGCCTATTGTAACAAAAATGAATGTTTTGGATATTGGAAGGTATCAGAAAAAACTTTGCATATAAATGAGTTGGAATTAAGAGCCGCTTTTCTCGCTCTTAAATGTTTCGCTAAAAACCTACACAACATAAAAATCTTGATGCGAATAGATAACGTAACTGCCATTTCATGCATTAATAGGATGGGTAGCATTCAGTATGAACATCTCAATATTATTTCACGAGAACTTTGGCAATGGTGTGAAATGCGAAAAATAACTATTTTTGCATCTTACATAAATACAAAAGATAACTGTGAAGCTGATCAATTATCGCGTAAGAAGTTTCAAGATACGGAATGGGAATTAAACAATGAAGCGTACAACAAAATCACTCGTTATTTTGGACTACCCGAAATTGACCTTTTCGCAAGTAGATGCAATGCAAAGTGTCCTATTTATGTAACATGGAAAAATGATCCTGAAGCTTGGGCAGTCGATGCGTTTACAATTTCATGGCAAAACAAGTTCTTTTACGCTTTTCCACCATTTTCACTAATTGCAAAAGTTTTGCAAAAAATAATAAAAGAGAAAGCAGACGGTATAGTTGTGGTACCATATTGGCCCACACAGCCTTGGTTCCCTTTGTTTCATAAATTAATAAAAGAAAGACCTATTTATTTTGAACCAGACATAACATTGTTAAATTCTCCTTTCAGGACGAACCACCACCTTCACCGAACCCTGAAGTTAGTTGCCGCGAAGCTTTCAGGCAAGCTTTACTGAAAAAATGCTTATCTCCCAATACAGTAGAAATAATGCTATCATCTTTGTCAGATTCTACTTATAAACAATACGATGGTTGTATAAAAGCGTGGGTAGAATATTGTAATTTACACAATTATAATTATACGGTAGCCTCAGTTCCTATAGTGCTACATTTCCTTACTGATATCTATAACAAAGGTGCCAAATATGGTACCATTAACTCTTATAAGTCTGCATTGTCTTTGATACTAGGTAATTTAGATGACGATAGAATAAAACGTTTTTTGAAAGGAGTTTTCAAATTAAGACCTACCAATCCAAAATATAGTTTGACTTGGGACCCCAGCATAGTCCTAGACTATTTAGCGCAAAGGTGGCCAAATACAGAACTCAATTTGGAAACTCTTTCCAAAAAGACTGTTACTCTGTTGGCTTTGGTAACTGCCCATCGGGTCCAAACTTTTGCATTGATTAAGTTAAGAGACATTAGGATACAAATGCCTAAAGATGTGATGATTATGATACCTGAGTTAATAAAAACCTCTAAACCTAACTCTTTACAACCAGTTTTGAGGTTACCTTACTTTAATAATCGTCCTGAAATTTGTCCCGCAAGATGCCTAGAAGCCTATATAAGTAAAACACAATCACTCCGTAATAATGATTCTCTATTTATAAGTCATAAGAAGCCACACTCCAAAGTATCTTCACAAACACTCAGTAAATGGATTAAAGATGTTTTACACAGTAGTGGAGTAGATACTTCAATTTTCAGTGCACATAGTTGTCGCCACGCAGCTACATCTACAGCCAACAGACTTGGAGTCAATATTGACCTCATTCGAAAAACTGCAGGTTGGACCGATTCCTCCTCAGTTTTTGCAAAGTTTTATAATAGGCAGATTGTTACTGATCCTAACAACTTTGCCACCACGGTGTTGTCTTCTAACTGCAACCTGTAACAGAAATAAGTTATTATTAAGATTTGTACTTAGAATAAGAAGTACCAACTAATTACATAACATAAAAATAAAAACAAGTTGATGATATACTTACATGTTTTTTCAATTTCACATTTTTGACTACTCTAAACATCTACAACATGTCAACCGTAAATCGCTAAGAATGAAGCTGTGAAACATAATTGAGAATCAAACGAACTTACCAAGTGAAGTTCGATGACAATTATGTGAACAGCTTCATTCGATGCGATTTACGCACACCCTCCCTAATTTTTTGGTTATCATTATCACTGTGGAATAATATACTTACCTAGAAATAGAAATAGAAATAGAACCTAAAAATATTTTGATAGCCCTACCCTATATATATTATACAAAAATGTAAATTGAATTGAGTAAATAGCTCTAAACAAAATGATTAAGAAATTAAGAAGTAACGTTCAGGAAAACTAGTCTATGGAGTGGGGGTATTGACAACGACAACTGAGACTGACAGCAGTGACAGCTCAGTGTTGCCAATATAAAAAAAAAAAAAAAAAAAACCCTCTAAAAAACCGTGCAAGGCCGACGCTAGGAGGCGCTGCTACAACATGTCAACCGTAAATCGCATCGAATGAAGCTGTTCACATAATTGTCATCGAACTTCACTTGGTAAGTTCGTTTGATTCTCAATTATTATTATCGGGTGGGCCATGCTTTGCTTATTCCGTCATCTACATAGCTGTTGTATAGAATTTTTTTTTAATTTTTTTTACTTCAATTATATCGTGAGAAACACTCGATCACCCAATAGGTATTGCAGTGGGACTTGGTATGCTGAGCATAGATTTTTTGTCAATTTTTTTGCGCAGAGACCTTAATGTTGATAAAATCGATGTTTGGACAATGGAACTGGTTCGATTGAATAATAAAATAAGTAGGTACCCTTTTTGTTGAAACTTATGGTTAGTAGATAGTATTTTATGGTTTACTAGCAACCCGCCTCGGTTTTGCACGCGCAGGGAAATATTTTGACAACCAGAAGTGTTATAAAAACTGTTGAAAGTTTGTTGTATTCTTGATACTGTTCTCTCAATTTTTGATAATCAATTTTCGAGCCTTACATTTGTTTAGAGTTTTTTTTACGGAAGTTTTGGGATTGTTACGAATTTTGATCAATTGCATTTAACTATTTTGAACCTAAATTACATAATGGTTTTTTTAATTAAAAAAAAGGATAGGATTTGACCGTACTTATATTTTAATGCAACGTTTGAGGTTGGCCCAATTTTAAAAGCTAGATATATCATTTTGCTAATCTTTTGGTAGACCTATTAGAAACCTACAGTTTTTTTTAATAACATAGGTAACATATACAAGCAGTCACATACCAATGAAACCGCAGCAGTATTACTGATTAACCTTTATCGTTAATTACGGTAAGCTTTACCACACTTTATGAACATTATCTAAGCAACAATGCAATGCTCTCTTCATCATTTGAACAAAAACAAACCCATCAAGTTGGCAGCCACTTCGCTCGACATACAAGTCTTGTGATTTTAGAAATCAATCTGTTAAGTTGTCTTGCAATTCAACTTAATTCGTTTACATAAGTTTCTTAAGTTAACTTTTAGTTAATAATGTAAGAATCTCTTATACACATATAAAAATCAATTGCTGTTCGTTAGTCTCGCTAAAACTCGAGAATGTCTGGACCGATTTGGATAATTTTGTTTTTGAAATATTTGTGGAATTTCAGGGTTTAAAAGTTGACTGTCATTGGCGATACGAAGTTCGCCGGATCAGCTAGTTATTAATGGTAATATAATTTCCTTTTTAAGATTCCGTACCTCAAAAGGAAAAGCGGAACCCTTATAGGATCACTTTTTGTCCGTCTGTCTGCCAAGGCCCTATTTCTGAAGAACGACTACAGTGTAACATAAAATATGTAGTAACAAGTCTGTACGGAACTCTCGGCGAGCGAGTCCAACTCGGACATTGTCGGATTTTTAACCGACTTCAAAAAGGGAGGAGGTTTTTTTTTTTTTACTATTTACAGGGTAGCGTTTGACCACAAGTCACCTGATGTTAAGTGACGATGTGGTCGAAGATGGCGCCACGCTACACCTGGACTGGGAACTGGCTCTCAAATGAGGCTGCCGGAACACACCGATAGGTGCTTGGCGACAGATTCTTAACAAGAGGGTGGTAGCTAGCCAGGCGAGTACTAGAAAATACCCTACCACCAAGCTATGGTTTCATCACGATGTTTTCCTTCACCGAAAGCTCAAGCTCATTGTAGGATTCGAACCCACGTCCTACGGATCGCAAGCCGACGTCACTACCACTGAGCCATCATCGCTATAAAGATCGAGGTTTCGCAATTTGACCGTAAATATGCTTTGTTATGTTTATTCGCGGATAACTTCGTCGTTTATGAACCGATTTTGATGATTATTAGCTGTCACTCCAGTCGCAACAACATGTTATTGGGAAGTGTGACCGCATCTGTAGCTCCTGGATTGGCTCACATTACCATGAGCGCAGATATTTTTCGGACGCTACTTAATATCATCTCTTGTAGATGGAAACAGGCCAATGATGACGGATGACGTGTTTCCGTGTTTAGTGCGTGTGTTTTATTACAACTCTCTTTAACATCGCAGTGCTTGTATTACAAGACTTGTAACCTTCTGCAAATATGTCCTATTGGAGTGCAGAGACACTACGCGTTGGAGTCTCCCATACATTGTTTTGCTGTGAGAAACAGTTTGGTACCCGGAAACTTTCCAACTGTTCAGATATTGTGATAAAATATCCCATATATTGTGAAATTTAGATTTATTAGTGAAACGGAACAAATTGCTATGGGAAGTGTTGCCAAAATGTTTCAGTTTGTGGTACCTACTCTTGTGAGAGCAATATATTTAGTGCCTGATCAAATATACAGTTTTGTACGTGAAAGAGAGAAAATGCTAAAGAAATATCAGCCAAAGAAATAATAATTTTTTTGTAGTTGTAACAAAGACTCTTTTGCAGAGTTGCCTGCGAAAGTATCATACTTTTGCAAGTTATTTATTAAGCAAGCAGTAGTGTGCATACATTACTAACTTCCGAATTAAATGGCAATGTTCTTAAAAAGATTTCACATGTAATATTTTACAGTGACGAGCGCAAGGCGAGGAATTTTGCTTCGCGGATTGCCACGCAGGGTTTTGAACTGCAGAATTATAAAATTCGGGATGAAACTGCACTGTAATGGATAAACTTACGCTTACCATCAACCGAGCGATTTGCTCGTCTCAACACTCATCAATCTTGGAAATTAGGTACTCATTTCGTTATTCGCAGATTTTTTCGGACATAAATATGTAAACCCCAGAACACAACATACATGAATTGAAACGCGCTTAAACAAAGATATTATGCTACAAGTGTGTTATTAAAGACCAAGTTATTTTCCCAGAGCTGTATAATATTAACCGTCACGTCGAGTCATTTTTTAACTAGTCGCATACAAGAAACACAAAATGCAAGCATTTAGGTTCGCTGTCACAATAACTATTCCTACATTTTCCTTTAACATTCAAGGTAAGGTTAAAGTTTTTACTGTGATATAGTACTGTGCTGAAGAGATTTTTGTACACAGTTGACTCTGTCAGTAGTTACATTGTTTATTTGATAACTATCTTATATAGCTGTTCCCTGCGGTTTCACCCGCGTGGGCTACAGTTTATCACGATAAAAAGTATTCCCGCACTTCGGTGAGGGGATCACCGCGTTACCTGCTGTAGGTACCCGTTAATTTTTCTTGGACCGCACGTTTGAACCGCGCAGTTAAAGATCATCCTGGTCCGCGACCACACTTTACCTATTTCAAAGATTCTCCCGCCATCGGCCCCTCACCTCACCGCGTTTCCCGCTGCGATGCGGTGCGGCGGTTTTATTTTTCTACTACTACTTACATTTTTCAACTCGTCATATCTTTCGAATGGAATGTCCGAATTGAATGATTCAAAAAGTTATGTGAAGGCATTGAAGCAGTTTTGAATAAGAAGTAATTTATTTTGATAAGGATTAATACCAAGATACAAATAAAGAGCCTTTTCTAGCGGCTGCATCAAAAATTAAATTTTTAAAATAAAAGATCACTTATTGTGGCATAACTATAATAGTTAGACATATGCTTTCGCGGACTTTTTTGTAGATCTAAATCAGACCTACAAACCCGCGATACATTATTTTGTTCTAGTGTCAATAGTTTTTGCAGCGCACGCAAAAATAGGTTTTCGATTTCACACCTTGGGTTGCAAAATAGCAATTTTCTTACGGATCCCTAATTTTTTTGGAAATAAAATATAGCCTATAGCCTTCCTCGATAAATGGACTATCCAACACTGAAAGAATTTTTCAAATCGGACCAGTAGTTCCTGAGATTAGCGCGTTCAAACAAACAAACAAACAAACAAACAAACAAACAAACTCTGCAGCTTTATAATATTAAGTATAGATTGTCCAGTCATTTGCGTTTAATGACTATAATAAATACACATACGCTGTATGTCTGTGTGTACAGCATTGAAATAGATAATGCCCTAAGTAATTTACCAGAAAATCGAAAATTAATTTCCAACAAGCTTCCAATTAATGCGAAAGTTGGTTTGTTTTTCTTTCACAAAGCAGCAGAAATTTGTTGGCATAGAAGTTTATTAGCTGTGGAAAGTGACATAGCCTACTTTTTATGTTGGAAAAATGTGCGGTGCCTGTTATAATGTCTACGTGAGTGAAACCATGAGGTGCAGCTAGTTAAAAGTAACCATAAGCTTTGTAGTACGAAAGTTTTGGAAGAATTTGGATTTTAATTTAGAAGAAATTTAGCTTTCTAGACAGTCTTAGATATGTCTATTATGTGTAATTGTGTATAACTTCCATGACGTCACAATTCTTCATTTATGATTAAGAAAGTGAGTGATATGGTTTTTACTTCTTTACATTAAAACGGATCAACGCATTTGAGTGTGGAATATAGATGTACCCTGGATTGACTTTTTATCTCGGAAAAGGTCCTGTGGGAGAACTGGCAATCCGTGAATGTAACCGAGGGAAATAGGGTGGTATATAAAGATAGCAGAAATTACTATCCTACTGATTCCTAGTATATAATGTTGCCGTAAAAGGGTTGTAGTGAAAAAGTATAGAGTACTCACAGCAGCATGTTGCGTCGCATCATTGACGTCAGTTTCGAAGTTCCACTGAGCTGCCACGTTGTTGGTGCACTCCTTCGAAGCCTGCTCATCGGCCTGAGCCAGGAAGTCTCTAATCTGCTGCAAATTCACTTGCTGAAACCTATTGTCAATGTTATTATTGTCCACACCCCTGTTGAACTCATAAGGATTCGATCCAACGAAGTTAGGGTCATTGCGCACGAAATTAGGATCGTTTCTTCTGAAATTGGGATCATTATTGATATCAATTCTGTCATCTCTATTCGCGTCATTGTACGGCCTTAACGTAGAACTTGGGTTTCTTCCATAATCAATCGTGGAGCTTGGACTTCTTCCGTTTCCATAATCTATCGTGGAGCTAGGACTTCGTCCGTTCCCGTAATCGACCGTGGAGCTTGGATTCCTTCCGTTTCCATAATCCAAACTTGGATACCCATTGTTGCTGATGTCAGGGTTGATTCTACCATAAGGTGTGGAGGACACAGGAAACACACCTGGAGTATTCGAGCTTGGTCTTGCAGTACTGTACTGGAAGTTAGTATTGACGTCGTATTGGTTTCCAGGAGAGTTCACATAGCCTGGAGTGCTGGAGTAACCGAACCCATTTCTCTGCGTGCTGGAGATGGGAGGCAAATCCAACTGAGGGGAGCCTTCGCAAGTAAAGGCCAGAACGAGGACCAGTACACATTGAAACCAGCGGTTGGTATGCTCTCGGTTGTGGAGAGAGGCCATGGTTGACTGGCCGTTGTTAGCCTAGTTTTTTTGCCGTCGCGAGTGACAATCAATGGTGCGTGGTGTTCGAGTGGTAACGCGGGTGCGACTGTGGCTGGTTACCTCTGAACTGGAGTCGTGTGAATCGGCTTTGTCTTCGGACACTGTAGATGCGTTTAGCACGTCACCTGTGCCAGGGTCACGGAATCAAGTTCAGAAATTAACTGCAGTGGTGTGAGTTGGTGCTAGCTTAGAAGTGTGGGTGTGGTCAAATCGATTTTAATTATTTTACATAAAGATTGTGTTGTTCAATTTTTAATTATTTTTGATCGATTGTTGTGGTTGGATTAGAGATGCATTAAATTAAGTTGACAAGTGAACATTTTATAATTTCATGGAGAATGAACACTAAAGATGTACTTAGCAAGAAATTAATAACAAAGTTTTAGAAATAAAAGTTCTGTGGTTTTTAATAACAAAATATATCTAATGACCCGATTATTACATTGACATTGACGTGACTGTTTGTAATAATAAAATGACAGATTTTTACTAATTAGAAAAAAGAAAGTATATATGCGGTACTAACAAAAACAAATCTATTTAAATTTTTAGTCTGTCTGCTTGTTCTGGTTTCAAAATGGCTGAACCAATTATGAAGAGAATTTCACTGGCTACTTCTGTTATAGAAAAATTAGGTTTCCACGCCAAAAATTATAAACACCGGTATTTATATAACTAGTTAAGTTATAAAAGTCGTAGATCCATTCAGTTTTTGGTTTTCCCTTTATACATTGCACAACTCTCTGGGTGGCCCACTTGTATTTGCCCACTCCTTGCCGACGGACACCGTTTAACAATTAGTGCATTTTTCTATAGTGAGTAAAGTTGTGTCACCAAATAGAATGGTTTGACCTTTTGGATTTTTTTATTTATATAATATATTTATTTAGTAATAGGCGAGGTGCCAGAGGCTGATGTGCCTATACCATGCTGTGTTGAATTATAGCAATGTCCAAAAGTGCAGAGAAAAGTCAATTCTGTAGCAAGGAAGCATTGTTTGTTTGCAACCACTTGTCCAGTCTGTTTCTATAGGAATTCACTGAAGGTGTGGTCACTGAACTGTGTTACCTAATGGGTATTTTTAAAGCTTACCATCAAGTGAGCGACTTGTTTGTCTCATCACTCAGTTGTAAAAAGAAATCAGGGTAGCCTTGGACTAAAAGTCTCCTAAGGCGTAGGGCCACCAAGCTATTCTTTCAATACAATGTTTCACTTCACCAAAAGCACAAGCTCATTACAGAATTCGAAAACAAGACCTAGTTACAAGTTAACTTAATACCACTGAGCCAGCATCACTTCAATCAAATTCTATGTTAAGAAACTATCTACCTATGCACTTTATTTTGAAGCTAAACAATCCTTTTCTTTGATATTAAGTAACAATTAACACTTATGAACTGTTTAACATTCATAGCAATGATAGCTAAGCACCTAAGGTGCAGCCTGTGAGTGGGAAAGAAAGTGATAACAAAGCGAAAGCGATGCGATAACGATACCTACGTAATCAGGCAGACAGGAAATGGTGACCTGACAGTCCCCTGCGACTTACCTTTTTGTATCTTCCTGACTTATTGTATTATAGTGGTACCGCGCAGTTGCATTCGCGTCTCCACGCGGAATAATCATCATCAGTCTATTACGTTCCCACTGCTGGTTTTTTTAAATAGTTTGGCAAACAAGCAGACGGCCCGCCTGATGGAAAGCGGCCACCGTCGCCTATGGACATCTGCAACACCAGGGGAGTTGCCGATGCGTTGCCGACCTTTAAGAACTCTTTTCACACCCATCTTGAAGGATTGCATTCTGTAGCAAAGCGGAAAGACTTGTGGGGGGAACTCATTCCACATTTTGCAAGTATGCGGCAGGAAGAAGTGCATAAATAATGCCTGTACTAGGGGTACAGTGCGTTGGTCTTCCGATGGAGATACGTCATCATTTTCCAGTTTCTTTTCACGCCCTGTACCTATGTAAGTACTAACAGAAAACTGTCGCCTCGTACAACCAGCGCTGCATATATGCATAAAACGTCTCGGCATTATACGTTATACGCAATTTTCCTATTGTGTCAGGTTACCGTGGGAACGCAACGTGTACTTGTACTTCATTTAACATATTACATGCAAAGTGTTAGGATTAACATATTGTTATATTGAGCTGATGAAGACTGACCCTTGATTGCATTGTTTAAGTTAGGTATGACTGAATCCCCATATGTAACGCTATTGGTCGCTATTGGAGCTCACAAAATGTAACTAAAATTCGGGGTTATAGTTACAATTTTTTGTAACTGTAATCGATAACGTTTATGGTAGGGGTAGGTGGATTGTTTTCCTTCCGTGCTACGCTTGAAATTTTTCTGTTATCTTGCAGGAACATCGGAATAAAATGTCTTAAGCTTTTTTCGTTTCAAATTACATTCAAATCCATCGATCTGAAGAAGTAACAAATATCACAATTCTCTGCACTCCTTTACATAAATTATAATAATCATATTTTATACGAATGCTAGGCAAAATACATAAAATATGTCTAATGTCCGTCTATGATAATTTATGTTCTTTTATTACTGTCTTCACCCCTTTTCTCTGCCTTATCTCTACCCACACTTCACACTGCGCCTGACGATTACACCGGGGATTACCTATTATACAGCAAAAGCTTTGCATTTTCCCGGCACGAATAGTAGATACATTTAATTGGTATTCATATCTGTTCTGACCTTAATAAACAAAATACCATATCTATTTATCACCATAACTATTGTCGCAAAGGAAAATCAACACATTCCTTTATTCAACACGAAGGTTGCAAACAGATCCGATTAAAACGTACTTGAACTTCAATGGTATGTACAAATTGGCGTAAAGTGACGAATTATTCATAATAATAAAATTGTGCTACTCATTACGCGCACGAATGCACGCGAATCGGTGACAGCGAACAAGGTCGTCTATGTACACTGGGCTTAAGTATGCTGTCATAACATATCCACATACACATACCAACCCTTTTAAAAATATCATCCGAAGATCACAAAGTAGTCCTGAGACTCCAGGAAAGGACCTTGAAGACTCAGCTAGTGAAAATTAATAAAAAAGAAAAATAGTTAAGAATCAGTTGTCGAGCACCTATTGGTGTGTTCCGGCAGCCCCATCACTTGAAACCTTGAAAGCAAGTTCCCAACCCAAGTGTAGCGTGGCGCCACCTTCGACCACATCTTCACTTTACATTAGTTGACTTGGAGTCAAACGCTACTCTGTAAGAAGTAAAAAGTAATCTTCAAATATACATACTAGCGTGTGACGGAACTATCATTAAAAGGCGAGCCATCATTAAATCAGATTAAAAAATTAAAATGAAGTATTACCATAAAATTAAATCATTCATCATTGAGTCACTGACCACTGCCTAGCTAATGACACCACATAAGAATGACAAAGGACACTTAAGTGTAATAAGGTTTTTTTTATTATTTATCAGTAGTAGAGCGGAAAATATGGAGCTAAAAAAATGGGCGGTCGAACAAAAACTGGTGTTGATGATAGGTAGGAAGGTACAGTCAACGACAAAAGTTGCTGAACAGTATGAAACTTTCAAAATACGTTCATCATCTTAAACCCTAACCTTTGACCGAATCATCACTTAAAATTAGGTGTATTGTGTTGTGGTCGAACGCTACCTTGTAAGTTGTAAAGAAAAACTAAACATTACGGATCTAAAACACAATAGAAAATTCGAGTATGATCAGCTACTGTTGTCGCTGACTGTACGTTGAATGCCGTAGGCATAAGCTAGTTTTTCCTACACGTTGAACTTTGTGATATTTGAAACGTCATGTACGTCATGTTTTGAAGCGATGATGACTCTGGTAGGTCGTGGGTTCAATGATAAGCTTGAGTTTTCGGTGAAGGAAAATATCGTGATGACACAATAACTTAGTGGTAGGGCATTTTCAAATGCTCGCCTGGCTACCAACCACCCTCAAGACAAGAATCTGTCGCCAAGCACCTTTCGGTGTCTTCCGGCAGCCCCACTTGAGAGCCAGTTCCCCATCCAGGTTTAGCACGGCGCCGCCTTTGACCACATCGCAGGACACTCAGGGATAACGTAGCTTATCCTACTAATATTATAGATGCAAAAGTTAGTGTGTGTGTATGTGTGTATCATCGTAACTGCTAAACCAATTTTAATGAAATTTGGAATGGAGATAGCTTATACCTCGGACTAACACATAGGCTACTTATAATTTTTATCCAGGTAAAAGATTCCTGCGGGCTAACGGGAAGACGCGGGTGAAACCGCGGTGCGCAACCAGCGCAACTAATTATTTATAAAGATAGTTCTGACATTTTTTCTTCACGAGTGTTGATCAAACTTTCAATGCCTACATGATGTGATGCGATAATGACTAAGCTAACTTGTTTAATCAAACTTCTGATTAGATGGCAAAAAAATCTGTATTAGTTTTCTAGCTATTTACAATCTTTTTAATTTGTTTACGACGTCGAAACAGTCTTTTCCTTGTTATGTACCTATGACCTAACTATATTTTAACGAAGTCTGTATGATCGTCATAATAAACCTCAGGATATTACGTTCCCACTTCTGTAGCAGGCCATCATCCTCCATGCTGACCCAATGAGGTTTGGTTTGATGGACGTCGCATGCACTTCAATGCTGTGATTCCTAAACATATTTGGATGCCTAAAAAGCTAGGGGTTGTAGTTGACTTGCTCCAATTCAATCAACTAGTAATAGGAAAAATTTGTAAATGCGATCGCCCCCAAAGTTGACCTGCCCGGCGCTTCACGCCTGTTGTTTTGCCGGTGTAAGGAGATTGGAACAAGCGTAGCTAGTTTGCAGTTTGAAGTTTTAAAGTCTTTAAATAATTATTGTTTCTTACTAAAAAATGCCACTGTACCACTAATAGGAGCGGCAAAGATCGATTCTTTCTACTAATCTTAACAGTACATCACAACGAGTCTTAATTGGAAAATGTAACGCAAAATGGTCAAGCTCAATTTACTAATAGTTCAAAGTAAACGTTTTGTCACCTTTTGGGTCATGGCTACATTATTACGAGAGCCGGAGACACCATTGTCTAACATCCTGCTATTGAAAACTTTTTAAAACGTCAATACAATACATAGGTACTAGTGTTTTGGCAAGATTTTAGTCTAGTTTCTAGTAGTTACTTATGACTGCGGCAGGAGGTAAGAAGAGGCCAGGAGTGGGGTACCAAGTTATCATCATCATCATCAGTCTGTATCAGTCCACTGCTGGACATAGGCCTCTCCCAAGGTACGCCACTGAGCCCGGGCTTCGGCTCTTCTCATCCATCTACTGCCAGCCACTCGGCGCAAGTCGTCGCTCCACCTTGTCGCATGGCGTCCTACACTACGTTTCCAAAGTCGCCTAGTCGCATCAGCTGACCTATTATGTTCCCACTACTGGGACAAAAGCCTTCTCTCAGAGAGAATGAGTGAGAGCGTGGGACATCTACCTCGCCCCAGTGCGGGTTAGTAGATGTCGCATGCCCTTGAACGTTGTTGTTTTTGGACATGCCGATTTCTTCACGATTTTTCTTCACCGTGGTGAGCGTTGGAAAATCCGCACTTAACTTATTGAGGTCACAGGTGTGGGGCAACGATAGGAAAAGAACTCGGTGTCGGTACGTTGTAAAGCGCATCACATTACATTTTGGCCTCCACCGTTTTACCAAGTATGGTAATTCAGATTAAGATTCATGGGTTTATGGTACTTATTCAAGTGCAGGAAAACTAGGTTACAAATAGCCATAACGCTTAAGTAAATGTGTGGCTAGCGCTCTTGGCATAGCTGATCCGATAGGTCTTAAGAAATCCACCAAAATAAGTCTTACCCAGCACAGGCATCACTTGGATAGGTGACAGCTTTGGATCGATATGTCATGTCATATCGATCCAAAACCGCGGATAACGGATCTGGATCGATTATAAATATCGGGCATTAGTCGTGAAGCCATGTCGAAATCCTTAAGATAATGGAGTTGGACACAAAGAAGAACACTAAATAAAAAAGAAATAAAACTCAACAATAAATAAGTTTATTCAAGTATTAAAACTGTGTATTCACAGGCATGCGGCTTTCTTCAACCTCTTGTTGAATCCTGATGCCTCCATGATGTATCGCTGCTCGCCGGTGCAGAATGCTGCAAAAGAAAAACTTTTCTGCACAAACCACACAAGCAGCCTCTTCGTGTCCAATATATCGAGCATTTGCGCAAGTGCCCATACTGACCTTGTGTTATGGATAATTTTAATAAAGCCAACATTGCCTGCATTTCTGTCCTTCTGGTAAGACTCTATATATGTCTATAATAATCACTCCACAGTATTGATTGCGCTGAGTGGCTGGCAGTAGTTGGATGAAACGAGTCAAAGACCAGGCTCAGTGGAGTACTTTGGGAGAGGCCTATGTCCAGCAGTGGACTTTTGGCAAAAAAGAATGCACAGGTGCACAAAAAGATGAAGATTTCAAATACTAACTTATAAAAAAATACTAAAGGATCCTAAGACAGCAGGTCACTCAAATTTTCTTCATCTAAAAATACTAAACAAAACTCTAACACAGACTGACAGTCAAAGTTTAGCCTCTAAAAAGTAGTTTTACAAACATACAAACCATGGATTTTTTTGATATTCATTGCATAAAAAGGTCAATGAGGTGTTTGTTTCAAAAAAAAAAAAAAAAAAATTGCCGGCGTAAGGAGGTTGGAACAGGCGTAGCTAGTTTTAAGTTGACGTTTTAAAGTGATCACAATGTATCCTATTAAATAAAAAAGTTTTGAGTTTGAGTTTGAGTTTCTACGGAAAAATCACAACTTTCCCGTGGGCGAAACTGTGAGTCGGGTTGCTAGTAGACGATACAATACTTAGAAATAAAAGAATACTTACGAATTTTACTATCTTCCCATCCAATGTATTCTCCAGTGCGTTCGTTCTCAGTCTTCAGCCAATCGTACAAGGGCTGGAAGTACTCCAGAACTCCTTGGGCATCCATTGCTCTTTGTCCCGTTATTGCCTCCATAGCATCAGGCCATGGCTTTGAGGAACCCATTTGGAGCATTTTACTGAAAAAACATGTTCATACAGTATTCATAGAACTGTGGTGACTAAACGTGCCTTACCAGCCACCCATGCCAAGTCTGAATCTGAATCCATTCTTGGTCCTGCACTTATAACTTAAAAGTTATGTGCAGACTTGTCTTCCCTCAAAATGGAGAACGAAAACATGATGAGGAAACCGGCAAGCCCAAGAACCACAACATTCAAGATCATGCGACCTCTAGCATCCCGCATTGAGCCAGCATGGTAGATTATGGCTCATACTATCTCTTTCAGAAAAGGTCTGTCTGTATCCCAGCAGTTAGAACGTAATAGAATGATCATGGTAGTTCACACCAGCTGTTATTTTGGAGCAATGATGTTCAGAGGAATATTGCTGTGCTTGTAACTAAAACGAAAGAGGCTAAAAATAATGTTGTTTCTATCTGGTTCTGGTTGATACCAGCACGGGTTTGTGGTTGGTTGCACTGATTGTTACCAACCCGCTCTGAGCCAACTCGCACTGGGCTAAGCAGCGTGGAAGATTATAGCCCACGCTCTATCTCTGATAGAAGGCCTGTGTTCCAAATGTGAGAAGCTGGTGATGATAATGATGAATGTGGTTTCAAGTTTTCTTTACCTACCCTAAAGCATCACCAGCAGCTTTGCTTTTATAGATGTCACAGTTGGAGAGGGAGTTGCTGCTACTAGCCATGCCAGGGGTGTACTCTCCAGCCTGCTGGCACAGAGCCTGGTGGAACTGGAATTGGATTATGTACGAGATGTAGTACCTGAAAAAAAAAACAAAACGTACATAGAATTATATACTTTTAAAGAGTCAAGATCGTTGGCGAAAAAGCATAAACAAGAAAGTTTAGTAGTGAATAATGTTACAGTGTCAGTTCCAGTAGTTTCCTCACTACTACTAGAGAGCCTGTTCCCAATCTAGGCGTAGTGGGATGCCAGCTTCGATCACTTCTCGTCAGAGGACTTGTAGTCAAGCACTATCTAGTAAGATACCATTTGGTTTACCCTCAAGTGGAACGTTTATACACCTTACCTCATGTACTCCACATCAGCAGCAATATGATACTTTGCAGCAGGGTCAAAGTCTTCCTCGGTTCTTGGTGATGGTGGCTCAATCCCTTGCAGACTTTCCCGCATCTGCCAGAAGTGGCAGTTGTAGTCTTGAGGAGTTGTATGGCCGCGGAAGACGCTGTATCGGTACAAGTCTAAGAGGTACCCGAATGGAAGGAAGACTATTTTGTCCAAGCCCTGAAACAAAAGTGATTTGATTAAAAAAATATAAAATGACTTTATAATCCAAACGCCTACAATAACTCTGGTAACCAAGCCATCATATTTTGTGTTATTCCGGAAATTTAAGAACTCTTGTAGGAGTTGCATAAGGACATTTACAAAACTAGAGGCGTTGCCAATGCGTTGTTGACCCTTAAGAACTCTTTTCACACCCATCTCCAAAACAAAACAACAATCCAATCAGTAAAAGACAACGAATTCTTAGTAGAACTTAAATTCTCGTTTCTTGTTCTATTTTATTTTAAGTACTAACCATTTTGTAAAGCTGATTGATGTTTGATTCAATGTCGTCAGGTCCATCTTCGAGCAAACCCATAACTCGCAAATGTTTTGGAGTGGCAACTGACAGAGCGATCACGTCGCCTACAGCTTCATGGAATCCTGAAATTTACTGAAAATGTTAAAAAACACGAAACGATGTTAGGGTGGAAGCTTTTAAATCTACTGTTTGAAGTAGATAAGGTGGCATTGTGGAGCAGACGAGGTACCAGTGGATAATTGGATATATGGCAGTATAATTCCGTGAGTCAAGTTTGAATCCTGCAATGGTCTCGAGCTCTCAAAAAAGTAAAACATGATAACGTCATGCCTTAGCTTCTTTATAGGGGATTTTTTTGCTAAATTATTGAATTTTATGGTCAAACGTCTACCCTGTAAGATGTCAAAAATTTAGTAAAGTAGAACATTTTGACAAATCGGAAGACCAGAACAGTTTGACAAAGACGAAATCGAATCGAGAGTAAAGAGATATGGCTGAAAGTGGAGTGCACCTGTGATGGATCATGTTGTTCTATTACGTACTACTAAACCTATTTAACATAAGTTAATATGAATTCTCACCCGGATTAGCTCCAGCCCTGTAGATGACTGGCTGATCTTTATACTGCAGGTAGTATTGGATGTGTCCCATCTCGTGATGAGTTGTCTTGAAGAAGGCATCAGTGATGGATGTGCATTGTCGGATTCTGCAAAATTCATATCATATCCTAAAAATATTTACTTTTCTTTTTTACATCTGACTAGTCTAGCTTTTGACCCAATCTCGCCCGATGGAAAGTGACGATGTACTCGAAGGAGTAGCACGTTTGACTAGCGACCAATTCACTCTTGACTTGAACACCTTTTCATGAAACACCGAACTTGGCAGGGCATACCACTTTTTTGCAGTTCTTAATAAAAAAAAGTTGATCTAAAACTGTTTTTGCCTGTTGCTGGTTTTTGACCATGAAAATGTAACGCTCATTCAAACGCCTGTAACGTAGATAGATATAGATTTGAATATAGGCAACTATAATGGTAAATATATCTTTAATATTGTTACCTAAAATCTTCACCATCAAAGAAGTCCCAAGCAGACGCGTGGCAAACCATCTCACGACCATCGTGGGGTTTTTCAAAGATGGATTTGTCCCAGAACATATCAGGCGTGCTCATCAAGTCCAAGGACTTAAAAAACTCCTCCGCTGTCTTGAAGAACTTAACTGCTGTATAATTCTGAAAATAAGTATAGAGGAATGTGTGAATGTGTATTGCCCTGCAGGATTTTACACTGTTTAAGTTCCAAATTCTGGGTGGCACGTGGCGCCCTACCATAAAGCGAGAAACTTTTCACTTCGCACTCAGTTGCACATAAATACCATAGAATCCCCTCCATTTCAAAACAAGGTATTAAAACGGTTCGTAAAGTTTTACATTTATAATTTTTACCTGAGCAATGAGCGCTGATGTGACATCGATGTCAGGTTTATCAGGGAATGGTCTGCTGAATTTTTCTGTTTTACTCCACGTTTGAGCCCAAATATTGCCTGTAAATAAAAATTACTTTATATTGTATGTATAGTTTCGTAGGTCTTTAAGTTCATAGTAGTAGTTTTTTCTAGTGCTCGTCTGGCGAGGTACGTTAAGAATCTGTCGCAACACGTATTGGTGTGTTCTGGCCTGCTTTAGAAAATTGGAAAAAGCAAAAAGAGTCCTTTTGGCATAGCGTAGTGCCACCTTCAACCACATAGTCTCTTCATCATCATCAGCCACAAGGAAAGGTAATTAGTCAACTGTATCTAAAGGCTCCTCGTAACACTTACGGTGTCATTGTCCACCTAGTAATATGGCCTGCCTATCGTTGTCACTTTAACTTTTCAATTCTAAAAGCTATATCAGTGAGATTGGTTATTCGGTGAATTTTCTCGTTCCAGAATGCCACATCGTTCATGTACTCGTGGTTCAAAAACTACCTTGTAAAATGTAAAAAAATATTTACCCAGCAGATGTGCAGGAATCGGTCCTCTAGCAGACACGACACTCTCTCCGAACTTCTCTCGAAGCTTCCTTCTCACGTACGCATGAATTTGCTGGTACAGTGGCTTGACCTGCTCCCAGAGTGCCGTGAACTGATCCTCGATGTCAATTGATTCGTATTCGCTGAGCCACCATTCTGCTACAGTATCGTAACCTAGAAACAAAGAAATGTTTATGTAAGACGCGATTATTAAAATTAAAATCCGTGTCATGCCAATTTAAAGTTTGCTAGTACTTTATTTTGATCAATAAGTCTGTCAAAAGAGGGGCAGGTCATAATTTACATTTTTCAGTACATTTTAATTTCAACTTCAAAAGAAAGCACTTAGTTAAGATTATCGAATATTTTAGATGTCCTTGTCTTCTATCTCATGATTATTTTTTACAGTGATATAATAAGTTTTCAGTACAAAAGACGTACGTTTGTAAAGAATAACTTTGTTGGCATGAGCTGATTAAACGGTTTGAAAGAAATGAACACAATATTGTGATTTAAATATTGGTCCTTAGTACTTGGTTCTATAAAAACAGCCCATCATCCCTAGCTAGCTTTTATGCTAAGAATTTTTTTATCAGGATATCAAAATTTTTGCCAAGCCGGGTAAGATAATATTACCATTCAGTTTAGCAGCTTCATTATTCATCTGCACATATTCAGTGAAGTTCCCTTTCGAAGGTTTACCAGCTGCTTTGTGCCATTCCAGCCAAGTGTACTTCAGTTCTTCAGGATCATCACTTGTAGCGAAAACGTCTGTTACTTCTGTAATTTCATCAAAAGATATTTGTAAAGGTAGCCAAGATTAAACTGCCTACAGAACATTTATAAATATCAGCATTTGTAGCAAACATCTGAGAGAAAATGAAGAAAAGGAGACCATAAGACAAATCGAGGTAGATAGATTTTTTTTGTGTATCAATTTTGATGCAGATCACAATTATTTTTTATCGATTCAAGAATGCGCTTATCTGATGGTAATAATCGCGATTGCTAATAACGCTCAATATTTTTTTACACACTTAGCTTTAATATTTTGAAATCCAGTGTGGCAATGCACTAAGATTGTTACCAGATCATAAAACTCTTTATGCCTTGTTATTTCACTGGGAACATTGTTTGTTGAATCAATCCTTAACTTCTTCATTTTTATCATTACAGTTGAATTCACAGTCAAAGTCACTATCAAGTTTTACCTGGTTCCACATGTAGGTTACACCTAGTTCTATCTTTGTAGTCACATATAGTTGCCTTTGCATACGTGGTCTGCATATTATTGATGGCCAGGATAAGCCTCTCATTTAAATCTTCCGGCAGAGCTGCTGTTCCAAGTATAGCGTACTTCTGATACATTCTCTTCAGATCTTCATCATCGTACTCATGCCAGAGGTAGCTCATGACTTCCTTCCAATATTCCTTCTCTGATTCGGCTACCTCCAGAGATGTTTGCAGCTGAGAAATAGGTTATTTCATTTATCAATCATACTTAGATGACACATGAAAGAGGAGCGAATGAAGCGATGACAGCTGATAGGGGAGAGTGTATTGTATGAACACCAAATAATGACAGTTGAAAATCAAACTTGTACAAATTTTATTGTATCCCACAGTAATTCATCGCAACGCATATTATTTTGTTGTTTCTTGAATTATGTCCACTACTACCGACTAAGCAATGGTGATACTGTTTTACGTAAAGTTACTTCTATCAGTAATTGAGGAACCGTTCTATCCCATCAACATTCTTAATAATATTGAGCTTACCATCATCTCTTCAGTGAGCTGCGTAATGTTAGTCTCGTAATTCCACTGCGCCATGACTTTCTTGTTCTTGGCTTTGGACATCAGCTCGTCTAGGGTCCTCATGTAGTCCATGCCAGCGGCTTCTTCAGCGGCTTTCTCTGCAGCTCGACCTCGGGCTGCCACGAAGAAGACCGAGGCTATTGCCCCGAGCAGGGCTAGTTCCCCGGTGATCTTCATTGTCATCTAAACGAGGATTGAAATTTAAAACCCAGCGCGGCAGAGTTGGACAACCGCTTTCACGTTTGGAAAGAAGTGGTGTGCTTAGTCTCGACCAAATAGAATTCAAGTTTCATTGGGCGTAGCTAATACTCCAAAATTCTACTCCACTGCCGCTTGCAAAAGTTTTCAAGCTCAACTTTGAGTTTTCTTTTGGATGTAAGTAAAATTATATTATGATTTTTTGACATTAGTCTAGAAGCACTCTCTCAACCCTACTATATTTTGTATTGATCGTTATACTTTGGGTGAATACTACGCAACGAATAACATCAAATAAAATCTATACCTGACAGCACAAGATTCAATGAAACACAGATGAGAAAGAACCAAGATTAGTAATTAAATAACCAAATAAGCCAGAAAAAGTCAGTATAAAACATGATGTCAAGGAGATGAAGCATGATCTATATTATTGTTACGGATCATTGGAACATAATGACGTCAACAGAAAAACTTAGTAAACGGCCAAATAACATGATTACGCTAATTTACAAGTCAAATCTTAACAGCGTGAACGCTTTAAGTACCCTGTCAGTATAAGATATGTTTGAGCTACATTGGTTACAGAAAAGGCGTTTATAATAATGTTATTGAGACTGCACCTGCACAGTATCGACATAGTTTCTACTTAATTAAATTTCTTTAATTTTTGGCATTTTTCGACTGAAAATAATTATCTATAATACTTTGACATTAACTGTTTTAGTTTTAGTTCTCGATGGAAGCACCTCCAGGTTTGACCAAGAAGATTATATTATCCAACAACTAAATTAAAATTGTCACGAAGCTACAAGTTGATAATGGAAAAAGGAAGAACCTTTGACTACTAAGCTTGCTTGTTGACGATGGTCACAGAGAATAGTGGATCTGCAGCATCACGGAGAGCCGTGCTCATCGTATGAAACTAAAAACTCAGGCGAACTCATTGAAACAAGGTGGTTCCTACTTAGTATTATAAACATCCACAGATCCCTGTAGTACTAGAAACGTATCGTAAATATTCACGTCAGTATAATCTTGTCTACAAGAAGGCTCAATCATAATAGCTAAATAGCTAAGTTCTATGTAGAATCCAACGAGGATCGATCAGACGCGAGTAGGTAGGTAAGTACCATTTGCTGATCATTGTACAGACTAATAGGACTGACTGGTTTTGATCAAAACAGTAACTCTCCATGGCAAAGGTGATCAAGGATATAATAATCCTTTTTATGAAAGACAATCCATCTCGTTGAGACAAGAAGATAAAACACTCTCAAAACTTACAAAAACCGCCTTCTTTGTAGTTTCACTAAAATAACCGCACGGCATTTTTGAAGACCAATTTCACACAAATTCAAAAAATCACTAATACTGGAGACGTCCTCCCGCCATACTGAACAACAATCATAGAAGCGAAGAACATCGATTATTATGTAAATGAATTATGTGTTCGTCTGTCTGTCATGCTTGTAAGGATGTTCGGGGCTTTGTGTGTAGAGTGGCCGAAACAAATGCTGTAAGAATGTGGTTCTGTACACCATACGAATTTTAGCTTTAATTTTAGTAATAGTTAAAATAAAGACAGTATTTTTGTCTCAAGGTTGAGCTGCAGTAGTCAAGGCTTAGTGGCAACATTCCTTAACAAAAATATTGAATATTATCAGAAGTAAAACTAAATGAGATGGCACACCGACACAAAGTGAGTCCTGCCTTCCGATAGTAAAAGACGCAACTTTTGTCTTGCACCACCTCCTGCCAGTCCTCCACCTGGAGTTCGTGCAAGTCCTTCGTGACTTCGTTTTTCCAGCAATACCTGGAACGGCCAACCGGGCGACGGCCTATGTTTGCATATAGTATGAGAAGTAAATAAGTTTCTTGTCGCCCCTCTAACGCGTTTCATGCTGGTTCATCTCGACCATCATGATCAACTATTGATCAATCAATCACAAAGCATTTATTGACACAAAAAATGTTGATTTGATACATAGAAATTATGAAGACTGCGGTTCCCGAACTAGTGGAAACTGTGTTGCAGGAACCAGATTCTCCTATTAATGTGTGCAGTTTACATATCAATGAGTGTGAATATTTCCTTGTAGTATTATAATAGAGTTCAAGTTAAAACTAAACTCAGATATAAATAACTACCATGCAGTTTCCATATTTTTATCAAAATCCAATTGTGAATGTGTATTTGTGTTTCCTAGGGTTTGTATGTTTGTGTGTGTTTGTGTAGTTAAATAAACAACCAGTGGAACGGAGTGAATGGTGGAAGAAGGATTGATATTTTACAGCCTACACGTTATAATTCAGTTAACATACTCTCCACCTCCTCATTATCCAGGCCCTTGTGTCACTTGTGTGTGGTGACTTTTTAAATTCGTTGTTTGATTTTTTCTTGCTTTTATGTTTTTCGTTTATATTATTGTACAGGTGTGGGGCTACATCGAAGTTTTTCTGGATCCATCATCCATCTGACTGATCCATCATTTAACCAATGTTAACAGTACTGTCATTGTGAACGTTATCAACATTTATAGACTGGTCTTTTTCCATTCAGCTTTTAGTTTTCATTTTTCCTAAAAGAATGAGTGAATGTACGTTAATTAAAGACTATTAACCGAAAATAATAAATTTTAAAACATACCAAAAAAGCTGAACCAATCCGAATAAATTTCTAGATGGAACTAGCCTAGTCTACAGCTTGAATTAGCACATAAGATTATTGTTCGTCCTGTTCAAGAAGAATTTAAGATAATTTAAAATAAGTACAGCCGCAAGGGAACACGTGGTATACATAACACATATTATATTACAATCCCTTAGAAATTAATGGAACTTACCATCAAAGTGTATTCAAAACATGACATAGGCATGGCTAAAACTTTAACTATCAAACTCCTTATGAAAAAAACCCGTAGATTCTGCACTAACTAGGATGAAACAACGAACCAAACTGACGCCTTCATCTACTGAAAAATCCATCTTGCTGTCAGAATCTGAAGATAGGAAGGACATTTCAAAGCACTATTTTCTATTATTTTCATGATTGACTGCTCCGATGTCGTATGAACCGACCAAGCAAGTTTTCAATGAAAACAAGCATTTACTGACAATACGCTTTTCGGTAATTTGACAACGTGACGTACCATTGTTCAATGACGTATTGAGTAGTCCACGTATGAATATGATTAGTGATTCAAACGGTAGGGAAATGACAAAAGCAATTAGCTGCGAAATGTTATGATGAAAAAACTTATATGAATTAACCTTTAAAAAATCTGTAAAGATAGCGGAAGAGATTTTGTTTGATCACAAGTGACCTGTTGTTAAGTGATGATGTGGTTGAAGGTGACTCCACACTATACCTTGGTAAGAAACTGGTCCTCAAGTTGGGCTACCAGAACATACCGATAGCTTTGCAACAGCTTCTCAACTTAAGCATTGTAAATGATGAAGAAACTGGCATGTCTAAGAACCACAATGTTCAATGGCGTTCGACATCTCAACCCGCACTGTGTAAGAGTGCTAGATTATGGCCCATATACGTCTCAGAGCGGTGCGAGTATGCAGCGCTCAAAACGGTGGAGGATGACCTCGTAAGGAAACCGTCATGTCCAAGAACCACAACATTAAAGATCATGCGAATTCTACCAAACGACACTGTGCCAGAGTCAAACAGAGTCTATGGCTCAAACTTTCTCTGAGAGAAGGTCCGTGTTGAAAACATAATAAGCTGATGACGATGATAATGATGGTAGGAAAAAAGTTGATAGGCTATATTTTTATTCAAAAGCTTTAGTTCAATGTCAAAACTTACCCGGTGAGATCTTACCACTGTCAAATGATAAACACGACTACTTGAGACGGGATAAAAGATATATTTATATCAGACATGATCTTAGAGAGATAAAATATCTATCCTGTAAGATTGTATGTAGCAGTACTTTCAATGTATTTCATAACGACTACATTGCGAAAATGACCGAATCATCATAAGGTTCAGATTTCAGAAGAACCAGAACCAGAAGCTTTCTGCAGAAGGCCTATATCCAAATGACTTTGTAGCAAAACGACTGGTTATTTAAACGACCGCATCGTTAATAGGCCACATCTCAAATAGACCGGGTAGCAAAACGACTGGTTCTCAAAAATACCACTTCTTTAATCAAACCACATCTCAAATAGACCGGGCAAATAGAAAATTTACATCTTAACAACAAATTCCAAAAGTAGATTTTTTCTATTTGAAACGGTCGTTTTCACAAAGTAATCGTTAGGATACCAACCAAAATTATTTCGTATAGGATAACCTTTGACGGCCTAATCTTACCTAAAGACTTGATGCTCTTGTCATAGATGGTACTTACATCAAATTGATAAAAAAGATAAACGCCAATTTATCTCGCTTATCTTTAGACATCTCTTGTAATATTTTGTTTATTTATATAGAAGTATTGGTTCCTAGTCGTAATTTTGTCTAAATAGCTTTTTCATAATCATCATCGTCAGCCGGAAGAAGTCCACTGCTGAACATAGGCCCCTTGAACGCCACGATGAACGGTTACAAGCCATTTGCATCCATGGGCTCTCTTACAATGTCGTCGATCCAACCAGTGGAAGCCTACCTACAGAGTCTTCCGGTTCGTGGTCCCCACTCGAAAACCTTTCTTCCCCATCGGTTATCGGTTGGAATAGGTTTTAAATAAGCTTGAATTATGAGTCCGTTTTTTGTGGGCCCACTATCTCTATTCCAAATTTCACTCAAATCTGTCGAGGCCTTTCAGTGTGAAGCAGTAACAAAAATATACACTCACTCTTTCACAAACTTTGACTTAGGTATATAAAACTGCTGCGCCCTGCGGTTTTACCCGCATCTTCTTGATATTCCGCAGGAACCTTTTCCAGGATAAAAAGTAGCCTATGAAGTAATCCAGGGTGTAAGCTATCTTCATTCCTAATTTCATGCAGATCCGTTCGGTTAGCGTGATAGAGTAACAAACATTCATACATCCATTATAGTGTTAGTAAGATTAGTATGAATGGAAAAATAAAATAAATATTATCTTAAAAACGTTTATTACGAATACTGTTTACCTATCATAAATTAGACTAAATTGTAAGTACATTGTGACGTCACGCCTCGATCGGCTCACGCGGCTCGTGTTTCGCAGTTTGTTTCGCGTTTATCGCGGCCACTTGTTCTGCTGTGCAGTACTCTGGAATTAAAACACAACAATTGGATCAATTGGATCAGCAAAATAGGACAATTGAATCAGCATAATAAGATAATTGGATCAACACAAAATTAAATAAGATGTGAATCGCGAAGCCATGGAAAGTCTTCTGACAGTAACAAAGTTCTAAGCTCATGGGAAGACGACGCGGACGAAACATGTTTTTTGAAAAAGCAAAATGTTTGGAGCTCATACAGCCAAACACAGTTCTTCCAGGGTAGCGTTTGACCACAAATCATCTAATGTTAAGTGACGATGAGGTCAAAGGTGGCGCCACGATACACCTGGACTGGAAATTGGCTCTCGTTGGGACTGCCGGAACACACCGATAGGTGCTTGGCAACAAATTCCCATCTTGAGTGTGGTAGCTAGCCAGGCAAGCACTTGAAAATGCTCTAGCACCACGCTATGATTTCATCACGGTGGTTTCCTTCACAGAAAGCTCATGCTCATATTTGTGTCATCATCATTATCGTCTACCTATTACGTTCCCACTGCTGGGACTCTGGCCTTCTCTCGGAGAGAGAGTTACCCTATTCTACTACGCTGGCCCAGTTCGGGTTGGTAGATGTCGCATGCTCTTAAATGTTGTGGTTCTTGGACATGGCGGTCTCCTCATGGTTAATCCACGGTGTCAGTGACTTGTAAAGCGCGTGTTTTACCTTTCGACTACCATCGCTCTACGACTGCTTGTGTACTTACGTTTATTACTCGGCTCCCATCCTATATACTCGCCGGTCCGTTGGTTCTCAGCGGTGAGCCAGTCCAGCAGGGGTCTGAAGTATTCCATGAGACCGTCGGCCTTCATCGCGCGCTGCCCCGTGAGCACCTCCATCGCGTCCGGCCACGGCTTGGATGAACCCATTTTGAGCATGTTCCTGGAAATGGTACAAGACACCGGATGCTAAATGACGATACAGTCAACGGTGGAGGTACACCACACCCGGATTGGGAACTGGCTCTCATGTGAGGCTGCCGGAACACACATCTTAACTTGAGGGTTGTAGGCAAGCACTTGATTTTTTTTAAGGAAGTGGTGGGAGATTAGGTTTTTACGAACTGTCGAGAACATAATGTTCTCTTTAAAGCTGAGCAGATAGATATATTTAAATACTCACTACTCAGCTACAAAAATTTAATGTTTAAGTTTAAGTAATTGCAGAGGGGTCACATAATTTTTGTGTGGCCTCTTTTGGTTGTTTATATATTTTTTTTGTTATCTATATGTGTATCTTATATTGGCTTTTATCATTTATAATTGTTAACGTTAAGTTTTAAGTTTATATATTGTACTTTGTAACTTATTAGTAAATATTCATTTATCTTTGTAAGGGTGACAATTTCGTGTGCACAGTGCACACCGTCACCACACTCCATACTTAGTAATTCTGTTTGCATGTTGTGTCTTCCTGTCATTGGACTTACACCATGCCCACGTTCATTGTTTTCTTTTATTTTTGATTGTTAGTGTTAAGTCTGTTGGAAAACCAAATAAATAGAATAAAATAAAATAAACCCAAAATAAATTGTTATGTAAGACACAAAATCACTTCGTAATAAAAAAAAATCTAGCCGAACCCGATCTTTGGCACCATTCGCCAATAGTTTCTGTAGTAGTTACTTTGATGTAGCAAATTCATTGAGACAATAGGTTTGGACTGATTTTGTAAAACTACCGAACGCATCTCATTTGTTTTTCAGGAGGAAGAAGAAAATTTACACGTAATTACGATGGTTTTAGAGTTTGTAACTGCTATATAACCAGCTGAGATCAAGATACTCACGACAAACCGTTGCCAGCAGCAACGCTCTGGTAAATATCACAGTCCACCAGCTTCTTGGTGAGGTCTTCAGGCACGTACTCTCCAGCCAGCTGGCACAGCGCTCGGTGGAACTGGAACTGGATTATGAAGGATACGTAGTACCTGGAAAGTAAGAATGCATTGGTTACTCGGAGCAGTTAAAGGCTGCTGATGGAAAAACGATGGAGTACAGGACCCTATTATCTAAGACCATCAAAATTCCTTGCCAATACCCGACCCGGCGGACCTACGCGAACTTCAGACACTGAACTGGGGTAAAATCGCTTAAGATAAAGAAGAGTGGCGCTCTCTCTTTTCAGTTTAAGACACACTTTGAGTCGCTGAGCCATTGGAGTTAGCTTATTAGTTAGTTGGATTTAGGATATTAAAAATATAATAATATGTTATCTAGGGCACCCGACCAGCCTATGGCCATTCGGTCGTCCCAAATATTAACGCTTTGCCGCCCGGTTGTCAACCCTCATACTTGCACGTGTAAAATGGTTGTAGTAGGTATTTGTAACGTGGCGATTCTATAGTGTCCCGGGGCCCCTCACCTAGCGTATTCCACATTGGCAGACACGTGGTACTTGGCAGCAGCATCGAAGTCCTCCTCAGTCCTGTTCACAGGAGGCTCCACACCCTGCAGCGCCTCCCGGAGCTTCCAATAGTGGCAGTTATAGTCTTCAGGAGCCGTGGTCTTGCGGAAGACGCCATACCGGAACAGGTCCAGAGTGTAGGCGAATGGGAGGAACACGATCTTATCAAGACCCTGCAAGAAGTAATACTTGTTTTACTAGTAGTTTATCGCGATAAAAAATAATAACAGAAAGAAGTTACAGCTTGAATTTTGGTCCCTTCGTTGTATGTTGCAGATGATTGCTGTTTATTAACTTTGCACATATGCATGTTAGACCATTCTACCGACTTTACTTAACGCATAAAAAAAGAAGTAGATAAGGTGTTTGAACATAATATAACGTCAGTCATAAATTCGCTTGGTTTATTTATTAGTCTGTTTCCCAGAATAGAGTGTATCACGATTTCTTTGCTAAATACTAGACCTTCAGTAGTGTAGTGTTATAAGCGACTCTATCGGTAGTTTTCATCTAAAGGCCATACTATCGGTTTGGTAACACTATATTAATGTCGTTACAAGGTACTTTACCATTTTGTACAGCTGGTTGATTTCAGTCTGCTCATCTTCAGCCTCTCCTTTACTGAGTCCCACTCGTCGCAAATGTTTTGGAGACGACACTGACAACGCTATTGTGTCACCGACCGCTTCATGAAATCCTGAAATATTGAAACTAAAATTAAAGCAATGCATTAAAGGACAAAGATTCGCCAAAAGTTCAAAGGAAAAGATCAGCAGTTCATTACTGCAATGATGAATTTGTTAAAGATTATGTTGAAAATGTGTATAAATAACATGTACATAAATCCACGGAAGTGACCAAATGCAAATTAAAATAAGACATTGTTCACAATAAGTATTCGTTTTTTTGTAAAAGATTTCAGACAAAGTTTGATACCCACTAAAGATAGAAAATGTTTCATTCCAAACAGATTATGCCGAAATAATGTTAACAATATACAGAGTTATTTAAAAAATATTTGAAACCTCATATGATCAATTTCTATATGTAGTTTATCTAAGTAGTACAACACAATCACACATTGCGTAAATATATATTGTAGTACATAATTATGTGTATATTATTTCTTATATTTTATAGTGTGTGATGTTCCCATTTAAAAGTTATTCGCATTTTTTCAATACCACCATGTTTATGCCATATATATTAGTATGGTTAGCACTTAATGTGTCCTTAGTGGTATTTAAGGAGTACGTAAACCAATTCTGTAATAGAAAGATAGCTCACACAGACACACACACATCAGACATAATTATTATCCCCAAAAGACATCAAGATACAAAATTCCCCTTCGAATAAAACTCAAAATCACCTGGATTCGCCCCTTCGCGGAACACATGAGGCTGTGTTCTATATTGCAAATAATACTGGACGTGGCCCATTTCATGATGCACCGTTTTGAACGTCTGCCTAGTCACCGTCGAGCACATTTTAATCCTGGATCAAAGACACCATTAAACATAATTATCATAGTTACCTGGATTCGCCCCGTCTCGGAACACGAAAGGCTGATGTTTGTACTGAAGGAAGTACTGTATATGGCCCATTTCGTGGTGAGTCGTTTGAAAGTACTCGTAATCAACCGTCGTGCACTGTTTGATCCTAGATTAAGCCAAACGTTTGCGTTAGAGACGTAATTTTGAATAGTTACCACCACCAAAGATTTTAACGGTTGATAAACGTTACTACTAAACGTTATAGGAACTTAGTGTATACTCAAGGCCGTCTTAAGTCATGCAGGGTCTCTGAGGCATACAACAAATTTGGGGCCATCTAAGAAAGTAATAAAATTGAAGATGATAAAATGAAACAATTCTATCTCGGACAGAATCAAGAATTTTGAAAAGTGAATCTTGCAATTCTTATGAAAACATTAGCTGCACATCGTGTCTTATTTTTTATTTATGCAAGGTAGCATTTGACAAAAGTCACCTGATATTGAGCGATGATGTGCTCTAAGGTGGCGCTATGCCTAGACTAGGAACTAGGTCTCAAGTGAGGCTGCCGTAAAAGACAGAATGATAGCGGTGCTTGGTGACAGACTTGAGGATGGTCGCTAGCCAGTTATGAATTGATCACGAAGCACTTAGCGGTGTGTGTTTGGCAGCTTCACTTGAGAGCCAGTGCTAATCCAAACGTAGTATGGCGCCACCTTTGACCACATCGTTGCTAAACATCAGATGACTTACAATCAAACGCTACCTATTAATAACTAGAGCAGCTCAAATTTCAAAACCAGAGCTGCTGTTTACCTAAAATCTTCCCCATCATAAAAGTCCCAAGCCGATGCATGGCAAACAATTTCTCTATCAGCTGGCTTTTCGATGATGGAGTTCTTCCAGAACTTTTCTGGCATGGCTGTCAGGTTTAGAGATCGGAAGAACTCGTCTGACATCTGGAACATCTTGGTTGGGGTGTAGTTCTGTTCCTTCATTGCTTGCGTGATGTCGATCTCTTTCTTGTCGGGGTAGGGGCGAGTGAACGATTCGATGTTACTCCAAGTTTGGGCCCACATGTTTCCTGAAATAGGAGAAAGGTTTTGATGAAATACGTTCAGTAGTTTTCCAAGAGATAGCCGTCGGGTTCTTCGCTTCAAAAAGTCCAGACCAAATGAGGTCTAAAACACGAACAGGACTAATTACACGCCAGTCTCCGATGGGTCGTTTGTGTGACGCGGTAGGTCGAAGCTGCTTAAGCTGATAATTTTTTTTAAGCGTTGATGTTTCTGTGTTTGTGACGTGGGCTTGCGTTCCGTTGGTTGTTGGTTCGAATCCTATAATGAGCTTGAGCTTTCGGTGAAGAAAAACGTCGTTATGTAACCATAGCTTGGTGGTAAGGCATTTTCTAGTGCTCGCTACGCTCAAGTTAAGAATCTGTCGTCAGGCACCTATCGGTGTGTTTCGGCAACCCTACTTGAGAGCCAGTTCCTAATCCAGCGTGGTGCCACATTCGACACTTAACATCAGGTAACTTATGGTCTAACGCTACCCTGTAAGTAGTATAAAAAAGCAGCATAATAGGAATGAGTCAATAACAAATCTCACCCAACAAATGTGCAGGAATTGGTCCTTTGGCGGACACTACTTGGTCACCATACTTATCCCGCAGACGTTTCCTCACGTAGGCGTGTAGTTGCTGGTACAGAGGCTTCACATCCTCCCACAGCTTGGCCAGCTGGTCTTCAAAGTCCGGGACCTCGTAGTCTGACTGCCACCAATCAGCTACGTCTTTAAAATCTGGAATGTGAAAATTTGGTGTTGAGTCGATGTCTTAGGATAGCCGTCGTAAGGTTTTGTTGTGTGGCTTTTGGCTGTCTGAAAACTCAGAAAGTAAGCTGGATATTGCCCTATCTGCCAACCCGAACTGGGTCTGCGTATTATAACCTATATTGGTTTTCTCTAACAGCCGTTCCCAATAAACGATCTATTCACGGTTTGCCCTACTGGAAATATTAATTTTTATTCCAGTGACTTTAAACCAAATTTTATGAACAGCCATTTCGGAGATGAGTGGTATAGGTTCTTTAAAAAGACGACGAAGTCTGTATTAAATCGCATTATCGTTACTCATTAAAATGTATTTTTAATTGCCTATAATGCAAGATTAAATATTCGTTTTACAATACTGTTAAAATGTTATTGTCACCTTTACTTTGTTTATATTAGTAACGCACGATTTTACGATTGTTCTGAGAATTCGCTTCTGTTACGCTTCTAGAATCCAGTGACAAAAATGTTATTGTTTCGTGGAATCTTTTAAATTTTTTGCATATTGATACAATTAATTTAAGGCATTTTGAACCGCCAAAAAAACGGAGATGTTTCTCAAGTTTTTTTTTAAGTCAGACCACGCATCAACGTTTTGATATTATTTTGTTTCTTGTTACTCATAAAATGTATCAATAAACTGTGACTACATGTTTGAAAAACAGGCTAGCTTATGAGTCCTATGACACATTATAGTTAGTTAGTTATACTGCATTTTGAAGCTTCATAAGCGTAGAGCTTCTATGGATACCAGAAATGTATATTTATCAGCTAGTGATGGACTACGTGTTAGATTTAAGCCATATCCGAATTTCCCTCAAACCAGAAGAGTCATTTCAGCTAGAAAAAATTATAACTTTCGCAATTCAGACAACAATATTTTTTTTCGTTGAGTTTCTGTACCTGGATTTTTTATATTTTCATCTATCATAACACCCGAGGCAAAGAAGTTCATTATCAGCCTAACCAGTTCTATACTTTTGTCTAGACACTCCTGTACCATTACGAGCTACATAACGGCCAGTATAGTTTTAAAGTCATTAGAATGCCACATTTCTTAGTAAGCACCCATTCAAAGGTCCTTCACCTCGTGATATACAGGTTACTAATGTCTTCAAGGAATTCGTTTACATACCGTTAAGTTTAGCAGCTTCATTATATAAGTCGACGTACTCTGTGAAGTTTTGCTTCGCTTTAGCTCCGGCAACTTTGTGCCATTCCACCCACGCGTGTTCCAATTCTTCTGGGTCTTGACTTTTGGCGAATAGCTCCGTGATATCTGTAAATGAAAGCAAGACAGTTTATTTTATATTCTTACTTTTGTTTCCTGCATGCGCCTTATAAGGCGCTGATACCGAATTCAAATCTCAACCCGCAACTACAACTTTCATAAGTTATGTGCGGATTTTTCCTTGCTCAAAACGTTAAAGAGACCAGAAGTAAAATTTTTCAACAGCGACATGATCACTTAATTGCCAAAATTTAGCTCGGAGGCAGAATATTT
Organism: Opisthograptis luteolata; assembly: GCA_931315375.2. Classification (NCBI taxonomy): domain Eukaryota; kingdom Metazoa; phylum Arthropoda; class Insecta; order Lepidoptera; family Geometridae; genus Opisthograptis; species Opisthograptis luteolata. The sequence continues at coordinate 1,406,986 of OV928043.1, forward strand.
CAAAGGGTCATCCTGATCGTTTGTAAAGGTACAATTCAAATTTGAAAACAAACAAAGTTTTTAATAAAGTTTATCCTCATTCGCAACTCACCGGGTTCTAAAGCCAGATCACACTTTGTAGCATTCTTAAACGAGCAGATCTTGGCGGTCGCGTAGTTGGCCTCCATCCCAGAGACTGCCCTCATGAGTTTCTTGTACTTCTCATCAGGGAGTGCCGCGATACCAAGCTGACTGTACTTCTTGAACATCCTCCTCAACGAGAAGTCTTGGAAGTCCTGCCACCTGTACATCTTCGTGTCTTCCCATGCTACCTTCTCTTGCTGAGACAGCTCTAGCCTGACTACGATCTGGAATTAAAGTTTTATTATATGTAACTGTAAGACGAGACGAGAAAGTCGCTACCTAATGGTAAGCGTCACAATTAATTGTCCCTTACAGTTCAGTGCTATCTAGAATTTTGAATTTCAATAGTTCAAAATCCTGCGCGGCAATGCACTGCGCTCATCAACCTAATATATCCTCTGTCTGTCTCGCTTTCACACCTAAATTACTGAACCGATTTAAATGAAATTTGGTACGGAGATAGTTTGAACCCTGAGGAAGGACATAGGATACTTTTTATCGCGATAAACTATCGCCCACGTGGGTAAAACCGCGGGGAACAGCTCGTTAGATATAAAATCTTTTTGGAAACTTTGCCCTTCAATCCGAAAAACAGTAATGTTTGCACACACTACTGCTTGACGGTTGAATAAGTGGGCAAAGTACTTCTCTAGATGGACTTTGCAAAAGAAAACTACTACTACTGCAGCTACATTTGGTTTACAAAGTTAGTTTAGAGAACTCAGTTTTCCTTAAATGCTCATAAAAAGTCAGAAAACCCATAAATTTGAAAACCTGTATTTATTTTCTTATTTTCAAAAGGCACCTAACATTTTTCCTTAAGCCAAAGTAACAAAAACACTATCTTAAAACCAATGAATATAAAAATGTACACTGCCGTCTTGTAGTGTACGCGACGGTACAGAACTCTAATTAAATTTTGCGGGTCGGAAAGAAGTGGGGCAAGAATCATTAAATAGAACTGTCAGTTGCACTGGCTTCTTTGACAGCTACAACCGTCTACAGACAAATCTCAAAAGAAGTTGACTAACCAACTCACTTGTAAGTAAGCTTTTCATTTCAATTCTAATTAAAATTCACCTAAGATGCAATACAAAATCTTTGGAGATAGAAAGCACTACACTTTTTACTCCAAAGTCTTTCACGTCTTTTATTCCAATCATTCACCGATTTCAACAGTCACAAGCATACGAAATAACAATATTTGGCATTTAAAAGCAGGATAACAATATTATCCTTATCAACATCATCGCCATCGTCAAAACGTATATATCATACCAGCTGTTCCCCGCGGTTTCAGCCGCGTGAACTACAATTTATCGCGATAAAAACTATCCTATGACCTTCCCCAGGGTTCAAATCTCTAGAATAAAACTAGCCTTAGTTATTCCCTATAACATTAGCTGTCTGCGAGTGAAGGTCCCGTCAAAATCGATCCAGCCGTTTCAGAGATAAACCGGAACAAACAGACAGATAAAAAAATTAAAAATTATATTTTTGAAGTACCGTATACTTTCATATACATTTAGTGAAAAGCTGTTAACTTGAAAATACAAACTGACACTTCAATTTTACTTATGTGTATATGTACTTATAGATCATCCAAAAAGGAAAACCGTTTCTTACCAGTTTATCCTCATTCTCCTTAGTAATGTTTGAGGTGTACTCCCACTCGGCTAAGCTCGCCCGGTTCTTCCTCAGACCCATGGCCTTGTCCAGCTGCAGGATGTACTGACGGCCTTCGTGCTCCAAGGCTTCAAGGTCCGGGTCCCGCCCCTGGGTGGCCACCACGAACACGGCGACGATCGCCGCTATCAGCACGGCTCCGCCACCGATTTTCAGCATCGTCTGAGGAAGATGTCATCGTCATCATCAATTTATTACGTTTCCTCTTCAGGGATACAGGTCTTCTCTCAGAGAGTATGGGCCATGATTTACTACGCAAGCCCAGTATGGGTTGTCTTGCATGTTGTGCAGGATATATTCGATTCAACTAAAGTACATTTCTTTAGTAGGATACACCATGTGATCGCTTAAAACTAGCCCGCCTGTTCCAACCTCCTTACACCGGCAAATTAATAGACAAAAAACACCGGACATTTATTTTTTGGATATTACTAATTTATTAAATTGGAGCAATTTCACTACCATCCCAAACTTTGTATGCTGGTGAAAATTACAAAGTGAAAGTTCAAATTCAAATATTTTTTTTGTATTTTGCTTAGATTAATGACCCGCGGAGACCATCAATCATTAATCTAAGATACCTATGTAATTATGTACCTACAAAATACAAAGATACTGAATCATTTTATGTATTATCAATATATTACATTCAAACTTTCAAATCCTTACCTGATTTACGGAATCAGTGTATAAAAGAAATTATAAATTAATTTCTATAAAATAACATTTCGCATCATCAAAATTGATTTCAAAATCTGACAAAATGTGACATTGAATTAAAAAAGGTCATTCTACTTTTTTAGATTATAACAGAGTATTTACTTTTCTGTAGTTTTTCATAGAGCATTAGCACGTCTCAAGGTTTTTATTTCGTAAATTCCCATTTTTCTTCCTACCCGCAGTTTTAAAAGTACTACGCCGTATATTTTTTTAATGAACGCTAACTGCTATACCAAAGTAGATCAAAGATCTCGGTGAATGACGATCTTCCAATGTCATCATATCATCACACATCTGCTCGCTGACACCAAGTTTGATTTGATTATTTATTGGATCTACATAGGTACCTGAACATTTCAAGGATAATGTTAATAATAACCATTAATTTAAAAATCCCCGAAATCTTGGACCAATTTTCATTAAACATAGCTAAGAACCACCGCAAGGAAACTAGCTTTCAAATGAAAAAAACCGCATCGAAATCGGTCCATCCGTTTGAAAGCTACGATGCCACAGACAGACATCGACGTCAATCTTATAAAACCCCTCTTTTGCTTCGTGGTTTAAAAAAGCAGAAACATAATTATTATAAGAGTAGTTAAGTTAAGCTCTTGTTAAGAATCTGTCGCCAAGCACCTATCGGTGTGTTCCGACAGTCTCACTTGAGAGCCAGTTCCCAGTCCAGGTGTAGCGTGGCGCCATCTTAGACCACATCGTCACTTAACATCAGGTGACTTGTGGTCGAACGCTACCCTGTAAAAAGTAAAAAAAAAAAAAAGTAGTTAAGTACCGACTCAGAATAAAAATTTCTAAATAAGTAAAACGACTAAATAAAAGCTTGCAAAACGACTCACAACCCATTATTAACAGAGGTCTAAATACATAAACTAAGACACAAGCACTGCAGTACCGGAATCATTGAAGTCTTTTGTCAACCAAGCGAAGGCACTGAGGCGCAGCGAACCGAAACTGCCAAGGACTGCGACATCCTAGATGGTAAGCTAATCTTCTTTATCTCAGAATCTACAGTAATTACGACAGTTGTACCTCCACAGGTAAAGCAAGCGAGAATAACTGATCATACTCCATTTTCCAATTGTGTTTTGTGTTTGTTTGGGTTTTTTATCAAGTTACAAGGTAGCGTTTGACCGCAACTCAACACACCAGCTGCCTTACTCTTGAAACTCAATTCCAATGCCCAATGTCAATTTTAATCCAAGAAACGCTGTTTGGTACTCTTGAAATCGAGAACAGCGCCACATTGGATTGAAATTGAGTGGTAATTTTGGTGAACTAAATGAAATTGGAATTGAGACGTTGGGATTGAGAATGGGTACTCTTGACGCAATTTTGACACATTGTATTGCGTTTGGCATTGTGTTTACATTGGGTATTTTCCAATAGCTATTGAGTAACTTTTGTGAAATTGTGTTTTGCGTTTTTAACTAAATACTATAATAAAATGTCACGATTGGGAATGCAAACCAGCATTTTAAGATTAGCCCATCAAATAGATGTACGGCAGCGAAGGAATTTGCGTCGTATGACCCGTTATAACGATGAAGCGTTATCCATGTCCGAAAATGAGTTTCGGGCTAATTATCGCCTAACAAAGGAGTTATTTGACACCCTTTGTAGTGAATTACAGCCCCTAATGCCGACTCCTAAAAGAAAGAGTGATATTTCTACAAAATACAAGGTATGTATATCATAACCGTGATTTTGTGGTTGTTTTGTTTTACAAATACAACATCGTGTGTTGATTGTTTTGATAGATATTGGTGGCGCTGTCCTTCTATGCCACAGGGAGCTATCAGCGCCTAGTAGGAGGAACACACGGAACGCTTATGTCTCAGCAATCTGTGTCGCGAGCCATAAGAGATGTTACAAAAGCTCTAAACAGCAGGCAGATACTAAGTAAATATATTAGATTTCCCCAATCTCGTCAAGAAAGGGATGCCATTAAAAGAAAGTAAGTAAATTAAGTTTCCAATAGGTTAGTGTTTAAATGTTGTAACTTTTTTAATTTTCACAAAATGACTGATAAAATAATAATAATATTACTTATTTACAGATTCTATGAAAAATTTAGTATCCCGGGTGTAGTAGGGTGTATTGATGGTACTCATGTAGCCATAATACGACCCTCCCAAGATGAAGAAAGGTTTTTCAACAGAAAGCATTTTCACTCAAAGAATGTGTTGATTGTATGTTTGTTTTATTTTTTAAACAATCTTCATGTACCTAATTATTAAATAGCAGCATGAATAATATGCAATCATTTGTTTCAGATATGTGACTCTGACCTGAATATTTTAAGTGTGGATGCTTCATTTGGTGGAGCCTCACATGATAGTTTTGTGTGGAATCAAAATCCGGTCGAACAACATCTCAGAGAGTTGACCAATGCTGGTGAAACAGTATATTTACTTGGTAAGTTTACCTAAGCTCGTGATTTTTCATTTTAAGTTTGTATTGTACCATAATATATAAATTATTTCAGGAGATTCAGGCTATGCTCAAAGAAAGTATATGATGACTCCCATAGTAAATGCTGTTGAAGGCTCTCAAGAGGAGTATTACACAAAATTGCATTGCACAGCACGAAACACAGTAGAGCGGGCAATTGGAATATTAAAAAATAGATGGCGGTGTTTATTAAGGCATAGAGTCCTACACTATCATCCCGATGTGGCAGCAACAATAATTAATGCTTGTTGTGTACTGCATAACTTATGCAATTCAGCTCGTTTAGGTTTTGATGATCCTATAGATCCTACATCCAATGTTGAAGAGAGCCATAGTACTGTCCATCCAACACTCGAGGTAAGATCCAGGACCGGAATAGATCTAAGAAGAGGTGTTGAGGCTCGTGCAAACCTAGTACACCAATTGTGGACAGCTCGCAGATAGATAAAGATCTTTTATTGGTAGTATATTTACTAGAGAAAATTGGGGGAAGGCTGTATTCTTGCCTTGTTATAAATACAAGACCTACTATATAATATAAGACTCAATTGTAGTAGATTGAGCCTCTGCAGTCTATGTTGTAAGTAAGATTAGACTGTAACATTTCCATACGCACTTTCTTATGTGATTTGTTTAAAATATTTTATTCTATCTATGTATCTTAATATTATTGACTTGTAAAGTGCTAGCAAGTGCTATGTAGCCAATAAGCAATAAGTTTTGAATTTGAATATATAATTAATGCCATTATGTCTAATTAATTTTCTATCCAATTGTATATATTTTGTTGTTTTGTCATATAATATCTAATAAATTCAAAAAAAATGCCATTATGGATTTTACCCTATAAGTTTAATAAAATTTTGTTCTAGACAACTGTTCTATTTATTTTACCTACAATTACCAGTGTGTTTCTTGTTTGAAATAATATTTAGAATCAGAATAGAATATCATTTATTGCAGAATGTGGTATTTAAACATGGTAACAATCTTATATAAGCTCACACAATCTACCACCACAGAGGTGTGCAATAACATAATAAAAACATAAATTGCATGAATAATAATAACTATTTAATGTCAAATTGTAAAATATAGCATAAAACAATAAAAAATGAACAGAAAAATCTATTTAATAAAATAAGTCAGACATTGGTGTTGATTCGGTTTTGCATCCTCTAAAACTAAACTAAGGTTAACAGGTCTAATAGTATTGCTGTCTTTTTCTAACCACTGAAGTAAAAAAAGGATAGCATTACTTTTAGACCTGTCAAACTTAGTTTAGTTTAAGAGAATGCAAAACCGAATCGACACCATTATTTAGAGACAGATCAATTACAAAGTGAGAAAATCGTGGAGATAACATTAAATATATTATTATAAAAAATGAGTAGGTTACTACATAATATATGCTAAACTATATTTTAAACAAAACATTTTTAGTTATAAACCTTAAAATTAAATTGGTTCTATATTATCAAAAAAATCAACAAAAGAAATAAAATCACATCTAATTAGACAATAATCGCTCATACTAACTAATAAATTTGGTTAATTAGGTATTAAACTAAATAAAAAAACTATAAATAATTAACATGTAAATAGGACATCTGATTCTACTCTGGTGGTGATGGCTGTAATTTAGCTGATATTTCTAATAGTGCTCCAGCAATGTTTCCAGCAGCATCTGCCAATTTGTTTATTGCTGTTGCTATGTCAGCCAATGCATGTGCAGTGACTACTTCTGCATCCACACGCCTCTCTTCTATCCTGGCAAACTGCTCAACCTCAGCATCCAGTCTTGTTTGACGAGCACGATGTTGTGAAGTGTGTGGTGCACTATGAGTTGCTGAAAACACAAATTTGTATTACATAAAATAATAGCCACGGTAACAGTATTTCAATGGTAGTTGACTTTAATAACATACATGTTGATGGCTGCTGACCACTGCTTATAGGATCCACCTGAGCTAGAGGTTGTTCCTCAACAATATCCACTACAATCATCGGTGAAGCTTGCACTTCACTAAGATGGATTGGGCTGATAGTCTGAAAGAAGATTTTTAGCTTATAAACCTATACACAGTAGCATATGTATAATAATAAATGTAAAGGGAAATGTAATAATCAACATAGAGAAGGATATTCAAGTAAACATTACTGACTTTATTTAAAAATAATAGCAAAAAAATGAATCCACTGCCTCTCATAATATTATTATTGACTAGTTAATAGTGATTTGGGAAAATGTGTAATATCCCTAAATGTACATTGAAAGAAGCATCATATTTAATGTCAATTTTCTTACCCTCTCTGTTTGTGGGAATGGGTGAACAGCGACTTGGCTGTTTCCAGTGGCAAACGATTGCCCTCCCATTACAGCAACCAGCCGCAGCTCCAGTGCTGATAAGTTTGGTGCATTTGGTGGTCCTCCACCTGTGCGCCTCATTGAATGTGACTGCTGCGCACACAGCTTTTTAAGTCCACACTTCTTTTCAGCCCAATACTAAATTGTAAAAAATTATACAGTGATTACTTATATATAATACAATAAACAAACCTATTTAATTAAAATAGACCATTTAGGAATATTACCTTAGACCAGCCAGGACCATCTTTGACCACACCACCCAAAGCATTGATGGTAGTGGCAAGTTCACTCCACTTTCTTTTAATTCCCTGCTTGCCTAGATGGGTTCGCAAGAGCCCCCTCGCAACATCCTGGTTTTCCTCTAGGAACTCCACCAAGGCTTCCAGTTGGGCTTGAGTGGGGCGAGCCATTATTCAATGATATCTAAGGGAAAAAGTTATAATTTTATGCTATGAATAATATTTGTTATTATTATGCCTATTTAAACATTTACGCGCACTTACCTTACGTTCTTTCTTCTTTGAAACTTCGAAGGAATCTGAATAGAAGCAGCATTTGTTTGATATGGCCAGAGCACTTTAAAGCACATACTTAAACTTAACAATATTTTTTTTGGTAATAAATTATTAGCTCTGAAAACTTTAAGTGCAACTTTCAACGTAAATAAACAACTTTGATGTGATGTGATGACAGATTGATTGACATCTTAACTTTTTTTAAACGTCTCGACCACAGGTTTTTACGCCTACAAGTGACATTTCATTCACTGATTTCTATATTTAGTCTGTAATCTGAGTCCCATAAAAATTACATCACTAAATTCAAACCAATGCCCAGCCAATTCACAATCCAATCCCGATCTCAATATCAATGCCGTCAAGAGTACCGACTATTGCGCAGGATCGGAATTGCGTTGTATTGAGATTGGGATTGAGTTAACCGTCAAGAGTAAGGCAGCTGGGCCCTATTTCACCAAGCTTGACAAGTACGACAATTGTCTAAATTATACAACAACAATTATTATATTAGTTTGGACTCCAAATGTAACGATATATCTCAAAACTTTGGGAGTGTCTATCTAATTTAATCAATTGCTCAACAGATGAACCCAGGGGCACCTGATGATAAGTGATGACGAGTTCGATAAGCAAGCTTGAACAGAAGATACCTATTAGTTCTGGACTTAAAGGCACCCAAATTATACTAAATACTCGTATGATATGAAAAGAATAAACCCTATACGCCATGGTTGAGAGACCCAATAAAATGAAACATGTAAAATCTCATCATAACGTTTTGCTTTTTAATAAAAAAAAAATCTGCCACATGAACGCTATCAGGAGCATCTCGGTTGAATGAACTGGAGGAGGGGTCAATGCTTCATCTTAGCGTAATACAAAAAGGTGAGGCTGGATGCAAAAAGATGTTATTGGATCTTAAGTATGCGCACGTCGGGGTCCTGCTGAGTGAGTGTAAACTGGCCTTGCTTTTGTACTGGTTGGACCTGAACCGATGAGGACAAATGCTACCTAGTCAACTATGCAAAAGGGTGTTTGAGGAAAACATTTGAAGGAAAAATGGAGGCGGTTCCATGTACGACTGACTTTTTAAATACTTGTATTAGCTTGAATTGTAACTAACTAACAATGTCATCAAATCTTAGAAGTCAATTTTAACCTACTTCTAATTGTCGTGTTGACTTGAAACTTTGTACGTATATGCAATCCTGATGACAATGCAATAATTTGATATCATCGACCTGGTCTGATGATGGAGCCAGGAGATGGATATTGGAAATCTTCAATGGCTAGGAAACCCCTCGAGTTTGGGCTAAGACACGTCATAATTGTCGCGAATTATTATTTTTTGTAAATTATTGATTAGTTATAGCATAGTTTTAAAATATTGGGAGTACATAGTATTCGGAGAACGCTAAATACGGATAATCCAATGAAGCATGCCACAAGGTTCTCCCTTACGTATATTTCAATCAATCAATCAATCATTTATTGCATTCATATGTAAGTATACATGAGATCTTAGTGGTTATAATTAGTGAACATATGGACCCGAATAGGGTATAGCAATGTAGGAGCACACCGATCCATTCTAAATAGTAACAATTCATGATTCATGATAATTATTTATTATTGTGATTATGTGATACAATATTTTATGCATTTATGTAATATCCTGCTTTTATTTACATTTATGTGCGTAGGTACGTACCTATTTGCTCTGGGGGAAATACCGTTGTGATTCTTGATAAGATCCAATCGTTTATCCGAGATCATGTGTTTCTTTAATCAACATATCTCATTATTAGTAGAAACATATTTTTTTACACTTTGCAGGTTACCTGAACGGCCGTAAATGGATTTGGATGAAATTTGGAACATAGGTGGCTTACACCCTGGTTTAAAACATAGGCTACTTTTTATCCCGGAAAAGGTTCCTACGGGATAACGGGAAGACGCGGGAGAAACCGCGAAACTCATTACACCTACACTGAGAAAAAAAATCTGACTTTCCTTCTGAGTCTTTACCTTCCAAGACCGTTTCCTTCCTTATTTTGTATTAGTTTTTCCCTTTTGACTCAGAAGGAAAACGGTATTTCGGAAGGTCTTTTTTCTCCGTGTAGTTGTAGAAAGGAAAAACTCGTTACAAAACGTTGAAGTCGTTGAAAGCACAACTCGACATTGACACGGCCGGGAATGGAACCTTGACATTATTACGAAATTAATGCCACTGTTTTTTATCACTCTTTACATCATCCATTATTTTAGTACGGCTGCTTGGAATTTTAGAAGGTTCAATAAACGATAAACTTGTTACTATGTAATGTGTATCTAAATGTATAACTAGCTGCGACTCGCGGTTTTACTCGGCTGGACAACAGTTTATCGCAATGAAAAGTATTGTATGTCCTTCTAAGAGTTCAAACTACCTCCGTGTCCTTGGTTTTATTGGAGTTCAAAAATTCAACATCTTCATACATTTTCAGTGAATTTTATTTATAATCCTCAGAAACACAAAACAAGATCAACATGTCCAAAATAGGTCAAGAACTAATATATCTTACTAAACGATGTTCAAAACAAAAATATGGTAGAACAAATAATTTGTTTTTGTTTATTAAATTCACTGAAAATGTATGAAGATGTTGAATTTTTGAACTCCAATAAAACCAAGGACAATGACCCTACAGCTTTGGTGTCATAAAAATAAATACTCAGGGGGACAAGTTCTAACGGAATACAGCATATTTTTTTATTGGCCGGCACTTTCATATTTGGACCAAAAAATATGATGTCTTTTCATCAAGATCGGATCAGCGGTTTTAAATTTAAAAAATGTTCCTCATAAGTGGCTTATTCCAAGTCCAGGTGTAGCGTGGCGCCACCTTCGACCACATAGTCACTTAACATCAGGTGACTTGTGGTCAAACGCTACCCTGTCAATAGTATAAAAAAAAGAAAAGTAAAATGATCTAACTAAGGATTTAGTGCCACTGTGCCCAAAAATTGACCCCTCCACCCATTTTTTTCCCCCAAGATCGGTTCTGCGGTTTTGTAGTGAAAAGGTTACGTACAAAGAGAGTTACTTTCGCATGTAAGTATTCTCACAAGATTTTATCGCATAAAACAAAGTCTATGATGATTTATCATAGGCTTTGTTTTATTGCGATAAAATCTGATCACCCTGATTTAGGGTGAGTGTAGTTTTTTAATAGTCGTGTGTCGTTCACGAATGAATCCTTCAAATGGACTACTTCAGTTGGCGGGCGGGCGTCTTTCGTTCACTAGTGTTCAGCGCCTCTAGCCAAGATGCATTCTGCAGTCGTTGACGCTAATAGAAAACAAGAAAAAAGTATTGGTTTGACATATTTCAACGCTAAGTCACGTGATCAGAAATATGTCAAACCAATACTTTTTTCTTGTTTTCTATTAGCGTCAACGATTGCAGAATGCATCTTGGCTAGAGGCGCTGTAGTACTTCTCACTTCAGTTGCCTAGTCACCGGCAGCGAAAATTTCTAACAGTGAAAGAATCAAAATCGAATCAGTAGTCCCGCTCCCGGAGATTGCCTACGTTACATTAAAACTCGCAAGTTTTATACTTCTTAATATTACTAGAGTAGATTAACTAGTTATTTATAAACTCTTATCAGTTTTTTTAACTAAATAACACGCGTATTTCATGTATATCGTGTTTACTCTTTCGAAGTACCTAATTAATTTCTGCTGATGTAAATTAAGACCGATTTAAACTATTTTGGAATCTAACGTAATTACTTCTAAAAAAATTGCCTATCTGGTCTAGGCGTCCTCAAGTAATGCACTTACCTACCAACAGTACCAACAAAAAACATTTACCTTTTTTTTCTTTTTTTTATGTAAAAGATTGGCAAACAGGCAGACGACCCCCCGCCTGATGGAAAGCGGTCACCGTCGCCTATGGACATTTGCAACACCAGGGGAGTTGCCGATGCGTTGCCGACCATTAAGGACTCTTTTCACACCCATCTTGAAGGATTGCAGTTTGTCACCTGTCATTTAGAAATTAGAAGACTACCGTCTACCTGCGCCCCGGTTCAATTCGCGTGGACTACGCTTTATTGCGACTTAAAGTATCATAAGCTACCACGCTGGCCCAGTGCGGGTTGGTAGATGTCGCATACCCTTGAATGTTGCAGTACTCTCTCTCTGAGAAAAGGCCAGAGTCCCAGCAGTGGGAACGTGAAAGGCTGATAATGATGAAAGTATCATATATGTCCTCTAGGGTTCGATTCGAACTAACTCCACAACAAATTTCATCAAGATCGCTTCAGTGTTTAGTCGTGAAAAGGTAACACACTAACAAATAGCACTTTCGCATGATCTATAATATAAAATAAAAATATATAGTTTAAAAAACTAAAAAAAACACTTTAAAAACGCACTCAAAAATATAAAATAATTAAATTGACTTGTATTAGTTACGATATAATGGTTAATTCAAAAAGTGTGGAGCGCTTTTTGGTTGTTTGTACTTTTATTTACCCAGTAAAAGAAGAAGCGCTCCACACTTTTTGAATTAACCATTATATCGTAACTAATACAAGTCAATTTAATTATTTTATATTTTTGAGTGCGTTTTTAAAGTGTTTTTTTTAGTTTTTTAAACTATATATTTTTATTTTTTTACTTTTTAGTCTTTTGTTACCAAGTCCAATCTATCGGACTCATCAAAAGGAATCATATGAGCCCAAACTCGAGGGGTTTACTAGTAGCCACTGCAGAGATCCCCTACCCACCTTCTGGCGGCATCATCAGACCCTCGTCACCAAGTTCAATCTATTGGACTCATCAAGACGAATCATATGAGCCCAAACACGAGGGGTTTACTAGTAACCACTGCAGAGATCCCCTACCCACCTTCTGGTTGCATCATCAGACCCTCGTCACCAAGTCCAATGTATTGTACTCATCAAGACGATTCATATGAGCCCAAACACGAGGGGTTTACTAGTAGCCAGCGAAGAGATGCCCTACCCACCTTCCGGCTGCATCATCAGATCAGGTCGATGATACCAAATTATTGCATTGTCACCGAGATTACATACACATACAAAGTTTCAAGTCGATACGACAATTAGAAGTGGGTGAAAATTGACTTCTAAGATTTGATTACATTGTTAGTTAGTTAGTTAGTTAGTTAGTTAGTTAGTTAGTTAGTTAGTTAGTTAGTTAGTTAGTTAGTTACAAGTCAAGCTAATAAAAGTGTTTTAAAAATGAATCGCAAAATATGTTGGTAAGCGCATAACTCAACAACGCCTGGACCAATTTTACCAATTCTTTTTTTTAAATGTTCGTTGAAGTCCAATAATGGTTTTTACGGCGAGAAAAATCGAATAATTGCCGGGAAAACACTAAAATTAGCCCTTTTCTTTTCCCCATACAAACGATTCGTAATAATACTTAAGTCAATTTGAACTTTAATACCATAATATAAAGTTCAAGTGTTAGTGGAGAGGTTCCGGGAAGGCAAAACAATTGAGTGACGTTAGTATTGTATAAATATTGATGTCTGTTTTCAATAAAATTAGGGATCCTTACTAAAACTCCAATAATGTGTGTATTATAATTTTTGCGTTTTTGCTAAATACCCGTGCGAAGCCGGGGCGGGCCGCTAGTTATAATATAAAATTAGTATGGATATATATTATCTTTATATAAATAAATAATCGGTGAAGTATCGGAGAGGCAGAGAGCAACCCAATTACACCATTGTAAGTAGATTTTTATACAACACGTGTATTTGATCAGCTTATATTAATTACTAGCTGTTCCTCGCGGTTTCACCCGCGTGGGCTACAGTTTATCGCGATAAAAAGTATCCTATGTCCCTTCCCCGGGGCTCAAATTATCTCTATACCAAATTTCATTTAAATCGGGTCAGTAGTTTAGGCGCCATAGCGTATAATTATATTCCGTATATGTACTCCAAAATTATTCCCGCACTTCGGTGCCCCCTCAACGCGTTACCTGCTGTAGGTACCCATTATCCTATTTTAATTCTAAGTTAATTTTTCTTGGACCGCACGTTTGAATCGCGCAGTTAAAGGTCTTCCTGGCCCGCGACCGCACTTTACCTATTTCATAGATTCTCCCGGTGCCCCGCTCGGCTCACCTCACCGCGTTTCCCGCTGCGCTGCGGTGCGGAGGTTTTATTTTTCTACTACTACTTACATTTTTAAACTCGTGATATCTTTCGAATGGAATGTCCGAATTGAATGATTCAAAAAGTTATGTGAAGGCATTGAAGCAGTTTTGAATAAGAAGTAATTTATTTTGATAAGGATTAATACCAAGATACAAATAAAGAGCCTTTTCTAGCGGCGGCATCAAAAATTAAAATTTTAAAATAAAAGATCACTTATTGTGGCATAACTATAATAGTTAGACATATGCTCTCGCGGACTTTTTTGTAGATCTAAATGAGACCTACAAACCCGCAATACATTATTTTGTTCTAGTGTCAATAGTTTTTGCAGCGCACGCAAAAATAGGTTTTCGATTTCACACCTTGGGTTGCAAAATAGCAATTTTCTTACGGATCCCTAATTTTTTTGGAAATAAAATATAGCCTATAGCCTTCCTCGATAAATGGACCATCCAACACTGAAAGAATTTTTCAAATCGGACCAGTAGTTCCTGAGATTAGCGCGTTCAAACAAACAAACAAACAAACAAACAAACAAACAAACAAACAAACAAACAAACTCTGCAGCTTTATAATATTAGTATAGATAATAGAAATTCATACTTAATATGGTCTCATACATTTTAATGAAAGTATAAATAATAATTCGCATAATTTTAAATTTTCAGAGCTCCGTTCCCAAAGGGAATTTATTCAAGACTTATTTAATTGTGATTAAAATTATAAATAAGTTTTAATTACATAATGTAGGTACTATTTTTTACCTTTAAAACTTACACTAAAACTTTCTACAATACATAACATTTTTTCATTTATAACTCATCTAGTTTAAAAATTTCCATTGTCATTTTTGATAACTTACTACATAGGACCGTTTCGTAGAAATTGTACGTACGTAGGTAACAATATATACTTAAACAAAACACGCAAACATATAAAACAAAGACAAGTAAATGAAACGAAACGCTTGCGCAACTCACCTGGCCGAAAAGACTCGAGACTCTGTGAAGAAATAATATAGTACCTCCTTACATTCAGTTTTTTTTTAATGTTTGCAATGCACTCGCGTACGGTTGGCGAACTTCACAATACTTTTTGAATATGGAACGGCGGTCGGCCGATCGCCGGACGATGACTGCGCGGCGCGGGCGCAGCCTCGCTGTCCACACGCACACACACAAGCGCCATTCGATATCGTATTCGATACGGCCATAGATTTGATTGGTTGTCAATGAGTGCAGATGCGTGATTGTTTCTTTTTTGCGTATTTCAAACGTTTTGTTTTGTGACTCGGTTATTTAAATAACGGTTTCGACGATAGGGTTGTACGAATTGAATCTACAGACCTACTATTTTTAATATTGTGTTTTGTTTAGAAAAATATTAATCGCTTAACTTTATTATTTTGGTTCTAATTTTTATATCAGTAACCAGGGTTTATCCGTAGGTCAAAAATTATTTTCGTTAGTATATTTTTTGCTAATGTTTGAAGAAAAAAAGTTTTAGTTTTCCGTGAAAATTCTTGATCCATTTATTTGTCATTATTTGCAATAAATTATACATTGTAAATATTACGCAATTTTCTGTGTTTATTACATTATAACTACATTTTTATATGATAATAACGTCTTATTTAGCTAGTTTCAAAGAAATTTAAGGGTCACTTGCAAGCCTAAAATATCGATTAAATCAAATTATAATGTCAAATCTTTGGAAAATTTCTTTGTTGTGCAAGTCAGCCAGCCCTGCAACAAAATTGGTCTACTCTGTAACAAGCTACACGTTCGCCGTAACGTAATGATAAAAAAATAATACGCGTCAACTTAAGGGCCTCCTAATTTTTTCATCAGTTAAAATCTGAAGGTCACACATCTCAATTATTCAAGTAGGTAAATATAAGTAAAAAAACAATGCAAATGATATCATTCTTGGCTTGTCTCCACTTTGACACTGGAAGTATTTCTGCCGTTACACTCTTTGCCTTGAGTACGCTTGTGTGCTGCAACTAGACTTGTAAGCTCGACTGTCACTGCGCCGGTACAGTCAACGAAAAAAGTCACTGAACAATAAAAAAAACGATTTTCTTTAGCATCTACGACGACCGATATGGCGCAATGGGCGGATAGCCGATTGTGAAGCGTGAGGTCGCGTATTCGATTCCCGCTACAGGAGAAATATTTGTGCATTAAAAAAAAAAGGGCAAGTATTTGTTCTGTGTCCGGGTGTTGTGGATACCTACCCTCGTAGTTTCTGATACCCTATCGTTCTCAGTTTTGCGCTACCCCTGTAACTTAACACTTGTGTAGTCGAGAGTACATTCTCAAAGCACGTTCAGCGCTTCGTTGAGTCATAGACAGTAATAGAGGTGGGTCGGTATGCGAATTTGTAATACCGAGACTAGGTATTGGTTTGAATACCGATAACGGTTTTTGAAACTATTTACTTTAATAACTGATATTGAGTTTGGTTTCGATGTATGTACGGTTTGCTCATTTGGCTGATATTGGATAACTGGCATACCAATCGTCCGGGTCGTTTGACCTAGTATTGCAATACGATATTGTTGAATTTTGTGAGTAATATTGAATTAAATTTTCTTTCATACTTAACATCCGACTAAGTCTATTGCATCCTTGAATTGTCAGTCTCATTTGGAATTTTAGTTGGTACTCGTACTCGGATATTCTCGGTTCTCGCGGTATCGAGAATGGTTGGCGTTTTCCGGAAGTAAATAGATTCTTTCAATAACTAGTTATCGCTAAACCGAATACCGTATTTCAGGTATTACACTAATACACAGTTATTGAAACTATTTACGGTATGTAATGCTCATCGCTAGACGGTAATACCAACGGTATACACGCCTGATATACTAACAAAACTACCTATAACGATTTATTTATTGATGCTGCTTTAGATTTATAACAGTGGGTATTGTGAATAAGAAATAAGTAACTTTTAAGACTTGACTAAGTCTTGGAAGAACAGTTTGAACTTTGTAGGTTAGATTGGCTTTGTAGGTGTGTACGCTTTTTCAACAAAATCCCAAGTGAAATTCAAGACTTGTCTATAACAAAATTTCAAGTCCATATAAAGAGAAATCTCATTAGTAAAGCTTATTATAAAATATCGGACTATCTAGATGACAAACAAGCTTGGGATTGTAGTTAATCTATCTATCTTTCTTTCTATCTATCTATTCTCCCTATTTCCCCTATTCTAACCATTTTAGGTAAACAGCCAAAACAACAAAGTACTCACAATTCCCTTCTCAACGATCCAACATCACTTCGCATCGCAAAACAAACAAGTGTACCGTTACGTCAATACATTAGAGCATGTTGCATTGTACGTCCGTTTGTATACGGTTAAGGACAGCCACTGATGCTTGAGGAAGTGACTACAGTCCGCTCGGATGATAACGCTGCGCCGTCGATTTGTATTTTGAGAGAAAGCTGAATTTAGACAGTGCATTCATCATTATTTCGGTAAGTGTAAATGTGTGTGTGATGAACACGAATATTTGTTCCTGGGTCTTGGATATTTCTTCTTTGAAAAAAAAACTAGCGCTTAAATTTTGCGTATGATCATTACAATCATAACGCCAAGTAATTCCCACGCAGTGGCGGGCTACCAGGCACGTATGTCGCCGTTTTTGTACTGCGGAGGCTACCCATACTCATTATGATACAATTATATGTCGGAACTGAAAAACTGTTAAACATATAGTTTTTTAAACAGCCATGATGGTCATTAAGACCCTTGTCGCAATAACCTAAGCCCGCAGGCGACTCTTACAATGCCGTGGGTCCATCTAGTCGGAGGCCTGCCTACAGAATGTCTTCCGTTTCGTGGTCGCTACTCTAGAACCTTTTTGTTTTCTTTACTAATCTATACACATCCTGCTAATAATATGAACGTGAAAGTATGTATGGATGGATGGATGGATGTGTGTTACTCTTTCACGCAAAAACTACTGACCGGATCTGAATGATATTTGGTATGGAGATAGCTTATACCCTGGATTAACTCATAGGCTACTTTTTATCCCAGAAAAGGTTCCTGCGGGATAAGGGGAAGACGTGGGTGAAAACACGGGGCGCAGCCAGTTTATACATTATTGATTAAATAAGTAACTCCGATGGCTCAGCGACCCAAAGTGTGTCTTAGCCTCCGAAACGAGAGAGCACCACTCCTCTCTATTCTGAGCGATTTTAACCCAGTTCAGAGTTTGGAGTTCGCGTAAATCCGCATGCACCGCGTCCTTCTAAGTTCTAACGGTATTATTATGATTTATCATCGTTATCAGCCTGTATCAGTCGATTGCTGGGCATAGGCCTTTTCCAAGGTACGCCACTGAGCCCGGTCTTCGGCTCTTCTCATCCAACTACTGGCAGCCACTCGGCGCAAGTCGTCGCTCCACCTAGTCGCAGGGCGTACGTTTGTCAAGTATGTCAAGTCGCGGTCTCCACTCAAGAACACGTCTACCCCAACGGTTATCGTTTCTGCGGCTAATATGACCAGCCCACTGCCTTTTCAGCTTGCTAATTCATTCAATTCATCCTACTAATATTATAAACGTGCAAGTTTGTGAGTATGGATGGATGGATGGATGTTTGTTACTTATCACTCATATAGTTACATTTACACACTCAATACACTACACTCAAACCACACTATACTCATACGTACCAGCACCCGTTCTATTTAGGCATAATGCGATACCTACCTGCGCTAGTTTTTTTTTTTTTTTTTTTACTCGTTACAGGGTAGCGTTTGACCACAAGTCACATGATGTTAAATGACGATGTGGTCGAAGATGGCGCCACGCTACACCTGGACTGGGAACTGGCTCCAAGTGAGGCTGCCGGAACACACCGATAGGTGCTTGGCGACAGATTCTTAACAAGAGGGTGGTAGCTAGCCAGGCGAGTACTAGAAAATACCCTACCACCAAGCTATGGTTTCATCACGATGTAGGTACTTATGCTGATATCTAAATTCTTTTACTTGTCATGTTTAGGTTTGTTATTGCTTGCCTCAAACAGCATAAGTTCATCATCATCATCATCAACAGCCGGAAGAAGTCCACTGCTGAACATAGGGCTCCCCCCTTGAACGCCACCATGAACGGTTATTAGCCATTTGCATCCATCAGCTCCCTGCGACTCTTACAATGTCGTCGGTCCACCTAGTAGGGGGGCCTACCTACAGAACGTCTTCCAGTTCGTGGTCGCCACTCCAGAACCTTTCTTCCCCGTCGGTTATCGGTTCGTCAAGCGATGTGGCCTGCCCATTGCCACTTCAACATAAGTTCATAGTTAGTATATCTTATTTTTATTTTTTACTTTTTATTCTACCTTACTTTTCACTTAACACAAGGCTATGTTTGTCATAATAGCTTACTTGAAAGTGTTTGCCAAGTACTTCCGCGGAGAGGGGTCCTGGTGACCTGTAATACAGGTTTTTTAAAAACCTACATCGGGCACCAGTCTCTGCAAAGCAGGTTTACTTTGATAACCTACAATTATTATTGTACAGTCAGCGACAAAAGTAGCTGATCATGCTCGATTTTCCACATGCGTTTAGATCAGTAATCATTGTTTTTTCTTACCAACTTAGAAGGTAGTGTTCGACCAAAACACAACACACCTGATGTTAAATGATTATTCGGTCGAAGGTTGGTGTTTAAGATGATAAAGAACATCGGACAATTTGTAAATGCTCAGCGATTTTTGCCGTTGACCGTACTATGTCCATCCATGTATGTGCCTGTTTTGTTGAGAGAAATAAATACATTTATTACTATTATTATATACTCTTTTACTCAAAAACTACTTACTGAACGGATCTGACTGTTTGGAATGGAGATAGCTTATACCCTGGATTAACACATAGGCTACTGTTTATCCCGGAAAAAGGTTTCGCGAGATAAAGGGAAGATGCGGGTGTAACCGCGAGGCGCAACTTGTTTATTATGATTATGATCACAAAAACGATGAACGCAGAGCAACAATATATTCAGCACGATTCTCACAGTAAATCTGTTCTGGCCTCTACAGTATATCATAGTCTTATCAGATGTATGGCTCGGTTACAAAAACAGTACAGTCATTGTGTGGTTTTAGTCCAAGAGTACAGTCAGCGACAAAAGTAGCTGATCATAAGGTGTAGCCTATAGTTTCCCACCTTAGGAGGGTGAACCCTACCTACCTACATGGAGGTGTAAATAAAACAATAAAATTTAAAAATTTATATATTTTTTTTATTCTAAACAACCAGGTTTATCTATCAGGTAGTATAACTATATCTAAACATAAAGAAAGATGAAGGAGTATGTCTCTTCAGATAAGTATATCATATAATACACCTCGTCGAATCGATTTGTCCGAAATTTTGCGACTCGATTATTTTAGTTAATTTGCAAATAATTACAAAAGGGATGCATAAATCCACCAGGAAGCGATTTAAATAGATTAATATATTTATATATGAGGATTATTAATTTAGTGTATCTTTTATTAGCTTTTGGAAAATTAAAGTAATTTATTTAACTTATTCGATTAAAAATCGATTATCTGGAAGGGATCTATGGTACCTGGCCCTATTGCTCCGTTCCGTTTCGCAAAGAAAGTTGAGGATTTAAAAGTTAAGAGATAGTAGAAAAAAAACAATGCTACAAAGGGAGACAAAGGAAGGTAATACTTCACCATCATCATCATCGTCAGCCGGAAAAAATCCACTGCTGAACATAAGCCTCCCCCTTTGAACGCCTCCATGAACGGCTATTAGCCATTTGCATCCATCGACTCCATGCAACTCTTAATGTCGCCGGAGTAATACTTGTTATAATTTATGTACTATTATTAAATGTTACTTTAGTTCCTACGAATATGATATGATTAAAAAAGTTTTTGGCAGAGACAAAAGTTTTTTTTATATTAATAATTTTATTGATGTAATGGCATTATTTATTCATCAAATAGTCGAAATATAAAGCTGCCACAACTTGCTTCGGTGTTAGGGAGAGTTGTGACACAGGGAGCACCTAGTTTCTGCTTTTTTTTTTTTTTTTATTGATAAAGTTTTCCACTACAAGCTCGAGGCCCGTACTGTTGTCAACACATTTTCTTATAAGATAATTAGGTTATTCCGCGTTTTCGAGTTTCTGCTTTAGTTAATTTTCTTAGAAATGTCAATATTTTCGTTAAATCCAAATTTTGTTTCTGAAGGAGTATGAATTGAGCTCCAAATGCGTAATATATCAGTAATGTTTGTTTTTTTTTCTTTACAAATTACAAGTTAGCGTTTGACCACTACACAACTGGTGATGATTCGGTCGAAGTTTGGTGTTTAAGATGATAGAAAAAATTGAAAAATGTGTCAACTATTCAACGACTTTTGACATTGACTGTACCTACCAGTGTTGGTATTTCGTTCATTTACTTAATTGTGGCAATTATATAATGAAGCGGTGGAGGTAAACGTGATTCTTAAAAGAATAAGGATGTGGGGAAACATAGCCACCAATTTACAGTAATATTTTTAAAGTAGTATCTAAGTTTTCTTTGGTTTTTGAATGCCACCATGAAAGGACATTCGCCATTTGCAACCATCAGCTTCCTGCGACTCTTACAATGTCGTCAGTCCACCTAGTAGGGGGCCTACCTACAAAGCGTCTTCTGGTTCGTGGTCGCCACTCGAGAACCTGGCATCCCCATCGGTTATCGGTTCATCAAAAGTCAAAAGTCAATTTTTATTTATTCAATAGGATACATTGTGATCACTTTAAAACGTCAAACTTAAAACTAGCTACGCCTGTTCCAACCTCCTTACGCCGGCAAAAGAACAGGCAAGAAACGCCCGGAAGGTAATTTTTTTGGCGCGATCACATTGACAACTTTATTCTTATTACTAATTGATTGAATTGGAGCAAGTTCACTAAAATCCCAAGCTTTTTTTGTCATCTAATGGTCAGATATTTTTTAATTAGCTTTACTAATAAGATTTCTCTTGTTTGGTTGTACACATTGGGATATGGGAACGTGAATATTAATGCGTCGAGCGATGTGGCCTGCTCATTGCCATTTGAACGTGCAAATTCTGAGCTTATGCTATTCAAAGAGCTTCCAACTAGTTTCTATTCACTTATACAAGTTCCAAGCGACTATAAATAGCTTACTGAGAACTCTTGAAGTCTACGTAGTTTTATTCTAGGCTACTAGTCAGGCCTGTGGTCTAGACCGCATTTTTATAAGTCTAGATATCTATCAGCATTTTTTTAAATAACTATGCACAAGCGATTTTAAAAGTTGTTGAACATGCTCATTTTTCTAATTTATTGAAGCATCTTGAACATTAAATTTGATTTATCTGGAAGACATTAAAAAAATTGGAAAAAAAGATCTGTTACTTTTGTTGATAACTGTACGCCTGGCATACGTTGCAACGCAAACAATGTGGATCTTTCTGTGACATCTCATGCTCTCAAACGGATAAACTTGAATTAAAATTAACCATAGTAAAAAAGTAGCGTATGTGTTAATCCAGGTTATAAGCTACCTTAATTCCAACTTTCATCAAAATCGGTTTAATAGTTACGGTGATACGTGGTAACAAACATTCACACAAAACTCAAAATTCTTAATATGATTATGATCACTACTTAAGACTAGCTACGTCTGTTCCAACCTCCTTACGCCGGCATGAGAACACAAACACATACAAATTTATAATACATTATTAGTACGATGTTCAGGTTCTATCTTTGACTATAAATATATTAATAGTCAAAGATATAAATATATATTATTATTTTTTTAATTTTTTTTTTATGTAATAGATTGGCAAACAAGCAGACGGCCCGCCTGATGGAAAGCGGTCACCGTAGCCTATGGACATTTGCAACACCAGGGGAGTTGCCGATGCGTTGCCGACCCTTTTCACACCCATCTTGAAGGATTGCAATCTGTAGCACAGCGGAAAGACTTGTGGGGGGAGCTCATTCCACATTTTGCAGGTATGCGGGAGAAAGGAGCGCATAAATCGCGAGGTGTGGGATTTCCAGGACTCGATAGTGTGTGGATGAGCTTTGTTCCGATGACGAGATGATCGGTGATAGAACCGTGAAGGAGGTATGAGATTGAATAGCTCTTCTGAACATTCCCCGTTGTAAATTCGGTAGAATATACACAGCGAGCCAATATCCCTGCGAAGGCTAAGCGGCTCAAGACGGTCCGAGAGCTGGGGGTCATCGACAATTCGGATCGCTCTACGTTGGATTGCGTCGAGAGACTGGAGTTGATATTTGGGTGCACCGTTCCAAAGATGAGAGCAGTATTCCACGTGAGGACGAACTTGTGCTTTGTAAAGCAACAGTCAACAGTATAAACATACTATTAATTAATTAATATATATTTAGTTAATTACCTATAGTGTATCTGTACTTCTACCAAAAACTAAAAATAATAATAAAGAGGTACTTTATATGCTTTCCCGTACGAAGCAGGGTTAGGTTTCTTGTATAGTGTCTAAAATTCGCTATAAATAAAAATTAAATGATTTATGTTTATCTTTCTAAATCTACAAACACGAAATAACTTTAAAATTATTAATGTTATTTTATAGCCTTTCTATAGGTATAGTAAATGAGCTGAGTTTCTAATATTTTGCAAGACGTTGCTGACTTTATACAATACAATACGTGCGACCCCGATTTTGCCCCGTTTGTGCGTGTGCAGACAAACAAACGGGGAAATAGACCGAGGACGTGCATTTTGAAGTTTTTTGTGTTACAATGAAAATAAACGCTGAAGTTAGGTATTGCATACGCAAATTGTAAATTACGTTTTTGAATTTTTGTTGCAACAAATACAGGAACAAATATAGGCAATTTAATCTACAACGTTGAGCAAGGTGAGTGACCTTAGAAAGGTCAATGTCCTGTCCCATCTTCAATTTAGGATCCATCTATTAATAAAATATAAAAATCAGGATCGTTCAGGTCATAGTGGGGGAGTTAGTTACTTAAAGTAATCGTTTTCAACAATGCATTTGATTTTTATTCACCGAATTTGTTAGTAATAAATACATTTTTGTGAAATAACGACATCTAGCGTGAAAGAGTTAAAACTTTACAACGATACGTTTGCACAGTGTTATGTAGATGTCACTAAACCAAAGTGTATTTAAAAATTAGTTTCTACATTGATAATTAACATTCAATTTCTAATGTTAAATTATTATTAATTTATTATTTAAAGACAAGCAGCTTAGCAAAATAATTTATCACGCACGGAAAATCAGCAACAATAGACGACTGCAATACAGAACGTTTCGCGTATCTATGAAATAATCCAGGATTGCTACTCGACACTAGATGGCGCTAGCTTCCAAACGATGGCGCTTACATTTTTAACGTTGTAATAATTACAGAACTCGACTTTTTTGGCGGCAATCGAATTGTCAACGTGAAAATTTTGTTTTTATTTCCAAAACTTGTGTTTCTTCGAGTGATAATGTGTAATATTGGTGGATTATTAACCATTATGTGTTCGTTAATGTGTACGAGTGTGGGAAATTGAAATAAAGTTGTGAAAGTGACTTTTCGAGTTGCTCCAAAAAAGTCCGTGTAAAGTTTAAGTAAAGGGCCACTACTTTACTTAAACACTATCCTCATCCCATCATCTCATCGTCATCATCATCATCATCATTTAAACTTGATTCAACTCTCTGAGTTTGAAATATTTTATACTTGACACTGGCAAATACACTAATCGTGTGACGCCATAACAAACCAAAAAAAAAAAAAATTACAGAACTGCACAAGGACACTACGAAACAAGTTGAAATCATGTTTTTTGTCACGAATATTCAATTTTAATTCCAATCATATACACTATTTTTATAGCTTGCTATCAACATAGTAATAATTTAAAACTCACGAGTACAATCGATTTTAATTTTAACGTGCTAAAGTTTAAATTTGTGTAGCATATTGTTGATTGTTAGATAAAATAACTATAGCGACAAAGCTATTATTTGTTAGGTTAGGTAGCAATATTATTGCCATAATAACAGTTGCATTGTGTTGCCCGTAATGGTAGCAAAAATGGCAAACCGGTGGTCATAAAGGTAACGTGTACACGTGCTATTTTAATGACAGGTTTTGAATGGAACTATTGAATATTTACATACATTTGTACGTAAGTTGGGGTAGACGTGTTCTTGAGTGGAGACCGCGACTTGGCAGACGTAGTGTAGGATGCCCTTTTTTTTTTTTTTTTTTAAAACCTCCTTGCGCCTTGTGCCGGGGCTACGCTTTGGAACTCTTCCGCGGCCCCGACGGCGATGTCCCTCTAATGGGTCCGACCTCAGTAGGCTTCACGAAGGCGCGCTAATGAGCGCGCGCCACCTCAGGACCTATGACGTCATCGGCGACGAACCTCCCCAGGTCCGTCGCCTAGGCCCCAGTTATGGAGGACGAGGGAGGGCGAAGATGGATGCTCTTCTTCGCCGCCCCGTCCTTCTCGCGACAAGGTGGAGCGACGACTTGCGTCGAGTGGCTGCCAGTAGTTGGATGAGAAGACCGGGCTCAGTGGCGTACCTTGGGAGAGGCCTATGTCCAGCAGTGGACTGATACAGGCTGATGATGATGATGATGTACGTAAGTTGATATAATTATGTATTGCAAATGCTAAGTACCTAAATACATTTCTAAGCTCATGTACAATAATCGTAACTTTTACAAAAAAAAATTTACCAATTTTTGGGCGATTTTTCCGCCCCAGCTTTACACGGGTAGGTAAATAAAGTGAAGGTGGGTTTTAAGATGATAAAAAATCTCATATGATAAAGTCAGTCCAATGCAGGACTTAGTCCTCTCCCAAGGTACGCCACTGAGCCGGCATTTCTCATCCAACTACTGCCAGCCACTCGGCGTAAGTCGAGAAATCTATTTTGGGCGTACCTTTTATTTTACTTCTTTCAGGGTAGCGTTTGACCACAAGTCACCTGATGTTAAGTGACGATGTAGTCGAAGGTGGCGTCACGCTACACCTGGACTGGAAACTGGCTCTCAAGTAAGGCTTCAGAAACACACCGATACCGGTGCTTGCTTGTTATAATATGGAAATACCTATTTTAATTACTAGCAAACCCATACTAGTAGTAAAATCTTCACGAGAAATACTCCTTAGCTCAGTATTAGAGCACTCATTAGCCAAGTACCAATTAAAATCGTTCGGTAATGAAAATTAAGCCTGAATCCACACAACTGCTGTTTTGATTGATTTTC
Organism: Opisthograptis luteolata; assembly: GCA_931315375.2. NCBI lineage: Eukaryota > Metazoa > Arthropoda > Insecta > Lepidoptera > Geometridae > Opisthograptis > Opisthograptis luteolata. The sequence continues at coordinate 1,433,354 of OV928043.1, forward strand.
GCTGAGTTGCGTAACGTAATTGAAACCTCATTTACCTAGTAATAAGTAATACGTGTGAATCGTGTTATAAACTGATATTATAAGTACCTACGTCAAGTCAGAAGTGGGCTCAATTTGTTTAGTATTGCTAAGAAAAAGCATAGTTTTTTATTGAAAAGTTTTTTGTTTTAGCGTTTGACCACAAGTCACCTGATGTTAATTGACGATGTTTTTTTTTTATTTATTTATTAGGCACAATACAACACCATTGCAGCTAACGCCAAAGCGATGTTATAAGACACAGACACACACATAAATATACATTATACAATCAATTCCATTACATATTCCAAATTAATTAACAGTACTATTTAATTTTACATCCTACAATAAAAATTGTTTCAATGCAACACTGTGCCACTTCTGTGAACTTCGACAGGCTACACTGGAAAATGTCTACCCTATCAGCAACAATATTGGTAATCCGTATAGCTCGTGATATGGAGGCATGCTGGAGCAGGTTAGTCCTTGACATCGGTGCGATGTGGTTGAATATGGCGTCACGCTACACCTGGACTGGGAACTGGCTCTCAAGTGAGGCTGCCGGATCACACCGATAGGTGCTTGGTAGCTAGCCAGGCGAATACTAGAAAATACCCTACGACCAACCTATTGGTTTCATCACGATGTTTTCCTTCACCGAAAGCTCAAGCTCATTGTAGGATTAAAAACCCACGTCCTACGGATCGCAAGCCGTCGTCGTTACCACTGAGCCATCATCGCTATACAAAGTAACTATAGACAGAGAGACGAAATTTTGAAATTTTCAATCTGAATTCGGCTGGACACCAAAACTTGTTCTTTCATATTAGCTAGTGCTACGCTATCTCAAAACCAAAATGTATCTTCTAGGGTGAATTAGGCGATGAATTCTGAGCTCAACGGTGGTAATTAGCCACGCGAGCAATAGAAAATGCTCTACCACCAAGCTGTGGTTTCATCACAATATTTTCCTTCAACGAAAGTTCAAGCTCATTGCAGAAACCGAACCCAACGGAAGTGCAAGCCAACATCACTAACTGCCACTGTCATAGCTCTTCATCAGTAATTGGTTGCATGAATAAAATAAGAAAATCGTTTATTCGTGACAAAAGGTAATAGAGAATTAATTAAGTGATTATTTCATTAAATTCCATGCCTACAATGTTACATTGATAAATTACCAGTTGCCACGAATTGGTACCCACCACATCATAGAGCTGGTCGTACAAAGATGTCGTAGCAGTGCTTAGTACCTATCTAAGAGATATTGAGGTTGAGTTTAACCACAAGACATCTGTATCTGTACTCCTAGTTAAAAAATTCAAAACTCAAAAAAATGAATTCAATAGAATACATTGTGATCACCTTAAACGTCAACTTCAAACTAGCTACGCCTGTTCCAACCTCCTTACGCCGGCGAAAGAACAGGCAAGAAACGCCCGGCAGGTAATTTTTTTGGCGCGATCACATCGACTATTTTATTCTTATTACTAATTGATTGAATAGAAGCAATAGTAAGATACAAGTTTTAAACAATAAACGTTTTCGTAAATGTCAGAGTTTAGTATCGATAAAAAGCTTGGGATTGTAGTGAACTTGCTCTAATTCAATCAACAAGTAAACATATAAAATTGTACATAATTATTGTGATCGCGCCCAAAAAATTACCAGCCGGCGTTTCTAGCATTTTCTTTTGCTGGCATAAGGAGGTTGGAACAGGCGTAGTGTTTTAAAATGATCACAGTCATGTTGTATATCCTACTAAGTATTTTTTTTTTTGACATAATTTTATTAGAACACTTTTTACTAACCTTATACACCCCCATGATTCATTCACGTAACAATTTCGAACGATACAACAAACACTGCTTTAGTCCCCTGACCGAAGCCCACCAAAACACGCGTAGCACTATTCATTTCAACGATAAAAGAAACTATAAAGACGCATTATTACTATTTATTCGCGATAGTAGCTATCACGTTATCAAGCGCAGGCGCACGTAACCACAAGACACAATAGACCACATAAAGAGATTGCAAAAGAGAAAAGCAATTGGCGTGCTGTAAGAAAAGCAATAAACGCTGTGATTGCGTTACGCAATACCAGTTAAGAAACATTACATTTGCTTATAAAAGTAAATATGATAGATAACGTGTTGTGGAAGTTGGTAGCGGTGGGCGTTGCAATCCGATATTAGTTTCAATAACTATGTATCGGTACAATACCTGAAATGCGGTATTAGGTTCCGTGATATCTAGTTATTGATAGAAAGTATTTAGCGCTGGAAAACGCGAACCGACCCGATTCCCAACCGAAAATAACCGAGTATGTACTCCTTTTAGGGACGTTTCAAAACCGACCCTTAACGTACTAGGGGATTGATGTGGGATCTGATGCAAATGTGACAAGATAAGTGGCTGATTGTGTACTGAAATACCTATAAACGAGGTTTTATTTATAACATTATAAACAACCTAAAAAAAAAACAATTTGATGTCACATGACTGTAATTACAGCATAATAAATTTTGCTTGCAACAATTTATCAGTTTGTGCAGCTGACAGTGTCACGACCAAGCGGAGACTGGCGTGTGATTAGCCCTATTTTCCAGTTTTAGACATCTTTTGATTTGGACGCCTTTAAGGGCCTTTGTCCAACGAGAACGGTAGTCAACTCAACACTACGCAAGTGAGCAAACCGTACATACATCGAAATTCGAAACCAAACTCAATATCAGTTATCACAATTACATAGTGATTAAAATGAATAGTTTCTAAATCCGTTTTCGGTATCCAAACCGATACAAAGTTTCGTTATTCTCACCTCTACAACTTGAAACCAATGCCTGCATATATGTATTATTATACCTACTTAAGACTTTCAGGATGAAAAATTAACTCGTACATTTTTATTATCATTAGTATCACGTGGAAAAAGATTTTTATACACTCTACGTCACGTCCGATACAAATTATTGCAGTGCTATGGGTGACGCGGCACTGCACTGTCAGTTTTTTTTATGTGCTTTATGTATAATGCCAGGTGACTTTTGGTCAAACTCTATCGTAACTCTACCGTATCGTCTGAGAGACCAAAAAAGGCTTGTGATTAGCATGACAGCAGCAGCATCGCTGGACTTGCGCGAGCTCCATGTGGTTGGCAGGAGGTGGCGCAGGACAGACCGAAGTTGCGTCTTTTATAATCGGATGTCACACTTTGAGTCTTTGCACCATCTCAGTTAGTTTAATTTTTGTGATGTGATCAGCTCCGCTATTATCCTACTCCCTACCATACTTTCCACTAATATTACAAACGTGAAAGTTTGTAAGTATGGATGGATGAATGGACGGATGTTTGTTACTCTTTCACGCAAAAACTACTGAACGGATCTGAATGAAATTTGGAATGGAGATAGCTTATACACTAGATTAACACATAGGCTACTTTTTATCCCGGAAAAAGTTCCTGCGGGATGACGGGAAGACGCGGAGTGCAACTAGTTTTAGTTAGTTTATTAATATGACAAATACAAAAGTTACTCTATCTGTTGACCTGCTACCTTTTCATGACTAAATGGCAGACAAATTAAATTTCAAACTCTGGAAAAGGATATAGAATAATTTTAATGGCGATAAATTGAAGTGAAAACGGGTGAAACTGCGCGCAAAAGCTTGTTTTGCGGATAAGAGGTAAGATTAGCGCTCATTACCTACTGGAGTTATTAGTGGATTTGTTTACAGAGTAGCAGCTTCTTCCCACGGTTGATAATGAAACAATAGGGCCTCTAAAACGCTGCTCAACAACAAAATTAAATGTTTATATATTATATCATACAAGCACGTACTCACACACTCACACACACACACACACACGAACATACATACACCCTTTTTCGATTTCAAATTTGTAAACGTATGCGTATAAGTCTTAGTATAATAGGTAATTGTATTATGTATAAAAACCCGGAAAAGTACCACTTTTTTTGTAACTAATTTTGCCGGCTAACATCTGTCCGAGCATAGGGTAGTTTGAAAAACAGCGCTGCGCTGACATAACTATTGTTATGGGAATGCAGCACATGCTGAAGCTGCCCTAATGCCCAATAATTAATTAATAGATAAGTAACTGAAACATAATAAATATGATGTCTGTGTTATAGTAGTTATAAATTGTTTTTTTTTATGTATAAAATGCAATTAAAATGAGCATTCATTTATTTATTTATTTTGGTCGTCAATATCGGATTGACTGCAAAGAAATGAATATATTACTTAACTATTCTAATATAATGACTTCCTTCGGATAAAATTCAATAATTAAATAAATTTAAGTTGTCTGCACATTACTATAGAATGGATCGGTGCGCTCCTACATTGCTATACCCTATTCGGGTCCATAAAATATGTTCACTAATTGTAACCACTAAGATCTCATGTACCTATACTAACTGAATGCAATAAATGATTTGATTTGATTTTTATCTCAGTAATTGTGAGATCATAGGGATACCGAGGGGCGCATCTAGTTTTACGATATATATCGTTAACAGCAACATTTTACCGGCCAAAAGGGACAATAGCTGCTCGCGTGCTGCCTCTAATTGTATCTAACTCGATCCTGCGACACGCCCTACGAGCGCTTCTCTCGAATACATCCTGTACTGAGAGATTTGTATACACTATTGACAGATTTATCTTGCCACTGTGTTAACTCCCAAGGGGTAAAACGCGACCCTATATACTAAGACTCCGCTGTCCGTCTGTCACCAGACTCACCAGGCTGTATCTCATGAACCGTGATAGTTAGACATTTGAAATTTTCACAGATATTATGACGTATTTCTGTTAGTACTGCTATAACAACCAATAATCCATAAGAATAGGGGCTTGGACAGGGCCTGATTAACCCTGTCAGGGCCCCTAGGCAATGCATTGTCGGGGCCCCCTTTCCACTACCCCTTTATTACCTACTTTTTAAAATACATGTTTTAATCACAATGCAATGGAGAAGTATTTTTGGAAGGATACAAATTGTGAAATAAAAATATCAGTCGATGTATAGTTACTATTTTTTTTTTTGGTGCGTGCAAGGACGGGCTCCTAGGCGATGTAGGGCCCCTAGGCAGTTGCCTACACTGCCTATTGGATAATCCGACCCTTGGCTTGGTAGCAGCTAGCTAGCCAGGCAAAGTCAGTAGTTATGGTGTTATAAATCGATTTGCACGTATTGTAAACTTTTTCTGTTCAAAAGTCAATTTTTATTTATTCAATAGGATACATTGTGATCACTTTAAAACGTCAAACTTAAAACTAGCTACGCCTGTTCCAACCTCCTTACGCCGGCAAAAGAACAGGCAAGAAACGCCCGGCAGGTAATTTTTTTGGCGCGATCACATTGACAATTTTATTCTTATTACTAATTGATTGAATTGGAGCAAGTTCACTAAAATCCCAAGCTTTTTTTGTCATCTAATGGTTCGATATTTTTTAATTAGCTTTACTACTAAGATTTCTCTTGTTTGGTTGTACACATTGGGATATGGGAACATGAATATTAATGAGTTGCGGGATCACAACCAAAGCAGACCAAGTCCTCATCCCATCAAAGCCAAAGGGACATATATCACATCCCAACAGCTCGCGTGACTCGGTTATTGTATTGTATCTAATTCGATCGTCACCACTCACCGGTTACCAGCTACCACTAGATTCGACGAACTGCATCCTGCACGTCACATTTATGTAAGCTAGCTGTTACTGATTGTTTTATGAATGGAACACGCAACGGTTTTTACCACTTACAGTGTTTTTCTACAGCTTTAAGGCGGAAATTAATAGTCGATCCTGATCCTTTGTCTGCGGTTTTGGATCGATATGTCATGTCATAATATGTCATTTTAGTACTAGGCCTTGACATATTACAACTAAAATGACATATCGATCCAAAACCACGGATAACGGATCAGGATCGATTATTAATTTCTGGCGTTAATGTATGAACATATGGCACCTGATGTTAAAATCCCTACTAATATATCACGCCTAAAATACTGTACCGATTTAAATGACATTTGGTACAGAGATAGTCTAGAGCTCGAGAAAGGACTAATGCTATTTTTTATTGCGATAATCTGTAGCCTACTCGGGTGAAACCGCGGGGAACAGCTTGTTGGAGATATGTCCGTAGGTGGTCCATGCAACACTTGGATTGAAAACTGGCTCTCAAGTCCACCGGAACATTTGTTTCATTTTCAAATACAGTCAGGGAGTGGTCTTTAATTGTAGGCCTTTTTAACAAGCTCAGAGTAATAAAACGAGCCATGGAGAGAGCTATGTTAAACGAGGAAATTCACCGACATAGCTAACAGAATTTGCAAGTTGAAATGGCAATGGGCAGGCCACATCGCTTGATGAACCGATAACCGACGGGGAAAAAAGGTTCTCGAGTGGCGACCACGAACCGGAAAACGCTCTGTAGGTAGGCCCCCTACAAGGTGGACCGACGACATTGTAAAAGTCACAGGGAACCGATGGATGCAAAGGGCCAATAGCCGTTTATGGTGGCGTTCAAAAGGGGAGGCCTATGTTCAGCAGTGGACTTCTTCTAGCTGATGATGATGATGAGTTACAGGGAAAAATATTTGTAATCAACGCCAAATTTCGAGCTCGGTCTTGTATGAAAACTTATCAAAGCTAGCGCTTGAAACTCAATTTCGTTCAACGTAAATTAATTAAGAACATATTCCCTAATGAAATTTTGGTAAATTAACTTGAAATCCAAGATGCTCGGTTTTCCTTGAACACGAATCTCGACGTTGTTTTTCCTTGTTTTCTTTGTTCTATTTAAAGGATCCAAGGTAAAGGACGTACATACAGGGAAAACGTCTTCATTAGTGTAATAATTATTATCGAGGCTATGCTTGAAAACTGTTTCTGAGTAGATTTAAGCCGGAGATTACCACGATATAGTTTAGCTGAACTAGTTTATTTACGACTTACAGGGTAGCGTTTGACCACAAGTCACCTGATGTGAAGTGACGATGTGGTTTTATGTGTGCTTGTTACTTTTTGTTCTTGTCCCGAATTGGTGCGATATTGTGTGTGACAGTAATAAATGTATTTTCATTTTTCATATCATTTCAAGATGGCACCACGCTACACCTGGACTGGGAACTGGCTCTCATCTGAGACTACCGGAACATAACACATAGATGCTTGGCGACAGATTTTTAATATGCGGTAGCTAGCCAGGCGAGTACTAGAAAATGCCCTACCACCAAGCTATGTTTTCATCACGAGGTTTTCTTTCACCGAAAGATCAAACTTAAGGTAGGATTTAAACCACGTCCTACCAATCAGGAAGCCGACGTCACAACCACTGGGCCATCATTGTTTCAAAAATCATATCTAACCTCTACCCTCTCAGTCGCCTGTTAGGTGATTCTAATAAGACTCAGGCCTTAAGTCAATATTCATGTCTTGTAGTTAAAATGGTCAGTAGCCAACCCAAACTACAAAATCGTGCTGGAAAAACGGTTTATGGTAATCTTCGGAGACGTGATAAGGTCACGTTTGAATTTGGCCAGTTTTCACGTAATTTACCGCGATTGTATTCAAGGGCGTTAGATGGATGCATGGATTGGCAATAATGCTTGTATGATTGTTTTTCATGCGACGGAGCGTAAAGTGACTGGTGATAAATTTCGACCCCTATTGATGATTTTTGTTAACAACACAATAGTTCTATCTAAAGTACCTAATGTGACTTTCTTTATGACATCTAAAGCTAAACTGATATGATTTTCTTTAAAATGAAGTGTCAAATCGATGCGAAGTGACCCAACATAGTCCAAAGAATCAGCAAGCTGAAGATGCAATAGGCTGGTCATATCAGCCGCAGAACAGATAACCATTAGGTGTTTGTTGAGTGGAGACAGTAACAGTGGAGCAAAGTAGCTGCCAGTAGTTGGATGAGAAAAATGGTAGATCGTACTCTGTGTCGCACTCAAGAGAAGCTTATCTAGTCTTACTGACACTGACTGACTACTTTCACAAATGGAAATGGAACTGAGAACCGTTGGGTCAGTTAGACGTTCCTGAATAGAGACTACGACTTAGCAAACGTAGTTTAGGACGCCCCGCTTGAAGGTAAAGCGACGACTTGCGCCGAGTGGCTGACAGATGTTGGATGAGAAGAGCTGAAGACCGGGCCTAGTGGCGTACGTTGGGAGAGGCCTATGTCCAGCAGTGGGCTGATACAGGCTGATGATGATGATGACAAATGGAAATGAAGAGTTCCTTGAATTGTTTGATTGTGAATAACAAAACGCCGCATTTCGTTTTGCCTAAGTGAGAAAGGTGATGTCACAAATCCAAATCTGTTTTCAATCTCTTTTCACAATTTTTCAGAGTAATACGTCCCAAATCTAGGTCCGTCTCTAACATCCTCGAAACCACAAACCGGTACTTAAATTAATTAGGAGAGGCATGGGTCGCAGCGTTACGGGATCAAGTGTCATGGGTCTCGTTATCGTTGTTGGAATTGTGGATTTTGCAGCACAAAACAACAATATATTGACGAGGATTTTTTTTACTTTTATTGCGTAGCGTTTGACCACAAGTCACCTGATGCAAAGTGACGATGTGGTCGCAGATGGCGCCACGCTACACCTGGACTGGGAATTGGCTCTCAAGTGAGGCTGCCGGAACACACCGATAAGTGCTTGGCGACAGATCCTTAACATGAGGAAGCTAGCCAGGCGAGTACCAACTAAAAAATACCCTACCACCAAGCAAAACTTAAATATAGGAGAAACTTCAAACTTAAAACATTCCGTCGTTTTTGCGTCGAGGTTAAAAATGTACAAAAATCTTTTTTATGCTTTTCATACAGGTTTTTTTGTCGGTAAAAACTGTTGTTTTCGTTTTTGCTGCAGCAGAATGAACCAATTTACACCTATCTGTAACAACAACTCATGTTTTACTTTTAGGAAACATCGCAAACGAGAGCATCGCAAATATATGTGTGATGAGCACGAATATTTGTACCTGAGTCTTGGATATTTCTAAATATGTAAGTACTTATTTCTCTATATAAGTATGTATATCGTTATCTAGTACCCATAACACAAGTTTTGAGCTTAATTTGGGGCTAGATCAATTTGTGTTCAATGGTCCCCGATATTTATTTATTTATCAATCCAGGAAGCTGAGTGAGCAATTTATATCATTAACTTGTAAAAACTTGATTGTCGAATTGAATTGAGTACCGATTCAATAGAATTCGATGAGCGCTGAGGCAAAACGGCCTAACCATGTAAGTATATCCATGTATGTGGATTGTTATCAGGCCCGTATTTCACCAAGCTTGACAAGTGCGACAATTGCTCAACAAATGAAGCACAGCATTTTCAATTAACGAGAGCGGCTGTATGGATTTTTTCTCAGTCTTGTCGACTATCGCCCGAAATTAATAATCGATCCTGATCCGTTATCCGCGGTTTTGGATCGATATGTCATAATATGTCATTTCAGTACTAGGCCTCGACGAATTACTACTAAAATGACATGACATGTCGATCCAAAACCGCGGATAACGGATCGGATCGATTATTAATTTCGGGCATAAATGCAGGGAAAACACTAAAATTGTAGCGCAAGCCTGACACAGCTCTAATCTTATGTCAATAATTACCGAAAAATCTACAAATTTGTCAACATGGAAAAATTTACATTGTTTAACCGCACAATTGTCCATGAATTAAAGTATGGACCAGACTATTTTTACTTGACAATTGTCGAATTGTTAGCAGACATATGTCGTTGACAATTTTAACTTTGTGAAATAGGGCCCTGGATCTCTAAACTAGAACTAAAAAAATGCCAGTGACTAAATGACCAGTTTTAATTTTTTAATTGACGGCAATGATCGAGGCGAAGACGCTATTCTGCTGGCCGGTACGCGGTCAACATTTCGGGTGTCAAAGTTATGTTTGTTTTAGTGGCGACTGTTTGTTGTTTTGTGTGAAATTGTTTGATTTGCTACGATGTGTGAACATCCTATATAGCTACAATCACCTATAGGTGTGTTCTGTGACCCCCACTTGAGAGCCAGTTCTCAATTCACGTGTAGCGTGGCGCAACCTTTGACCGCATCGTCACCATGTTGTCAAACGCTACCTTGTAAATAGTAAAAAAATAGTAAAAATGTTACTTAATTTCATTATTTCCACGGGCGAAAGTAAATGTACTCAGTTATAATGTTGTGCACTAGAAAAAAACCTATTAAAAAAAATGCGTTAGTTAAGTCAATAAAACTATTACTTAAACAAGATTATATATTACAAAAGGAAAAAAAAACAGATTGCGCCAAAATAAAGTACCCTATGTCAATCCCACAATAAAGACGAATCTAATGACACCTCATAATATATTAAAATCCATCAAGCCATTTAGGCTACAGACCGTGCCAAAGAAATATGAATACATACATAGGTACACTCGAAAAACATAACTCACCTTCTTTCGCAGTTGGGGAAAAAATGAACCCATCACCTTCTTTACTTATATTTAGAAAAACTACCTAGCATGGCCAGGCCCTAGTGTGAAGGGTGTAATTTGCCCCACCGAAATCAAAAAGCGAGGCAAAGTGAACCTCAAAATATCAAGCAATCCACTTTGCCCCATCTTCTTTCCAAGTTTTCCTTATTTCACTACTCTTGTCATAATGGTGTTAATAAACGACTCTGCGGTTTTTCACGTGTGGCTAAACAATGCGCAATGAAACTGAATTTGTCAATGGTCGGCCAATAATTCCACGCACATGTTTGTCTCAGCGTCAGAAGATCACGGTCATTCTCATACACACTTCATAGATATTTGTTTATCAATTGCAGTGTTTTACTGACGAGAAACGAAAAAAATACTCAAAATTCAAAAGACATTTATTCACTAGCGATGGTGGCCGAACGGTTAGGCGTGTGACTTACAAGACGCCGACACCGAGTTCGAATCCTCTCGGCCCCGCACCTATGACTTGATAAGTTATGTGCGGATTTGCCATCGCTCGAAACGGTGAAGGAAAACATGGTGAGGAAACCAGCATGTCCAAGAACTGCAACATTCAAGGGCATGCGACATCTACCAACCCGCACTGGGCCAGCGTGGTAGATTACAGCCCATACTTTCTCTCTGAGAGATGTATACGGTCGAATTGAGAAACCTCCTCCTTTGAAGGAGTTGCTGACTTTATGGAGCCTAGTATCGGTAAAACTGAATGTCATTATTAGCTAAGCCCTTTTTTCAGGGTGGTTGATATTAATGTACGTACTTTGTATTCGCTGTATTGTCTATCAAAGCACATCGGAAGCTATTCGGTTTCATCTATTGGTCATCATTTTGTTCGTAACAATGTCAACTATTCGTCATCAATGCCATATTGTTCACGGCCGATCCGCATATGCAAAGATCATTGTACCATTTGACCATTACTGATACTCAATTGGTTGTAAAAAGAAAATTTAATGATATTGAATTGGCTGCAGATGGCTAAAAAGTTGTCTAGCGGCTAGAAGGTATTAGATTCTCTAGCGGCCGGTTTCAATTACCGATCTATCTACGGTTTGACATAAAGAACATTGGCCACTTTTCATACAGCCCTGGACCTGAACGCAATATATCTACTGTATAAAAATAAGTCGGGTTTTCCTTCCTGACGCTATAACTCCAGAACGCACGAACCGATTTCCACGGTTTTGCATTCGTTGGAAAGGTCTCGGGCTCCGTGAGGTTTATAGCAAAGAAAATTCAGGAAAAATTTCAACAGAAAAGCGGGTATAATCTTACATAAAACGAAGCCAGTTGTAGTGCTAGTTTTGTATAAAAATTATCGTTTCTGTCAATGTCACTTAGTTTTTATTCATATTTGGTAAATGATGTTGATTTAAATGACTTAATTTAAGTAGGGCCGACTTCCAAAGCGTGAAATGGAAATGCGGAGTGCGTTCAAAACATCCAAGCATTGTGTAAGTTAAAAAATGTCCTAAGAAACTCCGAAGATAAAAAATCGATATCTTTTTTATCTAGACTTTCTTTAAAATATTTTTGTATAATCTTAATAGTCAAAAAATTGTATTACTAAATGTAATTGGCAATGCCATGTTAAATGGATAGGCTACTTTTCTAGGCTAACTCGGGAAGGTTCCTGCGGGATAACGGGAAAACCAGGATTGTGACCGCGAGACTCAGATATAATAAACGCAGCCTCACTTTAGAGCCAGTTCCCAATCCGGGTGTAGCGTGGTGCCATCTTCGACCACATCGTCACTTAACATCAGGTGACTTGTGGTCAAACGCTACCCTGTAAATAGTAAAAAAATGTAAATGTAATATTTCGTGTTCGTACTTTTAGTTTTTGACTCAATCTCAAATAGTATTACAAAAGTAGGTAAGCAAATTCCGCAGTGACAATATCTCCTCTGTTCAAACAATTCTGTCCGGTACAGTCAGCGACAAAAGTAGCTGAGCATACAAGATTTTCCGAATGTGTTTAGATAGTAATAATTGTTATTTATTTAGATTTTAGAGAGAGGGCGCCACCTTGGCGATGTTCACTTCGAGTCCGTAATCAAATTGCTATAAATCTATGTAAAGTGCTCTAAATACAGTGTAAATAGTGTCATCATAACAATAAGTTGGGGTCTCCCTAAGAAAACATTCAGTCGCAAGTGGAAAATCAAAAGACAGTGAATAAACATCAAAATATACGGTGCAAACAAACTGGTCGCAAAGCTCAAAGTTACAGTGAAATAAACCAATATACATATTGAACGTTAAAGTGCCATGAAAAATAGTCAAAATTATCAATAACGCAGTGCGAAGAAACAGTATCTTGCCCTTTTGAGTTTTATTTCATTATTTTACAACCTCAAATTTTGCATTGGATGATTCATTCAAAGAGAAATAAACGAGACGCACAGCGCCATCTATATTTGTGTGACACTACTACTTAAGTTCCGGATACTCCCGACTAAGGTCGCCTAAATAAAAAATAAAAAGAAAACATGGAATCAATAACAAAAATATTGTTGAGCATCCAGGAAGAAATGAAACAGCAAAAACAGGACATAAAAGATATGAAGGAAGACCTAACAAGAACAATTAATGAAAGCTTAAAAGAAAAATTTAATAATTTGGAAGTAAAAAATACTCTTTTGGAAGAAAAAATTGAAAAACAACAAATTGCTTTGGATCATTTTGATAGAGCTATGAGAAGGAAAAACCTGATATTTTTTGGTATCAGAGAAGAAGAAAAAAGTTACCACGATCTCGAAAAATCAATTTCAGAATTTATTAACACACAAATAAAAACAAATTGTACAACTACCAATATAGAATATGTCAGAAGAATTGGAAAAAAAAGCGAAAAAATCAGACCAGTGCAAATAACATTTACAACACTGGGGAAGAAGATAGAAATACTAAGAAATAAGAAAAATCTCAACGGAACTTCATTTTACATTAAAGAAGATTTTCCATTAGAAGTCCTGAACAAAAGAAGAGAATTACAAGGAAAACTGCAAGAGGCAAAAGAACAAGGCTTGCGAGCAATATTAAAATATGACAAAATTATAATCATCGATGAAAACCAAAAAAGGGATGCGAGAAGTTTCGACAACAACCCGAACAAAAGGAACCTATCGAAATCCCCAGATCCAATTGTAACTAACGAAGAATACAAATACAATAACAGTAGAAATGTACATCCATCAAAAAAGAATAAGGGCAATATAAAGAAATATTTTGTCCAAAAAACAAGAGAACATGAGAGCACAGCATGCTACGACACAGAATAGCAACTAGCCGCCCCTCTTCCCTTACCAATACGGCTTGTCACCGCGGAAAAAACTGACAACAACCCTCCAGAGCAAAAACTCTACATATGCACATACAACATAAGATCTTTGCTGTCAAACGAAAGAATGATAGAATTTAAAGAAGCAATCAAAACCCTTAAATACGACATAATAGGCTTGGCAGAAGTGCGAAGAAATGGAAACTCAATAACTGAAGATACAGACCACATTTTCTGTTACATAGGAGAAAAATCCGGTCTCCATGGAGTAGGTTTCCTAATAAAGAAAATATATAGAAATAATATTGAAAACTTTATTGGCATTTCAGAAAGAGTATGTTTATTAAATTTCAAAATGGAAAATCTCTCTATGTCAATAATACAAGTATATGCTCCAACCAACAATGCAAAAAACGAAGAAGTAGAATTGTTTTATATGCAAATAGAGAAAGCCATAAATCTTTGTGGAAAAAACATAGTCGTGATGGGAGACTTTAACTCAAAAATTGGGAAAACAAAACCATCTGAAAAAATGATCACAGGCAAGTATGGCTATGGTGAAAGAAACCACAGAGGCCAAATGCTAATTGATTATGCTCTTCAAAATAACTTCACAATCATGAACACTATTTTCAAGAAAAACTTAAAGACTAGATGGACCTGGATTTCACCTGATAAGAAATCAAAAAATGAAATCGACTTTATTCTCTCAAATATACCTAAACAATTTACAAATTTCGAAGTGATAAACAATCTCAACTACCCTAGTGACCACAGACTCCTGAGGGCCACAATCATAGTGAGAAAAATGAAGAGGAGTAGAATAAAATACAAAAGTACACCAAGCCTATTAAAAACTGATACAGAAATTAACAATTTTATCGATAAGATGCAACAATGTGACTTTTCCCTAGAGAGCAAGGACAACACGGAATCTTATTACAAGAAATTACTGAAAAACATCGAAACCAGTATAAAAGCTGCAATAAATCGACAAGGTCAAGATGAGAAACAGATTTTAACAGAACAAACTAAAACTCTAATAAAGAGACGCAGCGACTTACAGAAAAAAAGACCACTAACAAGAGATGATAAAAAAGAGCTCACAAAACTCTATAAATCAGTTCATAAACACATAAAACATGACTATAGAGAACACAGACTACAAATCATAAACAAACATGTTACAGCGTCCAACAGTGCAAAGAGAGCCTTTAAAGAACTGAACACTGATAAGAATTGGATTCAACACCTTCGCACCCCATCAAACGCAACCAAACCCCAGACAAGAAGTGAAGTAGTGAACACCGCAACAGACTTCTACCAAAAACTTTATAGTGACCCACTAGCGAGCACACAAACATATATTCGTCAGTCAACATGTCCCAGCACAGTTCAAGAAGCTACTCTCTTTGACGAGATGGAAATTATCAGAAGAATTATTAGGTTAAAAGATCGTAAGAGCCCAGGACCAGACAATATATCTAACGAAATTATAAAATCAGGCAAATTTGTGTTGGCCACGCCATTAACCAGGCTGTTCAACAAAATACTAGAAGACAGAGAGGTTCCACAAGCGTGGACAGAATCTAATATCATACTACTATACAAGAAAGGGGACCCAACTGATGTTGGCAACTATCGCCCCATTAGTCTACTGCCCACACTGTACAAACTTTTTGCTTCATGTCTGGAAGAAAGGCTGACTCCAATAATTGACATCCACCAACCCATAGAGCAAGCTGGTTTCAGAAAAGGATACTGTACTATTGATCACATACAAGTCTTGGAACAAATCATAGAGAAATATGAAGAGTTCAAAAAACCATTATATTTGGCCTTCATAGATTATGCAAAAGCATTTGACTCCATTTCCCATCAAAGCATTTGGAATGCTCTTGAAGACCAAAGCGTCCCTCATATCTACATCGATATTCTAAAAGATATTTACAGAAAAAGCACAAGCAGAATCAAACTAGATCAAACAGGCCCACCCATAAAAATTTGTAGAGGAGTCAAACAAGGAGATCCTCTCTCACCAAAAATATTTATCGCAGTCATGCAGCATATCATGAAGGACTTGGATTGGTGCTATAAGGGCATCCTCATCGATGGAAAACATCTAAGCCATTTAAGGTTTGCTGACGATATTGTGCTGTTTTCAGAATCTGCGAACCAACTAGAATCTATGATCAATGACCTACGAGAAGTTAGCAAAACCATTGGGCTAGAACTCAACACTTTCAAAACTAAGGTAATGACAAACTACAAACAAACATCAATAATAGTAAACAATGCCCCTCTAGACTATGTAGATCAATACATATACCTAGGAAAACTTATATCATTCAAAAAAACAAGAAACTTAGATGAAATACAAAGAAGAATATCATCAAGCTGGGGAAAATTCTGGTGCTATAAAGAAATACTAAAATCAAATTTACCAATAAAGAATAAAACAACTATTTTGGACACCTGTATCTTACCAAGCCTTATCTATGGTTCCCAGACTTGGACCTTCAAGAGAAAACCAAGGGAAAAAATAGAGAAATGCCAACGAGCTATGGAGAGAAGTATTTTAAACATAAGACTAACAGATAAAATAAGAAGTACAGAAGTGCGAAATAAAACCAAAATTACTGATGCAACCGAACATGCACAAAAATTAAAATGGAAATGGGCAGGTCACCTAGAACGCACTATGGACCAAAGGTGGACAAAAACCGTCACAGAGTGGAAGGGTCCAAAGGGAACACGAGCCAGAGGAAGACCACTTGAACGTTGGGCTGATGAGATAGTGGCAACGGCGGGGAAAGACTGGATGAGGAAGGCGAAAGATAGAGACGCATGGAAAGCTCTGGAGGAGGCCTTCACCCAAAGAGGGGTCCTCAAAAAATAAAAACTATGTAATAAAAATATGTACATATATAATGATATTATTGTATAATTATATAGCATTAAATGAAAATAAATTTGAATTATCTAAATAGAATTGTATAGTAAAAATATTTATATAAAAAATTGATACAAAGGATACTAGAAATAACAATAATAATATAGATACATACATACAATAATTTTAATAATTAATATACATAAATGTAATAATTTAATGTTTAGAAATCTAAAGGAGGAATAAATAAAGGCTATTTTATTTTATTTTATTTTATTTTATTTTATTTAGATTTTACAATGTAGCGTTTTGAGCACAACACTACGACACACTAAAATGATGACGGTAATCGGATCTGCTCCAATTCAATCAATTAGTAGTAAGATTAAAGTTGTAAATGTGATCGCCCAATAAATTACCCGCCGGGCGTTCCTTGCCTGTTCTTTTGCCGGCGCGGCGTAAGGAAGTTGGAACCAGCGTAACTAACTAGTTTTTGACGTTATAAAGTGATCATAACTTATTTTATTTATTTTATTAATAGATTGGCAAACAAGCAGATGGAAACCGCCTGATGGAAAGCGGTCACCGTCGCCTAAGGACATTTGCAACACCAGGGGAGTTGCCGATGCGTTGCCGACCTTTAAGGACTCTTTTAAAATTTTTATTTTTCATATTACTGTATGTATCCTATTAAATAAATAAAAAATTACTTTTGAGTTTCGTAAAATGTGTTATTGTTCAGCGACTTTTGTCGTTGACTGTACTAGTTGCTACCAAGGTAAGTAAGTAAGTATTCATTCAGCCACAACGTTTTTAAAATTCTAGGTTACCATCATTTATGCACACAAAATTATAATTTTAAATAAATGTTACACACTGTTTTGGTCTTCGTTGCCAAGTCTTGTGGGGCCGGTCGTAGGAAGCCTTGTTTATTTTGATGACTACACTGGACGGAGAAAAAAGACCTTCCAAAGTAGGTACAGAAGGAATTTCCTTCCCTTTTGACTCAGAAGGAAAACTAACGCAAAATAACGAAGGAAAAGTTTACATTCTGGAAGGAATCGGTCTTGGAAGGTGAGACTCAGAAGGAAACTCAGGATTTTATTCTCAGTGTGCTCAGTGTTCACGCACAAAATTAGTTAAATTAAACTACATAATTATATTATACCTTTACATTAAACCTAAAAATGTGTTTGAACGTTACTGCCCTGAACAAAAAGGTAGCTCAGCATTTTATGCCATGGACGAATCCACAGCGCTGATTTTCAGCCAAGACCAGTGAATTGTCATAAAAAGGTAGGAAATAAAAAAAAGTGTTTCTCAAAAGGATTGAGACCTTCTTCCTGACGAACCATCAATAAAAATGTAATCCATTCTCCTCACATGAGATACGTGCCGACTCTATGCCTGCTCGTTTCATCGTTTGTGCGACTATAAACTCGAGACCCCACTTATCCTATTTACTTGCATTTTTTTATTAATAGCCACGTTGTCTGGCCCAGATTTGTCTTGTTAGCTGCGGGCCCAAGAATCTGTTGTTCTCTTTATGATGTGTAACTATAGTTATATAAAAGATAGACATTAATTTCCAGGATTTTTTGGAAGCTTACATTTCCTTATCAAACCGTTTAGCCAGCAGTTGTCACATATAATAATATAATAATAATGCTTTATAATGCCCGCACAATCACATACATAGGCTCTGGACCCCAACTAGGTTTCCCTGTATTCTAAGGTATCAGAAACTACGTGGATCGGGGATCCACAACACCCAGACACAGAACAAATACTTGCGCTTTTACATACAATTCCTCCGACTTGTTTTACAAGTATCGTGATTTCTTCAAATCAAATCAATAGTATTTTATTCAATAGGATACATTGTGATCACTTTAAAACTTCAATCTTAAAACTAGCTACGCCTGTTCCAACCTCCTTACGCCGGCAAAAGAACAGGCAAGCAACGCCCGGCAGGTAATTTTTTTGGCGCGATCACATTGACAATTCGAGATTATACAAGTTCACCACAATCCCAAGCTTTTTGGTCATAGAAATAGTCAAATATTTTATAATAAGTTAGATTAATAAGATTTCTCATGGTTGGTTGTGCACATTGGGATATGGAAACGTGAATATTAACGAGTTACGGGATTACAACTACTTCTTATTGGAAACTCTACTTTATCAGAATAAAACGTAAACATAGCCTATGACACTCATGGATAATGTAGCGTCCTATTAGTTAAAGATTTTTTGAATCGGTACATTCATTAAGAGATTATCCCCTACATCCAATCGAGGAAAAATTGCTTCTACTTCCTACTTAATATTATAAATGTTACGCAAATTTTGTTAAATACTAAAACCTATATATCAACTAAATAACAAGTTGTAATAATCGTATTGGTTCCTCACGATACAGGCTTGTTTCTTAATGTAAAGGCCAGAGTCTTATATCCTTCCAGTGATTACTAATTATAGCATTATGTAATTTATTACCTTAGGAAAATTATTGTTGACCGCCGCCAAGTATGTACCTAAGTATACCTATATTTTAACATTTTGTTTCATTTTTCAAATCTTATCAACTAGTTTGTGAGAGTTAAATTTCAGTTTGAATTTGGTTGAAAGGAGGGGGAACAAAAAATTAACTAAGATCAAAAAAAATCTATGACATACCTATCTTAAAATGCGTAACAATCAAGAATTACCTACGTTTTCATATGTCTCAAACAAATTTCTATTTTTTTCTATATCTGTAGGTATATCCATTTTACGTCCTACAGGATAGCGATTGACAACTGACCACTTGATGCTATGTCAAACCAGGGAACTAATCTCACCCGGGGAAAATATTAAAGTGTTCCAGAAACCCCGAAAAACTGAAAATGCAAGCAGGTTCTATAGTTCCCACGAGTCTCATAAAAACCATGACCTTTCTGCCATTATGTTTACATAATTTTATTAATGATATTCTTTAAAAACCTGTTTTATTAACGCCTAAGTTTTAAACTGCGAAAACTGGCATTACAAAAATAAAATACACACTTTTATAGTAAAATATTATGCTTACAAATTCTAAGTTTTCACAGGACAGTAATCATACTTAAAATAAACCGTTTCAAAGCTGTTTTCGAGCAATTTTAGAGCGACAATTTGATCTAGATTAGAGCTAAATTACTGGGGCAGGTTAAATCCAGACTTAAAGGTACGATACCGCTGTCTAAAAACTCTAGTGAGAGCAATAATGTTACCTTGAATTTAGACATCTCCGATAGATCACATTCAGTCCAATGGCGTGTTCAATTCAATGTTTCTATTCATACGGAATTTGTGCACAGTACCACGGTATCACTGATTGAATGGGCAATAGGCGCGTTACCCGCTTGAGAGTTGCACTGGTACTGACAGTTCTCCAGCTAAATAACTAAACACACTTGATAGCAACGAAATTGTTGGGCTATCGGCGTTATGTAAATCTATAGGGGTAATTTTATTTATATAAAGCCTTTATTTAACATTCTTATAATATCGTGCTTAAAAAAATAAGATAAATAGGGTGAATAAAAAAATGGCTCAAAGGATTTAACTACCTTAAATCTTTAGGTTAGCTAGATCGTTCTTTTATTTTAAAAAAAGAAATAAAAATGAAATCAAAATTTTCTTGTATGTTTACTTCAACTTCTAGAATTATTTTATTTCATAAAATCAATGTTAGATTTCACAATCTTTTTTATTTTTAAAACCAAATGTTCATTAGAGAAGAGATTTTATCCTAAACAATGATCCTATCGAGTAGAAGAATAAAATAGCGAGTGTTTATATTTGGAATTTTAGTTGGTTCGATTCCCGGCTAAGACTAGCGAATTTTAGAAAATCTTTGAAAGCAGTTAGGTTTATTTTTAAAAATAAAGGAACGTTTCCTTTGTTTTTCCTTTTTTCCGTTCCAACTCAGGACCCGTAATTTTAGCCCGTAGTTTCCAATCTGTGTATCCTTTCACTAAGCAGAAAATAGTAACGCTACGTAAAGAAATGATGGCAGTACCTATTAAATACCTAATAATGAAATAGCAATATGAAAAACTAGTTGCCCCAGGCGGTTTTACCCGCGTCTTCCCGTTATCCCGCAGGAACCTTCTTCTGGGATAAAAAGTAGCCTATGCGGTAATCCAGAGTATAAGCTATCTCAATTCCAAATTTCATTCAGATCCGTTTAGTAGTTTTTGCATGACAGAGTAGGCAACAAACATCCATCCATCCATCCATCCATACATACAAACTTTCGCGTTAATAACATTAGTAGGATGTTGCCAATAAGAAATCTCTATACACGAGCTTTTCGCTTGCCCTTTCCACTTTTTATTAACTGTTATGGATACTCATTTATTTTTTTACTTTTTATAGCCAATTAAAATAAATAATTCAGCATGTTGGAACAAATTTGAAATAACATTGTACGTTAATGTCCCTAAACAACCAACTAGGGAGCGTCCGAGCTATCCCTTGATACTAAAACGTAATTGAGAATATTCATAATGAAGACTGATGGTGGAAATTATCGAAATAACCACTCAAATTTGTTGGGTACAGAAACTGGATCAACGTGGCATAATGGATCCGAGTTATGTAGACTAATTGCTAGGGATGACGATCCGAGATCGATAAATCGAAGAATTTGTTTGGTATTGTAAAATAATTTTCTTTTTTTTCTGTTTCCGTAACAATGCTAATAGTGACATTATTTCTATAGAGCTTATGTCAAATTTATATCTTCAGTAGGGCAAACTGTGGATAGATCGGTTATTAGGAACGGCTGTAAATCTACACTAATATGATATAGAAGAAAAATTTGTATTTTTAAATGTTTGTAACGAATAAACTCAAAATTTACTAGAACGATGTCAATAAATAATTCACCATTAGCATGCTACATCATCCTTGAGTAACATAGGCGGTAAATAAAATGTATATCGACCCGTGCGAAGGAGACTGGCCGCTAGTATCACATAAAAAATTACGTTAGCATTAGCGTTATTTCGCCTGCAATAAAACCAGTGTTAATTGGCATCTATTGAGTTTGTAGTAAATTTTTCAGTCTAATAATGACATCTTTGGTAATATTATTTTCACCGATTCCACGTTTAGAAACAGCGGGTAAATAAATATAAGTAAGATTGCAAAATGACTCCCCAACTTTTTAGACCAACTTCCTTTTCAAACAAAGCGTAAAAGATACCAAATTAAAATTAGATAAAGGAAACCAAACCAAACCAGCATTTTGTAATCTTCATGCAAACAAAAGGAAGCCGAAAATACCGCGTTTCACTTTGTTTGACGAGTAAATAACTTGAATATCTTTACGTGGTATGTTGAAATTTTAACTTTATTTGCACAAATACTCGTAAACACTTATGTAAAAATTTAGTTAATAGGTTTAGTTTAGTATGCTGTTTTAAACTACCATGGTCAATAACATAAGGATACAAACAAATACATGGTAATTATCCCGTTATAAAACCTAATTTTAATGTTTGGTTTAGTGTCTTCTTGGTTAAAAATAAACAGTGTTTGTTATTTTCCTTTGATTTAAATTAAACTGCAAAAATATGCAAACAATTTACAGCAGGTAGCGTGCTCCAAGGGTAGGGGTGTATAAAGTGTACATAACTCAAAGTAAATAAAATATAATCTCGCAGTGTAGTAATAATTTCTTAACCGCTGTAGAAAATTAAAACAATATGATAGTGAAAATGTTTGCATTATAATTATGTTTTGTAGCAATGTAATTTTTGTATAGTTTTATAATTGTTTTCATTATATGTAACATAATTTTACTATCAATCTTTTGAAGTACGCTCACGTCTTAAGGAATGACAAGTCACTTACCTGTACCGTCATCGAGGATGATCAGAAGAAAATGAAGTGAGGGTAAGCAGGGGCGTGGTAATCCTGGTAGAAAACACTGCGGGAATGGTTCAAATTCCAAGCTCATTGGAGCAAAGAATATCCATCAATATGCGACAGGAGTGGACCCTCAAGATGGATAGTATTTTATCTAACAGTTTATACAGGTTTGTGTAAAAAGGACCAAAATTTTGTTTCGGAACATAACTTCAGAATGGAATAACATTCGAATAGCGCCATCTGTCACAATACGTGCCAACCAACATCAACAATCTTTCTAAATGAAGAAGAGATCTTCAGACTTCTCTCATAGATGGCGCCATTCTCAACTTTGCTAACTTGACAGCTCAGCTCCCCTAGACTTTCGAAACACGCCGCGCGCCAGTTCGGTAATGGCTGCCGCCGGGGTGGTCGATTTACGCTCTCCCCGCATCTTTCACTGATTGCTTGTTTACTTTATTTACATCACTATCACAACTCTCACAATCACAGTGTCGAGTGTTCAATTCTCACAGTTGTTGTTGTCAGTACCGAGAGTTGGTTTAAAAGTGTGTGTTCCCAATGTTTTTATGGTATTAATCGGCGCGCTCACGTAGCGTTGAGAATGCAGCGGTGTTGTGTTGTGTACTAATCGGATTTCTGGCCATGCTGGGCTACAGGGGAGCCATGTGTACCCGGCAGCATTCGCAAGCATGCCTGAACACCTCTCTGTCGATACGGCAGGAGATACAGAGGTTCGAGAGCGTGCACCCTTCCATCTACGCTCTGTACGACCTCGTCGAGATAGTTCCTGATCCATTGCTGGCACAGCAGATCCGGGACCACGTTGTGGCTATTGAAGGTCAGTAGTGTACACTGTAGATGTTGTTTGGGTCGTGTTTACGTTTGCGGACGTGCTCTTCGTTTCTAAGGAGACGTTGCTGTTTATCGGCTGATATCTAAATCGCGTTGGATAACCTATATTATGTAGTCTACTCGTTCACTTAATGGAATCAAGTATTTATCATTTGTATTGTAGTTCAATTGCAGTGCAGTAGAGCAGAGGTAGAGAGAGACCTATTAAATTACAGATTGTAACTACCTAGCCTACTAGAGACGCTTTAATAACATCAGTTTTTGTGACACACACTGATAAATCCTCAAAAAGCGTAGCTCCAAATTAGGTAGAATAAAAGATCAAAGATTATACAAACAAAAGATGAAAAGGGTGACTGAGAATTAGATTTACTTAGGTATGTATATCTCTACGTAACAAGAAAGGAAAACAAAATCAAGCAATGATTGGAAAGGGAGTGCAGCAAATCCAATTAGATGATAATGCTAAAGATTAAATGAGTAAACAAGAGCAAGTGAACCTACCAACCTGAAAACGATCGATACGGGACGTCTTTACTTACCTTTCGCAAGTTTCTGACAAGGGGAGCCAATGAGAATGAAGTCATAGAATGTGTGGCATATACTTACCTACTTATCTACACACATGGCGTGAAAAATGTACACGCGTACTATCGTAATAACATTGTTACGATTGTTCCTGCCAATATGGTTGAATTTGGCATTAATTTAGTAAACATAATTACAGAAGATTAAGATAAAATGACCTGACAATCTAATTGATGAGAATAAACCAAAACAGATTGGGACTTGGTACCTAAAGGTCCTAAAGCAATCTGAATCGATATTGAACCGAAACATGGAAACGTAAATAATGTTGTGCTTACCAAAATTGATACTAACAAAGCATACCTCTACATCATTATCATGTTTATTCATGACAATGGAGGGAGATGATTTGTTAAACGGATGTTAATGTAATTATTATGGACATGCAACTGCATATATATATATAGCTATTGCTGTTTTCATGATAACAAGTTTATGTACAAGTGGCCGGCAGCTTGCTAAATTAACAACTTTGGCTTAATATTGTAATAACACTCGACCATTACGACGTCTACTTTATCAAAAGTCAAGGACGTATTACTTTAAAACGTCAAACTTGAAACTAGCTACTCCTGTTTCAACCACTTTGCACCGGCAAGAGAGCAGGCTTAAAATGGCCGGCAAGGAATCTTTTGGGCACAATCTAAAATTCACTTTTTTTTTTTTATTACTAACTGATTGAATTGGATCCAGTTTACAACAAAAATCATCTAGATCTATCATCTGAATACATCGAGGAAAGGTTCTTCTTTCTCTCAACAGAACATCTGATTCTGATACTTCGATACTTACATGTGTTATTATCGGAGAGATTAATGCAGTTATTATTAATGTAACGGAAGTTGTCAGAATTAATCAGCACGAGCAGCTGCGTAATAGAAAATTTTACGCTACAGTAGTGCAGATGATTGATTCCTTTCAGAGATTCTTTGGAAAACTTGGAACTGTGAAATTGTTAAAAATACCTAATTTTGGGAATAAGAGACTTGACGACCTATGTGGCGCAATGCAATGGGCGAACAGCCAAATGCGAAGCGAGAAGTCGCGGGTTTAATTCCCGTTATGAGACAAATAATATGAATCGAAACAGGCAAGTTTTTTTTTCGCGTCCCGCAGTTTTTAGTTTCTTACTCCAAAGGTACAGAGGAATCTAGCCAGAGGTAAGATAGCAATGCAGGTGATTGTGTGGGTGTTAAACTGAGTAAGAGTGAAAACTGCGAAGCAAAACTATCGAAGATGATGGTAACATCTACCAGTCAGCTTATTGATCATGATCACATAACTACTGCAATATTTCTTAAGTAATAGCAAATGTTTGAATCCGACCGCTAATATAATGGAATTCCTAGAAATCAAACTTAAAAACAAAGGTTCATTGTCACTACTGGCCACCTATAGAACTTAAACAATAACCAGTCATTATCAATGGAAATAACAAGAACCCAAACTGGCTAGCAAGTCACGTCACGCAAGCAAGTGTCGATTTTCACCACTCGTCCGAGCTCTTGAAGTCTTGACATTTAAACGCCTACGAATGTTTTATTTTTTCTTGGCTTCGGGAGTGAGGCGACACGTCGAAAAAAAAGTGTGGCACAAAAACTTCCAATATTCTTACCCTCAGTGCCAGAACTGCTCGAGTTGCTTTCCTAATCTGTTTCTTAAACGGTTGTTGTTAAAGCAGACAGTGTTTATTGTTTCCTTATTGTTATTGAACTGTAGTGTTAGTATCGCTTCTAGTTTGATCTGGACACTGTAGAAATTATTTACGATTAGTTTGAACTGTTGAAGCAATTAATCAATTGGTTTTCTATGTTTTCTAGGTCTCCTAAAAGACTTATTAACAAATTGATGGAGTGGACGTGGTAACAAGACAAGACTGTTATGACTATGCCCAACAAGTTGTAAATGATAATGATTAATTGTTGTTTTATTTGTTGCCCTTAAATTTTTGATTATATAGCAACTTATATTTACTTATTAAGTTATATAAATTCTAGTGGTCATGCTTATTTTATGAGCCAATAAGGATAAATGCGAACATTGGACAGAGATCAAAAGTTTTTCTGAAGAATTTCATAAACATTTACAATTTTGACTAAAGCTTGTAGGAAATTGAAGAGTTTCACTTTCGGATAACTTCCTCAAACATTTTCAATAAACAAGCGTAAAACGTGTTTATATTTTGCGGACTTTTATGTAAATTAAATTAGAATCTTCAAAGCTAAGGCTTCGTTCTAATTATGTGGGATGTAGGGCCGATGAAAAATATGGCCTCATTGCTACCATGCGGCATATTAGGTCAAATAAAAAGTAATTCATAATGAAAAGTTTAGCCAAAGATTTCCTATGATTACCATGAATCCATAAGCGCTACAACACGAACGAGCGCTGAAACCTAAAGTATACAAACTATTGAATTCTTGATCTCAAGTTTGATTTAATAACGGACATTCCGTTGCATCATTAATCTTCAGGGTTGATTCCACCCCGTCTGTATCTAGTAATTAATGTTGGATATCAAACGGAATTTATACAAGATTCAATGTTACATTCTGCTGCATGAATATCTGATGCCGGGGCTTGATTTGAATAAAGGATTACGGGGTTTCGACTGGCGACATTTCGCAATTATTCTGTCAACAGGGCTCCGTTTATTTCAGTGTTAAATTGTTTCGAAAGCTTACTTGTGATACAATTTTGTTTATAATAATTTGTTTGTAAATCTTTTTTCATCAGCTAATGTGTTTGTGAATTTTAGATTCTAGGTACTTACGTTCCGCGCGTCTCCTAAAGGTTTTTACTTGATTGAGGTCTGAACTTTACTTTATTATTAATCTTGATGATATTAGAGTACCCAGTCGTATTTCGTTTAATTAACATCAGACTATTTCAATTGTAATAGAAATTTGTTTCTTGCTTAACTCGTGACGTAAAGGAATCCTTTTGTCTTCCATAGTTCCTTCGAAAGAACCTCTGCTGACCACGAACTGAGATCAAACGAAGGAATCACATGCAATGAAATCCTTGAGGTTTTTATTAACAATTTATCTAATGTTACTATTATTTAATGTATTTATCGTTACTGTAATTCATTATAGTACGTACTTTATTCCATAATATATTTTATTGTAGGTATTCTAGATACTCTCCAGGGCATTGAACACTACTGGGACAAAACTGACTCTGAGAATCTCTGAAATAAAACAATTTTATCTCAAATGCTCCGAAGCTAACCCAAAAATGGAAGCTTATGTTGCATTCGACATGGACTTTAAGCTCATTGAACTGAATAATGCCGCAGATAAAAGTTTATGAGGTCAGAAACTCTTTGACGATTTCAGCAAAATTTAGAGTTTTACAAATTGATTTCAATATCCTTAGACAATAATGAGAGCTTGAGTACAGAAAGCTTTGATATAACTTAGGTTCAGCGAACTGCAAGCCGCAAAGGGGTTTACTAATCTAAATTAACCAGCTAATTATTTCACAGTTCTCGTTACTAAATTAGTACCCAAATAGATTAGACCGAAGCGTGTTATTAATCAAGCTACGAAAACTAGATTACTTTCACACCTAACCAAAAAGACGACTGTAGTGTAGCCCAAAGTTCCAAACCAGTTGCAAGAAACCGGTTTGAGTCAGAGACAAACAAAAAAGAAGTAAGTCTGGGCATCAAACTTGGAGGCCATGGTCATTACTTAACAAAGGTGGTAACTGTTTATGTTTGTCTATATTCTGTGCTGAGATCTGCTTCCGTTGTGGCTGAGCTTTTAGTTTATGTGTTTATTGGAAGAGAAACTAATGAACACGTGTCATCCGAATCAGTGTTACGGAAAGGTGGAATAAAAATAGCAACAGACATTGCTGTGAGACTGTGTTTGTTTGAGATGTGAAATTGATGAGACGTATTCCAATTGATTAGTCTGGTTAGGTCCGGAATTGTAGTCGGGCCAGACGTTTAGTTTATGAACTAGTTACAAGACTAGTAAAGTTGTAAGTTGTATCAAAAGTTTGAAGCAATGATGGCCAAATGGTATAAGAAGCCGATGCTGAGTTTGAACCTCATTTTAACCCTGTACATTGGTTATGTGAGGATTTTCCATCGGTCAAAACGGTGAGGGAAAAAATCGTTATTCGTAAAGAAACCGTATGTCCAAGAACCACAATATTCAAGGGCATGCAACATGTACTAAGTTACTAACACCTAATAGCCCAGCATCTTAGAGTCAGCGTAGTAGCTTATGGCTCGTACTCTCTCTGAGATACGGCCTGCTTCCCAGCAGTGGGAACATGATAGGCTCATGATGAAGATAGTGATTATGAAAATTTTCATTTGTATTTATTGTTAAGTGTCAAAGTAACTAGCTGACAATTGGATGATCATTCGATGCAATCTGCACTGCAACTCATACAAGTTACAAGTGCAATAACCGCGATTCTAAACAATTATGTTTTTTTATTCTTTCTCTTGTCGACGTCAGTATATTCTGACGCGAGTGTCAAGCGAGACAAGATAAATTGAGTATAATTGGCTTAAAATTTATTAGCCGTCACATAAATAGAAATTCTAATTACGAACAAAAATTAATATGATATATATTAATTAAGAGTCGTAATTAAAAGTGAGTAGGTAGATGAGCAAAGAAAAAACGAAGCAACAAACATCAATGGACCGATTTGGATAATTTTGATCTTGAAATATATGTGGGAGTTCAGGGAAGGTTTAAAAGGTGACCTTTATAAGAGATACGAAGTTCGCTGGGCCAGCTAGTTATAATAACACAAAAATAAATCAAATCTGGATCAATTAATGTATAACCAGGCACATTATCCACCTTTTTATAGGTAAATATTGGACCTCAGTCTCATCTGATGGTAAGCCAAAGTCGATGAGAGAGCATGCTTATTAGTAGATCTATACCCATTTCCTCTCGACTTGAAGGCTCTCCAATTATACCTACTCATTGAGAAACAAAGACATCTTCAACTTTATGTTAGGAATATGAGGGTCCTTCTTCATTTGAAAAAGAAATCCATCCTATATTATAGGTGAGTCATCATTTATTTTTACAAAGATACGATGAATTATAGTGTTAAACTATGTACATATTTCAACTGTTTTCGTACCCCCCTCAGTCGGTCAGTCGACTGCGAGGTGAGGCTACAGTGATCCAGGCCTTAAGTTCTAAGAATCTTACAACTTTTACCTGACTGCTAAACCAAACTTTGAAAAGCTTTAGTTCCTACTGTAAAAATCATTGAGCATTTCTGAGAGCATTCCATAAGTTGCCGTACAATACTTCCTTCTCTGAAATCTTTGAACAATTTTTCTGTACGATGATTATTAGCAAAATTGGTCTGATTTCAAAATATATTACGACCTATGTAGACCTAGTATGAGACATAACTCACTAATGAAAGTCCCTACACTCATACTCATCATAAGTCAATTATTGTTATGCATGTTTCCAAACACATAAAAATCAAAGCCACAAACGTTTTAAAAATATGTGTACAAGTATTTTTTTCCTTAAAGACAAAACAAATCTGTTCTGAACAGCAATCAACAACAATAGTAGACAATAGACTAAACAACTGCGCGAAGATAAACAAAACTACCTTTGTAAATTTCCATAAAGCATTCCGTAAATCGTCTGCACCGAGTTAAGTCAGGTACCTGCGATATCAACAAATCAATAACGCACAGCACCAGAGGCGCATCCAGGGCATTATCTTTATATCCATAGGGGTTGGGGGCGAGTAAACTCAAATAAAGCCTTTTTCAAAACTACCTTTCTTATCCCCGATTGGATAGCATGTCATCATTATTTTCTTTAAATCTTTAGCAAGTCATCTGATTCATGGTCGAAGATGACGCCACTATACTCCTGGTCTGGGGACCGGAAAACACCGGTAGGTGCTTGGTGATAGAAGCAAGTACTCTAGAAACCGCTCTACCGCCAAGGAAGTTAAAAAAAGTCTCTGATGGACACAAACCGACAAGAAAAAGGGTACATGTATCTTTAGTTGAACCTAATTAATGCTTACTAAGCTTAGTCTTTAACTTAGAGAGCTCAGTTACTGCCTGTAGCTTTGTAATCGCTCACTCTACTTGACTGCACACATCGATTCTTAAATATTTTAAATACTTCCCTAACATCTTCATTCTAGAACTCGTAACCCCCAATAATTAACGATACTTCGGGAAGTGTGGAGGTATTTTCGTTTATAAACCTAACAGCCTTAGAAGATCTGCAATATGAGAAAATGTTCCAAAGTAGATAATTTGTGTGGAATGGTCCCCCGATATTTATTTATCTATACTAATACATATTAAAAAGAGGAAAGATTTAATTGTTTGTTTGTTTGTTTGCATCGAATAGGCTCCGAAACTACTGAACCGATTTTTAAAATTCTTTCACTGTTGGAAAGTTACGCTATCTGTGACGGACATAAGCTATATTTCCAAAAAAATTAGGGATCTGTAAGAAAATTGCTATTTTGTAACCCAAGGAGTGAAATCGAAAACCTATTTTTGCGTGCGCTGCAAAAACTATTGACAATAGAACA
Source organism: Opisthograptis luteolata (assembly GCA_931315375.2). NCBI lineage: Eukaryota > Metazoa > Arthropoda > Insecta > Lepidoptera > Geometridae > Opisthograptis > Opisthograptis luteolata. Next base: position 1,464,037 of record OV928043.1, read on the forward strand.
AAATAATTTATTATTACATGTTATTAATCACTTTCTCTAAATTTGTGAGAGGTAACTAGAACACATAACGAATGTGATGCAAAATGATTCCATTGCATTCAGGAGGTTTAGAAGGAGTCGTATTGTACCCTAGCGGGGACTAAATACCCAATTCTGCCCTACCTCCATTAGTTCCAGTGCTACCGTATTTGCGCTGTCCCGGTATCGCATGATATGTTGTCGAGTAACGCAGTTATTCACTTCGTTTTTTAGCGTTCTGTTGGAAGGGATGAAAACGAATAGCTGGATTGGAATGGCTTTGGCGGCGGATACTTCATGTTGATACGGGAAATGTATGTGGACAGTGAATGGTGTTCAAATTGATAGGGACTGGGATGTCAAGTGGGGTTTTGAAGTGTGATGTTCTCTGATTTTTGCCTTTTATATCCTCTCTGTCTTGACTGTGGACTGGGCTGATAGGAAAGAGTGGCGCTCTCTCGCCATCGAAGTTAGTTAAATGCATCCTTAATACACTACCCTTGTCTGAACCTATTATAAACGACTGCTACGATAAAGATTTGAATCCGCCATTGACACTTGCTTACGAGTGTCTTAAGCATAGATGAAAACTAAAATAAATTAATGATCTAGATTGAAAGAGATAGGAGATTGAGAATTTGATGTCCTTGATAACTCAGTATTAGTAGCGTCGGGTTGTGACCAGGTTTGTGCTTTTGTCGGTTCGATTCAGTAATAAGCTTGTTCAGTGAAGATAAACATCAGGATGGAGCTAAGCTTGACGGTAAGGAAGGGTATTTTCTAGTGCTCGCCTGGAGTTACTAGCCTCAAGTTAAGAATCTATTGCTAAGCACTTAGCTCTTAGTGTTTTGGTCTCTCTATTTTCCGGCAGCCTCACTATAAGAGCCAATTGACCACACCATCACTTAACATCAGGTGACTCGCAGTCAAACACCCTGAACAAACTAAAAAAAGATTGATTAACACCGATTATAATGTGCGATCAACATCAAAAGACTAGCCCAGTCTTGGTTTTGCAGGTAGTACGAGCTACATTGTAAGTAGAGAAGTTGACAGGACCCTTACCAGAGAATATAATATTATATAGCACGTACTATCAGCACTCCACATTATAGTTAGCAGTTTATCAGCTGCCATTCATTGTTACCGTGTGCATCATTCAACAGTATAACGAACGCTCACGATGAATTATTTAACATGTGCCATTTTTTGCACAGTTTGGATCACTATTTAGTCAGAAGACAGTACTTAAGTTGTGTTTAAATCGTCGTTAATTTTATTTAGCTAATACAGTTTTAGGCGCTAAACAGATTTATTCTAATCTAGTTTAGCGTTGTCTTGCACGACATGATTTCCGATGCAATTTACTTAAACGTAGTTAGCGTGTTCTTCAAACAGCCCAGATGTTCCGTATCACGCGCTCCTTGTGTTTTTTTGTCAAGCACGGTCAAACCCATGTTAATTGGTTAACATTAGGGTTGAATATTTGCGTAAAATGGAGTACTGCTTTTAGATGTTTTTCTATTTGTTGTAACAAAATCACTATGGTAGCTTTCGACAGTCAAAATCTCCGCAGAAATTTCTGCACTGAAAGTTTTTCGAACAATCTTGACCTCGGAAACAGTTCTCTTGGTGCAATGGGCCGGCGTAGATACATTATAATTTCTTTGTCATCGTCTGAGAAATCTCACAAATCCATTGTAGTTATAGGTAATCAATATTAATCTTTAAAAATAACAATAAAACTACCAATCCAAATCAACGAGGCATTTTACTCAGACGAAGCATATAAAAACTAATACAAAGACCTAAAAACCATTGTTTTTGAAACAGATGGTCATTCAAAATGGCGCTAAACAAGTTTTAACTTTCTTAAATAGCCATTCTGGGGTGTTTAATTTTGACAGCTTGTTAAATACGTTTAAGAGCTTATGTTTTGTTGTGCAAGATGCTAAACGTTTTTAGTTGCCTAAATGCAATTAAAGGGTGCTTAAATACGTTTAAAAATTGTTGTGCAAGCCGCCCTTAAACTGCTGCAATTTCTGCCGAGCTTGCTCAAGTTGTGTCCTATTGACATCAGTTCATTAAAGGGCCATACTCACAGGCTCAAGTGTTCAAACAGCATAAAACCCACACTAATGCACTTACAAGTCAAATACATTAATACTGAATAACAGGTTTCACTATAGTCAATCTATCGTTCATTATCACGCTATTTGCACCCTCGCCTATATTCTAGGCCTTCCCCGGTGTAAGACGATATATTTCATGCGATAAATATTTGTAGGCACTTGACTCTCTTAATTCTTACAAGAGTATAGTTTGGTTTCTATGTGGTATTTTCGTACACACTGTAATGCTCTACCACTTTTTATCGCATAATCCGTAATAAAATAAACAGTGCGTGAAGCGAGACTTTTTTAGCATGCTATTTTGTTATCGCGTCTAGCTCTTAGTTTTTTGCGCCAAACTTTATCACTGTCATACACTGTTCGTTTTTCGCTCTGCCTGTGCACAGGCTATGATTTTTTATAGGCTTATGTATGAGCTATATTTACTGCAGTTAAGCGCATAATATAGAGATTAAACTTCGATCATTACTGTAATTTCGCTTTCAGAATGTTTCGTTTATCTCGTAGTTTATTACTTTAATTATTTGTTTAATGATTTAAGAATTAGCGGTGATGTCTTAATTTTGAACTTAGTCAGTCAAGTTCAAGTTCCATCTCTATTATTCCTAGGACTATATTTAGGTAAATAGTTGTCAATGTCAACACGTCTTGTTTCACCCACACACAGCTAGTGAGATAAACAAATGACTGCTGCCTTGAACTTGTATGGAGCGCTCGCATGATTTGAATCATCCGCCGTATCGTTACTAATTAAGGCTACAGCAACATTAACATTACTAACATCGTCTCCCAGATGTTTAGCTCCAAAAGGCGCGTGTTGGTGTGCCCCGCCCACACGTCCTCACTAATTACGTTAGTTGTTATTACGCTTCTTTTATCTTAATTTACGAAGGGAACTGCGTATTAGCTTATTAGATTTTTGTTATTGCTGCTCTGTTTATCTGAAAAGAAGTCGTCAGACTTGTAAGTAATACTGCTGTATATAAGAAAGGTCTCAACGTAACTACTTTGTGCCTGTATTTTATCATAGATTCAAGACAATTCAACAGATTTTTCTTCCTTCTACTGAGTTTAGGTATAAAATCATCTCCAGTTGAAACTAGCTCTGATAGTATGCATGATAAATTGATAATAGAGTTGGTAGGCAATGCCTAAATCAAATTTGAACATATTGCACAAATATACATACCTACCTGATCTCATGACCAGCACAAACAATCTTAATATAAATATGTATTATCTGTCGAAATACACAAGTTAAAACACATAAAAACTAGATAACGCAAGAAGTACATTGATAAAAATAATAATGACTGCACTGATATTATTCAAATTACGTGTTATACAATGAAAACATATTATTCCTCAAAATGGTAAAAAATGTACTTATTAAAATGTTGATCAACTTGCTGATGCGCAAAAAAAGCATTCGCCATAGGATACCAATTCCGGTCCTTCCCACGTATTTTTGCGTTTTACTCCATACAATAGACCACACAAATTGTCATCGGTCTTCAAAAACCTCACGAATTTGGGCTCAATGTTCATCAGCATAAGGAACACATTTTTACCTGAATAATAATTTACCTGGTAAATGCTAAGTGTAGGGACAGATTTTACCTGACTCTGTTTCTCAACTGATAAAAGAAACTCGTTCTGATGAGGTCAATTGAGAAAAACCGCAAGATATGGCCAAACGAGCAGGTCAATCACCTTACCTACTTGTAGCAAATGTGTTGATGGAATTTAATGTTGTCAATAAACCGTTACCTAATGAAATGATGCAATTAACTGAATATGATGCTGAGGATTAGATGCCGTAGAAATGCGTAAAGGTAATGTAGTAAATACGTTCTTCATAAGACCAACTGACCTAGAAGTCAAGGTATAAATAGAATTCCGAGAATCTATTAAAACAAAGGAATAGTGAAACCATAAAAATGATAGTGCAATAAGAGAAAAAGCAGTAATAATGAGAGGAATCCGAGTCGGCTGACTAGGTTTAAAACACAATAGATGAACAATGGTGTCTGATTTTATCAGTTCTAAAGTCGAGCCATCTAAAAGAAACTTGGTTCTCGTGACGACGACATTAAATAATCGATTTAGCAAAATGATTTGGCCATTATCGTTACTTTTATCGATACTCCGCTGATTGGGGTTGATGCTTTTTTACGACGCGAGTATAAAATTCATATTTTGCCGATATTGATATTTTATGATTTACGGCGTTCCACGTTCTAATTTCACTAAAATGTGTGTGAGCTGAATTTTTTATTCTACTCTCTTTGTGTTCTCGTGTTTTTCGGAATCCATGAATGTGAGAATTGTATGTTTTGAGAGTAATTATGTACTAGATTTTGAAAACATTTGCCATTGTTTTTAAACATTTATCAAAAATTAATAAGCATTTATTGTTTGTTCATTTTTTAGCATTAATTAGGTACTATTGTTATTCTGCTCTAAGTAGTTCTTTTCGATTGGTTCTTATAATAACCATTTGCCTTGCGGTAATATCTTCAGTTTACTTTTCAATTGTAGTATCTCCTAACATTAGAGTAGTATTTTATGACAAAACAGCAAAATATATACAATTGGATAGAAAATTAAACTAAGAACTAAACTACCAATATCAAACTAAACATTTGCAAATAAAAAACATGATTTAGGTCGCTGCCTGCAGGTAGAGTGCCCAAGAGACTGTCGACATTAGCTCTTTGAATAGCTAGGCTAGAGTAGTTGAAGTTAAATAACATAATGACTGCAATGAAAAAGGGTGGACTTGTTATTGCACCGGGACCACACAGTATTGAAGTATTGAAATAGTATTTGGAACAAACTTCTCAGAGAATGAGAGTATGGCTCATAATCTACTACGCTGACCTGTTGCAGATTAGTGTAGATCTACCAGCACAGGGAACGTTATAGACCGATGATGATGCTGAAACAGTTTCTTTCCATTATTCTAGACTAGTAGTAGGAAAAGTTCTCACATCCAGACTTGTCAGAGTCAACTCTCATCATCATCATCATCATCATCATCATCATCATCATTACAGAGAGAAGTATGGGCCGTTATCTTCCACGTTGGTCAGGGCGGGTTGGTAGATGTCGCATGCCTTTGAATGTTGTGCGTGAGTCTACTGGTCAGTAAAAATCAATTTGTTTCAGTCACTTATTGTACGGTTGCCTTGATTTATTAAGAATCACAATAAAATCAATCCATTCTCTCGTATTACTTTACTATAATAGTGATGTTAATGGATTGGTGTCAAGAAAAATGGCCCGTTGATTTATTTATGAGCGAGTCACTCGTGATTACGTTTACGTTTTTATTGTGATTGGATGTATTTTTGTATTGTTTTATTTTTAATTTATTTATAGTATTATGTTTTAGTTTCAGTTTCAATCTTTGTAGTTGACGATGCGTTGTCGTCTGTCGGCGTCTAAAGTTTTATTGACTTTAAAGCGCATTGTATCTAGTGTTTTTATTACTTTAGATAGATCTAGCAGCAACTTAACACAAATGCGATGTAATATATCGTAACCTTCCTTAACTATCATAATAATCATTACCATTACAATTTGGTTTTGAAACAGAAGAAATGCAACAGTGCAAAAATATCGTGAAGTCAAACACAAACATGGCCGCATTATTCACGAATCGTTCGGTGATTTTTTAAGCTGACCTTGTGTTCTTATAAGGCTAGCTTCAATTGTTTTTTTTTTCCGTAAAAATAGGGACGCTCCACACCGACCGCACGTAGCAAATGCCAAAGCTACAGTGAAAGACTTGCACAGGTTACTGTGCAATTCAGTAGAACACAGTAAGTGTTTGGATCGCGAAATCAAGAATACATAGATCGCTGAGACAAACCGACTTTTATAATACTTTTTAAAGATACAGATCGCAAAATCGCAACGGTAACGAATCCCTCTGTAGTTCCTGGCCTACCATTCTACCAGCGCACCGGTACCGCTGAGGCAACGGTACCGTCGACAGTTTCACACTTGGCAGCCCATTGAGGAAGCTTATCTCAGAAGAGACTGATTGCTCTGAAGGCCAACTTTGTTGAACAATACTACAGCTAGATTTAGAATTTACTAGCTGCGCCGCGCGGTTTCACCCGCGGGACTACATTTTATCGTGATAAAAAAGTATGCTATGTCGTTCTCCAGGGTTTAACTATCTCCACACCAAATTTTATACAGCTAAGTTTAGTGGTTTAGTCGTGAAAGAGTGACAAACGAACAAACGGCGCTAATTGTTTGTTTGTCTTAATGTTCAATCGGCATACACCACACACCTAGCGTATTTAGCTCTCGGGCCATGTAAGTAAAATTAGGACCGACGACATTGTGAGAGTCGCAGGGAGCCGATGGATGCAAATGGCTAATAGCCGTTCATGATAGCGTTTAAAGGGGGAGGCCTATGTTCAGCAGTGAACTTCTTCCGGTTGATGATGAGGTATAGTTAAATTGCTGCAATCACATACTAAGGTAGTTCGTCATATTCAACCGTTGCTATAAATAAAGAATAACTCATTTCCTTCCTTTCAAATGCTTGAATGGAACACACTTTATTGCCCTCGGTGCAGTGGCGGATTTACACATTTGCCGCCAGTAGGCTAAGTATTCAAATTTTGCCGCCCCTACCAACCTCTATAACCTCTACGGCCTCTGCCTTAAATGTGTCATTTTTTTATGCATCAGACAAAAATTGAATAAAAATCAAGTGGTGAACAATGTTTAATTGTTTGTGTGCACATAATAATATTTAAATACATGTATACGACTCTTTTAATATCATTAAAACATTTTTTCTAATTTGACACTAAATTTGCCGCCCCTAAAATCTGCCGCCCTAGGCTCCAGCCTACTCAGCCTGCTGCTAAATCCACCACTGCCTCGGTGCACGTAAACGTAGGTTTATTTGCTTCAGCTACGTTATTTCTACGTTCTTTTACGTTTCAGAGGCTAATTACCGTGTACCCCGGAGGCGGAGGAAAACGTACAAGAATAAATATATATTAAGAGCTAATCTTGTTTGAATCCCTTATTCGGTGCCTTTATTTAACGTTTCTTTTGAAATTAGATAATTAGAATCAGGGAGTGAAAGAGAGCGAGAAAAATGTAATTTATAGCAGCAAAATACCTTTGAGTTTAGCGGCAAAAAGTATACAAAAATAAAATGTGATAAGGTTTGAAGTTTGTTTGATTGATTAATTTCTATTAATTACCTTCCATCAACAAACACTTAGCAATAATTGTGTTCGGGAAGTTGCTCACGAAAACCGGAATGCTGTCATCTAGCATAAACGACCATACATCATCAAGGCGAGAAGCTAAACTACTCAAACGTTTATGCTGGAGTAGTTGCGCCCTGCGGTTCCCGTTATCCCGAGAGAACCATTTTCCGGGATAAAAAGTAGCCTATGTGTTAATCCAGGGTATAAGCTATAAGCTAATATTATATATAAGCTAATATTTATTTTATAGCGATGATGGCTCAGTGGTAGTGACGTCGGCTTGCGATCCGTAGGACGTGGGTTCGAATCCTACAATGAGCTTGAGCTTTCGGTGAAGGAAAACATCGTGATGAAACCATAGCTTGGTGGTAGGGTATTTTCTAGTACTCGCCTGGCTAGCTACCACCCTCTTGTTAAGAATCTGTCGCCAAGCACCTATCGGTGTGTTCCGGCAGCCTCACTTGAGAGCCAGTTCCCAGTCCAGGTGTAGCGTGGCGCCATCTTCGACCACATCGTCACTTAACATCAGGTGACTTGTGGTCAAACGCTACCCTGTAAATATTAAAAAAAAAAAAAGCTATCTCCATTTCAAATTTCACTCAAATCCGTTCAGTAGTTTTAGCGTGAAAGTGCAACAAACATACATAAGTTTACATACTCACAAACTTTCGCGTTTCTAATATTATGTAGTAGGATAATCGCCAGCAACTGCAAAGTTGCTCCGAGAAATAGGAAAACTGCATAAACCACAAGAATATTGTCATTAATACGAATATAGAATATATTACCCAAGTCGCTATTTTCCAAATTACACAGAATAATTTGAATAATGAAATAAATCTAAAATGAAATAACTTTGCCGCAATTCCCAGCTACCGGTCTCAATTTGAAACTTGTAAATCACACTCAACTAAGCTAATTACTGGAAACTTTCCTTGTTTTAGTACAATATTACTTTCAAGTATTGTTTGAATTTTTCCCAAACTCTCCCTTTCATCATTTTCACTTTTGTTTGTGTCGCGCAGTTGAAGCCACGCCGCCAAATTGTAAGTACTCAAAAATGTCATAAAAAACTGATTAAGAAAAAATTCAGTAAATGCAATTTTATTTTTTCGGTCGGACGCCCTAGATACTGGAAGGATGCGGTGGATAATATCTGGATACGAACCTGCGCGAACTCCAGACTCTGAACTAGGCTGAAATGGATCAGGATAGAGAGGAGTGGCGCTCTCTCGCTTCGGGGGCCAAGAGCCCAAGACCAAACTGGGCCTCCATATCGACTTCTTTTGCAACTTATAAGAAACGCTCAAGCCAAATCTTAAAAAGTGAAGCAATGATAGAGTCGATGACTTGCGACCCGTACCGTACTTAACCGTACGTAGGTCGTGGGAATTCGAATCTTGCAGAGCCGCAGCATTTGAAAATATTTTCTAAATTTTAATCCTACTAATTAATAATAGAAACGCGAAAGTTTGTGTGTGTGTGAATGTTTGTTACCACGTATCACCGTAACTACTAAACCGATTTTGAAGAAATTTGGAATGGTGATAGCTTTTACCCTGCAATAACACAGGCTTTTTTTTATCCCGGAATACGCTCCTGCGTGATAAGGGGAAGACGCGGGTGAAACCGCGGGGCGCAACTAGTTTTTAATAACTTTTTTAAGCTGATTTAAGCCAGCAAGTATAATGACTGAAACTTTACCTTCTTTACGCCTTTACCTATATGTCGGCAATGATTGTTATTATTAAATCTACCGTTTTCACCATCAAATTGGTTCTATTCTGCGCCTCCAACTAATATTCTACCTTTCGTCGAATCCATTTTAACCTTGTTACGACGTAAACATTTAAGATTTCTCTCCATGGTGGGAACTGATGCTATCACGGCATTGTTTATTTTTCAATGTCGGATTCTGTGCTGACAGAAATAACTTTATTTGTAGAAGAAACAAAAACAAACCCATAAAAAAAGATAACAAAGAAAGCAGATTCATAATTTTATTATTATTGTTTTCGCCACAAACCGGTTCTCTAACTCAGCATAATGCTAGTCGGGAACAGACAATATTGGAATTTCGTCATAAAATAAATATTATAACATTTTAGCAATAATAACTTACTTGGCTAGCTCTAGTCGCCAAGCAGCCACGCACCTTGTCCCCTTGTATGTTCCGGCAGCCCCATTAGAGAGCCAGTTCCCAATCCAAGTTATGGTGCATGGCGCTACCTTCAACCACGTCGTCACTAACATCAGGCCTGTGGTCGAACGATACCCTGTAAGTAGTTAAAAAATACATGGAAAGTGAATATTATGTAAGTATAGGTATTTGGATATCCTTATCGCCTGTTTACCCCGCAATAGATTTACGACCGCAACGATTAGCTGTGCTCTCCCTTATCTGAGTTCAATGACTTATTTTATCTATTTCGAAACCCAAAGCCGTTTCAATGATGCGGGTAAACGCACGTGGATAAACGAGAACCCTTTCAATAAACACACATGCTCGCGACAGTATTGGCTATAACTGTTTGGGACAATAGAGTCAATGCGTTTGGACTATTCTCTTACGGCCGGTCTCAATCGATCTATCCACGATTTGCCCTACTGGAGATGTAAATTTGATATAAGCTCCATAGAAGTAATGTCAAATTTATGTCAAACCGTAGATAGATCGGTTATTGAAACAGGCCGTTAGAGAAAACATAGATTAATCTAGGAGAGAATTGTGACATCAGTCCTTTTTTTACTCGCGTTGCGCGTTTGATTGCAACTTTGCAAGTCACCTGATGAAGTCAGACTTATCGATTGATCTGTATCTGGTTGAAACAGTTTGGAGAAATTTTTCGTTGATATAAAAAAATAGAAATTCGTAGGTACTCTTCTGGATACATGGTGTTATAAGGACATTTTATAGTACTCACCTGGTTAGCGACCAACTTCAAATTAAGAATCAGTCGCCAAGCACTTATTGGTGTGTTCCGGCAGTCGCACTTGAGAGCCAGTTCCAAAACCAAGTGTAAGTAGATAGACCACATTGACTAACTTGCAGTCAAACGCTACCCTGTAAGATGTAAAAAAAAGTGCTCAGTCATTATCACCTGTTACATGTCATAATAAAATGCTTTCAAGTAAAGTCTTCGTATAATAATGACGAAGTAGGATCGCCAAGACCATGCTAGAATTAGATTGATCAAAGTAATAAATTATAAAGCGCAGCTGCAGCCGGGGACTGGGAAGAGTGGGAAGGCATGACAGTGGAGGTATTGTGTACGTACTTTGTACTTACACAGAAGAGCATCCCAGGTGGCATTTGCTAAGAGCAAGCTCTTACCAGTAAAAATAACAAAATAAACTTGGTAATACTGCGTCTGGAGGCAGACAAATGATTCTCTCGTCCCGTCTAATAGTAGCAATCAGATTTATGAGTTGCCGTTCTTAAAATAGAATTCTAATTCCCGTGTCATATTCTGTGGTGACATCATTAATTTAACCTCAAATAATTCAGAGGATAAACGATGGACCATCTACATTGTTAGACATTGAGTCAGTGAGAAAAATAGGACTATTGCCACTAGGCATGCGAATTTTATTCGGCTAGATATTCGGTTCTGAAACTAGGTATTTTCATTTGTAAGATCAGAAACTGACATATTAATCTGAAACACCTTGTTTAATTTTGAAAGCGATGCTTTCTTTTGATTTCATACGCCTGCTTTCAAAATAACTTCTCTGATAAGTATGTTATTTACAAAATTGCTCTATTATTTTCGTCAATTACGTTGAAGAAATCTGAACACAGAGGTTACCTTGGAGCATTATCTAGATGTACCTAGATAAATAATGTTGAGGTTAGAAGTGTAGCAAGTTTTAAGTTTGAGTATTAGAGTGATCAAGTCATGCTGTTTCCTACTCAATAAACAAATTTTATCATTTCAAATTTGGCCCTCACCACGTTTTACCAATCGTTTTTCCCAAAGTCGCGCTCACAAAACTAAAAATGTCTTGTTGATATGTGACGAATTCGCGCTCCGTTTCGGGATTCGGCCTCACACCGAAAGCTGCGAGACGTTCCAACACTGACTATCCAGTAATGGGTGAAGCGTCCCGAGGATTATTCGGAAAATGGATGGATAGCGGTTAAAGTTTATTTCTTTTCGCTAGCTCGCTATTTGAATACCGGGAAAACAATTCGGGGAAAGTGAAATATGGGATTGACTTCAGGTTTGTTTATGTCTTTGACAAAGATTGTTGAGCTTTGCATTATGTCTTCTAATGATGACAAAGTAGATAATGATGTATAGATAAAGTCAAGGACGACGTTTTGAATTGGATATAATTTATATTATTCAACTTTAACTATTTTCTTCTTTTGTGGCACTAATGCCATTGTTTGTAACTCATATCGTTTTGATACTCAGTTCAAACGATTTTAGAAGATCAAAATGCTTGCCGTCATCATCAGCTTATTACGTTCCCACTGCTGGGACTCTGGCCTTCTCTCAGAGAGAGAGAGAGAGTGTATGTAGATGTAGATGTTGCATGCTCCTGAATGTTGTGGTATCTTGGACATGCCGGTTTCCTCACGATGTTATCGTCCCTTACCATCAACCGTTTTGCTAAAATAAACTATTCCGCATGATATTAATTTTTTTTAAATAGTAGGTATCACAGAACACTTTTAAACGAATTAACAAACTCCTTACAGGAGATCCGAATGAATGAACGTTTAAAATAGATCTCGGCTGTAAACTCGAGGCAGTTTAGATTTAACAACTTGTCCAAAGTGAGTTTAACAGGAAGGGAGGTTCAACTTAACGTCGGAGTTAAAATAGCTTCGGTTGAGCTGTTAATTCGTTGCAAGCTTTGCAACTTCGATTTCGCTGCAGCTAAGTTGAAATTTAATATTAGTTATTTACCTAAAAAAGAAGCTGTACATGAACCGTTTTCAGATTCTCTTTAGAATCCTAAACTAACAAATGTTACTGATCTAATACATATTTGGAAAATCGAGTATGATCAGCTACTTTTGTCGCTGACTGTACTTATTTTTATCAAAATGTACTTACCTAAGAGCATGGGTCTGTTGCAATTTATAATATTTTGTCCTAGAGTTTGCTGCTTTTTACTTTGCACACAACACATTCATTTTCAATTAATGCTGCACCCATTCTTAGAAAATGTTATGAACTTAAAGAAAATACACATATAGTTACGTTCATAATCGAGCCCTGAAAACACACCCCACTCGATATATGCACTGCTTTCTTCAGCATACATGCAAAATGTGGAACGAGCTCCCTCCACAAGTTCTTCCGCATAAGTGTTACAAAATGCAGTCCTTCAAAATGAGACGCATTAGCAAAGCCCATAATGTTCCAAATGTCCAAAGGCAATAGTGACCGCTTACCATCAGGTGGGACGTCTGCTTAATAACTTGTTTCTTTCCATAACAAGGCAAGAGCAATTGTGCCCCTTTGCACCTACCATAGTACGAGTATATTGAAATAGATTTACCATATACATGCTACTAAGAATTCACCATCAAGCGAACGACCTGCTCTACTGCACGTCCCAGCCTCCCCTGTTGCTTAGAAAAAGGCATACCTGACTTGCAAGAAAATCTAAACAGATCGATAGACAAAGCACCTGAAACTGCGAAGTCAGGGTTTCGCAATTTAAGGTGAGCTCAGAAAATAATCCAAACGGAAACTAACCGCAAAGACCTTCGTCAAGAGCTGTAGCCACGGAACCTTCCTAGAACGTATTAGAAACCTCACTCAGAATAACTGTTTTGTTATTAATATCTTTCATGTTTGCGCAGTACTGTAAATCAGTAAACTATTGCCTATTCTGGTAAACGCTCGATTCCTTAAAATGAAATAAAGAATCGAATCTCTAAGCATTTGTAACTTACTGTACAAGAAGCAAGCGAAATATAAAAATACGACATGCTAACTGATTCTTCACGAAATCTCACCACCTTAACCATCAGACGGAATAAGTCCACTACCGAACAGGCCACATCACCATGAAAATCTATTAATCCATTTGTATCCATCGGCTCCCTGTGACTCTGACAATGTTATCGGTCCACCTAGTGGGGAGGCAACCTACAAAACGTCTTTCGGCTCGTGGTCGCCACTCGATAATGTTTCTTCCCTATCGGTTCACCCATAAGACGTGTGAGGCTGAAATTTCATATGCGTTTTCTTATTGGATACGAGCTCTTCACTATGCGCAAAGATTTTATAAAATTGATCCATAAAATAGGGTTTTCTATTTTGCATGGAATAATGACAACTTTAACGCGGGTCGCTAGTCCTATGAGAAGTAATTATGTCATCACTCTGCTCCGCAACGGCTGAATGAATTGTCACGAACCCTGCACTGTTATTTTAGGTTCTGGAATGGGACAACGAGTTATTTTTTCTCATAAATGGGCGAGTGGCCGTAGGCCTGTCGGACGCTCTAAACCTGGATACGGAGTAACGCGATCTCTAGACTCTGAATTGGGCTGAAATAGCTCAGGGTAGAGAGGAGTGGAGCTAGTCTAGTTTCAGAGGCCAAGACACATTTAGGGTCGCTGAACCAGCAGCAGGAACATCGGAAAACCCGTGCCTGATATGGCAGAACGAAGCCATTGTTTTCATTTACATAGACGTTCTTCGATATTGGTCAGTCGGTGACCACGATAATCCAATCCCTCCTACAACCAGCTCTCCTTACAAGTGACGTCACGCCACCTACAATAGCGTCAGCGCGTTTGTATTGAGTGAACGGACTATTTACACATGACGTCTGCCGACAAACCTTCACACCTAAATCCACAGATGAACCTTTGAAACAAAGAGGCAGTCGCAGAGGTATTTAATTAAGCCCTCTTGGAATTTAAGGGGAGTGTTATAGCCCCTGAGGCGTGAGAGGACGGAGCTAGGGTAGTTTGGGGGGTTTAAAAAAACTGACGCGTTTCGAAAAAATAATAATGAAATAGCTGCCATTCTAATAATTATAGGCAAAGACACGTAATGGAAACTGTGATTATTTTGCAAACGTTGCCGTTTTGTTTTTGATTATTTCAGCGATATTTTTTACGGTTTCGTTACTTGAAATCGGCACGAGGGTTATCAATATAATCATTCAGTTGCCTGCAGGATTAGGCTACTAAGACCCGTAAAGTTTTAAAACACGTTTTTTGTATGTAGAAAAATTGTTTCATAAACTAGCCGCTAGGGCACTATAATATAAAACAAAAACACACACAAAAACGCGCTTCTGATAGAACACGTAGCAAAAATCCACTCTAAGGCCTAGGGCTATCTTTTAACCGATGATGGCTCTGCGGTAGAGACTCCGACTTGTGACCCGTGGGTTCGAATCTTACAATGACTTTGAGTTTTTGGTGAACGAAAACATCATAACTATGGTAGGGCATTTTCAAGCGCTCGCCTGGCTATATACCACCATCAAGCTAAGAATCTGTCGCTAAGCGGTGTGTTCCGGCAGCCCAATTTAAGAGCCAGTTCCCAATCCAGGTCTAGCATGGCGATAACAACGGCCACATCGTCAATTAACATCAGGTGACTTGTGGTCAAAGGCTACCCCTGATAGACGTAGAAAAAGCCGGGTAAAATTAAAATGAAATCCTTACTACGCCCACCTCGTGAGGCACGACGCACGGTGTCTTTTGTGCTTTGTTAGCTTAGGTGAGCTATACAAGGGAATTACCGTCTCCATTGCAATTAGATCTTTATGACAAAGCAATTTGGACGGGTTTAGCGAAGCTTGCGGTAATGTATGTCTGGAATAACGTAAAGGAGAGGCCGTAGGTTTTCTTTGTACTTACTATTTTAATTTTTCAAATGTTTTCTCTTATGTACACGTATTTCGAATTACTGGAGGTTTTTAGAGTTGATGATGGAATAATCTGATGATCTGGGCCTAGACGTCTGATGGACAAAAGTTACTTTAGCTGGTTGAGGATGGTAGAAAATACCCTGCCACCAAGATATACGGTTTCATTACGATGTTTTCCTTCACCGATTTCTCTCCTTGCAGAATTTGGACCCATGACCTACCGGCGCAAGCCAACGTCACTTTTTTCGATCTATGTTAGTCATTTTTAAGGTTCCAACCCCTCCCCTCCACTTCCCTCTAAATTAAACGACATAGTATTATATATATGAGCACTAGCTGTTCTCCGCGGTTTCACCCGCGTGGGCTACAGCTTTATGCATGCAAAGTCTCAGATCGGTTTAAAATTGACAAAGTTTCATAAAAACTTTCATCCCCTATTTTATCCCCTCGGGGAGAGAATTAATCAAACTCCTTTCTTAGCGGATGCCTACGTCATAACATCTACCTGCATGCCAGATTTCAGCCCGATCCATCATGTGGTATGGGCTGTGCGTTCATAGATCACTATGTCGGTCAGTCAGGGATCTACTTACTTACCTACTCGCTATTAAAGTTTCATCACATTTTTATCTACTCTTAAATGAACGCTTTTTATTGTTGTTCACAGTTTAAAGTATTCACAATATTCGATGTCGTAAAATAAATACGTTACATTAACAACGTAAGAAACTTGGCAAACCACGCCAAAGGGTTTCTCAAACGCGTAGGCACGGCCAACTGATTACGTAACTTCGATGGGAATCGGCTTGCGCTTATTTTGACACTTGAACTCCACCATTACCACAGAAAAGATATCCATTAAACCATTCTTGAACCCCGGTGAAATCGGTAATTTTTACAGTTATTTGAAGCTAAAAGTGACAAAAATTAAAATAAAACTTAAAGTATACTTATTTTTAATAAACTTCCTTTACCGCGGTTTCGCCTGCGTGTGCTACATTTTATCGCGACTATCTCCGTACCAAATTTCATTTAAATCGGTTCAGTAGTTTAGACGTGAAAGCAAGACAGACAGGCAGACAGAGTATATATAATATTAGTATATATAATATTATATAATATTTATTATACTTTCGTATATATAATATTAGTAGGGAAGTAGGGATTTAACTATGTTATCAAATTTAAAACTTACCATTTCACTATAATTGAAACGGAAACTCATCTTCGCGTTCATTCGATCACTGGGGTTGTACCTACTGGATATTTATTCTGTGGTAATGACCGAAGCCCAATAATGGAGTTCAAATGTCAAAATAAAGCGCGAGCCGATTCCCATTGAAGTAACTTAATCAGTCGGTAGATAATGATATAAGCTATTGTGTAACCACGAAGCGCCAGTACTCAAGTCTGACACCTCACGTCGCCACAATATTTCTGGCCAATGCACTGTTGTCCGTTCTGTGCCAATAAAAGCTGCAGCGGCTTTAGGCTGTCTATCTGTTTACGGTCCATTGCTTGTAAAGCGCTGCAGCGCTGGATTGGTGGAACCGGTAGACATAGAATCGTAAAGATGGTCGGGACAGTACCTCAAATCCATAGATAGTAGTAGGAATAATAGGGGACACAAATCAGTGATTGGTTTTGATAAAATTCGGCATTATGTAGCAAAAATACGTATGTAAAAGAATTATACCTTAAAACGTCAAATTTTAAACTAGCTACCTACGCCTATTCCTTACACGGGAAAAACCAGCAGTGAAACGAGGCGCGATCACATTTACAATTCCTTTCTTATTAGCTAATTGAATTGCAAGTTCACTACAATCCAAACTTTTGTGACATATCAATAAAGGTATGATACATATTATATTAATTTTATTTGATGTGAAAGATTGCCACCACAGACAGCATAAAGTGCATGGCAAACATGTCCAGACACCGTGTAAATAAGCGCGTTAGTGTGTGTGACACAGAAACAGTATGAAGATTGTGCACTGTTTATTCAGACTAGCGTGTTGGCTCTACGCCAATCTTGTCCAGAGCAAATTTTGATGGTAATTCGAAATGAAGATGGGGGGTCATTTCGTCTATTAATAAAGAAGTTCAATAGCACTAAAATTAATATAAAAATTGCTTTTGTTGTGGTCGTGATTTCTTGGCAGACTGCTAGATCATATGAGAATAGAATTGAGTTTATTGTCTTTTGTGCTTATTTGTAAATAAAATGTAGCTGATTTTTACAAAACTTTGATATAGTAAGATTTTTCACGCCCGTGTTTAGATAATTAACTTAACAACCTCACTTCATAGCCAGTTCCAAGTATAACGTGGAGGTATTTTATAACAATATAAATAACCATAGCTTGTTGGTAGAGCATTTTTTAGTACCAACTTTAAGATTCTATTCTCGCCAAGCATCTATTTGTGTGTTCCGGCAGTTTAACTTGAGAACCAGTTCCCTGTCCAGGTGTAGCGTAGCGCCATCTTCAACCACATTGTCACTTAGTATCAGGTGGTTAGCGGTCAAACGCTACCCTGTAAGTCCCTGTTAGAACTAATTTTAGGCAGAAAGTAACTAGTATATTGTTATTCTGAATAGGTTTGCGTTTGACCATAACATCGCCGCTTTGATGATTCCCAAATGCTCACTCAATATATTATGAAACTACAAGTTTCAGTTACAACGGTATGCATGATAAATGTGGAAGCAAAACGCTTCGTACGTACAAGTGGAATATCCACCGTAAACATGGCGCTTGCCCTTTGTCTGGATTCTCTGGATGTCCGATGATGGAATGGGGATGGAGGAATTAAATTCCTGAGCAAACTCGTCGAAATGCCTGTTTGAGTAGGTAACATACAAGTTCGTGCTCATTTGCTGTGTAGGAAATACTGGCAGCATAACTTTGTATTCCACGTCCATTCTTAAAACATTCTATCATTACATAGGTAAAAAGGTTTTTTAATTGTGTATGTTTAGAGTAAGAAGGTAACAATGCAGAGTTCCAGAACTTAGTGGCTATCACGATTGTTCTTCTTCTTTATTTAAGAGCAGAGCTCCTGTCGGTAGACCATTATTCATCTTGTTCTGTCCTCAGCCAACTTTTTAGCCTCTTGGAATGACATGACGTCAGTCCTTTCTTTGACTTGGTCTATGTATGTTCTTCTTGCTCTTCCCTTTTAAGATGGTTTACGAAGTGGCCAAACATTTTCTCTCTCCTTAATCTCTCTAGTTGTCAGTAACGTTCTTTTTTCTTCTACTACACAAAAACTTCTTGACCATCATCTCGCAGAAAATGATAAAAAATAGACCAAAGCCTGCCCAAAACCGACAGGAAAAAATTGGCAGTCCTGAATCGGCTGACACTTTAACCTCAAAAATGAATTCAATTAATAACTCCAGTTTGATATAATTGTCACTTTACCTCTAAGCTTTTCCATTGAGGATGCCGCTTAATGAAACTAGTTGGCACAAAAGGTGAACGTCTGACATTTAATCTAACCATTTATTGTAAATTAATGCTCCTTTAATGCCACGCGATTGTGTATACTTATAGTACAATGTTCGTGGAGAGCAGAGATCGAGGTTCATACAATATGGTAGCGCAACGCTAAACGCTACGCCTGGACTAGCTCACAAGGCTGCCGGAACACGCCAATAGTTGCTTGGCAACTTGTAGCTAGCCAGACGAGTATTAGAAAATGCCATAATGTACCAAGATATTTGAAACTATGGTAGAAAAAAAACGTAGCATTGTTGTGTCGCAGGTAATCAGAGTAGAGATAGTTGTAATTACAAAAACAGTTAAGTAATTATTATTAGCTCTGTGTCTCGTAAACGAAATAACAACCACAACCGCACCACCGACAGTATTTTATTATTAATTCTTTTTTTTTGCATATATATGTTATATATATAACTTTTATAATTAATGTTATTAATGTTTTTAATTAATAAAAGTCGTAGAAAAGAAATTAGTTGTCTTAATATCCTATTGGTTTTTTTCCAATAACTAACTCTGCTTATGTTTTTCACAAAATAATAAAGTAGTGAAATAAAGTCCACTAAAATGCCGATGTGTGTGTGTGTAAATAAATTAACCTAGTGAACGTGTCACTGTCTTGGGCTTACATTGTGCATAGGTAAAGTGATAACCTAGAAACCTTTAGCTAACATTTCATTGCTTCGCTTGCTTTGTAACTGAAGTTACTTTTGTTTTATCGAGTTGCGAACAGTTGCCAGTGTTGCAAGTTTACAACAATATTGATTTAAGTTTTCGAGCAGTAAGAAATCACTTGGTAGTGTAGAATACTAAAGTTAGTTTTTTATTTTTATTTCTTACGGGATAGCGTTTGGCAACAAGTCACTTAATGTTAAGGCACAAAGTGATGCAATGTGGTGATGATTCTGATGTAGTTGAAGGTCGCTCTCAACTTGAGAGTTTCAAGTGAGGCTGCTGGAACACATCCCCGTTGACCCATGCGAAGACTTAAGAGCCTCCATAACGTCGTTGACCTTGCTTGATCAAGTGAAACTGCTCCGCGCACTCCGCGCATCCCCTCACCAAAATTACGCGATCTGCGGCCAACGCGCCCAAAGCGACGCTCTCGCCATGCGGCGCGGCGCGGTACCTCTACTAATCGAGCCCGCCGTATCTACATATATACACAGTAGCAACATCCTACTATAATATTATAAATGCGAAAGTTTGTGTGTGTGAATGTTTGTTACCACGTAACTACTGAACCGAATTTGACTGATGAAATTTAGAATGTAGACAGTTTAGGTATTGGACTAACACATAAGCTAATCTAATTTTGAAAAGTCAACTCTGAAAGGGGTTAAATAAGGTAGATAAGTTTGTATGAAAAATGTCATTCCTTGGTTCGATTGACTCAAAAATAGGTACAAATAAACCTTAAAGTAAATCATTGAAAACGCATTTTTTATTTTTTGATGTATTACTTCTACGGGGTGTGCCATAGAGTTTTAAAGTTTGTATGGTTTTTTTTTATTCCTTATGTGGATTTTCTTAAAAGTAGGTACAAATAAACTATAAAGTAAATAATTAAATACGTAATTTTAATATTTAAGAAAACCCCTAGAGGTTGTGCAATGGCGTTCTAAAGTTTGTACAACACATCAATTCCCACGCGGGCGAAGCCGCGGGGCACGGCTAGTAGTCACTGCCGCGCCATTTGAATGTGCGCGTGAGTGAGTAGCGAGCGCCGTGTACGCAGGGACCGGCCTGGGACTCAGTAGGGCTGTGCCACGCGTTTGATCGCGCGCATTTATGTACTACACTGCTCGCTCGCTCGGATTTGCTGCTCTCACTGACTATTTCATTTGTATAGTTTATAATAAATCGTATTTATTAATTTATAATTATTAAAATGTCTTTAATATGCAACCCATTTATGAATTGGTAAAACATTTTAATAAATTACATGATTAAACACCTTGCGCTGTCATAATACACAGATAATATAATCTATAAAAAAGGCATGTTAGTTAGAACACTTAGGTATAAGTCGATAACGGCTGGACCGATTTTTATAATCTTTGATTTTTTGCATTTGTCTTCGTCCGGAATAAGATAAAATATGATACTCATAAATAATAAAATTAATCATTCATGTTGTAAATGGTATACCAAAATGCAACTGACATGGTGTAACAAAACACAACTGACAGCTAAACGTAATATTGTCTATGGTTGATATTGAAGTTGTGAATTGAAGATGTTTTTGTTTTATGCGAGTTTATTTATTACTAACGTTAATTAATTTTAAAATCCTAAATCTGCTCATTTATTGCCACTTATGCGGAAAGAAGTTCGCCGGGTCAGCTAGTATTTAACTAAAAATAAAAGTGACAACCCTATGCATCACCGCAAGAGTAGGCAATTAACTCGCCGCGGCACTATGCACCTACCACTCATAGCCTATAGGTAGTTCATCGTACGACTTTCAGCTACAAAAATATGCGGAGAAAAGTGGCACAGGTCCGTTCAGCACGGCGGCTCGTCCCGCACTGACTTTATGGGCGAATGAGGGGTGTACGTGCCGATTTGCGAGTATGAAATACGTAAAAAATTCGCAAAAAATAATTAAAGCAGTATTTTCAAAAAATGGCCTGAAGGTGTCCTGGGTATTATATTTTTTTATAAGCTGATGGTATTAACAAGTCTTTGTTACATATATAGTTTAGGAGTAAAGTAGTATTAAACTTTTAGGAAATGGGGACTTTGCACATTTGTTTTCAATATATAAATACATTTTTTGCATTTTTCGGCCTGAAGGTGTCCTGCTATATATCAAATAGATTAACATATATTTTTATTAGATTTTTTTTAGACCAGAATTACACAGAAAGATAGCTTTAAATAACCCCATTTTTGGAAACCTGCGCCTTAAACTAAAATAACTACTGAATAACTACTTTTTAATGACTACTTTTACTAAAATAAATTAATTTTGTGTCATATTAAGCATCTCTCAAATTCCCTACATTTACCCTACATTTTTTTTGTCTAACGTTTTAAACACAAAGCATAAGAGAAAATTTATGAGAAATCACGTTCATCATTGGCAAATCGGACAAAATTAGATTGTAAAAAAATGTGTTTAACAGCTAAGTTTGTTGCTTTTAAGATCAATGCCCATAGGTAGCAAAATCTGCAGAAGATTTATGCACAGGGTTACGAACTGTGGAAGTTGAAAATTTTTGGTGCATGGAATTGTAATGGAAAATGTGTGGCGGTTACCATCAGGCGAACGCCTCACTTGTCTCGTCTCTCATTAACTTAAAAAGGTCTAACCGTCTAACTAACAAAACGTCCAATTAACAAATCGTCAAACACTCATAAAGTTGGAAACTTAAGCACGAAAATATATAAATTTCAAGTGAAATGTTTTTACAGTAGAGCTACTTAAACGAAATATTATTTTATCGAATCACGTAAAACGTAAAAGTTTGTTTACGATATTTATCGAATCTAAAGTTTTAAACATCAACGTTCCCCTCCTTTGAAGTAACAGTGTAAATCATTTACAGACTTTCCCACTTTGATGTAATGAGTTAGAGATGGGCAAGTAAAAAAAACTTATCGATATCTAGTATAATTTTTTTTAATAGTAGCGATAACTATCGAATGAAAAATATCGATCTATCGTCATTAATATCAAGAAAAACGATAATTTTCTCAAACATAGTATTTTACTTTTCCGTTACCGCACCCCTAAAATCACTTGTGACATTTGTTTCTGCGTCCGCTACTTTTATGACACTGCCCATGCGTCTACTCTACTAATAATACCAAATACGAAACCAGAATTGCGTGTGTTGAAAAATATATCGATATCTCGAAATATCGATGTTTCATACCCTAGCCTATAATGACTGAAAAAGATTTTCAGACACTTTACGGCTGACAGCTTCGAGTGATGAAATAATAAGTGTAGATTAGTTTATTTTGCTCAAAGTGAATAGTATATAACGTTGCTTTTTATAATGCCGTCTTGCCTTGGATTGTCTTTGACTGCGCGTTTTGAATTTCATCGATACGAGGGCGATTTTTGATAAAAGTACATACGCATGTAACAAAGCGTTTGACCACAAGTCACCGCACGTTGAGGCTGCGCCTAATGCTGGAAGAAAAAACAGACGGCCCCTGTGTTTAATATTTTATCTACGTTACTTTGTTTAGAGTTGAAAATCGCGTGACCGCGTACAGTTGACGATAATGATGGATTCGAGCTCCAAGCTATAATTTTATTTAATTATTCAAAATATAAGCATGAAATAAATAAACTAATCAATTACTCGAGTAGAACATTAATTTCGCTATGTAATTCGTAAAAAATAATGTATGGTTGTCGTTGATAATTTAGAACATTTGAACTAAAACAGTTTATTTTTCGTACAAGTTTTGTATTTTTATTAAAGACACCAGATTTTTTTCAAAATTCTAATCGATTACTCGGCTTCTACGGATTCTACCCCTACTTATAGTATTTTTTTAATTTCAACTTTTACATTCTTTACCATTAAACTATGTGTTTAAAAATACACCTTTTGGGGTTGATCGCCCCCTTAAATGAAAACGTAGTTGAACGTGCTACGCTACATCTGCACTGACAACCGGAAACAAAAACCGGAACACACCTTTTAGGACGTGCTCGGTGACAGATTATCAACCTGACCGTGGTACAGTCCGCGACAAAAGTAGCTGATCATACTCGTCCAAATAATGCGTATTTGATCAGTAATGTTCATTTTTACATACTTACAGGGTAGCTTTCAGAATTTGCAAGTTAAAGTGGCAATGGGCAGATAACCAATGGGGAAGAAAGGTTCTTGAGTAGCGACCACGAACCAGAAGACGTTCCGGAGGTAGGCCCCCCACTAGGTGAACCGACGACATTGTAAGGGTCGCAGGGAGCCGATGGATGCAAATGGCTAATAGCTTCATGGTGGCGTTAAAAGGGGAGGCCTATGTTTAGCAGTGGACTGCTTCCGGCTGATGATGATGATGATGATGACAGGGTAGCTTTTGACCACAACAAATCATACCTGATGTTAAGTGATAATTTGGTCGAGGGTTGGTGTTTAAGATGGTAAAAAAGTCGGAAATTTCATTATTGTTTAGCAACTTTTGTCGTTTAAACCAGCTAGTCAGGAGAGCACCAGAAAATACTTATTTTCAAATAATTATCATTTTTATTACAACACCCGAAAACACCAAATGTTATCATAATTTCACAGCTCTTCCTTTTGAACACCATAAAACGAACATTACGATTCAGCGGTTCGGAGTACAAATTAAGGGCCGGGTCTCAGTAACCTCACCGTGCCTGCAGGCGAATACCTTTTGCCGAACTGGGGGCAGGGAAAACGTTAAAAATCTGTGAAAATAATCAAGGAAATATTGGCAGAAAATAGCTTGAAGGCCTTCTGAGTACTTGTCAACTTGTCCCACTTTTTGTTGGGTTGGTAACATAAAATACGATTCAACACAAGAACGTTAAATTAAATATGAAGATTTCTGAGAGAGTGTGTATGTTTGTTTATTTGAGTAATTAGTAGGTACAGTCAGCGACAAAAGTAGCTGGTCATACTGGATTTTCCAAACGCGTATTAGATCAACAACGCTTGTTTCATTCTTACAACTTACCAGGCAGCGTTTGACCACAACACAGCACACCTGTTGTTAAGTGATGATTCGGTCGAAGGTTGGTGTTTAAGATGATAAAGAAGATCAGAAAATGTGTTATTGCTCAGCGATCTTTATCGTTAACCGTACTTAGCGTATTAAAAACTTTTTGTTATTTATAGAGTAAATTCTTACTTCATAAACTGTTTTTATCTTACACAGTAATAAGAGAAAAACAAAATCAAAATCGGTTCATCACACACACACACAGACGATACGTCAAACTTATCTTACGTCAAACTAACCGTCGTTTTTGCATCGGGATTAAAAAACAATTAAAATCACTAATAGGGCAGTTTCCTAGACATATTTTTTTAGGTTTAATTAACTTTTGATACGTAAATCATGTAAATTAATATCGTATTTACCCTATATCTATTTTCATAAATTACAGTTAGTGTAAAGCAATTTTTGTTTGGTAAATTTAATTTTCTACCAGTTAAAAAAATAAGTGTTGACGAATTTTTTTAACCCAGGATTTTTTTTCAGCAATTTCTATCTAGTAATCTCCGCCTTAAATTAAAAAGCTCATCAAGGGGTAAAGTTACGTGGTTTGTGATGGTCGTAAACGTTAACACTTTTGTATTGAGGTTCCGTGTTTACTGATGCTTTTAGTACATTTTATTGCTTTTAGTGTGTGCTGAGATGAGATTAGTGATTTGGGATTCTGGAAAACCAAAAGTAAAACATATTGATTGGTGCTTATGGAACGTGTGAACGTAGTACAGGGTAGTTTTTTTCCACAAGTCTCCTGATATTTTGTGACTATGTGGTTGAAGATAGCACCACGTTACATCTGGATTGGGATCTGGCTCTCAAGTGGGGCTTCCGGAAGATACAGATGGGTGTCTGACAAATTCTTAACTTGAGGATGGAAGCCAGGTGAACACTAAAAATGCCCTGCCATACCACCAAGCTATGGTTTCATCACGATGTTTTTCTTCATTGAAAGCTCAAGCTCACCGAATGATTGGAAATCGGAACTTATGGATCTCACTATACTGCTGAGCTATTTTCGTTTTTTTTTTTATAGAAACATGCTAAAATCTGCATCTGAAATGAGGTAAAGTTTTTTAGCTCCAATGTAGGCTGTAATCCATTTTTAGGAATTATTCCTTCGTCATAACGCTACACTATACCTGAATGTCTTGCTATGTTGTGATCAAAATCTTGTAGGAATCTCTCAGCAGGTGCAACCGCGGGTTACAGCTATGTACTTTCGTCAATAAGTATACAAAATAGCCGTGCCATAATAATATTACGATTCTTGGTTTTGCCGAAACAATTTTCAGGTAAGCACACAGTGTTGATATTTTGCGTGGGTTGTGTAATCTTCCAATATGTACTCTTGCAAGATTGATTGTGGTTTTGACGCCAATATCAACACAAAAGTTTGCTAGTTACGAGTATGGGAGCCAGGAGCACGATCACAACTATGGCGGAGCAAGGAGTAGGGAAGGGGGCGTTTCCCCCCGGACTCCCCCCCTCATACACAGAATAAAAGTACACTAAGTTCATTTGAAAGCTAGCTCCCAATCCAGATGTAGCGTGGCACCACTTTCAACGCTCAACATCAAGTCACTGACTAGTGGAATTAAAATATTAATTAAGTAGATAATATATATATATGTGTGATTAGCTCGAATATTTGTACCTAAGTCTTGGATATTTCTATCTATATAAGTATTTCTTTCTGTATATATAAGTATGTTATTTCGTTGTCCATAACACAAGTTTGGGGCTAGGTCAATTCGTGTGCAATTGTCCCCGAAAAAAAAAATAGATCGGTATAACTCACGCGTTCTTACTTCGGTTGGCAATCAAAAAATAATTGTATTACTTTCTTTTATATTACTACTCAAACAAATGTAGGATTTAGGAGCCACCTGAAGTGTTATGCTTTGAACCATATTTTTTGTGTAGGGGAAGCCCGGGCAAGACGAATATGTTAAGGGAAAGGCTCAAAAAAACACACTAAACTCTAATCAAAAACAGTATTTTTCATATTAATTTGTACTTTGGTTAATCATCTTTAAAAAATGCTAGTAAAAACTATTAAACATAAACAACTTATACATAAATTATTGAGATTACAAAAAAGTGCCCACTATCCGTTTTGCCCGACCCCCCCGGGTAAAACGGATACACCCTCAGGGCAAAAAGAATAGTTACAGCAATTCGTGTTTTAATCGTCGCACTCATCACAGTAGTAGCTGCCTACCCCTGAATGAGAAGTACAGTTCTCGTGTGCCCACCTCTTGCATTGGTTACACTCAATCCAATCTTCGATAGATGGATCAATATATTCTTGAGCACACGAAACATACACAACTTGTTTTATCCTTCTGATTTTTATTGTTAGATTTCTTTATTATTTTATTAGCCATTTTGCTTGTAGGCTTGCAAGGACCTGCCTTATTGGATGTTTTTATTTTTTAAGAGCTGTTTTACTAGGGCCTGATTGCTATCCGTTTTGCCCATATCCGTCTTGCCCAAAGTACTGATATTCAAAAGTTTTACATCCTACCGCAAAACTTCTACCAACGAATAAAAAGTTACAAACAAAAATTAAACTTAAAAAAACTAGCAATCGATTAAACAGAGTCCACTCGTTAACACTTAATACATAATACAATCAATCAATACACATACTTTGCCAAAAATCGTAACGAAACAGCATAAAACTTTTATTTTTATTTTCACAGCAAATGATCGCATCTATTGTTTTGGTTGAACTGTCATGGCGCTGCTGAGCTCCTGCTTTACCGATACAGGCTTGTCCAGTAGTGCCATCTATTGTTGTTTTTTAATAAAATCGAATATCCGTCTTACCCACACTATGCGTCTTGCCCGGGCTTCCCCTACTCGTATTTATGTGTAAATTTGAGGTTTGTTGGCATAATAATCCTTACCTGTGAGAACACCAAGTACGAAAAAAAAGTTCCTCGAAAATTTAGGTTATTAGGTATTAACTAGTAAGTGTATAGCCCTATTTAAACGACAAGATTTTTAATAACAATAAAACAAGGAGATTTCTTAGTGAGCAATTTCCCTTATGATAACTTAGCTTCCCCCCGAACCTTGTCCTAGCTACGTTCCGCCTATTGTTAAGTGCCGTAGTACGATGGATCACTACGTCATATTTCGTCCCTTTTGCCTTTTGGGAAAATGTAAAATGAATGATGGATTAGTTGAAATAGGGTGTTTAAATTGTGAATATTTATAAAAGGGACTGGAAAATGAATTGTTAATGTAATATTTGTATACAGAATTATTTTACAAATAAGTTAGCAGTCATTTTCTAGTTTGGTATTTTAAGACTAAAAGAAGCTTTCAGTCTTAAATAAAGTGGAATGGAAAAGTCGCCCCGCGTCGCATCCTTTATCGAACAATGCAATTAAAAGCTTTCCGGAATATTTTTAGAAGTGCACTGCAGGACTTTTTTGGCGGCAATCGAATTGTCAACGTGAAAATTTTGTTTTCATTTCCAAAACTTGTGTTTCGAGTGAATGTGTAACATTGGTGGATTATTAACCATTATGTGTTCGTTAATGTGTACGAGTGTAGGAAATTGAAATAAAGTTGTGAAAGTGACTTTTCTAGTTGCTCCAAAAAAGTCCGTGTAAAGTTTAGGTAAAGCGCCACTACTTTACTTAAACACTATCCTCATCTCATCATATCGTCATTCAACTCTCTGAGTTTGAAATGTTTTATACTTGACACTGGCAAATACACTAATCGTGTGACGACGTAACAAAAAAAAAATTGCACTGCAATCGTTACGCGAACTGCCATCGTTTAAATTTACGCCATGACAGGTTGATAACGAGAAAATTAAAAATGCAACCGCACGGTCCTATTCTGGATATGAATGCGGAGGAGACACGCGACGCGACCGATTCTAAATTGACTTTTCATTTTGAAATTGCAGACGGAATCGGGGCTGGAGCTATTGATTTCTACGCTCGCTTCTTTGTTTATATTGAAACTAGCTGTTGCTGGCGGTTTTACGTGGTGGGCTACAGTTTCCCTCTTAGGGGTTTCATTTCAAAAAATGCTTTGTTAGTGCAGTCCTACGCATCAAGATGAACATACCGTGCCTGTGCGTTAATATCAGTCAGTCAGGACTTACATATATAGATACTTATATCTATCTAGAGATGATTGGATTTAGAAGAACATAGTCTGTAAGAATTCATTGGATTACATTTTATTTATATTGTGTGAAATACGTTTCCATTTTTCTATATTATTTACAACAGCGTGGCGTGGCATTTGCATGGTAAAATATTTTTTTTTTATCATTTTTTCTTATGTTTTTTTTTGGTATTATCCTCAAGGTTTACTATCGTGTTTAGTATCTATCTCCCGTTAAAACATGACACCTACAATTTGTATTCCTTCCTTATAAATTCTCTTCACGCTCTCGGCACGGTGACATTCGATCTGATAATTAACAAAGTCGAAGCCCTTTAATCATCGTAATCACAAAGCCTTACAATATCAGGTGAATAAAAAAGGAAACATTACTACTCGGTTTATATGCTTTTCTAAAGTCGAATCAAAATCCACCCAGTACTTTCAAGTGCAACAAATTAAGAAAAATCAAAGCCCTAAGGCAGATTTAGCTCTCAGAATTTGCATGTTGAAGTGGCAATGGGCAGGCCACATCGCTCGACGAACCGATAACCGATGGGGAAGAAAGGTTTTCGAGTGGCGACCACGAACCGGAAGACGCTCTGTAGGTCCCCCACTAGGTGGACCGACGACATTGTAAGAGTCGCAGGGAGCCGGTGGATGCAAATGGCTAATAGCCGTTCATGTTGGCGTTTAAGGGGGGAGGCCTATATTTAGCAGTGGACTCCTACCGGCTGATGATGAAGGCAGATTTCGTTTCACTGGGCTGTATTGTTAAAAGATATGTCCTATGTACAGAAGTGGCACAATTATAGTGAGTAGTAGTAGGTGTACATAATCATGATCATTATCATCATCATCAGCCTATCACGTTCCCACTGCTGGGACTCAGGCCTTCTTTTCTCAGAGAGAATGGGCCGTAAATTACCATCTATCATAATGTACCTACCTACATGATATTATTGCACACAGTTTCAGTTTCATTCAGAATACGCCTTTCTGTGTAAGTGACCAGACGACACACATCTATAAGGGAGACACACACACACAAACACATACTACACATACACACAATGTACACAGAAAGGGCGCGCGACACAGGGTGGATGGTGTGAACTTTTTAATTTATGGTCCGACGCGTCGACAGCTAAGTTTGACAGCCAAACTTTTTTATTTTTCCAACAAGCGTTAGCGAACTTTTAGTAATGGAAGGATAAACAAGAGGCTAATTGACAGAGTAACGGAAATCTGACGACGGTTATGACATTTTTATTTTTATGGAATGGATTTGGCAGCTAAAACGGTAACTGTATAAAAATAATCTTAGGTGAGATGTTTATTTCATTCGAAGTATTAGATACTTAGCTTTACCCCGCGGTTTCACCCGCGTCTTCCTGTTATCCCGTGGGAACCTTTTTCCGGGATGAAAAGTAGCCTATGTTTTAATCCAGTGTGTAAGCTATCCATATTCCTAAGCTAGTAAAATAATAAATCTTGACAAAAATTAAAAACGCATAACAAGAAGTCTCTAAGACCTATTTACAAGCAGTAGTGTACTTCAAAGAAAACAAAGCATTCAACAATGAGCTCTTCAAAAGAAAAGAACAATGGACTGACCTTAATACTTTTAAAGGACAGACTGTCATCACAGATAGCATGGCTTTTCTTTGAAGTCCCTATTTTTGTATAGATTGTTTTGTTCTTTGTTTTGATTGTAGGGACTTAAATATCTTCATAACTTAAATATTTTGGGATGTTAAATGGAGGTAATTTTTCTCCGTTATAAAAGGAACTTGCATCTACTACGGAAATCTTAATAGGTTCTCGTAGGTGTACTCTTATTCTTTGTTTATCTTATCTACTTGTCTTTTCATTATTTCTATTGCTTGTGTTCCTTACATAAGGTTAGAGTTACCTCATAAGCCATATTTGAAGTAGGTACAGAGTTTTACCATGCCAATCGTCCGTTAGCAATTTCCAAACCGGATTACAACATCGCCATCAAAATACGTTTGCCAAATTAAATTTTCGAAACGAAACCGCAACTGGAGATGCGGAAGGTAATAAATACGAAGCGAAATTATACAAAATAGGAGTGACATTTCTAACTGAACCAACGGACGACGATACTGGAACCAGGGAGACGCCAAGGTTTCTGACGAGATTATAAATAAAGAAATAAATAAATATCGGGGGATCGGGGGACCATTGCACTAAAACTGACCTAGCCCCAAATTAAGCTCGAAACTTGTGTTATGGGTACTAGATAGAGATATACATACTTAAATATATAAAGATAGAAATATGCAAGACTAAAGAACACATTTTCTTGCTCATCACACATATATTTGCCCTTACCGGGATTCGAACCCGGGACCGCTAGCTTCATAGGCAGGGTCACTACCAACTCTACTACCACGTCGTCAGGATGTAGCTGCGAAGCACAATAAGCACTAAAGAAGTAAAATAAGCAAGTATTTCCGGTTCCATTATTAGGAGGGTATGATATAATTTGCGCTCCCACTGATTTTCTGTACCACATTCAGTGGGAAGTCAAGAGTTGTAGAATCTCCCAGCATGGCCATCAGATAGATGATATTTTCAATAGAGCGCTACCATGCTTCGGAAGGTAGTTAAGCTATTAGTCAAGGTTGTATCAGTCGTAAAGACATTTCGGAGACCTTCCGAAGGCCTAATAACTTTGACACTAGAGTTGGCTACAAGCTCAAATGAAAGAAGAACAACAATGTGCTCTTGATAAATCTTCCTGACATCATGATTATGATTATAGGAACGAAGAAAATATTACTAGATAGGTACTTCATAATTAGAAAGAAGTGAAATTCATTGCCAGCTAGTTTGTTTCCCGATAGTTACTTGGAAGTCATCAAGACGATCTTTCCTGAATGAACTGGTATTTCCTATATACGACCAGACTTGCTGTCAAATGTGACTTGTAATATCACTCTATCTACATATTCCCTAAACTGTGGTATTCTAAAAGCAACCTAGACACCAGCAACATAAAATAGAAGTTGCGATGCAGCCTTGCGCAATGCAATCCAAATTGCAATCCAATTTGCGTCGGATTGGACCAGACATAGGCGGTTGCGAAAAGAGCCACGGTCGGGAACTCGAGTTGCCTGTTGAAATTCAGATTCTTTCGAAGATTCGACCTGCTCTTTTGATGGCTGATGCCAATTGTGGATTTATTGGTTTCTAGCGTTCAATGGTTCCAACGATGATTTATCTCTTTAAGTTTGAGATGGAGCCGTCCAATAAATTATTGGAATTGCTTTATTTCCTTTTAGAGCTACGAGTAGGGGTCAACAGAGAAAGTGTCGCTGTCTTTTATTCGCCTAATTTCGTAAGATTACATTACTGGGATTACAGTTTGATGAATATTTTAAGACTATAAACTAACTGACTGGGATGGCGCAACAACCCAAAGTGAGTCTTGGCCAAACAGGCGTCTTTTGTTATCGGACTTAAGTCTACACTCGATTTTAATTAGTACTACTCAACTACTCATTACAACCTAATTCTTGAGAGATACTCCAAGAACAACCCTATTGCCCACATAATAAAATTGTCAAGAGTCATTTGTTTTCTATACCTAACTGAAAAATAACCATCAATAAACCATCTGCGAAAACCTGCCTGCACCGCATATCCCACAATCTCAAGCCAAACCAACATATTGCCTATATCAGTAATGGAAAACGAAACTACCCAGTACGCCCGTAAACCTGTAGTTTACTCCAGAATTACACGTCGGGCGTCGTAAAAACTCGGATTCTTCATACGCTGTCGTACTAAGGTCGTACAGAGCAGATGTGCTGTCCAAGTCCGGGGAAATTGAATTAGAGAGGATCCTGAGAATGCCATCCATACCCGTCAGTGAATTTGACAGCTCGGTTTATGGAATCTGCGATGAGTCTCGTAAGATGCGCATGTAAAGTCGACTTTGGTGAACGCCTTATAGTGAATTAAAAGAATGAAGAATGTTGTTTAAGAATGTTTTTTGTTGGTGTTTGTTTATAAAATTGCGAGTCAATGTCACTAGTGTCACTGAGCTGTCATCGCTTCAAAGGGAATTGTTTTCTAATCGAATATCTATATAAAATTGTAACGGGCCAATGTCTATATATATGTATGCATTTTATAGATATTGAAGAAAAACTAGTGGGGGTCTTTATTAGGGCAATAGAAGCTAAGACACCAGTTTTAAGATTTTTTTTGTACATGCATTACGGAAAAGTTTTCATTTATGTATTGCTAGAGGTCTTACTTAAAATATAGCTCCACTTAAACCACAGGAAAATATGTATTATGTTATAATTGTCCAAAAACGAAAAGAAAAAGTTTGAAGCGTACGAAGTCGCTGACAAAAGCTAGTCAAGTATTTAATGAATGAAAATGTTATTTTGTCAGAATAATTTACATTTTGTTAATGTTGGACACAGTCATCATAAACTGTTCCCTTTTAAAATTAATTGAATGTTTTTTTTACTAAAAAGTTTCTTTGTTTCACAGGTAATAAAACATTCGGTGTTGGAAGCTAGCATGCATCATTTAGTAAGGTATTTGTATTAAGTAGAATTTATGTTAGTTGAAGACAGGCAAAGCTTTTCCAAGATAATGATACGGGTATATCTGTACTTTCAAGATTTAGAGCTTGGAGCTTTTAAAGCTTACTTTTTAGAGAATTATGAAAAAGACGGTTGTTGTTTGTTTAAAGGAAGTTTTTCGCAGATGTTTCTTGTGCTTTTAATCAGAACAAATCTCTATATAGATCTAAGTTATATCATTATCTTTCAGGGTTTAGTTTGAATGATCAAAACTCACGCATTGAAATGTCACAATCCAAGTTTCGGGTATATCTATAATAATTTCCGTTCTTTTCAAAAGTTACCTTAAATAAATAAATATATACTCGCGATAGTTTTCCAACTCAAATATATTTTAATAGTGTTGAATTGACTTAAAATTTCGTAAAACATTTACTACCGTAGACCGGTAGTGCAGGTCCGGCTCGAAGGACCAACATTACGAGCTACAATGGTTGATTAAGGAGGTTAGCCTATACATTTACTTACTACCTGACTACCAAAAAAAAATCATTAGCTCGATCTAGCTTGAAGGACCAATTCGAGCTATCGAGTGAGTGAGACCAAAAGTTTTATCGCACATAGCATAAACAACTTTCCCTCATTATCAGTTATAGTTGTTGTTATTAACTACCTACGTTACTAATAAACGGCAAGTATGTATATTTTGAACTAGCCACGCTTCTTAGCTAGTTACTCTCAAGGGTTTCCCGCTATCCCTTTTTCGGGATAAAAAATATTGTATGTGTTAATTCAGTGTAAACGCTATCGCCATTCCTTTCATTCAATTCTGTTCAGCCGTCACGGCGCGGAACACACCCTTACATAAAACGTTCGCATTTCTAATGTTAGTGTGATTTAAACATTTACTTTACTTCCTTCTCTTCTTGTTATCATGGTCCCAAGTCCCATCTCTTTGGGTTTTTAATATCCATAAGTAATTTTTTTCAATTTGTTTTTAATATATCTTTCCTTTTCTCTCTCTTTCTCTCTCACTCTTCCCCTCTCTCTCATCAGCCATCATTACTTCATTCACTTCCTTTTATTCTTATCGATATTTACACGATCCATCCATATTTTCTTTGGTAACAATTAACGCCCGAAGTTTATAATCGATCCTCACTGAGAAAAATAATCTGACCTTCCTTTTGAGTCATACCTTCCAAGACCGATCCTTCCTTATTTTACCTTAGTTTTCCTTCTAAATCACAATTCCTTTCCTTTTGACTCAGAAGGAAAACGGTATTTCGGAAGGTCTTTTTTCTTCGTGCTGATCCGTTTTTGGCGGTTTGGATCGATATGTCAAGTTTTACTACTAAAATGATATAATACATACATACATATCAATCCGAAACCGCTAAAAACGGATTAGGATGGATTATAATTATTTCAAGCGTAACTCTACATATCTACGGTTCAAACAACAATGTTGGTTTAGATTCTAGATCTAACGTAAGTGAGATAGAGACGGCCTGAAATAGAATGTGGTTAGCACTGGCACAGGTCGCGGGAATTAGGTCGTACACGTCACGATTAGAGCTGCATACTTTTGGTATCAAAATCAAACATAGTGTGTTTGTTTGTTTGTTTTCTGTCCCTAAAAACCTTTAAAAGTCAATCGTCAAAATACATTTACTCATAAATTAATCTATTGGTCATCATTTTGTTCGTAACAATGTCAACTATTCGTCATCAATGCCATATTGTTCACGGCTGATCCGCATATGCAAAGATCATTGTATCATTTGACCATTACTGATAAAAGAAAATTTAGTGATGTAGAATTGGTTACAGATTGCTAAAAAGTTGTCTAGCGGCTAGAAGGTATTAGATTCTCTAGCGGCCGGTTTCAATTACCGATCTATCCACGGTTTGACATAAATTTGACGTTACTACTATGGAGTTTATGTCAAATGTCCATCTCCAGTAGGGGAAACCGTGGATAGGTCAGTTAACGCGACATTAGCAGGATACAACATCAAACTTTAAACTAGCTACGCCTGTTCCAAACTCCTTATGCCGGCAAAAGAGCACGCAAGAAACGCAGGTGGGTAATTTTTGAGCGTGATCACATTTTCAATTTTACATAATTGTATGTACAAAAAAATATATTTCTATTTCTAATTAATAATAATAAAAAATAATTAATAATGCCCACACAATCACATACATAGGCTCTAACCCCTAACTAGGTTTCCCTGTATCTAGGGTATCAGAAACTACGAGGATCGGGGATCCACAACACCCAGACACAGAACAAATACTTGCGCTTAATTGATTGAATTAGAGCAAGAACATCAAACATAAACTTAGTTGAATAATATGAATAATGGCTTCTGTGACTAAATTATTATCACAATTTTGCCAATAACCGTTCATGCTAGTTGCACAAACCATAATATGTTAAGGAGATTGAGAGTAGGATAAGAATATGATCGGTGTGTCTTTGGGAGAATCGAGATGGCGTGCTTTACCAAGAATAAACCTTTGACTGCTTTTTTTTTTTTTTTTTTTACTATTACAGGGTGGCATTTGACTACAAGTCACCTGATGTTAAGTGACGATGTGGTCGAAGATGGCGCCACGCTACACCTGGACTGAGAACTGGCTCTCAAGTGAGGCTGCCGGAACACACCGATAGGTGCTTGGCGACAGATTTTTAACAAGAGGGTGGTAGCTAGCCAGGCGAGTACTAGAAAATACCCTACCACCAAGCTATGGTTTCATCACGATGTTTTCCTTCACCGAAAGCTCAAGCTCATTGTAGGATTCGAACCCACGTCCTACGGATCGCAAGCCGACGTCACTACCACTGAGCCATCATCGCTATTTAAAAGTAATGCTATCTTTCTCTAACCACCAAAGTATGAAGAGGACAGCATTTGTATTCATCATCATCATCAGCCGGAAGAAGTCCACTGCTGAACATAGGCCTCCTCCCTTGAACGCCACCATGAACGACTATTAGCCATTTGCATCCATCGGCTTCCTGCGACTCTTACAATGTCATCGGTACACCTAGTGGGGGACCTACAGAGCGTCTTCCGGTTCGTGGTCGCCACTCGAGAACCTTCTTTCCCCATCGGTTATCGGTTCGTTGAGCGATGTGGCCTGCCCATTGCCACTTCAATTTGCAAATTCTGAGAGCTATGTGTCGGCGAATTTCCACATTTCGGCATTTTTTTTTATTTTTTTTATTAATTACAGGGTAGCGTTTGACCACAAGTCACCTGATGTTAAGTGACGATGTGGTCGAAGATGGCGCCACGCTACACCTGGACTGGGAACTGGCTCTCAAGTGAGGCTGCCGGAACACACCGATAGGTGCTTGGCGACAGATTCTTAACAAGAGGGTGGTAGCTAGCCAGACGAGTACTAGAAAATACCCTACCACCAAGCTATGGTTTCATCACGATGTTTTCCTTCACCGAAAGCTCAAGCTCATTGTAGGATTCGAACCCACGTCCTACGGATCGCAAGCCGACGTCACTACCACTGAGCCATCATCGCTATAAAATTTGTCAACTATTAAAAATAATTTGTATTATACCTGTCAAATTTAATACAATTTTACAGAATGAAATACAGAATAGACTGTACAGGAAAAGTAATAACAAAATTATAACTGCTACCGGCCAACGTTAAAGGGAACCAGATTAAAGTGGGGTACTAGAGTAAGAGCTTAGACACAGATATGTATTTAACTAGACACCGCAACATCGCTAATCTATACTAATATTATAAAGCTGCAGAGTTTGTTTGTTTGTTTGTTTGAACGCGCTAATCTCAGGAACTACTGATCCGATTTGAAAAATTCTTTCAGTGTTAGATGACCCATTTATCGAGAAAGGCTATAGGCTATATTTTATTTCCAAAAAAATTAGGGATCCGTAAGAAAATTGCTATTTTGCAACCCAAGGTGTGAAATCGAAAACCTATTTTTGCGTGCGCTGCAAAAACTATTGACACTAGAACAAAATAATGTATTACGGGTTTGTAGGTCTCATTAAGGTCTACAAAAAAGTCGAGAGCATATGTCTAACTATCATAGTTATGCCGCAATAAGTGATATTTTATAAAAAATATTAAATTTATAATGCTGCCTCTAGAAAAGGCTCTTTATTTGTATCTTGGTATTAATCCTTATCAAAATAAATTACTTCTTATTCAAATCTGCTTCAATACCTTTATAAAACTTTTTAAATCATTCAATTCGGACATTCCATTTGAAAGATATCACGAGTTTAAGAATGTAAGTAGTAGTAGAAAAATAAACCCGCCGCACCCCAGCGCAGCGGGAAACGCGGCGAGGTGAGGGAGAATCTATGAAATAGGTAAAGTGCGGTCGCGGACCAGGAAGACCTTTAACAGCACGATTCAAACGCGTGGTCAGAAAAAAATTAACCTAGAATTAAAATAGGATAATGGATACCTACAGCAGGTAACGCGGTAAGAGGGCACCGAAGTGCGGGAATAATTTTGGAGTATACGGAATATATACGCTTTCGCGCCTAAACTACTGAACCGATTTAAATGAAATTTGGTATAGAGATAATTTGAGCTCCGGGGAAGGACATAGGATACTTTTTATCGCGATAAACTGTAGCCCACGCGGGTGAAACCGCAGGGAACAGCTAGTTTGTGAATAAACCAAGCGTGTCAACATCGTGACGAAACCGGCATGTCCAAGAACTGCATTCAAGGGCATGTGACATCTACCAACCCTGGTCCCGCGTGGCAGATTACGGCCCATACTCTCTCTCTGGGAGAAGGCCAGAGTCCCAGCAGTGGGAACGTTGAAGGCTGATGATGATGATGGTGATGAAGCGTGCCATTTTTTGTACCGACTGATGAAACGAAACAGTCCCAACTGTTTTTGAAGAGTTGTTAGTATTAATATCACAGTTTACTATTATGGCATTACTAGGCATTTGATGAATACGTCACACACACAAAAGGGAGGGGATCAACAAAGTGTGACATCGTGTGACAACGGAGAGCGAGTCATAGCGTAGCGTACCTTCATGGCGTCACTTGTATAAATCTAAAACACGCAAACTATAAACCTCAACTCTAATAACGAAAGGTTTAAAATAGTTTTTTAAAATTGCAAAATATGTGACGTCACACCGGGAGTCAAACAAATGTGACCCTTTCTCCAAAAATCATGAAATTCCTATGACATAATTTATTGATTGTAGACGTGCTAACGCGAAGCCGGTCGAGATCAGACTCAATTATGCAGCGTATAAAGTTGGAGCAAACTTGAGCACGCAAAGTAGGTGAACTCGCGCAATCTAGTTGAACCATATCTGTGTAGCTAGAGCTCCAAGTTGCATTGCAACTACTACCTAATCTGCGGCAAAGCCAAGCAGAGTACGCAACAATGCTGTCGTTAGTGTAATGGCAGAGACAGTTATTCTTACTTATGTATGTACTGTACAATGTACATTATTATATCTGGAGTACAGGCGGACTTTCCGTGAGGACGACAAGCGGGCCTAAGGC
Organism: Opisthograptis luteolata; assembly: GCA_931315375.2. NCBI lineage: Eukaryota > Metazoa > Arthropoda > Insecta > Lepidoptera > Geometridae > Opisthograptis > Opisthograptis luteolata. Next base: position 1,502,766 of record OV928043.1, read on the forward strand.
GGGCGGGTACAGTTTGTAGGGGCGGCAATCGCTGGTAAAACTGACGAGAGAGGTGAAGTCCATAGAAAACCATAGTATGTATTTCGGACTTGAGAGGGTGCTTGAGCGGACTGGGACCTGGCTCTCAAGTGGCTGTCAGAACGGAACATTTCGATAGGTGTTTGGGGATAGATTGTGTGTTAACTAGCAAATGCGCTACCACCAAGCTATGGTTTCATCACGATGTTTTACACATGTATCAATGAAACTTAAACGTAGTGAAAGTACAAATCTCTTTCGCTTCTTTGCGACAACGCCTCTCTATGGGCTTTTTACAAAAGTAGGTGAAAATACTCGATTTTAAAAAGCCTACTAATATTATAAATGCGAAAGTTTGTTTGTGTCTGTGCATGTTCGTTACCACATATCACCGTAACTATTTAACCGATTTTAATTAAATTTGGAATGGAGATAGCTTATACCTTGGATTTTTATCCCGGAAAAATGGTCCTGCGGGCTAACGGGAAGATTATTTATTCAATTATTTATAGACAACCAGTTGCGGCCCGCGGTTTCACCCGCGTCTTACCGTTATCCCGCAGAAACCTTTTTCCGGGATAAAAAGTAGCCTATGTAGTAACCTAGGGTATAATAAACTATCTCCATTCCAAATTTCATTCAGACCCGTTCAGCAGTTTTTGCGTGAAAGAATAACAAATATCCATCCATCCATACTCACAAACTTTCGCGTTTATAATATTAGTAAGAGGATAGACAATAATATATTTTATGAGTGGCAAAAAAACAACAGGTACAAACACTTCACAAAATTAAATCAACAAAATACACTAAATCAAGCGAAGGGAAGCGACGGGCTACCAAATTACCACGGACACTAAGACGTAGACCCTATGAGGAAAGGCTCCGCGCATTGCGCCTCACCACCCTCGAGGAAAGACGCCTTTGTGGTGACCTCATTGAGACGTACAAGATTTTAGGCGGTTTTTATAACCTACCAGACATCCACAACCTGTACATATGCAAGGAGAGCATGAAATCTTCAAGAGGAAATAATATGCAGATAATACGCGCACCATCTAAATCAAACACTGCGCACCACTTCCTGGCTTCTAGAGTGGTGCACAACTGGAATAGACTACCAGAAGACGTTGTGTCAGCACCTTCAGTGAATTCCTTTAAAAACAACTGGACAAGTGGTTGCGACCGAACAATGCTTCCTTGGTTCAAAATTAACTTTTCTCTGCACTTTTGGACATTGCTATAATTCAACACAGCATGATATAGGCACATCAGCCTCAGGCTGCTTGCCTATTACCAAAATAAATGAATAAATAAATCAACTAAAACAATTACAGGTTTTTTGACAAAAACCGGCATCAGCTTGATGCTGATTCTTTCAACCCAGCGCTGGTCGGTTTTGTTTGACATTCGCTGTAGAGTTTCATTGAATCTGACCTGTCGATGTTTTCGATGAAATGTAGGGAACCCTCTTCACTGCTTTCATGTTCAGTTTGGAAAACGATACTGTTCACAGTGTATAGAAAGCTTTTAATGGAGCTTCGACCGCCGCGAGCCATACGGGTTGTGTTACGTCATCTACCTTTAGCTACCTCTATATAGGTTATTGTAACACTAGCTGCTGATTATGACTTCGCCTGCCAGGTGATACGAATAAACGTATTAGTTTTTTTTAAATAAATAAATAAAAAATCAATTTATTGCCACTATAACACAGACATCATTATTATGTTCCAGTTACTTACTTCGGTCTGTCCTGCGCCACCTCCTGCCAGTCCTCCACCTGGAGCTCGCGCAAATCCTTCGTGACTTCGTCTTTCCAGCGATATCTGGGACGGCCGACAGGGCGACGGCCACTCGTCCGTCCACTGTATGCTCGTTTTGTAACACCTGAAATTTTGATGATTATAGTTTCACAAGTGAGATGCCGATTGTTTACTTAAAAGCGTACAATTTCACAATTGCATTCTTGTTTGCGGCTTTATTTCAATTTTTAGTGCGCCGACTGGTGCGGCATTGTATTTGTGTTATCTTACATTGTCATTCTCGTTGTTTTAACACTAATAATAACTAAAATCTATTAAAATATATAAAAATATATATCTTTGAAAGTGTTCGTCACAACTGTTATTGTTTTGGTTTTCGTATAGGGTGAAGGATGTGTGTCAGTGTCAAAAGTCGGTGATATTGAAACGTCAGTCGTCTAGCTGTGAAGAATATGTCAGTGTCATCCATCGACCATCAGTGCCTTGCCTATGACGGATCGCGATCTACGTTCGATAGAATAGAAGCATAGATTAAGTAGACTATATACTACGAATAGAAGTGGACCGATTTTGTTTGGAAAGTGACAAAGTGTAGGATAACTCTTTAGTTTACCGATTTTGATGTGTAAGGCTCTTAATTGGATTTTTGGAGTGCTGGCTACATTGTTTTACGTGGAGGCTTCTTTTTCCTTTCGGCAGCCGCCAAGGGACGAGGCTGATGAATCGTTTTTCTGATAAAAAGTGTTGGAGTGGCTGTGTGTTTGTTTTGCTGGTTTCTGTTGGCGTCTTGCGCCGGCGGTGCATTTTCGGCATTTTCCTGAGTTTCGAGCAGGTAAGAAAGAAAAGTGGTGAAAGTGATAATCTGGATGCTCATTTTGTTTTCCTAATCAGCCCGCCGGAACCTATTTAATTTCCTGCATTTTAAAGTGATGTTTACTGTGAAGATGTGAAAAAGGTAGATTTGGCTAATGTTTTCTCGTTGGCGAATTAACCTTTAATGAATAATTTTATTTTCCATTTTGAAGTGATGCTTGTTGTGAAGATGTGAAAAAGGTAGATTTGGCTAATGTTTTCCCATTAGAGAATTATATTTAATTCAATAATTTTATTTTACTCTTTGCCAGTTTGCAAGTTCTAAATGAGTGTTGTCTGGTCTAACAGGAGGTGTAATGTGGGGGCTAACGTCCTGACCGAGGATGGGGTGAAGGACTACGGTCTGGGCAGGTTTTGGAGTGAGCGGCTTCCGTCCTATTATGTTATAAATAACTTCTGCTGATGTTTGATAGGCAATATGCTGTTGTCTACAACTTTTATTTTCTGGTTAACAATTAGTGCCAGCTGTGCGGACCTTCCCGTCGCTGTCATTTAAAATAGTAATGTTGTAATAGCTGTCACCTTGTAATACTATAGTTGAATAGTGGTTACAACCTATACTTGTTCATACCTATGAGTACTTACCTTATGTGTATTGTATGCGGCTGTTGATGTATTAGAAATAGTTCTGTATAAATTCAGACATCCCGAACGAACGACGACCTTGTCTTTTACTACTTTTCTAAAAATATTGTAATAAAGTTGGATGGTGAAAATTCATATGTTTCATTTCCTCCGTATCCGTTACAATTTGACCGCACAATCCTCCCCCATTCTTTCAAGGACAGACCGAAGTGGCGTCTTTTGTTATCGGAGGCAAAGACTCACTTTGGGTCGTTGCGCCATCTCAGATAGTTTTTTTTTAGTTACTTATCTATTAATTAATTGTAGGGCAATAGGTCAGCTTCAGCATGTGTTGCATTCACATAACAATAGTTATGTGGGCGCAGCTCTGTTTTTCAAACTACCCTATGCTCGGACAGATGTTAGCCGGCAAAATTTGTTACAAAAAAATGTGGTAATTTTCCGAGTTTTTAAACATAATACAATTACCTATAATACTGTAACTTATACGCATACGTTTATATATTTGAAATCGTAAAAGGGTGTATGTATGTTCGTTTAAACCTATACTGTCCCACTGCTGGGCAAAGGTCTCCCCCATTTCTCCCCCATTGGTATTGTATTGTTGGGATGAATTACCTCTTTACAACATTAGTCAAGCATTAAGTACAATTTTATGTGATAAAGTGTAAATAAATAAATTAGTTAGTAAGGGGGCTTCCATTAATTACGTGAGGTGTTCTAGGGGGGGGAGGGGGGGGGATCAAGTTAAATATTTCCAAATCTCACTTAAGGGGGAGGGGGGTCTTGGCAAGTAACACGTAATTATTTTTCTCGTAGAAAACGGTGTAAAATTGCGGGTTTTTTTTTCTTATTAATCCAACACGTTTAGAAGAATAGAATTGGAAGAATCTGAATCGTGAAATTAGGGGAGTCCCTTTTGAAAGAATTATTTTTTTTTAATTTTAATGTACAGACATGGCTCGGTTACAATTTTATTTTATGTATCGAGACATACGAGTATAATCTCTATGCATTATCGTGGGTCTGATTTTGCCGGCAGGCATGCACGGGCACGCTTTCAGCGAAAATGCTAGACGGAATTATTTTGGTATTGAAATGGAGTTTGGATATTTAGTTTGGATTTGTAGTAGCGGAATTTGAGAAGCTTTTGTGAATTGTGTTCGTGAAATGTTGTTATTAGTCTGCATAGTTGGCGACCACAATGTAATATGAATTATTACTCAAACTAGATGCGCTCCAGGTTAAACCTGCAGTAGCCTATGTTAATTCTGGGAATAACATATGTCCACTCAAAGTTTCACTGAAATCTATCTGACTTACTCACAAACTTTGTCTCTGCCCCGAATAGCAGAAACGAACAACAACTTGAATGTGAAAGAAAATAACTTTGTCTGATTCTTTGTTAGCTTTTCGCGCCTAAACTAATTTTGATGAAAGAAGATTGTTTAAACCCTGGGGAAGGAAATTGTATACTTTTCATTGCGATAAAATATAGTCAACGCGGGTGAAACCGTGGGGAATGACTAGTACTATAATATGTATCATCTAGGCAAGTGTGCTTCGTCATCGACCTCGTAAACATTTACCATCAGGTGTGAGTGAGACTGAGGTCAATAAATGCTTGCCTATCTCATAAAGAAATAATGAAAAAAATGTTGATGGAAAAATTCAGAATTACTCGGAGAAAAGGCAAGTACCTAACCGCATAGCACAGATAGAGTATGGATATAATTGCCAGCACGATTTCTATGGCTTTACCTTCCTCCGAAACAATGGTAGGTACACCAAGAATCACCAACAATACCGGTCCGTCCAAAGTAAACGTCCAAAACGTACAAAAGTCACGAGATGAATGAGTTGCGAGTAGAGATGGGTCAACTCGAGTTCGAAATTTGAATATTAACTCGAATTGACTCGAGTCACAGACCTCTTAGAATCGAGTTCGAGGTCTGACGGATGGCAGGCGGTCGATGAGTTTGAGCTTTTTAAAACACTTTTATTAGCTTGACTTGTAACTAACTAACTAACTAACTAACTAACTAACTAACTAACTAACTAACTAACTAACTAACTAACTAACAATGTAATCAAATCTTAGAAGTCAATTTTCACCTACTTCTAATTGTCGTATCAACTTGAAACTTTGTATGTGTATGTAATCTCGGTGACAATGCAATAATTTGGTATCATCGACCTGATCTGATGATGCAGCCGGAAGGTGGGTAGGGCATCTCTGCGCTGGCTACTAGTAAACCTCTCGTGTTTGGGCTCATATGAATCGTCTTGATGAGTACAATAGATTGGACTTGGTGACGAGGGTCTGATGATGCAACCGGAAGGTGGGTAGGGGATCTCTGCAGTGGCTACTAGTAAACCCCTCGTGTTTGGGCTCATATGAATCGTCTTGATGAGTCCAATAGATTGAACTTGGTGACGAGGGTCTGATGATGCAACCGGAAGGTGGGTAGGGGATCTCTGCAGTGGCTACTAGTAAACCCCTCGTGTTTGGGCTCATATGATTCGTCTTGATGAGTCCAATAGATTGAACTTGGTGACGAGAGTCTGATGATGCAGCCAGAAGGTGGGTAGGGGATCTCTGCAGTGGCTACTAGTAAACCCCTCGAGTTTGGGCTCATATGATTCCTTTTGATGAGTCCGATAGATTGGACTTGGTAACAAAAGACTAAAAAGTAAAAAAATAAAAATATATAGTTTAAAAACTAAAAAAAACACTTTAAAAACGCACTCAAAAATATAAAATAATTAAATTGACTTGTATTAGTTACGATATAATGGTTAATTCAAAAAGTGTGGAGCGCTTCTTTTACTGAGTAAATAAAAGTACACACAACCAAAAAGTGCTCCACACTTTTTGAATTAACCATTATATCGTAACTAATACAAGTCAATTTAATTATTTTATATTTTTGAGTGCGTTTTTAATTTAAAAACTTTTATTAGTGACTTGTAACTAACTAACTTTAGGTTTATTTGTTTTTATTTCTTTGTTATGGTATATTATTTTTAGTTTGAAGTAATAAATATATTTTTTATAATAACTAACTATGTAAGTAATCAAATCAGTATCTTATTGAATAAATAACTATTGACTATTGACTATTGGCCCTTTTCGATAATATACAATGATCATAATGCCACCCACCCAACTTACGGCAGCTTTCCCATAAACCAACCACAGAATATTCATGATTCGTCCAATAAAACTATGTAGGATCAAGCCACAAACGGTTAATTTTCATTTCCATTAGAACTAAAAGCTGAATTAACATCGGTAATCGATTTCATTGGGAGGGAATAATTTGAAAGCCATTTTGAATGCCGTGTGGTTGTGATTGCTACATTCAGAGTCAATTCTAACCTTTCGGGCATATTGGAAGGGCAAAGGGCGGGCGAAGAGACAGCATTACAACATCCCACATACTAAAACGAAGTTCATACGTTTGGATCCTGCAATGATCTTGAGTTTTTGGTTATAGGAAACCATGGCGATAAAATCAATCATCATCAAATGGAAGGGTATTTTCCAATAATTGCCTGGCTAGCTAACCCTCAAGTCCGGATTCTGTCACTGAGCATTCATCGGTGTGTTCCAGCAGCCTCACTTGAGAGCCAGTTCCCAATCCAGGTATGACGTCACAACCATATCGTCAAACGCTAATCTCTCACTACAGACAATTTAATGGTACGAAACCCCTTCTACGCGAGTTCGACTGACACTTGATTGGTTTTAAATAAAGTACCTAGAGCATAGTTATGTCGGTTCGAATAAAACTGAGACATCAGACCCTTCGTTGTTTTACAGACTTTTTACACATTTTTTACATTCTTCATGTATGCTTGACTCCAATAAAATCGTTCGAAAGCTCTTTGACGTCACCTATCGCTCGATATTACGGAGTGTAGTGAAAAGGCCCCTTTTCATTTTATCATCCGGCACAAAGGTGAGCCGGGACTAAATTAAACAACTCGTGTAAAAAACTCTCTGCTAAATGAATACAAACTTTAAGCTGGGGGGCTTAAACGCAAAATTGAACTTTCGGCCGAGTTGTAAGCTGTTTAATTTTAAACAAAGTTTGTCAATATCAATATTTTGTTGCGGGTTAAATTGCCAAGCCCAATGGGCTCCGGCTGTGGGTTTCAATAATGCTCATGTATAAGTATGCCTTTGATAGAGTAAATAAGGTTTTTTAAATTAAATTTAAACTCCACGCGCGCTGAGCGTAAGGATTTACAAAACATCTACCCTTTTATTCATTAAAAAAACTAAGAGACCGTTAAACCTGTTTTAGCTGAAATATGTTTTTGGCTTTTTTACCATTTTTAAAGTTATGCTTGCCTTTGAAATAGCTAAAACATGTTATGTTTGTGGACAACCCTACTAATATTATAAAAGTGAAAGTTGGTAACGATAAATGGATGGATTTTTCTTTACTCTATCACTCAAAAACTACTGAAGAGATTTTGATGAAATTTGGTGTAGAGATAGTTCAAACCCTGGAGACGGACATAGAATACTTTTTATTGCGATAAAATGTAAACCTCGCAGGTGAAACCACGCGGCGCAGCTAGTATGTAATAAAAATAATAACCAATAATGACTGCCCAAATTCCTCCTGGCAATTTGAAAACGTCCAGGTAATTCCAAGATCTGACACCGTTATCCCGCCGTTACTATTCAGTAGGCTCTGCTAACTAATAATTATTGCCGGCCAACTCGCCCAGTTCGGTGCCTGAATATTTTACGAAGGAAAAAGTAATTTACTTGAAGTTATGGCTGTTGTCCTTGCCCAACATTACTTTACCTACTTCAGGAATTACGGTAAAAAGTCGTTTGTTTATGCATGAGACGGCGAACGGAAACACTAGGCTCTCTAGGAGTTCGCGAAAAGGAATTCTAGTTGTTGAATTTATTTATAAGCCAAGCTCCATGTTGAGGTTTCAGCCGTCAAGCAGTGTGCACTGTGCAAGCGGATTGTGTTCCGGATTGAAGGGCAACGTTTCCAGTGTCATTACATAGAGATTTTACAACTGAACGGATTGAAATGAAATTTGGTACATAGATAGTTTGAACCCTGGGGAAGGACATAGGATACTTTTTATCGCGATAAACTGTAGCCCACGCGGGTGAAACCGCGGGGAACAGCTAGTCTAAATATATATAACTCAAAGGTGACTGACTGACATAGTGATCTATCAACGCACAGCCCAAACCACTGGACGGATCGGGCTGAAATTTGGCATGCAGGTAGATATTATGACGTAGGCATCCGTTAAGAAAGGATTTTGATTAATTCTACCGCCAAGAGGATAAAATAGGGGATGAAAGTTTGTATCAAACTTTGTCGATTTTAATCCCATCGGGCTGAGACAGCATGCATAAAGCTGAGCCCACGCGGGTGAAACCGCGGGGAACAGCTAGTCTAGTATGAGAATGGAAATAATTTATTTTTTTTAAAAAAACATTAAAAAACATATTCAATACAACTGGAAAATAAAAAAAATATTGTTGCAAACCGGCCTCAACTCAGCATTAAGCTGATCATTTGACCAACGCTGGTTTTCAGTTGTTGCCGTTTTGGCGATGAGCGCAGTGCATTGTCGCGCAGGATATTGAACTGTTGAAGTTCAAAATCTGGGCCATCAGGCGAGCGACTTGCTTGCCTCAAACATGAAATGAAAAAACGCTTGGAGTAACTGGAGCATATCCGTTAGAAAAATTCGGAGCTGTTAGTGCTTTGCAAAATAATTTGGGAACTGCTTCGAAAAAATTATGTGAATTTAACATCCTCTCTTAGCTTTTAATTGTACAGTTAGAAATGTCTACATATATGTATTATCTTTTTTCTGTTTGCATAAAACGCTATGTAATACTCATAAAAAGTCTATAACAAAAGCACCGACTACCCAAAAATTTACGTAGAGGTTATATCAGGTCCGAAGAGTGATGATAAAGCTGATACGAGAACCTCCTTTCACATACTCAACATACTTTAGTAAACCCACATCGTTCAGCAGAAAATAAAAACCTCATAATGTTAACATTTTCCAATAACGCCACCTAACCTTAACTTTCCTTTTAATAAAAACCTATTATAAGCCAACCGCCGCGGTAAAGTAACCGCAAGGAACGTTAATGTTTTACGAAATTTTCCACTCAACATGTTAACGTCTCTTCCGCTATTTGAGCAAAGATTTTCCGGAAACCCAACACATTCTCGTGTCACGAAATTTTTAATACAAGCAATGAATATTCTAACAATGAAAACTTGCATTTGTAAATAGTGATGTGCTTCTGTAGGCTCACGAATCGAATTTAATCAAGAACGAACGAACGAACGATCTATTACTAAATGATGAATGTACATAGTACTACATAGTACTAGATTTTGTGTACTGTGTTCGGATTGCGATATCACACTCCGACAAGCCAATCATGTACTTATGCTATTTTTTCATAATAAAATACAGCTTTTTTTCACTATTCACAGGTTAGCGGTTGACCATAAGTCGCCTGGTGTTAAGTGGCGATGTGGTCAAAGAAGGTGCCACACTAAACCTGGACTGGGAAGTTGAGCTGTAGCTTTTCCATTTCTGGAGCGATTAGTTTTTTGTATCAAAAACTTTGTCTCACAAACGACCGCGCCCAGTCTCTGAGATGAAAACTTAGAACATTTTCACCTGCGTTGCATTGACAAACTGAATTTCACGGACAATTTGCGAACAGCTTGCAAAGTTTCATAATAGTGCCAGTTTTTGTTCACGACTTTAGAGTAAAGAAAGATGCGCGAGAGCGACTGATCTGATCGTTCGAATAATCTGCAACTACAATTTTTTTTATATTTGAATTAATTATTGGTAACTACTAATGTTCAGAATTGATAACGAGGACTTATATCTATTTGTAATTATACTATAAACATTTGATTTGACAGTAGCCCGTTGCCATTCGCACGGCAACGAATCTATTCGAGTCTTGTCGAGTCGGAGCGATTCGTGGCGTCTCGGGCCCAGTCGGCAATCGTAACTGACGCTGACGGTATGCAGTCGAGTTGGTGTCATTAGTTACTAATTTAGGTTAGAAAACCGAATCATTTGAGAAGTCGAATATTTCGAATAGAATTCGCAACTCTAGAGCTCTCTCAAGTTCTGTACACTACATCATAAGTTTATAAGAAACACTAATAAATAAGTTTGTAAACTAATGCAATAAGGTTCTATGAGCAGCACAAAGTGTTCTAGGTCTTATAAATTTGCTTCTAACGTCTAAGTTACAGAACATACACAAAGTGACACTTGCTACGCTCTGCAGTGGTAATCTCGGTTTTCTCGATTTCCCGCAGGAACTAGGCATATTCCTGTAGTGAAAGAAATCTTATGTAGATTATACTTTCATACCTTAAAGTGGTGTACTAAAGAAAGCATTGAGATGCTCATAATAAGAAATTCACTATTTTGAGGTTTATACAAAGTTCCAAGTTTTCCCTAAAGTGAAATATTTGCCTCTATTTTGATGTAAGAAATAAAAAAATCACTTAAGTTTTTTGCAGCACTAAAAATCATACTCAACAATGCTCAAAGAAAAATCTACGAAGAAAAGTTTGTTTGTGAGTTTGTAATTTGTATTGTAGGGGGTAATATTCGGAATTACCTATCGACTCTATAGCTAAATTATTACACTAATCAAAAGCAAAGCTTAACTATCACTGACTGTCAGACTATAATTATATTTTCTATAGTGGCGCCCCGCGGTTTCACCCGCGTCTTTCCGTTATCCCACAGGAACCTTTTTCGGGATAAAAAGTAGCCTATGTGTTAATCCAGGGTATAAGCTAACTCCATTCAAAATTTCATTCAGATCCGTTCAGTAGTTTTTGCGTGAAAGAGTTGCAAACATCCTTCCATACATACTCACAGACTTTTACGTTTATCATAACAAGTAGGAAGATTAAAATTATGTGAACCTCCACGCGGGCTAAACCACAGAGCACGGCTAATTTTCAATAAAACAACATTTTTGTGTTACTTTTTCCTATTATAAACGAAACATTTCCAAACAAAACAATCCCAAACAAACAAACGCAGAAATTTAAAACAAAGAAAAGCAAGTCTATGTACATTCGTACGTTTCACATCACTATTCCTGGTGCGGGCATACTTCAAACAAAGTGATGCTTGCATGTTTCTCTATTTTCTTATTTTCCTACGCCAGTGTACACAAAGCATTTAATGGTAAACATTTATCCGTTGTGTGTATTCTTTATTTTGGCCTTTGAAGTGTTCTTGTTTGGTTGGCTACATAGACGCATCTGACACACTTATTATTTTTTAGGTTTCACTCGTGTTCGCCCAGTTATAGCAATAAAAAGTATACTAGAAAATCCAATAGAAGATAAAAGCAGTTTCAGTTTATCCTGTTTTAAAATTTTCCTAGCTACTTTTCCAAGTTTTTTTTAGCCATTCATTTTTATCGACATAGATTAGAGATTTTAAACTAAATTGATTTGATAAATGGCAGTTTCATTTGCAGGAAAAATTTAACTGTTTGCTATTAAGTGTAATCATGTAAAACATGCGAATTTGTTGGTGGCAGGGCATTTTCTAGTGCTTGCCTGGCTAGCTACCAACAACGCCAAGCATCTATCAGTGTTTTCAAGCACTAGGCCTAGTTCACAGTTTAAACGTAGCTTGACGCCACATCAGAAAACATATTAGTCAAAAGCACAAGCCCAAAAAAAAACAAAAACAAAGCGCCCGCCCGTGCTCGAAAAACTCGACTGAAAAACGCCCAGGAAAATATTACAGAAATTTTTCATAGCTCATAAAAAACATGTAAAATCTAGGCAAACGTAGTCCACTTTATGTTGGCAGTAAATCATTTTGCTGTTTCACGTGACCACGCATAATATTTCAGTAAACATTTTAATCGCGTTTCAGCAGTTTTTCATGCTTCGTAAACAGTTGTGAAAAACTATAAAGGTTCACTGTGGCATAAAGCCTACCTCGGGAATTAATAATTTGTTTTTTTTATTTTCGTAAGGCGATAAGGGGGTACAAATTTTAATGGAAGTTTGAAGGTTTCCATTCAATTTGCGTGAACTATCGCTTTTCCATTTTGTGTGCAGTATTTTAGAATAATAATACTTAGTCATGGGCACTTACAATAGGACAAGTCCACCAATTCAAAGTCGCTCAGAGGGCTATGGTTACCACGTAAATCTTCAACGCATGTACATGAAATATGGTTACGAAGGAGCGATGATGATTCAGTGGTAGTGACGTCGGCTTGTGACCCGTAGCTCGCGGGTTTGCATAGAAAAGTAAAGTCTTGGAATTTGAATATTGTCGTCAATAAAAACACATATTTTTTTACATTGTATACAACGTGCCAGGTTTCGTGTAAGCAGCCAAACTTTTTTGAAAGTAACTCATCATCATCTTTTGCCCCATATCAGGTCAAGTGAACAGAGCAAAGTTTACATTTTCACTCGGGCTTATTTATTTCCCTTTTAAAATCAATAAAACCACGGGTACACTAACTACATGAACCTGTCATAAGTGCGGTCATGGTCAGGGTGCTTATCGTCTAATGGTAGCACTTTAGCTGGCGTAGATTAATCGTGAGGCGATAGCGCAGTGTTTTTCTACCTAGCGTTTATATAAAAGACTTGCCCAGCCCCGCGGCTACACCCACAGTCTTCCCGTTGCCTGTAAGAACCTTTTTCCGGGGTAAAAAGTATCGTATGCAAGTATAAACTAGGTATATAATATATTCTCAAATTACACTTATCCGTTGAACCGTTTCAGAGTGAAGAAGTTACAAACAAACACTCACTCACTCACAAGCAGACGCAAAACTCTTTGCGGAAACTGAAAAAAAAACAATATTTAAAGTAAACACGGTCTTGCCATAGTTTACCGTGAGGCCCACTTTTTTTTGGGACGGCCGAGTGGCCGTCGCCCGGTCGGCCGTCCCAGGTATCGCAGGAAAGACGAAGTCACGAAGGATTTGCGCGAGCTCCAGGTGGAAGACTGGCAGGAGGTGGCGCAGGACAAACCGAAGTGGCGTCTTTTGTTATCGGAGGTCAAGACTCACTTTGGGTCGTTGCGCCATCACAGCTAAGTCAAAGTCAATTCTACTTTATTCAATAGGATACATTGTGATCACTTTAAAACGTCAAACTTAAAACTAGCTACGCCTGTTCCAAACTCCTTAGTTTAGTTAGTTATGTAAAGTATACAATCCTAGTGCGGTAATGTAAAGTAAAATGTCAATGAACTACGGTCTCATTCCCAATAAAAGCCTCAGCTTAAACTCCATAACCCGCAACGAAAGCCAAGCTCTATTACTCCTGCTGAAAACCTAACAAAAATACTCCACAAAAGGCCAAAAATAACAGTCCGAAATCAAGCCAGCTGAATGAGCCAGGAAAATAATTTTCCCTTCATATCTGGCCGTAATACCGCCTGCAGCACTTAGTGCGGCGGTGGAATTACGAAATATGTTTTCAGCCGCTGAAAACTGAAGCTTTTGCGGCTTTATCCTACGCTGTTTATGGTAACTCTTTAGAGAAGAGGGAAACGGGTGGAACCTGTTGGTTTTCAACCGACTTCCAAAAAGGAGGAGGTTCTCAATGCGGATGTTTGCATTTTTTTTATAATTATATGTTCGGATATAACTCCGTCTAATATAGACGGTATTGTAAAATTATTTTTTTGTTGGAAAGAAGATAATTATTTCAAAGGTGGTCCCATGTTAAGGACATCAGGCTTTGATGACCAGAGAAACTGAAGGGAACATGATGTCGGATTTTTGTTTTGTTAAAAATGTATAGTTATTAATGATGTTTTTAATACAACATGTAATATGATCATTTTAAAACGTCATACTTAAACTAGCCATCTTAAAGATATAATAAAAATACCACATATCATATTATTTTATTAGGATGGCTTACAGCTAATATGATACAAAATAGGTTACAAAGTAAGTCACGAAATTCAATTAAAAGCCTCTACAGATAAGAAGATTAATACATAATTAAATGAGAGAGATTAAAGAAGTAAAAGTGAGCGATGGTGGCCGAACGGTCAGGCGTGCGACTTACAAGACGCCGACACCGAGTTCGAATCCTCTCGGCCCCGCACCTATGACTCAATAAGTTATGTGCGGATATACCATCGCTCAAAACGGTGAAGGAAAACATCGTAAGGAAACCGGCATGTCCAAGAACCACAACGTTCAAGGGCATGGGATATCTACCAACCCGCACTGGGCCAGCGTGGTAGATTACAGCCCATACTCTCTGAGAGAAGGCCAGAGTCCCAGCAGTGGGAACGTGAAAAGGCTGATAATGATGATGATGAAAGAAGTAAAAGAAATTAACTATTCTGTAGTGACATGGCACCATCCGAAGAGGAAACCGCTTTGCTGACTGACTGATTTAGTTCAAAAATTACAAATGCACGTTCGGAGAAGTCCTAAATTGGAGTTCTGTAAAAAGTAACACAGCTAAACAAACAAAACTAGCTCTATGCAAATTATGTGCCAAAATAAAAAAAAGCACTCCGCTTGGTTGTCCGTTCAAAAAGTTGCAACTCCACACAATGATTTTACTTTTCAACGCAGAGTTAGTTTTCGAGTTGGAAAAATATACGCTGAGATAAATTATTTTTAACTTTACGACGAAGATGGGGACTGAGTTTTTAATTTGAGTAAAAACTGTTGTTTTTAGCCTCGAAGTTCTAATGTGAAGTCCTATAGCATTCAGTGCCTATAGTTACTTTTCTACAGGCAACGCTTCTACGCACCTTTGCTGCTGAAAAATTCCATAAACAACAGTGACTACTTACCATCTAGAGGGCTTTTCCGTTAAGTCTTAAAGGCTTTGAACTATAATAATCGTTACAAACGGCATTTAGGCTGGCATTCAGTACTCGAGCACAGATTTGACGCTGTCAGTTTATACACATACGCCACTTAATCACCACTCAAGCATAGATCAACACTTGAGCGATATTCTAGAATATCAGGCTTAGTTCTGCAGAAGCAAAATTCATTTACGCAATGAATAACATTTTTAAAGTCGCTTGAAAAGGCAATATGTCTAGTGTACTATGAATTTCTTCGTTTTAATTCAAATAAGAAAAAGCACACACTGATCTAACAAACATGAGATAAGTAATGAAATATAAAAATGTCTATGATACTTTTTTTTTCTTTTTTTTTGTTATGGCGTCACACGATTAGTGTATTTGCCAGTGTCAAGTATAAAATATTTCAAACTCGGAGAGTTGAATCAAGTTTAAATGATGATGATGATGATGAAGACGATGAGATGATGGGATGAGGATAGTGTTTAAGTAAAGTAGTGGAGCTTTACTTAAACTTTACACGGACTTTTTTGGAGCAACTAGAAAAGTCACTTGCACAACTTTATTTCAATTTCCCACACTCGTACACATTAACGAACACATAATGGTCAATAATCCACCAATATTACACATTATCACTTGAAGAAACACAAGTTTAGGAAATAAAAACAAAATTTTCACGTTGACAATTCGATTGCCGCCAAAAAAGTCGTCTATGTTACTATCTAGGCCATTATAGAGGCTGTTTATTTCAACAAAAGAGGTTGTTAAAGTTTACCTGTAATAATGGTAGTATGCAACCTTTTTGGTTCCAACCCCAAAACTCGCATGCTGATTGGCTGTGAGCACACGAGCCCGCTGTCAAACGTTCTAAACCTAAACCTTCATGAAAGGTACCATGAAGTAAAGGTACAGAGATAGACCAACTCCTTTGTCTCCCGTCATTTCAATGTAATATAAAACGGGTTAATTTAAAACAAATATCCCTTTGTACCTTTCACTCCCACAAAGTTTGATGTTTGCAAAGTAATTAAATGTTTCACTTTGTATTTATTTTGGGAACATTGGCACATGAAATAAATACAAATTGAAAGTCAATTTTGTATAGGTACCGGTAACACACCCCGCGGCTTTTTAGAGGCAGGCAAAGATTTTGACAGCCTGAACTTTTACCTGAGAGCCCGCGGAAATTTTAAAAAAAGAAGCCTTTTTGGTTTCTGGAATATAGTTGGAGGAAAAATGGTGACAGGTTGCCACAGAATATATTATTATCTAATTTTAACAAAAGTAGCCTTTATTTTGAAAGAAAGACAAACAAACAGACGAGGTTATATTTTCATTTATTAATAAAGAGTAGAGTAGGGTAAGAGGTAAGGAAGTCAAAATGCATGGTCTTTTAGCTATTTAATTATTTTCTACGAAGACTAAATTTTAAATTATAACTAGAAACATTAAAGTGTGAAAAAAATTTTTTACTCCAATTAGGCTCTATATATGGTTTAACAACATTAACTTTTTTTCTATAAAGTATGTCCACTTTCACCTAGCTATATAGCGCACCTACCACCTACTATACCTCTTACGCGTTATAGGTGAGGACGCGGCTTGAGATTACTACCATAGATAATAATTTTAATAAAATTCATCTCAGGAAAAAAACGCCGTGTTGCCATTACCCATCTCAAAAATATGAGAAAGAAACACAAAATGTTTACATTAAATTTTCAATTTTACACGAAAGAGCGCTTTGAAATTATCGTAAGACGCATCGAGACGAATCAATCAAATTATTTCGTGCCATTCAATTTTCAATCTTAAAGGCACTCTGTTAAAGTTTGTGGTCCATTGAATAAATAACATGCCCTATCTTGTTTGAGTCGCATTTACGGTTATTAAATTGATTCTCTCGAGCGATTATGTTTTGGAGGAAATGTGAATGTGTTGTTAGGGTGGAGATAGCGCTTAGCGCTTTAAAGTAGCGCGCTATTTTTACTCAACGTATAACGCCTGCTATGGCAGCTCTCTCTTAGCGCTTTTAATTTCGCGCCGCTAAAGCCGTTTTATTTTATGTTCGTTGAGTCATCATTAGCGTGCAAAGGTTCGAATTTTGTTTAGCAACTTTTAGCGTCGCAGCGAGCGCTTGCGGAGCGCCGGCAAACATCGCTTGCTACTGCTAATCGCTGCTATCGGACCCCTCACTTTTGTGTGATTACGATTAGCTTGCGAACTAGGCTTTCCGTTTAAAAACCTAATTCTAATGACCATGGTAGTTTAAAACAGTATATTAAACAAGCTTGACAGTCGCCGCGCTTTTTACTGTTAGGTAACGCTAAACTTAGCGTATAAAATAGTACGTACAAAAAAATTACAAACGGATTGTAGCGTGCTATTGCTATTTAGCAGTTTCGAACAACTTTATTAGAGTGTATGTCTCGACTTTCGGCATTTGTCTTATTGTTGGGGTTTTCAGTTGAGTAGACAATCTAAATAACAATGGGGTTTGGGTTGTACCGATGTTTGCAGCTTGATTCGATATGTTCCAGTGATGTATCCATTGATTGTCCTTTTGCTTACATCAATGGCTATAACCAATATCTCAAACCAAGTGGAAATTCTTTGAGTTAAGATGCGAGGGTGTGAAATAGAAAGTTAGGGTTGTATTTTATTATTTACTTACTTGCTTTTCCCCGCTGTTTTTCCCGCGTGGATTCCCAGAGGATTTCATCGCAATTAAACATACTATGACACTCAGGGACAATCAATCAATCAAAGACATTTATTGACACAATGGTAAAATATAGTTTTTTTGTTGTGAAAGATTTTTCAATCGTCTAGTCGCTGCGTGAGCAGAGCCGGGGCCAAAACCAGGTTAATGTTGCCATCTTTTTTAAAAATGAACGTCTATATGAACATTATCTATGGAACTAAGGCAGAAAAGAAAATACATATAAGCTAAAAACTCACGTACGGAAATAAAATAAAAAAACATAACTCATACACGTGAATATTTCAACACATTACTGGACCCTCCAAGGGTGTCGTATTGGCTTGCTTAGGGGAAGGCATACACGAACGGTACATTTACCCCCAGAATAGGGGGAAAAGGCAACACCAGGAGTATATTTACCCATAACCGAAGGGAAAATCACGTTCAAGGGATTACATATTATCCCTGATTTGGATTTTTGCAGGTAAATGCGATTCCTTTTAGGATTGTGTGTTAATATTTTATTTTTGTCGGAAGGGAAAGGATTTAATATAGTTTCTTAAACATTTTCCCTATCAGAAACCTAATAATGCTTAGGGCTGTCGCACTGTACCCATCAACACCAATTTGCAAACGTACAACGCGGCGGGCGTACATATTATTGCTGCACAAACTGTAGCTAAGCTGTTATATTTATGTAAGTGTATACAATATTTTTGTTATATGAACAGACTAGCTGTTCCCCGTCGTTTTAGACTAACAGCTACAGTTTATCACGATAAAAAGTATCATATGTACCTACTTCTATTTCTGCAGCATTATTTTTTATCGTAACCCTATTATTGCCAATAAATCTCGCTCTTCCTATAGGCTACGTCAATGACCTTGATTCTCCGTAGGATCACTTCATCTCTCATTCAATCTTTAAGAGAAACTTCGAACGTGGCCAATTAACTGGCCATTTCTATTGCACTCTGAGTTGTCACTCTGTTATTTAATACATTTTTGATCTCTACAGCCATTTCTGGAGCATTATTTTTTAACGTAATTCCATTGTTACTTTATCTTGCTCGGCTTACGGGTTATGTCGATGACCTCGGTTATCTGTCAGATCACTTGATCTCTGATTCAATCTTAAAGAGAAACTCCGATCATGCCTCGTTTCATAGCTCGCTGTGCTCTAAACTTCTTTGTTATTTATTACATTTTTGGTCTCTGCAGCATATTTATTCAACGTACCCCAAGCACGGCCCTCTTACGTAAATGTTGCTAAGAGTCGTCCTACTCTAATGGCGGTTCTGTGTTCACATCGTAACAAAGGGTCCCGCGTTAAATATTTTATAATATTCGCTTTAATGCGGTTAACAAATCCTGGCTGAGCTGTAATTAACTTTTGTTCGTGTAATTAAACTTTTTTCCTAAACGTTATGCCGGTACGGTCAACGACAAAAATCACAAACATAAAACGATTTTCTCTTTACCTTTCTTCCCCATCGGTTATCGGTTCTTCAGCGATGTGGCCCGCCTCTGCCAAAATATTATGATTATGATAGTTAGGTGTGATTAATGCAATTGTAGTGCAATTAACGGCCGAAATTAATAATCGATCCTGATCCGTTATCCGCGGTTTTGGATCGATATGTCAAGTCATAATACCTATGTCCAATCTTCTTAAACTTGTTCAACGTAGTACTATTTTTGTATATAAATATTTTCATTTACATTTTTTTTTCATTTTCATGTCATTTTAGTAGTAATGTGTCAAACCTTAGTACTAAAATGAAATATTATGACATGACATATCGATCCGATCGATTATTGATTTCGGGCATTATTGTATTCTTATCTAATATATAAAAATCGATTGCTGTTCGTTAGTCTCGCTAAAACTCGAGAACGGCTGGACCGATTTGGCTAATTTTGATCTTGACATATTTGTGGCAGTTCAGGGAAGGTTTAAAAGGTGACTTTTATTGGTGATACGAAGTTCGCCGGGTCAGCTAGTATTATGTAAAAATCAATTGCTGTTCGTAAGTCTCGCTAAAACTCGAGAATGGGTGGACCGATTTGGATAATTTTGATCTTGAAATATTTGTGGAAGTTCAGGAAAGGTTTGAAAGGTGACTTTTTTTTTTTTTTCGTTATGGCGTCACACGATTAGTGTATTTGCCAGTGTCAAGTATAAAATATTTCAAACTCAGAGAGTTGAATCATGTTAAAATGATGATGATGAGATGAAGGGATGAGGATAGTATTTAAGTAAAGTAGTGGAGCTTTACTTAAACTTTATACGGACTTTTTTGGAGCAACTCGAAAAGTCACTTTCACAACTTTATTTCAATTTCCCACACTCGTACACATTAACGAACACATAATGGTTAATAATCCACCAATATTCACATTATCACTCGAAGAAACACAAGTTTTGGAAATAAAAACAAAATTTTCACGTTGACAATTCGATTGCCGCCAAAAAAGTCCAAGGTGACTTTTATTGGCGATACGAAGTTCGCCGGGTCTAGCTAGTCAGTAATAACAGTTAAATCATCGATATAAAGCATATAGTTCCGATCTAACTCTCGAAAAGCTTTCTCACAACTCGAGCCCTTTTCTCTTGCCTTTAACCCACTTATAATGGCCAAAGGGTGCTCAAATTAACAGTTACAGGTTACATCCGCCTCTCGATTTCAAAACAACGAAGTACACTAGCCGTGAAAACAAGTTGATTATTCTCGGGAGCAGACGAAGCAGATGGAAAACGAGACAAGAGGGGGCGCTGGCATCGCAATTTTGTTAACCTACGTTCCTAGTCTTTGATCTTTGTTCCCCATAAAATTACTACGGGGTTTTTGTACCTACCCCATTAAATTACAATGGGTTTTCCGAGATCCATTCCATTCATTTCCATTCTTCCTAGAAGTTTTAAAGTCAGTTAAATATATCGAACAAAGTTTCAAGTGAAATCCAAGACTTGTCGGTAACTTAATTATCTTATTAAGCTTATCACAATTTATTTATGAGACTTTTTAGATGGCAAGAAAGCTTTTGTAGTGAATTGTATTAATTCAATCAGTTAGTATCTAATAAGGAAAGAAAAGAAAGAAATGTGATCGCGCCCAACACACAAATTAACTACATTAGTAATTAATTTTCTGAAAAAATCTTCTACTTTTACTACCTTAATTATACCTCATTATATCATTAATTATAATAGCAAATGTTTGTAAGTGAGTCTGTATTTTGTTAATTCTGCACGCTGAAACGTCTCAACAGAGATAACTAATAGTGTGCTTTTTATCCCAAAAAAAGAATCCTTCAGAATAACAAGTAAACACGAGAATACTGTGGTGTGCAGCTAGTATCATAAAGCGCTTTTAGAAAACCCAGTATAAAACTGAGAAATAAATCTTTAGTTCACCACTTTGCCACGCCGTTTCTCAACCGCGACAGCACATAAGGGGAACGCCAAACGAAGGAAAACAAAGGGCCAAATCAGGTAATGGGCGAAACGATGGCCCTAATCCTTAGTTATTTCCCAGACGTAGGCTTATCCCGCAGGGGAGCTACCTTTCTCTGGGCTTTTTGAGACTATATCGGAGGTTGGTAGTTTTCAAACTGAGGAATTTGTGTTTTGGTATTATATGGAAAACTTGTTGCACCTCGCTTTTTCCAGCTATCCCGCAGGATGCTGTGATTTTTTTTACTTACAGGGTAGCTTTTGACCACAAGTCACCTGTGGCCTTATAGCCAATAGCAATTTTGCGTGTTTTTGAATGTGAATATAAAATACACTTCGCGCAATCTCTTAAAACAAAAGAGACAGTATTTTTCAAAACAGCCAGAAGGCCCTCTGGCTATTGTATTTCTTAACACGCTGATTTAACAAGTCTTTGTTATTTATAAATCAGGAGCAAACTAGCAAAGAGGGCACTTTGCACATTTGTTAATTTATAGCTATTGCTTAATATCAGGACTTTACAAATTTCGGAATCCTTGAACAATAGCATAGCAGAATAAACATTGATACTTTATGCGAGCAGTCGAGCAATATCACCTCTTGTTTTAATAAATATACCTATATAATATTCTGTGATACGAGTGTAAATCGAGTGCAGTTCGCTAAACTTTGCCAATTAAGGAATTGGCCCAGGGAGCTCCAGTTAGTACCAATTGAATTGGCTTTTCGATTCTATTGATACAGGCTAACTGAGCCTGGTCTGGCAAGTAATTTGTCAATGATTGGTTTAAAGTTTACCAACGGTCTGTATGATATGGTAAATTTCTCTAAAATAACATACATACTTTTTTTGGTAAAGTTTATATGGCAAACTAGTCGAGCCCTGCGGTTTCCCCCGCGTGGACTACAGGTTAACGTGATAAAATGTATTTTATGTCATTTCTTTAGGTTCAAACTATGAGACCGTACCATATTAGGTATTTAGGTATGTTAAGCGGAGGAGGCGTGAAAAATATATTAGCATGGATGAACATTGTCAGAACAAAAGGTAGCCTATATGTTAATCCAGTTTATCATCAGTCTATATTCTAAATTTCATCCAAATCCGTTTAGCCGTTTCAGAGTAAAGCAGTTACCAACACCATCATGAACAGAAAGGCGTTCTGTAGGTAAGACCCCCACTAGGTGGACCGACGACTTTATTAAATACCCGTTCGTGATTGCGTTCAGGCTTATATCCAGCAGTGGACTTCTTCCAGCTGCTGATGATGATGATGATGAGCATAAAACTCTCCAGTATACACGTTTTGTCTCGTGCAATATAGATAGCTAGCTAATTTGAAGGTCTAATGAAGTTCACCTCTAGTGGTACTTGTGGCTACAAATCTACCCAAAGTAGGTAGAAGAACTAATCTAAACCCGATTTTAGACCTTTGACGTTTTGCGTTTCTAATGTTGGAAACCCTTAAGTTACTGTCAAAGTTTTATCAAAGGCATTATTAATTAACCACGTAACTAGGTAAAGCTAGGCAAAGCTCTCGCGCTAAAGTTTGTTTGAGAGTTCCAACTGCTTGGTTTGCTATTCTTGTGCCAGCAGTAGTGTGCAAGTATTATCTGAGGACTAATGTGGCGCGGAGCAAACATTAGTGCATTGAAAAATAGCGTGAGTTTTTTTTTACTTCTTGGTATCTTTTGGCCACAAGTCACCTGATGTTAAGTGACGATGTGGTCGAAAGTGGCGCTTGCATTGTGAGTTGGCTTTCAAGTAAGGCTGCTTGAACACACCGATAGGTGATGGATGCTTGGTGACTTGGGTGGTAAGTAGTCGGGCAAGCATTAGAGAATGCTCTACCACCAAGTAAATAAGCAATTGACTTGAATTTTTGACTTATTTTTGTGGTCATTTTTAAACTTCTTACAGGGTAGCGTTTGACCAAAAGGTACATCATCATCAGCCGGAAGAAATCCACTGCTGAACATAGGCTTCCCCTTTTGAACGCCACCATGAACGGCTATTAGACATTACCATCAGCTCCCTTTGACCACATGTCACCTGTGATGTTGTTTGTGTGTGTGTGTGTTGTGTGGTCGTAGGTGGTCAAATGGATTATCTTCTTCTGGAGACATGAACGTAGTTTCCATAGACATCTATGTCTATGTCCAGATATATATGTATGTATGTGTATCTTAGAAAGTGCATTTCAAAGTAGCTCTCTCAAAGATGTCCAATATGCTTGTGAACAACAAAGCCCCTTACGTAATCTACCAAAGTACCAACGTCATTAGTGTAGAGGCAGTTTGGAGCAATGAATCTCCTTTACAGCGTTCGATGGAGAAACAATAAGAAATTTCCCAAGTTGGTCGTTGGCGCTTTCACTGTACAATGCTGGCTAATTGCATATTGTACCTGGTTGGAAAATTAAAAAAAAAGTCAAAATTCACTTGAGACTTTTTATTCCTCTTCTTCGCTTTCAAAAATCGGATTTTCTTTATTCTCAATATGTAATTTTACACACATATAGTTTTATACATAGTTCTGACCTCGAACTAGGATTCCCAGTATCTAGGGTAGGTATCAGATACTACTTGGGTCATGAATTCATGTAGGACTATGTCCAGCAGTGGACTCAAAAAGGCTGATTATGACGATGATAATGACACTATGAGCGATGGTGGCCGAACGGTAACGTGTGCGACTTACAAGGCGCCCGCCGCGCCGACTCCGATTTCAAATCCTCTTGGTCCCGCACTTATGACTTAATAAGTTATGTGCATCGCTCAAAACGGTGAAGGAAAACATCGTGAGGAAACCGGCATGTCCAATAACTGCAACATTCAAGGGCATGCGACATCTACCAACCCGCACTGGGCGTGGTAGATTACAGCCCATACTCTCTCTCTGAGAGAAGGCCGGAGTCCCAGCAGTGGGAACGTGAAGGGTGGTGATGATGAACGACTCTATTTGAATACTAGGTGCTAAAAAAAAAAGATTTCTATAAATTCATCCTTTAGAACAGTGTTTCCCAATTAGTGGTACGCGTACCCTCAGGGGTACGTGAAGTTGCATCAAGGGGTACGTGCGGCTATCAGTAAAAACAAGAACAATGTCCAAAATATAATTTTACTAGCTGTGCCCCGCGGTGTTACCCGTGGTTTAAGTAGCCTATCTGTTAATCCAGGGTGTCAAATACCTGTATACCAAAAATTTCATCAAAATTGGTCCAGGCGTTTGAGCGTGAAGAAGTAACCAACATACACACACACACTCACAAACTTTCGCATTTATAATATTAGTGTGATTGCTACAATAAGGGGTACGCAGGTATGAGGTTTTTTTTGAAGTGGTACGCAGCAAAAACTAATTGGGAACCACTGCTTTAGAGGGAACTGGGTGTTAAAGTTTGTTTGGAAAAATGTAAAAACTCCCTCGAGCGATAGCGGGGCGGCGTGTTTGTACTGTCATATGTTTTATTACACATGGTACTGTTATATATATATGTGACTGGGAAACAATAACTAATTTCCCAAGTTGGTCGTACTCGTGGCCAATACTGAGCAGTATGGATTAATTAACGTAATAGATTGCCGCATGTGGCTCTGCGACCAATATTGTGTATATCACAAAGTTGTAAATGTACGCGGTGTTTGTACAGTCAGCGACAAAAGTAGCTGACCATAATCGATATTCCAAATGCGTATTAGATCAGTAATGTTGTTTTTTTTTTTATAACTTACAAGATAACGTTTGATCACCACGCAACACATCTAATGTTAAGTGATAATCCGGTTGAAGGTTGGTGTTTAAGAAGACATTGAAAATCGCAATATTTGGTATTGTTCAGCGAGTTTTGTCGTTGACTGTACTACGAAACATGCGGTCAGTTGCATTCTGATATATTTATTGGATTGGAATATTTTTATATATAATTATCTCAAAATTGAATCACCTAGGAGCTTTTTAAGGCTTTATCCTGAGGGATTCTAGACATATCTATTTAGTGGAATACAACATGTGATCATTTTAAAACGCCAAACTTAAAACTACACCTGTTCCAACCTCTTTACACCGGCAAAAGAAAAGGCAAGAAACGGCCGTCAAGTATTTTTTTATTAGCTTTTGGCAACGTACAGCCTGTACGTAGAGATTTGAAGTTTGAAATGTATGTTTAGAGGAGTGTAAACAAACAATGGAAAAAATAATTAAACGTATTTTTTTTATTAATTTACAGGTAAGCCGTTATCTTGAGACCATTCTTTTTACCGTCACTGCAAAACACGGAAGGTGAGAATCTAAGTTATTTATTTTATTTTTAACGGTTTCTTTTTAAATGCCTATCTTTTGCACGCTGAAACGGTTTGATGGTTTTGAGAGAAATTTGGTATGGATAGATGGGGCTCTTCTTCTTATTATTCCGGGAAAAGGTACCTGAGGGATAACAGAAAATCCGCTTGTTTAACCGCGGCATGTTATAAAATAACTTATTTGGAACTTATCTTTGAAAAATAAAATATTGAGTTAGTTTTCTGCATTCAAACTTTATTGTGTTTTGTTTTGTTGTATTGAGAATCCGTTGAGAGATCGCGCTTCAATTTTGCGAATGGACCATTCTGTATGATTGAAACCGAACGTATGAGACACGTCTGACTTCTAGCTTAGGAGATACCGGTCATTTCAATTGAGGTGCTTGACAATAATAACTTTTATTCGAGCGTTTTATAATTACACATTATGTTTTTAACAAAAATTTTGCTTACATTTTTAATAATTACCATTTCCTTGAATGAATGTATGTAACGAAGTAAATTATACCGGATCTAACAGGCAGACAGACCAAATCTGACATCCCGATACATAAATAATACCGAAATTAAATTTATTACTTCATACTAAAAATAATTATACCATAACAATGAAATAAAAAAATAATAATAATAATAAACTAAAACCTAAACTAATAACTTAAATACATTATTAAAAGAAGTCCCTTTAGGCAAGGTACCGAAGATACTGGCAGCGTTCCCCCTTTGGATGGCTAGACTAATTCTTTGTCCAAGGTAGCTGCCAGCTCTTCGGTCTCCGGTGATGTGAATAATACTAAAAATCTACTCGGCATGTCCAAAAAAAACTAAAGCTAAACAGAAAACAATTTAAAAGTTTATAACAGTTCAACTGCTACTTTTCTACCTTCAGTGGAGTAATATCTCAAAACTTTATGACAGCTCAATTGAAGCACCTGCCCCACCAAGGCTCACAGCTCTCGGACTCTAATATCATTGAGTCGAACATACAACTGAGACTGTATAACTTTCTCGGATTGGTTCAGTGTACCACGCTAGGTAACAAGTTTATGTTTGTCTGTGGGTACAGTCAGCGACAAAAGTCACTGAACAATTACACATTTTTGGATTCTCTTAACCATCACAAACAGCTTCGACCCCATCATCACTTGACATCTGATGTGTAATGCTATAATCAAACGCTACATTATAATGTTTAAGAAAAAAACAACAACATTACTGATCCTATACGCCTTTGGAACATCAAGTATGATCAGCTACTTTTGTCGCTGACTGTACAACGGGTGAAATGATTCTACGTGACATATAGGGGCACCTTGTCGGGAGGATTACGAGTATGGTTGAAAGTGGCGCCTTGATTAGGAGCTGGCTCTCAAGTGAGGTTGCCGGAACGCAACGATAGGTGCTTGGCGACTACGGTAGCTAGCTAGGCGAGCACTAGAGAATGTCCAACCATCAAGTCAAGGTTTTATCAAGATGTTTTCCTTCACCAAAAGCTCTAGTTCTTTACAGGATCCAAACCTACAGGATGCAAGTTGACTTCACTACCATCATCTCTTTAAACTAAAGTTGTTCCTAAAGAGACCTTGCTACTCTTACTTATTCAATATGATAGATGTATTTGATATTTTTTTAGTAATCATAGCACTAAAAATAAAGCTCTAGATTTTAATGCAAAATTAACAACTTCGATGCATGCAGCCGATTAAAAAAGGCGCACATAATTATTTGAATAAGTGGGTATATCCCATTGTGTTCAATTAAGTTTTGACGACCGATGTGGCGCAATGGGCGGATAGCCGACTGTGAAGCGTGAGGTCTCGGGTTCGATTCCCGCTACAGAACAAATATTTGTGCATTGAAAAAAAAAAGCGCAAGTATTTGTTCTGTGTCTGGGTGTTGTGGATCCCCGATCCTCGTAGTTCCTGATACCCTAGATACAGGGAAACCAGGGATAGGGGTCAGATCCTTGTGATTGTGCGGGCATTACTATAAAAAAAAGTGCTAACATAATCTTGAATGAAGTACAAACCATACCTATGTCTTTTAAAGGAAAAAGACTTCTTCAGGAAACAACTCTTTTACAAACTTTAAAAACGAAACTGCTAGTTGTTTAAAAGATCTCTAAGGTGAATAACTCTACGTAACATCTCCGGGGAGTATCCAAGTAGTATATTCCAAGCACACCTCATTTCTATCTCGCTAACGACCGTTGTTTCTAATGCAATAGCTGTGTACTAATTGCAACTCGCAAAGTCAAATGTGCTAATTGAACTAGGCGGTGCAAGTTGCGAGCGACAGTCGCGTTTCATTGATTACTTGAGTTTCAGCTCGGCCGCTATCGCTTCTAACCACTAAAGCATTTTGCGTTGCCAGCAATTTGCTTTGCAGATATTCAAACTCTTAGGGGTATTTTTAACCCCCGATGCAAAAAGAGGGGTGTTATAAGTTTGACGTGTCTGTCTGCCTGTCTGTGACACCGTAGCTCGCGAACGGATGAAGCGATTTCCATTTAGTTTTTTTTTTAATATGAAAAGTGAGTTACGGGTGAGTGTTTTTAGCTATGTTTGATAAAAATCGGACTAAGATGTCGGGGGTTTTTTAAATTTTAAATTTATGATTCATAGGTATTGTACAAAGACTAAGGTCTTTCTTAAGGCTCATGCTTTTTAGGCTTTTCAATGAAAAAAGACTTTGTGGATTTACTATCGCTTAAAATGGTGATGAAACCGGCATGTCCAAGAACCACAACATTCAAGGGCACGCGACATCTACCAACCCGCACTGGGCCAGCGTGGTAGATTACAGTTCACACTTTCTATCTGAGAGGAGGCCTACAGCAAATTTGACAGGCTAATGTAATATCCGCGCAATCACTGCGACGCCATCGCCCATATATTGCACCACCAATGCAAGTAAGTTGACGAGTTAACGTTAATAGAACACCTTGGGGACCTCTTCACTTGCATACTAAATGTACTAAATGCTGAGAGTGACTGGAGAGTAAAATGTTCTGCAATGAATATAATAAACATTCACTATGTTTTTACGTTCGGAGTCTGTTTATTAACATATTCTTTGTACGTGTCTGGAGTAATATAAACCTGCAATGTTTTATGGAAGTAATCTAGAACATTCTAGTTTTACATAAAGGTTTCTAGAAGCCTTATTGTCAGAATTACTTCTATAAAACATTACAGATTTCAAGACTTAGTAGAACTAGAATGTTCTAGATAAAGGTTTCTAGAAGCCTATGTACCATGTCGTTGACTGTACCTACTAGTATTATGTAGAATTGAAGTTCGTTAGATTTCGTAAATTCTTTCTCTAATAAGAAACGTGTTTCGACTGGAGACCGCGTCTCGGCAAACGTAGTGTGGGACTCCCTCCGGCTATAGGTGGAGCGATGACATACGCAAAATGGATGCCAGCAGTTGGATGAGACGAGCCGAAGATCAGGCTCAGTGGCGTGCTTTGGCAGAGGCCAATGTCCAGCAGTGGACTGAAGTGGTGATGATGATGATGATGATTAAGAACCTATATATTTAGCTGCAATATCCTTGAGTGTCATATGCCATGTTTAATTCTGACAAAGTAGAATTTTCAATTAGAAATAACGATATTTGTAAAACAGGTCGGAGAAAAATGAGACAACAAGGCGAATGCAATGAAAGTATGTACTTATTAGGTATCTACGAAGCAATGAGCTTTGCAGATGGGCACTACATAATATTATATTAGGTGATTATTCATATATAAAATGAGAAGAGTTTATTCACGAAATTTGTAACTCAGTTATGCTTGTTGCAGCCAATAACACTGCAGCAATCTTAACTTCAGTGAACGTAAGTAGAAAGTTCTTAATGAAAATATGGACCGGGGATTAGGGGAATGCAATTTTCTTCGGAGAATTTAATACTTCTCATATTCTCTTCTACCTTTCCTTTCACTACGTGAGGGTTTCTAAGATTCATATTAGTTTTTTTTTTATTTAAATAAAGTCGCAGGTCTGTTTTCAAGCTCGAAGTTTCTCGAAATAAAGGATAAGTAGGAGGTAAAGTCGGGTTGACATAGGACTGACATATCCACACAGACAACTCCATACATACATACATACACAAACATACATATAGGTACACAATCACACACCCATATAAGCTATAAAATCTTGCAACATTAAAAACGCAGCTTACTTTGCCTGGTCGATCCGAACCGATTGCACAAGCAAAACAGAATAGGGGTCACTTCGATAGGTGATCGTCGCATCAAAGTGGCGTTTTCAACCTACCGTTTCGGTGCTTTTAGAGGACATGTTAAGCTTTTGATCCCGACTGTAACTGTCGCTAAGCCATGTCGTATAAGGCTTCGGGTTTGGATGGCCTGAAAACTCGCGGCAACAGGGCTGGCCACTAGCTCATATGAACTTTACGAGTATAAGGATTTTAATAGCGATGATGGCTAGTAGTGGTAGTGACGTTGGCTTGCGATCCGTAGGACGTGGGTTCGAATCCTACAATGAGCTTAAGCTTTCGGTGAAGGAAAACATCGTGATGAAACCATAGCTTGGTGGTAGGGTATTTTCTAGCACTCGCCTGGCTAGTTACCACCCTCTTGTTAAGAATCTGTCGCCAAGCACCTATCGGTCTGTTCCGGCAGCCTCACTTGAGAGCCAGTTCCCAGCCCAGGTGTGGCGTGGCGCCATCTTCGACCACATCGTCACTTAACATCAGGTGACTTGTGGTCAAACGCTACCCTGTAAATAGTAAAAAAAAAGGATAAAACAGCTTTGCCTTGCCGTTTCATCCGGTTGGATATTCCTACAGGATCTTCTTCTTCGTAGCAATAAAAATGCTAATAATATTCATGGATCACCCAGCCAGCATCTTTTTTGCCAATATGCCTGCGTTTGACTGTTATCTGCCCGGTGTCAAACGATGATGCGATCGACGGTGTATCATGTATGCCTAGAGGGTACCAGTTCACTCCTTGCCTTGTAGATTTCCAAATTATAGCGGTCGAGAAACAGACTCTACATTCACTTACTCTAAAAAAAATTATTCAGTAAAAACCCAAAATTTAATTATCTATTGATTTAGTCGGTTTCATGGTATTGAAGGGGTAAGTCACAAAGCCACAGATACAAAGTAACTGTCTCCAGCAGAAATCTGATTGCAAATCAGATTTACAAATTCCATATCCACACTACATGTACACAAGGTAGTATTCCCTTTGGCGTAAACGTCATGCGTTATCATAATTACGCCAATTGAAACCGTTCAGGCATCGATTATACGAGTGAGCGAGCGATGACCGAGTAACTCGGTCTCAATTATTATCTATCTATCCTTATTATATATCTGTCTCAGTGACATATTGACATAAAGCCTGAACTTTTAATTTTGAGGGTATATCAATGCATGTTTTTTTTTTGTAATGCGCGTACTAAGAAAAAAGTATTTGATACTAGCTTCTCCCCGCCGCGCCGCACCGTTACACCCGCGTTGTTTCGCGCGAACCTTCCCGGGTTTAAAAGTAGCCTATGTATGAATCAAGGGTATGAGCTATCTCCATTTTCACACTAATCCGTTGAACCGTTTCATCGTGAAGAAGAAACAAACATAAACACTCACTCACTCACAATATTTGTTTCATCATCATCATCAGCAGCCCGTGTACACGGCTCTTCTCATCCAACTACTGTCGGCGACTCGGCGCTAGTCGTCGCTCCACCTAGTGACTGGCACCTAGTCGCAGGGCGTTCTACGTTTGCCAAGTCGCGGTATCCACTCAAGAACACGTCTACAAATAGCTATCGGTTCTGCGGCTTATATATGTTACCAGCCGATTGCCACTTCAGCTTGCTAATTCTGTGAAGTTAGTTAGTTTGATTTGTGATTAAGGTGATGTGATTTGATGTATAATAGAATGATTACACTCTAAAGGCATGCGCACATTAGAACTGCAACACAACGCACTACTACATCTCTTTCAAACATTAAATGAACGTTGGAGACGCATGATGATGGGATGAGGTGTTAATGTTTGTCTAGAAAAGTTCTCACATCTTTATATATTTTTCACTTTAATAGGGTAGCTTTAGACTCCACGTCAGGTGGCACCATACAACGCCTGGATTGGGAACTGGCTTTCAAGTGAGGCTCATTTTAATGCCAACTTCCACTCCAACAACGCTCCGGGAATATATAGATTGCCCATGCTTCAATGATCGATTCTCACGCGCTATCACGTGCAAGCTTTAAATAGAGCTATTGTGAATAGAATAGACTGGTACATACTACATAGGGAGGTCGAGCCATTCGTGCCTGTAAAGGGTTCTGAAGTATTTTTAAAATGGGTTCAACTGAGATTTCAGGGTGACGAGCTCAGTGCAGAACTCCTGAAGTGTAAAGATCTGATGGGGACCTTTTAGAATTAAAAGCTTGATTCGTCACCACGCACCTATTGGTGTGTTCCAGCAGCCCCACTTGAGAGCCAGTTCCCAGTCCAGGTGTAGCGTGGCGCTATCTTCGACCACATCGTCATTAACATCAGGTACCCTGTAAGAAGTTTAAAACATTTAGATTTCTTTTTTTTACAAACAAAAACTCGTGCAACAAGAAACAATCATATCATAATACTTTGTACCTAAATTTAACCTAACCTACTAATGAGTGGGCGCATAGGAAACCCCGCCTGCATAACAGCGTCAGTAGTGTAGCGGTTGAGTAGGTTGATTGGCTACCACGAAAGAAGGGTAGCGGGTTCAATTCTTGCCACAGACCAAACATATGTCAGTACCATTAGTGGTAATTACAGCGTGACCTGGTCACCGTGTAGTATTACCCAAAAGTATTCTATTTTATCTGTGGTCTAGATTACAGTTAATTAAAGCTTCTTCTGATAAGTGGAAAAAGAAAGACGGTTGGTTTTCATAATCTTACGGAGCATTTACATTATTAGATTTCTTGTAAGATTGGAACCGGTAACAAAGAACCAGATCTAGATAGCTATGTAATTATGTAATAAGATTGTAAATGGATTGTCTTATTCCCTTGGGCTGTATAAGGCTGGATTTTTACCAATTTTATTTGGGAATGGAGTCTAACCATTTAATACCATTTATTGTTTAAACCTCTGTTTTGTTATCTGTCCTAAAGTCTATGCGCTGGTTTCAATAACCGATCTATCCACAGTTTTTCCTACTAGAGATATAAATTTGACATTACTTCTATGGAGCTTATGTCAAATTTCCATCTTCAGTAGGCCAAATCGTGGACAGATCGGTAATTAAATATTATTATTTCTATAACTGTCTTTCTGCTGCATAAAGGTCTATCTCATTTTTTGTCAGACGTCATGATCTCCAGCGATCTTGGACCTGATCATCCATCTTCGGAGATCTATTTTTTCTCTTGCTTTTTTTTCGATGTTCTAGTTCTAGTCTTTTATGTTATGTAATAGATTAGCAAACAAGCAGACGGTCCGCCTGATGGAAAACGGTCACCGTCGCCTATGGACATCTGCAACACCAAGGGAGTTGTCGATGCGTTGCCAACCTTTAAGAACTCTTTTCACACCCATCTTGAAGGATTGCAATCTGTAGCACAGCGGAAAGACTTGTGGGGGGAGCTCATTCCACCTTTTGCAAGTATACGGGAGAAAGGAGCGCATAAATCGCGAGGTGTGGGATTTCCAGGACTCGATAATGTGTGGATGAGCTATGTTCCGATGACGAGATGATCGGTGGTAGAACCGTGATGGAGGGATGAGATTGAATAGCTCTTCCGAGCATTCCCCATCATTCATTCATTTTTCACTGTCTATTGTCGATTGATCATCATCAGCCGGAAGAAGTCCACTTTTAAACACAGGCATGCCCTTTGAACGCCACAATGAACGGCTTTTTCATTCATCGGCTCTCCGAGAATTGCGACGTCATCGGCCATGTCTATGATTACCTTTTCTAATTAATAGTAAGTCTTCTCATTAGTAATTACACTCCCAGTGTCGACAACAGATATGGCTTGTCACTGCCATACCTACCAATTATATTTAATTGCTATCGCGATAGCTGTAACCGGCTTAATTACCGGTAGCTGAATATCACTTGTGGGTAATCAGTTATCACAGCAGTATATTACTATAAGTACCATAGGTACTGTCGGGGTCAGAATAGCAGTCTCAATAACTATAAATTTTAAATTTCAAAAACCCCTGACGTCTTGGACCGATTTTCGTGAAACATAGTTAACATAGTAAAACACACGCCTGAAACTCACCTTTCATACAAAAAACGAAGCTTTTTTTTCATCTATATAGTCCAATTTCAAAATAAATTCATAACAAATTTACCGTCGCAAACAAACAATTCTACTCTATTCTACAAATCGTAACACACGTTTTGCTAAGTGTTTTGGCAACAGCATTCCAACTTGAGTGTGGTAACTGGTACTAGTCAGGAGATCTTTAGAAATTGCTTTACAACTATGAAATTCGCTCTACAACTGCTCCACCTCTGCAAACTGCAATCTATTTCACTGAAACGCGCCGAATTTCAGACCAGATTAGTGATTCTAAACTAATTTACGTTGTGACTAGCCATCTCCCGAGAGCACCCGACCTACTATACTAAACTGTAGATGACCTCATTCAACCATTTGCGAAATTAATTAAGAAACATCGTGAG
Source organism: Opisthograptis luteolata (assembly GCA_931315375.2). NCBI lineage: Eukaryota > Metazoa > Arthropoda > Insecta > Lepidoptera > Geometridae > Opisthograptis > Opisthograptis luteolata. Next base: position 1,537,052 of record OV928043.1, read on the forward strand.
GAAACCGGCATGTCCAAGAACCACAACATTCACGTGCATGCGACATCTACCAACCCGCACTGGGCTAGCGTGGTAGAATACGGCCCATACTCTCTTTCTGGGAGACGGGCAGAGTCCCAGCAGTGGGAACGTAATGACTGCAGTTTGTGGATACATCAACTATTTATATCTGCCAACCCATGCCAAGCCAGAGCGAGGAGCTAGTATGAAGTAAATTTGTATCACAGATCTTATCACAGTAAGAGTCTGGTTAAGGTTCTGCAGGTCTACTCTCTTTCTCCGAAACGAAACTTCGTTAACGAACGAAATTTAAACGAAGTTTCGTATCTGACCCTACTCTATATCATTTGCGGACGCGCACGCGAAGTTCGTTTTCATAGACAATTTTCGTGAACGATTAGAATGAACAATGTTAATAACCGACTAAGTTAAGGTGTATAAAATAACAAACGGTGTTTATAGTAACGTATGACAACCAAACTTATCCGTATTAACACAGTGCTGTCAATATGTCAGTCGTCACGTCTTGTGAATTATTTGTTTACATTTCAAAAAAGTTCGAATTGTTTTATGTTTTTCTCTCAAGCTCAAGTGTAAGACGTAGTGATTATTTCCTCTGGCTCAAGTGAAGTGATAATAAAATAATAATGTTTCAAGGGCTTTTTTCTATAACTACGTCGCAAACGCGATACATATTCCATAATAACAAAGTTTCAATTTCAAGTCTTCATTTGGGTGTGTTTCGCTATAAATAAATACTTGTCGTGTCGTTAGGTTTTAGATTTAGAAAGAGTGTAAGTATTATTATATGTTTTGCACGTAAAAGTAAAGTTTTCTTCGTAGTAACAGGGTATCTCTAATGTGTTTTTACCACATCTTTTCAGTGTAAAATGGCTCCACATACGGGTTCGGCTACTCCTGAACAAATTGATACACTCTCAATTTCCTAGAAGAACATAGGAATCTTGCTCGCGGGAGATTGAGAAGTCTAGAAGGAAAAGTCCAGGCAAAAAGCAGTTCAGAAGACAGTGCAGTCGCAAAAGGTAATTTGTAGTAATATCATCAAATCGTTGCTCAGTAGGTAGTGGTCAGTGACCCTGACTTATGATCCCGATTCCCGGCCCGGGCAAACATATTATTATGTGTTATGAATATAGGTCTTTATTCTCGGGTCTCGGGAAAACATATATGGATTTCTGAAAACACGAAGGTCTTACCACTAAACTACAGAGATTAAAATGACAAAAATACTGTATATTGCAAAAAAAAATGTGGTTAATTATTTACTGCAATGTAACATAACGGAATTTATTGGAATGTTTTGCAGCCTCACAATCAACACACCCCAGAAGAACACAATCTGCTGCTGGCTATGATATCAGAAGCAGACTGTAGCAGTATGAAGATAGACGTGTATTAGAGAGAGAGACAGTGAGGAATACCGAGCTCGCAGGCAAGGGTTGCCTTGGAGGAGATGTGTGATATGAAAACAATATTTAAATTGTTCAAGTCACTGACTTATAGGCATTTTTTTATATAGGCATTAGCATAAGTATTTAACTTTAAGAAATTTTATTTATTTTAAATTTTATTAGCATATCAGTGAATTAATTATTTACAAATAAAAATAGAAGAGTACTAAACATTTTAAAATATCCACAAACGGGTACCCAAACTTAACCTTTTACTTTAAGTAATATTTTTGAAATAAATTTATTTTAGAATAAATTGATTTGATTTTTATTTTTTTTGTTCTTGATACTATATATTTTACTTACAAATTCTCCCATAGACTGAAGTCCAATAACATGTATTGAAATAATTAATAAATACCTATCTAAATCACTAACTTCTTTTTATATTTCTTGCCATCTAATAAACATCTAGGTATAACTAAAACACTAGGTCTAGGTCATCTAAGTTTATAGATATTGTAACATTATGTAGGTGAAAAATAAAACAACTAATTTTATGCCATTTGCCCGGCACTATTTCCTTGCACAACTCCTCGAATAATTCCCGACTAAGTCTGTAATTTCCTACTCTGGATCGGGAATATAATATTCTAAACGTGAAAGTTTGTGAGTATGGATGGATGGATTGATGTTTGTTACTCTTTCACGCAAAAACTACTGAACGGATACGAATGAAATTTGGAATAAACAATGGAGATAGCTTATACCCTTGATTAAAAGCTGTCTCGTAGCCATTTTAATATATTTTATAACAAAATTGACCAAAACGAACAACTAACGAAAATGAAAAGGTAACACTTTTGGTTTCGTCAATTTGAGGTTAAAATTCCGAACAATCATCTGTCAAACTTCAATTTTCGTTCGTAACTAAATTGCATTAGAGTAGGCTTAGAGAATTTAAACGTCAAACTAATTTCGTTTCTACGAAGTTTCAACGAAGTTTCGAATCGAATGGAACCGTGGTAGGAAATGAACGAAATTTCGATCGAAATTTCGTTGTTCGTTGAATTAGAGTAGGCCTGCTGATTCTGAGACATATATGCCCAGTAATGTCAATGCTTACATTGGCCTTCACATTGTAATGCTTGCTTGCAAGAATTGCCTATTAAAGCTACTGCTTTCCAGAATAATATTTGTCATTTCTTTAATGCATCGTCTGCAATAAAATCACAATACAAAACCGCATATTCTAAAAGGTTCGTTCTGAATATGGCAATGCGAATATGCTATTGTATACGCATGCAAGGGGCAGGAAGCTTCGGTCCTTATAGGGGATTGCAGTGCCGATTGCGGAATATAAAACTGCCTTTATGTCAGGTCAATGACATTTATCTTGGCATAGGTATATTTGAAGCGATGATAGCTCAGTATTATCATCTGTTTGAATACATCGTAATATAATCCTAGCTTAAGTCCTAATCTAAGTCAGCTTGGTGGTTGGGTATTTTTCCTAGAACTTGCCTGAAGTTAAGAATATGTCGCCAAGCCTCTATTATTTGTTCCCTGGCAGCCTCCCTTGAGAGACGGAACCCGATGCAGGCGTGGGTAGCGTTGAAGCGATGATGGCTCAGTGGTAGTGACGTCGGCTTGCGATCCGTAGGACGTGGGTTCGAATCCTACAATGAGCTTGAGCTTTCGGTGAAGGAAAACATCGTGATGAAACCGTAGCTTGGTGGTAGGGTATTTTCTAGTACTCGCCTGGCTAGCTACCACCCTCTTGTTAAGAATCTGTCGCCAAGCACCTATCGGTGTGTTCCGGCAGCCTCACTTGAGAGCCAGTTCCCAGTCCAGGTGTAGCGTGGCGCCATCTTCGACCACATCGTCACTTAACATCAGGTGACTTGTGGTCAAACGCTACCCTGTAAATAGTAAAAAAAAAAAATAGTAAAAAAAAAAAAAAACGCCACCTTTGACCACACCAACAAAGTGAGATGTAATAAAATCGTTTTTTGTTTTCCAAGCAGCGACTGATTTTCAAACTGGTCTGTTTGTACCACAACTTAATAGTAAAATAAGGTCTCCAAAGTCCGTGGTTTGTACTTTAATACGTCTAGAAACCACAAGGTTTTAAGTTTAATGTGGTTTGGGTAACATAAGGGCTGACCAAAATAGCACAAGCGATAAAACATAGTGAGTAATAATCATTCCATGGCGCCAATATAATTCTACACTCAAGCAGGAAATTTGGTGCCTTATTAGGTTGTCCCTTATTAGGTAGGCCCTTGGCAATGCCAATAACTTATGTAAGGCTATCTTTATACAATACCGGTTCCGTGACATCAGATTTTGCGTAGATGCTTAACGTTTAACGTTCCCTCTGCTTGGAATCACGCCCACTCTGAACCAGAGGGAGAGAACTGTGCCTAATTTATGTGACCGTAAGTCATCTGATGGTAAGCGACGAAGTGGTCGAAGGTGGCGCTACGCTATACAAGCCTTAACTAGTGGAAACTGACTCTCACGTGAGGCTGTCGTAACCGATAGGTGCTTATCGACAGATTCTTAACATGATAGCAGTTGCTAGCCAGGCGCGCACCAGAAAATGCCTTGTCACGCGAAACTATGGTTTCACTTTGATGTTTTCCTTCACGGAAACCTCAAGCACATTGCAGTATTCTAACCCACAACGTAAAGTTAGTAAGTCAACAATAGCCAGTTGGTTGATTAAAAAAAACTTATCCTCCTCCCCAAATACTCCATCGTAAACGCCAATCACAAGCTAATTGATAAATCAGCACTTAACCAATTTGAGTCATTAGTGCGGTCTGATAGTCGGCCCACACCGCAAATGGGAGGACTTGTAACTCTACACTACCCCTTTACGCCCACTGTGTAAGTAAATGGCATGTAATAAAGTGTAAAATTAGTCACATGAGACGAAATATACAGAGGAGCGAGGGCGTGACGAGATATCTCCACAATTTCAAGTGCCTTTTTGAGTGATAATGATAGGATTCAAACGACCGCGTACCTAATGGGAGTTAAAAACTCTACGTCCCGACTTCACTGGCGGTTTCCTTATTATCTTTATGCAAGCAGATGACTATGACGTCATCTAATTCTGTGTCATTTTTCGACTAAACTATCACAGCTAGCATAGCACTGTAGGAAGTGAATGAAGAAGTTGCTGATCTAGATAATCATTTAACTAAAGAAGGTCAATGTTGAACGATACATTTGAGCCATGGTGACTCAGTGGTAGTAACGTCGCGTCGGCTTGCAATCCGTAGGTACAATGAGCTTGAGCTTTCGGTGAAGGAAAATATCGTGATGAAACCATAGCTTGGTGGTAGGAGATTTTCAAGTGCTTACCCTCAAGTTAAGAATCTGTCACCAAGCACATTTCGGTGTGTTCCCGCAACCGCACTTGAGAGCCAGTTACCTGCCCGGGTGTAGCATGGCGCCACCTTCGACCACATCGTCAATAAACATCAGGTGATTTGGGCCAAACGCTACCCTTTAAGAAGTAAAAAAAATATTGAGATCATTTCATTTGAATTCCCTTGGTAAGTGTCCATTACTTATCCAGTTACGTTTATATGTATATAACTCATCTTATGTCATTAATTCTGAAGATCACGTCTCCGCCCTACACCAAACAACTTATTTATCCAAAGTGGGCTATTCGATGGTTAATGCAAAACATTATTTATGGCAAAACTTTCGACCCTCCAATGATTTATGCGAGCTTATGTATCGTTATACTTGTGATGTTTAGACCGATGCTTTGGAGATATTTTAAGAAAGATACAAGAGAAAATATATAGTTTAAAAAACTAAAAAAACACTTTAAAAACGCACTGAAAAATATAAAATAATTAAATTGACTTGTATTAGTTACGATATAATGGTTAATTCAAAAAGTGTGGAGCGCTTTTTGGTTGTGTGTGTTTTTATTTACCCAGTAAGAGAGAGATCGAGAGAGAAACTGATAGATCATACGATAAAATTACTACACTATTAGGAATTTGAAATGTCGCTATGGAAATCTAGATTTCTCACTTCAATTCTCGGCTCGTTTCTTTGCAAGTTAAAGCCTCCGCACACGGTGTCGTAGCGTAAGAGCATCGTAAGGTGCCGCGTAGTACGAGATCAATACGAGCATCAATACCGCAGACAAAGCGGCGTTGTAGAGAAGCGTATGCCGCAACGCTTCGTCTGCGGACTTGTTTGAAGATGTACTCGTATCGCTCTCGTACTACGCGCGTCTTACGATACGCTTACGCCGTGTGCGGAGGGGGTTAGCTTGCCTTAAATAAATATTTATAGGTACATCAGCAATATCCTCAATTTCCTCAATGTCATCTCATGGGAAGTAACAAGCAACGAAACGTGACTCATAAAACTTTTTCTTCGAGCAAGCTTCGTGATATACATTTTACATTATAACACGCCTCGCCTCCACCAAGTTTATTTTAATTTCATATCAACTTCCAAATAACATTGCCTTCTAAGGCGAAATTAATGAACATTTTACGGTTCGTCATTTTATTGTTGGAGACGAAAATTTCCAATATTATCCGACTTTGCTTTTGATCTCGAAAGTATGAGGGGATTCACCTCAGCAGTCCTACATTATTAGTCTAGCCCAGTCCTGCTCAATATACGGCCCGCGGTGTGTTGAGCTGGTATTGCATAAGTTCATGGTTCGAACTAAAAGTTTTGCTCGACGTTAGATCCAGGTGATGTACATGACTGATATACTACCATGGTCAATAATATTAGAATTAGGTTTTGAAACTGGATAAATACCATACATTTGTTTTAGTTGACGATATTTCGGCACTGTTGCAAGCGCCATAATCACATGGTGCACAATTATCCCGTTTCGGAACCTAATTCTGCAGCAGCTATATTCTTTCTATTCTTACTAATATTATAAAGCTGCAGAGTTTGTTTGTTTGTTTGTTTGTTTGTTTGTTTGAACGCGCTAATCTCAGGAACTACTGGTCCGATTTGAAAAATTCTTTCAGTGTTGGATAGCCCATTTATTGAGGAAGGCTATAGGCTATATTTTATTTCCAAAAAAATTAGGGATCTGTAATAAAATTGCTATTTTGCAACCCAAGGTGTGAAATCGAAAATCTATTTTTGCGTGCGCTGCAAAAACTATTGACACTAGAACAAAGCAATGTATCACGGGTTTGTAGGTCCCATTAAGATCTACAAAAAAGTCCGCGAGAGCATATGTCTAACTATTATAGTTATGCCGCAATAAGTGTTTTTTTTATTTTAAAAATTTAATTTTAATGCCGCCGCTAGAAAAGGCTCTTTATTTGTATCTTGGTATGAATCTTTATCAAAATAAATTACTTCTCATTCAAAACTGCTTCAATCCCTTCATATAGCTTTTTGAATTATTCAATTCGGACATTCCATTCGAAAGATATCACGAGTTTAAAAATGTAAGTAGTAGTAGAAAAATAAACCCGCTGCACCGCAGTGCCGCGGGAAACGCGGTGAGGTGAGGGGGGACCGAAGGCGGGTGAACATTCTATGAAATAGGTAAACTGCGGTCGCAATTTGCGAACCAGGAAGACCTTTAGCGGCGCGGTTCAAACGCGCGCAGGATAATGGATACAGCAGGTAACGCGGTGAGGGGCACCGAAGTGCGGGAATAAGTTTGGAGTATAGGAATATATACGCTTTCGCGCCTAAACTACTGAACCGATTTAAATGAAATTTGGTATAGAGATAATTTGAGCCCCGGGGAAGGACATGGGATACTTTTTATGGCGATAAACTGTAGCCCACGCGGGTGAAACCGCAGGGAACAGCTAGTATATTCTATTCTTCCTCCTCAATCTTCCAACTATTCTATTTACACGATCCCGTCACCCTTTGAAAGCCTCGCAGGCGATAAAGAAATTTAGTTTGCTGTTTGGTCCGTCATTTGAAAAGGTTGGTATGGCTGATCTAGTCTGTATTCACTATTCACTACGAGACTCAATTTCAACCAAACCTTTGTATACTTACTACCTCTCTACTCACTCCTCTAATACTTACCTCCAACGTTTTCTTTGTATTGGTTTTCTTTTCTTCTTACATTTAATTTTGTTCTAGTGCAAATAGGTATTTGGGACCATCCACACGATGTTTATCTTATCTATTCTTATACTCCTTTGCAATGCAAACTTCTACATAAGCAATGGTCCTGGACCGTTCGCAGCTTCGTGTGGCTGATCCCTTATTCGGTCGTTTTCTTAGAAAAGTTGGATCTGTAAACCTATTTTGGTTCGCTCTGGTTCGTTTTTCCGAAATTGTCTTTTGCCTGTGAAATTGTCTGACGTGTCATGATTTCGATTAGCATTTAAATTACGATTTTTATGACAAACTCTCTTTGAAAATGATTGTTAAAGATACTGTTTGGCACCAAAAGAGCAAGACATTTTGAGAAACTGAGAGGAGATTTAACCTACGTACCTACGTACCTACTTACATGTTTTACCTCCCTTTCCCGTAATGATACTTTCTGAGTGATACTGATGATAGAGTATCACAAGCTGTCAGGTGGTTCTGCAATCGTTTTAATTTTTTATAGATGTAAAGTCAAAAACGACAACCTCATCATCAACATCATCATAATCAACCTGTTTCAGTCAACTGCTGCTCCTAAAGTATGTCACTGAGCCTGATCTTCGTCTTCTCTCACCCAACCGCTGCCAGCCATTTGATAAACCACTTAGCTTCATCATCATCATCATCATCATCATCATCATCATCAGCCTTTCACGTTCCCACTGCTGGGACTCTGGCCTTCTCTCAGAGAGAGAGTAGCTAGCTAGTAGCCACCTAGCTTAATAGCGCAGAATTTAGTTCTTCTTCAGTAGGCTTACAAAAAAGATATAGCAAGTACACTGTCAAACAAACCAAGCCAAAATAACAATAATGTTCATGTTTTCATTTTCCGTTTAAATTTTCCATCGCAGTCTTATATGGCGAGACATGCATTTTAATTATAAAATGTAATTAAAAACTGGACGTTAGAAACGTCTGGCCGTGACGACCGCTGCGCCGGCTACCACAGAATGCCAACATTTAATTTTGCGCGATCACTAGTCGACAGGGATGCAAAAAATAACCGATTTTTATATTAATCGTTTTTTTATATTTTATATTGATATATTTGATATATATAATAAATCGATTATATTACTCACTTTATTTTCTTTAACGTTTTTTGTTGACGTTTGAAAGTGATCACAATGTATCCTATTGAATAAATATATTTTTGAGTTTGAGTTTGAGTAAAAATGGTAACGTTGTTAACAAACAACTTGTTGGTTTCCTCATTATTTAATTTAAAAAAAAACCTAGGTTTTTTTCAGTTTTTAAACCAACAGATTGTTGTTTTAGCTATTACCGACTTGGTAATTTTGTTATTTTATGTACAAAAAAATTCAACTTTTTAAATAGTTACAAAAAAATCGATTATTATTTAGCTAATCGATTCTCTACAAATCGATTTATTTTAAGGAGAAAATCGATTATTTAATACTTACTCGATTTTTCCCCTTCAAGTCACATCCCACTAGCCGGTGCTTTTAGACGGCTATTTTGATTGGACGTACGTGCTTACGAAATAGCGGGTAGAACAAACATTTTAGGAATTTCAGAAGAGATTATGTGAAGCTTTTACCGTTTAAACCTGTTTAAAAAAATGTTTCGAACATATTAAAGGACTTCGGAGTATGTTTTCTATTTGCATTTCTTTTTTTTTTTTTTTACTATTTACAGGGTAGCGTTTGACCACAAGTCACCTGATGTTAAGTGACGTGTTATTTGCATTTCTGACAGTGATTTTCATATATTTACAATGAGTTTCAACAGAAACCATCTGTCAGTTGATAGACTAAAATCAGCTTTTCCGTGCTTTATTTAGGGTTGCAGATTTGTCTTTATGGTCAGTAAATCGCAGTTCGTATACATTTTAATTACCTTCGGCCTCTGTGAAATCACTGTTTCAGTTTTCACAAAGCTAAATCATTTACAAAAGAAACTTTAGTGTGTTTGCAAGTCCATTAAATACTTACTTAATTCATTTGAAACTAAATGCTAACTTTAACATATTATTGCATGGGGAGATCCGTGTAGAAGCGTGGATGAATGGTTGACCAAGATCTCTGATGAACCATCTAGTATATCTGCAGAAACTAGTTTTTCTCAAATTTTAATTTGTACAACGTTTTTGACTGCCTTTGCTTTTTTCTTTTTCCCCTGCCATTCACTTTTGGCGTTCGAATACAAATGATGATGACTCGATCAAAACTGGCGCCACGTTACTCCTGGGCTAGGAACTGACTCTCAAATGCGTGCGTATCGATAGGTGCTTGGCGAAAGATTCTTAACTTGAGGGTAGTAATATAGCTAGGCGAGCACTAGAAAATGCCCTAACACTAACCAACCTTCTTTTGCTTCCTTTTCCTCATTCAACACTAAATACATTTTATACTCGCTAAGTTAAATTTATTTTCCGCACATAAATTATTCTTCTAAATGCCTCCGTATTGCAATCCTGTGAAACCTTTATCCGGTGGATTTTCTTTAACAGATAAAGCCAGTCAGTACGCAGAAAGATATACAGAATCAGTTAAACGTAGAGACTTATTATAGTGAATCCTTTGATACTTTTTCTATGGAATTAGTACAATGCGTTTAAATAGTAAAAACTTATACTATCGTTGATAGTGAGACTATACAAGTAAGCTTTGTGAACTCATTGCTTTTTCTGTATTATGTGTTTTGTGATTTGACTTACTCACAATATTTTTTGTTTCAGGTAAGTCATGATATCTGCGAGCTGAATCGAAACGATAAGTATCAAATACTTCATCAAAAGAATCTTCCTCATCATCAGCCCATTGCGTTCCCTCTGCTGGGACTTTGCCCTTCTCTCAGAGAGTATGAGCCGAAGTCTACCACGCTGGCCCCTCTGGCCTTCTCAGACAGAGAGTGTATGAGCCGTAATCTACCACGCTGGACCAGTGCGTGTTGGTAGATGTCACATGCCCTTGAATGTTGTGGTTCTTGGACATGACGTCCTCACTTATAGAAACTTGTCAAAAGTCAAAAGTCAATTTTTATTTATTCAATAGGATACATTGTGATCACTTTAAAACGTCAAACTTAAAACTAGCTACGCCTGTTCCAACCTCCTTACGCCGGCAAAAGAACAGGCAAGAAACGCCCGGCAGGTAATTTTTTTGGCGCATTGACAATTTTTTCTTATTACTATTTGATTGAATTGGAGCAAGTTCACTAAAATCCCAAGCTTTTTTTGTCATCTAATGGTCCGATATTTTTTATTTAGCTTTACTAATAAGATTTCTCTTGTTTGGTTGTACACATTGGGATATGGGAACATGAATATTAATGAGTTGCGGGATCACAACCAAAGCAGACCAGACCCCACAAGCATCGCATTTCTTAATAAGCTGGCTCTATAAGTTACGTGGCCATTAAACCTGATGCTACCACTAATACCAGGTTTTGTGGATACCATTATATCACCCCAATCATAAATGCATTAAAACGTAACGCGCCCACAATCCCATCAATCCAACTAAGCAAATAACCAAAGTAAACCTGTTACGTTTACGCGTGATCATCAAAAAGTTCATCAAAGTGATGAGTTGGTTTATGGCGCCCAACGTGGGCGTTAATGTTAGCAATTCATATATGCCGCCTTGTGTCGCTAGGTTATTAAACTGATAATGTGTGTATTATGTAACTAGAACCGTGTATGAAATAAATTGGCTTAGCTTGTACTTGAACCACAGTAATGGCTTGAACAATCTGCTTCCTTCGCAACGCCGCGGCGGGTTAAGCTGAAGTTACTTTAGATAGAATGGTAGTGAGAAGTTTATATCGTTTTGAAACATTTGTATTTGTATTTGTATTTCTTTATTGTAACAAGAACGGCATGCCATTTACACTCATTACACAATTAATCAATAATATCATAGAAAACATTAGTCATCACACAAAATAAGTCAAAAACAAAAAAAGTAGGTACAATATTTGGAAAAATTAAAGACGTGCACAATAATCTAAACATATAGCCAAAACTGTGTGTTTAAAACATAGCTTAATGAATAAACGAGGTTCTGTGGCGCCTATTTCTACGGGCAGAATATCATTTTGATTATATAACGATGATGGCTCAGTGGTAGTGACGTCGGCTTGCGATCCGTAGGACGTGGGTTCAAATCCTACAATGAGCTTGAGCTTTCGGTGAAGGAAAAACATCGTGATGAAACCATAGCTTGGTGGTAGGGTATTTTCTAGTACTCGTCTGGCTAGCTACCACCCTCTTGTTAAGAATGTGTCGCTAAGCACCTATCGGTGTATTCCGGCAGCCTCACTTGAGAGCCAGTTCCCAGTCCAGGTGTAGCGTGGCGCCATCTTCGACCACATTGTCACTTAACATCAGGTGACTTGTGGTCAAACGCTACCCTGTAAATAGTAAAAAAAAAATGATTATGATAAAGTCTCAAAAGAAACCTACTGGGTGAGTGAGTAATGTTTGACCAAATGAAATTGAAATTGGTCAAATGTTTGCATAAAGTTAGGTATACCAGTTCATACTTACCATGATATTGTGCTGCTAGACACTGAATGAAAGAAATAGGCACTCGTGCTGACTCAGTTTGAATGACCTAGATAGAAAAATCACTTGGGAGCCAGTTCTCAATCTAACATTAGATGTGACGTGGTCAAACGCAACCTATTTAAGTTAAAAAAAATATCATTTTTTTGCATGTAGTTTAATGAGTTATCGTAATTTGATAATCGACAAAAAAATTAACATACCTAACTTAGCAAATAACATTTTTTTTTATTTAATAAACAAACCAAACCTGTTGTGACTCAAAAAGGTCATTAAAGTGAGGAGTCGTTTAATGGCGCCCAACACGGGGCGCTAATGCAACCAATTCATACCTGCCATCTTGAGTCGCTAGGTTATTAAACTCAATATTGTCGTTATTATGATTAAAATCACCTGTTTGGGTAAATTTGAGATTAATAAGGCGAGTGTTCACTAACACTTTATTTTTTTTAATTTAAATAAATATCGGGGGACCATTGCACACACATTGATCTAGCCCTAAATTAAGCTCGATACTTGTGTTATGGGTACTATACAACGATATACATACTTATATATAGAGAAATAAATACTTAAATACAGATAGAAATATCCAAGACTCAGGAAAAAATATTCGTGCTTATCACACATATATTTGCCCTTACCGGGATTCGAACCCGGGGCCGCTAGCTTCGAAGGCAGGGTTACTACCAACTCTGCTATAGCGTCGTCGTCACATTCAATCATGGTTGGCAGAGAAAATGTGGTTAAACTACGAATTCCGTTAACCATCAAATAACCTTATAACCACGGGCTGAATGTTAGGAAATTGTTAAATTCCCCATACGAATATTATGTTATCGATAAGGCGTTATTGAGGGAAACTGTGAATTTTGGTAGACGGTAACATTGTGACTGTAAGAGATTCGATTTAACTTGATATCGATTATTTTTAATGTTTTATTATTCACCTGTGAAGGTGGTAAGAAATGTTAAAAGAAAAGAGTTTTAAAAATCTACGTAATCTACGTTGTATCGTATTTGACTCTTTTTTTAGTTTAAGCAATCATAAAACATGAAACAAAAACTTTAATTTGCTCATAATAAAAAGCTTTTTTTATCTGGAACAGAAATAGGAACTAAAACAAATCCGTATTTATAAAACAAAGACGGTATTTACAGTTGAGAAGTTTATTCACGAAATTCTGGCGCTCCATTGAAAGGTCCTGCATTGTGTCGATGGAATTTCAAACCTTTGGACGCTACGCGCCATTAGATTCGGCTCTCAATGGGAAAATATAAGCCAGGAGCCACCGGCCATTCTCGGAGAGTTCCATCAAAAACAAAACAACTCTAAAAGTATTTAATTTAAAAATCACTGATTATTAAGCTAGGGAATGTTTGGGATTGTGTGGGCGTTATTATTGATAATAACAGATAGAAAATAATTGTTCGGTAGCTGAGAACCCGTGACATTCCGTGTCGTAGTCACTACCTATTGCACAACGTCGTCGTCATTTGATTAATTAAATAATTCTCTTGTCAGTTATCAATTAATCACGTGCCATGCTTCAAACACACGTAGTCCGAATGAGCAATAGCTCTCGGCCTATAACAGCGAAGGGGATAAAATTGCTCGATAGAGTTGAGCTCTAACGTCCGAGTGAAAAATTGACGCACTTTTCCCCTCCGTGGACCTATGCAATGATTGCTGAATGGACGACAGATTACAGATTTGAAATAGTAGACCGTATTTATAAAAGAAGTGGAATGAAAAGTACAACCCCGGGTGTTTAAGTCAAGAGTCCATAGTATTTGCTACCTTCGAACACATCGTCGCTAACGATTGAGTCAAAAAATTGACGTAATTATCCCCTCCGTAGACCGATGCAATAATTGCTGAATGGATGACAGATTATAGATTTGAAATAGTAGACCGTATAATTATAAAAGGAGTGGAATGCACTACCATGGTCGATTTTTTCTAAAAAGTACAACCATAGGAACACGATCTCTGCGTTGTGAGGTCTTACAAGCCACATGCGTGACTTCGCACAGGTGCGACAGTCAAAATCGTGTTCTCTCACTCTGTGGGGGCGACTATGTTTACATTTTTATGAGTATGACAGAGACAAATATTAAAATGACACTTCAATTTCAAGCTATATTTGAGGTGCTTTTTAGAAACACCAGTTGTGAGGCCGAGAAGGTTACATACGCACTGCAAAGAAGTTCAACCTTGCCTCGAAAAGACCCCATACGCACTGGCTGAAAGTCCATGAAAAATGGCTTCGTGCTACACCTTCGACCATATCGTCACGTCACCAACGACCGAGTGAAAAATTGACGTACTTTTCCCCTCCGTAGACGTCTGTAATGACTAATGATTTCTGAATGGACGACAGATTATAGATTTGAAATAGTAGACCGTATATAAAAGGATTGGGACGCCTTGCCATGGTCGATGTTTCCTGAAAAGTACAACACGAAGTGTTCAAATCAAGAGTAAATAGGTATTTACTGCATAATCGTGCTATACCTTCGACCACATCTACACTTTCCATCGAGTGAGAAGGATTGGGAAGACAATACGATACTTTTTATCGTGATAAACTACATTTAATTTCACATTTATCACAAATGTATAACCATCAAATCAATGTCCTATCTGAACGTAATTTTTCCTCTTCTTTGACGTCATTCCTTGCCATTCCGCTAGGAAACGCCTCGTCATTAGATTGATGATCCAGAAATCGTTATATAATAGAAAACCTTCCTACATTTATTTATTTCACGTGTGATTGATACACATAACTTTAGGTAGAACTAGCTATGCCCGACGGACGGACCTGCCTTGAGATTCTTACAGGGTTTTTGTCGCTAAAACATAGCCTATGGCACTCAGGGATAGTGTAGCCTTCTATGTATTTTCGGCGAAATATCAGTCACACAAATACATCCCATCTGAATTAATATATAGACCAGATTTTCTCTTCAATTGTCTATTGAAACCTTTTTGTAAATTTTGTATTCTTAAACACGCAGGGAATCTAGAAAATACAATCACATTGTAATTTGCCACACCCACACTCCTAACCCTTGTAAAAACAGTTTTCTCTCAAAAATAAAACTCACGGCCTCACCACAAAATAGATCGACCAGCGGGAAAAAAACGGATGTTTAAATAAATAGGTAAAGGATACCTCGCCGAAACACTTTGGCAAATAGATCAAAACAGACGTGCTCGGAATTTTGAACACGTGCGCTGCAAAAAGCGACCATATCGTAATATCTCACTTCCTTTTTCCTGTATTCATTGGGTAAGGAAAGTTTGGGAAGCAATGATACAAGTTCTATCTTCATAGTTGAAATTGGTGGCTATTTGCTTGGAAGAACACTTAGAATCTAATAGGATACGCTTCTTACCCTAAGTTTTTTTTTAAATAGATTGTTAAACAAGCAGAACATCCGCCTCCTATGGATATTTGCAATACTAGGGACGTTGCCGACGCTTTGCCGAACTATTGTTACACCCGTCTTGAAATTACTCATCATCTTGGAAAATGATCTAAAGAGCTAATCAATCCCATCCCGCCATAGCAGTTCTATCACTGATCATCTAATCATTTAATTAAAGCATCCACAGAATCCACACACAATCGAGCTTTGGTAATCAAAATGTGGAACAAGCTCCCTCCTAAAGCTAATTAAAAAATATCGGACCATTAGATGACAAAAAAAAAGCTTGGGATTTTAGTGAACTTGCTCCAATTCAATCACTTAGTAATAAGAATAAAATTGTCAATGTGATCGCGCCAAAAAAATTACCTGCCGGGCGTTTCTTGCCTGTTCTTTTGCCGGCGTAAGGAGGTTGGAACAGGCGTAGCTAGTTTTAAGTTTGGCGTTTTAAAGTGATCACAATGTATCCTATTGAATAAATAAAAATTGACTATTGGCTCCATAAATCTTTCAGCATTGCTACGGATTGTAAAAATAATTCTTGAGAGGTCGGCAACACTCTTAGTGTTGCAAATGTTCATAGATGACAGTGACTGTTTACCATAAGGCAGGCCGTCTGCTTGCTTGATAAAAACTCGAGTAAATTATTTAAACATACAAAGACAAATCCACAACATATTACAGCTACATCTTTCTACCTGCAGTCTGCACTAAAGAGCTTTACTGACACAATATTTCGATCCGACCGTCAAAACGGCATCGCACGCGCGCATCATTAAAACTCAACGTACGCTAGAGACGGACAAAGATGTAGAGCAGGAAGTGAACTATTAAATTAATGCAAAAGTGTAATAGAAACTTGGGTATTTCAAGAACTTTCTTATTAAATTTCTGCTCTAGATCCAAGTAAGTATTAAAGTATGAGTGTAAGTTTTGCGCGTGAAGAAAGGCCAGATAGAGCAGTAAACTGATCTATTGTTTACCATAATATATTGTTATGTGGTACCTGATCCCTATAACAGTCCCTTACAACCCTTATTTATGAACTGCAACAGTTCAAAATCCTGCACTCTGCGCTCACCTTGAAATATTAGAAAAAAAATCTCATTATGCCCTGTAATTTCTTCTGGAAATATTACCCTTCAATCCGGAACATAGTCAGGTTTGGACAGTAATGCTTGCTGCAGTTGATATTTGGATATGGTGTGGTACTTCCTCAAGCGGACTCTGCAATAGGGACCTTGGCACTATATGTTGGCAGAAACCAGAAAACTGTCTGTGATGTTAGCTCGCTCCTCAATCCAGTTTATTTATATCAGTGTACAAATCGAGCAGCGTTGTCACCATACCATGCAATATGCATAACAATAATGAGTCTTGCTTGACATCCCCCATTCCCCCGTACATCATTCCTTATTTCAATGGAAAAAAGTTCATTATGGCACAACTTTTTGATGAAGTTTTATTGATATCACCATGATGTCATAAATTCCATGTCATAGGGTGCATAATAGCGTGATTTCCGCAGTTCCATTGTTTAGTTTTTGTCTGGTACCTATTATGCAGCGATAATGTGGAATTGTGATGGACGCTTTCTGGTTTAATGATGAACAGTTGAATTGTGGAGGTTTGCCGATGAATTAAGTACCGATGATATACTCGTAGACTTGATGGTGTTATCATCTCATTAAAGACTTGTCATATTTGCTACTGAAATGAAGAGAAAATAATTAGTTTAGGAAAAAGAATAGATGAGAACTGGACCTTAGCCAAAATTTAACCACAATCGAGATAAGATTAAGGCTGTTAAAAATTCCAGTGGGGAGAAATAGATACATACAACAAAAAAGTACACATTTCTATGGATATTTGAAACAAAACTCACAAAAATAATCTAAAAAGAACAGTTAACAAATTGCTGGAACTGTTCTATTATAAACCTTTCAACGAACCCGTACCTCCAATTCCTATTACGATGAATATCACACGTTCCCATTCAACCATCACAGCCTATTCAGGCACCGACTATTTCAAATATGACCCAAATACGGACGGACATTCAATGGGACATCAACGGGAGAAAATCCCATAAAGGGACAAAGTACTGCTTTTGCATCCAACACCTTCAAATACCAACTGTAATTCCTAGTGGTAGGGTTTAGTTTTGAAGTTGCGATCGAGGGTCCAGTTGCTTTGATATACTGAAAGAGGCAAAGGGAAAACAATTTTTAAATATCACGGCTTGTGTCTCTGCAGGATCGGATTAGGGCAGTGCTGACGTAGATTTTACGGTAGGGTTTTTGGTTGCCCTTAAATTGCAGTGTGAGCCGTTTTTGATAAGGTATACGGCAAATGGCAACATAAGCTATGTATGGCGAGATGTTTCGTTGAGTCCAATAAAATGTTACGGCGTGTAATTAGGAGGTGCGTTATTTGATCCTCGCATTACGTTGTGAAGTACACGGACGGTTTATGTGTTATGGTGGATATTATGAGGGTTGAGATTAGAGAATGGAGTGTTTCTTTCAAAGAATAGCCGTGCCCACTTTTATCGCGTGAAGTCGTTTTTGGTGTGTTTCAAAAGAGGAAATAAGTACTTGTATGTTTAGAGTAATGGTAAATTACCTGCCGGGCGTTTCTTGCCTGTTCTTTTGCCGGCGTAAGGCGTTGGAACAGGCGTAGCTAGTCTTAATTTTGACGTTTTAAAATGATCATATTATGTATCTTATTAAATGAATAATTTTGAAGTTTTGGTGGGCTTAAATTTGCAGATGTGGATTCAGCTTGGTTCAAATTCCAAACACAGCGTTATCTATGCAAGCATGCTAAAGAATAGATTTCTTCGCGTGATTAAAAGCCTTTAAAAGGGCAGTTCATAGCAAAGAAGTATGAATATTGTATTATTACTTAGACAATCCCCACACAATGTTGAAAGCAATGAATACATGCTCCTGAAGGCAGGCTACAATATTCATGCAAGGCAACCGCAACCGCCGTCGGAGCAAAATGAAAAATTCGATAGACCGGCAAGCAATTTGTACGTCTGCGCTAGTATTGTACTTCGTAGGTCATTAGAGACGTCGCTCTAAACTAGTTCAACTATACTTGTGAACTAGTTCATTATGAGTTAGAAATGTTTGCTTCTTTTCCGGGCGGAGAAATATCGATACGTTCATTTATTGTAATAAATCATTGTGATTAATCTATTTTAAGTACTGATTCGGATCGTGGACAATCGGATTTAATGGCAACGACTTTATCATGTGTCGTTTATTCCCGTAGATTTTTCAGTTTTTTACTTAGCTCCATCACTGTAGGTTGAAGAATTGTTTATCTTTCATTCTCAGTGACTTCTTCCTACTCTACGTTTTCTTTATCAATCGTTCCAACATTGGTGACAATTGGAACTCCATCTATGTTTTCTTTTTTGCTATATATAGCCTCTATTTTATCCGATCTTTCAAGTTTTTGAACCTGTCCAGCATCAAAGGTACTTCATTCCGCAAAAGAACAGACTTTACTTTTTCTAAAAGTCTTACTTTTTCTAAAATGTCTTCATTTAATACTGACTTGAAACTTAGCTATCGACATCTCCTGTGACAACGGCCCAACCTTTTTAGTACGTACCAAATGAACGAATAACGAAAACCCTTACATAATCGGTCATTCTAGTCCATCGTTCATGAACATAACATGTCTCCCAGTCATAAAGATAAATGTTATTATTGTCTCTATGGTCGTATCGTTCCGCCACGTCCCACAGTCCCACTGTGGATTTGCACTTCATTCTCATGCTTTACTTTGCTCAGAACGGGGATAAGTAAAACATGTGGAAATGTACGAATGCTATTTCTATTCTGTTCACTGTGCTGGACTGTGTTTATTTTTCAGGGTGCAATGAGATATTGAACCTTTGACGCGAGAATACAGTTTTAAGGTAAATCTTGACCACCTACATAAATTCAGTCGAATTTGACAAAGTTAAAATCAAAATCAAAAATCAATATTTTTTTATTCAATAGGATTCATTGTGATCACTTTAAAACTTCAATCTTAAAACTAGCTACATTTGTTCTAACCTCCTTACGCCGACAAAAGAACAGGCATGAAACGCCCGGCAGGTAATTTTTTGGCGCGATTGCTTTGACAATTTTATTCTTATTAAAGTTAAGTTAAGAATCTGTCTCCAAGCAGCTAACGGTGTGTTCCGGCAGCACCATTTAAGAGCCAGTTCCCAGTCCAGGTGTAGCGTGGCACCACCTTCGTCAACATCGTCACCTAACATCAGGTGATTTGTGGTTGAACGCTACCATGTAAAAAGTTAACAGGAAATAGAACAAATTTTGCGATTAATTGATTTATTATTTTTAGTCCTCTGTGTTGTTAATTACGTTTGCTACAAAATCGCAGGTCTTTTCATAAAATTCAGGCTTTTTGACAGGATTTTCCAATTTTCCATCTAGTCCCGTCGTCGTTTTGTTAGAAGATTAATTTTCAACCACATACTAATCCTTCGGTCCGCAGTTGAAATCAATCAAACGGTATATAGTAGCGCTCGATCAGAGTTAATGAATTTGATGACGTCACCCCATTCGGACTGCATACCCATATTAATTAATCTTGAGAGCCAATAGCGCTAGTAATTTTCAGTATTGCTGGGTTTTGTTTTATTAAAGTGGTTAGACTGCTTAGTGATAGCGACATCGGTTTGCGACTCGTATGACGTAGGTTTGACATAACTTTGAAGCCACAAGCGTAGCGTGGCGCCACTTTTGAACACATTGTCGCTTCAATGACTTACAATCTAAACGCTAACCTATAAAAATACTGTGCTCGTAAATTATTCTACCTTAAAGGGTTTCAGAAACTCCCTATTATACCACAGAAAGAAGTAGCTTTTGGCTAAGCGACTAACTGCCATTTTTTCCAAACAAATCTCAAAGCTCCGCATCATTGTCATTTTACCTTACATTCCCAACTTCTGGTTAAAAGCCTTTCCCTGTCACAATACTCCTAACGACTCTGCCAAACTCTACCTTTTCATTAAACACACACTCAAAACTTAGACTCTGAGGTCGTATGCTTCTTGAGAGGTCAAAGTTAACCAGTAGCGAAGGATTTATGAAAGAACTACCTGTGCACCAACTTAATGTGATGAAAAGTCTCTTTTTTTATTTTTTTTTTTACTATTTACAGGGTAGCGTTTGACCACAAGTCACCTGATGTTAAGTGACGATGTGGTCTAAGATGGCGCCACGCTACACCTGGACAGGGAACTGGCTCTCAAGTGAGGCTGCCGGAACACACCGATAGGTGCTTGGCGACAGATTCTTAACAAGAGGGTGGTATCTTTATATCCCTCCCAAGGGTTCTCCAACTATCCTTTTACCAAATTAAGTTGCAGTCTTCCAATATGGGTGAACAAAGAGCTCTTGAATGTCGGCAATGCCTCTGGTGTGGCAAATTTCTATAGGCGATAGTGACCGCTAACCAACAGGCGGGCCGACTGCAGTGCTAAACTTAAAAAAAGTCAAAATCGGAATAAGGAAGATAATAATGACAAACACACACCCAAGTGAATTTTATATGTAACTAGCGACCCGCCCCGGTTTCACGCGTTATTAAAATTGACGTAGAAATCTCATTTTTTTTTTGAAAATAAAACATTGCCATGATACTCTCTGATGGGTAAAATATTTTTTAAATAAGTTAAGGAGACTCAGTTCTCAATTCAGGCGTCACCTTCGGCTAAATTTTCGCAAACTTGTGTTCAAAATGCTGCCAAGTAAAAATTTAAAAAGGCACGCCTTTATTGTCACACAGAGCACATAGCGCAGTAACTTCGGAGCCACAAAATTAGCTCTATCGTACCAAATAACCGTACAATAACTGTTTGGGCAAAGTTTCCCGGATCGCAACACTGGCGTACGGCAAACTTGCACAGATCTCCAACAATGCAAACTCAGTTCTGTAGGGTTAACAGTTTCTTCATGGGGCCTTTTAGAATAGTATGAGGGTTTTTTACACTCATCATTATCATCATTATCAGCCTTCCACGTTCCCACTGCTGGGACTCTGGCCTTCTCTCAGAGAGAGAGTATGGGCTATAATCTACCACGCTGGCCCAGTGCGGGTTGGTAGATGTCACATGCCCTTGAAAATGTTGCAGTTCTTGGGCATGCCGGTTTCCTCACGATGTTTTTACACTAACTTAAAAAAATCGTTCAGTGACTATCCTCCTAATATTATAAACGTGAAAGTTTGTGAGTAATTGAGTATGAATGGATGGATGGATGTTTGTTACTCTTTCACGCAAAAACTACTGAACGGATCTGAATTAAATTTGTAATGGAAATAGCTTATACCCTGGATTAACACATAGGCTACTTTTTATCCCAGAAAAGAGTTCCTACCAGATAACGGAGAGACGCGGGTGTAACCGCGGGGCACAACTAGTGTTTTAATATCCAATCTGTCATGTTTATTTTTGCGTCTCCCCCTTCCACTTTGAATTGTAGGTTTTTGTAAACACAAGAACTCACCTTTTGTCATGAAATAAAATAAAAGTGACAGTCGGTTGGTGACAGATATGGAAACGCGGACAGGTAACATTTTTTTTACCTTGCCCTTTGATATTTGCCAAAAAAAATAACCATGTTTAGCTATACGAGTATATGCTGGGATCTCTTTGCTTTTTCATTGAATGAATGCGAAAATAGCCCTTATCTACTGCTGAAGTTAGGCCTCCCCCTTCGAACATCATTATTAGCCATTTGCATCCATCAGCTCCACATGACTCTTACAATATCGTCGATCCACCTACTGGGGGCTTACATACAAAACGTCTTCCGGTTCATGATCGCCACTCGAGAACCTTTCCTCCCCATCGGTTATCGGTTAGTCGAGGGACCATTCCTTGAAAATAACAACCCTAACAACGAACTATTGCCATCGAAAACGTGCTCGACTAGATTTATACTCCCAGAGTATTGTGTAAAAGTTTAACGAAATTTGATTTTGTACTTCGCAAGTTGATTCCAGTTTCATTTCGGAGTTTGGAACGCGGATATTAAATTCCTTGAAGTTTGTAGATAGGATAAATTTAACAAGATGCATGTTTTGCTTTGGATCCCAATTCCCATCTATACCATTTTACACCTTTATGTTGTGTGATTACTGTGGAGGGCACGTCAAGTCGTCGGTCCCGGTTGTTGTCTTTTGACAACCCTGTTGTTGATTTGTATCTAGTTTAAATCCATCATCAAAACTTCGAACATTGCATTTAAAGAAATGGCAAACCCAAGTTCCTTTGTCGGGTTAAGTTATTGCTAGACAGACGTCGTTACCCCGAATACCTCTGGAACATGCTATGTGCCCTGACAAATCTCAATAGAGGCTATATCAGTAACTAGCTGCACCCCGCGGTTACGCCCTCGGTTTTCCCATCCCGCAGGAACCTTTTTTAACCCCCGATCCAAAAAGAGGGGTGTTATAAGTTTAGCGTAGCTCGCGAACGGATGAAGCGATTTCAATTTAGTTTTTCTAGTAGGTATGAAAGGTGAGTTACGGGCGAGTGTTTTTAGCTATGTTTGATGAAAATTGATACAAGATGTCGGGGTTTTTTTAAATTTTAAATTTATAGTTGTCCAAAATAAAAAGTTCTTCGTATGAGCTATCTCCGTTTCAAATTTCATTCGAATTCATTCAGTCATTACGGCGTAAAGAGCGAACAAACACACTGACCAACAAATTCTCGCATCTATAATAGTACAGTACATTGTGGATATGATAGGTAGATTCAATCATCCTATAATTCTATGGATTCAATAATTTACCTATTTACTATTCCGTGCTTTACTTCATGGTATACGTTTATTACTTCCTTATAAGATTCAAGCCCTCCTTATTTAAATGATCTACAAATAGTAGTAAATACTTATAGAAGCACTGTTTCGTGAATTGTTTTATGTAAATTAGTTTATATAAAATCGCACACCAATTCAAAACTTAATTACAATCATTTAGCAATACAAATAAAGTGTCACATTGCAACGTCAGCAAACAAATCAAAATGGCCGCTCATTTCCCACCTGACGTCCAAGGAGAGCGGACGTGAGCTGAGAAGTAATTTCTGGAAAACGTTTGAATTCTCACACGCTCCTAGATCAAGTTGCCCGCTTAATTGAAGTGAATTTGGGTGGGGTGCCAAGGTAACAGCAATAGCGATTATAAAGCAGTGGAAAAAGAAAAGTCGTAAAACAAGAAATAACACTAAAATATACTTATTACATTTTTAAAACAAATTATAATGTTTTTCAGTTGGGTTTTTGTCTATTATACTAATATTTTAAATGCAAAAGTAACTCTCTCAGTCTGTTTGTTAACCTTTTCACGCCTAAACCGCTAAACAGATCGTTATGAAATTTTATAATATGTAGATATTTTGAACCCCACGGACATAGGATATTAAGTGCTTTTCATCGCGTTTACGCGGAGAAACCATGGGATACAGCTAGTAATAGATATACTCATGTAATATAGCCATGTTTATTCCAGACAAACTGAAAATCTTTCGATTTGATTGGAATAAAATAAATTACAGTTCCTAAGTAATATATTTCAATAATTATACAGGTACACAAGAAAATAACTAAAGTTGAATTGTATAGGTATTTTCTAGGTACGGTCATCCAGAAAAGTCGCTGAACAATTATAAATTTTCCCATTACCTTCATCGTCTTAAACACCAACCTTTAACCACACCATCACTTAAAATCAGGTGTGGTAAGTTGTGGTCAGAGCGCCACCTTGTAAAATGTAAAAAAAACACGCCATACTGATTTAAAACACATTTAGGAAATCTAGTATGATCAGCTACTTTTGCTGCTGACTGTACCATAAAGAAATTAAGATTCAGTTACAAAAACAAGCCTCGAAGGACCAAATTGCTTTTCCAGAAATATCTTGTCAATTTACCTGCTACGTTAAAGCCTAAGTGCTTTTTGTGGTTAAACTAAATTAAGACAACAGGATGATTTAGGTTAAAACTTATTAATTGAGACCTTCAATAAACGTTCAAGGCTCGAAGGACCAAATTTCTTAACAGAAACACCTTACCAAGGACATCTGCTAATTGCCCCATTTCAAGTTCTCTAGATATTCGTCTACAAAGGGCGCATCAAGGCACACAATAACGAAATGAGTTAATTATAACAATATTATGTTCTGCGGAAATAATGTTATGTACGGAAAATGTTTCATGATTTAATGGAACCATATATTTTGTTAGTATTGTTAGGGTTCCGTACCCGAAGGGTAAAACGGGACCAAGTACTATATAGGTATTATTATGTTAACAATGATATTTTAACCTTAAAATGTAGGTATTTAGTTGCATCAGAGGAGCCAGTTTCAAAATCTTTCAAAACCATTTATGAACAAACCTATGCTAAAGCGCCGCCCACGCTACAATATGGGTTAAAGTTGCCCTCAGTTAAGCTGCGCTCGTTAATATGGCTGCAACTTACCGCCGGTAACTTAGCTGTTAACTTAATGCATGGAATAATGATAGGACAGCGCTGGCGGTTTGGTAATTTAACTTAAATGTCCTTGCTACAGCTGTTTTGCAGTGCAGAAAGTTGAACCAATCATTATTTGATATTTTTCAAGACAGCTATAACAACTTGAACTATAACCAAAATGTAAAAACAGATGACAAAGAAGAAAACAAAAAAAAAAAATTTACTGCTGTGCGTTTCTTGCCTGTTCTTTTGCCGGCGTAAGGAGGTTGGAACAGGCGTAGCTAGTTTTAAGTTGACGTTTTAAAGTGATCACAATGTATCCTATTGAATAAAAAAGATTTGAATTTTGATGACATTTATAGGTACAGTTTTTTTGGAATATAATGTATTTTTATGAATATATTTAATGTAAATCTATACTAATCTATGTAGAGCAAAGATTTAATTGTGGTTTGTACCGAATAAATTAAAAAAAAATAAAAGAACCGATATTGATGAAATTCGTTATGGAGATAGCTTGAACCCTGGGGAAAGACATAGGATATATTTTTATTTATTTTTTATCTTATTTATGGCAATGAACTGTAGTCCACGCGGGTGAAACCGCGGGAAACAGGTAGTAGTGTTATAATATAATCATTTAATTTCAATTTTTGACAGCTACTTAAACTTAATATCATATCGTGAAGATGGAAGGAGGCCAATGACGATGATGATGAATTTCAATATATGACAGCTTTACAACAGTAAAGACAGATCAGGTGATCAGGAATTAGAAAAAAAATATAACCAAAACAAACAACATTCCAAACCAAAGCAAACAACATCCTAAAGTTAGGACAGGATTCCAGAAGGTATTTTATCATTTTAACTGATCACTGTACTAATGACCAAACTTACAATTGCACTGGTACCGTAGTCAACTACCTCCAAAGCTGCACGGTTGAATGTACCCTGTGCTGTGCAACTGTATTCATTAGCCACAAGAGGTGTGACGTCATCTCCGGCCGGTGGTGCCACCTCCCGGGGTAATGATGCAAACGTGTCGGCACTTGGGATAGTTAGCAACAAAAGTACCTGTACCCCAAGTACATAGGGGTGCAGTACCAATAGTATAAAAACTGTCAATAGTATTAAATTCTGTCAATTTGTTGTCAAAGTGGCTACTAAATTAAAGAAGTACCTAACTCGAAAACTTTGTTGGAATACGAATAAAACTATTTTAAAATAACCCGTAAGTATTTCCGATTTTAAACCCTCCAAGCTTCGGTGAGGCGCGCTGAGAAAAAAATGTTTGGAAGGCAACGAAAGCGTTTTTAGTTTTTGTAAACTAGGTATCAAAACTAGTAGGCACTAGGGGTGATCATACTCGATTTAACAAATGCGTATTCGATCAGTAATGTTTGCTTTTTTACAAATTACAAGGTAGCCTTTTACACCTGATGTCAAGTGATGATTCGGCCAAAGTTTAGTGTTTGACAAAAAAAATTGTAAAATTTGTAATTGTCCAGTGAGTTTTGTCGTTGACCGTACTCGGTACTAATGTTTGTTTTGTGAACATTACGAGAGAAACGTGGGAAAATGTTGCAAGTTGATGTGTAGGTACATCTGTACCTAACAGTAACTGAGGAAAGGAAAATAGTAAAAAAAGTACCAAAACTAAATAAACGAACCACCACAAATTATGTTTTTGAACGTACGTAATTTGTAATAGAGCAGTAAACAAGCAGACGTCTCGCCATAGTACATTCTTAATGTACTATGGTCGTTGTAAGAAGTAAGAAGCTGGCGACATACAGTGATTCGGCAACCTTGTTTGCCATTTCCATAATTATCATAATACCTCCTTCAACCATGTTTTTATCCAAACGCTACCTTATTACAAGAGATGTCAAAAACATCTGTTGCGAAAAAGGCACAAATCTACGCGAATGTTCAGATGATTTTGTACCTAATAGGCAAACAAGCAGATAATAAGCGGATAACGTCGCATAGGCGAAAAAAAAAATTAAAAAAAAAAAAATTCGAAAAAATGTTGCTGAGTAAAAATCTACTACTAGTAACTTTGATACTAAATCATGCCAAAGCAGCTGCGACTAAATTTAGATAAAATATACAGCTCGTATTGTTTAATAATATCTGGCAATGCTGTAGTATCTGAAGTGAGAAGGCCGGGTGGTAGCCACCCACTCCTCTCGGCGGGTACCACCTACCACCTGGTTTCAACGTATTGCAGTTTACAAGCTGTTAGTTAATGGTAGCCAGCGGCGGTGGTTTGGCGTTCGTGTAATTTGGCTAAAAGGTTCGCTTGGCTAATCTCGCAGTTAGGTATTTGTGGTTCAGAGCTGGGAATTAGTTTAGGTATCGATTACTTGCTTTGCAGATAATTTGGCTAATGAAGTACCTACCAATTCATATATTAGAAGCGCTCGTAACGGTTGCACTTATATAGTGGTTTTGTACAGATCAACTATACAGGTTAAGCAATGTTCACTACTTGGATCATCATTATCAGCCTTTCACGTTCCCACTGCTGGGACTCTGGCCTTCTCTCAGAGAGAAAGTATGGGCTGTAATCTACCACGCTGGCCCAGTGAGGGTTGGTAGATGTCGCATGCCCTTGAATGTTGGACACTACTTGGATACGTGGTTCTATCTCATAAGATCCATTCAATAGATCCATTATGGATGTACTGAGATTTTTCCTTCTTCTTAAACCGTGGCTCTAATGAGTTCACTACGAAAGAAAAAAGAAAATTCGCCCAGCACCTATCGATGTGTTACGGGAGTCTCACCTGTGAGCCAGTTTCCAATCTAGGCGTAGAGCAGCGTCACCTTCGACCGCACATCCTACGACTTGTGGTCAAACGATTTGCCCTACTAGGGATATAAATTTGACATTAATTCTATGAAGCTTGTGTTAAAACCGGCCGTATATCGCGGGTCAGCAGCGGCGCGTTGTATTCAAAAGGTTACTAACTACTATATTTAATACAAAAACTATTTTTGACTATAAAAGTCAAATTGAAACAATTCCCATTAATCACAGTTAATAGTTCTCTTCAAAACTGTGATCCCAAATCACACATTAACCCTTGAATATCTATCTGCTAAAGGACATTCATTACGTAGTTTGTGTCCCGTGGTGACCCGCCCCTGTACGACATTAATCTTACCGTGACAGGTTAAATAACGCGACCGTCCAGATAATTCTCTGGAGTTTATTGCTTTCACGACTATGAAGAAATTAATAAATGGACAGAGTTTCCATCGACTGTATAAACTTGCTATCGACTATCATTTATTTTAATCGCGATAAAGAGTATCCTGTGACCTTCCCCAGATTTAAAATTTCAGAAATAAAAGTAGTCTAAGTTAGCATTAGCTCTCTGTGAGCGAAAGTCCCGTCAAAATCGGTCCAGCCATTTTCTTTTTATTAGTAACTAGCTATTCCCCCGCGGTCTCACCCGCGTGAGCTACAGCTTTATGCATGTACAGAGTCAGCCCGATCGGTTTAAAATTGACAAACTTTCATCCCCTATTTTATCCCCTTGGGGGTAGAATTAATCAAACTCCTTTCTTAGCGGATGCCTACGTGATAACATCTACCTGCATGCCAAATTTCAGCCCGATCCGTCCAGTGGTTTGGGCTTTGCGTTGATAGATCACTATGTCAGTCAGTCAGTCACCTTTGAGTTAATATATTTCAAGATAGGCAAGCATTTAACCCCAGTCTCACCTGATGGTAAGTGATGATGAGGTCGAAGATTGAGCATGCTTGCCTAGAAGATACTTATTCACTCTTGACTTCCCATATTATACTTATCGGGAAACAAAGACGCTGGCAAAGTGTTCTACTCCATCGCCGTTCGCATTATAAAAGTAGAAGCGAAACATTTCAGAGATAAACCGGAACAAATAGACAGACAGATAGACAGACAACAATTTTAAAATTTGATTTTTTGATGTAACGGAAGAATATACTTTCATATTAAGCAGTTAGTGAAAAGCTGTTATATGTAGTTTAGACTACGATTTACGTTTACACCATAAATATCCAGTTAGTCGGAACATTAATCTTATTTTGTAGCAGCGGTTAAGCACAGGTTCCGGTATACCTACTATCACTATAGGGTCTATAGGCACGTAGGAATATATCCGAAGGCCGAAGGGGTAGACGAAATTTAGCTAGCGTGAAATTGAAAACCAGATTGCTGTTAAAAAAATCCTGCGCGAAATGTTTGATAAAAATTAAATTGAAAAAAGGAAACTGTGCAAATAGAGGCAGCCCTTGCAGCGATGTCTGTTGAATTTTCAGATTTGCAACAACAGCACACGACGCTACCGACAAGAAAGCTAAAAAAAACGGTCTTTTAGTCGAACTCACGTGGAGAGGGGTTCTGTACCATTTAGTTTTCATTAGGTTTTCCTGTAAGCTATGCGTTAGATCCTATTCTCCCAATTTCTTCAATAATTTTAGTCCTAGTAGTTTCGGAGATAATGGTGGACTGCTCGATTTGCGTATGTTTAATTCAATATCTTTAAAATAAACACTTATTGGGGAGACGTTTGCCCAGTCGTGGACAGCATAGGTTAAATAACCCCCCAAAACTATCCCTTAAAATCAGTATTCGTTTATGTGAATAATGACTCGCATGATCCTCTATAATGGTTCCAATTTTTTATTGAATTACGGAACCCTAAGAAAAACCTAAACCTGTTGAATATTCGCAAAAGTTCCACCTTACATCTATTCGGACAGCAGAAATAAAAGCCTCCGCGTTTATCACGCCCAACTATTTGCACACACAAAAATCTGCCCTTTATTACGCCAAGGTAACCGAATGCAAAACCTTTTTCATGCTAAAGAAAAGCACTTTTCACTCGTAAAAAGTTGTGGAAATTGAAAATTTGCACACCTCTCACCTTTTCATATGCGCGGTCACGTGCCGACACTCAGACGGCCCCGGGCTTTAGCCGGCAATGTATAATGCGCGCTTAAAAACACCTTTTTGCATGAGCTCACAGAAAGCAACAGAATGTGTTTTGGTTTAGTAAATACGTTGACTTGTTTTGGTTAGGCGTGGGGTGTTGTTTAGCTTGGGAGCTGGGACAGTCAGAAACAAAAATAGCTGATCATATATGTACTAGTTTGTTTTTTTTACTCAATTTCGACTATTGGCGTTGGTCTTGAATGGAGACCGCGACTTGGCAAACGTAGTGGAGCGACGACTTGCGCCGAGTGGCTGGCAGTGGTTGGATGAGAAGAGCCGAAGACTGGGCTCAGTGGCGTCCAGCTGTGGACTGATACAGGCTGTTGATGATGATACTCGATTTTCCAAATGTGTTTTAGATCAGTAAGTAATGATTGTTTTTATTTTGCATAACATTGCAAAGTTTTCAGGTTCATGCATTGTTAGACGCAATTCAAAAAATCGGAAAATTTTGGCATTTACCGGATATTATGTGTTTTTTTAAATTGTTTTTCAGAAATCCTCCCATTGACGACATAAAGTCAAATATTTCTGAAGGTTAATCTTCTAGTGAGTTTTAAGTCGACAATTCATTCCGGCCGATAGCCCGACTTATCGGGTTTTACTGCAGTTTTATCTGTTCCGAAGCTATTACGAGAATGGGACTTAATTCTGCGAGGATGGGACAAATTGGTTTTTTGGGGTTTTGTGAGGATAATTTGGGATTAGTGACACTTTGAAAATTAGTTGCACACATGAAAGTTTAGAATACAGAACATATCTGCATATTTATTCTGAGTTAAGCAGTGGGGGAGTTGCGGATATTCCTTACTACTCAACAAGTCAGACGTGAGCATTAGGGAAGTCACAAGTATTCCGCACTATTCAGAACTATTTAGCGGGGAAAATTGTTTTATGTATGTTGGTAGAGTTTATCTAAAACCCCTGTTTTACAGCAATCGTCAGCATCATCATCAGTCGTAAGAATTCCTTTGCTGAACATGCCGCCCCGTTTGTGCGCCACCATGAACGGCTATTAGACAACTGCATCTATCGGCTCCCCGTGACTCTGAAAATGTCAACGGTCCACCTAGTGGAGGGCCTACCCTTAGAACGTCTTTTGGGTCGTGATTTTCACTCGAGAACTTATCTTCCCCGTCGATTAACATTATCAGCAATAATGTATCCAAAATGTTAAGGAAATAACAAAAAGGTTAGTCGACATCACCGGAGACCGAAGAGCTGGCAGCTTGGACAAAGAATTAGTCTAGCCATCCAAAGGGGGAACGCTGCCAGTATCTTCGGTACCTTGCCTAAAGTGACTTCTTTTAATAATGTATTTTAGTTATTAGTTTAGGTTTATTTGTTTTTATTTCTTTGTTATGGTATATTATTTTTAGTTTGAAGTAATAAATTTTATTTAAACTTTAAAAAATAAAAACTTTCAAGTTTCCAAAATGTTTGCCTAATCTTCTGTTAGTAAAGTACCAATATAAGGTTTAATTGTATACTAGTTAACTATCCAAACATTCTGTGAAATAAATACGCCTGCAGCGTCAAATATTTGCCCTCCATCTTAAAAAGTTACAAACAAGTTTTGTAGACATCCGTTAAGAATTCCACCAGAAAAAGATCAATAATTGCGATAGGACGAGGGTCTTCTTGAAAAATTGGTGCCAGTCGGGACAAATCGAGATCTTTGAGATGAACGGGATGATTGTCTTGACTTATTACCTCTGGACACACGGGCTTTGAGAACGAGGAACTTGCTGGAAGTTTTCATTGAACATTTTGGATACTAAGACGGTGGTTGCATCCGAATCTTAATGAGCTTGAAACATCAATTGGAAGCCAGTTTCAGGTGTAGCGTGTCGCCACCTTCGATCACTGTCTTGTGGTCAAACGCTACCCTGTAAAAAGTAAAAAGAAGCATTTAGTGAAAGAATACATTGCGATGCAACAAAACCAAATCCGAGCGTAGCGTGCCAACCGTTGTCGACATCGTCACTTAACATTTAACAAACGCAACCTTGGTTTGACTACCTCATCTAATGTTAAGTGATGATGTGGTCGAATTCGGAACCGAGCTACGCCTGGATTGAGAACTGGTTCTTAAGTGGGCTGCCGGAACATTCTGATTTAGGTGCAAAGTGACAGATTTTCACGGCGAAGGAAAACATTGTGAGGAAACCGGCATGTCTAAAAACCACAACACTCAAGGGCATACGACGACCACAACACTCAAGGGCATACCTAATGATGTGGTTTGAGGTGATTCTCTCTCTCTCTCTCTCTCGTGATGGTGATGGTGATGAACAGATTTTTAACTCGAGGGCATGTCGAGCATTACAAAATGCCCTGCCACAGTCACCAAACGATGATTTCATCAAGAAGTCTGCCAAACTTTATATCTGTGTGCCTCTTATATTTCAGTCCTCAGCCACTTTCGCTCCGCCATTTGTTTACAGCTGCCCTAAAGGACGCACCTGTACAGGGGTTCTAAAATTAATCGTCTGTCAAACCCTTTAGTGTGATTAATTAGTTTTGACAATATTGCTTGAAGGTTTTGTGACGATTGCCTTTAAGATGGATTGGCTTCGCTTTCATAATTAGGACTTTGTATATGATGTTTTGAAGAAGGTAAATCTGTTAGCAGGTAAAGTCAGTCTTCCCATGGATGGATGGATGGATGGATTAATGTTTGTTTCACGCAAAAACCACAGAACGGATCTGAATGAAATTTGGAATGAAGATAGCTTATACCCTAAATTAACACATAGGCCACTTTTTATCTCGGAAAAATGTTCCTGTGGGATAAACGCAAGACGCGGGTAAAACCGCAGGGCACAACTAGTACAATATGCATTGTTATCATGGGATCTTTTTTTTTACATCTTGCAAGTAAACGTTTGACCATAAGTCACCTACCTGATGCTAAGTGACGATGAGGTCGAAGGTGGCGCCACGCTATACTTGGACTGAAAACTGGCTCTCAAGTGGGGCTGCCGGAACACACCGATAGGTGATATCTGTCCATGATAATAATATTGTAAAGTGTGGCTTACACTTGGAAAAACAAAAAAACATTGGAATTGTTTTTTACTTCTTCTCCATTCTCGTTCTTCTTAGCATTTGACCACAAATCACCTGATTCTAATAATGTTGTTTCTTCATGACCAGTAGCTACCACCCACTTTACGGATTTATAAACATATAATACTTATTTATAAAATATAACGAACGTTTCCTCAAATCAGCTTACAATTAGCCTAATTGGATACTTAACGGTGATGTAACTTAAGCCCGTTATGTAAATGCCTCAACTTTGGAAATGTTAATGAAAAATCTAAGTTAGCTTCAGGGAATACTTGATTAAATTTAAAATGTTGCTAGAAAGTCGCGTGTACCATGAGAATCACTGATAGTGAGTTCGAATCCTACTAATATTATAAACGCGAAAGTTTGTGAGTACGTATGTATGTTTGTTGCTCTTTCACGCAAAAACTACTGAACGGATTTGCGTGAAATTTGGAATGGAGATAGCTTATATCCTGGAATAACACATAGGCTACTTTTTATCCCGGAAAGAGTTTCTGCGGGATAACGGGAAGACGCGGGTGAAACCGTGGGGCGCAGCTAGTCCTATAAATATATATATATATATAACATGCTATTGTTCAAACGGTGAAAGAAAACAGGAAAAAGAAAATCTTTTACATAATAGACAACATTGTATTCGTCTGAAATGACAAGTAAATGCTCACAGCCGGTGTTCGGACTTAAAGCTATAATCTAGCTATAATCTTCCGAAAAGTCGGCAAAACTGTCCCCGGAGCATCCCAGACTAGTCCAGAGCGCGTCCCGTTTCAACTTCTAAAAAAAAATGACCGAGTGCGAGCTAAATTCGCACACCGAGGGTTCCGAATAAACGCCCATCGAAGACTTTTTCCACTCTAAAAAAACTTAAGTTTTTAATAATAACTTTTCTATTTTGTTATTAAACAACATATGTGTAGTGATCACTATCACGGTAACAATAACAATTATAGGTAGATATTGATTCACTGGCTCACTACTACACCAGCTCCGAGCCAGGCGCACGTCCTCTCCCGTCGGTACGGCGTCTAATGCCAGTCTCTCGACGGCCACGGCTGGTGTACATGAGACTTTATAGCGATGATGGCTCAGTGGTAGTGACGTCGGCTTGCGATCCGTAGGACGTGGGTTCGAATCCTACAATGAGCTTGAGCTTTCGGTGAAGGAAAACATCGTGATGAAACCATAGCTTGGTGGTAGGGTATTTTCTAGTACTCGCCTGGCTAGCTACCACCCTCTTGTTAAGAATCTGTCGCCAAGCACCTATTGGTGTGTTCCGGCAGCCTCACTTGAGAGCCAGTTCCCAGTCCAGGTGTAGCGTGGTGCCATCTTCGACCACATCGTCATTTGACATCAGGTGACTTGTGGTCAAACGCTACACTGTAAATAGTAAAAAAAAAAAAAAAAAAAAAAAGACAATGTATTGTATATATTGTATAGATAGATACTTGTACAAATACTAGAATATGTATTTACGGTTTTCAGACAGTTTCCTTTACTTGTCCTATAAGATCTTGCTACATGCCAAATTTCATGATTCTAGGTCAACGGGAAGTAGTAGTAGACCCTATAAGTTTTGATTCCCGTGTGAAATAGAAAAATATGCGACATAAACGGCCATTTACCTTTTGATCGCGTTAATTTACAAGTTCGACTTCTTCACAGCAGAAAGAGACCGTAAATTCAAGTATTTGATATGACATTTCAACTTAATACCTCAACTCGTTCTTGAGAAAAGGGGTCTTCACTGACAGATAGACAGACAGAGTCGTAAAAAAAGTTTTTTTTTTACTTCAGACAGTGCAGCGTTTGACCACAAGTCACCTGATGCTAAGTGACAACGTGGTCGAAGATGGCGCCACGCTACACCTGGACTGGGAACTGGCTCACAAATGAGGTTGCCGGAACACACCGATAGGCGCTTGGCGACAGATTCTTAACAAGAGGGTGGTAGCTAGCCAGGCGAGTACTAGAAAATATCCTACCACCAAGCAAAAGTGATCTTAATGGTTCCGTTTTTCATTTTGAGATACGGAACCCTAAAAAATGAAAAGAAAATACTCGCCCGGGGACCGACGCAGCTACAAAGGGTGTTATTAAATAGACGATGAGAATAAAAAGAATAAAAATATTGCAATGCGCTCGACTCATTACTTATTCCGTTTGGACGATTTGTTTCCGAGTATTGCTTTTAGGGTTCCGTCGCAGAGAACACTGTTCGTTTCTTTTTTTGGCTTTGATTATTCGCGGTGGGTAAGCATTTGATATTACACTAATGGCAAGACTTCTCTAGGTGAACAAGTTTTGTTTTTATCATAAAAAAGCCGGAGCAGTAGTGAGCTGTCAATGACAAACTGTCAATGACAAAAGTGGCTGAAATTACGCAATTTCCCGATTAACCTGAGCATCTCTAACACAAAAATGCATTATCTGATTTGAAAAATTGGTCGTAATCAGCAACGTTGGTCGCTTTGGTACAAGATTTAAAATGATATAAACCGCTCTATTTATCTTTGGTGCACCTCTCTAAACGGATTATGAATTTAGGGTTGATAAAATAAAACTGGTTAACAAGCCATATTTTAGTAAAAATATGCTCTCCTTACACAAACTACGTAGATATTGTAATCACCTACGATTTGAACCTCGACAAATGAATAACTAAATAGCCCTCTCACTAATTTATTCAGAACCCCAAACTTAAAAGCAAAACATTAGCGTCACAAAACCCTACGACTATCCGGAACCTTTTTGATTTATCTCCCCGTCACACTTTCCCATATTTCATCCTGAACGCCCTACTTCATAAATATTGAATTTGTAAGGAACCTTACCTTTTTATTTACGCGTATTTGTTTACCGATCTATTCTGAAATTGATATTTTTTTTATAAAGTTGGTCGTCGAATTATATTTTCTTTCGTTTTACGAGAGACTTTTCATGACTTCTGCAGTAAAAACGTTTGCAGTGTTCTTTAGTCAATAGTCAAATTTTATTTATTCAATAGGATACATTGTGATCACTTTAAAACGTCAAACTGAAAACTAGCTACGCCTGTTCCAACCTCCTTACGCCGGCAAAAGAAACGCCCGGCACTTAATTTGTTTGGCGCGATTACATTGACAATTTTATTCTTATTACTAATTGATTGAATTAGAGCAAGTTCACTAAAATCCCAAGCTTTTTTTTGTCATTTAATGGTCCGATATTTTTTAATTAGCTTTACTAATAAGATTTCTCCTGTTTGGTTGTACACATTGGCATATGGGAACATGAATATTAATGAGTTTAAACTGCATGTCGTTTTTATGTAGTTCAGTTTTTCTTTATTGTCGTATTAGGTGCGCCCCGCGGTTGCACCCGCGTCTTCCTGTTATCCCGCAGGAACCATTTTCCGAGATGAAAAGTAGCCTATGTGTTCATCCAGGGTATAAACTATCTTCACTCCAAATTTAACTCAAATCCGTTCATTAGTTTGTTTTTACTTTTTACAGGGTACCGGAACACACCGATTGGTGCTTGGCGACAGATTCTGAATTTTTTTGCGTGAAAGAGTAACAAACATCTAAAATACATAAAAACTTACAAACTTTCACGTTTTAAAAATAGTCATTATTTAACAATTATTATGGATTTAATAAGGAAATTAACAATAAATCCCAAAAAAATTTTTTTTTTACTATTATTCTTTTTTATTTGCCTGGGTTTAAAAATACTAGTAGCTACTACTACAGATTATATTATAGCTCGTAGTACACGCTTGAAGCTTCTACATCCATGCATATTGTATGGCTAGCTAGCGTCCATTAAAGGCTTATTGTACACGATGGTAATGCCACTAATTGACTAGACCACTCGTAGTAGACTAGCCGACTAATCCAGATGTGTGCTAAACCAAGTTAGGTATTACGGGCTCTAGGTACAGACAGAAACTTTGCCCCTCTTTTTACATGAAGAAATTTTGTGCTCGCGTACAGTCACAATTTTCGATTACCGGCATCATCTTAAACACCAACCGTTGACCACATCATCACTTAAAATCAGGTGTGTTATGTTGTGGTTAGAGCGCTACATTGTAAAATGTAAGGAAAACCCACGCCATACTGATCTAAAACACATTTAGGAAATCTAGTACGCTCAGCTACTTTTGTCGCTGACTGTACAAAACTAAGACAAAAAAATCCGGAAAATGGTTCCTGCGGGATAACGGGAAAACGCGGGTGAAACCGCGGGGTGCAGCTAGTTTGTAATAATTGTGGGTTATGTTATAACAAGTGCGAGTCGAATTCGAATTCCTTCGCGCACGAAGGGTTCCGTACAGTTATCTAAAAAACGACAAAAAAAACTTCATTTTTTGCATGGGAGCCCCTTTAAATATTTATTTTATTCTGTGTTTTAGTATTTGTTGTTATAGTGGCACTAAAAGTACATAATCTGTGAAAATTTCAACTTTCTAAATAACACGGTTCATGAGAAACAGCCTGGTGACAGACAGTAACAGGGTCCCGTTTTACCCATTTTGTACAGAAGCCTAAAAATGGCGTCTGTCAATCAAAAAACTTAGGTAAATAAGGATAAAAAAATGGTAAAAATTAACTGTTTATTGAACGGACATTTCTTGTAAATTTAAGTCAACTTAAAAATACGTTACCTAGCACCAGCTAAATAAGGTTTATCTTATACCTACAATGTTTCATTTCCACGAAGTCATATTTTTTGCCTTCTATTTATTTATCTACTAATAATAACTACATTCACCATTAGTGATTAGTACCTCTATATTTAATGGGAATGACAGATTGTATCGTATGGTAATGGATATAGTATTGATTTTCGATTATAGGGCTGTGGGTGGTTTTGTAGAAAAGGATATAAATATTTAAACGTTGGACATCAGGCTTATTTATTTCAAAACTAGCAACTCACCCGGCTTCCTACGGTTTCAATGTAACAAGTATTTCATTCATACAAAAATATAAAAAATAAATAAAAAAACAATTTCAGTTTTTCTTGAATTTTCCGGCTAACTTTTACCTATTTTTCTGTTGAAATACTGTCTACTACTTACTACTACGCAGATGGTAAGTAATTTACTTTAGGTACAAAGCTACCTAAATAAAACTTATTTATTTGTAAGTTTCAAATAAAACTTTCAGTCTTTGATGTTTGACTTTCTTTTCCAGTTAATATCTACTTGCTATGAGAACTTTTTAAATCAGCTTATTTCCTTCGAAGATAGTAGCCAACTTTATAGTCGAAGCTTACGAGATACTAAAAGTGCTTCACGACTGCCCTTCGTTTTTCTATTTTTCCGCTAGAAATTTCATTTTAATTATTATTATAGTTCAGTGATTTCCGGTTTTCCGGTTTTCCGTTTCCGGTTGTCAATGCGACAACAGTGTACGAAAAGTGCTCCCAGTTTTTAATTGAAATCACAGTGAAAATAAACCAATACCAGCCGCAAATACAAAATTCTTCATCAAGAACATCATCTACGCAGTCACTAATAAAAAGGTACGCGAAAACTCGAGAAAAAATAAAGATAATATCACAAATAAAATACCATACAAAGTAAGGTTAGAAACATTTCATCAACAATTGACAACCAAACAGCGTAACCTGACAGTGACATTTGACAGTGACAACTGTCAGTCAGAGACACCCGTCATCAGTCAAACGTAATCCAGTGTTGCAAGTTGCTACTTCGTCGGTCAAAATACGTTCCAATACACGCGAAATAAAACGTTTTGTTTGCAACATGAGTTCTACGGGGATGTCACCAGAGATGGCACAACTGCTTAAGATGATGAAAGCGGAGCTTGAGCAACAAACCGCAAATATTACAAAGAGCGTAAATGAAACCATCATGCACAATATAGAGGAGAAACTACAACCATTTCTGGAAGAAAACAAATATTTGACAATTGAGATACAAAGATTAGAGGAAAAAGTAAAATACTTAGAGGAAAAAAATAGGAGAAATAATTTGTTACTACATGGTATAAAAGAAACAGAAAAGAACCACCAAGAATTATTCAAGCTAATTAAAGAAACACTGGAAGACTTAGATATCGATATAAATATATACGAAATAAATAACTGCTATAGATTAGGGAAGAAACAAGGAGAGGGTAAAGTAAGGCCAATACTTATATCCTTCACATCATTTCAAAAGAAGCTAATAATACTGAAAAATAAAAATAAAATGCCAAAACAAACTTACATTACCGAGGATTTTTCGAAAGAAACGATGGAAATGCGGAAGAACCTACAGGAAAAACTTAAACAAGAAAAACAAAACGGAAAGGATGCATTCATTCGAAACAATAAAATCATTATAAGAGAAACACCAGATACTGAAAAAAGAAAGAGAGAAGCCTCGATATCACCTAACAACATAAGCACATCACTCTCCAGTGGTTCGAAAAAATTTGTTGCACCCTCTAAACTACATAAAACAAATGCGTTTGAGTACATGAGGGCAAGATCTGCGTCTTTAACTGAAAAACCATCTCAACAACATAACGCATAGGAAATGTCAGACACCGGTAACGAAATCAACACAAACTATATGGGCAAGAACAAAGGAAAAGGCAAGAAAAACCCCAATACGGTTGGTCACCGCGGGGTCATCGACCAAACCCCCCAAGATAATACACTGAAAATAGAAAATAAAATAAAAATGAACACGAAGAGAAGGAGACTCCACATAGCAACATTGAATACAAGATCACTAAAGTCAAAAGAATGTTTAACAGAACTTGAACAAGCGTTACACAACATCAATTGGGACATTCTGGGCATAAGTGATGTACGGAGATCGAAAGAAAATATTGAAGACCATAATGAATACATAATATATTATAAAAATGTAATACCAGGAATATACGGCGT
Source organism: Opisthograptis luteolata (assembly GCA_931315375.2). Classification (NCBI taxonomy): domain Eukaryota; kingdom Metazoa; phylum Arthropoda; class Insecta; order Lepidoptera; family Geometridae; genus Opisthograptis; species Opisthograptis luteolata. The sequence continues at coordinate 1,577,058 of OV928043.1, forward strand.
GGGCTTCTTAGTTAAAAAATATCTGAAAAATAATATAATAGAATTTAAAGGAGTTTCAGACAGGATAGCTGTCTTAAACATTATACTTCCTGGCTACAAACACCCGACATCAATAGTCCAAGTATACGCCCCTACTGAAGTAGCGAAAAAAGAAATTAAAAATAGCTTTTACGAGAACCTAAATGAGACAATGGAGACCCTGTATAACACTATTATTGTGATGGGAGATTTTAATAGTCAAATTGGCCAAAGAGGAATGAACGAAGATAGAATACTTGGACCCTATACAACCGGCAAGCGAAACGATAATGGACAAAGATTGATAAACTACGCGTTAGAAAATAACTTACATATTATGAATACTTTTTATAAAAGAAAACCTAAAAGAAAATGGACGTGGGAATCTCCCAACGGTCAAATAAGAAATGAGATAGATTTCATAACTACAAATAAACCGAGACTTTTCTTAAACGTGGAAGTTGTCAACAACTTTGACTATTTTACTGATCACAGATTACTCCGAGGTCAATTACTCCACATAACAAAATCAGGTGGAATCAAAAGTGCGTGGAAAGAACTTCAAGATCACACAAACTGGATTACTAACATAACACATCACAAAACTCAAAAACAAAAATGTAAAAGAAACGAAATATTAAATACAGCAACAGATTTCTATCGCGATCTTTATCATGACGAACCAAACATACCAATAGTTACAAGTAGCGAAACAATTATGAGTACCGAAGAAGAACCAGTTTCTAATATATTGAAAGATGAAGTTATTAAGGCCATCAAATCACAGAAAATAGGAAAAGCACCCGGCGAAGATAACATCTCTAATGAACTTTTAAAGGGAGTATCAGAGACTATCTTGGAAACACTAACAAACCTTTTTAACGAAATTTTAAGAACTGAATATATACCTCTTCAATGGACCACATCTACAATAATCTTACTTCACAAGAAAGGGAGAACAGATGATATATCGAACTACAGACCCATTTCACTAATGTCAAACATATACAAAATCTTCTCCAAGATAATATTGGACCGGATAACAAAGACCATTGACGAGAATCAGCCGAAAGAACAGGCAGGGTTTCGGAGTGGCTTTTCAACCATCGACCACATCCACACCATCAAACAAATGATTCAGAAATGCAATGAATATAGAATAAACTACTACTTAGCATTTATAGACTACAATAAAGCATTTGATTCGCTGAAACACGAGAAAATATGGGAAGCCCTCACTGCACAACGGGTCCACAGCAAATACACTAATGTAATAAAGAACATATACATAAATATGACGGCCAAAATACGCACAGAAAAAGTAGGAAAATGTTTCCCCATTAGGAAAGGAGTTAGACAAGGAGATCCGTTATCACCCAAACTGTTCTTGGCAACCCTAGAACATATATTTCGACAACTGGAATGGAAGGAATATGGTATAAAAGTTAATGGAGTATTACTAAATCATCTAAGATTTGCAGATGATCTAATATTAATATGTGATGATCCAAACACTCTGAAAGTTATGATTGAACAACTGATAAGCGAAAGCGAAAAGGTAGGACTATCAATAAATACCAGTAAAACTAAGTTAATGACAAATTACGTAAAAACTCCCATTAAACCTGAAAATGCTGCCGAACTGGGTTATGTAAACGAATATACATACCTAGGCCAAACAATATCTCCAACAGACATAACAACCAAAGAAATTCAAAATAGAATAAACCTAGGATGGAAGAGATACTGGGCTCTAAAAGACGTAATGAAAAACCCGGATATACCAATAGAAGGGAAGAGGAAAATATTTAATACTTGCATTCTACCGAGTATGACCTACGGATGTCAGACATGGAGTTGTACAAAGAAAAATATCAAATCACTCGAAACCTGTCAACACCGCATGGAAAGGAGCATACTCAACATAAGATTAAAAGACAAAATTAGGTTAAAAACAATCAGGAAACAAACCAAGATTATAGATATAAAATACCAAATCAAACAACTGAAATGGAAATGGGCAGGACACCTAACAAGAAGTAAGATAGAAAAGTGGACGAACGAAGTGACAGAATGGTGCCCTAGATATAAAAAGAGAAGTAAAGGCAGGCAGCATAGAAGATGGGAGGATGATATTAAGGAGTTGGCAGGAACATGCTGGATGAGGACAGCAAGGGATAGATCGTTGTGGAGAACACTTGGGGAGGCCTATGCCAAAGAGCAAGACAATGAAGAAACCGGTGTCTAATTCAAATAATAAATTAAATTATATAAAAAAAAAAAAAAAAAAAAAAAATTATATTAGATACCTAAGTAGATAAGTAGATAAATGAAATGTAACAGAAGATTGTTAATAAAGGCTTTTATTATTATATTATTATTATTATAGTTCAGTGATAGTGATGTCGACTTGGGACCCGGAAGTTGTGGGATCGAACTTCAAATTCAACAATGAGCTAAGTTATCGGTGAAGAAAAATATCGTAACGAAAGCATTGGTAGGGTATTTTCTAGTGATCACCTGCTGGCTAACATAAGTTGAGAAAACCTTACGTTAAGGATCTACCTTTAATCTCGCCAAGGACCTATCGGTTTGCTTTGGCAACCTCACTTGAGAGACACTTCCCATTCCATTTATAAGACGGTGCTATCTTTGGCGCCAATCACTTACCATCTGCTAACTTGGGCTCAAACATTACCGTGTAAGAAGTAACCTTTTAAACAAAATGTAATTATAACATTTTAAAGCAATAACGAAAATTAGCCCCTTAGCAATCAATCAATAACTTCTCCAAAACGTATTTCATATCCACTAATAAGTCCTTAAAATCTGTCTCCGAGGGCGAGGCAGGTGCGATCCGCGAATTGGCCCCATAAATTACGTACCTACCTAATAACATTCCCCTCTTACCAATTCCGCATATATTTTCTGTTTTCCCTCCTGTGAGGGCCATCGCATTAGTGTATTCATGGACTGCGCGTTTCCCGTGCGTTTGTGTCGCAGAGTCATTGCGTCGACGCAACTCGGGTCTTCCTTCCCTTTAGAATGTATCGTAATTCGTACTAGATTATTCATGAACTGGAATACTACTACATAGGCTAGACGCGTGTGTTATACGCTCTACGCAACGCTTGATGAAATGACGTTCGAGATTTGAACATAGATTGATGAAAGATTTTTTGGAAGCAATTCAACTGTCGACGTGAAAGTTTTATTTGTAGAATAACGTGTGATATACGATTATAGGAAATCGAAATAAAGTTAAAAGTAACTATTCTAGTTGTCCCAAAAATCCATGAAAAGCTTAAGGATATCGCCACTTGTTTACAAAATGGGGATCATTGTGGCCGGCTGGTAGCTGGGTCACATCATATTTTATGTTCAGATCATGCTAAATGGACAAAGCAAACTAAACTATAATTAAAAAATAAAGAAGTGATTACCTATCAATTTACGTTGGCATTACTTCACATAATGTCTTAGCATTAATTACGTTCATTGTTGGTTTTACGCCGCTTGCGGTCGCATGTATTTTGAAAAAACGCATGCGTCCAACGGACGCTAATGTGAAAGGGTCCTAAAACGATTTAGTAAAAATGGGCCACGGGCATTGTATATTTTCCTTAAATTAAGATAATGCCGCTCTTATGATCCAATTTGAATTACGACGCTCGGGATTCGGATTTTTATGATTCATGGTCGATTTTAATACGCAATTAGACTTAGGGCCCTCACCCCACAGGTGACGGAGGGAGGTGTCTCACACCGAACAGAAAAATAACGAAAACGTTACAAAAATTCGCATCAGATAGTCAAAGCTTGCGGAAATAGCATAAATGGCCTCTGAGTTATATTCTGTTTTTAATCGATAAGACAAGATCACTAAAAGATTCATAGAGTTGTATAGTCAGGCCAACTTATTTACTTTTAACTTGGTAGCTAGAGATTTTTACTTAAAATCAAAATAATGTATCCTACTAATATTATAAACGCGAAAGTTTGTGAGTATGTATGTATGTTCGTTGCTCTTTCACGCAAAAACAACTGAACGGATTTGTGTGAAATTTAGAATGGAAATAGCTTATACCTTGGATTAACACATAGGCTACTTTTATCCCGGAAAAAGGTTCCTGCGGGATAACGGGAAGACACGGGTGAAACCGCGGGGCGCAGCTAGTTGGTAATAATCTACTAGATAAAAATAAGTCGGGTTTTCCTTCCTGACGCTATAACTCCAGAACGCACGAACTGATTTCCACGGTTTTGCATTCGTTGGTAAGGTCTCGGGCTCCGTGAGGTTTATAGCAAAGAAAATTCAGGAAAAATTTCAACAGAAAAGCGGGATAATCTTTTTTCACATACAGCGCCATCTCTGATACATAGTATTCTTCAACAAATGATTGTTTGCAATTACAGTACTAGGACAAATTTATCATTTGCATGGTTCAAAAAAAAAAATTTTTTTTCTTCTTCTTTTGATCACCAAACGAAATGTTACATAAAACGAAGCCATCTGGTGGCGAAACGGAGTTCGCCGGGTTTGCTAGTTGTAAATAAATAAATGGTCATAATTAATAGTACCTTGAGTTTTTGATGGATAAGAAAAGGCCAAGATATCATCAGAGTTCTAATGACCAATTGAAGAGGGGGACGGAGGGCGTGGCACTCCTTCGGAAGTGAACCGTGACTCCCCCAGTGCGGGTTCGATTTCTATGTGTAGATATTAATGGAGCTTCATGAAGGGTTAGAGGTAAAAATTTGTTTGGACACAAATATAAGTATTGATTGGTTATGAACGAGGGACCAAAACTGTCCACCGAATGACATTCAACAATGATATAGCCATATTGCTACCATAGCTTGGTGGTAGAGCATTTTCTAGTGGTCGGATGGCTACCACTCTCAGTTCCCAAGCATATATCGGTTTTTAAGGTGTGTTTTGTTTCATGACGTAGCGTGGTGCCACCTTCGACCACAACATCACTTAACTTCTTGTGATCAAAAGCTTCCCTGTAAAATCTCAAAATAGTATAGAGCATAAAGAAATGTAACTATGTTTATATTGTATGTACAGCGTCCCGTTTGAACACAAGTCGTCTGATAGGTGCGGGGCCGAGAGGATTCGAACTCAGTGTTGGCGTCTTGTAAGTCGCACGCCTAACCGTTCGGCCACCATCGCCCATGCTCTTATTTTGCTAGTTATAAAATATGAACTGACCTAGATACTTCAGAAATTCTATAAGCATAACGAACAGCCAGTTACGTAGGACCGTGTTAAAATTTTACCCAGCCCGAAAATATTTTATATCGTACAGTGGCCCGTGGGAGGAAGTTAAAATAAGCTTCGAAAACTGACCACGAAATTTACTATTTTTTTGCTGCCAAAATTTCTGGGTTACCAGTTTTGTGTCGCAGAACAATACTGGCCGAGTTTGCCATGGTAACACCAGCCTGTTAGAAAAAAACAACGCCTTACCACCAAGCAAGCCGTTTTTGTTCTATATTTATATTGTTTTTCAATTTTGAGACAAAGACTCTTTGCTATAAACATTTAGATTTAAAAGAAAAAACATGTTTATTTCACAATCAAAAATTTAGTGGTACAGTCAGCGACAAAAGTAGCTCATCGTTTTCGATTTTCCAAATGTGTTTCAAATCAGTAATTATCAAATCAGTCATTTTGACCACAACATGATGATGATGAGGTCAAAGATTGGTGTCTAAGAGGATGAGGATGATAGAAAAAAGTGTGATTGTTCAGCGGCTTTTGTCGTTGACTGTACATGTGATCAGGCAGGTAATTTTTTGGTCGTGATTACATATACAATAAAATTTTTGGACTGAAAAAGTGTTTTTTTTTTTTTTTTTTTACTATTTACAGGGTAGCGTTTGACCACAAGTCACCTGATGTTAAGTGACGATGTGGTCGAAGATGGCGCCACGCTACACCTGGACTGGGAACTGGCTCTCAAGTGAGGCTGCCGGAACACACCGATAGGTGCTTGGCGACAGATTCTTAACAAGAGGGTGGTAGCTAGCCAGGCGAGTACTAGAAAATACCCTACCACCAAGCTATGGTTTCATCACGATGTTTTCCTTCACCGAAAGCTCAAGCTCATTATAGGATTCGAACCCACGTCCTACGGATCGCAAGCCGACGTCACTACCACTGAGCCATCATCGCTATATTTAGTTTTTTATTCAACCTAAATTTTTAGCTTGTTCTGTATGTTATAAAAAAAACAGTGACTGACTGTTTTCCAATTTGCTCAGTGCTCGCAGTTTTGCCAACTCCATAAAGGCAAGCAATCATCGTCCGTCAAACGCAGCCACGCACGGTTAGTCAACGTTAACTCAGTTATTGAGAGCTCACGAAACCGCATTAATAAACGGGGAATGAGTTTTATTCTTGCATTTTTTACTATTTACAGGTTAGCGTTTGACCTCAAGTCACCTGATGTTAAGTGACGATGTGGTCGATGATAGCGCCACGCTACACATGGACTGGGAACTGGCTCTCAAGTGAGGCTGCCGGAATATACCGATAGGTGCTTGGCGACAGATTCTTAACATGAGGGTGGTAGCTAGCCAGGCGAGTACTAGAAAATACCCTACCACCAAGCTATGGTTTCATCACGATGTTTTCCTTCACCGAAAGAATCGAACCCACGTCCTACAGATCGCAAGCTGACGTCACTACCACTGAGCCATCATCACTATAAAAGCTTCTGAAGTACCTACTCGTATACCTTCTGGGATGAAACATGTCTTATCAGAGTCTGCTTCTTCTTGCCCTGGTCTCATCTATTTGTGGTCGGCGCAGCGTGTACTCTTCATCGAATTTTTCAAATCGGTTCAGTTGTTTCGGAGCCTATTCGATACAAACAAACAAACAAATAATCAAACCATCAAATCTTTATAATATTTCATTATATTAGTATAGATTGTATTGCTTAATTTTTATTATAAAGGCATTTGACTCTTCTCAAAAGAAGAAAAGCTTAAACCACAATTCTGACAACGGTATTTGTTCACAAAAAGCACTAATCTTACTGTTGTTGCTAAGTTATCTGTAGCAGTGACCGCGAAACAAGATGGCGATTCATTACGACCCCACTGACAAGAACATAAAGGGATTGGGCCGAGCCTGATAAAACTGACCTAAGATTAATGCTGATAACGTTGAGTTATCGGACAAGTTTCTAAATGAGCAGTTAGTAATTGAGTTGTATAGAGCTGTTACTGTGACGAATTAGGGCCCAGTATTAGTTTTGACAGACGCGCGGAAACGCTTTTTTTGTATGAAAAAAGTTGTTTAATAAACTCGCCGCGTGGCTCTGTATCTGTATATTTCGTCATATAGAAAAAATAGTTTACGCGCTAGCGGTAAAACGCGTTAACGCGTCGCAAAAACATACTCTTGTGCCACTGTAATCTCAATAAGTATTATTTAGATGAGATGCGGTAGGACCCAGAAATTTGTTCGAAAAAGAAATGAATCTTCATTACCATTTCAAGGGACCAAAAAACAAATCCTATAAATGAACAATAAGCTACATTTAAATAAATCGGAGAGAGTTTAACAAGCGGCGGAATTAGGCGCGCAATTTGCATTGTTTTAAAAGTTTTTAATTAAATATTCTTCCAATTAAGACGGTGATTTAGAGGCTTGTTTTATTTTATTTTTATCTTCACGCTAAGCGCTTTTGGGTGGGCACTGGGCAGATAGATTTGGGTAAACGTGCGTAATCCGTTGCCCATTTTTCTTTGTAGCGTTTGACCACAAGTCACTTGATGCCAAGCAACGATGTGGTCGAAGGTGGCGCCACAATACGCCAGTATATGCTGATTATAGTGCTGATGTATTTATTATAATTATATCGTTAATTTTGTGTTTTAATTAACATTGTTCTTTATTTTCAGGTAAGAGCTCACATCTACTAATGCTCTAATGAGTCAAAAATATCTAGGTAAGAAAATTCTCTATTTCAGGCACCAGCTCCTCATACAGTTAGAATTCACCTTGTCAATCTTGCTTGTACCTACTTGTGTAATTTTCTAATTATGAGGAGTAATAAATAAATGTATTATTATTATTATTATTCTGGAAAGCTTATTATTAAAACCTCCGTAAAGAATCTGTAATTAGTTAAGAGAATCTTTAAAATTTTACACCAAAAGAGATAACTTTAAAAAATAAAAGTGTTTTAAAATAGAAACGAGAAAAATTTGCGGGATTTTTAAGAAAATATCTCTTGAGAAGTTAAGAGAGTTTCTGAAAATTGTAGAGAATGCCTTGAAAACGTAGAGCGACGTTATTTTTCTTTAGGAAGCCATTCGTGGCTGACCGCTGAAGGGCTATCAGGAATCTTATCATGCAACCAGTCGCTGAAAGCGGGCCGTGAATAGACGTGAAGTGAAATGTTGGAGCAAGTCGAGAGATGAAAGCGATTTTAAAATTAAGAATCGTAATGAAAAGACTCGTAGATGAATGAAGGTCGAGACTAGAAGAAAATCACTGTTTTGATTATATTCTGAATCGCATATGTTTTGGATGGAGTCGTAAGCAACGTTAAAGTCAAAGTCAATATGGAATGGTATAGCTAATTGAATGTAGCGATCGACATTGTAGACGTTTGTTCTGACCACGTGACTTAACGTTGAAATATAATCTTCTATAATATAAAAATGAATCGCAAAATATGTTGGTAAGCGCATAACTCAACAACGCCTGGACCAATTTTACCAATTCTTTTTTTTAAATGTTCGTTGAAGTCCAATAATGGTTTTTACGGCGAGAAAAATCGAATAATTGCCGGGAAAACACTAAAATTAGCCCTTTTCTTTTCCCCATACAAACGATTCGTAATAATACTTAAGTCAATTTGAACTTTAATACCATACCATAAAGTTCAAGTGTTAGTGGAGAGGTTCCGGGAAGGCAAAACAATTGAGTGACGTTAGTATTGTATAAATATTGATGTCTGTTTTCAATAAAATTAGGGATCCTTACTAAAACTCCAATAATGTGTGTATTATAATTTTTGCGTTTTTGCTAAATACCCGTGCGAAGCCGGGGCGGGCCGCTAGTATAATATATAATATCGGGGACAATTGCACACGATTTGACCTAGCCCCAAATTAAGCTCGAAACTTGTGTTATGGGTACTAGACAACGATATACATACTGACATAGAGAAATAAATACTTATGTAGATAGAAATATCCAAGACTCAGGTACAAACATTCGTGCTCATCACACATATATTTGCCCTTACCGGGATTCGAACCCGGGACCGCTAGGTTTGCAGGCAGGGACACTACCAACTCGGCTACCGCGTCGTCGAATATGTCGTCATTGCTCAACTTTTGTTGTGTTCTATTAGTGTTAACGATCTTGGCTAGATAATGTTTTTTTACTACTTACAGGGTAGTGTTTGACTACAAGTCACCTGATGTTAATTGACGATGTAGTCGAAGATGGCGCCACGCTACACCTGGATTGGGAACTGGCTATCAAGTGGGGCTGCCGGAATACACCAATAGGCGCTTAGCGACAGATTCTTAAATTGACGGTGGTAGCTAGCTAGGCGAGCACAAGAAAATGTCCTACCACCAAGCAAAAAAAACACCAAGTCCCACAGTTGAAATAGGGCGACCCTGTGTGGATTTCTAAGTAAGAAAAATCCCGTTATCTCATAACTTGGCCCGTTCTCTTAGGTTCCCCGCCCGGACAAGATGTCCGGAGCAGAATCTGACGGACAATGGGGAGCAGCGGGACGGGCCTACTGCGGTCGTGTTAAATAGCTGGAAACACACAGGGACTGTCAAGTTGAACTCGGGATTTACCCAAACAACTAGTGAATTCACAAACAAAGTTTTTAACACAGAAAACTTTTTTGACACAGAAATTAATCAAAATTCAAAAGTTCTCAAGTGAAGTTTTAAATCCAATAATATAAATCTCATCGCACATGCAAACATAGAAACATCAAACTTGGATTTTATATGGCTCCTAAGGGTAGTTAATTATTACCCCCAATTAACAAAACTCGACGTTCTGCACGCCAAAGAGTCCAGTATTCTATCACGTTCAGTCCCACAATGTCGAGTAGACTAAAATGTCCTTTATCAAAAAGTATACTAACCAAAATGTCCTTAAGGCGCTGGTTCCCAAGCTAAGCTGAAAAACGGGGTTAATTAAAACTATCTCTCTGTGTAATTTTGGTCTAAAATAAATCTAATAAAAATATATGCGTACAGCACGGCGTATAGCAGGGCCTTAAATGTCTGTATCTTGTCTAATGTATACAATGTCTAGCATGCCAAAGAATCCAGTGTCCTATTACGTCCAGTCCCACTATGTCCAGTGGCCTAAAACGTCCTGTATTATAAGGTCTACTTACCAAATGCTGTCTTCAGTATTCTTTCCCTAAAAACTTTCTGGATAAAACAAAACTAGCAAAGTTGTCCACAGTTTGTCGGTTTTTCTTTCTGCGTTATACTCCATCCTCAGACTGTACTGGGCCAAAAATTTTTTTTGCCAAATTTTTTTTCCTTTTGTAACCAAGAGCTACCGATGTGGTGTCTTTTATTATCGAAGGCCAAGACTTACTTTGGGTCGTTGCGCCATCTCAGTTAGTTAGTTAGCAAAATTGACTATGTCTAGCGAAATTTTTTCGCTGTTTTTGTCCATTTAATCACGCTTCATCAGAACTGGCTGGTGCGGACGTGAAACCATCCCCTATATTCCCGCCCTAGAGTTTATATGAGAGCGGACCTGCTGTGAATTTTGATGGTAACGAGGGTGCAAAATTGCATTTAGCGAGCGCCCCGTTGCGTAACGCTTTCCTACCTGCAACCGTCGTAAATGTCACACCGCGTTAAAGGTGGCTGCTGAACTGATTACAATCTAGGTATATTCAAGACTTTTTTTTATGTAACTCGGTGAAGAGAAATTCTAGGCATGTCGATAGCTAAATTTCAAGTTATTACAAAAACTTATTATAAAGTCTCAGACTATTTACGCTGGAAATTAATAACATATATAATCTATCCACAGTTTGTCTTACATAGCTTCCACTACTGAATAGTCCACTAGTGAAAGTGAGCCACTGAGCCCGGACTTCAGCTCTTCTCATCCAATTACAGCCATTCAGTCATCGCTCTACCTAGTCGGAGAACATCCTATATCCTAAAAAAGAATAAATAACTCTCACATAGCCTGATCAGGGATCGGAAACTATCGCTAGGCATTATTTAAAAGGGTAAATGCAAAGCCGAGGTAGTGAGGTGAGGCGAAGCAATCAATGGTCCAATCCTGAGGGAGATCAGACGATTGCGTAGCTCAGCCGGGAACATAGAAACTGATAATGAGGACCGCAGACGTACAGTCGACTGCAGAATTTTATTGTCATCAGCCTTTACGTTCCCACTGCTGGGACTCTGGCCTTCTCTCAGGGAGAGATAGAGTGATCCGTAATCTACCACGCTGGCCCAGTGCGGGTTGGTAGATGTCGCATGCCCTTGAATGTTATGGTTCTTGGACATGCCGGTTTCCTCACGATGTTTTTAGCGATGGGAAATCCACACATAACTTATTAAGTCATAGGTGCGGGGCCGAGAAGATTCGAACTCGGTGTCGGCGTACTGTAAGGCGCACGCATTACCGTTCGGCCACCATCATCTTTTTAGGTGACTGTACTTTTAAAAAATATCACGTGGACGGTCCGGCCTATAAATACTACAAGTTCTTAAATTATCTTTTATTTTAGGGAGGCGTTTTTAGCCCGCCAGCAGTAAAACCAAATTACTTATAAAAAATATTTTTTTCTCGTTAAGAATTTGAACCTGTGGGCGGTGAGTCTCAAAGCCTAACGACCCAGTCGTTCCTTAGCCGTGACAGATTGATAACAAACTTATTTTTTTTATTATATTTTTACTTTTGTATATACAAGTAGTCTTTAAGGTTACAAGAAAAATTGAAAAATTGAGATATCCACTTCAGGGATTTTTTAAGCTGACTGTGCAAACTGTTACCGGACTGTGGCTGTGGCAACTTAGAATTGCTGATGAGCTGATGACGCTAGTCCCCGTTTAGGATGGAAATGTGTTGTAATGAAACGAAGTAGGTCGAAAATATAGCAAGAAATAGCTGAAAATATACGGCCCTGGTCTGCCATCATCAAACCCTGATTTCCTTATCATGGGACCACCTTTGAAATATCTTTTTTCCAACAAAAAAATATTTTTTGCAAAACCGTCTATATTTGACGGAGTTATGCCCGAACATACATTTTTTTACTATTTACAGGGTAGCGTTTGACCACAAGTCATCTGATGTTAAGTGACGATGTGGTCGAAAATGGCGCCACGCTACACCTGGACTGGGAACTGGCTCACAAGTGAGGCTGCCGGAACACACCAATAGGTGCTTGGCGACAGCTTCTTAACAAGAGGGTGGTAGCTAGCCAGGCGAGTATTACAAAATACCCTACCACCAAGCTATGGTTTCATCACGATGTTTTCCTTCACCGAAAGCTCAAGTCAAAGAGACGAACAGCCAAACTTATCAGCCCGAGCCTCTCTCAAAACATGCAGATCAGATCAGCGTTAGGGTCACCCACTCACAACAAACGTCGTCAGTATGCATGACCACACAAACATGCGTACGTTGTCGCCACGTGAGAGAAACAAATTGTTTTGAAATCGTTTGTCCCCAAGTTTCAATGCGGTAGGGTTGGCCTGAAGAAGTTTCCAGACTTTTCCATTTTGACGTGACAACGTCTTATAATTCGATATAGCCGGCTGCACGCACGAAAAAACATGACTCATGCGGGGTTACCTCGCTCTGCGGCGTTACCTCGCTCTGCGGTGTTACCTCGCTCTGAGGCGTTCCATGTAAGGCTTGAAGTGCAAGCGAGAGCGCGGAACGAGCGACAAAGAAGCACAATCGGCCAATCGACGTTATCACGTTCAACTATCGTCAGTAAACCGACTTTACAGACAACCAATTTTTTGGTTGGTAAATATACTTCTGAGAGCAATTTTAAAGAATACAGACACTATCGACACACCATGACCCAATGCTCTCGAGACGCCATTAATAGGCAAAATGGCGTCACATTGCCATCAGAAGTGCCCAAGCCGAAGACAACGCATCACAGCAACCACGACCACTCTGACAAGAGTACGAATTAGATTAGATACTATCGACACACACTATCGAGTCCTGGAAATACCACAGCTCGCGATTTATGCGCTCCTTTCTCCCGCATACTAGCAAAATGAAATGAGGAATGAGCTTCCCCCACAAGTCTTTCCGCTGTGCTACAGATTGCAATCCTTCAAGATAGGTGTGAAAAGAGTTCTTAAAGGTCGGCAACGCATCGGCAACTCCCCTGCGCCTCTAGCCAAGATGCATTCTGCAAACGTCAAACTTAAAACTAGCTACGCCTGTTCCAACCTCCGCCGGCAAAAGAACAGGCAAAAAACGCCCGGCAGGTAATTTTTTTGGCGCGTTCACATTGACAATTTTATTAGAAAGACGGACGTATCTTAATTTATGAAAGGGTCAGTCCAGCAGTGGACAATTGAACATCAGAGAGTACATAACTACATAATGCTGCCGCAGTGTGGTTTCATAGATGTCGTAAGCCGTTTAATGCAGTTGTGGTTTTTGGACATACCGTTTTTATGACGATGTTTAACTAATAATCTGGAATTTCAACCGGATTATATTTTTGATGTTGAGACAACCCTAGTGGAAAGTTGAGAGTCGAGAGGGTCGACATTGACATAGGCTTCGTATTTCCCCCTTTTTGCCCCTTTTTCGACTTCGGTAAATAATTGTTATTTGTTAGCGAGTATTGCGTTTGCAGGGTTTTCCTTACCAAGGTAACGTACCTGAATGATTGTATTATTCTTTCCCTCAGTTTTCCGCTTCGGGGAACGTCGAATGTTTTTTTACGTTCGTGTTTTTAGAGTTTTAAGATAACACTCTGGGAAATTGATTTATTTTATGGGATTGTTTTTTGTGTTACATTTTAGGGGTATTTCTTTTGTTTTTCATATCATTTCTGAAGTTTCGACGAAGTCACAATCTCCATATTGTTATATATTCGTTTTGTTTAGTTGTTTCATAATGTTACACATGAAGCCTCGTTTATAGGTTAACTCAATCAATACTGACTCCGCCACTTATTATGTCACGTTTACCTAGGACCCAAGGTCTATAATTATATACCTTTGTATACGATAATGCTTAAACTCCACTCCTCACAAATGAATTTCTTTGTAGAATTTCCTGTAAAAGAGATCATAAATTTTAAATTCTGAGAAACGTACGAGTAATTGGGTTTTCCGAGGACTTGATACTTTTGTAAAAGAATAATGAATTACAGAAGTATATTATTATGCTACTTACCGTACATACTTGTAGAATTTAGATATTACATTTTTAAGAATTGGTATTGAAACGATGAATAGGAGAAAACACAAGCACATTTTGAAAAATATCTGGAACTAACTTTAATACTTTGATTGTAGAAATCTGTACACTATAAGTACATTATGAAAACGAACATTATAAAATTTATACTAAGAGATGAATTTAGTGTCTAAACTAGCAACACCTAAATTAATTGGATTATGGGTGGTGTATTTTTGTGTTATGGCAACATTTTATTTCATTTATTCTTAACTAGCTGTGCCCCGTGGTTTCACCCGCGTCTTCCCGTTATCCCGCAGCAACCTTTTCCAGGATAAAAAGTATCCTATGTCCGTTTCCTGGTCCCAAACTACCTCCCCACCAATTTTCAGCCAAATCGGTTCAGCCTTTCTGGAGTTATAAATAGTGTAACTAACACGACTTTCTTTTAAAAATATAGATGGCAGTTGCATTTTCATTGTGATTCCTATAGATTAAAATATAATCAAATAACAACAAATTTCAACCCATTTTCTCTTTACAGAAACAAGACGTCTATTCTATGAAGTGACTTGCTGCTACACTTATGCCACTTACGACTCCTAGGTCTCATCGATCTCAGTAGATTTGTGATTCAAATTAACTTTTGGCTTGACTGTAAAGAAAACGAAAATCTAAAATTAGTTCCTTATTCGTTGATTATCGAAAAAAACTAACTGAGATGGCGCAACTGGACCCAAAGTGAGTCTTGGCCTCCGATAACAAGACGCCACTTCGGTTTGTCCTGCGCCACCCAAATCCTTCGTGACTTCATCTTTTCAGCAATACCCGGGACGGCCACTCGGCAGCTTAGTATACCTTAATGTCTCGGCAATTAGTCACGATCGCACACCTCTAAATGAAACGAAAGTACAAAAGAGAGTAAAACTTTTGTTTAAGAAAAAAGTTTATCAAAATCGCTATAAAAATCACATCACATACATAAAATATGCTAACCTAATATTTCAATTGGACCTAAATCATACGGCGCTGGGGCGATATAATATGCAGGATGAAACAAATGGGCTTGTTCGGATGTACGGAACACTGCGCAGTGAAGGATTTACATAGAGTGGATGTTACCTAAATAGATTTATTAATACAGAGTGCCCTTATAATGAAATGCACAATACTAGAGGGGGGTTTCGAGTTAGGTATTTTCAACTTGACTGTGGTGGCTAGCCACCAAGTTTTGGTTTTGTTCGTCATCATCAGCCTTTATATATTATATATATATATATACATTTTATATGTGTTCGCAGATAACTTCGTCGTTTATGAACCGATTTTGATGATTCTTTTTAAAAAGAAATATCCCAAGGGTAGTACCATGATAAGGAAACCAGGATCTGATGATGGCATCCCAGAGAAATGGCGGGGAACCTGAAGTCGGTTTTTTTATACTTGTTATAGTATTTTTTGAAACTATTTATTTTTAATTATTATTACTGTTTCAGTACCGTAATAACAACTCTGTGTAGATATCAGAATTGTTAGTCAAATCGCGTACCGCACTACAGACGGAGTGTGTTCTACCCGTAGTCAATATCATCCATCATTGACGAACAGAAAAACCTTGCTCATTGAAGCAAGTGCAACAATCATGTAAGATTGTATGGAACATTTTCCCTTTTCCGTTCAATCTGAATTCTTTACAGTGAAATTAGCGCTGTACTTTCTTTTCTTTTAAGGCTTTTTAGGGTTCCGTACCCAAAGGGAAAAACGGGACCCTATTAGTAAGACTCCGTTGTTCGTCCGTCTGTCACCAGGCTGTATCTCATGAACTGTGATAGTCAGACAGTTGATTGCTTATTTTACTCTTCCTACGACAAGTCTAATTCTGAATCCAAACTGCCTAGCATCCGTCGGCGATGAGCAGCTGTCAGTGTCAACCGCCAATGTCACTGGCTGCGTTCACAGATGCTCATCACCACAGAGCATAAACACGTTCAATTAAGGCAGGCCTAACAATTATTGTAAAAAAAAAATGATCCATTAAACATTTGGAAAATTGAGTATGATCAGGTACTTTTGTCGTTGACTTAAGAGACCACATCTTCTTATATTATTCAATTGCTAGACCCATAAAGTAAATGAAAATAAAAGGGACAAATAAAACTCATCTTGTTTTCAGATTTATTAGTCTTGCTCTGCTTACTTTTATATTGGGTTCCGTGAAGCCAGAATAAAGTACAAGTAATAAACTTTAATTAATCTAGAAGTTTTATAAACGACAGTAGTAGGAGATACGCCGAAATAAGAAATTTTCTCACAAATTTTTATAATGAAAATGTACGAAATGTACCTACGTATACTTATAAGCAAGCAATTACCATTATTTTTTTTGTATGTTTATAATATTAAATATTTATTTATATAATTAATAATTTTAGCTCCGTTTGGGGTTGGAACTCTTGGTCCGTGGGGTCCTGCCGCAGAGCTCGCCAAGCGCCTCGTTGACGCCACGGGTGACCAAAGGGCTGGCGCTTACCTCGGTCAACGAATCAGCCTAGCCATTCAAAGGGGTAATGTCGCCAGTCTTTTGGGCACTCTACCTGCAGGCAGCGACCTAAATCAGGTTTTTTATTTGTAGGTGTTTAGTTTCATGTAGGTAGTTTAGTATTTAGTTCAATTTTCTGTCCAATTGTATATATTTTGTTGTTTTGTCATATAATATCTAATAAATTTATTATATTATAATTTTTTCTTACTATTTATTCTTATTTATTTTTTCTTTCATTTCGGCATGTATGTGATTGTGTGGGCATTTTATTTTAATTTTATTTTTAATTTTAGTATGGGAATTCGACAATAATGTCAAATTTATAGACAAATAGACAACAATTTTTTTTTTTATTAAATTAATATTTTTATTAATTTACCGAAATTTGGTCTGACGTTTACCTTACGGACGTTTATAAAACCGGCCCTTATTGAACCCAGTGACTACACATACCATAGACCGGCTCAACTCACCGTGAAGGTTATCTATGGTTATCTACTCAACAAAGGCAATGCGTGTCAAACAACCATTCGCGGTCTGACAAAAAACGGCAAATCGGAATTGTTATGGCTTTATGGCAGTCGTTTTGTATCGGAATGGAATGACAGATGTATTTAATAGCTATTGCGATTAATTTTGTCGTGATTTTGTCTTGTAATCGACTTAAATGCACTAAAACTATTGATGGTAAAAGATGGTGGATGCTAATGTAAGGTGGGTGTGCAAATATAGGATAGTAGGTTTTATTAATAAAAAATAGTAGGTAAGTTACTAATTTTATAATCCATTAATTATTTTCTTCTTGAGGTGCCATCTCTTACTTACAACTTGCTCAAATTCAATCAATTAGTAGGTATCTAATAAGAATAAAATTGTTAATGAGATTGTGCCCAAAAAACCACTTGCCAGGCTTTTCTTACCTGTTCTTTTGCCGGCGTAAAGAGGTTGTGGAACGGGCGTAGCAAGTTTTATATTTGACATTTTAACTTGATCACCTGTTGTATCTTTCTTAAAAAATAAATTTTGAAAATTGTAATTTATCGCGATAAATCCCTCTCCTTCTCTCTGTCTATCTGTCTCGCTTTCACGCCTAAACTACTAAACCGATTTAAATGAAATTTGGTACAGAGATAGTCTAGACCTGAGAAAGGACATACTTTTTATCGGGATAAACTGTAGCCGGTGAAACCGCAGGGAACAGCTAGTATTTGATATTTTTTATTATCAGAAAGTAGCACTTTGATATCTGATGCTGACAGTACATTAAAAATAAGCAGTATCCAATTTCGGAAAGAGAGGTAAACAACATCTTCCTACCATCTGCATCATATTATATTCAATTTCAGGCGCCCGGGGCTGGGACTCGAGCTAAGATCCAACCCCCGGGGAAATAAGGGAGGGTAATGCACTCATACAATTTGCATCGGAGGTGCTGACGGTATAATTGCCACCCTTATCTGTGAAGGATTTTGATATTGAACCCTTTTATTTTTAGAATCGGGCTTATTGGTTTAAAGAAAAATAAGGTTGGGGTTGTAGTGAACTTGCTCCAATTCAATCAGTACATACTTAGTAAGAATTAAATTGAAAATGTGATGCGCCCAGAATTGACCTTCCGGGCGTTTCTTGCCTGTTGTTTTGCCGGTGCTTTTGTAGGAGAACCTGTAGTTTTTTTTTTTGTTTTAGAGTAACTTGCGTTTTAATATTTTTTTGGTGGGGGCTAATTTTATGACTGCAGGCATGTTTAATTCAAATGTTATTGTAAAACTAACTTGCCTAGAATTACAACAAATTGTTGTGAATAAATGAATGTGAATAAGTTTTTATCTTGAATTTTAATATATGTCATGTATAGAAGAAAAAGCTGATATAACCCTGTTTGTCTCACGCAAACTACCTTATTTACCAAAACACGCAAAGTAGGGTCGCGCGGAATCGCATTTTTCGCGCGAAAAATATGACAATACCATCAAAGAGGCCTTATATTATAATAGAGGCGCTCGCATCTTTTATGAGGGGTATAAAAGCGATAAGGTTACACTGCTTACACCGTCAGTGGGTAGATAGAACCTTTGTCAAGGAAGGGCTCCTCAATAAATAGGATTGGAGGTGGAAGGGATGATCTGTTAAGATTTTGGCGCAAATATTTTGATGCAGAGCAGAGGGTTGCTGCTTTGCGTAATACTTGGATATACAGTACCAGGAATGAGCCGACAGAACCAAGAAGAGAACCAAGGTAACCGACAAGTCTGAGCTGGATAATACAGCATTTCGAAAACTTCGTCGAGTCTTCTCGTCGCGCATACCACAATGTCTGAAGATAAAGGTCTTCAACCAGTGCGTCCTACCCGTTATGACATACGGAGCCGAGTCATGGACACTCACGGCACGACTAGTCCACCGATTTAAGGTTGCTTAGCGAGCTATGGAAAGGGATATGCTTGGGGTTTCTCTGAGGGATCGAATCAGAAATGAGGTGATCCGTCAGAGAACTAAGGTCGCCGACATAGCTCACAGAACTAGCAAGCTGAAGTGGCAATAGGCTGGACCTATTATATAGCTGAAAAACAAATAACCGTTGGGGCAAACGTGTTCTTGAGAGGAGACCGTGACTTGGCATACGTAGTAAGGTGAAGCGACGAGTTGCGCCGAGTGGCTGGCAGTGGTTGGATGATGAAAGCCGAAGACCGGGCTCAGTGGCGTACAGTCAGCGACAAAAGTAGCTGATCAAACTCGATTTTCTAAACGCGTATTGGATCAGTAATGTTTGTTTTTTTCTTACAACTGACAACGTTGCGTTTGACCATAACACAACACACATGGTGTTATGTGACGATGCGGTCGAACGTTAGTGTTTAAGATGATAAAGAGAATAAGAAAATTAGTTTTTGTTCAGCGACTTTTGTCGTTGACCGTACCTTAGGAGAGCCTATGTCCAGCAGTGGACTGATACAGGCTGATGATGATGATAAGTTTGAATATTATATGAATCGTTGACGTAAAGTCTTTGTTTGTATGAAGCAAAATTGGTTTATAAAGTTGCGGTTAGAAACTTGTACATTTCTTCATGCAAAACGATAAAAACGCAGTTACGGATAAATTTGTGACAGGGCGGGCGGAACACCTGCCCGCCCGCCTATTCGATTCCGCTCGCGGGCGGGGAACAATTTATTCAATATAGAAACCTCAAGATGTTACGAGATTTTGATAACTCGAGGTATCTTTTTGAGAAAAAAAAAAGGAAAGTGGAGGTAAATTGTGTAACGTTATTGATTTAGGTCGGGTATCGATAACATATCCATGATTTGTCCTAATAAGGCCCTGCCTCGCCCCGTAGGCGAATGAGGGGTAACTCATGCCGATCTGAGAGTAACGATAACGTTACCAAAAGTTGCTAAAAATAATCAACGCCGTATACTCGCTCAAAAACGATGAAGGAAAACATCGTGAGGAAACCGGCATGTCCAAGAACTGCAATATTCAAGGGCATGCGACATCTACTAATTCGCACTGGACCCGCGTGGTAGATTACAGCCCATACTCTCTCTCTGAGTGGGCCAGAGTCCCAGCAGTGGGAACGTGAAAAAGGCTGACGATGATGATGATATTTGAAAAATTGCCTAAAGAACCCCTGTGTATTGTATTTTTTAATACGTTGATGGTATAAAGAATTCTTTGTTATGCAGAGATCGTAAGTTAAAAAAGTGTTTTATTAAGGGAGCACTTTGCACATTTTTTTTATACATAAAAACCTTATTAATACATATGTGTTTTGTATCATGTAGATACAAAACAAATATGACATATATGTGTGTTGACATTTTTTTTTTGTTAGATGTTTAGTAGGTTTACGTAAATGAAACCGTGGGGAACAGCTAGCGAATTGAGGCGGTTGCAATTGCAGAATCTGGATTTACTCTGATATAAATTCTGGGTTAAAAGATTTCCATTAAAACCTTGTAGGTTAGGTATTTCATTTCTAGTTATTGTCGACTAGCCTTTATTTACTCTTTAGGCCGGCTTGACAGTTGCAGGCTACTGGAACTCTTAATTAAAATTTATTAATTGGTCTCTAAGGGCGGCTTGCATAACGTTGTGTTAAAATCGTTGTTAATTTTATTTAGCTAATTCAGTTTTAGGCGCTAAACAAGTTTATTCTAATCTAATTTAGGGTTGTCTTGCACGACGCAATTTCCGATGCCATTTAGCTAAACGTAGTTAGCGCGTTGGTCAAACAGCGTTATACGTTCCGTATCACGCGCTCCTTGTGTTTTTTCGTCAAGCACGGTCAAGCCCATGTCATTTGATCAACATTGGGGTTAAAGATTTGCGTAAAATGGAGTACTGCCTACTGCGTGTCAGTGTCAAAACTGTCAAAGCATAGTTTTCGCGGTTTTCAGTCGAATGTTGATTGATAGTTGATAGCTTTCTAGTTTTGTTTTGTGTTGATTTGAGTGAATAATACGAAAAAAATGTCTGAAAATGTCAAAGGAGTGAGAACGCGTGCGGCAAACTTCACAAAACAAGAACAAACGCTGCTGTATGAGGCTTTGAAACCGTACAGTCACATTATTGAGTCCAAACAGACCGATAGTGTAAAACAAGCCGACAAGCAAATTGCTTGGGCAAAAATCACCGAAGTTTTCAACTCAAATGCTGTTGGCCAGCCAAGAACCATTGAAAATCTAATAAGCTGCTATAGAAATGTAAAAAGTAAAATAAAAAAGCAACATTCCGAGGCAAAAATGTTGCTTGTCGGTAAGTATCGTGGTATATACCTAACTATTTTCAATGATAATGCTTCGAGTTTTTTAATTTTTGTTAAAAATAACTATGAATTACTTACAATAGTTTGCTTGTTAAATTTCAACAGATCCTTCTCAAAGAGGAGCTCTTTTAATTGCAATTGAGGAAGACGGAAAAGATTGGCAAAAAGTGGCCTCTACATCGAAGTGGAATGATTCCAATCTCTGTGAGCAAGGTTTTAAACTGCTTGAGAAAGAATCTTTAAAACAAGATAACAAAATAAAAAAGTTTGCGATGGGAACAGGTAATAAATATCATAGATCTTACTTACTAGCCTGTTAAGTTTTCTTATTTCACTAGTATGTATTATTAGATCCACGAGCCCAAGCTCATAGTGTCATATAAAAAAATAAAACTATTAAAAAACAAACTTGTTCAGTATTCAACGGCATCTATTTAATTTATGTTTTAATACTCCACATCTATAACTATGTCCAATGATCTCACAATTTTCAGGTGGTGGTCCTCATCTGCCAGATAAAGAAGATGAACTAGCCGGCATAAAAAAATTGATCGAACCACAAATAGATGGTTTGTTTACCATGTACGATAGTGATGCGAATTTGATGGCCCAATACCATCAAACAAAGCCAGAGGTTGAACAAAGACAACCTATAGAATCGTCTTTTATAGAAAGTACAATTAGTAAGTTATCATAATACATAACAACATTATTAGTATGTACTCATGTTGATTTACCTTTCCTATTAATATTTTTATTTACAGCTAGCCAGGAGCCAATTGCATTGCTAGTTGCCACACCCAGAACCCATGAACCAGAGGTGGTTAGAACACCATCAAAGTCTAGGCTTGAAATTCTACGCAAAAAAAAGAACCTGCTCTATCTCACAATGGTAACTACAACTAATAGTAATTGACCAAGCAAGTGAAGTGTCCCTACATCAACTAGGCAAATTTGCTGTTTATAGATTGGAAGTTTTCTGTGGTACTATTTACCGGCTGATTTTGATAATAATTGGCTAGTTATTTATTAACCCTGCCATAAAAATCATGAGTAAAGGTGGCTAAGATAACAGCTAGCTGAGGTTAAATAATGTGACTATGTAATTAATTGATGTTTAGATGAGTCTTCGTTACTTGAAATAAATTAAAATTACTCAGAACAAAGTAAGGCTAAAAAAAAATTATTTTTTTTATATAGTCTATTTTGGTTAATTTACAGAGACCACCTGCAGGAAGGCAACCGTCAATGAAAGCTTTAAACTGCTTTCTGAGGCGAAGTTGGAGTTGGTGCAAATGCAGAAACTTTTATTGGAGAAGGAGTTAATGCACAAACAAAAACTGCAAGAGCTTGAAACAGAAAACATTATTGCGGAAAATAAATTTAAAATAAAAATGAGAGAAAAAGAATTGGAGTTATTGGATATAAAAATTCAAAATGCTAAGAATATTTAAAATTAATTGTAGTAGTAATATAGTTCTGTAGTTTTGTTTGTTTTTAAATTAGTAAATAGCTTTCAGGTTTGTAATATTTGTATCGTAAGAGAATTACTTTTTTATTTTTAAATGTAAAATGTTTCCTAGCTGTGCAAATATTTGGAAATTCGCATAGTAAATAAATATTTGCTTTATGTAAATAAGTACCTAATATACTATAAAATTAAATAATGTTATTGTGAGTTGTACTTATTATAGGTTACCAATCAATAGAATTTTGTTTTATTATGATGATGTATGTCTTTTCTATGTATAAGCATGAACCACATAGGTACAAAAACTAGTAGGTAAGTAAATAAGTAAAGTTTATTCAATATTAATATCACATAGGTATACTATTCTCATAATAATTCAAAGTAATTAATTAACATTTGTCTTTCTAGATTCCGGCTACCTCTTTGTTGTTGACTAACTACTGTTGTACTATTTATTAATGATGTTTCCTGTATAGATGGGAAATCTGGGTCTTCAGGAGGCATAATCTCATTTTGTATTATTGCCAAATTGTGCAATACAGCTGTAGCTATAATTATTCCTGGTACCCTATGTAGGTGAATATTAATACCTCGAGACAAGATCGGAAATCTTCTCTTCCAAACACCAAAAGCTCTTTCCACAACATTTCTTGTTTTAATGTGAGATTCTTGATAGAGAATTTCTCCTCTCGTGCTGGGGCTTCCATCTGGTAGTGGTGTCATCATAAATTTGTTCTGAGCGTATCCACTATCTCCTAGTAAATGTTTGTTGGGATATTTACTCTGGACAAAATTTCGTTTTAAAGCACAGTTATCCCAGATGTTTGAATCATGGGCAGAACCATGCCATCGTGCCACAACATCTAAGAACGTTAGGTTATTTGCAGCTACACATTGTGTGTTTATTGAAAAATACCCTTTCCGATTCCTGTAGATTTCAGCATTGTCTCCCCCAGGTGATATAATTCGTATATGAGTACAATCTATGGCACCAAGCACTCTAGGAAACTTAGCAATTTTATAAAATTTCGTTGCTGCCTCGTTTTGCTGTTCTTCTGAACTTGGAAATTGTATGTACATGTGTCCCAAACTTGCTATAGCATGAGTCACACGGTGCACAATTCTGCAAGCAGTGGACTCGTGGACGCCAATCATATCACCACATGTAATTAGTTGGCTACCTGTGGCATAAAAACGCAACGTACATAGAAGTTGGTTCATAGTAGTCACACCAGTCACTCTGAAAGAAACGGTAGATACAACACGTTTAGTTGGTAAATCAGTAGGTAGGTACTCGTAGTTACCTATCTAGTTAGATATAATATACCAGTACCAGGCCTTCATTAATTTAATTACTTACCTATCTATCCTGGGCTTTAGATGTGTCTCTATTTGTTGTAACAAAATCACTGTGGTGGCTTTTGATAATCGAAATCTCCGCAGAAATTTCTGCTCTGAAAGTTCTTCGAACAATCTTGACCTCGGGAACAGTTGTCTTGGTGCAATGGGTCGGCTTAGATACATTATAATTTCGTCGTCATCGTCTGAGAAATCCCACAAATCCATTGTAGTTGTAGGTAATTTTAATTTTAATTTTTAAAAACTGCTACCAATCCAAATCAACACGGCTCGCACGAAGCAAATAAAAACTAATATACAAAGACCTAAAAACCATTGTTTTTGAAACAGATGGTCATTCAAAATGGCGCTAAACAAAATTTAACTTTCTTAAATAGCCATTCCGGGGTGTTTAATTTTGACAGCTTGCTAAACACGTTTAGGAGCTAATTTTTTGTTGTGCAAGATGCTAAACGTGTTTAGTTGCCTAAATGCAATTAAGGGGTTCTTAAATACGTTTAAGGATTGTTGTGCAAGCCGCCCTAAATATCGCTTAAGTTTTCATTTATACTTAGCTGCAGTAAACCGGTATATAGGTTACTGCGGCAGTCGAAGCTTTTGGGGGAAGAAAAAAAAGTATTGGAATTTTACATGTTTCTTTTTTTTATTTCTTTTAGAGGCTTCTTTTACGTATTATGAAGGTAAACTTTTTTTTTGAGAATTTATCTATCTACTCTAATATTATAAAGAGGAAAACTTTGTTTTTTTGGTTGTAATGAATGGGCTCAAAAACTACTGGACCGTATCCACGAGTAACATAGGCTAAATTTTATTTTGGAAAAAAATAGGGTTCCGTAAGATATTTGGTTCACAGCGCTCCATGCCTATTTCACGCATATACCACATCCTTACACACTTACAATAAGTCAGTTATTTTTTGTCTACACTAGAAATTACCTAGAAATAATAATTTATATGGCAAAACAGCGTTTGCCGGATCAGCTAGTCATTACTACAGAGAAAAATGGTTGTTAAAAGCACGGAGTCGTCCTCAGTATTTCATTGGGTACATTTTTATTTACATCATTTTTCTAGCTAAAAACAACCTAGATATTAACGTAGTTTCTTATTTTTCTGTTTTTAAACAGGTGTTTCAAAATACACATTATTTTTTGTTTATTTTTATACTTACCTACATATCGGGCGGGTTATTTCAGACTAGCTGTTCCTGCGGTTTCACCCGCGTAGGCTACAGTTTATCGCGATAAAAAGTATCTTATGTCCTTCCCCAAGGTTCAAACTATCTCCGTACCAAATTTCATTTAAATCGGTTTAGTAGTTTAGGCGTGAAAGCGAAACAGACAGACATACAGAGTTAATTTCGCATTTATGAATAGAGTTATTTATAGGCTTCGAGGTCTTATATTTAAACTTAAACCACTGTTAGACTCGCAAATTGTATCGTTGTGTTTGTTCAGCTTATACCCAAGACAAGTTGAATTAAAAACTTGTGCCATAAAGGTTCTGTATCTACCTGAATAATGTAACTGAAAAAAAGGTAAAGTCCTCCTTCCTTTAATTTAATAACACCTACCTACCACTTTACCTAATGCACGGAAACCATTCCCGTTTGTTCAAGTATTCTTACACATAATTCCGAAAGCATTCAAGATTGTTTTCGAGGTGCAGGGCCGGAGCAAGTATTACTAGATTTGGGGGCCTCCCCCACAACTTCTTAGCCGAGAATTCACAAATGTTGCAATAAGTTTAAAACTTACGAAATCACACTAATCATGTAAAAATGCAAAAGTTAATATAAGTTTGTTATTTCTTCACGCTGAATCGGTTGCATTGAACTAAATTTGATAAGGCTTCTTCTTACACCTTGGCTTCATTTATACATAGACACGCTTACTTTTATCGCGGATAAAGATTCCTGTGGCATAGCGAAAAAGCCGCAGGACTAGAGTTGGCTAATATCAGTTTATTACTTCAATATTAGTAAAACATAGTCTCTAAGTTTTTCTGTTTTGAATTTCATTTCACCTGTCAAAACAAAATATTAATTGGGTATGCGCAAACGAGTGAATGTAGTAGTTTTGTTTCTTAATAGTTTTTACGTTAACTCATTACTAAACATCCAATCAAATATTTTTAAGAGTATGACATGTGTGATTTAAACGAGTCCATAGACTCCTGAACTAGTGTAAACTGTACTTCCATCATATGACTTAAATAGTTATGTCAAACCTGCGTACTAACTCCACGTGGAATTTTAAAGTAATTAAACCTTATATATTTAATTGTACCATAATCTCTACTTTTAATTAATATTATAAATGCGAAAGTAACTCTGTCTGTCTGTCTGTCTTTCACGCCTAATAAACTTTAGGCCACGCGGGTGAAACCGCGGGGAACAGCTAGTTATTTATATACCTATATTCTCGCCCCCTACCCCCGGCCTGGCTCTGTGCCTGGGTGTCTAATTCTCCACCGTATTAACTATGTATGCGAGATCGTAAACGTAACTGGTAGACGTGCGTTATTTAGGCATATTTGAAGCCTTTGCGATACCCGGATTGTTTACATTCGTTTATAGAGTCCTTGGTGAGTAGCTGAATATTATTATTGTAGGTGGAAACAAATTCTCCTTGGTAGAGCGGATGTAATGTTTATTTATGTATAGTTATTTGTATATTCGCGAATAAAATGTTAATTTGTAGGTAGAGAAAATTGCAAACAATAATAGTAGGTATAGGTAGATGTAATAAATTGATACCTAATATAATTAATTATATAAGTTAAATAAAATTGAATTTCTCATTTTCTTATATACTAATAAGTTAGCAAAATAATGTAAAAATAGATTTTATTTTCCTCATTATTTTAGTTATATACAGACACATTCAGTTCCAAAGTAAGTATAGCAGATTTGTTTTGCAAAGTTCTATTCTGGGTACAAGCTAAAATAAAATTGTTCGTTTTCTTTCAACGCCATCTATGAACTAAGTTGGGAAAGTTTATTCACTTGAATCTTGTACAGCGCCATCTATTACCAACTGGCTTAACTACGACATCTGTTCTGAACAAGACTAACGGACCTTGAGAGTTTATGCTACTCCACACTAGATAGCGCAAAATTACATTAAGTTTATATAGTTTGTTAATTTTACATACTGATTTTGTAAATACAAATTACACATTGGTGGATGATAGGTAGTTTTTTTTTAATGGAGGCTTTTCCTGTCATTTTAAAAAAAGATTAACACTAAATCATTACACATGTAAAAGTTTGAAATATTAAAAGTGTTACAGCATAATTTAATACATTTGTTTCATAAAACCAAAAATAATGCAAAAAGTAAACGTAAAAATGTATTTGTGCAAAAATAAACACCACCGTGACAATGTTTGCACATTGCCGTGACCAGGATTCGAACCTGGGTTACTACGGCCACAACGTAGGGTCCTAACCACTAGACGATCACGGCTATCGGAGCGGTGATTGCTGTGGCGAAATTATGATACTATCTCGGCTTACATAATATTGCCCGTGGATTTTATGATTTACGCTTTCCAAATTAGCCAAAATAGCTGATAGATTTTAACATAATATGGGATGTTTTTCCGCCATGTTTAAATATTATGGTGTCTGCGAATCAAAACTGAAACGAGAATAAATATATTAATATATATTTAAAAATGAATGTAAAAAATTGTATTTTCGAAATCTGCATAATATTATGTTAATCAATTATAAAGCAGTCGGATTTTTTTATCACTAATTATTGATAGATATAATTATATGAACTACTAGCTGCGCCCCGCGGTTTCACCCGCGTGGACTACATTTAACTCGATAAAAAAATTGATATAAAAAATAGATGTTGGCCGATTCTCAGACCTTCCCGATATGCACACAAAATTTCATCAAAATCGGTCAAGCCGTTTCGGAGGAGTATGGCAACGAAAACTGTGACACGAGAATTTTATATATTAGATTGGCACACCATAGTACAGAGAAATTTAAAACTAGAACGCACAAGGGGCGGTCTTATCGCTAAAAGCGATCTCTATCAGACTTTTATTTTTATTTATTTTCTTCTTTCACTAGTTTTACAATCAGAGAGAAGAACGGTAGAGATTGTGCTTGTAATCTTGATAACAAGCGAGTAATTTATAGAACTCCAAAAAGGGGATTTTTTAGTATAGATAATACTCCTACTCTATCTATTAAAGGTATAAAATAAATAGACAGGCTAAATTATATACATAAGTACATTATAATGAAACTTACCTAACATACAACTTCTCTTTGAATGTTACCTTCTTTTCACAATACCATGTCGAGCGTAAAATTAAAATGGCCATATACATCATTATCAAGACCCCTCATAAAGGTAAAGAACCAGTCTTAAACATCAGTTATACAAAGATAAATCACGGATCAATTCACTCGTGAAACCAGACAGTGGTCTGTCAGGCGGCTGTCAGATGGACCAGACGACGGAAGTCTGCCGGTCAAGTTAGGGCTGCACCGATACCGGATAAAAATTTCAAAAGTCCCGGACATTTGTTATTTTGGGATTAGTGTGATAAATAGGGATTTTTGTCCGGACGTCCCTTAAAGGGTTATTCATTATTAGAGTCCCGAGAGGAAGGGGGAGTGATGATCTTTAGATTAACTTTCTTGAAGGAAGGGAAGCTATTATTACGTAATATTTTACGTTAGGTAAAGCAACTCTTGAAACCTCTTGTCTTATTTTTAATGTACAAGAAATACTTTATTTACAAGATAAAAATTATTTTAAATAAAATTAAAAATATCAAACACATTTATTATTAAGTGTAATAAATACACTTAAAAATTTGGTAAGCCTCCAGAAGACGTACAAGTAATTTAATTTCTTATAATATTGCTTTTTAAGTTTTAGTGTCGCTGTTTTTTTCAAACCGGTCCAAAATGGCATAATTTTTTTTTCTTTTAATAAACAGCTTTCCTAACTAAGCAATGCTTATCATAAATAGACATAAAGAAAATAATACATTAAAAAACTCGAAAGAAACTGTCAGCGCGATGGGCGTGAGGCACCCGGATAAAACCCGGATGCTCCTCGAGTAACTTGCGCCCCCGGACACCCATCCAACTGGGACATATCCGGGGAAACCAAGTCGAATTGGCAGCCCTAGGTCTGGACCAGAAGTACCGGTGGACCGGTGGACATAAGAACCAGTGATATTTCACGCTTGATTTATGTTATGGGGAAGTGATGAAGTCAGGAATTTCGCGCATAGCCTACCTATAATTATTATCATTAACTTTGATAACCACAAGATTTTACTAAGTAGTCTATGTCTCTCTATGTCGCTTAAGATGGCCACGCTACGCCTGGATTGGCAACTAGCTTTCAAGTGGGGCAGCTGGAACACATCAATAGATGCTTGGCGACAGATTCTTAACTTAAGGGTAGCTAACTAGGCAAGCACTAGAAAATGCTCTACTAATTCCACTATCAAGCTATGGTGCTTTCCTTCATCGAATGCGCAATATATTTTCAGGTATGGATTTTCGTTCCTACACAATATTTTTGAAATCATAATAATACATCTTTCGCTAGCGATTAAAGTAGCAGCTAGCAGCTATTCACGCTCCATTTTCCAAATGCGTTTTAGATCAGTATCTTATGCTTTTTTTACAACAAATACAAGGTAGCCTTTTACCACAACATCACATGCCTAGTGTTGTTAAAGTTCGGCCAAACATTGGTGGTTAAGATGATGAAAAAAAAAAACGGAAAATCTGTTATTGTTCAGTGACTTTTGTCGTGCTGGACGATTCCTCAATCTCCTCAGCTTCCACACATGCCAGCGGCAGCAACAAGTGATGAATAAAGATGAGATCACGATATACATGCCAGTACACTCTACACACTACATGTGTTCACTTTGTGCCCCTCCTCGGTCGCAAATTGTGTTTGCTACAAACTGGATTGCTTTAGACTTGTTTGATTGTTTCGCATGAGAACTTGGCATTTGACATTTTCCATTTCGAACGGCAACTTTTGTAACAGTACACCTAGTGAGTACAAGTTTTAAAAACTATAAAAGTTTTCGTAAACGTCAATGTTTACTACCGCTAACTTGTCAAAGTACTAAATACAAAACGTAACTAGAAAACTTTGTTAGAATTGGAATTTTAGTTAAAATAACTCGCATGCACTACCGATTTTAATTTTCGTATGAAAGGAAACGAAAACTTTCATAGTTTTCGTAAACTATCAAAACTTGTCCTACTGGACTAGAACTTGCTGCTGCTTTTCCTGAAAAATACAATCTGGGTCTCTTAAAGTCTAGACTTCTAGAGTGAATAGGCGCCTCATGACCAGCATGATCTACCCTCGACCAGGTGAAATGTGGTCAAGCGCAGGCCCATTTGTGCATAAAAAAGTGCAAATATTACTTAACTATCAAAGTAATTTCTAACTCAATGATTCTGTAACGCTGCCTGATGAAAACAACGTAACATCTACCCGCGGGATGCTTGCTGCCCTTTCATCGCGCAAATTCTATTAATAAATTAAGTTTAGTTAAATTACTGGAACAAACAAAGATATCAGCTCAGGGCTCTCAGAGAAACAAGTTCACTTCTAGCAATCAGTGCAATATGAGTAAAATTTTATTGTTATGAGATATGTATTGTATTCCTGCTAGATTCTTGTTCCATATTGAATTTTACTTCTAACTAGATTAAATCTTGTTGGAACTTTTATTGGGATTGGGGTTTCTACCTACCTACCAGTAGCCTAATGGTTTACCACTGTAGTCAATTCAAATTCAAACTCGTCTCTTTGTTTTGAATTTATACTTAGGTACATCAAAAGTTGACAAAAGTGGACTGTAGAAGTTAGTGCAGAACGAAAAATCGTCGGTGATTATTGATTAAATACGAAAAAACATTTAGGTAGGTAGGTACTATCCCTCTTGATCGAGTTACCTTAAATGCAAGATGCCAAAGAAGGCGTTATACCTAAACATGAGATTTACCTAAAAAACTGTATGCCCTTAACGAGGGATGCCTATAAAGCAGCATGCCTGTCCATATTCATTCTGTCACCCATTTTCTCTCGTAAATATGGTTTAATCATCAGAACACAATTCAGGCGTATCGTGGCTCCACCTTCGATCACATCGTCACCTAAGATCACAGCATGTCTTATGGTGTGGTCTAACGCTACCTAGTAAAATGAAAAAATCAAAAGAAAACTTACATTCACGAATCTCAGTTCATCAAAATTTGCACATACCTCTATCCACTATACCATAAGCAAGTCTGTACATCAAGCACGAATCCAAGATGTCTTGTTTGTCATGCGATCTTCTAATCCAATTGCGTTTCATACGAGAATCTCGTTATGTTGAAACCGGTTTGGATGTCGCTAATTTTATACATTTTTTAATAAATGTTATCAGACCTAATATGTCGTCTCCACCACGTTCAAAAGAAAAAAGTGACACAATAATTGGTGGGAAAACTTTAACTGGATAAGTGATCTTATTGGAAGAGTACAAATTAATGGAACGTTCGCATTAAAAACCTGCGAAGTAGAAGTTGAAACTCGTCAGAAAAAAACGTAGTCTCAAGTTAACTTTACTTTGAAAATCAATGGAGTTTGAAACATACATGACGCAGGATTTAACAAGTATAATTTTTAACAAATAAAAACTGATTCAGGTTCCCCTCGGTTTCTCTTGGATGCCATCACCACCACCTTTGGGATATTTCCTTTCAAACGAAAAAATAATCATCAAAATTGGCTTTTTTTGAAGTCGGTTTAAAAGATAACTTCAACTTAATACAAATGATATTTTTTTGTAAGAAAGACGCGACGTGTTCAAATAATTTGCAAAATAAATGTCTCATAGCAACACCAAAAATAACCGCGGTTCTATAACTAACATCCGCTAACAATCGGAGATTAGACCTCATTCACCACGTCAAAGCTGTGTCAATGTTGTCAAACTAAATAAAAGTTCTTCCCGAAACATAACCTTGAAAACTGTACCACAATCAATGACCGGAGGCCATTGTTGTCTAGATCCTGCTCTCACAATAGAAGGGTCCATATTTTCTAATGCAAACGTATGTGTCGGAATTACAAAAGTTGAGTCTCTCAAAGGGTCTTGCGCAAAAATCCCTTACGCGTCAAAAGTTTTACCTTTATTTGCCTCGGAGCAAGGTTAGACAATAGGTATATTGCTGGTTAATTTTTAATCCCTTTTGCTACAGCATCTATGTTCTTTGTCATCAACTCCATTATTATGTCTTAGATAAATATTGTCCTTAAGAGGTTAAGCAAACGTTATGTTCAAAGAAAACGTTTTGATTTGATGTTGTAGCCTTTATTCTACGAACCTTTTAATGACATAAGATATTTTGTCAAATGCTCTTTTTTACTCTTTGCTTAGAGTTATGTTAACATAAGAAGTACTTGTTACGAAGTAATCAAAGTTACTGCAAATAGGCACGAGTATGTAGATTTTTAAAGAAAGCTAAGTTGTAGTGACGTGGGCTTTTTGAATTCTCTAATGAGCTTGAGCTTTCTGTGAAGGAAATCATCGTGATGTAATCACGGCTTGGTGGTATTAGGTTCACCTATTAGTGTGATTCAGCAGCTTCTATTAAAATTCAGCTCTCAATCCAGGTGTACCGTGGAAATACTGCAACCACAAAGTCGCTTAACATCAGGTGACTTGTAGTCAAACGCTACCCGGTAAGACATAACAACTACGAGTATTTCTTCTAGTATCTCAAATTTTGCTCATGTACCTAATAACTCTTTTAGCCATACGTTATTATTAAGATTGTTATCATTTACACACTCTTGTTTTGAATAAATAAGAGCTTCTCTAAAGTATTGGGAAAAATACCGACCATCTCCTGCCCACCTTAACATAAAGTTTGGTATGTAAATATGTAAGAAACACATAAAATTCTAACAAAGCTTATTGATATTCTCAAACCCAAGAAATAACTGAATGATTTCGGTCCAATATTTACGGTTATGGCTATTTTTCTTCGCACGAGGGTCATAATTGAATGCCGCAAACCCTTACTTTATCTTCCTGATATAGCATAAGATATTGAACCACATAAACAAAATAATATAAAAGCAAACCCCGAACCGTAGAAAAAT
Organism: Opisthograptis luteolata; assembly: GCA_931315375.2. Classification (NCBI taxonomy): domain Eukaryota; kingdom Metazoa; phylum Arthropoda; class Insecta; order Lepidoptera; family Geometridae; genus Opisthograptis; species Opisthograptis luteolata. The sequence goes on from OV928043.1 coordinate 1,610,817, forward strand.
AAGCCTTAGATAAGGATCTTGAAGACTGAAGTGAAAATAAAATAGTTTTCTCACACAAATGTTGAAGAATCTCTTAAACTATAGAAGGTGAGAACTTTTGGGCGTTCTTGCAATGAAATAATTTGGATTTTTTGATACAATTTTGATGAGCTGACAGACGTTATTAAGGATTCAATGGAAATAATAAACTTGGATTATGGGAAAGTTTTTGTTTGTTTAGTCTATTGTTTAGTGTGGAAGTGGAAGACTCAATATAAACACACTTTTTGTGAGATAAAACTTCGTAATATTACATTTACTATTTATGTGAAATTGAAGTAAAGTTTTTTTCCTAGCGTGGATGTTATTATCGCGTCAGTGTTGTAAAAACTCACTCTACAGGTAGGTACATATACTAATACTGTAAATGCAATAGTAACTCTCCCTCTTTCCCTCTGTCGTCGGTTTGTTACCTTTTCACGCCTAAATCGCTATACAGATCTTGATGATAATTAGTATGAAGATAGTTTAAATGCTGGTGCAGGACTTAGGATACTTTACGTCATTTACGTAGGTGGAACCGCGGGGGACAGTTGGTTAGTAATAAAATGTTATAAAAATGAATGAGTAAATATTATGTCATATCCATTTTATTAACGCAAAAAAATTGTTAAGTTAAAAGGTTATCAATTTGAGTTTGCATTTGTTACCCATTTGTAATTATAATAACTCTTCCATTGATGATAAAAACTCAACCAATCTCATCAATACCCGTATCAGGCAGATAATCAGTGTCAGGTTAATCAATAAAAGCGATTTGATCAAGAACATTGATCGAGCCAGTTTCGTGTGAAACTTCACCCCTGACAGCAGCGGCATTGCATTCACTCATACGACCCTTATTAAACTGCATTTTGTCAGTTTGACATGACATGACGTCTTGTCAGTTTGCGCCTTACATTCCCATTGTTCTCAAAAGAAAGAGTTCAACCCTAAGGTCAACAATGAAATCATAACAGTCGCTAAGGTCGAAACGTTTAGATTTTTCGATACTCAAGAACCTTTCGGTTATAATCTTATTCTGATCTTTAAACGGGTTACATTAAAGAAATGTTGTTTAAAATGGCATTATCGGATGATCTTACTGTAGTTTATTTGATCTTGTTATTAATGTGTCAGATTATAATCCAGATAAGAATGTCTGATTATTGTATCTCGTTCATGGATAAAGAATTGCCCAACATTAATTTCCTAATATCTTTGTGGTTTGGTTCGGTATTTGCTTTCTATAGGTTCTATTTAATAGGCACCATAGTGATTTGTTTAATGTTGCAATCTATTAAGTATAATCATCTTATTTTTTTATTATTTGAGTATCATTTATTTTAATTATGTTGCTTTTGAGAGGAGAGCCACAATTTCATTGAAATTTTATACGTTTTGTGGGTACATTTCCTAACCTTTACCTACGTTTAGTATATTTTTCAGACAATATTCGAAAGCATTATTGTTTCACATCGATATTCTTCTAATTCTGTTTTTTTTTTCATGCCAGGGCTCAAAATAGCCAGCCAGGGTCAACTGTCCCGTGAACTTAGTGCATGCACTTTATAAGAGCTCAGATCGTTCCCATAATTTAGAAATACCGGTTTTACAACCAGGAAGTTAATCTCACAAGCCCTGTATCCATCCAAAATAAGTTCTTTAAATATAACTTAAACATCTGTCGGTTTCGTTTTGTTAACTTCTGTAGCTTTACCTTCTTTTGTGTATTTGTTGGGATTGCAGACCGTTGCATCTTCATTTCGTGCGTGTATGCACAAATTGGTATTGTTCACGTCATGTCAAAATTTCTTGACGTGTTTTGATTGAAGGACACCTCTTTTGTGTATTCTTGTTGCTTAGAAACGAGCATGACTGCCCTCTACTTTAATTGTGCAAGTAGTTATTTGTTTAAGTACTATTTCAAAAATACGTTTATTGAGCTGTTATATTGTTTTTGCATTTATAATACTGTACAGTTCTGATTATCGACTTCTAAGTAGAAAAACGAATAACAATAAGTACTAGCATATCTAGATGATATTGTTATATACGCTGTAGGTTATAAAGAACATGATACTTTCTTACTTTTACTCAATAACTTGTGCAATACCATTAATTTTATTGAATGTCGGTCAGTCGGTGTCAGTCTTTGTGATATTCGACCAAAATCGTGCTCCGCGACTTTTCTTTCAGTAAACGTGCATGGTGCTAGATGCTGTTCTGTAGGGAGTATCATTCATTCCATGCTCTATTACTTTCTCTACCTTTTGTGTCCTTTCTGAAATTAGCTCAACGACCCATATCCAGATATTAAAAGCGAAAAATTACAAAAAGCTTCTTCTGATTTATAGGGCGTTGAATAATTCTAATGCGGTGTTACGGATCATAAATTTGTTCATGCCTTTGGTAACTGACTTAGAGGCAGTAATGCCATTGATAGAATCTGATTCCATTGTGGATGTGCGTGTGCGCATGTAAGATGTACTTGTTATATTGATTTATTACAGCTCTTGTTTTGAAGATAAAAGAAGCTGTTATAATATATGATAATCAACATTCTAAATGTAAAGTTTGTTAGTGTCTTTACATCTTCCATGTGTAATCTCTTCATTAGTTCTCGATTGACATTATTAGTAAACGAAAATCGATTTTCATCATCGTTAACAGCAAGATATTATGGTTTTTGGATAAACTAAGCATTGGTTGGTTTGGTTTGTTTTGTACCTTATTGGTATTATGGTATTCTCAGGAATAATGGCGGTCCATATTGTATCTAGATATAAAATCTTTAAGCACTATTCAGAATAAGAAAAAAACTAAGTTTACAACATCATCTTTTCCTCTCATCTTGGGACAGTTCCGCCCTTCTTGGGTGTGACCCCTCACAATCCATCCAATGGGCGGGTCTTAAAATTGCAACTTTATTCTCCGACCCTCCAGCAATTTCTTCAAATAAAAAATACATTCAAGGGTCTTGTCCTTTGTAATCTGTCCGTATTTTTATGGGGACTGGGAATTGCATTACAGCTTCTTTTTTTAGTTTTGTGTGGTTTTAGGTATGGAGTTTGATCAGTTTTCTTGAGTGGTATTTATACAGGCTTATTCTTCTGTTCTTTACCATAAGGCAATCGACTAGCTTGTCTTGTTACTTAATTGTAGGCAGGTTTAGTTTTAGGTATGTTTTTTTAGCCTAAAATAATAAATAGGTTCAAAATTAGGTATTGCTTTTTAATTCAAGTTATCTAAGTAGATTTTATATCCTTGAGGACTATAAACTATTCAAGTATTCTTTGTTTTCTTTTACTTACTTATTTGTTTAATATGTTTATACTATTTGATATTAGTAATGATTGCAAATGTAAATCAGTACCTTAATTAATAATAGTATCTGACATCTGTAGTATTAAGACTTCCTTGTTCCTTATTCTCATTTATTGCCTCTTCAAGTGCAGTCCTTCGTTAACAATTACTTTTAAAACAACTACAACGTTCGTGTTTGTTCCTGAAGTCGCCTCTTTTGTTTTGTTTTCTTTTTTTTATTCTCACGGCAACTGAGTAACCAATAGTTCTACCTTCAAGTGCTGTCACACAATGGGATTTGTCCGACTCAATTAGTCGAGATTTAGAACTGGGATTTATAATGTGTGACGGCTTACGTCACCTTGTCTGATAAAAAATGTAACAATATCTTTTACGTTTTTTTTGGATTTGCGTATTTAGTTACGCTTGGATTTTTAATGCTATTGTTGATATGGAGATGCTTCTTTATTCAAGTGTGAACATTAGTACTCAAAGCAGTTTTAATTGGACCCCTACTGGTTGGTTGTGGGTTTTGTCAACTTAACTGTCAATGTCAAGACTAATTAAGAAGTAGTGCTGTCACCATTTCTCCTCCAAAGTACCCACCTGTGTAGCTGTACCTGTTTTGACAAAATTGTATATGTATTTTTAGTTTATTTAAAATTAGATTTTGTTAAATTAATTTTAGTATTTTACCATCATATCTGATTTCTTAATGTAAAAAAATACCATGTTACAATTTAGAACCTACCTGATGGGGTTTTTTTTTGTTTTTTTATTAACCCAAAATAATCTTAAATAAAAAAAAGCCATAAAGTTCTTACGACGCAGGTCTCCAACACTAGGTACCTATAAAAGTTAGTTGTAAATTTTTTTTTATTCGACGCCCATTTAATTCGAACTTGACTTGACTAATGTTTTTTTTTTCGCATTAAATGTTTGTGTACACAAAAGTTGAATATCATTAATATAATTTTGCAAAAGTGACGTAGGTGATTCAAACATGGTCAATGATTCGTGTACAATTGTAATATTTATTAATAAAATGTCATTACCACGGTATTTTTTTTAACAAAGAATGGCTTTATCATTATCGACATCCATTAACGGTAATATCACGGTATTTTTTACAAAAAGTGGCAACATTTAACAGCTTTTATCATAATGGGTATATTTAAGTTTAGTCAAGTCATTTTTGTAACGATTTTTCTTACTTTGACGTAAATGCCGTGAGTGTGCGAGGTGATCTATTTTTCACTGACAAAATAAATGAAGAAACTCAAGATAATATTTTATACTGCGCCCCGCGTCTTCTCGCTATCCCGCAGGAACCTTTTTCCGGGATAAAAAGTAAGCCTACGTGTTCATCCAGGGTATAAGCTATCTCCATTCCAAATTTCATCAAAATCGGTTTAGTAGCTACGGTGATACGCGGTAACAAACATTTACACACACACACACTAACTTTCGCATTTATAATATTAGTAGGAAATAGTTAATACTTTATTTTTGACCAGTCATAACTTTTCTTTACAATGGCTACTGCGTAAGGCGCAACACCCGCCGCGCCGCCGCGCTTTTTTGCCGTGTGGCGAAAACCTCGTACGCCGCAATAAGTATAAAGAAAAACAATATCCAGCTTAATCTTGTAATCTTTGCCATAACAGTCACTATATAAATATATCAGTAACGTGCCAGCTCGCCCTTGACATAGAGTAAGTAGCGTCACCTCATTTAAATTCTACAGCCATTAGTGCGCCATTAATGTAAATAGTTGTAGCTATACTTGTTGTACAGACAGACGGACGTAATAAAGGTGAGGACGAACCCGGAATTACATACATGTACATTCTATACTAATATGTAATTGATTGATTTTTCTTCCGGATAAACTTATAAACTATTAAACCAATCTTGATGAAATTTGGTAAGGAAATAGATGAAACCCTGCGGAAGGACATGGGATTTTTATCGCGATAAACTGTAGTCAAACAGCTATTATAATATACATATTATAAAGAGGTAAAAATGTTTTGTTTCTATGTTTTGCATTTTGAATAAGGAGGTGATAGACACGCGTGGTAAATCACGTTGCGTGTCGCGCCGCGTCGCCGCCGCCGTGTCGCCGCGCCACACCAAACGCGGGGTGTGTCGGCAATCGTACGCAGCTTGCTGATCGTTGGCCTGATAACATTAGTTGTCGCGAGGGCTGATTCAGTTATTTTTATTTTAAATTATTAGACTTTTGGGTTAAAATATCACTGTTTGGCGATATGATTAGCGCGTTTCGCCATAAAGGCAGTACAGTCATGTTCATTCTATTACTACATCACTATTGATTTGTCCTTCCCCTCGCCACTGAGCCGAGAGTAATGCAACTCTAATACTCCAATGCGTCTGTAGAAAATTGAATTATAAACATTTTGTGAAAACATTAAAGAAATCTTATAACTCAATAATAGGGAATATGCATCGATTTTTTTTATTTGTTTAATTCACTTATTACTTCGTTATAACATAGTAAAAAATATAAATCCTGTTAAAATCGTTCAAATGAATTTTTAAAATAATATTTAAAGTACCGATTAAATTTGACCTGTTTGAACGGCCTTATTTTTCGCGCGCTTTTGATGACGTCACATCACCGATCCAGTACTGTTTTCTCTATGTAATGACAGCTAATATTTAAGGATTTTCAGTTTATATCGCTTTTTCGACAATGGAAAAGGCTAAAAAACCATTTTATGGACATTGTCTTGTACCAGACTGCCAAAACACTATAATAAGTACACCGGATAAAGTGTTTTTTTTCTATTCCAAGTGATATGAAAATACGTAAAGGTGTAAGGTTATGAGAAGAGATGAAGTGTCTCCATCATCGTATTTACTGTTGTGAAGATCATTTTAATGTTAGTGTATTGTATTTCGATAGTTAACATGGTGTGAATTGGTCAAAGTTAACTTTTGCAGGCATAAATATTTTGATTATCAAGTGGAAGAAACTAACTCTGTTTACACCAAGTTTACGAGTATACCAGCCTGACCTTTATCATTCCTGTCTTTCCTCCGGAGATTTATTTTAGATCATATATAATATACAATACAACATCATGAGAAAACAAGAGGGAAAAGTTATGCTTCGGTTAAAACAAGGTGTTGTAGCTCATATGTGAAACATATTATGTTTCAGTGCCAAAAACGAAAAATGCCACCACCACGAGAGGGAATGTGTGCGATTAAAAGACAAAAAATATCGTTATTATATGAAGCTCTCACTGAGTTTGCTGTCAGAAGTACAAATACTTTACGCCACAAACAAGTTACTATGAAGCCGGGAACAGTACTTTTCATATTGAAGGCTGGCAAGACCCAGTATATCTCACATGGATGTCTCCGAGATGAAGTAGATTGAAGCCTCTAGTAATACAGACCAAGTACAATGTGATGAAGCTGTGCAAGTAAATATTAGATCAAAGTACAAAAGTAAAGATGTTAATGTTAATTTAACTATTGAAAAGAAAAATGTATCTCTATCTCTATAATGTAGGTAATAATGTTATTCTGCGGTTTGACAAATATGCAGGATGTTTTAATAAAAAAATGAAATAATTATTCCTTTGTTTTATTTTTAGGTATGCATATTCAGTTAATAATTCAAGAAACTTGAATAACAAAATACAGATACAAAGAAAACCGTAAAAATTAAAATAAAACTGTTACTGTTACATACATATAAAATATAAAACAAGCTTTGACGTTCAGGTTTTTATAACAGATCTGTTTTGTTCTATTCTACTCTAAAACTAAATAATGAATTTAACATTATTAAAAGATATACAGCACTCAATATTAGTACTCGATGGCTCTTCACTACGTGGGTGTAGCTAAGCCAAAAATGCAATTGAATGCTTGCAACCTCCTGAAACAAAACAAAAAATTAATAATAAGTTATGTTACATATGTACTTTAATATAATATGACTGTATTAAAAATGTCACTCTAGTTGTAGTATGGTATGGTTGAGTTCTCCTAACTCATCACTAAGCAATATTTTGATTACAAGTTATATTGATAATATCTATGCCAAAGCCACGGTCTCCAACTCTGCCCTAGTGTTTTGCTGAAAAGACATCTAACAATAGCCCAATGAGTGGAAGAAACTAAAAAAATCTTACCTAAGTGTGCTGCACAATCTTCACATTGAACTGAAGTAATGGTTTCTTCAGTTTCATCACAGATCGCTTGTACAGCATAACACTTGTGCCGCACATTGTGCTCTGGTGTGATTCGAGCTTGCACTATACATATGTTCCCATCTCGTTTTACTTGAACATAGCCTACAGCTGAATCTCCATATGATTCACGTTCAGATCTGTAACAAACAATAATTTTAGATAAATACATATAAAAGATTCGGTTGGTCATCTACTTTGTGAGTATCTGCTTCATGATCAAAGACTTTATACAAAATTCGCTACAATCTATTGAAACATACAAGGCTATGTGAAAGATAACAACGTTTGAGGTTATGTTTAGGTAAATACTGTTAGGAAAATATCATGTTTTAAAATAATTACCTTGCAGCTTTTACTCCTTTGACCTCAGCGAACGTAAAATCTGGATTTGATGCAAAATATGCGGTCATCATAAAAGCATCTATTTTTGGCAAATTGTCCGATTGTGCTTTGACGAAACCACTTTCAGTCATTGTTCTTGATGTTTAGTACTGTCACTATATACCAAAACCGCACTAGGCAATCGAAAACACACAGAAATCAATTTTTAAGTAATTTTTCTTCATATTAGTATGAATATCGAAGCTAGACTGCGCCGTGTGACGTCATTTTTCGAATCGACCAATGGTGAAGCGATTCGCAAATTTGAAATTCCCACGCTTATTTTGCACTTTTTGATTAAATTTTTAAGGTATTAATAACAAATTAAATAATAAAATAATGGTTTAGGTGTAATGTCAAGGCCATAAGGTATCATGGAAAAAAAAATCAAGTAAATCTAAATCACATGCATATTCCCTATTGCCTGAAAATTCTGATTCCGGGACAGTGATCTAAATATCAAATAGCACACATGGTTGTTTGTACTAACTACCTATCATGGTAAAAATGTCAAAACGTCTAAATATCAAAACGCTATATTTTTATATTTGTTTGCATTTTAAAGGGTAGCGTTTGACCGCAAGTCACTTGATATTAAGTGACGATGTGGTCGAAGGTAGCGCCACGTTAGATCCAGATTGCGAAGTAGTTAACCAGGCGAGCACTAGAAAATATCCTACCACCAAGCTATGGTTTCATCACAATACTTTCCTTAACAGGAAACTCAAGCTCATCATCAGGTGTAGCTATTTTTAAGTTTGACGTTTTAAAGTGATCACAATGTATCCTATCTTTTTCATTATCAGCCTTTCACGTTCCCACTGCTGGGACTCTGACCTTCTCTCAGAGAGAGAGAGAGTATCGGCTGTTATCTACCACTCTGGCCCAGTGCGTGTTGGTAGATGTCGCATGCCCTTGAATGTAGCAGTTCTCGGGCATGCCGGTTTTCTCACGATGTTTTCCTTTACCGTTTTGAGCGATGGCAAATTCGCACATAACTTATTAAGTCATAGGTGCGGGGCCGAAAGGATTCGAACTCGGTGTCGGCGTTCGGCCATCCTATTAAATAAAAACAATTGAATTCTAAATTATTCATGTTTTTTTTCGCTATGCGCACTTTTAAAGGCATTATGAAGTAAGAAAAGAGGGTCATTCCCTCCGTAACTAGAGTGACATTTTCCCCTTCTCTAAAAAGAAAAGAACCCTAATAACCAGAGGGTGAAATCTCATATCTCTATTATAGTGCAGATTCGTCCCAATATTGATTTGATGGATTACTGTGTACATATTGGGTGAGGAAATGGATTTTTTACGAGATTTGACGTGACGCCATAATTCAGTAAAAGCAGAGGAGATTGTGTACAGGATTTTCTTAGCCTTATTAAAGTAGGTTTGTGATTTTCTGTTGCGTTGGTGCTATATTTTTAGTTTTCGTTTTCATTTTCTAACCGACGAAAAAAACAACAGATGGAAGTTCTTATGTAGACTTCGATCTGTATATATTTTTTTTTACTCCGCATTGTACTATCTATCTTATTTTATCTATAACTTTAAACTTGTTTTTCTTTGAATAGCTTCGTAATATTCTGTATATATATCAGTTATTATTTACTATATTTATTATTACTTTAAAAATTGAACTTTTAACTTTTATAAGCGTAATGTCGAAGCCGTTCTAGCCAAAATGGCGTTTTTGGTTATCTGTGTGCTTTAATACACATTTCGTCTTAGCCGTTTTACAATGAAGGTGTTTTGTATCATAAATATCTTTTGTGTTTTGCTACTTAGGTGGTGCATTTAGACACTTTGCGTTTGAAACGTCACGCTCATAAAGGATTCAAAAATTTACTCACTTCATAGTAAGTTACTCGTACTCATGAAGACTTAAATTCGCCTTAATTTCCCTAACTTTCAACCACTCACGTGAAATTCCACGAGCGCTCTTCAATGCAAGTTTGTTAATTGACACTTCAAAGTTAGGGAAATGCAATTTATGCTCTCGTAAGAGTTTATGAAGTGTTTTATGATGCAGTTGATGATAGGGAAAGATCCAAAACTTTCTTCTGAGGCTTACCGACACAGGTCCTGGGGCCCTATTCTCGCGGCGTGATATATTATCACATGCGATAAATATCGCAATAACTGTCAAACACCATCGCATTGATTTTATTTTTTTAGCGATCTTTTAACTTTTCCGTTATTGTCATTGACGACTCATGTGGCGCAATAGGCGAATAGCCGACTGCGAAGCGTGAGGTTACGGGTTCGATTCTGCTACAGTACAAATATTAGTGAAAAAAATAATTAGTATTTTTCTGTGTCTGGGTGTGGATTCCGATCCGCGTACTTAGTATCTGATACCCTAGATACAGGAAATCCTAGTTAGGGGTCAGAGCCTATAATGGTGGTAGTGTGGGCGGTATTATTATTATTCTCAGGTAGGTATGTCGTAGCATCTCTGTCGCCTGCGTAGTGAGTGCATTGGCTTGAAGTAGGTAATAAATGTCAATAGAGCTTATTATTCAATTAGTTTTATAGTGCCCAGTGAAAGTTTTAGACTCTAGCGTAAGGTTTCCGCCATTAGACGGAAAGGAAAGTCGTTTGTACAATTATCCGCAATTTCTCCATAAAATGCAGTTATTGTGTAAATTGTGAGGCTAATGGGATGGTAATTAGAAATTCATAGGGGTAAATTAATGTGTTCTTTGAGTATACCACGCTGGTCGCTGTCCCAGGTTGGTAAATGTCGCATGCTCATGAATGTTGCGGTTCTTGGACACGCCGGTTTCTTCACGATGTTTTCCTTCACCGTGTTGAGCGATCGTAAATCTAAGGCGCGGAGAGGATTCGAACTCGGTGTCGGCGTCTGATCAGGCACATGTATGCGTTCGGCATAAATCGCTCATTCGGCCACATGCTTGCCTAAAAAATACATATTTATTCACTTTAAACTTGGCGTAAGAACCGTAACCGTCAAGAGTAGTTAAATCGGCCACTCTCTCCCCACTAAATCCGCCGATTACGCCCGAACGACTTTGCCTACTAAATAATCGAGATAATCGATATTGCCCGATCGAAACTCGCTCGATCGTAACTAATGACTCTAACGCAAGGGATGTTACCACATAAATTGCAGTTAGTTTTGGTTCGTCAAGAACTCGAGCCCTTAGTAGGGATGTACTGTTAGACGGTAACGTATTGTGATAGCTTATTTATTAGGGATGGAACTGGGAAGAAATTACACGGCTGCGAAGAGAAATGTTAGTAGAATGTTTTGTATGTGTTGATGTTTTTTTCTGTGACGTCGTCTTGGTGTAGGTATTCATTGATTGAAAATTGCTATTGAAAAAAGTGTAATCAGATTGGAAAAGAAAATCTAAACAAAAATCACATCATAATTTTCATGAAAATGTCATCGCTTTCATTTACAAAAAGTAGGTGTTCGTAGCATATATTTTTTCAAAACAAAGGAGATGATTCTAATTTTCACAAACTTTGGGGTTTTTGTTGTGATATATGTCGCATGTAGGTAGGTAGGTACTTTCGTGGTTCTTAGATATTCCGACTTCTTTATGATGTTTACTGTCACCATTTTAAAACAAAGGTACCTAAGTCCTTTTATTTTTTATAAAAGTCGCCGAAGCTGAGATGTGATTCTAATTCGGTATCAGCGACTCATAATCGGCACACATTGCTCGCAAATATTTACAAATTACGTACAGACCATCCCAGATTCCATTGAGTGTTTCAGATCCATCGTCCCCCAAATTGAACTAGAATGTAGGGTTATTAATATCTTTGGAAGCCAATAAACTCCTGAATTATAAATAATATTGAGTTATTAGAACCGACCTGGTACCTACTTGAAATATAAATTGTAGAGATTTTTTTTATTGGAGAACTAGATGTTTCCCGCGGTTTCAATCGCGTGGGCTACAGTTTATCGGGGTAAAAAGTTAAAAAGTGGCCTATGTCCTTTCTCAAGCTTTAGACTCTCTATACTATCTCCGTACAAAAGAACAACGGCCAAAACGGACCCCAGCAGGCCGACCGCGGTTGCCCGATCGTAATGGTTTTATTTTCGTTTACATTTACAATTGTCATTTACGCCAGTATAAATGTTTTCAAATGTTTCAGTCAAATCAGTTTTCAACTAGTGTTGCCGATCGCTAGTAGACTATCGATGATTAATCAATTTGTGTTCAATGGTCCCCCGATATTTATTTATTTATTTATTAATCGATTAATTATCGATAGCCAACCAATCGAAACACTGTCGATAGTATCGATACAATCGATGTTATACTACAATACTACAAGTGAGTACAATACTATCGATAGTATCGATATTGTTGTTGCTCGCGAAGTATAAACTATCGATAGTATCGATAGACTAAAATAATCGATACTATCGATAGTTTTTTTATTTACGAGCAGTAGGTATACTATCCATAGTTTATTCTTCGCGAGCAACAACACTATCGATAGTATTTTACACACTCGATAGGTAGGTACTATTGCCTCAGTTTGAGCTATCGGTAGTATTTATGGGCCTTTCGATAGTGTGGCTTATTCAGATGAAAACTATCGATAGTTTTACTATAGATAGTTTGGCAACACTATTTTCGTAATAAGACAGACAGAAAACAGATGACGTAAAACAAGAATAATTATATATCTATAAGAAAAATCTGATTATTTGTTTGTTTGTTTTCATTAAAAGCTCCGAAACTAGTGGACCGATTTGAGAAATTCTTTCACTGTTGGGAAAAGCTACACTATCTCCTGGTGTCATGGTTATATAATATTTTCAAAAAAATAAATTGTATCTTGGTATTAATCCCTAACAAAATAAATTACTTCATATTCAAGACTGTTTCAATACCTTGTTATGACTTTTTGATTTATTCAATTCGGACATTTCATTCGAAAGATATCACGACTTTAAAAATGCAAGTGTTGTAACACAAGCAAATTTGGCGGAAATATGGTGTAAAACGTTGCCCGAGACTCACCTTTTTCACCGTTGACTTTTACCATCGTTTTGAAATGTCAAAGTAGTTCCGCGGTACGAAATTTATCGTCTATTGTTTATTTTTGCTCAAACTGCGTACCTTTTTGTTCATTCAATGTAGCCATAATGGAAATGGCTAGTCGATAGACCACGTGATAGTTCAGCGGTACCAATTGTGTCAAATTTAAAGAGTTTACGATAAAGTTTATGTCGTTTTGTGATCCGCGGTAAGCCCGCAGGTCGTATGATAACGATTTATATACGATAAAAGTTTTAATTTTTTGCCTATTCAGATTACACACACGATATTTTAAAGAAAGTGTAGAGAAAAAAGATATTGATTTTTTAACTTCGGAGTTTCATAGGACATTTCTTAACTTACACGATGCTTGGATGTTTTGAACGCACTCCGCATTTTCTTTTTCATTCCGTTTCACGCTTTAGAAGTCGGAAGTCATTAAATCAACATTATTTACCATATATGTATGTACAAAAACGAATCTTTTTAATCTATGTACTAGCAAATCGATTGTTACTGTCAAGTGACATTGACAGAGAAGACTGACCTAGAAATAAAAACCGCTCAATACGGTATAGAAATCAACTTATGTTACCTACCTCGAGACTTAAGTTACATTCTTCAGGCCCACTCGTGATGTCGATAAAAATATATAATAAGCTGCCGGAATTTTTAAAAAAACAGAACAATAACAAAAAATTCATTAGATGTTTAAATGACTTATTAAAGGAAAAATCATATTACTCTATACAGGAATTCCTTAACGACAAAATCTAACTGCAAGAAATGTTTACTAGATACATATATATGTCGGAAACGGGTTCGAGATTTGAAATGGATTTGATGTAATCGGAACGCCAGTGCCACCTAGTGGCGCTCGACAGAGTCTTGATGGCATGACTCGACAGGAGAAACTACACAGTTTGCTTGCGGCGGTCGAGGAAGCATCTTGGAACTGTCCCGCGTTCCGTATTACCTAGTGATTGTGGAATATTCTAGATGTACCTACATTGTTGATTCGTCAAGAATACAGTGTCAGTTTAATTTGTAATGGCCTACTATTATTGCAACCAACACCTCCCTTAGAACGCCCACGTGAAACCTGCATACCATGGCAGATAGTAACGGAGTAAATCCAATAGTAAGGAAGGAAATAGACCCGGATTCGTCATATAGATTTACATAGGATGCAGTAGGCATATAGGTTTTTTGTTGATTGATGGCAGTCCTCCTCTCCTCTAGTTTTTAAGTAATGTTGTTGTTGTGCCCAACAGGGTCCATAATTGATCGCAATTATATTATGACTAACTATTGTACATTATGGAATGCAATAAATTCTTTGAATCTTTGACAGGTTTTTGGTCCAGGACAGTATGAAAAGTGGCCAATGTTCTTTCATTTAGAACGGTTAAGTATCAGTAGTATAGAGGTGAAAGCATAACAAACAGACAGAGATACTTCCGCATAGTAAGTACCTAGGGATTAGAAGTAATGGCAGTTCAGTGACATGTTCAACTTAACAGTGGGACAAAAGTCTTCGGCTCGAATCCTGTATTGAACTTTGTGATGGAACCATAACATGGTAACATACTTTCTAGTACTCACCTGGGCTAGCTACCGCCCAATTTGTTCCAGGAACTGCACTTCAGAACCTATCTGTTGTAGATGACATGAAAACTACAAAAGTTGGTATCCACCAAAAAGAAACATAGTACCGACATATCGTCAATTTTCCTTGACACCGTCGTACATAGAAACCTGACGCTGATAATGACGTCAATATGCTAATAATAAACATTATTATAAGAAAGCGAATTTTAAATAGGTCGCAACCTAAAAATTCAAGGCGATACATCAAAACATATTAGCGAACCACCCACCATCGGTAGCTATGGTCGGATAATAATAAACAGAGGAATTGTATAATTAGATAGAGGATATTTCCATCGTGATGAATCCAAAGCATTTTCTAGTGCTCACCTCGCTAGCTACCACCTATCGCCGAGCATCTACCGGTGGATTGGGAACTGGCTCCCTCACACCGATAGGTGCTTGGCGACAGATTCTTAACTTGAGGGTAGCTAGCCAGGCGAGTACTAAAAAATACCCTGCCACCAAGATACGGTTTCATCACGATGTTTTCCTTCACCGAAAGTTCAAGCTCATTCTAGGATTCGAGCCCACGTCCTACGGATCGCAAGTCGACGTCATTACCACTGAGCCATCATCGAATCAAAAAGTATCCTATGTTATTTCCATCTCCACACCTTTCACCAAGGTTTGTTCAGCGGCGTGAAAGGGTAACAGACAAACAAAGTTACTTTCGCATTTATAATCTATATAGGTAAAGTATGGAAAATCCTTGATGCTGACCCTGTGCTATCGTTTATTTACCTACCAGGTCACTAGGTCACCAGAAGACAAACAATACTTTCATTTGCCAAAGTACAAACCTGTGTTGCCAAACCAACCCCTATCCACATCGTATGAATATATTATGCCGTGCTGATAACTTCAGGTGTATGTAGGTTGAAAATAAATATGTAGGTGACATTTTAAATTGGATAAAAGGTTTCGGTGAATCTTCTAAATACGAGATATAACTCAGAGGTGACTGACTGACTGACTGACATAGTGATCTATCAACGCACATCCCAAACCACTGGACGGATCGGGCTGAAATTTGGCATGCAGGTAGATGTTATGACGTAGGCATCCGCTAAGAAAGGATTTTGATTAATTCTACCCCCAAGGGGATAAAATAGGGGATGAAAGTTTGTATGAAACTTTGTCGATTTTAAACCGATCGGGCTGAGACTGCATGCATAAAGCTGTAGCTGACGCGGGTGGAACCGCGGGGAACAGCTAGTGAATGATAAATCATTAATTTAGAACCATGATGTCAAACCTCAAAGACAGATTTATGTTGAGCCGCGCCCCGAGGTTTTCCTTTTATAAATTCCACAGGAACCTTTTCCCTGAATAAAATGTAGCCTATGTGTTAATCACGCTAATATTATAAACCAGTTGCGTCTTCCCGTTATCCCACAGGAACCTTTTCCGGGATAAGAAATAGCATATGTGTTAATCCAGGTGTTAAGCTATCTCCATTCCAAATTTCACTAAAGTCTGTTGAGCCGTTCCAGCGTTAAGAAGTAACAAACATGGACACTCACAAACTTTCGCATCCTACTAATATTATAAATGCAAAAGTGTGTGTGTTTTTGTATGTGTGTGTGAATGTTTGTTACCGCGTATATTTGTTACATGCCGTAACTACTAAACCGATTTTGATGAAATTTGAAATGGACATAGCTTAACACCTGGATTAACACATAGGCTATTTCTTATCCCGGAAAAGGTTCCTGCTGGAGAGCGGGAGAACGCGGGTGAATCCGCGTTCTCCCGCGCAACTAATTTATAATATTAGCGTGAGTAGAAGGCCACGCTGATAGCAAGATACGAAGTCACAACCCATGGTCGCAAGCTGACGTCTACTGCTAGGTTATAACTTTTGTGCTACCATCACTTCGTTGGTGTCTATAACGAAACTTACATAATGACCTATTTATAAACGATTTTGCTATGCAGTCGGAATAAGAAACATTACCTTTGTTGCGCAAGTGCGGAAGTAACTACTTTACCATTTGAGTCAAAGTAACTTAAGTAAAACGTCAAGGCTGCATTCACTTCCTGCCGGATCAAAACTGATTTCCTCTTTTTTGTGCAGTTATTTAATTTTGATCATTCTATCTTTTTTATATTTAAAATTGGAAAAAGCGAGTGCAAAAAAACGAGTGCGAAAAAGCGAAAGCAAACTTCACTTTTTATGGGATAAAAAGACGTGTCAAATTTTTTTTTCATTCATGCATAGACCTGGGACCTTCATATGCAGGGCCACACTAATGGGAAATGCCGTTAAATAGCGCGATGATTGACGTTTGAAATAAGTGTGGCCACGACATTTGACAACGGCATTCACATTGGCGTTTGACGTTAGCCGATAATTCAAGTGCATTCACGTTGACCGTTCAAGTGTAGCCACTCATATAATTGCGTTAATAATTAACGCAATATTTATCGCGATTATAGGCATTGACATTTCGCTTGACGTTGACCTTAGTGTGGCCCGAGCATCAGAGGAATAAAAGAGAACAGAATAAATGAAAAGTGTATCAGGTAGTTTTTAAAATACAATAAAAGAAATTGAACCGATGATTGTTCAACGGCTTCCGATCCATAGGTCGTGGGTTCGAATCCTACAATGAACTTGAATACAAAACAAAAAACATCCTGATGAAACCATAGCTTGGTGGTAGGGCATTTTCTAGTGCTCGCCTGGTTAGCTACCAGATCTGTCACCAAGCTATCGGTGTGTTCCGGCAGCACCACTTAAAAGTTATTTCCCAGTCTAGGTGTAGCGTGGCGCCACCTTCGACCTCATCGTCATTAACATCAGATGATGTGTAGTATAAGACATTCAGGGTAATGTATATGTGATAGATGTTTCTTCGCACTAAATATCGCCTCAGCTTTCTTATGCCAACGAGGGTTTCTCTTCACATGATTTTGTCCACGCATCGTTAGAAAATCATCATCGTTACCACTGATCTTTCAAACAATCTTAATGACCTTCGTACTTATAATTAGACGCTTTGTTTCTTCAAGCCGCGACTAAATAGAAACGAAATGTCTTTAAAAGTTGAGTTGAGATTTACTAATTTTAAAACACACTCATGAAATGCTGTCAATTATAATGCGACTTAGGATTCTAATGACTGATGTGTATAATGTACATAAATATTTTCTAAAACTAAACTAGGTTTCACAGGTACAGACAGAGAAGTATTACTGTCCTTTTCTGGCCACAGAAGTAAGAATAGGACTGCATAACTTTTAGATGTGTCAAATTCAGTTTAGTTGATGATTGGGTTCACTTTTGGAAGTCCATCGTTATGGTTTTCGATACGATGTTCTGTGAAATCCAGAGCTAGGCACTGCACTTCATGTCAGATTATTGTTCAGCTTTATAAAAATATATTTTAAGCCTTAAAGCTATCTATTTTTTATGCATCTATAACCCCGTGTTTGAACTTCAACACTTTTGCCCTACACTCGTGACCCTGAGATAATATTAGAAGTAAAAACTCATTTCACTGGGAACATTGCCTTTTAAATATCTTTTGAACATAAGTACAGCTTGTAAACAAGATCTCTCCCAGGGTAATGAACGCAATAAATTCGACTTGGTAGGCACCTTTCAGTTAACTGCGTAATCAAATAAATCACGCTAGGTATTGTGTGTCAAAAGCTTCTCTAATATCAATCGAAAGAAAACCGCTACTGTCACTCAGAATTTATATCATCTCACTCAAACCGTAAACCTTTTAACGCCCCGATGTTACCAGGGTCGTAAAGTCTTTTACTTCAGATTAATGCGACCAGACTTTTATTAAATTCATTTATAACTGTGTCTACGACCTTTTGACAGTTTTAAAGTCGTTCAGCGGTGTTCGTTGTATTTACTTTTACGATTTTGGCATGTTTTTCTTTACGTTTATATGTATTTAAGATTTCATGTTGATGTGTAACAGTGATATTAATGTAGAATATGCTTCCTTTTTCAGGTAATAAATCATTTTGAGCAGCTTCTGAAGAAACACCGTTGTTTGAGGTATTTATATCTATCTACAAGTCAGGCTCCTATCAAGTCTGCAGGATCAGTTTTGAACTCCTATCATATCGCTGATATAAAAATACATTTAACTGAACTGATCCAGATTTTCAGATGACCTGAATGAAACAAGTTGTGTCATAAACCGAGTTCATTCGAAACAAAAATATGTATAATCTAAAGCGAAAAGACCTAATTTCGTTTCAGAGTTCCAACACTATTTAGTTCTTTGGTACAGACCTCTATCTCTGTTAAAAAGTAATTTTAAAACAATTTATTCGACATAAAAAGATCAAGGCGATCCTGTAAAACCGATATTGTATAAGTGACATTTCAACCTACACGGCATGCCACAAGGTTCTATTCTAGGTCCCGCTCTATTTCAATTACACATCTACGTTTTTTGTCCTACTCTATCATGATATTAAAGTTGAAGATAGAAAAAGACAAGTTTACTGTAGGAGGACAGGTGCGTAGGATAGATAAAGCTGGTATATATCCTTGGGCTATGAAGTCTAATCTTATTCAATGTTTGGAATTGTAAAAAGAATGGTAAAAATAATTTTATGTTTGAAAACTTGGGTATCTATCATAGGATAATAAGTACAGTAAGAAGCAATCATAAAATTAATACTAGCTGTTAGAGTTTTAAAGGGATAGAAAGACAATTCTGAATCATCGTAGGCCCAGTCAAAATCAAGTTTTATTAATCTTTACAGTCTTTGATATCAATTCAAATATTCATAATGAAATGTTTCATGGTTCAAGGGAAACGAAATTCACTAATAATAACCCTAACCATTTTTCATCATCATCAAAATCAGAAACGGACAAACATCTACGTTCCATTAAGTTTTGAATCCAATTTAATGTAAAAGTAGAAGGGTAAAACTTGACCCAAAATTAGATATTTACGGAATACTAAAGTATCTAGGTCTAATTTATATTTTTCGCCGAATGTTAGATATTCAACAAAGGGATCATGTCCTAACCTGGAGGAGACCAATTTAATTATAAAGGCTAATCGAAAAAGCACTTTGTTCAAATAGCCCGGAGGAAGGCCTCTAATTTCCCTTTGAAACTTTTGATATAGTCTAACCATTTCCACTTTTATCGTTTTCAGTAATATTTCGAGAATAAACACAACTATTATTTGTTATCTATCATTTTCCTATGCGGCTTTATTCTCGGATCTTTGCCCGGACCTTTGTTAGGCATTAGCAATCTATCATTTATTATTATATATGCAGTAATAGCAAACTAATACTGTGTAACTATCTACTCTACATAACTATATTGGTTTTTTAATTGTATTGTATATCAACTTAATTAAAATTACCCATCTAATTTATAGTTTTTTTAAGTTCTTTTGTACACAGTATGGATGCAAATAAAATATGAATATGAATATGAATTAAGAATTTTCATTTTTTATCCGCTTTGGTATTAAGAACTGCAAAGGAGTGAAATGTCCTACCATGGTCGGTGTTTTTTGGAAGAATTTATATTAAGTAACAAAGATAAACATTCAATATCAATGCTATCATCTATTTGTTTAGAACAATTCATAAGCCGTATTCATCATCATCATTACGTTCCCACTGCTGGGACTCTGATTGTCCTCATTACCTCATTTTAACACCAGTGTCCAGTAAGTTACTATAGCCTCTTTAAATGAAGAACCCTAAGTCCATATATTTATACTTCAATTGTGTTGTAGATGTTATATTTCCTGTTACATGCATCAAGTCTCTAACGCCACATATCTTGACTAATGTTGAGGAAGGCTCGTTATCAGCTGGGACAGCGCCTGGTCCGGTCCCGAGTGGGCGAGGACTGCATTCTGATCCTGTCATTATGGAGACAATCGTGGGACAGGACTGGTTTACCGTCATATAAAGCTTCATTCAATGCTCTTGGGTATCCTTAAAAATTGTGATGCTCAGCTATAGTCTAATGTTTGTTAGTTTCAGTTTTTTTATTCAGTTTGGGTAAGCATTTGACAACAGTTTCACCATGCTTGCCTAAAAGACCTGAAGACCTCTTGACTTGAAGACTTCCCCTAAATTGTACTTATCAGGAAACAATGACGTTGGTAAGGTGTTCCACTCCTTCGCTGGTTGCATTATAAATGTAGAAACGAAGATATCAACCATGTACGCGTGTTGTGCTACCGTACGTCTGGTTGTCCGATGGTGGAATAAGGTTATGCAGTTCTAACGCACACTCTCCGAATGTAACCTATAGAAGTTTAAGTAAGATATTAAAATACATGAAGATAAAATAAAAATAAAACCAACGAACTGAGATAGATGGTGCAAAACCCAAAGTGAGTCTTGGCCTCCGATAACAAAAGACGCTACTTCGGTCTGTCCTGCGCCTCCTGCTTCCAGTTCCACCTGGTGGAGTTCACGCAAATCCTTTGTGACTTTTATATAGGTAAAGATAAAAGCTAGATGAAGGTAAAAGAAAGCGCTTAGCTAAGCCAAATGAACCCAAACACGGAAGAAGCGCGTATGCGTAAAGCATTCTTACGCGTAAATTACCTCCTGGCCTGCCCTTTTAATCAAATTGTAATGCCAAATGCTAAGCAAAGGATTGTTGCTATATGTACAAATGAATTTAAACTACCAACTATGTTATGTTAATCTAAAATCTATACTATAATATTATAAAGCTGCAGAGTTTGTTTGTTTGTTTGTTTGTTTGTTTGTTTGTTTGTTTGTTTGTTTGTTTGAACGCGCTAATCTCAGGAACTACTGATCCGGTTTGAAAAATTCTTTCAGTGTTAGATAGCCCATTTATCGAGGAAGGCTATAGGCTATATTTTATTTCCAAAAAAATTAGGGATCCGTAAGAAAATTGCTATTTTGCAACCCAAGGTGTGAAATCGAAAACCTATTTTTGCGTGCGCTGCAAAAACTATTGACACTAGAACAAAATAATGTATTGCGGGTTTGTAGGTCTCATTTAGATCTACAAAAAAGTTCGCGAGAGCATATGTCTAACTATTATAGTTATGCCACAATAAGTGATCTATTATTTTAAAAATTTAATTTTTGATGCTGCCGCTAGAAAAAGCTCTTTATTTGTATCTTGGTATTAATCCTTATCTAAATAAATTACTTCTTATTCAAAACTGCTTCAATGCCTTTATATAACTTTTTGAATCATTCAATTCGGACATTCCATTCGAAAGATATCGCGAGTTTAAAAATGTAAGTAGTAGTAGAAAAATAAAACCGCCGCACCGCAGCGCAGTGGGAAACGCGGTGAGGTGAGCGGGGGCATCGGGAGAATCTATGACATAGGTAAAGTGCGGTCGCGGACCAGAAAGACCTTTAACTGCGCGGTTCAAACGTGCGGTCCAAGAAAAATTAACTTAGAATTAAAATAGGATAATGGGTACCTACAGCAGGTAACGCGTTGAGGGGGCACCGAAGTGCGGAAATAATTTTGGAGTATACGGAATATATATATACGCTTTCGCGCCTAAACTACTGAACCGATTTAAATGAAATTTGGTATAGAGATAATTTGAGCCCCGGGGAAGGGACATAGGATACTTTTTATCGCGATAAACTGTAGCCCACGCGGGTGAAACCGCGAGGAACAGCTAGTCTTATATATTGCTTGTAACAAAATACAGACAAATTAAGTATGCCAGTGAAGTTTAATAAGCAATAGCCTTAGCATGAACTCAGGTACAAAATGTAACTTCTCAAAGAATTACCTACTCGATGTAAGACAGTCCCGCCATCATAACTTGATCTGTAAAGATGGCTCTACCAGTAGGCGTACAGCTGCATCAGAAATAGGTCATGTTAAAATGGATGACTATGCGCAAGCTCACCATCATAACTTGAACCATAAAGATACCCAAGATCTCTTCCTTAATGTGTTTCTTAAAGTATCCGATGAAGTTCACGTTAAAGTGGTTGATGGAAAAGGGGACTCCATCGTGCTTACTGCTTAGATGCAACGATAAGAATTTGCACGACTTTATTGCGTTGTAAAAGTAGAAATATATTAAATTATTTCTCACACAATTGCCTTATCTCAGTATAATTGAAACCATGAGGATATAAGGACAATCATATCCAGCAATAACGGGAAATTACCTAAATGGCATGTGTTCTATGTTCTATACCATAATTTTAGTTCATAATTTTTGATGAATTCTGAAAATCCATCGCTAATTCGCTATCAACATTTATACTCTACATGAGTAACACTGAATGATGGCATTTATTTATTTAAATGTAACAGTACATTTATTGTTAGGTATATTTTTGGACCTGACATTTTCCCTCAAAGAGTTTGACATTATTGGAAAAATAATGACAGGTGAAAAAATATTTGTAATTACATAAATATAATTTTCTGAAACATTTATATTATGTAGAGCAAAAAAAAACAAAGGCAGAGAAAGAAAACAAAAATCAAAAGATAATAATGATTTGAAAATGAAAGGCTAGCTACTGCAAGCAAAATAGAACGCGACAAAATAACTTGATAATTTCTCATCCATTATCACTTTGATGTAAAGGAATCGAACTCCGACGATCAATCAACAACACCCAAAGCAGAAAAACCAAAGCGACATCGTCACCAATGCCATTTTCCCACAGTTTCTCAACCACATAAAGTATTATTTTATGGAAATATCTCTTCCTGCCACCACAACATTTTCCCAGCCGTAAAACTAACAACACATATAAAAACTTGAAGCGAAAATTAATTTTCATACTCCATTCAGTCTCTACGCTTATCACACAATTAATCTGAACGACCTTTAGCGAATTGGATAAAGATTAGCAAGTGTACTGTAGTAAATATTACGTATTCTGTAGAACTGGCTCCCCTTCTTATGCTAGCCGTTGTTCGTTAGTTCACGGCGGGCTTCAGAGAAGGCCGCACGCGTCGCGTCTCATCCCTATAAATTTCCACAATTCCAAATATGCTAACCGGATAGCTAGAACAACACGTGCCGAATAGTGATGAGCTAAAACAATAGTGACACATTTCATAAAAGGACACTCAGCAGTCCCGCGGAATTGGAAAACAAAACCTGTGAATTCGAAAACGACAAACGCGGCCTTGTGATGTTTAGTGTTTTAGTGACATCGAGTTATTAAAAAGTGATATTCGAAAATGGAATTTATAATTGGTATACGGAAATAGATCGAGTCGATTGTAAATTGATACCGTGAGAACAAGACGTAAGATAGAGTTGTCAAGATGACGATGTTGGCGGTAAAGAATTTTTTTATGCCGGAGAAGAGAGTGGACTCACCGAGATTTTCGCGGATGCCGGAGGCTTTAATGAGGTCTATTAGAAGACGATCATTACGAGTGAAGAGGACCAAGTCTCTGGTGCTTGTCAACGAGAAACGAAAATCTGGTAAGTGGTAGTGTATCATTGACTTCTTATTGTTTTTCTCTTATATTAAGTTTATTTTTCATTCAGTTATAGTTCGACGTTTGATAGCTATCTTGTTTATGCTGATGTATGTTTTTTTTTATCTGAAAACTAGCAAATATTTACATAAGCACTTACTTATCTGCTAGCTATCATAGATTAGGTACACCTTCTTAACATTTTGTAGTGAATCATTTTCATCATTTTGTTATGAAAAAATAAAATGAAATCAGTTCTTTTATGGAGTTTTAGTGTCTGCTGCTTTTTTTACACACTTTTATGTGTCATCGACGTTTTCATTTAACTTTTTATGTAAAAAAATTTAAAACAATTATAAAAGAATGATCTTCAAATTATCCATCGCAACAGCAGTATTTTTCGTAATCGTAATTAGTCGTAATTACTAATTAACTTGTACGTCAGTTACTGCTCTGAGGGCCTGTTTTACTAATGACCTGAGAATTTGCTAAAACTCTACATACAACAATTCCATTAATTGATTTGTAATTAACAGAATGGTTCTTATATGTACTAGTTATCGAAAAGGAAAGTGTGGCCTATACATACAATTAATCTTATCAACATCATATTTTACAATGCTACAGTATTATTTTAAAACCTTTTTATGACTCAGTAAGTAGGTACAAAATTATCAATACTTAGCACTTTAATTTTACAACTCTTAATTGATTTGATCTAGATTTAATTTTATCGCTATCTCAACATTAACAAAGTCAAAAAAATAAAACATTGTTCTTTAAACAATACTGCCCACTTATTACAAAAGTAGGATAAATAATTCATAACACGATACGTAACACCGCGTAATTGCAGTTTGCGTACCGATCAGTGTTCCGTAAAATTACAATTGGTAATTAATTCTAATTACTAATGCATTGAATTAGTATGGCAAATATGGGAGCTCATCAGCTCATCGATATTTATGTATGCTATGCCTAATACCAATGTTTATTTTATTCAAAATGGTTTTTTTAATTCTCAGTAGGCCTACGTTGTAATAAAGAGGTTTCACCAGTATTTTTCTACATAACATACCTATCTATCAATATCTTACATCATAGCTTTATGTTATACTTACTCGTACTTACGATTTGCTAACCTTGAATACCTTACTATTGCTAATATAAATTTGCCTATTACGTTCCCACTGCTAGGACATATTTTTGTCTATGATCCATTGACCAGTGCGGATTGGCGATGGCCTCCGATATGGCCTAAGAAATGGTATCCTAAGGGCCGGTTTTATAAACATCCGTTTACCGAAACTTGGTGTATATGACATTTAACTTTCAGACGATTATAAAACCGGCCCTAAGACATCAACTAGGACTGACGTATTATTTGTTATGTCACGTTTATGTACAAAATTTCAACCCAGTCCCCAATCCAGGTTTAGCGTGATGCCACCTTCGACCACATCGTCACTTAACATCAGGTGACTTGTGGTCAAACGCTACCCTGTAAGTAGTAAAAAAGAAAAAAGAAAAGCTACTACACACTTCACTAGAAAATTGTATAAATGGAAATTACTTAATCATAGATGTAGCAATACTGATATTATATTTACTCGTACTCATTAAACTGTTTATCAATTTACTCGAGCAGGATTTCCTGTGAACGAGCTGTAGAATGTTCCTAGGAATATTTTCACAAGCTGTGTATTTTCTAGAAACATTAGCACGGACAATATCCAGTATTCTCAGCCCCGTTTCATTTTTACAAAGTAGCCATAGTTTTGAAAACATTTTGCGCCATGCTTTTACTCTTTACATTGTTCTGCTAAAGTGTGATTACTATTACAGACAATATCCCATAAAACGGCTATAAGCTTCGTCTTAACTGTGTTTATAGGCCATTCTACAGGTCACATGTGGTATTAAATGTACATCTTATTTTATGTTTATTTTATTAACACGTTTGTTATAGTTGAATGTAGTACTAACTTGGCATGCTTCTCATGTTTAGATTTTATTGTATCCATAACAGATTTGCCACACATGTTAGTTTGAAAATTTGACCTGTTTGAGGCACTTATTGCTGAGATGGCAAAGCAACTGCCAGTCCTCCAACTGGTCAGGTCAGGCGGCCGTCACAGGTATATATGTATAAATAAGCTGGAAAGACGAGAAACTTAAAATTTATAAAAAGGTTTAGAAGCATACACGGAGAAAAAAAAAAAAAAAAAAAAAACATTTTTCTTCTGAGTCAAAAAGGAAGGACTTTTAAATCAGAAGGAAAACTAAGGTAAGGTTAGGAAGACTCAGAAGTCAGGAGTTTCTTCTCAGTGTACTTTTTCAAAAATAATATAATCAAACAGAAAACGTACACTTATACCGATAACGTTCGTAAACATTTAGAACAAAAATGTCAATCGTTAAACGTGTGGTTGAATATTTAAAGCAAAATAACTCATGCATTTTTTTCGTATTCCATGCGTAATGGGTATAGAAAAAATAATTGAATTAAACTGCACTTCAGATTGCAGGCTTGATTAACTTTTAGATCGATGGGCAGATAAAGACCTCAGGTTGGAAATTGGAGGGCAGACAGTGCGACGACCGACGCGTTTAATTAACCAATTAATTGGTTAAGCTCTACAATTAATAACGTTAGTTGGTTTGCAGGTATGCGTAATTATGTAAATTGTATTTGACACAAAGTTAACGTACGTTTAAGATTCGGTGAGAATAACCTTATTGAAATTAATGCGCATTGTACATAACATCTTTGTAATTATTTATTTTTAAAAGGCAAGAAAGAAGTTAATTGGAATGGTTGCCATTGTGTTGCCAGTTATTACGCTGGCAAGTAATATTGTGCAATTATTCACCGCATATTCCTGTATGAAGGCTTAGCGAAATTGCTGGTCATAATTATAAGGCTTAATGCTAAAGTGTCACTCACATCATCACATCTGTCATGACAACAGATGAGCAGCTGTGAATATTGACAGGCAATAAAAAGAAATAGACATCTTCATGGTCAAGAAAACTACAGACGATGAAATGAAATAAAGAGATACTAGACATCTTCATGGTCAAGAAAACTACAGGCGATGAAATAATAAGTAGATACTCAGTTGGGTCATGGTCAAGAAAACTACAGACAATGAAATCAAAAACGTAATTAGTACTCATTTCATTAAAGTCAAAATGTATGCTTATGGGGTGGCTGTATTACTGTATTAGTCGTAAAGCCAAATTGAAGGCTTTCGGGCGACCTGACGGCTTCGACAATGGAATTGGCCACTAGCTCATAAGAAAAAAGAAAAGTCAACACATCATACACACACACTCACACACACTTTTTACACTTACCTTCTATCAGAGAGAGAAGGCATATATGTACAGTCAGCAACAAAAGTAGCTGATCGTTCTCGATTTTCCAAATGTGTTTCAAATCAGTAATTATTGTTTTATTTACATTTTACATGGTATCAATTTGACCACAACATAACACACCTGATTTTAGGTGATGATGAGGTGAAAAATTGGGGTCTAAGATGATGAGGATAATAGAAAAAAGTGTGATTGTTTAGCGACTTTTGTCGTTGACTGTACCAGACTATCAGGCTATTAGCTTTAATAGGCAAAGAAACTTTTTCATCTTATACCAATAGCAATTACCCAAATGCAAACTAATCCATTAGTTTGGTTTGGTTCCGAAAATTCATTAGTCCATCCACTTCCGAATTCAATTTGTATGCAGATCAATATCATCATCTCATTACTGAAGTTTAGTCGAAATGTAAGTTAATCCAATTGGATAATAGTTTTTCCTCATTAATCTGGATCAAAGTTACGAGTATATTGTGGCTTGAATCAATTGACATCAATTGAACTTTGGCAAAAAA
This sequence comes from Opisthograptis luteolata, assembly GCA_931315375.2. Classification (NCBI taxonomy): domain Eukaryota; kingdom Metazoa; phylum Arthropoda; class Insecta; order Lepidoptera; family Geometridae; genus Opisthograptis; species Opisthograptis luteolata. The sequence continues at coordinate 1,638,760 of OV928043.1, forward strand.
TATGAAGCTGCAATGAGTACAGATTCCAGTCCAGATAAAAATAATTTTCCACATGTTTTTTAAGTGTACCAAATTATTCTCTTCCAGATCTAGAATCTAGATTCTAGAGACGTGACTAGAGTTGTGAAAAGTGCTGGACCAATACAAAGAATTAAACGTGCACATATCCAGCTAAAACAAGTGTCTGGTGTCTTTGTCATTGACACTAGATATTTGTAATGCTTTGCAAACTTAAACTTAAACTTTGACAAGCAGTGGTAACTTAATTGAGTAGTGGTAAACTTAATTGAGCGGTGGTAAACTTAGTTGAGTAGTGGTAATCTTAATTGAGCAGTGGTAAACTTTGTTGAGCGGTGGTAAACTTAATTGAGCGGTGGTAAACTTAATTGAGCAGTGGTAAACTTTGTTGAGCGGTGGTAAACTTAATTGAGCAGTGGTAAACTTAATTGAGCAGTGGTAAACTTAGTTGAGTAGTGGTAAACTTAATTGAGCAGTGGTAAACTTAGTTGGGTAGTGGTAAACTTAATTGAGCAGTGGTAAACTTAGTTGGGTAGTGGTAAACTTAATTGAGTAGTGGTAAACTTAATTGAGCAGTGGTAAACTTAGTTGAGCAGTGGTAAACTTAATTGAGCAGTGGTAAACTTAGTTGGGTAGTGGTAAACTTAATTGAGCAGTGGTAAACTTAGTTGGGTAGTGGTAAACTTAATTGAGTAGTGGTAAACTTAATTGAGCAGTGGTAAACTTAGTTGAGCAGTGGTAAACTTAATTGAGCAGTGGTAAACTTAGTTGAGTAGTGGTACTCAGTTGAACAGTTTAGTTGAGCCTCGGGGAATGAGGAGGTTGTGGTACTTTTAGAGTACAGTGTAGTATTCATTAGGTTTATTTTGCTTCAATTTTTTCGGTCTTTTAAATAAACATGTTCGAAAACACGCGTAGATTTTTAACGTTTTCCCGAAACCCACAACAAACAGTATCAATATGGTCAACCCCAGCCAAACAACACCTATAAATAAATAATTTATCCTATTACCTATTTACTATCTCATTTCCATAACTTTTCAACTGTAACGACCTTACGCCATAATTAATTGAAATAGCTTGCGGTACGAATGCACCTGGCTCGCGCGTGCTTACCTAAAATGTCACTATGTACGTTAAACGTTAGTAAAAACCGGACAAGTGCGAGTCTGAATCGCCCACCGTGGATTCCGTACAAACTATAAAATCTTCACGTTCAAATAAATAAATAAATATCGGGGACAATTGCACACAAATTGACCTAGCCCCAAATTAAGCTCGAAACTTGTGTTATGGGTACTAGACAACGATATACATACTTATATAGAGAAATAAATACTTATATAGATAGAAATATCCAAGACTCAGGTACAAATATTCGTGCTCATCACACATATATTTGCCCTTACCGGGATTCGAACCCAGGACCGCTAGCTTCGCAGGCAGGGTACTACCAACTCGGCTACCGCGACGTCTAAATGACATTATGATGACATGTTACTTCCATGAAAGTTTTTTTAAGTATTGGTATTCAGTAGGCCTAGTACAAGTTTTGAAAACTATAAAAGTTTTCGTAAACGTCAAAGTTTACTACCGCCAACTTGTCAAAGTGGCCACTATGGTACTGCCTAAATTCAAAAAGTAACTCGAAAGTTTTATTGGAATACGAATAAAACGATTTAAAATAACCCATATTACCGATTTTAGACCGCCCAAGTTTCGGTAAGGCGCGCTAAAAAAAACATCAGACATTATTTTTATAATTTTATTATTATATTTTTGTTTGCACCAAAAACATAAGTTATTTCATAAAGAAATGGATCGCAGAAAACGTTTTTGACAAGCTTAAGCAGTTTTTTAGTATATTGTACAAAGATTTGGCCTAGGCTCCAAATATTTTGAAACGTCTCCCTTCATGAGTCTAGGTTAACGGGACTAGCCCTCCGAGTTTTGATTTATTTGCGAGTGTCAAAATATCAATAAATGGCCGTATCTTTTGATTGCGTTGACGTAGAAGCCGGATTTTTATGCATTTATTAGCTTCACTTGTAACTAACTAACAATGTAATAAATTCTTTGGAGTCAATTTTAAACTACTCGTAATTAGTAGCTAGTTTTAAGTTTGACGTTTTAAAGTGATCACAATGTATCCTATTGAATAAAGTACTATTGACTATTAATTAACATGTAGCAAATACAGTTTTTATTATATAACTACTTACTTACTACCTTTTTCTGTATAACAGCTTCCATGTTATGACAATTACTATTAGCTACAAATATTTTCCCTGTTACTATTATTTCTAATTATAAGCCCTATTCTATTTTATTTTCCACAGTTATCGATAAATTCCTACGCGCTGCGGTTTCCTCTAGAAATGCAGTGCAATATAATCCAATTATGACAGACAGACGGTATCGGATAGCGTTAATGTATCCGGATTATCTTATTGCATTTCTTGTGTGAAGATGTGAAGTAGACCAGCAGGGTTATGTAACTTGTATGGGAATGGGCTTGCGCTTTATTCTGTTATCTAAACTCCATAATCTACTGTGAAATTGTCTCTGGGCTTGAATACCATTATTCATGTACCCCCTTGAATGAATGAAAGTCAGTAGTTTTGACGTAACTTGATACTGGTGTCGATTTTGCTGTGCATTTTCTGAAACTAAACTAAGTTTGACATGTCTAAAAGCATTGCTGTCGTTTTCTAGCCACTGAGGTAAAAAAATACAGCATTACTTTTACACCTGTCAAACTTAGTTTACTTTCAGAAAAGGCACAGCAAAATTGACACCATTGTCTATAACTCTGGTGGTATATTAAATTCGTTCACTGTTTGACAACTGCACTGTCCTAGAGTGTCTAAAACTTTGTTTTATTGTGATAATATCCTGTAGGTATCTCCCCATAGAGATCAACAACAAAATTAACTTAAATTCATATTGGATAGGGTGTAAGTTGTCCAGCTTACACGAACCCCAGACTCTAGGCTGAAATCGCTTAGGATAGAGAGGCGTGGCGCTCTCTCGTTTCGGAGGCCAAGACACTTTGGATCGCTGACCCATCGGAGTTAGTTATTACCACAGACTACACTATTAAACAAGATATTTAAAGAATTACATCGTCCGACGTCTGACCTTAGTAGTGTCAGTTGAATCGCATTATACGCACGCCAATGACAACACATTTTTTGCAGACTGTTAGGTAGGTAGGTACGTTTGACAGAAACACTTGTGTTTGTATTCAAATTCTAAATATGTAGTATGTTGTGCGCACAAAAAGTTTAGGTATTTGTGTGGAATAGAGATGACTAAAAAAACCTTACCTTTTTGTTAGAGACTGGATTTTGCGACTGAAGTTTTGTTTTCGACTTCTTAAGCTGGGTTGCAGAATAAACATAGTCGAATTAACTTTAATTGTGAACTGTAACTAAAACGTGCTGCACCAAGAGAAGAGTTACTTTAACCGGCCAGATTTGGGCAGTTAAGGTTAACATTAAATCATGACGTCATTTTAACGATAGTTAATCACTGCAAACAAATTTTTGGTTAACTGGCGATTTAACTACAGATTTGACGATAGTTAAAGTTAACTATGGATGGTGTTTCCTATTATAGCCATCTTCGACCACATCGTCACTTAACATCAGGTGACTTGTAAAAGGTTAAAAAAAGAAATTATTTGATGTATAATTATGTTGTGTTTACGTATACACATTTTGCAAGTCTTTTTGCCGTTCGGGCAATAAAATAAAAACAGTCGAAGTCAGTTACATCCTTTACAAAATTAGCCAAAAACAAATAACACTTGCACCATCTGGCTTCACTCCCGATGCCGTTCGCACAGTCCGAATCATTTTGGATGCACTCCAAATGTGACTGTGATTAAAATGGTGCAATGTTATGCTCGTGGCTATATTTTGTAAACAATTAGCTGCACTCGTGGTCTTCCCGTTTTCCCGCAGTATTTCCTGGGGGAAAGTTCACAGCATCACTGCAAAAATTCATGAATTTTATTGACATACCTTCGCCAGTTGCGTCTGCGGAAAGTTGACAACCTCCTAAGACCTCCTTAGGGTATGAGTTTTGCTAATCTCTACAACTCCACGTCCTATACGAAAAATACACACCACTATTTTTCATTTGTAATAGGCAAGCATTTGACCAAAGTCTATATTATCTATTCTGTCCCCCAGTCTCACCCGACGAGTGATGACGAGGTTGATGATGAAGCATGCCTGCCCAGAAAATACCTATTCACTCTAGACTTTAAGGCTCCCAAATTATACTTATCGGGAAACAGAGAAGCTGGCAAGGTGTTTCACTCCGCCGTTCTTTTAGGTTTCGAGTTTTCGTGATTGATCAGTCAGCTAGCGAGTGATATCTCCCCTTTTTTATAAAGGTTAACATGATAAGAACCTGATAATAACAGGAAAAACGACTAACCAAATGTTCACAGTTCATAATCTCACCTATGAATAACGTCCACCACTGGTCCTGAGATTTCAAATAGAGCAGAAACCAATATCAATACCATATCCACGCCAAGGTCTCATAAGTCTGCCCAATTGTTTGGAAAATCGTTCCACGTTCGAGCTCAGATCACAAAATCGAGGTTGGAATGCATCCAACTGTAGGAAATGACCCGATTTGTTTGCTGCTGGGTCAGTGGAGAATTGGAGTGGCCATGCATCTTTATTTGGGCAATTTGATATTGTTTCCGAAGAGATACGAGGCAGTTCTGAGATTTAGACCGACGAAGAAATAATAATTGACTGTTTATTATAGCGATGATCGCTGTGGTAGTGACGTCGGCTTGCGATACATTTTGGGTTTGAATCCTACAATGAGCTTGAGCTTTCGGTGAAGAAAAACATCGTGATGAAAACATAGCATGGTGGTAGGGTATTTTCTAGTACTTTCCCGGCTAGCTACCATCTGTCACCAAGCATCTACTTATCCGTGTGTTCCGACAGCCTCACTTGAGAGCCAGTCCCCAGTCCAGGTTTAGCGTGACGCCACCTTCGACCACATCGTCACTTACCATCAGGTGACTTGTGGTCTAACGCTACCCTGTAAGTAGTAAAAAATAATAATGATATCGTGTCATTTCCATACCAGACATTGGGACATTTGGGACCTAGCTATAATACGTGCATGTAAATATACGATACAGTTTTGAAAATTGCGCTGCATTTCCTGTAAGAATAATTGACTTTTTTTCACCGCGTCATTAGTTGTCTCCACTACGACATCTTTGCAGAAGACGTTCCTTCCAAACAAGCGCATATAAAGTAGGAAGTGGCCATAACATATAGAGCTTCCCATCGGAATTGCAAAAGTTTCGTTGTACCTTCCGAATTCATAATAAATTAATTTAACGTCGGTTTATGTTACAGGAGAAGAACTATGGTGGAGGATCTATGTTATAAGCGATAACGTTTAAAAAACATAATATTCACTAAAATTCACATTTTTTTAATGTAACTTATTGATGAGAAGAGCAAGTCGCTCGTCTGATGGTATATGCGTCACCCTTGCTCATTTTAGTTTAACGCCGAGAATTTTGATCTTCAGCAGTCCAAAACCCTGCGGGGCAATGCACTGCGGTCGTGCTCGTCACGATATAAATATCTTGATGCAGAATAAATAGTGTTATAACATCAAAGAAAATTAAAGGCTACGTCATCATTCATACTTTTGATATAAAATTGTAATTTGCAAGATCATAATGCATTCATTACTTATTACGTCCTTTTCGTAACGACGTTTTCCTAGTAAATTCAGAATCCTCGACACGCGATTTCTTCTCGCAAAGGTTTTAATTTTTCAACAAAAAATTATAACTGAAAAGAATTGCAGATATTTTCTCGACCTCTATTAATTGACATATCACAATCGCTACCGCTCCTAACTTACATTTAGCTCCCCAACTCGAAGCTTCTTCCAATTTATCGGGGTCAGCTTGAGACCAGAGGGATGTTATTGAATACTTTGTACGGAACCCAAACACCGCGGGCTGCAGCCGATCCTTGAATATCGCCCTCTTGGGACGGATCTCTGGTGGATGTATTATAGGGGTTTAGGGGTTGCGGGAATTAGGGGTGAAAGAGGTGAAATGAAACTGAAATGAAACTGAAACTTGATCGCTTTTTATTGTGTAAGAAACAATTATACGTTATCCACCAATATTATAATTGTAGAAGTAACTCAGTTTGTCTGTCTGTTTGTTAACTTTCCACGCTTATGCCACTGAACAGATCTTAATGATTTTTTTTCCAATCCAAGTGTAGACTCCATCTTCAGTTATCATCACATGTGGTGAAACGCAAACCTGCATAAAATTATGACGTGATTTTTTTTGCGACTCCACTTTCTTAGTAACTAGTTATTAATTTACGATTGATACTTTTTCTGACAAATCATCCGACTTTTGAAAAAAAAACAATTGATTGAAGCACGTCATCGCTCTAAATCGAATAGCTATGTGAGAGTGAGACCAATCGATTTGCCTGTATGCCACATTTATCTAAACACTTGATTATTCAGCTATTAAGATGCATTATGCATCCGATGAGAGCATCGACAGATCTGCACTTGCCACCATATCGAGACACTGACTCATGGCCTCATCATGGGTCACAGTGACTTTTATGGCTCGAACGAGAATAAAATTGACCTTTTAATGTTTTTTGCGACTTCACTTACGTAGTAACACTTGACGCTTTTTGCGACAAATCATGCGATTAGGTACTTCTTCAAATATTTAGGTAGGTATGTAGAACTGTTCCACTTGAGAGCCAGTTCCCAATCCAGGTGTAACGTGGCCCCACCTTCGACCACATCATCACTTAACATCAGGTGACTTGTGGTCAAACGCTACCCTGTAAATAGTAAGTGAAGTAAGTAGTTGTATGTAATAATTTATTAATTGAAGAACATACCTACTACCTAAAAATTTTTTGTCCTGTATATGCGTTTTTTTTCTTTTTCATTTATGGCATTAAAAATGGAAGGAAATACTTTTCAAATAAAAACTACTTGCAGAGCAAAGATTTCCTAAAACTGGCGACAAGCAAATCAATAACAAAAAACATCATATAAAACTGACCAGTCACCTTCTATTATTTCAAAATTGAACACAGAGTAGCCAACTCAAGAAAAAAGCTGCTTCCGACGTAAGCGAGCCGTCGAATTGCTCCCAATTGAAAAGCGAGAGATAGAAGGTACGAGATTTTAGTCTGTGGCAGAAGAAATAGCGGTTACACGCGGGGCGTATTGCTACGTAGGTTTAAATAGATAGATTGAGAACGCTTTATTATTTCACCAGAACAACAGAAAATAAAACAACATAAAAGAAAGAGCTCGGTGCAAGTGTCACAATGTGCGGTCTTATCGCTTAGAGCGATTTCTACCAGACAAACTTTGGATGGACAGAATCTTTTTATTGTTGTTCTAGTTTTATATTTCTCTGCATTGTGGCATGCTATCTATCTTTAGAGTAAATGTAAATAAGTAGTGTTATCTATTTCGTTAGTTCAGGAGAAATTACTTTAAACGATTTAATCAATTATTAAAACATGCCGCTTGTATATTTTATTAAATTAGTTAATAGTATCAAAAACTAGCTTCTATCACGCACGCGCCCCACCTAAACAAAATTTCGCCTCATACTCTACAATCTACGACGATACGCGCGGGTGTCGTGTTGTCACAGCTTAAAAGCTTTTCTTTTAAGTTAAGCTTTCAGCGCTGTAAGGCCGTAATATAGGTCGCACTGTGCAATCGGAAAAGCCATTTGCCCGGGGCGGCGGTGGTCGTGGCACTAGAACTAATAATGGCAAAACAGTACCCAAGCTCGCTTCAAGATTTTGACTTTTGAGCTTTTTTGAAAGAATACATCATCGCGATAAAAGCTAAGTTTGGTGTACGGCTTTGCCTAGTGTTCACCTGGTAAGCTACACGTACTATCGTCAGGTAAAAATCAGTCGCCAAGCAACTATCGGTAAATTGAGAGCCAGTTCCTAATCCAGATGTAGCGTAGCACCGCGCCTCCACCTTCGACGACTTCCTGAGTTCAAAGGATATCTTGTAACGTTAAATAAAACAAACGCTAATTCTTAAAGATTGGATACAATCCGTAATCTAAGCGCAAATTCGGGGCGGTACTTCAAAGACACTACGGTTTTAAATCCTGCTCCCTCTTTCCATATAACATGAAAACAAACAATGTATATTAGTATGACGACGAACCAGTAAGTGCCTCGACAAATGACAAACTAAGAAGCGGCATCTATCAAAGCAATAAAACGCAGCATGCACTCTTACTGCATTGCATGGCTAGCATATCCCCACCTTGCACCCAGCGTTTTACAGCAAACCTTCCGTACTGGTTCTATAGTAGCTAGATTTAGCCCGGCTGACCTATTTCCGAGATTGCATTTCTTTTTACAGCCACAATGCAACTCGTTAGGGGAGGCTTGGGGAGAAAATTACCTAAAGGAGTTATACCTATCCAGATTCTAGACTTGCAGTCAACAGTTTGTTGTGTTTTTTTTTGTAGATTCCACAAAGAAATCAAACACTATTGGGGTCCTGTAGACGGCACAGTCATGCACCTAAAGGAAAAAGTCAAATATTTCTTTTAATAACAAAAAACCAAGCACCTATCGGTGTGTTCCGGCAGCCTCACTTGAGAGCCAGTTCCCAGTCCAGGTGTAGCGTGGCGCCATCTTCGACCACATCGTCACTTAACATCAGGTGACTTGTGGTCAAACGCTAACATGTAAAAAGTAAAAAAAAAAATTGCACGGAATCTTTTTTTTTTTACTTTTTTTGTTTTATATACAGTTAATAACAATATAACATTAATTTAATGACGTACATTCATTAAATTTAACACCTATCCACACGTTTCGCTTCAATACATATTATTAATGAATATATTATTCTATATACCATAACAAGAATGACGTACGATATCGTATGACTTTAAGAGAAAAGAGAACAAAAGTAAAAACAATACATTACTTAAATTCCCATACATATGAGTTTGAAAGCAAATAAAACTCGAGCGGATATGGCAAATGCGAGCGAGCTAGGGTTGGCAGGAATACAAAAAATATTGACAACACGACATACTAAGTTTTGAAATTTATGAGCTGTAAAATTTTGTATTGATCATAGAGCGTTGATGGATTTCATACTGGAAATAATTATTACGTAAAAGGTATAATTGACTCGCTGTTCTTATTACAAAAAAAATAATTCATCAAATTTAAATAAAAATTATATAAAAAAAATATATCTAAATAGATATAACTCAAAGGAGACTGACTGACATAGTGATCTATCAACGCACAGCCCAAACCACTGGACGGATCAGGCTGAAATTTGGCATGCAGGTAGATGTTATGACGTAGGCATCCGCTAAGAAAGGATTTTGATTACTTCTACCCCCAAGGAGCTAAAATAGGGGATGAATGTTTGTATGAAATTTTGTCAATTTTAAACCGATCGGGCTGAGACTTTGCATGCATAAAGCTGTAGCCCACGCGGGTGAAACCGTGGGGCTAGTTTATTATATTTTTAATCATTAAAAAGCAAAAAAAAGGCAAAAAAAAAAAAAGTAAATATAACAAATTCTGTAAGTACTTTTAATCCAAAGTTAACTTCAAACGCACGTGGCTTCTTATACCCGCGACAGGAAGAGGAAGTCATTGTTTAGCCGCGTCTCGAATCGTAAATCGCAGATCGAATGCATGCTCTCGATTCTCATTGCGTACAACCCTAGTTTGGTGTTTGAAAACGGACGGTACTTCCTGTGAGCGAATGAATGAGTAAACAAGTTTGAATGAGTATTGCACTTAATCGAAATTGTACTTCTTTTGAACTACTACTTTTACTTGCTTTTTTGTGGGATAAGATGAAAGGTTAGCTTGACAGTAGGGCATTTTCTATCGCCTGTTTGGCTATCTACCGGCTTCAAGCTAAAAATCTGCCATTAAGCACTTATCAGTGTATGCCGGCAGCCTCACTTGAGTGCTAGTTCCCAATACAGAGAAAGCATAATGCCACCTTCGACCACATCGTCACTCTAAATCAGGTGCCTATGTATACTCTATAGTCAAAAGTTTTAGGTAAAATAAAAATGTACCACTATGGTTCACCTCTAATTTGCGTCGGGATTAAAAAAATAAAAACAAAAAACGTATCTGCAATTTTTTTCGCTTTACAAAATTAAATACAAATTGTTTATATAGTAAAATGTAACATGTGATCACTTTAAAACGTCAAACTTAAAACTACGCCTGTTTCAACCTCCTAACACCGGCAAAAGAACAGGCAAGAAACGCTCGGCTGATATCCACTTCACAATCACAACTTTTCTTATTACTAACTAATCTGCAAATAGTTTATCAATCGTTACACGAATGTGAATGAATGAGTCAGTCTCCCTACGTGAATGGATGGCCAAAAATAGTACATGATTGGTACAATATTTGGTACATCGTCCGACGGTGGTACGCGTATTTGGTACCATATTTGGTAAGGAGGCCATGTTGACGTCAGAAGGTTAATAGGTAAGGTTGATTGGCTGAAACGAGTAGTTTATTGTAATGATGTATTGTTTTATCAAAAAGAAATGATCGATCGACTGACGTAGAACTACGGCCGGTTTCATAACCGATCCAACCACGGTTTGACAGAAATTTGACATTACTTCTATGGAGCTTGTGTCAAATTTCTATCTCCAGCAATCCGTGGATAGATCGGTTTTTGAAACCGGCTTCTAGTCTCATTCCGCTTCCAAATTAGGAGTTAGAACTATGTGGTGGAAAGGGATGCTTCAATTAAATAAAAAAAAACAATTATCGAATTTATACTGAATCTCATAAAATGCAATTTCATTTTTTCTCGAATTTACAGCATTTAACTAGCATCATTAGCTTTTTTTATTTATTTCTTTTAAGTTTTGTAGTGAGTGTGTGTGTATTTGTCACTTCTTCACGCTGCAATATCTCAACGGATTTAAACCGATCTTGATGAAATTTAGTATGGAGACAGTGTGATTAATGAAGAAATACATAGGATACTTCTTATCGAAATTAACTGTAGTCCACGTGGGTGAAACCGCGGGGAACAGCTAGTACCTATACCTACCTATGTTAGAAGTCAGAGAATTTAGATTCCTAAAATAAAATAAAACCAACAAAGTCAACACGGACTCCAGACAATATGTTATATCCGTAACACCGCAACATTTCCAACTAAGTCCGCAATGGAGTCATAACTTCAACACAAGTGCTAGCACGTTGCTAACCGGCCAGCTAACCAGTTAACGGGTGGTTATGGCTCGCCATACTGAACACATTTCAGTTATTGCACGGCACGGATGCCATTTATGTTCTAGTGGTTCCCAAAATGGACTGGACCACGACTCAGATAACAAAAAGTTCCAAAATCTGAACAGGTTTTTATGAAGGAAATCTATTTAAATGAAGGGCTGTTCAAATAACAAGAAAAAAAACATAAGTTTCAATCCAAAGAGGTTTAAGAAGAAGGATGCATTTGTTTTCTGTTTTTTTTGTCATCACAGTCGTCATCGTCAGTGATGGTCGCAGCCCGTTCGCCCGGTGGTCGGCCGGATATTTTTTTATTTTATGTCCACGCAGAACTTTTTTACCATACCTTTTCTACATCACGAAAAAATGTTTCACACTCAAAAAAAAAATCCGATAGTAATGTCAACGGTGTCTCGAAAAATGTAATTTCCAAGGAAAAACTGAAGATAGCACAGTAAAAGTTTGTAGCGCAGCTGAAACGTTTATAAACACACCTATTCCAACTGCAATGCTTTTAAACTCGTAACATTTAACGGTAACGATACTAACTACAAAGTTACGGTTCAGTAAGCTTAATACAGCAATGACATAGTTAACGATTCATGGTGGAGTTTTACAAAATAAAAAGTACCAGGCTGCGACGCTACCTTTCCACTTAACTTTTTAATGTGACGTAGTTTACCTATGTGGACATGTCTACTTATAAATCATATTAGTTCACGTTTACAATGTAGCTAGACGATGCCTAGTTGAAAAAAAAAGTACCAAGATGAGACTCAACTTTTCAACTATTATTTGACGTTTATTACCTACTAGCTGTTGTGGACTACAGCTTTATGCATGCAAAGTCTCAGCCCGATCGGTTTAAAATTGACAATGTTTCATACAAACGTTTATCCCCTATTTTATCCCCTTGGGGGTAGAATTAATCAAAATCCTTTCTTAGCGGATTTCTACGTCATAACATCTACTGGCATGCCAAATTTCAGTCCGATACGTCCAGTGGTTTGGGCTGTGTGATAGATTACTATTTCATTCAGTCAGTCACCTTTATATAGATAGATGTCCATATCTACTTTTCAATAATAACATATTAAGTTAAATTTACAGTGTTGCCAGATTTCCAGTTGTGTGTAGTGCTTTGTCTGTGTTGGAATAGGGAAAAAAATAGGTTTGAACAGCAGGATGGCATGAAAAAAACTTAAAAATAAAGCAAATAAAAATCTAAAGATGCAAAGCGCCATTTATATATAATACATGATTACTTCTGTAAGCACATAATTGTAATAAACAACTTTTGTTTACTTCTATTGAAAATTCAAACCTTAAAAAAAGAAGTCTACAGATTTATTTGCAAAGTAAAATAAAGAAATCTTTTAAGTTCTATAAAAATACCCACATAGTGCTCATAGACAAAACCACAATCAGTTGCAAGGCCAAAAATCGTTTTCCATTAACAAAAATAAAAAATAAAAGTGGGCGTTGCGGTGGTAACGAACGATAAACGACTTAATAATGGTCCAAAGACGAATTCACATATCGCAAAACATGTAATTATTATGGCTTTAAAATTTACCAGAAGAAACAGGAAAGGGAAGATATAGGGCTGGGATGTATCTTTGCAAAACTATCGAATCGATAAATTGGCAAAGTAACTTTCACTATGAAATACTATATCACATTTTAAATAAACCGTATCATGCGAGCCATTAGGTAGGTAAAATAATAAAAAAGGTAAAGGTTAAAAATGGTTCATAAAACAAAAAAAGGCTCATTGTGGAAACCTACGCTCGAAATTTTGCATTGCAAAGTCCAATGTTATCAGTTTTTACAATACCTGGTTAAAAAAAACACCCGTCATAGCCTTTCTTTTCTTTCCAAGTCATTGCTCTTTTCTGTATCTAATAAATTTTAAACAATAGCTAAAGCCCTTCACAATACACGCCATGTCTACTACACTCGACTTCCTTTTATTTATCTATCGATAAAAGATTATTCAGTACAACGACCTCGAATGTGTTACAATATGTCAACAGTGTTTATTATTAGATTAGTAATCAGTGATTGATAAAGGTCTGTTCGATTGTGGTTGATTATTCTTTTGTCTTTTTTATCGTTACTTTTTGATAATACCGAGAGAATTCTATAGGTGTCAGTGTTACTGATAAACAGATCCAGTTACCTACTTTCCTAAGATAGCTGTTTTATTTTACGATTTCAATAAATATAATTTACGACAGGCATTTACATATTTGGGTTTCTTTTTAAAAGTGATTTAGTCAAATATAAATTGCGTTATTATAAAACCTAGATAAATATCAACTAATATCACGATACTAAAAATAAAATACGAGTATGTAATCTAATTGTAACACGATGTACTTAATTTATGTCATTTGCACATAATTATATTACTCACAGATTATTTTAAAAAAAAACTATAGTTTACCTACCTATTATATTGCAAATAGCAACATAAAAAATGACAATTTAGTAACCTCCTATTTTAGTGTTGTAAAAAATGAAGGACAATATCGATACTTACATAATATGTGCTGTGGTTTTCACCTCCCTACCCAAGATTAGGGTTTCGCAGTTCTTACCTTGATCTATTTGTGAAGGGCTCGCACAAAAGCATTCTTCAAAGGGCAGATGTTTGCCACAAACTGGAGCAGGGCAGATGCTGGGTAGAACAATGACCAACAGACTGATGCGACGTTTGTAGAGATTTAATTAAATTATTTATAGTTTGGTCGCTTGATGGCACCATTGACTGGAGTGGTAAAAAAAATGACATTGATACTGCAGACTTTAGCAGTGCTTAGAGGTTTGAGAGCGTCTTTAGAAGTTTTTTTCTTCATATAAGCATTCGTTTTACTTTTTGAAGCCACATTTGGCCCGTGCTCTCTTGAGAAAAAGTCTTGGTTGATGGTTCCAGGATTGAAAATATTTTACACTGACCAGCTGCGCCACGCAGTTTTCCCGAATCTCTCCGAATTCTGAACCGAAAAAAAAAACCCCCCGAATCCGAAACCGATCCGATCCCGTTCTTTTCCGAATTTCTTTTCGAATAATTAGAAAAAATCGATTATATAAAAAATCTATTATTTATTCATCGATTTTTTCCCTCCAAGTCACATCCCTAGATTAATGTAATGATGATGATTAATTGTACAATAGAAAGAGCTTGAAATAGAAGTCGAGTCAAGACAGAAAATTGTTTCTTGTCATATTAATAAAGTATTTAGTACTTACCTACAAAGTAGACATTCTGATGTGGTCTTGCTGGTTAGGACAAAATCCAGCAAAGACCTTTAAATAGGTAAGGCTAAAATAATTCAAACGTAATTTACAGTAAAAAATGCCAGGATAAAATGTCTCAAATAGAAACGAGCGTCAACCCTACTTACTATCGCCCACGACAACTTAGCATGGCAGTTTCATTTCACGCTCCAAAGATTTTCGCGCAAAACCTGACAACCTTTTTGTGCGATATTTCTTTTTACTGAGCAATATTTTTTTTTTAATAGTCTTTATTCACAGATGCATTTTATTTTTTATTTTGACAAATTTTAAAATAAGAATTTTAATTTGGTGAAACTTTAGCGCTGGCTGAACAGACGTGAACCGATTAAAAAGTAAAAAATTAAACTAAGTAATAAAAACTCTTTGGAGTCTGTGGGTTGCGCGATTTTCTTTTTAGACGATATAACGTTTTTGTTTTAATAAACTACGGCCTGAGATATTTTGAGGTTTTAATAAGATTTTAAATTTATTTTCTTCTATAAACATAAAAGTTATATAAGCCTCCATTTTCAAAAGCTTACAGAACATAGCGTGACTCCTAATAGCCTAGGTCCATAAATCAGAGAGCCTAAATGGATGTTTCTAGAACATTTCCATTAGGCGCGGTCGGATTGTAGGTATAATATTATTATGTCATATTTTCTGATGAAATTGTAATGTTTCATTTAGTTAAGTAATTAAAAAGAAAAGTTGTTGGAAAATTTAGTAAATGTTGGGTTCAGTAGGTCTACAAAAAAGCCAAGTTCCGGTTGTCTTTGCCTACACATGCGAAGCCGGGGCGGATCGCTATTATATGCCCGAAATTAATAATATGTCGATGTGTATGTCATTTTAGTAGTAATACGTCAAGCCCTAGTACTAAAATGACATATTATGACATGACATATCGATCCAAAACCGCGGATAACGGATCAGGATCGATTATTAATTTCGGGTGTTTTTCATTAATGAAACTTATTTAAATTTCTAAATAGCCATTTATAAAACACTAGCTGCACCCCGCGGTTTCACCCGCGTCTCCCCGTTATCCCGTAGGAATCTTTTCCCGGGATTAAAAGTATCCTATGTCTGTCTCCTGGTTCTAAGCTACCTCCCCGCCAAATTTCAGCCAAATTGGTTCAGCTGTTCTTGAGTTATAAACGGTGTAACTAACACGACTTTCTTTTAGATATATATGTGGGAAATTGAGGTTGCAGGTCGAACAATAATGTTTTTTTGAAGAAAATCACAATCTTTTCGTTTCTTTACATCTTTTTTTTACTACCATCGACCATAGCTTAAAATCTAACCACAGCTTAAATCTAATCACAGACCCAAAACAATAAGGCCGAGTTATACTATACAATTTTAAGTTTTAGGACTGACTTACACAATCTTTTTCCCACATTTAAATAGGTTTACCTCTTTCAAAGAAGCTTTTGAAGTATTTATAGAAACGTTATCTATAATATAATTAGTTAGTTAGTTAGTTAGTTACAAGTCAAGCTAATAAAAGTGTTTTAAAAATGAATCACAAAATGTGTTGGTAAGCGCATAACTCAACAACGCCTGAACCAATTTTGCCAATTCTTTTTTTAAAATGTTCGTTGAAGCCCAAGAATGGTTTTAACGGCGAGAAAAATCTGAATAATTGCCGGGAAAACCATAAAAGCAACCCTTTCCTTTTTCCCATACAAACGTTTTCTTCCTAAAATGTAGAGCCAATTTGAACTTTAACACCATACAATAAAGTTCAAGTGTTAATAGAGAGGTTCCGGGAAGGCAAAAAAAATGGAGTGACGTTAGTATCGTATAATTATTGATGTCTATTTTCAATAAAAGTAGAGATCTTTACTAAAATTCCAATAATGTGTGTATTATAATTTATAATGAAGTTTTTGTTTAATACCCGTGCGAAGCCGGGGCGGGCCGCTAGTTATAAATATAAAACGATAACGATAAATCAAATCAATAACTTACGTTAAGAGACAAGTGCGTCGGCGCTAAATGCGTAAGCGCAATTGCTTGACAGCATACGATGGGATTGAGTCAATATATCAATGTCAACGCGACGCGACAACCGACAAGTGGCGCCACGAGTATTCTTACAAGTTATGGTGCAAGGTATGAACTTTTATCTACTTTACCCCCGTTACAAAAAGAGAGGGCGGGTATAAGTTTAACGTGCGATGCGCCCACGGTTTTGCTTGCGTGCACTACAATTTATCGTATTAAAAAGTATCCTATGTCCTTCTCCAAGGTTTCAACTATCTCCACAGCAAATTTCATCAAGATTAGTTCAGCGGTTTCACTGTGAAACGAACACAAACATACAGAGTCACTTTCGCATTTATATCATTAGTATGAATATCTGCGGCTCGCGGTTTCACTTGCGTAGACTACATGTTATCGCGATAAAAAGTATTCTATGTCCTTCTCTAAGGTTTCAACTATCTCCACAGCAAATTTCATCAAGATTAGTTGAGCGGTTACACTGTGAAACGAACACAAACATACAGAGTCACTTTCGCATTTATATCATTAGTATGAATATCTGCGGCTCGCGGTTTCACTTGCGTAGACTACATGTTATCGCGATAAAAAGTATTCTATGTCCTTCTCTAAGGTTTGAACTATATTCACAGCAAATTTCATCTATATTGGTTCGGCGGTTTGTCGTGAAAAGGTAAAATACAAACAAACAAAGTTACTTTAGCATTAAAATCCGGTAAATAAATAATTAAATAAATAGCATTTCACGCAGAGAGTAGTATAATTTTAAGTATTATACAGTACGTAATACGTTTGTGATCATTTTTATCATGATGGCAACACTTTTAACCTTTTAGAGCATTACGCTCCAGACTTGGCAACATTTGCGCGTTTACCAAGAAACCGTGCTCATTAGTGCATTTATGCGCGTTATTTTTAGCATAACTTGTTCAGACACTGGGACTGCTTATGTAGTTGGTTGTAATTAGGTTTATTTTTGTCTGACGTAATTTTATAGAGTGGTGAGTTTTTGCTGTAGTGCCACAGAATATATTATTATAGATAGAGCTGGGGATTAGACTTTTTTTTTGTTGTGGCGTCACACGATTAGTGTATTTGCCAGTGTCAAGTATAAAATATTTCAAACTCAGAGAGTTGAATCAAGTTTAAATGATGATGATGATGAGATGATGGGATGACGAGTGTTTAAGTAAAGTAGTGGCGCTTTACTTAAACTTTACACGGACTTTTTTGGAGCAACTAGAAAAGTCACTTTCATTTGGTTCCATTTTTTCACACTCGTACACATTAACGAACACATAATGGTTAATAATCCACCAATATTACACATTATCACTCGAAGAAACACAAGTTATGGAAATAATAACAAAATCTTCATGTTGACAGTTCAATTGCCGCCAAAAAAGTCAAGGACTTATTTTAGATCCTACTATAAGTTAATAGGGAAGTGTTTGACCTCAAGTCACTATCCTACTAAATAAACACAATTAATTTTGAGTTTGGCTTTATCTCGATTATAGCCATTAGTAACTATAGTAACTACTAATCACATGATCGATTAGTTGTTCTCGTTACGGAATGAGACGTACCTATCTAATAGGCGTACTTGAGGGGAGTAGAACTAATCAAGAATTAGTAATACAAATGACTTAGTAACGTTATTCGATTATGAAAATTAACATGTAACTAATTGCATAATCGATTATTATTAGTAATAAGTAAATATCTAAGTGACCTTGTTCCAACCTCCTTACACCAAACCAGAAAACTGGCAAGAAAAGTCCGGCAGGTCCTTTTTTGGGCACAATAACTTATATAATGTTTATCTCTTATATAAGCGATTTAATTGAAGCAAGTGCCAATCTTTGTTGTCTTCTATATTCTATTAAATATCTCGAGAGAATCGAATGATTTAATTAGTAGGTATATCTCAGAATCGTTTATCGCTACAGTCAAATCAACACCCTCGGGTACGCTAAGTTTAAGGCTCATTGCACCGGTGCCGGCGCCGCCACGTTGCGTGCGATTGGCTAACGTTTGTGCATCAGAATCTGTCTAATTGGTTAAATAATTCCTTAACGCATTATGCAGATGTTAATTAATGGCACAGATTTTGTACGCGATGTTATTTAACAACGTGGAGTCATTGACATGAAATACATAGTAGCAATGTAATCTGTGACTCCTTGAGAACTTAATATGTACATTGATAATTAATTTTACAAAGAGTTAATGTTTACGATTTTTTTAATTATCTGGTTGATGAGAAGAGCATTTCGGTTGCCTGATGGTAAGCGTCACACTTGCCCATTTAAGTTTAGTGTTATTCAGAATTTTCGCTTCGACGGTTTTAGGATTGCAAATAAAAATGTCTAGTATGTAGGAGGTAGTTAATCTCCGGAACTACTAGTCCGATTTTGAAAAATCTTTCACTGTTGGTAAGCTACACTATTCTTGCGTGTGTTAAGGTATGTTTTATTAAGGTAGTAATCTTGTGGGAATCTCCACGCAGGTGAAACAGTGGGGCGCAACTTAGTCATCAATATCAAAAAAAAATTGACTATATGACGAAGTGATCGAAGGTGGTGTCACGCTACACTTGGACAGGGAACTGGCTCTCAAGTGGGGCAGCCAAAACACACGATAAGTCTTATCACTGAGAAAAAAATCTGACTTTCCTTCTGAGTCTTTACCTTCCAAGACCGATTCCTTCCTTATTTTACCTTAGTTGTCCTTCTGAATCACAAGGCTTTCCCTTTTGACTCAGAAGGAAAACGTTATTTAGGAAGGTCTTTTTTCTCCGAGCTGGGCGAGCTCTAGAATGTGATCTACCACCAAGCTATGGTTTCATCGCGATGTTTTCCTTCACCAAAAGCTCATCATTGTAGGATCTGACCCCGCGACCTACGAATCACAAGCCGACGTCACTGAGGCATTATCGCTTCAAAGATTATACAAGATTGACCGTCTTACATAATAACCGTGATTACCGTTGTCATTGAACAACAGAATGGGACCATTATGGGCAGCCACAAGGTTGGCTCAGTCATGCGCTTAGGATATCTCATTGTTTTGATAATGGTAATGAACTGCTTAATCTAGCAGAAAGATTTCGAGGATTAAATTTTGTCAAGACTAGCTGCTCCCCGCGGTTTCTTCCGCGTGGGCTACCGACTGTTGTTTATCGCAATAAAAAGTATCCTATATCCTTCCTCAGGGTTCAAACTCTCTCCGTACTAAATTTCGTTTAAATCGGTTCAGTAGTTTAGGCGTAAAAGCGAGACAGACAGAGTTACTTTCGCATGTATAATATTAGTAGGGAGCCGGGATAAATGTATGTAAAACTGTGACCCAAAACTGAGGCACACGCACTGAGAAAAATAATCTGACTTTCCTTCTTAGTCTTACCTTCCAAGACCGATTCCTTCCTTATTTATCCTTCTAAATCAAAATTCATTCCCTGTTGACTTAGAAGGAAAACGGTATTTTGGAATACAGAAGGAATTTCCTTCGGTTTCGACTCAGAAGGAAAACTAAGAGAAGAAAAGGTTACATTTTGGAAGGTAAGAAAGGAAAGTCTCTCTAGGAAGTCTCTGTAGGAAAGTCGGAAATGTTTTCTTCTTCTTCTTAGCAGAGCTCTTGTTGGTGGAGCATTTTCCCTCTTGTTCTCTCTTCAGCCATCTTTTTGACCTATTGGTACGACAAGACGTCAATTCTTTCTTTGCCCTTGTCTATGTTTATCCTTCTTGGTCTACCTCGCTCTCTCTTCTCTTCTACTATTCCTTCTAAGATGGTTTTTACACATTCTTCATGACGTACGTGACGTGTCCAAACATCTTTCCTCTTCTTATCTCTTGTTTGGTTTTCTGTCCAGCTAATTCTCTCCATACGTCGCCATCATCATCATCATCATCATCAGCCGGAAGAAGTCCACTGCTGAACATAGGCCTCCCCTTTGAACGCCACCATGAACGGCTATTAGCCATTTGCATCCATCGGCTCCTTGCGACTCTTACAATGTCGTCGGTCCACCTAGTAGGGGGCCTGCCTACAGAACGTCTGTCGGTTCGTGGTCGCTAATCGAGAACCTTTCTTCCCCATCGATTATCGGTTCCTCGAGCGATGTGGCCTGCCCATTGCCACTTCAACTTGCAAATTTTGAGACCTATGTCATCTCAAATCCTTCTAATCTTTCCGAGTAAAAAATAGTTCGCGGTATTCTTGAATCACTGACATTTTTGAAAGGATGATATCGCTTTATCTGCCATCAGTTGATACACATAATTTTATCTGTCATCCGCAAAAGACCCTAACTCCATAAATATATGTTTCCGGCCAACAAGACACCCCAATAATTCTAAAATTCAACAGAAACTGGAATTGATCAAAGTCTTTGAAATATATCCCATTGTTTTCTTTTCTTGGCCACCCATTTGACCTTAGCCATTGTTGTCTTTTGAAGTGGGTGGACAATGTTTGCAATAAGGCCTTGAGAAAATGGCTATATTTGAAATTATTTAGTAGCTTTGGTAATCATAAATTTGAAGGTTACTTTAAGCTATATTCAGATAATAAAATTGAAACAGGCTGATGCCTGTACATTATAAATAACATTATCACATTCACTAAGCAGTATTTTAAAGATAAATCAGGTAATCAAGTGTCACGGTTTTTATAAAATGTAACCATAAAATTAGGAATTTTCTAAAAATGTAACAAGCCATAGTCCAAAAAGCCGTACAAAGGACTTTTAAACAAAAGAAAGAGGCCCACTAGATTTTGTCACGCGTAATGGCGGGAGGTTTTTTCAGGGCGCAAGAAAAGGTTAAAATATTATAATTACTAAAAATAACTGCATGTATGAGGAAGAGGATATTATCATAACTGAATACTTGGAATATATTGGAGTTTCATTACACAAGGCTCGTGCTCAAACGCTATTGTAAAAAAACACCTAAATTATTGCAACAATAAAACCTTCTCGAAAAAGCACGTGTCCACTCAAAAAATCTTTAATTTCATACTCCTACAAACTATTTGACAGATGTTTTAAACTGTATTAGGATACCATTCAACGTCCTTAGTTAAACTAAATAGAGGCCGACGCGGCAACGTCCGATTACAGCTTTGAAAAGAACTACATATTTGTAGCGCACCATGAAAAAACACGTTTAAGAAATAATCAATTTGGAACTTAAACTACAAGAAAATAAGAAAAAGAATAGTGTAGTCGTGACAAATGAACCGAAGTATGAATTGCGTCATATTTTTTGCGGGACATGATGTCTTCGTGATTTGTTTTTCTTCAAATGTCAGACACGTCGGCTTTGAAAGGTTCCAGTTTTATTGTCAAAGGAAGAAACAAATTAGAGAGGCTCTCTGGGACATTTCAAGTGTGAACGGGAAAATTTTATTTCGTTTTTAAAACTAGTTATAATTATTTAGAAAAAAATAAGGTTGTATAAAGTGACTTTTCTTGTTGTCCAAAAAAGGCCATGTAATGTGTTGCTACTTTCATTCAATCGCACTTAAAACTATAAAAAATCATAAATAGGAAATTTTGTTCTACGATTTTTATCAAAACATCAGACACAAAAAAAAGTTTTTCTTGTACTTGTTAACCTAGTGCCTTGTAGTAAACGCTATTTTGTCAGTTTAATATTTTTTTGTTTTATTATTCCTTTTATATTTTCTTATTGGTTAGAGCCCACAGCACGCTATACAAATGCTAAAGTTTGTTAGTGTATGTGTCTGTTACTTCTTTACGCTGAAACAGGTCGCCTTGTAACCTAAATAAAAAGCTAGAACCTTAAAAAAAAAAAAAATTTTTTTTTTTCATTATTATTATTTTAATTTTAATAAATACTACCACTGTACATTCTGTCAATCACATGAACTTATTGATAAGAGCTCAAATCACATTAATAATATAGACAACAGTTTCATATAACCCTCAACAACCCCTGAGAGGTTTTCAGATTGAGCCTCTGCCCTCTACCACTCAGAGTTAAGTGCCTTCGAACAAACAAGTAGGTAATTCTATACGTGCTGTTGAGGGCACTTTGTGGGGATTTTCTTGAGAAGTGGGAACACAACACACCTACTAGCGGGTCTTGAATGTTGAGATAATGCTTTTTTTCTTCTACTAGTCTTAATTGTCTTTATTTTTTTTGATCTGTTGCAAGTTAGGTTTTACTTACGGATCGATCTCATTAGTTCGATTAACCTTGGAGGTTGAGGCCTCATGCCGATCTGGGAATAAGAAAATCGTGAAAAATTGTTTCATTTTATTAACCGACCAAATAAAAGGAGGCGGTTCTGAAGTCAACGTGTATATATATTGTTATAATTTAGCTTTAAAACCACGCTTGGTACCCCTCATTTATTTTACGATACATACCCAAGAAGAATCATCATCATCATCATCGTCGATGGCGGCCGGAAGGCTGGATGTTGTATTTTTTAATTTACTAATAGTATTATCAACAAGTCCTTGTTATTTGTAGTGTAGTAGAAAAAAGTTAAAATCACTAAGAACTTTTCTTTCACTTTTGATTATATATTTTGGAACTTCCTGTATATTTATTTTTCCATAATATAAAATCTTTTAATATCGTTCCTTTACACACCGTTCTTTTACATCACTACTACACGACTGAAGATTTAAACAGTAACGTAAGTGTGATTTTCAACGGGTACCAAATGGTGTTAAACTTAACACCATTTGGTACCCGTTGAAAATCAAAGCTGCCTCAATGTAACTCGCATTTGTCAAGCCAACGGAAGGAAGCCATATCGCCGCGCGTCGACGCTTCCGTTAACACATCGCCCTTCGGCGGTCCCGCTTGAATACCTAAAGCGGAAAGTAACGGAGGCACTGGCAGCTAAGTTTTGACAGACTTTTTTGGCGGCAATTGAACATCAAAAATTGAAGCAATCAAATTGAAATAAAGTTGTTAAAAGTGACTTTTCTAGTTGCTCCAAAAAGTCCATGCATGCAAAGTTTAGATACATAAGCGTTCTTCTATACTTCGTTACTCACCATTCACCATCAGCTGAGACTGTGGTAAAATGCCTATAGAACTATGTGCCTGTAGCTATTTAGCTTATAATGAAAATATAGGCAGCAGTATCACAGTATATAAAGAACAGTAGGTTAGCTAAGGCCGCTCGACGAGTTAATTGCCTACTCTTGCGGTGACGCATAGGCGGTGCGTTCCGTACTGAGTGCATGGCTGCGCCCCGGCCGCCTCCTTTCGTTTATGTGATTGTGAGCGTGAAAAGTGCGTGCGTACACGGTGCCGCTACTCACGCACACATTCAAACCGGCGACGGCCAATTTATATGAAGCTGAACTACTACTCCTTTACTATGGCAGTATAAAAGTGGTCACAGCGAATTTCTGAAGTGTTTTTTTTTACCATTTATACATCCTACTAATATTATTATAAATAAACGTGAAAGTTTGTGAGTATGGATGGATGGATGGATGGATGTTTGTTATTCTTTCACGCAAGAACTACTGAACGGATCTGAATAAAATTTGGAATGGAGATATCTTATACCTTGGATTAACACATAGACTACTTTTTATCCCGGAAAAAGGTTCCTGCGGGATAATGGGAAGACGCGGGGGAAACCGCGGGGCGCAACTAGTGTTTTCATATAAGTAAATAAAGTAATATTATAAATAGGTTACGTTTGTGCGTTTGGATATAGAAGGTAATGTCCAGAACCACAAATGCGATTTTGAAAACTTTTTCAAGATACATATTACAAAATTATCTTTGAGTGTCATAACTCATAAGCTGTATATTCTTGTTTTCAAAATCCTGAGAGAATATCTGCGAGGGCGCGACCGTGGAAAACAGCTAGTTGTATATAAAATTGAACTAGGCACTTATGAAAATTCCACTCTGCGTAGTCACGTCCCTGCCTAAAAACATTATGAATTACTGTGAATTCTCATTTCCATTAAGTCTAGTTCAGGGTCAAGGCTTTCATTCTCGTGATGTGCTAGCTCGTGGCATAATCTAATTAATTCTAAGCGGAGTGACGGGTTTACGAGCAGCCGAGTTAAATAATATGATAATTTCACAGAAATATGTAGAAATAAATGTTTTGAACAAAAGCTTTAATAACACATTATAAAAAATGTTATAACGAAGGTCACGCCCTTGCTTGCGTTGCGACTCGAGCTAAAGCATTTTTATAAATTAGGCCCCATGAAGAATTGTATTATTTCACTAGCTGTTCCTCGCGGTTTCCCCCGCGTGGGCTACAGTTTATCTCAATAAAAAGTATCCTATGTAATTTCTTAGGCTCTAGACTATCTCTGTACCAAATTTTATTTGATTCGGTTCTGTAGTTTAGGCGTGAAAGCGAGACAGCCCGCGGTTTACTATCGCATTTATAATGTTAGTGGGATGGGATAGGCATCCACTTTTTTATTCTATTTGCTTTTAGTTGATTCTCTAAAAGCAGTTGGCCATACTGTCGTATAATCATAATGTAGATTCTACAAGGGCTGTGACTCCAAGATAATAAGACGGAGGAAAGAACAAACATAACCGGCGGAAGTGCATCAATTGATTGATGAATGTAGCTAATTGAAGTGAGTTTGTAATAATGAAAAAAGAAAAAAACATCAAAATTGTCATCATCTATACAATAATTATTATAAAGAGATAGTGTATGAGTTTGGAGTTAAGAAGAGTATTAGGTATTTGGAAGTACAAACCTCTTTGACTCGTGTCCTAGGCTATGTCTTAGGACAAAATAACTTAGGGTAATCTATACGCAGATAAAACTGCGGGGAACGACCAGTATTATTTATAAATTTACTTGTGACAGGATATGTCAGTAAGAAATTTATCAATTTTTCCAACGATTCCAAAAAAATGTTAGATTTAAATGTTAAATGCTAAATTATAATAACTATTATTTTACTCCCACTGCTGGAACTTTTCTCAGATATGGGCCCCGTGCGGGTTATAATTATCGTGGTACCTAACTACCTAGTGATATTTTTTATGTATCTGGTCATCTGGTGGCTTTCTCAATCAGTAACATACAAATAAATGTAAGCAACGCAGATACTAAATGCTAAGTAGATATAAATTTTCCATTCAAAATGCTCTGTCTGTCAAAACATAAATTATAGCTTCAAGCTTATTGTCATAAAAATGTGTACTAAGCAGATTATACCTATTCAAAACATCAAACAAGGCAATGACAAACAAAATAAACCCCAAACATTTCGAGTGGCAAAACACGGTTAAACAATCATTTCACACCTTAACGACGTCGTAAAATGTATGCGATTGGGGTCAAAAAGGACCCCACCTGATTGCATTAGCCAAAAAGGACCCCGTAGTTAACCCTTGATTTATCGATCTCTGGTTAGAAATAAAAGTTAATTTACTACGGCAATGGTAATGATCGCAATGAATGAGTTTACGAAAGGGCTTGAAATTAAGTACGATGTTGTTGGACAACTTTTTTGAAAAGTTGTAAATCTTTTTAGTTATAAATGTCGGTCTATCTTTTGAAATTCTATTTTTATAGCGATAAAAGTGGTCTCAGTGACGATGGCTTGCATCAGGTGTCGTAAAAATGTACTGTGGTATAGTAGGTGTGTCGTCAATAGAACATTGCTTTTAACGTTTCACAGAATACGTTCGCAGAATTCCACGGTACGAGTACCTACAGTCAGCGACATGACACTAGCTAAAATTCAAAAACCCTTGAATTTCTGGAATTATTTATAGCGATGATGGCTCAGTGGTAGTGACGTCGGCTTGCGATCCGTAGGACGTGGGTTCGAATCCTACAATGGGCTTGAGCTTTCGGTGAAGGAAAACATCGTGATGAAACCATAGCTTGGTGGTAGGGTATTATCTAGTACTCGTCTGGCTAGCTACCACCCTCTTGTTGAGAATCTGTCGCCAAGCACCTATCGGTGTATTCCGGCAGCCTCACTTGAGAGCCAGTTTCCAGTCCAGGTGTAGCGTGGCGCCACCTTCGACCACAACGTCACTTAACATCAGGTGACTTGTAGTCAAACGCTACCCTGTAAATAGTAAAAAAAAAAAGGTTTAATTAACTCATCCATTTTTCTCTTTATTTTCTGTCATTTCTACCATTACTGTAGCTACTAGCAGAGATAAACGAGTTAATATTTTAGAAAAAGTCTCGAGTTGCAACCATCTTTAGTTGAGTTGAGTTTTGTGAGGCATGAGTTGCAACCAAGTACCGAACCGTTATAATAAGTTTGTTTTTGACTTTTGTTACTAACCCACGAATCTTCTCATCATCATCACCATCATAATTATTAATTGATATTTGATAATCTCTGAGTTTCATACATTTATTAATTGACTGGCAAAATCGCGTGACGCCAAAACAAAAAAAAAATGAATTTGGATATGCATTTTCTATGTTATCCCCGCGCCCGCGACACATATATAGCTGGAGTTGAGTGTTAATTGTTTTTTTATTAACTACTAGCTGACCCGGCAGACTTCGTACTGCCTCAATCTAAAAATCAAAATATCAATCAACTTTATTGAATAGCAATAAAGTTCAAATTGACTTCTACATTTTATTTTTGTAAATATGAGAAAAAAGGAAAGCGCTGTTTTTAGGGTTTTCCCGGTAATTATTCTAATTTTTCTCACCTTTTAAAAACCTTCTCTAGACCTCAACGAACATTTCAAGACCAAAAATTAGGCAAATCAGTCCAGTCGTTTTCGAGTTTTAACGAGAGTAACAAATAGCAATTGATTTTTATATATACTTACTAGCTGACCCGGCAGACTTCGTACTGCCTCAATCAAAAATCAAAAAATCAATCAACTTTATTGAATAGCAATAAAGTTCAAATTGACTCTAAATTTTATTTAGAAAACGTTTATATAGGAAAAAGGAAAGCGCTGTTTTTAGGGTTTTCCCGGTAATTATTCTAATTTTTCTCACCTTTTAAACCTTCCCTGAACTCCCACGAATATTTCAAGATCAAAATTAGCCAACTCGGTTCAGCCATTCTCGAGTTTTAGCGAGACTAACGAACAGCAATCGATTTTTATATATAAGAAGATATATAGATAATCTATGCAGATGTAAGATAAGATAGATATAGATACTGTCCCCCTGCTATGCAAAGATCTCCCCCATTTCCTTCCAGACATCTTCCAGACAGCGACCCAATTGTTTTGGCAAGATTTGAAATCTTTACGTAACCACATCATTGAAGCCAACCATTTTGCTAACCGCTAGATCTCGTGACAGGTTAGTCATTAAAAATGCCACGGTTAACAGAATTTTGTAATGGCCACAGTTCTGAGGTTTAGGAGGCTACCGCCATGGCCCATTAGGCACATTGTAAGGCTCTGTGGCCAATTCGCTATGGTGAATGATGTGGAAGCATCATGTTTTTGGAGCTGTAGAACCAGCGTCAGACGAAATTTTTTGTAAAACCCTTTTGTATGTTAGGTATTCTTGTACCAGCTGAGCCCCGTGGTCAACCAGCAGGAACCTTTTTCGGGACTGGAAAGTAGTCTATGTGTTAATTCAGGTTACAAGCTATCTACATTCCAAGTTTCACTCAAATCCGATGAGCCGTTTCAACGTAAATAAATGACATACCTACATACCTACAAACTTTCCCATTAATAAGTATTACTGTGATTAGTGTGATATGAAAGTGATGAGACCTATATACCCAGCAGTGGGTTTACACAGGCTAAAATGATGGTGATGACGATGATGATAATGATAACAGTCATGTGACATTGAACAGATTTTAGCATTCAATTTAATGTTTTAAGTTAAATGCTATGACTAAAATACATTGAAACCGTTTATGCCACTTGCAGGCGCATAAATTGAACTAGATTTTTTTATAATGCGATTAGCAAGCAAGCAAACAGCGGCAAGCAATCGTGCATGGCAAGGCAACGCCCTCGTCACCTGTCATCTGTCACCTTCAAAACTTCCACATAATTTTCACTAGTAATCAACTTTATTTATTAGCAAAGCTGTTAGTTCTCTAAACTACACAAAACAACTTAGTTAGTGTTAGGCGTGGAGCCACCTTCGACCATCAAGTGAGTTGAGGTCAAACGCTACCCTGTAAGTTGTAACATAAACGCTTGTACCCTGGCCCGCACTGAGAGTATGACAGAACGTCAAGCAAGTCTTGTGTCTTGCATTGCGCAATGACAGCACGCGCACGCGCTGCAACTTTTATCTATTTTTAAAACACTTTTATTCTTTAGAAAGCGTGAAGTAACAACTTTTCGATTAGTTTGTTTTCATGACGGTGTTTTGCAATATTTAGATTAGTACCTTGTACATAAGTACCTTTTTTGGGAACTAGTGACCTGCCCCCGCTTCGCACGGGTATATAGGCAAATAAGGCAACTTCTCACTCTTCAGTTCATATGAAATTTTTATAGAAATAAGCGCTCAAAAAAGTTTTGTCCGAATTTTCAATTTCCCAGGGTGTATTTGGGTAGGTTTTTTTTCTCCGTGTAGGATTGTAGATATTATAACAGGCAGACGACGACGTGTCTATCTACCCACTTCCTCTCACGTTTTTGCGCAGGTACGATGTCATTACCATTTTCACCAACCTAATTCTAATGTTATTGACCATGGTAGTTTAAAACAGTATAACCTTAAAGGCTATTCATGCTTTTCGTCCTCCAATTTATCAAATTGTGTAACACTACAATTTCGCCAACTGTTGACATAACATTAGCCGATGTTTGATCGTCTTGTTTGCGCGTTACGCAATCATTATTAGAGCTTGGCTTACCGCAAATACTTACCTACAAGGTGTTTACAGTTGAGAATAGCGGAGCGTGTCTTTAGGAATTTAAAAAACTAAAAAAAAACACTTTAAAAACGCACTCAAAAATATAAAATAATTAAATTGACTTGTAATAGTTACGATATAATGGTTAATTAAAAAAGTGTGGAGCGCTTTTTGGTTGTGTTGTGTGTACTTTTATTTACCCAGGAAAAGAAGCGCTCCACACTTTTTGAATTAACCATTATATCGTAACTATTACAAGTCAATTTAATTATTTTATATTTTTGAGTGCGTTTTTAAAGTGTTTTTTTTTAGTTTTTTAAACTATATATTTTTATTTTTTTACTTTTTAGTCTTTTGTTACCAAGTCCAATCTATCGGACTCATCAAAAGGAATCATATGAGCCCAAATTCGAGGGGTTTACTAGTAGACACTGCAGAGATCCCCTACCCACCTTCTGGTTGCATCATCACACCCTCGTCACCAAGTTCAATTTATTGGACTCATCAAGACGAATCATATGAGCCCAAACACGAGGGGTTTACTAGTAGCCACTGCAGAGATCCCCTACCTACCTTCTGGCTGCATCATCAGACCCTCGTCACCAAGTTCAATCTATTGGACTCATCATGACGAATCATATGAGCCCAAACACGAGGGGTTTACTAGTAGCCACTGCAGAGATCCTCTACCCACCTTCCGGTTGCATCATCAGACCCTCGTAACCAAGTCTAATCTATTGTACTCATCAAGACGATTCATATGAGCCCAAACACGAGGGGTTTACTAGTAGCCAGCGCAGAGATGCCCTACCCACCTTCCGGATGCATCATCAGATCAGGTCGATGATACCAAATTATTGCATTGTCACCGAGATTACATACACATACAAAGTTTCAAGTCGATACGACAATTAGAAGTAGGTGAAAATTGACTTCTAAGATTTGATTACATTGTTAGTTAGTTAGTTAGTTAGTTAGTTAGTTAGTTAGTTAGTTAGTTAGTTAGTTAGTTAGTTAGTTAGTTAGTTACAAGTCAAGCTAATAAAAGTGTTTTAAAAACTGTTTTTGGTTTGCTCTACCATAGTATTGAAGCTAAAGAAATAAAATAATCCCCAATCTCCACAAAACGCTTCGCAAGGAGTGCAACACTTTGCCATCGTCTTTGGTTCCCAACAAGTATAATTTGGGAGCCTTCAAGTTAAGAATTACAGACTAAGTCGTCGATGTCGACAATCTAGATAGATAGATAACGCTTTATTGTTTCACTACAACAGAAATGGAAACAACATAAAACTTAAGAGTTTACATATTAGTGAATAATTGTGTATAATGTAAATGTCTGAATAAAGGCTTATATTATTATTATTATAAGTTAAGAATTAGGTAATTGGTATCTTCTACGTTGACTAGGCCACCTGAAAACTCAGAAACGAAAGCTAGTTACTAAAATATGGAAGCGTTTCACTACATACCTATTTGATTTTATTATAATAATGACTATTGTAGGTATTAGTTAATTTATTCAAGCAATGTACGCAGCCTTCGTGACAGGCAGCAGGAGCTGGCAGCAGGAGGCGCAGGACAGACCGAAGTGGCGTCTTCTGTTATCGGAAGCCAAGACTCACTTTGGGTCGTTGCGCCATCTCAGTTAGTTTAATGTACGTAGCCTATATCAGAATTAGGTAGGTATTTATCCTTTATTATTTTGTTAAGTAGGTAATGTACCTACCGGCAGTATATACCTAAGTAATTTAAGGTCATTGTTCGCGCTTCAATGCAACAAGTTATAACCCGTTGATTCCTTAGCTAAGAACTCTAGGAAGTAAAGGTTTAATGTTACACTTAGGTCCCACTTAGATATCTAGGTCTGCAGTTATACCTACCTACGTAACGAATAAATAGTGAAAGTTATTACCTCTTTAAACTTTACTACCCATTTTTATTAATTCAGCTGTATAAACAATAATTAGGTATTGCATTTGTTGTAATATTGTTGAAATAATAATAATTATTATAGTGGAATTTTAATTTCAATAGCGCCACAAAATCTAACACTGCTAAAACAGCGCCATCTATGCAAGCAAGGATGAACTCAGTTTCGCTACTTGTCCATAGATGGAGCTGTTTCGCAATGAAAATAATTTCATGAATTATAGTAAAAGACAAACACATAGTAATTAGCAATGTTATCAAATAATATGAGTACTTATTTTACTCTCTTTTGTTACAGATTCATTCGTCAACAGCCAAGAATGGACGGCAGCGCGGGGAGTCACGGAACTGCGGGTCGGTGTCCTTGGCTCTCCGGACAGCGGCAAATCGGCCCTAGTGCATCGGTATCTCACAGGGGCGTATATGCAAGAAGAAAGTCCAGAAGGTATTAATAAACAAGCTAAAATTGAAATTAAATTAATGTTCATGTTGTGAATGAGCAACATTGATATTACCGCCATCTATTGACTTTTAAAGAAAACGGCTTGCCTTTAGAGTTATTGCTTTAGTTATGAACAAATCCGCTAGATGGCAGATCTTAAATGTTTCTTAAGCCAATCAATAGATGACGTACACATCGCAGAATTTTGGTAAAGACTGTTTCAATTTATTATATAAAATATGAAATATGTAGTAGGTTTAGTTAAAAGTTGAGTATAATATTTTAATTTCCTCCCATGTCTTGTTTCCAGGCGGTCGGTTCAAGAAGGAAGTGATCATCGATGGACACAGCTACCTACTGCTTATAAGGGATGAAGGGGGACCTCCTGAAATGCAGGTTGGTACATAAGAACAATTAAATCTGTAGGTATAGGTACTAGTTTTTTTTTTTTTTTTTACTTATTACACTTTTGACCACAAGTCACCTGATGTTAAGTGACGATGTGGTCTAAGATGGCGCCACGCTACACCTGGACTGGGAACTGGCTCTCAAGTGAGGCTGCCGGAACACACCGATAGGTGCTTGGCGACACACACAGGTGCAGGTACACTGAAAAAAGGGTTTTTGATTAAAAAAACTTCTAATGAAATATTTTTTCTTGATATTATTTGGAATATTACTTATTTTACAATGCTGGAGAACCCTTATAAAAATGATATAGGTAATAGTAAAAAATAGGACCTAACTTAAAAACCGCTACGCATAAAATAGGACATACATATGTATTCAAAAAGTTCTTAAAAAAGAGAAAGGTACTGTAGGTATACATACTTATATCTGAAAAAGACGTACCTACCTTCTGTAAAGACATCCTTTCTTTGAAAGTCTTTGGATCGTAATTTTTCTATCAACATACGATTTAGCTTATCATTCTATAATCTGTAACGCGATGATTAAATACCTCAATAGGAAAATCAATACACGGATATTATATGTCGTATGTATGTAGTACCTACTTATATCTATTCTGTGGCAGGAGCCACCCAAATTACGCTCTGATAAAATATTCATCGAACAATTATATTGAACCCTACCTTCGAGCATCAATAGATTTACTGCTATGAACTCTATCGATTTACTTCTATGAACTCCACCTACGATCGCGTGTGGTGTGACAATCGGGTCGATTCTGATTACATTCTTCAGTATTGAAAGGTTTTGTAGGCAATTAAATAAAGACGAGGTGCGGGGGGCGGCGGCGTAGTCGTATAGTTGCCGAGAAGAGCCGAGCGCGCCCGAAGCCGCGCTCCGCCATTTTATTTTTGAGTTTTTAGTTGTTGCCGGGACGCCCAGAGTGAACAAGCGAACTGCGCCCCCGCCTGCGCTCTCTTTCGAAATTAAGTCGTGTTTTACTGTTTTCCTATTCACCTATCAACCCTGCGCCGAAATATATACAGTTTGTCCTTCGATTAGCCGGATAGTTGTGAATATGGATGACAGGCTCGGATGCATTACGAGGAGCAAAGCTCATGCTTCAGCTGGAGAACGATCTGACTCTGAAAAAACGTGTGTCACTACGGTACCGCCACCGAGTGAAGGAGTATCCACGTTGAGGTCGAGATCAAGCCGCTCAAGCCGCGAAGCTTCGCGCCTACGTGCCGAGTACCAAGCTGCGAAGGAGTTAGCGAAAGTGCAAGAACAACTCATTAAGAAAAAGTTACAGTTGGATATCGCGGAAATCGATGATGAAGAGTGTGAACTACGGAGTGTGTGTGGTGTTCGTAGTGTCGAAGAGTGGCTCAAGGACGCCGGCGCCGCCGCCGGCGCGACATGTTCGAACACGCCACGGAATATTCCGCTCGAACCCCCCGCTCCCCCCGCAACTGCCGCCGCCGCCACGGACGCGCCGGCCGGCGTTGCCCCGTCGTCCGATATAATGCATCTTCTTCTTCTTCCTTCCCATGTCCCATTATTTGGGGTCGGGTCTCCTCACTTGTTTGCGCCAGGTTATCCTATCCTGGGTTGTCGGTTCCGGCAATTGGGCTTCCTTGAGGTCTCTACGTATGTTAGACCACCAGGTCGATGGCGGGCGGCCTCTACCTCTTTTTTGTTCAGGTAGTCTTAGCGCTAGTTGCACCACATGGTCTTCTTTTCGCCTTTTTACGTGGCCATACCATCTGAGGCGGTGTTCGGTTATTTTAGCTGTGATTGGTGCAACTTTAAAGCTGCCTCGTATATATTCATTGCGAACTTTATCCAGTCGAGTTACACCTCCCGCCCATCTCAGCATCTTCATTTCGTTGGTATGCACCTTTTGTTCATGCGTCTTTTTTATTGTCCAGCACTCGGATCCATACAATAGCGCCGGCCGAACTGCCGTTTTATAAACTTTACCTTTTGTTTTTATGGGAATACGTGGATCGCACAGCACACCTGTAAGTGATCTCCATTTTTGCCATGCGACACTGATCCTGTGGGTCACGTCAGCGTCAACATTGGCATCAGTTGTGAGCATGGAGCCTAGATATTTAAATTTCTCTACTGTGGGAATTGGAGTCGGCCCAATATAGATGGTATCAGGTGTAATGTTTCCGCTGAAAGGGCATTTCATATATTCGGTTTTGCTCCTACTAACTCTTAGGCCGTACTTTTCAAGTGCGTGCGTCCACTTATCCAGGAGTTCTTGAAGATGTCCTGCGGTGTCAGCAGCCAACACAACGTCATCGGCGTATAGCATAGTCCACGGTAGTGGAGACGATATATCCTTTGTGAGGTAGTCCATTACTAGGTTGAATAATAGCGGGCTGAGAGCAGAACCCTGATGGACGCCTACTTTGACCTCGAATGCTTTGCTTACGCCTGCCAGGCTTCGTACTCTTGTACTAGCATGGTTGTACATGTCTCTAATGAGTTCGATATAGTACTCTGGCACATTTTGGGCACGCAGGGCCTGCCATACTAGCTTACGCGGTACTCGGTCAAAAGCTTTTTCGAGATCGATAAATGTAAGGTGTAGGTCTTTGTTATTGATCCTGTACTTTTCCATCATGATTCTTACTGTTTGTATAGCGTCAGTGGTTGATCTGGATGCTGTGAAGCCAAACTGATTAGGAGATATTTCAGAGATATCAATGAGACGTTTATTGATGATTCGTTCCCATATTTTAAGTGTGTGTGAGGTTAGTTTTATACCTCTGTAATTTTCGCACTGCGCCACATCACCCTTGTTTTTATAAAAAGGTAGTAGATAGCTTTGGCGCCATGAGTCTGGGATACGTTTGGTGGATAAAACGATGTTAAATAGTTTAGTCAGCCAGACTATAGCTATCGGACCAAGACCTTTCCACAAGTCTGCTGGGATTTCGTCAGGGCCTGTAGCTTTTTGGTTTTTCATTTTGGCTACCGCAAGTTTAACTTCCATCACATCTATCTCGGGTATTGGTCCCTGTGTAGGTTCGCAGTGTGCAGGATCTTCATTCGGGAATTCTTCGTTAAGAAGTTGTTGATAATATTCGAACCATCTATCTCTAATTTGCGTATTGTCTGTTAATAAGGTTTGATCTTTACTTTTTATGTATTTGTTTGCTTTTATATCCATGGTAGCTCTATGTCTAGATTTGGCAATTTTAAGGACTTCGTTTGCAGTTTTAGCGTTTTCCAAATTGTTGTAGAATGCTTGTCTATTCTGTGCTCTCTCTATCGCTACGCATTTCTTTGCTTGTTTCTTCGCCTCCTTATATTGGTCCTTATCTTCGTCCAGTTGCGAACTTTGCCATTTCTTAAAAAGATCTTTCTTACTTGCTAAAGTCTCTTTCACTTTATCGTTCCACCAGTTGGGGTCTTTTCCGATTCCGAGCGGTCCTTTAGCTACTCCTAAGATTTTTGCGGCGCTTGTTCTGCATTGTTCTTCAAATTTGGACCACATATTTTCGGCGAGTTCATAATTTACTCCAAGATCAGTTTCAAGATATTCCTTTATCACAGCTCGTAGCGATTCACCTTTTGGGCCATCCAGACCCTTCCACTTAGTCCTAGGTGTTCTATCAACCACAGTTTTTATCGGCTTGGGTAGAGCGTACACGGCAACCAGTATACGGTGC
This sequence comes from Opisthograptis luteolata, assembly GCA_931315375.2. Taxonomy (NCBI): domain Eukaryota; kingdom Metazoa; phylum Arthropoda; class Insecta; order Lepidoptera; family Geometridae; genus Opisthograptis; species Opisthograptis luteolata. The sequence goes on from OV928043.1 coordinate 1,674,718, forward strand.
TGCGATGTCAGCGCCTCACCAGGGATTACTTTGCAGTCCTTGAAATTTTGCTTAACTGCCAGGTCCGAGATGATGAAGTCTATTTGTGACACTCGTCCGGCACACTTATATGTGATAAGGTGTTCCGGTTTCTTTTGGAAGTTTGTATTTATTAGGGTTAGCGCGTGCCTCGCTGCAAACTCCAGGATTTCTTCGCCTTGTTTATTTATTTCGCCCAGCCCAAACCCGCCGTGCGCGGTCCCGCATGAGAGGTTTTTGGTCCCCACGTGTCCATTTAGGTCGCCTCCGATTAGCCTATATTCATTTGGGGGAATGCCGTGGATCACATCGTCTATGTCCTCCCAGAATTGTGCTTTCTCGGCCTCCGTGCAGCCTGTCTGTGGAGCATACGCCGATATAATGTTTGTTATTTGCTGGCCATCCAGAGCCAGCTTGACAGCAATTAGACGGTCACTCTTCCGTGTGATATTTATTATGCGCGTCTTTAAGTTGTTATCTAAAACTATTGCCACTCCGTTTCTTTTATTATCTGTGCCGTGATATATGACCTGGTAGTCGTTCCCTATGTCCTTTGACTTTGAGCCTTTCCACTTTGTTTCTTGCAGGCAGCAGATGTTGATGCACCTGTTCTTTAGAATTTTGCTCAGTTCCTGGCTCCTTCCCGTAAGAGACCCCAAGTTCCATGTTGCAAGTCTTATCCTGTGAATAGTCAAATGCGAATGCTTATTCTTGTCCAAATGTTCGTCGCTTCGGGGGAACGCCCTAGCCGTATTCGCATCGGAGTTCGCATTTTTCGCATTCGCGTCGCTTGAGGGGTACGCCCTAGTATTATTGCCCTTATTCATTTTGTTGTACTTTCATGTGAGGAGGAGAATTTTGGCTATTTGTTTTACGGCCGGTTGCCACCTGACGCCAAGGCAGTGACTCTTCTGAAGAGCTTGAGAGCCGCCGTTGGACCGAGGTCTCTTCCGCCGCCATCCCTACTACCCCACCCTGCCAGGTGGCGTAGCGCCAGTGAAACCTGTGGCCTCAATATGTGGGGGCAGCTTATCACTGGGTTTTTGCTCCTTCCGCCTGCTCCGCCGTACCGTTACTCAGTATCTCCGCCTTCGCAGCCGTTGGAGTCTTCACCCATAACCCTGGGCACGGGACCGTGATATACCCCACGGCACTGGGTCCTTATCCGAACTTCGCCACTCATTTACCTCTGCCTACTGAGGTAAAGGTGCCCACCCCCGCGACTAGGACGCGCCGGATAAGAATTGCCCAAGTGGGATGCAGAAAAGGTGGCTCTACCTCCCCAGGGGCCGGGTTAATGGCCATGTCTGATACCACTGCCAAAGGCCTCCGATATAATGCATCTAGCAAATGTAATTATGTCCTTGCAAAAGAAGTCGCTACAGTGTAACAACGACCTCCCTGTTTTTGACGGCAACCCGGTGGACTGGCTCTATTATCGGCGGGCGTACGAGGTTACCGAAAAATCGTATAACACCTATCAAAACACGGTACGCCTACAGTCGTCGCTACGCGGAGCCGCGAAATGTGCCGTGGAGGACCTTTTACGCACCGGGACTGCCCCAGAGGAGATTATTGATGCCCTGGAAGAAGAGTTTGGGCATCCCAACCTGCTTTTGGAAACTGCTATTCAGAAAATCAAGAGTTTGCCGCGCGTCACCGACAGTGGCGCCGAATTACGTCATGTGACCTCTGTAGTACGAAACTGCGTGTTCATTTTGAAAAATATAAAAGCGGATGGTTACCTAAATAACCCGCCAATAACGCACGAAATATTGAGTAAATTAACACCTGTACAACGATCGCAGTACGGTGAATACGTAATGAAATTGGATACGAACAGTGAAAAAGATCTTCGAATATCACCGAACTTAAGTGTAGTGCTTGAGTTCCTCAGTCACCTATCAAGAGCGTCAGCGTATTATCTACCCTTGAAAACCGAGAATACGAACAACCGAAACCGAAACTTTTCCGATTCCGGCTACAATGTAAACGCAACCGGCCGCCGAGTAACGCATCGAGTGCATACGAGTGTGGAGCTGCCTACGTCGCCGAGTACGTCCCGCCCGAATCGAGAAACATCGAAAAACTGTGCGTTGTGTTTTAGTGAAAACCACTTTTTACCTGAGTGTGATATTTTCGCGGAAAAAAGTGAGAAAGAAAAGTGGGACTTCGTCAAAATAAATAAATTATGTTTTAAGTGTTTAGTGAAACAACATTCGCGATATGATTGTCACGCTAAACGGTGCGCGAAGTGTCGTTCACCTCACCATACGCTTCTACACTTCGTGAAGTCGAGCGCCGCGCCGTCGCACGGCCACGGCGCAGCTGCGAGAGCTCGCGCCGCCGGCGCCGTGCCGACGGCACATACAGGGGCGGACTCCGTCCGCGGTGTGCCCGCGCCTGCCGCGGCGGGTCATTGTACTCAGGCCGCGGCGGCGCATATGTCGACCGAGTCAGTAACGAGTATGGGTGAGCGACTCACCAAAACATTACTAAAAGTAATACCAATTACTGTTTATGTTAACAATCTTGAAAGTGAGTGTTATGCGCTCCTAGATGACGGTGCCACAGTATCGTTGATAGACAATAGTTTATGTTCTAGTGTAAACGGGCCAATATTACCGTTGAAAATTGTTAGTGCTAGTGGCCACATTGTAACCGATAATTACTCATGTAAGGTAACTGCAGTAATTAGTGGCCCCAATGGTGTTCGTCACAATGTCGTTTTGCGTTCCATGAAAAATTTAAATCTACCGCCACAGAGTGTGCCTGCCAGAGTCTTAGCGCAAAATAAACATTTAAATGATTTGAATTGCTGTGAGATGTCATGTGCCAAGCCCTTGATGTTGTTAGGTCAGGATAATTGGGAGTTGATAGTGAACCAAGAGATGCGGCAGGGTAAATCCGGTCAACCCGTGGCGTCGCTTACAAAGTTAGGGTGGGTTGTTCATGGGCCGTTAGGTATCAACTCCGAGTCCGTCCGCGAGTCTGTCAATCATGTGTCTGAAACGACGGACGATTTGTATGAGCTTGTCAAACAGCAATTCGAACTTGAGTCTATAGGTATAGCGGAAGTGTCGCGTAAAAATGTTGAGACCGAGCGTGCGTGTAAAATCCTAGATAGCACCAGCCGCCGTATCGAAGGTGGTTGGGAAGTAGGGTTGCTCTGGTCACGTGACGATGTTAATTTGCCCGATAATCACGATTACGCGTTTAAGCGTTTACGGGGCGTAGAGAGTAAAATGGATAAAAATCCTGAATATGCGATTGCATACACGCGTCAGATAGATAGATTGTTAGACGAAAAGTATGCCAAGAAAGTGAATGGTGCTTTGAGTGTTAATCCAGTATGGTGGTTAGCGCATTTTGGGGTTACGAACCCAAACAAACCGAATAAACTTAGGCTAGTATACGATGCAGATGAGAATGCTTGTTTGAATGATTATTTGTTGTCAGGGCCGGACTTACTCAATTCTTTATTAGGTGTTTTGTTTAGGTTCCGTTTTGGTCCTGTTGCTTTTACAGCGGACATAGCCGATATGTTCCTTCGAGTTAAAATCCGTAAAGAAGATCAAGGTGCGCAACTCTTCCTATGGAGAGGCCAGGATAGGGTGCGTGATCCAGACACGTACGTCATGGACTCCATGATTTTTGGTGCTAAATCATCGCCGACCTCGGCGATATACATTTTGAATAAAAATGCTAGTGAGTTCCAGGAATCGTATCCTGAGGCCGTAAAGGCGATTCATGAAAAACACTACATGGATGATTATTTAGATAGCGTGCAGTCGGTCGGTGCGGCGCGTCAGCTGATCAAAGACGTGTCCATGATTCACGCTGCTGGTGGATTCGTGATTAGGGGGTGGGTGACGAACTCACCCGAGCTGCGTCGAGAGTTACCTGCTGTCGTTCCCGGTACGGTGAATTTTGATAAGTCTCCGAATAGCGGTGAACGGACGTTAGGTATGATTTGGGTACCGGAAACTGATGAACTGGCTTTTGATCTGTCGTTCAAGCGATTGCCGCCTGATATAGTTGAGGGCAGGGTTACGCCAACTAAACGAGATTTCTTGAAATTTGTGATGAGTATTTTTGACCCCTTAGGCCTGTTGTGTCCATACACGATTAAATCGAAAATTTTGCTGCAAAAGGTATGGAAATCTGGCATAGGATGGGATGAGGAATTGTTGGAGGATGAGATGAGGGAATGGAATAGATGGTTACAGGACATAAAACAGCTGATCGATATACGCGTGCCTCGTTGGTATGGTTTGGTGAACTCGAGTTTTGAACTTCACGTTTTCGGAGACGCTAGTGAGTTGGCGTACTCAGCGGTTGCCTTTTTGGTCGGTCAAGATGCATGTGGAAAGCCCGCCGTGGCGATGGTAGCTGGTAAAGCTCGAGTGGCCCCGTTGAAAGTTGTATCCGTGCCCCGATTGGAGCTTCAGGCGGCTGTTCTAGCGTGTAGGTTGGCTTGCACCGTTGAAAAAGAGCAAGGTTCGTTGATAACTCGCAAGTACTTGTGGTCCGACTCAAAAACCGTCTTGAAGTGGATTCATTCAGATCCTCGTGACTTCCAGAAATTCGTTTCTCACAGGTTGGCTGAAATCGATCGAAAGTCCGACACCAGTGATTGGCGTTGGGTTCCGTCCGCTGAGAACCCCGCGGATGAGGCCACTAAAATGCACTGGCCTACGAGTTGTAAGTTATGGTGTGAAGGTCCTGCGTTCTTGTGTCGTCCCAAGGAACAGTGGCCGGTTAATGAATATGATAATGATGCTGATTAATTAATTACAATTAAAAATAAAATAAAAATTAATGGAAAAAAATCTGTCACATATGTACCAGAGACCGTTGATCGGATGGAGAAAATAAAATTAAAGCTGATCGATGAACTTCCTTTTTTACCGGATCGTAGAAATGCTGATGATTTATACAACTCTTTTTTCAGCGTATTTAGCAAAGCTTTCAACACGATATTTACTCCAAAAACGATCATGGTTTCTGATAGACCTAATTTTACGGAGTGGGCTACAGTTGGTATTCACAAAAGCAGGCAAAAGCTGTACGATCTCTACAGTGAAAAACAATATAATACTAGTAATGAGTTTAAAGAAACTGTAAAAACATACTCAAAAATTTTTAAGACGGTCTGTCACATTGCAAAGTCTCGTTATATAAGTTCTAAGCTTAAAAATAGTAATGACAAAATTAAAGCAACTTGGAAAATTATAAATAGTGAGACTGGCAAAGTCAGGTCTCAAGCTAATAATTACAACCTAAATATTGGCGATACCAGTGTCAAGACTGACATTGAAGTAGCTAAAGCATTTGAAACCTTTTTCACTGACATTCCAGTCTCTACTACTAAGTTCTTAAACTCATCGCACACCATTGCAGAATCTATGTTAAAAACAAATGTACCAGAGTGCGAAATTCCTTTTCAATTTGACTATGTTAGTTGCAAAGATGTAGTAAAAGCTTTTAATATGATTAATGTCAAGAAAACTACTGACCTCTGGGGTATATCCGTGACCGTTGTTAAGCCATTAATTGAAATGATTGCACCCGAATTAGCCCTAATATTTAACAAATGTATTGACGACGGCGTGTTTCCTGATCTGATGAAACATAGTAAGATAACACCCTTGTTTAAATCGGGTACAACGACTGACCCTACTAACTTTAGACCAATATCAGTATTACCAACATTTAGTAAAATATTCGAAAAACTTATTCTAAATCAATTGCAAAGACATTTCTCAGCAAACAAATTACTTAATCAAAAACAGTTTGGCTTTACGCGTGGTCGCTCTACTACTGATGCTGGTGTCGAGTTATTAACTCACATCTATGATGCCTGGGAGGAGTCACGGGACGCTCTAGGCGTGTTCTGTGACTTGTCCAAGGCATTTGATTGTGTTCACCACGAGACACTGATCAGGAAGCTCCGGCACTATGGTATTCGAGGTGTTCCTCTGGACCTTGTAACCTCATACCTTAGTGATAGGATTCAGAGAGTTGACGTGAACGGGAAGCGATCCTCGGGGTCAGTAGTCACAATGGGAGTTCCGCAGGGTTCAATACTCGGACCTTTTCTGTTTTTAGTTTACATCAATGATTTGCCCAGCCTTGTTAGTGACAATCACGAAATAGTATTGTTTGCTGATGATACGTCGCTTTTATTTAAGTTAAAGCGACAACATAACATTTCTGACGACGTGAACAATGCTCTCTCCAAAGTTACAGACTGGTTTGATGCGAACAATTTGATGTTAAATGGAAAAAAGACAAAATGCTTGAGATTTGTGCTGCCCAATGTTAAAGAAGTACCAACAAATGTAAAAATTAAGGACGAAGAATTGGACCTTGTCAAGACTACAGTATTCTTAGGCATAACTTTAGATCACAAATTGCAATGGGGTCCACATATTGTCAGTCTATCGAGCAGACTTAGCTCTGCAGCATATGCTGTAAAGAAGATCCGTCACCTTACTGACGTTGATACAGCCAGACTAGTCTATTTCAGCTATTTTCACAGCATTATGTCCTATGGAATATTGCTGTGGGGAAACGCTGCTGATATTAACACCATATTTGTATTGCAGAAGAGAGCTGTTCGTGCGATTTATAACATGGGCCCCAGAGAATCTTTAAGAATTAAGTTTAAAGAAACCAAAATAATGACAGTTATTTGTCAATATATTTATGAAAATGTAATGTACATACGGAAAAATTTAAATAGCTTCAAAAAGAGAAGTGATTATCACAATTTTAATACTAGAAACAAAGATAAAATTGCTGTACCCACCACTAGGCTCCATAAAGTTAGCAACTCGTTCAAAGGTCAATGTGTACGCTTTTTCAACAAAATCCTAAGTGAAATTCAAGACTTGTCTATAACAAAATTTCAAATTCGTATAAAGAGAAATCTCATTAGTAAAGCTTATTATAAAATATCGGACTATCTAGATGACAAACAAGCTTGGGATTGTAGTTAATCTATCTATCTTTCTTTCTATCTATCTATTCTCCCTATTTCCCCTATTCTAACCATTTTCGGTAAACAGCCAAAACAGTCATGCTCACGAAAGTGACTTTGCTTGCAGCGGCGTCATGTGTCGGGTCGCCCTCTTCCCTCTCATATGGTCGAGGAGAGCGATGGCTGGCACATGCGTCAACTCGTGAACGGGTGCTGCTTGTGGGGTCTGGTCTGCTTTGGTTGTGATCCCGCAACTCGTTAATATTCATGTTCCCATATCCCAATGTGTACAACCAAACAAGAGAAATCTTATTATTAGTAAAGCTAAATAAAAAATATCGGACTATTAGATGACAAAAAAAAAAGCTTGGGATTTTAGTGAACTTGCTCCAATTCAATCAATTAGTAATAAGAATAAAATTGTCAATGTGATCGCGCCAAAAAAATTACCTGCCGGGCGTTTCTTGCCTGTTCTTTTGCCGGCGTAAGGAGGTTGGAACAGGCGTAGCTAGTTTTAAGTTGACGTTTTAAAGTGATCACAATGTATCCTATTGAATAAACATATTTTTGATTTTGATTTTTGATTTTGATGTGGATTTAGAGCGTCTACAAAAAGTCCACGTCGTAAGGCAGTATGAACCCTTGATTGAAGTAGGTCGGTTTTCTTCCTGGATTCGAGCTGTGAGAGTAACAGCGCGAGTTCTCGCGTTCGTTAATATTTGCCGGAAGAAACAATCCGATTCGTTGACTGTCCAAAATATTCGTGATGCTGAGATATTTTTGATTAAGCAGTCCCAGGCTGAGGCGTTCTCCGAGGAGCTAAATTTGCTGAGTACCGGGAGTATTTTGCCTACAAGGAGCAAGGTGCGTGATTTGGATCCTTTTGTTTATGAAGATGATGGTTTGCTACGAGTGAGGGGACGTTTAAGTGCTGCGCCAGGTTTGATGTTTAATGAGAAACATCCTATAATATTAGATGGTCGTAATTATACCGCGCAGCTTATTGCCCTCGACTTCCATAAACGAATGCACCACGCAAATCACGAAACAGTTATAAACTCTATCAGAGAGAAGTATTGGATAACCCAAATAAGACGTACAGTAAAGTTTGTAGTGTTTAGGTGTCAGTTTTGTCGCGTTCGGCGTGCACTTCCTTCGCCACCCAAGATGGGAAATTTACCCGCTGTGAGACTAGATAATACTAGGAGAGCCTTCGTACACTGCGGCGTGGACTATTTTGGGCCGATAGAAGTTGCTATTGGTAGGCGTCGAGAGAAAAGATGGGGCGTTATCTTTACTTGTTTGGTAACGCGTGCGGTACACCTCGAGTTGGCGTCTTCGATTACATCAGATTCGGCCATTATGGCGATTAGACGTTTTATTGCCCGTCGTGGACAACCTTCTGTCCTAATGAGTGACCGGGGAACTAATTTTGTTTCCGCTGATGCTGAGCTAAAGGCTGCATTACGAGCTGTAGAACATGACAAAATATATGACTATGCGTTAACTAAAGGTATCTCCTGGCAGTTTAACCCTCCTGCAGCGCCCCATATGGGTGGATGCTGGGAACGACTAATTCGCTCAGTTAAGTCAGCACTGAGAACTACGTTAAAGGAGCGCGTGCCCAAGGAGGAAATTTTGATAACTTTTTTAGCTGAAGTAGAAATGACGATAAATTCCAGGCCACTGACATATGTCAGCTCGGATCCCGATGATCCAGTCGCGCTTACCCCTAACCATTTATTGATAGGAACTGCGTCCGGTGCATCGACGTTAGGCTCGTTTGATGCTACCGACTTGTCTGGTAGAAGGGCTTGGAGGAAGGCGCAGGCTCTGGCGGACATATTCTGGAGGCGCTGGATTAGGGAGTATGTCCCAACGTTACAAAAGAGACAAAAATGGATGAATGAAACATCCCCTGTTAAATTAAATGATGTAGTGCTGATATTCGACCCCAATCAATCACGAAATACATGGCCAAAGGGTCTAGTTACTGCAGTCCACCCGGGTAGTGATGGTCAAATTCGTGTCGTGACCATCAAAACATGTAAAGGGTACCTTAAGAGACCTGTTGTAAAAATTGCTGTATTGCCTACTGACGATTGTGTTCTTGAACAAGGGGGCGGAGATGTAGGCAATTAAATAAAGACGAGGTGCGGGGGGCGGCGGCGTAGTCGTATAGTTGCCGAGAAGAGCCGAGCGCGCCCGAAGCCGCGCTCCGCCATTTTATTTTTGAGTTTTTAGTTGTTGCCGGGACGCCCAGAGTGAACAAGCGAACTGCGCCCCCGCCTGCGCTCTCTTTCGAAATTAAGTCGTGTTTTACTGTTTTCCTATTCACCTATCAACCCTGCGCCGAAATATATACAGGTTTATAAGACTTTTTCTTACTTTTGCCAGTGTGTGCGTATTGTGAGATGTTACTATCCTTCGACGACGCGGTAGCCGAGTTGGTAGTGTCCCTGCCTGCGAAGCTAGCGGTCCCGGGTTCGAATCCCGGTAAGGGCAAATATATGTGTGATGAGCACGAATGTTTGTACCTGAGTCTTGGATATTTCTATCTCGGGTATTTATTTCTCTATATAAGTAGGTATGTATATCGTTGTTTAGTACCCATAACACAAGTTTCCAGCTTAATTTGGGGCTAGGTCAATTTGTGTGCAATTGTCCTCGATATTTACTAATATTATAAACGTGAAAATTTGTGAGTACTACCTATAGATGGATGGATAGATGCTTGTTAATCTTTCACGCAAAAACTACTGTACAAATCTGAATAGCTTAGGAATTAACACTTAGCTACTTTATATCGCGGGAAAAGGTTCCGGCGGGATAACGGGAAGACGCGGGTGTAACCGCAGGGCGCTGCTAGTAATATTAAAGTAAGTAGGTACTTATCCTTATTCCACCATTCCTACAATTTTTTTTATTTTCAACTGATTTTCGTTACGCTCTATGTAATAAACAAAGGGAAGACTTACTCCGATAGAAGTTCATGTATTTCGAAATAGAGTGACCTACTATGGAGGGAGCGTGTTTCCAACGTCCCGCTCGTCACGTCACGTTTTTTTTTTAAATGTAAGTCATGCTGTTTTTCCTCAGACAACAATGTCCAAAGCCTTTCTTCAGCTGATGACACACCTTGGTATTACCAATTTAATCTATTTAATACTGCTCCAAATTTTGAAAAATTTGGAGTTGGAGAGGGGGGAGGAGTGGGAAGACGGGGAATGGGAGGGCATCACGTCACGTTGCGACTATCCGATTTTTATAGAAATACATCTAGAATTCTAGAACCTGGAAACGTTCTGTAGGTAGGCCCCCCACTAGGTGGACCGACGACATCGTAAGAGTCGCGGGGAGCCGATGGATGCAAATTGCTGTTAGCCGTTCATGGTGGAGTTCATGTTCAGCAGTGAACTTCTTCAGAGTAACGATGATAATGATGATGATGTCTGACGTTAGATACGACGTGGGTCTAAAAGGAGCATGTAATGTTGTAGCCCTGGAAAAAATACTAGTTGAAAAGGGGGATCAAATCCTACTAACACATAAATTATAAACGTGAAAGTTTGTGAGTATGGATCGATGGATGGATGGATCGATCGATTTTTGTTACTCTTTCACGCTAAAACTACTGAACGGATCTGAATGAAATTTGGAATGGAGATAGCTTATACCCTGGATTAACACATAGGCTACTTTTTATCCCGGAAAAAGGTTCCTGCGGGATAACGGAAAGACGCGGGTGAAACCGCGGGGCGCCACTAGTGTTTTCCTACAAATATATTTAAACTAATATTTTATAAATAGGTTACGTTTGTGCGTTTGGATATGGAAGGTAATGTCCAGAACCACAAATGCGATTTTGAAAACTTTTTCAAGATACATAAGCCACATTATCTCTGAGTGTCATAACTCATAAGCTGTATATTCTTGTTATCAAAATCCTGAGAGAATATCTGCGAGGGCGCGACCCTGGATTAACACATAGGCTACTTTTTATCCCGGAAAAAGGTTCCTGCGGGATAACAGGAGGACGCGGGCGAAACCGCAGGGCGCAACTAGTGGTTTGACTAAAACTACTAGCTGTTTCCCGCGGTTTCACCCGCGTGAACTACAGTTTATCGCGATAAAAAGTATACTAAGTATGTCCTATCTCAGGGTTCAAATTATCTCCGTACCAAGTTTCATTTAAATCGGTTCAGTACTTTAGGCGTGAAAGCGGGACAGACAGACAGACTTACTTTCGCATTTTTAATATTAAAAGTAGGGATAATGGTTTATTAATTAGTCATTATTGTACCTACAGGCGGATGCATCGTCTGGAAGCAAAGCACTTAGGTTAGGTGTAGGGAGGTACGGAGTGTTCCGTAAAATGTATAATGAGTTGACTATAAAACCCTTTCGGCAATACGTATGTAATAGAAATGAGCCTTTGAACGTTTTAAACTCTCCCTATCGTATCGAACAACGTCACCGCACTCGACTGCGCTCGCCGGCGGGATGCTCTATCGATTCGTGTTATACAGGGGGACACTTTAATAGTCATGCGATATTTACGCGGAAAAAGCCTTCGGCGTTTTACGGCTGCCGTGGGTGTACTCAGGGTTTTATGGTAGGGGGGAGACTAAAACTAACTGCGATGGCTGACTGACTAACGCCCTAAATTAATAATAATCGATCCTGATCCGTTTTTCGCGGTGTTGGTTTGATATGTCATGTCATCATATGTAATTTTAGGGGTAAGCTTGACATATTGATTGACATATGGATCCAAAACCGCAAAAAACGGATCAGGATCGATTATTAATTTCGGTCGTAAATCGCGCCGATTGCTATGGATTGGACGCGGTGCACGAAGACCGACTTGTCATCGGCCGACCGGAAATCCTAAAGACCGTTGTAGTGACATTCAGAGAACTAGAGTCACCGACATAGCTCACAGCATTAGCAAGCTGAAGTGGCAGTGGGCTGGTCACATAAGCCGCGGAACCGACAACCGTTGGAGGAGACGTGTTCTTGAGTGGAGACCGCGACTTGGCAAACGTAGTGTAGGACGTCCTGCGACAAGGTGGAGCGATCACTTGCGCCGAGTGGCTGCCAGTAGTTAGATGAGAAAAGCTGAAGGCCGGGCTCAGTGGCGTATCGTGATGGTGATGTTGTGGTGACAAGGCGAGAAAGTCGCTCCACTACCCTGATGTAATTACAGTTCAGTGCAACCTAGAAATTTGAACTTCAACAGTTCTATATCCTTCGCGGCAGCGTATTAAACTGCGCTCGCCACGAAGAAAGCTCAAGCTCATTGTAGGATTCGTCTTCGATCCTAAGACTTCAACGTCACGAGCTATCGTCACTTTAAAAGGAATTCTAGCTTGTGACCTAAACTTGTCATCTTTTCACTGGAGAGTAGGTACATGGCACCTGGAATGGTGGTTTGAAACTAAACGACTCGCTGCTTGTTTATTGGTCAATGACACTTTGTTACACTGTTTTACTCACTTATACTATTTGTAAATAAGACTTAATGTATGGGAGCCATTGACAGAAGAGATAATGGTGTCGATTCGGTTTTGCATTCTCTAAAACTAAACCAAGTTTGACAGGTCTAATACCTAGTATTGCTATCTTTTTCTAACCAGTAAAGTAAAAAAAGGACAGCAATACTATTAGACCTGTCAAATTTAGTTTAGTTTTAGAGAATGCAAGACCGAATCGACACCATTGTCATTAATTTGGTACGTCAATGTACCTAACAGTACCTACAAGCAATGAAAAGGAAGAAGTGCCCCATAGGTCCTGCCCTGAATACGCCCGCGACGGCAGTCGTTCACAATTTACAAGTGGTTTAACAGTTTTACGATATTTACCATACTAGGACGTTTACGATTCTAAAACGCTGTTTCGATTGTGTAAGACCATGAATACGATACTTACTCCAAAAATGTCACTAGCTTACAGTAGTCGTATTAGGAAAAGGATGTTTTAATGTGCCATTGTGAGGAAATTTGCTGTAATAAAAATGTAAATTGGTAGATACATAATCTACAGATAGGCAGCTCACAAGTGGGCGTAGACTTGTAGATAGATTGTAGAGGAATAAAATTTTGCAGGAGCTATTATTGGAAACGGCTAATGACGTCAAAGGGAAACTTCAGACTTTACTTACAGACACTTTTTTGTACCTATGTGGGCAATTAGAATTACGTCCATCATATCCACAACATCCAGCATCTGAACCAAAGATTACCTACTACCTGTTATAGTGTAAATTGAAACCTAAACAAATACTTACTTACATGCACATTTTTTTTCGAATGCACTTATATTTGTAACGGGAAATGAACCCTGACCTCAGGCTTTACAGCGCGCTTTTTATCATTGCCACCTTCATCATCACCATCATCAGCCTGTATCAGTCCACTGCTGGACATAGACCTCTCCCAACGAACGCCACTGAGCCCGATCTACGGCACTTCTCATCCAACCACTGCCAGCCACTCGGCGCAAGTCATCGCTCCACCCAGTAGCAGGGCGTCCTACCCTACGGCTGATGAAATGTAAAATGTCACTCAAGAGGTAGCACACAGATTTGAGTCTGCCATTTCATACTACTCATCAAGTATTGATCAACACTTGAGTGTCATACTTGAATACCAGCCTGAGTTACCAAGTCACTTATTCCAATTCCATTCATGATTCATAGGTAGGAGGAACATCTCGTTTACTTATTTCGTCAGTGATGTAGGATTGTACCCAACTGCATAGGAATGAGGAAGGGGACAATTTGTTAACTTGCACGGCCTAATTTGAGGAATGTATAGTGAGTTAGCCCCTCCGCACACGGCGTCGTAGCGTAAGACGCGCGTAGTACGCGAGCAATACAAACAGCGCGTGTCCGCACAAGAGGCGTTGTCGCAGGGAAGCGTATGCATGCCGCACCGCTTTGTCTGCGGACTAATGCCCGGCTTACATTATTCCAGTCCAGTGATCGAACGAGAATCCAGTCCAGCACTGGATCTGTAACGTCTACATTGTTCCAGTTATTTAGAAGCCGTTAAAGTGTGAACACTACAGTGCCAATGATTTCAAGAAGAAAAATGTTTCAAATGCCACTGGATTGGTCGCACTGGATTCAAAAGTAGACCACCAATCCAGTTCCTGGACTGGAATGCTCACTGGATTCAGTGCATTCCAGTGCCAGTTTACATTTTTCCAGTAAGCAATCTAGTGCTGGATTCGATCGCTGGACTGGAATAATGTAATCCAGGCATATTGTTTGAAGATGTGCGTGCTTGTACTGCTCTCGTACTACGCACGTCTTACGATACGCCTACCTACGCTACGACGCCGTGTGCGGAGGGGTTTAGTGTGTGACTTATTCAGTATCCGATGTGAGGTTAACAGTGGGCGTGGTGAGTGGTGATTACTGATTACGCCTTGTCCAAAACTAAACTAAATTCGACAGTTTTGAAACCAAAAATTCGTCAAATTAAAAAAGGTATTTGATCTTATAGTCAAAATTTAGCACGGAATTGACAATAAGGTCACATTAACCGAAATTTGGTAAAACATTTAACTTACGGACGTTTATAAAACCGGCCCTAACACTCGTTGTCTTACAGCGAAAGTAAGAAGAGATGTCTTTATTTGATTATACCTATACAAGTTACACAATCAAGAATCGATAGGTAGGTATACCAGAATATGCAAAAAAATTGTTTTTGGTTCGAACATAGAATTTGTTGAGTCTCTAAAACTTACTTAAGAACACTTTCGCCTTCACTAACAGACAAAAAATAACTTAAAAAAAAAACTAATTACCTAACCGACGACAGCTGTCTACTGTCCATGCGCTATTGAAATTGGATATTCACAGCAAATCGATTATTCAAACTCGACTCATTGAATCGAATGCAGACTCGACTCGCGTATTAATTAAGGCAGTAATCGAACCTCTGACAATAGTTTGCCGAGTAAACAAGCATGGCGCCGTGTTCAGGTTTCGAGTGGAGGGTTGAGGGTTGAGGTACGAGGGAGGACTGGAACTGAGTTGAACCGGTTTTGTTTGCAAACAAGGGAGAATTCCTGGTAGGCATGAATTCATATATTACTTTCGGCAGCAGTTGTTCTATGTTTGGGCTTATCTACGAGAAGACGGGCTGATGGAATTGCTAAAGCTACCAGCCAAAAATGGCTTACAGGAAAAGTGAAATGGGGGCTTGAAATGGAAGAGGCCTTTACCCAAAGAGGGGTACTTAACTAATCTATACTAATATTATAAAGCTGCAGAGTTTGTTTGTTTGTTTGTTTGTTTGAACGCGCTAATCTCAGAAACTACTGATCCGATTTGAAAAATTCTTTCAAAGTTAGATAGTCCATTTATCGAGAAAGGCTATAAGCTATATTTTATTTCCAAAAAAATTAGGGATCCGTAAGAAAATTGCTATTTTGCAACCCAAGGTGTGAAATTGAAAACCTATTTTTGCGTGCGCTGCAAAAACTATTGACACTAGAACAAAACAATGTATGACGGGTTTGTAGGTCCTATTAAGGTCTACAAAAAAGTCCGCGAGAGCATATGTCTAACTATTATAGTTATGCCACAATAAATGCCGCCGCTAGAAAAGGCTCTTTATTTGTATCTTGGTATTAATCCTTATCAAAATAAATTACTTCCTATTCAAAACTGCTTCAATACCTTTATACAACTTTTTGAATCATTCAATTTGGACATTCCATTCGAAAGATATCACGAGTTTAAAAATGTAAGTAGTAGTAGAAAAATAAATCCGCCGCACCGCAGCACAGCGGGAAACGCGGTGAGGTGAGGGGGAATCTATGAAATAGGTAAAGTGCGGTCGCGGATCAGAAAGACCTTTAACTGCGCGGTTCAAACGTGCGGTCCAAGAAAAAATAACTTAGAATTAAAATAGGATAATGGGTACCTACAGCAGGTGACGCGGTGAGGGGGCACTGAAGTGCGGGAATAATTTTGGAGTATGCGGAATATATACGCTTTCACGCCTAAACTACTGAACCGATTTAAATGAAATTTGGTACAGAGATAATTTGAGCCCCGGGGAAGGATATAGGATACTTTTTATCGCGATAAACTGTAGCCCACGCGGGTGAAACCGCAGGGAACAGCTAGTAGAATCTAAAGATCAATAGCATCTTGTAAAATCTCACAAATGAAATTTAATATAACTCTCGTCGCGCTAGTTTGGGAACTATTAAGTGAAGCTGCTGAAACACACGATTGATACTAGGGAACGATGACTAGAGAATATCCTTTTATCAAGCTGTTTTCCTTCACTGAAAGCTCAAGCTCAATTATTAGAACCCACGACCTACGGATTACCACTTTGCAAGTCGACGTCACAAGGTTGATATCTTGATATCTTCACTCTAAATTAACCTAATCGTTATCGCTCTTAACTGCACGAACTTTTCTGACGTTCTAAATCCGGTGTCTACCTAATCGGCCGAGTGCCATCACATCCAACCTTTGCCAGCATTGTGCCGAGATTGTGACGTCACCGTAATACCCGGGATTGACCCGCGACCCGATTGTCCCGATATAAAGCTCCTAACGTCCGAATATAGACGTCGGCTGTGCCTTTCGTGACGTACAGACGATGTGACAATGCCTTCAGAATTGGCGGCATTAGGAGAACATTTTAACCCTTGTTTTTTTTTTTTTTTTTTTTTCGCGGCCAGGAAGGGGGAATCCTCATGGATACCAGGCACGGGCCTGGTTATGTCGGACTCCGCCTTGGGATTAGGCGACCTACCGACTAAACCTTCCTCCCTGTTTACATTCATCTATAGGCTCGGGGCCCATACACTTATTAGATTTATTTAACTTTATTTTCTTACGGTCTCTATTTGTTTGCTCAATTTTTCGTGCACTCCGTGCATTTGTCCATCCAGATATATATATATAATTATAATTATTATTAGTATTATTTTTTTTTTTTTTTTTTTTTGAATTTTATATTGACGACATTCACAATTTATACAGACTTAATTAAAACAACTGGAGCAAACCGGCCCCCACTCGCAGCGCCCGTTCACGAGCATGACTCGTGTGCCAGCCATCGCTTTCCTCGACCATATTAGAGGGAAGATAACGACCCGCCACACGCAGCCACCGCGAGCCTACGACCTTCCAGTGACAATGAATGCTCCAGTTGTTAAGTTTACATTTACACACATTTAATTACACATTTACATATACAACACATTATTATTATTACAGTCACAATCTTTATTATAATTATTTGTTGGCAACGGAAACCGTTGCTCCCGTCCTTTTTTTAATTTTTTCCACGACCACCGCGTCTCTCGCCTTCATTGCCATTTTGATGTTGTGGTCAGTTATCCTCTTCGTTGTTGCTGTCATCGCCCCTCTGATAAACCTCCCGACAGCGTCCTCGCTGCAGTCTGTGTAGTATATGCAACTGGTGGTGTGTCGCGATACTGCAACTACAGCGTGTGGGACGCTATCGTGTAGGTCTAACTTTGTGGCTCTGGTCTGGAGGATAACCACGGACTCGTACGTGAGTCCTTGGGCTTCGTGGATGGTGAGGGTACGCGATCCCGTGCCTGTCCCGTATCCCTGGCTGACCCTTCCTCACCGTTTACTCACCCAGAAACTTAGCTAGGGATAAAGTGACTGATTATAAGCGGTCACTGTTACCTATGGACATTTGCAACACTAGAGACGTTGTCGACCCTAAAGAAATCTTGAGCAAACCTTATCATCATCATCATCAGCCGAAAGAAGTCCACTGCTGAAGATAGGCCTCCCCCTTTGAACGCCTAGGGGCCTACCCATCTTCCAGTTCGTGGTCGCCACTCGAGAACCTTTCTTCCCCTCCTAAAAGCAAAACCGGCTGTAATAAAATCAGTTTGAATCAATGATGATATCTATAAACTCTTTGAATTCCATATTCATCCTATCAAAGTGGGCATTGAGTAGGTCACACAAACACACACCAAATGAGGCTGTACTAACTCAATCAATATCGATCGTTCCTGCACTTCAAGGCGTTAAGTGAAGAGGTTCAAACAGAGGTGAGGTGCTCAAGGCTGTTGGATTAAAGCTACCTATTTACAGTCTTACTGTGTATGCCGGATAGCAGTAAAGAGGTATGGTCGAGCCCGCCCCACCTTATGAAACATCCAGACTGTGTAGACGAATGAGCTTAAACCTAAAAATAGAAGTAGGTAAATACCTACAACTAATAACAGGGGTGGGCAGACTAAGTATTAGCAACGTGTATTAAATTCGCACGTTTTTATTAAAATATAACATAATAGATGGATATGATAGATAGATGGGTGTGAAAAGAGTTCAGCATCGTCAACGCCTCTGGTGTTGCAAATGCCTTTAGCGACGGAACGGGATAACTCCTTACCGCCGCGAGATTTTTAAGGCATACTTTTCGTGAACTCCAGACTCTGAACTGGGCTGAACGCTTAGGATAGTGAGGAGTGGCGCTCTTTTGTTTCGGAGGCCAAGACACACTTTGAGTCGCTAAGCCATCGGAGCTAGTTAGTTCCTTTTTGGGAATTATCTTGTTTTATTGACTTGAGAGGTTAGAAATGTTAGAACGTCCGAAGCTGAAGCCAAATTGGGATCCCAAGCATATAATGGGGCTTTAAACATATAATGCTCCAGTTCCGCAGATTTTATAGCCAAACACACGCAGTAAAACAAACACATAACATTGCCTTTACCACCATTACCTGCAATAACCGTTATGTGCACAGCAAAACGGTCAGGAATGGTCACCCTATCCCCTATAAAGCGTCCGCACCTCTTCGCATCAATTTGACGCAAATTGGAATAGCGGATAGTGGAAGCACCGAAACTGGAATAGCATGGGTTCCAATTGCCATAGGGGCGTATCCAGGATTTGATTTGAGGGCTATGATATCTCTTCAGTCTATGTTGACAATGCAAAACGTTTGCAAGACGCCATGGCCATGTCTAACGTGAGCGTTAGTTTTTTGTCTCAGAGCGGGACCCTATTGATTTATTTTTGGTTTTGGTACGGCATTATCTAGTGATCATGTTTGTTCTGGCAGCTTCTTTTGAGAGCCAGTTCCCAATCCTCTGTTATCACCTTCGTTCGGTAGCACACCGTCACGTAACATCGCGTGACCTATATGGTCAAAGGTTTACCATTGTGAGATGTGATAAAAAAATTACGGTGCATGCTCAAATAAACTTGATATTTCAGGGGTAATCAAGTCCTGTGTTGATCTATTTGAAACGTCTTGCCTGAGCATCAATGTTAGAGAATGTCACAGAATGATTTGAACCAAAAAACCCAAGAAGCTGTTCCATTTCAGGGAATGGACTGAAGCTTCTAACGCTCCTTTTCCATCAGGAGCGCCTTACTTAGGTGCTCGGGAGTTTCAGTGGTAAATAGTGGGTGCGGAATACATACCCATGGCTTTATAGACATTAAAACCGATCAGTAATATGCTATGAGCGTCGATGACTCTACTACCTCTTCCGCGTCAAGACGGCATCGGGCACCCTAATGCTAATTCTGGTCAAAATTGGATATCATGACCTCTTTATCCAAAGAATCGCGTATTTTTCACGAAAATATGACAAATTTGCCCTATAAAGTCTGGTGACGAGTACTCACGGGGGTTCTAAAAGCTTTCGCCCTTACCTTTCCTAGTTACGTCCATGACGATAGCTACCTCAGCCACGAGAATACAGATAGCCGCAAGCCACTCTAGGTTGACGTATCTAGCTCTATTCCATTTCAGGTATGAAATACAACTGACAATGGACCGTATGTGATAGGGAACCAATACCACAGCCAACACGGTCGAGTGGCATGCAGTTCCGTTTTAGGTTTGATTCGTTTGTTTGTCTGATATGGATGGTTCAACCTGTTCGTTTATGTGTACGAACGAGACAGTAAAGAATACAATAGATTAATTTGCAACAGTAAAACATGGTACGGTACAAAAGGTTAAATAAATATCAATATTGTAGTTAGCGTATGAGTAGATACACTGTCACACTGTCATAAAACTGCCTAACATAAAAAGCAACGCAAAGCGATCTTCAGTTCGCTGATAGAAGCTCTCGTATCGTTAAATTTCCTCAGATATTTACTGCGAATAACACTAATTGCTATGACGGCTGAAGATTTTCCTCATCCAATTAGGTAGTTGCCTACTATAGTAAGTAGGTGTCTAGGTAGTTTTACCTATATAGGCATTTCTCTCGAGAAATGTTCACAAGTGCAAGTTCTGTCGTCTCCATTTTATATAGTGCCTTGAGAGCAATATTTTGTTATTGCTCCACGTTTATTGCCCGCGAAGCCTCCAGAGTTTTGAAAATACTTCGGATATAGTTTTTGAAACGCTTGCGTTATACATGGTGTTCCATTCATTCGGAGTACATACTCAAGATTTGTATCACAATAAAATATCTCATGATTTTCAGGGATAATAATGCTTTATAACAGTGAATGAATTTTGGAAATCGGATCAGTAGTTACGATGTATACCTCCTATATTCAAAGTCACAAACTCTACTGTTTTGTCTGAGGGACTGATTAAGGAATATGCAAAGTTTCGGACTCACCTGCATCTTTCGCCATCGCTCGAAAACGATGAAGAAAAACATCGTGAAACCGACATGTCCAAGGACTGCAATATTTACGGGTATGCGACATCCACCAGCCTGAACTGGGCCAGCGTGGTAGATTACAGCCCATACTCTCTCTCTGAGAGAAAGCCAGAGTCCTAGCAGTGGGAACGTTAAAAAGGCTGATGATAATGACCTGCATCTTTTGCATGGTAGGTTCTGTTTTTGCAATTTCCTGTAAAATGATTGACATGGTCCCTCAGAATCAGTCATTGCTATGCAAAACATTCAGTTAGGTACCTACCTCTTTTTACTTCAATTTACCTGTGTAAAATTTATTTTAAATTGGCTGCGCCAGGGAAATAACTGCAAGAATGGCAACAAGCTATTTCAGGGAAGATTGTTTTCAGAATTGCTTTCATTTTCTATTTTGCTTATGAGTTTAAGGATTTATCCTTTATGTTTTCATCGTTTCGAAATGTTATTGAAGTCGTGGTTTCACCCCTAGTTGTTACAGTGCATGAAAACAAGTTTGATTATTATTAAAAACGTTGTTTATGTGGGTTCATGGTACTCGAGGGGTATAAATTTATCACTTTCTGTCATCTCCCACAACTACCCTACGTTACCATAGTAACAGGTACTAAATTTGGCCTAAAGTCACTTAGTCATTGTGGTCGAGAGGGTGTCACGCTACGCCTGGATTAGAAACTCTCAAGTGAGCCTGCCGGAACACACTTGACGACAGGTCGTAGATAGTCAGACCGGCACTTAAGAATGTGCCCGACAACCAAGAAAAAAATATACTACCCTACCTACCAAAAATTATCAATCTAAATCTCTACTCCCTTTTTACTACCCAAATTCGCCATAAAAAGTTATCTTTGTTCTCGTTCTGACGTCACGCAGTCACAGTCCGACGTCACTAAGCCCATGACGTAACGCAGTGTAGCGGAAGTACACCTTTTCTGCTGTATACATGTATACCCGCAGAATTAAAATTTTAAGAGAAAAATATATAGAATGTACGGAGGTAGGCAGGTGTTTCGGGAAAATAATTATGTACTTAGGTTAGGTACCTAACCTTGTCACAATAAATGCTCATGTAGGTATACCTCTAGTGGCGACCACGAACCGGAAGACTCTCTGTAGGTAGGCGCCCCACTAGGTGGACCGCCGACATTGTGAGAGTCGCAGGGAGCCGATGGATGCAAATGGCTAATAGCCGTTCATGGTGACGTTCAAAGGGGGCCTATGTTCAGCAGTGGACTTCTTCCCAAATTAAATTATTTTATTTACTTATACAGAATTTGTTCTATCTAACAAAATTAATAAAAACTTCATTTTATATACCTCCTTCAGAGAATATTTAACTGTCACAAAAAGCTTTCCCCAGAATTGTAAATGCCGATTCATACTGAGCTTTGAAATTCTTAGAAGTTCAGTGACAGAATAATGAACGGAATGAACCTAACTAAAGTGGACTTGCTTTGAATAAATGAATAGTTTCGCCCGCAGGCAAGGTAAACTAGTAAGTTAGTAACTCAGGATAAACCTTCTTGTCTATCATTTATTCACTCGACTTTTGTTGCTTTGAAGTTTCCCCTTTTGATGGGTGTAGGTACAGTTTATATTTTATGGTTTCATGCCCTTGGCCATTGCTTTAAACAAAATTAGGTAGGACTTGGTAGGTAAAGGCTGCGAATAAACTTAACAGCTACCGTTATTTTAGGGGTGTTTTGAGGAAATGTTTCTTTTATCTATCTACGTGTTTTCTTTACATTTTAGATACCTACATACACACAAACTCAAAATATTTGCCCAAAAAACAGGTTGAGTTAGTGCCTTATCTATTTTGACTTCACATTATCCATGGACATACGACCCTTAATAAATTATCAACAAATTGTCTGCATATAAACTCTTTGAAGTTTACGTAGCCGCGGGAAACGTTAGTCAAACATCAGAAGAACGAATGAAAGAGTGAACGTAGCTGTCAACTTGACAGAGGAACTTTGGAGGGGGAAGGACTGAGGGCTGTTTGCGTGTGGCGCCACTTTGCCGGGCCGCTAAAATAGGCAGGCACATGGGGTGTTTCCGTGTTTGTAATAATAAATTCTAATTATGCTTGCTTGTCGAAGTTGAGCTACCTACTTAGTTATTTAGGTGTTAATGATTTTTGTAACGTTGCTTCAGAAAGGGGTTTTAATTGCATTGATTTTTTTAAAATTTTGGATGCCAATGTACTAGGTGGAATATATTGCTCTATTTTAAATTTAATAACATCTATTGATAACATAAATATTCATACAAATAAAGTTATGATTTAAATGTTATTCTTAGTAATTACTTTTCGCTAAGTTTTATGGGTATGTATATTATAATATTAGAAGCACACAACTCTCATTTGTTGAACTATTCCTACAAGTACTAGCGTTGCATGGTATAGATACTGGTATATTTCCAAATTAAACCATTACAATAAAAAATATTGAAAAGGAGAAAAGTTTTTGTAAGTGTATTACGTTTATCTATGAAATTACTGATCTGATTTTGAAAACTTTTAACTGTTAGTTAGTTATACTATTTCTAAGAGTCATAGGATACTTTTATTGTGATAAAATCTTACGAGTAACCGCTACTTTCTAATAAAATGAATATGAAACTTATAAATTATCTCATTAATATCTAGGCCAGTAAAATTATCATCTAACTTGAACGGAGGAGAATTAAATCAATAATTTCAAAACAAACAAGATACTTTGAATTCGCGAGCACTCTGAACTTTTAAACTTTATTAAAGCTATCTGTGGACTTTTACCGTTCCGAGGGCGGAGGCGGCCGCAACGCTGTTGTTGAGAGTTCAGGATATTACAGACTATTTTCTTTTAGATTATTATTTTTCTCATAACATGCTTTTGGTGTAAACATGCTTCACCACCTGTCTTGTTAAGAGAGGTAGATTTTATATTTTTTATTTAGAACAGTAAACAGCAAACATTACAATGTATAAATATGTTATACGTAAGTATAAAATTATGTAAACTTAATATTAATGCAGCCCATGCATGACGAGTGATGAGTAATCTGAGAATAATCTCAGATTACTCATGAAATTAGATAAATTTAACGTAAGAAGCTGATGATGTGCAAAATAAAATTAGATTATGTTGTTGTTCTTAGGGTAGGTATTACAATATTTCTAACTATTTTAAAAATACATCATTCTTAGATAATAGTTGATAATAATGACCTAACAAAAACTAATCAATTATTTTTGCTTTAGTAAAAATAGGAAAGCTCTCAAGTGAGGCTGCCGGAACACACTGATGGGTATGTTAGCGATAGGTTCTTAACAAGTCGCTAAGCTAAGCTAGCCACTAGCCAGAAATTTATCAGAGAATGCATCCTACCACCAAGCAATCCTACTCTCCAATTATTATTGTTTAATGTGCAATCTCGTTGTAAAGCTGTTAAAAACTGTTTAAAACAGCTCGACCAAGCGTTAAAAATCAGAGGCCAATAAAAGGTTAAGTTTCAATTTTCGATCCATCACAACGAACTTTAAACTAGGGACCGTTATTTCACATTGAAAGTGCGTTGCTCTCTTATGCCGCCGAGCCTTCGTTGACTTGCAAAGCAGCGTATCAATGCTAAAATTTTTAAAATTGGGACAGATAGATATATTTTATCATGCCATGTATCTTAACCGATGTTTACTTTGACATCAGGGGTCTACACAATGGGTTTGATTACCCCTATAGGAAAAAAATTAAAAGAAATTTTAAAAACACTGTGTTGTGGATCCCCAATGATCCCCAATTTGCGTAATTTCACACCCCCTTGATACAGGAAATCCTAGTTAGGGGTCAGAACTATGTATGTGGTCATAATATTATTATTGTGACCATTATTATTATTTTTAATTCAAATATTAAATAAACATTAGCAAAAGTCCTAATCTTTTAAATGTTATCTCGTTAATTAGCCAAATTAAGTACCTAGAGATTCATAACTTATTGTGTAGGTTTTTGGATCAAATAAATACTGGATCATATTGTACGTTCTAAAGAAAGTTCTAAACGTTTGTCAAACAATTTAACACTAATACCTACCACCTACCTACTATTTACCTACCTATCGTTTATAAGAAATTGCCAATACATTAATTTACATAATGTTATCTAATTTATTAATTTCTCGCGCCCTTTCTGCCGCGCCCGTGATTGCATAAAACCATGTGTGTTGCCATAAATTATTTACTGAACTCCCGTCATAAATGTCTTGAATTTCCAACAGTAATAATGTTATGTACTTTAAAGAAGAGGAGGAAGGGGGGTATATTTTGATTCTTTACAAAAACTTAACGTTTAGCTATAGCTATACAGGGTGTTTGGTACATGGACCGACAGGATTTTTTGGGGGGTGGGGGGGGGTCATGCGCTAGATTTCCCCGCCGGGCCCGATGTCCCAAGTGTCACGGTAGTTTAGATATTTTTTTTTTAAGTTTTTTTTTAAACCCCCCGAAATCTTGTCTTTAAATCGTCATAACTTTTTTGTGTGTGGTTATAATACCACAAAATAAACTATGCTTGTATTCTACAATGTTTTCTTATTCTAAATAAATCATTACCTGTTACGATTAATATCAACAAAAAAACTTCTGAGCTTTCAAAGTGGTAAATCGGTGTAAATGTTATGAAAAGTGACAACTTCTAAATTCATTGAAAAAAAAACTAAAACTCATTTTGAAATTAGCTTTCTTTTAAAAAATTCTTTAGTTATTAGCCTTTCCAACGATATGCTACATGGCAGAAATAATACATCAGGGGTCGACCTAAGAGATACTTCGTTGCTTAGGGTCATGATAATGAAAATACGTTTTTTTGTGTTATCTTGTTTTTATTACATTAAAATTACAACATTTGCTCAAATTGGCCGCCTCCACACCTTATGCATGCACGACACCTTTTTCTGATTTCTGTGGTAGTGGTTAATAGCAGCATTTCCTCTTGCATTTTTACGAATGCGGTGTTTATTCGTTCCACTAAAATTTCTTTTGTGGGCACCTCTGTCGCATAAACTAATTCTTTTGCACGTCCCCATATGTAGAAATCCAGGGGTGTCAGATCCGGGGACCGTGCGGGCCATGGTATAGGGCCAGCTCTACCAATCCACGAGTTGGGAAATACATTGTCTAAATGTTCTCGTACCGTTCTTCGGTAATGTGCCGGACAGCCATCATTTTGGAAAACAATTGGCACATCTTCTTCTAAAACTGGTAGTACCAGTTCAGGTAAATCATTTTGAAGAAACTCTAAATAATTGTCTCCATTGAGTCGTTCTGGCAAAAAATATGGGCCGACAAGATTTCGCCCTATAACACCAGCCCAAACATTAACACTGAATTTTCGCTGAAAGGAACTCTGCCTTTTTTATGCGGATTTTGGCCTCTTTTCTCCCAGTGATGCAAATTGTGCAGATTTACTATGCCTTCATGGCTAAAATTTGACTCGTCGGTCCATAAAATTCGTTTTAAAAAGTCGCCGTTTTCAACATCTGTATGCAATAAAAATCGGCAGAACTCCAACCGTCTTGCATTGTCACCCTCTTCGAGACCTGGAACAATGAATGAATGTGCAGTTGTGCAGTTAATTGCACAAATTACAACAATAAAAAAAAGTCAAAAGTGGACACATTTTATTAAGATTTGAAATCGGTTAAAATGTTAAATGTAAAAAAGTGTAAAATTTTAATGTCACATTTTAAATAAGTACGTAAGTAGTTGTTACCTTGAACAGGAGTGTAATGGAATGCGTGCCTTCCATCTGCCCGAAGAACGGACCAGACTTTCCAAACTGATAAGTTAAGTCCGTCAGCAACAACTCGTATGCTTGTTGTAGGATCTTCATCAAAAGCTTGCAGGATTCTCTCATCAACTTCAACATTATGTTGCCTCACTTGCACTCGGGGCTCCCGAAAGTTTATGTTTCCAGTCTCCCTCAGACGTCGATAGGTAGTTGAGAAGGTCTCGTGGTGAGGTAATCGTCGATCAGGGTATCGTTCTCGATAAATTCTTCGCGCTTCATGCGAATTGCAATCAGCTCTACCATACGCCAACATTATGTCAGCATACTCCTCGTTACTGAAGTTGGGCATTGTAACGAATAATCAAAGAGAAACACAACAAAAACGTAACAGTCAACAACAGATTTAACAAAAAACAATAACAAGACTTTAATTTAACTACGATGGAACAACGGGAAACGAACGGGCACATCGAATAGCAGAGGAATCTCGACTGATTGCCGGCTAGTGATGAGTGACCGACCTTCACCAACTTCCAACTCGATAGACAAAGACAACAATAACTGTACCTTAGTAAGAAAGAGACAGACTTTTTACCTGCTGCTGGTTAATCCGCGTTGACTGGTTTCATTGTTCAAAGCAGTTACATTGTTAGAGTGCGTGTTCAGCCCTGGGCTCTGGCAAACGAATCTTAATTTGACCACCTTACGAACGATTTCTTAGGTCATGTAGCATATCGTTGGAAAGGCTAATAACTAAAGAACTTTTTAAAAGAAAGCTAATTTCAAAATGAGTTTTAGTTTTTTTTTCAATGAATTTAGAAGTTGTCACTTTTCATAACATTTACACCGATTTACCACTTTGAAAGCTCAGAAGTTTTTTTGTTGATATTAATCGTAACAGGTAATGATTTATTTAGAATAAGAAAACATTGTAGAATACAAGCATAGTTTATTTTGTGGTATTATAACCACACACAAAAAAGTTATGACGATTTAAAGACAAGATTTCGGGGGGTTTAAAAAAAAACTTTAAAAAAAATATCTAAACTACCGTGACACTTGGGACATCGGGCCCGGCGGGGAAATCTAGCGCATGACCCCCCCCCCACCCCCCAAAAAATCCTGTCGGTCCATGTACCAAACACCCTGTATATTACAATATACCCTTGCAGTATCACTGTTTCCTCTACCTAAATTACTTTAGCTAATTTGGCTTCGTTTAGTAAACGGCAAGTAATTTTACGACCATTTTGTCACGTGATAAATGATTATGTTGTTTTTTACCACGAGTTCGTTAATATAGTCAAAAGGTTCCGATGTTTGCGAGTTCTTCAAGTCATGTTTTACCTCTTTGTAAAGTAAATGCACTGCACTTTAAAATAGTATGAAGTGAAGATGAATGTTAGTTATCTCACTATACAGACAGTTAAACAGTTTGTACTTACTCTCTCAAACTGTTTTCATATAAAATTGGGCGGAATCGTACTACTTATATTGGTGTAGATTCCGATGTATGTATTATACATTACTTTCTAATACTAAACTAAATTTGACAGCACTAAAAGTAATGCTGTCTAATTAATTAACCACAGTCGGTGTCCATTCTGATGTTTATTTATTAAAACTAAACTACATTTGATACGACTAAAAGCAATGCTGAGATTGTCTGAACTTATTTTTACAAAAATGTGATAGCAGTTATAGATGCTTTTGTTACACCTGCGTTTTGAGTAAGCGTAACCTCTTTCTGACCGACATGAAAAACGTTTCACGTTGAAATAGTTTTCTCACATGTGCACGCTTTTGTGTTTATGTCAAGGTAGAGTCGTTTTCATGTAATTTATACTCGGAAGTATAAGTACCGCAAAAGTGTCATGTCGCACGAACAATGTCGCCGGTGAGAGCTGCAAGGGTCACGTTTATGGATCGAGTTACCTGCTCCAACATTTGTATCTACCATTAAGGCTGAGATCATAAATATGAAGCCGAAAGTTGGAATTAATTACTATCTTTTTTCAATAAATAGGAACTTATCGAGAAAAATTAATTAAAAACATTCTACATAATGTATTAAATGTATAGAAAGTGTTTAAACTCACAAAAAAGTACAAAAAGATTGAGATGTGAACGTGATTACGATATGCACGGATATAGTAGAGATTTCTATATCTAAAACATTACAAAAAAAATATGTGTCTATAATACGAAGTGTTTTAGAGTTTTAGTGGTTCTCATTTTACAAATAACAAAAACTTGTTAATACAATCCGTGCAGTAAAAATATAATATTCAGAGGGTCTTCGAGCTATTTTTCTCAGATATTGGTGTTATTATTTCATCATTTTTCGTTATTTATGAGGTACCCCCTGCGATGTGAGGCTAGTGAGATCCGGGCCTTAATGCATTGTAAAAGAATTGTAAAAAAAAGTGTCTACCTCCGCACGACCACGATGCATGTAGATAGCCTCAGAGCGCTTTGTTTGAAACGCACCCCGCCTTTTGTGAGGGCTTGAAAACCTGTTCCAAGTACGTAGAATACAATAGGCTAAATTGTATGCTCTGTTGTTACAAACTTTATGAGAGAGGAAAAGAAAACATACAAAATGAGTGCATTTTGTTGAGAATTGCTCGCCCCACGAACGACTGCGAGATTATGCTGATATTGGGCTTTTTCTCTGTAATTATAAATACAGTGTAAACTCTATATAGCGACACTGAAGGGACTGTGCATTTTATGGCGTTATAGAGAGTTGTCGTTAAATGGAGAGAAGAAACATCAGAATTAGAAAAAGATAAAGTTTATTTCCGACTATTGTTAGTAGTTATGTGCATAAAAAAGAATGTTATTTGAACGCTATTGTGTATAGTCTGTTATTTTTGTCTGAAGTTTTTTGCTGCACCAGTAATTTTGTTGTATTTTTTTACTTATTTTATTCATATTTAGCAATATTGAGGCATCTTGGTTATAAAGGAAGTATTTTTCCAATAATTTAGCTGCTTCCAGAGCTTCTTTAATGCCGATTTTCTTTTATTAGCCATGTTTACAGTTTGAAAGTTTGTGAGCAACTAAGAATATGATAAGGTATAGATAATACATGACTCCTACTTATGAGTCATGGTCAACAACAGTCTACACGTACAAGCAATCCCAATTTGTAAACAAAAGAACGAATTTCTTAGAAAGTTCGGTATGCATGATGCCGACAGTCGAGTTTATTGCGGGCTAGGATAATAAAGCGACAATAGATCGTACACAGCTGCGCAGTTTTTACTAATTTTAGCAACTTAAAAGGTACTTTTTATTACTCAATTGTTGTCGTTATTGAGAGTGGGTGTAATGCTATGTAGAGTGAAACATTGTATGAAAGACAAGCTAAACCAACCAAAGCCAATTGATTTCGACGCTTAAGGGAGTTTGTCGTTAAATAGAGTGACGTTACATGGAGTTTACACTGTAGTTGAAATGTTAAAAAAAAAATATGTTAATCTATCTACGTAATACAATAGCCTGAGAAAAAAAATATAGAGAATATATTTTTATAGGTATGTTATAAAAGTGCAACATATTATTTAAAAGTGCAATAGGTACCCAGAGTTTCGTAATGGCCAGATCGACATGAGGTACTACAGTCATCGACAAAAGTCGCTGAACAATAACAAATTTTCCCATTACCTTCATCATCTTAGACACCAACCTTTGACCGCATCATCACTTAACATCATGTGTGTTGTATTGTGGTAAAACGCCATCTCGTAAGTTGTAAAAAAAACTAATTTTACTGACTTAAAACACATTTGGAAAATCGAGTATGATCAGGTACTTTTGTCGCTGACTGAACCCCCCTCTGTCGCCTGCGGGGTGATTCTGTGCATAGCTGGGCCCGCTCTATCCGCACTCCGGAACTTGCAGGATACGTTATCGTTCGCATGCGAATAATGCCGTTTCTGGAGCATTGCCCTGGAAAGATAAATAAAACATGAGCGAAACTGTGGTGAAATATTTTTAATAACAAATTGTTACTGAAGCTGCGTATTTGCTGCTCTTTTACTTCGAAGCATTGTGCATAGTTATGTTCATTGTTATTTATCTGCATTCTATGTATTTGGAGTATTTCCCTGAAAAGATAAAATACACGAGTGAAAATGTAGCGAAACATTTTTATCACAAATTCTTACTGAAGCTGCGTATTTGCCGCTCTTTTTCTTCTGTGCCTTGTGCATAATTATGTTCATTGGTATTTTTATTTATCTACATGCTATGTTTTTGAAGCATTTCCTCGGAAAGGTAAAAACCACGCGTGAAGCTGTAGTGAAATATTATATAGTTGTATCAATATTTTTTTATTATTTACAGGGTAGCTTTTGATTACGAGTCACCGATGTTAAGTAACGACGTGGTCGAAGATGACGCCACGCTACCTGTACTGGGAACTGGCTTTCAAACAAGACTGCCATAACACACCAATAGGTGCTCGGCGACAGATTCTTAAAAAATATAAACAAAGTAGCTTTCAATTATAAACTTTTTGTTTATACGACATCTAAGAACAGGTTAAAAAACCGCAAATATCAAGGAAATGCGTTGCAATTTTGTAATTGGCGGGGCTGTTACTGGCGTTGGTCACCACACGCTCGGGTGGCTAAGCGCGAGCTACTTCCTCGATAATTTCGCTTCCACATGTCTGCGTTGATCGAAGATGAAAGTGCGTTCTGTCTGAACTGTAATTTTACTACCTGCCTAGTTCTACACTGGTATTACTTAAACCCGTTTGGATAAAAGGGAAACCTGTTATTTTTTAAGTAAATTTTCCAGTTTATTTCACTTTCAAATTTTAAAATTAAAGATAAATAAACTTTTAATTATAAAACCTTTTACCTTGTATTATTGTCGTAGTATAATCTTCTGAATTAATACACTTTTAAACATCATCATTTGCATTAGGACCATGATTACATAATTACATTACTTTGATTCTAATTATATAAAATGAAAATTGCGTTTCTGAGGCCAAATAATGCCATTAGCCCAATATTAGCCTGACATTTGTTTATTTTGAGGTTGTGATCACTAGATACCGAAAAAAATTTGGCTTGCATACAACCCATATTATCTAAATAAATTGCAAAAATTACTAACATAAATAGTTTTTTTTTTACATTATCGATATTAATTATTATTACTTCCCTTTAAAAAAATTAAATTATATTACTGCTTTGATTATTTTAAACGATTTTTTATTTACGATTTTGTTGCCTTCATATTGGCATTTGTCGCCTGAGGGACGAGGCTACTAAGACCTATTCCAACAACGCAACATTCATCAACGCTGAATTTTGCAGCTTTGCTTAGAAAGTAGCTGTCTTTACACATTCTGACAGCATACGACCTTCAGCCGGAGCCTCGGAGGACATTCAACTGTTACAGTTCGTAGGCCCTGCCCGGACTCAAGGTCTGAGAAAGTGGCTCTTGAAAGAACACTACTCTCACAGCTCGAGGTCTTTGTCAACTCAGATTACAGGAGATTAGAGCGGCGAGCTCGATAGTTAAGATGGCATTTGTTCAGAATTTCAGATAAAATATAGATGCTTTAGTTGGCAAATTTTTGCTATAGATTGATATTATATTTTTTTTTGTAATTAATAACTGTTTGTCAAGTGTAAATATGAGTGTTCTAGTCATCTTAATAATGTCAATTAGTATGTAACGTAACACAATATTCTGGTGAAAGTTCATTTTTGACATTCATGTTGATCATTTCAGTTTTTAGTTTTTACATCATACATGAAGGTGTATCAAAATATGAATATATATGTTGGCAATATTCTTGACTATGATTCCTTCCCACGACAAGGTTGTCGTTTATGTGTTTAATTTTTCATTTCTAAGGGAATAGACGTAGCCACCAATCAAGTGATCATCAAAAATAACTGCAACGTCAAACTAATAATTAGAAATGGTAATCCTTCGCAATAAATTCAGACGTTGCAAGTGGTAAAGGTTGCATGAAAAGTCAGTGCATTAATTTGCCATCCCGTTCTGAAATGAGCAATAGTAATACGAGGGAGCGAAATAGAAACAAGCGAGGCTTCGCCGCCTAAGCGAGGAGCCTCCCGCCCGCCCAGTCAGCGACTGCTCGCCGCCCTGGATACACAGTGCGTTTTCCACATTAACATCGGATTTTTATCCCATTCAAATCTATTTCAGTCAATCAGAATGTGCTCTTTACCTAAAACTTAAGTATGAACTGTTAATTAACCTGTGATTAGTGAGCGAATCGATAGATTGGTAAGTTTTATTATTGCATCCAATCACTTTTTTTTGCGATTTTTAATGACTAGTTTTAAGAAGAAACCGGTCTATTTATAATTTAGTTATGTCATTAAACATTTAAGCAAGGTTCAGTATCATTATTTACATTATAATTTTTTGTCTTTGTCACAGTTAGCCTTGGTTGAAGAGATTACATAGTTTAATACATTTGTTTACTATGAATTTACGTTAAATACCTATCCAATCACATTCATTTAATAAGATACATTTCTACTATGTATTTAACAGGTTTAGTATGTAATGCAAAAACATATTTATTAAACCTCTTCTGATTTCTCATGGTATGTACTATGTACGTCTTGACTTGACGTCGCGTCGTCGGCTCGTCGTTAAGACTCATTTCATGGGTCGCGGGTCGTTTAAATCATTTCGTTTTTTTGCGGGTAGGGCACAATAATAACGTTCGCAATTTCGCATCGCATCAACATTGTCACGGCTACGATTTGATCTTGATTTGATATTAACATGCGATACAGCTGTAACCCTTTATTTGTTCGCGTCATCACGACTCTTCCAACATGACCTCGATTCACGTGTTAGATTATTCGAACGATTATTTTATCCATATCTAAACCAAGGTTTTGATAGAATGCACTGACACTTCGATATCAAAATTCATTGACGTCATTCCAATGTAAGTGGCTATTTTTCGTGTATAAATCCGTGTTATTATATGTATACTTCAGAGTTTATTTCTGCTTTTTTGCTCGTTATGAACAATAATCTCTCTCCTCTTACAGTTAGATATCATCTTGTCAATCTTGCGTACCTACTTGTGTAATTTTCTAATTGTGAGGAGTAATAAACATATTTTGATTTGATTTGATTTGATCTATTTACAAGCTATGCCCAGTGCCCACACTTACACCCATGGTTTTCCCGTTACCCCGCAGAAACTTTTCTCGATTAAGGAGCACTGGCAACATTCCAACATTTTTATTTAAAAAAATATAACATTTCGATCTGTCAATGTACTACATCTGACTAGACAATCGACTATACCTAATATTAGAACGCTTCGTCGTGCATTACGCTGCACTGCGTTGCGCTGCTTTGAATATAAGTACCTACTTGTTAGACTTAGACACGCTATAGTTTCGTTTCAAACAAAGCCACTTGTCTCTAAGCAAAGGGGGTTTTTCCTAGGGTTTTCCTCGCACTCCATCGCCGGATGACGCTCCTCGTACTGTCGATTGTTGTAGAGAGGAAGGGGTTGACACCCTCCTATGTACGTAACTCCATTGAGGTGGAAGCTATGATAGGTATCTACTACCTACGCACAGTCTTCTATACTTTTTGTTTTAATATTATAAAGAGGTAAAGTGTAGAACTGTAGCTACACAGTGTGTGTGTGTACCTGTGTTTACTGTTGTTGTCGTTATCTTGAAAATTCTTGCACTATTTGATAGCTTCACCATCCCCGAGTGTCATATTCTATGTTATATTTTGATGAAAATCCTGTGGGAAACTTTACGCAGGTAAAACGATGCAGCTATTCTGTAGTTAAGTCATGTTTGGCAGAAATTGAACATTTATGTCGTTGATTAGATTTTGTCATGTTTGTGTTTCTAAAATACGAGATAGACCGGTTCCATTTGTTATTTCAGAAGCATTTTTTGACGGAATCATTAATGCATTCATAATTTATGGACCACATCCATATTAATTCGTCAATGTTACGATGTGTATGTATGTTACGATAGATCGTAATCTTATACATTCACGACTAATTAAAAACACGTTAACGTTACATCATTTCGGTCGTGTCCGTTCTCTTGCATATTATTATGGTAAAGGTGTAGAGTATCACATATGATATGACATAACCACCCCTGCGACTGCAACAAATTACCCCATGTAATTACTGTATGGCGGGAAGGGTGCGGTTTTTTTCGTTACGAAGCTATTCGCAATAGCGGGGTTCCTGCCGTTAGGGAGTTTTATGTAAGAATAGAAAGAAAAACATGACATCGAAGTACGAGACATTTTTTTGCATGAGCGTCATGTGATTTTTATCATTTTTTTTTCAACACTTGGTGCACATTGTTCCACTACGGTGCACCAAGTTCAAGATTTTGCCAAGTAATTATATCACAAATAAGCTGTATTCGGTTTTCCATTAATACCATAAGTTAATGAATCAATTAATCAGGAACGTAAAATATTTGTTAAGACTTTGGTCTTTCAAAAAGATCGTTCTTACATCTTCCATCGTGATTTTTTTCTATGGAACTGTTGAGATTTTTTTAACATAAATTGCTATGACATGGAACTAATGACAAGAGAGACTCACTAGTTTCATTGAACAATCACGATGAGACTAGGATGAATGGATCTTTCAGAAGAAGTTACTTACGATATTGTTAGCAGAACAGAAATGTTTAAGTGTACCTACAAGCTAATCATTATTATCGATTATTTTAAACATGATGTTTCTTTGTTTCAGTTCACGGCGTGGGTGGACGCGGTAATCTTCGTTTTCAGCCTCGAGAACGAAATCAGTTACAATACCGTGTCGAACTATTTCAATAAGATGTCTCACTATCGGAACTCCGCAGAGATTCCGATTATATTGGTCGGGACCCAAGGTGAGTTTATTGAAGATTCCGTAGACTCTCTCAATTTTCTCCGGGATTCCTTATCTGATCTGATTTTTATTTTTTTCTAAAGAGTATTCATCTTTCTCAGCTATAAGCGTGTCAAAGTTCAAAGACAGATCACTAGCCTTTTGCCCTTTAGTGTTTTTTAGTCACTTTGAACTGAAGTCACGACCTCAAAGGTTGTTATTCCACAAACAGATTGAGACGTGATTAATGTGAAACAGATTTATCAAAATCAAGAAGAAAAAATAACGTTGCTTGTTTCCCTAAAAGGTAGCTTCCAATAGATTACAATACAAATTTATTAAATATGGAGATAACATGTTTACCAATTTACGTAGCTTCCAATAGATGATACAGATGATTTCCTATAACGATTGGTTGCTCTTCCAGATGCCATAAGTGAAAGTAGTCCACGCGTTGTAGACGACAACCGTGCTCGCAAGATGTCCAATGAGTTACGGAGATGTTCTTACTACGAGACGTGCGCAACGTACGGCCTGAACGTGGAACGTGTCTTCCAAGATGGTAAGTGCCAAGTGTAATGATCCGAAAACGTTAACAGAATGTTTATATCCCGATGATGTCAGATCTAGTATCGTTTTTTCGCGGCCATGTATTGGTACGGAATGCTGTTACCGTTTCACATTTGCATTTTACTGGGTCGTATACTCGTATTGTTGTGCTGTGCTTGATTGGACTAACTACGTTTGTTCAGAATTACACGAGTATTGTTGATTGTTGCAGTAATTGCTGCCGGGGTTGAATGTTCTTTTTTAATAGTACTCTTTTTGTTATCAGTATTTAATTGTTTACGTACTAATTTTATGCGAACAGCCCAAAGGCAATTAGTTTTTCTGTACATGGGAGTACTGTACTGTAACCTGACCAAATCCTAATAAATTAAATAAGTACCTAAATACCTTTTACTGCCTAGATGTCGATAGTGCATCTATACATTACATATTTTATTAATCGTTTTAAGAACAATGGTAAAACTCAGACATAAATAGTTTTAATTTTAATCAGCCTGGCTAGTGGATACTAGTTCAATTCAATGTGTTAACTGTTTCATTTGTAGTAATATTTTTCAATAATGAAGTAGGTAAGTAGGTGGGCATAGTACATAAGTACGTTTAATGTACAATTACATAACTCATGTCATTGCACCTAAATAAAAAGTAAAAACCAGAAAGATCGCCTCGGTGCCTTACAAAGTTGTAAAGATGTTGAATATATTGACAATCCGACATAGAGAGTTAAGATTACGTAAATTAAATAGTTACGTCTCGCGTGATTTTACGAGATCTCGTTTCGCCCGCGGGGAGCGCGCCTCAGCAAGCAGTGGCAACACCGACCCCCAGTCGAGTGGTCGTATTGTTCGGTCCTTTCCGTTCATTCGCTCCGTGTGTTGTTTACATTTTTTCGACGCATTCAAACGTTTGTTTTGGGTTGAATTATCGTAATTTATTCGTATTCTGAATGGAACGATGGATAAAACGCTCATTTTCAAGTCGAACATGTCGCCGATATCCAGTCTGAGGCGTAGGAGTTCGTGCTATTATAACATACAAAGAGCTGAGGAACGCGATCGTAGAAAATCTTCTAAGTTTGAATGTGCGTGAAGCTGTGAATAACTCTCTGAAATATCCCGTTTTGTAGTGCTAAATGTTAAATTTGTTTTAGTTTGTGGATTTTTTCGTGGTGTTTTATTCATGTGTACATGAATGGTGTTATTTTTCAGCGTGTCAGAAGATAGTGGGGACTCGGCTGTCGGCTTCTTCGCAGTGCCTCTCGGGGGGCTCTAGGCCTGTAACTCCGCAGCCCCTGGCTAATTCACCGAGCCACAACCATTCCTCGTTTCTTTACAAGGTCAGTATCCAGCTGTTCTTGAACTTAACCTAGAATAAAAAGGACATGTTAAAGAAGACGAGTCTGAAGTACTCACCTTGGTATTCGGTTATTTCGGAGCCATCTGGACTCATCTGATAACAATTTAGACGGACAGAGCATTCAAATCTTCCATAACTTAATACTATTTCACATAGGACTCGAGAGAAACCTTTTTTGTTGCGAAAATGATACTAAAAACCTGATAAACTAGTATTTTTAACTGTAGCAAATTGACTTTTTTGGCGGCAATCGAATTGTCAACGTGAAAATTTTGTTTTTATTTCCAAAACTTGTGTTTCTTCGAGTAATAATGTGTAATATTGGTGGACTATTAACCATTATGTGTTCGTTAATGTGTACGAGTGTGGGAAATTGAAATAAAGTTGTGAAAGTGACTTTTCGAGTTGCTCCAAAAAAGTCCGTGTAAAGTTTAAGTAAAGCACCACTACTTTACTTAAACACTATCCTCATCCCTTCATCTCATCATCATCATCATCATTTAACTTGATTCAACTCTCTGAGTTTGAAATATTTTATACTTGACACTGGCAAATACACTAATCGTGTAACGCCATAACAAAACAAAAAAAAAAAAAAAACTGTAGCAAAATATATTTTATTTCTCTGCATACATTTACTGACACAAAGGAAACTATAAAATTCTACACACCTTTGAACATGAGAAGGTTGAAGCCCTGACAATACTACAAATCCTTGTCTATCAATTGATAAATAATGAGGAATCGTATGAAGTATGAGAAAATTACTTCGGACATAAAAGGACAGCAAAAATGATTGTACATGAAGTTACATTCATTTGAAATTCAAATTCATTTCCTATGTTGCCATTGGTTGGTTATCAATATTTCATTGTTTAATTTGATTATTACAGACATGAGATGCATGATGTTTAGTATAGACTCTGTAAAGGACTCCGAAATGAAAATACTCAGTTGATTTTTTATGCCCCACAACTCAATTCAGTGATAAATATAAAAAAAATTATAGCACCTAGACAAAGAACAAATACATGCACTTCTTTTGTTAATGTTCAAATTATTTTCCCGTAGTGGAAATCAAACCCGCTACCTCAAGCTTTGCAGTCAACTACTCACACATAGATCATCTAATTTACAATATTATGTAGGGTTGTACCATATATCGAAGCTATGAGACAACAAAAACTAGAAAATCAAGTCTAAACAGCTTAATAAATATTTACAGATATAATATATCAACTCACTATAATATAATTGACAAGCATGGAATTTTTATTATTGTCCTTGATTGCCGCTCCTAGGTTTTATAACTACTTAATTTTGATAGGTAAATCAATCTGATAGTCAGATTGTACAATAATCCATTTGTGTAAACTAATATCATAAAAAGCTAAAAAAAAAGTAATATCCAAAACTACTGATCCGATTTTGAAAATTCTTTCACTGTTACTAAGATACAATATCCCTGAGTGTTTTAGACTATGTTCCATAGTGATATCAATCCTGTGGGTATCTTCAGGCGGGCGAAACCGCAGGGCACAGCTAGTCCTACTAATATTATAAACTCGAAAGTTTGTATGGATGGATGGATGTATGTTTGTTACTCTTTCACGCAAAAACTACTGAACGGATCTGAATGAAATTTGGAATGCAGATAGCTTATAGCCTGGATTAATGGAAAAAAGTTCCTGTGGGATAACGGGAAGATGGGTAAAACCGCAGGGCACAACTAGTAATAGTTAAGTACTGTGCAATGTAGATCGCACCAATTTTAATAAATGCATCATGTTCTCGTAAACTTTTGCACTTGTTTTAAAAGTAAACAAATTCACAGACAATAAAATTGTTATCTAATCATAGAATTATGGATAAGACTTATCTGTATTTGGTAACTGGTATACATATATATCGATGATGTTTTATGATAGCCACAGGGATAGTTGTTCGGAATAAATATTACATAACTAGCTGCGCCCCGCGGATTCACCCGCGTCTTCCCTTTTTCCGGGATAAAAAGAAGCCTATGCGTATATGCATAGGCGATGCGTCCTATGTTAATCCAGAGTATAAGCTATCTCCATTCCAAATTTTACTCAAATACGTTCAGTAGTTTTTGCGTGAAAGAGTAACAAACATACATACGTACATGTATACTCACAAACTTTTGCGTTTTTAATATTAGTAGGATATTATATTCCCCACCCTTTGACTTTTTGTGACTATGCAGCCCCCGAAATGGTGTTTGACTATTTCTTATTAAATAGCAGTGGACTGATACAAATTACAAGCTGATAGTGATGATGATGACAATGAAAAGTTCTTGTTAACAAATAAAAAAAATTATGCAGTCCCCCCTGTTTTTAGTTATTTCAGCCCTAGAATAAGGGAAAAGTCCGTACCATCATGCGAAATAGCTCTGTTTGTTTGTTGCTTTTACACAAAGAAACGGCTGAACCAATTTTGATGAAAGAACATTGGCCACTTTTCATACTGCCCTGGACCTGACAGCAATACATTTTGTATAAAAATTACAAATAGCTTATTGAAGTTATACGACCGGCCTAAAGCAGTTATGGTTATGTTATCCTGATCCGTTATCCGCGGTTTTGGATCGATATGTCATGTCATAATATGTCATTTAAGTAGTAATCTGTCAAGCACTAGTACTAAAATGACATATTATGACATGACATATCGATCCAAAACCGCGGATAACGGTTCGGATCGATTATTAATTTCGGGCATTAGACACGGCCCTTATGATGTCATAATGTTAGAATCAAGGACATATGGATTGTTAATGTAGCAATTTCAACTGCTCAGCCATTCAGGGCTGTATGCCCATTATGCCAATTACAGTTCATTGTGGTGATAAATCCAATCATCTAGCTAGTTCCTAGATAACATTTGCGCGCGGCGCCACCCGCGCTTTAATTGGAGGTTTTTGACAGCTCAAAAAAAAAATCTATGGGCAAGATAAAAATAAAATTGTTGATGGGAAAAAAGCTGCTGAGCGTTTCTTGCTTGTTTTTTTGCCGGTGTAAGGAGGTTGGAACAGGCGTAGCTAGTTTTAAGATTGACGTTTAAAATCGATCACCTGTTGTAGCCTAGTATGTTTTGATTTAATTTGAGATATATGGGCTTTTTTTCAATCAATATTTAATATTTTTCATCATCATCAGGCACTAACGTTCCCACTGCTGGTAGTTGCGATATAAGCCTTGTCTCAGATAGAGTATGGACCATAATCTACCACGCTGGCCCAGTGCGGGATGCCCTTGAATGTTGTAGA
The DNA here is from genome assembly GCA_931315375.2 of Opisthograptis luteolata. Taxonomy (NCBI): domain Eukaryota; kingdom Metazoa; phylum Arthropoda; class Insecta; order Lepidoptera; family Geometridae; genus Opisthograptis; species Opisthograptis luteolata. The sequence goes on from OV928043.1 coordinate 1,715,272, forward strand.
ATAATGTGTTGATCTTATAATGTAATATGTGTTCTTTTTAATAAAATCAACGGTTGCATCTAATGAAATAATAAATCGTAACACTGATTGACTGTTATAAACACTGGTGTGTACAGTTTAATAACTTTGTTTCAAGACTTCAAGTAAAGTGACAGAAAAAAACACGTCACTTTTGTCAGTAATTAACATTGTATGAAACAGTGAAAGTATTCCCTGTTTCAACATCAGCCTTTCACGTTCCCACTGTTGGGACTCCGGCCTTCTCTCAGAGAGAGAGTATGGGCTGTAATCTATCATGCTGGCCCAGTGCGGGTTGGTAGATGTCGCATGCCCTTGAATGTTGCAGTTCTCGGACATGCCGGTTTCCTCACGATGTTTCCTCACCTTCACCGGTTTGAGCGATGGCAAATCCGCACATAACTTATTAAGTCATAGGTGCGGGGCCGAGATGATTCGAACTCGGTGTCGGCGTCTTGTAAGTCGCACGCCTAAACCGTTCGGCCACCATCGCTCCCTCATTCCTCATTCCCTGTTTACAAGTTCTTTTAAAACTCATTTATATGTTTTGCAGAATAATATTAAGTATCTATATTATATACTCGTATTATGACTAGTCACATCGCTCGACGAACCGATAACCGATGGGGAAGGAAGGTTCTCGAGTGGCGACCACGAACCGGAACACGGTCTGTAGGTAGGCTCCCCACTACGTGGACCGACGACATTGTAAGTCGCAGGGAGCCGTTGGGAGGCCTATGTTTAGCAGTGGACTTCTTCCGGCTGATGATGATGATATGACTAGCTGTTCCCCGTGGTTTTACCTGCGTGGGGATTCTCACAAGATTTTTATCACAGTAAAATATAGCCTATGACACTCAGAGATAGTGTAAGATTCGAAAATTCAAATAATTTTCAGAAACGGATCAGTAGTTTCAGAAATTTGCCGTAATAACTAGAAACTGCCTCATTCTAATATTAGTGGTTACTATAATATTAATCTATATGGGTAGATGAATATAAACAAGCTAGTTCGCGGTTGCATCCACAGTTTTAAAGTTATCCCCACAGGAACTGGGATAAAAAGTAGCCTATGTGTTAATCCAGGATATAAGCTATCTCCATGCCATATTTCACTCAAATCGGTTGAGGCGTTTCAGCGTGAGGAAGTAACAAATATACACTCACACACAAATTTTTGCTTCTGTAATATTACCGTGAAGAGTGACATCCAGGATCTCATTCTTTCAATATGTACTTGTCCCATAACAGAAGTTGCACAATCTTCCTATTATACTGACCTTCCCATCCACTTCGCCATCAAGGCTGTCAATTTATTGACCCATAAAAATTCTCAGCCCATAATTTCATCAGACCTATTCAATGCATCAGACTAATTCAATGTTTAAGTACGTACGTACATACTTTTCATTCTATTAAATCATTCAATTGTCTTCAAGTAATAGAGACAGGCCTATAAAAACACTTCAGGCACTGGTGGATGACCACTTGGGTGTTTTGGCGTCGATTAAATAATTTCCAAAGGTCTTTCTTGTACACATTACATAATTACACTCGGTTTAGTCACCTGATGTTAGGTGACGAAGTGGTTAAAGGTGGCTTCACACTACACCTGGATCGAAAACTAGCTTTCAAGTGAGGTGGCCGTAACACACAGATAGGTGCTAGGCGACAGATTTTTAACTAGAGGCTGGTAGCTAACCTAGCGAGTGCTAGAAAATGCCCTACAACCAAGATATGGTGTCATCATGATGTTTTCATTCACCGAAAGTTCAAGCTCACTGTAGGATGTAGGAATAGATTCCACGGGTCACAAGTCGACGTCACTACCACTGGGCTATCGCCCATTGCTTCAAAAGAAACTGTACATTCTTCTGGGTTCAAGTAGCCTATGCCTATAAAATATCCCTATGCTTAAAGTAAAGATTAACACACTTTCGATTTAATTAATTTGACTGATAGTGATGACACTCAAGGATAGACGATCGGGAACCCAGTTTGGGGCCGCATTCGCAATGTTAAAATGTAACTGAAATGTTAGTGGCATATAAACTAATTGAGCCACTGTTTCCTCTACAGATAAATTAACTTGCTCCACTTACAAACATACTGATAGCAAACACGTACGAGTCTTTACATTTACATAATTGTTTTTACAACACAGTGTATCCTTCATCGACATCATCATCAGCCTGTATCAGTCCACTCCTGGACATAGACCCAAAGTACGCATTCGGGTCCTCTCATGGCGTATGTCGTCGCTCTACCTAATCGGAGGACGTCCTACACTACGTTTGCCGAGTCGCGGTCTCTAATCAAGAATACGCTTGCTTCATCGGTTGTTGGTTCTTCGGCTAATATGTCCGGAACTACTGATCCAATATTGAAAATTCTTTCACTGTAAGAAAGCTACATTATACCTTAGTGTCCTAGGCCATGTTTTATTAGCTTATTACGTTAGTACTGCTGGGACCCTGGCCTTCTCTCAGAGACAGAGTAGTATAGGCCGTAATCTACCACGCGGGCCCAGTACGGGTTGGTAGATGTCGCATGCCCTTGAATGTTGTGGTTTTTGGACAATATAGGACATGCCAGTTTCCTCACGCTCACGCTTTCCTTCGCCGTTTTGAGCGATGGCAAATCCACACATGACTTATAAAGTCATAGGTCGGTATAAGTGTCTTGACGTTTGGCCGCCATCGCTCACAGCTTAGTAAATAAAGATTAAAAGATAATGTAACCTTCAAATTTTCGCCATGATCCTTTCAGGACTCCCTCCCTCGCGGTCACCACACGCTGTCAGCTTCCTCGCACCACCTCCACCGAGGCGCTTCATCGTTCGACGCGTCATCGAACAGCAGCGGGATCTCATCGACGCACGTTGTGGAGATCCACAGCACCAACGGGTCGGACACCTCGTCGCGATGGGGCAACTCTTTAGGTAATCATCAGTGTCATCAACCTGTTGCAGTCCACTGCTGGACATAGGCTTTTAGGTAATGCTGGAGGCTTTTTGTATAAGACACTCGTACGATGTTGAACAACAGCGAGATTTTCGTTACAAAATACGCTGTGGAGTAAAATAGGAAGGACTGACGGTCCTGGGTCACAATGAGAATGAAATTTAATCCGGTGCTAGGATTTCCTGTGTTATCAACCAAAATATTTTTTTAAGCTTTGACCGCAAGTTACTTGATGTTATATGACGATGTAACCTGAACCCACACTCACCGCCACGGAGAAGCGTGACTTAAGTGCGGGTTTATGTCACACGAGCTATAAAATAGCGTACGAGCCCTAAGTAGTCCCTTATAGCACGGCGTGAAATTAGCGTCCTAAAGCAAGCGCTTAATGAAATACTTAAGTCACAAGTATCGTAATGTACTACTTAACTCACAAGTATCGTAATGTCCTACTTAACTCACACGTATCGTAATGTACCATTTCAAAATCCAGGCAGTCACGGCTCATCATCGGGGCTCGTCTCGATCGCGACAGAGAACAACAACGTCAAGTTCACCGCGCCGCACTGTCTCGACAACCTGCCGAAGGAAGCGAAAGACCTCCCCACCCCGTCTTCTACCCCCACAACGTCTAGGAAGTCGAGAAGAAGATCCAACCTGTTCACGCCTTCGAAGAAGGATGACAGGCTGAAGAACGGCGAGCTGGGGTCGGGACGGGCGATACCTTTGAAGCAGGGGTACCTGTACAAGAAGAGCAGCAAGGCATTGAATAAGGAGTGGAAGAAGAAGTATGTGACGCTTTGTGATGATGGCAGGTTGACGTACCATCCGAGTTTACATGTAAGTTATATAGACTTCAAAATAAATAAATAAAAAAAATTTCATTGTTTGTGCGAAAACTTCTGATGTTAAGTGACGAAGTGGTCGAAAGCGGCGCTTCTTTATTTTTGAACCGATTTGGATGATTTTTTACGCTGGGTTCAGCTCCAAGGTAATTAGACCTCGGACTTCGAAATTACACCTTTTGGGAACTCAAAACCAGTTATTGTCTCCCTTCCTCCCTGTGTAAAATTTCTGGTTGACACTGCAATTTTTATAAACAAGTGTCTGGGCGTAGCGCTTACCATAATGTCCACGAACTGCACGTCTCGTCATCAGAAGTATCAAAAACAAAACAAAATTTAACAATGAATGATTAATTTAATTCGTTGTAAATCATTCAATCAATCTCATTCATTCACTCTCATTCATTCAAATAAATCACCACTTAGCACTTACCGTTGCCAACATTATTTGCAGGACTACATGGAGGATGTGAACGGCAAGGAGATATCTCTACAGTACGTGACCGTCAAGGTACCAGGGCAGAAGCCGCGCGGCTCCAAGTCGATCATCACGACAGTACCAGGGTATAATGGACACTCGCAGAGCCTCGACATTCACGATAGCATCGGGGGACTTTCACTTGGTAAGTTAAGCTGTACTTTCAAGTCCACAAATCCAACTGCCCTTTGACCTGACAATGGGGATACATATAACTCCGATTCTTAACTAGGATTCCCTGTGACTAGGGTGTCAGAAATGTTAACAATCGGGAATTCACAATACCCAGACACCATAAAATACTTGCACTCTTTTTTTTAGTGCACTAAGATTTATTCATTCCCTAATTCCATAATGGTTAAATCTTCACACAGAAATAATGTTTGTCGATTTGTACTTTTACGCAGCAACAAAGCAAGGTATCGTCGTGATTTTTCGCAGAGATATAGTTTATGGGAGAGAGTGACATAGGTATGCATCGGTTTTTTACGACTTGATTACAAGTCTTCAAGATTTATCATAAAATTCCTTAAATATAAGTCAATATAGTTTCATGATCACTGAACATTAGCTCACTTATAAAAGTCAAATGTCAAACTGTATTTGTTAAGTAGGATACATTTCTACCACTTTAAAACATCAAACTTAAATTTACGCCTGTTCCTACCCCTATTTTTTTAAGTCGTTTCTAAAAACTTGTCCACAAAATGTCAAATTTCTTTCTCTACAGGATACTCAAACAAAGAGAAGCCTCGTTCGGCCACAGACAAAGCGCTAATGTCGGCGTTTGAAACGATGAAAGAGCCCGCGACCAGTCGGCAGTCTCTCGCGGCGGAGGTCGAGGTGGGGTCAACGAACGGAGCAGATAAGGACACGCCCCATGTCAAGAAACGGCATAGGAGGATGAAGAGCAGCGGCGTGAAGAATGGTGATGAAGGTGAGACTTTAAATAACCTCTTATTTATACCTTGCCTTACCTTTTTTTTATACCTTGTTCACAAGTCACTGAAGTTAAGTGATGATGTGGTCGAAAGTAGCGTCTCGTTACGCCTGCATTGGGAACTGGCTCTCAAGTGGGTCTGCCGAAACACATTGATAGATGATTAGCTATAGATTCAATAGGTGCTTAGTGATAGATCCTAACTTGGGATGGTAGCTAGACAGGTACCATCCCAAGTTAGGATCGACAAGCACGAGAAAATGATCTACCTCCAAGATATGGTTTCATCATGATGTTTTCTTTCACCGAAAGGTCATTGCAGGAGCCATTATCGCTACAAAACTAAACTAAATTGGACAAGCATAATATAAGTAATGCTAGAATTGGACTAGTATAAAAATAATGCTATCCTCTTTTGACCACGGAAATAAGAACAGGATAGCTTTGTTTTTACCAGTATCAATTTACAAGTGCCAATTTACTAGTATCAAATACAAGATTTGAAGCAACGATGGCTGGTCTACTTCTCAAACTTCAATGTACATATTTTATTTAGTACGCACAACATGTGATACTTTAAAACGTCAAACTTAAAACTAGCTACGCCTGATCCAACCTCCTTACGCCGGCAAAAGAACAGGCAAGAAACCCCCGGCAGGTAAATTTTTCGGCGCGATCTCTTATCATTATACTTGCAGCATAATAACGAGGACCGTTTGTTTCAGAGGAATACACTTCGTGCGAGTTCACCATCGTGTCCCTGGACGGCAAGAGGTGGAGGTGGGAGGTGTGCGCGGGCGCGGGGGCGGGGGCGGGCGCGGGGGGCGCCGCGGCCGCCGAGAGGGACGCCTGGGTGTGTGCCGTGGAGGCGCAGATACTAGCCTCGCTACAAGGCCGGGTCAGTCACCTTTAGGAGATTTCATCTACTTAACGCCATAATGTATTGAAACTCAAAAAATGGACGAGAATACCCGAAGACCGATGATAAGGTTACGTCGCCTTTGGGCAGTCTGAAAACTCCGACACTAGGCCTTGGTCCCAGCAGTGGGAATGTAATGGACTTACGATGATGATAGCAATCATTGATGTTTTTTTTTACTATGTTCTATGTTACTTCTATATTGAATAAACTGTTATGTTTTGTAATGTATACTGCAACCATATAATGTAACTGATTTGCGTTTCGGCAGACGTCTCGCCAGCCCGCGCCGACGGGCGCCAATTCCACGGGTGACGTGCGCGCTACGTACTACATCCGCCGTGTGCACGGGAACGACAAATGCTGCGATTGTGGCGCCGCAGGTAATGTCACATTTCGATAGCAAACAACCAACCACTGACCGACCAAATAACCGAGTATTTTCATAGTAGGTACATACTAAAGCAATTTATTTTTCGCAAAAGATTAAGCCAGTTCATTTTTAAGACCCCACTCTACCCCCTTTTCCTTTTTCACCAAAGGGGGAAAGGGGTTCAAAAATAGATTGCGTGAGATTTGGTTCTTGATTTTTATATGTGCTTGATTGCATTGGATTTATTAAATAAAAACATATTATTGCTGAACCATTTTTAGTTTGAAAATTTCACACAGATTTTTCTCTTTTTTACACCATTTCTTTTGGGGAATAAAATAACGTGATATTTGCCTAAACCCCCTCTTCACCACGTGACATTGGGAGAGGTTCGGCTCGACCCCCTCCCCTCCTTTAACGCCTCACGTTTTTTTAAAACTTCATATGGTAGCGTTTGACCCTAAAAAGGATAAGGTAAGGATGTTAAGTGACGATGTGGTCGAATGTAGCGTCACGCTACGCTTGAATTGGGGACTGGCTCTCAATTGAGGCTGCCGGAACACACCGATAACCGTAATGAATGGGCCCCTTACTTGTGATGTTCGTGTGACGCAGACCCCGACTGGGCCAGCCTGAACCTCGGCGTGCTGATCTGCATAGAATGCTCCGGCGTGCACCGCAACCTCGGCTCGCACATCTCGCGTGTTCGCTCGCTGGATCTGGACGAGTGGCCGTGAGTAATCTAAATCTAAATATATATAACTCAAAGGTGACTGACTGACGTAGTGATCTATCGACGCACAGCCCAAACCACTGGACGGATCGGGCTGAAATTTGGCATGCAGGTAGATGTTATGACGTAGGCATCCGCTAAGAAAAGATTTTGATTAATTCTACCCCCAAGGGGATAAAATAGGGGATGGAAGTTTGTATGAAACTTTTGTCAATCTGAGACTTTGCATGCATAAAGCTGTGAACAGCTAGTTATTATAATAATTTACAAGCTGTTTCCCGCTATTTCACCAACGTGGGCTACAGTTTATCGCGATAAAAAGTATCCTATGTCCTTCCTCAGGGTTCAAACTATCTCCATACCAAATTTCATTTAAATCGGTGCAGAAGTTTAGGCGTGAAAGCGTTCCTTCAGAATAGATGTCAAGAGTTCTTTAGGGTTGGCAACGCTTTGACAACGCCTCTTGCAAATGTCCATGAAAGACGCGGCTTGTTTGTCAGTCTATTGCGTAAATAAGCTAGGTGTACCCGTCGGTTAAACATACGGTTTTCCTGTGAAAATATTCGAGCAGTTCAGAGGTTGACAAGGGAATATTAATAGGAATATAATAGTAATAGGTATGCATAGAGGCGCGAGCGAAGCGAGCATGAAAATACAGTCATCAATACATTCAAATAGTCAAGTATGAAAAAACGAGCGTGAAAAATTTAAACAATTCTTAGGACACTGAGAAATTGAGCGAATCGAGTGCAGTAAATTTTGTTAATCATCATACATTCAAATAGTCAAGTGTGATAAGACGAGCGTGAAAAATTAAAACAATTCGTAGAAATAGAGCGAATCGAGTGCAGTAAATTTTGTTAAAGAATTGTCTTGGAATGTCTGTAAGATTGGCCGTTGCAAGATGGTACTTACTACTGCTTTCTCAGCTATATTTATTATGTTTATAGCATTTTACCCGATTTCTTCGACCGACCTGAGAATGTAACCATTTAATTACCGTGTCATTACGTTCCCCCCAGGCTGGGCCACGTGAGCGTGATGGTGTCGATAGGCAACGCGCTCGCCAACTCTATCTGGGAGGCGGACCTGCGCGGGCACATCAAGCCGATGGCCACGTCCACCAGGGAGGAGAAGGAGCGGTGAGTTGCGAACTTACTTTCTAGGGAGGTAACTGGAATATACTTATAGGTGTTTGCACTCGATGTTAGTTTTGCCAACTATAGATACCATGTCAGGATTTTCGGCTATGCGTCCGGACGTTGGGCGTTTTAATTTGTCGGAATTTCTTGCTTGAATGTCAGGACTTTTGAAGTTTCTGAACAGTAACCCTATTACGTGTCGGTTATCTAAAACTGGCACGTACAGCACATCGACACGTTTGTCTGTGTATGATCGCGCGTCATGACGTCGTATGGAAAGTCTCTTTTTGTCTCTCTTTCTCGCAAAGTTATGAGCGCAACGAAGATCGTTATTCTCTTTTTTTGACTACTCTCTATATAGTAGAATTACTTTGGTGCGACTACTGCGACGGTGACAGATTGAGATAACCTGTCGATTTTCTTTGACAACTTTTCCCCCCATGGGAAGCGTCAAGCGACGCGGTGGTGGAGTACGCACGAGTCCGCACGACTGATTAACCGGCCGGTTTCATTAACCGGTTTGACATAAATTTGACATTACTTCTATGCAGCTTATGTCAAATTTCCATCTCCAGTACGGAAATCCGTGGATAGATCGGTTATTGAAACGTGACGTAATCTTGTCACCTATCAACTCCAGATGGATCCGGCTGAAGTACGAGCGGCGCGCGTTCCTCTCGGCGACGGAGGTGGCGACCAGCCTCGAGGCGCTGAAGGGGAGCGCGGCGCGCGGTCACGTGGGCGCGCTGTGCCGCGTGCTCGCCGCGCCGCCGCCGCGCGCGCCCGCGGCACCCGAGCGCGCGCTGGCGCTGCGGGCCGCCGCCGCCGCGGGACACCTCGCCGCCGCGCAGCTGCTCATATGGGTGAGTGTACCGCGCCGCGCCGCGTGCTCGCCGCGCCGCCGCCGCGCGCGCCCGCGGCACCCGAGCGCGCGCTGGCGCTGCGGGCCGCCGCCGCCGCGGGACACCTCGCCGCCGCGCAGCTGCTCATATGGGTGAGTGTACCGCGCCGCGCCGCGTGCTCGCCGCGCCGCCGCCGCGCGCGCCCGCGGCACCCGAGCGCGCGCTGGCGCTGCGGGCCGCCGCCGCCGCGGGACACCTCGCCGCCGCGCAGCTGCTCATATGGGTGAGTGTACCGCGCCGCGCCGCGTGCTCGCCGCGCCGCCGCCGCGCGCGCCCGCGGCACCCGAGCGCGCGCTGGCGCTGCGGGCCGCCGCCGCCGCGGGACACCTCGCCGCCGCGCAGCTGCTCATATGGGTGAGTGTACCGCGCCGCGCCGCGTGCTCGCCGCGCCGCCGCCGCGCGCGCCCGCGGCACCCGAGCGCGCGCTGGCGCTGCGGGCCGCCGCCGCCGCGGGACACCTCGCCGCCGCGCAGCTGCTCATATGGGTGAGTGTACCGCGCCGCGCCGCGTGCTCGCCGCGCCGCCGCCGCGCGCGCCCGCGGCACCCGAGCGCGCGCTGGCGCTGCGGGCCGCCGCCGCCGCGGGACACCTCGCCGCCGCGCAGCTGCTCATATGGGTGAGTGTACCGCGCCGCGCCGCGTGCTCGCCGCGCCGCCGCCGCGCGCGCCCGCGGCACCCGAGCGCGCGCTGGCGCTGCGGGCCGCCGCCGCCGCGGGACACCTCGCCGCCGCGCAGCTGCTCATATGGGTGAGTGTACCGCGCCGCGCCGCGTGCTCGCCGCGCCGCCGCCGCGCGCGCCCGCGGCACCCGAGCGCGCGCTGGCGCTGCGGGCCGCCGCCGCCGCGGGACACCTCGCCGCCGCGCAGCTGCTCATATGGGTGAGTGTACCGCGCCGCGCCGCGTGCTCGCCGCGCCGCCGCCGCGCGCGCCCGCGGCACCCGAGCGCGTGATTCGCTGCAGGTGCAACAAGCCTAACAAGTTAGGGCACGTAGTTCTCGCCGCACTTTTAGCGTGGATTTCTGGATAAGTCACTGAAGACGCTGCAAGCGAGAATCATGTAGATTTTAAGACGCTGCAAGCGAGAATCATGTAGATTTTAAGACGCTGCAAGCGAGAATCATGTAGATTTTCGTGATAGAAATAAGAGAAAGTCTACAGATTTAACGTCGCTCCGTCTACTTTATGCCGCCCTGACCTATTGTCATTGGTCAACTCCGACATTCTCGCTTTGCTTTAAACCGACCGATGATTTTCGCAACTCAAATTGCCCGTTCAATGCCAACCAATCGCAACAAACATTCATCGAACCCCTTATAACAGTGCCTTGTGACTGCAGCACAACGGCAACCCGAACTTCCCGGACAGCGACGGGCACAGCTGCGTGTTCTACGCGCGCGCGGCCGCCAACCACCTGTCCGGCATCCCGGCGCAGTACCCGCGCAACCTGCAGCTCGCCTGCCCGCTGCACCCCGCCCCGCCCGCGCCGCACCCCGGCTCCGGTAACTACTGCTTACTGCACCATAACTACACTTTCGTAACTATTTTTTTTCTAGTTTTTTGATCCCTAATTATGTTAGTGACAATCACAGCTGCATGTTCTGACGGGTATCATCACGCAGAACCTCTATAGGTTAGAAAATTCTAATAGAAACCTTTTTCTCGACGACGCAATCTTGCTATCGCAGCGCCCTGCCCTGCGGTTCCATCCGCGCGGACTACACTTTACTGTGATGAAAAGTTTCCTATTTCCGGTTTTAATAGTTCAAAAATATGTTGTAATAGTCGAAACCAGATTACATCAAAATCAGTTCTGTAGTTTTTGCGTGAGAAAGTAAATAACTTTTTTTTAGGATTGTGATAGACACTTATTTTCTTCATTCGTACGGTTAGTGACAAATCTTTCTGAACATACCCAAGTCTCCAATTTTCCTAAGTATTTTGTACACCAAATATCGTTTCTCTGACACGCTTTTGGAAAATTGGGTTTCATCTGCAATTTTAGTCGCTGACTCTACCACAGTCATGTTGCAAAATATCTAGACAAAATTCTTTAAATTTCTCGCTCTTTCATCTGATATTTCACGATAATTCTAAAAAAATCACATATCTGAAGCTTAAAAAGTATAAAAAAAATATTTCCCGCAGGTACAAACTCGACGTCGTCAAGTTCAAGCACGAAGAGCTCGCTAAAGAACCCGGAACCGGAATGCAACTGCATTATCTTCGAGTTGCTGAACGCGCAGAGCGCTAGCAACGCTTTAGTGGAACTACTCATCGGCTTACAGAACAATCAGTACATGAACGGCTACGACGGCATCAACGGAGTCAACTCCTTCGGCCACTCAACCCTCGGCCGGCCGTCCTTGGGACCCAACCTGTCTCTGACCAACGGTAAATGCGGAAGCATAGTCTAAAACTCTCTAAATCCGAAAACGTTAATGTACCAAAATTTTTCGTAATCGTGCGGTGAAACTTTTTCGGACAAATCCGAATTTTCTTAATTTTTGTGTCGTTCAAATAAGTGATTGAAGTTGAAATCTGTTTTTTAATATTCTATTGTAATTATTATATTGTTATTATTTAATTTTATTGTGGTTGAAATTTATTACATGCTTGATTGAAATCATTTCGAGAGTGAAAATGACGTTAGTTGTATAAAAAAAACTAGGGCAAGTTTTAAATCTCTGCTGTCCATGAGTAACGTAGATGTTTAATGTTTCGACTGAAATATAATCGAAAATCTATGTTATGTAGTTACCAAATTACTCTGATATCTTTTGCGTGTGTGTTTTGTAAATTATGTACAAAACTGAGAAAGCTATTATACTTCGGACTTCGGAAATCGTACGAATGAGTACAGATAAATTTAACGTCTGTCTTCATAATTATATATTACTATTACATCATCACACCAAATCCCCTTTGGATAAGGTAAAATTGGTGAAATAGGACGTAAATTATAAAAAATAATACTTTAAAATAATAATGATAACGACTGATATCAGTTGTGTAATCCGTAAAAAAATATGTTAAACAATTTTTGAAGTTAGTAAAATTTTTGTCTCGTCAATTTGAAAGTTAATTAAAATTTAGTGAAATTATTAGAATTAAAAATACTTAATCGTTTTTCATTAGTGAATCCTGTTTTACACATATCCGGTGAAATAGTTCAAATTATATTATTTTGGTAGTTTAGTAGACAATTAGAGACCATTGTGTCAATCTCAGAACCATGTTATGCACATTTAGAATAGGTATTTAAATATGCGATATTTTTTTGCTAGTTTTCTGCGGTATTTATCATATCTAGCTGAAAACTAGTGTTGTAACTTACTATCGAATTATAACATGTTAAAACTTACATCTATCGAATGGGAAACTAGCCGTAGCATGAAAATTTATCCGATAATATTCGCTTTTTATTATCACTCATCACTTAAGCGTAATAACTTTAGCAACACAACGGTTCTTTATTGCATTTAGTTTTTACACGGTGCTTAAAGAATTCGGATTTTATCCGAAAATTTTTCGGACTTCCAAGTGCTATATCATTTTTGCGATTGAAATTTTCATGTTACGTTTTTAGATCATAAATAAATATAGGGTAAACGTAAATTATTTGATTAGGGTGCAAGATCTCAGCTCAATGCTATTTGTAGGGTATAAAAATAGGATAAATGTATTTTAGTGGTAATAAATTCTATTACTATCGCTTACCCTAACGCCTTGGGTGGACATTTCCCTTGATTTGTGACTTACGTTTGCTTTAAATATAGCTTCTAGTGAGATTGTTCTTTAGAGATAAGACGTTAGAGATTTTGTTTTCAAATTTTATTTTTTAAAATATTCGACTATATTTTTATGACGCACGACTTAGAGAGCCAAATTCTTCAGGCTTGCTGTCTCGCTCGCACACTTTAACATTTGCAAAAAAATGTAAAACGACTGTGTGGATTTTCTAAAATGTCTGATAATACCCATATTAGGTATGGGCAACTTTATGGATGTCCCGGGATAAAATTTGCGGGCCGTATGTATTTAAGGTAGATTTGGATATGGCAAACAAAACATTCAGTTCTGTCGCTTCATTCTAGTTATCAGTAATATTAAATTGCAACTCTCTGGCAATCGAAGTAACATTAAAGTTTTCGAGAGAAAGTTTCAAGGATTTTGGAATGTTAGCGGGCTGGATTAAAACTAGCGGCGGGCCGCATTCTTCTTTTGCACATAAAGTGACCTAGATGTTACCCTAATGTTTATATTACGTAAACTTTATCATTGATGTCTTTTAAGCTTTTTTTGTTCAAAATATTGTAATGTGTGAGCGAGACAGCATGTTTAAACAAGGGCTTTAAAATATTATTCTTGTAATTAGGTTATCTTGGACGCTATATAAATTAAATAGTATGGACACTCATTATTTTTAAGGATTGCATACATCCACTTTGTCAGAGCATATTGACAGAGCATTTTCAAGTACAGCTTAGCCAGCTACCATCCTTAAGTGAAGAATCTGTAGCCAAGCACCGCTCTCGGTGTGTTCCGGCAGACTCACTTGTGAGTCAGATCCCTGTGCAGGTATAGCGTGGCGTCACCTTCGACGATAACGTCACTACCCTGTAAGAAAGCTAAAAATTCACGCGACAGCGTAGAGTCCACTGCAGGACATAGGCCTCTCAAGATACACCACAGAACCCGGTCTTCGGCTCTGCTCATCCAACTACTGCCAGCCATTCGGCGCAAGTCGTCGTTCCACCTTGTCGCAGGACGTCCTACATTACTATCACTACAGTATCAATGTCCATGCTATTTGTTTATAGCGATATACTGCTTTAAAAATCTTTATTGCACACGATGAATAGCTTGTACTTAAATTCTATTTTTACTAACTATACTATTTGTAACTAACTTATAATAATAATAATAATAGACATTCCACCATCACCCAAGGTATAGTTCATAGTTGATGTGATATACATAAGGTTTCCCGTATTAAGCCAAATGTACTGACCCCTTCGTGCCTACTCTTATAGTTAGATACGCTTTATGTGCAATCTCTAGCTGAAGATAAGTGGCTTTAAAAAAAAAACATCATCAAATAGCATCCATCAATGCGATGTTAGAAATAGTCTCGTAACTGCTGATGCTAATTCGATAAGAATCGCCAGAGTCCGAAACTTACGGAATAGGTGATTTCACAAAACCAACCACCAACCATTTTTGATGAAAGAACTACTCGGTTGTTTATTCTGATTAGAAAATATATTCATAAAAATAAAAGTGTTTTAAAAATATCGTAACCGACGATCATTCTATTTTTATTCCTACGTGTGAGACAAAGGAATTTACACACAAATAATGATTTCACAATAGGGTTCATATTACGAAAGTTATAGATAAAATTATTGTGATACATAAAAAAGTATCTTCTGTAAAATAAGAGATATGGATGTCGCTTACAATTTTTTTGTTAAAAACTGGCTAGATACGACTCCATTATCACTGGGGATTTAAAAAGTAAAAATCTCTGTCTTAAATGTAATGTATACAAATTCAAATTCAATTGTACTTTATTCAATAGGATACATTGTGATCACTTTAAAACGTCAAACTTAAAACTAGCTACGCCTGCTCCAACCTCCTTACGCCGGCAAAAGAACAGGCAAGAAACGCCCGGCAGGTAATTTTTTTGGCGCGATCACATTGACAATTTTATTCTTATTACTAGTTGATTGAATTTGAGCATGTTCACTAAAATCCCAAGCTTTTTTTTTGTCATCTAATAGTCCGATATTTTTTAATTAGCTACAGAAAAGCAAATTATGAAAAATAAAAAAAAATTGTCTATGTGGGCTACACTTCTTCAGTTAGGGATTGACGTCTATTTCCTAATAATATCGGGAGCTAGTGAGATTATTTTCTACTGTAACATAGGCTCCTAGACTATTATTGGGTGTTTCCCAAATTAATTGTAACGTGGTATTCTGCATATAAATTAGTAATTACTCGTGGAATTATGTAGAGATGGTTAATTTTTGAAAGCAAATTGAATAGGTTTTAATTAACGAATCATTATTTTACATTGACAAATATAATCACCAAAAATAAATCTACAGTCGTTTCGATTCAGTTAACTGACGGTACTTGGGTTACAACTTTTTTGACGAAATAAAGATATTGATGTGAAAAACTAATCAACTCAATTAATCAGTTCAGTTCAGATGGCAGATTTATGAACATATGTGTTATTGTTCGTTGATCAATATAATATCTACTACACATACCTACTGGTGTAGTTTTCATATTTTGTAGCCGAGTTCGTAATTTATTTGAAAAAAAACGGATATATTTTCTTCAAGTGGTAGTCCTCCAAACATTTTCACATATTTTCGTTTCCATCATTGCTGTGGATAAAATAATAAATTAGCTGTCAAAGTTAAATATTACAGACTATTTTCAAATTGATCGTCTCTGCATATTCTAAAAATTTGCATGTAGGATAGTAGGTTATTTGTGCATTTAGTTACCTTAATCTATTTTCAAGAATAGAATAATTTTTGACAACATTATTCATCACTGACTTTGTACTTTTGTAGGTACTTTCGGTTCTACGAATTTGTTGCGCCAACCACCAAAAACTTCATACCAACTACTCGACACCGTTGTTAAACTCGGTCATAATAATTTTTACCAAAACCTACATTGATTGTTCTTTGAGTAATATGAGAGAAAGGTTCCCTTTTATAAAGACACTAATTGCGCCCAGCGGTTTCACCCGCATCTTCCCGTTATCCCGCAGGAACCTTTATCCGGGATAAAAAGTAGACTATGTGTTAATCTAGGGAATAAGCTATCTCCATTCCAAATTTTACTCAAATCCGTTCAGTAGTTTTTGCGTGAAAGAGCAACAAACATACATACATACTCACAAACTTTCACGTTTATAATATTATTAGTAAGATGGGATATATACGGACCAGTTTTACTTGACCTATCGTGCTAATGTATTTTAGAACATGCGTCGGACAATAGAGGAGTCTCGGTAAGATGGAACTACCATGGTCATCAACATTTGAGTTAGGTTTTGTAACGGGATAATTACAATGACTGTAATTATGTTTGTAGTAAGACGGAGTAATTAACAGAGTTGTGTACGTGTGCGATAGGTGGTGGTTGACGGAACATGTTCAAATTTCACTATTTCTAATTTTCAAGCTTGCAAATTATATTATTGTTCTTTCGAAATTAATTATTATACGTAACGGTTTTAGATTTTTTTTTTAAATTTCTAGCAATAAATCGTTTACCGACGTCAGTATTCCCATTTTTAAAATGTATAAATGCACATTAGAATCATTGTAATGTTATGTCATGCACGTGTTTTTTTTTATATGTATAATTTGTAATTTTTATTGAAAGTGTATGCTGTTGGAAAATTAATAATTTTAAATTACGTTACCTTTGACTTTGGTTAGCTATTTTATTGCAATTTTTGTTTATTATATGTTTATTTATGTGTATATTTTTTGTACAGGCCAAAGAGCTTAAATTTGTAAATATTGAAGTAATGCAGCTAAGGGTCCAGCTCTGCAGCTGTGCCCTGAATTAGTTTCGTTATTGTAATTTTTAAGAGATTTGTTGATGTTCTTAATCTTGTCGAAAATAAAGTGTATTGAACACGATGCGGACGTTTTCTTTCGTAGGAAAACCTGTAGAGGTGTAACGTGTTACACAGCGAGCACAGTTAGTACAGTCAGCAACAAAAGTAGTTGATCAAACTCGATTTTTCAAATGCGTATTAGATCAGTACCTAATGATTATCAGTAGTACTAGCTGTTCCTTCGGTTTCACCCGCGTGGGCTACAGTTTATCGCAATGAAAAGTATCCTATGTCCTTCCCCAGGGTTCATACTATCTATGTACCAAATTTCATATAAATCGGTGCAGTAATTTTCGTATACTCCAAAATTATTCCACTTCGGTGTGAAAACAGCATAAAAATCGGTGAGTAGTTTTTGAGTTTATCGCGAACAGACAGAGACGCGGCGAAGGCCTTTCTTTTTTAATAAGTAGTGATGTGTTAATCCAGGGTATAAGGTGAATAATAAGGGTAACATAATTATATCGGCTATCTCCATTCCAAATTTCACTCAAATACGTTTGGAAGTGTTTGCGTTAAGGAGTACTAAACATTCTAACTTTCACGTTAATAATATTAGTAGATAGGATTATGTAGAGCCAACATTCGTCCAATGTAATTTTCAAGGATTTTGTAATGATCAAAAGCCGCATCCGGCCCGCGGGCCGAGCGTTGCCTTCATTGTGTCGTGTCCTAAAGTTTTCTCAGCATTTGAGGCCGAAATACACAAATAATGTTACGACTTTACGAGGAGTTAGGACGAGGAAGTACTAGAGGTGGTATGCGAATTCGTAATACCGAAACTAGTATTGGTTTAGATACCGATAACGGATCATGGAACTATGTATTTGAGATAACTGATATCGAGCTTAATTTCGATGTATGTATGTAAGTAGATACGGTTTGCTGATATTGATTTAATAACAAGAATAGGTACTTACCTGATAGAGTACCGTCTTCGTCGTTATTCAACTTAGAAGGTACAATCAGTGGCAAAAGTTGCTGAACATGCTCATTTTGCCAATTTTCTGAAGCATTTCGAACACCAAACTTTGCTAATCTGGTTCTCGCGGTATCCCGCATCGGGTTAGTACGCGTTTTCTCAATAATTAGTTATCGTGAAACCGAATACCGTATTTCAGGTATTAGGTACACCAATATGTAGTTATTTAACCTTTACGGTAAAACGCCCATGGCTAGAAATACTCTAACGTGACATTTCACACAACTTTGCAACTTTACTCAAACTAATAAAATTTACGAGTCCCTACTCCCTCCGTATCTTAGTCAAAATGTCCCTCAAGGGTACAACCCTAGACCACCCACAGATTTGTGGGTATCTTGGAATAGTTTGTGTGGTCTAACTTTGTCATGTTTATGTAGGTACCTAGCAGTCGCAAAATATCTCAGTCGGCGAAGTTGTTACCCATTTCATGCACTTGAGTGACAAGAGAAGCAAGTCAAAAAAATCCTAATTATTTTCCTAATTCTATGCTTTATTGACTAAATAATAAATCTATGCAATATGGTAAGAATCACGCTTACAGTACAGTGTTACCCAGAAATTGGGGCTGCAAAAGTTCAAAATCTTGCGCGGCAATGTAGGTAGGACTGCGCTCGTCACCCTGAGCCCGTAATATTCCTGGAAACATTGTGCCATTCAATCCGGAATACTATATAATTTGCACGTTACTGTTTTTTTTTACTACTTATAGGGTAGCGTTTGACCACAAGCCAATGGCGCCACGCTACACCTGGATTGGGAACTGGCTCTCAAGCGAGGCTGCCGGAACACACCGATAGGTGCTTGGCGACATATTCTTAACTTAAGGGTAGTAGCTAGCCAGGAGAGCACCAGAAAACTAATATAACTACAGTTACTGCTTGGTGTTTGAATAACTGGCGAAGGACATCACACCCAAATCTGTCATTTTTTATGAAATTCTCAATTCCATTGAACCATTGAACGGTGGCGTTAATGGATCACTTCCGATTCTGAGATGCTTATGAGTGAATATTCGACTGCGAGACGAAAGCGGACTCAGAAGAGATTCCCGCTACAGGAAAACATATTTGTGCAGTGAATAAAAAAGCATAGGTACATAATTATAATACTAATATTAATTACAAACATTCAACTCTTTTCTTAGTTGCTAGGTTGAACGCCCAATGTTCGTCCAACCCTTTTAATTTATGAGGCAGTTATTCAAGAGTTAGGGTAAGAGGTTTTCAAAAGTGTTTTATCTTCTAGTAGGTAAAGTTCGTAAGGCGACTTTGGTAACCAAGGAAGCGTTATAATTCTTTCTCCCTATAGTTTAAACGAAAGTCTGTCGAGGATAAAGGGATCTCTCCCTTGAGAAAACAAGTTTGAAACCGATCTCCGACAAGATGATGTGATATGAGTTTCGTAGACTATATCATATTCCCCACAAGTTGCACCCCGCGGTTTCACCCGCGTCTTCCCGTTTTCCCCCAGGAATCTTTTTTAGGATAAAAAGTAGCCTATGTGTTAATACAGCGTATAAGCTATCTCCATTCCAATTTCATCAAAAACGGTTTAGTACCTACTTAGTTACGGTGATACTAGGTAACAAACGTTCACACACACAAACTTTCGCATTTATAATATGTATTAAGTATAGAATGTGGATGATATTTGGTTTGCGGCTGGTAAAAAATACAGAAATAAAACCACTGTAAAAATATATTGTCACAAAACTCAAGCATAGGTACTTACCAAACATTGTGTACCTACCTATTTGGTACGAGTAATAAAAATGTAGGTACTTATATATTTCTTAATTAGAAAAAGCTTTGATGCGATGATGGCTCAGTGGGTACAAACCGTATCTCCCGATTTTGTTATCAACAGTCTTCTGAATTGCTTCCCACTATGGAAGTACCTACATTTAAAAACGAATTCACGTCAAAAAAACTAAGGTTAAGTTTCTCTACTAAACAGAAACCGCCCTTTAAACCGAGGGACGAATTCTCATTTACCTACACAACCCGCCACATAAACATTTGAATTTACTGGAAGGTCCTTTACAAAGAGTGTTTGCATAGAAACACGCCCTATTTACCCACGACAAGAACTAACGAGCTCACGTACAGTCAGCACAAAAGCACAAAAATCGAGTAGAGTTTATTCCTATAGCTGCTTGCTTCCCGTGGTATGATTTTTTTTCTGACTCAAAATTCTGATCTACAGGCTCGAGAGCAGAGGTTGTTTTCAACACAATATAATTCTAGGTTATTCCGCGTTTAAATTGGTATATATTATATATATATTATATAAATATATAATTACGTGCGATATTTCTTTGTGTATTTTGTGTACTTATATTATACCTTATACCAAGTCGATCAATTTTTTTTTTAATATTTCATCACCACAAGTCACCTGATGTCAAGTGACGATGTTCGTTCGTTCATATCGTTATCGTTAACGATATTATTTATTAATTAGTAGCGTGGCGCCATCTTCGACCACATCGTCACTTAACATCAGGTGACTTGTGGTCAAATGCTACCCTGTAATTAGTAAAAATAAAAATTAATTAGTAATCATGTAGGGTACATAATTATTATTATCATTGTTAGTAATATAAGTCAGCGAACAAAAGCTTTATCTATATATCTACTAGCTGTTCCCCGTGGTCTCACCTGCGTAGACGTTAATCGCGATTAAAAGTATCCTACATCCTTCCCTAGGGTTCAAATTATCTCCATACCAAAGAAAAATGGCCACTTCGGACTTGAGGTCGTATGATTATGAGATTTATTGTGAAAATGCGCATTTTTTTGTTAATATCGATTATTTAAACCAAAATCCAAGGCCAGAAAAAAAGATATTACTTTTTTTTTTTTTTTGCTTTGTTATGGCGTCACACGATTAGTGTATTTGCCAGTGTCAAATATAAAAGATTTCAAACTCAGAGAGTTGAATCAAGTTTAAATGATGATGGTGATGATGATGATGGGATGATGGGATGAGGATAGTGTTTAAGTAAAATAGTGGTGCTTTACTTAAACTTTACACGGACTTTTTTGGAGCAACTTGAAAAGTCACTTTCACAACTTTATTTCAATTTCCCACACTCGTACACATTAAAGAACACGTAATGGTTAATAATCCACCAATATTACACATTATCACTCGAAGAAACACAAGTTTTGGAAATAAAAACAAAATTTTCACGTTGACAACTCGATTGCCGCCAAAAAAGTCAAGATATTACTTACTAATCTAACTTTCACTTTTAATTGACATTTTTAAGTACACGGTTTTTGAACGAACTCATTGCATTTTCTTACGACGTACCGTTTCACGCTTAGGGAATTAGCCCAAATTAAAATAAACATTAAGTAAACATTGTTTAAAAATTACTGACGTATCATACAATACAAAAATCGATTTCTACCGATTTAGGTATCATTTCAAATCCTACCCGTTTTAATAATACAAACCTAGCTAATACGTTGGCGTAGGTTATTTTTATTTGTGCAAAGTGAAATGTTAAAACTCTATTTAATCTGTGGTCAGAAATGTTTCAAAGTGTCATTGACAGCAGTGCGACATTTTCGATCCATGCTGCACTGCTAATGAGCGAATGTAGGAGTAGAGTCAGCACATTAATCATTACACCACCCTTCTAGCCATTTTAACCTTTTTACCGTCTAGCATTAGGCTCCAAAGAGTTTTTGGAAAGTCATTGCCTACACTTAGTATCAAACTTAGATATATGTACACGGAGAAATAAGACCTTCCGAAATACCGTTTTCCTTCTGAATCAAAAGGGAAGGACTTGTGATTCAGAAGGAAAACTAAGGTAAAATAAGGAAGGAATCGGTCTTGAAAGGTAAAGACTCAGAAGGAAAGTCAGAATTTTTTCTCAGTGTACCTCGTTATCCCTACTTAATATTATAAATGCGAAAGTAACTCAGTTTGTCTGTCTGTCTTTCACGCTTTAACTACAGAACCGATTTAGGTATAAAATATGTAATTTGGAAGGTACAAAGATAGTCTAGAGTCTGAGAAAGGACATAGGTAGTCCACTTTTCATTGCGATAATCTATAGCACAGGCGGGTGAAATCTTTCTTTATATCTTTATCAGAAGGTTTTTTTTCCTTCACTGGGTAGAGTTATAATAATAAATAAATAGCGCACCCAGTCCAGGTGTAGCGTGGCGCCATCTTCGACCACACCGTCACTTAACATCAGGTGACTTGTGGTCAAACGCTACCCTGTAAATAGTAAAAAAATAAAAAAGTAAAATAGAGCTAGTTTGTTTACACGGAGAAAAAAAACATCCGAAATACCGTTATCCTTCTGAGTCAAAAGGGAAGGATTTGTTATTCAAGAGGAAATCCAAGGTAAAAAAGTGAAGGAATCGGTTTTTGATGTAAGACTCCGAAGGAAAGTCGAATTTTTTTTCTCAGTGTATGAGTATTCGTGATTGGATGTAGTCTTCGGAGCCACTGGACCGATTTTGAAAAGTCATTCATGCTTCTCATTCCGGGAAATTTGCGGTAACAGGTACCTATGGGAGCAATTATCCACTATCCATGCATAATAATATTAAATTAGCTAGTTAGTTAGTTAGTTACAAGTCAAGCTAATAAAAGTGTTTTAAAAATGCGAACTATTTGTTTCACAACTAAACGGCTTAACGAATCCTAATGCAATTTGGCCAAGAGATAGATTATATCCTGAGGAAAGACATAAGTTATCTTTTATCTCAAAGATAAGCTTGAAGGGGGTGAATTAGAAGTTAAAAGATTTACTATTCACTTTAGCTGTGCTCCGCTGTGTTACCTGCGTTGAGTTTTTTTTACAGGATTTTTATTACATCTATCTTCTATTTAAACATATATAACTCAAAGGTGACTGACTGACTGACTGCCATAGTGATCTATCAACGCACAGCCCAAGCCACTGGACGGATCGGGCTGAAATTTGGCATGCAGGTAGATGTTATGACGCAAGCATCCGCTAATAAAGGATTTTGATTAATTCTACCCCCAAGGAGACAAAATAGGGGATGAAAGTTTGTATGAAACTTTGAAAATTTTAAACCGATCGGGCTGAGACTTTGCATGCATAAACAGCTAGTTAAAAATTTAAAATATATCTTTTTAACATCAATTTAATGAACTTCTTTCAAAATATTTTATTAGATATAATACAACAAAACTACATAATATTTATACAATTGGATAAATAATTAAACTAAATACTAAAGCTAAACTATCTTTAAAAAACTAAACATCTACAAATAAAAATCCTGACTTAGGTCGCTGCCTGCAGGTAGAGTGCCCAAGAGGCCGGCGACATTACCTCTTTGAATGGCTAGGCTAACGGTGAAATAATTTCCAAACTGAGGCTTCAGGCTACCGACTCATACCGATACCGGGGCCTTAAGTATTTAGTGTTATAAAATGGTTTTATTATGTGTGCTACTTCACGACCTCTATGAGACATACCACCTCAGAAGGTTACAACGTAATATAAGACAGTGGTTATGGTATATGGTTTAATTTTATGTATTAATTCATTTTGTACTAAGTATGACTTTTTGCATAATTCGCCAAAAAATTTACGACATCTTTGTATATTTATAATTCTACTGGACGTGTGTATGTCACTGAACTCCTCCTGTTTAGAAGCCGTTTGGCTGGACTGATTTGTATGTTTTTTTTTTGTATGCGTTTGGGTGGCGCCCTGGATGGTTTAGATTCATAAGTCAGCCCGGCAGATGGCGTTGCAGTCGGTATCTAGGTAGAAGGACAACGTCTGTCGGGTCCGTTAGTATTATGTAAATTTCTTTCTAGATATCACGAGTTGTGCCTCGTGATTTAACTCGCGTGGACTACAGTTTATCGCTATAAAGGATCCTATGTCCTTCCCAAGTAAGTATTTATACTATACTAAACTTCATCAAAATCAGTTCAGCAGATTAGACGCGAAAAGATTCTTAGCTTCTGTTTATTGTAAGAAATTGCAAAGCAAAGGTTTTAAACTTGAAACGGTCCAGCATTGCAATTTACAAATCAACGTTGTTTGCGGTATACCATAACCCAATAGCCAGAGTAAAATTAAAAAAATACCTTACTTATTCCAATATTTTCGCGTAAAATATATGCTACAGATTACTCATCATCGTGTGAGTGTCAAAAAGAAAGCGTGGATTAACGTGGAATATAGAGCATGAACCAAAAGTTAACATAATATCTGTTTTTCTGTATTTCATATTTTTTATGATACATTTTTGGAAAAAGTAACTCTAGAACATAAAACGAGAAAGCCAGGTTGGAGAACCAAGCAAGATTGTATTGTATAATAGATACAAAGACGTTCATAAGATAAATATAATTTTCATGTATATTAATGCGGGCAAGGCCGCGGGCATCTTACAGTTAGGCAGTAAAACAAAGTAACCAACTCTTTCAACATACAGTGTGAGCTAGACGAAGTGAACAGACGTGAATGTCATTTAAATGCCTACCTAAACAAAACCGGCTTGTAAAATCGTCCGACAAAAGTTATTAGAAATGTTAACAAAAGAAAAAATAACCGAGGACACAGGTCACAGTGGGAAACAGCAAGACGTGGACTTTGACACACTGCTGTCATCAGCAGGGGAGCTGGGGAGATACCAGTTCCTTCTCCTCTTCTCAACCTTCCCCTTCTTCTTGTTTGGAGCCAATGTGTACTTCTCGCAACTGTTCATGACTGAAGCACCGCCAAAGCATTGGTGCTGGATCCCAGAACTCGAAAACCTCACCAACACTGAGCGAAGAAACCTTGCCATACCAATGGACGACAAAGCTAGATTCGGATATTCACAGTGTGAGGAATATGAAGCAAACTGGAAAGACGTGCTAGTAACCGGTCCACCAATAAATAAAACATGGAAAACAGTACCGTGTCGAAACGGATGGGAATTCGATAGGACAGAAATTCCATATCCAACAATTTCAACTGATTTTGGATGGGTCTGCGACAAAAACACCTACAAAGCTACAGCTCAGTCTGTGTTTTTCTTTGGTTCTGTGATTGGAGGGTTTCTTATCGGATGGGTGGCGGATCGTTTCGGAAGAGTACCAGCAGTGGTAACTAGCAACTTACTTGGATGTATTGGAGGACTATCCAGCACTTTTGCAACGACCTTCACTGTGTTCACGATTTGTAGATTTGTAATGGGAATGGCACACGATACTTGTATGATAATGCCCTACCTCATCGTTCTGGAATACATGGCCCCAAAACACAGAAGTGTGCTATCCAATGCAGCGTTTGGTATTTTCTATTCCCTGTTTACTACCACGCTTCCATTCATAGCCCTAGCTTGTGGAAATTGGAAAACCCTTTCCCTGGTAACTAGTCTGCCACTAGCATTTGCCGTTTTTACTCCATTAATTCTTCCCGAAAGTCCCAGATGGCTTCTTTCAAAAGACCACCTCAATAAAGCTATCGACCAAATTCTCACCATCAGCCGGATCAACAGAAAAGAAGTGCCAAAATTGCTGATAGAGCAGTTCAGAGATACCGTTTCGAGAAAGGGCCAAAAAGAAAATGTGAGAAGCTTTGAAATATTCAAAAGGCCACTGTTGAGGAAAATGATCATATTGGTGTGTTTAGATTACATATGCTCCCAAATTGTGTTCGATGGTTTAGTGAGAAATTTGAAGGAGTTGGACTTTGATTTTTTTCTGTCTTTTGCTGCGATCAGCTTCACTGAGCTGCCGTCGATGGTGCTATGCGGTTTCATCATGGACATTTTAGGAAGAAGATGGCTGACCGTTGTTACACTAACTGTCAGTTGTGTGTTTTGTGTTTTGACTGTGTTTGTGGGAACTGGTTTACCATCCTTAGTGTGTGTCGTTGTGGTGAGGTTTGCCACAAACATGGCATGCAGCACAATATTGCAGTGGACTGCTGAGCTGTTCCCAACCGAAGTGAGAGGTTCTTGCGTATCCTTAGTCATCCTTTGTGCGAATGTAGGCATTATAGTGTCTCCTTACATTACATACTTGGAGGTTTACTTCTACTGGTTACCGTATGTGATTATTGGATGTGTTGCCGGTGCGGGGGCGGTGATCGCTTTGTTGCTGCCTGAGACGGCGATGAAGGAAATGCCTCACACGTTTGATGATGCAGAGAAACTGGCCAGGGACCAAATGTTCTGGGAAATGCCGTGTGTGAGGAGGAAAAAGAAGGAAAGTCGAGGTCACGTGAATCAGAGTTTTGAATTGTCTTGAAGAATTTGATCTGATAAATAAATATTTTTTAATTCAAACCAGGAGGCGTAAAGAGCAGGTGAATGGCCTCATAGTAAACGTCAAACCAGTCCCGCTGGTAACACTGTGGCTGCCTACAACGATTTAAATGTAAATGCTAAATTGTAGTCATGTAAGTACTTACATACCTATATTTGGTAATTTTATTTTTATTTTTTTAGCACAATATACTTGTTGTAATGTTTTGTATGTTATTGCCCTTTGAAAATTTGAATTTCGTTGTTTACATAATTAATAATGTCTGTGATCTGGTAATTTAATTCCATATACACATTGCAACATTTTGACGGATAGACGGACAGACAGACACGAGTGATCTTTTGAGTTTTCCAGTGTTTTCCCATGTACGGCCATTGGGAAAAGTGGGTGGGGGATATACCAAATAACTGGTCTCACATAGTCGCTTAGAGGATTGTCGTATAATTTTCATTGTATAAATAAATTATTATTACTGTGCTTGTCAATTATTATTTGTATTAAAATAAAAGTTTATCTTATCTAGGAAAAAATTACATGAATCTTTATCTATTCAAGGGTTTTCTGTAAGACTCCTATACCTACCTATCTACAAAGCGATGCGCAAGCGAGACGATGTATTTGTCTATAATATACTGACTAAATATGCCTCGGGTGACCAGAAGGTTACCTTGGTCAACGAATCAGCATGGCCATCCAAAAAGGTAATGTCGCCAGTCTCTCTCTCTTGGGCATTCTACCTGCAGGCAGTGATTTAACTTAGGTTTTTTACTTGTAGATGTTTTGTTATATTTATCTAGCTGCGCCCCATAGTTTCACCCCCATCTTTCCGTTATCCCGCAATGTAGTGATCACTATCACGGTAACAATAACAACTAGAGGTAGATATCGACTTACTGGCTCACTACTACACCCAGCTCCGAGCCAGGAGCACGTCCTCTCCGTATGGCGTCTAACGCCAGACTCTCGACAGCCACGACTTTTGTACATGATACAATGTATTGTATCTATCGTATAGATACTTGTACATATACTATACGCAGGAACCTTTTCCGGGATGAAAAGTAGCCTATGTGCTAAGCCAGAATATAAAAGCTATCTCCATTCCAAATTTCACTCAAATCCGTTCTGTAGTTTTTGCGTGAAAGAGTAACAAACATCCATCCATCCATACTCACAAACTTTCACGCTTATAATATTAGTAGGATTTAGGGCCGGTTTTATAAACGTCTCTAAGTTAAACGTCAGATCAAATTTCGGTTTCCGCCCTTAGTGGTTAGTCATTTAGTTTAATTTTCAATCTTACTGTATGTTTTCTGTTGTTGTTCTAATAAACTGAATATTATTCTTGGGATGAATAATTATTCAGACAACACAGAACTATCCCGTAAGATGGAGGATATATTTATATAACAGACACCTTATGGTGTCTGAGTTTCGTTCCAAAATAGAAGTAGGTAAATTTAACATGACTCGCAGAAGTAAAATGAATGCAAGTTAGATCCTGAATTATGCAGGAGTGAATCTTTTACGTAGCAAAAGGAATTTCACAGTTCACGTTCCTAACTCAGAGAAGGAATATTATAAACATGATAATGATACATCTGTTCAGTTTTTTATTCACGTGTTCAACTTGACATTGACATGACATACTCACACAAGATTTGACATTTAATTAAAACACACCGTATTTTTTAGCGAATTTGAATTTGAAGTAGGTAGCGTTTTTGTTGCTATCTGTGTTATAAATAAAAAATATCATCATCATCATCATCATCATCAGCCAGAAGAAGTCCACTGCTGAACATAGGCCTCCCCCTTTGAACGCCACCATAAACGGCTATTAGCCATTTGCATCCATCGGCTCCCTGCGACTCTTACAATGTCGTCGGTCCACCTAGTGGGGGGCCTACCTACAGAACGTCTTCCGGTTCGTGGTCGCCACTCGAGAACCTTTCTTCCCCATCGGTTATCGGTTCGTCGAGCGATGTGGCCTGCCCATTGCCACTTCAACTTGCAAATTCTGAGAGCTATGAATAAAAAATATAATAAATAAATAATCAGTAACATGCCGTTTGGTAGGAGAAGCATTACGAAACCATCATTTCTTACATATATATAAAAATAAAGAATTCTAATAAAAACATTAGTCCTTGAAACAAAATTTATTTCAAAAGTTTTATTCAGGCAGAAGAAGTACTAGACTTAACTTACTGAACTTTCTAAACACAGACGCTCTCAACATTTAAAGCCAACTAATCTTTTGAATTTCCAACTTAGTTTTGTACCTTCTTTATTGAGATAAAATCACTAAAGCCATT
Organism: Opisthograptis luteolata; assembly: GCA_931315375.2. Taxonomy (NCBI): domain Eukaryota; kingdom Metazoa; phylum Arthropoda; class Insecta; order Lepidoptera; family Geometridae; genus Opisthograptis; species Opisthograptis luteolata. The sequence continues at coordinate 1,743,825 of OV928043.1, forward strand.
GAGAATTTTAATTGGGTGGGTCACACAATAATATATTATCGCGCAAAGGTTGCGTTAAATTAGAATAAGAATATTGGTTTTAAAAACCGGTCTTTCTTGACTAGGTAACAAATAAAATAAAATAACGCTAGGTCGTATAATGTTATAGTAATGTCAGTTTACCCTCACCGTTCATACGGCATATTATTATTAACTTTTTGCCATCATCACCGGCAAAAAGTCATGGCGTAAGTGCATCATAATTTTTAATGACTCACTAAAGTTTAATTTACTTTTAACCAGGTTGAGCCAAAATGTTCACATTTCAAAACCCTTATTTATATATTTTTCAGTATCATCCTTTACGACTTTTCTTATACATGGAATCTCGCAAAACCTTTGACTTCTTACGAGCTCTTCTGCATCATCAAACGTGTGAGGCATATCTTTCCTTGCTGTTTCCGGAAGGAACAACGCTATTACTGCTCCTAACCCAGCTACAGCACCAATAATTGTTAATGGAAGCCAGTAGTAAACAGTATTCAAGTAGACGATGTAAGGTGAAACCACTGTCGCAACATATCCGCAAATATGTACCAAAGATAGTCCAGAACCTCTTACTCCTGTCGGTAATACTTCAGCAGCCCACTGCATCATAGTAGAGTAAGACATGTTGACAGCAAACCTTGCCACAACAGCAAACACTACCGATTCAATACCACTTCCCACAAATACTGTTAATAACGAAAACACACAACTTATGGTCATCACAGCTACTGTCAACCACCTTCTTCCAAAGATATCCAACACAAAAGCAATCAGCAACATTGACGGGAGCTCAGTGAATGATATTGCGGCAAATGATAGGAAAAAGTCGAAGTTCAATTGTCCAATACTTCTCACTAGTCCGTCGAAGACGATAGTACAGCACATAAACTCTAAACAAACCAAGATGAACATCCTCCTTATGATTGGCTTCTTGAATATTTCTAAAATGCTCACGTTTTCCGTACTCTGCTCTTTAGACATTGTCCATTTGAACTGCTCTATTAGCTTCGCAGGTACTTTCTTTCTATTAACTCGACCGATTGTCAGTACCTTTTCAACGGCTTCATCGATTCGCCCTTTTGAAAGGAGCCATCTTGGACTTTCTGGGATTATGAATGGAGTTAAAATAGCGAGCCCTAGAGGCAAACTAGTCACTAGACATATGACTTTCCAATGTCCAAGAGCGAGCGCTACGAACGGCAACACTGTCACGAACAACGAATAAAATATAGCAAATGAAACATTGGCCATCATACTTCTGTATTTAGGGGCAACATATTCCAATACTAACAGATACGTCATCATCATACAGTTATCGTACGCCATGCCCATGATGAATCTACAAATCGTGAATTGGACGAAGTTCTTAGCAAAAGCGCTGCTGAATCCTCCGATACATCCTAATATGTTGGCGCCGACCGCTGCCGGTATTCTTCCGTAGCGATCTGCTATCCATCCGATAAGGAGTCCTCCAAAAATGGAACCAACGGAGAATAGTGATTGCGCTGTGGCTTGGTTACTGCTTCTATCACATACCCATCCCTGGTCACTAGATATGGTTGGGTACGGGATTTCTGTTCTGTTGTACTCCCATCCATGTTCACAAGGAGCTGTACTCCACGTTCCGTCAGGTACTTGTCCTGATGCTAGCACTTCAGTCCAGTTGACAACAAAGGCGGTACATCTTGAATAACCAAATATTGAGTCTTCGTTTGGAATCGCGAGGTCTCTTCTTGCAATCTGCGTCAGGTTTTCCAGTTCTGGGATCCAGCACCAGTGGTTTGGTGGCACTTCCGTGATGAACATCTGCCCGAAGTACACGAACACTCCGAACATGTAGAACGGGCATGTTGATAACAAGAGAAGCAGCTGGTATCTCCCAAACTCGCCAGCTGAAGACAGCAACTCGTCATAATAAACTTTATCTCCTTCCTTATTTTGTTTGTCTGACTCTTGACATTTCTTGTCTTCGAACATTTTAGCGCTACTTGCTTGTAACTCGATCGTATTTTTTTATCGCATAACGTGTTTTAAATTTGTATTATCGATTTAATAAATCTCAGACTCTGGTGATTCGTAGGTTTGTATCTTATGAATATTTAAGCGAAACTGTTTATTTAGTAATAGCGCATGGCACTTTATAAATTGTTATACGTAATCTTTGGCTTATATTATTAAATCACTGTTTACCTCTGAGTGATAGAGACATAATTTATGAAAGATAAGGAAGATTTCAGAAATAGATTGTTTGTTTAGTGCTAGTTGGTGTATATCATAGAATGGTTAGGTATAACGGAACTGATCTTTGAAATGTATCAGTTAAACCTATTTCAATGAAAGGAAAAGGGATAACCTTTATCAATAATGTAGGTATGTGTGTGTGTGTGTGTGTGTACGTTTCCTATGGACTCCAAAACGGCTGGACTATTTTTCAGCGAAATTTCTGATTAGCTCAGTGGGTGATCCTGTGAAATTTAGACACGATCGGTGGAAAACATTTTTTTCAATTTTTTGGCAGATTTTTCCAATTACAAATAAAAATCGTTGCGTGTATGTAGCCTGTGGACTCCAAAGGCCTGGACCGATTTTGATAAATTTTTTTGGCCGTACTTAGGGCTACCCTTGCAAAACCAAGGCGAGTCGCTAGTACTTAGACCAACCCACCATCGGAAAGCGTGGTAGATTATGGACCATACTCTCTCTCAGAGAAGGCCTGTTTTCCAGCTGTGGGAACATAATAGGCTGATTGTTAATGATGACACAAATTGGAATGACTTAAGTCTCAAAATAGTACAAATGTACAAATTAATTAAATTAATAATAAAATAATAATTAAATAATTAAATTAATAGTTTTTAATTAATGTGGCAAATGCCACATTAATTAAAAACAAATTTATTCGCGAACGTAGTTGAGCCCTAATAATTGGTTTATTTATGAGAACCAAATTGTGAGTTGAACGAAACGACAAAAATAACATCAATTATGTAGGTACGGTACACCAATTGAATTCTTATGCTCATTTTTATTTCTGGAAATTAATTATTATTTGCTATTGATTATGTACGTAAACGTGAGGTTTTTGTTTTATGAACACACTAGTTTTGCTCACGGCTTTGTCCGCGCAGAATCCTAGTCTACTATTCTACACATATAACATATAACTTCATTGTACTTCTTGCATCGAATAAACAATTCATCCCCTAATCTTTTATCAGCATTCCACAATACCTACTTTTGTCATATAAACATATTCCATAGTACTAATGCTGGGGCCACAATAACGGGAAATGCCGTTAAATAGCGCGATGATTGACATTTGACATATAAAGTGTGGCGACGACATTTGACAACGGCATTCACATTGGCGAATGACGTTAGCCGATAACTCAGTGCATTCACGTTGACCGTTCAAGTGTAGCCACTCACACAATTGCGTTAATAATTAACGCAATATTTATCGCGATGATAGGCATTGACCTTGACGTTGAGCTTAGTGTGGTACCAGCATTAGAGTCAAAAACCTTCTTAAATCCAAACCGTATTCTTAACACGGCTCAGTTTACTCAACTAACAAAGCCAAGAACATACTAGAAGTTGTAAAACTACTCCTTAACAATGACATGAGATACCTTTATACGGCTACAATTGTAGTCTGCGTTACAATTGTAGTTATAGAAGTCATATTCCAACGCGAGGTTGTATGTGTGAAGTGTCGCCTAATGAGGCTCTCGACAACCCTACCGTTGGATTTACGGGCTGCTGTAACCACAGCTGCGTAACTGCCAACCCTAGTTATTTTGTACATTCAGCGACAAAAGTCATACTTGATTTTCTAAATGTGATTTAGATCAGTAATATTTGCGTTTTTTTAACATGTTTTAACATGGTAGCGTTTGACCACAACGTAACACCCTTCATGTTAAGTGATGGTTCAGTCAAAGGGATGATAGAGACAATCGGAAAAATTGTTTTTACTCAGCTACTTTTGTCGCTGACTGTACCCAGCTACGTATGTTTGAAACTACAAGTAACACCCTAAAAACTAAGAGCTCTATGTCTGGAGAAGACCAGAAATTCTCGTCATCATCATCACCATCATCAAATAAAAATAAATAAAATTACGTTACCACTGCTGGGACTCAGGCATACTCTCAGAGAGTATGAGCGTGATCTACCACGCTGGCCCAGCGTGGATTGGTAGATGTCTTGAATGTTGAAGTTCTTTTACTATTTTATAAATGTCGCTTATTTCTAACTAGCTGTTCCCCGCGGTTTCACCCGCGTAGGGTACAGCTTCATGCATGCAAAGTCTCAGCCCGATCGGTTTAAAATTGCCAAAGTTTCATACAAACTTTCATCCCCTATTTTATCCCCTTGGGGGTAGAATTAATCAAAAATCTTTCTTAGCGGATGCTTACGTCATAACATCTACCTGCATGCCAAATTTCAGCCCGATCCATCCAGCGGTTTGGGCTGTGCGTTGATAGATCACTATGTCAGTCAGTCAGTCACCTTATATATTTAGACTTGCTATGCTCACTCATTCAAACTTTCACATTTACTAATAAAGTGTCAAATCAAAAAATGTATGTATGTAGAAATACAAAGTGTTTATGATCACTTTAAAACGTCAAACTTAAACCTAGCTACGCCTGTTCCTACCTCATATACGCCGGCAAAAGAATAGGCAGGAAACACCCGGCATCAGGTCCATTGTTGTGTGATAGTGTGATGAACGCATATAGTATGCGTATATTAATTAAAGATCAATCTGTAATCACATCTAATCACGGAACTAATATATTTTTTGCAAAAACAGTTATATAATACACCTACCATAATAATAATTATAATATACACGTGCCCAATCAGATAGCAAAAAATAAATATAAAAAATGAACCAATATCAAGCGTATATCACGTGCGCAAGTGACATTTGTTTGATGAAATAAAAAATACATTTGCACAGCAAATTAAGTTCGTGATGACAACACATGGAATTTCCACAAAATAATGTGTCATATGTTTGTTATCTTTATGGTTTTCTATCTATATTATAGTAAAATGTCTCGACGTATGTACCTATTATATAAAGCCTAAATCTGTTTTAATTTTAATTTCAATTAAATAAATTGTTTGTCCGTTTGTTTATTTCTTTGTTACCCATTTGAAAAAATATTTCACTAACAGGAAATTACATAATCTATGAGTATTATAGGCTATTTTTAACTGTAGCAAAGTAGACTATTCAGTGAAAAAATCACGATATTTGTCAAACAAAACATAATCTGTCCCTATGCACCTATATATCGGTGTGTTCTGGCAGTCGCACCTGGCAGTGAGTTCCTAGTCCAGGTGTAGCGTGGTCCCACTTTCGAGCACAATCCCTCTCACATCCCAAACACAGGGAATCCTAGGTCAGAGCTATGTATGTGGCATTATTTAATTAAGGAGATTACAGCAGTCTCAGGGCGGAACCACGGGCCAAGTAAGTATAACAATAAAATAATTAGACTAGATACCGTAAATACGCAGCTCGGCTTAACTAAGCTAACTAACTAGTTAAGCCTCTATATATATATCTACAGCTGTTGATGTGGTAACAAGCGCCTGAAAATAGACCTCTGAAAATGTTACACGCTTTTACCTTCATGGAATTTTCCAGCCCAATTACACTCACGCTGAAATGTTTGACTTTGATGAAATGTCAAGCATTGTTTGAGTACTGATGTCACTGTGAAAACAAACCGAAACCTATTTATATATTATATAAAAAAAAAACTTAATTTGACAGATCTAAAAGTATTGCTACTTGAGTGTCATGGTACCCTGGTACTCCAGCGACATTTGCAAACGTTTAGATTACAGGATGAAAGCAAGGGAGGAAAGCGGGGCCCAAGTCCGCTCTTGCTAAAGGGTTGGTAAAATTTTTCTTCTTTACTATTTTGGCGCCCTGAAACTGCCGCCCGGGGCAGATGCCCCAGTTTCTACATAAATAGATTTATGTAGAATGTCCTTTATTATTTTTTATTTTTTATTACGAATAAATTTCACAAAATCACAGCTTGAAAAGTGATCATCATCAACTTATTGCGTTCCCACAGGTGAAACACGGGCTTCCTCTCTCCTCTGGACCAAAATTCTCCACGCGAGTCCAGTGCAGGTTGTTGGATAAGTTTTAGTTGGCCAGCCCAAGTATTTTAGACCACCTGAAGGCCTCTGACATAGCTTAACGACTGCTGTCCTAAGGAAAATACCGGGACCGCTCCGAAGCATGCCCGGAAGTTGTTGTCAGTTGTAAATACCACTAGTGGTCACCCATACAAGCAGTGACCTCAAAAATGTTGCTTAACCTACACTGACAAAAAAATTCGGCCTTTGCTTCTGAGTCTTACCTTCCAAGACCGATCCTTTCCTTTTTTACCATAGATTTCCTTCTGAATAACAAATCCTTCCCTTTTGACTCAAAAGGAAGACGGTATTTCGGATGGTCTTTTTTCTCCATGTAGTTGATCAGGGAAAACTAAGCAAACTCCGCTACAAGCATACGTACACGAAATAATAACGAAACTAGGCTATGTCTGAGGCTTTCGGGCCACTGTTGGGCACTAGGCTAGGCACTACGGCCTGTAGATTAAAAGACAATTTGAGTTGAAAAGACTACTTAGAAATATTTTTCGGCTCATCAAATCATTATGGCAATATAATTGGAAACAAACAACTTAATATTTAGATATATCTAGATAAATACTATTACATTAATGTAGATATTATATTTACTCTGTCAATTTTTTGTACCACCTCATTATTTTTGCAATTTCCTTTGCGCGGAGAGTAAATAAATTATTTTTTCATTGCGGTAAGATTACTGGGAAATGTAATTAATATGAATAGCGTGTGAATAACTAATAATTATCCAAGGGTAATGGGTCTAAGATGGTTTGTTTACAGTAATATATCGTACCTAATAGACTTTTACGTAGGTACCTACCTATATGTCGGCCACCATCGCTCTAATAATAAAGTAACTAAAGGGACTTCTTTTAATAATGTATTTTAGTTATTAGTTTAGGTTTATTTGTTTTTATTTCATTGTTATGGTATAATTTTTAGTTTTACAAGTGAATAAATGTTTATCTAATAATTGTTTCAAAAGGTTTTTTCCCACTCAGGCGATGCGGGCTTCGATGGTTGCCCGCGCGTCGCGCGCTAAAGGGCTGCGGGTAACGATCGAAGCCCACAGCTGATTCAACGACAAGTGTTGTAAATAAGCCTCTATAATCGACTATTGGCCGTGATACACGATTATAATCGACTAAAATTATTACTAGTTGAACAGCACTATCGGATAAAAGAAAAACATCTATGGATGTAGAAAAAAAATAGACACTGGCTTCAATTTGCTTTTTTAGGTACAACTTTACAAACTTGTGGAGAATTTCGTATTTAGAATTGTGAAGTGTTTTACAGTATAACTAGTTATTGATATTTATTTTTAGCAACGTGTAACCTATCTAATTCTTATTTTGATAGAATTGTTATTTACTTTGCTATTCGGAAATTTATAAACATTTTACAACAGATGAACGTAATAATTTCATGACGACAAAGTTAACGTGGTAATGTGTATTTAAAAATATCATATTCATTATAACAAATCATACTAGTGTAATGCCCAATCTGTCTACTTTCTGAAACTAGTTTCAGAAATTAAATAAGTTTGCTATAAATTAAGTAAAAACGACAATATCAAAAAACAATATCGCGGTATTTTGCGGTTGGTGAATATGTTCGACCGCGCAGCGCTTTAGAGACGGTAAGGCGTGCGACGGCAGCGCCTGAGTGGATATCTGCGAAAGAATTCTCTCGTGAAGTTGATCTAGAAACAAAGTCAGGCAAAGGTCTTACTCAAGTGGAGTGCTTAAATAACTAATATAAAATCGATCCTTAGAGCAAAGTGTATACAAATGTCCCAAACTGGAGAGCAATAAGAAACAGATGGGTCCTTTGATCTTTAATACAGCCTATAATAATAAAATAAATTACTGTATATAAATTATATATTATGGTCTTGGACATAGAATTTGAAAGGGGTAAGAACATTCAAGTTTGGAGCTTTTGTATTTTGCTAAATTCACGAAATAACTGCATACTCTCATGTAGATAGAACTGTATCATAATTAGTTGCATACTGTAGTTTTTAAGTCAGGTGGTATAGGTGAAATTACAGGTCGTAAGGAGATTAATCTTACGGCCAGTTTCAATAACCGATCTATCCACAATTTGCCCTACTGGAGATAGAAATTTGACGCAAGCTCCATAGAAGTAATGTCGAATTTCTGTCAAACCGTGGATTATTGAAACCGGTCGTTAGTGACGAGCGCAGTGCATTCCCGCGCGGGATTTTGAACTGTTGACGTTCAAAATTCTAGATGGCTCTACATTGTAATAGACAAGCGTGAAGCTCACCATCAAGCGACTGATTTGCTCATCTCATCAATCACTACACAAAAACAACTATTTCACTATTTGTATCTTTGTTGGTTTGTCCTGCTTTTACACAGCAATGAATCGGCGCCATTCTTTAGACAGAAATCGATTACGGGCCGGAAAGTGACATAGGTTACTTTTATCCCGGAAAATGCAGAGTTCATGTGGGATAATCCAAGTGGGTGGCCGCGGTGCACAGCTAGTCTAATGATACAAATATCATTATATCATAACGCATACAAAGTCGCACACTGGGTAATAATTATATTATTTTATTTTACTATTTTTTTTTTTTACTTACCACAACATATTTATAAGTAAGTTTTTAAATGCCCATTTATCACATTCATAGCAATAAGTTTCTTAATAAATAAAAACACTTAACTAAACCTTAAAATGTAAAATAAAACTACCTATCAAACTAAACAAACTACTTAATAGGTAATGCTATTATATAAGAAACCCCGGAAATATACCGCTTTTTTTTGTAACTAATTTAATCGACGAAGATCTGTCCGAGCATCTAATAAACCACTACCAGTTGGCAACGTTCCCAAAATGCTGGCCGCATTGCCGCGTTGAACGGCAATGCTTATTCTTTGCGCAAAATAACGGCCAGCATTTTGGTCACGGGTAGATTTTACTATACAATTTTGACGTGTCTTTTTAAAATATTTGTTAATGACTGAAATAAATACATAACAAGCTGAATTAAATAAATGCGCAAGCAAAGCCATGGATAAAAGATATGCTAGGTATAACTAAATCAATGCTTAAGTAGATATGCATAGAATAAACATGAAAACAGAAATAGACTAAATTATTATAGACTTGCCGTATATAAAGCCTTTTAATACCACATCGTAAACATAGATTTATGATCTAGCGTTCATATAAATAAGTTTTATTGTATGTACCCCACTGTTACAGCCGCGCAGTTTCCCCTTGCTACTTCGCATTTTTCCACGTTAAAAAATACTTAATCTGTATTATTATTATTTTTTACTATTTACAGGGTAGCGTTTGACCACAAGTCACCTGATGTTAAATGACGATGTGGTCGATGGAGCCACGCTACACCTGGACTGGGAACTGGCTCTCAAGTGAGGCGGCCGGAACACACCAATAGTTGCTTGGCGACAGATTCTTAACAAGAGGGTGGTAGCTAGCCAGGCGAGTACTAGAAAATACCCTACCACCAAGCTATGGTTTCATCATGATGTTTTCCTTCACCGAAAGCTCAAGCTCATTGTAGGATTCGAACCCACGTCCTACGGATCGCAAGCCGACGTCACTACCACTGAGCCATCATCGCTATATTATTATGTATTCTCATCATCATCATCATCATCAGCTTTTCATGTTCCCACTGTTGGGACTCTGGCCCTCTCTCAGAGAGAGAGTATGGGCCGTAATCTACCACGCTGGCCCAGTGCGGGTTGGTAGATGTCACATACCCTTGAATGTTGCAGTAAAGAAGGTCTAAAGATAGTTCAAACGATCCTTGATGTCTGGCAACGTCCCCAGAATGCTGGCGGTATTGCCCTTAATATAAGTCTTCTTCTTCTTGCCTTGGTCCCATTTATTTGGGGTCGGCGCATCATGTATTCTTCTTCCACTCTCCCCTATCAGCCGTCATCGCTTCATTCACTTCCCTTTCATTCATATCAACCCTCACACAATCCATCCATCTTTTCTTTGGTCTTCCTCTTCCCTTCCATCCATCAACATTCATATCCATCACTTTTTTTGTAATATGATATTGCCTTAATATAAGTATATTTATTTATTAAGTTACTAGCCTTCAGCTTGATCTAGTAATCTCTGCTTCAAAGGGTTCCATTATACCCTAAAAATAAATTTATAGATCCCTAAATGAGAAGGTTTGCGGGCTATGGTTTTGTAAAATAAAAGGATCTTCTGTAAATTTGGTTTCTTTTATTTCTACTTCGCTTGCTTGCGTGGACGCCATATATCGGTGCAGTTACAAAAGGGAAGAGACAACGTTAATACCACAGATAACACTATAACCAACCACAACATGACATTGACACATCTGGTACTTATGCTTGACGTTGACATATCTGGTACTTATACATGGACAACCATTCATTCATACATTCATAGATTCATTCATTGCTGACTAACACTAAATCTTGAGCTCGACAAATTACGTAAATAGGCGATATTTAAAGATGAAATACGGAGGAGATTGGTTTTTGGAAATGGTACAATATGTTGCTATGGTTATCTTTTGCTATTCTAAATCTTATTCTTAGTAAAATAGGTAACATACTCGTGTAAATCATTAGTATACCAAAGATACATGTTCCAACATAAACTGAAATGCAAAGTCACACAAATTCAAACAAACGGGAGCTCATGTTAGGTTAGTTGTAAAGCTATTGATTCCGAGTGTTAAAAATAACCAGTAATTATTTATTATCCAAAAACATATGATGATTAGTAACGCCAAACGCTTTTTAATAATATTTTAGGCATACGTATATAATTATTAAGTAAATGCGTTATAATTAATTTTGTAAAGTTATTTAAATACGTTTTCAATAGATATGAAGTGTTATAAGTTGTATTAGTTTCTTGAAATAAAGCTAAGGACATGAGGATAAAATAGGGTTAAGATGAGAGGGTTTTTGAAGAGAGGTTTTTTTTTAACCTATTTCTAGTATTAAAGTTCTGGTTATCACTTTTCTGTTGAATGCTATTTTAATTTTTGCGTCTGTACATTCAATTTTCATAAATGTTTTGACTGCCAACTGTCATTATTTTTAAGTTTCTTTAAACATAGTCCTTAGATGAAGCTCTGAAGTGTATCAATACCCTATCTTTTTTCTCTTACCTTCAAAACCTGCAAGTAACAATGTAACTGAAGTTTCAAAGGTACATATTTCATACAGACTGAATCTATATCAAACTCGTTCCCAGATTTCCCACGAGACAAGTTTGTATCGCTTGGAGGATGTGTATTGTGGAAAAAATCAAGTTTTCTGCTCTGTAACCTTACTTTGATAGTTCTATTGAATAACCTTTCCAGAACCTTTACAACTATGCTGTTTCTATAGCTGCTATTCTAGCATAATAATAATAAATAGATAAATAAATATCGAGACAATTGCACATAAATTGACCTAGCGCCAAATTAAGCTCGAAACTTGTGTTATGGGTAAGTACTAGACAACGATATACATACTTATATAGAGAAATAAATACTTATAAAGATAGAAATATCCAAGACTCAGGTACAAATATTCGTGCTCATCACACATATATTCGCCCTTACCGGGATTCGAACCCAGGACCGCTAGCTTCGCAGGCAGGGATACCACCAACCCAAGAAGAATACTACCAAGAATGACGCTCAAGCGGTAATCAGCAAAGATGAGCAGAAGAGAATTTCCGAAAGCTCCGGCTCATGGTAGAATTCGAACCCACGTCCTACGGCTCACAACACGACGTCACTACCACTGAGTCATCATCGCTACAAAAAATACTTGTGTGATTATATAAGACTAGCTGTTCCTCGCGGTTTCACCCGCGTGGGCTACAGGTTATCGCGATAAAAAGTATCCTATGTCCCTTCCCCGGGGCTCAAATTATCTCTATACCAAATTTCATTTAAATCGGTTCAGTAGTTTAGGCGCGATAGCGAATATATTCCGTATACTCCAAAATTATTCCCGCACTTCGGTGTCCCCTCAACGCGTTACCTGCTGTAGGTACCCATTATCCTATTTTAATTCTAAGTAAATTTTTCTTGGACCGCAAGTTTGAACCGCGCAGTTAAAGGTCTTCCTGGTCCGCGACCGCACTTTACCTATTTCATAGATTCTCCCGGTGCCCCCCTCACCTCACCGCGTTTCCCGCTGCGCTGCGGTGCGGCGGTTTTATTTTTCTACTACTACTTACATTTTTAAACTCGTGATATCTTTCGAATGGAATGTCCGAATTGAATGATTCAAAAAGTTATATAAAGGCATTGAAGCAGTTTTGAATAAGAAGTAATTTATTTTGATAAGGATTAATACCAAGATACAAATAAAGAGCCTTTTATAGCGGCGGCATTAAAAATTAAATTTTTAAAATAAAAGATCACTTATTGTGGCATAACTATAATAGTTAGACATATGCTCTCGCGAACTTTTTTGTAGATCTATATGAGACCTACAAACCTGTAATACATTATTTTGTTCTAGTGTCAATAGTTTTTGCAGCGCACGCAATAATAGGTTTTCGGTTTCACACCTTGGGTTGCAAAATAGCAATTTTCTTACGGATCCCTAATTTTTTTGGAAATAAAATATAGCCTATAGCCTCCCTCGATAAATGGACTATCCAACACTGAAAGAATTTTTCAAATCGGACCAGTAGTTCCTGAGATTAGCGCGTTCAAACAAACAAACAAACAAACAAACAAACAAACTCTGCAGCTTTATAATATTAGTATAGATTAACTGAATGTGACTGAAATGTTATTATTTTTTTGTGTTATAAAAATAATAACCATATTTATTATGCCTATTAATTCCTATTAACATTTGTACGACTGTAAAGTTTAATATGGAGGGATTGGAGGGACTTTAATGCGTTAGCAAATAAAATAAAAACAAAAAATACCTACAATAATGGTAGCATCACGTGATCTCATTAAAATGCATACACCTTGTAAACCCTTTGTGTGACTGACTTGCTTCCAATAAGACAGCTCACTGCTCAACTTCATCGTCCTTAGAACTTTGAACTCGTTCCCTCCGGTGGTCTTAAGTTCTAGTTGAGAACCGTTTAATAGCGGTTTTGTGGCGCTGAACTTTCGACAACCCAACTCGCTTCGAAATTAATTTGCATGTTGTATAAATATAGCGATGGTGGCCGAACGGTTAGGCGTGCGACTTACAAGACGCCGACACCGAGTTCGAATCCTCTCGGCCCCGCACCCATGACTCAATAATAATTGTGCGGAATTGCATCGCTCAGAACGGTGAAGGAAAACATCGTGAGGAAACCGGCAAGTCCAAGAACTGCAACATTCAAGGGCATGCGACATCTATCAACCCGCGCTGGGCCAGCGTGGTGGATTGAGGCCCGTTCGGCCACCATCGCTCCGTCCGCTACGTTCCCATGCACTGCTGTAAAACGTTAAAACATAAAATAGTTGGATTTCTTTCAGCCGCTCTGTCTGTATTATCAATTTTCCTTCTCAACAGATTTATTATAATAGAAATCCTGTCGGCAATCAAAAATAAGGCCCGATTCAGACTCGCCACTTTGCCTCCACTAAAAGTCAACAAATAAGTTTGGACTTGTTGTAAGTTTGAGTTTGTGAGTCACTTACACAAACACATACACTACACACACACACATGCGCACACACACATACTTACATGCAAGGTAGAGGAGACTCATGCGTAAAATAGGACTTATAATCAGATATGTTTTTAAAACACTTTTATTAGCTTGACTTGTAACTAACTAACTAACTAACTAACTAACTAACTAACTAACTAACTAACTAACTAACTAACTAACTAACTAACTAACTAACTAACAATGTAATCAAATCTTAGAAGTCAATTTTCACCTACTTCTAATTGTCGTATCGACTTGAAACTTTGTATGTGTATGTAATCTCGGTGACAATGCAATAATTTGGTATCATCGACCTGATCTGATGATGCAGCCGGAAGGTGGGTAGGGCATCTCTGCGCTGGCTACTAGTAAACCCCTCGTGTTTGGGCTCATAAGAATCGTCTTGATGAGTAAAATAGATTGGACTTGGTGACGAGGGTCTGATGATGCAACCGGCAGGTGGGTAGAGGATCTCTGCAGTGGCTACTAGTAAACCCCTCGTGTTTGGGCTCATATGAATCGTCTTGATGAGTCCAATAGATTGAACTTAGTGACGAGGGTCTGATGATGCAACCGGAAGGTGGGTAGAGGATCTCTGCAGTGGCTACTAGTAAACCCCTCGTGTTTGGGCTCATATGATTCGTCTTGATGAGTCCAATAGATTGAACTTGGTGACGAGGGTCTGATGATGCATCCAGAAGGTGGGTAGGGGATCTCTGCAGTGGCTACTAGTAAACCCCTCGAGTTTGGGCTCATATGATTCCTTTTGATGAGTCCGATAGATTGGACTTGGTAACAAAAGACTAAAAAGTAAAAAAATAAAAATATATTGTTTAAAAAACTAAAAAAAACACTTTAAAAACGCACTCAAAAATATAAAATAATTAAATTGACTTGTATTAGTTACGATATAATGGTTAATTCAAAAAGTGTGGAGCGCTTCTTTTACTGGGTAAATAAAAGTACACACAACCAAAAATTGCTCCACACTTTTTGAATTAACCATTATATCGTAACTAATACAAGTCAATTTAATTATTTTATATTTTTGAGTGCGTTTTTAAAGTGTTTTTTTTAGTTTTTTAAACTATATATTTTTATTTTATTATTATTGGTTTTAGGCATTGGGTGCATGCTTTTGTGAAATCTTCAAAGTCACGTATCATCTACTGAATTTTTACGAACAATATTTTAGTTGCTTGTTAGAAAATGTAGCATGTCTGAATCGAGCTTAATTGATCTGCCATTTTGTAATAAGCTAACAAGGGTGCTTGATTAATTAGGCTTGCAAAAGTATGATTAATTAGACTGCTCTTCGACTTCTTTGAATATAATTAAAGAATTTATCAAAAGAGGGAATTAATTACTTGTTGCGGGGTAGATATTTGATTTTTCGTTTGATTTTCACGGTTGTTGAATTAGTAAGCAATTAAGTTAAAAAGTGTTGTTGGGGTTGTCTTAGGAGCTGTTGTTGTTTTGCGAGAATTTTTCATTACAACAAAACCGACTATTGTTTTTCTTATTACTTAATTAGTTATACCTATTTATTAGTTAAAAAACACTCAAGTCTTCTAAACTTACGTCTACGGAAACATTTTCATGTTCAGAGACTTTTAGATACTATGTTTTGGTCAGCAGTGAAGCGTTATTGATATAACTTTATGACTTGATTGATTCTATTTCTTATTCTGTCATATATATTCTTAGTTAAATATCTATTTATAGTATTTACGATTAAAGTTAAACAAAATAAGTAGGTATTACAAACGTAATTAATACCTAGGTATACTTAATGTTAAAAGAATTGTGGATGTGGATCCCCGATCCTCGTAGTTTCTGATACCCTAGATACAGTGAAACCTAGTTAGGGGTCAGAGCTATGTATGTGATTGTGCGGGCACATTATTATTATAATTACAACTAAAAAGGTCGCTTTCTGCAGGTAAAGTGCCAAAAAAACTAGTGACAGTACCTCGTTGAACAACTCCTTATATCACTGAGAAAAAAATTCTGACTTTCCTTCTGAGTCATTACCTACCAAGACCGATTCCTTCCTTATTTTATATTAGTTTTCCTTCTGAATAACAAGTCCTTCCCTTTTGACTCAGAAGGAAAACGGTATTTCGGAAGGTCTTTTTTATCTGTGTATAGCTCCAAGATAAAACATCATAAGATCTCGTTCACAAAATACAGTTTCCAAAGCCCCAATTACCAGACTTTCCCACTGCTACAATAATATATCGTTTTATTGGCAGCTATTTCAGGAAGGCTTATATTGAATTAGGCCAATAAGTACCGTGCGGGGCCACTAATTACGCGATAATGCGACGAGAGTTACGGGAAAGTGTTGGTGGCTGCACAAGACATAGGCGGCAGCGGGGCGATAATATCTCAGGGGTTCGCTTGCTGAATTTTGCAATGAACTTGACTTTTGATACAGGAAAACATCGTGATGAAACTTTAGCTTCCGGTGAGGCATTAACTCTAGTATTTTACACTCTACCTTATGAAGCTGGTAGAAACGACTTGTTGGTTCCGAAACCCCATTTGAAAAACAGTTCCGAATTCTGGCGTAACGTGGTGCTCTTTGACCATATATTATATCAATTGTTGTAAAGTTATGTATGCGTTAGTATGCTCTCAAACTGCCTATAAACATTGTAGTGGCATTGTCAGCCAGCGAGTCTCAGAATCGGGATTTTTCTCACATTTTCGAGAATCACGACTCTAAAATTGCATGCACATTTACATTTTGCGATCTATCAGTGAAAGTTCTACAAGGCTTTTTAGTTTCCATACCTCTGTAACAATATAGGGCTTTATAACTGTTAGTTTGTAAAATAAAATAAAATAAATGAAGTTTGTAGAAAATCGCTTGTAACTTAACACTTAATCTCTTAAGCTCTAGTCCTAAGCCAGGTTAAGACGCTTTCAACCGAGATTATATCTCTCAGTAGTAGTACAGAGGGATCTCACAAGATATTCTCTCTCTATATAATGGCCAGTAACTTGTGTCCATTGCTTGTGACAGTTTGAGTACCTTGTTATAGAATATAGAACAGTACTGATAAGGCTTGCGTAAATTAGGGCAGGCTGCGCCTCAACGAATTCTACATAAATTTCAAACATGATAACTAAATCTATTGATAAATAAAATATATACTAGAACAATGAACATAAAACTAAAAACCGTACTTAAAAATATATTACAATAACTAAAATATATTATTTTATTAAAAGGAGTCCCTTTAGGCAAGGTTCCGAAGATACTAATAGATATACAATTACACAAGTTTCGAGCTTAATTTGGGGCTAGGTCAATTTGTGTGCAATGGTCCCCGACATTTATTTATTTTATACTGGCAGCGTTCTCCATTTGAATAGCTAGACTAATTCTTTGTTTGAGGTAGCTGCCAGCTCTTCGGTCTCCTGTGATGTCGACTAACCTTTTTGACTCTTTCAAATATTAAATGAAGGACTAAAATGCAAGTTGTTTACGAAACCTTGCTTTGGAACCAAATGTCCTAGTTTTGAAAGCTGGCCGGGCCGGGGAAATTTGTATGTTAATGAAATAAAATCAGGAGAGATGCGGTACTATAGACGTGATGATAGCTCATTGAAGTTTACTTGGGACTTGACTTCGCAGGTCGTGGATTCGAAGCCTGAGATGAGCTTGAGCTCTTGGTGGAGGAAAACATTAAGGCATTTTCAAGTGCTCGTCTGGCTAGCTACCATATTTTTACCTAGCTCCAATTGCTGTATTCCGGCAGATTCTCTTGAGGTTCAAGTTCCAGCCCAGGCGTAGCGCCACTTTCGGCCACTTTCTTATCAGTAGACTTCTTGTCAAACTCCCTTTAGAATGTAAAAAAGAAAAAATAAATGATTCGCGAGTGTGGACCGTTTAAATTAGGGTTGATTTGGAAAATTGCTATCTCTCTGCACTGAGAAAAAAATCTGACTTTCCTTCTGAGTCTTTACCTTCCAAGACCGATTCCTTCCTTATTTTACCTTAGTTTTTCTTCTGAATCACAAGTCCTTTCCTTTTGACTCAAAAGGAAAACGGTATTTCGGAAGGTCTTTTTTCTCCGTGTGCTGTTTTCTCGACCGCATTTGCTAAATAAATTTCGATCACTGATAGTAAATCTCTCGATCGCCATTCAGTCAGTTTTGTTTATGTCCATACCATCCGTGACACAAGGAATTTCCTGTGTACCAATATTATTGTTTCATACTTTGAAAAGGGTTGACATTGACACATGCCTAAAGTGAGAGTTGACATTATCTTGAATTTCACACCAAACGGCTACATTTCAGCATTATACGTTAATTTATGATGAGAGCGATGGTGGCCGAACGATTTGGCGTGCGACTTACAAGACGCCGACACCGAGTTCGAATCCTCTCGGCCTCGTACCTATGACTTAATAAGTTATGTGCGGATTTGCTATCGCTCAAAACGGTGAAGGAAAACATCGTGAGGAAACCGGCATGCCCAAGAACTGCAACATTTTCAAGGGCATGTGACATCTACCAACCCGCACTGGGCCAGCGTGGTAGATTATAGCCCATACTCTCTCTCTGAGAGAAGGCCAGAGTCCCAGCAGTGGGAACGTGGAAGGCTGATAATGATGACGTTAATTTATTCAGCATCATACGTTAATTTATTCATATTATTGGTTACTTTTACTTTAACACACAATCAACAAACGCCACCAAACGGTTCCAACGGAAGGCCACCGCTGGTTGACTAACCAGCATTTTGCTGAGTTGGGGCCTATTTGCGACGGTGACATTTTTGTGTACCTTCAATTACTGTTATATTGTTTTTTTTTTCCATGGACGCTGTAGGTAGGTACTACAGATTGCAATCCTTAAAGCTGGGTGTAAAAAGAGTTCTTAAAGGTCGGCAACGCATCGGCAACTCCCCTGGTGTTGCAGATGTCCATAGGCGACGGCGACGAAAACTAACAAACGTAAATGTGAAATAAATAAGCCAAGTTGGTTGTCGGTGAAAGAAAAGAACGATTTTCAGAATATTGTTTGAAAATCTCTCAGAAAACTTTTCTTAGCAACTTGTTTAGGAGCAAGCGAGGTAAGTAATTCAAATTGCTTCGCTTTCCCCAACAAATTGCATCATTTATACTCTCTGAGAGGAACGTAAACTGCGAATTAAGTCGCGAAGCCTAGTAAAAAGCTATCAAATTACGTAAGTTCTGCCGTGAGACTTGCTTCTAAAGTACCTAGTCGATAGCCCATAGGATTAGGAAGCTGAAGTGGAGGGAGCTGGTTATATCTGCCGAAGAACCGATAACCGTTGGGGAAACGTGTTCATGAATCGGCAAGCGTAGTGTAGCATGCCTTTAGGTTATAAATGGAGTGACGATATACGCAATGTGGTTGGCAGCAGTTCGTAAAGAGAAACCGAATGCTGGGCTCAGTGGTGTGTCTTGAGACATATATGTCGAGTAATGAACTAGCTAACTTTTATATTATTAAATAAATCTCAGCTGTTTTAGGGCCGTGAAAGGTACATTTCTGGAAGAAACTTTGCAGAGCAGTTCAAGTACAGTCAGCGACAAAAGTAGCTGATCGTTCTCGATTTTCCAAATGTGTTTTAAATCAGTAATTATTATTATTGCTTTTTTTACATTTTACATGGAATCATTTTGACCACAACATAACACACCTGATTTTAGGTGATGATGAGGTCAAAAATTTGGTGTCTGAGATGATGAGGATAATAGAAAAAAGTGTGATTGTTCAGCGACTTTTGTCGTTGACTGTACTTATACATTTTTTAAATATTTTTTTTGTAAATTTAATTTTGTTCACCTTGATGTGTGGAATACCCTCACTTCGGCCTTATAGGGTCACTAGTTGCGCCCCGCAGTTTCACCCGCGTCTTCCCGTCATCCCGCAGGAACTTTTTGCGGGATAAAAAGTAGCCTGCTAATCCAGGGTATAAGCTATCGTCATTCCAAATTTCATTCAGATCTGTTCAGTACTTTTTGCGTGGAAGAGTAACAAACATCCATCCATCCATCCATCCATACTTACAAACTTTCACGTTTATACTCGTAATATACAATGTTTATAATGGTATACGAGTGTCTTGACACAATATCGAGAGTATTGATCTTGTTATCAATATTGAGTAAGTATCCTTGCCATTCACCGCAGGCTCAAGCTTGGAATGATGCATTAAATAGTCAGAAGGGTGCGGAAAACATACCCTTTCAATATGAATATTTGAAGGTGCTACCTACATTTCTTGAATTTCATATCATTGGCACGGAATAAATTAGTCTTTTGAACTGAGCAAAGAGATGTTTTCAGCACAATGAACAATTAAAATTAATACAAACATTCAGGTTACTAAACCTGATAATCTGTGAAGTGATGACAGCTCAGTGGTAGTGACGTCGGCTTGCGATCCGTAGGACATGGGTTCGAAACCTACAATGAGCTTGAGCTTTCGTTGATGAAAAACATCGTCATGAAACCATAGCTTGGTGGTAGAGTATTTTTCTAGTACTCGTCTGGCTAGCTTCCACCCTCATGTTAAGAATCTGTCGCCAAGCACCTATCGGTATGTTCCGGCAGCCTCACTTGAGAGCCAGTTTCCTGTCCAGGTGTAGCGTGGCGCCATCTTCGATCGCATCATCACTTAACATCAGGTGACTTGTGGTCGAACGCTACCCTGTAAGTAGTAAAAAAAAAAAAAAACGATTTTGAAATTAATAACTTCAGAATCGGATACCAAATTTAATAACAAAAAAAAAGTGATAACTCACGCCTTGTTGGAAAGCTACATTACCCTAATGTTACTTCGGGGAACAGTTAATCCTACCAATATTATAAATGTGAAAGTTTGTGAGTATGTAAGGAAGGATGGGTGGATGTTTGTTACTCTTTCACGCAAAAACTACTGAACGGATATAAATAAAACTTGGAATGGAAATAGCTTATATCCTGTATTAAAACATAGGCTACTTTACATCCCTGAAAAAGGATTCTACGGGATAACGGGAAGACGCAGGTGAAACCGCGGGGCACAGCTAGTCGATGTGTTCCGGCAGCCTCACTTGAGAGCCAGTTCCCAGTCCAGGTGTAGCGTGGCGCCATCTTCGACCACATCGTCACTTAACATCAGGTGACGTGTGGTCAAACGCTACCCTGTAAAAAGTAAAAAAAAAGATCATATTTTCTAACAATAGGATTTTTTAAGCACCATTCTTGTCTGCCACCCATGCTACTTTTTGGTTCTCTAATCTCTTTTGCTTTATCAATATCAGTTGTCCGAAAGGGTCCAGACGGGTGCTCCGTCAATGTTACCCGTTGACCTCCACTTTAGACCCTGTCTTGTAACTCGAATAGACCTTTGTATATACAAGCCTTGTAATTATTTTGTAATGAGAGGTGATGGCGCGTCGGCACTTGACTAGAATTTTAAAGGACGCAAAAGCTCGCCATTTCAAAAAAAAATTTTGACGATTATTTTTGGCTGAATGTGCTCCGCAGTTTAAAAATGCCTATATGTTAATTCAGGGTGTAAGTTATATTCATACCAAATTTCATAAAAATCGGTTCAGTAGTTACGGTGATACGTGGTAACAAGCATTCACACACACACAAACACACACACCGGACAAACTTTCGCATTTATAATATTAAGTAGGATGTAACAAAACGATGAAAAAAATCCCTTAAAAAGTATTCAAAGAGAAATTTTAAATGTTCTTAGTAGTATGTAATTCCACCTCCATACACATATTATTATAAATGCAAATGTAACTCTGTGTGTCTGTTTGTTTTGTTACCTTTTCACGCCTAAGAACCAATCTTCCTTAATACATAGGTAGAATACTTATTATCGCCATAAACTGTAGACCACACGGGTGAAACCGCGAGACACATGCTTGTAACATAATTTATGGACGACATTAACAAAGATGAGAAGAACCTGGAGTCCTGGAGAACTTGTAGAACTGGTTGTAGATATCGTAAGATTTTTCTCAACCCCCTCCCCCAAACTCACGCGAGATTCTTCAACTTCTATTCTTTCAAACGTGTTGGATTAATAAGAAAAAAAATATTTTTCACGCAATTTTACACCGTTTTCTGCGTGAAAAATAATTCCCCTTTAAGTGAGATTTGGATATATTTAACTCGACCCCCCCCCCCCCCAGAACACCTCACGTATAAGTAAACCGAGAACTTAATCTTATCAACAAATGGCCGCTTGCATGTTGACGATGCCGACGCGACGTGTCAAATAAAGCACCAGCAATATAAACTCACCTTACATAATTCTCCCATTCCAGCTGGTAGTCGTCGAAACGTACTGTTGGCTAATCAAATAAAATTAGGATCATTTTTCCTTGCGACGTGGCTCGATCCAATTAAAGAGTCCTGTTGGAGCACTTTATGTAATACAGCTTAAGTTGATAGGAGACAGCGATTTGAAGAGTACAGATATTGATTTACACCTACTTAAAATATGAAACCAGAAAGATTTTCTTATTAAAAGAAGATACAACATAAAAAAATTATTTAAAATAAAATTAGAAATAAATCAAACACCGTACACTAAAAATTTGGTAAGCCTCCAGAAGACGGTAAGGTGCCCAAAATGCTGGCAGCATTGCCTCGTTGAATGCCAATGCTAATTTTGACCAAAATATGAGCCAGCGTTTTGGTCACCCGTCGCGTCAATATGAAATTAGTAGTTACTAATTTGTATTACTAAACTGATATTAGGTATTGTCCCGTTGTTATAACTGTGTTCAAGTTGGGGTACACGAGTTGGAGTAGGCGTATTTTTGAGTGGAAACTTAGCAGACATAGGTAGTCTTTTTTTCAGGTGTGGGAAATGTTGTTATGCATACTGGAGCAATGGAGCGAGTGACCTGCGTCAAGTGGATGGCAGTTTAAAAAAAAACGGTGGCGTACCTTGGGAAAGGCCTATGTACAGGTGTAGACTGATACAGGCTAATGATTTTGATTTAGTCTTTAGTATCTTCTGTCAAGATTTTTCGCTTAGTATAATTTTCAGAGCAATGATCAGTGGTAGTGACATCAACATGCGACCCGAAAGTCGTAGGTTATGAAAATCGAAATTGGTAATTTGGTATGAGAATTGCCAGGTGGTACAAAGTTCACCAGGTCATCTGGTTTAATAGCTTTCGAATAATGAAATTTAGCAATTCTCCTATACCTTGCGCCGCACAACTGTGACATTTTGCTCGTTTCATCTACGGATGAAATTGTCAAAGTTAACAATCAACAAAAATATGTAAATGAGCGACTCGGCTCGGGGCAGAGGGCAAAGATTTGACGTTTTCACAAAACCGTAGCTAGATTTTAAACTTACGGTTTTATATAGAGCTACTAAATACATTCAATTAACCACTCAAACAAATCATTTTTCTTTAAAATCATTTCGAACAATATCTTTTCCTAGTTGTGCCCCGCGGTTTCCCACACGTCTTCCCGTTTTCCAGGATAAAAAGTAGCATATGTGTATCGAGGGTATAACCTAAGTTCAAAATTTCATAACTTCGTCAAAATCAGTTTAGTAGTTACGTTGAAGCGTGGTAACAAACATTCACACACACAAACTTTCGCACTGATAATATTAGTAGGATTAGTAAGAAAACACGGTCTATAGGAGGCATATTATGTTTTTTACTGATGATAGTGATGATAATAAGCTACAACACTCAGGATAGTGATAGCTTTATAACAGTAATTTTTAAAAATTGCAATTAATATCAGTAAATCAGATAATGGCGTTGATTCGGTTTCACATTCTCCTAAACTAAACTAAATTTGACAGGTCTAATACTATTGCTGTCTTTTTCTAACCACTGAAGTAAAAAAAAGAGAGGGCATTACTATAAGACCTGTCAAACTTAGTTTAGTTTTAGAGAATGCAAAACCGAATCAACACCATTACCCGTAACGATGTGGCAAAAAATGCAAATGTTAAGATATAAATATGTATATTTACATATTTCATCCCTTGATTACGTAAGTGTGTAAATGTATTTAGTCTATATTCTATTCTAATTATTATCTTGTACTAATTATAGCGTACAGAAAATAATTATTAACATAATATGTTTTACAAAATTTTGGTTCTAATTTAAACTAACTTACGTAGCCTCGAGGTCTTTTGGGGCTGTAAATAATGAAATATATGACCACTACGAAGGGTTACTCTAAGAATTGTTATGTTGAGTTTATTTAGAAATGGTGTGGAGTTGAACGGAAAGCTATTTGTTAGTAAATAAAACTAAAATATACTCACGAAAGAAAATTAATGTTCATGAATTATTTAATTACCGACTGGTCTTATTAATGAAAATTAAACCCTAACCCCAATTCACGGCCAAAAGCTTTTGTCTCAAAATTGAATGAACAAATATTTTATTCGCGATTTACACCAAACTGGATAAGGGTGCCCGTTCCGTTGAATCTGGAGGCTTAAACGGATAAACAACCGTCAGATAAGATAAGCCTGTAGCCTCTAGCCTCGATAGTCTAAACGGGAAAAAACATTTTGAGAATGCTACTACAGAAACTCGACTGTTTACCAGTAATATATTCAGAGACCTGCTGCGCACCGCGGTTTCACCCGCGCGCTACACTTTATCCCGATAAAAAGTGTCCTCTTTTCTTTTCTAGGGTTTGAGTTATCTCCACACCAAATTTCATCAAAATCCGTTTGGTAGTTTTTTCGAGTCGTTTTTTCAAAAATCCATCCAACCTTTCGCATTTACATTATTATTCCTTTTGTTTATATTCTTATAGGTCCAGTTCGCGCTCGACCACAAGACACCTGATGTTAAGTGACGATGTGGTTGAAGGTGGCAACACACACCACCTGGATTATTGGAAATTGGCTCTCAAGTGGCGTTGCTGGAATAGACAGATAGGCGCTTGGCGACAGATTCTTAACATGGTGGTATAGCGGCCAGGCGAGCATTAGAAAATGCCACCAAGTTCTGGTCACAATTCAAGTAACTAAAATGATGCAATAACCAAATTCTGACCTAGGCCATAATCGGTCAGGTTAGAAAAGAGTGCCGCTATTAAGATTGACTCGTTCATCACCATCATCATCATTATCAGCGGGAAGAAGTCCACTGTTGAATATAGGCCTCCTCCTTTGAGCGCAACCATGAACGGCTATTAGCCATTTGTATCTATCGACTCCCTGTGACTCATTAAACTTAACAAAATTAGCACCGCACTCAATTTTAACAAACAACAAATCCCTGACTAACCAACATTAACTTATACCTCATGCACATCATTCACCAAGGTACATCATTTGGGCGCATTTAGTAACGCCCCAATGTCCCTGGCGTAGATTTATCTACGCTGCTAGCCCGCCAAAGCCTTGTTCATGGGCGATTTGTTTTTGGACATAAGGTACCTACTAGACCCAGTGTCCATTGCCAATACCTATATGTATGTAGGTATCACATTCGTTTCTATGGTTCGCTTACATATGTAGTTCAGTTCATCCAAGCATAGGTTTCGACATTTTTGGGTGGCTATCTATAAGTCATAACACCATAACTTTTCGTTCAACTAGTTTTACAAGTTTTAAGGACTCATGCGTGGTATCCTCTTGTAAAAGGTGTAAACTAGACAACTACTAGGCATTTCTTGCTGATCGGAAGAATTTGGGACACGTACAGATGTCGTGTTAACGTACGTCTTTTTTCCAATGGAATTAGGTGATACAATGCCAACGCACGCTCTCCGAAATGTAACAATATAAAAAAGACGATAAACTGGCAACTTTACGCCGATGCTGAAGCTTGCCGATCGGCAGATGTCTGCAGTCCCCGGACTTATTGAACTGGTCTGAAAATAGCTCGCCAACCTTCTACATAGTTAACCTAACTCGTATGCTATAAATGAAATTGACACTTTTAGCCTAACTCACAGTCTAGCTTCCAATATTTAGAAAATAATCGAGTTTTCTTTTACTTAAAGGGTAGCGTCAGACCACAAGTCACCTGATGTTAAGTGACGATGCGGTCGAAGATGGCGCCACGCTACACCTGGATAAGGAACTGGCTCTCAAGTAACACTGCCGGTTACACCGATAGGTGCTTGGTGACAGATTCTTAACTTGATGGTAGCTTGCCAGGTGAGGAGCACTAGAACCGTACTGCGGTTTCATCACGTTGCTTTCCTTCACCGAAAGCTCAAGCTCATTGTAGGATTTGAACCCACGACCTACGGGCCGCAAGCAGTCGTCACTACCACTGAGCCATCTTCGCTTCTTCGAGATATTCGGAGCGTAGTAGGTCCAAGTTGGGGGAACATGCATCACAGGGAATTCCGTTTTGGCGACAGTCATAATTTATCAGGATTATGTTAGCTGTGAGCATCTTATCTTGAAATTGCAGCCAGTGTGCTTTAAAGACATTATTTTTTATGTGGATTTATATAAATGCTTGTCCACTTTCTGCAGTATGAAAAAATTGATAAGTACCCCCGTAGTAAAAATATCTATCCTTTTAATATTATAGATGTGAAAGTTTTTAAGGATGGATGGATGTTTGTTACTCTTTCACGCAAAAATTACTGAATGGATTTTGATGAAATTTGGTGTGGAGATAGGTCAAACCTTAGAGAAGGACATATACTACTTTTTATTGCGATACAGTGTAGTCCACAGAGGGAAACCGCGAGGCACAGCTAGTCAACCAATATTTTTAAATAATGTAAAAATCAAGAAGCTGATGTTATTTATTATAAAACATTTAAGTGTTTAAAACTTTTAGTAAGTACATAATGACCGTTTCGCCAATTGACAATACAAACAAGGGACAATAGAGGGTCGAGTGGCATTCTCGGACGTTTTCCTTTATCGGGAGAAGTGTATTGACATTTTGTGTGAAATATTTGAGAGCGAGGAAATATTTGAAGTTTGACCTGCATTCAGAAAAGCTACCTAAGATAAAAATATACGACGCGATTTTATTTAGAGTGTTTTTTTGTTTACAGATAGTTAACATTGCCTTCTATTCTACAAGAACTAGTTTTTGCTGGTAAGAAAGAATTCCATACTTATTTAAATACATCTTATAACAAGAAAGAAATCCACCTTTAAATTAAATATTTTAATTAAATGCTATAGTAAATATTTTTCCCTCTCTCTTCTCTCTTTCTTCTTTTTTCTCTTCTTACCTCTATCTGTAATAACTATTTCATGTCAAATCCACTGAAAGCCTTGATGAAATTTGGTTTTGAAATGAAATGAAATAGTTCAGCTCAGGACCTCGAATGACGGCGCCGTTCTAAATCCACCAAATTAGGTCTACACACCGTTCAGATGCAACTAGTGATTATCCGCACACCACTGCTGAAGTCCTAAGACTGCTTGGGGCTGCGATGAGGACGATATTTTTGTATTTTGAATGTATCTTTCACAAGTAGACGTGAATTGAGAGTTCAGTTGAGAGATCGGTTGAGGTTGAAGACTGGTGTGTGAACCAGCGAGAGCCAATACGACTATAAAACTACCCTCACTGAATTGAGAAAACTATATCAAAAAACTAATTTTAATCTACCCACGTAAACTGTCAATATTTGCGTTCGGAAATCAACTAAGGAAAGCTATCAATAATTTTAAATTTTAAATGACTACGAATATTTAAAAATTAAAATTTTTAATTGCGCGGCTTTAACATAAATATAGTGATTTATTTAGCAAATAATTATATACCTAAATATGAAAGTTAACATCATCATCATCTGAGGCGCTACAGCCCGGGTTGAGCCTTGGACTGATCAAGAATATTCCTCCAGACTGATCTATTTTTAGCTTTCAGTTTCCAGCTTGTGACGCCAATCGTCTTTAAATCTTGCTGAATGAAAGTTAACGGCCAAAAGCTAACTAATATTATAATAGAAACTTCTATGTCACACAATAAATAGGTCAAAAGGAAATAAGCCGCCTGTCCCTAAAAAGGTTCGTTAAGGATCATAACACCATCCATCCTGGACAGCCTTCCTGATACCGGAAGCTGTGATGGATCGTGGATAGCTGTCAGGAGAGACGCGGTTATGGGATAAATGATTTATTTAATACTAGCTGTTCCCCGCGGTTTTACCAGCGTGAACTTCAGTTTATCGCGATGAAAAGTATTCTATGTCCTTCCTCAGGGTTTAAACTATCTTCGTCCCAAATTCATTTAAATCGGTTCAGTAGTTTAAGCGTGAACGACAGACAGATAGACAGACAGACAGAGTAACGAGAGATAGGTTGCATAGGTCTGGCATAGGACTTCGCGTGCCATTCAAAATTTCATCCAAATCCGTTGAGTAGTTTTTGTGTGAAAAAGTAACAAACATCCATCCATCCTCACAAACGTTCATAAGTAGGAGTAGGACTATAGCTGTTGTCCGCGGTTTGGTTTACTCAGCAGTAAGATACCATTAATCACAGCATTTTCTGAGCATCTTACGCGTTATTAAGGATGTCTCAGCACTCCTGTCACAGCAAGATGAGACATTTGTTATTTTTTTGACGTAAATATAATTACGTAAAGAATCTGCTGCTTATGAGATTTGTTATTTTCGTAACGGTCATCAAACGATGGAAGCGCTCGTAGCGGAGTTTGCCGTTCTTAACTGATCAAGCAATGCAATTGCAATACTAAGCAATTCAGGTTAAGCAATGTTCACTGCGGTTACTGCTTGGATGCGTGACGTCGGTCCCGGTGTCTTAGGATAGTAGTTAGGATATGATGGAGGCCTTCGGGCGGTCTGTAAATTCCATCACAGACCTTTCCTCAGAGAGAGAGAGAGAGAGAGAGAGTTGACGACTGCGCCAAATCCCAGAGGCATAGTGCTATATAGTACAAAAAAAGAACAGATTTGGGTAAGGTAAAAATTTAAAAAAAAAAAGTATAAATTAGGTTGTTCCGTATTCAGGTGTAGCTTAGCAGCATCTTTAACCACATCGTCACTAGCATCAAGTGACTTGTGATCAAACACTAGCGTTGTTCGCGTTGTTTAGACACTAAATCAAATCACCGCTGCCACCATGAAGTGAAACACACGCTAGTTGGTTGAACACTGGCCTTTATTGCTGTCATACTTAATATACAGTGAGGGTATGCCGACTACCCTCGCTAATATACTACAGGTACCTTATACCTTATAAGTTGTAAAAAGAAAAACCAAAAATACATTCCTGATTCTCTAACTACACCTGTTTCAGAAAAGATGTCTCGTTATTCAAGAGTATATTTTTGTCAAGACAATAGCGAAGATAAAATTGTTTGAAATTACAACACGAAGTCGATTCGATTGAGACATCTAATTCAAATTAAGGTCTCCAGACCCTAATTTGAATTTGACCTTCGTTGCTTCGTGACTTCGCATTCTCAAAAGCTTTGTGTAGTTTATTCGGGTTCTGCTTTCGACAAATTTAACAAAAGTGATATTTGATTTGGGCGATGGCGGCAAAGGTATTAAATCTACTTTAAAGACGATAATGCCGAGCTCGAATTCCATATCAGCCTTACACCTATATAATTTGCCATTGCTCAAAACGGTGAAGAAAAACACGGTGAGGAAACCAGCACAATATTCAAGGATATGTGACATCTGCCAACCAGCAATGGGACCGGGCGGTGGATTATGGCCCATACTTTTTCTCTCTGAAAATGGATCTGAATCCGTCTTCTTCACAGCCCAACATTCCGATCCATACATGGATCGGACGGATGAGAGGAAACTCCATGCAGCGGAGATGAGAATGTTGAGATGGATGTGTTGGAGTGAAGGGAATGGATAAAATAAGGAAATAAGGAATGAGGAATGAGTATATTAGAGGAAGTATGAAAGTAGCACCAGTGACAAATAAGTTGAAAGGGAATCGTTTGGCTTGGTATGGACATGTTATGAGGAGGGATGATAATCATATTACAAAAAAAGTGATGGATATGAATGTTGATGGAAGGGAAGAGGAAGACCAAAGAAAAGATGGATGGATTGTGTGAGGGTTGATATGAATGAAAGGGGAGTGAATGAAACGATGGCTGCTGATAGGGGAGAGTGGAAGAAGAATACATGCTGCGCCGACCCCAAATAAATGGGACCAGGGCAAGAAGAAGAAGAAGACTTTTTCTCTCTGAAAAAAGGTCCGTGTCCCAGCAGTGGGAACATGAAAGGGTGTTGATTATCATATACAGCTACTAACTGCACCCTGCGGCTTTCTCGTTGTTTCGCATGAACTTTCCGAGATAACAAGTATTTTACGTAAGCTATCTCCACTCCAAATTATACTCAGCCTTTCACGTTCCCACTGCTGGGACTCTGGCCTTCTCTCAGAGAGAGAGTATGCGGGCTGTAATCTACCACGCTGGCCCAGTGCGGGTTGGTAGATGTCGCATGCCCTTGAATGTTGCAGTTCTTGGGCATGCCGGTTTCCTCACGATAGTTTCCTTCACCATTTTGAGCGATGGCAAATCCGCACATAACTTATTGAGTCATAGGTGCGGGGCCGAGAGGATTTGAACTCGGTGTCGGCGTCTTGTAAGTCGCACGTTTTTTTTTCTATAGTTTTTTTAATACAGAACTTTAATTTTCATTCCTACGCCACAAGCAGTTGGTATTTACACAAAGGTAACTTTGCTCTCGGTTATGGAACGTGAAAGAAAAATTTCTCCTTGTATATAACTTACTCTAACTTATTACAAAGTTCAAGGCTTGCTACAAACTGCGGTGGGGGTGGTTGAAGTGCCCTCTCGTTTGCACTTTGAGTTGCACAGCTTTTGTTGGAGCGAAAATTGATTTTGAATGTAGAAAAAACAGGTGACAAGCTGTGCTTCGCGGTTTCGCGTGTCAAAAGTCAAAAGTCAATTTTTCTTTATTCAATAGGATACATTGTGATCACTTTAAAACGTCAAACTTAAAAATAGCTACGCCTGGTCCTACCTCCTTACGCCGGCAAAAGAACAGGCAAGAAACGCCCGGCAGGTAATTTTTTTGGCGCGATCACTTTGACAATTTTATTCTTATTACTAATTGATTGAATTGGATCAAGTTCACTAAAATCACAAGTTTTTTTTTGTCATCTAATGGTCCGATATTTTTTAATTAGCTTTACTAATAAGATTTCTCTTGTTTGGTTTTACACATTGGGATATGGGAACATGAATATTAATGAGTTGCGGGATCACAACCAAAGCAGACCAGACCTCACAAGCAGCACCCGTTCACGAGTTGACGCATGTGAACTACAGTAACCTAGATCTATACCTAGACTTTTTAACCTTATAAAGGCAAAACTACAAATATGTAAGAGAACTCCCCTCCATACAACAACCGTGATTTTTTTGCCGTTTTTATTGATAACGGTACGGAACCCTTCGTGCGCGAGTCCGAATCGCACTTGGCCGTTTTTTTTACATAAGACGAATGAAAGTTAAAGAAGGTGAAAATTCTGTCTTCCTCTAAAACAGACATAACAATTTACCGTTCCATTTCACGCAGTAACAATGACTAATGTGTCTTAAACGGCGCTTTTATCCTTCGCGACGTCATGAACGATTTATTTCCGTGCCTGCCTCGTCCGATGGGATTTTTGCTTCGAATAGGGCAGCAGATGAACTAAATGACTTTATCACCAATGGCAAAAGAGGTCACAAAGTATTTTTGTTTTTGGTAATGATACAGCAAATCTTTACAAGTGGGTTTTACAAATATAGAAATTTTATCGCGACAAACTGTAGTCCTGTAATTTTATAGCGATGATGGCTCAGTGGTAGAGACGTCGGCTTGCGATCCGTAGGATGTGGGTTCGAATCATACAATGAGCTTGAGCTTTCGGTAAAGGAAAACATCGTGATGAAACCATAGCTTGGTGGTAGGGTTTGTCTAATTTACTTGAATTGCCATATTTTCCTAACTAGAGTTGGTTTTATTTTTACGCTCGCCCTGGTCGGTAAATGAGTAAAGCTGGGGTCCCACGGTCTGTTTTCCAAAGAAACAGACCACACCAGACCGGACGGCGTACCGTGAATACACTTTGTCTGTAGCCGCCTGACGTGGTGCGAGCTCGCCTGACCGATTCTAAGGCTCATTTTGCAACGAAACAAGCCGCGCCAGACCAAACAACGCACCGTGGGAACACTCCGAAACATTTTCTAATCTGATAAAATTCGTTACAGGCCCAAAGAGGTTTATCTTCTTTTGTGACTATTTTCAGCTAACCGGAGTGCTTTGTAACTTTTGTAAGCCACTTTTTATATTCTTGCCATTCTATTTTATAAAGCCATTTGGGAAATGGACCAAGAATATTTTTATAATACTTGCTTACTTTCATAAGCTACTTTTTAACTCTTGACGCAAAAAGAGGGGTGTTATAAGTTTGACGTCAATGTCTGACTGTCTGTCTGTGTGTGTGTCTGTGGCATCGTGGCTCTTAAACGAATGGACCGATTTCGATGCGTTTTTCATTTGAATGCCAGTTTCCTTGCAGTGGTTCTTAGCTATATTTGATGATAACTATAAATTTAAAATTTTAAAAAACAGCCGACACCTTGAACCGATTTTCATCAAACATAGCTAAAAACACTCGCCCGTAACTCACCTTTCATACAAAAAAAAAACTAAATTGAAATCGCTTCATCCGTTCGCAAGCTACAGTGCCACAGACAGACAGACACGTCAAACTTACCCCTCTTTTTGCGTCGGGGTTAAAAATCAGTCCAATAATTCAAGGGTTTTTGAATTTTAGCTAGTGTCATGTCGCTGACTGTAGGTACTCGTACCGTGGAATTCTGCGAACGTATTCTGTGAAACGTTAAAAGCAATGTTCTATTGACGACACATTGAATAGAATTCGATTATGAGCACGACAGCTAGAATCGAGTGCGTAAAAATAAATGTCAGAGAAACGTGTGTATTCGCGAAATGGCGTATACCTAAAGTGTTTCGCCTATCGCACGAGTCACGACGCTTTCAATAGCTCTAACGTTATTTATTCACTAAAAGAGATACGTAAAAGATATATTAATAGTTTTTATTTCTGTGATATACACTTCCATCGTGTAAATAGGAGAGGAGAGTAAAAAATTAATAAAAAAAATTATGTAAAAAAATTGTGAACAAATTCGTTGACGCATTTGAATAAAAATTTACATACTTATTATTTTTATTAGTTATTTTAAAATTGTGTCTTATTTTCTCTATCTGTTAACCTAAAACTATGTTAATCCCAACCTAAATTGCCAATTCCTTTTTACATTTTGGATCAACTTATTTAAAATAAACACAAAAGTCTTAAAAACGAAGAGTAAAATTTACTTTCTACAAGCACCAAGCACCCCTGCGATGCCTGCAACTGACATGCGAGACGCGTCTCTCGTCTTACCCAATAATAGACTTTAAATTGGCGGAGCACGTTAAAGGCAAGTCGTTAAGGTCATTGGGCCTTGTTTCAGCCTTAAAGTGTCTACAAACGGTACAATTTGGCTCACGATCGCTGGCTGATCGGTACCAACCTGCACGTCAATAGACAAGATGGCTGCACGGGGAAAAAAGACCTTCCGAAATACCGTTTTCCTTGTGAGTCAAGAGGGAAGGAATTGTGATTTAGAAGGAAAACTAAGGTAAAATAAGGAAGGAATGGGTTTTGGAAGGTGAGACTCAGAAGGAAAGTCAGATTATTTTTCTCGGTGTGGTTGTGTAAGTTTGTTAGTGGTTAAGGTTATGTCGTCTCGACTCACAACTTCACAGATTGGTCCTGTAGATTGGCACGTCAAGAGAGCGATTCGATTGATTTGGCGTTTTGATAGATTAATGAAGTTGGGTTGGCGGTTGATCTGATTGACTCTACCGATTCTGAGCCAAATTGCACATGCCAGATAAGCAGATATGATGCTATTTTACACGACATCTTGCTTCTAACAGTTATATTCGTGGGAGTACCTATTGTTTACATATGAAAATTTCTTGTCACGTTGTTTGTCCGCGATGAACTCCTAAACAAATGGTCCAATTTTAATGAAATTTTGCACACTGTGTGCAATTTGGTCCAACTTGATAGATAATCTTATCTATCAGCTTTTGTCTCAATTTATAGTCACACTGTTTTTTTGACCAATAAATAATTATTCATTTCTTTATTATAATGATCTGTGAGTTTCACAGGTTTAAAAGATGGCGTAGTAAGATAGATTATCGGCATAGACATTCCGGCGAAGTCTCAATATGTTTGTCTATCCGCGCGTGTAGCCGGGGTAGGTCGCTAGTAAATGTTTTTCATGAAATACACAATGTATAAGTCTGTAAGCAGCTTTCATATCTTCAGTAAACTTCCACGGCTGCTCTTTAAATTGACTTTCGCTCTTGGAAGCGTCTCAATACTTTTAAATCGAAATTGCTGAGGATAGTCGATTTTAATCGAAGACTTGAAACTTTCAGCCAACACTTTGAAGTAGAAAAGTTCTTTGGATGCGTAAGTTTTAATATCAAGATAAGTTTAAGAACATCTTGATTCTCGGTACCCTGCTCTTAAAATGGAAGATTGTGTATTTGTTCAGTTCAATGAATGGCTCAACAATTTATTATGAATGAAGTCTAAAGTAAAAAATATATAAAAGTAAATTTTTGTACTGAGCTCAAACCAACTGCGTAAAGATGTGATAAACGGTTTAAAATTGACAATACGTTTAAATGTTTTGTTTATTTTTGTACGTTAAAACGCTTATTGTTGATTTAACGGAGAATTTTGAGTCTTATGCTTATAAACATAGATTTTATTTTGAGTTGTTTTTATTTCATTTTATCTATAGTCATTGGAATAAGGTTACTTTTCATCAACATGTCTAGCATTTGTTTGGAAAAAAGCCGTCAAGGTTTAAACGGAGTCTGCTTATTTTCATAAGCCCGCTTATGCGCTTATTTTGAAAAGCGAAACCGCTTTTCGTTTAAACGCCTACCTTTACAACTGGGTATAAATTGCCACCGGCCAGTTTTTCATTATTAATTCAATGATTCGGCAAGTGAAAATGTTTTTGCCTCATACACAATTAACTTGGACGTTTTAACAAGGTTTTATTTTAACTTTCCAATTTTTCTCGCTGTTCGTAGTAAAAAGATGATTTTGGCAAACTTTTGACCAAATGAGGGATTCAACGCTTGCAGATAAATCTCTCTAAATGACAATAAGATATAAAATAAATATAGAACTAACTAACTTTCGCTCGCAGCTCCACCTGTGCACCGCGTAAAGTAGAATTATTGTACTTTTATTTAATTTATTTTTTATTAATTATTGTGCGTTAAAATGTTATCTGTGATTATTATATTTGGGTCCATATAGCTCAATCGCACAAGTTATGAAACAGCTTCAAGTTTTAGGCTGATAACATCTTCAGAACGAAGGAATATCATACCTATGTTTTGTAATGCAAAAGTAAAGTTTTTGTTCCGTCGAACTTCTTAATGCGAAAGACGTTTCGGTTTCAATTTTCCTCGTAATGTTACGAGAATATTCATAAATATAATTTATTCGTGGGGTTTTTAATATATTACTTGCGGCAGAAACAAGTGGTTTCTTGTGTGTGAATTACAGTGAATTATAGTACAGTCAGCGACAAAAGTAGCTGATCATTCTCGATTTTCCAAATCTGTTTTAGATCAGTAATGTTCGGGTTGTCTTTGCAACTGACATGTTAGCTTGACCACAACACAACACACCTGATGTTAAGTGATGATGCGGTTAATGGTTCACTTGAGAGCCAGTTCCCAGTCCAGGTGTAGCGTGGCGCCATCTTCGATCACATCGTCACTTAACATCTGACATCGTGACTTGTGGTCAAACGCTAACCTGTAAATAAAAAAAAAAAAAAAAAATATCGATTCTTCGATTAATCAATCTTATATAACAACCCTACTACCAAGTAGAGAATTGTTAACGAAGGCAATTCAATCATGAGTTCATGTCTCAATCAGAACAAAGTAGGGCAAAAGCCACTTTCCTCCAACAAATCCGAATTATATATTAAGGTGAGTTCTCCTTGATTACTTATCCGAGTACGATTACGAAAGCCTTCGTAGGTCTTCAATAACCGAAATTCAATGAACCGTGCTTTTAGTTAGAAGGTACTTTTTCTTTTATGCTTTGTGTCGTTCGTTAACCAACGAGGTAGAAAGGTTCTCGAGTGGCGATCGTTAAGACGTTCTGTAAGTACAGTCAGCGACAAAAGTAGCTCGATTAAAGTAGTAGGTCATACTCGATTTTCTAAATGTGTTTTAGATCAGTAGTATTTGCGTTTTTTTAACATGTTACATGGTAGCGTTTGACCACAACATAACACCTCGATGTTAAGTGATGGTTCAGTCAAAAGTTAGTGTTTAAGATGATAAAGACAATCGGAAAATTTGTTTTTGTTCAGTAACTTTTGTCGCTGACTGTACCTAGGCTCCTTACAAAGTGGAACAACGACATCGTAGCACCAGTGTAAAGTTTTTATATTATAATAATCGAAGAAAAACCCAAATTTCTTAACATTTCAAACAAAAGATATAGGCTTCTTACCGGGTTGAAACAAAATATGTTTAGATAGTAGGATACAATAATATGTAATCACTTTAAAACGTCAAATTTAAAACTACTTACGACTGTTCCAACCTCCTTACGCCAGCAAAAAAACAGGCAAACAGGTATTATTAGAATTGTGATAATCACTTCTCTTTATCAAATAATATTTTTACGTATTATGTACGAGTACATTAAATTTTCAATGGTGGGTAGGTCACACCCAGCCACACTCGCCGGAATAAAACTAACTCCGATGGCTCAGCGACCCAAAGTGTGTGTGCGTCCGAAACGAGAGAGCGCCACTCTTCTCTATCTTGAGCGATTTCAGCCCATTTCTGAGTCTGGGGCTCGCGCAGGTCCGCATCCACCGCGTCCTTCCAGCGGTATCTAGGGCGTCCGACCGGCCTACGGCCATTCGGTCGTCCCAAATAAGAACGCTTTGCCGTCCGATTATCTCCCATGCGCACTACGTGGCCAAGCCAACAACGCAGGGATGAAAGCTTGAAACAAAATCTCTTTCATTACATTATACCTCATAATATAAGGTAAGAAGTACATATATCACCAGTCCTAAACAAAACATACACACTCGGTTATTCCGCACGGTACACCAGCCATGACAAAGTGGTTCCGTAACAAATTGCGAGGAAGATGGCGTTACAGGTGAGTTATGTTGCGCAGTCTGAAATGTGGCAACCCTGTTGAGTTCATTAGGGATTTACTTAAGCGCGGAATAATATTTTACTACCTTCTGGAAGCTTTTAAGTCTGGTTTTTATTCCAGGCCCCCTGAGCTATCATCGCTTTTAAAAAGATCATAACTCTGTGGTGGCCACACTAACGGGAAATTCCGTTCAATAAAGCGATGATTGACATTTGACATAAGTGTGGCCACGACATTGGACAACGGCATTCACATTGGCGTTTGACGTTAGCCGATAATTCAAGTGCATTCACGTCGACCGTTCAAGTGTAGCCACTCACATAGCGTTAATAATTAACGCAATATTTATCGCGAAGAAAGGCATTGACATTCCCCTTGAGGTTGACTTTAGTGTGGCCCGGGCATTAGAAAACGAATTCAAAGCGTTTCGTTTGTTCTAACGTTGACATGGATGTCACTACCTTCCCTTTCCTGGTTGGCAAGTTAGATCTGTCTCTCTTACATTTTCAAGACATCCAATTTCCTTACCACTTCATCGTTTGAAACTTTTGTACAGGTACAGTAAACGACAAAAGTTGCTAAACAATCCCAATTCTCCAATTTTGCAAAGCATATTGAACACGAAACATCGCTCATGTGACATGCTATTTGAAAATTAGGATTGCTCAGCTAGGTTTGTTGCTGACTGTACCAGGAATGAGGCCTTTATAGCTTGCATAAAGTAATCATTACCCTGTGTAATGGAACTTTGACCATATGCCATAGAACATAAATCTCAGTTTAGAGAAACAGGAGGTTGAAGCTATTATGTGGAAACGAGTTTATATGACGGCTCATTTCTAGGCTATTTTTAAAGGTGTGGTCGGAAGGGTAATGGAGTATATTGCATGGGAGCGCCTGGTATAGGGTTACCATTAAAAAATGCAAAGTCCTGACAAATAACTAGAAATTAAGAATAAAATCCGGACAAGTCTCTCTCTCCCGGTTTTTTTTTTGTCTTAAAGTAAAATAATAAATCCCACGCTCTGGTCACTCTGAGTAATCAGTTTTACTGGTATGTTAACACTTATTTTAATACCCATTCGTCATATTTTAACATGTTGGTACTTTTTTTGCGTAATCTTTAAAATAACATAGTTTTTAAGAAATTATTTCATGTTAGTCAATAGTCATAAATCCGGACATGTCCGAAAATAACCGGAGGGATGGTGACCCTAGCCAGGTGTTTGATTAAAGTGCCCATAAAGCCTTTTAGGGAGATCGTATGGTGAATATACAATACTTCATTAATTTTGGGATCGAATGTTGCCGCATCAAGACCAAAACTCAACTTTTTGGTTTCAAAAAACCGGTCAAGTGCAAGTCGGACTCGCACACGAAGGGTTCCATACCATTATCTATAAAAACGGCAAAAAAGCGTCTACATGTTGCCGTTCTCAATATGGAGAAAAAACGAGCAAAAAGAATCACGTTTTTTTGTAGATATGGGGGAGTCCCCTTAATTATTTATTTTATTCTGTTTTTTTTTGTATTTGTTGTTATAGTGGCAACAGAACTACATAAATTTATGAATATCTTAACTGTCTAACTATCACGGTTCATGAGATACAGCCTGGTGACAGACGGACAGATGGACGGACAGCGGAGTCTTAGTAGTAGTTAGATGGTAGTTAGTACCGTTTTACCCTTTGGGTATGGAACTAAAAATGATCATTAAAAACCACAACAAAAGCTTCTAAGAAACAAAATTTATTTTAATTACAAAAGTTTAATTTTCATAATAATCGACATCGAAATAACAATCTATTTGTAAATGTTGTAATTTTATCACTAAGTGTCTAATCTTATCGCAGTTTCTAATAAATATTTACATAACGCCTCTGACTGAAATAAACCTACATAAATTAATTATATTTACAGCTTTGTACAGGGCAATAAATATTATTTTTGTTAATATATACTATGTAAGTAGGTATATTAATAACAATAACGCGGATACCTATATTTAACTTATTTACTAACATAATCAATCATAATTATTTTGAGAATTACGAGTCTAAACTATTTCTGTGTGATTTACAATTTATTTATCTATTTATTTATTAGCTCACCAACACAGTGTACACTCATACATTCGCAGATTTATAACAATTCATATAAGCTTAAAACCAAATGTCACAGCATTGACAGGTGAGGACAGCATGCATTCCAATAATAATGAAAATTAAGTTTTCATTTGAGCGAGTAACAAAGAATGTGTGTTGTTAAAATGGTTAAAACTCAAAACTCAAAACTCAAAAATATGTTTATTCAATAGGATACATTGTGATCACTTTAAAACGTCAACTTAAAACTAGCTACGCCTGTTCCAACCTCCTTACGCCGGCAAAAGAACAGGCAAGAAACGCCCGGCAGGTAATTTTTTTGGCGCGATCACATTGACAATTTTATTCTTATTACTAATTGATTGAATTGGAGCAAGTTCACTAAAATCCCAAGCTTTTTTTTGTCATCTAATAGTCCGATATTTTTTATTTAGCTTTACTAATAAGAAGATTTCTCTTGTTTGGTTGTACACATTGGGATATGGGAACATGAA
The DNA here is from genome assembly GCA_931315375.2 of Opisthograptis luteolata. Lineage (NCBI taxonomy): Eukaryota > Metazoa > Arthropoda > Insecta > Lepidoptera > Geometridae > Opisthograptis > Opisthograptis luteolata. The sequence goes on from OV928043.1 coordinate 1,783,559, forward strand.
TATTAACGAGTTGCGGGATCACAACCAAAGCAGACCAGACCCCACAAGCAGCACCCGTTCACGAGTTGACGCATGTGCCAGCCATCGCTCTCCTCGACCATATGAGAGGGAAGAGGTTAATACAGCGGATATAAAAATTACAACAAAAAAAAAATAATTTTAAAGCTGACTTAGTAGAAATTAGATTGAATTTAGATTATAAATATATTATACATACTATGAATTACAAAAAATTAAAAAAGTTATATAAAATGTTATTTTAAAACAAAACATTTCTAGAAACATCAGGTAATCAGAGTCTTCTTAAAACGATGTATTTTGTCGACAAATGTGTCGACTTCTTTAGTTTTAGAGATGGCAATTAATTAATTTACTTCTAATTTTAACTAATTTTTCAAGTTGAAGTGGCAATGGGCAGGCCACATCGCTCGAGGAACCGATAACCGATGGGGAAGAAAGGTTCTCGAGTGGCGACCACGAACCGGAAGACGTTCTGTAGGTAGGCCCCCCACTAGGTGGACCGACGACATTGTAAAAGTCGCAGGGAGCCGAGGGAGGCAAATGGCTAATAGCCGTTTATGTTGGCGTTCAAAGGGGGAGGCCTATGTTCAGCAGTGGACTTCTTCTGGCTGATGATGGTGATGATGATGATGATGATGATGAATTTACTTCTAATTTTAACTAGGTGAACCGTAAACATTGTAAGAGTCCCGGGGAGCCGATGGATGTAAATGGCTAAATGTCGTTTACTGTGGCGATCAAGTGGAGGCATAATTATGTTCAGCAGGACGTCTGATGATGATGACGCGTGCTCGTGAAATACAGCAACTTGTATAGTAGAACATAGCTCAAAATTGAATTGATGTCTTATAAACCTAACCTTAGGATTTGCGCGAGCTCCAGGTGGAGGACTGGCAGGAGGTGGCGCAGGACAGACCGAAGTGGCGTCTTTTGTTATCGGAGGCCAAGACTCACTTTGGGTCGTTGCGCCATCTCAGTTAGTTAGTTAGTTAGTTATAAACCTAACCAAAGAGAAACCACTAAAAAGAATTATATTAATTGGTACATTATCACGTACTATACCTACTCTAATGCTCATTAAATTATCTATAGTATTTTTAAGTGTTTTAAACTAAACAGCGTTTGCAAAAATCGAGTCCAAGACAATCACGACTCCAAATATTATATTTACTTAATTTTCTACCTTCAGGTTTACCCGTTTCGAATTGTTTTTAGTATTTAACGTAAAGTGCACCTACGTTTAGTATTTTACGCCCAAAATAACATTGTGTTAATGTATTGAGTAAAAACATACAGTACAAAATTACCATGATACGATCACATTTCAACATAATTAAATTAACAAGAACTGTATAATTCCGTGTGTCCTGTTGAAAACAAACAACAAATAAATTGATACTTAGTCAGCAATAAAAGTAACACGCCCAAAGAGTATCAAATCAGCCAACAAATATTAAATCAGCCAAATTTTTTCTATTCACTATACCATCAAAAAAGAGGTTTCACAAACAAATGTTTACCTACAAGCTTTACCAAACAAAGCCAATCCTTTATTCAAAACAACCCAAATAATAAAAACAAACACGTGCGTGCCTAAAACACCAATTCATTACCATTTCACTCGAAAAATAACACCTGAGATCCAGAGGCACCTTTAGATGAGAAGGGAAATTCGCTAAACAATGAGTTCTAATAAAGTAAACACAGAAATGACAGTCTATATAAGCCAGGCGACGCGCCCGCCTTTCTCTCTGGCTACGTCGCCGTCTTCGGGTGCTGATATGTTGTCGGGCGTAGCGGGCGCGCAAGCGAGAGCGTGCGCTTCGCTGACTCTACGGCGAGTGAGCGAGCGCGCGGGCTCGCGTCATGTGATGCAATCGATGCGGGCACAGACTGCAGCGCTCAGGAGAGTGGCGGCGGCAAGAGCGGCTTGCACGCAAGCGATCACAACTAGGTCACGTGACGACGGTCTTGAATCTTCTTCTGTTGGCCCGTCACTAGGTCGTAAAAGAAAATATTTTTGTTACAAGATACACGAAGATGCTACTGATATAACGTTTTCGAGGTCCTATTTTATGGTTGGCATTTGCCATCTGTGTATTACTGATGTTCTAATTATATGACAGTTGGTTTGTTACTTGCCATTAAAGCAAAAATAAATTTTATTCTGTTTCAAAGATCACATTCCGCTTCAATTCACACTTATATTATGACTTTCACGTGCATAAAGCTATCAATAATTGACTCAGTTTAAAGCCTTCATTCTACTTCTTGGAGTTATCGTTTCTGATAAGCATCAATAAATAAGTATGCTTTGCTTCCACGATGTCTGATCATAGTTACTTTAATAGTAAATGAAAACATATAACTTTAAAAAAATATGTTTCCATCACTTTTCATTGCTTATAAAACAGCGTTATAACTGACACTTACCCATGCTCAAGCCCCGGCGGATCCAGTATTGTCCTACAGCATTGCACAACCAGCGCGACGAGTAAACACGCTGCAGCCGCCCACAGCACGCTTGCAATGCCCGCTCCCGCTCCCGCTACGCTCGTCACCGCAGCCCAGCCTCGCGACGTATGGATCGAGACGGCTTTACGAAAACGAGATAAAGTTTATTATATTTCAGAACCTGATAAAAGTTGTCGGTTTTGCGTGACAAGGAAACTGCGTGTGAAAGGTGTGACGTGTATTGCATAATGTTTGTTTATTGTTGGTACAACATGTTGATATTGAAACGACTTAGGCAAACGTATGCTTGATTAGACTAAGCTAGTTGTTAACAGATTTTCCGTTATTTGTGTTGAACAGCTGAACGTTGTAAATAGCATCCTGAGCAGATGCAATTAGTGTTTGCGGTGATGTGTTTGGTATTTTTCAAGTATGCGTTTTTTTGTTGGTTGTATTCAATCTGATGTAATTAATTTCCAATAGGGATGTGAACCATTTTTCAGAATTGCTTTTATTTTGAAGATTGACTTTTATTATGAATATTAATTATGAATTTTTCCGCCAAATCACTAACAACTGTCACGTGACTGACATGACGTCACTGACCGAAAAACACGATGGTCGCGATTCGTAACCATACCACCGCGCCGACCCCCGACGCCGACCCGCGGCTACCGACGCGCGGGCAACCATCGAAGCACAAATCGCCTAAGTGGTTAGTGACGTAAGAAGCTCTTTTTGGTGTTTGCAGTCACGTGACAAAAGATTATAAATATAGCATTTAAAATCATTTTTATTCAAATTATTAAGTTATATTTAAATACAAAAATATGTTTTTCGATATCTTAATAATACAAACTAACATAAGAGTAAGATTAAACATTATTTTGTAATTAGTGTTAACATCCCTATTAATGTTGTTTGACTGCAAGTGACCTGATGCTAAGCGATGATGTGGTGGAAGATGATGGCACGCTGCGCTTAGATTAAAAACTACGGCTTTGATTTTACGATTGGCCGCCTGACCAACGTCAACCCTTTAGGAACTCTCGTTGGTACTTGATACGAGGCATATAATCATCACAGAATAGATATAGTACATAGCACTTATCATTATCAGCCTTTCACGTTCCCATTGCTGGGACTCTGGCCTTCTCTCAGAGAGAGAGTATGGGCTGTAATCTACCACGCTGGCCCAGTGCGGGTTGGTAGATGTCGCACTATCCTTGAATGTCAATGAAAACCATGGGGCAGAGCTAGAATTTTTCAGTAGACCGAAATTAAACCACATACGAGTATACTGCAAAAAAAATGCTTGTAGTCGTATATGATGTTATTTTGTACAGTGCGGTCTGAAAAGCTATTAAAATTAATCATTATTGAATAAATTCAATCGTAATAAATGTGCGGTGCAAAATATCCAAAATTGAGCAATATGTACGTACAATTTTATTAATTATTTGCTTCGCTGAGTTCAAGGGCGGATCTAGAACTTATTTCTAGGGCACAAGAGCCAGTTAAAAAAGGGTCATTCCTTGTTAATAAGAATGGCTATTAAAATACTTCGGCACTTCACGCTAGTCGCATTACCAGAAACGGACAAGACGTTTCATTGTGTGATATTTTTCGGTTTGTAATTCAGGGTAGTAAGTTGCATATTTTATATGTATGCCAAAAGAAACCAATGTTATCATAGCGGTACAGAAGCATTTTTCTTTACTTTTTACAGGGTAGAGAGCGTTTTTTGACCACAAGTCATCTGATGCTAAGTGACAAAGTGGACGAAAGTACCTACACTACAAATGGATTGGGGACTGGCTTCGAGGGGGCTGCCGGAACACAAAATCTCCTTCTTCTATTTGAAGCATCAGAGGTTTGCCCCGATGCTCCTATCCTAGATCCGCCCATGGCTGAGTTCAGCAATTTTTGCGAAGTAATTAATAGGCTTAACAGTTATACCAGCGTGTAACGTAATATTAAAATGGTTTGCAATTTATCGCAATGTTGTTGTTGTAAATATTGTTGCAATTTACGGTAACTGCGAACCCGACTTCTTAACCCCCGGTGAAAATAAGGGGCGTGTGTTTATTTGTCTGTAGCATTGTAGCTTCCTATACGGATGAACCAATTATGATATAAGATATAGTTTTTTTATTTGAAATGTGACTTGATCAAGAGTTTTCCTAAGGCATTTACTAGTGCTCGCCTAAATTAAGAAATCGTCGGTAAGCACCTATTGGGATGCGTCGGAACTTAAGAGCCAGTTCCCAGTCCAAGCGTAGCTTGGCACCTCCTTCAATCACATTGCCGTTGATAAAAAGCTACCCTGTAAAATGATAAAAAAAACGGATCCCACTAATATTATAAACTTGAAAGTTTGTAAGTATGGATGGATGGATGGATGGATGTTTGTTACTCTTTCAGTTAAAAACTACTAAACGGATCTGAATGAAATTTGGAATGGTGATACCTTATACCCTGGATTAACAAATAGGCAACTTTTTATACCGAAAAAGGTTCCTGCGGGAAGACAGAAAGACGCGGGTGAAACCGCGGGGTGCAGCTAGTGTAAATATACATTATAAAACTATCCGATACGACAAAAGATCAGTTTATATTAAATCCAGTTCCGTTAATATTTCATCCAAAGAATTTCACATTACTCGTTATTAAAGGCCATATTTCTTACGACCTACAAAATCATGAAATATAGCTTTTCTTTCAACCTAAAAAACGGGTTATTTTTATCCGCAAGGGATCGTATGAGTTATCAATATGTTTTCGTAATAATATGTTCATAGCTTGTAAACTGCTGAAGGCGAGGTATTTATTCGACACAATAAGGTTTCTGAGGTAAAGGGAAAAAGGGGAAAAGATAAAGCCAAATATTATGTACGCAAAATGTTCATAATATTGCCGAAGCAACAAGTAAAGCTACGTACGATATTTTTAAATATTGAATAGTGTGCAGTAACCCACAGGTACAGGTACAGGTTTTGATTGTTTACAAAAATTATAAAAGTTGTCGTCGCCTTCCAAAATTTTTATTTTTAGCGCGCTTTACCAAAACTTGGATGGTCTTAAATCGATAATACGGGTTTAATCATTTTATTCGTATTCTAACAAAGTTTTCGAGTTACTTTTTGAATTTAGGCATTACGAGTAACAACTTTAACAAGTTGGCGGTAGTAAACTTTGACGTTTACGAAAACTTTTAAAGTTTTCAAAACTTGTACAAATGGCAATTGGCGATAATTAAACTGTCAACAGGAAAAAATCAGTTCATTTTCAAACCTTGTGTCTTTCTGCGTGATAATAAGTCATATTGGTAATTATGTTGATGGATGGAAGGGAAGAGGAAGACCAAAAAAAAGATGGATGGATTGTGTAAGGGTTGGAATGAAAGGGGAGTGAATGATGCGATGACCACTGATAGGGGAGAGTGGAAGAAGAATACATGCTGCGCCGACCACAAATAGATGGGACCAGGGCATGAAGAAGAAGGTAATTTAACCACAAAAGGGTCTATCCATTTTGGCTGGCTTGTAGGTAGGTGACATCATCTCTTCATCATCATCATCATCATTCATATTTGATACATTGAATACCGGCTACAGACAAACCGTGTAAAGCCATAAATAAGAAAATGAGGTACCTGCAGCTAAAACGGTGATGCCCCCGGCTGGAATGCCGAGCCCCATGTTAAACTTCTGCCGCTCTTCTATGAACGCCACACTCCCCATCACCATCGCTGAAATGCCGCATACTATCTGCAACAATAATATACGAGTATTAATAAAACTAGTAAAAAACTGATGGATGGGAAAAGAAAAGCTGTTTTTACTTCTTACGCTGGATTCCCACGGTTTGTTTCCCAACGGATCTGACCACACCAGATCGGATGGTGCATGCACGGTACCCCTATCTGTGGAAGACTGATGTGGTGCGTGCTTGCCTGACTGATCCTAAAGTTCATTTTCCAACAAATCCCCGCACCAGAGATGGTAGTGTTTAGCCAAAAGTAACGTTACGATAAATGACAATGTGGTCAAAGGTGCAATGCTACACCTTCATTGGAAACTGGGTCTTAAGTGAAGCTGCTGGAACACACCGATAGGTGCTTGGCGACAGATTCTTAACTTGGAAGTGAGCTACCCATGCAAACACTTTAAAACGCCTTACCACCAAGCAAAGTGTCACAGTGTAACGGCGGTGTTATAGCTCAAAGCGAGCTAGAAGCTTCCAAATTGACTCTACCAGGAGAAGAAGAATTAGACCAATATAAGAACGATTTAATATTCCCTCCATAACAATCGAGAACTACCTAAGTTATTTCAAGCAATAAATGCCATTCGCTCCAATCTGTAAGCTAATTGTTTGGTATAATAGCAAACACCAAACTAACTTGTTCATAGTTACTGTTACTTGGTTAAACATGAAATTGCAGCGCCGCCGAGTTTGAATTTCTGTTAAGACCTTACAGGCTTTTTCTGTTAAGATCCTAATGTAACTAAAATATTTGTCTCCTTGAGGCACAGGTTGTCTCACAGTAGCCTGACCTAGGAGGCGACTGAGGGGTACCTGATACTGATCTGCGAATAACGAAAATGTAGAACATCAATTGCTAAAAGTAATCAAGGCCCGCTGGGCCTGTATTTAAATAAATGTCTGCTTTATTAGCTTACTCTGGTTAAACGGTTTGATTATAGTTTAGGTATAAACGAAATGTAGGCATCCCGTGCGTATATAATAAATTCCGTGACATTAAACATGTTGGTAGTAAGTAGTAAAGGTAGGTATTAAACCAATTTAGTAAAAAAAGTTTCAACGTTTTCACAATTTTCTTCTCTAGCAGTTTATTTCATTTTCACGCTGAAATTTAATTAAATAGCAATGAAAATGTCAGATTTAATCAAACGACGACAAAGGTTCTGAGAACAATGGTTTTTTTTATCCAGTTTTCTTTCCGTGAACAAAGACCTCAAAACGAAACCAGTTCTGGGCTCCATGCACAGTTACAAATCTTCGATCCACAGTTACAAATCTTCGATTCCATAAGTATCCCAGATTAAGCTGAATATTGGGGCTGATCATAACCATTTTTCTCATTATTATTCCAGTAAAAAGTGTTAAAAAAATATTGTAACCTGCACGATACATTTAAAAGAACAATTGCAAAAAAAATGTGCAATTATATATCTCTAGATCTCTAAATAACAAAGACTCTAGGTTATTTTTTTGAAAATCTGCCATGTTTATTTCTAGCATTTTTTTTATTCTTCCTTTTTTTCAGATCATTAGAGAGAGAAAGACCATTTTTGGGAAAACTGCACACAATAACAAGAGAAAGAGACGCACAAAAAACAGTAAAGTTATACAAATGTGATGGTGCGGACACTGCTGCTGTGGACAGTACCTCCCAAAAAGGACTTGGCTCAGCATATGCTATGAACGAATCCACAGCGCTGATTTTCAGCCAAGACCCTATTGCGTGATGAGGTATGAGGTATATACTCTCTCTGTCCCCTAAGGCGTGAGGCTACCGTCACCAAGGCCTCCCACTAAAGTCCTAAATCAAGGAAGCATCAACTGAAAGATAATCGGATTCTGCGACAAAAGGAGGATTATAGTGTGAAAGCTAGCGATCTTTTTGGCGAAAGCCAATTTTACGACGTCAACACAACTGTGACCGCGAGAAATAGAAGAGATTTTTTTATTTTATAGCGCCATAACTTGAACGTTGACCCGGTTATCGTGTAGTTTGTAGCAACGTTAACACTATCCTCATCCCATCATCTCATCATCATCATCATCATTAATACTCGATTCTACTCGCTGAGTTTGAAATATTTAATACTTGACACTGGCAAATACACCAATCGAGTGACGCCAATACAAAAAAAAAAGACTGTGACGCTATCCACCAGACGTGGCATACGGAAACTTTTTAAAAATGCTGTGACACTGTCCACCACGGGAATAATTAAAAAGGTTGTGCTACTGTTCCTCACTGGAAAACAAAGGGAATATTTTTAAATTTTTTTCATTCTGGGGAACAAGTTGGTGAGGACATCGGAAATATACCTTGTTTTTCACTCCCCTCTCCAACTTCCACTGTAAGCTTTTGTAGAAGTGAGTAAATCACCTTTTGACAGTTGGTTAGCGGCAAATAGCATGACGATAGACAAACATTTTGTCACTTGCGCTTTACTCTTATGCAGAATAAACCAACTTTGCCAGTATGGCCTCCAATTCCTTTGCGTTTTCATTGAATAAATCCGATAAAAAGACCCATATGTCGTCCACGCCATCTATCCACGGTTTCAGAACTACGTTTCTACAGCAGTGAGAAAACTCATTCCCATTCTATTAAATACTATCGGATATCGGGGACAATTGCACACAAATTGACCTAGCCCCAAATTAAGCTTGAAACTTGTGTTATGGGTACTAGACAACGATATACATACTTAAATAGAGAAATAAATACTTATACAGATATATATATCCAAGACTCAGGTACAAATATATTGGGATTTGAACCCAGGACCGCTAGCTTCGCAGGCAGGGACACTACCAACTCGACCACCGCGTCGTGAAAAAACAAATTCTTCAAACTCGTTACCCTTTCATTATTCTGTGTGTTTTGCGCTTTACACTTTGCTAAATTAAAATATCTATATGTATCTTTCTCTCGAAACATTTCAAAGAGTTATTTCTGTCTTAAATAATAGATGGAACAAAAGATTGGGCCTAAAATTATACTCCTTTTAATTAATACCCGTTACCTTTAACAACGGAATTAACTTCATGTATTTATGAGACAGTGACGTAGCTCGGAACAAAAAGGTACGTTGTCCTAATTAAAATCACACAATATGTAAGTCACGAAAACCAAAAGCACAATATCTGTACTAATTGTTGTCAATAGAATAAAATTAAATTACTATCTAAAAATGCAAAAAACTAGCAGTTTAATCTATCATACTAAAGTCTCTACATCCTAAATTTTTCAACTTGAAACTCCTCTAATGCGTTTAGGCCCGAAACAAATTCATGCTTCCTAAAACGTTTTTTATAGTAATAAGAAAAAAAATATGATTATGATCGCGCCCAAAAAATTACCTGATTATATGCCTGTGCATGTGCAGTGGTAGGAAAATGTTTAGCTAGTTATAAATTTAACGTTTTAAGAAGAACACATGTTCTATTTAAAAAAAAAACATATTTTTTGACTATGACTTTGAAAAACTACCATTTGGTACTGTGACGTCTCATACTAACTACAAGGTGGGTCAAAAGAAGTCATCTGATGTTGCTTGGCTCTTTTTTTTTCTAAATGGAAAACTTTGATTCTGGCTGATCTAATCTTCTCGACTTGACCAATAAAATTCCAAAGGTTCATATATAAGCAAAATCAAAAAACAGAAACGAAGTTTTTCATTTCGAAAAAAAAAGAGCCAAACAACATCGGATGACTTCTTTTGGCTCGCCTTGTATAACTCTTTGTTTTCGAAGCTTTGCTACTGAGTTGTATGTATAGGTATTATAAGAGCTTTATTTTGCCAACCTTCATGAACAATAATCCTATGAATATTCAAGCACATCCAATTTGATAACAATTCAATTTGCTTGAAAATGTGAACGAATTTTATATAACGACATAAAGTATATTGAAAAGAGGGAAATTTTATGTAAATTTATACATTTTATCATTTTACCTAGTTTATAACCTAAAAATTTATAACGAAGATGGCTCAGTGGTAGTGACGTTGGCTTGCGATCCGTAGGACGTGGGTTCGAATCCTACAATGAGCTTGAGCTTTCGGTGAAGGAAAAAACATCGTGATGAAACCATAGCTTGGTGGTAGGGTATTTTCTAGTACTCGCCCGGCTAGCTACCACCCTCTTGTTAAGAATCTGTCGCCAAGCACCTATCGGCGTGTTCCGGCAGCCTCACTTGAGAGCCAGTTCCTAGCCCAGGTGAAGCGTGTCCACCACCTTCGACCACATCGTCACTTAATATCTGGTGACTTGTGGTTAAACGCTACCCTGTAAGTAAAAAAAAAACTACACGGAGAAAAAAGACCTTCCGAAATACCGTTTTCCTTCTGAAGTCAAAAGGGAAGGAATTGTTATTCAGAAGGAAATCTAAGGTAAAACAGGGAAGGAATCGGTCTTGGAAGGTAAGACTCAGAAGAAAAGTCTGAATTTTTTTCAGTGCAGGTGACTTGATTTCAAACGCTACACTGTAAAAGCTGTATAGTGTTTACATTTATAAACAGCTTAACTAATGAATGCATACGCTAAATAGGGACGGCGGTAACGTGATCATTTAGTTACCCCGCACAGTTCGGAGCCACCAGGGCCGGCGCTAGTTGACCAGCACCCCTGGCTAAAATGCATTCTACGATCGTTAACGCTAATAGAAAACTAAAAAAAAATGTATTGTCATCATCAGCCTTTTATGTTCCCCCTGCTGGGACTCTGGCTTTCTCTCAGAGAGAGAGTATGGGCCGTAATCTAACACGCGGGCCCAAACGGGGTGGTCGACATCGCATGCCCTTGCCGATGGCTGACACATGCGTCAACTCGTAAACGGGTGCTGCTTGTGGGGTCTGGTCTGTTTTGGTTGTGATCCCGCAACTCGTTAATATTCATGTTCCCATATCCCAATGTGTACAACCAAACAAGATAAATCTTATTAGTAAAGCTAAATAAAAAAATATCGGACTATTAGACGACAAAAAAAAGCTTGGGATTTAAGTGAACTTGCTCCAATTCAATCAATTAGAAATAAGAATAAAATTGTCAATGTGATCGCACCAAAAAAATACCTGTCGGGCGTTTCTTGCCTGTTCTTTTGCCGGCGTAAGGAGGTTGGAACAGGCGTAGCTAGTTTTAAGTTGACGTTTTAAAGTGATCACAATGTATCCTATTGAATAAAAAACATTTGAGTTTGAGTTTGACTAGAATGTTGTGGTTCTTGGACATGCCGGTTTCCTCACGATGGTAGGCGAAAAAAAAGTATACATGTGACGTATTTAAACTTTAAGGCTGGTATTCTAGACTGACTCAAGCATTGATTAATACTCTGGTCTTCCGTTTATTAGTTTGAGCTGAGCGAAATAATTTCTCGGAGTTCGACGCGCTTAATGCTTCAGCGACTGAGTGCATTGTACCCCACTCACCCGGCTCTGCACCCAAACATCCGGGTGGAGACGGCCCTGAAGCTAACATTGTTTGAAACTTTGCAATGCGACCACAGAATGTTGCTAACTTACAGCATTGTGGTTTACAAATGCTTTGGTATGCTAATGGAATTGGATATAATATGCATTTGAATTGCAAATTAGCGCAGCATTCGATGGAATGTATTTAACATTTATATATTGTGTTTAGTGGTTGAGTATATTCTCTAGGGCTCGCCTGGCTTCCTAGCTATACTTTAGTATAATAAGAGGAAGGCTCCGATATTAAACAGATAAAATTGGGCTTGTTACATCATCTTTTTTTTTTAAATAAACATTTAATGTACCTACTTGATACAAAATGGCCTGCCCATAAAACGAAAAAAAAAAATTATTCGTGAAAAGTGATGTGGAAAGTGGTCTCGTTATTTTTATAAGAAGTACTGTTTTAATCCTGATCCAGATATAAAAAAGACGTGTTAGTACCATCAACATATAAAAAATACACCACCCAGAGAGTTTCAGGCTTTTTTTTTAAATTACTTTCATGATTAAAGATTTTAGCGATTATTTTAAAGTTCTCGCTGCACCCACATCGGTATGAGGTAATATTTGTCCCATAGCGGGAATCGATTTCGCGACGTCAGTTACACCTGTGCCACATCAATAGCGGTGACTTACTAATAAAACAAATAACTTTATAGTGCTAGGAAAGTCACTAAATCCACAAATTTACAGGCGTCGTAAAGTTCTATATCCTATTTGTCTACTAGTTCGTTGACGTTCGTGTATATTTGTTTTATGTAACTACCTCATCTCTATTCAACTCATGCCTAGCATGTTGTACAGTCAGCTGCAGCGACGAGTTAACAAAACGTGTTTCTCAGAAATATGCAGAAAGCGCTTGCGAGTAACCATGTTAGGCACAAAAGTCATGTAAAATACAATAAGGTTGAGTTGGTAAAGGAAAATGTTGTGATGAAATCTAAGCTTGGTGGTAGAGCATTTTTTAGTGCTCGCTCGGCTGCGCCAAGCAATTATTTATCTTCACCTCACAAGCTTGGAAAGTCTGTTTATCATTCTAAATCTGAGTGCAAAAAAGCATTTTGTGCGCTAGCTTGGAGTATTTTTAAAATTCGAACCTTTGTATTCAATAATTTTCCATACCGCCAGTCCAATAAAAAAGCAACAATATTATTTCATGTCAGTATGCCAAGCTCTTTTTGGAATAATCGCACTGGCCAGCATGACTATTGCATGAAAAAAAACATACTTTTTACTTACTTTTTAAAAAAAAACTTACTTTTTTTTTGTTTTGTTATGGCGTCATACGTTTGGTGTATTTGCCAGTGTCAAGTTTAAAATATTTCAAACTCATAGAGTTCAATCAAATTTAAATGATGATGATGATGATGATGAGATGATGACATGAGGAATGAGAATAGTGTTTAAGTAAAGTAGTGGCACTTTACTTAAACTTTACACGGACTTTTTTGGAGCAACTCGAAAAGTCACTTTCACAACTTTATTTCAATTTCCTACACTCGTACATATTAACGAACACATAATGGTTAATAATCCACCAAATTACACATTATCACTCGAAGAAACACAAGTTTTGGAAATACAAACAAAATTTTCACGTTGACAATTTGATTGCCGCCAAAAAAGTCAATATCTGCTTTTCTTGCATCTAGAATTTTCCTCGCTGTAGTGAGGTGAAAAGTTATTCTGCGTCTCTTACTTTTGAAACCCTCACTACACTCAGCATTCTACATTTGAACCATTCGCTTCGCTCATGGTTAAATCCTAGAATCCTTCGCTTGCTCAGGTTTCAATACAAGTACTCGCGCCAAAAAACAACTTTGCAGCCTTGCTTAAGAAATTACAATTGTATGTTCCGACATGCTCGAAGGATTTGCGCGAGCTCCAGGTGGAGGACGGGCAGGAGGAAGCACAGGACAGACCGTAGTGGTGTCTTTTGTTATCGGAGGCCAAGACTCACTTTGGGTCGTTGCGCCATCTCAGTTAGTTAGTTTGGGTACAAAATTAGTGAAAATAAAGCATTTCTCTGAATCAAGCTGAAGTCAACTGTACTAATTCACAAACACTCAGCGTATTTGTCTATTTCATGTTTATTACCTCATCCCTTCGAAACTATGGTTTAATTTCTGATTTGACTAGCTGCGCCCCGCGGTTTTACTCGCGTGAAGATTCCCATAGAATTGTTATCACAATACATTGTAGCCTATGGATACCAATTCAATACTTCTTTTTTGTATTAAACTAAAATTAAGACCTACTCTTTCTGTAGGTATTAATTTATCCCAATACTGAAGCAACGAAGAGCTCAGAAATTATTAATAATTCTTCGCTCGGGTAAACAAGGTCTCTCGACGTTCGACAAGTAAGTATTTTTAGGTAATTAGTTTAGGTATACATAATCGCACTCGTGTATTCTGTGTACAAAACAAAAAGCTTTTAGGCATGATGAGTAATTGGGTCTTGTTCTTATCTGTATATTGATAAATTAGCTGTTCCTCGCGAATTCAGCCGCGTAGGCACAGCTTATCGCAATAAAAGTATTCTATGTCCTCCCTCAGAGTTAGAACTATTGGAAAAATTATAAAACCATAACTATAAAAATTTATTAGAAAATTGTAAACCTTGGAAATTATTGTAAAAATTTGGTAATTGAAATTGTAAAAATTATAAATGTTAAAATTTATTGGAAAACTGTAAACCTGAATTTTGTAAAATGTATGAAATTATAAACCTCCTGAGGACAGAAATTCATATTTCTGCTCTTCGCCCGTCTCCTTCCCTTGAAAAAGTTTTTTGTAGTAATAAGAAAGAAATTAAGAAAACAAAATCCCTATCACCTTAGGGGAAAGCAGCTTGCGGGCCGGCCCTATAGCGACCGGACGGTAGGAAAAAAAAACACATTAAGTACGGTTTAACTGATTTTAAATTTTTGCGGTACAAACAAACGATCAAATCTTTTCTCCATATAAATTAGTATAGACTAATAGAGTAGCTGTTTCCCGTGGACCAACCTCAGAAAAGGAAAATTTTCAAGCTCACCTGTAAAACTCGCAGTCTCAACACCAATGCTAGCGGGTAATTTAGAGCGTGACGGAAGATCACTGCCTCTCTTTCCCCCGTGAGCGGAGCAGCGGACTCCTTCCGTCTTGATAACGCTGACTGAAACAAAGGAAATCAAGTTGAAGACAGGAGTTGGTAGCACAATAGAATTTTCAGCTAAAATTATTTATTGATTGACATTTACGGCTTTTGATCGCATTGTTTACGGCCTCAAATACAATGAATCCTATTAATACTACAAATGTATAGCGATGATGGCTCAGTGGTAGTGACGTCGGCTTGCGATCCGTAGGACGTGGGTTCGAATCCTACAATGAGCTTGAGCTTTCGGTGAAGGAAAACATCGTGATGAAACCATAGCTTGGTGGTAGGGTATTTTCTAGTACTCGCCTGGCTAGCTACCACCCTCTTGTTAAGAATCTGTCGCCAAGCACCTATCGGTGTGTTCCGGCAGCCTCACTTGAGAGCCAGTTCCCAGTCCAGGTGTAGCGTGGCGCCATCTTCGACCACATCGTCACTTAACATCAGGTGACTTGTGGTCAAACGCTACCCTGTAAATAATAAAAAAAAAAAAATGTGAAAGTTTGCGAGGATGGATGGATGTTTGTTACTCTCTTTCACGCAAAAACTACTGAACAGAATTCGATGAAATTTGCTGAGAAGATAGTTCGAAACCTAGAGAAGGACATAGAATACTTTTTATTGCAACAAAGTGTAGCCAACGCGGGTGAAACCACGGACCGCAACTAGTGCCGTATTAACGTCGTAGACACACTGCTTCTCCGATAGATGCCATAAGGATCTCAATTCTCACCGCACATCAAGTCACAACCAATATACAATACGCGTTCAGATAAATACATATCTTTTTCGACCAAAATTCAAGATAAGTGAAAATGTGGGTGAAAAGTGGCACAATGCTATGCCTGGGCTGGGAACTAGCTAGCTCTCAAGTGACGCTGTCGTGACCGGAACACACCGATAGGCGTCCGGAAATAGATTCTTAACTTGATTGGTACCAGGCGAACACTAGAAAATGCTATACCACCAAGCGATAAAGGGAACGTTCTCACTTCACTACGTTCTAATTACGGTCATGTTAATCACTAGCTCGAAGAGCTTTTTAGTATATCTATGCATATATGATGAACGTAGTGTAGGACGCTCTGTGACAAGGTGGAGCGATGAGATAATGCAAAGTGGCTGGCAGCGGTTAGATGAGAGGAGTCGAAAATTGAGCTCAGTGGCGTGCTTTGGGAGAAGTCAACGCCCAGCAGTGGACTGAAAGATGCTAATTATGATAATGATGACGATGCGTACGTCATGGTTATGTCTACGAGAGAAGCAACGTGGCACGAGTGGGACAGCAGTGTGTCGTGCCTTGCTTTGGCTCGTCTTTACCATTCTTTCTGGCGCAGAAATTAAATACAGTGCCCTTCAATCCGGGACATGGTAAATAGTAACGTTTATATACTACTGGGGGTTGAATAACTCGCAAATGTGGGGTACTTCTACAGGTGGCGACTAGAAGAGTCCTTCCAATACAAAAAGTCTACACCCAAAGTCATTTTGTGTCTAACTGGCGTTCTCTTGAAAATACCAGCCGAGCAACGTCAAAGTCAAAGTCAAATGTTTTTTATTCAATAGGATACATTGTGATCACTTTACAGCGTCAAACTTAAAACTAGCTACGCCTGTTCCGATCTCCTTACGCCGGCAATAGAACAGGCAAGAAACGCCCGGCAGGTAATTAATTTGGCGCGATCACATTGTCAATTTTATTCTTATTTCTAATTGCTTAAATTGGAGCAAGTTCACTCAAATCCCAAGCTTCTTTTTTGTCATCTAAATATTCCGATATTTTTAATAAGCTTTACTAATAAGATTATTCTTGGTTGGTTGTGCACATTGGTATATGGAAACATATATTAACGAGTTAGAGCAATACGCGCTATCGTTTATTTTTCAAAGTTAGTAGAATAAGTACATGTACCAACAGTCAAATCTTCTGCCTCAGAAGATACCTTGCCACCGTTTATTCCGAGTGAGACTTAATCTAGGTTTAGTGAGGACAAAGTTAAGGAATTAAGTTGAGATGGATTGCTCTAGGAGTCAAGGCTGGAGCCAGGGTTCGATTCAGAGATGACGTTCCATTTATATATTTTTATTACACATTTCGCGTGACACACGCAGTCCGTGTGCTGTCACGCGAAAAGATATGTTTCTTTATTGTTGATGAATTTTTATGTGCTGTAAAATATTATTTTCCTATTCTGGAGTCTATGTAAGTTAATATTATGGTGACTAATATGGCGAAAGATGATGTGGTGCAATAGGTGACAGGCGACAGCGTAGCGTAGGGTCGCGGATTAAATACCTTGCTACGATGCAAAGAGCGCGTTTCTGATATCCTGTATACAGGAAATCTTAGTTTACAGGTCAGATGTCAGATGTACCTATGTGGTTTTGTCATTAACTAAACTAACTGAGATGGCGCAACGACCCAAAGTGAGTCTTGGCCTCCGATAACAAAAGGCGCCACTTCGGTCTGTCCCGCGCCACCTCCTGCCAGTCCTCCACCTGGAGCTCGCGCAAATCCTTCGTGACTTCGTCTTTCCAGCGATATCTGGGACGGCCGACAGGGCGACGGCCACTCGGCCGTCCACTGTATGCTCGTTTGACCGCACGATCCTCCCCCATTCTTTCAACGTGGCCGAGCCAGCGAAGTTTGTTTGTGGTTTTGTCATTATTTTTGATAAAATATTATCTCCGATGGGGAAGAAAGGTTCTCGAGTGGCGACCAAGAACCGGAAGATGTTCTGTAGTCAGGTCCCCCACTAGGTGGACCGACAACATTGTAAGAGTCACAGGGAGCCGTTGGATGCGAATGGCTAATAGCCGTTCATGGTGGCGTTGAAAGGGGTAGGCCTACGTGCAGCGGAGCTATGTTCGTCTTCCGGCTGATGATGATATCATAAATCTTTCCTTTTAGTTTTTTTATTTGCATAACTCAAAATTACACTATACTCGTTTTTCGGAGAAACTCAAGTTTTTCATCCAACAGGATAACTTCCCGGATCTCGTAAATAAAAATACAAAATCATGCAGAAACTTCATCGTGAAGCCAGTGGGGCCAGTCACCCTTAGACTAAACTGTGCTACGCCCCTGGTGGAAGCAATACATCTTCAGAATCGACTTTCCAGTTAGATAAGTCACCAAGGATAGCGGTTACAACGAATACCGAGATAGGGGTCGCTAAGACAAGGACAGATTGGTTGAACGGGTTTCTTTTTGTAAGATTTGTAGACTTCACAGAATTTTCTACCGTCACACTTTAACAAAAATGCAAAAGTGTGTTTGTTGGGTTTTATTTCCTTCAGGACACAACGAAGTAACGGATCAAGGAGATATTTTACACAGAAATACATGGCTTGTAGTTTGTGAACCGGAGTATGTTAAAGGTTACGGCCAGTTTCAATAACCGATCCACGATTTGCCCTACTGAAGATGAAAATTTGACATAAGCTCCATAGAAGTAATGTCAAACTTATGTCAAACCGTGGATAGATCTGTTATTGTAACCGGCCGTAAATATTGTCTAGGCAACGATATTACAACTACAATTAAAACTAAAAGTTACTAAAAATGGACGTAAAAGTTCGTAGGATGTTGCGTTCTCTACTGAAATAACCGCGCCAAAAAAATTACCTGCCGGGCGTTTCTTGCCTGTTCTTTTGCCGGCGTAAGGAGAATGGAACAGGCGTGGCTAGTTTTAAGTTTGACGTTTTAAAGTGATCACAATGTTTCCTATTGAATAAAGTACTATTGACTAACTTCTGTAGATAAATTACTCAGTTACAAACACCACGTCAACATCAGCGTTTTGATTCCCAGAACTAGCTACATAACAATCCGGAACGTTATTTCAGTTTGGTAACCGAATAGTATGATCTGGTAATCAAAACATGACATTTCCAATACTGTTTATTCAATCTTCATTTATACTTCCTTAGTTACTTATATAACAATGTTCACTGTTGCTGGTACCATTTCGTGCCAGTGTTCGTAGTTCGTACAGTCAACGACAAAAGACGCTAAACCATAAGAAATTTTCCGTTTACGATGATCGATATTCGACTATCGATAGTCTATCGATAGCCAACCAATCGAAACATTATCGATAGTCCTATCGATTTTATCGATAGCTTAGAACGAGGCAATACTATAGATAGTATCGATAGTATTGCTGCCTGCGAAGCATAAACTATCGATAGGATTTAAAGTACGTATACTATCAATAGTTTTTTTTTATTTACGAGGAACAATACTATCGAATAAGTGCAATACTATCGATGGTATTGCTGCTCGCAAAATTTATACTATCGATAGTATCGCTATCGATAGTATCGATATTTTGACTTTTTAAATGAAAACTATCGATTGTTTTACTATCGATAGTTCAGCAACACTGATTGGATTGTTCGTAGTTCGTACAGTCAACAACATAAGACGCTGGACAATTACACATTTTCGGATCATCTTAAACATAAACCTTTGACCGCATCATCACTTAACATCATGTGTGGTCAAAAGTTACCTTGTAAGTTGTAAGAAAAACCCAAACATTACAGATGTAAAACACATTCGGAAAATGGAGTATGATCTTTTGTGGCTGACTGCTGGAGTTGTACGCATGCGCAGAAGTGTACCATCACGTGTATCTATTGCACTATGATTAGATCAAACGACACTGTGTTTGTAAATACTTTTGCTTGTTCTGTTTAATTTCCTATATTATAAAACTTTAGTTGCTTTCAAAACTCGCCAAATCCAAGTGTTTAGCAAAGTTAGTTGTGATTAGTACAGAATCGTGGTTGTCATGGCTAGAAATTGTGTGCTTTAAAATATATTGGACTACGTCGGTCCTGGATTTTAATCAAATAATAATGAAAGCAGAGACTAAAATTCAAATCCGTGTTAACTAAAACACATAAACTTTGTATTGAATGAACTTTTGGAAGCAGTTATCATAAAGTTCTAGTTATTAATTAAGTTTAGTAAAGCAACCCTAGATTTGGTAAATTTTAGTAAAACAGAATGAGTGACTCAGATAGCGAAGATGAAACTAAGAAGATTCAAGAAGAACAGAGAAGTAGCTCGGAGTCCAGTTATGACTATGAATATGACGTTCCAGAAGAGAAGATCGAAGGAGGTCAAGTGGAAGGTGGTAAGTAAATTGCAGGTCATATGCCGTGGTAGGGTATTGGCCGAGTGGTAACACGTGCGCTTTACAAGGCAGAGATACCGAGTTCGGATCCCATCACGATCCCCCAACTATGACTAATGTGCGGACTTACTATTACAAAGTACTAAGAAGTTCACAAAAACTAACTAAAATCTTATCAAGATGGCGCAATGACCCAAAGTGAGTCATAATAAAAAAGCCTCCAATCACAAAAGACACCACTTCGGCCTGTCTTGTACTAATTTCTGCCAGTCCTCCACCTAGAACTTGCAAGGATTATTTATTATTTTTAAAACACTTTTATTAGCTTGACTTGTAACTAACTAACTAATTTGATTATACGACTGTAGATATAATTATGCCAGATCTTGTCACTGGAAAGGATACTGTGGGGCAATAGATGAGACTACCAACTCTTCTCAAATGTGGCGGAAGATGCGTTGGATGAAAGGTGTAAAGAACAATAGAGTACGTGCTCCCGATGATAAGAAAGAGCAGCTATTACGATCATTAGCGCCAGATTTTGTGGAACCTCCTTCCCCGTTATTCGTATCTACAAATATACAATTAGAAGAAGATTTCTCTTTTCAAGAACTAAATATTTCACTAAAAAAGAAAGATACAGCGCCAGGCGAAGATAAAATCACTTATTCCATGATTTATTATCTACCTAATGACGGCAAGTTGCTTCTCCTTAGAATCTATAACTTGATATTTAAACATGCAGCGATACCCGAACAATGGCATAACATAAAAATAATACCTATTCCTAAACCAAACGGTAATAACTACAATGAAACCAAGTTTAGACCAATTTCCTTGATCTCATGTATGTGTAAGATATTGCACATAATGTTGACTAAACGATTGGAATGGTTCATAGAGACAAATCAACTATTAGCTCCAACGACATCAGGGTTTCGTAGAGGTCAGTCGAGTGTTGATTGTATAGTACGATTAGCGTCACAAATACAAGCAGGGTTTGCGAAGAATATTCCAACATTGGCATGTTTCTTAGATATAGAAAGCGCATACAATAACGTTTTGATAGATCGGCTCGCTATAACTCTAGACTCATTAAATGTTGGGGCTACAATATGTAGGTACTTATTTGCCTTTCTTACATCGAGATGTTTAAAGATTAACGAGGATTGCGAAGACAATGTTTTTATGAGATGGACTTCTAAAGGCTTAGCTCAAGGAGACCCTATCTCTCCTCTCCTATTCAATATAATTACATATAAGTTATACGAAGCAATTGACAACAATGTTAACTCTTTACAGTATGCTGATGATTTCGTCTTTTATGTACAAAACAAAGATATTCCAACTAGCGTACTCCAGATTCAAAATAGTATTACTCTAGTATCTGCATCATTGGGACAAATAGGGCTGGATATTTCTTTCACTAAAACACAATTATGTTTATTCAGTAGAGGAAGAAGGAGAGACCAGGTCGCCGTAACTGTTGATAACAATATTATATCATATGTGGATTGCGTGAGGTATTTGGGTGTATGGATGGATAGATCACTGTTATGGAACAGACACATTAATGAGACACAGGCCAAAACAATGAAATCCATAAACATTTTGAAAATTTTAGCAGGGTCATCTTGGGGAGTACATCCTAAACACCTTCGCAGAGTGTATATTTCATTAATTAGAAGCAAGATAGACTATGCAAGTTATATATATGATAATGCAGCAAAAACACACCTACTAAAATTAGATCGAGTTCAAAACATAGCCTTACGCGTTATAGGGGGTTTTATTAAAACAACACCTATTCATGTGATGGAATATGAGTTATGCTTACCTCCACTTCATTTAAGACGAAAATACCTAGCCACAAAGTATTGCCTTAAGTCTCAATCTTGGTCTAATAATATTACAATAAAAAACTTGGAAACTCTTTTAGAACATAGTCAGTCAACATATTATCGCAGAAAAAAAAAACCTTTACTAGCTTCCGTTTATAATGATACCAAAGTCAAAAAAGTTAATTCTTCCAAGCCACTCAATATGTTTAACCTAAATACTTGGATGTCAAATATTGATGTTGAAATAATTCAAACGAAAATTGAAAACCAAACTGAATCTAAAAATAAATATGATCCTACATTTTTAAAATCAAATACACTATACATGCTTAACTATAAATATGATGGTTGGCATAAAATTTATACCGATGGCTCGCAAACATCAGTTGGTCGAGGTGCAGCTTATTATGATCCCAGTTACAATGTCAGGGAATCTTTTAAAATTGTAAATGACTCAAAATATTCAATTATGTACGTGGAACTCTTTGCGATCTCTGAGGCTCTCTCCTATGTCATTAGCACGGGACTTCAAAAGGCAGTTATTCTGTCTGACAGCAGAAGTGCCTTACATCATATAGCTCGATGTGCCTCTGGATTCAGAGGCGCATCGATAGCTTATACTATTTTATCCAAAGTCCTAGTGCTGGCGTCCCGAGGGGTGACTCTGGGGATCCAATGGGTTCCATCACATGTTGGCTTGCGTGGTAATGAGGAGGCTGACAAACTAGCGAGAGAAGCAATAACAAATGGGACAGAAGTTTTTTTGAAACCAGAATACTCTGAAGTTCTTATTAAATACAAACAATCTATTTTGAGATATTGGAAGGAGTATTTTGATGTTGTTTCTCTGGAAAAAGGCATATGGTATCAAACAATGCAAAGTGAGCCTCCTCATATACCATGGTTTGCCAACATCAATCTGAGTCGTAAATTAATTGTCATCGCCCATAGACTGCGTTCCGGACACATTGTTTCAAATAGTTTTAAGTATTTAATGAGAATTGTGGGTAGTCCGAACTGTGAGTTGTGTGGTGTTAAAGACGACCTATATCACTTTTTGATGGAGTGTGTGCGGAGCGCTTCTATGAGAGAAGCCTTATTTGACCAGTTTAAAATTAACCGGCTAGATATAGGTATATTTCAGAGTATCCTATCCGCGCAAACATCCGACGCGGCTAGCCTACTGTATCGGTCTGTGTACAGACTGACACATACAGTAACAAACAGCTGATGAAACAAAGAGTGAGCACTATGGGGCTGACATAGTCGTTGGACGACTCAAAGTCCCTAAAAAATTATAGAATAAAAAAAAAAAAAAAAAAAATAATATCTGCATACTTATTGGTCAGTAGATTAAATGTCAAATCATTCCAACTTTTTTCTAAGATACTTCATGGTTCCAACCTTCCTATTTTTGCTCTGTCTGTGACAGTTCCTATAAAGATATTGTCATTACATTGTCATAATAAAAGATTTATTTGAACTACGTCCTCTAGATTATATATGTGAAGTGAATGGTTGCGTTTGTATTTTATAATTACAGTTGAAACAACACAAACAATGTCGACAACGCAACCGCAGCCTCGAAGGAAGAGGTTCGTACCTAAGTACGAAGTCGAAGGTGTCTATAAAATCGTCCTAGGAGAAGAAACGCAAATACAAGTAGAAATGGTTATAGGACATGACGTCAATGCACAATATCCTTGGAAACTTGTCCCCAAAGCAAAAATATTGGAGGCTATTGATATAGGGGGTGAGCTTTCAGAGTTCTTTCCTCTCGTAGAACATCTAGAAGAATACATTGCTGATGAAGTTCTCATGGGTTACGTAGTAGACGAATCAAAAGATACTGATGAATTCTACATTTGCTGCACTACAGAAGCAAGAGATCATTGCAAGCAGCAATCAGATAGGTTCATCAGGAGACAAGAAAAGAAGTTGGAAAAGGCAGTGCAAAAAAAACCAAGACCCTGGAAAAGTTTGGGAAGTGAAAAAGAAATAATTGAACTAATCCCAGTCAAAACGCGCCCTTTAATGGAAATGGAAATACAAACAACCTTCCCTACTGTATATCAACCAAAAACATTTCAGGTGAGAGATACTAACTCCTGTCGAGATGGCTATGTTGAGTTGACAGCTCACAGACAAAAGTTTAACAATATTTTTCAACGTAGAGTGGACACCGGATGTCAAGCAGCAGCAGCAAAATGTAACAGAGAAGCTCAAACCGTGTTGAGATATCCTCAAAATATATGGACGCAATCTATTGCGGATGCCCTTGGACAATTTGAAGATATAGAAGGAGGAGGGGACGTCGGTAGAAAACCGCAAGAAGGTGATGATAACGAGGAAAGTTCTGATTCGGATGAAGAGCTTAAGGAGCCTCCAGATGAAATAGGTTTAATGGCTTATCGAAATGCCTTAAAAAGGATGCGACGACCTTCTTATATCAAAACGATAAGCAAATTTATGTCAAAGAAGGTAAACGAAATGGACTCTATAGTAGAGTTGAACACAGTTATGGACATGTACTGCAACGATTACCCAAATTTAGTAGCAAATAAAACTGTTGATATCTATGACTCCATGACTTTTGAAGAGTACGTTTGTTTCACTGATGTAAGAGCTAAAGATAAGTACGTATCCAGCGCAGTATTTCACCCAATGTGGACGGGTATTGTAGCGATTTCTTACGCTGACGGGTCACCAACAGTCATGCAAACTATCAGTAGTCGTCCAGACCCAATACAAAGAGCAGTGTACGGATTAAATCCAGTAATGATTTGGAGCCATATTGATAGCTTGATACCAAAGCTTTATTTAGAGTCCCCTCGTGAAGTAAAAACATTATCATTTTGTCCTTTTAATGAAAACATCTTGGTTGGAGGCTGTGTCAACGGACAAATAGTTGTATGGGATTTAACTAACAAATTGGAAAACGTTGAGAAGATTGAAGTCCTCAGTGAGACTAGAGAAAAGTACCGCATTGCTATGAATGCTCATATGGGCTGGATGAAACATGTACGTGACAATGCTGTAGTACAATCAACTGTTTTGAGCAATCTAATGACTTGTCATTATGGTCCTGTTACAGTTATCAAATGGCTGTCTCCCAATTTCATAGTAACGCCTACAGGAAAATCAATATTGATGACAGGTAATAAAAAGTCACTTATGTTTTTTACTGGTTCCGAGGATGGTACTATTTTAATTTGGAACTTATCAGTTGAAAATATAACCCTATTTGAAAACAAGAAGATCAAAAAATCTAAAAGGGTTTTAAAACGGCCGTCCGGTCTCCTGTTGGATGTGTCCCCACTTCAAATATTAGATCGGATTTTACAGCCCTGTTACAAAATTATCATGGGCATCGCTGGTCAACCGCAAACTTTGCCCCTACAAAGTTTTGGCATCAACCAACCGAGAGTTAAATACATTTACACACCAAAAAATACAGGAACCGGCCGAAAGTATTTCACTTCTGAAATTATTCCCCAGGAGGAAAGCGACATTAACACTGTTTTGTACTGCGGGTCACAACATGGCGAAATGAGAAGGATTACTTGGGAAGGTCACGAATTTAATACCGGAGAAGTTGTGAACTCAGAATTTTGTGATATAGTATACAGCTGTTTTATACACGATGGGATACTAACCTGCACACAGAAAAATCCCTTCCTTAACAATATAACCGTAACTGCTGGTGGTAAAATTTTCGCAATCTGGTCAGACACATTGTTGAATCGACCAATAATTTGGAAAAAGCGGCCGTCTCGTTTGACGGACGCAAGGTGGTCTCTCTATAAGGCTAGCATGTTATTTATTGCCACTTCTGAGGGCGATCTCGAAACATGGGATTTATTGCTGAGAAGCGATCAACCTATCTCAGTGCAAACTCTATCTGGATCGATGCTTACAGGGGTCAGTCTTCACACTTTACCCTTGACTAAAAATATAATCGGAGTAAGTGACGTTAATGGCTCATTTAGGATGTTTTTAGATCCACCAATTTTTATGATAGAAAACCCTTCGTACGGTACTCGTATGGAAAGCATGGTTAAAAGAGAGTTGAAAGTAAAGAAGTCTTTTATTGCCTGGCAAGAGAATTGGATGAAAAACAATCCACAAATTTTAATCGAAATGAAACGAAAAGAAGGAGCCCTTCTTTTAGAGAAGGAAGAGGAAAAACGAAGACTTAAAGAAGAATTAGAAAGAAAGTTAGACGAAGAAGCCGAAGCCAGACGGCTGGAGAAATTGAGAGTAATCGGACCGGAAGAAAGATGGCAGAAGATAATACAAAAACTGATAGAAAAAACGATTGCCGTTAAAAAAAGAATAAATAGGGCAGAATTAATAGAACACGAAAAACCTTTGCGAGAGCTAGAAACACAGCGCTTGGAAAAAGAACGAAGGATGCTTGAAGTCATGAAAAATCAGAAAACGATTTTTAACGACACCGTTGCAATTTTGTTTCCTGAGGCTATTAAAAAGAAAGAAAAGGTAAAGAAAAGTCTCCTTTCAGACAACAAAGAGGGTCTTAAACAGGATTACTTAACTGATTATGAATATTTGAAGAAGTCTGCGTTTAAGTTAGTGAAGGAGAATCCGTATAGCGTAGAATTCTCGTGGGATGCGACTATAGCTGAGGGGAAAGAAAGACGCGAAGCTCTGTATGCACACGAAGACTATGTAAAGATGCACAAAATGAGGATTGTAGAAGATTTCAGAGATCCTGCTCTTTCATTTCAGTTGCAAAAAGAACTCTCTCATGCATCTGGTGAAACACAATTATCAGGCCCTGAATTGTAACTTTAAAAATAAAAGATTAATTGAACTTGAAAATGTTTGCTTGTAAATCCAGAACTAGATATGGTTTTATCAAATTCGTAGATTAGGTTAGGTACCTATTCAAATGTTTGCTGTCTTTAAAAGTTTAATTAGCTCATTGTAAGTATCTGATGATTTCAAGTTCACATTTCACTAAATGATAACAACACTTAAACTAGTCACGTGTTTTGTGAAATAGGGGCTGCGATTTTGAAGTTCGCTGTTGTTCCAGTTTCTGGTACCCAATTATTCATTAGTCTTTTGAGGGTCGCAAAAACCAGGCGTATTGTTTTCATTTTGTTTAGTCGGGCTCGTGGTATTTCATGGGTTATTTACTTAGCTGCCAGTTGGCAACGCCAAAGCTTTCTGAATACCTTGTAATTAATTTCGAAATAGGGGTCGAGGAAAAGTTTTTGCTTTCTTCGTAACAGATTTTTGGGAGTTCTGGCAGGTAAAGGTAGTAATCATATCCTACTAATATTGTGAACGTGAAAGTTTGCGAGTATACATAAATAAATATCGGGGACTATTACACTTATATTGACCTAGCCCCAAATTAGGCTCGAAACTTGTGTTATGGATATTTGACAACGATATACATACTTATATCGAGAAATAAATACTTATATAGATAGAAATATCCAAGACTCAGAACCAAATATTCGTGCTCATCACACATATATTTGCCTTTACCGGGATTTGAACCCGGGACCCCTAGCTTCGTAAGCAGGGTCACTAGCAACTCGGCTACCACGTTGTCATTGTGGATGTATCAGTATGGATGTTTGTTACTCTTTCAGGCAAAAAACTACAGAACGGAGTTTGATGAAATTTGGCGTGGCGATAGTTCAAACCTTGGACAAGGATGTAGGTTACTTTTCATTGCGACAAAATGTAGTCTGCGTGGACAATCTGTGAGGCGCAGCTAGTTTATTATAAAAAGCAGTTTACCAACCAAATTAAAAAAGTTTTAACATAACTAACTTAAGTGAGAAGACGCAACAACCCAGTGATTCTTGGCCTCCGATAACAAAAGACGCCACTTCGGTCTGTCCTGCGCCACCTCCTACCAGTCCGCCACCTGGAGCTCGCGCAAATGCTTCGTGACTCTACAGCAATACCTGGGACGGCCACTCGGCCGTCCAATGCCGTGACCGTGACTTTTTTGGTAAGTATCTTGCCACTTACCACATTCAGCTCTTCCATGTCGTCACAATTGAAGGGCGGTGCACATAATTTACGCTTCATAGGTAACGGGATGCTGCGAAGAAATCTTCAACGAGGCTGGTCCAGTAGTCAATCTCTCGGCTTCTGAAATTAAAGAAATCGTATTAGGACTACTCAAGAGCAGAGTAATTTTTTTGAACATATTACAGGGTAGTGTTTAGCCACAAGTCATCTGATGATACCATAGTCCACACAGATGAAACTACGGGGAGCAGGTAATAAAAAAAAAATAAAGAAATAAAATAACAAGATAACATTACAAAAGGCACAAAAAACCCAACTGCGCCAAAATAAAGTACCTAAGTCACTCACACAATAGACGAATCTATTAATAATACCTCATATTATGTTAAAATCCGTCAAGCCATTTAGGTTACAGGCCGTGCCAAAGAAATATACATACATACATACACACACTCGAAAAACATAACCCTTCTCCTTTCGCAGACGAGTAAAAATAGATCATACACGAGCGATGGTGGCCAAACGGTAACGCGTGCGCTTTACAAGTCGCTGACACCGAGTTCGAATCCTCTCGACCCCGACCTATGACTTAATAAGTTATGTGCGGATTTGCCATCGCTCAAAACGGTGAAGGAAAACATCGTGAGGAAACCGGCATGTCCAAGAACTGCAACATTCAAGGGCATGCGAGATCTACCAACCCGCACTGGGCCAGCGTGGTAGATTACGGCCCATACTCTCTCTCTGAGAGAAGGCCAGAGTCCCAGCAGTGGGAGCGTAATAGGCTGATAATGATGATACTCGAGTGGCGACCACGAACCGGAAGACGTTCTGTAGGTACGCCCCCCACTAGGTAGACCGACGACATTGTAAGAGTCGCAGGGAGCCGATGGATGCAAATGGCTAATAGCCGTTCATGGTGGCGTTCAAGGGGGGAGGCCTATGTTCAGCAGTGGACTTCTTCTCTGGCTGATGATGATAATGATGATGATGAATTATAAAACAAGTGTGAAAAAGTGCGGCCTTATTGCTAAACTCGTTCTCTTCAAGGCACTTTAGCTTTGGAAGCTAAGAGTTAATGATAGTAAGAGCAACTTTCACTTCACGAAATTGAAGTTCTAATACAGAGTGAGTGAATTTGTTCCAACAAAAACGTATTTATATAAATTACACGATTTTCCTGTACCACTGAAGTAAAACGAATCGCTCTCAACTCCACTACACGAGTGGAATAGGTAATGTGAGACAGAATGAAAGCACATACGGCTTTATATTGACACTGGCGACCTGCCCGTGGCTTTGGCTGTGTGGAATTTAATATTTTTAACCCACAACGCAAAAAGAGGCGTGCGACTTACAAGACGCCGACACCGAGTTCGAATCCTCTCGGCCTCGTACCTATGACTTAATAAATTATCTACGGATTTGCCATCGCTCAAAACGGTGAAGGAAAACATCGTGAGGAAACCGGCATGCCCAAGAACTGCAACATTTTCAAGGGCATGTGACATCTACCAACCCGCACTGGGCCAGCGTGGTAGATTATAGCCCATACTCTCTCTCTCTGAGAGAAGGCCAGAGTCCCAGCAGTGGGAACGTGGAAGGCTGATAATGATGATGATGATGAAAGGGACAGGAATGGACAGGTCTGGTAAAAGATATAAGTAAATAAAACTATTTATATATCGATTACCTTGTAACACTTAACAGGGGTGAACCTCGTATCCCCCTTTTTTCCCTTATGATTTTAAAGCTCTAATTTTACCAAGGGGATCAAAACAAAACGAAATCAAATTGGTGAAGCAGTTTTTGAGTTTTAGCGAGACTAACAAACAGCAATTGATTTTTATATATAAGAGAAGAAAATAAGCAAGGTGTGGGGTCAAGGAACTTTTCATTCAAATATTCGCCTTTTTATATCTCAAACGGAATATGTAATGTAAAGCTGAATAGAGGGTAGATGGCTCCAGCAAATGTTTTAAGCCGATGGAGCTGTGAAAGGGGTTGGGGTGGCCAAATAATTGAATTGAATTTCGAGTGTGGAAGGTGAGGTGCGGAATATAAATAAAACTATGCGGTTGAATATTTTTGCAACGCAATTGAGCTTGGATAGTAAATTAAAAACCAATATGGCGTTGATATACGTTTTAATTATTTTACCTCGATACAGGGTTGCCTCGTAACTATAGGACAGTTTCGACAGAAAATAATCATTCTTATCTTTGATATATTTAGTAGAAACATTAATCATTTCCTCAAAATAAGCTTCCAAAACGTAATGGATGTGTTTCAATCCAAATAAGCTTATTAAATAAATGCAATACCTGTACGGAGATGGTAACGAGAATGACTCAGTTTGCAGTTTAGTAAAAGAAAAAAGTGTTCACTGTGAGAGAAGCAAAATACAAACAACTTTCGCATACAAAAGTTCAAATGACTCACAGTCATTTTCCTTCAAATCAAAGAAGATTTCAGGAGACCTGGATTTAGCAACTCGCAAAATTAACGCGAGCCTTTGAAAATTTCGAGAAAGCTTTTGTAGTCGGGAATACGAAGATTTTAATATTAAACTGCCTGAATGCGTAAATTGAAAACGCTGAAGCAGGCATCTCAGACTGAGATCTTATTTATTTTATGTCATTTAATTTTATATTAGTTTCTTTGCGTGATAAAATCCGAAACGAGGAAATTCGCCGAAGAACCAATGTCAAAACGTAGCTCTCAGAATTTGCAAGTTGAAGTGGCATTGGGCAGGCCACATCGCTCCATATCCAACCGATAACCGATGTTCCGGTTCTTGAGTGGCGACCACGAACCGGAAGACGTTCTGTAGGTAGGCCCTGCACTATAGGTTGACCGACGACATTGTAATCGCAGGGAGCCGATGAACGCAAATGGCTAACAGCCGTTCAGGGTGGCGTTCAAAGGGGGAAGCCTATGTTCAGCAGTGGACTTCTTCCGGCTGATGATGCTGATGATGATTATGATGAATTTTATACCAAAACGGGCACTTGCTCGACTTTGTATAAAATAAACAAGAAACAAGGGAGCGTCAAAAGAGTTCATCTGCGGTCGAAAACGGCCCTAAAGTAGCAAATGTCTATAGACGACGGTGACCACTTACCATTAGGGTTGTCTGCTTGTATAAAAACGAAACGTTCAAATAAAAACCAAAAGTAGTTGGAGCAAAGGACCATTAGGTACACTTTTTTCTCGTTTTCCACATTGGTGGCAGATTTTAGGCTTTGAGATTATCCCTCATTGCCCCCGCTGGCCCTCGGGGGCAACCCTACAAAGAGTCCGAGTGTCGCAGCCAACTCTATACGGTTCAGAGAGCACTTTGTATTAGAGCTCCAAATTGCGAGGTCCATTTTACCCGTATTATTGCTGGGGACGGTTGAAACTAAAGGTAACGTTGGTATTACCTGTACTCGTGTATAGTTTGTCAATGTCGTTGATGATACGCTTGAGACCGATTTTTATGATTCTTTTTTTTTAAAGAATATAATTATCCTAAGGGAATCATCATGATAAGAACTTTTATCTTGATATCATTGATTTAACTTTCATCTGGAAATTTCTGATACTTTTGATAAAATATCAAAGCTAAATGTAAACGCGCATATTAACTCAAATCGCTCGCTGCACCATAAGCACAACCTTACATAGACAATATTGCAGCAAAATGGGAAGACATTCGTTTCTAATTGCGGAATTAATACAATTACTTCCCTAGTAAATGCCTATGCCGATATACTATGGAATCTGTGACTGAGAGCAGATAAAATCGATATGTACTTCATGTGTAATTTATTTAGTGGGCGAAAAAGGGTACGCGAGCAGAGCCTTTCTGAACGATGTTTTCTTTGTAGATCTATCAGCCTATGGAAGAGTAATGTTTGCGGCGTCTAGTACCTACCTACTTCATTTTCAAAGGGTTTCTGGTTTTTTGACATAGGGCTCTCCCAAGGTACGCCATTGAACCCGGTCTTTGGCTCTTCTCATGCAACTACTGCACCTCACCTAACTAAAAAGTATTCTATGTCCGTTTC
Source organism: Opisthograptis luteolata (assembly GCA_931315375.2). Lineage (NCBI taxonomy): Eukaryota > Metazoa > Arthropoda > Insecta > Lepidoptera > Geometridae > Opisthograptis > Opisthograptis luteolata. The sequence goes on from OV928043.1 coordinate 1,815,469, forward strand.
CAGGTCCTAAGCTACCTTCCCGCCAAATTTCAGCCAAATCGGTTCAGCCGTTCTTGAGTTATAAATAGTGTAACTAACACGACTTTCTTTTATAAATATATAGATAATAGGTATAGAAGATAGACATGTCAAGCCTTAGTACTAAAATGACATATCGATCTAAAACCGCGGATAACGGATCAGGATCGATTGTTAGTTTCGGGCGTAAATGTTACAATTTCTAAGATAAGTTCAACTCAAACAGCTTCGCCTTTCGTAAGTCAAGCTTGGTATTCCTTTGTACTTTACGAGTAGTTTTGGAGCAGCATGTATGAAATATTTGACATTTCTAAGAACCCTGTACTTAGTTCAACAACCTTTTCATAGTTTGTTAAGATCTGTGAATTTAATCTCTTCGTTAAATTATTCAGTAAAGTAAAGTTTTCTAATAAACACCTTTAAAGACATCACAAAACCCTAACCATTGTTTGCTTTTGCTACGCTACGATACATAATCTATCAATTTGATAGATAAGGATAGGATTTTTTATTTTTATGTAAGGGCGACAATTCGTGTGCACAGTGCACACCGTCAGCACACTTCATACTTAACCACCACCACCACCACCACCACCACCACCATTCCATTTCTTTTCTTACCATTTCTGTTTGCATGTTGTGCCTTCCTGTCATTGGACTTACACCATGCCCACGTTCATTGTTATCTTTTATTTGTGTTTGTTAGTGATAAGTCTGTTGGAAAACCAAATAAATAAAATTTTGTTGTATGTACGTCTTTTTTTTTCTTTGAAGTTAGCGTTAATCTCACGCACCAAAAACTGTTACAGGCCGGTCGTATAAGTTCAACAAGTTATTCGTAATTTTTATATAAAGTATACTGCGGTCATTATCACTGTGAAAGTTTGTGACTAAGTTTGTATTCCTTCTTGATCTTATAGCAAGATTTGAACCCACGACTCACCATCGCTTAACATCAGGTGATTTGTGGTCAAACACTTTGTATAGTAAAAAAAAAACCTACAACTTCCGGCTTGTAAGTCGACGGGCAGATAAAATAAAAACACTTAACTAAACCTTAAAATGTAATGTTACCGCGTCAAATACATCAGATTGCGCCTGCGCATGATAGGATGTCACTTTCATGCATATGTTAATTGAGCGATCGTTGTCTCTTTCCCGCAAAACCTATCCATAACCGCTAATCCCTCCCGCGCAACCTGCACATGGACTCTTGCATCGCCGCGTGTCAAGGGTGCATCTCAAGCCTAAAATTACCGCAATTACGTCTCCTGGAGTGACCTATCGGTCACCTGGACCTTACCGCGAGTGTGTGGATGATTTAATATAATATATACATATATGTGTGATAATAAGAACTGAGTGATCTAGATGTGGACAGTGCACGTTTTATATTGAGCTCTGTGCTGCGCCAAGAGCGGCCGGGGCCTTCAAAGGACACTAACCACAGGAGTTCCCGAGGAGTGCTAAGGTGCGTGGATCCTATCCTTCTCTTTATTCGCTGTAACCAGCGCCCCTAACGATTCCAATACAGTCCACTATATACGATAAAGCCTTAGGGCACATAACGCGCTCAATAACAGTACGGTGAAGCTAAAATCATATTTGGCGACACCATGTAAAATAAAACTACCTATCAAACTAAACAAACTACTTAATCTAATAAACCACTACCAGTTGGCAACGTTCCCAAAATGCTGGTCGCATTGCCGCGTTGAACGGCAATGCTTATTCGTTGCGCAAATAAACGGCCAGCATTTTGGTCACGGGTAGCATCGACCAGTCGCTTTGATATATCATTGTATATCGATTTCGCTCCCGGTCCCCACGGTCCAAGCGTTTCGACCCCAAAAGTCGACGTCTTCACCAGTAAAACATCACATCGATTCAAAATAAAATAGTATAAGGTATACTCACATTTTTCCGCTTGACTTTCATTCATTCAATACACGCTTAAGGAAGGATCTTGACTTCCTCAAGCCTCAGCGTAGGTGTGTGTGATAAATAGGCCTTCGTAAGTTAGGAGGAAAAAACAAGGGCAGGGATATAAAAGTCTTTTGTTATATTAAGACAGTTGTGTCGACAAAGATGTGTAGGTGTATCATTCGAGAAAACGGGTCTCATTTTTTATGATTTTTCTTTTGCATTAGCCTGAAGAAATATTAAAATTTGGTTTTAATAACATTGATGTAACCAAAAGGGAGAAGATGAGGTAAAAAATTCGCGTATTCGCGTTTTTATTTGACTGTACAATGACGAGTTAGGAATGTGACCAATTAGGACTATGACGAATCAGGAACAAATCCTAGCTTCACAAGCGTGGACAACTTTTTAAACTCTTTCCTTCGCTAAAAGTAGAAATGAAGCGTTTTATCAAAATCAGTTTCATCTCATAAATATTTTTACAAAAATTCAAACTTGGGACTCAAATATGATATCACCGCGCCAGATTATAGAAATAAAAGCGTACCTAACCTTTTTTAATAACTAAATCGTGAAACTTTTTTAATAAGCAATACGTTCGAAAAAGCGAAATTTGCGCTGTTATATAACTGAACCACCTGTACTTCATTCTGGCAACAACGAATATTTTTCTTCGTTTCAATGACTTTTTGTATTTTATTTGACTAGTACTCGGGACGTGCATTGCGATCTCCGTCGCTTCGTGTTCCGAAACGTTTGTGCAACTGTTTTGTCAGAGTTAACGAGCACTGTGTCTACATATTGCGCTGACTGGAAACGCATCGTAAATAGCCTGTTAGGAATTATTGTAAACTGGGATGTTTAGTTTGACTGGGCCAGGGTTGCCAGATGACAAATTTTTTTTCTCGTACCAGGGTTGCTAAATATCTCGTAATTTCAACAGATAATCTCGTAAAAGCATAAATTTAAAGAAACTCAAATAAAATTAATGAGTTTGTGCTTTTTACTTTACTATGTTACTTGTGTATAGTCATATTCTTTGCGCTTGGGGCTGTTAAATTCAAACAAAACAATTAAAAATCATATTTTTTATTAATTAAATTCGACATCAGGGATGTTAGTTAAATCAACTTTATTTTCAGAGTGTAGCTTTTCAGCTGTCATTCTGGCGTACATTTCTTTGGATGGTTCGAAATTTACGCAATTACCTTTGCGATTTGGGCCTTTAGCGCTTTCTGAAGCTAAAAGTGTACCATTTACTGTGTCTGTGATAAGACGATTTCTTAAATCTGTTTTTATTAGGTTAGTCTTACTAAATACCTGCTCACAGTCTGCATTTGCATGAGGCAAAGCCAAAGAAGAAGTCGTCATTGTTAAAATCTCGTAAAAAAGTGTACGAGATTTTTGTTAATCTTGAATCTCGTACAGACCCTCTAAATCTCGTAATGGTACGAGATTTCTCGTACGTCTGGCAACCCTGGACTGGGCTGTCGAGGCTCGTTTTGATTGGCCGAACGCAAGTGTCACAACTACTGCTACGTATTCTGTGGCGCCGAACGCGAGTCTCACAACTACTGCTACGTATTCTGTGGCGCCGAACGCGAGTCTCACAACTACTGCTATGTATTCTGTGGCACGTCACGCTTAGCGTGCGGCGGCGGAGGTAGCGAAAAAATACCTACAGTTCACTGGGAGTACCGCCTGCCGTCAGTATTGCAGTGTTTGGGGCATAATGGGCAATTCAGGCGTGACATGGGGTGCGTGAAAGATGCCTCCCGGGGCGGTGATTGTTCGATCTGTACAAACATACCTACAGCCCGGCACACCCTAGACCTATTATGGTGACCAATCCTTCCACACAACCGCACAACGAATGAAAAGAATCGATAATTCAGTTCTACCGTCTCTCACAGAAGATTGTTTACCAAGTTCCAGCGGGCCCCGGGCTATGAGCAATTTGTACTGGCTCGGCGATGGTGTTTTGTTCGTTGGAATGAAATGGATAGTATAATTGTATTATTTAGCGAAGGGTTGGTGAAAAGTCACTGAATTTGTTCAATTTTCAACCGATGTTCGACTCTGTTTGTATCTTTTCATAAGTCGGATTTCTCCGTTAATTGGGGACCGGTTATGAAGTTATTTTTTTTATGTAAAAGCAATAATACCTAGTATAATAAAACAAAACCAGGGCCACTTCCGAAACTATGGTTATTTTTCACTTTGCACTTTTAAGTCGATTGTTCTTTTTATTTTTTACCGATTGGAGTACAAGTAATGGCTTAAGGTGCCCTCTGTCAACTGCGTAAGGCTGTTGTTAGCAAGGCTTTATGTAGGTATAAGACAGCGATGAATCGTGAAATGAGCCTTGAAAAAATCGTGATGAATGAGCCCTGTCCACCATCTTCCAGATCTAATAAAAGCCCGACCTGATTTAGTTACAAGACTGATGACTCCCTTGGCTCTTGGCGTTTTTATTACAAAGTCTGCATTTCTTCTTATTATAGGAGAAAAATCATGTTGTACATCAGTATTTTTATTTCGCTCTGGTTTTGCACGAGACTAGGCATTAAGAAAATAAAACATGCGCGTAGAAAAGGATCTAATTTAAGTTTGATAATCCAGGTAAAATATGATGCCAACTTCGACCACATCGTCACTTAGCATCAGGTGTCTTGATGTCAAATGCTGATGGTGTCATCGCTTCATCAGCCGAGTTAAAACCTTTTTTACTTTTTATTAATGTCAAGGTAACTTTTGACCACAAGTCACCTGGTGCTAAGTGACTTAATGTGCCACTATAGAATGCTAAGCAAAGCTCTGTCCTCATTATTCTGTGCAGCCGCGTCACTCCCGACCTATAAAGTTAGTTACCCAATGTGACCTAATTAGGAAATGTTTGCTCTAGACATAGTGGTCGGGTGAAACAGTGGAATTTAGTTAAGCCCTGAACAAACCTGGGTGACAAACGAGACTACTAAATCGTGCTAACATAGTGTGATAATTACTATAGATTTAATTAAACTAAAAATTGGTAGAAATAACAATAGGGACGTACTTATTTCCAAAACTTGTCTTTCTTCAAGTAATGTTGTTTTAATATTGCTGGATTATTAATTAACCGTTATAAGTTTTCGTTGATGCGTACGAGTGTAGGAAATCGAAATAAAGTTGTTACAAGTGACTTTTTAGTTGCATCAAAAAGTTGTTGTAAAGTTTAAGTAAAGTGCAACTTCTTTACTTAAACATAAAACATATTCTCCTGGTTAGACAAGCTTGTAGCTGGGTTACATCATCTCATCATCATTATCATTAATGTTTGCTACCTTTAATACACGATACTGCCTAAATACACAAACCGTACGAAGCGCAAAAATGTTAAGAAAAAAAAATACCAATCGAATTGAAAACCTCCTCCTTTTTGAAGTCGGTTAATATTGTGACATTGACATTTACTTGTAATCTGAGTGATTCATTGTGTCTATAGTTTGGTCGAAGGTACTTATTTTCCGTTAGTTATCTCTTTATTGCAGTCTGTTGGCGAGAATTTTACTAACTTTTTTTATTTAACTGAGCGCGCAAAGTCATTAACTATGTAGAAAAGTCTTCAGACAGTATTTAAATAGTGTTCTAACAACTTCAGACAGTGTCCGTCAGAGAACTAAGGTCACCGACATAGCTCACAGAATTAGCAAGCTGAAGTGGCAGTGGGCTGGTCATATAAGCCGCAGAACCGATAACCGTTGGGGTAGACGTGTTCTTGAGTGGAGACCGCGTCTTGGCAGACGTAGTGTAGGACGCCCTGCGACTAGGTGGAGCGACGACTTGCGCCGAGTGGCTGGCAGTAGTTGGATGAGAAGAGCCGAAGAGCGGGCTCAGTGGCGTACCTTGGGAGAGGCCTATGTCCAGCAGTGGACTGATACAGGGTGATTATGATGATGATGATGAGTGTTTAAACCCCTACATTAGAGTTAGCCACTAACTCATACGAAGTAACATAATAACCTTCTACTTTTATGTGAGCAGCATTTACTTTCCGAGAGAGCCATTTCAGTCCATTTTGTCTGAAAAGTGGCTCTTATTTTCAGCCGTAATTACACTTTAAGCCTGTTCTGCACACACGCGCAGTCAAATAACAGAGAAAAGTTGGACGAAATATTTCACAAAAGGACTATATAATTCCATTATTTGCTCATTTTATATTTATAAGACTTACTCAAACCCAAACTCAACAAATATGTTTGTTACAAAATGGAAATTTTAAACTAGCTGGGATCGTTCCAACCTCCTTACACCAGCAAAAGAACAGGCAAGAAACACTCAAGATCACATTTTGAAACTGAAAACACATTTTTTCATCGACCTGATCTGATGATAAAGTCAGGAGGTGTATAGTGGAACTTTTCAGTGGCTTCTAGAAAACTGCCCAAGTTTGGGCTCGTTGATTTTTATGATAGGTATGATATGATTTTTTTGATGAGTCCAATAGATTGGGATTGGTAACGAGGGTTTGAAGATAGAGCCATGAAGTGGATAGTGGACCTCGAGTTACTACTAGTAAACCCCTCGATTTAGGGCTCATAATATGATTCGTTACCAAGTCCAATAGATTGGGCTTGGTAACTAGGTTCTTTTGATGAAGCCAGGAGGTGGACAGCGGAACTCTTAATCTTAGTAAACCTCTGGAGTTTGGGCTCATAAGATTTGTTTTGGTAACGAGTGACTGCATATAGAGCCACTTACTTAATACTAAAAGTAACTAAAAACCGAGTATGATCAGACACTTTTGTTGCTGACTGTACCTACTGGTGGCCTAACAACGCGGTCTATTAGACAGTTGCTAATGGACAACAAGTGTTTCTTATACCCACACTACGCCCTCAATAACCTCATTCCATCCCATTATCCGCCATTCCCATACATTTACCAGCAAACGTCCGTAGTACATTAACGGTAATGGGCTAGGTAAACCATAAAGTGTGTCTCGACCACTAATTAGCCGCTGGTTCAGTGTAAATGAGCCGATAATGGACAGGAATAGTGGCCTCGTAACGCGATACTTAGTGGCCACTCTTGTCTATTTGTTAGGACAACCCTAGAGCACAGTAAAGTAAGAACAGTAGGTTAGCTAAGGCCGCTCGACGAGTTAATTGCCTACTCTTGCGGTGATGCATAGGCGGCGCGTTCCGTACTGAGTGCATGGCCGCGGCCCCGTCCGCGGCTCCGTTCGTTTGTGATTGTGTGCGTGAATAGTGCGTGCGTAAAGGGAGCCGCTACTCTCGCACACATTCAAACCGGCGGCAGCGGCGGCCGATTTGTATGAAGCTGAACTACTACTCTTTACTATGCCTAGAGTGAGGTGAAAGCTTTTCGATGGGCAGTAGGTGTGAAAAAGCTATATAAAGCTATAATCGGCTAAAGTATCATAAACATTAAGCAAACTATGATAGTCATTGTCAAAATGTACGAGTAAATAATTATAATTAGACTTTTTGGACTTTTTTTATTTTACCTAATACAGAATAGCGTTCGACCACAAGTCCAAAATCTTCGCTAGATAATAAATTAATGGTCTATTTAATAAAAGATTCTCGAGTGGCGACCACGAACCGGAAGACGTTCTGTAGGTAGGCCTCCTACTAGGTGAACCGACGACATTGTAAGACTCGCAGGAAGCCGATGGATGCAAATGGCTAATAGCCGTTCATGGTGGCGTTCAAAGGGGGAAGCCTACGTTCAGCAGTGTAGATACTTCTTTCGGCTGATGTTTTTTTTTTTTACTATTTACAGGGTAGCGTTTGACCACAAGTCACCTGATGTTAAATGACGATGTGGTCGAAGGTGGCGCCACGCTACACCTGGACTGGGAACTGGCTCTCAAGTGGGGCTGCCGGAACACACCGATAGGTGCTTGGCGACAGATTCTTAACAAGAGGGTGGTAGCTAGCTAGGCGAGTACTAGAAAATACCCTACCACCAAGCTATTCACCGAAAGCTCAAGCTCATTGTGGGATTCGAACCCACGTCCCACGTCCGCAAGCCGACGTCACACCACTGAGCCATCAGAATGATGATGGTGAAATAGTCTAATCTGTAGCTATTCGCTGCTAAGCCCTATAATTATCGCTTATAAAAATAATCTTGATTGTGTAAACAAAATCATGTGCCTCTAAAGAGAAATCCAGCAAAGTTTAAAACCGTGCAAACTATAGGCAGAACAGAGTAGACGGTAAGCAATTTATCATTGAAATGTCAGCACTTTGCTGTAGGAAGATCGATTGTTAAACGCATTACCGCCCTCTTCTCGATACCTACATATGTATGAAGGGGTATTGTTGATTGAGGCTGATCCGCTGATCGACGGTAGGTACCTTTATCTTGTAAAACTGCCACCTTTGTAAAGAGTTCGTGAAAGATGGCCAGATAAAATGTTGTGATTTTATATGGCTTTGAATATTACGTTTAACATCTATTTCTTTATTCTATTGTTTATTTATTTTGAATATGTTTCAGTTAGCTGCATTATTTTTTTACCTGTATTGGGAACTGACTCTCAAGTGGGGCTGCCGGAACACCTTTGAATCGCTAGCCAACGTCACTACCACAAGCTTGCAAGCAAGCCTGCTCAGTGACCCATGATTACTTCTTGCATTCTAACGCCCGACTTTAATAATCGATCCTGATCCGTTATCTACGGTTTTGGATCAATATGTGTAGTCATAATATGTCATTTTAGTACTAAGGCTTGAGAGATTACTACTAAAATGACATATTATGATCATCTCGTGAACGGGTGCTGCTTGTGGGGTCTGGTCTGCTTTGGTTGTGATCCCGCAACTCATTAATATTCATGTTCCCATATCCCAATGTGTACAACCAAACAAGAGAAATCTTATTAGTAAAGCTAATTAAAAAATATCGGATCATTAGATGACAAAAAAAAAGCTTGGGATTTTAGTGAACTTGCTCCAATTCAATCAATTAGTAATAAGAATAAAATTGTCAATGTGATCGCGCCAAAAAAATTACCTGTCGGGCGTTTCTTGCCTGTTCTTTTGCCGGCGTAAGGAGGTTGGAACAGGCGTAGCTAGTTTTAAGTTGACGTTTTAAAGTGATCACAATGTATCCTATTATATAAAAAAGTTTTGAATTTTGAATTTTATGACACGACATTTCGATCCAAAACCGCGGATAACGGATCAGGATCTATAAGTGAAAACTGTGAATTATCCGTCCCCATTATTTGTATTAAAATCGACCAATAAGCAGCTGTTTGTTTTCCATGTGCGTAAAATTAAAACATTCTATTTAATAGCCACTTAAAAAAGAAAACAAGAAGGTTTATGTTATGTAATGCTCACCGCGATTTTTTCCGCAGGAACCATTTTCCGGGATAAAAGTGTGCTTAACAAGCTACGCTGCATTCTAAAGTTCACTCAAATCCGTTGAGTCTTTTCAGCGTGAAGATTATGTCTTCACTCTAAAACGGCACAACAAACAAGCGCTCACAAACTTTCAAATAATATTACAGAAATAAAATTAACCAATAAATATTCGAGTTTAAAACCTAAAGTTTTGTTCATATAGCGGTGGCGGTGGCATTGGTAATCCCAACAAGCACAAGGTGGTTTATCACAGCGAGCTCAGATTTTTCATTTTAAACGTGCACAGTAAATAAATCTCCAGCTAATCTCTCCATACTTCGACGTTGGAAAAAAGTCATACGTGTAATATCGGGAGCTCAAAAGCTTTGCAACGAGGTTTCAACAGACAAATCCAAATATTTGACATAGGGACGTTTATTTTGAACTAACGAACCATACCGGCTTCGCACGGGTAGGCAAAGATTTTGATAGCCTGCAGTTTTTCAAACTGGTTGTAATCCCGTTAATTATGAAAGCAAGATATATTATAGTATCGCAAACTTTCAACATTGAACATTGACTTTGTGTGAAACCATTTGGTCACTGCAAACAAAACGAAAGACTGAAATTCTTGAAAGCAATTCCGGCAGCCTCATTTGAGAGCCAGTTCCCAGTCCAGGTGTAGCGTGGCGCCATCTTCGACCACATCGTCATTTAACATCAGGTGACTTGTGGTCAAACGCTACCCTGTAAATAGTAAAAAAAAAAGCGATAGATACAATAATTTTTAAGTTTGTCAGAATTGTACCGATGTTCACTGCTGAACATAAGTCTTTCTTTGTACACCACAGTGAACGGATATTAGCCATTTGCATCCTTTGGCTCCCTATGACTCTTACAATGTCGACGGTCTACCTATAGTGGACGACATACATACAGAACGTCTTCCGTTTCGTGGTCGCCACTCGAGAACCTTTCATCCCCATCGGTTACCGGTTCGTCGAGCGATGTGGCCTGCCCATTGCCACTTAAACTTGCAAATTCTGAAAGACGGTGATTTTGGTTCTTCAGCAATTTTCCTCGTTCTGGATTTTATCTCGCAAAGAAACTCAAAGCAATAAAATAAAAATAAAATAAAATAAAATAAAAAAAACAAACTTCCAAATATCTTCAAAAGAGCAACAAGGTAAGAGGATAAAAATAACACCTTTAGATAACATGCCATTTCTATTGAGAATCTGTTAAAAATGTAAATTCGGAAAGCTGTCTGCGGTTGGCCTTCGCTCGATAACGTTTGAAGTAGGTACAGTGTGACACAGTAGCTAAACTCTGTTCAGCACTGCTATGATAAATATGATTTTCCCACATTCACACATCAACGTATGTGTATCGGAGCTATACCGTATTTTAATCAGGATTAAAAAAAAATCAAGGCAAATAAAACGTTAATGCTTTACATTTAGCGTGACTAAACTACCATACTATTACTATTATTGTTCATGAATTGATCTAGATAATTTTAAATTGATTTAAAAGTAAGATATTGAAGCCCGCTCCGATACGAGTCTTGATTGTATTTACATTTGTGAGCTTAGTAGCTTTCGTTTATTTGTAAAAACGATTTTAAAAGTCTACTCAAGAAAGTTATTGATTTTATTAATAGGCACATTTGACAAATACTTCAACATGAGTCACTGAAAACTCAGCAGTAGTCTGCAACCATTGTAGGGGCGGCACACGGCCGACATTTCCGTATAAATTGGAACGTTTTGAAGACATCAGCCAGCTCTGTAGATATTTTCATTTCGCGCATTCTTGTTTCAAAATTGGAGCAAGCTTCAATACTGTGAAATGTAATTACATTTACAACTTCACGGGCTGAAAGGTACCAGCCATTATTGTATTTTATTGTTATCGGAACGAGGCTTCAATGTGGTTTTTTATGCTAATGTCCAGGTCAGCCTTATACCGATAAGGGCAGACTGAACAAATGGCATTCCGACTGGAATTAATGGATACTTGTCTTTAGTTAGATGTAATTTGGACCCATCCTGATAATTTAATACGTTTGGGATAGCAATACCTTCTTTCAGCAATTAGGTAACTGTCAGCGATATCTGATACAGTATCAGCTTAAAATACAAAGTATTTCTGATAATAAACACTTTTGATTCATTTCAACAAAAATTTCGATGAAAGATCAAGATCATTGCAGGATTTGAATCCACGACCAATGGTTCGCAAACTGAGGACTACTGAGCCATCATAGCTTCAAAATTTGTAAAATAGTAACAATTATTTATGCTGTAGTTTTAATTTAAGATTTACTTTAGTGATTTTATTTGGTTGTGTAATTTAAGTTTTACCACATAAAGAATAAAAAAATGATGACAAATCCAATTTGTTAGTATGTCCTTACTTATGTAAGAATATTAAAACTTCATTCGCCATCGCTCAAAACGGTGAAGGAAAACATCGCGAGGAAACCGGCATGCCCAAGAACTGCAACATTCAAGGGCATGCGATATCTACCAACCCGCACTGGGCCAGCGTGGTAGATTACAGCCCATACTCTCTCTCTCTCTCTGAGAGAAGGCCAGAGTCCCAGCAGCGGGAATGTGAAAGGCTGATAATGATGATGATTATAATTTCAAAAGAATAAGTAAAGGTAAGTTGTTAATGCGTGATTGATGGGTATCACCAGTGTGGTTTCATTATACTTTATCACATATAAAAAAAAAACGCACGTTGACTTCAAAGCCCTTTTTTTCGTTTCTTAAAAACTCAAACTACCTACTTCTACTCTGCAATGTTAAAGTCTTCATCCATCAAGTGTGCTCTCACTTGAAACTAATTTGACCAAACTTTACCATTATTTCACCTGAAGCAAAGTTAGGGACATAAAAAAACTTTTGTACCAGCGCACGGCACGATTACAGAAAAAAACTATTTCGTTTGCGTTTTATTGCCTGGATTTGACCTGAACTTTGAAAACATACTTACTTTATATGGACGATTTATGTTTTACGCAAGCGAGAGATAGGTTGTAGAGATGGGCTAGTGAAAAAAACAAAATAATTAAAAAAAAAAACCTAATAACTTGTTTTGAAACCTAATTCTACCTTGATAGGTAGAAATTAAGCATACTTTTTTTAACTGCCATGAACCCTTTTTTTTCTTTTTAACATTAGAATAAGGTTTTAACTAAACAAAACAACTACTTAATCTAACAAACCATTTTAAGTTTGATAGGTACCTAGTAATTGTTAGTGTTATTTTATAATTTAGTTTAGTTAACTTTAATTTTCGTTTTTTAGTTTAGTTTTCCTACTTTAAATTGAGATTTTATTATTATTTGTGTAATTCTGTTTCTACAACATTATAATTTAAGTAATTTCTTACTGCTGGAACTCAAGCCTTCTTTCAAAATGTGAATATCTTAGTATAGGCATAATATACCTATATTTGTACTGCAGCGCAGTAATTGCTAACAATATCATTTTTGTAAAAAAATGTTCAGCAAAATGTACTGACGAGATATTGCACTTAATTTCTTTCTTTCAACACACACCTTTACTCATTTTTTTGAATCGATAATGACTTAGTGGTAGTGACGTCAGCTTTTGATCCGTAGGTAGCAAGTTCGAATCCTACAAGGAGCTTGAGCTTTCGGAGAAGGGAAACATCATGATGAAATCATAGTTTGGTTACTAGTAAACACCCCAGTATATTTACTAGTACTCGCCTAGCTAACTAATCTGTCGCCTAGCACCTATCAATGTGGAATACAGCAGCCTTACTTGAGATCCAGTGCCAATCCAGGTGTACCGTGACGCCACTTTCAACCACTTCGTCACTTAACATCAGGTGACTTGTGGTCAAACGCTACCCTGTATTAATTAAAATAAAATAAAAGGCTACTACAGACTAGGCTACAATACAAAGAATTTTGTTACAAAGAATCACAAAACGTAATGTGTTTTGAATCTAATTAATTTCTACAACTAAAAACTTACTAAAAGATTAATTTAACTTACCTCATTAAAATATTGAAATCAAATGCGAAGTGACGTCAAAGAAACTCCAACACAAAATCAAAGTTTCACAATACTTGATTAAACTTTTTAAAAGTGTCACTAATTATGTGTTAGCATTGTTAGCACAGTGTTAGCATTCAGCCTGCGAAATTACGCGGGTTGCCGAAAGCCAGCCTTGTTCGCACAGGCGTGGTATGAGCTCAGAAGCTTTTGCACGACTGACGCCACCTCATGCCTTCAGACATATCATCTCCCCTACCTTTGAAATTTGCGAAAGTTCTCTTTGCTAGCGCAAACTTTTTTTTTTATTACTGGCCATATATATTTTTTTGTTTTTGAGTTTCCGTCAGTTTTGTGAAAAAACGATTTGAAATTTACAAGACTTTTTTGGCGCCAATCGAATTGTCAACAAGAAAATTTTGTTTTTCTTTCCAAAACTTGTGTTTCTTCGAGTGATAATGTGTAATATTGGTGGATTATTAAGCATTATGTGTTCGTTAATGTGTACGAGTGTGGGGAATTGAAATAAAGTTGTGAAAGTGACTTTTCTAGTTGCTCCAAAAAAGTCCGTGTAAAGTTTAAGTGAAGTGCCACTATTTTACTTAAACACTATCTATCGTGTGTCGCCATTACCAAAAAAAGTAAGTGAGAGGTTTTTGGCGGGAATTGAGTTGTCAAGAGATAATTTTGTTTTTATTTCCAAAACTTCTGTTTTTTCGAGGTGATAATGACATTGGTAGATTTATATAACCATTGTGTGTCCGTTAATGTGTATGACTGTAGGAAATTCAAATAACAACTCATTTCAAGTTCTTCTTTTTTCTTTTTCTTCTTTTCTAGTTGCTCCAAAGTCCATACAACAAAGAGAACTATCGCATTTGATACATTTAATACGTATCACTGGCTAAACACACAAACCGTGCGGAGCCATAAGAAAAATGTGTTACAAAAATAAAAGAAAAGTCACGTCTTGGTTTCAATAGAAAAATATCAACGCTTCAATGTGTATTTTTTCAACGGCAAAAAACGTTTTGATAAAGTGTGCCTGTCAGAAAATTCCTGTTATTTTTTATGATTGACATAAAGAAGTAAGTAATAGGACTCGTATTCAAAGTCCTTACTCCTCAAGCGATGCTGGCTTGAGGAGCGTCGTCATTTGTTTTTCAAGGAAAGGAAAAGTGTGTTGTGGGTTCATTGAGGAAACTATGACCGGAATCTTAGAATGACGGTCAAGCAGTAATCTCTTTTTGCCTGTCATTACATACAAAAATGTCACTCAATTGCCACTGAAGTATTGATTTACACTTGAGCGTCATTCCAGAATAAGTACAAATGTTTTGACAGGCTTACTTGAGTGGCAGGGGCCCAATTCTCGCGGCGTGATATATTATCACATTCGATAAATATCGCAATAACTGTCAAAATATGTATTGAATTTTAACAGATATTGCGATATTTATCGAATGTGATAATATATCACGCCGCGAAAATAGGGCCCCAGTTCCCAATCTAGGCGCAGCGTGGGTACACAAGAATAGAATAGAATAGCATAGAATAGAATTTACGTTTATTTGCGACAAAAACACTCATGGTACATGGAATAAAAATAACATACAACAATATTACAGTAATTAAAGGTACACAAGAATGTCACCGTCGCAAATCGGCCCCAACTCAAGACAAGACGTGGCATGAAATATCAGTCGTTAACTATATTCATTTGTATTATTCATCCCTGCTAATATTATTGTTGAAATGTAGGACGCAAAAGCGTCTGTCAACATATTGTCAGCATTGTCACTCAGCTGTCATTTTTCCCGCCGCCTCTCTCTCTTGCTATCGATACTGCTAAAGTCTCATTATACCAATCTACGTTCTAATTAATTTATTAATACATCTAGTTTCTATATATCAAAAATGTCTCTCATTTCATTAATCCCTACTATAATATTATAAATGCGAAAGTAACTCTGTCTGTCTGTCTGTTACGCTTTCACACCTTAACTACTGAACCGATTTAAATGAAATTTGACACAGATATAGTCTAGAGCCTAAGAAAGGACATAGGCTACTTTTTATCGCGATAAACTGTAGCCCACGCGGGTGAAACCACGGGAAAAGTTATTTATAAATGCGAAGTAACTCTGTTTGTCTTTCTGTCTTTCACGCCTACTGAATCGATTTAAATGAAATTTGGTACAGAGGTAGTCCAGAGTCCAAGTCACCTGATGATAACATAATAATTAACACACATAAGTGACGATGTAGTGGAAGATGGCGCCACACTACACCTGGACAGGGAACTGCCTCGTGTAGCCAGGTGCAGTGTGACAGCACCTTCGACCACATCGTCACTGAACATCAGGAGACAAAAAAGCATGTATAACTTAGAATTCCCACGATCTGTTAATGTGTCTGAACTCAGCTGTCCGTATGATGAATGGTGTTAAGCATCCGTTCTGAATATGCCTTAACACGCTTTCCATTCCTCTCAATTTAAATCTATTTTCATTTTCATTAATCATTTCGAGGATTCCTCATGAGGTACGGATAAACCCTTTGCATATTTACTTTGGGTATAATGAAATTATATCAGCCTGAAAATGCTTGACCGGTTTTATTTATTTACGCTTGTATGTATGTGGAACACTAACGTCCGAAATTAATAATCGATCCTGATCCGTTTAGACTCCTTATTGACATACTAAAACACAGAGAATTTAAAAACTAGAATAACAATAATGGTAAGTGTTAATAGTTATTTGTTATGCAAGGCTGCAAAGTTGCATTTTGGCGCGAGTAAGTACTCGCTTGCTCAGGACTCTAGGATTGAACCATGAGCGAAGCGAATGGTTTAAATATAGAATCCTGAGCGTAGCGAGGGTTTCAAAGGTACGAGACGCAGAATAACTTTGCAGCCGAGCGAAACACATAACTTTTCACCTCACTACAGCGAGGAAACTGCTAGATGCAAGAAAAACAGATAAAATAAGTTTGTTTTTTTTCATGCAATAGTCGTGCTGGCCAGTGTAATTATTCCAAAAAGAGGTTGGGACACTGACATGAAATAAGTATTGTTGCATTTTAAGTGGACTGGCGGTATGGAAAATTATTGAATGGTTCGAATTTTAAAAATACTTTCCACGCTAGCGTGCAAAATGCGCTTTGCACTCAGATTTCGAACGATAATCAGACTCTTTCGGAGCTTGCGAGGTGAAAGTTATTATTATTTATATACCTTGTACTCGTAAATCTGAAACATTTCAAAAAATTTTCATTTCATTTCAAATAAAATTCAAGGTCAGTCATCATCATCAGCCTATAATTATCACTTTACTGCTGGGCATAGACCTCTCTCAAAGTACGCCACTGAGCCCGGTCAAGCTGAAGTGGCAGTGGGAAGGTCATATAAGCCGCAGAACAGATAACCGTTGGGGTGGACGTGTTCTTGAGTGGAGACCACGACTTGGCAGACGTAGTGTAGGACGCCCTGCGACAAAGTGGAGCGACGACTTGCGCTGAGTGGCAGTAGTTGGATGAGAAGAGCCGAAGACCGGGCTCAGTGGCGTACCTTGGGTGAGGCCTATGTCCAGCAGTGGACTGATACAGGCTGGTGATGATGATGATGAGCCCGGTCTTCGGCTCTTCTAATTCAACTACAGCTAGCCAATAAAGCGTTCTATTTTGGCATAGAAAAGCTTACTATAAAACTCGTCTCGTTACTAGATAGGAAGTTAATAAAGCCCGCCTTTTATGTGCTTTGTACTTTAAAATCAATTACACCGATCGTAAAGCGCATCTCTTGCGATGCAAGAATCGTGGCTCAAAGTTTAAAAGCGCAAATTAAAAAAGTACTGAGTGAAAATTCTGAACGTGCCTGGAAACAACAGCTTGCGTAAAGCTTTGCGCCTTAGTTTTTTATTTTCTTAGATAGTTAGTATTTTGATAGATTGTGATCTAGAAAATCTAGTACGATCAGCTACTTTTGTGTCTGACTGTACCTATCAATATTATGTATATTTCAGTTATATAGAAAGAAACCAGTCAAAGTTTTGTCTTGCTTTATAGACTTGATATAGAACTAATATTATTTTAATTTTTATATACTGGATTATTTTTCTGTTGTAGGCCTAATATAATTTTAAGTGCTCGTTTTGTCTTTATTTGTGTGAATTAGTGGCCATCTCTAATGTGGGAGTTCACAGGCCACCGACAGGCTTCCGACAGAGCATGGAGTATAATAAGATATAGGGAAGTCCATATATATTTTTGCATTGTTAAAATACACCTCATCCTTCCCTAAAGCATAGTAAAGGAGATTTCTTACTTTATTGTGCCTAAAGCGTAGTTTTTGTATAATATCATGTAATTTAAAACGGCCTCTTAGCGTTGGTTATGGCTTTGAACAAAGGTCGGGGCAAAAACTCGAGGATAAACCCACATCCTACTAATATTATAAACGTGAAAGTTTGTGAGTATGGATGGATGGATGGATGGATGTTTGTTACTCTTTCACGCAAAAACCACTGAACGGATCTGAATGAAATTTGGAATGGAGATAGCTTGTATACCCTGGATTAGCACATAGGTTACTTTTTATCCCGGAAAGAGGTTCCTGCGGGATAATAGGAAGACGCTGGTGAAACCGCGGGGTGCAACTAGTTTGTATATAAATTGCCAGGTGGTACGAAGTTCACCAGGTCGTCTAGTAACAATATAACTATGTATTATTAAAACTATACTACAATTAATTGACTGTTGTATAGCCTATGTCTTGTTTTAAAGCCTAGAATTGATTTCTATTCGAATATGAGCAAACAATCACAATAAATTCAGGGCAACAAAACCGAGCCGACCTCTATGATGTTTACTTTGATTCCAACACGAGTGTTGCCATAACGAAAAGCAAACAACAATCACAAACTATGTATTGCGACGCATTCATGCGGAACCCGCATACATTTCCAGTTAATTGTTTGTATTTCGTTAACTTGCCACAGTTACGTACTGTTAACGAGCAATAAGATTTATGTTAGAATTTATATTCTGACATAAAACTTAAAAAACATGTAACAATTAGAATTCATAATAGGTACCTAACTTCATTCTCTTACTTAAATATTGCCATTACACTCATTAATCCATTTAATTATAACAATTACATCTGTGGTAGAATGTCTACGATTGCACACATTTTATGTGGATGGCAACTTTATATTCTTTCCATCATTTTGACGGGGTAGATTTTGGCGGGAAATAATTGTGACAGTCGATTGCATTGGAACTTGGAAGCTTGTAAAAAATATTTTGGTGGCTGGTTAGAGTGATTCATCCAGATCTGTGTGGGGTCATATTTATTTTCTTCTTGGCTTGGATTACAGTACAGTAAAATGAAAGGTCTGAAATTAGTAAGCTCGTAGCTAGTGGGCAACCCAGTTTTTAGTTCTAACAAGCTACAGCGCCTCTAGCCAATATATGCATTCTACAATTGTTAACGCTAATATAACTAAAATATGGGAATGACTAGTTGCACCCCGGTTTCACCCGCGTCTTCCCGTTATCCCGCAGGAACCTTTTTCCGGGATAAAAAGTTGCCTATGTGTTAATTCAGGGTATCAGCTATCTCCATTCCAAATTTCATTCAGATCCGTTATGTAGTTTTTGCGTGAAAGAGTAACAAACATCCATCATCCACTTGAGAGCCAGTTCTCAGTCTACACCTGGGTGTAGCGTGGCGCCATCTTCTACCACATCGCACACTTAACATCAGGTGACTTGTGGTTAAACGCTGCGCTATAAATAGTAAAAAAGTAGTGCTGCTGTACTTTATAGTATTTAGCATTAAGGTAGTGTAGTATATTAGAGGAAGTATGAAAGTAGCACCAGTGACAGATAAGTTGAAAGGGAATCGTTTGGCTTGGTATGGACATGTTATGAGGAGGGATGATAGTCATATTACAAAAGAAGTGATGGATATGAATGTTGATGGATGGAAGGGAAGAGGAAGACCAAAGAAAAGATGGATGGATTGTGTGAGGGTTGATATGAATGAAAGGGGAGTGAATGAAGCGATGACGGCTGATAGGGGAGAGTGCAAGAAGAATACATGCTGCGCCGACCCCAAATAAATGGGACCAGGGCAAGAAGAAGAAGAGTAGTGCGCAAGGGCGCCTTTCATCTTCACTGGATAACGGCTTTAACCGCGTAGTTCCTTTGGCTTTGTGGCAAAGTTGTTTCGTTTTGTTGTCTGCGACGTAATTCAATTTCCTATCTATGAGTTGTTTGATGTTGTATACAATGTGCTAAGTAAATGCCAAATTATTTCCGAGAAAGGTAGCGTTCCAACTTCCAGCTACGTAGTTGTAAATTGTTTATTTTTATTTATTTTTGGCTTCACACACACACGCACACCGCGCTGCTTGACGCTTTGTGTATATTTTTTTTGTGGCAGGGCACGGTAAGCTATACTTTGTACACAATTAAGTATGTCAGTCTTAGATCCGTCCAAGCGCAATAGCTTCGTCATGTCTCCTCTCTCGTCCCGGATCTGTCTGATCCGCATACCTACTCAGTTAAAAAATAGTTTTAATTAGAGATGGATTCGATGATTTTCAGATAGCTGAATCGTTTCGTCACTTATAATGAGCTGTGTATTATTGCATTCTTAATTGTAAACAAGCATGAAGCAACATATTTATACCTACCTATATGAAAGAACATACGTATAATGACGTAACGAAATGTAATTTTCTCTATTTTTAATATGATTAAAATCTTATTGCTTAAAGACAGCCATACCTTTTATATTCTCATCAAGGTTCTCGTAAGAATATTCTCAGCATTGTCGTAAATTCTAAGTAAATACCTTGAAAAGGTTTTTAAAAACTAAGAAAGGGTTTTGATATTCAGCATTTTATTTAGGAAAATAGTAACAAATAAATTATAAATCTGCGTAAACAAATGAATAATAATTTATAGGTAGTAAGTAGTACATTATAATATCATACATTATATGATAATAATTGATATCTATTCAAAAACATATATTTTCTAAAGCAATGACATAATAATAATGGCATGAATATTATTCTACGCTTACTCTAATTATTTGGTGTGCGACTATGAATCCTAACTATGTATGAACACTTTTACCCGCACTGGGCCAACGTTGCAGATTATGGCCCATACTCTCTCTGAGAGAAAGCTTTTGTTCCAGCAATGGGAACGTTTAGCTTGGTTATGTAAACCTGGCACGTACAACACACTCACACTTTTCTCTTTGAAATAGCGTACGGCATCGCACTACATCTTTTTGTCTCTCTCTCGCACGTGGTTAAGGTTATGAGCATGAAAGAGATTGTTGTTGTTTCGTTTTTACTACTGCATTATGAAATTGCTTCGGTATGAGTACTGTGAAGGTGCCAGCTTTAAATAACCGACCAGTAATAGGTCAAAGATGATGAAGTAATAGATGAAAATCTAGGATATATTTTAGAATTACTGGTATGAGTAGTTTGTTTAACATAGGAATACAGTTTATAGATATTAATATTATGTTTCACTTAAAACCTTCACGTCACTGAAAATTATTCCGATATCTTCTTCACATTTATGTATTCAAATGAAATATTTCTATAAAATATTTAAATAGGTACATACTTATTCAATTAAAAGTTTTTTTTTAAGTAAACATTTCCATCGTCATTGTTTTTAGTGTATTTGATTAATTAGGGTTAATTGTAACTTGACTCCTTTTAAGCCTTTTTAACTTAGCTTCCATACACTTTTCTTCACTTCATATTTTATACAGGTCACATAAATTCACGTGTGATATTTCAAAAGTTTATGACTTTTAAAAACTTTTGTCCCTCATAACACTTAAAGTAAATTTTTATATAAATCTCAATATTAATTAAGTAACGATACAAAGTACTACAAATATAATAATGCCACGGATTCATAAGACTTATTAAGGCACGATATCTTTTACATAACATTCGCTTTCTAGTTCCATGATAACTCCATTCAAATTGGCGCATTCAAATGCAGTAGGCCTTCCAAACAAAACAAATTCCTACTCCAATTTTTGAACCTTGCTAATCTCCAGGAGCTTCAAAGAGTTCAAGGCCCAGAACATAGCGGAGGCAACGTAAAAGACCTGGAGTGCTGTTCCGAGACCTGGACTGGAGATAGCCAGACTTCTGGCCAAGAAGGCCAGGGCAGAGCAGCGAAGGACTTCCAGAGTTGGAGCGTATTTCGAGCTGTCAAATAGCATACCGATGACAGTGAGAGAAGCAATGATGTAGAGCACGAAGATCAGGACCGTTATTGGAGTCATGCCCTGGAAAAAAAAATAAAGGTATGTTGATATATTATAATGTAATAATTAACTTCAACCAATCAGCACTGGGGCAGAGATTATGGCTCTCTATGAAAGAAGACCTTGAAAATCAAGGTTTTCGTTCACAACTTGCAAGGTGGCTTTGAACTCAAATCACCTCAATGTGGATAAAAATGGTGCAACGTTTCTTCTGGTTTGGAAACGAATTCTCAATTGACGCTATCGGTAGATACCGAAAAGTGATTGGAGACAGATTCCTATCCCTCAGATCAAGAATCTGTCACCAAGCACCTATCGGTGTTTTTCGGCAGCCTGACTTAAGAACCAGTTCCTAATCCAGGATGTAGCGCGACCTTCGATCACATCGTCTCTTAACATCAGGTTGCTTGTGATTGCTACGTCGTAACACGCTGAAGGCATTTATCTTGTCCTCTTTCACTATTGTTTTTACCGTTTTTCAGACTTTCTGACTTAATACCTAATTGTGTTTCCCCAAGGGTCACAAAGGTGAAAGTAAACAAATGCTATTTCATTACACGGCGAGGTTGTTTTGTGCTCAGGGTTTGGGGTTGCTTCAAATATTAACGGAGCCTTTATTTATTCAGCGGAAGAGGGATGAACTTAGCTACAACTATTATTGGAGTAAGTTGACCGTCTCCTTACGTTGGAATCAAGTTAAATTTGGCAGAGTTGTTTTAATTAAACGGGTTTGAATAGTTTTGGGGTTGCGAACCAAAAAGTTGTTTATCCATTTTGTGTGTAATTCTATTGCGATTCTAACTTTTCCAAGGTATTAATTGTAGCACAAACTTCCCTCGCCAATATTGAACGTGGATAAACTAATTTAAATTTCAAACAAAGTATCTAAGACCAAGGAACAAAATTTCCACTATTACAATTAAGAAGGTATGTTTGTCAGTTTGCCTT
Source organism: Opisthograptis luteolata (assembly GCA_931315375.2). Classification (NCBI taxonomy): domain Eukaryota; kingdom Metazoa; phylum Arthropoda; class Insecta; order Lepidoptera; family Geometridae; genus Opisthograptis; species Opisthograptis luteolata. Next base: position 1,838,076 of record OV928043.1, read on the forward strand.
TCATTAACACAGCAACGAATCAACTGATCGTCGCGATTTTCGCATAGAGATAGTTTGCAGGCCGGAAGCGACATTGGCTACTTTTAACCTCAGCAAAATGCACGGTTCCTGCGGGAATCTCTACTTGGGTATAGTCGCAGGGCATATATAGACCAGGGTTGTTACGGATGCAAAAATGTAGATATCCGCGGATACTGATGCAGATGCGATGCGGATGCGGATGCGGATTTTGGGATTTAAATATACAATTATTTGAATTTTAAGTGTATAAATAACTGCATATCTATAATTTAAAATTAAATTTTTATATATTTAATAATATTTCTGCAATTACCAAAACAAAAGCGAAGAACGTGCCACTCAGACTCCGCCCACTTTCTTTACATGTTGTTACTTGTTGATGTGAGTCTGCATCCGTAAAAACTACGCATCGATTGATGCGGATGTGAATGCCGATGCAGATGTGTGAATTAATGCGAATATTCCGCATTTGCGGATGCGGATGCGAATATTCGTAACAACCCTGATATAGACATACTATAACATAATAAAGCTATGCAGAAGTTCCTAAGGGTTTATGTACGTTAGCTCTTCACGCGAAAGTGACTTAGCTTTATTAACAACCTATCTATCCACGGTTTGCCCTACTGGAGATATAAATTTGACACAAGCTCCATAGAAGTAATGTCAAAAACCTATCTCTAGTAAGGGAAATCGACATCTACCAACCCGCACTGCGCAAGCCTGGTAGATTACAGCCCATACTCTCTCTCTGAGAGAAGGCCAGACTCCCAGCAGTAGGCACGTGAAAGGCTGATAATGATGTAACTGATAATTTCCAGCGAAATTGAACTTAGAAACGGAGATAGCTTATGTATATCCTTGATTAACACAGGCTACTTCTGATGTTGATTCCTGAAGGACAACGGGATAACCGCGAGTGCCACCGCGTAGCTAGTACTAAAACTTACCATATGCTTCCCAGCCAGCTCAAAGAATCCATACAAAATGACAGAGTAGTGTGAAACGAGGTACAGGTTCCACCATGTGGGTAGGTGCACATCGTATTTGTCTCTTGATACAATCTGTTGACAAAAAAACCTCTATCAGCATATATATAAATAATGTGGTATACAAATAAATGTAGTAGGTATATGCACAGATCAATGGTGGCGCCGCGCACGCGCACCATCATTCCTCATCTGTCATCGGTGGCGGGCGGACGCTCCCTTTGTGCTGGGTACCTACTTACTGATATCAATGGTTGTTTTACTATAAATCTAAGCCCCATATAACATATACAACATTGACGCAGAAAATAAAATTATCGCTCAAAGAAGTACGTACCTCTTTGCAGACATGGTCAACAAAATAATATAAAAATGTAATATTAGCTCTGTTTCAGATTATCTGTCAATGTTTACAGTGAAATTACAGGACATACAGAGATTTGTCATCATATATATATATTATAATTTATCATTTATATCCACAGTGCAATGCTGCACAGGATTTTGAACTGTTGACGGTCAAAGTGAACAGTGAAACAGTGCAGTGTGCATTGAACAGTGATAGGTGAGTGTGACGTTTGCCATCAAGCGGTCGACTTGATCGTCTCGCTGTGGGACTGCCTTAGTGGTATACAGTATGTTTTGCAATGTCTTTGGGAGAGGTCTACACGGAGAAAAAGGACCATCCGAAATACAGAAGGAATTTTCTTCCCTTTTGACTCAGAAGGTTAACTAAGGTGAAATAAGGAAGGAAAAGGTTACATTCTGAAAAGAATCGGTCTTGGAAGGTAAGACTCAGAAGGAAACTCAGGAATTTTTTCTCAGTGTATGTCTAACAGTGGACTAATCTTTGTGATAGATTAGAATATATTTTTTATCAACAAAGTGTTGTTCATGTAGTCATAAGACTAAAATGTAATTCAAACAATCTATTTTCAATCCTACGGGAATAAAAGCAAAACAAAGCCTTTGTAATGAAATAAAAGTTTTAGGTATCATAACAAAACAAATACTCCAAACGTTGTGTAAATAAACGCTAGAGCGTTTAACATCTATTTATGTACGAAGTGAAATTAATATTTGTAACTTGACTCTCCTGTTATCTGTATTTACAATACTAGCTCCCCGCCCCAGCTTCTCTCGGGTAGACATATATAAATAGTTGAGGTGAAATAACGGGTCTTCTGTACCCCTAGTACAGGTTTTGATAGTTTACAAAAACTATAAAAGTTTTCGTTTCCAATACATATTTTTATCAGCGAATCTTACCGAGACTTGGAGGAACTGAAATCGTTAATACGGGTTATTTTAAATCGTTATAATCATATTCCAACAATGTTATCGAGTTACTTTTTGAATTTAAGCAGATCGAGTTGCCACTTTGACAAGTCGGCGCCGGCGGTAGTAAACGTCGATGTTTACGAAAACTTTTATCGTTTTCAAAACTTGTACTAGGGGTACAGTTTACATAAAAAATTCCCATGAAAAAAATACAAACAGATTTTCCCGAAATTTTCAATTGTTCTGGTAGCTTTTAATGGCCGTGTCCTACGGCTTGCCTTTTCCAAATAAACCTTATATTCTCTTTGGACAGAACATCGAATAGGTACACCATGTGGTTTTCTGACGTTGTGCGTGCACGTTTGATCGTTTCTACGGTTCATTTTCCAACAAATTAAGCTACTCCAGACCAGACGACCAACCGTGAGACCGGGGTGGGACATCGAAAGTTTTTTTTTTTTACTATTTACAGGGTAGCGTTTGACCACAAGTCACCTGATGTTAAGTGACGACGTGGTCGAAGATGACACCACGCTAACGCTACACCTGGACTGGCAACTGGCTCTCAAGTGAGACTGCTGGAACACACCGATAGGTGCTTGGCGACAGATTCTTAACAAGAGGGTAGTAGCTAGCCAGGCGAGTACTAGAAAATACCCTACTACCAAGCTATGGTTTCATCGCGATGTTTTCGATGTTGATTGAAGTCTAAAAATTGTGTGAACCGCTAGATATCATGTAGCTAGCAGGCGCCTTCGACCATCATCACTTAACATCAGATGCCTTGAGGCCAAACGCTATCCTGTAAGAAGTAAAAACAAAGATTATCTCAATCAGTTGCATCCAATTAAACCTACAACATCGACAGCTAATTATAGTTGAGACATAATTACTGTTTGGGTCTCACACTGCTTTTAGCAGACTATAATTATCTACAAAGTCTAATTAAGGAGCTTGGGATAATTGTCTAGCTCCGAGCTAATTACGATTTAACCAAAACCGTGTCACTTGCTAACTATGAAAGCTGTTAGAAAGCTGGGGTTGTTGTGCAGAGTAGCTACTGACTTAATTAAAGACTTAAGTTTGAAGTTAATTAGTATTACGTAAATCCGATGAAAAAATATAACTCTTAAAGAATCACCTTTGTGTATCTTATGCCGCGGCTTAATTTCACCGAATCTACTGAAGGAAACAAAGTTGTAGAACTTAAAAAAACTGAAATCTAATTCTACATAATATGATATGTAGGTTTAGATGACCCAATCGTGGGCGTATATATGTAAGCAAACGAGTTCCAATATTTCAGATTTCGTAAAACCATATACCCTAAGATAAAAAATAAACTGTTTTCAAGTGACAAATCAAATTAAAGTTAATCTAAAAAGTTCACTGCTGTTTTTCATGCTATATCGGACTAACCTTAAACAAAAATATTTCTTGGGTTATTTACCTGTTCAAATCGACAAGTACTCTCAACTTTTACGCAAGATTAAAAATACGATTCCATTGAGAACCATCCCTTCATGTAACATAACTGACATGAAAATCTTCTCTCTTATTCAGCCTTTTACCTTTCCTTTGCCAAGTCACAACGTGTTCTGAATTGTATATTTAAGGAAATCATTATTACAATTTTTTGGAAGCTATTCTGTTAGGTTCCGCAAAGTGTTTTTGGATAGATAAATATCATCGAGATTCTATAAATATATTATACTCAGAATGTTTGTTTGTAGATGTTTAGTTATATTATTATGTATATAATTTAGTGCTAAGTAATTTAGTTATTTTTTTATCTTACTGTATATTTTTTATTGTTGTTGTGATATACGTATATTTATTAAAAAAAAAACACGAAAATTCTTTACAAAGTGTAATGATATTAATTTAAGGTGGTTCGATTTTCATACAAATTAATATTTCCATTTATGGACAAATGGAGCATAATTTTACACTGAAATCATAGCTACTGGCATTTATTTTGAACTTTATTTGCGGTAAATCATAATTTTCTGAATAAAATAGTATCAAAGAAATCAAAGAAAATTACAAAAAAACCTGAGGCTGGGATCGAACTCGGAACCTCGTTATTGGTAAAGAACTACTGAGAGTTTCGACCACTGGTCTAACCTATACAGTAATTGGAAGGACGAAATTAGCAAATAGTTTCGTATACAACAAGACCATTGTATGCATGTGTGAGTGAGTAGTTCTGCTGCCATACATCACTACCGCGATATTGTTTGGCACAAATAAAAGTGTTTAAAAAACTAAAACACATTTGAAATATAGTTGGATACATAAAACATATTACGCCATTAGCGGTAAACATATTACTATAGAATAATAGGCACCTGTTTATTCATAATAAAATAAAATGCGTTATATTAGAACAACAACGCCATCTATTGACGCTGGCGTGCTTAGCTGACCGCAAGCAACCACCTTAATGAATGTTTTTGGATGATAGAGTTTTTGAATTAGTTCCTATTTATGTTTTAAGAACACTCGACATTCGCGTCGATTGTGATGTCAATTTTCTAGAAATAAACTTAGTTTGACAGGACTAAAAATGACGCTGTCTTTTTCTAACATCCGTGGCTAGAAAAGGACAGCAATACTTTTAGACCTTTCAAACTTACTTTATTTTTAGAAATGGCACATCAGAACCTACACCCCTGTGTTCAAATTTTGCCTATTTATAAATTTGGAAGAAAATAACAAAAGCTTGCGTGAGCGAAATCGTGAAAAATGTATCATGAAGTCATGAAGTCCCCGGTGTTTTTGTAAACCATGCAAATTCAGCATTTCCGTGATCATGTCATCGATTTTGATTTCTGTGACTGCTTAGAGCGCTTGTCTCAGCATAGCATAATATTTTGCGAAGCGATGGCGTCTTTCCACCTATGTAAAAGCTTAGCTTAATTTTACTAAGCCAGTGGTCGTCATTATTTTCTGGTCAAGGGCCACATAGGACAATGTGACGTATCACTGCCGCAGTGCGGGCCGCTCGTAGATTAGGTAGTCATATAGATTTTTAAGAGCTGTCACAACGTGATCACCGTATAGATTTTGTATGGCAATTGCTACATTTGAAGTCTTTTATGTATTTGTCAACTTAATAAACTAACTATTCAAAGCAACTGAAAATCTAATTTGAAGGTAATTGACTAGAATCGTATTTTTAGGTCCAATAAAGTGTTTATAGGAGTAGAGCAAGCGAACGGGTTGCATAAGGAAGTTTATACTTGCCACACTCGTGTTTGTGTAATTAGATAGATAGATTAACTCTTTATTGGCACACCATATTACAGAGAAATTACTACTTCTATTTAGTTAATTTCATGTGCAAAATAGAGTTTCATATTATCTACTAAAATTGATTGCTTTGTCGCGGCCCTCATGAAATATCGTTATCTTCCCCGACCACTCAGTCTATACTGTTGTAAGCAATACCTTGAGTATGATCCAACTAGCTATAATATACATCCATCCAAGTAGGTCTATTCCAATATGTTCAACTATTAATTCAACCAGTTGACCAGATTGGAAATGTTTGAACCAACACATGCAACTTTAAAAAAAGGCAGGTGTTCCCGTGTCCAAGACCGCTTAGCTGATATCCATAGCCTTCCCAGGCATGCCTCAAAAATAACCTGACCTCCTCGTTCATAAGCATATTTACATCGACTTTGAGCTCCTCTTCTCCCAGTCTGCTGGTGCCAGGCTCCCAGCTAGGGCCGTAGAAGACTGCTCGGAACTTATCACCCCAATTCGAATAGGATCGGAATTTCTCACACACGTAGCGGGAGTAGAACGCCTGTAAGGAAGATAAACTAAAGTTATTTTACAAAAATAATAATTCTAACACCCTTTTTTCCATTCGCGCTGCCCCCATCAATAAGCACAGGGTAATGGGGACAGTGGGAATTCAACATACTTATTAAAAATAATTCCCATTGTACCCATTACTGGGGACACGGGCGAAGGGACATCGAGATTACACCCACATGACCACATCGGTATAATATGTACATTCATAGCCCTCTAACTAAGATTTTCAATAAAGTCAGACACTAATGACTAATCAGATCGGGAATAAAACTTAAAACTTGTGTTTAAGTGATAATATTGACACAATTCACAAATCAACCGATATCGCTATTAGTGGATTATACACCATTATAAATGTTCATTAACGTGTAACGAGTGTCGGAAATCAAAATGCAGCTGCAAAAAGTGACTTTTCTAGTGTCCCTTAAAAGTCAGTGTTAAGTTTAAGTTAAGTACTATTATAACTTTACTTAAACATAGAGAGACATATTTTACATTTATCCTTTTGTGCGTAAGTCGCAAATTACATAAACAACGGAGAAACGAAATACATAAACAAGAGTAAGCCCCGTATGAAAACTTTGCGGGTAAATTTAATTAAGTTCAGAGAAGGCCATTCGACTTACCCAAAAATCCTGCCAGGATTAATAAGTTATTCTACTCAGAAAGATTTAATTAAAATATATTATGCAACACACATTTTTCAATTAGCTAACGACATTATCGCGTATTTACACATGCCTTTAAAGGTAACTAGCGGTTCACCGCGGTTTCACCCACTTGGACTACAGTTTATCGCGATAAAAAGTATCTTATGCCCTTTCCTAGAGTCCAAACTGTCTCCATACCGAATTTCACCATGATCAGTTCAGCGGTTTAGGCGTGAAAAGATAACAAACAGACAGACAGAGTTACTTTTACGTTAACAAAATTAGCATACCATCCTAAAGCAACGAAACCCTCCCCAAGCACTTATAGGTGTGTTCTGATAGCCTGAGAGCCAGTCCAAGCGAAGAGTGATACCACCTTTAACCACGTGGTCACTTAGCCTTGCAATATATGAATCACTATAAGCAGAAGCATTGACGACATTGTAAAAGTCGCACAGAGCCAATGGATGCACATGACTAATAGCCGTTCATGGTGGCGTTCAAAGAGGAAGCCCTATGTTCAGCAGTGGACTTCTTCCGGCTGATGATGGCAGAGAATCTGAGGCATACTTAATCATTCACTGACAACGTATTATTTAATTTAAGCATCTAAGGATCTGGTGGTCAAAGCTGAAAAAAATACAAGTAAGAACTTGTACTGAGAGATGAGAGATAAGATCGAGGAGAGATCGATGAGTTACCTGCAAGTACAATGGATTGAAGGAAGGCTGGTTGTAGATGAGCCCGTAGACGATCTCAATCTTATCGTTTTCAGGACGGAAGGTCCCGAATAAGCGGTCCCAGATGATCAGCACACCCCCGTAGTTCACGTCGAGACAGTATTTGTTGCTTCCTGTAATGGAACAGAAAGAAATGGTGAAGTTACTGAAGGGTCGCCCAAATACTTAGCAAGAAGTGATAGCCAAGCACGGTGTGTTCTAGCAGCTTTGCTTGAGAGCCAGTCTTCGATTTTAGGTAATAAGTTAGCCCATAGAACGTTTAATTTAATTAAGCCATTAGTAATGAATGTGGGTAATGGTCCATTACCCATTTTCATCAGCATTCAAAATACATTACATCAATTGGAAAAAGATGTGCTTTACAAATTCATAACGAGTCCTTGCTAACCATTGTTAGCGTTTACAAGCAAAAATCGGTTAGTGTTTGAAGGTCAGCATTGTCGTTTATCATCTATGTAACAGTAAACAAGTAAATAACAGACCAGACAGATGACTTGTCTACTCTGAAAAAATTATCGGCTACGTGTATAAGAACTGCTGAAACTAAACGTGTAGGTGTTTAAATATACCTTACTGTTTTAAGTTTTAATCTATAGCTTAACAGATTTCTCGGTTTAGTGGGCAGCGAGTTATGTATAGGCCACTTCTAGCTGTTTCCATTCTTTTCTATTCTCAGCTTTTCTTGATCAGATCGTTTCTCCAATATTCTTTATGTCATCTACCCATCTTTTAACTTGTCTACCTCTTCTTTTGCCATCGCATGATGGCAATTCTTTTATAATTTTTGTCTAGTTTGTCCTGTCGTCCCTTGTCTTTTTATTTCTAGCAAGAAGTCCCTAAATATCTCCAAAACGAACCCTACAATATCCAACCAATATCTCCCATCAATAACCAATTGATTCATAACCTGACCTAAATCTGCAAATGCCTTTCGTTTCCTTTTCAATTTATTTTAGGATTCGCCTGTTATCGACTCAGCAGTCGCTTTTCCATAATTCATAAATCAGATTACGTAGGCTAAAGATCGACTCGATCGTTTTGAGATGAAATTATAATGAAGTGCGCAATATTTAGATTGTAAACAATTGAGGAAAACATTTAGCATGTCCTTGAACTACGAATTCAAGGGCATGGATTAGTGCGTTCTGGCCTAGCGTGGTGGATTATATCGCTACATTATTTCTCTGAAAGTTTCAGAAGGCAAAACTGCAGAATTGTAATACGATGAATATGGTTTATTAATTAACAATTGCGTCAAGCAGTTTTGCCGCATTCCAGCAAAAAAATATGTTCAGGGTAAAAAGTAGCGTTTCTGGTATTTTAGGGTGTATTTCTATTCCAAATTTCACTAAATCCGTTGAGCCATTTCAGTGCAAAGAAGTAACTAATATACACAATCACTCACTCACAAACTTACACATTTTATGAGTAAAGTATGATTTTGATCTGAAAAATGTGTATTTCATAATTTGTTCTAGGCTATATAAAACTTCACTTCTTGCCCGTGGTACAGTCGCGCTTAATGATTGTTAACTATCACAATCATGCTAAATTAACACACGGGCCCATGCTTTGGTAGCATACAAATATAAATGGCAGCCATTCCATTATGGTTGGAAAAATGACGAATGGGAGGAGAATTTTTTCAATAAACCTGATACACCGACACCGGTGCCAGGACACACTGTTGGTATAGGACCACTTGCAAAAGCTGACAATGGCATGTGAACATTCATGACGTCATTGTTTGCATTGAGTGAATCGCTGATCCAATCAAAATCACAGAGACGGACGACTGGAGCGAATTTCACACCGGATGATTTGAGGAATCCATCACACCATGCTCATTAACCTAATTAGATCAATCAGGATACCGACACAGATTCCCTTCTATCTCAGAAACGTCGAACCCGAACATTTTCCACGAATAACCTGATAAGGATTGTCTTAACTGTCCTTGTTTGTTGTTCTGGATAATATACTCGTATATATATTTTTTTGTTTTCAAACCTTATTTTTATTTTTCCTCGTGTTGGATCAATTTGATATTGTTTTTGAGAACTGAGGCGCTTGGTACTGTTTTTTCAGGATGGATGTGGTATGTTTTTTCAAAAATACGGATAGAACTTTTGTCATCAACTAAAACTGGCAAAATAAGAAGAGGAAAGATGTTTGGCCACGTGGTATGTCATGACGAGTACATGAAAAGCATCTTAGAAGGGAAAGTAGAAGGGAAGAGAGGAAGAGGTAGACTGAGAAGAACATACAATAGACCAAGTAAAAGAAAGGATTGACTTCATGTTGTACCAAGAGGTTAAAAAGATGGCTGAAGACAGGACGAGATGGAAGGCGCTCCACTAACAAGAGCTCTGCTCTTAAATAAAAGAAGAGAAAACTAACTAAGATGGCGCAACCTGACCTCCGATAATAGAAGAAGCCACTTCGGTCTGTCCTGCACCACCTCTCCTGCCTACTATATTCTACTTTATATTATAAATGCGAAAGTTTGTGTGTGTGTGTGTTTGCGTGTGTGTGAATGTTTGTTACCACGTATCACTCTAACTACTGAACCGATTTGGAATGCAGATAGTACCCTGGATTAACATATAGGCTAACCTTTTTATCCCGTAAAAAGATTCCTGCGGGATAACGGGAAGATGCGGGTGAAACCGCGGGCGCATTTAGTTATACTTAGTAGAATTTAGCTTTACTTAATGTTAGTTACATTGAGTGTGCCAAAAGTAAAAGAACTTGAATACCTAGATGACGAAAAAAACAAAAAATAATAAAAACGAAAGCAATTTGTGAAGATATTAAGGTCTCTGAAAGTAATTTTTCAATTTCGCGACAGAGATACAGATTCACCTCTCGTTATTTTGCGAGTTATTTTTGTAAACAGCTTTTTACCTGTCTATAAGGAAAATAAACGCTTACGCTGGGACATAGAGATTGGCAAAAATAAGCTATTTTTAACGTTGTTTCAGGCGTATTTTTGTCTTAACTACATATCTTAGGGTGAAACCAAACGAGCGTAATTTTGTGAGTCGTGAGTCGCAGAATTTCGGTAGCATAAATTCTGCTGCATTCGGTTTCATACAAAAAGGCAGTTGGTGCCACACGACGACGCAAAATGAGTTGAAAATTCATTTGAACGTAAAATGAGCGACCGAAAATACGCGACTCACGACTCACAAAATTACGCTCGTTTGGTTAGTGATTGAGTAGTGATTGAGTGACATATTTGTATGAAATGACAGCGTCAAATCTGTGCTTAAGTAGAGACTACTTAAGGATACTTGAGCATGACTGAATGAAATACCCTAAGAATGAATCCACTTTCAACCTCATCGTCACTTAACATTATGTTTCTTTTTCGAGTAATTATCTTGGCAAATAAGCATTATGGTCCGTCTGATGGTAATTAGAATAATCATAATAATCAATTTATTGGTAAAATATTTTACATGTCAGAAATAATTGAATACAAAAGTACTTTTAAATAAATATTAAAAATAATTGCATACATAATTGAAAAACCATAATAAATTCTACTGATATCATATTCAAACATACATTACAAAATTACGATAAAAACAGTCACACAATTTTGGGTCAATATTCATTTAAATCGTAAAACTCCTTCTCTGGTAAGCAGTCACCATCGCCTATGGACATTTGCAACACCAGGAGCGTCTTAAACCCTTTGTGACTTCGAGTTAAACTTCAACCTGTAAGGTGAAAAGGAAGAGGGAAAATAAACTCACCATGATGTACTCTATGATGACTAGGAGTGTTCAGGACATACTCAAGAGGTCCAAGGGTCTTGATGGCTTCAGTATGGATCCAGAACATGTAGAGGTAGCTGAACTGGTGATGCATCACGAACTGCGCCGGTGGGATGGCCAGCGCCAGGGGTAGGTAGAAAATCTGGAAAAAATAAAGGAAAAGTCGAATTAAGGGTTTAGGCGTTAAATTCACATCTTAGCAAAGCAGCGATCACTTTAAAGTATTTCCCGTTGTTTTGTCTTTCCGCGGGATGTATATTACATTTTTTCGGGAAAGAAGTAAGCTATAGCTATGTTGGATTCTTGGGTGTATCACATTATGACACTTGTATTTCCGTGCCTCTATACTTCTTCGCTATTTAGAATTTATGTCTATTTTTACCTTCACTATTCAGACATCAGTAGATCAATAAAAAGAAACGAAACAAACAAAAAATATTCCAAGGAAAAACTGTTGAAACGTCTCAAAATTGAGATAATCGGGGTTACATAATATTTATGCTTCGACATCAAATCTATTATCTCAATTCTTGAATGTTTTACGAGTTTTTGCCTGGGAGTATTGTTTGTTTGTTTTGATCTCTTCTTCTTATTCATTGATGATCGAGCACAGGAAAATCAAAATTAAAATAAAGACAAGTTCTTTATTGTTTATAATATTATAATATTTCCTGTTTATAATATTTCCTATCTCTTTTCAACAAAACTGATCCAGCTGTTTTGGCGTGAATAAAAGTCGAACCAATAAACAGAAAAAATGTGCAGGAACATTGGTTCAGTTACAATTTTAAAATAGCATAAAAGATAGAGACAGATTGATGAGAGCTCTCAATTTACACAAACACATCTAATCCTTTCAAAACACGTTAAATCCTAACAACCACGGTACTGTTTCTCTTGAAAATAACACAGCTATTTTCGCTGAAATTTATTCCAAGACACGCTTTAGTTTACGAGTGTCTACCGACCGTGTGTGTGTTTTATGCATGAAATCTTGCGAATACTGAGGTATTTGTGCGATTTGCGACTGTTTCGTTCTGTACCTATCTTAAAATCATAACCGAATTGAAACAAACTCAGTACCCACGCTGAGAAAAAAATGCTGACTTTCCTACTAACTTCCGAAAACGAATCCTTTCGAAATGTAACCTTTTCCTTCCTTTTTACCTTAGTTTTCCTTCTGAGTCAAAAGGGAAGGAAATTCCTTCTGTATTTTGGATGGTCTTTTTCTCCGTAAAACATTAAATTAAAGCCTCTTTTTCGTCACATCAGAACCGACAACCCTAACTAATTATTTCCCGTATCTATGATATACGAATCAGTAATTAAGTCTAAAAAACTTGATTGTTTTATAATTTCTCCATACGACGAACAAATGTTTTTGAAGTCGTTTAAAAAATTCCATGCCTTATTAATATTAAACGTTCTGGGAAGACATCCCTTGACGCTTTAATTCTCGGAAATTTTGACTCCATACTTCTGCTATTCCATTAATTACCCTGTATAAGGATACAGGGTAATTAATGGAATACCAGAAACTTCAACAATGTTGGTCCACCGAATTGAATATTTTTCCACAGAAATGTTAGCACAAAACTTCCAATTCTCCCGCTTTGATCGTTCCACACCGCTATTTCACAGTTTAACTTCATTTTTATATATTTAATAAAACATATTAGTTATTAGTTACTCAAGCTAAAAATAAGAATGCCCATTGAAAGAAATAGAAGTGAAATAGAGAAGATCATATTATAATCTACTCGTATACAGTATAGGTAGATACTTACAAATCCACACCACCCTTGTATCACAGACTGCCTGATGCCCACACCCATGTTGAAGTCTTCTGATGTGTGATGCACCTGGTGTTGTGCCCACAAGATATGGACCTCTGTAAAATAGTACATTTTTTAATAGCACAAAATCTATTTTTGAGCCCGCAACCTTCGATCCGGAAGACGTTCTGTAGGTAGGCCCTCCACTAGGTGGACCGACGACATTGTAAGAGTCGCAGGGAGCTGATAGATGCATCGTAATAGATATTCATATTTGTGTTTCAAGGGGATGCCTTTGTTTAACAGTGGACTTCTTCTGGCTGATGTTGATGTTGAACCTTATACTTCGCAGTCAGCTGTTCTCTTATGGCGTCATATTGGTTGTTAAGATAAATGCAGCAAATCACTGCTCGTATGTTATAGTCACTAACTATATAAACATCTTGATAAAGTGTCGCATTTAATGCTATAGTTATAAAAAGGCTTTATCTCCGGACGTTAAATTAAATTAATAATCAATTTGCTCTACTATAGATAACAATGTAAAGATGATATTTTAGGTCAATGCTGTTCGCACAATAAACAAATAAGAAGTAATTATAAACATTACTTTGATGCGGTTCTTGTGACCTTTAAGGTCACGGGTTCAAATCTTGCAGTAACGAATTATTTTTTCTTGTGTAGAAAAGAAACATCGAGAGGAAACCATAGTTCAGTACGTGTATATTCTCGTAGGGTTTAAGGTTTGCTAGTTGGCAAGTTAAAAATCTGTCGACAAGCACCTATCGGTGTGTTACGGCAGCCCTATTTGAGAGCTAGTTCCCAATTCAAGTGTAGTGTAACGCCACCTTCAACCACATCGACACTCAACATCAGAAATGACTTGTGGTCAAACGCTATCCTAAGTTAAGTATGTAAAGTACTCGTAACTTCTAGTGCTTACTTAGCTAGCTGCCACACTCAATTTAATGGCCCACTAATGAGCCAGTTACCAATACAGGTGAAGAGCCAGGTGTAACCTGCGACCACATGGCTTGTGGTCAAACGCTATCTTGTAAGTTGTAAGTATACACGGAGAAAAAAGACCTTCCGAAATACCGTTTTCCTTCTGAGTCAAAAGGGAAGGACTTGTGATCCAGAAGGAAAACTAAGGTAAAACAAGGAAAGAATCGGTCTTGGAAGAAAAAGACTCAGAAGGGATGTCAGAATTTTTATCTCAGTGTATAGTAAAATAAGACACTCATGTGAAATGACTAGATGTTCTACTGAAACATACCATGGCAAGCTCTGTGCATCCAGTAGTAACAAAAGTCGACTCCCAAAGCCGCCGCGTACCACGTAAGGGTGTTGTCCCAGGGTAGCTCAATCAGTCTGTAGTTCACGTATATCCACGTGTAGAGGTAGGACTCGGCTCCACGCCATAATATCCTGGAAGAGAAGGAGAACTAACATCAGCAATTGAAAAGGAACATCAATATTTTCAGTGGTAGAGATGGAGAAAAAAGACCTTCCAAAATACGGAAGAAATTTGACTCAGAAGGAAAACAATAAACAAAAGTAAAAAAGAAAAGATGAAAAAGGTTACATATTGGAAGGCATCAGTTTTGGAAGGCAAGACTCAATAGGAAAGTTAGGATTTTTTCTTAGTGTAACAGAGTATTTTCGAGCGCTTTTCAAGTTAAGAATCTGTCGGCAAGCACCAATAGGTGTATTCCGACAGTCTCACTTGAGACCCAGTTCCCAGTACAGGTTCATCAGGGTACTTGTAGTCAATTACGATCAGGTTTGGAGGGCGAAGCTTCCAGTTAAATTACAGAGCATAAAGAGACTTTACGTTTATAATATATCAGGGTGACGAGAGCAGTGCAGGATTTTCTACACGGAGAAAAAAGAACCTTCCGAAATACCGTTTTCCTTCTGAGTCAAAACGGACTAAAGTAAAATAAGGAAGGAATCGGTCTTGGAAGGTAAAGACTCTAAAGGAAAGTCAGAATTTTTTTCTCAGTGTACTATTGAAGTTCAAAATTCTGGGTGGCATTGAAGTGCAAGCGTGGCGCTTACCATTAGACAAGTGACTTGCTCATCGCATCGCTCAATTATATAAGTTCGAATTATCAGGTCAGATATAATGACGAGACAAACGGGAGATAAACACAATAAACAACAACAAGAGCAACAAATGGTTCGTCATCACTAAAAAAAATAGAATGCTACTAATAAAAAATCGAAAGGTGTTTGAATCAGGCAATTTAAATGTAAGACCGATGTTGCATATGCATTTCAAATCTATAAAGAAACTCATTACCAACGTTTTACATTCTAGACAACATGACTCTTTGTGTTTTCTTTAGCCAGATCATTGTTAGAAATTGAATACCTGATGCTAACAGGCTTTAAGAGAGAGTTCTATCCACTATTTATAAAGAGGTTCAGTTACCTTCCGCATTCCTGTAGGACTCCATGTGATATGCTTGTGATACCGTCGTTCAGTCTGATCCCTGGTTTCCCTTCTAGTCTCAAAACGATGTGTTCCAGCAGCATAAATATGAAGAAATATGGCCATGACTGAAATAAACCAAAATAATTTTAAGTAATTAATTTGTACCTACACAAACACATACATAGCTCTCACCACTAATTAGAATTAGGGATGTGAAAAATTAATCGATTATTTTTTTCTTTTAATCGATATTTAATAATCGATTATCTAAATATGAAAAATCGATTATTGATAAATCGATTTTTTTACTTATTCTCTTAAAAAGAAATCAATTTTTTAACCTACTCTCTTTTTTGAAAGTAATAAAAGATAAGATAAATAATGTTTGTATTGTAATTGGAGATTAAACCACTGTGTAGCCAAACTACACATTTGAATCGAATTTACCAGTTATAAGTTACTCTAAGTAATTTTATTACAATGTACAAAAAAATTCAACTTTTCGAATAGTTAGAAAAAAATATATTTAAAAAATCGATCAAATAAAAGTCGATTATTTTTTATTTAAATAATCGATTTTTTACAAATTGATTTATTTTAAAGAGATATGGATCGATTATTAATTAATCGATTTTTTTCCCTCCAAGACACATCCCTAATTAGAATTCCTTTTTTATATCATCGTCATAATCAGCCTGTTTTAATACGTTCCAACTAGTGGGACACAGGCTTTACTTCACAGCCAAGCGAGTCCAGTTAGTTTTGCGAAAACGTCTACTACGTGAAAGTTTGGATGTATGAATGTTTGTCACTCTTTCACGCAAAAACTACTAAATTTAAATAAGAAAGAAAGAAAGAAAGAAAGAAAGAATATATGTTTATTTGCAACAACAACACTCTTGGTACAAATTATATAAAAAAAAAGAGAAACTATATACAGTAACAGAACTCAGTGTCAGTACACAAAAATGTCAGTGTCGCAAATCGGCCCCAACTCAGCAAAATGCTGGTTAGAAAACCAGCGCTGATCTTCCGTTGGAACCGTTTGATGACGTCGCACAGAGGTACCCAACCACACATTCAAATGAACCTTGGAATGGAGATAGCTTGTACCTTGTATTAAAACATCGGCTACTTTTTAACCCAGATCAAGGTTGCTACAGGATAAGGAGAAGACGCGGGTGAAACCGTGAAGCGCAGCTTGTGTGTGTGTATAATTTAGTTAAATAGGTATTATAAATAAGTACAAACTCCATTGTAACCAATTGTATCGAATGTCCCACACTAACATGTGGCAACGAAACCGCTGCCATACGACACCCAGGTGACTGGACTGAGAGTGTAAATCGACTCGTGTGGCGTATTACGTAAATAAGGTAACAAGTACTAGTTGCAGCCCGCGTATTCACCCGCGTCTTCCCGTTATCCAGCTGGAACCTTATTCCGGGATAAAAAGTCTATGTGTTAATCCAGGGTATAAGCTATCTTCACTCCAAATTTTATCAAAATTGGATTAGTAGTTACGGTGATACGTGGTAACAAACATTCACAAAAAAGCTTAAAGTCATGTTTTTTGAAGACTGAGAATAAAGATAAAGATAAAGATAAAGATAAATTTATTTGCATAAAACATGAGTAATAGTTAGTACAAAACAGGTGATGTAGGTACTAAGATGTTATAGTAGGGGAGCCCATGATGCTAAATGTGGATTTACTCGAGCGTCGCGGAAACCTATTAGATTTGGTAGATTAGATGTTAAGAAGAATAAATGTCCTATAATGTTTCCACTTTCAGCGGTGGGGGAAGCTTCCACAGATCTTTATGGTTATAAAAAAAAACTATGACATAACATGGACTCAAGTGTGTAATATACTAATATATTTCATGCTCCAGAATGTCTCTGATATGAAATATAATATAATAATCAGTCGGTTTGTATGGTGTGTGAGTGGCCATCCACGAGGAGGTAAAAAAAATATTGCTCTACGGCGTCAAATTTTCAGAGTGGGGGGTGTTCAGTGAACCCCACAGATGCTCCCATTTCTTAGACTGACGATTTGAAAGCGACACCAGCTCTAAGCGAATCTAAAAGTTTCCCCTGAGCGTACCCACCAATGTTAAGGGCTCATAATGGCTGGAGGTGCTCATCAATATGTGAGGTATCCTCCCATATATTAATCTGACGCGCTCGAGTAAATCCCAAAATCCCCTCTTGGGCTCCCCTACTATTATACTCGTATTATATTAAAGTAGCATCATGTTTTGAATAATAATATATATATCAGAAACTACGAGGATCGGGGACTACAACACCCAGACACAGAACAAATACCTACCTAGATACCCTAGATACAGGGAAACCTAGTTAGGGATCAGAGGCTACGTTAAAAAAAATACTTGCGCTTATTTTTCAATCCACGAATATTTGTCCTGTAGCGGGAATCGAACCCGCGACCTCACGCTTTACAGTCGGCTATCCGCCCATTGCGCCACATTGGTCGTCAAATTTTTATCCGTCGTGGAATGTTTTAGTATAAATTACATTACACAACGAAAGAATAATAATAATAGTTACATTCTTCATCTACATCTCAATGTAAAAATCAAATTATAAATGCCTACATTATACATGCTGATTGGCTAATACAACCTTAGAGAAATTGCGAAAGAAGGCAATACCTACCTAATACCTACTTATACTGGCAGCATTGACTGTTATTAAAAAGTTTTGCAATTCAAGAATGCATATTTATAGAGGCGTTGATAATTTGTTTTCGTATCAATGTTAATTAACTTCAATGTTAAAGAAACTAATTGAGGCAGTGTCAACGCATAAACAAATTTTGTTTTATTATTTTTTCACTCACTTGTTTGTTATATAATTTTAGTTTGTAATTTTACCCTTAATGCTGGAGCCACACTAAGGTCAACGGCAAGGGAAATGTCAATGCCTATCATCGCGATAAATATTGCGTTAATTATTAACGCAATTATGTGAGTGGCGTGAAATTATGTGACTTGAACGGTCAAGGTGAATGCCGTCGTCAAATGTCGTGGCCACACTTATGCGAAACGTCAATTATCGCGCTATTTAACGGCATTTCCCGTCAGTGTGGCCCCAGTATTAGAAAGACAACATATTTTAATATAACTGAATCTCCAAAAATAAATAGATAAAATATGTATGTAAAATATTCTAGTCAAAAATTTTTTTACTTTGCAGATTATGAATAAGAGTTTCTTGAAAAAAAGTTTGCTCAAATTTCAATCCCTAAGGGCACAGTAATTTATTTATATATGAAAATCAACGAGCTCTGCCCTGGGGTAACCCTACACATAATAATTTATGTTGTATTTATTTATGTTCGTCATAATATTTCAACATGGACAACTCTTGGAAAAACAAAATGAAAACGAAACGTTGGTATGTAATGGATCTTGTTACATCTGTTACTTGTTTTGTGTATTGAAGGTAAATAAATTATGGATTTGATTTTTTTCTTACATAGAAAACGTCTCTTTGGACTACTTATAAGGAGCCTCACTGACCGACGATTATGTTCTATCAAAATCAAAACATATTTATATAGTAGGATACAACATGAAAGAGTAACAAACATCCATTTATCCTCACAAACTTTCACGTTTATAACATTAGTAGGATCGATTGAGTTGGAGCAATATATCTAATTCACTACTAAGCATACTGCCTGGTGCACCCTGAACCCATTATGAGTATATCCTTCCACCACAATGCCCTTCTCAGGGCCAAAAAGGTTCTTAGAGCCCAAAAATTCCTTCACATCGAGACGACCTATACGCGGCGACGGAGATAGCAATTCACCACGCAATAAAGCCATTGACGCCCTGCGACTAGGTGGAGCGTCGACTAGCGCCGAGTGGCTGATGAGAAGAGTCTGGTTCAGTGGCGTGCCTTGGGAGAGGCCTATGTCCATCAGTGAACTGACACGGGCTGATGATGATGATACATATCTAGTAAGTATAGATTAGATGCAAAACCGAGAGAGCGATGGTGGCCGAACGGTTTAGGCGTGCGACTTACAAGACGCCGACACCGAGTTCGAATCCTCTCGGCCCCGCACCTATGACTTAATAAGTTATGTGCGGATTTGCCATCGCTCAAACTGGTGAAGGAAAACATCGTGAGGAAACCGGCATGTCCAAGAACTGCAACATTCAAGGGCATGCGACATCCATGCGACATCTACCAACCCGCGCTGGGCCAGCGTGCATGGTAGATTACAGCCCATACTCTCTCTCTGAGAGAAGGCCGGAGTCCCAGCAGAGGGAACGTGAAAGGCTGATAATGATGAGATGAAAAACCGAGTATGCGGTTGTTTCAGGGATTGCAATATGAAACATCAGTACAAGTATTACTAACGTAAATATTTCTAGTGATCCACTTTACCTCCTCGAAAGTGTGTATCAACATTCTCTCGTCTGGTATATATTTCTGGGTCATGTTTGTTTAAAATATCAGCGATGGAAAAATGTACAGGAAACCTGGATTTTATATGAAACATGGCCATGGATGGATTCCAAACAATATATACCTACTAAGTACACATATTTGAAATCGTTTGTGTACAGTTTAAAATAGTATTTATTTTGACTTTCATTTTCGCATGTTTAAAAGGGTCTTCATTAAATATAATGAGTCTTAAGTGATGACATACGCAAATTGGCTGGTAACGATGAGAAAAGCCGAAGAACGGGTTCAGTGGCGCGCTTTGGAAGAGGCTTATGTGCAGTGGACTGCACCAAGCTGATTATGATGATGATAAAGCTTCTTGGCACGTCTCTCAATTGATTCTAACGTCTGTGGCTGCCTGATTTTACATATCAGCGAATGACAAATACTCCTACCTGCTTAAAAAAATTAGGAACATCTTCCTTCTTCTCCCACATGGTATCCTGGGGGGAGTGGATGTAGAACAGCCTCCCGACGCCCTTCAGGTGGTCGCTGAACAGGTCTGCGAGGCTATTGTCGACGGTGGCGTTCGCGAAGGAGTAGTCCACCGCCATGATGATGGAGTTCCTGGCAGTCTTAACCTGGAAGGGAAAGGGTTTTGGTGAGAAATTGTTTCAATACATGACTGTCGCGGAGAGCCGATGGTTGCAAATGGTTGATAACCATTCGTTGTGGCGTTCAAAGAGGAAGGTAGCGTTCAGCAGTGGATGTCATTTTGTTGATGATGATGGTCATAAACTATCTTGATGGTAAGTGACAGTGCAAACGAAGATTGCAGGGGAAGACCTGGACGGTACGTATTTAAACAGGCTTGGCATTTTTGATAGTCTAAACCATACCAATATTTAGGTACTTAGCAGAATGTCTGCAATGAAAGTGAAGTATCTTGCCTATCAGGAGATCGGATAACTTGTCGTAGTCGTGTTACTTTCACACTCTCTAAAATATATTCTAATACAATATACAAATTATTTGTAGAGATCTAAAAATCGACGTGTCTCTCAGGATTTTTAGATCTTGCGCTTCATCGCATGTTACCTGAGGTTAAGCAGTGATGCGGTCCAGCCAGTAGATTGGGAAATGGCTCTCAAGATAGGCTGCCGGAACACACCGATAAGTGTTTGACGCAGGCTCTTAACTTGAGGATAGTAACTAGCAAGACAAGCACTAAAAGACTGCTCTACCACTAAGCAAATGCTCAAAACTAAGCTACTTTGTAGCGACCATTTTATTTTCATTATCAAGTCTTAAAGACGATTCCCACGCTCAAATCACTTATATTAATGCATGTTTTTTTTTCATTATGGTAAGGTTTCTGAATTATAAAATGGATGGTATCCTAAAATTTACATACAAATGGTAAAACTGCCTCCGAGGGATAAAAAAATGAATATAAATTGACAAAGTTTTGAATATTACATTTTATTTTTATTTACTTTGTTTACTTTTCTAAATAATTGGGAATAAAGCTGAAAGGTTACACCGGTCATACTTTTTTAAATTGTTAAGGTTGTTAACATTGGAATTTGGTTTTGAAACCAGATATTTATTTGTAAATAAGTTGACATTTAGAATTTATTTGCTAACCTCCCCCCCCCCCCCCCCCCCACTCACTCGCTCGTACACTCTCAAGTTACAAAGATAAGACAAGATAAATTTTATTTGTTTAATACATAAGTAATTAGTAAACACAATTGATAAGATACATTGATGTTTTACAGAGTCACAATATGTTTTAATTATGTCGGTGTGCAAAATTAAAGAGATGCTGTTACGAATATTGACGAATATGACGAATATTTTCAATAATCAAATGTGAGGACATGTTTTCAGGTCAACCGAAGTAATAGGTCTTGATTTACATGATAAATCACAAAATGTGCGAAAATATGAGACATAATCGGTTTTAACTTTTGATCGCGTTGATTTGAGAGTTTGATATTTTCATAGCTGAAAGTGACCGTAGACCCGATTTGATACCTCGAGTTCTTGAGAAAATGGGTTTTGACAGACAGACAGACAGATAGATAGACAGACGGACAACGAAATGATCCTATAAGGATTACGCTTTTCCTTTTGAGCTACGAAATCAACTTCCACTCGGTTGATATCATCGGTCACTACTCTTAGTCTACACTACTCGTAATATTATAAAGAGGAAAACCTTGTTTGTTTGGTTGTAATGAATAGGCTCAAAAACTACTCGACCGTTTTAAAAAATTCTTTCACCATTTGAAACCTACATTATCCACAAGTAACAGAGGCTAAATTTTATTTTGGAAAAAAATAGGGTTTCGTAAGATATTTGGGTTTTTTCGGACACAAGATGTAAAAAATCAACGAGAAAAGTTACTTATTAAGATAAACTTATTCGTGATAAACTGTAGCCCACGCGAGTGAAACCGCGGGGAACAGCTAGTTATAAATATAATCTAAGTAGTTATTTTTATGACTGTACTTTGGATGATAATGTTACCAGATAAAAAACGTAAATTCAGGTTTCATTTGTTTTTTTTTAGTTTTGGTGCCTGTTTAACAGACTTGATCTTGTTATCTAGGTTCGAGAGTTATTAATGTTTTTTTACAAGATACACATTTATTAATCTGTAGTCGGTATGTTTATTGATCGTTTCGTCCGTCGAAAACATATGTAATTACATTTTATCTTGAGTAGGTAGAAGTTAGATTTAAAGAAAATGTGTCCGCGGCAAATTGTAACGTTAATTTGTTTTGGATACGGATTTCTAGCAGTAGCAGATGTTTTGTGTACGAAATAGGTGACGAAATAGAATAAGAAATTGTACTAATCTCCACGAAAAATTATGCACATCATTTGTCTGTTTGTTGCTACCTTTTCACGTCTAAGCCGCTGAACAGATCCGAATGAAATTTGGTCGGAAATAGTTTGAACTCTGGGAAAGGACATAGTTAAGAGGACGGCGTGATAAACAATAAATCTGAAATCAGCTAGAAAACTGACACACTGAAGAGGGGTGTGAATTCGGCGATTCCGTACAAAAACGTAAGTGAGCTAATGCTGTAAGGTCGTATGCGTCAAAAAAAGGTTTTTTTTCGTTTAAAATGAAAACTATCGTTAATTTTATAGAACTAAACCTCTAGTTCTTTGAAGAATGTGTATAACCATACAAAAAAAAAATCAACTCTTAAATAGGTTTTGTATGCCTGTAAAATGAAAATCGTTTTTTTAAAGGGCAGTTTTCGATCATTGTTTCTTTGCTATGAAAGATAACCAATCGTGATATCCTTCCGACAATTTGATGACATAAACATGATCTTTAATGTACCTACATAAATATTAGCGCTGTATGTTTTGAAATTGCTGAGAAACAAGGAGATCCCTGCAGCCAATATTTCTTCATCTTAACAGTAAAACAGTAGTCCATGCGTGTGAAACCACTGGTACAGCTATTATTATTATCATCATCATCATCATAATTAACCCGTTTCAGTCCACTGCTGGACATAGACCTCTCCCAAAGTACACCATGAAGCCCTATCTTTTGCTCCTCTCATCCAATCGCTGCCAGCCATATTGCGTATGTCGTCGCTCCACCTAGCCGGAGGGCGTCCTACCATAGTAAAGGAGTAGTAGTTCAGCTTCATATAAATCGGCCGTCGCCGGTTTGAATGTGTGCGTAGCGGCACCGTGTACGCACGCGCTTTTCACACACACAATCACATAAAGGAAAGGAGGCGGCCGGGGCCGCGGCCATGCACTCAGTACGGAACGCGCCGCCTATGCGTCACCGCAAGAGTAGGCAATTAACTCGTCGAGCGGCCTTAGCTAACCTACTGTTCTTTATATACTGTGGTCCTACACTACGTTTGCCGAGCCGCGGGAGTAGCTATTATTATATAACTTGTTAATAAATAAGTACCTACTTATCTAAATTTAAAAATGCAAACGAAAAAACCAAGGGACGTACCCAATATTGAACAATGTACTGACAAAGTCCATACGTGTATTTATAGCCATGAAACAATTCAATAGCAAACTTCATCGGCACATTTCACAACATATTATATTATATTAAAACTGGTAGATTGACCTTTGACCACATACGAACAATATTAAAAATCTATTGCCTAACATAGCGTGTTGTTGTTTTTAACACATTGAAGCTATGATAGCTTAGTGGTGGTCACTTCTACTTGCGACACAGGGGTCGGGTTCTAATCCTGAAATCAATTAGATATAATATATAGGTATACCAAGATAATTACCAAGTATTTGTTTGAGTTCTCGATATTTCGGCACTGTTGCAAGCGCCGTTATCACGAGACGAGATCACGAGAATACTAAAAGTTTCTGCGGGTAAGATTGTGACATTATAACGGGCAGACGAAGGTATCTATCTACCCGCTTCCTCTCGCGTTTTTTTTTGCGTACGATGACATTTGATTGTCAGTGTCACCCATTGTCAGTGCTTTTAGCATAAACCTGGTAGCCATCTTCGACATTGGCGAAATTGTGGCAACCCCGCAGAAGCCATTTACAAAAAAGTTGAAGTTGGTAGCCATCTTCGATCGCATCGTCACTTAACATCAGGCGACTTGTGGTCAAACGCTACCCTGTAAATAGTAAAAAAAATTAAAAAAAGAGTATAATAAAATATAGGGAACTTGGTAGCCACCCTTGCCCATCACCATCCCCGCCATCCCTGTCAAAGAGTTTTGTCAGCCTGACTTGAGGGCCAGTTCCCAGGTTGGGCTTAGCGTAGTGCTTTTTTCGACCACACCATCGTCCAATACCAAGGGACTTGTGGTCAAATTTGACGGGCCCTCAAATGAGGCTTCCCCTTAATACATAATTGTTAGAAAATAACTCACGTGTATGTTTGTATGATAAATAAAATAGGTACTATATTGAAACGCGTGATAATCATACGTTTGCAAAACAAATTGTTAATGTTTCTAATACGTTCTAACAATTTCTTAGATAACTCCATTGTACGGGTCAAGCCCTAATCTTATAAATGATCGCGTTCAGTCGGCAACAAACTCACTGAAAATTTAGAATTTACATAGTATATTATTTGCATACAAACGTTTTTTATAGGTAAAGAGGCATAGTTCTAAAAAAACTAAAATAAACAATTATGAATACACCTACAAGTACAAAAGATCAATAGTACCGCTTCACCTAGTAACTGCCCGGTAGGCAGTGTTTTTTATATATCAGATTTATACAGAATGACCTTTCTGTTATCTCTTAGAGTGATGGGCTGTTATGAAATAACAGCCGCTTATTAATGTCCGGTAACTTCACTTTGCTAGCAGCTGAAAGGGACATCATCATCATTTTCATCATTCCCACTGCTGGGACACAGACCTTCTCTCAGAGAGAGAGAGAGAGAGAGTATCGCGGCCATAATCTACCACGTAGGTCCAGTGTCGGAGTCTTCAAACCGCCTGAAGGCCTTTGATATAGCCCGACGACTGCTATCCTAAATAATTTTAAAGAATATAAATATATTATGTAGACATATTTCTTTAGATTTTAATACTATCGCAGTTAAAAAGAAAAATGACCATTATAAATCATGAATTCATGATAAATATAGAATTTTGTTTGTCTAAAATGAACAAATGACAAGAAATAAATCATTGTATCAATCTTCAAAAGAAAAAACTAAATACGCATGATATTGAAAAAAAATTGTCTCGCAGTAAAGAAATGGACGGACACCTTGAAAAGCTGTCTTTTTTAAAGATAGGATGTATAATGTAGGCATTTCATCTATAGTCCGTGACACACTAAACTACGTAAAGTACCTATAGGATAGTTCGGAATGAATGAATAACTTGAAAGTTACATAAAAAAAAATTCCATTGGATCCCGTTATCAGTAACAAGGTTACATCAGGTCATCATCAGTTACACATTATTTTTTATCGCAGTAGTTATGCCAAATTTTAGCATGAACTTGAATGTGATTATGATTATTTTTTTTATATAATTTGAATGATTATGCATCAATTACTATAATTACCGAAGCGTTCGTATAGAGCTGAGCTTGCCTAGTCTCTCACTAGGATAAGCAACGTTATCTGTGGTCTACTTGGATCAGTGACCACTAGTAGCATAACCCACTGAGCGCTCTCGTGCTTCGGAGGGCACTCGAAGCCGTCAGAAATTTGACATTACTTCTATGGAGCTTGTTTCAAATTTCTATCTCAAGCTCATTGTAGAATTGACCTAAGGATCACTATGACATCACTACCACTGAGCCTTCATCGATTCAAAAAAACCAAATAATATAAACTTGATGCCTCCGATCTTCTCATCGTTACTTAATTTTTCGGCACCTAGCAAACTACCCAGAGCATCTAGATTTAATCTATTGACAGGTAGCTTCAGTAAAAGCAACCTTGGCCAAAACGCTCCTATCAATAGATTAATTCGTGAAATTAATGAAATTTCAAAAAATAATTCTGTTGACTTGTTTACAAAAAGTGTAAGCAAGTTTAAATTGTCAATTACAAATCTGTGAACGTCCTATGTTTTAGAAACTGTACCTACATTATTTTTGCTATTTTACCTGTTGTATCCATTAATTTATCAACTCAAAATTTTATTGTATTAATTTTTATTTATTATTTGTTACCTAAAATCAATTTTGTTAACTTTCATGATTTTTTTTTTCTCTGTCTCTAAATTATCTCGCTATTTCATGTCGCATGTTGTCTTCACCTATAAATGTAATGACACTTAGCCTTACTTGTGTGAATTGTCTCTATATTATAATTGCAACGGTGTACATTGTGCTGGTGATCAATAAATAAATAAATAAATAAATAGAAAAATGTAATAGGTACTAAAATTGATTGACCTATCTAACAACAATTAGTTCGCTAAACAAGTTATTGCTAAAGCTTCTATGATAAATCATACCTACCGTTGAATCCTTATTGGCTTATAATGCAAATTTTAGCATTTTGATTACTCACCGAGTTGGCATCCAAGTTAATTATAAATTCATGATTTAAGTTTATGTTTATTTCTCCTTACAAATAGAAAACAACAATAGGTATGAGTCAATTGAGTCATCTATATTCACTTGAGATTTTTTTACCACCAACTTTGATACATGGTGAAGGTCTAAAGTTCATACCTCCCTCATACATAGAAATCTTGTCTATTGTCACTTAACATCACGTGTATTTCTTTACAGCTCAATTCAAATTCAATCGATAATACTTTATTCAATAGAATACATTGTGATCACTTTAAAACGTCAACTTAAAACTAGCTACGCCTGTTCCAACCTCCTTGCGCCGGCAAAAGAACAGGCAAGAAACGCCCGGCAGGTAATTTTTTTGGCGCAGTACCTTGCCGCGCAGAACTGTTTGAGTAGCGCTGAACTGTAATAGACAGAAATAATCTAGACATAGGTACCTACTTACATGCATCATCAGCCTCTTACATTCCCACTGCTGGGATAAAGGTCTTCTCTCAAAGAGAGAGACGATATTGGCTTCAGTGAACCAGGTGCACCCAGTGCTGGTTGGCGGATAGGCAGCCCTATAGTATCAGAATTTCCAACCGAGACCTCCGACATGGCCTAAAGACTGCTATCCTAACGGCCGATTTCAATAACCTATCTATCCTACTGGAGATAGATAGATAGAGATAGTTTGCCCTACCGGAGACACAAATTTGACATAAGCTCCATGGAAGTAATGTCAAATTTCTGACAAAGTCAAAGTCAAAAAGTCAAAATTTGTTTTATTCAATAGGATACATTGTGATCACTTTAAAACGTCAACTTAAAACTAGCTACGCCTGTTCCAACCTCCTTGCGCCGGCAAAAGAACAGGCAAGAAACGCCCGGCAGGTAATTTTTTTGGCGCGATCACATTGATCTTAGTAAACCAATCCTACTAATGTTATAAACGTGAAAGTTTGTGAGTATGGATGGATGGATGGATGTTTGTTACTCTTACACGCAAAAACTACAAAAGGGATCTGGATGAAATTTAGAATAGAGATAGCTTATACCCTGGATTAACAGATAGGCTACTTTTTATCCCGGAAAAAGGTTCCTGCGGGATAACGGGAAGACGCGGGAGAAAACACGGGGCGAAACTAGTTATTTTATACAAAAGAGACCTTCCGAAATACCGTTTTCCAAAATCAAAATCAAAATGGAAGGAAGGTCATGGAAGGTAAATACAGAAGTACTACACTCAGAAGGAAAGTCAGAATTTTTTTCTCAGTGTAGATTCTGAAAAGATAGCCATAATATCAATCTTTAGAGACACTAGCAAGTTGCTGCCCAATAATTGGGTGAGGTATTTTCTAGTGCTCGCCTAGCTAGCTGCAACCCTCAAGGACTCTGTCGTCAAGCACCTCTACGAATGTTTCGGCAGCCCCATAAAACTTTGATAGTCATTTCCCAGTCCAAGTTTAGCGTAGCGCCACCTTTGACTACATCATTGACTTGTGATCAAAGGATGTAAAAAAGTATACTTTGACATGTGACAGTCCCCAGGGTGATTAATTAGAAGATAATTAACTATTTTAATATTATTACTAATAATTATTATAATTGATAGTGGAATCTATTACTACGTCTGAGGTTATATTTATTTATTATTCTTAAGTAGATTATATTATTGTAATTTACGTCTTGAAGTAATAATTATGGCATTACTTTGTTGCTGCAATGTAATTATACATTCCTTTATATATTACTAGAAATTACATATATGAACCACTAGCTATGCCCCGTGGTTACACCCGCGTCTTCCCGTTATCCCGCAAGAACCGGGATAAAAAGTAGCCTATGTGTTAATCCAGGGTATAAGCTATCTCCATTCCAAATTTCACTCAAACCCGTTCAGTAGTTTTTGCGTGAATACGTAACAAACATCCATACTCACAAACTTTCACGTTTATAATATTGGTAGGATAAGTCTAGACTTTGCTATTTTGATTTCATGCTCATATTCTTTCTATTGCTTTTTTTGCACAGATATTGCCGGTCCGTAGCGACTATACGCCTCACGAATATCAAAGCCACACTAAACAAGGTGTACGGATTGCAGTACAATTAAATTGAATCAGGTGATTGTTCCGTTCGCGAAATTTAGTACTATGTGCATATAGATCACTGGACACAAGCTAACATTTATTCCGGAAAATGCAGGGTTCTGGTGGGAATCTTTGCGTAGAAAAAACGAGTATGGATGGATGGATAGATGTTTGTTACTCTTTCACGCAAAAACTACTGAACGAATTTGAATGCAATTTGGCGTGAAAATAGATTATACCCTGGATTAACACATAGGCTACTTTTTATCCCGAGAAATGGTTCCTGCGGGATAACGGGAAGACGCGGGTGAAATCGCGGGTCGCAACTAGTTAAGTTTAATGCAGTTAAACGTCATTTTATATACGAGACCAATGATCTACATGTCAGGGTTGCATCGATAAGTGTGTGAATGTTGTGCTGAGTTCGAATAAAATTATTATACACATGTGCATCGCTGGGGTTATATTTGAACTTGGTGAGATAAACTATAGTCTGGTTTGTTATTATTAAATGTCTATGTATGTTTCTGGCCTTTGCAAAACGTCACTTTTTAAGGTCTTTGTTGGATTTGTTCCGCATGTTTCATTTTTTCATAGAGCGAATGTTCACATTGCGTTCTTTCTTGATCGCAAAGAACATTGGCCACTGTTCATACTGCCCTGGACCTGAACTCAATATATTTCGTATAAAAATATTCGTTTCTGTCAATGTCACTTGACATTGACAGTCAATTTGCTAGTACAAAGATTAAAAAGATTAGTTTTGTTCATATTTGGTAAATAATGTTGATTTTAATTACTTAATTTAAGGCTTCCAAAGCATGAAACGGAATGAAAAAGAAAATGCGGAGTGCATTCAAAATATTAAAGCATCGTGTAAATTAAAAAATGTCTTATCAAACTTACAAATCAAAGTTAAAAAAATCAATATCATTTTTTTCTACACTTTCTTTAAAATATCGTTTGTATAATCTTAATAGGCAAAAAATTAGAATTTTTATCGTATATAAATCGTTTTCGTACGACCTCGAGTCCGTTTTGGCCATTGTTCTTTGATTATTCGTCTTTTTTCATGTAGCGATTTTGTAAGGTAACAGGCGACAAGTATTTTCAAACAAAAGCCTAAATGTCCTCTGGATATCGCCTTTATCAATAATTATGTTGATGGTATTAATAAGTTTTTGTTTTGTATAGATCTGGAGAAAAACTTTACGAAACCTTAGAAAAGTGGCGTTTTTTCTGCTTATTTACACTTATCAATATATTTTTCTTCTAAAACACAATGATAAAATAAATATGGTTATTTATAAGACAGTATTAGGAATAAGTTTCCCTGTGTTAGTTAGGTACTTATATGATCGATACAAATATCCGTACTTGTTATTTGTATTTATCCTTACTTTATTTTTCGATTGCTGC
Organism: Opisthograptis luteolata; assembly: GCA_931315375.2. Lineage (NCBI taxonomy): Eukaryota > Metazoa > Arthropoda > Insecta > Lepidoptera > Geometridae > Opisthograptis > Opisthograptis luteolata. The sequence goes on from OV928043.1 coordinate 1,868,557, forward strand.
GATTTTAAGGCTAGCGGGAAATATTTACTTTAAAGCTAAAACTTTCAAGCTATTGCCATAAAAACTTCCAATTAATAGTACAGTCAGCGACAAAAGTAGCTGATCGTTCTGGATTATCCAACTGTGCTTCAAATCAGCAAATATATTATTGTTTTTTTTACACTTTACATGGTACCTATCATAACACACCTGATTTTAATGATGATGAGGTCAAAAATTGATGTATAAGATGATGAGGATCTTTTGTCGTTGACTGTACCTATTTAAAACTAAATTCTTAGTTATGTAATTTACTGCTTCGTATTCATTCTAGTAAAAACAAGTTAGATACATTAATTAATTTAAAAATAAAAGAGTTGATTGCAGTTAAGTATTCAGTTTTTTTTTCTCGGCAATATAATGTAGCATACTTTCGTGACATAGATTTATTAGCCTTACATATAGATTGCATTAATAAAGATTTAATATTCCTTAATTGATCCAAATTGGCCACTTACTTTAATTACTGTTTATCGGACAAACATTATTTTTAAGGATCTAAGAAACCTTGAAATCGGCGGGTCAACAAACTAAGTATTTAAAAATTGTGAAATAGCCAATTCTTTTTAAAAGTAAATTGAATTTTTAATAACGCTAAAAGCTTTTAACAACCAGTTCTTTTCGTTGATTATAATAATGAGAGTTTTTTTATAATGGTTTTGGTTTTAAAAGTCATGATTATATTCATTCACGTGTTGAAACTTGTAACAATAAGAGAATTCTTAATTGACTGATTAAAGCTAATTGAAAAAAAAGTTTTATTATGACTATATTATTATTGTGTGAAATAAAGAAAACTTTCTAGATGAATAATAAAGGGTGGAAGTCAGGCTACAGGGTCTGGTTCTATTGGTGAATTCAATAATTTATGAAATACAGTTTATTTCATTCAAATCCAAAAAGGAATTTTGACTTTTTATGCTAGCGCGAGTTGTACTGAACGGCGTCCGCGCCGTATTTCTTTTCCAATTTCTTCTCCCGTTGTCTATGATCTCATGGTCATAGTAAAACATATATTTTTGTGTTAAGATTAAATGTATCTTCACCGTGATATATTTGTAAAAGCTTTTAAATGTAAGTCTACGTTTTTTAGTCGCAATTTGTCTGGAATGCCCACCGGTATAAAAAAAATTACAAAAAGATATCTTGTTTGGAATATAACACTCAATCGTTGGGATAATGAGAGCTAATAACAATAATTTATGATTTGTTCATATTTAGAAGTAAAAATAATGCTTCCACCATTGCAATACAAAGCATTAGCAACCTACCCCGACTTCGCACGATAGCAATATAAGCCATTGTAAGCGCCCAAAAATATGTTTTCAAACGATATCATTACAAATCATTGAATTTCTCGGCTCTTCTCTACTACACTATGCTATGTATTATACCTGTAAATCTGCCAGAAAAAAGTACCTATCTATGAAGTGAAATCCTTATCAAAATCGATTGCGCATTTTAGAAGAAGTTAGAGGAGAAACAGACAGTCCAAAACAGCGAGTTTGCTTTATAAATCCATGATTAATAAGTGCTTGTAAAGGTGCCAAAAGAAGTTGCCAAGATTTAAAACTATGTACCTAGCTAGCAACGTATCATCCTATACATACACAGTTTGATAGCAAAGTATAAAAAACACACTGTGCCCCGCGATTTCACCCGCGTGGATCTCACTGGATTTTCGTCACAATTAATAAAACATATGATTAACAATCAGAAATGAGGTAATCCGTCAGAGAACTATCACCGATATAGGTCATAGAATTAGCAAGCTGAAGTGGCAGTGAGTTGGTCACATAAGCCGCCGAACAGATAACCGTTGGGGTAGACGTGTTCTTGAGTGGAGACCGCGACTTGGCAAACGTAGTGTAGGACGTCCTTTTTTTTTTTTTTTTTTTTTTTCTTCTCCCTCCGCCTTTTTGGAGGGCGGGTGAGGGTCATTGTATCAGTCTACCCACCCGCCCCGACGGAGAGGCCCGGAACTCAAACATTCCGGGCCCCGCAACCCTAAGCACCTGGGAGGGGGGCGTCCAGCTTGATGCGACGCCCCCCCGATACAACAAACACACCTTTTCGGTGGGGCGGGAGGAGGCGATCAAAACGCCCCCTTCTACCGCCACTACACCCTACTATTTAACTAGTGGGGCGGGAGGAGGCGGGCAAAACGCCTCCTTCTACCGCCCCTCCGCCTGTGCCGGATTGGGTCAGAGAGCGGATCTGCCTCTCTGACCCGTTCCGCGGCCTCCTTCTGCGTGATTGCGTATTCGCAGAAGGAGGCCACAGCCTGCCACGCCGTGTCGCTGCCGAGCATTGCTGTTATTACGCTCGGCAGGGACAGGTCCAACCCTATGTGTGCTGAGAGTGTGTATCGCTGTGTTGATAGAGCGACACACACTCCCAGCACGTGGGGCGCCGTGTCTTCTGGCGCCCCACAGTGTAGGACGTCCTGCGACAAGGTGGAGCAACAACTTGCACCGAGTGGCTGGCAGTAGTTGGATGAGAAGAGCCGAAGACCGGGCTCAGTGGCGTACCTTGGGAGAGGCCTATGTCCAGCAGTGGACTGATACAGGCTGGTGATGATGATGATGATGATGATGATGACTAACAATCTCACATATTTCACGGTAGAGTCAGATTTTAAGTGACGATGTGGTCGAAGGTAGACTGGGATCCAGATCTCAAGTGAGGCTGCTGGGATCGATAGGTGCCTGGTTACAGATTTTTAACATGAGGGTAGCTAACGAGGTGACGCTAGAAACTGCGCTATCACCAAGCTATGGTTCCATACTATGTTTTCCTTCAACAAGAGTCCAAGCTTGTTACCATGTATCATCGTGACTACTAAACCGATTTTGATGAAATTTGGAATTGAGATAGCTTATTTTTTTTTTTTTACTATTTACAGGGTAGCGTTTGACCACAAGTCACCTGATGTTAAGTGACGATGTGGTCGAAGATGGCGCCACGCTACACCTGGACTGGGAACTGGCTCTCAAGTGAGGCTGCCGGAACACACCGATGGGTGCTTGGCGACAGATACATACCCTGGATTAACACATAACTTTTTATCCCGGAAAAAGGTTCCTGCGGGATAACGAGGCGCAACTAGTATGTAATAAAAACAAATTATCCAGACTTATTATCATATGCAAAAGTAACAAAATTTGTTTGTTTGTTACCTTTTCACGCCTAAACCGCTGAACCGATTTTGATGATATTTAGTGGAGATAGTGTGAGCATTGAGGAAGGATAAATGATATTATTTATCGCGATAAACTGTAGTCCGAGCGGGGAACAGCCAGCTTAACAAACCGGAGAGTAAAAATATTGGAATATTGGAGAAGGCCAGAGTCCCAGCAGTGGGAATGTGAAAGGCTGATAATGATGAAATTTGGTCAATTTGGTTTGATCTGCTTTGGTTGTGATCCCGCAACTCATTAATATTCATGTTCCCATATCCCAATGTGTACAACCAAACAAGAGAAATCTTATTAGTAAAGCTAATTAAAAAATATCGGACTATTAGATGACAAAAAAAAAGCTTGGGATTTTAGTGAACTTGCTCCAATTCAATCAATTAGTAATAAGAATAAAATTGTCAATGTGATCGCGCCAAAGAAATTACCTGCAGGGCGTTTCTTGCCTGTTCTTTTGCCGGCGTAAGGAGGTTGGAAGAGGCGTAGCTAGTTTTAAGTTTGACGTTTTAAAGTGATCACAATGTATCCTATTGAATAAATAAAAATTGACTTTTGACTTTTTTGACTTTTGATGATGATGATGATGAAAAACATTGGTGCTTGTTGGTACGCGTTGGCAAATGATCTGCTAAAGGTCATTAAACATTGAACGTAACAGAAAGGTACATATATGAATGTCAGCATTATTTATATTTGTGTCAGATACATAGTTATATTGTATCGGATATTGTGTTTCCGGAAGACCGTGCGGTTAAGGGCCGTGAACGATAATTTTTATACTACGTAGGTATAGCCTAGAAAAACAACTTCCATTCCACTTACGAGACTTGAATATCTATTTTTCTAATCAGGACAATACCTACTCAACTACTTCTATTTATTTTAGAACATAAATAATTACTAGCTGACCCGGCAAACGTTGTTTTGCCATATAATAAATGGCTATTAAAAAATAAGGGTTGATCGTAGAAGGGTGAAAATTGAGGATTGTATGTATTTTTGTATGTTGTATCATAAAAAAATAGAAATTAAAAATTTCGCCTAAAAAGTAAAAAAAAAAATTTAGGGGTGGACTACTTCTAACATTTAGGGGGATGAAAAATAGATGTTGGCCGATTCTCAGACCTTCCCGATATGCACAAAAAATTTCATCAAAATCGGTCAAGCCGTTTCGGAGGAGTATGGCAACGAAAACTGTGACACGAGAATTTTATATATTAGATAAAATTAATAACATGTGTTTATTTTAAATAAATATTTAAATATTTGACAAGATATAAAATGAAAGGATGGGGAAGAAAGGTTCTCGAGTGGCGACCACGAACCGGAAGACGTTCTGTAAGTAGGCCCCCCACTAGGTGGACCGATGACATTGTGAGAGTCACAGGGAGCCGATGGATGCAAATGGCTAATAGCCATCATCATAGTGGCGTTCAAAGGGCCTATGGTCAGCAGTGGACTTCTTCCGGCTGATGATGATGATGATGATAAAATGAAATAATCTAAGTCACTATAAAATTATGTGAATAGAAAAAAAGACATTGATATTATGCCATTTTTTAATGCTATATAATTCAATGATATGCTATAATGCTGTCCCACATAGAACCCCCTGTGTTTAAAATTTTTCGGTTAAAAATAAAATCGGTTAAGTCAAGTTATTATCAGTTCACACTCTGGGTTATGATCGACAAGAATTTTAAGATTGGCTGTTGGTCGACCACATAGATCTGTTGATCAGTTTCCTTCTCTCTCGTTCTATATCCTTGTCTTCATCAACGTCCTCCATCATAATAACCCATGTCCCAGATATTCAAACTGCTTGACCGTCTTCGGTGATCCCTCAAGAAAATATTGACAAATCCGACTGATCGTCGTGAACCTACTAACCTTAATTGCCAAATTAAAAAATACTATCAATAAAACAATGTAAATTGTAAACAATAATAAAAGCGAATAAAAGCAAAAAAAATGTAAACAAATAACTTACAAAGCGTTGACTTTGAGCGACAAAAAGTTCAGCGTGTCTTCGCAGTAAACTGTCGTTACATTTTAACCTAACCAACTCACGAAATCACTCGGTCAATCCACGACATGTAACCCTTGAACGGCGCACTGGTCAAAAATGTCTCCAGAATTATTTTTTTTAACAAATAATGAAAAAAGTAACTCGTAAATAAATTGTCGCGCAAAATAATGTTACGATTAGTAATCACCCGCGATCGAAGCGTGTACTCGGCAGAGATATCACGTACAAACAGTCGGTCCGAGTGGGTCTCGATTGTATAAATAGCAACGCTGAGCGAGAAACACTTGCGCTTGCGGTTCGGTTCACTTACGACCAGCGTTGCCCGCCGAAATCGGGACGTCCCGATTTTTAAATCAAAATTAAATGTTTCACGCGGGACGGACTCAGTCCTGCTTTTCGGGGATAACTCGACTCGACCGTGTCTATTTTTTTATTCAGAAGAAGAATAAGACTCAACTATTTACCGACAGGGTAAATCTGATTTAAAATATCATTTTTTTTATTAAAATAACTTTTCTATAGCTATTTTGCTATCTATTGTCATGTAAACATAATTTGAACTCGATTATAAAAGATAAATATTTACAAACTTCTGCTAATATGTTTTTTTTTACTATGTCCCGCTTTTGACGACAGAATCCCGCTTTATTCACTCAAAAAGTTCCAAAATAACGACGAGGCGAAAAAAAAAAAATCTGGTAACGCTGCTTACGACTGTGTTTAAAAATTACTTTAAATGAATGAAAACTTATTGTTGACAGCATTACTTGATTTAATTCATGAGTCATTTGTTTAGAACCTTTTTTGTAACAGAAAAAAAAGTCGTCTGGTTCGTGGTGTATAAACTGATAATAAAGATGTTTTTTTCTGACTACACTTTTAATACACGTTAGTGTTTTGCACTAATTTTGTCTAGTCATTTGGTATTATTTAAACTAGGACATGCTGTTGTGACGGTAAATAAGTTGTTTACTTTTGTAACGCACTAATTTGTATGACAAAACATATATAATGTAATTTAACCAACCTAATTTAGTGCGCAATATTATTTGTTTTTCCAAAATATGTACAAAAAAAACAACAACAACTATTGAATGAAACAAAAATAGATTTTTTTTTTTAATTTTTTTTTTCATATATTCGTTGCATAGATATTTAATACATCATCACCAATTTAGGGTTAAGTGTAGGATAGTATACCGCGTGAGAAGAACCGTGTTTTATTTCTGATAGCGTAATCGCGATATAACTATAATAGGTACCTACCTACTAGTTGTAGTACTATTAGCATAGCCTGATTATTATTGTACGCTGAATAACATTTAGTCTTCATTTATCATAGTATAATTGTAGGTACAGTTATTTATATCCATTTGAAACAATAGCACATGAAACACAAGATAAGTGATTTACTTTCACGACTTACCTAAGTACTTTTAATGTAACGTGATATAAATATGATAGATACCTATAATAAAACTACAAAGCGTAAAGTACCATTCCTGTTTATTTTATTATCTTTGACCGATATTGATCATTTATATCATATTATACTATATCACAGCTTGGCGGTAGTGGTAGGCCATTTTTGTGGTCATCTAGGTTTAACTACCATCCTAAGTTAAGAATCTGTTACCAAGCACTTACCGGTGTGTTCCGGCAGCCTTAAGTTCTCGACCTAGGTGTAGTGTGACACCAAATTTATCCAAATCGTCACTTAGCAACAGGTGACTTGTGATAAAAATATATAGGTAGGTACACCTTGTGAGTTCATCACAATATTTAAGCCATATTTCCTTGTTACGTTTATTATTTCAATAAAAGGATTTGACCACATCCTTATGAATTAAAGTACCTATGATAGCACCACAAAGTATCATAAAAAAGTTAAATTAGTATGAATCTATATCGTCGGCTAGCAACAACACCGCACAAGTCAGAATTTTGCGGTATTATCACTTTAATGCCATTTGATGCAGTTTTGACGTGTGCTTCTATGAACCTGAATGTTTGTTCAGTGTGATTTGTACAGAACAGCGCCCCTAGCCAAGATGCATTCTGCAATCGTTGACGCTAATAGAAAACAAAAAAAAGTATAGGTTTGAAATATTTCTGACCACGTGACTTAGCGTTGAAATATATCAAACCTATACTTTTTTCTTGTTTTCTATTAGCGTCAAAGATTGCAGAATGCATCTTGGTTAGGGGCCCTGAGCGGCATATTCGCGAATTGTGCGAAAAAGCTATTTAAATAATTAAGATAAAAAACATACAAGTAAAACAGTTTTATGTCTCTCCTGAAAAGTTAAAAAATTTGACTTGCGCGGTGTTATTGGCTAGCCGACGATATGTAATTGCAAACCATTGTCGTGATTAGCTAGCATGCTTATGGTTAATTTTCCTGGAGAACTCAAACCTCAATGTGTTATGGTTATCTGATCTGTGAAATCTGCAACAAGGATTCTTATTAAAAATACAACGTATGTATTCTAGATCCCGACTTAACTTTTTAATACTATAAATTCGAAAGTAACTCTGTCTGTCTGTCTTTCACGCATAAACTACTGACTGAAATTAAATATGGTATAGAGATAGTCTAGATAGAGCCTGAGAAAGAACATCATAGGCTACTTTTTATCGTGATAAACTGTAGCCCACGCGGGTGAAACCGCAGGGAACAGCTGGTATTAATATAATTCATATTTGTAATAAAATTATTTAATACTTAAACTAAGCAGCGTTACTTCTTCACGCTGAAATGAGTCAATCAACGGATTTCAGTGAAATTAAGAGTAAGGTAGAGCTTATACAATCTGTCTGGCTACTGATGCCGGACCCGTTAAGGGTACGCAATACAAACAATTTCATCGACATATCAATTTTTTGTTTAATCAACTTTGTGGAAATAATATTATTAATATTTATTTCTATCCATATTACAGGATGATCATAAAAGGTCATATTCAAACTGTCATAACTCCTAAAATATTTAATAAAAAGCTTTCATTTTGGTGTTAATTTTTAGAAAATATCCTGTTCTACTCGTATCTAAAACATACAAAAAAAACAAGCAGGTTAGTTACCTAGTTTTCACATAAATCTTAAAAATCTTAAAGAGAACCTAATTTTTTGTAATTTTTTTTCGGTTTACTATTTTTTCTGTATCTTAATGACAAATAGTCAATATTTGTAACACTAATTTGTTGGGTACATTTTTAGCTATCGAACAAAACTAGTTTTGTGTCTGTAGGACTGCTATATCATGAGAAATTGCTAAATAAATGCAAGTACCCTTGCTTAGTCGAAATGAAAACTAAAATGGCTGCCATTTTTACAGAGTTGATTAAAAAAAATTGATTTGTCTATAAAATTGTTTGTATCTCTTACCCTTAACGGGTCCGACATCGGTAACCAGACAGATGGTATATAGCCTGAAGGAACACAGGTAAGTTTTCAACTCGGAAACTTTGCTGCGGGATAGCGGAAACACCACGGGATGCGACTAGTTCGATATTTTACTATGACGATACGGGGTACAGCTAGTATCACATAATCTTGCGTAAAAAAAAATACTTTGGTAAAACCCCGAAATCTTGCTAATAATATATTTACTAGGATGTAATTTTTTTTACTATTTTTGGTGTTTTTTGACATTTACTTTATTTTATTTTGTTTTTTGACTAGCTTTTATCTGTCAATTTGTATCTTTAAATGTTTTTTTTTAAGTGTACGTGAATATATTATCCGAAAATGGGCCAGTAGATTTTTTTTTTGATTAATATAATTGAAAAAACTTAACGATGATACTTCTACATTCATAACTCTACCTAATGTTATCTTTATTTAATATAAAACTAACAATTTAAAATAGCTATCAAACTTAAAAACTAAAACAAATAAAAAAGTTTATTTTTTTACCTCACTTTACCTTTCATTTTTTACATTAAGGATCGGCAACGCTCCTTTTGTTGCAAATGTCCATAGGCGGCGGTGAACGCGTAAGTATTAATAGTACGGGCCGTCTCCTAAACTATATTAAACTACATAAAAATTCTTATTTTTCTATGCACAAATATTAGACCCGTTGATAACTGGAATGTAACCCGCGAGCACACACTTTACAGTCGGGATTTCATACATTGCGTCAAATCGATCGCATGAAATGTAATAGAGGTGATTATGCTTGCGGAATTCCGAATTCCATGCATTCCGTCGAGTTATTTTTCATCGGTAGCTTAACACGAATATAATTTTTGAATTAATATTTATTAGGACGACTGGACAACGACATAGTGGAAGTATCGAGAAAAACAAGCTAGTTGTCCTCCAAATTAGAAATTATTGTATAATCTACATAACATTATCTGATAGTAAAAAAATCATAAAAGCATTTTCGCATCTTTAATGTAGGTATTTAATATTCAAAAATATTCAATAAAATATTTAGCTTGGTTACAGATTTTTTAGAATAATTTGAGAATAATCTGCCCATCTGATATAATTTATACACGTGGCAACAGACCTTAGGAATGGCAGTAAGATGAGATCAGATCTTAGGAATGGCAATAAGATGAGCACTTGATAATACCCTACCACCAAGCTTAACTTTCATTGCAATGTTTTCCTTCACCGAAAGCTCAAGCTCATTGTAGGATTCCAACCCATGGCCTATGGGTCGAGGTCACTACAACTGCGACGTCATTGTATATTGATTTAAGTAACAGTTTGATTACTTAAGAAGATGGCACAGATTGCATTACTATTTTTTTTTGTATTTTCCGAAGTGACTAATAGACACATTGAAGCCTAAAGCTTTGAAATTTGGGGGGTAGCTTCTTTTAGTAGTGTAAGGAGCACTAAAATGATCATTGAAAATTACCTAAAAAAATATTAAATGAAATAATGAAATAAAAAAATGTAGTATTAATTAATTATTATTAGAATTAGGTTTTATAACGGGATAATTTCCATGTATTTGTTTTTGTTTGAGTTCTCGAAATTTCGGCACTGTTGCAAGCGCCATGATCACGAGAATACTAAAAGAATAGATAGAATCGATAGATAGAGATAGATAAGAAGAAGATTTGAATCGAGTTGCGAGTGACTTGTGTGAAAATGGTAATGTCATCGTAAGCAAAAAACGTGCGAGGAAGCGGGTAGTTAGATACGTCTGCCCGTTATAACATCAACAATCCTACCCGCAGAAACTTTTTAGTATTCTCGTGATCATGGCGCTTGCAACAGTGCCGAAATATCGAGAACTCAAACAAAAACAAATACATGGTAATTATCCCGTTATAAAACCTAATTCTAATGTTTTTGACCATGGTAGTTTAAAACAGTAAGTATATTATTTATTATTATTTAATTACCCAAAGAGTCCAATGAGATGTTCAACTTTGTGTGGAAAAATATTAACTTTCAGGGCAACACCGCGAGGCAAGTCGCCAGAGAGCATAATATTATGTGTATTATCTATTTTTATGTACATAAAGTAGCGTTTAGAACAATCGAGAATCTAAAACTAGAAAAAATTGTTTTTCCGAGTTTTCTAATTATTTTATGCTAATAATGGTAGGTACATAACTATGTTATTATGCTTAGTTTATTTCATCGACAAGTTGACTTTGAACATACATGTTTGTATGTATCGGCTCTTAGTACAGTCAGCTACAAAAGTAGTTGATCATACTCGATTTTCCAAATGTGTTTTAGGACAGTAATGTTTGGTTTACAAGGTAGCGTTTGACCATAACACAACACACCTAATCTAAGTGATATGCGGTTAAAGATCGGGGTTTGAGATGATAAACGTAATCGGAGAGTTTGATATTGTTCAGCAACTTTTGTCGTTGACTGTACCTGTGTAAAATATATTTAAATTTTTAATACATATAATATAATAAGTGCCTCTCTCTTTATATGGATTATTTTTTAGTTTTATTATCATTGTATTTTGGGAAGGTTACCTACTGATAGCGATTTATTTAGTTTTAATTTGGTTAATTTACATTAGCTAAATTACATAAGTTTATTATAAAAATGTCCACCAAATAATATGTTATGTGAAATTTTTTTACTTAGCTATTTAAAAGTTATGTCTGAGAATTTTATTCTGCTCTTAATTATATATAAAAATTCACAATTCAATTCAATTATTCACGCCTATTTGTGCAATTTCCCCGATATTTATTTATTTTCAATTTACTGTTCTTTTGTTTCGCTCATATTCAAAAACGGCTTGAGCGATTTGATTTTTGGGGGTTTGTTTTTGGTCGTCATAATACGGGGTGACATCTAGTACGTGTACAAGTAACAATAATACAATATTCGTGGAACCTATATCTCATAGAGGTTAAAGACATGGCATAAAAATGTATTGCGCAATGACATATATTCTATGTATGTGGGGCCGCTTATTTATGCAGCGTCATACATAAATGCATCAGTTCCAATGTTCCATTCATACTTTTTGTCACAAGTTCACAGCCGAACGTTCATCGACAGGTGAAGGTGACGACAACAATCTAAAGCCTATGTCACTCAATTCTACCACCATGTCACAATAAAACTAGCGGTCGCCTTTGTCAGTAGAAGTAGCAGTGAAAGAAAGTTGATAGCGACATGGTACCGTTATGTTAGGAAACTAGCCACCCGCTCTGGTTTCGCATGGGTTGGCAAAGATTTTGACAAGCAGAAGTTTTCTAAAAACCGCTATTAGATTTGTTAATGTTATGGCCTTTTTGGTAGACCTACTGGAAGCTTACAAACATTCCTTTCATACATTACATCTACTCTATATAATCGAACCATTTAGCCAGCGTGAGCTGAGCAGCCAGTCGTTCCATTCTTCTCCGACTTGTTTTACAAATATCGTGATTTCTTACTGAAAACTCTATTTTAGCAGAATATAAAACATAGTATGACATTCAAGAATATTGTAGCATTCTACTAGTAAAATCCTTTTCGGAATCGGTTTTGTGGTTTACGACATTACCCCCAAACAAATTTTACCTCTTTATCAAATCTTATTGTAGACTAGCTTTTCCCTGCGGTTTCAGCCGCGTGGGCTACAGTTTATCGCAATAAAAAGTAATCTATGCCTTTCCCCAGGGTTCAAACTATCTCCAAATCCATAGTTTTTAAGTCTAGCCGGAACAAACAAACAATCAAATCTTTTGTCTTAATTCTAGTACATATATGGATTAGTATAGACTTATAAATGTTAAGAATAGTCGACAACAACAAGATACGTATGCATTCGCACGTTTAGCTCGTGAAACCTTTATAACAGAATAATAAACAGTACATACTATGTATCGGGCTGTCGAATCCTTGGAGACATTGGCCTATATCACAGACTTCCTTGTTGGTCAAGTTAAAACAACAAGTCATTGGAGTATGAGCAAACGTTTGTAACAATCTTTTGTAACGATTTTAATGACCAATAAATTACTGGTAGCAGCTACTTGCCGGCCGGCGACGGTTTTTTTCTTTGTGTCTAAGTATGTCTATAGTACATTACTATGCACATATATTATGTAATTAACCTAAACTCGAACAAATTGCTGTTTGCTTGATGTTCAAAAATAAGTATCTTTCTGTGAAGGATCATCATCATTATAATCATCAAACAGAAGAGGTCCACTGCTTTTTTGTTCCCTCGAACGCCTTTTGCAACCATCGACTCTCCATGACTCTTATACGATATCGTCAGTCCACCTAGTGCACCTAGTGCCTACCAACAGAATGTCTTCCGGTTCGTGGTCGCCACTCGAGAACCTTTCTTCCCCATCGGTTATATCGGTTCGTCGAGCGATGTGGCCTGCCCATTGCTATTTCTACTTGCAAATTTTGAGAGCTACCTCGGTGATAATTCGGAAAAAAAATTCAGGTCCGTAGAATCCCGTGAACGATAAAGTTTTGATATTTTTTTACAAGCTTGACAGATGAAATTTATTTTTAAAATTTATGTTCATTGAAGTCTCAAAAGTTTGATATGAATAAAAAACTTCGATGTAAATAAAAAATAAACCTTGTTTTGCACACGATTTTTGTTAGATCATCATAATATTAATTTAATTATTTTAAAATATTCTTTTACGTTAATAGTTAACATAAATTTCGCATTATCTCACAACAGTTTTTTTTGTTTAAATAATAAAATTATTCTATTTGACGCGTTAGAATAACTTTATACCTACATTTTTCTTTTCACATGCAAAAGTATTTTATTACGCCAAAACATGGTTTTAGGCGATAACAAACTTCTGAACAGAATTACTTATATGGTGTATGTATGGTCTCTTTTTGTTTACTTTTTAACAAACGTAAAAACTATTTTGTGATGATAGCTAAGTGGTAGTAAAATACTAATAATAATGCCCGCACCATCACATACAATAGGCTCTGCCCCCAAACTAGGTTTCCCTGTTTCTAGGGTATCAGAAACTACGAGAATCGGGGATCCACAACACCCAGACACGGAACAAATACTTGCGCTTTTTTTTTCAATGCACAAATATATTTTGTCCTGTAGCGGGAATTGAACCCGCGACCTCACGCTTCACAGTCGGCTATCCGCCCATTGCGCCACATCGGTCGTCAAAAAGTAACGTAGGCTTATTACTCGTAGGGTTGAAATCCTGCACTGCATGAGCTTATTTCGGTTAAAAAAAGCATCTCGATTAAATCATACTTTGGTGGTAGGGTATTTTCTAGTGCTCGCTTGGCTAGTTAGCATCCTCTACCTCCAAGCACCGCTAACAGTGTACTGAGAGAAAATTTCTGACTTTCCTTCTGAGCCTTACCTTCCAAAACCGATTCCTTCCATATTTTACCTTTGTTTTACTTCTGAGTTAAAAGGGAAGGAAATTCTTTCTGTATTTCGGAAGGTTTTTTTACATTAGCTAGTGTTAAAAATTGCAAAAGTACATAATTTATATTTTATTAAGTTTGTATGCTTATTTTGCTCTACGACATTTAACACAAAAATAAAAAAAAGTTACTAATAACTCTATGCAAATTAATTGGTTACATGATAAAAAGATCTAATAACAAAAAAAAAACTTAAAATAAACATTTATTTCTAGATTGACTTTTAAATAAATGCTTTTAAAATGTCGACATTCATATTGTATCATAATAAATACATAATTATATTATTGATACCTTTAATAATACATTATCACCATAATCAGTCTACTACGTGCCCACTGCAAGACAAATGCCTTCTTTTTCATTTTACTACCTACAGGGTAGCGTTTGACCACAAGTCACCTGATGTTAAGTGACGATGTGGTCGAGGATGGCGCCACGCTACACCTGGACTGGGAACTGGCTCACAAGTGGGGCTGCCGGAACACACCGATAGGCGTTTGGCGACAGATTCTTAACATGAGGGTGCACTGAGAAAAAAATCTGACTTTCCTTCTGAGTCTTACCTTCCAAGACCGATTCCTTCCTTATTTTACCTTAGTTATCCTTCTGAATCACAAGTCCTTCCCTTTAGACTCAGAAGGAAAACGGTATTTCGGAAGGTCTTTTTACTTTTATTAAAACATTTTTATTAGTTAGTTTCATTTTAACAATTTACATGGTAGAGTTTGATTACAAGTCACCTGATGTTAAGTGACGATGTGGTCGAAGGTGACGTCGCTCTACACCTAGATTGGGAACTAGCTCTCAAGTGGGGCAGCCGGAACACACCGATAGGTGTTTGGCGACAGATTCTTAACATGAGGGTGGTAGCTATTAGCTAGGCGGGTACTAGAAAATACCCTACCACCAAGCTATCGTTTCATCACGATGTTTTCCTTCACCGAAAGCTCAAGCTCAGCCTTCTCTCAGAGAGAGAGAGTATAGGCTATAATAAATCAACCACACGGGCCCAGTGCGGGTTGGCAGATAGTCCAGTAGGCAGTCAGAGTTTTCAGACCATCCGAAGGCCTTAGACATAGCCTAATGACGGCTATCTTCCGAAGCACGGAAACACTCAGTTGTACCTCTAGTGGCAAAGTGTATAAAAAGATATAGTATCTAGTGGTCGCCCATCCAAGTAGTGAGCGCAGAAAACGTTGCCTAACCTTAGGGGCCGTCCATTAATCACGCGAGGTTCGAAAGAGGGGGAGAGGGGTTTGGCAAAAATCACGAAATATCGGGGGGTATAGTAAGATATCCCGTGTATTTATTTTTTCGTTTTTTTTTAATATTTATTTTAAATTTTTATACTCTAGATCTGTATTTAAAAATCCTACTAATATTATGAACGTGAAAGTTTGTGAGTATGGATGGATGAATGTTTGTTATCCTTTCACGCAAAAACTACAGAGCGGACCCATTGAAATTTGGAAGAAGAGGTATACCCTGGATTAACACATAGGCTACTTTTTATCCCGAAAAAAGGATATCTTGCTCTCAAAAAGGTTCTTGCGGGATAACGAGAAAACGCAGGTGAAATCACGGGGCGTAAACCCCTTAGTTGATTGTAAGCTCTGCCACCAAGACTATTTGTTTGGTAAAAATTTTCGACATAAGTAGTCAAAAGAAAAAAGCACTTAACGACTTCCCTACGGCATTCGTTCCACCACTTTCCTCCTTCCTTATTGTATTTCGAAGATATCTCAAGAGTATTAGAGTAAGGTTTTTCCGGTAATTTCTTTTTATTTGTTACTAATGCTACTTGCAAAAGATCCCGTGTTAAAATAACAAACATTCATCATCATCATTATCAGCCTTTCACGTTCCCACTGCTGGGACTCTGGCCTTCTCTCAGAGAGAGAGTATGGGCTGTAATCTACCACGCTGGCCCAGTGCGGGTTGGTAGATGTCGCATGCCCTTGAACGTTGTGGTTCTTGGACATGCCGGTTTCCTCACGATGTTTTCCTTCACCGTTTTGAGCGATGGCAAATCCGCACATAACTTATTGAGTCATAGGTGCGGGGCCGAGAGGATTCGAACTCGGTGTCGGCGTCTTGTAAGTCGCACGCCTGACCGTTCGGCCACCATCGCTCCAAAGAACAAACATTGCATTCAATAAACCGAACAATGTCAACTGACCATTCGGACCATTTGATGTAAGCTTTTTAAGTATTAAATCATCAAGTTACTGAAGCGAGTGAACCTCCTAACAGTGTTTAAATATTTAAAGGTCTAATTCAAAGTTGACTCATTACTGCCATTGTGACGAAATTGTGAATGTGTTTATTTTTTATCTTTCGAATTATTTTTTTGTTTAATTTTATTTTTATGGTGAAGCATCCTCTATCCCTCGATTAATTTGCACACCAATATTGGTAAAGCGTGACGTAGCTACCAAAAATTAAATTAACAATAATCATGCACGTAACTGTAAGTTTACTCATGTTTTGGGCAAATAAAATTATCTTATCTTATCTTAAACTTTTATAGACGCAATTTATAAAAGATAGCTCGGGCTTTTGCAAGTAAAGTAAGGCTTTGGACTTATAGTATGCGTCTCTCATGCTTTAGAGAAAATATCGAACCCAGAGGGTCAACAGTGATTGTGACGTCATCATTATTTTTTATCGGTGTGTTCCTGCAATTTCGCTGAATAGCAACCTCTCAAGCGCCGCCTTCGACCACAGCGTCACTTAACATCACGTGACTTATACTCACCCATCTAAGTTATGGCCGCGCCAAATGTTTTCATTAGATACAGTGCTGGATTTACACTAGGGGCACTTGGGGCTACTGCCCAGGGCGGCAAATTTTCAGGGGCGGCAAAATTCATCATCATTATCATCGGCCGGAAGAAGTCCACTGATGAGGCCCCCTTTTGCATCTATCGGCTCTTACAATGTCGTCGGTCCACCTAGTAGAGGGCCAACCTTACAGAGCGTCTTGCAGTTCTTGGTCGGTTATCGGTTCGTCGAGCGATGTGGCCTGCACATTGCTACTTCAACTTGCAAACTCTAAGAGCTATGTCGATGATCTTGGTTCTTCGACGAATTTTGGCAAAATTCGGATGGAGAGAATAGATAAAATTATCTCAAAAAAATTCAATCATTGCAGATTAGTCAACAAAACTATCTATTTCATGCAAAATTTCGGTAAGAGGGCGGCATTTTTAGAGTGCCCAGGGGCGGCGATAAGGTTAAATCCGGCTCTGATTAGATACATGAGTTTACTTGACAATAAAAAAAAACAAGCAGTGCGATTACATAAGTAGACCAATGGAAATTACCGCTGTCATTTACCAGCCAGTATTAATTAAATTAATATTTTAATCACTGCGTATCACATATGAATAACAGGTACTAATTTTTATGTGTCACTTAAGTACAGTTTTCCTAGATTGGGATGGTAATGAACTTGGCTAGATTTATGATGCAACACGAGTTACCACTTTCAATAGAAACAGGTTTAGGTTTGATGAATAACATTAAGGTTATTATGTCATAGACACTGCGCCCTGCGACTTTGCCTTCGCAGAGTTGGAAACTGTAACTGTTCGAGTCTAAGACTCAAGCAGTGACATCGACGATTTTAGCACAGTATATAAAGAACAGTAGGTTAGCTAAGGCCGCTCGACGAGTTAATTGCCTACTCTTGCGGTGACGCATAGACGGCGCGTTCCGTACTGAGTGCATGGCCGCGGCCCCGGCCGCCTCCTTTCGTTTATGTGATTGTGTGCGTGAAAAGTGCGTGCGTACACGGTGCCGCTACTCACGCACACATTCAAACCGGCGACGGCCGATTTATATGAAGCTGAACTACTACTCCTTTACTATGATTTTAGTCTGTCATTTCATACAAATAATATATGTGACTCAATCGCTTCTCAAGTATTGATCTACACTTGAGCGTCATTTTAGAATACCATAAAATCCTTAGGGTTTTTAAGGGTCGGCAACGTATCGGCAACTTCTCTGGTGTTGCAAATGTCAATAAGCGACGGACCGCTTTCCATCTCGCGGGCCGTCGGTTTGTTTGCCACTCTATTACATAAAAAAAAAATGTTCGATAATTTTAACCACACTGAGAAAAAAAATCTAACTTTCCTTCTGAGTCTTACCTTCTAAGACCGATTCCATCCATTTTTTTTTACCCTAGATTTACTTCTGAATAACAAATCCTTCCCTTTTGACTCAAGAGGAAAACGGTATTTCAGAGGGTCATTTTTCTCCGTGCACTACACACACACACACACACACACACACACACACACACACACACAGAATGAGTTATTTCAATTCCTAATTTCACTGATCTGTTTGGGCGAAAAGAAGTTACAAACATACATACTCAAACTTCAGCATGTACATACTAGTGTAATAAATAACATTAGATTAACTGGATGTTGCTTAAACAGTTCTTTAAAAACGATCAAAATTATACAACAACAACAACATTGGAAAACATCGTGAGGAAGCCGGCGGGTACAAGAACTACAACATTCAAGGGCATGCGACATCTACCAACACGCACTGGGGCAGCGACAGCGTGGTAGATTACGCCCATACTTTCACTCTTAAGGAGAAGGCCGGAGTCCCAGCAGTGGGAACATAATAGGTAGATGATGATAATTATGAAGACCAAAATAAACCTAGTGAATAAAGTAAATTGTTACTTGTAACTTTTGTCTATTAGCAAAGGAAATTCGTTTGGATTATTCCTTTCATTTTTAATTGTTATGAATTTTCTTAGTGCTGCCGTCAACAAGGTACGATTTTTAATTTATTTACTGTTTTTAGATTGTTTCTTACTTATTTAACATATTATATAATAACAAAATAATAGTGAGTCTATCTTTAAATGCGCAACCGTATTAGTAATAATTATGAGCATTTAGGTTTTTATAAATTTTAATAACCATAATTGTTAACATTAATAACATTTAGTATTTTTAATTAGCTGTCACTTCTTCGAAGAAAATTAGATATCATAAAACACTAAGCAATTAATACCTGTTAATTGTTGACGTTGTAATAAACGAGCAATCAACGTCTAATTATGTTGTCGGATGGATTTCTCTAAAACGACTCTATTAATTTCGATGAGATTCAAAAAGAAAACTCTGTTTGCTCAACGAAGTTAACTGTACAAATTTTTGTTTTGCAAAGTTTGTATTGCTTAATTGATCAAAATATGTACAACTATAAATAATAGATAAAAATCAGCTCAGAAATTGATAGCTCAGATCTGGTTTCCTTCAATTTATATTCCCACGTATCCGTATTAAAATTCCCAGACGACACAAAAAAACTAGCTTAAAAAGAAAATAAGATTATTTTATATAAATTTAAATATCGAGCTGCCACAAAATAAATAGTTAATTAATGTTATATTAAATGAATTCTTTTAAGTTGCAAATTGAATCGATACGACATTTTCATCAATTTCAATATAAATGAAATTAATATCTTGTTTTATCTTGATTTAACCTATGTGCTTATGTGTTCGGCAGAAAAAACAAGAAAATGTAGTATAATTATAATCATAGATTCGTGTACCATACCTACTTTGAAAAACCCTGGCTTAGATTAATTAAGCAATGTTTCATCCACACTTATTTATTTAATATCATCATAATAAACCGGAAGAAGTCCACTGCTGAACATAGGCCTCCCCACTTGAACGCCACCATGAACGGCTATTAGCCATTTCCATCCATCGGCTCCCTGCGACTCTTGCAATGTCGTCGGTCCACCTAGTGGGGAGCCTACCTACAGAACGTCTTCCGGTTCGTGGTCGCCACTCGAGAACCTTTCTCCCCCATCGGTTATCGGTTCGTCGAGCGATGTGGCCTACCCATTGCCACTTCAACTTGCAAATTCTAAGAGCTATGTCGGTGACCTTGGTTCTTCGGTGAATATTTAATACGAGTAGATACTAGCTGACCCGGCAGACTTCTAACTGCGAAATATCAAGATATCGAAATATCAAAATATCAATCAACTTTATTCAATAGCAATAAAGTTCAAATTGACTCTGCATTTTATTTAGAAAACGTTTATATGGGAAAAGGAAAGCTCTGTTTTTTGAGTTTTTCCGGCAATTATTCTATTTTTTTCACCTTTTAAACCTTCCCTGAACTTCCACAAATATTTCAAGATCCAAACTATCCAAATCGGTCCAGCCATTCTCAAGTTTTAGCGAGACTAACGAACAGCAATTGATTTTTATATATAAAAAAAGAAGACTAGCTGACCCAGCGAACTTCGTATCGCTAATAAAAGTTGTTTCTCACCTTTTAAACCTTCCCTAAACTTCTACAGATATTTGAAGATCAAAATTATCCAAATCGGTCCAGCCATTCTCGAGTTTTAGCGAGACTAACGAACAGCAATTGATTTTTATATATAAGAGAAGAAAGACTAGCTGACCCGGCGAACTTCGTATCACCAATAAAAGTCACCTTTTAAACCTTCCCTGAACTGCCACAAATATGTCAAGATCAAAATTAGCCAAATCGGTCCAGCCGTTCTCGAGTTTTAGCGAGACTAACGAACAGCAATTGATTTTTATATATAAGATAAGCTAGCTGCGCCCCGCGGTTTCACCCGCGTGGACTAAAAAAAAAAAGATTAATGTAAAAAATAGATGTTGGCCGATTCTCAGACCTTCCCGATATGCACACAAAATTTCATCAAAATCGGTCAAGCCGTTTCAGAGGAGTTCGATTACGCACCCCGTGACAGAAGAATTTTATATATTAGAAGATATATAGATATAATATTTGCACGCCTGCCTGCAGGCTGAATATATTGTCCAAAATGTTAATTTGCAAACTAGCAAATAAATGATTTGGTAACGCATCGGCAACTTCACTAGTGTCGCGAAAGTACAGTCAGCGACAAAAGTAGCTGATCGTTCTCGATTTTCCAAATGTGTTTCAGTAATTATTATTGTTTTTTTGGTATTGGTACATGGTATCATTTTGACCACAACATAACACACCTGATTTTAGGTGATGATGAGGTCCAAAATTGGTGTATACGATGATGAGGATAATAAAAAAAAGTGTGATTGTTCAGCGACTTTTGTCGTTGACTGTACATAGGCGACGGTAACTGCTTACCATCAGGTGGTCTGCTTGTTTGTCAATTTAAAAGTTAAATAAAAAAAAAATATTTGTGATTGATTTCATATAATCGAGGGCAAATAACATAATTTTAAATCCTTCCTACTAATACGATGTTTGTTACTCTTTCACGCAAAAACGACTAAACGGTTTTGAGTGGAATTTAAACTGTAGATAGCTTAGACCCTGGATTAACACATAGGTTACTTTTTATGCCGGAAAAAGGTTCTTGCGAGATAACGGGACGCGGGTGAAACGTGACGTGCAGCGAGTAAAATTTTATAATGAGTGGAATGCATTGTCAGTGTCTCCCGAAAAGTACAACCCGGGTAGTACTACCTATATCTATTCTGTGACACAATAGTCAATAGTCAATTTTTATTTATTCAATAGGATACATTGTGATCACTTTAAAACGTCAAACTTAAAACTAGCTACGCCTGTTCCAACCTCCTTACGCCGGCAAAAGAACAGGCAGGAAACGCCCGGCAGGTAATTTTTTTGGCGCGATCACATTGACAATTTTATTCTTATTACTAATTGATTGAATTGGAGCAAGTTCACTAAAATCCCACACTTTTTTTGTCATCTAATGGTCCGACACGTGGGTGCTCAAATGTTTAAGTCAAGGATGAATAGGTATTTGCTAGACAAACGTGCTACACCTTCGACCACATCGTCGCTTTCCATCGAGAGATCGTGCCCAAACGCTACAAATGATAAATTCACGACCGTATTTTACTAATGCATTATTGTCATTCTTAGAATGACCTGAAAATGTAATTAAGACTCTAAATACACATACCATAACGAGAGTTCAATGATCCAGTTTTAAACACGTCTAAATTGCTCTCATTGCATTCAATTTAACTACTCTAAGGTTCAATTAGTAAGTATTTTGTATTGTGTATGAATGAATTGATAAATAATTGAATATTTTTATTATGTGCTAAAATATGTCATTGTCGTGCAACTAACTCAAGGTTGATATGATTTTATCAGCTGAGTACCTACCTACTATATTCATGAAAATTGCTGTGACTTGTAGAATTTGAAAGCGATGATAGCGAAGTAGTAGTGATGTAGACCTGCTTGCGTGGGTTCGAATCCTACGAGCTTTCTATCTTTCTTTCTATTTCGAGAAACTATGGTCTGGTGATAGGGCATTTACAAGTCCTTGTTTGGCTAGCTACCGCAGGTTTAGAATCTGTCGCCATGCACCTATCGGTGTGTTCCCCTAACCTCACTTGAGAGTCAGTTGCCTAACCAGATGTGACGCCACTTTCGATTATTTTGTCACTTATCATCTGGTGACTTGTAGTCAAACGTTGCCCTGTAGGATGTAGATTGAACTGTAACGCAGTGGGATTTCTAAATAAATAAATAAACTTAAACCTTTTTGGTACATACATCTTGTTACATACAGCATTTTGCATTGCCATGCCATAGTCTTGTTTGTTAATAAAAAAAAATGTGTTTTTATTTATTGCTATTTATTCAACAAACACACTGACAGCACCATATTTTGTTTACAGCAGAGTAAATAACTGATTAATTCAAATTTATTCTAACGTTTAATACAAGCGCTTACATTAAAATATTTTTTATATTGTATGCATAACAAAATAACGGTCAGAGCAACCGTCAAAACGGTCACGGTCGGTTCGTGGTCGAATATAAGCTCAGTGAGATATAAAATAATATCACAAGTGGATGCATAATATAGAATTGCAGCCCGGTGGAGTTGTCAAGGTTAACTTGACCAACAGCAGTAGTCCCATCAAAAAAAATAATATAGAATATAATAATTCATTACAATACTAGTTGCCTAATTTCACCCACGTGAAGATTTTCTCATATAGACTTTTTATCTATATAGACATATGCACGACTAGTTGCCCCCCGCGTCTTCCCGTTATCCCGCAGGAACCTTTTTCCGGGATAAAAGGCCTATGTGTTAATCCAGGGTATAAGCTATCTCCATTCCAAATTTCATCAAAATCGGTTCAGTAGTTACGGTGAAAGGTTTTATTTTTTTACTATTTACAGGGTAGCGTTTGACCACAAGTCACCTGATGTTAAGTGACGATGTGGTCGAAGATGGCGCCACGCTACACCTGGACTGGGAACTGGCTCTCAAGTGAGGCTGACATTGACGTGGTGACAAACATTCACACACACGCACACACACACTCACACAAACTTTCGAATTTATAACGTAGTTCCACTCTCATACATTTTTCATTTTCAATCCACCTTTTTTGTCATCGACCTGTGTTACTTTTATAATCTAGCGTTGCAGGAACCCTTTTACGGGATAAAAAGTAGCCTATGTGTTAATTCTGGGTAAATAGTTAGTTTAGTTTGTAAGCAAAATTGATTGTACCGCGCTGGGGTGCCCATCTGCAAAGTTCCATGCTCTGTGGATGGGTACTTTCATCTCACTCGTCTCGATACTTCTTTACCTTGTTTTTATGTTTACACATATTTTGAGTTGCAATCCAGTTCAGATTATGTCTATGTCATATTTTGTTTAAGAAATTGATTGTAACTTGTCTTGTGTATTAAATAAATAAATAAATAAAATAAAAAATGTATCTCCACACCATTTTTTGCTTAAATCCGTTGTACCGTTTCGTTTCAGCAAGATGAAGTAAGAAACATACATACTCACTCACTCGCTCCCAAACTTTTTTATCTATAAAAATGAAATAATGTGATCGCTTTGATTTGCCGGGGTGAAGTGGTAATTTTGTTAAAATTAATAAATAGTACAGATAAAATAAAAAGAATGTAAAACGTTCTAAATCTCTCATACGATCTTTTCCATTCAACTGAATGAAGAAACAAACGAAGTGAGAGGTCACCGAAGTAACAAATGTTACAAACTATATCTATTTTTGCTGTAGGGAATGAACTAGCAAGAACAATTCTATTGTCAGTTATGGTCTATGTCATAATCATAACATTATAGAGCAATGGCTGACAAAGTTGCATCATAGTATTGAAATTAGTTCACTTAAATCTAATCTTTGATTGTTAATTTAATCCTAGACTTGGGTTATTCAGCTAATTGAGCTGGAAAATGAACTACAACTCATGATTGGGCTAGAACTAAAAGCAATATATTGTCAATTTGACACACCGCTCAAGGAATCGATTCATAACTTGAGTTGAAATTTTAAGACGAATTGATAAAAGTATATTATAATTTATAAATTACAAGTTGCGCCCCGCGGTTTCACCCGCGTCTTCCCGTTATCCCGCAAGAACAAGTAGATAAAAAGTAGCCTATTTGTTAATCCAGCTCTATTCCAAATTACATTCAGATCCGTTCAGTAGTTTTTGCGTGAACGAGTAAGAAACATCCATCCATCCATACTTACAAACTTTCACGTTTATAATATTAATCGTATAGGATAATTGATTTGTTGACCCTACGGTGCGACTAGTTTGAACTGTCATTGACACAGTTATTTTTATGATACTTTTTTTAAGCTATGGTAGTGGCTGCGACATTAGCTTGCGATCTATCGTCCTATTACTAGGTATTTTAAATGCGAAAGTTTGTGTGTGTGTGAATGTTTGTTACCACGTAGCACTGTAACTACTAACCGTATTAAATTCCATAGTAATAATATTAAATGCAAGTGTAACTCTCTATCTGTCTTTTTGTTTGTTTATTGCCTACCTATTCATGCTTAAACGCTGAATATTTCTTGATCAAATTTGGTATGGAGATTGAAACTTGGAGAAGGATATAGGATACTTTTTATCGCGATCAATATCCACGTAGGTGAAATCGTGAGGGACAGCTAGTTTAAAACAAAGCTGCAGCTCATTGAACTATATAATCAATCAGCTCAGAGTTATAAGTCCCATCACTAATTAGTGTATTTTTACTTTAAGTGTTGAGTCTATTAACGGAGTGTCCAATGTTTTATTACCAATATAAATATCCAGTCGACTACTTGTGAATTTAATACTCTGGTTGTGATTTTAATGAGTTAAGATTTTTAGTTTTATGACGTTGTTTATCAAGTGCATTTTGTAATTGTAATTTTTTGGGTGTGTCCCGCAGTTCTGCACGCGCGAAGATTGCCACGAAAACATAAAAAGAAAACGAAGGAAGAAAGAAGAAGAAGAAAAATAGGAGAAGAAAAGTTCTGGGATAAAAAAGAATAAGCCTAATTCTAGTGGAAGATTTTAGGATGATTTTATCTGTCGCCAAGCACCTATCGGTGTGTTCCGGCAGCCACACTTGAGAACCAGTTCAGGTGTAGCGTGGCGCCACCTTCGACCAAATCGTCACTTAACATCAGGTGACTTGTGGTTAAGGCTACCGTGTAAATAGTAAAAAAAAAGTATCTCTCTATAAAAAGGATTTTTTTTGAAGCAACGAGGCAACATGTTTTTTTAATACATCATCAACGGGACGGTCTGTTACTGCGTGAAATAAGGATAAAACAACAAACACACTTTCGCATTATTAATATTCATCATCATAAATCAGCCTTCCACGTTCCCACTGCTGGGACTCTGGCCTTCTCTCAGAGAGAGAGTATGGGCTGTTAATATTAATATTATTTAAAAGTAATTTATAAATAGCGATGCATAGATTGTTTTTAATAAACTACTTACTATTTATTTTATACAGATGAATTAATTAGCTAGCGCAACATTTATGGTAGCAACATGTCGTGTTATTCAAATCTGTTAAATTACAAAACATTTTGTAAATCGTTAAAAAAATACACGTGTTGGACAAAATAATAAGACAGAATATTTTTTGAAAGGTTTATTTTAAATTTTATTTATTTATTTGGTTTAAGTAGAGAGGTACAAAGACAATTAAAGGGTAAGGAAAGGACACACCGAAGATGCCTCACAGCAATATGTCATCTTTACAAATAAAAATTAAACGCCGATCATTGGTCAGCGCATAACTCTAAAATAGCTGAACTAAAATTGTCATTTTTTTTAACACTGTAATATTTCAAAGAAAGTTTTTCAAGAGAGAACACATGTTCATAAACAGTGAAGATTGGAAATTCGGGATAAAACTGAAATACATTTTTCTATGAAATTTGAAAAAAAAATTTTTAAGTGAGGCATCTTTGGCAAGTCTTTACCCAGCTTAGAAGCTGAGTCTTACCAACTAATAACTTGCTCAATTATATAATCATTATTAGGTATTATACGTTTTTAAACTGCCATAGTAATTAGAATAATTAAGCATTAGAATAATTAGCTTTTGGAACGGGATGTTTACCATAACGTGAACAGTGCCAAAATATCGAAAACTCAAACAAAAACAAATCTTCCTCTGTTATTTGAGAGCAGAGCTCTTGTCGGTGGTAGGTATACCTTCCATCTCGTTCTATCCCCAGCCATGTTTTTGACCTCTTGGTATGACATAACGTTAATTCTTTCCTTGACTTGGTCTTTGTATGTTCTTCTCGGTCTACCTCTCCTTTTTTCCCTTTTTTCGACGCATACGACCTTACGGCATTAGTCAGCTCGGTTGCGTTTTTGTTGATTTCAGCTGATTTCAGATACATACATTGATCATCACGGCGTCCTCTTTAAAAAAATATTTACCTAAATCTAAATCCTTATATGTTATTGCGGACCACCCTGCTTTACAGCTCTAATCTCAGTAGTTTTATAAACAAAGAAGAGCCAGAACAGTCCCGACACCACATACAAGGTTTCTATGGTAAAGCCTAAGGTGAACACGGAGGTCAACGACCTTGCCAAAACCAAGATAGCTGTGCACCTCAGAGCTTCGTAGAGGGGTGCCTTTGGTGACGCGTCTAGAATCATGCCGAAGACCGTGAGAGAAAGTAGAAGGTACACCACCAGAATGAGTACTGTAGTTTGAGGTAGGACCTGAAAAGACAAATGTATTTAAATTTTGGTTGGTGGTAACGCGTTTTCTAGTTCTACCCACAAACAAACGATTGCAAACTGTGAGGGTGTCAATTTCCACTAGCTGTCAAGTAGTGTTGCCGAACTATCTATAGTAAAACTGTCAATAGTTTTATCGATAGTAAAACTATCGATAGTTTTCATCTAAAAAAGCCATACTATCGATAGCATCGATAGTATTGTTTCTCATAAGTAAAAAACCATCGATAGTATCTGTACTATCGATAATATCGACTCTATCGATATTTGATGCTTCTTGGCAGCAATACTATCGATGGTATCGATTGACTTGTTTTAAGCTATCGATAGTATCGATAGGCCTATCGATAGTGTTTCGATGGGTTGGCTATCGATAGACTATCGATTAACAATCGATAGTCGTAGTAGTAGTAATGCGCAAACTTTATTAGCATCAATTCAATATTTTACGTATAACCATAACACAAAGCGTAAAGCGGTAGGTACGTCTGAAGTAGCTAGTAGCTTGACGGCCATTAATTTATCAGCTCAACTAAAGGCAATCAAAAGGCCATAAAATTAACAAAACCTTACCAGATGCATCAAGAACAGCTGATAAAATCCAACCAGCACCAAGCCGTAGTGCACTAGAAGGTACACAGTACACCAAGTTGGAAGTACCACGTTGTATTTCTGCCTTGTGTGAATTGCGGGCTGAAAGAAAAGAATTATCAAAGTTGGGCTACTATGTAAACATTTATGTCGTCTTGAAAACCGGCCCCTTTGTTTTTCGTTGGTTAAAAAAGAAAATATTTTTTTAGTAACAAAAATTTTACAGAATATAGACACTCTTTTACACCAGATTGAGTAGTTGATCACAGGATATGCGTTTAAGATGGTGCCTCGCTACGCTTGGGTTCGGACCCGGCTCTTAAGTGAAGCTCCCGGAACACACCGATCTCTTAAACTTGAGTGTAGCAAGCTAGCAAGGCAAGCAACAAACAACAGCCACAATAATCTAGCTATGGTTTCCTCACGTTGTTACCTTCACCAAAAGCTTAAGATCATTGATCCAATACCGAACTCAGCCATCATCGCTTAGACTTTCTATATGGTGGAGACTTCTAGACCAAAATCCATTTATCATTGTCTCGAGTAGCTACTGCTTATGGATTCGGAGTTTATGACCTTTCTTTCTTTACATTTCTTTTTGAGACCATCATAAAACGCATTAATATTCCGAGATCATGTTTATTTAGAATATGTTTCGCGCAGCACGGCCAATATTTTTCCTGTGGCACCCTTTAAACCTAAAGACAGCAGCAGCAGCTGTGTTAATGATGAGTGGCACAAAAATGTATAGTAGTAGTACTTCTCGTGCTTTTTCAAAGGCCAGTTCCCAATTCAGGGGTAATGTAGCACCATCTCCGACCACATCGTCACTTAATATCAGGTAACTTCAAATCAAAGACTACTCCATAAGATGTACCTAAAGAGAGGTTCTACTAATTAAACTGATATAGTACTTACATCTTCCTCCATATCCTTGAAACGAACTGAGAAGCCTGGCTTCCAGCTGGGCCTGTCCAGAACAGCTTTGAGTTTGTGCAGCCAGTTGTCATAGCTCTTATATCTTTGGACCACGTATTTCGTGTAGAAAGTCTGAAATTTGCAAAGGTAAGTTTAAAATTTTCAGTCCGCATCTAAAAGTCAAAGTCAAAAAAATATGTATGCAATAGGATACATTGTGATCACTTTAAAACGGCAACTTAAAACTAGCTACGCCTGTTCCAACCTCCTTACTCCGGCAAAAGAACAGGCAAGGAACACCCGGCAGGTAATTTTTTTAGCGCGAATACATTGATAATTTGATTCTTAATACTAATTAAGTAGTATCTAGTATACATATATCTACCATAATACATAAACTGTAAGGGAGAGGTAACAAATCCAGCTGTAGCGTGGTGCCACCTTCGACCACATCGTCACTTAACATCAGATAACTTGTGATCATACACTACCCTGTAAGATGTAAAACAAACGAACAACGAACAACGAAAAAAGTGACTGAACAATTACACATTTTTCGATTCTCATAACCATCATAAACACCATATATGCGCCATCCTTTCATCGTGAAAATACCACCGATACGCACGAGCAGGTTTGCGTCAACTTTTTTGGTGAGAACTGCAAAAGAGTGGAATGCCCTGCCTTGGTCGGTGTTTCCTGAAAGATCGACCCGGGGGTTTTCAAGTCAAGAGTGAATAGGTATTTACTGGGCAAGCGTGCTACACCTTCGACTACATCGTCGCTTTCCACCGGGTGAGATCGTGGTCAAACATTTACATTTATAATTTCAGTTAGATAAGTAATGATGTTTTTATGATTGTTTATAACCGTTTAAAATGCGTATATTAGAACAAGATTAGCGCAAACACGATTCATTATTATCACTTAATGATAAGAAACTGGGAGGGCTACGCGTGTTGATGGCAACACGCGTATTAAAATGGTGTAATGACCCTAATAATTAGCTAATTATTGCCACAATTTATACCTACTCTTCTCGATATTATAACATGAGGAAACAATTTAATTTTTATTTCTACATGGTAGCGTTAGACCACATGTCACCTGATGTTAAGTGACGATGTGGTCGAAGTTGGCACCACGCTACACCTGGATTGGGAACTGGTTTTCAAGTAGGGTTGCCAGATCACACCTAAGGGTGCTTGGCGACAGATTGCTAGGGGAGCACTTGAAAACGCCCTAGCAACAGAAATATTGGTTATGTAGAAGTAGGTGAAGTTTATCATACATAATATATTATCTTATATACTTACATATAAAACATTATAAACAAAATCGTGTTCATTAGGCGCGTCTCTTGATTGAGAATGACCGGTATTCATATTTTTATGTTCATTTTGACTTTTTATATAAAACTTGCCAAATCTTGCATTACCACGGTGACCGAATACACTGTAAAAATGTAATAATATTATGTATATAAAAAATACCTGCAAATGAAGAGGGTTGAACGAAGGCTGCTGATAGATCAGGCCGTAAACGATTCTGTCTTCTTTCATTTCAGGTCTGAAGGTGCCAAAGAGTTTGTCCCAGATGATCAGTACGCCTCCATAGTTCACGTCAATACAGTAAGGATTGCTGCCTGTAATGATAAAGTTTAGAAATCACATCATCACCATCATCATTTATATATTTTTATAGCAATGATGGCTCAGTGGTAGTGACGTCGGCTTGCGATCCGTAGGACGTGGGTTCGAATCCTACAATGAGCTTGAGCTTGCGGTGAAGGAAAACATCGTGATGAAACCATAGCTTGGTGGTAGGGTATTTTCTAGTACTTGCCTGGCTAGCTACCACCCTCTTGTTAAGAATCTGTCGCCAAGCACCTATCGGTGTGTTCCGGCAGCCTCACTTGAGAGCCAGTTCCCAGTCCAGGTGTAGCGTGGCGCCATCTTCGACCACATTGTCACTTAACATCAGGTGACTTGTGGTCAAACGCTACCCTGTAAATAGTAAGAAAAAAAACATCAAACTAATATTGTATATGCAAAGTGTGTGTGCGCGTATGTTTGTTATTTCTTCACGCTGAAACGGCTCGACGGATTTGAGTGAAATTTGGAACGAAGAGCTTATACCTTGGCTTAACACATAAGCCACTTTTTAATCCGGAAAAAGCCCCTGCGGGATAACAGGAAAGCAAATTCTGCAGCATATGCTCTAGCTAATAAATACCCTACCCCTAGCTAGTGATTCTTATTTCCGGTCGTAAAATAGATCCTATTACAAGAAGTCATTAGTTTCAGAGTATTTTCCTTAATCATAAAAGAGAATATAGCCAGTTCATCATTAGGTTAAAGATTTCCTCACAAAGTTTTCCTCTTCTATAGGGGAAGTCGTAAATCTGAACATAAAACTCTATGGCTCATTGATGTTAGCTTAAGAACAGTCAAGTTCTGAGGATCGCACTGATCACTTCCCATTCTCTAAAGGAAAAACGTTGCGATGGACCCAAGTATCCCATATAAGCGTTATATATGGCAATATATATCTTGGAAATTTTCTTTCATTTTCTACAAAAGAATCTTGGGGTGTGCAATCCGCTTTCATAAAGGGAAAAAGGATCAATCATTTCATTACCGGTTGATTTCTCTGTCAGTCTGTCTGTTAAGATTTAGACACATTTTTCTCAGCAATGTGTAGAGATATTAAGTTGAAATTATTATCAAATTCTTTATTATGTATTCAGTAATGTAGAGCTGTACAAAAATCAAGCTGCTAAGTTGACGCAATCAAAAATAATACGGCTGAAGAATAAAAAGGTACTATCTATCAATTTAGTTCAACATTCTAGGCATGATAATCACATAATCATAGTTTTGCAGTTTGGTTAGCACCTAAGTCTTGTACTCACTTGGCTAGCTATGTCTCTCAAAAGTTCTGCCACCATCACTGCTATCAGTGTGTTTCAGCAGCTCATTTGAGAGCAGTTCCTAGCACATCATCACTTAAGTCACCTGTGATCGGAACTATCCAGTAAGAAGTAACATAAGGCTAGATTCAAATCTAATCCAGTCTTACCGTGATGAATCCTATGATGGCTTGGAGTATTCAGGATGTACTCCAAAGGTCCAAGAGTCTTGATGGCTTCAGTATGGATCCAGAACATGTACAGGTAGCTGAACTGGTGGTGCATGATGAACTGTGCTGGTGGTATCGCCAAGGCGAGTGGAAGGTAGAATATCTGAAATATGGGTTCTGGTGAATTGAGAAAGAATATAATAGATCAAAAAGTCAAGAAGCACGGAGTAGCGTGTCATCACCTTCGACTGCATCGTCACTTATGTTATAACTTCAGAAAGCAGTAAAGTGCAAACATACTGTATTCCAGATTGACGGGAAATGTTTCGAGCGAAGAGATTTAACATCTAACGACTCAGAGTGATGAGCGCAGTGCAGGATTATGAATTACTGTTGAAGTCCAAAATTTTGGTTGATTTCCAAGATTTGCTAACGTAGTTAGTTACAGTGATACTAATAAACAAGATTATACATTACAAAAGGAACAAAAACCCGACAGTGCCAAAATAAAGTAGCCTATGTCGCTCCCACAATGAACACAAAATCAATCTAATGACACCTCATATGTTAAAATCCGTCAAGCCATTTAGGATACAGGCCGTGCCAAAGAAATATACATACATACACTCGAAAAACATAACCCTTTCTATCGTAGTCGGGTAAGAAGAGAAAAAATTGCTTACAAATCCACACCATCCCTGCAGAATCGACTGCCTGATGCCCACTCCCATGTTGAAGTCTTCGGAAGTGTGGTGGACTTGATGCTGGGCCCAGAGGATGTGGATCTCATGGCAAGCTCTATGCATCCAGTAGTAACAGAAGTCCACACCCACAGCCGCTAGGATCCAAGTCGATGTATCATCCCAAGGAAGGTCTACCAGCCTCCAGTTAGAGAAGATCCATGTGTAGGCGTAGGATTCTGCACCTCGCCATATAAGTCTGGAAGACAAAAATAAAGGTATTTTTGTAGTGATGTGTGATCATAACTTATAGTCATAATTAATATTAATACATTATTAATAATACATTATTAATAATAATAATGCCCGTACAATCACATAAATAGGCTCTGACCCCTAACTAGGTTTCCCTGTATCTAGGGTATCAGAAACTACGCGGATCGGGGATCCATAACACCCAGACACAAAACAAATACTTGCGCTTTTTTTTTTCAATTGAGACGATTTACTAACGGCCAATTTCAATTACCTATCTATTCACGAGTTTTTTTTACTAGAGATAGAAATGTGACATTACTTCTATGGAGCTTACGTCAATATTCTATCTTAAGTCGGACAAACCATGGATAGACAATTAGACATGTTATTAAAACAGGGCGTTATACTGATAAATCGATTATGATACGAGATAGTAACTATCTATTTTTTTAAATCGAATAACGTTACTAATAAGTATTGCTGAACATCGTGAGTACCTACTAACTATTAACGCCGAAATTAATAATCGATCCTGATCCGTTATCCGCGGTTTAGGATCGATATATCAAGTCAAGTCAAGTAAGCGATGGTGGCCGAGCGGGTAGGCGTGCGACTTACAAGACGCCAACATCGAGTTCGAATCCTCTCGGCCCCGCACCTATGACCTAATACCTAAGCTATGTGCGGATTTGCCATCTGAGCGATGAAGGAAAACATCGTGAGGAAACCGGCATGCCCAAGAACTGCAACATTCAAGGGCATGCGACGTCTACCAACCCGCACTGGGCCAGCGTGGTAGATTACAGCCCATACTCTCTCTCAGAGAAGGCCAGAGTCCCAGCAGTGGGAAGTGAAAGGCTGATAATGATATCAAGTCATAATATGACACTTTAGTAGTAATATGTCAAGCCCTAGTGTAAAATGACATACATGACATATCGATCCAAAACCGCGGATAACGATTCAGGATCGATTATTAATTTCGGACATAAATTAAGTTATTTTTAGTTATAATTTAAGTTACTATGCGACTTAAACAACGTATGGATGTATTATCAAATTAGTATTTTTATTTTATTGTATTGAGATCTAATAGAGTGGCAAACAAGCAGTTGGCCCGCCTTATGACCAACTAGCTGTTCCCCGTGGTTTCACCCGCTTGGGCTACAGTTTATCGCGATAAAAAGTAGCCTATGTCTTTCCTCAGGGTTCAAACTATCTCCGCACCAATTTTCGTTTAAATCGGTTCAGTAATTTAGGAGTGAAAGCGAGACAGACAGACAGAGTTACTTTCGCATTTATAATATTGAAGAAGGAATAAGCGGTCGCCGTCGCCTAGTCATTTGTATTTATAACACTAGGTCGCATAACCACGTCTGCATGGTTTCCATAGATCTATGGTAAATTTAGAAAACTAACAAAAAAGTTTCGGAAAATGTAACTTACCTGCCGCCTTCGAGGAAAACGCCGTTTGAAATGCTGGTGATACCGTCATTGAGCCGGATGCCCTTCTTGCCTTCCAGCCTCAGGATGATATGCTCCAGGATCATGAACATGAGGAAATAAGGCCATGACTGAAACATATATTCACCCATAATATAATCTGAAAGTCTGTGAGGATGGATGGATGTTTGTTACTATACTCATTCGCGCAGAAACTAATACTGAATTTATTTTGTCTTTTTTCTTTTCTGGATGGTTAATAATGGAGTTCTTTAAATCGCGATAATACGTAGGTGAAACTGCGGAGCCCCGTACGTATCTTCTTTATATATAATTCGCAAAAACTAGAAAAACTAGACCGAAACTTGAATTATTATTTTTTATATGTTGGCTTTATTAATATACCTACTGGAGTGGTTTAGAAAAAAATAAAATAAGAAAATACGCCAAATGATCTGCTAACAAATAAAAAAAATTGATAGTGGTAATTTAGTATGGGAATTTCCAGGCTTATTTCTTCCGTGCAGGGAATCGACATCCAGTCATTAGTTTATGTCGAGGTTTCGCCCGCGTGGACTACACTTTTTTTTGGTAAATCGGGTTTTTGAAAATTGAACATTATAGTCAATAGTTATTTAACGTCAAATTTTAAAACTAGCTACGCCTGTTCCAAACTCCTTAGGCCAGCAAAAGAACAGGCAAGAAACGCCCGGCATCAGGTAATTATTTTGGCGCGATCACATTGACAATTTTATCCTAGCAAGTTCACTAAAATCCCAAGCTTTTTTTGTCATCTAAATAGTCTGAAATGTTATAATAAGCTTTACCAATAAGATTTCTCTTGGTTGATTGTGCATGCACATTGGGATATGAAACATGAATATTTAATGTTGCTGAACCCAGCCATCTATCGTCATGAAGCATACAAATTTAATGTAATAAGTAAACACTGAGTATTGAGTATTTTTCTTTCTTTAAAGCCAAAACGACTAGATTAATTTCCTTTGACATTGCATGCTATTCTTTTCCTAAATCATAGATTAATATAAATATAATATTTGAACACTAGAAACGGTAGAATATTTGAAACACTAATCACTACTATCATAAGCACAACATTCTGACAAATCAATAATTTTAATATAATTTATCGATTTTGATGAAATTTAGATTATCATCGGCTAGGTACTTCATCGTATTTTGTCGCAACGTGTGAGCTATAGTATTAAAATTAATTTTCACCTGAACATAAAAATTAGGCACTTCCACTTCCTTTTCAAACATTGTATCCTTAGGGTTGATGACATAGAACATCCTGCCTACCCCCTTCACAAACTCTCCTGGGCCTTCAAAAACTGACCCATTTCTATAAAAACTAGAGTTTCTATACTCATCCATTTCACTACACTCACTCACTCCTCAATGTCTAAGTAGTACTATGTTTACACATCGATTTTCACCGAAACTGTCCAATTTATAGTGCAATGGTGTTAATGATAATTATTAAAACAATTAAAAGATTTGTCCAATGAATACATAAGTTGTGAAATATTGTGTACAAACATTGTGAAATTGTTGATGATGATTTTTTTATTGATTAATCTTATTTGATTTGGTTAATTAGTCGATACTAATGTTGCTAAGGGGTCGGAGGAGCTATTGCAACTTATCCCACCATAGTTTTATCACCGATCATCTCGTCATCGGTTAAACAGTTCCAACGGAAGACCAGCGCTGGTTGACTAACCAGCATTTTGCTGAGTTGGGGCCGATTTGCGACACTGACATTTTTGTGTACTGTCATTGAGTTCTGTTACTGTAATATTGTTTCTTTTTTCCTATAATTTGTATTAAGAGTGTGTTATTGTTGTCTTTCTTCTTTCTTTCTTTCTGTCATCGGAATAAAGCTCTTTTTAAAACACTTTTATTAGCTTGACTTGTAATTTCTACTAATAGGGTACCGTTTGACCAAAAGTCACCTGATGGACAAAGTGGTCGAAGGTGGCGCCACGTTACACCTGGGCTGGGAACTGGCTCTCAAGTGAGGCTGCTGGAACACGCCGATAGGTGCTTGGCGACCGATTCTGAACCAGGTAGCCAGGCAAGTATCTACTAGAAAATACCCTAGCAAGCTATGCTTTCATCACGATGTTTTCCTTCACCGAAAGCTCAAGCTCATTGTAGGATTCGAACCCACGACGTACAGATTGCAAGCAGATCATCATCCACACACAATCGAGTCCTGGAAATCCTACACCACTCAGTTTATCCGCTTCTTTCTCCAGCATACTTAGATCTTTCTGCAATGCTACAGAATGCAGTCCTTCATGATGGGAGTGAAAGAAATAAATTTTCTTTCTCAATACATTTTTTATTTGAATAAATATATGTATTTTTTTTTATCAAAGGATTTGTAAATAGAAAATAGAGACGGCATTGCTTTGTTTTCGAGGCTTTTACCACCTTCGACCACATCGTCACTTCACATTAGGTGACTTGTATTCAAATGGAAGGGATTTAGAAAAAAATATTGAAACTTATCTATCTTTCATTATCTCATCTCATATTGTACCTACTTATACCTTACCTTACCAACTCGTTAATATTCATGTTCCCATATCCCAATGTGTACAACCAAACAAGAGAAATCTCATTAGTAAAGCTTATTAAAAAATATCGGACTATTAGATGACAAAAAAAAGCTTGGGATTTTAGTGAACTTGCTCCAATTCAATCAATTAGTAATAAGAATAAAATTGTCAATGTGATCAAATATTACCTGCCGGGCGTTTCTTGCCTGTACTTTTGCCGGCGTAAGGAGGTTGGAACAGGCGTAGCTAGTTTTAAGTTGACGTTTTAAAGTGATCACAATGTATCCTATTGAATTAATACATTTTTGATTTTGATTTTCTTATCTCTTAATTTCTGTAGGAAAAAAAATCAATAATGAGGGTAGATAATACATAAATAATTATAATTTCTTATTATACCTTTAGACTCAAAAAATACTACCCTCCTTCTGATGCAGTTGAGTAAAATACATAGTACATTATACACAAAATTGTAGCATCTTGTCTTCCTAGGCAGTTTTTTTTCATGAGCTTTGCGATACTGACTTCTCATACTGCCATCTGTTGGAACATGACGGAACTATTTTCTAGATCGGAAAGCGCTAATATTAAGACGACTTCAATGGCATGCCATACTGATGTTTGAAGTAGTACCGTACTATTTTGATAGATGGCGTTAAATCACAATATTGTTTAGCAATAAATAATGATTTTTTTGTATAATATCGTATTCTCTCATCTACGGTCTGAAAGCCTGAATTAATTTAGAAATAATGCGTTGTAAACTACTGCAAGCTGCATACCTACTAGTACTTATAATGGACCAGAAATAAACGTTTATATCTAGGTAAGGGTAGCTCGTGTGCAGCCTCATTTTTAAACCTAAAGCCACACTTATTCTAGGTAACTAGGGAATAAACCGAAGCATCCAATTCTCCCTACAGCTTTATAAACGGCTCACTAGAAACTAGTCAGGCTTTCATGGCCATTAATCACAGTGGAACGGGCCGTGCGGGTCACGTGCTCGATCCTCGCTCCGATGGCCATTTACTATTAATAGGCACATTAGTAAGTACCTACCCTACCTCTGCAGTAATATGTAGGTAGTTAGAAATCTAATCCTTTTACGGTTAGTTTATGTGAAGTACATAATATTAAGGCGCTGGTTCCCAAGCTAAGCTGAAAAACGGGGTTAATTAAAACTATCTCTTTGTGTAATTCTGGTCAAAAAAATCTAATAAAAATATATGTTAATCTACTTGATATATAGCAGAACACCTTCAGGCCGAAAATGAAAAAAATATATTTATATTTTGAAAAAAAAATGTGCAAAGTGCCCCATTTTTTAAAAGTTTAATACTACTTTACTCCTAAACTATATATGCAACAGAGACTTGTTAATACTATCAGCGTATTGAGAAATATAATACCCAAAACACCTTCAGGCCATTTTTTGAAAATACTGCTTTAATTATTTATTGCGAATTGTTTTACGTATTTCATACTCGCAAATCGGCACGCAGTCGCCCATAAAGTCAGTGCGGGATGCTTTCACCTGATCAAGCAAAGTCAACGGCGTATGGCAGGGCCATTGTGGCTGAACGGTAACGCGTGCGACTTACAAGGCACCGACGCCGAGTTTGAATCCTCTCCGCACCGCATCTATGACCTATGACCGAAATTAATAACCTTATTTTACCTTAGTTTTCCTTCTGAATCACAAGTCGGAAGGACATTTGACTCGGAAGGAAAACGGTATTTCGGAAGGTCTTTTATCTCTGTGTTGGTAGTTTATTATACTCTGTGGCTAGTTTCTACTTCCGCCATATTTGCTGTTACCATAGGAATGTTGCCTCGGGGAATAACGAAAGCGCTGATTAAAAATTTAAGGAAGCAATATGAGTGTAGGGCCTTTATCGCGTGCATTTTTATAACGCCCCAATGTATGAGTATGTACGTATATCTAAGTGGGTAGCTACATAATGGTGTTGATTCTGTTTTGCATTCTCTAAAACTAAACTAAGTTTGACAGGTCTAATAGTATTGCTGTCTTTTTCTAACCACTGAAGTAAAAAAAGGACAGATAAATAGTTTAGTTTTAGAGAATGCAAAACCGAATTGACACCAATATCTGTATCTGGAATATTTTTACACGGAGAAAAAAGACCTTCCGAAATACTGTTTTCCTTCTGAGTCAAAAGGGAAGGACTTGTGATTCAGAAGGAAAACTAATACAAAATAAGGAAGGAAACGGTTTTGGAAGGTAAGACGCAGAAGGAAAGTCAGAACTTTTTTCTCAGTGTAGGCTTGGCTGAATAAAAAAGTATATTCAGGTTTTGCTACTCGAGTCACCTGATGTTGTGACGATGTGGTAGAAGCTGGCGCCACGCTGCACCTGAACTGGCTAGTGCACGGAGAAAAAAGACCTTCCGAAATACCGTTTTCCTTCTGAATCAAAAGGGAAGGACTTGTGATTTAGAAGGAAAACTAAGGTGAAATAAGGAAGGAATCGGTCTTGGAAGGTAAGACTCAGAAGGAAAGTCAGATTATTTTTCTCAGTGTGGAATACACCGAGGGGTGCTTGGCGACGGATTCTTAACTTGAGCGTGGTAGCTAGCTAGGCGAGGACTTAAAAATGCCACCAAGCTGTATAGTTTCATCACGTTGTTTTCCTTCACCGTAAACTCAATTTTATTGCAGGATTCGTACCCACGACCTATGGTTTACAAGCCCACGTCACTACTTGATTTTTTATTTTTATCAGGGTAGTGTTTGACCACAAGTCACCTGATGTTAAGTGAGGAAGTGGTTGAAAGTGGAGTCGCCATCTTACTAATAAAATTGTGATACTTATGCTTAAACCCATATGTACCTAAGATATTTTATAAATTTATTTTGTTACTTTTATGAACAGTGCCTTTCATATTACATTTATTTTTGATGTGGCGCATTGGACGAATAGTCGACTGCGATACATGAGGTCGCGGATTCGATTGTCGCTAGAGGAAATATGTATTACAATGTGAAAATATATATGTTGGATCTGTGTTCATTTTTAGAGGGTAGATAATTTATGTTTGCCATCCGCTTTTCTACGACTACCGTCGTTTTAAATTGACGGGCGACGCATCGCGCGCCCTCTACGCGAGCGGATCGACCAGTTCTAACTAGGTGCTGGTGCGACTACTAATTCGGTCGCGTCCTCAATCATCTTGAGAAACTATTCCGTGAATAGACCAGTGTTTTTACTCGTTTCACTGCCGTGCAGT
This sequence comes from Opisthograptis luteolata, assembly GCA_931315375.2. Classification (NCBI taxonomy): domain Eukaryota; kingdom Metazoa; phylum Arthropoda; class Insecta; order Lepidoptera; family Geometridae; genus Opisthograptis; species Opisthograptis luteolata. Next base: position 1,908,588 of record OV928043.1, read on the forward strand.
ACCTATATGTTGTGTGAGACGTTCTCGCAGTGCTGTGCCAGTTTGGATGGTGTTTTGGAACCTTTGCTCTGCCAACCCTCCAGTACCGACTAGAGGATTCCCTTGCTGAGCCCTCTTGAAGAAAAGAAATGTACGTGTGGACCTTCCAAGACCGATTCCTTCCCTTTTTTGCCTTAGATTTCCTTCTGAATAACAAATCCTTCCCTTTTGACTCAGAAGGAAAACGGTATTTCGGAAAGTCTTCTTTCTATACGTGGAATTTTAGTTGATACCAACAAAAGTAAGTAATTAACTAACACTTGGGAAAATCTTAGCTGGCACCAACTTCATTATGTCTATTGAAAAAGTTTACAGGAGACGAAGTTTCCTTCTTATTAATCAGCGACAAAGTTAAGCAGACATTAAGGGCGTGTCCACATTTAGGCGCACAAAGCGCGTGAGCGGAATTACGCAACATTATTGTGTAATTTTAATAAGTTCTAGTAATTTTTCAAACATTTTTGTGTTGTTTAACGGGATAAAACTACCTCTATGCCGAATTCCATCAAGATCGGTTCAGTGGTTTTGGGGTGAAAAGTTAACAAACAAACCGACAGACAGAGTTACTTTCGAATTTTTTCGAATTTAGCTATCTGTGCCCCGCGGTTTCACGCGCATGGACCACATTTTATGTAAATAACTTTCCTTTGTCCTTTGCTAGGGTTTAAACTATCTCGATACCAAAATTTATAAATATCTGTTTCAAGGTTACAGCTTGAAAAGGTTGATGTTGAAGGGGTTTGCGTTTATAATACTAGTATGAATATGATCTTTGGATTGAGTTTACTGAATTTACACGAACGCTTTCGCGTTTAAATTTGTTTGTCTGCGATTCGAAACGCCCGCAGCTTCCGAGAGTTAATGTAAACGCACCCTAACATTTCTGCATTACAGCCTTTTCATTTCATCTGACCTTTGAAATTCAAAAGAGATTCAAAGCGGGAAGTTGTTCGGAAACGGCTGAGATTTGACCTACATATCTATCTACACAAAATGCATATCTCTATCTAAGTATATCTTTGTAAACGTCTGATGGGAGAAGACAACAACTTGGGCGTGCACTGAGAAAAAAATTCAGACTTTCCTTCTGAGTCTTACCTTCCAAGACCGATTCCTTCCCTTTTTAACCTTAGATTTCCTTCTGAATTACAAATCCTTCCCTTTTGGCTCAGAAGGAAAACGGTATTTCGGAAGGTCTTTTTTCTCCGTGTGATTCACAGCATTTTGTCGCATTTTGTCACCATTCTAATGAGGCTGGAATGATTTACAAACTGGCAAAATCCTTTTCGGGTTTGTAAATAATCTAGTTATTCTCTTTTGTTAATTCTGACGTTTATCCTGGGCGCCAATCCCGACTGTGATGATATCGACGGTGGAAAGCAATACTGCTGTAACCCTCAAAACCCAAACTGTTCACCAGAGCCAAAAAACTTTTCAATTTTTCGAAAAAAAATCATAACTTTGTACTCTTTCAAGCTGTATATTCCATATTTTTACCAATAGTGTATTTTTGAAAGAAGTATTATTTACTCTTTAAAAGTTTTACCTAAAGTTCGTAATAAAAGAGTTTGTGTTGGTTACAGCATTCGCGATTTCTAGTTCAAACCGCAAAACTGCTGTACTTGTTGATGGTGAATGTATGAAAAGTTAATTTAGCTTCATTATTTGAGTCCGCAAAACTGTCGTAACTGACTTTTAAATTTAAATTAGTACTCGTTGTTGCTATAACCTACATAATGTTCATAAACTACAGTAATACATAAATAGAGTAAGAGTTTATATTGGGAAAATTAGGCAAAAATAAACTGATGTAAATACAAAATTGTGAATTCTTTATGTTCTAATGAAATGTCTATCCAAAAGTAATAGGCTATATTATTCATTAATTATTATGAATAATTATTATTTGCTTATATAACACAGATTTTTAATTTTCTTGAATAAAGTCGCTATCTTCTCTATCTGTGTCCTCCAACTGGTCTTAAAATTTATTGTTTGACTTCAGTTCTAAATAAATGGTGAAGTTTTTAACCAATAGTTTTCTACTGTCATATTATTATAATGTAATATCTGGTCCATGAGGAGTATTCAAGACTTTTTGCATGTCGAAACTAGCTTAAAGTGTACTTTTATCTTTCTTATTTAACATCCAATGATATTTAGAACTATTGTATGATTCTTCCTTCTCCTCTATATGCTTTGCCAACTTGGGGTCTTTTACGCTCAGATACAGAAACTGACTCAATAGATCTGACCATTATTCAAAATCTTTATTGGCAACAAAAGGCAAAGTTCGAGTGGATCAAGAGCTAACAAAACAAATCGTACGTGGAGTACGTCAAAGATGTGTATTTTCTCCGCTCCTTTTTAATATTTAGGAGGCAATATTTGCAGAAGTTCTCGAGGGTGCTGAAGAAGGAATAATTGTTCATGGTCGAAGACTAAATTAATGAATGTCGGAAAAACACAAACTATTTCACCAAATCTGGTTGTAAGGGACCAAATGGTACAGAGAGTCTAATCGTGCAAATACCTGGACTGCATCGTTAATGACAAAGTGATCACAGCGTAGAAGTTAAATGTCGGATAGAACAAGCTCGTAATGCATTTCTGCAAATAAATCATCTCATCTGCAATAGATCCCTAAGATTCGTTACTAGGATGCGTTTAGCACGGTGCTACTTGTTTTCTGTTCTTCTTTATAAAGCTGGAGCATAGACTCTAACAGAAACGATATGCAAACGTTGAGAGGCATTTGAAATGTGGGTATACAGAAGAATAATGAAAATATCGATAGGATAGTGTCCAATGAAAAGGTGTTGCGAAAATTACGCAAGGTGGAAATTCTAAACACTATTAAAATGCGTAAACTGCAGTAACTTGGTCACAGTATGAGGAACGAAAAGTAACAGCTACTCCAGCTTCAGGGAAAAATCCAAAGGAGAAAACCTGGAAGAAGTCGTACCTCATGGCTCAAAAATCTCCGGACTTGGTTCAAAATGAGCACAAGATTCCTGTTCCGAGCAGCAGCATCAAAAATTAGTATAGCCCTAATGATAGCTGACCACCGGTAAAAGATGGCACCACAAAAAGAATAACAGAAACTAAATGGGACCACATACGAGGGAAAGTACCTCTAAGAGCTACTGTTGGCTCTCTTATAACCAGTAAATCGGCGGCATCACTCTTTGACTATCCCCAAGACAGTTATTTAGATGATGAAGTTTGCAAGAAGTTGTCAGTGCTATTAAAGCTCAACCTAATCAAAAGCTGTAGGCATCGACAATATTCCTGGAGAGCTTTTTAAATATGGTGATGAAGTGTTGCATACTATAATATGGAAGTACTTTACGCGCATGTGGGAAGAAGGAAGAACTAGTCCCCTCAGACCTTAAGGTATCACGTATTCACGTATACAGATTAGCATAAGTAAAACTGAAGTTATGATGATGGATGCACCAGACCTTGCATCTGTGAATCTGTGACTAATGACAGGTGGAAATGGCTTAAAACATGTGGACAGATTTAAATATCTTGGAAGTACTGCAACTGCTATAAGTGACCTGGATGCAGAAATTAATTATAGGATTGGGGCTTCTTACGCTGCTTTTGGTAAACTAAGGTCTAAAGTGTTCACTCGCATGAGATTCAATTGACTATTAAGGTAAAACTTTATATGGCGATTGTTCTGCCAAACCTGTTGTATGCGTCGGAAACCGGATGCTTGTATTCCAGACACATCCGAGTTCTAGACCGATACCTGCAGTGTCTAACTGTCCACGTGATATAATGACTATTAGATTGTCGAATCGTGTAAGGAACACCGATGTGCTTCGACGTACTAATGTAGGCGGTATGAGGCGTATTTAATGCGTCGTCAGCTGTGCTGGTGCGACACCTGTCTAGAATGTCCAACGAGAGAGTGACGAAGCACATTTTCTACTCTGAACTTGAAGACGACAAGTATAAATCGGGCGGCTAGATTTTGAGGTTCAAGTATGTTCAGAAGAGGCACACGAGGAACTGCAGTATTCAGCCTTCTCGTTGGAAGTCTAGTGCTGAGAGCAGACTTGAGTGGAGACGACTTGTGCAGAGTCACGTTTACACGTTTGAAGATAAGAGAAAGCGCGATTTGGATCGTTAACATGACGAACAAAACCTCCCTTAAATATACCCTATTATTACAGTGATGGTATTCTGACTTGCAGTGTCTGGTGCTCAAGGGCTTTCACTGTAAAGATAGGTTACATAAGCCATGTGAGAGCATGCCATCCAAGCTTGGTAACTCAAATACAATTTTACAGAGGTTTAGTCGCCGTGACCGAAATCGGTTGAGCTGATATAATCATCATCATACTATGCTGTGCCAATATTAATTGTCAGCGTTGCTACATATGTCTTTTTGGAACATGAAAAGCGATGTTTTAAGTTTTGTTAAACAAAATATTCAATTACTTTTAATGACATGAATTTTTCGTTTTTAGTTTTACAATGTTCCACATATTCGGTACAAGTTGAATATAATATTCTTTAAATCTTGGGGAGCTATAGACGTACGACCACTATTTTGAACTGACGCATGTCGACTGCGACGTTCCATCGGTAGAATAAAATCAGTGCCCTCTACAAAAATTACGCTTTAAATGCGTGTACCCAAGTTTTAGGATTCGTAAAAGAAGGATGTAAGTTTGTTAAAACCACTCAAAAGTACCAAGTAAAAGGTTGTGACTGTGATATATTCCATTTTATAAACCCACCTAAATGTTGTAATTCTAGCTTCATCTGCTCTTTCAATCCGCACAAACGGAGTAACCTAAATTAGGAATAATTTTTCGATCAGCATAAATGCTGTAACTGACATGCAATTCTAATATTCGATTGATGAAACGTTGTAACAGTACCTTGCAAATAAATGAGTAGATTTAGTGCGTTTTACAGCATTTTACTGTCTGAAAATATGCGTTTGTCACAAAAAATTCAACGCTGTACAGAAACTTCCGATGCTCCTATCGCAACGAGAGTCAGCCCATTCGACGCAGTATTTTTTTCTGATTCCAAATATGTAATAAAAATTTTTTTGAGGTTATGTCACTTACAGCTGTATCGCTTTCCAGCGTCGATATGTTTGCTGATGAATGGAAGGTAATTTTGTCAGAATGCTTGGAGTAGGTACTGCAAGGCGAATGCGCGATAGTGATGTCTTAATATGTAATGTAAGTTTTTATATTTTTCCACTGTTTTCTATTCTATTAATGTTTCGATTCTATTCTATTGTATTAAATCGAATTAAATTTGATTGTGACTCTGATAATTATTTGACTTAGATATTTATTTTGTTGCGACATATTATTATAATTAGTGTAAGTGGTTTTTTTTTTTTACTATTTGCAGGGTAGCGTTTGACCACAAGTCACCTGATGTTAAGTGACGATGTGGTCGAAGATGGCGCCACGCTACACCTGGACTGGGAACTGGCTCTCAATTGAGGCTGCCGGAACACACCGATAAGTGCTTGGCGACAGATTCTTAACAAGAGGGTGGTAGCTATCCAGGCGAGTACTAGAAAATACCCTACCACCAAGCTATGGTTTCATCACGATTTTGTTCCTTCGCCGAAAGCTCAAACTCGTTGTAGGATTCGAACCCACGTCCTACGGATCGCAAGCCGACGTCACTACTACTGAGCCATCATAGCTATAAAGGTTTATCCGTGCTGGTTATTATTATTAAATAAATAAATCTTATCATAATATATAATATACCATATTTTATACGTATCTATAAGTATACCGATTGCTAACTGTACATTAATACTAATTGTCCCCCTTTTTATACCAGCTGTTCCCCGAGGTTTCTTCTGCGTGAAATACAGTTCATCGCGTTATAAAGTATTCCATGACCTTCCCCGGGCTAAAAAATAAAAGTATCTATACTTCTTATAGCATTAGCTATCTACGAATGAAAGTCCTGTCATAATCGGTCTAACCGTTTCAGAGATTAGCCGTATCAAACAGACAACCAGACAGACATAAGCTATAAAAATGTTTTTATGATGTTAGTACCTTATAGCACTGCTGTTAATTTGAAATTACAAACAAATACTTCGATTGTATTTTTTGTATGTACCCCTTGATATAGTATTTTTAATTTCCGGATGATTTATGTTTTGTTTAGTTTTCAATGTGTTTGTAATAACATAATGTATGGTGTTTACACCATGTTTAAAAGTCCCTAAAAATAAAAAAAAGCTTTGGTAAACTTAGGTTTTTTTTTACCTATACGGGTCAGGTTCAAAACATCATGGCTTATTCAATGTTATGACGGTATGGCGCCACTTTTATGGGCAAGAGTCGCGTTGGGAGAAACTGGGCTCTAAGCAATAAATGTTTGAACCCGGTGGTTTACCGCATGTGTTTGAAATTAATACCAAAAATAATCAACCTTACACAGTTTTTATGTCGTTGGATGCGTTTTATGACCACTGGACTACAATGGACCGGTGTTAATTGGAAATACAGAGTGGCGACGTGAACATTGCCAGTTTTTAATTTGAAGGTGTTACACAAGAGGACACATTCAAAATAAAGAACATTTTCAAAGGTTCCGTACCTCAAAAGGAAAACGGGACCCTTCGTGGATGGATCACTTTGTTCTCCATCTGTCTGTCTGTCTGTGTATCAAGACCCTTTTCTCAAGATCGCGTTTAGTTATCACCGACGACGACCGATGTGGCGCAATAGGCGGATTGCCGACTGTGAAGCGTGAGGTCGCGGGTTCGATTCCCGTTACAGGACAAATATTTGTGCATTGAAAAAAATAAGCGCAAGTAATTTATTTTGTTCTGTGTGTGGGTGTTGTGGATCCCCGATCCTCGTTTTTTTTTTTTTTTTTTTTTTTTTTTTATGTAATAGATTAGCAAACAAGCTGACGGCCCGCCTGATGGAAAGCGGTCACCGTCGCCTATGGACATCTGCAACACCAGGGGAGTTGCCGATGCGTAGTTTCTGATACCCTAGATACAGGGAAACCTAGTTAGGGGTCAGAGCCTATGTATGTGATTGTGCGGGCATTGTTATTATTATTATTATTTATATCAAGTACTCGGCATTTTCAGCTAAGATATTTTGCGATTTCACGAGGGAATCAAAACCTGTAAGGTTCTTCCCGTAAACCTAGAATCATGAAATTTGGCATGAAGCAAGATCACACAGAACATGAAAAGAAAAAGTCTGAAACTCTAAAATATGGGGTTTAGTAACAAAAAGATAATTTACTAAGTATATTACACAGTTATTATATATGCAGTTGGTGCAATATCAGTGTTTAGGGATCAAACAGCAAAGTAAAAGTTTGATGAGTGACTTATTGAACTTAAAAACTTAGCTTTATGTTTGTACGGAAACCTTGGAGCGCGAGTCCAACTCGCGCTTTGCCGGTTTTTTGCCTCTATCTTGTATCACTAAATTTTTTTTTTAAACACGTAAAAGCATTTTATCCTTTTGTCCATATCTCATTCATGGTATACATCCAAGGTATACATCCCATCCTTCATCAGAGCATCATCGCAATAAAATGAAAATACAAGACTTGAAAAATATTTTATTCAGAACGCGATTCATACAATTTCGCGCGCGGTGCTTGGATCAAATATTTCTATAGGAGAACGATGGGTAAACGCATAGGTGAAATACTTAAGCGATCTGCGTATACCACATTCCACCTCACATATATACTAACGGTGCCCCACGGTTTCACTCGCGTATATACTACTCCTACCGAATAGTCCTTCTAGATGGGTGTGAAAAGAGTTCCGTAACTCCCAAGGGGTTGCAAGCAATAGTGACGTCTTACAACCAGGCGGGCGGAAATACCGTTTTCCTTCTGAGTCCAAAGGGAAGGAATTGTGATTTAGAAGGAAAACTAAGGTAAAATAAGGAAGGTATCGGTCTTGGAAGGTAAGACTCAGAAGGAAAGTCAGATTATTTTTCTCAGTGCATGAGAGCCAGCTCCCACAGGCGTAGCGTGGCGCCACTTTCCACGACAACAGATGAGTTATGGTAGTTTGGCCGATCGGTATTCAACCATCGATGATTAATCGATAGTCTATCGATAGGCCTATCGATATATATCGATAGGTGTCGATGGCTCAATTCAAGGCAATACTGTCGAATGAGTATAATACTATCGATAGTGTTGTTGCTATCGATAGCATTGTTGCTTGTAAATAAAAACTATCGATATTATCGAGAGGCCTATCGATAGTTTTACTAAAGATAGTTCGGCAACCTAACTTGTGGTCAAACACTACCCTGTAATAAGTAAAATTAAATATGCTACTTAGTACCTAGATATCAACATTTTCGCGTCCTATTTTTAAATACAACTCGTAGACTCGTGGCCTAATAACAAGTAATCTGTACGCGACAAAGCACCTTTATTTATATTCTGCTCCCATCTGAAATACTCGTGTCATTTCAATAAACATTTTGCAGATACCTTCCTTTTCATAAAATTCCCTGGTGTACAGAAAATCTTCGAAATCGTGTAAAACATTTCATCATTATCAGCCTGTTCGAAGGCGTATTTTCGGAGAGTATATGGGCCATAATCTACCACGCTGGCTCAGTACAGTCAATAACACATTTTTCGATTCTCTTAACCATCATAACACCAATCTTCGACCGAATCATCACTTAACATCAGGTGTGCATGTTATAGTCAAACGCTACGCTTCTAGATAATTGCTTCTATGACCTCAATGAATACATGACATTTAAAACAAAAAAATAATAATTTGACATCTCCAATCCAATCCAATCTTAATTTTAGTTCTGTTCTGACATATTAATTCTGACATTGTACCTAATTCATATTATTATTAATTATTTTAAATTGTTAACTTAAGTGACATTCCACACCATTGTTATGGTAGAATGTATGATCGAATTTTTATTTTAAGAACTCATATTTATATGTACAACATTCTTGGAATAAATGAATTATGAATTATGAATTATTATATAATTACCTTTTAGTTAGTATAAAAAAACAAACATTACTGATAATATACGCATTTGGAAAATCGAGTATAATCAGCTACTTTTGTCGCTGACTGTCCAAGTTGGTTGATATCGCAGCTTGAGCTTTCGGTGAAGGAACACGTCGTGATGAAACCATAGCTTGGTGGTAGGCCATTTTCAAGTGCTCGCCTGGCTAGCTATAACCACACCACACCACACCACACCACACCACACCACACCACACCACACCACACCACACCACACCACACCACACCACACCACACCACACCACACCACACCACACCACACTTAAGTTAAGAATCTGTCGCCAAGCACCTATCGGTGTGTTCCAGCAGCCCCTCTTGAGAGCCACTTCCCAGTCCAGGTGTAGCGTAGCGCCACCTTCGACCACATCTTCACTTAACATCAGATGACTTGTGGTCAAACACTACTATGTATGCCATTTCAAAAAAATTGGCTCTTGGACTAAGTGGTAAGTTTTCCTTTATCGTTTTGAGCGATAGGTGCGGGGCGAGGTGAGATTTGAAATTCGCTCCGCCACTAATTTCTGTCACGACATGACTCCTACTCTGCTTTCATTATTCTGCTTTGTTATATAGTGAAACGACAAGTTCTTTACATATTTTTTTGTACAATTTGATGATAACTCAGTAACTTTTTTTACAGACAGATATATAATAATACACTGAGAAAAAATTCTTGACTTTCCTTTTGAGTACCTTCTAAGACCGATTTCTTCCAACATGTAACCTTTTCCGTCCTTATTTTACCTTAGTTTTCCTTTTGATTCAAAAGGGAAGGAAATCCTTTCTGATTCCTTCTGTGTTTCCGAAGGTATTTTTTCTCCGTGTAGTTGACCTATTTTATTTGAATAATGTAAATCTTATTTAGTTAAATTTTCTTGCGTCAAAAATCACGACCGACGAAATGTCTGGTTGATACGTGAAGCCAGAATCTCTTCAAAGAGGACAACCGGATTACCTTTGAAGACCCTGTAAAGAAAATAAAACCGCATCTTCTTAACGCTAGAGTTTAATTTTCAGTTTCACCGAAAAGTTTGATATCCTGCCAAAAATTTTGATAATCAATAAGTTAGTAGTCCGTAAAGGTTTTCAAGGAAACGACGATGTTATGGTGTCAAAAAGGAATACCGCTAATGAGCATCTTGTTATACGTACCTTTACGAAACAATATTTTCTTTGCTTTTTTAATAATTAATTATAATATTTTGTGCGGAAAAACATAATGCAAGGTCGTACAAAATGGTAGAAACCTAGAGCTGATCTATGAAATAAATAACTAAATAAAATATCATTGTTGTATTGGAAAAATATGAGATAGATATTTAACTCCTTATGATTGTAACACAATACAAGAAAATTGAATACTTCTAGTATTACAATATAACTTAATCATGACATTATCATAACTTACTTTATCTTGTATCTTATTAAATTAACTTAATATTGACTTGGATAAAGTTAGACAACTGACGTAGTGCAAGCGGACATCTGACTACGTAACTTGAGGTCGCGGGGTCGATCCCTGATAAGACACAAATATGTGTGCGTTGAAGAAAAAGCACAATATTTGTTCTATAAGTCTAGAGTATGTCTTTGTGTATCCCCGATCTGTGTAGTTTCTGATACTATACATGCAGGGAATCCCAGTTAGGGGTTAAAACATTTGTGTAGGTATGTATGCGATTGTTTAAGATGAAGAATTGGCAATATTGGCTGCAGGATCTCCTTTTTTCCCAGCAATTACAAAACATACAGAGCTAATATATATTATGTACCTGCATTAAAGATCATGTTTTTGACATCAAATTGTCGGAAGGATAACACGATTAGTTAACTTTCATAGCAGAGAAACAATGATCGAAAACTGCCCTCTACAAAAAGAAGATTTCAATTTTACAGGCATACAAAACCTAATTAAAAAAAAAATTGTATGAGGTATATACACATTCTTCAAAGAACTACAGGTTTAGTTCTGTAAAATTAACGATAGTTTTCATTTTAAACGAAAAAAACTTTTTTGACGCATACGATATTACGGCATTAGTCAGCTCGCTTGCGTTTTTGTATGGAGCTGATTTCAGATTCATTGTTTATCACAGCGTCCTCTTAAGCGTTATTTAGATAAATTGTGACAGAATTTACAGCTTTATGTTGTGAATGGTGGGTACTGATAACTCTTGACTCTTGACTGCAAGTAATGCCAAGGTTGCTTTTTACCACATTAGTAATTCTTTGAATAATTTAGCTTACCGAGTTGGCAGTAAGGTCGCAAAGTTGCTGCATAGGTACTGCGGATTGGAAGGCAATGTTGTAAGTGAACTGATTTACAAGCTGTTGTTCCCCGTAAATTCACCCCCTTGTATTACAATTTATCGCTATAAAAAGTATTCTATGTCCACAGGGTCCAAATTACCTTTATACCAAATTTCAACAAGATCTGTTTAGCGGTTTAGGTCTGAAAAGGTAATAAACAAACATGCAGAGGGATCGGAGTCACTTTCGAATTTTTTTTGTATGGATTTAATACCAGTTGAGCAGCTTGAGGTAACTGTCTTTGGCAGCTTTTTATATCCAACTGAGTGACAAGATGAGTAAGTCACTCAGCTGATGGTTTTGACGTCATCACACTGAGAAAAAAAATCGGAGTTTCCTTCTGAGTCTTACCTTTCAAGACCGATTCCTTCCCTTTTTTATCTTAGATTTCCTTCTTTTTGACTCAGAAGGAAAACGGTATTTGGAAGGTCTTTTTCTCCGTGCAGTTAAGAATCCTGCGCGGCAATGCACAAATCTAAGGTAAAAAGGGAAAGAATCGGTCTTGGGAGGTAAGACTCAGAAGGAAAGTCTGATTTTTTTTCTCAGTGTAGGTGCTTGGCAACAGCTTCTTTACTTACTTGGGTGGTAGACGTTAAACCTTATTATCTCCTGTGATTTCACAAATGTTCTGGTATCTGCAAAAAACTCTATCTTCCCTTTTCTCCCCTACTTCTTGCATAAATGTCAAAACCCAGACCAAGATAATCCCATTTTGCAGGAATGCTCACTTCTCACGCGAATGGTTTTACGATAAAAGCTACGACTATAATAGTTAAAGGCATAGAAGGTACATTTTGCAGGTTTTACAACTTTTATAGTTTGAAATATTTTATTGGTCTCGATGTTGAATTGCATTTGCATCTAGTTATGAATAAGTCATTTTGAAATTCCAATTTTCTATTATCAAGTTTGAATGTATTGAGAATATTTTGTAAGTCTTTATAAATGACTACAACCCCCGACGCAAAAACGACGATTAAGTTAGTTTATGAATCTAGACACAATCAGTGACTTCTAAATAAATTTTAAAAATAAAGTTTCCTAGATAAAACTCCATAATATAATTTTTTAAACATTATTTGTTAAATTATAAATTAAATAAAAACTTAAAATCAAAATAGTCTCATCCCACAAGGGCACTAAAAATGTAAAAGTTTGCATTGCGTACATAGTAACTTTTTCTCTAAACTAAGTACTCTACGTAACTCTACAATACTCGTATAAAAACAAGTATTACCAATGTTATCTGCTTTGCTAAGCAAAAAAACGTTATACAAAATGCTACGGTTAGTTTTTAGTAATGTAATATTTACTACCGTGTGGGGTTCGGTTTTCAGGCTTTGCGCATGTGCAGAATATTAGGTAGTGATGGGAGAGAGGCAGGGGTAGTTTATCGACAGACTTTATCGATAGACTTGTGTACTTTTATGAATCTATGTTTATGTTTGCTGTCACCTTACATATTTTCACAAAAAATTTGACGGTTCTTAAGATCCAGGAAAAAATATCGTGTAATATCTATTTACTTAATTTTATTGGATATTTTAATACATCAAAACACTTTTTACAAGAAATATTTTTGTACGACCACTGAATTATGTACAACTTTGATTCTGTTTCTTAAGATTGGTCCCAGTTAATAAAGATTGAAGATAGTGCTTCGACACTACTGCTTGGCAGCTAGATAATGTGTTACAATATTCATACAGCATGTAACTAACCCACCCTGAAGAACGAGACCCCCCGCGCCGCGAAAGCCTGCCTAACGCGTGACCCACCGTAAACCAGAATGCAGAATAACGAAACTTAAACTAAATTGGCCAGATGATCGTCAGAACCCATACGTTGTGTAAATAAGTAACCCGGAACTTTTAGAGTTATGAACTATTTAGTGGAAATTTATATTTAAATAAATTAAATATTTTACAACAATAAAAGCTATTTCTTAAGGAAGAAACAAATACAATCTAAAGACATAAAAATTAGACAGATTAATAAAATAGAATAATGAAACTGCTCGCGACCGTAGATCTGAAAGAAACAAGATATTTTTGACGTGTGATTTCAATAGAAAATCACACACCAAGAGATTAGTAGGATTATGTTCAGGATAAAGGAAAGGATAGTTTCGGAGCAAACCCCGAATGCATAAAATTTTTAGGGGCTTGCCCCAGTGGCCTCCAACCTCCCCTACAGCCACCCCATGCCCAGCATGCCGCACTTGCGACATCGGAGGGGGTAGGATGGGAATGATGATAAGGTCTGCAGCTAGTTCACGCGACCATTCAATCCAACATAGTTGGTTAACTCATAAAATGAAGTTAAATTATATCAATTGATAATTTCGGACTTTGCCGTAATAATCTGGAGTATGCCAGTACATTGTATGCTGGAGTATGCCAGTACATTATAAGCTGGAGTATGCCAGTACATTATAAGCTGGAGTATGCCAGAACATTGTAAAACTAGAGTATGCTAGTGCATTATAATAGGGACTATGTCCTCTAGATTAAAGATTAAATAATGCTCAAACTGGTTGCTACCAGTACATCTGTCAGTGCATAGTAAAAGCTGGAGTATGCCAGTTCATCATAATTGGACCAGTGTCCCTTCAATGAAGATTAGAGCTTTGCTCAACCTGGTTGCTACCAGTGTATTTATTGTTACAGATATTTCTCACTTAGTGATTCCGTATAGCGATGTTAGGTTAGGATCCTGATCAGTCTCAAGTGCTGGTAGAGCCAGAAGGTACGCGGAGGGGTCCCAATGCATGAACGACATTTTTATGCCTATCCATACATGATATTCCACCAGCGCTGGATACCAAACACAGGAGAGGTCAGGTCCTCCCATATTTTCACTTTTAGAAATCAGGAAGTTCGAAATAATTAATAAACTATTACTACAATAATTACTCCACAATTATTTATGTATTTAGACTTTAAGTGGATATTAATCCACAATGTTAACCAACGATGCAGGGACTGAACCAGTTTCCCGATGTTAACTATTTTATTACCGCGGAAGGGATGAGAATTGGGAAGGAGAAATGACAGAGAAAGGATGGCCCTACCCTCGGTGACGCTACCGCGAAACTAGTCTAACGATAATTGAATATTTAGTGTCGTAGGTTGAGTTATCAAGGTAATGAATCACCGGCCAAGTGAAACACTCCCTTTCAAACTCTTTGTAGAGTGTGCGTAAATTTGTCAGCTGCGTGTATAGTAAATATGCTTGCAGTGGAAAATTCACAGGTTTAATGTCAGGACCTTGCTTCATTGAAAAAGGTCGTGAGTCTTTTCCAATCACAAATGTTCCTGACACCCATGAAAACCCACAGAAAAACAAAAATGTTTCAATTACTGTCGGACTAGCCCAATGTGTTTATAAAAACACTTCAACGATAACAAAAAGAGAGACCTTAACTAAAGTAAAACACCAGAAGATTGCCATAAGCGAGCACGAGTTACGCTACCTTAGCTCCCTTATCTACGTAAGATGTTCGGAATGTGCTTCAGGTAGAATAATCTTTGCCACACCCATAACTTAACTTAACAACTAAAGTAAAACACAGAAGAGTTGTCATAAATAAGCAAGAGTAGTCCACCTCAGCCCCTAATCTATGCAAGATAGATGGGTTGTGCTTCGGTAGGATCCACTTTGCCTACTCATAACTTACCAGAAAACCACCATTACCTTTACCTCTTAAAACCAGGATTACCAGGGTAGAAAATAAAGCAACTACTTTTAAGACAAACATCTTTATAACCTGTTGACGTATGTCAACTGAAACAATGAAGGCGTCCTGAAAAGGACGGTGTAGTTTACGTTTGAATAGAGTTGATCTTAGCCGTCATAGAAACAAGGGAAGCAAACCGCAATGAGAAAAGCGTTTGCATGTGTTGATAAGGTCCACCTCTTAACATATGTTCTATATCTATATTTTCAGGCTGAAGGATAAGTTTTATGCTAAGTTAAAAGACCGCCTACGTGTGCGAAGAACCTGAACTACCGTATCTGTTCCCGTATCAGTACTCCTACCTATCCTACTTTGAACTGCAGTTCCCTACCTAAATATTGTCTACGTTTTTATCTATAGCTAACAGTAATCTAAGAGTTTGAAATAATGTCACTAAAATATAGGAACCAACGAAAGTGTTACCGTCTAGCTCACCGTGGGCTTCGAGCCTTTGAGCACCTATTAATTACGCAGGATAAGTTTAACCGTAATCACGCAAATTTTAACACGACTTATCTTTTCCGTACAACTAATATCAAATAAGTAGACGATTGCTAAATTAGAGCGTTATTTTGTTATTAATCCTTGCTAAAATAATATGGGAAAAAGGAACAAACACTTTGCAAAATTCAACATAAAATAATATAACACAAATATGACACCAAATGAAATGTTAAATGAAAAGTAATAGTATCTTATCTTCTAAGCTGAAAGGAACAAAAATAAGCAATATTAGCCAACTGTACAATGAGTGATTATGTAATTTAACTCAAAACTGTATCAATAAATCATTCGTTATAACAGTGGCATTTCCACTTTGGTTCTTTGAATATTTCTATTATATTTTTACTTATACGCAACTATAATGTAAAAGTTTGAATCTTTAGAAGTGAAATACTAACCTTAAAATAAATTAATAAAATAATACTATTATTGTAAAGAAAAACTACACCGAGAAACTAAATAGAAGATGTGAAAAATGTAGTGAAATGTAAATTTAATAAAAATGCTCTCATTTAGAATATTCAGGAACCAAAATGGACCGCAAGGGAATATAACACAAACCTCCGATGGCTTCTTTGTACCTAGGACCGTTATGCTTTTCAACATCTGAAATAAAATTATAGAGAGAGAGTGGAGAACTTAATATATTAACTAATTCGCAAAAATATACGTAGCATCGAATCTACATTTACTACCATGTTGTCATAACTTGCTGCAGGATTTATTTTATAAATATGTAGAGTTATTCTCAAGTAACCTACAAATAGAGTGGCCATCGAATCCACTTCGTGTAAATAGTCGTTCCGCTTCTCTTTTTCAGTTCAGTAGTTTTACATGCAGGATATAATTTTGACCAAGACAATCCCAAACATCTAATGATAGCTTAGCGGTATCGAAACCACTGTGAATACGTAAATCCCGCCTTTTTTAGATGGTTCTGTAGTTTTTATGTTTTGATTCGCCTATAAACATTTTAAAACCAGTCGAAGGTTTCGTATCATAAATCAGAGAATAACTATATTATTGGTTGCTGAAAAGAAGGAGTATTATTATTTGGAGAGCATAACGATCCCAGGATCTGCTACACGCTGATTCAGGAACAAATCCTTGATCCTAAAAGAGACTGTTAGACCCTTCCCATGCCATAATTTCTACAACGAACTTTACTCTAGGACCTTAAAATCTAGGTTACTAGACAGGTCAGTATATAAATGATATTATGACACGATTTGACACCGATCTGACAAGAACTCTACCACAATAGCCCATCACAGTTGACACATATGTTCTAACTACCTTATAATTAATTTAATAGCTACACGAAGAGCTGGAAGAAAAAATATTAACTTAACCTACATATGTGTCGTCCGGCGCACGTCATCGCGGTAGAGAAATTTTGATTATTTTTTTGTCACTTGTCAGAATGATACATTATCTCAAGGAATACCAAATCCACTATTGGGATATAACTCGATACTCCTATAGGTAATGTATTTAAATGATCGGGCAGGATTTTAGAAACCAACAACAAATATTCAATACAACCGCGGTCTGCGCTACTCAATTAGCAAGTGAATTTTAATTTTTAATAAACTAATAGAGCCTCCAACCACATAAATACTCTCGCACATAAGAATATTTACTTGCAATAATAGGAAATCATAATATGTTTTCGACCACCTGTTATTGTTGGCTCTTTAACAAATGTACAACCTTTGATCGTACCGCTCAACAGACAAAAGTTAATTATCGTAGCGCAGTTCCTACATTCCCTATTCTACCCAACTTATAACTAGCTGCAAGGCTATTGTATCACTCACTATTTTACTTTAAAATACACAGAAGGTGTATTGTTAATTTTTACGAGACTAAAGTCTCAAGTCTTGGCTAATGTTTTGCCTACAGTACTTAAATCTAGGTTCGGGTAGACTCTACAAAGACTACCATTCTACTAACAATAACCAAGACTTCGCAGAATGATTGAGTAATGATATATTGGGTGTAACAGATAAATATATAGATAGAGTTGTGTTTTGCCGGCCGTCGATAATATTTTATGTAGAGCTCTTCCTCGCTTACCAAGTGTACATAAGACTTTTGTGTATTTTGTGTTCAAGTGAAGTGAAATTTACTTAATGACTAATAATGTGTTGCTTAATCTAATGCTGTTCCTACACATCATTCATGATTTATTATTTTTCCTTGCGGATAATAAATCATTACTTGACTAATAAAAGCATTTCCCTAGGCTCTGAGAGAACTTAATTCTTTCAGGGCATCCATCACCCTCCTGTGTTGTGTTTTCTTAGCGAAGTGATACAATAGGTAGAAAATAAATTTAAAACACACAAAATAAATTGCAAACAAGTATAACATAAAAGAAAGCTTATTGTTAAAATGTTCATTAAAAAATATAACTACTCAATAGAACTCAGCAAAATTTAATGAACATAATAGCAACCAAATAAAAATAAACCTGGAAATAAAACTCCTATTTTCCCTATTTACTCGAAGAGAAGAATAAAACATTATTCTAATAACTTACGACCTCAGCTTGTAGTATTTGTAATTTATAGCACAATACACAACACTTGCCTATTCCCGGTCCGCGAATATTTTATTAATCACCGATTCCTACTCTTCTATCTATTTTAAATAGTTATTTACACACTCAACAAACACGGGCTTTAAGATACAAAACCATTTACTTAATTTCAAACTAACGTTACCGCGTGAAGCTATAATCCAAGAACCGACAAACATAAAGAACTCAAACTCGGACTATTGTTTTAAACCGACCTAGCTTATATAAAGTACATAACGACCGTTATAAAATACGAATATTACGAACTACGACGCGCGAGGGAAGCGTTAAAACGAGACGATAGAGACGTCCGCACTAATCGACCGACCGAAACTGACTGCCTCGCGGCCGCGCTCCGAGCTCCTCCGAAAACCCCCGCGTACCCGAAACTGCTCATACGCCGATTGACCTTGTGCAGTTTTATATCTTTCTCCCTTTTTCTCACGCGAACCTATTTTCTTTGTCCTTTTCTATCTCGTGCAGTTGTGCAGTTGTAAAATCATGTTTTATTGTTACTTTAGTTTTTAAAATTCTCGGTACTAATCTCCTAAGCCAGGTGTGTACGCTAAGCTCTTTGTTTTAGAATTCATATTGAAATAACTTCTTATTATTTTTGTCCGTTGGCTCAACCTTGATTTCGTTTTACTTGTATGTTGCAAATAATACGACGCATTAATAATATATATTTTTCTACGACGGGGATGGCGTTAGGTACATTCACCCCCCAAAATTTTAAAAGGTTTATCCGATTAAAATTTTCGAAACTAAAGGAGAGTAGAAAAATATGTAACTAAATCATCTACTTATTGAACGCCCCTTCCCAGATTCTGCCTACAGCTTTAACGCCCCCAAAAATCTACAACTCTAACACCCCCCAAAACCTACAACTCTAACACCCCCCAAAGTCTACAACTCTAACACCCCCCTAAGTCTACAACTCTAACACCCCCCATAAACTACAACTCTAACACCCTACAAAATCTACAACTCTAACACCCCACAAAATCTACAACTCTAACCCCCCCCCAAGGTCTACAACTCTAACACCCCCCTAAGTCTACATCTCTAACACCCCCCATAATCTACAACTCTAACACCCCCCAAAGTCTACAACTCTTACACCCCCCTAAGTCTACAACTCTAACACCCATTGTCTATTGTGCTAAACTTTATCACATTCCTAACATGAACATATTTGCATCAAATCACCTAATTTTCCCATGAACGTCAACTTTGTTACCTTACATGTACTATTTTTTTTTTTCATAACGACTTATTTTGTTGGTTGTGTATTGTACCTATTACGATTTAAATTCAAATTACGCGAAACGTTATAAAAAAAATTATAAATTTCCAAAAACAGTTTCAACTCTTTCCATTTTCACGAACACCAAATTGTAGGCCATAAGGCCTACGTTACTAAAACTAAATCATTAAACTGCATCCTGGTCACGGCACCAAATTGTAACTAACCCACCCTGAAGAACGAGACCCCCCGCGCCGCGAAAGCCTGCCTAACGCGTGACCCACCGTAAACCAGAATGCAGAATAACGAAACTTAAACTAAATTGGCCAGATGATCGTCAGAACCCATACGTTGTGTAAATAAGTAACCCGGAACTTTTAGAGTTATGAACTATTTAGTGGAAATTTATATTTAAATAAATTAAATATTTTACAACAATAAAAGCTATTTCTTAAGGAAGAAACAAATACAATCTAAAGACATAAAAATTAGACAGATTAATAAAATAGAATAATGAAACTGCTCGCGACCGTAGATCTGAAAGAAACAAGATATTTTTGACGTGTGATTTCAATAGAAAATCACACACCAAGAGATTAGTAGGATTATGTTCAGGATAAAGGAAAGGATAGTTTCGGAGCAAACCCCGAATGCATAAAATTTTTAGGGGCTTGCCCCAGTGGCCTCCAACCTCCCCTACAGCCACCCCATGCCCAGCATGCCGCACTTGCGACATCGGAGGGGGTAGGATGGGAATGATGATAAGGTCTGCAGCTAGTTCACGCGACCATTCAATCCAACATAGTTGGTTAACTCATAAAATGAAGTTAAATTATATCAATTGATAATTTCGGACTTTGCCGTAATAATCTGGAGTATGCCAGTACATTGTATGCTGGAGTATGCCAGTACATTATAAGCTGGAGTATGCCAGTACATTATAAGCTGGAGTATGCCAGAACATTGTAAAACTAGAGTATGCTAGTGCATTATAATAGGGACTATGTCCTCTAGATTAAAGATTAAATAATGCTCAAACTGGTTGCTACCAGTACATCTGTCAGTGCATAGTAAAAGCTGGAGTATGCCAGTTCATCATAATTGGACCAGTGTCCCTTCAATGAAGATTAGAGCTTTGCTCAACCTGGTTGCTACCAGTGTATTTATTGTTACAGATATTTCTCACTTAGTGATTCCGTATAGCGATGTTAGGTTAGGATCCTGATCAGTCTCAAGTGCTGGTAGAGCCAGAAGGTACGCGGAGGGGTCCCAATGCATGAACGACATTTTTATGCCTATCCATACATGATATTCCACCAGCGCTGGATACCAAACACAGGAGAGGTCAGGTCCTCCCATATTTTCACTTTTAGAAATCAGGAAGTTCGAAATAATTAATAAACTATTACTACAATAATTACTCCACAATTATTTATGTATTTAGACTTTAAGTGGATATTAATCCACAATGTTAACCAACGATGCAGGGACTGAACCAGTTTCCCGATGTTAACTATTTTATTACCGCGGAAGGGATGAGAATTGGGAAGGAGAAATGACAGAGAAAGGATGGCCCTACCCTCGGTGACGCTACCGCGAAACTAGTCTAACGATAATTGAATATTTAGTGTCGTAGGTTGAGTTATCAAGGTAATGAATCACCGGCCAAGTGAAACACTCCCTTTCAAACTCTTTGTAGAGTGTGCGTAAATTTGTCAGCTGCGTGTATAGTAAATATGCTTGCAGTGGAAAATTCACAGGTTTAATGTCAGGACCTTGCTTCATTGAAAAAGGTCGTGAGTCTTTTCCAATCACAAATGTTCCTGACACCCATGAAAACCCACAGAAAAACAAAAATGTTTCAATTACTGTCGGACTAGCCCAATGTGTTTATAAAAACACTTCAACGATAACAAAAAGAGAGACCTTAACTAAAGTAAAACACCAGAAGATTGCCATAAGCGAGCACGAGTTACGCTACCTTAGCTCCCTTATCTACGTAAGATGTTCGGAATGTGCTTCAGGTAGAATAATCTTTGCCACACCCATAACTTAACTTAACAACTAAAGTAAAACACAGAAGAGTTGTCATAAATAAGCAAGAGTAGTCCACCTCAGCCCCTAATCTATGCAAGATAGATGGGTTGTGCTTCGGTAGGATCCACTTTGCCTACTCATAACTTACCAGAAAACCACCATTACCTTTACCTCTTAAAACCAGGATTACCAGGGTAGAAAATAAAGCAACTACTTTTAAGACAAACATCTTTATAACCTGTTGACGTATGTCAACTGAAACAATGAAGGCGTCCTGAAAAGGACGGTGTAGTTTACGTTTGAATAGAGTTGATCTTAGCCGTCATAGAAACAAGGGAAGCAAACCGCAATGAGAAAAGCGTTTGCATGTGTTGATAAGGTCCACCTCTTAACATATGTTCTATATCTATATTTTCAGGCTGAAGGATAAGTTTTATGCTAAGTTAAAAGACCGCCTACGTGTGCGAAGAACCTGAACTACCGTATCTGTTCCCGTATCAGTACTCCTACCTATCCTACTTTGAACTGCAGTTCCCTACCTAAATATTGTCTACGTTTTTATCTATAGCTAACAGTAATCTAAGAGTTTGAAATAATGTCACTAAAATATAGGAACCAACGAAAGTGTTACCGTCTAGCTCACCGTGGGCTTCGAGCCTTTGAGCACCTATTAATTACGCAGGATAAGTTTAACCGTAATCACGCAAATTTTAACACGACTTATCTTTTCCGTACAACTAATATCAAATAAGTAGACGATTGCTAAATTAGAGCGTTATTTTGTTATTAATCCTTGCTAAAATAATATGGGAAAAAGGAACAAACACTTTGCAAAATTCAACATAAAATAATATAACACAAATATGACACCAAATGAAATGTTAAATGAAAAGTAATAGTATCTTATCTTCTAAGCTGAAAGGAACAAAAATAAGCAATATTAGCCAACTGTACAATGAGTGATTATGTAATTTAACTCAAAACTGTATCAATAAATCATTCGTTATAACAGTGGCATTTCCACTTTGGTTCTTTGAATATTTCTATTATATTTTTACTTATACGCAACTATAATGTAAAAGTTTGAATCTTTAGAAGTGAAATACTAACCTTAAAATAAATTAATAAAATAATACTATTATTGTAAAGAAAAACTACACCGAGAAACTAAATAGAAGATGTGAAAAATGTAGTGAAATGTAAATTTAATAAAAATGCTCTCATTTAGAATATTCAGGAACCAAAATGGACCGCAAGGGAATATAACACAAACCTCCGATGGCTTCTTTGTACCTAGGACCGTTATGCTTTTCAACATCTGAAATAAAATTATAGAGAGAGAGTGGAGAACTTAATATATTAACTAATTCGCAAAAATATACGTAGCATCGAATCTACATTTACTACCATGTTGTCATAACTTGCTGCAGGATTTATTTTATAAATATGTAGAGTTATTCTCAAGTAACCTACAAATAGAGTGGCCATCGAATCCACTTCGTGTAAATAGTCGTTCCGCTTCTCTTTTTCAGTTCAGTAGTTTTACATGCAGGATATAATTTTGACCAAGACAATCCCAAACATCTAATGATAGCTTAGCGGTATCGAAACCACTGTGAATACGTAAATCCCGCCTTTTTTAGATGGTTCTGTAGTTTTTATGTTTTGATTCGCCTATAAACATTTTAAAACCAGTCGAAGGTTTCGTATCATAAATCAGAGAATAACTATATTATTGGTTGCTGAAAAGAAGGAGTATTATTATTTGGAGAGCATAACGATCCCAGGATCTGCTACACGCTGATTCAGGAACAAATCCTTGATCCTAAAAGAGACTGTTAGACCCTTCCCATGCCATAATTTCTACAACGAACTTTACTCTAGGACCTTAAAATCTAGGTTACTAGACAGGTCAGTATATAAATGATATTATGACACGATTTGACACCGATCTGACAAGAACTCTACCACAATAGCCCATCACAGTTGACACATATGTTCTAACTACCTTATAATTAATTTAATAGCTACACGAAGAGCTGGAAGAAAAAATATTAACTTAACCTACATATGTGTCGTCCGGCGCACGTCATCGCGGTAGAGAAATTTTGATTATTTTTTTGTCACTTGTCAGAATGATACATTATCTCAAGGAATACCAAATCCACTATTGGGATATAACTCGATACTCCTATAGGTAATGTATTTAAATGATCGGGCAGGATTTTAGAAACCAACAACAAATATTCAATACAACCGCGGTCTGCGCTACTCAATTAGCAAGTGAATTTTAATTTTTAATAAACTAATAGAGCCTCCAACCACATAAATACTCTCGCACATAAGAATATTTACTTGCAATAATAGGAAATCATAATATGTTTTCGACCACCTGTTATTGTTGGCTCTTTAACAAATGTACAACCTTTGATCGTACCGCTCAACAGACAAAAGTTAATTATCGTAGCGCAGTTCCTACATTCCCTATTCTACCCAACTTATAACTAGCTGCAAGGCTATTGTATCACTCACTATTTTACTTTAAAATACACAGAAGGTGTATTGTTAATTTTTACGAGACTAAAGTCTCAAGTCTTGGCTAATGTTTTGCCTACAGTACTTAAATCTAGGTTCGGGTAGACTCTACAAAGACTACCATTCTACTAACAATAACCAAGACTTCGCAGAATGATTGAGTAATGATATATTGGGTGTAACAGATAAATATATAGATAGAGTTGTGTTTTGCCGGCCGTCGATAATATTTTATGTAGAGCTCTTCCTCGCTTACCAAGTGTACATAAGACTTTTGTGTATTTTGTGTTCAAGTGAAGTGAAATTTACTTAATGACTAATAATGTGTTGCTTAATCTAATGCTGTTCCTACACATCATTCATGATTTATTATTTTTCCTTGCGGATAATAAATCATTACTTGACTAATAAAAGCATTTCCCTAGGCTCTGAGAGAACTTAATTCTTTCAGGGCATCCATCACCCTCCTGTGTTGTGTTTTCTTAGCGAAGTGATACAATAGGTAGAAAATAAATTTAAAACACACAAAATAAATTGCAAACAAGTATAACATAAAAGAAAGCTTATTGTTAAAATGTTCATTAAAAAATATAACTACTCAATAGAACTCAGCAAAATTTAATGAACATAATAGCAACCAAATAAAAATAAACCTGGAAATAAAACTCCTATTTTCCCTATTTACTCGAAGAGAAGAATAAAACATTATTCTAATAACTTACGACCTCAGCTTGTAGTATTTGTAATTTATAGCACAATACACAACACTTGCCTATTCCCGGTCCGCGAATATTTTATTAATCACCGATTCCTACTCTTCTATCTATTTTAAATAGTTATTTACACACTCAACAAACACGGGCTTTAAGATACAAAACCATTTACTTAATTTCAAACTAACGTTACCGCGTGAAGCTATAATCCAAGAACCGACAAACATAAAGAACTCAAACTCGGACTATTGTTTTAAACCGACCTAGCTTATATAAAGTACATAACGACCGTTATAAAATACGAATATTACGAACTACGACGCGCGAGGGAAGCGTTAAAACGAGACGATAGAGACGTCCGCACTAATCGACCGACCGAAACTGACTGCCTCGCGGCCGCGCTCCGAGCTCCTCCGAAAACCCCCGCGTACCCGAAACTGCTCATACGCCGATTGACCTTGTGCAGTTTTATATCTTTCTCCCTTTTTCTCACGCGAACCTATTTTCTTTGTCCTTTTCTATCTCGTGCAGTTGTGCAGTTGTAAAATCATGTTTTATTGTTACTTTAGTTTTTAAAATTCTCGGTACTAATCTCCTAAGCCAGGTGTGTACGCTAAGCTCTTTGTTTTAGAATTCATATTGAAATAACTTCTTATTATTTTTGTCCGTTGGCTCAACCTTGATTTCGTTTTACTTGTATGTTGCAAATAATACGACGCATTAATAATATATATTTTTCTACGACGGGGATGGCGTTAGGTACAAGCAGAACTCTGAAAAAAGAAAACGCTGGTTACTACCACGTGAGTACCACTTGTGTAGAGTAAGTGTAAGTTTTCATAACAAGTTATTTTGTTGTAATTTCTCACTGTAGCGTTTGACCACAAGTCACCTGATGTAAAGTGACGATGTGGTCGAGAGCGGCGCCCTGCTACATCTGGATAAGGAACTGGCTCTCAAGTGAGGTGTGCCCGAAAATATAGGTGCTTGGCGACAGATCCCTATCTTGAGGGTTGTCGCTATAGCCAGGTGAGTAGTAGAATTTGCTGTACCACCAAGCAGCTTTTACTTGGGAAGAATTTACGAAATAAAACCTTATAATTTACACCACCTTATCGACATATCGATAACCTTTGACCCCATCCATAGGCTCACAGTAAAGCAGTCAGCGGCCGACCGCTCTGGCCGCGCCCGTCCTACCTTGCACTTTTCTTCTCTCCTCAGTGCAGTGCTGCTTGATAAAGGATTCTAACACATGTGGCTAACGGGTGTAAGGTTCAATATTGCGTGGCACAAGCCCGGGTAGTTCGCGTCTCAAGCTTTTTGCCCGCCGGGATGACGCGGTGAGTCTATTGTTGTAGCAAATTATTTAATGTTTTCGGGTTTTGTGACAGGAAGGCGGTATTGTTTGGTGATAAACGGTATAAACGTGATGGAAGGCAGTTGTTTCCTAGCCGTACAGTTAGAATAGTCCCCCAATTCATTTGTTTTTTGTTCAATCCAAGAGGGAAATATAGCTTTTTCATTGTTCTTTTGTTTTATCTACATATTATTCTTTGTATATATAAGCG
The DNA here is from genome assembly GCA_931315375.2 of Opisthograptis luteolata. NCBI lineage: Eukaryota > Metazoa > Arthropoda > Insecta > Lepidoptera > Geometridae > Opisthograptis > Opisthograptis luteolata. The sequence goes on from OV928043.1 coordinate 1,934,933, forward strand.
TTATCGGCAGAAGGCAGTTTTTGCTATCCGTACAGTTAAAATAGTCCTCCTATTCATTTGTTTTTTTTTGTTAAATCCAAGAGGGGAAACATATCTTTTTCATCACTGTTCGTTTGTTTTACATAATTATTATCTTTGTATAAGTGTGTCCTCCAAAACTATGTAACATTGTAGGTATGTGACGTTGTCTGTGTAATATAGAGGTGAAAATGTCAGTCATAAGTATTTGCGTGTCAGCAGCTATCAATAATACTGCATTGCGAATGCCTACCTATTACATAGTAGGTGATACCTATTATTAGACGACTAAGCGTTCGTACAAATTCATACAAAAACATCTTAGAAAAATTACTTGCCATTGAGAGAATTATGGTACGTTGCTGAAAAAAGGCGGCATACACGGAGAAAAAAGACCTTTCGAAATACCGTTTTCCTTCTGAGTCAAAAGGGAAGGAATTGTGATTCAGAAGGAAAACTGATACAAAATAAGGAAGGAAACGGTCTTGGAAGGTAAAGACTCAGAAGGAAAGTCAGAACTTTTTTCTCAGTGTAGATAACATTATCAATAAAAGATGTATATTATGGTTGGTCACGTAGTCTTTATATTTAAAATTATTTTAAGAAACTGACTAAATCAGGCTCAAAATTGGGGTGAATTAAAAGCATCTTTCACTGTTGCTATGATTGCAAAAAAAGTCATATTATCTTATCTACATTATTTATTAGATATATAGAAAAAATAGTGTAAGTTGCCCCCCTTTTTATTAAAATTACAACAAAAGATTTGATTACATCAGCATATAAAAAAAACAGAATACCCAGAGAGGTATCAGGCATCTTTTGATAATACCTGGTACCTTGACTAATATAAGCAATTTTTTTACGTTTTTAATATTTCCAGGATGACATGAGGTACCCCTCTGTCGCCTGCGGGGTAACGATAGACAGGACAATCGACTGCATATTATTATAGCTAGAATTTAATTTTACTAGATAATAATAGCGCTTAGCCACGGGGCTTCCCGATCCCATGCCGCCTTGCAGTCTATGGGAACGAGACATGTGGACATGAATGGTGGAAAATTCCGTTGAAGCGTTCAGGATAATAACTGTTTATTGACGATTGGTCAACGAACACAGTGTGGTGTATAATGTATAATTTTATTATAATTATTGTAGGTGGAATAATAACATTTCCAAGACTTGGACGATGCTATAGTGAGCATGCTGAAGTGGCAGTGGGCTGGTCATATAAGCCGCAGAACCGACAACCGTTGGGGTAGACGTGTTCTTGAGTGGAGACCGCGACTTGGCAAACGTAGCGTAGGACGTCCTGCGACAAGGTGGAGCGACGACTTGCGCCGAGTGGCTGGCAGTGGTTGGATGAGAAAAGCCGAAGACCGGGCTCAGTGGCGTATCATGGGAGAGGCCTATGTCCAGCAGTGGACTGATACAGGCTGATGATGATGATGATGATGATAGTGAGCATGGAGTATTGATGAGCATCATTTTATCATTAGTTTATAAAATGCCATTAGTTTTGACAATTAAATTCATTAAATACTAAACATTTATCTTTTTCGCCTCAATTCTGGGCGGAATAGAAAAAATGAAGCTAATCAGAGTGTTTTAAAAATAATCAGAAAAGCCCAAATGGTACTGCCCAAAAATCCAGACATCTGAAGTGGTAACTTTGTATGGTTATGCCGGTGACACGAAGTTCGCCGGGTAATCTAGTCTATAAGAAAACTCAGTTGACTTATCAACAAACAAGAGAAGACAAGACAAAAAAGAGATCAATTCGTTTTGAGTGATTAAAGAGTTTATCCAACTAATTATTAAAATAAAAAATTTATCGGGGACCATTGCAATTGACCTAGCCTCAAATTGAGCTCGAAACTTGTGTTCTGGGTACTAGACAACGGTATATGTACCTACTTATATAGAGAAACTAGCGGACCCAGCGTACTTCGTATCGCCAATAAAATTTGTTGGACAGAAGTTCACCGTTTAAACCTTTCCTGAACTTCCACAAATATTTCAAAATATATAATAATATTAAAAAAATAATAATAATATTAACATATAATATTTTTTTATTTTTTATTTTTCAAGATCAAAATTTTGCCAAATCGGTCCAGCCATTCCCGAGTTTTAGCGAGACTAATGAACACCAATTGATTTTTATATATAGGATAAATATATACTTATATAGATAGAAATATCCAAGACTCAATTAGTTTGGCTATTCAAAATGTCACCAGCTTTTTAACGCTACAGGCTTTCTTTATGCGTCCGCTCAAGACTTGTTTTCTTAAAAAAATATCCAGGTGCTTTAAAAAGGAACGCCTTCGACATTTTTTTTGCAAATACATACATAATTATGTCTAGTCTCCAGTCTCATAAAATATGGAGACAGTCTTGGATCGTGCACAGCGTGCTTGAGCCAAAAAATACAAGTTTTATTTCGTGTCGCGACGCTAACGGCCGCAGTACTGGTCTGTATGTCTTTACGTATGTATGTAGCTCGCATATGCGTCTTCCTTGGCAATACTTCAAGTGTGCCATGGAAGGAATCTGGCAAAAGTTAGTGAAAACTTTAATAGCATCTTCGTAGCTGACCTTAGCAGTAGAATTTTCTTATTTGCTTCCCTTCAGTCAGAAGCATTCTGATAATTAAAAATATTGGGGTGAGTAGAATAGAAGTCGGGCTACTACAGCTAGTTTTGGCAAAAATAAAAATAAAAACATTTTGACGCTGTAAATAGCAACAAAGTTAACATTTTTAAATAGAAAGTAAAGTCTGTATTTCAATCTTTTTTTTTTTTTTTTTTTTTTTTTTTTTTTTTTTTTTCAATTTTTTATCTTTTCTTTTTTTTTTTTTCTTTTTTTTATCTTTTTCTTTCTTTTTTTTCTTTTTTTTTTGTATCACGCGGCGGGTGACTAAAATGCTGGCACATATTATGGTAAAAAATTAACATTGCCATTCAACGAAACAATGCTGCCAGCATTTTGGGCACCTTACCGTCTTCTGGAGGCTTACCAAATTTTTAAGTGTACGTGTGTTTGATATATTTAATTAAATTTTAAATAATTTTTATTTTGTAATTAAGGTATATTTGCCAATACAGCTCATTGTATTAAAATCCATGGAGTTTTTACGATATTGCTTTGAACCGTGTGGTGTCTGCGTGATGCTACATTTTCAGGGCACGCGTGCATGGGCTATCAACTAACTAACTAACTGAGATGGCGCAACGACCCAAAGTGAGTCTTGGCCTCCGATAACAAAAGACGCCACTTCGACCTGTCCTGCGCCACCTCCTGCCAGTCCTCCACCTGGAGCTCGCGCAAATCCTTCGTGACTTCGTTTTTCCAGCGATACCATGCATGCACGGGCTATGACGTCACGGGAAATGATATCTAATATTTTCATCTCAAATTTTTGTGTAGTCGTCAGATAGATCTTTACAGTGATGTAAATGTAATTATTGGAACTTATAAACTTTAATAGCACGAAGCTTTCAAAAGTACATGTCGTTCGCATTGCAATTTCTCTGTAATGACTCTCAAACCAAACGGAAAATGTTTATCAAATTCATGTCAAAATGTGTTGGCACCAAAGTTAAAGAAATGTGTTGACGATAAAAACACGTTTTTACGGAAAAAAATAAGCGAGCGTTGAACTCGATGGAAGGTAATTTGATGTTGACGTCAATCGTAAATGGGCCTTTTCTGTTCCGATTGAAACTCAAGATTGAAAAGTAAACGTTACGTTTCACAGAAAATATTAAGTATAATTATGAAGAAATGTTTTGATATATTAGACAACCTGCTCTTATTATATTAGACAAGCTGTTCCCTGTGGTTTTACCCGTTACCAGATCATACAGGATTTTATAAAAAAACACTTTACACATATATACTTAACTAGTTTCGCCCCGCGGTTTCACCGGCGTCTTCCTATATATTATCCCCAAGAACCGGGATAAAAAGTACCCATGTGTTAATCCGGGTCTAAGCTATCTTCATTCCAAATGTCATCAAAATCATTTTAGTAGTGACGGTGATACGTGATAACAAAAATTCACACCTACACACACACACAAACTTTTACGTATTAATTAATTAATTAAGTAATTAGAAACGGCCGTTCATTAATAGAAAAAAAAAATATCTATTGCTTAGTGTAAGAAATGTTTAATATAAGTTAATTTTTACATTTTACATAAAAATCTGTAGGTTCAATTTGATTTCATATCATAATTTCAAAGATCCGGGATCCCGCGCGCTTCGGGATTGCAATCCCTAAGTAGGATATAGTATAGCTTTCTATCAGACTTTCCTTTTTATTGGATTTTTCCTCACATCCTACTCCTTCAAACATTTTGTACTGAATACACCTTTCGAAATTTGTCACAGTTTTTACACCACTTACAAATCAACGAATATAGATTTATAAATTAGTCTACACGCGTTCCGTTTTTATTTGAGCGGTTACTGTGACATTATATACTCATTATAACCTGTTGTTATTTATAATAATAATATGAAGAGAAAGAAAAAGACAAGGCCATTTATAACAACATGTGTCACCCGTTGTTAAGGAGCTTCTGAACCTACCCAACTCTATTATACGGCGTGAAGTCAAGGCCACAGTACATAATTATCAACCCTATCATCCTTTATTCATTACCAAACCAACATACATTATCATAACCGAACGTAAATTTAAAAAAATGATATTTTCCAAACAAGCATTACCTATCATTATCAGTAGTGAGCAGTGCATCTTTCGGCTGAAAATCTTCCCATTTGTACATCACAATAAACGGCTATAAGTCATTCGCATCATCGGTTACCAACAACTAGGCGTAGCTAGTCTTAAGTTTGACGTTTTAGTGATCACATGTTGTGTCCTCTAAATCAATAATAAATAATCTACTTATTGCTTACTTGTACGTTTATGGCAATAAATGATAGGTTTACCTAGCATATATCCTTTCTCAGGCTCTAGACCATCTCTGTACCAAATTTCATTTAAATCGGCTTAGTAGTTTAGGCGTGAAAGCGAGACAGACAAACAGGAATAGACAGATAGACAGACAGAGTCATTTTTTCCGTAGGTACTCAAATTTGACAATAATATCAAACTTACCGAAATTTGGTATGACATTTAACTTACGGACGTTTATAAAACCGGCCCATAAGGGCCGGTTATGGGCCGGTGGGCCGGTTATGGGCCGGTTATGGGCTGGTTATGGGTTTTATAAACGACCAGTGACCCAGCGACCCTATATATAAATATAGGGCCACTGGGAGCAGATGGATGCAAATGGCTAAAAGCCGTTCATGGTGGCGTTCAATGGGGAGGACTATGTTCAGCAGTGGACTTCTTGCGACTGATGATGATGATAATACTTATTTGAATTGTTATTTAGAAATGCGTAGCGGCGCGGCCCGCCCCAAAGTGAGCGAGCTTAAGCCACAAAATCCAAAAGTATGTAACATCTATCTTGCTAAACTGGGTGCACTTGGTAGATTACGCGAATCCCGTCCCCATCCCACCGTTACGTTGAGAAATTACTGAGGTAAAAAAGCCTGTGGAAAACGACGCGTTTTTCTCATATTTTATAGAACTCCGTTCTGAGTTTCTCTTATCTAAATTGGCACTTTCGTCCATTATGATTTTTGACGTGTATGTAAAAATAAGTAGGGAGTTGTAAAAAGTACCCATTTTTTAGGATTCCGTAATTTAAAAGGAAAAACGGAAACCCAATATGATCACTTTGTTGTTCGTCTGTCTGTCTCTCAAGACCCTTTTTCCGTTAAATGAACTTTCAAGTTGAAATTAATATCAAATACTCAGATTCATGGTCTTTATCAGCTGTGAAAAATTCGAACTTGTAATTCAGTGCGATCAACAGATATGATCGTTTATGTCGCATATTTTGCAATTTCACAAGGGAATTAAAACCTATAACTACAGGGTACTTCTCGTTGACATAGTCATGAAATTTGGCATAAACCAAGTTCTTACAGCACGTCATGTAAAGGAAAAGGTCTGAAAATTGTAAACATGTAGTATAATTACAAAAAAAACAAGTATGTACAGAACCCTCGGTGCGTGCGAGTCCAGCTCGCAATTGGCAGTTTTTTTTTTGTTGTATAATAGTAAACAAGCAAATGTTCTAACTAATGGTAAGCGTTCACGACGTCTATGGAAATTCGCAACACTGCGTTGCTGACCCTGAAGAACTCTTATGACTCACATCTTGAAAGACTGCATTTTGTAGCACTGCGGAAAAACTTAGACAAGTTTTATTCAAATTGTAAATGGTGCAAATTCTACACACTTATATAAATGCGAAAATGTGTTTGTTGGTGTGTCGATTTATTTTTCTTGCACGGCGTAACTAAACAACGGATCAACGTGGTTTTTTGCATAGAGATAGTTTAGGCGCCTGAGGGTAACATAAGTTACTTTTATCCCGGAACAATGCATGGTTCCCGTGGGATTGATTAATACGTAGTTGCTAGGAAAATGCTGTTAAATTGTTTACATGATAGGAATAATGTTATTGGTGCATGGAGAAGAACTTATGATACCTTTTATCGCGATATAGTGTAGTTATCTCTGAGAGTGTAGTCCAAGCGGGTGAAACCGCGGGGCACAGCTAATCATATCCTACTATATTATAAACGTGAAAGTTTGTGAGTATGGATGGATGGATGAATGGATGGATGTATGGATGTATGGATGTATGGATGTATGGATGTATGGATGTATGGATGTATGGATGTATGGATGTATGGATGTATGGATGTATGGATGTATGGATGTATGGATGTATGGATGTATGGATGTATGGATGTATGGATGTATGGATGTATGGATGTATGGATGTATGGATGTATGGATGTATGGATGTATGGATGTATGGATGTATGGATGTATGGATGGGTGGATGGATGTTTGTTACTCTTTCACGCAAAAACTACTGAACGGATCTGATTGACATTTGGAATGGAGATAGCTTATACTTAACACATAAGCTACTTTTTATCTCGGGAAAAGGAATAACGGGAAGACGCGGGTGAAACCGCGCAGCGCAGCTAGTATCCTATACTTGTGTGTTTTGGAGGAACGAGCTTTGTCCGAAATTCTATTGGTATCGTTTATTTCTTCTAAAAATACTACTTAAGAACAATCTATCACATTGCTGTCTTCAGAATCAAGCGTCACCCCGGTGCGGGTAATTTTCGGCCGACCCGGCAGATTAATTAACTGCTTCCCCCAATCCCCAAAACAAATAGCACTCGGTTTCTCTCCATTTGTTTAGTTTTCTAAAACAAACAGCAGAGCGAGAAGAAAATAAATAAAGGAGCATTCGGTCCCTAAACGACGTGCTGAAGGACCGCAAAAATTGTACGATTCTCGACCTTACACTGAGGTAATAAGGTCGGCAAGTTTAGTGGGTAGCTATTAAACCTAGGCTCTAGAAATGCCCTAGTTGGACGGTTGCCTGAAAATGACAGGATTTGGTGGCATACGTATATACCAGGCATCGATCTTATGATAATTGCTTTGTCAAACAACGAAGTGTTGTTTAGTTTTTGATGCGAAGCGTGTTGTGCTGACATTACTTTGTGTTCAAAGCCTCAATTTAAGTATCGAAGAGATCAAGGATGTTGCAAACTTTGTAATTGAGATTTTAAGAGGCTGTGGGTGGAACGTTAGGGAAAATGAAGTGACAAATTTTTGGTAGAAAAGAGCTCTGATGACACGGGTGTTTTTGTGTCAGATTCAGTTCTTAGAAATGTCCTTTGCCTGTTTTAATTAACAAGCGTAAATAATGTAGTTAATATTATATAGATTTTATTTTTTTATTTTACACCTACTTCAAATTGTACCTTATTTCTTATGTTACTAAATGACGAGACGAGAAAATCGCTTAAGGCAAACAAAAAAATTAATCAAAACGAAAAAAAAGTAGGTCACAAAATAAAGATACACTTAACTACCCATCCCGGCTTCGCACGGGTTAGCAAAGATTTTTACAACTTTTTGTAGACCTATTAGTACCTTAAATTTCTTTCATACATTACATCAACTCTAATCAAACCATCATGTAAAAAAAACCGTACAAAAATCAAACTTGATTTACACTCATCGCGTTTTCATAATGAAAACTCTATTTTATTTGAATAAAACTTTGCCTATGACACTTCTAGATTATGTAGCTTTCTATTAGTGAAAGAAATTTTGGAATTGGATCAGTCGTTTACTAGATTATCCCCTACATCCAAACAAATAAATAAACATTTTAAAACGTTTTTATAATATAGTATACACACAGAATACGAGTATAATATGCAGTACTCACTACGTATAGATAATAAAGAAGATATAAATGGACCGCCGAGATTGCACAGAATAATTACTGTAACAATTGCAAGGCACGATTCTTTTTAACCCCCTAGATTCCAACTTTGCCACCTCCGTTTAATAAAGACTTATGTATAAGGAATTACCATTTCAGTCACGTACTCGTAGCTCGGGTTCCGCCGATACCAGAAGAAGGATTTCTACCGCTTTCTATTGACATACCAAGATATGGACATCGGATTCTTCGCTCAAAAGCGTCCAAACCAAAAGAGGGCTAATCACACGCTAGTCCCTTGTTCCCTTGGTTGTGACACGGTCAATCGAAGCTGCACAATCTGACAAATTGTTGCAAGCAAAATTATGCTGTATGTTCTTCACATTTCATAATATTACTATGGATACACTAGCAGCGCCCCGCTTCTCCACCCGCGTGGAAATTGTAGTTTTTGGAGGTTTATAATAACGACATCTGAATTTTAACATTTAAATTTTAACACCCCTATTGGAGGAGAGTTTGAACGCCACGAAATACGTCTTGTCACGTCTTGTCTTGTCTTGTCTTTGCTAAACAGTTATTTTATACAAAACATAAACCGATTTTTATGCGTCTATGTGTGACTGAGACAATACGTAAAGCTAGTAAAAAGTTTCATAAAAACTTTAACACTCAATTTCACTGCCTTAGAAGTGACGTATTTATATGATACACGCAACCCTTCAACCCTCACTAGTGCGTGGATTCACATTGAAACCTCAGAGCATACAAACTTTATTCTCGGCTATCGCTCAAAAGCCATTAAAAACACTTTGAATGCTACGAACTCTGGCACTTCTGTTTATTCATACAACGCCGGAGATGTCAAAAGAGTAAGCATGAACAAGTTTGAGAAGAGAAGTAAGGGCACCAACATAGCTCACAGAATTAGCAAGTAAAAGTGGCAGTGGGCTGGTCATTTAAGCCGCAGAACTGATAGCCGTTGGGGTAGACGTGTTCTTGAGTGGAGACCGCGACTTAGCAATCGTAGTGTAGGACGCCCTGCGACTAGGTAGAGCGACGACTTACGCCGAGTGGCTGCCAGTAGTTGGAAGAGAACAGTTGAAGATCTGGCTTAGTGGCGTACCTTGAAAAAGGCCTATGTCTAGCAGTGGACTGACACAGACTGATGATAGTGATAAAACAGTTCTCTAAAATTTCCAAGACATTTTCGTGCGCACCTTGAAAATGTATTTTTCGACTTTTGGAAAAGCGAAAGTCTTCACAAATCACGTAACTGGGTCGCCAGTTTTAAAAGCAAGTTAACTCAAGTTTAAACTCGGGTTGGTAATATTATAAAATAAATCGTTCGCGTCGTACCAAAGCGGGGATGGTACGGGGTTAATGCGCGGCTTATTAATGGGCTCTAATGACTTGTAACCCTATATCGTACAGCTAGATAACTTATAAAAACAGTGGTTTATGGAATGACGTATATTATAATAAACTTTCCATGCACGTTCCCTCTCAACTTATTTCTATCTATTCATAGTTTTACTCTATGTCCGCCGACGACCGTTGTAGTGCAATGGATGATTTGCTTCGACAGCGAAACGCGACGTCGCGGATTTGTTTCCCGCTTAAGGACAAATATTTTTGCATCGAAAAATAACCAGCAATGGTTTGTTTTGGATATACGTTGCAGATTTTTTTCGATTATTCCTTTTTTATACCAAATTGTTGGGTCTGTTTTTTAAGCTATCATTATGATATTTAAAAATGGTTGTAGCTTGGTCTTATAATATGGGCCTTCATCATAGCTTATTACGTTCCTACTGTTGGGATACGGATTCAGAGAGAGAAAGGGTCATAATCTTCCACACTAACCCAACTTGGTAAATGTCGCATGCCCTTGAATGTTATGGTTATTGGACACGCCGGTTCATAAACATGTAGGCCCTAAAAAGGGAAATTAATACATCCACAAAGCAATTAGCCCATGAGCTAACCTCCAAGTTAGAAGTGCCGAAACCACCGGAAGTGATGGATTGGCGGCGGATACGACGTTATCTGGCTCCGGATATCACGCTAGCGTTCCCTACAGATTAGGGAATGACTTTAGTTATAGCCTCAATATATCTTATCCTACCAATATTATAAACGCGAAAGTTTGTGAGTATGTATGTGTGTAAGTTTGTTGCTCGTCCACGCAAAAACTACTGAACGGATTTGAGTGAAAATTGAAATGGAGATAGCTTATACCCTGGATTAACACATAGACTACATTTTATCCCGGAAAAGAGTTCCTACGATTATATTTTGTTATTGAATGTGCGAAACAAATTAAAAAATACTTATTTAGTAGGATACATTGGATAAAAAAGAACTTTACTACCAACATTAGATATCAGAAAAAAAATACGTTTGTTGTATGGAAGACCCTTTAAATATTTACTTTATTCTGTTTTTTAGTATTTGTTGTTATAGCGGCAACAGAAATACATCACCAGATCAAATTTCAACTGTCTAACTATCACGGTTCATGAGATACAGCCTGCGGACAGACGGTCAGACGGACGGACGCATAGCGGAGTCTTAGTAATAGGTTCCCGTTTTACCCCTTGGGTACGGAACCCTAAAAAGGCAGAGCATCGCCTCTCAGTAAGTCATCATCATCATCAGCTCGATGAAGTCCACTGTTGAACACAGGCCTCCCCGTTTGAACGCCACCATAAACGGCTATTAGCCATGTGCGTCCATCGGCTCCCTGCGTCTCTTACAATGTTGTCGATCAGTCAGTCAGTATTAGAGTTATATTATGAAGATATTCAAATAATAATCTTATGAGAAAATTCAAACAATATTCAGCAAGTATCAAATACGCCCTTGTTTACATTATCCCCTTCCGTGCCAGGTTTTTAATAACCCTCTGTTTATCGAAAACAACAACAACGAAAATCTTTAGGTAAGCAGAAATCCGCGTTGATTTCGAAGTGCCGTACGGTCAGCATCAAAAATCGCTGAACACGCTCAACGTTCTATTTTTATTATTGAAATTCAATATTTATGTTTATGTAGTTAGATACAATATCTGATCACTTTAGAACGGCAAACTTAAAACTAGCTTGCTTGTTCTAAACTCCTTACACAAGCAAAGGAACAGCCATTGTCCGGTGGTAACACACCGATAGCTGCTTGGCGGCAGATTCTTGTGGGTGGTAGCTAGCCAGGTGAGCACTAGAAAATGCCCTACCACCAAGAAAATGCTTTATGACTAGAATTAGTTTAAACGGAACGTCACAATTATCTATCACCTTATTTCACTTTTCTTATTAAATCTTTTGTTATAAACGCTGATCTGTCAGACTAAAAGCCATTTTTTCTCGTTTATACTAAGGAGTTAACGGTTGTAGAAAACGAAACGTTTACAAAATTATAAGCTCGACCCCTGGTCTAAATTTAGAAAAATTGAGCGTGATCAGCTACTTCTTTCGCTGACATTACCTTCATTGCGTACGTGAGAAGCTCATCAAAAGCAGATAAGTCTACGTCTGACATACATATCCACGACCCGTAAGTAACGCGTGGGTGAAGACGAGACTCGCTGCTATTTTATTTATACGTTCACACAACGAGCGACCCACCCTGTGGTTTTGTAAGGAAAAACAAGATTTCGACAGCCTAAAGTTTTCGCGTTTTTCCGAAACAAAGTACCTATACACTCGTAAGTTTACTAATCTATGATTACTAGCTGCGCCTGCTTCTTCACCCGCGTAGACTAAATCACGAAAAAAGGTAATAAATAAAACTGGAACTGTTCGGGATATAAAATTAGAAGTAGGTGAAAATTGACTTCCAAAATTTGATTACATTGTTAGTTAGTTACAAGTGAAGCTAATAAAAGTGTTTTAAAAAGAGCCCATTTTCATAACTTGGAAAATCGGTCAAGCCACTTCGGAAGAGTTCGATAACAAACATTGTGACATAAGACTTTTATTTCGAATTATAACAGGCGGGCGAACCCATAGGGTGGCGCTAGTACGGCCATAATATTCAAGTTCAAAGACGTAAACGCTAACTTGATGGGTACTTGTCATGTAAACGATATTCAGTTTACAAGGCCGAACTTAAGTGCCGCGTTGGATTTCAGCAAACATTATACTGTTTGTGTGTATTGCGTGGTAAGTCACTCTGTTGATTATCATTCTAATAGCTCGTGTTGCTAGGTAGTATTTCACAAATATAGATAAACTAGTTGTTCTCCGCGGTTTTACTCGCGTTGGCTACAGTTTATCGCGATAAAAAGTAGCCTATGTCCTTTCTCAGGCTCTAGACTATCTCTGTACGAAATTTCATTTAAATAGGTCCAGTAGTTTAGGCGTGAAAGCGTAACAGACAGACAGAGGGATATACGTCATTACGACCGTACCTATGACTTTTGGCCCTCAATAGCCTCATCGCGCAGGCGATAGAGGGCACAATGCCGCCTTGAGTGAAATTACTAACTTTGCACACTTGTATCATAATTTATTATTACAGCAACATGTATATACACAAAACGCCTCGCTTGTACATTAATCATTATAATACGAACGGCAAAGGAAGTTAAAAGGAGTCCCTTTAGGCAAGGTTCCGAAGATACTGGCAGCGTTTCCCCTTTGGATGGCTAGACTAATTCTTTGTCCGAGGTAGCTGCCAGCTCTTCGGTCTCCTGTGATGTCGACTAACCTGTATATATATTTTGTTATATTTATATCGAATAAACAGTCGACTAATCAAAGCAAATGCCTAAAGTCTAGTTCTAATAGCCTCTGTCCATTAAACCTAATTTATTCCCATCGACAGCAACCTTGTCCGAAGGTCAAAATTATATTATTTGACTGTCGGCTCTTCGTATTAATTCCGTACCAATAACGACTGATTCCTACTTTTCCTTTAAGATATTGGATTCAAGACCGTCCTATTTAAATAAATGGCACTCGCTTCAGAAGATTATAGTGTTCTATAAATAGATTCTTTTTACAAGCTTTTGAATTTGCATTTTAGTGATAGTCAAAGTCAATTGTACTTTGTTCAATAGGATACATTGTGATCACTTTAAAACGTCAAACTTAAAACTAGCTACGCCTGTTCCAACCTCCTTACGCCGGCAAAAGAACAGGCAAGAAACGCCCGACAGGTAATTTTTTTGTCGCGATCACATTGACAATTTCATTCTTATTACTAATTGATTGAATTGGAGCAAGTTGATTAAAATCCCAAGCTTCTTTTTGTCATCTAATATTCCGATATTTTTTAATTAGCTTTACTAATAAGATTTCTCTTGTTTGGTTTTACACATTGGGATAAAAACTTTACAGACACTATTGTGCTTGTCCTTTTGGCTGCATAATATGTAATCCAAGCTATCAACCCATAGATAGATAGATAGATTGACTCCTTATTGGCACACCATAATACAGAGAAATTAAAATAAAAACAAGAACAACAAAGAACTTAACGGTAATTGTCACTCAGAGCGATCTCTTCCAGAGAACTCATCATCATCATCATTAGCCGTTTCAACTGCTGGGACAGGCCTTCTCTCAGAGAGGGAGATATACATTGTACAGTCAGCGACATAAGTCGCTACACGTGTCCACTTTTACAAAACCGCTGTACAAAATTTTTCACAAAATTCGCTGATTCCCCATTGAGACATAATTTAATAAACGTCGTAATATTACAGAAGTCAGTGAACACCAATAAATTAAAAATTGGTAAACATTTTATAAATCGAAAAGTGAGCTGAGTGACCATCGAATTATGGAAAAAAGTACGCCACGCGGGTGAAACCGCGGGGAACAGCTAGTTAGTACAAATAGTCGTTAAAATGACCTAAAAAAAATGTTTGACAACAGTACGGGCCTCGAGCTTGTAGTGTAAAACTTGAACATTAAAAAAAAAACAAAATGACCTAAACGATTTTCTCTTCTATCTTCTTGATACATTGGTTTGGATATATATGTAATCTGAATCAAACATAACACGTGTGCAAAGAGATATACGTAGCGCTGCAGACTGTGAGGTAAATAAATCATGCCATTCCCTAAAAGAAACAGCATATAAAATCAAAATCAAAATCAAAAACTTTTTTATTTAATAGGATACATTGTGATCACTTTAAAACGTCAACTTAAAACTAGCTACGCCTGTTCCAACCTCCTTACGCCGGCAAAAGAACAGGCAAGAAACGCCCGGCAGGTAATTTTTTTGGCGCGATCACATTGTCAATTTTATTCTTATTACTAATTGATTGAATTGGAGCAAGTTCACTAAAATCCCAAGCTTCTTTTTTGTCATCTAATCGATATTTTTTATTTAGCTTTACTAATAAGAAGATTTCTCTTGTTTGGTTGTACACATTGGGATATGGGAAATATTCAATTAAAAGTTCATGAACATCGTTTTCTTTGTCTCTCGCTGTAATAACACCACCGAAAAGCTTTGTGAAACTTGTAAACACGAGAAGGAACTTTATCTTAATAAGGATAAAAGATGAGATTACAATGCCAACATTTCCCAAAGAAAGGTAGTCATAATGTTGACATATTATTATAATGGAAATGAGACTGTCCGCAAAGTCAACTGACACAAAATGGAAGCGCCGCTGTGAGCTGAGGTCTTAGCTACGATAGCTTTCTACTTTGCGAGGTTTTCTGACAAATGAAAAACCTTAGCTCCTAATCCATGACGTAAGTCTGTCCACAACGTCAAATGACGTGAAATGTAGGCGTCGTTGTAAGCTGAGGGTTAAACTAAGATAGCCTACTACTTTGAGAGGTTTTCTGAGAGCTAAAAACACTTTGTTTCCAAAACCATGGCGTTAGCGATAAAAGAACATCTTTTTTTGATGAATGGCTATTAGCCAAATTCATCCATCGGCTCCCTGCGACTCTTACAATGTCGTCGGTCCACCTAGTGGGGAGCCTACCTACAGAGCGTCATCCGATTCGTAGTAACCACTCGTGAACCTTTTTTCCCCATCTGTTATCGGTTTGTCGAGCGATGTGGCCTGCCCATTGCCAATTCTGAGATGTTGGTGATTTTGGTTCTATGGAAAATTTCCTCTAACTGACTCCGATGGCTCAGCGACCCAAAGTGTGTCTTGGCCTCCGAAACGAGAGAGCGCCACTCTTCTCTATCTTGAACGATTTAAAAATTTCCTCTAGTAGGTACAGTCAGCGACAAAAGTAGCTGATCATTCTCGATTTTCCAAATGTGTTTCAATCAGTAATTATTGTTGTTTTCTTTACATTTTACATGGTATCATTTTGAACACAACATAACACACCCGATTTTAGGTGATGATGAGGATAATAGAAAAAGAAAAGAAATGTGGAATGAGCTTCCCCCACAAGTGTTTCCGCTGTGCTACAGATTGCAATCCTTCAAGATGGGTGTAAAAAGAGTTCTTAAAGGTCGGCAACGCATCGGCAAGTCCCCTGGTGTTGCAGATGTCCATAGGCGACGGTGACCGCTTTCCATCAGGCGGGCCGTCAGCTTGTTTGCTAATCTATTAAATAAAAAAAAAAAAAGAATGATTGTTCAGCGACTTTTGTCGTTGACTGTACATATTATTATATTAGTTAACTATTAAGTGGCTAAATCTATTATTAGAATTAGGTTTTATAACGGGATAATCACCATGTATTTGTTTTTGTTTGAGTTCTCGATATTTCGGTACTGTTGCAAGCGCCATGATCACGAGAATGTTTTTGACCATGGTAGTTTAAAACAGTATATTAAATCTATTATGTTGTTTCAGTAACTTGTAACTAAAGTACGAGCTTTTTATTTCTTTTAAGTAGTTTTCCGTTAGCGTGAGCTTTTACTCTTACAGCAGCAAACGAAAACTCCATTCGTGTTCAGAATACAACTAACTATATAACGATAAACTTCGATCCGTCTGTATCGCGTCGATTTACTTTCAACGGTTGGCTCGTTTCCAATGATTCGCACTTGCTATCTAACTTTATGGTAATTGTTGTATAAGGTTGTGTGGAACACTGTTACTTGTTCTTACTTACGTAACGCAATGTATGTGAAGGTGAAAACAAACGAAAGTATGTGACAATGTAATGTTTATTCTTTCTTTGTTTTGTTATGGCGTCACACGATTAGTGTATTTGCCAGTGTCAAGTATAAAATATTTCAAACTCAGAGAGTAGAATCAAGTTCAAATGATGATGGTGATGATGATGAGATGATGGGATGAGGATAGTGCTTAAGTAAACTAGTGGCGCTTTACTCGGACTTTTTTGGAGCAACCAGAAGTCACTTTCACAACTTTATTTCAATTTCCCACACTCGTACACGTTAACGAACACATAATGGTTAATAATCCACCAATATTACACATTGTCTTCAATCCGGAAAACAGTAATGTTTGCACACGACGACGGCATTCGAATAACTGGAAAACTATTTTTGGGTAAAATTAATTCAAGTGACCAACCACATGAACTAATTTGCCGCAACACGCAACCATGCCGACCACAAACCGATATACAGCCACGAAATTTTTCAATACATCCAAAATGCATATCAGATGAAAGTGGTTTTTGGTGTTAAAGTTGTATAGGTAATCAATGTTCAGCGAGTTTGGTCGCTGAACCCACGATTTTACCACAGAACTACAGTTTATATCACGGTAGAAAGTATCCTAAGTTCTTCCTTGCGCTCAAACTATTTCCTTACCAAATTTTACCAAGATCAGTTCTCTGGTTTAGGTGTGAAAAGGTGACGTTATATATAGCGTGACTAGAAGGTCAAAGTAACATCATCATCATCAGCCTTTATCAGACCACTGCTGGACATAGGCCTCTCTCCAGGTACGCCACTGAGCCCGGTCTTCAGCTCTTCTCATCCAACTACTGCCAGCCACTCGGCGCACGTCTTCGCTCCACCTTGTCACAGGACGCCCCACACTACGTTTGCCAAGTTGCGGTCTCCACTCAAGAACACGTCTACCCCAACGGTTATCGGTTTTGCGGCTTATATGACCAGCCCACTGCCACTTTAGCTTGCTAGTCTGCTGAGTTGATTACTACATTTATGATTCGATCCCTCAGAGAAACCCCAAGCATTGCCCTTTCCATATCTCGCTGAGCAACTTGAAATCGACGGACTAGTCGTGCTGTGAATGTCCATGACTCAGCTCCGTATGTACAGGTTGAAGACCTCAAATTATAGTGATCGAGAAATACAATCTATAATAACAAGGAATTTTTATAGCGATGATCAGTGGTAGTGACGTCGGCTTGCGATCCGTAGGACTTGGGTTTGAATCCTACAATGAGCTTGAGCTTTCGGTGAAGGAAAACATCGTGATGAAACCATACCTTGGTGGTAGGGTATTTTCTAGTACTCGCCTAGCTAGCTAACTACCCTCTTGTTAAGTATCTGTCGCTCACCACCTGTGTTCCAGCCTCACTTGAGCGCCAGTTCCCAGTCCAGGTCTAGCGTGGCGCCAACTTCTTCATTTAACATTAGGTGACTTGTGGTCAACGCTACCCTGTAAATAGTAAAAAAAAAAGTTCCACCCCTTAGCAGTCTATGATGAATGTGGAAGCAAAACGCTTTGTACATGGGAAATATTCAATACATCCCGATGACAATGCGTCACGATAACCTTTTGGACCTTTTACTTTTAGCCCTACGTTTGACCCTTGCCATAGGTAGATTCAAAGATTCAAAGATTCAAAGAATTTATTGCATTCCATAATGTACAATAGTTAGTCATAATATAATTAAGATCAATTATGGACCCTGTTGGGCACAACAACAACATTACTTAAAAACTAGAGGAGAGGAGGACTGCCATCAATCAATAAAAAACCTATATGCCTACTGCAACCTATGTAAATCTATATAATATATTACTCGGTTATCGGTTTTCCTTTGAATAACGTAGGTACCTTAAGCTTGTTACATGTGACAGGTGCTTTGGACGAATTGCTGGGAGTCCCTGAGCTTATTTACGGGTGATAAAGTATAAAAACAATTTAGAATTCTGTGCGAGCTTTGAGCAAGAGCAAGCCGAGGGAAAGCCTTTGAAATTAGACAAAATAATTTCGTACTTGGAATTTTACAAATTGTAATCAGAGCCTTATTAAATTTAATTTTAATTAATGAGTCTTTATCCATACAAATGTTATGAATAAGAAAGAAACTCTTTTTGTTTGTTTGCTACCTCTTCACGCCTAAACCACCAAACCGATTTTGATGCAAATTTGTATAGAAATAGTATGAACAATGGAAAATGACATGTGATACGTTTTATGACGGTAAACTGTAGTCCACCTTGGTGAAACCACAAGGAACAGCTAGTTTTGTATAATTATTTCTTAATCTACTTATTATTTACATCCAAATACTTCTTCAAGATCACTCTCAGCGGTAAAGCTTACTTGAGAGCCGACCAGCACCGCTTTGCCGCTCTGCGCCCAATCCCCGTCGACAGGCGGTCCACGAGCGAACGTTGCGCGGCCAACCACAAACCGTGAATTGGCACCCACAGCCGTCGCCGCGCTTGATGAAGAAACAAAACATTACATTTCTTTTTATTCATTTTTATTTCTACATGATTTTTCTATCTTAAGTATTTTTGTATATATTTTTTGCAAATAATAATCTTATTCTAATTATTAAATGTAAGACGCAACAAAAAAAAGAGAACCTACCAGCCGCGCGGGTCCCGGGGGGAACGCAACGCGCCGCGCTGTCACCGAGCGGTCCATCCCCCGTCCGCGCGTCGACAGCGCCGCTCCAGGCGAAGGGGCGTCGCGTCGGTCCCGCGCCGGGTGGCTCCAATGATCTGTAGCTTACTCACGGTGCAATCTGTCTACTAACATAGTTTGTTGTTACAATCAACTGTCAGTCGAGAAATTGCAACGTAAGTAGGCGTGCTGTGGCTCTACATTACAATTTGCTGGTTCACAACAGATTGTGACAAGATATTGGCAGACAGGTTGCACTGTGAGTAAAATACTGTAGCCTACTTAATGTTTATCTGACTACAATTTGTTGTTACAATCAACTCTGAGGCGATAAGTTGCAACGTAAGTAGCCGTGTTGTCGTTTTACTTACACTGTTGTTTGTTCACAACAAATTGGTAGACAGATTGCACCGTGTGTACTGTAGATTACTTACTGTGCAATCTGTCTACAATTGCTGACTCGCGACAGATTGTGACAACAAATTGGTAGACAAGTTGTACTGTGAGAATGCTTGAAATAAACATTACTATTAGCTTTATTTATATAATAATTTTAATATATGGTAATTATACTTTTTCAAGTTGTAATATTTCCAGGATGTTGCATGTTGCATGAACAAAAGCCGCGTGCGTCTATGCGGTACATTTTTAAACGGTATCGTGTACAATTTAAAAACGTTAGCGAATTGGAACATTGACTTTCGTGACACAGTTTTCTATAAAAGTGTGTCATGAAATTCATGAAGCGCTTTATCTTTCATAAACGGCAATAACTTTGGTTTATAGATTCCGGGTTTGTTTCCCGGGAGGAACAAATATCTGTCAAATGAAAAAAAAAAAAAAATGATAACATGTTGTGTAAGGTGACAATTTAAAAATAATTGCTAAAAAATATTTTTTCAAGACGCGGTTTTATATCGATATGTCATAATATTATGTCATTTTAGTACTAGGGCTTGACATATTACTACTAAAATGACATATTATGACATATCGATCCAAAACCGCGGATAACAGATCAAGATCGATTATTAAAGGTTGTAAATCATTATCGGTCTAATAAGTTTCACTAATGCTGGGACACCATACCTTCTCTCAGAGAGTAGACAAGGGCCATATTCTACTACAGTGGCCCTGTGCGGTACAAATCATCATCACCGTCAGTCACGTTCCCTCTGCTGGGACTCCGGCCTTTTCTCAGAGAGAAAGTAAACCATAATCTACCACGCTGGCCCAGTGCGGGTTGGTACGTTGGTAGACATCGCATGCCCTTGAATGTTGTGGTTCTTGTGTGTTATTCTTGGTGTCGTCACAAACAAAGTTAACCTCTTTATAATATTCGTTTAGAAATACAATATAGCTATATACATGAAGATTGTAATGCCACGTGTGCCGGGTCTAATGCTATTTGTTTGGTAGAGCGCGCTGAGAAATTGCTTCCCTTTACATTAGGCCCAAATATTTGCCTTGTTATTTTGTGTGTGACAACACAACCTTATATTATAGTGTCGGGGCAAACGTATAATCATGATTTATGTTTGTATTCATTCCTGTTGTAGTACAGTCGCAAGCAACAATATGTTAGGAAAGTTGCGCCCCGCGGTTTCACCCGCATCTTCCCGTTATCCCGCAGGAACCTTTTCCAGGGATAAAAATTGGTTGTCTGTAAAGTCGGTTTACTGACAAAAGTTGAACGTGACAACGTCGATTGGCCGATTGTGCTTCTTTGTCGCTCGTTCCGCGCTCTCGCTTGCACTTCAAGCCTTACATGGAACGCCTCAGAGCGAGGTAACGCCGCAGAGCGAGGTAACGCCGCAGAGAGAGGTAACGCCGCATGAGTCATGTTTTTTCGTGCGTGCAGCCGGCTCTATCGAATTATAAGACGTCGTCACGTCAAAAAGTAGCCGATGTGATAATCCAAGGTATAAGCTATCCCCATTCTAAATTTCATCAAAATCGGTTTAGTAGTTACGGTGATACGTGGTAACAAACATATGCGCAATATAATGAAATATTTATCTACAAAATGGCAAAATGAATAAATTTCTTCACTTCTTACAGGGTGACGTTTGATCCCAAGTCACCTGATGTTAAGTGACGGTGTAGTCAAAAGTGTCACCATGCTGCACTTGGATGGGGAACTGGCTCTCATAAGTGATGGTTCATAGGATAAAAAAATGTAATGACCAGTGTATTTCAGAAAAACTTGAATCCTTCTGAGCGTACAGATATAGGTATGAGGAAAGGTTTTATATTATTATGGTTTCCTAAATATTTTAGTTTCTTAATGTTCAAAAATATGTGACAAGACTTACGCCTAACAATCAATTGTCATTGTGTTGTTGCCTTTGCAATAAAATCCCAAACGAAATTCAAGACTTGTAGTCCTAAACGAAACTTAATTTTAAAAAAAACATTAGACTGATTAACGCCCGCAATTACGCGTTTTTCGCGTTTATGTCAATCGATATGTCAATCAATATGCCAAGCTTTACCCTTAAAATGACATATGATGACATGACATATCAATCCAAAACTGCGAAAAACGAATCATCAATCAAAAAATGCAAATGTGATCGCGTCCAAAAAATTTCATTTTTGGTGATTTATGCCGGTGTAAGGAGATTGGAACAGGCGTAGCTAGTTTTATTTTATTTTTATTGATTTCCTTCAGAAACAAATAAATATATAAAAATGAAATATATAAAAATGTTAATAGTAACATAGTTTATGGTCTTGACTGTACTATAATAACGTTGATTCTAGTCTGGATCGAAAATGCTTGACTTTCCAATCCCAATTTGCCAGCGGTTGTTGTTTATTTTTACTTAGCTATCCCTTGTTTGTCTTTCTAAATTATATAGTGGGTTACTTTACATACTTTTTTATCTAACTCCTAGCTACGAGTCCCGACTTTACCTGCGTATATAAGAAAAATGTTTAAAAAATCCTGAAATCCGTTATAAAAGTTAGATATTCAATGTAACGGACATTTTTTTAGGACTACTGGAAGCCTACATTTCTTTCATACATTACATCAATCGTTATACAATAGGGTACATTGTAATCACTTTAAAACGTCAAACTTAAAACTAGCAACGCCTGTTCCAACCTTCTTTCCTTACGCTGACAAAAGAACAGGCAAGAACGCTTGGCAGGTAAGTTTTTTGGCTTAATCACATTGACAACTTTATTCTTATTACTAATTGATTGAGTTGGAGCATCAACTCTAATGAAACTGTTATTGTCAGCTGATAAAGGAGGCAGTTGTCTTTTTGTCCGACATAATACTCGGGATACAGTAGCTTCCTATTAGTGAAAAATTGGGCAATGGATCAGTAGTTTAGGAGTAGTGTTTGACCACAAGTCGCCTGATATGGATCGGGATCGGGAACTGGCTCTCAAGTGAGGCTGCCGGAACACACCGATAGTTGCTTGGCGACAGCATAGAATTATAAGACATAATTCTATGGGCGACAGGTTCTAAACAGTTAGCTAGAAAACATCATGCATTGTTTAAACGTTTGGCAAATCAGTCTGGAGTTACAAAATATTCGAATATGAACTTTAACGCCACCATAAACTTTCTAGGCTTCAACGGAATTACCCCATAAACACTGCACTGAATTCGCGCATAGCAACAGTTACCAGTCACCAACAATTGGTTGAAACGTTTACAATAGTCGCTGAAAACTATTAGGTTTTTTTTTATTTGTAATGGGCAAACCGCACGCTTTCTCGGAGGCGCCGCGCACTGCGGAACCCGAACCACGCATGCGTTGCAAACCACATACCAAAAACAACCAAATAGATATAGAAATAAAGCTCAATTCAGCACACAATATGCTACTGACTTTTACCTTCCAAACGACAAAGAAAACTTTACTGTAAGGTGAAGGTGATAAGTTTTATTTTTCTTTCTGTGGGAAGTGTGACTGCAAACAATTCAGGAGTAAATTGTGATTGAAAACATGTTTGACTCGGTTTGGAAAAGTTTAGAGGTCCATAGCCTTTATTTCTTTTTTGGTGATTTTGAAAAGGTACCTTATGCTTATGTATGTTTGGCATGTGACAGTGACAGAACGATAGCAATCAATTGCGGTTTGAAACTTAAGATCTCGGAAGTATCTTTAATCTGTTTTTAGACGAAATAAAAAGGTTTCCTTTTGTCCTGTCTTTACATTGATAAATTTATTGGCAACAATAAAACACGAGTCAGTCATTATTTAAAAGAAAAAAATATAGGGTAGAATATTATTACGAAATGAATAAAAAACGTAAAATTTCGTCGACTTATGTATAATATGGACTTAATAAACTTTAACATTCAGAGATTTAACAATGCAATTTAAAGTTACTCGTACATTGAAGTTGAGATTGGATGAGACTATTTGGCGTCGCAAGTTTTATGCATCTGCCACCGTCAAATTTAACAAAAGAGTTTTGAAAAAAGAAAAAAGTTGTCTACCTCTTTGTTCATGAAGATATCTGTACAACTATGGAGTGCACTTTTTTGGCGGCAATTGAGTTGTCAACGTGAAAATTTTGTTTTTATTTCCAAAACTTGTGTTTCTTCGAGTTATAATGTGTAATATTGGTGGATTATTAACCATTATGTGTTCGTTAATGTGTACGAGTATGGAAAAATGAAATAAAGTTGTGAAAGTGACTTTTCAAGTTGCTCCAAAAAAGTCCGTGTAAAGTTTAAGTAAAGCACCACTACTTTACTTAAACACTATCCTCATCCCATCATCTCATCATCATCATCACCATCATCATTTATACTTGATTCAACTCTTTGAGTTTGAAATCTTTTATACTTGACACTGGCAAATACACTAATCGTGTGACGCCATAACAAAACAAAAAAAAAAAAAAAAAACTATGGAGTGCAATTTCACTGCAATTTTTTTTTGTCCTTCTTCCTTCCCATTAATATTATAAACGTGAAAGTTTGTGAGTATGGATGGATGTTTGTTACTCTTTCACGCAAAAACTGCGGAACGGATTTGAGTAAAATTTGGAATGGAGATAGCTTATACCCTTGATTAAGACATAGGCTACTTTTTATCCCGAAGGTTCCTGAGGGATAACGGGAAGACGCGGGTGAAACCGCTGGGCGCTGATAGTACTAAATAGGTTTGCGTTTGTCCGCCATCCTGTCCGCTGCCAAGCGATGATGCGGTCAACGGTGTAGCACGCATGCCTAGAAGGTACCTTGCATTGAACATTCGCAAATTATAGCAATGGGAAAACACCGACTCTGGCAAAGAGTTCTTTAAAAGAAGGTACGCATGATGAATGTGGAGGCAAAACACTTCGTGCGTACAGGTGGAATTTTCACTATGATACTGATGGCGTCTCACCGTTTGTCTGATGTTTTTTTCACGTAAAGGTGGAGACTGTCATGAGCATTCACTCGATGTGAACATTCGCATGGAGAATTCGTTCGTTGTGAGCAAATGCTCCCGACACCTAAATCTTTGCGACGAATATATGCTTGACTATGCTCCATCCTCAGCAGTTGTACTCAATATACCTACTTAGCGGGCGCACGCTCGTGCTAGCGACTGACTTGTAATGTAGCATTCAAACGGATTCGCCAAAAACCGACAGCTGTGTGGAGCACGTTTGGGTGCTCGGCGCTCGTCATCGAGCTGCTCGGCCCCCTGTACTGCCATGCTGAATATTCGACTTGAAACGTGTTCACATCGAGTGAATGCTCACGTCAGTCTCCACTTTACGAGGAAAATGTTTAAAATTCTACTTCTTTTTCTTTTTTCTTTTAAAAGCGTTGCTTTGATAGGGTTAGAACTACATAAAAGCCCGAGGGGCAACGGCCTGTTGCACACGGGGGGATGTTGAGAATCTCCTTTACATGTTAAACATGCATAAAACATAATTGCCTTCTCTTGGCATTTATTTTTTTGTAAGGAGAAAAAGGCGCTGTATTTTTTATTCTGGGTTTATATAAAGCTAATAAATAAATCAAAGGAATTAAGCCACTGATTAAGAAGTTTCGTATAATCTTTGACACCATGTGACACTCTTATGGCATGATTTTAAAATATATTATGATGTTTTTTCGGGTCAATCTATACGTAATATTATAAAGCTGCAGAGTTTATTTGTTTGAACGCGCTAATCTCCGGAACTACTGGTCCAATTTGAATAATTCTTTCAGTGTTGGATAGTCCATTTATCGAGGAAGGTTATAGGCTATGTTTTATTTCCAAAAAAATTAGGGTTCCGTAAGAAAATTGCTATTTTGTAACCCAAGGTGTGAAATCGAAAACCTATTTTTGCGTGCGCTGCAAAAACTATTGACAGTAAGTAGAACAAAATAATATTTTATAAGTGGTCATACGAAACAATAACTTTGTGACAGTTATATAACGCTGATTACACAAACAACACACATACACACAACACACACAGCCACATTACATTACACTGCATGCAGTTTAATTGTATGTTAATAAAAATGCATAAAAAATTAAAATTTGAAAAACTCCTGACATTTTGGACCGATTTTCATAAAACATAAGTAAGAACTACCGCAAGGAAACTGACTTTCGTATGAAAAAAAACCGCACTAAAATCGGTACATCTATTTGAGAGCTACGACAGATAGACATTGACGTCAAACTTAAGATCTCCTTTTTTGGGTCGGGTTTTAAAAATCAAATAGACGTTTTGAAGCTATATTTTTATTATCTTTTATGAATACAACTCAAAAATAACCAAAAGGATTAGAATTACGTTTTATAACGGGATAATTACCATGCATTTGTTTTTATAAACCTAATTCTAATGTTTTTGACCATGGTAGTTTAAAACAGTATATTAACCAAAAGGATGTTTGAAAAAATGGGTTATCGTCAAAACCAATCTCTTCACTTATTAAAACGCTATATAGCCTACATAACAAAAATAGCAAAATGACGTAGAATAACCATCGACATACATATCATCACGTCATTATAGTCGTAACAATGCCTTTACGTGACTATATTTGTAGACAAATATAAAAAGCTTTACATGCAGATCACGTAAGGGTCAAAAACTACGTTTTTTTTACAATGCAATTCTCCTTTACCTTTAGCCTAATAGTTATGTTACCTTTTATATCTCGGCTTCGTTTTTCTTTTGCTCCTACATATTATTATGTTCATTTCAATTTTAGGCTATTATGTTTTTCAAACCAAACTACAATAAGTACCCTTAGGTAATGGATAGTGGATTTGCTCCGATTCAATCAGTTAATTTTTTTGCACGAATGGGCCTGCTTTTGACCACATCTCACCTGATGGTAAGTGACGATCCAGTTGAGGGTAGATCACGCTGGAACATTAGGTGCCTATTCACTCTTATAAGGGTATCAAGGGTTTCAAAATACTTTTCAGAAAACTCGAGTCCCTTAACAAAATGTCGGTACAAATGTTTATTGAAATTGGGTTCTACAAGCTAAGAAGTCTGGTAATAACCAGATAGCTAAGCGATTTATAATGCCCCTTGGGTGCCATTTTATAACATAAATCATGTGATTTGACCGAGTAAGTCTGGTTCAAATAGAATTATAAAGATATTCTTGCAATTGAAAATAATTTGCCACACTAAAATGTAAAATATAGTAATAAGGTTTAATATTCACAAAGTAATCTAATGCTTGCCTCAACTTTAAAGAAAGTTTCATTTGTGTTTTCTTATTATCAGACTTAGTATAACTATATCCAAGATTATTGTTACCGAACCATTTAAACTTAAACTTCTTTCAGTAATGTTAAGTCTCTTCCATTCACATTGTCGCGTCAAGTGGATGTTGAAAACAGTTTTGGCACGACTTGAGACAGCTCGGCACTTGATCTTCTTCAAATGAATAAACACCATCTCATTCCCACGACCAGCAGCGCTCTTTTGTACAGTTTTTCTCATCCATCGTAAAAATATTCATAAAAGGGATATTCATTTCTTTGACATCTTATTTTTATAGTTGATGGGTATTATACAAAATCCTACTAAAGTTATAAACATGAAAGTTTGTGACTGTGGATGAATGTATGGATGTTTGTTACTCTTTCACGCAAAAACTACAGAACGGATTTGAGTAAAATTTGGAATAGAGATGGCTTATACCCTGGGTTACTTTTTATCCCGGAAAAAGGTTCCTGCGGGATAACAGGAAGATGTAGGTGAAACCGCAGGGCGCAGCTAGTCGTTCATAATTTTATGCATTACATGCTGTGCCCTGTGGTTTCACTCGCGTTGATTATATTTTATCGCAAAAAAAAGTATCCTATGTCCTTTCTTATAGTTCAAATTAACTCCATACCTAGTCTAATTAAGTTATGTTTCGTGGTTTAGGCGTGAAGATGGCATGCTTATACCAATTGTACTAAAGTGTTAGATTGTCATTATATTTCAAGTAAAAATAGACAGAATGTACGGTAGATGGTATAATATAAGATTTTGACGTTGACATCTGTTTGTAAATTAATTGTTATTGTGTCAATGGTCCGGTCGTACTTCCTCTTTTTGGTTAGTCTGTGGTTTTTAGAAGGCAGTTTATGGGCTGGTGGGCAGTCTATGGCATAGATTTGATCTTGGCTATGGCAAGAAAAAGAAAAAAAGGGGGTACGACTCGAGACCAGAAATCGTTGAGCTGTGGAACCGAAAATACAAAAAGATTATTATATTCTTGGCGTTTTCT
The DNA here is from genome assembly GCA_931315375.2 of Opisthograptis luteolata. NCBI lineage: Eukaryota > Metazoa > Arthropoda > Insecta > Lepidoptera > Geometridae > Opisthograptis > Opisthograptis luteolata. The sequence continues at coordinate 1,962,766 of OV928043.1, forward strand.
TTGTATTAGTCCAACAAAAGTGACTAAGGGCCGGTTTTATAAACGATGTCATACCATATTTCGGTAAGTTTGAACTTTTTGTAAAATTTTCCTTTTTAATATTTTTTTAATTTTTTTTTTTTTTTTTACTGGTATGACTGTTAACTCACGGACGTTTATAAAACGGGCGCTAAATCCACCGCCTGCACATGTCAATATAGTTTCACCTAATACATTGCACTAGTGTTGATAAAATATCGATAGTTTTCATCTGAAAAAGCCATTTTATCGATAGCTTAAAACGAGGCAATAATAACGAATAAGTGCAATTCTATCTATACTATCGGTAGCATTGTTACTCGCAAAGTAGAAACTATCGATAGTATCGATTATTTTAGACTATCGATAACTGAATATTGTCAACAATACTATTGTAAATTGGTAAACTATTTATTGATAGTCTAAGATAATTGATAGGCCTATCGATAGTGTGTCGATTGGTTCGCTATCGATAGACTATCGCTTAATCATCGATAGTTGACTATGTATCGGCAACACTATTTTACATAAGTACATCTTAAGCTTCATAAGCTCAGTAATTCCACTGATTACATTCCCCTTAAGCCATAACCTCGTATTTTTATCGTTTACCAAATACCCAATATCTATTCCAGCTACAGATGAAGCCATAATCACTTGACCCTACCGGTACCTATAAATATAGCCCCAAATAGGCCTAAAGGAGAATTTAATAAAATTTGGCCGACCGTTTCGTAACCTTTATTCAATTTTCATATCTACGGCTATGGAAATAGAATCCATAACGGTTTAGGGTAAATAGAATTTTCTACATACCCGCCAATTATAAAATGTACACCTGTACCTTGTCACAGGAACTGTTTCGGATTTTTCCTTCGGTGTTTGGAAAATCAGAGCTAAAATTGTATTGCGATAGAGTTGTAAATTGTTTATTGCGGCCAGCTTTACCTGGTTACAGGCTACAGGTTAATATCACGTCACGTTTCTTATATTATATTTTAAAGTGCGTGTGGCACGCACCCTTTCGCTAAATACGAGAGAGGTAAATCAATGCAGTGTGCAGTTCGGCTTAGGTTGGCAGCTTGGGTTATGAGGATTTGGGCAAATTAGGTGATTATACTTTACTAAAATATGAAGGCAATAAATCATTGAGTATTGTTATAAGAAATATACATTACAAGCTGTTCCCCTCGGTTTCACCCGCGTGGGCTACAGTTTATCGTGATAAAAAGTAGCCTATGTCCTTCCTCAGGGTTCAAACTAGCACCGTACCAAATTTTATTTAAATCGGTTTAGTAGTTAAAGCGTGAAAGCCAGACAGATAGACAGTTATTTTCGCATTTATAATATTCCATAGTGAAATTTCTGATAATATCGCTGTAAGCATACTAAATATGCTTAAACCTTCAGTACTACTAAATCGTAACATTGAAGACCTTTGCTAATAAAGAAAAAGGTTTGTTCAACTCAATAACGTTATTTCATTATGAACTTATTCGAAGCACCTGCACCTCTATTGCTGAGAGTTATTAGGTACATTATTGAAAAGCTTGAATGTTTCATCTTTGATTAAGAATGGAATATAAAAAATTAAATGGAATGCAATTATTTGTTTGGTTATCAGTTAGATGGAATAGTAATGCACACAGTACCAGGTACATTTTGCCGCGAAGCGGTGGCGTGCAAATCTCAAAATACTTCTTTTTATACGTAAACAAGTCTTTAAACAAAAAGGTGATTTGAATAAACTTATTGTGCAAAGACATCTTCGCGCAAAGAAATGGCTCGCCTGGGTAGCTATATACCACCATCTATAGGATCGGTTGCCAAGCATCTATTGGTAGTTAGTTCCCTATTCAGGTATAGCTTGGAGCCACTTTCGACCAAATTGTCACTTAACATCATGAGACTTTTAAGTTACGCAAGCCTTTGACTACCATCCTAAAGCTGACCAATATTATGTAAAGCAGACAGACAGACGGAAAACAAAGTGTACCAAGAAAAAAATTCGGACGTTCCTTCTGAGTCTTACCTTCCAAGACCGATTCCTTCATTTCTTCTGACCGATTTCTCTTCTTTCGACTGAGAAGGAAAACGGTATTGCGGAAGGTCTTTTTTCTCCGTGTGATCCTACAGTCCTTTTATTCCTTTGAACCAAAAAAATATGGGAATAAGTAAATTACATTGTTCGAGAAGAGATGGACGGCCACCCGAAGAAGAAGAACCCGGAGAAGAAGGGTGTATTTTTAACTACGCAGGGTGGCCGCTCTACCTTATTTCCAGAATTTTACTAATTTCCAAGTCAAAGATATAGCTTACAACTTACCTACCTAGCTAGCATAACTATAACATCGATAATAACAATAACAACGACAAGAAGTTAAGAGGACGCCGTGATAAACAATGAATCTGAAATCAGCTCCATACAAAAACGCAAGCGAGCTGACTAATGCCGTAAGTTCGTATGCGCCAAAAAAGGGGTTTTTTCGTTTAAAGTGAAAACTATCGTTAATTTTATAAAACTAAATCTGTAGTTCTTTGAAGAATGTGTATATTTACCATACAAAAAAAAACAACTCTTAAATCGGTTTTGTATCCCTGTAAAATGAAAATCTTTTTTTTAAAGGGCAGTTTTCGATCATTGTTTGTCTGCTATGAAAGTTAACCAATCGTGTTATCCTTCCGACAATTTGATTTCAAAAACATGATATGATATATTTAATGCACATAAATATTAGCTCTGTATGTTTTGTAATTGCTGAGAAAAAAGGAAATCCCTGCAGCCAATATTGCCAGTTCCTCGTCTTAAGATATAGATAGCTATGTAAGGATAACAAAACTTTATTATCTCCTTAGATTTCATGTTGTCCTTCGTAAAACACACCAAAGCGACCCAATATGCGTAGTCAAGAGAGATATGACCCTGAAATAAGATCGTATGTTATTGTTTCTGTTTATTCAGGGCCTTAAACCCCTCCGCACACGGCGTCGTAGCGTAAGCGTGTGCAAGACGCGCGTACACGGAGAAGAAAGACCTACCCAAAAATATTTCCCTTCTGAGTCAAAAGGGAAGGAGATTTGGGTCAGAAGGAAAACTAAGATAAAATAAGGAAGGAAAAGATTACATTTTTGATCGGTCTTGGAAGGTAAGACTCAGGAAAGTCAGATTTTTTTTCTCAGTGTAGTACGAGAGCAGTACCTACGAGCACGCACATGTTCAAATAGACGCAGCCGAAGCGGTGTGCAGCATACACGGAGAAAAAAGACCTGGCGAAATACCGTTTTCCTTCTGAGTCAAAAGGGAAGGATTTGTTATTCAGAAAGAAATCTAAGGTAAAAAAGGGAAGGAATCGGTCTTGGATGGTATGACTCAGAAGGAAAGTCAGAACTTTTTTCTCAGTGTGCGGACTTGTTTGCGTACGTACGTCAGTGTTGCCAATGCAACGGCAATTACCGTGTTCTACGGCTTTCAGGCCAAAAAAAAATCACAAAATACACGATTTACGGCCGCAGCAGATTCTACGGCTTTTCGCAAATTCTCCGGTAATTAATTAATTTATCGGGCTGTATGCTCAATGTACATACCTAAAATGTATTAAATGAGAACGAAGATAGAAGAGATTATAGAAAATGTTTGAGATATGTACGGGAATAATAAGTTTAAATAATATATAAAGCTATTATTAAAGATGATAAATTGTTACATTTTTTTTTATACAAATACTGAAAATTTGCCAACATTAGCCAAATAGCGCAGTTTTAGGGTCTTTTTTTTAAGCAGTGACACGGCCCTTCTTTGGCTTCTTCCCATACAAACACGGCTTTTTTAACCCATGTACGGCCGCCTCCAAATTTTCATTGGCAACATTGATGTGCTTACTGCTTTCATACTACGCGCGTCTTACGATTCACTTACGCTACGGCACCGTCTGCGGAGCGGATAAGGGAAGGTTTGCTCTGAGCAAATGTTTGTTCGCCTTGATGTATGGCCGAAAAATAAATGTTGTATTTACTATACGAATCATTGTTTTCTTACCCAGAAGTTGAAATACAAACAGTGAAAACACTGCTTACTGGTGCTCCTTGGTTTCATCCGGAGTTTACTTTATGGCGATAAAAAGTATTATTTTACCTTCTCTAGAGTTTGAACTACCTTCGCACGAAGTTTAATCAAGATCGGTTCAGCGGTTTAGTTGTGAAAAGGAAACAAACAGACATAGTTACTCTCGTGCTTATAATAACAGCTGCGCCCTGCGGTTTCACCCGCGTGGAGTTCACTTTTCATGATAAAAAGTGTTCTAAATCCTTCTCCAGGGTTTGAGGTATCTTCACACGAAATTTAATCAAAATCGGTTCAGCGGTTTAGTTGTGAAAAGGTAACAAACAAATAGAGCTACTCTCGCAATTTATAATACTAGCTGCACCTACTTTATCGCGATAAAAGTATCATATACCCTTTTCAAGGATTTGAACTATCTGTACACCAGATTTGTTGAAAATCTGTTTAGAAGTTTTTGCGTGAACGAGTAACAAACATCCATCAATTCCATCCTACTTATCCTACTAATGTTATAAATGCGAAAGTTTGTGTGTGTGTGTCTGAATGTTTGTTACCACGTATCACCGTAACTACTAAACCGATTTTGATGAAATTTGAAATGGAAAACTCAAAACTCAAAACTCAAAACTTTTTTATTTAATAGGATACATTGTGATCACTTTAAAACGTCAACTTAAAACTAGCTACGCCTGTTCCAACCTCCTTACGCCGGCAAAAGAACAGGCAAGAAACGCCCGGCAGGTAATTTTTTTGGCGCGATCACATTGACAATTTTATTCTTAATACTAATTGATTGAATTGGAGCAAGTTCACTAAAATCCCAAGCTTTTTTTTTTGTCATCTAATCGATATTTTTTATTTGAGGAGATAGCTTATACCCTGGATTAACACATAGGCTTTTTATTACGAAAAAAGGTTGCTGCGAGATAACGGGAGGACGCGGGTGAAACCGCGGGGCGCAACTAAATTAAAATATTAACAGGATTATATTAGGGTGCTAGAGTGATTAACTTTAGTAAAACATAGTTTGCAAATTACATTCTGCGGTTAGACAACAATCTAGACTAGTTTATTATGTAGACACACTGACTAGCTTGTTTGCGTAAGTACCTAGCTGTGGGATTTGTGACCGTTGGCTACTGAAGCTGTGCCAAAAACGGTGCAGTTAGTTATAAATTATAGTCTTTTCTGACGGTTTTTGAGCAAAATAAGTGCTGCCTGCTGTTTTAACTTTTTTATTTTGTAATTCTTAAATTTTCCACTAACAATAGTTTAAAATGTTACTTCATCTTTCAACCGCATAAAAGACAAACGTTTTTAACATATTTAATTAAAAAGTTAATCAGCGTATATAAAGTGACCTGAATAATTACATAATGTAAAGTTTCAACAGTTTCATTTTACTTTAAATCATCATCATATTATAAACATAACATAATATGTGTTTCACAACATACAAAATAACAACAACAATTAAAATTTAAACTTTTAATTTAGAAAAAAAAAATAGTAAATATGTATTTAATAATTTTTTTTTTATTTCAATTTTTTTTTTTTATTAGTTTTATCTGTAACAATTTTTTGCTTTGCTTTTCTTTTACACTTACGCCTTACAGGGTAGAGTTTGACCTCAAGTCACTCAAGACCACGTAGTGGAAGCTGGCGACGCACTATGTCAAAACTAGGAACTGGCTCTGAAACAAGGTTAGAGGTTATAAGAACACACCACATCAGGGGAATTGTGATCAACGCTACAAGACATTATAAGAGAGAGAAAGAGCCAACAAAAGTTACCATCATCAGCCTGTTACGTTCCCACTGCTGGGACACAAAACTTCTTTCAAAGAAAGAAAATAGGCCATAATCTGCACATAACAAAAAATGGTACTTTACCTACCTGCTTTGAAATAAATGACGTGAATTAAATACCCAGCGGGTCCAGTACAGAATGGGGCATAGGCTAGTGTTAACAAAAAACAAAAAAAAGTGCATTACTTCCCTCTTGATCGAGTTACCTTTTTTGACGTGACAATGTCTTATAATTCGATAGAGCCGGCTGCACGCACGAAAAAACATGACTCATGCGGCGTTACCTCGCTCTGCGGCGTTACCTCGCTCTGAGGCGTTCCATGTAAGCGAGAGTTCCAAGCGAGAGTGCGGAACGAGCGACAAAGAAGCACAATCGGCCAATCGACGTTGTCACGTTCAACTATCATCAGTAAACCGACTTTACAGACAACCAATTTTATTTCAATGTAAAATAGGTAGGTATACCATCTCACCCCGCACCCGTTGTCAAGCAATGATGTGGTCGGTCACAGATCAGGATCTGTGCGGTCGGTGATGTAGCATGCATACCTAGAAGGCTCTATTTATTGCTTGCTCTGTTCATTCAAGTTGTAGACATACACATTCGAACATAGAGCAAATCCAGTGGTCCAACATGGCTGCCAATGTATATGAGAACCAGTCCTTTGTGTAGCTTTAGGTTTGAACATGAGCTGCGGTTGCTAAAACGGGTACACAGTGGTGCAAACTATTCTGTTGTGGCGAAGCTAGGGATTTTAAAACAAAGCTCTTTTTTAAATGGAAATAGGTAGCTTGGAAATAGAAAAGTGCTCCATTTTTGGGTACTGGTGGTGAGAATGTTTATAACAATGTTTGTAAAAAAAACAATGATGTCTTTTGATCGCATTGACTTACCAGTTTAACTTTTTCACAGCTGAAAGAGACCGTAACCCCGAGTATCTACATAGTACATAGTATAAAACAAAGTCGCTTTCCGCTGTCTGTACCTATGTATGCTTAGATCATTAAAACTACTCAACGGATTTTGATGCAGTTTTCAGCAAGAGTGATTCAAGAGAAAGGTTTATATGTATAATACATACATACTATAGTACAGACAAGCCAAAAAATTAAAAGACAAATCTACATTGCTCCCCTGCGGAGCCAGGTCGGATCGCTGGTTTGATATAAGTTCCAACTTGATACCTCAACGCGTTCTTGAAAAAAAAGGATCTTAACAGACAGACGAACAAAAAGTGATTTCATAAGGGTTCCGTTTTCCTTTTTGAGTTACAAAACTCTATAAAGTATACGCATGGACTTGAGAATCTCCTCAAAGAATTAACTATTAGCCAACTTTGGTATTGGAGTTATCAGGCCATTAAAAGGCTTTCGACATGACTTAATTAAGAGAGCAAAAGTCAGCGTAAAAGTTTTACGAAGAAGCCTCAAGAAGTGCAATTCGCAAAGTTTGTCGTTCAGTAACAAACTTGGAAGTTGGAAAGTGCTAAATAAGGTACCCGGTCACCCGTTAAGTACATACCTGTGCCGCGATAGTCAGAGGCTTTTATTATCTAGACCTCTGTCACTGTGAAATAAGCTTACAAGTTTAGTCACTTTTCACTCACTTTTTGCCTCATCAAATTTAAAACTTTAGAAACATACGAGTATTCAATTTGGATCTCAGACCTTTCTAGATCAGTTTTTGACTACAAGTTGTCTGATTTCATGTGAAAATGGTGGCACCGCGGCATGATACGCCTAGATTAGAAACTGGCTCTCGAGTGAGGCTACCAGAATACATCGATATATGTTTGGCGACAGATTCTTAACAAGAGGGTGGTAGCTAAAAAACATTCATATCAAAAGCATAAGCAGTGGAACTCCTCGCCAGTCTATGTTTCCCAATCGCTTAGAATAAGGGTTTTCCTCTTTCTTACGGGAAATAATCAGAGACAAACGGCGAGATGCCAGCGGTATATGGTAGAAATTCCAACGGTACGTACCAAGTGTTTGGCTTCCATATTCATCATGCGTACCGCTAAATAGTGGAGCTCCTTGCCAGAGTCTGTGTATCTCCATCGCTATCATTCGGGAATATTCATGGCAAGACTGGAGTGGTACCTTCTAAAGGCAAGCGTGCTACACCGTCGCCACATCCATCTCTTGGCAATGGAGGATGGCAGTCACCAATGACTTAATGAGTTATGTTCGGTTTTACTATAGCTTAAAATGGTGAAGGAAAACATCGTGAAGAAACCGGCATGTCTAAGAACTACATTTTAATGGCATGCGACATGTAGATGGTGGGTTCGGTTTTACTATAGCTTAAAATGGTGAAGGAAAACATCGTGAAGAAACCGGCATGTCTAAGAACTACATTTTAATGGCATGCGACATGTAACCCACACTAGGCCAGCGGGGTAGATTACGCCTCATACTCTCTCTCTGAGAGAAGGCCAGAGTCCTAACAGTGGGCACGTAATAGGCTGATGATGATGAATAAGCTCAGAGTTTAACGTAGCTTTTGCTTAGTAATCTATTTGCATCGAAACAGTTTAAAAATGAATTGAGGTCAGGTTGAATCGAGAGGCCCGAGCCGAAACCACTGGTTAGGTCCCAAAATAGTTTTCCCGACTCGATTAAAATTACCAGCTAACTTGTTGGAATTAGATTTGTGAAACTCAGGCCGAGCTCCAGGTTAATATTAAGTTGGCTTGCCATGCTGACCAGCCTGCATACTAAGTAGATATTAATTTGTTGTATACCCTAGTGTCTGTTATCTAATTAGATGGAATTGTAAATGGACAGCTGATATCTTTCCAGGGATGCTTACTAATTAATAGATATTTGGTGGAAGCCAGCATTCTGGCTCTATAATCTTTTGCAGATAGCGTTGCTTGATGGTATAGGGCATTGTCTAGTGCTCGCTTGATTAGCTACCTTTAATTTAAGAATCGGTCGTCCATCATAGGTGTGTTCCGGATGCCTCACTTGAGAGCGATATCTCAATTTAGGTGTTGTATGGCGTTCTGCAACCACATCGTCGTTTAATATCAAGTGACTTGTGGTCAAAGGCTACATTGTTAAATGTATACTTAACTCTGGTAATAAGGTCATCTAACAAACTAACAAAGAAGTAAGCAAATCCACTCATCATATGACTGTAAGACAACATGATTAGACATTTTTTAACTGTCAAGTAGGCATTTGACCAGTCTCATGATCGTAAGTGACAACGAGGTCGATGATAGAGCATGATTGCCAAGAAGAGACTTATTCACTCTTGACTTGATCACTCCAAAATTATACTTATCGGAAAACAAAAAAGCTGACAGGGTTTTCCACTCCTTCGCCATTCGCATTATAAATGTAGAAGCGAAGCTATAATGTATGGATGTTAAACATTTGGCCGTAAAGATAATAGAATCGATATTTCCTTGCGTTTGGAATATCCTCATGAATATATGCATCAGATAAAACAACTTTATAGATCTGGGACATATTCATGTTAAAGGTTATTGGGCGACCCGGTGCCAATTTGAATCTAACGTCGAATAGTACCCACTACTGCGGATATACTCTAATTAGCCTATTACGTTCGCACTGCTGGTACACAGGCCTTAGAGAGAGATTATGGGCCATCACCACGCGGACCCAGTGCTAGTGGGAGATAGGCTTAGTTGGCAGCCCTAGTGTCGAAGTTTTCAGACCACTTTAAAATTATAACACATTTTTTTTACTACTTACAGGGTAGCATTTGACCACAAGTCACCTGATGTTAAGTGGCGATGTGGTCGAAGATGGCGTCACGCTACACCTGGATTGGCTCTCAAGTGAGGCTGCCTGAACACACCGATAGGTGCTTGGCGACAAATTCAAAGATACATTTTAGTAAGTAGGTAGTTAATTTCAGATTCTATCTGATTTAGGTTTTGGACTCCACAGCCTCACAGGTGACAGTTTGTTGTAATTTAAAGATCTGGAAAAATGGCTTTAACCTTTAAAATGCACATTTTTTTATCAATGTACTGATTGAGACATTGTTTTTTTATTATTTTTTCTATAGGCTTTCTTCTATGTTTCATGTAGATTAACATATATTATATATTAAGTGATTATACATATATATTTTAATTTCAACGTTTGTAATTAGCCTCAATATTCAGCTTAATCTCGGTGTCGATCTCTTAATTGAATATTAATATTAATTTGGATTGGATAAGTTATTGTAATTGGTTCAGAAGTTGGGATATAAACTCTAAGGCAGTGCACCGGATTTGAAATCAAAGACCCAGCTATCATCATGTATATTGAGGAGCAGTGGGCGAACCACCGACTGCAAATCATGAGGTTGTAATTTGATTCCCGCTACTGGACACATATTTTTTTTGTATATAAAAAGGTTAGATATATTGTTGCTTGTCTGGGTGTTATAGATCTTCAATCTATATAGTTTCTGATACTCTAGTCCAAGTGAAGAAAAGTGAGGTAGCCAAACAGTAATACGTGCACCTTAGAAGATTCTGCATGTACCGGGTTCTAATGCCATTTCGGGCCCCCGATAACCGATAACCTAATCGAAATTTATCCCCACTTAATTAAAACCACCAATTTTAACTCCAGAAAAGACTTACTTACGAATTCCGCCCTTTCTCTGTTCCTTTTTTAGGACACTCTGAAATTACTCTTCGTGCTCCCTTGGATACATTTTTTACTTTGGAATTTTATTGGAAAGTAAGACCAACCAAAGGTTTAATTTGTTCGTTTTGTAAGTGACGTGGCAAGAATATTCAAGCAGATTATTTCGAGGACAAAAAGCTACGGGCATAAGCAAACTTGGTCCAATTCAGTTAGTAGTAGGAAAGATATTGTCAGTGAAATTATAAACATAGTGTATCGTTCTAAATAGTGCCTGCTGGTTGTTTATCGCCTGCTGGTGTAAGGAGGTTGGAACAGGCCTAGTAAAAGTTTCACCTTCTAAAATTATTACTTATCTGGATCCTATTAAATAAGCAACAACAACACATTCAATTCATACATATCAATTTTTAGTCAATTTTTAAAGTATTTGCTGGTGCTCACCCTCTAATTAAGAATCTGTCGCCAAGCATCTATTGGTATGTTCCGGCAGCCTAACTTGAGAGCCAGTTCCCAATCAAGGCGTAGTGTTGGCCACTTGGCCACATAGTCAAATAACATCAAATGACTTGTGGCCAAACGCTATCCAGCAAGGTTTTAGACGACCAGTAAGTTACGCATATTTACTCAAACGAAATTACCATCCAACTTTACCCGAAACCGAAACCATGAATTATAGATTATACAACTGCTGACGTAACTACACAGTGAAGCTGAATAAATTTATTATTCACGACTCTCTAATCCAATCTGACAGCTACAGAAGCTCAGCCACGTCGCTCATCAAATAATGGCTGTATAGTGTACATTATGTAAAATGGCTGCGCAATGCAAACGGTGTGTAAACGGCCTAACGGAATATGCCGTTAATTAAAGGGTATCAAGAAGTCTTCGGCTTCGCTGCTTCGGTGATTAATTTGGTTAGAGCTTCCAATTAAGGAATGAACGTTTGATCTTGAGATGTACGGCAAAAATCTTTAACAGAAACGGCCGTTTTGTAATTGGAATGAATACCTACGATGGAAACTTCCGGAGAAATGCAAACGGCTCTGTAAAAAATTGTTACACACTGTTTTTTTTAACCTAAAACGAATAGATTTGTAGCTGTAGGACTCTTTTGCAGAGTCCACCATATCCGTAAACCCTTCTTTGACTTGGCCTATGTACGTTCTTCTTGATCTACCTCTCCCTTTCTTCCCTTCTACTTTTCCTTCTAATGTGGCCAGCTCAGCGCTGTGGATTTGTCCATAGCATTTGTTCAGCCAAGACTTTTTTTGGGCAGTAAGTATTGTACTCTGCAGCAGTGTTCAAACCATGACATAATAATATTCATGTTTTATGTATTTTGTTACTGTCTTAAGTGCGTCTTTACTTTTGTTATTGTGTGCAGTTTTCCCAAATAAAGTCTCTCACTCTCACTAGTTCTATAAAAAAGCCTTTTTGACTAATCACTCTTTGTGTTTTGCAGGCATTTCAGTGGCATGTGACGCGGGTGCGGGCGGCATGCGTGGCGGGCGCGCGTTCGGCGCGGCGGCCCAGCTCGCCGCGCTCGCGGCGCTCGTCGCGTTCGCCCTACCGGCGTTCGGCGCGGCCAAACCTGACAATGGTGTGACAGGTTAGCATCTTATACCATTTCTTACTTCTTTTTCCATATCTCTACTCATTTACATAATTTACAAACACAACACAATCAAACCAGGTGTAGCGTGGCGCCATCTTCGACCACGTCGTCACTTAACATCAGGTGACTTATGGTCAAAACGCTAACCTGTAAATAGTAAAAAAAAAAAAAAAACAACAACAGCGACAATCTGGTACAATCTGGCTCTTATCTAGAGAGAAAAAAGTAAGTAAAGTAAGTAGTTAAGTCTAGAGAGAATAGGCACCTCAGGGGCCAGTGTGATCCAGCGTCTGCATCGTTACTTACCAGCAGGTGAAATGTGGTCAAACGCGGCCTGAGTTTTACACCAAAACCACAACCACTGGAAGACTCACTCATATCACTAACTGAGATGGCGCAACGACCCAAAGTGAGTCTTGGCCTTCGATAACAAAACCCATGCCGCAGTTCGTATGCGACAAACTGCGGTTCGTTGCACCTCTATTGATTAAACGTGGCCACGGCAGGTAATTGTTTTATTACCAGCATGCACATTTATAATGGTGATAAAAAGGACTTTTTTATCAGCATATGAATAAAATAGATAGACACTTTATTCGGAGGACAGCTGTGCCACGCGGTTTCATCCGCGTGGTGTTTCCCGTGGAACCCGTGCATTTTGTGGGATAAAACGTAGCCTATGTTTCAAGCCTTTAAAATGACTCGCTCTATACGAGTAAGAAACCACACTTCTATCAAATAAAAATCTAAAGAAAAACAAACCCCTTGTGATATGTATTATTATGTTTTATTGTGGTTCTAGTTGTAAATTTATTTGTATCTATATTCTATATAAACCAACAAACAGTATTTCTTGCAAAGCCCTAAAAAATATTTCATCAAATTGTAGTATGTATTTAAAAATGTTAGTAAAACATAAATTAAGTAAGTGTTTTGCTCGGAAACTTCCATATAAAGTAGGTTTACTTGATTAGCAACAATCGCCAAGTACCTTTGAATCCAGCAGCCTCACTTGAAAGCCCATTTCAGTCATAGCAAAAACCCACTTTGTCCACTTGGTGACTTGTAGTCAAACGCTACCCTACAAGCAGTAAAGAAAAGAAACCTTATTCACATATTTCACCTGCAAATTTCCAGCTGATCCATCAAGACCTGGCCGCTACGGGGACCCGTGCTCTACCACTGACGAGTGCCGGTTCCAGGACGCTGTGTGCGATGACGTGCAGAAGATCTGTGTGTGCCATCCTGACGTGCCAGTCACCAACCACGTGGACAAGTGCGGAAAACGTAAGAATAACATTAACTAACTAACTAACTGAGATGGCGCAACGACCCAAAGTGACTCTTGGCCTCCGATAATAAAAGACGCCACTTTGGTCTGTCCTGCACCAGCTCCTGCCAGTCCTCCACCTGGAGCTCGCGCAAATCCTTCGTGAATGAACGAACAACGTAAGAACAACGATAAAGACTCTTTAACTTTAGCAAACTCTGCTGACGCGAGTAATAGCCGTTGAAGCAGTTGTAAAAGCCAGACGAATGACGACGACGATTCTACACTTTCGTTTTCATATATTTTCGGCCGAACTATTTCAGTACCTTTAATAATTCAGAAGCGGGACTAGGTACAGTCAGCGACAAGTTTCCGAACATGCCAATTTTTTACATTTTCCTAAGGATTTTTACGTTGATGATCAGACCCCTCGCCTGATGATCTGATAGACATTTAGAAACATGGGCGTTTTCAGCTACTTTTGTCACTGACTGTACCATGTTTTCGATTAGAGACCATCAAATATTGTCGGTGACACATATGACCTGCCTTTTTATCCGACTGCCCCAATGACATGGGTAGTATTTTTCGAGTATCTTCTATATCTATACATATAATAAATCTGTAACTCATCACTGTCTGTACATTGAAGATAAATGAGAAATACTTTTACTGGGGGCCTTTATTAACGCAATAGAACCCAAAATAATGGTTTTTAGAATTTTTGTCTGTTTGTCTGTTTGTCTGTTTGTCTGTTTGTCTGTTTGTCTGTTTGTCTGTTTGTCTGTTTGTCTGTTTGTTTGTGCGCGCTAATCTCAGAAACGGCTCAACCGATTTGGATGCGGTTTTCATTATTATATTGCGGTTTTCTCCACTTAACATTTAGTGTTTGTTTTATTTCAATCGGTTCATAAATAAAAAAGTTATATCAATTTAAAGCATCACGTCCGAAAATTGGGCTTGTCCATTAGATTATTATAGCCCGGATAGCATATAGGTTCCTTTTTAACCCGGAAAAAGATTCTTGCAGGATAGTAGGGAAAACCAAGGGTGTAAACGCGAACCGCAGCTACCCCTATTGCCATCCCCATCCCCACATTTATGTAAATGCGAAAGTGTATTTTTCTGTTGGTTTGTTCGGCTTTCACGGCGTAACAAAACAACGAATCAGGGTAATTTCTTGCAGAAAGATAGTTTATGCGCCGGAGAGTATCATAGGCTACTTTTATCCCGGAATAATGCATGGGTTCCGTGGGAAAAACTAAAAAACCAAATTTTTCGAAATCTTTTACATGGTTGCTAGGCAACATTCTGTTGAATTGTTTACATGTCAGGAAGAATATTATTGGCATGATTATGATTATTGGTGTATACACACGTAACAATTTATAGTAGCGATGTATCTGTTCTAATTGCTAACCGATCTCCGGTTATATCGAAAGTGTGTCTGAAAAATCGTTGCAGTATTTCTGGTTTGCGCAGATGAGCGACGGCAGTAACATTTTCTGTTCGATAAATCATTGTTGATCGACTTGACCGTATTTGCATAATTTTGATAGTAGCGTGTGTTTTGCTGCAATAAAACTGACGTCGGACACGGGCAAACAAACAGGACCTCTTTGTAAGACGCGTTCGCGCGAAAGTTGAAAAATATTAGAAGATTTTATACAAAGCTACAAAAACGAATATCAAAGGATGATTGTGATTTGTGATGTTCGAAATCAAAAATCAACACACTGTTATAAAAAAATATAGAGCCATCTACTTAATCCTAAGTTAGTGATTATTATACTATACGCTCTAATTAAACGTTTAAATATGTAACGATATATCGTTACGTGTGTAGCAGACATGATCTTATTATACCTTATTATTTACTCAGAACTACTTGGTATTGACGTTGATGTTGCGGGCTACAATAAGGGTAAGCGTATGTTGAGACGCAGGCGACGGAAGCGCATGGCATAGTCCATGAGCGATGCTGTAAATTACACAGATACACTGTAATAAAGTACAAAAAACTGATATCAAGAACAGTATTCAAGTTGACGAGTAAACTGGGTTTAATATTAAACTTATACAACATTTAATCACTTTAAAACGTCAAACTAATAACTAGCTACGTCTGTTCTAACTTCCTTGCACCAGCAAAAGAAAAGGCAAGCAACGACCGGCAGGTACTTTTCTGGGCGCGATAACGTTTACTATTTCGGAGGAGGTTTTTTACCATCCTAAAGTTTTTTATTCAGTATTAGTGTCAGATTATGAAATTAATGAGTTATTGTTAGTTACAGTTTGTAATAGCGTTGCTTCTATGTTTTCATGCTTTTTTAAAATGCGTGTTATGTATGAACATATGATATAAATACTATCCTACGCATTGATTAATAGGCACTAACTTAATTTAGAAAAGTAGTCATTGTTGCCGCAAAAAGAAAAGAGAAAAAAGAAACATCGTACGCTGATCTTTGCTTATGCATATATTATATTTAAAAAAATCAGTGCTGCCCCGCACTGCATCGATTGCGTCTCAATATACGCTTAGCCTAAAGATTTGGACACGTGGGAACTTGGAAAGCAAAGAGTTTGCATAGATTTGTTTTTTTTTTTTTGAAATAGTTTCGATAAGTAGTAGAAAAAAGTATTAATGGTGTGGATATATAGACCCAGAGCCCACGACAGCCAGACCTTCGTTTTTTAATGTAAACTAGCTGTTCCCCGCGGTTTCACCCGCGTGGGCTACAGTTTATCGCGATAAAAAGTATCCTATGTCCTTCCCCAGGGCTCAAACTATCTCTTTACCAAATTTCATTTAAATCGCTTCAGTAGTTTAGACGCGAAAGCGTATATATAATCCGTATAATCCAAAATTATTCCCGCACTTCGGTGCCCTCTCACCGCGTTACCTGCTGTATCCATTATCCATTATCTTAATTCTAAGCTTTTTTTTTCGGACCGCGCGTTTGAACTACGCAGCTAAAGGTCTTCCTGGTCCACGACCGCACTTTACCTATTTCATAGATTCTCCCGCCCCCCTCACCTCACCGCGTTTCCCGCTGCGCTGCGGTGCGACGCGCGGCGAGTTTATTTTTCGATTAGTTTGACATTTTTTAATTTCGTAATATCTTTCGAATAGAATGTCCGATTTGAACAATTCAAAAAGTAATCTACAACTATTGGAACAATCTTGAATACGAAACGAAATTTATTTTGATAAGGATTAATATAAAAGTATTGAAAACACGGTCCGATTTGATTCGGCATTTTTATCAACTTTTAAAATGTAAAAAAGTAGTTATAGTATGTTATCCTTAAGAGATAGACATATGCCATTTGGGACTTTTTTGTAGACCTGTATAAGATACTTAACTCCACAGTACATCATTTTGTTATATATAAAAGGGTTTAGGCAGTGTTTTTTCCCAGGCGGCTTATTTTTTTCCGACCTCTCCAACAAATATCGTTATATTTTAGCCAATGTATACAAAAACTTAACAAATTATATCTTAAAAACTTCCTTGAGAATTACTCTTTCTATTGGTGAAAACAGCATGAAAATCGGTGCAGTAGTTTTTAAATTTATCGCGGACAGACAGACAGACAGACAGACGCGGCGCGAAGGACTTTGTTTTATAATAAGAAGTGATAGTGATAGTGATGCTGAAAGTTGTTCTGTGCATGCACTGAAAAATAATCTGACTTTCCTTCTGAGTCTTTACCTTCCAGGACCGATTCCTTCCTTATTTTTATCTTAGTTTTCCTGCTAAATAACAATTCCTTCCCTTTGGACTCAGAAGGAAAACGGTATTTCGGAAGTTCTTTTTTCTCCGTGTGCCCGTTATGTACAGGTAAGAACATCCTGCGAATATAGAGTTTGGGTTGTGGTTACTTGGGCAGATAACAGGAAGTTCAGGTGTATAAATTAGTACCCTAAATTCGTTAAAGTACAAAGCTCAATTTTTTTATATCTTCTTCGGGATAACTTCAGAAATTCATCTGGCTGAAATTTGGTACAGGAATAGATTATAGGACGGAATAATACATAGGCTACTTTTTATTCCTGGAATAGGTTCCCATGGGTTGCGGGAACGGGATCAAAATTTCTTGATTACTTTTGGTCACGACAACCAACATCCACGCGGGCGAAGCTGCGGGCACCAGCTAGTTATGAATATAAATGTATGCATGTCCATTTCTTTGGCATGCTCTATAATCTAGACGACTTCATGGATTCATTTTCCCTGTGGGGGTGATGTAGGACATAGTAAAAATGAGAATCACAATGAAAGAGGGAATATTTATGTGTCAGTTTAAACATAAACTTATAATTTCGTTACCTACATCAGTCAATATTTTTATACGCAGTCGGTTTCTGCTGTGTAGGCTAGCGTCTGACATTATCTAAGTATATTGTCTTCATCATTAGTTTTTTAAAAAGCTGTTAAGAATATTTTCTTTGTGACCCAATTTTACTTAATTAATAAAATAATAGGTTCAATTTTACATTCATATTTAAAAGTAGTAGCAGTAAAAAAATATCAACCCAAAAATAAAAATAGCTCAATTTGTTTCGTTTTCACCTAAATTTTTTTAGAACTATCATGTCACGCAATATCTGAAAATAGTTTTTAACGCCAAGAGCCAATATCAAAAGTATTGTTATAGGACAAAACATAGATAACAAAAGCGTACTCTGCACAGCCGATAACGCTTTTCAGCTGCCAGTTAAGAGGCAGACACCATTATTGAAGATACCTTTGTTTTAACCCTTCCTTGTATCTCACTTGCGATCTCTTGGTTTCCAGTTCAACCAGTAAATAGTAATTCTAGTGAGGAAGGAACGATATAAAACGTTCTACCATTTTTAGAAAAAAGAAACTGAAAGTAACGGTTTTTTCGATAGCATTAAGGATCTTGAAGAAGCACAACGATAAAGATTACAGTTTATCGCTATATAAAGTGTCCCATGTCTTTCCCCAGGGTCGATACCAAATTTCATCAAGAGCATATCAGTGATGTTTCAGAATGAGTTAATATGGTGTTTATAATTTTGTTAGTATGGATTCTCGTTTTGAGAGAATTCTGATCACAAATAATAATTTAACAAATGTGTACTTGGAATTATTGAAAAATTAAGTAGAACGTACCCAACCCAGACACTATTGTTGCTGATCGACCGCGCATGACACGCAAACTGATCATTTAAAAATAGTTTACAATTAAAATGTCAAAAAACCCTGTAAATAATGCGCGATAGTGGACGAACAGTAAAAGCGATACTAAGTTTTAATCCCATTTCAACCCTTACTAATTAAGCTAAGGTCAGATTTGCAATCGCTTAAAACGAAGAAAAACATAGTAAGGAAATCAGCATGTCCAAATATTTGTCGAGAGTATGCGACATCTACCAACTAAAACTGGCATATTTTCTGCCCATTCTCTCTCTCTCTCTCTCTCAAAGAGAAGTCCTGTGTCCTGGAATTGGGAACGTAATAGGCTGATGATGATAATATAAATACATTTTTCAATACTCAATTGAATCACCTCACCCTGTAAAAAATTCTGACAACATCCTTGTCTGAAAAGGTTTATATTCTAATAAAGGGAAATATTCATGAGGGCTGTGAGTCAAACGCCTAATCAACTTTCAAAGGCAACTTATGAACATGCCACGAAAGCATTTCTAAGTACATGTTTTATGAACAACCTTACTTTCCTAGAAAGAAACATTAGTACAAGGTGCTTAAGTTAGTTAGTCATAAGAAATGCTACGTAAATTAGAATAGCTGCTATAACAGAACTTTTTAATTTTTAATTATATTACTGCTGATAAAAACAGGAGTAAGAACATCAACATTTTCGTAAAAGAAATCTATTCTTTAATGTTTGTTCAAATAGATTTGTATTCAGTTAGCAAACTGAACAAGCCATATATTTTGTTTCATATATTACAATAATTTTATTACTTTTTAATGGAGCTAGGACAAACCTCATAAGCATCTTTTGAAGATATAAAAAATAACTTAATCGCGTCGCTTTATTTAGCAATAAAATAATTACAAAAGTCCTTCGTAAATCAATTTCAATACTAAAAACAAGTGGTTATTGATTTTTAAATAAAGGTTAGTCACAATAGTCACGTCTTTATCCCCTTGTGGTATTATGTTTGACAATCCTTTTGTTTTTGAAATGTGTTTTGAATTTGACCTTTCTAAAAGGCTTATGAATTAAGTATGTCAAAGAGGATTACTGAATACTGTGACGAGATCATTGTCTAACATTATCTTTGAGTTTGAAACTATCAAGAGTTTATATTGGGTACTTTAGTAAAACGGCCAATACTAACATTACGGATTCAATTTTAAAACTATAGTTGTTTACATGTAGTCTTAATGTATGGATAAAATGCTTCCAATAATAAAGTTATGAATGCAGATAGCAAGGTACTAAAACACACATGTAAATTTATAAGAGAATAAGCTTAACTTCAAAATATTGGCTAATATAACAAAGAAATGGCTTTGCAGTTCAAAACAAATGAAATACGATTATTCAACAGAACACCAAAAGCGGAAAGTCTGAAACGATCGATGCAAACACAACCCAAAGTTGCATGTCGCGTGTCCAACACTTCATAGTATTTTGAGCTGTCACAGTGTTCATGCAGCCATAATAACGTATTGAAACAATAATAAATTAGTTCCGTCCTTGAGCTGAAAGCTTTTTTTTACGTTGAATATTCTGTATTTACAGGACGTCCTTTAAAAAAATAGGAACTTAAATACAGTTGAAGTGAAAGTCATTAAATAAAGCTTAGCTATAGCCGTTAGTGCTTGTATTAAATCTGTTCTGAGTTTTAGCTTTACTTAGTAACAATCGATAAAATAATTGTAGTGGTCACAAACGACCAGTCTACTAAGTACGTAGGTCAAATGATTAAGAACTTGTAAAAGGGTTTTAATAACATACATTTTACTTTTGTCACATACCTAACTAAAACATAAATAAACATTAAAGCGCCATGTCGGTGTCGTATCGTAACACCGTTTAAGCGTATATTAGCGTTTTAGTATTAAAATTTTATGCATTTCGGCATAATTCACTTATCTCTCAAAGATGTAACCTAATGATATCATCAAATTTTGATTACAGCTAGCAGCATTAACGAGACATGCATGTTTAACGCACAATGCGAGGACGTGGTCTTCAAAACGGAATGCCGCAACGAGCGATGCACCTGCATGTTCGAGATGGTCCCAGAGGTCACTGTGGATGGATCTGTTGTTTGCAAAGGTTAATGCTATCTAGATGATAATCTTGTTTACTCCGAGAGCTTGCATGAACGTTCAGGGAATAATTTGCACCGAGTAGATTTAGAATTTAAGACTCAGTCTAACTTTGGGTTACTCAATGAATAAATTTAGAGATGAAGATACTGAGGCCGCTGAAATTTATGAAAATAAAGAAGTGTAAATGCTGATATTGGATTTTTAATCATTTTCAGCGGAAAATCGACCGGAAGAATCAACGAAGACTCTGGACCCAGCTATGATTGGAATTCTCGTGGTCATGGCTCTCATGTTCGTGATTATCTGTGTGGTGTTACGTCTTTTTAGCAGGTCAATATTTTCTATCAATTATTTGTAATAAGGATCTTATAAAGCCTCATATTATGCGGGGCAAACGGTATTTTTTAATGGTAAATTATTGCACCATGCTGCACTGATTGTGTGATCTGTGAGAACAAATGGTTTGCTCTGTGGACTCTGGACCTATTCAATATTTTTCTTTACATTTATTAATAATCAATTATTAGGAACTAAATTTTTGCATTTCATTGAACTTATTGTCACCTTTAAATCAAATGGTTTGTCGCATAGTTTTTGGTCAAATTTTCAATTTTATTTTGTACAGAAATCAATTTTTGACTTTGTAAAATAAATGTTTCAGGGCAAGATGGAGGGAAAATCGCACCATCTTCAATACTCCCAACCCGCGACTCATGAACGTATCTTTGCTACGAGATTCAAAGCTGTTGCATTCTCAGGTGAAATCATAGCTACCTTTAGAGAGTATAAGTTACACATAACTTTTGTCTTGACTATCGACAATAGTGATGTAAACTGTTGTATAATTGCTTTATTTTTGCATCTTACAGTTAAGCGTTTAACCACAAGTTACGTGTTAAGTGTCAATTATATTATGTGTATTCAGAGTTGGCGCCACGCTTGTAGTGGATCTGGGTGTAAAGTTAGCGCGCTAGAATACACCGATAGGTGTTTGGCTACAGATTTTTTAAGTTTGTAGCTATCCAAGTCTAGATAATGCCTTACCAGTCTTACCATCACCCTGTTAATTTATCACGATGTTTTCCTATAACCATAAGCCACTTGATATCAATTGACGATGTGGTCGATGATGGCATTGATGGCGCCACGCTTCACCTAGTTTGGGAACTGGCTTTCAAGTGGGACTGCCGGAAAACACTGATAGGCGCTTGACGACAGATTTTTAATTTGAGGGTATAGATCCGAGTTTGTCACTTACACTGTATTTTTAGGACCGCCGCGGCTCCCGAGTGAGCATGCGGCCTCCTTCGAGACAGGCTAGCCAACAAGAACTCCACAAGCCCCATTCACCAATTCCAGGTATAATAGATCTGCACATTTTATTCATGAGTAGAATTTGAAATATTGATGTGATAGTAATTATAGGAAATTGAACAACTTTAATAATTATTCCTCTACCGCCTCTAAAGTTCCTCATCTCTTGTCACGTGTCATTGACGTCATTGTGGTCCTTAACTCAAACCAAATAAACAAAATGTCGCGTTTCTATGACAGTTCGCTTTTCTTGAATCAAGACAACAGTCATGTAGTAATCTGACCTCTTTGTCACGAGATATGACTGCCATAACTAGTTTACAATAATAATGTTTTAGGTTTCCGCATATTATTAAATTAAAAAGAAACATAATATTAAAGTCTCTTCTAATGGTTTTTACTACATACTTTTGTATTTATAAAACTAAAGTTGTTCAGTTTCATTTTCCCGTTGTAATGTGTGTTTTCCAAAGTGTAACAATTGTTCTGTGAGCTTAGTTTGGAAATGTTTCCCATGACACAATAAACTCATATAACTTCCAGTGAGTCTTTATTTTACACAATGCTAACATTCATGATGATTTCAACTATCAGCAGCACGTCATCACCAAAGCCATCAGCTACACCGAAAGCCCTCAGGTTTACATTTAATTTTGATTTTGCTTCATATTTGCTCATTATGACACAGCACAGTAAAATGCTTTGATATATACGCGCATGGAGTTGATAGTTTAGATCGGTGGTTCCCAAAGTTGACTGGACCGCGACTCAGAAAAAGATCCGAATTCAGAACTCATCTCTTGGGTTTCATGAAGGAAAGGGGCTTAACCAGATTAATGAAGGACTGCTCAAACAGGAAACAAAAACCTTCAGTTCCGATTTAATATGATCAAGTATTTAAATACAAGCAATGCTATTTTTTATGAGAACGATGCGGATTTTTCTATAATTTTTATCATTGTAGCCGTTTCCAGGGTCCACCTAGTATTCGTTACTTTGGGAACTACTGCCTTAGATTCTTGTTTACGACCAGATTGCGTAATTTTAGGCATCTAGAGATGGCATTTGTCAATGCCATCGGTACTCGTAGGTACCTACTTTGTAGCTATGCAACGTAAGTATTTTAGTTTAGAATAAAATACGTAAATAGGTATTGTGTTTGCCTGCATTGGGTATAATATACTTATAGGTAGACACCGCAGGTTCACATGTTTTGTTTGTCAGTTGTAGACTTCACTTAGGTGCTTTTTTTGTCTTTGAGACATATAATTTGTGGTTACGAATAAAACTAAACCTCAATAAATATATTCCTACTTCATTCAAACATGTATGACATGATATTTTAAGCGGAACCATATGAAAGGTAGCATTAGCAAATCCGTACAATCTTAATAATGTATAAAAAGCACGAAATACTTCGATTAAATAAACATTGTAACGACTATCGAGATTATGAGTAGTATCTTTGAACCTATCATTAGTAGACAGTTTGTATGTGAATGAAATAAAAGTAAAGAATTAAAACATCAAGCAATAGAAACTCAGCTTAGCAATATAAAAAAGACTATTCCAGTAACTGTAATTAAAATGGCATGTTTAATTTACTCCCAGTAAGAAAGACTTTACATTGTCATGCTAAGACTTTCAGCATGCTTTTGCTATGTTACGTAATGTTTCTCCGTGTTTGGATATTGTAAGACATGATTTTCGATTTCAGGTTCTCGACGAGGGTCAAGAGCCAGCAGTGGTCACTCCGCCACTTCGTTGCGATCGGCAACATTGCGATCACCTACCACACCTGGACCTACTTCTGTGACCGTAGAAATACGTGCTCCAGATAATTAGAACAAGGATGATGACAAAATACGAAAGTAGCATTCTAACAATAATAAAAGTTGTTAAGATGATGAAACAAAAGTTCAAAAAGACAAAACAAACGAACACTACGAGAAAAAAAACACAAATTCATCAGAAATAAAAAGATATAAAAGACGTTTTGTAAATTCAGTCCAATATTTACAGAATTTGTGATATATATTTACCAGTCGTTCAACTTTAGGCTTATATTCATAAAACACATTTTATAGCAATAATATTCGTGCACCATAATATATAACCTGTCATCAAAGTTAATCTGCCACTTTAAAAGTGCCTCTAAATCAACACATATAAACGTTTGAGCCTCTTATATACTTCAGCAATAGGCTTAAATGAACGATAATAACACTAGAAATAAAGCAGTTACAAGTAAATTTAAATTAAGTAATAAAATAACTTTCATTCATCAGATATTATGTCACAATCTAGATGTAGAGCACAATTCAATAATATTGTAGAATTTAAGACTAGATATAACATTTTAGCTTTTTTAGCGTTAGAAAGATCGCTTTTTGGCAAGTTTCGTAGTTCAATAGTTTGGAAGTTGATTACCTGTCTATTAGATAAGTTTAATAATAATAATTCTCATTTCAAATTCTTTTTTGATGCCTAAGTGAATGCTAGATTTTGTGATTTCCTGCCTTAGAATTAGCTTAAAATTAAGCGACGTAGTAATTAAACTTATTTACGGGGACCATCTCCTCTTAAAGGAATGATCTGAGTTTCGAAATAGGACGAGTTATAAAGAGGAGGGAAGCTTAAATGCTGCTTTCTATACTATAAGACTTTTAACTTAAGCCATAATAATGTAAGGAGTGAATTCTTAGCTTTTCTTTAGAAACTTTTTCGAGAGAGAGTGTGAAAGGACGCACTGTGAGCCAAGCTTAGAACTAGTTCTTGATTTCTATACTAATTTAACAATAAAAAATTTACTTCTTTTAATTTATCTTTGTGTAAATCGGGGAAATTTACACAAATGTACTCTGTAAGTCCTTATCGCACTATGCTTCGTTGACCAATCGTAACGTTTATGCAATGCGCACAAACTTTTAGTACCAAATCTAGCTCTGATGAATCTTATATCTGTACAACTTCAATTAATATATTTCTAGTTTAATAATTTAAAGTAATCTAGAGAGTCATTTCCATTTTCTCGTATGGAATATACCTCAAAATGGGGAAGAATTGAGGTATAATCTATACAAATCTATCATTTTCTCATCTGTCGTTATCATTGCAAAGAAATACTGGATTAAGCTGCCGTATTTCGTTTTTTATATAATGCTCACGTCGTAAAATGTACTTCGCACACTGTGCTAATCAATATATGTACCTTAATTCTATGCTGTAATTTAAATATATGAACTTTTATTATAACTTATACTTCCGAACAGTGTAGTTTTATTGAATTTGGTTTATTTTACCTTTAACTTCCTACTAATATTATAAATGAGAAAGTTTGTGTGTGTGTGAATGTTTGTTACCACGTACCACCGTAACTACTAAACCGATTTTGATGAAATTTGAAATGAAGATAGCTTTTAATCTGGATTAACACGTGAGCTACTTTTTATCCCGGAAAAAGGTTCCTGCGGGGTTCAATTTCAATTTCAATTTCAATTTCAATCATTTATTGCATTCATATGTTAGTATACATGAGATCTTAGAGGTTAAGGTTAGCGAACATATGGACCCGAATAGGGTATAGCAATCTAGGAGCGGACCGATCCATTTTAGTCATTTCGAGAAGTCATCATTGAGGAAGTCATTTATGCTGTAGTAGCATTTGTCAATTAAAAACGTTTTCAAGTTATTTAGAAATAAATTATCTTTTTCTTCAGTTTTCAATTTGTCGGGCAACTTATTGTATATTTTTGTTGACATTATGTTTGGTCCGGAGGTGTGTATTTTTAATTTTGATGGTGGTATCTCTAATTTATGTTTGTACCTAGTTGCGTAGCGTCGTGGTTGTTCAGCTTGCTTTATGAAGAAATGCGGATACTTTCTAACAAATTTGCTAACTTCCGTTATATAAAGAGAAACGGTAACGGGATGACGCGCGTGAAACTGCGGGGCGCAACTAGTAAATACATAGAATAGAATAGAATAGAAATATTTATTGGCCATATAACTTTGGCTGTTACACAAGGCAGGTCAAAATGGTACATATTAAATTAAAGTTAACAGCATTGATTTAAATTAAGGATCACGTACAGGACAGGATATAAAAATAATAGTAACATTAAAATAAAAAAATAAAAAAAATTAAAAATATATCAATCCTCCTTAGAACTAAACGAGAATTCTGTCAGACGCATAGACATAAACTCATTAAGCGAGTAAAATGGGTTAATTTCAAAAAAGTCTTTTAATTTTCGTCTAAACTGGAGCAAATGTAGTTTTGTTAGGCTAATAGGCAGTTTATTGTACATTACAATTTTATTATAAGTACCTTGTTTCTGTACTTTGGCTAGTCTTGTCTTTGGCTGGTGTAATTTTTCTTTATTTCTTAGATTGTAACTGTGTTTGTCCATATTTTTATCTAGACCATCTTTATCTGTATGTATTTCTACAAGACTGTTATAGATGTATAAGGAAATAACAGTCATAATTTTATTTTTTCTGAAATGTGCTCTAGCTGACATGCGCTTTCGCAATCCGTTAATAATTCTGATCGATTTAGACAACAACAAAGTTGCAGTAAGAATATTATCATGCAAAAACAAGCAGAGTATCTGTTTGTTTATGTATAGAGTGGCAAACAAGCAGACGGTCCGCCTGATAGGAAGAGGTCACCATCGCATATTGACATTTGCAACAACAGGGGAGTTGCCGATGCGTTGTCGACCCTTCACTCCCATTTTTTTTATCCTATTATGCACATTAAAGATCATGTTTGTGACATCAAATTGTTAAAAGGATAACACGATTGGTTAACTTTCATAGCAGAGAAACAATGATGGAAAACTGCCCTCTAAAAAAAAGATTTTCATTTTACAGGCATACAAAACCGATTTATGAGTTGAATTTTTTTTGTATGGTATATACACATTCTTCAAAGAACTACATGTTTAGTCCTATAAAATTAACGATAGTTTTCATTTTAAACGAAAACAACCTTTTTTGACGCATACGACCTTATTGCATTAGTCAGCTCGCTTGCGTTTTTGTATGGAGCTGATTTCAGATTCATTGTTTATCGCGGCGTCCTCTTAACCTAGTTGATTGATTAAGAACGACTAGGCAAGCTCCGTTGCCGAGCCCTTTAACGCATAGCCACAAATAAAACCTTCCCACCACGAACTACATCAAACTATAGCACACGGCAATCGAAAATTCGAGTTCGGTTTTCCAGTCCATTTTCCATACATCCAGCAAAAGTAGGGGAGCAAATATCACTCTACCTATAAGAGTATACACTGTAAACAGCCTCGAAGCATTGAATGCGAGTCAAGAAGCTTACTCCCGAACTGGGACACCGGGAAGTCGGAATATTTTAGCTTCGCTGCATCATAGAGCTTTATATAGCGGAGCGTGCTCCTATTTTTATTTCCTTGTGATGGTTTGAGGTATCTTACTGGTAAGTTTGACATGAATATTTAGATCGTAAGTAATAGTTAGTGTTTGAAATCAAGATTTTACAATAAATCAGATTATATTTTATTCATCTTATAGCGTAGCGTTTGACCACAAGCCATCTGATGTTAAGTAACGATGTGGTCGAAGTTGGCGCCATGCACTGAGAAAAAGTTCTTGACTTTTCTTCTGAGTTTTTCCTTCCAAGACCAATTCCTTTCTTATTTTACCTTGGCTCTCCTTCTGAATCTAAAGTTCTTCTCTTTTGACTCAGAAAGAATATCGGAAGGTCTTTTTTCTCCGTGTGTTACACTTAGATTCAGAACTGGCTCCCAAGTAGGACTACTAGAACACGCCGATAGACTTTTGGTGACAGATTCCTCATCATCATCATCATCATCAGCCGGAAGAAGTCGACTGCTGAACAAAGGCCTTCCACCTTGAACGCCACCATGAACGGCTATTAGCCATTTGCATCCATCGGCTCCCTGCGACTCTTACAATGTCGTCGGTCCACCAAGTGGGGGCTTATCTACAGAACGTCTTCCGGTTCGCCGCTCGCCATTCTTCCCCATCGGTTATCGGTTCTTCGAGCGATGTGGCCTGCCCATTGCCACTTCAACTTGCAAATTCTGAGAGCTATGTCGGTGACCTTGGTTCTTCGGCGACCGATTCTTAACTTGAATCTAAATAATAACTACAGAAAACGTTGCATGGTCTAGTTAATCGGTTAAGGACGATTAGGCAAGCTCCACTACAAGCGCTTCCCTGTTTACACTAAGTAAATTTGAGAATGAGCATTCGCTTGTACAACCTAAATCGACCTTTATAATAGCGATGGTGTCATCAGTACATCACTCTCATTAGTCCATACATTATTCATAGAATAATTGCATAAATTACCGACTGAATTCCTGTTTCCGTTCTCGTAATTTGTTTGAACGACGATAGGAAATTAGATTGTAGATTTTAATTAAACAACGTGTAATTTTCGCTCTAATTAGTTTCTGTTCAGAATTGATTTTATTGAAACTGCAATCGCTGAATTTCGCTGATTGGTCGCGACTGAATTTTAGGGTGAAACCTAAATAGTTTAATGCAAGTTACTATTCTATTATGCTGTTACTTTTGCTATAAATTGGGACTAATTACAATCAGTATGCTCTGTTATTGTGGTTGTTCTAGTATATTTTAGGTCGTGGAATTGAATCCTACGAGGAGCTTGAGCTTTCAGTGACGTCATGAAACCATAGCTTGGCAGTATTTCGTGGCTAGCAACCAACTTCATGCGAATCTGTCACCAAGCATCTATCGATGTATTCTGATATCCTCACTTGAGGGCCATTTTACAGTCCATATGTAGCGTGGCACATCACATCATCACTGAAAATCAGGTGACTTGTAATCAAACGATACCATATAAGAAATAATAAAATATGTTATAGTTTAAAAAAACTAAAAAATATCACTATCGAAACGCACTGAAAAATGTAAAATGTATTTTATTGTTTACTTTTTAGTCTATGAAACTAAGATCAATCTATTGGACTCGTCAAAACGAATGAAATAAGCCCAAACTGGAGGGGTTTCCTAGTAACCACTGAAGAGTTCCTCTATCCTCTTCCTGGCTTCATCCTCAGATCCTCGTAACTCAGCCCAATCTATTAGACTCATCAAAACGAATCAAATGAGCCCAAACTCAATGGGTTTACTAGTAGTCATTGAAGAGTTCCACTATCCATCTCCTGGCTCCATCATCAGATCAGGTCGATGATATCAAATTATTGCATTGTCATCGGGATTACATATACATACAAAGTTTCAAGTCGATACAACAGTTAAAAGTAGGTTAAAATTGACTTCTAAGATTTGATTACATTTGTAGCGAGTGTTTTAAAACAAATGCTGTTTTAAAACACTGTTTTAAACATTTCCTTTACAAAAATAGTCCTCTGAAATAGAATTCTATTTCTTTATTTCAATATGACAGAGAAAATTTAGTACTCATTTTACTCAACCAACAAAAGATTTCCCGAAGCAAAAGTCGCAACGTCAAAGCAGAATGCGATGATACTTTTGCCTCGTAGCTACAAATAAAATCTAGCAAGTGCGAGCCGAAAGCGCAGGAAAGGGTTCTGGTGTTAAATTCTATACAAATATTATTATAAATTCTAATTTAACTTTATATGTCTGTTTGTTCGTTATCTTTTCACGACTAACGCCCGAAAATAATAATTAATCTTTTTTTTTTTTTACAATTTACAGGGTTTGACCACAAGTCACCTGATGTTAAGTGACGATATGGTGGAAGATGGCGCCACGCTACACCTGGACTGGGAACTGGCTCTCAAGTGAGGCTACCCGATCCGTAATCCACGGTTTTGGATCGATATGTCATTTTAGTACTATATAGGGCTTGACCACTTTAAATGTCAAACTTAAAACTAGCTACGCCTGTTCCAACCTTCTTACGCCGGCAAAAGAACAGGAAAGAAACGCCCGGCAGGACTATTAGTACCTATAAAATTCTCAGTTCAACTAAAGGGTGTTCTTCTTTAGTTTTTCCACCGTGAACCCTAAAATGCTACAGGGGGAGTCCACAATCGGAAGCTAGACTCCCTAGTTACAAAACTAGCAAAACTTCAAAAACCGTGGTCGGGTAGGTATAATGAACGCCGCCGCGGGCAACACTGCATAATAAACAAGGTGAACACAAAGCGAAGTCACAACACCGACTTACACAAGTAACTGGGCCACCGGCTACTTCTCTTTGAATAATACATCAATATCGTACAGATTTTTTTAACGGTTTGTTCCTACTTTTAATTTTTTTGGCTTGCTGTAAGGCTTGCGTTTTCCTATTGAAAAACAGTAATGTAGTCAAAATTATAGCTTTCTACAGTGACGTACGTATATAATGGTTTGTTATGATATTTTCCTCCTTAAGGCTCTAGAAATCCTACTATAATTATTATAAACGTGAAAGTTTGTGAGTATGGATGGATGGGTGGATGGATGTTTGTTACTCTTTCACGCAAAAACTACAAAACGGATTTGAGTAAAGTTTGGAACGAAGATAGCTTATACCCTGGATGAACACATAGGCTACTTTTTATCCCGGAAAAAGGTTGCGGGATAGCGGGATAACGGGCCTACGTATGTGTTAATCCAGGGTAAAAGCTATCTCCATTCCAAATTTCATCAAAATTGGTTTAGTAGTTACGATGGTACGTGGTAACAAACATTCACACACACACATACATACACACATTAGTAGGATTTCAATTTCCAGTAGGGCAAACCGTGGTTAGATCCGTTATCGGGAACGTCCGTAAGCTATCATGACTTCAACTTAAAAACCTTAACCTTATTCCCACTCAATTTTCAACTCACACATAAACCATTCCATAACTTGCTAAACAAGAAAAAGTCTGACATTCATATATCACGAAAAATAAGTCGCTGCCGTAAAGGCGTAAACTGACACCCGAGGGCGTAACAAGACATATGAAAACGTTGATATAGGAATAAAAAAGCCTTCGACATCGATTTGGGGGTGTTCTATCGGAAATTATGTGTGCATGTGGGACTCGGCACGGTGGAGTCGACGCACGTTAATCCGGACAGTACATAAGCTTGTGCGATATGACAAAATAAAAGAAAGAGAAAACTATTTATTTCCTTCATACAGAGTCTTATTAAAAAAGATACCCACTTGAGAGCCAGTTCGCAATCCAGGTGTAGCGTGGTGCCATCTTCGATCACATTGTCACTCATAATCAGGTTAAAATGGTAACTATTTAATTAACTATAGGACAATAGGGGTCAGCAATAACTTCAGCATGTGCTGCATTCACATAATAATTATTATGTGCGAGCACAGCGTTGTATTTCAAAGGGCTCGCACCGATTTGCGCCGAGAAAAGTGATTACAAAATGATTTTTTTTTTTTTTTTTTTTTATTGCTAATATGTGTGCGTTTGACCGCCATCCCGCTTGTTGCCAAGCGATGATGCGGTCGACGGTGTAGCACGCACACCCAGAAGGTACCTGTTCACTCTTGCCTTGAAGATCCCCAAATTATAGCGATCGGGAAAAACAGACTCTGGCAAGGAGTTCCACGCCTTAGCGGTACGCATGATGAAGGTAGAAGCAAAACGCTTCGTGCGAATCGGTGGAATCTCCACCATATACCGATGGCGTCTGGCCGTTTGATATAATAATAAACCATCCTTCAGAGAAAGACCAAACATTCGGATAAGCGAAACCATTTTGCAACCAACCAGGCGTTCGGATAAGCGTAAAAGTTCTCAAATTGTTGTTTAGTAATTTTTAAAGCTATCACTGGCAACACATAACATAACATGGCTAGATGTCATAAAAATGTACGAAACTTGATCACTGTTTTGTACTGAAGCGATAGGGTGTCAATGTCGCGTTCACATTAAGCCACTTATAGAAATCATGTCACAGATTAAAGAATGTAGAATAAAATGACATTGCCATGACTCAAAACGGTAAAGTTTAATATCGCGAGGAAGTTACCCTGTAAGAGGCTTATTAAAATAATATTAATTAATAATCACAGAATGCTCTGATTACAAAGACATACGAGCTTCCCCCGCAAGTCTTTCCGCAGTGCTAAAAATTGCAGTCCTTCAAGATAAGTGTGAAAAGAGTTCTTAAGGGTCGGCAACGCATCTACAACTCCCCAGGTGTTGCAAGTGTCCATAGGCGACGGTGACCGCTTTCCATCAGGCGCCTGTTTGTATGCCATTCTATTAAAAAAAAGTCATCCGTGAGTTTCTACGGCTCAACTAAACTACTCAAATCGGAACAGAACTTTATATATATAAGACTTGGGGAGTCCCTGCGGTTCAGCTTAACAGCTCATCTCAAAATAATAGAGCCGTGAAGAATACCAGGGCCTCAACTAAACTGCATGCTTGACTTTGAGTAGTTGAGGAGTGGGTAACGATTTATATTTCCCCAGTCTTTTCAAATTTTTACTCTGTGTCTCAAAAGAGCACAAAGTGTGTACACACACCGAGTGGGTACAAAAATGATAGGGCCAATGGAGTAGTTACATTATTACGAGCAATTGGCTCTACAGCTAGATATGTCTGCGGCGGCATATTGAAAGATGGTACGTTTCGTATTTCGTCGATCTTTATGGACACGTGGCTTTTTAGTAGGAGAGCCCAAGAGGGGATTTTGGGATTTACTCGAGCGCGACAGTTTAACATAAGGGAGGATACCTTACATATTGATAAGCACCTCCAGCAATTATGAGCTCTTAACGTTGGTGGGTACGCTGAGGGTAACCTTTTAGATTCGCTGAGAGCTGGTGTCACTTTCAAATCGTCAGTCTAAGAAATGGGAGCATCTGTGGAGCTCACTGAACATTCCCCACTCTGAAAATTTGTCGCGGCAGAGTATATTTTTTTATTTACCCCCTTGTGGTTAGCCACCCGCTGAAAGTGGAAACATTATACGACATTTATTGTTCTTAATATCTAATCTACCAAATCTAATAGGTTTCCGCGACGCTCGAGTAAATCCACATTTACTAGCATCATGGGCTCCCCTACTATTCTGTTGAAAGAATTAATAAGGACATCTTGTCTTTTTTATGTTCGTTTGTTTCGTATAAATATTTGCTCGTTTGAAGGGTTTGTTCTGAGCGAGACGACATGTCAACGACACAAAAACACATCTGCACTATACATGGACAACAAAACCCGCACTGGGCCAGCGTGGTACATTACGGTACATACTCTCATCGAGAGAAGGCTTGCGTCCTAGCTGTGGGACCATAACATAAGCCTGCCGTTCTCGTATTAGTCCGTAAAATCTCACTGACAGGGTCTAAGGCCATGTATGTATGAGGGTTATAGCCCACAGGCTGTGTTCTGATCTATTATAATTATTCCTACGTTAATAATTAAAATAAAATAGATCTTCGCAACATATATATACATACATAGTTCTACTTTGATATATGAGAATATACAGCCTGTTTATTATGATAATTTTCATGTAGGTATGTATTATTACATTTATTTGGAACAAACCAAAGCGAATCATGCACACTTTTAAGGGGCTTTTTTAAGTTACAAATAGCTCCTAGATAACTACTTTATTACAAACTAGATGTTCCCCGCGTGGGCTACAGCTTTATGCATGTAGCCCACGCACCATGAGTCTCAACCCGATCGGTTTAAAATTGTCCAAGTTTCATAGAAACTTTCATCCCCTATTTTATCCCCTTGGAGGTAGAATTAATCAAAATCCTTTCTTAACGGATGCCTACGTCATAACATCTACCTGCATGCCAAATTTCAGCCCTATCCGTCCAGTGGTTTGGGCTGTGCGTTGATAGATCACTATGCCAGTCAGTCAGTCAGTCAGTCACCTTTGAGTTATATATATTTAGATATAGTAGTTATATAAGAGCTATATATAATATAGAGTCCATCTCTGTTTTATTTACAATCGGTTCGACACTAACTTTATAGAAGTAATGTCACATTTCTCTTTCTAGTATATAGGACAAGTCATAGATAATTATGAATAAATGGGTTCTTGATACCAGCCACTGGTTTATACATCTTCTGTAAAAGTAGGTAAAATAATTTATTTCACCTTTCTAGACCTAAACTTACAAGGACATCACAAAGCACTAAAGCAGTCACTTAAAAAAAATCTTAAATTTAATTGAAATTAAAATTTAAATCATAACTATACAACAGTACATCTATAATACGAAACATAGTGTATGTTTTAAAAATCGTAAAGAGTGGGCAAATCAGTTTTTACCCGACTGCGAAAGAAGGGGATATGTTTTTCGAGTGTATGTATGTATGTATGTATATTTCTTTGGCACGGCCTGCAGCCTGAATGGCTTGACGTATTTTAACATATGAGGTGTCATTAGATTTGTCCTTATTGTGGGAGTGACATAGGGTACTTTAGTTTGGCGCAGTCGTCTTTTGTAATGTATAATCGTTTTGTTCACTAGCTCCACATTTTATTTATTACACACAATACGCAAACCCCAGCCACCATGGCTGTAATAACTATTATTATTAATCCCAAATTTATGTGTACAAAAGGGTTATCTACGAGGGGACGAGCGAAATTTATACTTCCGGTTACCGGCGGCCGCGAATTCGATATCCTGGAACCTTGGGAAAAGGTGATTTTGGTAGAATTAATTGTAAAAACGGGTTGAAAAACGGGTTGAAAAACGGATTGTGTTTGCTAAGATTGTTTTAAAGATATATTATTTATTTATTTATTTATTAAATAGTATAATATAGGCAAGCAACTTCAGGCAGATGTGCCCATATCATGCCTTATTAAAAGTTTCACTATAATATTATGTTCTTTTGTGTCTTTTTTTTATCTTAGGCAATATTATGATTTTTTTTCTATTCACAGGGCAGCGTTTGACCACAAGTCACCTGATGTTAAGTGACGATGTAGTCGAAGATGTCGCCACGCTACACCTGGACTCGGAACTGGCTCTCAAGTGAGGCTGCCGGAACACACCGATAGGTGCTTGGCGACAGATTCTTAACAAGAGGGTGGTAGCTAGCCGGGCGAGTACTAGAAAATACCCTACCACCAAGCTATGGTTTCATCACGATGTTTTTCTTCACCGACAGCTCAAGCTCATTGTAGGATTCGAACCCACGTCGTACGGATCGCAAGCTGACGTCACTACCACTGAGCCATCATCGCTATAAAATAAATGATAAATGTTTGATTTGATTTTGATATGATTGAAACTAAAAATCACACTTTCGCATTTATAAAAGTGTAATAATACTAGCTGTTCCCCGCGGTTTCACCCGCGTGGGCTACAGTTTATCGCGATAAAAAGTAGCCTATGTCCTTTCTCAGGCTCTAGACTATCTTTGTACAAAATCGAATTTAAATCAGCTCATCAGGCGTGACAGACAGAAAGACAGACAGAGTTACTTTTGCATTTATAATATGAACAAGTAGCGATGTAAATGTTATTAAAGTGTGACTGTGTTTTGGCGGAGCTAGAAGTTCACAATTGAATAAACAAATAGACAGGAAAACACGAAGAATCTAACTAATTAATCCACTTAGATAAAACGGCAAGAAAAACAATCAAGAACCCTCCAACTTTTGGGTTTAGTAAATTAATTAATCTTTTGTTCCGTCATAATAAAATTTGTTCAACCCAATAATTCTGTACAGAAGTTGGCGCGTCCTCGTGTTAAGAGGGCACCTATGCAAGCCTATATTAAAGGGATAGATAGCATTGTATACTTCGCCAAACCAGTAGTAGTGACGTCGGCTTGCGATGCGTAGGTCGTGGTTTCGAATCCTACAATGAGCTTGACCTTACGGTGAAAAGATCGTGGTGAAACCATAGCTTGGTGATAGGGCATTTTTAAAACACTTTTATTAGCTTGACTTGTAACTAACTAACATTGTAAAAACAAAAGTCTAAACAGTAAAAAAACAAAAAAATATGGTTTAAAAAAACTAAAAAAAAAAAACACTAAAAGCGCACTGAAAAAATAAAATAATTAAATTGACTTGAATTCAAAAAATGTGGAGGGCTTCTTTTACTGGGTAAATAAAAGTACACGCAACCAATAAGCGCTCCACACTTTTTGAATTAACCATTATATCGTAACTAATACAAGTCAATTTAATTTTTTTTTAATTTTTCAGTGCGTTTTTGAAGTGTTTTTTTTAGCATTTTTAAACTACCTATATATTTTTATATTCGTGGTTGTAAAATAATATGTATCATAGTAATACTCATAATACCTAATGAGAACAATCTCATAAACACCAGACAAGCTACAAACATTTCCCCACATAAAATGTATGTGAAAAACTAGAAAGTCAGCACAAAAGCTGATTTAATTACTGCTCTCAGAGATCAAAGGAAGTAACTTTACACCGGGGACTTACAAAACGACGTATTGAGGACCCTACTCAGGGGTATACCTTATATGAAATAAAATTGAAGGACTAAAGCCTTGTAGAGACAAAAAAAACTTGTAATTATTATGTGAACCCTACTAATATTATAAACGTGAAAGTTTGTGAGTATGGATGGATGGATGGATGGATGGATGGATGGATGTTTGTTACTCTCTCACCCAAAAACTACTGAACAAATCTGAATGAAATTTGGAGTAGAGATAGCTTATACCCTGAATTAACACATAGGCTATCCTGGAAAAAGGTTCCTGCGAGATAACAGGAAGATGCGGGTGAAACCACGGGGCGCTACTCGTTTTATTATATTTTTATGCTTCTAGATTAATAATAATAATAATAATAATAAGCTTTATTTAATTCCATGCATAGTACATAAATTATATGATAACAATTGTTAACTTAAGATATTAACCTTTGATATTCATAATCAAATACATTTTTAATTCAATTTTGTTATTAGAGTTATTAACAGTTCATAGTTTAATAATATTTAGGAAAATATAATATTTAATGTATATATTTTGTAATTAGTATAATTTAGTATAATTTATTATTTCTCCTACTATCAAATTACTAATTTTATTTATGCATAGACCCCATTCGGGTAAAAGCCTCCCCCAAGGAATGCCATCTTTCTCTAAAAACCTACTCCATAATAATATAGTCCTTTTGTTTGGCCAATATAGTTGAAGATGTATTCGTCGTCTTCAATTATTTTTTCTCCTAGGTGGCGAACTTCGCTCAAACCTATTATGTCATGCTTAATATCTTCAAGTGCAGCTTTGAGCTCAATATATTTTTGATCGGAAGATAATGATTATTATCTTACGTTGAGTGTTCAAATGTAGGGTATTGTTCGTTCTGATAATTATTATTGTTCTTGGGGGGTTTTGGTCGAACTCTCCCGCGGTGACCGGCCGTATTGGGAGATTAAGGGTTGGAGAGGGACCGATTTTTATTGCTATGCTGTGTTGTGGTCTGATGTCTTCGATTGGCGTTGAGTTGATTCTGTCTGAGCGAGAATTAGTTTGGGCTTTTGTATTATATAGTTCTTCATGTCCCCTTTATTTTTCTTAGGTGGTTGTTTACTGCTCTGTTGAACATTCTGGTTCTCAGGGTGGGGCGTCTCCGGGGACTCTGATAGGTTTCTTTTGTTTGACTGTTTCTGTGGGGGTTTTTTATTGCTCAATATAATAATTTTGTCGTATTTTATAAAAGCGGTGTTTCCTGCATCTTTTTCTTTCTGTAGCTGGACTTGTAGCTCTTTGCGCTTCATTAAGACTTCGATTGGGTAGTCTTCTTTTAGGTAATAGGAAGTAATTTGAAGGTTATGTTTGTTTTTTTGTATTTTTAATTTAAAGCCTAAAGTGTTGAATGTTATTGCTATAGGTCGAACTTTTTCACCCTTTTTTCCCAACCTTCTAACAGCTTCTATATTGTAGGTATCGCATTTAATTTTTATGTATGTATTTATTATATTTATTACCATTTTTTCCAATTCATCGTACGACTTTTCTGTCTCTTTTACGCCAAAAAGGATCAGATTTCTGCGTTTACACTGTCTTTCTAGGTTGTTAATTTTATTTGATTGCTCTTCTAATTTTTTCTCCAAAAGTTCATTTTTCAGTGCTAGGTTATTGAACTTCTCGTTGAGGCTGTTGATTATTGTGCCTTTAATATCTTCCTTCATCTCTAGCATGTCTTGTTTTTGTTGCTTTATATCTTGCTGCATGCTAATTAACATATTTTTTATTTCATTCATATTTGTTTATAATTATGATACGCTTAGCGCCCTCTATGGAAACAGGTGAGTACTGGCTTAGTGGCGATCGAGTTGTTTATGCGTAATAGGTGTTGAGATTAGATGGGTTAGAAAGTTCTGATAGATCATAATAGATGGCGCTGGTAGATACTTTAATCGATGATTTAGGAACGGAGATAATATTATTATGATTATTTAGCACTTTTGAGGTTATAGTTTCTGATGATTTTTATTTACGCACTGTTACAATGTAATTCGAGTTCCAATTTTGTCGTTCACATGTTACACTAATATTTTACACTTGAATACTAATATATGTTCTTGGTATCTTAACGAATTTCTAGTGAGACTTGATAGGGCGATTTTTTGCACTTTTTATTAAACTTTACTGTATATGCACTATGTTTTATATATTGTTCGAAGTAGTTTATGCACTGGTTCTATATTTTAATTGTGTCACTTTGTTTTGGAGCACTTAAATAATTTTAAAACTTTTTAATAGCGAGTACGATGTTGACAGTGTCGCAGTGGCGCCCTCTCTAGATTACGAAGCAAAAACATTCATTACGTTTCCCGTTTCTTTTAATTTGCTTAATGAGCTAATAAAAAGGG
This sequence comes from Opisthograptis luteolata, assembly GCA_931315375.2. Lineage (NCBI taxonomy): Eukaryota > Metazoa > Arthropoda > Insecta > Lepidoptera > Geometridae > Opisthograptis > Opisthograptis luteolata. The sequence continues at coordinate 2,001,592 of OV928043.1, forward strand.
ATTATCATTTAAACTTAAAATATTTTATAGGTGACATATATTTTTGTAAATATGAATAAATCTAATTAAAATTGGGGGACTACAAATTTACCGTTAATGACATTATCATAAATGGAATTAATTTGCATGCCACTTTCATGGTTATGTATTAATGTCACTGTAATGATTACGTATTATTAATGACAGTGACATATGAATCATGATTTTGTATACTTACAGCAAAATAGCTGTACCCCACAGGCCTGCTCTGGTGTTTTGAAAAAAATGCCAATATACTAAATTTCTTTTTCATATAAACGTCAATGGCCTCGTGCACCCTATAGGGACATTTTCAAAAATTCTCGAAATACGGGTCATTTTATTTTACTTGAGGGGTAGGTATAGTAATCAAGTTTGAAAGCAATTAAGCCATATATGAACTTTTATGCTCTATTTGATTTGATCTCAGGGGACAATTTTCTAAATGTATCCGTGATTTTATCATCATATTATGTTCCTATTGCTTGACTTCATTATATCAATCGTACTTACACTGAGAAAAAAAATCTGACTTTCCTTCTGAGTCTTTACCTTCCAAGACCGATTCCTTCCTTATTTTACCTTAGTTTACACAAATCCTTCCCTTCCTTTCACTCAGAAGAAAAACGGTATTTTGGAAGGTATTTTTCTCCGTGTAGGAAGGCCGACTGTACGTTGGTCACTTAGCCTTAGTCATCCCAAGTAGATACGCTTGTTTCGCAGCCCAGTCTTGACTCTCGACGTGAATGGCCAAACCAGCGAAGTCTGTGAGCTTTTATTTCGCTGATGATATTGAGCTCAACCACTAGTGGTTGAGCTCAATATCATCAACAACTAACTAACTATTAATAACTAGTTATTACAACGCTCTGTTCGCTCTGTTCCTAACTCGGTTTTTTTTGTTTTGTCGGTATAAACGAGTAAAATATTTAATTTGAATTCGAATTTCCGTAGTAGTTTCCGAACGAAAGTTGTGAGACAACACGTATCCTTTGTAACACTAAACATTGAGTTTTTTACTTTGTTAAAAAAAAACTTTGTGTTTATGTTGTTGTATTTTAGAAAGTTTGTCGTTTGTTGTTCAACCTTTGTTTAGCTGTTTTCACCGGGGTTTGTGTATTATTTCTTTTACTAGTAACTCACTCATCATTATCATCATCATCATCAGCCTGTATCAGTCCACTGCTGGACATAGCCTAGGTACGCCACTGAGCCTGGTCTTCGGCTCCTCTCATCCAACTACTGCCAGCCACTCGGCGCAAGTCGTTGCTCCACCTCGTTGCAGTAACTCACTACGGTTTTACATTGTTTGGTAAACATATTTGAGCTCCTGAAGTGTTTCAGTTTTTTTTTTTATTAATTAGCGGGATAAAAGCATTGAATATTTGTCTGTGGACTACATTATTTAGTTACAAAAATCATATCAAAATAAGATATTTTTTTATTATGACTTTTTAACAGGTGAGCAGCTTGAGGCTGATGTGATTATAATAATAATAAAATATAGGTAATAATGCCCGCACAATCACATACATAGGCTCTGACCCCTAACTAGGTTTCCCTGTATCTAGGGTATCAGAAACTACGAGGATCGGGGATCCACAACACCCAGACACAGAACAAATACTTGCGCTTTTTTTGTTTTCAATGCAATGAAATATTTGTCCTGTAGCGGGAATCGAGCCCGTGAGGTCGCCTCACGGTTCACAGTCGGCTATCCGCCCATTGCGCCATATCGGTCGTCTATTCGGTCGTCGTATTATGATATCATGCTGTGTTGAATTATTAGCAATGTCCAAAATTTCACTACTACAATATATCCTCCTAAGTTTGCAAGAGATACCTTACTGTTTTTTATTTTGCAACCAGCTATTTGGGTGGTTTTTCTTAAAAGCACAGTTTAATTCATATCTTCTACATAGTCATATACAATTTCCTTTTTTATCTGAAAACACATTAAATTCTCACAGACAAGGTCTAACGTTTACCATAAAACTACAGTTAAAGTCGCAGCGCATTGAAACATCTCTACACATTCGCACTTTTGCGCAGACCCCCCGCAGTCTCTAGGCCCTTTCACGGTGTCAGGGGTCCTTGGCTAATGGTCCCTTGCTCTTTGTGCACTTACTGTTGCCGCTTTCAAAGTTTGAAGTGCACAGTTAGGAGATGGTGCGTGAATACGATGCTTTTTTACAAGCAACTAACTGTGCGCTACGGTTTCACCCGCGTGGACTGCTTATCGCAATTAAAAGTATTCAGACATAAAAGTTCAACAAAAATTCGTGACTTCATCTTTCCAGTACAATCTCGGGATGGAGTATGACGGAAGTCCCGAGATTAATTTTAAAGAGCAGAAAAAATGCCGACATTTATTTAATAGAAAAGTTATTTGCTTCTACACAATTCAAACCACTGCATGCGCGATGTTGTTGTTGTTTATTCGTCTTATATCACTAAGGTTTTTATTAATATTTATTTGTAATATTGTTGGCTACACGGGGTTGTCCATTAGGAATCCATTTTAATATCAACATTTCAATGCAAGTACATAACTAACATTATAACTCAACCTAATGTAAATTATAACCTCTGGTTATACTTACAACTAGCTATGGTTTTATCTCTGAAAGCTGGAGCTCATTGCAGTGTTTGAACCTTCAGCCTTTGCAAGCCAATGTAACTACCACGCTCTTATAACTGCTAAGTTCAGAACTAGTTACCGGGTAAATTGTTTTTTTTTTGTTGTATATTTCAGTCTATCCGCGCTAGCAACGGTGCCAAAATATCGGAAACAACCAATCTATATGGTAAATTATCGCTCTCGCGTGTTCGAGCATTTGCTATTAGATCAAAAGGTATTCCATTGCGAATATACTCAGTAAACATTCCGTCAGAAGTAATTTTTTTATGTAAATGAGATTTTTGTGCAATGGGACCTTTATTTTCACTGTTGGTCCCCTTCATGAATGCAGAATTTCCAGTAGGTTAGTGGTAGGGCATTTTTAAGTGCTCGCCTGGCTACCACCCTCTAGTTAGGAATTTGTCGCCAAGCATCAATTTGACAATAGACAATATATTTCTTTGTGGCAAAAAAACAGCATACATTTACAAAATAGAATTTGATAATAAACATAAACAAAACAAATAAACTTAAATAATAATACAAAGACAATCAATTACAGGTTTTTTGCCACAAACCGGCACCAACTCAGCATGATGCTGGGTTCTTTCGAACCAGCGCTGGTCTTCCGTTGGTACCGGTAGGTGACGTCACGCACGGGAAAAAATAAATAATTAATTGAACTAAATAAAATACTTATATTATTTGTGTGTTCTGGCAGCCTCACTTGAGAGCCAGTTCCCAGTCCAGGTGTAGCATGACTTGTGCTCAAATGTTAGCCTAATCTAAAAAAGTTTGTTCAATGTTAAAATGAAAGAAAAGTAAAAAATGTACTTAAAGTAAGTTGCTCGCGAGATCTTAAATCAATAAACATAAATCGTCTTGCGTCGCGACGCCAAGAGTTACGAGTAAAGTTCGAGTTAAACTTATAAATATTTAACCCACTTATGTTAGAGGGTTAACTGTGTATTTTTTTGCTTCAGTTATGTCAAATAGACCGTAAAATAGTACAGGATAGTTGGGCGAGTTAACCCTAAGGTAATTCAATTGGATTCAAATCATTTATCTGTCAGAATACATGTACATGTACATGTAGATACTGTATTCAGTCTTCAAGCAGACGTGCAGCAAATACTATGCCTAGGTTATAATTTTTTTCAAATTTTGGCATTTAAATTAAATAAAATTACATAAGTAACAATTTTAATGAAAAGCTAGCCTGTCAACAATTCCGATAGATAATTTTGAATGTCGCAGGATATTGTTTTGGTTAGAAAAATAAGAATAAGAATCATTTATTTGCAACAAATTATACAAGATAAATACATTACGTAGAAATAGGAAAGAATAAAAAGAAAATGTATTGTTGCAAACCGGCCTCAATTCAGCGTTGTGCTGGTCGTTTGACCAGCGCTGGTCTTCCGTTGAAGCCGCTTTTGATGACGTCACTGGCATGAAGGTAATTTCTAATAACTAAATAATAAAAAATAAAAAATACATACATTTTTAAATTCAAATCTATCAGTGAGCATTTACATTTTAAATAACATTTTAACTTGGAGTTTTTAAGCTCTGTGTTCATTAATTTAGCCCGAAGGTCTTTACACGAGTGAGTGAAAACTTTTTTCTTTTTGCATTTTTTGGCTATTAACAATAACAACATCCAGTTTTCAAAAGCGCACGCCCCAATTTTCAAACAAGTTTATTTACCTGAAAACAATTTCTCGTAAAAAAATCACCGGTGCAAAAACATTATTTTCACAAAAATCTCTAGCAGAAAGCATCTTCATAATCGTTCCGAACATTATTACATTATCATTTCTGTTTTCCCTCCAATTCTAAATTCCAAGAAAAATGTGCCGAGGCTTGCCCGGACTCGTTTTCATTTCCTAATTGGATTCCCCTTGTTATGTGACCAATTACCCCATAATTGTGCCTTCAGTCGTCCCCCACCATTACATGTTACAACAAAATTATGTCAACATAACTTCGCGCCCCCTTTTTCAAACTCGGTTAATTTTAAATTGGTTTCAAACAACGTTCGTACGAGCTAATTGGAAAATCGAAATTTCATTGGAGCAAAAAAAACCGCAATCGGTGCGCGCTGCTCAGTTATTCATGATCAGATAGGAATTGATAGAACTGAATTAGTTTTCGTTGCAGTTGTACATTGTGTTAGATTCTTTTTTTTTGCAGCTCTTATTTTATTTACAAGAAAATATCGCAAAATCAAGTCTCAAGTCTACGGAATTTTAAAAAGAACTAACTAGCCATAAAATTTCATAATAGGTTTATTTCGTTGAAAACACTTTCATCACTTTAAATCGAAGAATCGGGTGCTGCTTGTGGGGTCTGGTCTGCTTTGGTTGTGATCCCGCAACTCGTTAATATTCATGTTCCCATATCCCAATGTGTACAACCAAACAAGAGAAATCTTATTATTAGTAAAGCTAAATAAAAAATATCGGACTATTAGATGACAAAAAAAAAAAGCTTGGGATTTTAGTGAACTTGCTCCAATTCAATCAATTAGTAATAAGAATAAAATTGTCAATGTGATCGCGCCAAAAAAATTACCTGCCGGGCGTTTCTTGCCTGTTCTTTTGCCGGCGTAAGGAGGTTGGAACAGGCGTAGCTAGTTTTAAGTTGACGTTTTAAAGTGATCACAATGTATCCTATTGAATAAACATATTTTTGATTTTGATTTTGATTTTGAAGCGTATTCCCACCTCCTTACAACGTCAATAGAACAGGCAAAAAACGCCCAGCAGATCATTTTTTTGGGCGCAATCAAAATTATATCATTATCTGTGGAGGCTTGTAATTGGCTTGTGTTATTTACTTCTTAACTTATGTTGTATTAGTAGCTGTAAGCCACCCAAATAAAATAAAATAAAATAAATAAAATAAAATATATTTTTTTCTTCTTACTAACTAAATTTGAGCAAATTCACTACAATCACACGCTTTTATGTCTTCTTTAACTGTTTGGTATTTTGTATACGTAACCTAAAAGTCAATTATACACGGATTATGTTTGCAGGGGTTTAAGTAATTATATATATTGGAACACACAATATTTATACCTCATACCAATATAATAAACTAGCAGACCGCCCCGGCTTCTCAAATCAAGGGCTGTTTTAACGCGAGTGAAACCACGGGACAAGCTAGTCACACATACATAATTCCATGACAGACATACATACACAATGTGGTATCTGTTCGGATGCGATTGAGACACACATTATATTCAACTCAGTAATTCACGACACATGAATCAATATGACAATCTAGATAGCCTACTCTATCTAGATTATTTGTGTCCGTCGCAGGGAGTAGAATGTAACGTGTATTTTTGAGAAGATTCCAAACTTTTATTACTTAACAACTATACTACTACTACTATTACTACTACTGCTACTACTTAGCGTCGCATAGTTCGCATGTATTTCAAGGCAAGAGTCATCATTGTCAGCCTTTCACGTTCCCACTGCTGGGACTCTGGCCTTCTCTCAGAGAGAGAGAGTATGGGCTATAATCTACCACGCTGGCCCAGTGCGGGTTGGTAGATGTCACATGCCCTTGAAAATGTTGCAGTTCTTGGGCATGCCGGTTTCCTCACGATGTTTTCCTTCACCGTTTTGAGCGATGGCAAATCCGCACATAACTTATTAAGTCATAGGTACGAGGCCGAGAGGATTAGAACTCGGTGTCGGCGTCTTGTAAGTCGCACGCCAAACCGTTCGGCCACCATCGCTCGGCAAGAGTGAAATTCCCAATTAATTAATTTATTAATTCCAGGTAGGGACCTGAAACTGGGAAATAATTATTCAACTACTACGCAGTCGCATGAAAATATTAACTGTTTCGAATTGTATAAAAAAAATTAATATCTCAAGATGGCGAGCGCACTGCTGCGTAGGATTCGGAGAAGCATTGAAGTGTCTGACGAGTGACTTGCTCGTCGTATAGTTGAACCTATAATAACCTTCTTCTTGCCCTGGTCCCATTTATTTGGGGTCGGCGCAGCAACCTATAATAACCTATAGTTGAAATTAAAAAATGTCCGTGGGGTGCCTCTTATTCATTTGGCTAAAACCTATTGGCCTAAACGTATCTACATTATTTTTCAAACCAAAATAGCTAATATCACTCTAAATATGTAAATTTCCAATACCTCACATAGCTGCAGCACATTATGCAATCTGAGGAGCATTGAATAATAGAACGCTTATCTCAGCTAGATATGTCACAGGTTTGATTATCTTCGCTTAGCTGTTTCATTGTCTAACTACATAATACTATGTTGCATAATTATTGCTTTGACGTATTAGGGTAATTGTGAAGAAGGCCGGATAATGGTGTCGATTTGGTTTTGCATTCTCTAAAACTAAACTAAATTTGACAGGTCTAACAGTATTGCTGTCTTTTTCTAACCGCTGATGTAAAAAAAGGACAGCATTACTCTTAGACCTGTCACACTTAGTTTAGTTTTAGAGAATGCAAAACCGAATCGACACCAATATCCTACTAATATTATAAACGTGAAAGTTTGCGAGTATGGATGGATGGATGTTTGTTACTCTTTCACGCAAAAACTACGGAACGGATCTGAAAGAAATTTGGAATGAAGATAGCTTATACCTTGGATTAACACATAGGCTACTTTTTATCCCGGAAAAGGGTTCCTGCGGGATATCGGGAAGACGCGGGTGAAACCGCGGAGCGCAATTAGGTTATTAATTTCGGCCGCTTATGTTTCGTCCACGCTATCTATTAAAAAAAAAAAAAATTATTACCTTTCAGAAATCCCATATTAAAACATACATGTACATATATTGCACAACGCTGAACAAAACAAGTAACCCGTCGATTCGTCGGCCGTCGTCGATCGTTTGTCACCTTGTCGATCCATCTTCGACGATCATTCGTCACTGACGCTGCGCTGCCGGAAACGTGTATTGGTTTGGGATCCGTTTGCAATGCTGAAACTACTGTTTATGTCTTGTGAAATCATGAACAGAAAAAGGTTTAGTCATTTTGTCAAGGTTTACTGTAAAGTTACTTTCGCCTTCGGAATGTTAATATTTCAAAATGACAATGTGTTTATTTAGTAGGACCTGTGTGATCACTTTAAAATGTCAAACTTAAAACTAGCGACGCCTATTCCAAACTCCTTATAACCTACTTAATATTATAAAAGCGAAAGTTTTTATGTATGTATGTATTTTTGTTGCTCTTTCACGTAAAAAACTACCGAACGTATTTGAGTGAAATTTGGAATGGAGATAGCTTATATATATGAAATAACACATAGGCTACTTTTTATCACGGAAAAAGGATCCCGCCTAGGGCCCAGCTAGAACATTATATTGGATTGTATTGATAAAAACTACCAATCTATTACATCTATAAAGCTCTCAAATCTTATTTTGCATCACACTATCTCACTTGTTCATCATTTAATCTCACCAAAGCACCAAACGCTCGTAAATAAACTACATGGTCGCATAAAAAATTTACAAGTAACATAATATCGGGTAATATCCGCATCACGTATTCCAAACGAGTCCTTCCAACGTTTGAAACACCGAGTCGATCGGTACTTACGGATATACTAGCAAACCGACCCGGCTTGGCAGATTTTAAGATAATGTAGAAAAGCTAGATGTCACAGACTTTTTGTAGAACCACTCAAGGCTCACATTTCTAAACTAACAATAATAAAGGGGAAAGATTCGTATTTTTGTATGTTTGTAACGCATAAACTCAAAAACTACTGGACCAATTTCAAAAATTCTTTCACCTTTAGAATGCTACACTATCCTTGAATAACATAGGCAATAGGTTTATCCCATTTTCAATTGGCCATAAAACAAAATATACATAAAAAACATTTTTTTAGTTAGGTATACAATGTCATTGCTATATTACTTTTTTTTCGATAATCAACCTAGCTTAGAAACTCTTTGATTGAAAAGTTATTTTCATCACAAAAATTTTGGTTACACGCCTAAATGCTCATTGCAGACGTAATAATTATTCTATTTGTTACACACAATCTTTTTCGTCTTATCCTTGCATATTTGACAAATGTTGCATCCACCATACATTTTACTTCACCCGAAATAGCACAAAAATTGTACACCTTTATTACTTTCGTGGGATATTAACTCCTAATTCACTCTCCTGCTGCAACCGCTCTACAAAATGAAATGCCCGTCCCTAGTTTTATAACCTAGGTATCTGAAATATGAATGCTTAAATACATTGTGGGGTAAATAAGACTCAACGCGAGTGATTAAGGGTGAAGTTTGCATATAAGCTCGTGCTTAGATAAGCCCTAGTATTGGTACTTTACAGTCATGTCTTTAGCATGGTACATTTATAGTGTTGGCACAGTAAACTATTGATTACACCAAACACAACTCAGAACCCATTAGATTTGATCTAAAATCCAATCTGATACTGTTCTAATGCCACTCTCAGCAGATTACTCTATCAGAATATTGTCGTTGCAGTGCTGTTGCAATTTTGTCAATGCAAATTATATTGAAGTAGATTACTACTGGAATTCGAATAGACATGTTGCATTTTCGTCAGAAAATCTTAGACGATGTTTGTAATTTTTTTATTTGCTACTAGCTGACCCAGCAAACTTCGTATTGTCAATAAAAGTTGTTTAATGGAAATGTCTTTGTGTTTTCTCGCCTTTTAAACCTTCTCTGAACTTCCACAAATATTTCAAGATCATAATTAGCCAAATTAATCCAGCCATTCTCGAGTTTTAGCGAGACTGATGAACAGCAATTGATTTTTATATAAAAGAGATTTTATCAACTAACCTTTCAATGAGGCATACGTTTTTTTTCGTAGCATTTGAAGATAAGTTGGGACGTTGTGGTTGAAGGTGCGCCGTACTACGCCTGGGCTGGAAGGATGCATGAATTTTCAAAGTAAGAGTGAAAAGATAAAGATTCCCAAATTATAGAGATAGGGGAATACTGACTGGCAAGGAGTTCCACTTTTAAGAAGTACGCATCATGAATAAATAAATAATATAAATTTCGGGGACCATTCCACACAAATTGATCTAGCCCTTATTACAGTTTTCACTAGTTCAGGAGTCCATGGACTCATTTATAATTGTATCACTCTTTTATGTCAATAAATAAATATTTGATTTGATTTGATTTAAGCTCGAAACTTGTGTTATGGGCACTAGACAACGATATACATACTTATATAGAGAATTAAATGAATGCTAGTTATATAAACGTTAAACAAAATTTCGCAAACATGACTGTGTTTCAAATTGAAGGGCAATTCTAATAGACTACGAGGCATATATAAATTTTGCATCTAATATCTCAGGGGGACGAGCGCAGTGCACGCCGGATTGTCTAAAACTCTAGGTGGCACTGAACTGTGACAGGAAAGGGGGTCACTTACCATCAAGCGAGTGACTACATAAATATGTTCATAATTATGTAAGGTTGATACAGACACAAGTGTATACTATCTATAAATAATCAATTCCACAATACTACCATTTATTATCCAAGACAAAATCGTTCGTCCATCAACCATCCTTGGCCAAGCCGATCTGCCAGCCACGCCTGCTGGCCACGGACCCCTTCCCCGTCTCCCCTCCACAGAGTATCATAAGCTATCGGCTCTTTTCACTAGTCTATGCCCGCTCTTGCGAAGTGTCTCTTTTCACAAAAATAACTAAAATTTAATGGCGATCACATTAAACCTTACACAAGTTTCTTCATCTTCTTCTTGCCCTGGTCCCACCTATTTGTGGTCGGCGCAGTATGTACTCTTCTTCCACTCTCCCCTATCAGCCGTCATCGATTCATTCACTCCCCATTCATATCGGTCCTTACACAATCCATCTTTTCTTTGGTCTTCCTCTTCCCTTCCATCCATCAACATTAATATTCATCACTTTTCTTTTATTCACCTGGCCAAACAACAAAAAAAAAGAATTTCCTTTAGCTATGTAAGCAGTTGAAGAGTGAAATAGTCAAACAAACGTTAGTAGGGGCGAAGCCAGAGTAACATAATACGTCTGTAATATAATGGAATTTATGATCCCGTCTGATGAGCCACCGCATTCTGAACTACATTGCCTCAGTAGTAATTGGTAGGGGTTTTTGTATAAGATGAAGTGGTGCAACCAAAAATTTGCCCATTTCATGCTGAGCGATAATCATCACAGCTCACTTTTCCTGAATCTACGGAACGGAAGAAAGTGAAATTTGGTACTCACTTATGGCCGAAATTATTAATTGATCCTGATCCGTTATCCGCTGTTTTGGATCGATATGTCATGACATATCGATCTAAAACCGCGGATTGATCAAATCACGAGCATAATATCAAGTAAACGAGTAAATAAAACCTACCCAGTACCCTATCCTATCCTACTAATATTATAAATGTGAAAGTGTGTGTGTGAATGTTTGTTACCACGTATCACCGTAACTACTGAACCAATTTTGATGAAATTTGGAAGGGAGATAGGTTATACCCTGGATTAACACATAGGATTTTTATCCCGGAATAAGGTTCCCGCAGGATAACAGGAAGACGCGGATGAAACCCGGGGTACAACTAGAAAGAAAGAAATAAAATAACCTTGTTCCTGATGGTTTTGTTGGTACTGTTCTGATGTCTGATGTATCTAGTAACCGCATTGGCCGCAGAGTTGATTGTTAAACGGGTTGAATGACTGGGTTGAGAGTAATATCCTCGAGAGCTGTGTACTGAGGTTTGGGGTTTTGAATCTTGGAACTTTTGCAGACGAGCAGTTTTAAGACGTCTATTTTGAGATTGGAAAGCAAAAATTTTGGTTTAATATTATGATATTATTATATTATTATACTATTTATTTGTTGGCACAAATTTTTAACTTCATAACCAAAAAAACATCGACATATCTGTAAGCCAAATTAACTAGCACTGGGGCCCTAGCTAAGATGGAAACGTTTTTATAAATATTATCTACAACAAGTCTACAACCTTGTTAGCGAACAAAACAAGGGGTTCAAAAATCATTAACGTCAAAGTCAGAATAATAGTGACTTACCTTTTAATAATATGTCATTCCTACAGTGCACAGCGCCCCTAACCAAGATGCATTCTGCCATCGTTGACGTTTATGGAAAACATAAAAAAAGTATAGGATTGACATATTTTAACGCTAAGTCATGTGGTCAGAACAAACATCTACAATGACGATCCCCACATCCCATACAAAATGGTAGCCAAGATGCGTTATGACAAGCTCAAACGAAACATCACAAGGCGTTAACGATTGTAGAAAAAGAAACGTTTGCATCTTGGCTAGGCCCCCAGATCTTTTGATTAGGCATCTTAGCTAGGCTCAGGTACTATTTTCAACATCAAACATAGGTGGATAGGTGGCAGTCTTTTCTTTTCTTTTCAGTAGTGCGTCTTCTATGCCCGTATGCAAGCCCCCAACCGGGGCACTGTTTGCAGCGAAGCCAAAAACAAATACCGTGCAAGATCGATGTTTATTTGGGAGCGGGACACTCGTGAGCCCACTAGCTCATTGTTACAACACGAATGCCCTATTGACAGACCCTCACGAAGTTAAGCTGGGCAAATATTAAATTGGCTTCGTATTGTTTTGTGTGCTTCAAGTTTGTACTGCTTGTGTACAGTTTCTTAGTAATTGTGTAAGAGTCTTTGCTTTTAGAGTTGAATAATTGAAGATGGGTGAACAATGATCCATGGTTGTTGGTCAAAATAGATTGTTGAAATAATTGGTTTTTGTTACTTGTCTTTAAGAATTTGCGAGTTGAAGTGGCAATGGGCAGGGCGCAGGCCACATCGCTCAACGAGCTCAGAATGGGGAAGAAAGGTTCTCGAGTGGCAGCCACGAACTGGAAGACGTTCGTAGGTAGGCCCTCCATTAGGTGGACTGACGACATTGTAAGAGTCGCGGGGAGCTGATGGATGCAGATGGCTAATAACCGGTCACGATGGCGTTCAAAGGGGGAGGCTATGTACAGCAGTGGACTTCTTCCGAAAGCTGATGATGATGATGATGATGATGACTTGTCATTAATAAGTTATGTGCGGATTTGCCATCGCTCAAAATGGCGAAGGAAGACATCTGGTTTGTCATAGCTTGTTTTTCCAAATGACGATGGCAAATGCAAGACTGATGTGACTGATGACTGATCTGCGATGATTTTAGTTACCTAAGTAACGTAAATGATTTGATTTTGTAACCTTTTCGTGCTTTCTTGCATAACAACCAAACTGCATCGCTATGGGTGCGTTCCAGTCCTCCCTTAGAGAGCCAATTCCTTAAGTCTAGATGTAGCGAGAATCTTGACCTCATCGTCACTTGAACATCATCAGGTGACTTGCGATCGACAAAAACTAGCTACGTCTGACTCTCACACCGAAAACAATAAAATTGCCAACCGGTTTTTGCATCAACTACTTATATAGGATTTTGCCATCTACGTCGCTGTGGCATTTTGCACTGTGGGGTGTTCCAGTTAAGGTTTATTTCGATATAGTGTAAACATACTCCTCAGCTTTCAATATTAATAGCAGTGCGTGCTCGTGATTTGAATAGTTCCGCATTGAAGACGTCCTTATACTAGAAGCTAGGATAAGGTGGATAAGACACTGCCGTAATAAACTGACTGACCTGACTGATTGACTGACTTACCATCAGGCGACCTCTCTTTACGCCACACAATTACTAAAGAACTTGGAGACGTCACTTAACTTTTAAGTAGTATTTAGCCGTTATTGTTGCATAAATTTTAACAGAAATAAATGCTAATTAGCGTTGCATGATCTTTGTGTGCGAGAGAATCTAGTGAAGAAAACTATGTTAATTCCAATGATCGTCCTTTATAAATGTACTTTGCCCCTTAAATCTATAAATTGATATGTCAGGCTGTGCTGAGAGCAAAGTGCAAAAAATAAAGTGACAAGGGTGCAAAAAGCTACGTTATTTCAATGAGTCGATGTTATGCAACTTTAAACCAGTACTTTTAAAATAATAAAGGTGTTTGAGAACGAATGTTTTTAGAAATCTGTATTTTGAGAATGTGTTTTATAAATTCATAGAGTTTTATATATATTAGCATAGCGTACCTTCGACCACATCGTCATTTTATAGTAGAGCAGTTTATTACAATTTTCGAGGAGTACTTTAGGAATAAGTCATCAGTGGCATGTCCACAATATTCTCGTCGTCTCTTGCTTCAGCCAATATATTAGTGCAGTCCGACGCTGTTATCTCTGTTTATGTTCGGTGCACGTGCCGGTTACCTATTCGTATCTCACACAAACATGGCCATACTCATTCATTTATTTATATTTGTATCTTTTAGTCGCTGAGCTTTCGGTGTTAGTTACTTCGATCTGTCCTGGCTTGCCTGAGATGGTTTGCCTGAGAGAATAATTGAGATGTCAGGAATAATTTCTCTTTCATAAAGCGCTCTACTAGTACTTATTTCTATTAGATTTATTAACGATACAAAAGTAATTCTCACAGAAATTAACCACACATAATTCGTTGTAGTACTCTGCAAGTAATCAAGGTATCGCGTGTTCGCGTGAGGTCGTTGCGTGCCTCTCGCTTGGACTCTCTCTTGAGTGCTCAATAAGAAAACACGCGGAGCCGGGTCGGTGTATTAGTGAAAACAATTTTTTTGTCAGAGAACAGTATATAATAGAAAATGAGAATGAGTGAATTAGCAAGCTGAAGTGGCAGTGCGCTGGTCATATAGGCCGCAGAAGCGATAACCGTTGGTTTGACGTGTTCTTGAGTGGAGACCGCGACTTGGCAAACGTGGTGTAGGACGCCCTGCGACTAAGTGGAGCAACGACTTGCGCCGAGTGGCTGGCAGTAGTTGGATGAGAAGAGCCGAAGACCGGGCTCAGTGGCGTACCTTGGGAGAGGAATATGCTCATTAGTGGATACTGATACAGGTTGATGATGATGATGATGATGAGAATGAGTGAGCTATGACGGCCAACGGTAACGCGTGCACCTTCCGATGCACCGACAACAAGCTCAATTACTCTCGGACCCACGCCTTGTGTGGATTTGCCATCGCTCAAAACGGTGAAACCGGCATGTCCAAAGAATCACAATATTCAAGGGCATTAGACATCTACTAACGAGATAGAGCAAAGAGCCAAAGTGAGTCTTGGCTTCCAATTATAAAAGACGCCGCTTCGGTCTGTCCTGCGCCACCTCCTGCTAGTCCTCCACCTGGAGCTTGCGCAAGTCCTTCGTGACTATCTTTCCAGTGATACCTGGGACGGCCGACCGGGCGACGGCCACTCGTCCCGTATATGTTCTAGTTTGTGACCAGATATCATATTATATTAGTACACAATCTTTATTTATTCGTTATAATAACGTCAAGTTCCTTCAACTTATTTAATTTTACTTTGAATGATAAACGATGCGATATCAAACAGTTCCACCACCACTACCTGCCCGAAACCAAAGTTAGTGCAACCTATAAATCTCTCAGCCACCCCGCCTTAATAGGTATATACCTAAACTACAATAGATATTGGTACAGGTACAGAATGGATGTGTGTATTAACGATACAGGCAAGGTTATTTATGTAGAAAAAGAAAAGGTTTAGTACTAAATATAGAACTCTATAACTGGTCAAAAATTTATAGTACAAACTTTGGTAAAAAATTGTTAAATGTAAATTTTTGTAGCCATTGAAAAAGTGATCAGATCTCATTATTTTTATATCTATACATGGTCACCATAGGTAAACCAAAAGTTACCTCTCCCCTTTGAGTGTGTTTTTGTAGCTCTACTTGAGAGCCAGTTTAAAATCCAGGTGTAGGTCCAGGTGTAGCGTGGCGCCACCTTCGACCACATCGTCACTTGTGATTTATAGTCAAATGCTATGTTTTTTTTTTGGCACGCTACGCCTTGTTCAGTAACTAGCTCTCAAGTGAGACTGCTGGAACAGACGATAGAAGTATGGTAATATTTTAAAAATATGAAAATCATATAGTGAAAATATGAAAAAAAATATGTGAAAATACTGTATACATAACATCATTGTTTGTACTAACTCTTACTCATATTTTATGCAAATTAAATTTATCTCTATCTTTAAAGTCCTAGATTTAGAAAGTAGCCTACGAGTTAATCCTGGGTATATAAGCTATCCCCATTCCAAATTTTCCACCAATTTTTTTTACCGTTTCAGCGTGAAGAAATAACAAAAACACACTCACAAACTTTCACATTTTTATTATCAGTGTGATTTGAAAACATTTTTCCAATCAACTGTACCATAAGGTAGCTATGGATATCTGATAGCTATGGAGGTATTTTTATTTTTACTATTTACAGGGTAGCGTTTGACCACAAGTCACCTGATGTTAAGTGACGATGTGGTCGAAGATGGCGCCACGCTACACCTGGACTGGGAACTGTAGAGGAGAGATAAGGAGAGAGAAGGTAAGGTCTCTCTAATCCTTCCCTTTACTGCGACGAGAGCGCAGTTATTTATGAGGTAATATAACTGCCTTAATGTTACGATTCTAATGTTGCCATATTGGATCGTTAATTTCAGTCTTTCAGCTCTTTGAAAGATATTCGATAGATACCGGTTTTGTGCGAAAAATATCGCTTTTTGAATCGGTTTTCTCTTTTATGGGAATTGGAATGAATTTATAGCGATGATGGCTCAGTGGTAGTGACGTCGGCTTGCGATCCGTAGGACGTGGGTTCGAATCCTACAATTTTCGGTGAAGGAAAACATCGTGATGAAACCATAGCTTGGTGGTAGGGTATTTTCTAGTACTCGCCTGGCTAGCTACCACCCTCTTGTTAAGAATCTGTCGCCAAGCACCTATCGGTGTGTTCCGGCAGCCTCACTTGAGAGCCAGTTCCCAGTCCAGGTGTAGCGTGGCGCCATCTTCGACCACATCGTCATTTAACATCAGGTGACTTGTGGTCAAACGCTACCCTGTAACTAGTAAAAAAAAATTATTTCTGATATCTTTACCAATGATACATAAAATAACGCCAACACATTCACATACAAGGCAGCAGTGGACTACTTCCGGCTGATGATGATGATGAATCACACACATAGATCCTGATCCCTGACAAGGATTAACTGTATCTAGGGTATCAGATATTACTACACTAATAGGGGATCCACAACACCCAGACACAGAACATATACTATTTGTACTATGTAGAGGGAATCAAACCATCACGCTTCACAGTCGGCTATTCGCCCTTAAGCGAACTTACTGTTAAATTGATAATAGATAGTATAGTAGATTCGGCGCTAACTTTTAAGCAATAGCCAGCTCATTTCAAGCAGTTTTTTCATAAAAGTTCTCCTGATATTATAAAATGGAGGAGAGTACCTAATATTTCATAACTAACAACGAACATTCAGGGTCTCAGATACAGTGTTAGTTACGACCAAGATAACCTAAAATAGTGCCATTTTTAGGAGACCGCAGTCAAACAAGGAACCCTTATTTATTTATTTATCAGATACAATACAACACCATTACAGCTTACACCAAAGCGATGTTATATATAAAACACAGACACACACAAACATATATATATTATATAAACAATTCCATTATTCATTATTCCATTATTAATTAACAATATTTAATTTTACATCCTACAATAAAGTTGTTTCAATGCAACACTGTGACACTTCTGTGAACTTCGACAGGCTCTTCCATGCCATAATAAAAACACAAAGTTTGTATTATTTATTAAAAAGGCTTTAAAAAAATCTAAATGACAACAAAGCTTGTGATTGTAGTAAACTTACTCCAATTCATTAATTAAAGTAATAAAAAAAACATACTCATATAATTGCGCCTAAGAAATTACCCACCGAACATTTTTTGCCTGTCCTTCAAGCTATTTTATGAGATTTGAACAGGAGGTGTACCTAGTTTTTAGTTTGACGTTCTCAAGTTGAACTATCATATGGATTGGAATTTGTTTTTTTTTATTATAATGACAGATACATATCTAAAATAATCATCATCATTATCATCAGTCGGAAGAAGTTTACTGTTAAGTTTCTTTTTAATAAACATGAATGGAATTGCTATACGGAATCCTACACAAGGAATTCGATACACACTTGGCCGGCTTAAAAAAAGAAGTTGGGGTTCCCCAAATATATTGGACATTCCCCAACATGGGCCCTTGCCAAACGTAGATAATCCTAGTCTATGAAAGTAAACCCTCGATGAAACTGACCAGAGGTTTTATAGACTCTGGGTAAATAACAGTGGTAAAGAAAATATTTTCTACTAACTATGTAGGTATAGTCAGCGACAGAAGTAAAGTCAAAGTCGAATAATATGTTTTATTCAATAGGATACATTGTGATCACTTTAAAAAAAAAACTAGCTACGCCTGCTCAAAACTAGCTACGCCTGCTCCAATCTTCTTACGCTGGCAAAAGAACAGGCAAGAAACACCCGGTAGGTAATTTTTTCGGCGCGATCACATTGTCAATTTTATTATGGTTTGTTTGTGGAAAAATTTGTTATTGTTCAGCGACTGCAACCCGCAGTTTCATTCGCATAGAGATTTCCAATTTTCTCGCAAAACTAATGTGTTAATCCAATGTAGGGCACACACGTTACCTTTCCGCCATCATCGCTCAAAAAGGGTACAATGCTTAGAACTAAATAATGTACTATTGTGACATTCACAACCAGAACATCCCTCGTCACAAGTCAGATGGACATTTCAAAGTCAAAGTCAAAGTCAAAGTCAATTTTTATTTATTCAATAGGATACATTGTGATCACTTTAAAACGTCAACTTAAAACTAGCTACGCCTGTTCCAATCTCCTTACGCCGGCAAAAGAACAGGCAAGAAACGCCCGGCAGGTAATTTTTTTTGGCGCGATCACATTGACAATTTTATTCTTATTACTAATTGATTGAATTGGAGCAAGTTCACTAAAATCCCAAGCTTTTTTTTTTTGTCATCTAATCGATATTTTTTATTTAGCTTTACTAATAAGAAGATTTCTCTTGTTTGGTTGTACACATTGGGATATGGGAACATGAATATTAACGAGTTGCGGATCACAACCAAAGCAGACCAGACCCCACAAGCAGCACCCGTTCACGAGTTGACGCATGTGCCAGCCATCGCTCTCCTCGACCATTTCTTGTCAAGGTACTACAGACTACCTAGCATTTCCACTTCACATAGTGACATGTCACCTTGACGTAAATACCTTTCCACAAAATAGCCTGTTCAGAAACTCAACAGAATAAAAGCAGGTTTACATTAAGACAGTGACCCCGGTAACACACGGCCTCCTTGCTACGGCAAAAGAACAGACAAGATACACGCGGAAAAAAGTTTCTCGAGCACGATTAAATTTGCAATTTCTCATAAAATTACTAACTGATTGATTTAATTAGAGCAAGTTCCCCACAATCCCAAGTATTTTTGGCATTTAAATATATGATACTAGCTGTTCCTAGCGGCTTCACCCGCGTGGGCTACAGTTTATCGCGGAAAAAATGTATAATATGTCCTTCCCCAGGGTTCCAACTATGTCCGTATCAACTAAATTTAATTTAAATCTGTCCAGTAGTTTAAGCGTGAAAGCGTGAGAGACAGACAGACAGGTTTACCTTCGCATTTATAATAGTAGTAAGGATTTTTTAGTGAGCTTTTCCAATTAGACTTCAAATTAGTTATGGACTAGTTGATCACAAGAGCACTTATCTTTTTTTCCCGACACTCCGCTCCCAACACGGTCCGCCATTCGCTATCGACAGTGACTAGCAGATTTATATAAAGACAGTGACAGTTGACAGTCACTGTCTTTACATTGACAGTGACAGTTGACAGTCACTGTCTCTACATAAACCTGCCTTATATTACTGTCTGAATTCAGAACAAGTTAATTAACTTTACGAAATTAAATTGTTACAGTTTAGAAAATTAATACTCCAACTATTTTGATTCTCAAAGGTAAGGTCCGAGCCCTCTTAAACCGTGGTCCCACGGGTTGCTTTTCAACAGATCAGACCGGACAGCGCACGTTGAATACACCTTGCCTGTGGCCATCTGACGTTGTGCGTGCTCGTCTGATCGTCCATAAGGTTCATTTTCTAACAAATCAAGCCGTGTGAGACCAGCAATGCGATTCTAATTCACACAGAAACTCTTCTGACCACGAATTAGGAAAATTTCCTTCAGATTTTTATAGACACGGTTCATTAATCTGATGTTTAATTTGACAAACCAGCTGCTTAATCACGGAAAAGTCGGCCACCAATTTGCTCTCGGAAAACGTTTCCGTGAAGCAAAAGTGACGTCGAATCCGACACGGAAACTTTCCAATACGCACTACTGTTGACCCATCGTGGGTCTGTCCTCGTGCGTCGGTCCCGGTCTGATGCTATCCTTGCATGTAGGTAAGCATTCTGGACAAGTTAAAATACAAACATGTATTGTATAATGTATTTACGTCGGCTTCTAAACTGGCTTTACATAGTAATAGCCCATGGCCTCTGACTCGGATTCAAATGCTAAATTAAATTGGTGGATTTCATCGCTCGTAAATCCTATAGTGAGAATTCTATCAATTTGCAACTAGAATAAGATTGTAAATGTGATCGCGCCAAAAAAATTATAGGCTGGTGGTTGCAACAGGCGTAGCTAGTATTAAATTTGGCGTTTTAAAGTGACCACAATATCATTCAACTTCACCTTTTTATTTGAGTTGCGGCATATTTTTGCCAAATTTTGTATCCTACTAAACAAATATGTTTGATGACTTTTGATGTCTTATAATATATTGTGTCACATCAACAAACCGATTTGCACCGGTAAAATCTGCAGCTACTAAACCATTCTACCACGTTAACCTCGCAATTAAGCTCAATTCACCGAATCCTTCATCAAGTTCCAATATCGATATTGCTTCAAATCGATTACCTCCATTCATGACTGCATCGAGTCCGCTTAGATTAGAATGCAGAATTAATCACCAGAGACCTGCACTGCACTTTTAATTTTACTAACGAACATCACTATTATATATGCAAAAGTTTGTTGGTGTGTATGTTTTTTATAAGCATGAGAAAAATAAGAGCCATTTATTTACAACAAATTATGTAATAAAAGCATAATGTTGTAACTACAATATATTTACAAATAAATAAATAGAATATCGAGGGACCATTGCACAAAAATTTACCTAGCTCCAAATTGTGCTCCAAACTTGTGTTACAACGATATACATACTTATATCGAGATATAAATACTTATAATATCCAAGAATCGTGAACAAATATATGTGCTCATCACATAAATTGACCCTAACCGGGACTCGAACCCGGGACCGCTAGCTTCGTAGGCAGGGTCACTACCAACTCGGCTACTGCGTCGCCAATGTATAGTTGCCAACCGGCCTCAACTCGCGTTGAGGCCGGTTGGCAAGCGTTGTGCTAATTGTATAACCAGTGCTGGTCTTCCGTTGAAGGCGTTTTAGGTAAAATGACATCACTGGCATAAAGATAATTTAGAGACAACAAACATTACAAGGAGAAAAAACATTTTCTTGTTTAAAAAACATCAGTGAGAATTTAACTGAATTAACCTATAGGTTACTTTTTATCCCAGAAAAGATCCCACGGTACAACAAGCAAAGCGCGGGTGAAATCGCGGAGATCAACTAGTTTACTATATAACATTGAGATATAGAGGCAGTAAGGAAAGTGAGCATCGTAACATAAGGTTTTTTCAGGTTATTAATCAAACGCTAAATTTATTTCACTTGGTTCTGTGCAAGTTCCTAAAGCTCGCCTGACTAGCTACTTCTTTTAATCTGTCACCAATCAAAATCCGAGAACCTCGCTTGGGAGCGAATTTCTTATCCTGCCATAGTGTCACCTTTGACCACAATAAGGTGTCCTGAGCTCAAGTATGTTTTTATGTCTTACTGTGTAGGCACACTTGAGAGCCAGTCTCCAATCTAGATATAACGTCACGCCATATTCGCTCATGTTGTTACTTTACATCAGGTGGCTTGTGGTCAAACGCTACCCTGTAAATAGTAAAAAAAAAATATATCATCATCATGACTTAAAATCAGATATAATTTAAAAGAATATTGGCTACTTTTCATACTGCCCTACCTACTGACCTGGCCACAATATATTTTGTAAAAAATTTTCGTTTCTGTCAATGTCACTTGACAGTGACGTCAATGTCACTTGACAGTGACAGTCAATTTGCTAGTACATAGATTAAAAAGATTAGTTTATGTTCATGTTTGGTAAATAATGTTGATTTTTAATGACTTAATTTCAGTAGGGCCGACTTCTAAAGCGTGAAACGGAATGACAAATAAATTGCGGAGTGCGTTCAAAACATCCAAGTATCATGTAAGTTAAAAAATGTCCTAAGAAACTACGAAGTTAAAAAATCAATATCTTTTTTTTCTACACCTTCTTTAACATATCGTTTGTAGAATCTTAATACACAAAAAATTACAATTTTTATCGTACATAGATCGTTTATGAAAACCTCCTCGAAAAAAACGACCTCGGGTCCGTTTTGGCCATTGTTCTTTAATGAGGAAATTTTATTTTATTCGTCAACTTTAACGGCCGTATGTCATAGATCACATGGCAATCAGAGTTCATGAAAGCGCATGAATTTATTTCCGATACTATAGATACGTATAGGGTAGGGATGGTGAATTAATTGAACCGATACATATTAGCTGATTACATATTGACATCTGTTTTGATTACACTATGCATTACCTAGTTCAAAATGAATATGTTACATTCCGTTAATTATTTTAGTCCTCTGTCAATTTGTTTGATTAAAATCTCTAATAAATATTTTGACATATTATGCTGACATGTAAAGAGATATCTTTATATCTTTATTATTAAGTAAGCTCGTCGGATAGAAATATTATAATAATAATATGTTTATTTGCCACAATAACACTTATGGTACATAATATGGTTACATTTTATACAGATAGTACTTCTATAAAATAATAATAATAATAATAAATAATATTGCCCGCACAATCACATACATAGACTCTGACCCCTAACTAGGTTTCCCTGTATCTAGGGTATCAGAAACTAATAATAATAATTCTTTATTCAATTCTTTGATAAGTTAGGCAAGTATCTCTGGTTAATAGGTAAGTATGGTTACATTTTATACAAATAGTACTTCTATAATAATAAATAATAATGCCCGCACAATCACATACATAGGCTCTGACCCCTAACTAGGTTTCCCTGTATCTAGGGTATCAGAAACTACGAGGATCGGGTAAACTACGAGATCAATAATAATTATGTGTGACACACAAAAATTATGTGAAAAAATTACAAAAGATTTTATTAATTAAATAATTAGGTACAATAAAATTATGAATGTCTGCATTAAAGAACAATGGCCATAACGGACCCGAAGTCGTATGAAAACGATTTATATACAATATAAATTTAATTTTTTGCCTATTAAGATTAAACAATCGATATTTCAAAGGAAGTGTAGAAAAAGAAGATATTGATTTTTGTAACTTCGGAGTTTCTTAGGACATTTTGTAACTTACACGATGCTTGGATGTTTTGAATGAACTTCGAATTTCCTTTTTCATTCCGTTTCAAGCTTTGGAAGTCGGCCCTACTTAAATTAAGTCATTAAAAATCAACATTATTCAGCAAATTGATTGTTACTGCAAAGTGACATTGACAGAAACGAAAATTTTATACAAAATATATTGCGTTCAGGTCCAGGGCAGTATGAAATGTGGCCAATGTTCTTTGATATTTAAAAATGTCGTTTCTACAATAAAGGATTTTTTCAAGTACCCACAATTTTTGAAATCATTTAAATTACAATTGGTTGATGGTCTAACAATGTGATAGTGTGGGGCGGCTATTAAACCTATTTTTTTTAACCTCTATCCACTCCACAAGCGGTCAGTGACCTCTGAGCAGACAGTGGTGAAATAAAGTTAAGGCGGACCGTAGTTATCATGATTTATGTGGTATGCCAGAGCTATTAAATGCATAGCACACTGTTATTTAATTAAGGTTTTATTAATAAAATTTGGACTGATAACTTTGGATTAATTGCAAATGATGAGATTTTTAGAGATGGTAATGTAGCAATAATACATTCAAAAAATTGAGTTTCGGGTTTGATTTGAATAGCAATTTCATGAATCACACTAATATTTTTAATGTGAAAGTTTGTGATCGGATGTGTATGTTGGTAACTTTATCACGCTAAAACGTCTCAATGGATTTGAATCAAATTGGGAATGAAAATAGCTTATAGATTTATCATTTTTCCCAATAGATCTGTTTACAGACAAACATAACTTGGTGCTAAGACATTTTCTAGTGCTCGCCTCACTAGCTACCACTTTCCCATTAGCAGCCCACTAGCGTGGCGCCACCTTCGATCTCATCGTCACTTAACATCAGGTGACTTGTAGTCATACGCTACTACGCTATTGGCTTCTAGATAATTGTTTCTATGACCTCAATGAATACATGACATTTTAAAATTTTAGTTCTATTCTCAAAGTCAAAGTCAAAGTCAATTTTTATTTATTTAATAGGATACATTGTGAGCACATTAAAACGTCAAACTTAAAACTAGCTACGTCTGTTCCAACCTCCTTACGCCGGCAAAAGAATAGGCAAGAAACGGCAGGTAATTTTTTTGGCGCGATCACATTGACAATTTTATTCTTATTACTAATTGATTGAATTGGAGCAAGTTCACTAAAATCCCAAGCTTTTTTTTTGTCACCTAATGGTCCGATATTTTTTTCTGACATATTAATTCTGACATTGTACCTAATTCACATTATTATTAATTATTTTAAATTGTAAACTTAAGTTGACATTCCACACCATTGTTATGGTAGAATGTATG
This sequence comes from Opisthograptis luteolata, assembly GCA_931315375.2. Lineage (NCBI taxonomy): Eukaryota > Metazoa > Arthropoda > Insecta > Lepidoptera > Geometridae > Opisthograptis > Opisthograptis luteolata. Next base: position 2,026,238 of record OV928043.1, read on the forward strand.
AGCAAATTTTTATTATAAGAACTCATATTTATATGTACAACATTCTTGGAATAAATGAATTACTCCACAAGAATGCATAAAAAAACATGTTGGACCGATTTTCATCTCATCAGCTATGTTTGATGATAAACAACACTCCCGACTTATTAACTTTCCAAACAAAAAAAAAACAATATCTGGCAGTCAGACAGACATCGACGTCAAACTTAAATAAGTCTTATAACACCCCTCTTTCTGCGATGGGGTTAAAAAACCGTGTACCTACCAAGTAATGTTTATCAGTAGTACACGGTAAAAATCTTTGTCATCCAAAGCCAAACACGAATCTTCAAGTAGGTAAGTCATTTAGAAACGGGGACAAAAAAGGAAAGTCAACAATTTGTAATTTGCATGGTAATGAAGTAAAAGCATCGATGTCGTGAGCCCTTATATTTAGTAGCACTGTCATGTTCTTCGCAACATGCCACTCCTAAATAGCTTTATTTTTCACCGTGTAAGGGCTGACACAAGCGTCGAGCAAAAGTCGCACGACGACGTCGCGTTTGGTCGCATCGTGTGACTCGTGAGGTCATGTAGACACACATACAATAGTTTATAAAAACTAAAAAAAAACACTTTAAAAACGCACTGAAAAATATAAAATAATTAAATTGACATATCGTAACTAATACAAGTCAATTTAATTATTTTATATTTTTCAGTGCGTTTTTAAAGTGTTTTTTTTTAGTTTTTATAAACTATATATTTTTATTTTTTTACTTTTTAGTCTTTTGTTACCAAGTCCAATCTATCGGACTCATCAATAGGAATAATATGAGTCCAAACTCGAGGGGTTTACTATAAATGACTGTAGAGATCTCCTACCCACCTTCTGGCTGCATCATCAGACCCTCGTCACCATGTTTAATCTATTGGACTAATCAAGACGATTCATATGAGCTCAAACACGAGGGGTTTACTAGTAGCCACTGCAGAGATCCCCTACCCACCTTCCGGTTGCATCATAAGACCTTCGTCACCAAGTTCAATCTATTAGACTCATCAAGACGATTCATATAAGCCCAAACACGAGGGGTTTACTAGTAACCACTGCAGAGATCCCCTACCCACTTTCCGGTTGCATCATCAGACCCTCGTCACCAAGTTCAATCTATTGGACTCATCAAGACGATTCATATGAGCCCAAACACGAGGGGTTTACTAGTAACCACTGCAGAGATCCCCTACCCACCTTCCGGTTGCATCATCAGACCCTCGTCACCAAGTTCAATCTATTGGACTCATCAAGACGATTCATATGAGCCCAAGCACGAGGGGTTTACTAGTAGCCACTGCAGAGATGCCCTACCCACCTTCCGGTTGCATCATCAGATCAGGTCGATGATACCAAATTATTGCATTGTCACCGAGATTACATACACATACAAAGTTTCAAGTCGATACGACAATTAGAAGTAGGTGAAAATTGACTTCTAAGATTTGATTACATTGTTAGTTAGTTAGTTAGTTAGTTACAAGTCAAGCTAATAAAAGTGTTTTAAAAATAACATTTTATATTATATTATTTTATTTATTCTTACATGTTATTAACCTTTATTTTATCATTCATTTTTATTTTATTATTGTTTCAATTGAAGAATTGTTTAATGTATTAATTTTATCACTTATTCATTAACATCATTGTAAACTTTCTTTTTCCAAATTTGCTCGCTTTTACTTTTCGCATGTAGTCTTCTAAATGTAATGCCTGCGCGGACTTCGTACGTTCTGCGTGTATGACGTAGGTAAGTCTCGTAAGGTTTAGACATCATTAGTAATGGAAGATTGTGATATACATCATAAAATTACAAAATAGATTACATATTGTATTTATTTCTAGTGTCCTTCTTTTTTATACTGTGCGATATTGCGTAAGTTAGAAATAAATGTATATCATTCATTTGTTCATTCATTCATTCAAATTGCCAACAAATTCCTATTATAAATTAAATTCCTAAAAAGACACAAATCGCACGACTGTTTTACCATTGTTCAGTGAGCCCTTGGGTTTAAAACGAGGGGAAACAACGCACACATTCCCACTTACCCAGCGAAAAGTTGTTTTTGTAATTTCAAAAGGGAAATAAGTTGCAATCTCAAAATTGGACTGTCTTCCGGCTGGCGTTATTGTTTCCAGCACAGCGTTATGTGCCACTTTTACCAAATTACGCCGAGTGTATTTCCCCCTAAAATGCGACTAGAAAAATATATTTTCATACAATTTAATTTTCCTGTTTCATTGAACATTCCGGAGACATATTGCGAATTGACTGATCTCGTGTTACAATGTAATGACTTTATTTTCAGCTCCGAAGATAAAAGGCTTCCAGAGTCGATATTGAAAGGTTAAAATTACGGGGCCGGGGTAAATTTGGGCACGTTTTTGTGACGAGTTTTGGACCCGATGTGTTGACAAGCGAAAGGAGGTGAAAGAATGCCTATTTTATGGACCTATTCCATTTATGCGAGTAGGAATCTATTACGACGTAGATAAATTGGAACCTTTTGCTTTTTTGTGAAATATATGAAACTATCCTAACCTTTTTTTTTCATTACATAATTTGGCCGAACAAAGACTACCTGAATAACATTTTATATTTCACTGAGATTTATTTTGATATCGTGAAATTGTATAAGGTGGTAGTAGAGGTGTCCACTTAAAACATAATAGCTTCGATATTTATCGATATGTCGCTAGAAAAGTTTTCCACAAAAGTTTAATTTTACCTATTGCCAGTGAAACGCGCAAAGTTTGTGGTCCTTGACTTTGTATGTGTGAATGTAGAATCAGAGACCAAAGTAACATAGGTGAACTAGTAGTGTACCTAATAATAATAATTTTCTATAAGTGTTACTTGAATACAATTGTCCTGTCCACAAAGTGGTGAGATGTCCTGGAAATCCCACACCTCGCGATTTATGCGCTCCTTTCTCCCGCATACTTGCAAAATGTGGAATGAGCTTCCCCCACAAGTGTTTCCGCTGTGCTACAGATTGCAATCCTTCAAGATGGGTGTAAAAAGAGTTCTTAAAGGTCGGCAACGCATCGGCAACTCCCCTGGTGTTGCAGATGTCCATAGGCGACGGTGACCGCTTTCCATCAGGTGGGCCGTCAGCTTGTTTGCTAATCTATTACATAAAAAAAAAGATGACTGAGGTGAGATGTTTATATGTGTCTATGCTTGTATGCGATATATCGATGTTAAGTGAATACCCCTAGGTGGTAGGGACTTTGTGTAAGACCATTGATCTGCGTGGGTTGCTACCCACAGCCACTACCCACCTGAGCCAATTATCACTCTGTCACTCAGGACTGTTTACTTTTGTTTCAATCATCTTCAGTTGTATACTATTGAGTAGCGACTTTTAAACCACAATTACTTTTATCCATTTACCTAATAACTCGTGAACGGGTGCTGCTTGTGGGGTCTGGTCTGCTTTGGTTGTGATCCCGCAACTCATTAATATTCATGTTCCCATATCCCAATGAGTACAACCAAACAAGAGAAATCTTAGTAGTAAAGCTAATTAAAAAATATCAGACCATTAGATGACAAAAAAAGCTTGGGATTTTAGTGAACTTGCTCCAATTCAATCGATTAGTAATGAGAATAAAATTGTCAATGTGATCGCGCCAAAAAAATTACCTGCCGGGCGTTTCTTGCCTGTTCTTTTGCCGGCGTAAGGAGGTTGGAACAGGCGTAGCTAGTTTTAAGTTTGACGTTTTAAAGTGATCACAATGTAGCCTATTGAATAAATAAAAATTGACTATTGACTATTGGTAGACATAGCTTTGACCCTCCAACAATAATTCTCTAACTATATGGATCGAGAATTCTCAACATCTAGATACAGAGCTTTTATCGTCCTACTATTGTACCAATGATATAAACGTGAATGTTTGTGAGTATGGATTTGTGGATGGATAGATGTGAGTTACACTTTCACGCAAAAACTACTGAACAGATTTGAGTGAAATTTAAAATAGAGATAGCTTATACTCTGGATTAACACATAGGCTACTTTTTATCGCAGAAAAAGGTTCCTGCGGGATAACGGGAAGACGCGGGTGAACCGCGGAGCGCAACTAGTTATTGCAGTTGGTTTTCAGAGAGTTGTTAATGACATCATAATAACATCCATGCTTTTGGACTTTTTTGGCGGCAATCGAATTGTCAACGTGAAAATTTTGTTTGTATTTCCAAAACTTGTGTTTCTTCGAGTGTTAATGTGTAATATTGGTGGATTATTAACCATTATGTGTTCGTTAATGTGTACGAGTGTGAGAATTTGAAATAAAGTTGTGAAAGTGGCTTTTCGAGTTGCTCCAAAAAAGTCCGTGTAAAGTTTAAGTAAAGCGCCACTACTTTACTTAAACACTATCCTCATCCCATCATCTCATCATCATCATCATCATTTAAACTTGATTCAACTCTCTGAGTTTAAAATATTTTATACTTGACACTGGCAAATACACTAACCGTGTGACGCCATAACAAAAAAAAAACCATGCTTTACTTAGTTTCGGTTTTGAAATCCGTTTAAAAACATGAAAAACTTAACCGGCCCCAACGTGCGTTGAGTATACTGATCTAAAGAAAGTATGTAAGTACTAAGTACCTAAAATAAGATTGGTAATAGAAACATTTAAAAAATCCAATATTCACAATACATACATAAACTATAAAAGTTGCTTATATTTCGCCACAGCTGATAAGTGTTTCAAAATTGCAAATAACATAAACGCATTCGTAATTTCGGTAACAACTCATCCGATTCTTATAATTGTATTACCCCTAAACAGGTACCTACACTATTTTCGAATGACATACTTGAGGCTAAGTTTGATTTATTTTCTCAATGCGCCCCTATGAAGCCAGGACAGTTGGCTAAGTATGTCCAATTTTTTTATTATATGAAATTAATTAAACTCGCAACCAAATTGGTCCTCGTACCAGAACTCAACTTGGCAATAATTCAGACCCTGTCAAATTAATAAATCCATTATTAAACAGTGTTCCCGCAGTTGGTTTTTCTGTTCGCGACAACCCTAGATTTATTACAAATGGTCGCGCCCCTGTGGTAGGTCTTGCGTACACTTGATACTTTTAGTTTGCAGAGTGACAAAATAAAAATTAAATTTAATCTGTCCATACGTCATCTTGAACGTCAAACATCGCTTTTGGAAAAATTATGATGATAAATGAAATTAATGATAGTGCCCATAGAGTAATACGTCAATATGTTATTTTTTTTTTGTAGCGATTACTCAAAACTTTCAGTGAAAAAATGCTTTCTATAAATGACATCACTTTAATGTAGCGTGTTTGTAACAGTATTCCTGTCTTTCTTGCTCTGTAGCTTTGTACGTTGGATAGAAAGAGACGGTGACACGGTTACGACAGAAGATACATAGTACTCCGCTACACAAATACGCTACGCCAAGAAAAGTTGAAGCACAATACAAAACACGCAACTCTTTGCACGACAAACTCTGGCGGTTAAAGTTTTGAGTATGTGCAGAGTCTTATTATATATAAAACGAACTAATAGAGAAGATAACTGGCATACATATCTGATTCGATTAAATTCTTTGGTTGTAAAATATGTAGTCGGTATTTTCGTTTGAAATTATAATATGCTAAAACAAAACCACACACTGTAACTTTCCCTTGTATAACTCGCTTTATTAATTTCAATTTCGAGTTGGCATAGTTGAATAGTGGAGTTTAACAACAAAGTTTTTGATTTAGTATGACTGAATGGACATGTTGACTTAAGTCTTTATTTGGGTATATGTGGCAATAGACTAATTTAGAACTTTTTTGGGAGCAATTCAACTGTCAGCGTAAACAATTTATTCCATCACTTGTGTTTTTGAAAACTAGCGGTGGGCGAATATGAAATATACTAGTGGAATCATTCGATTATGAAAATGACTTGAGATATTTCGCTATGAGTGATTACTAATTTCATGATTGAATTGTCGTTCGCGTCATGGAGTAAAACATAGTAACTTATTAACCGACTTCAAAAAAGGAGGAGGTTTCTCAATTCGTATTCGATCGATTCAATCAATTCAATTCGAAAAAATTTCAATTTTTTTTTTTCAATTCGTTTTGTATTTTCGTCGTGCTTTTTTAGGATTTTTTTTTTTTTTTTAGGATATATCCCATGATAAGCCACCATGATAAGGCTCTTAGGATATATCCTTTCGAGACTAGGATCTGATGATGGTATCTCAGAGAAATCGAGGGGAAAGAGAAGTCGGTTATTTTTTTGTTAAAAATTATACTTGTTTTAGTCATTGGACATGCTTGAAAACTTACTTAAGACTGCAGTAGAACCAATCTAAGATTAGTAATATACAAATTAGTAACGTTAGTTGACTATGAAAATTAGCAAGTTACTAATTTCAGATACATCGTTACTCGAAACGATTCTGGTTCTGCGTAGCTTCGTCCCTACTAGTCAAATCGCAACCTTTGACTTAATAATACCGCGCAGTCCTTGGAAGGGATAATGTAACCAAGTCGCCACCATTTGCAATATAGGAGAGGTCGTACCCATTACACACAGCGGTCGCTTTCGTAGCTTTAACTCGTGTTCCACTGTTCCGATTGTTTTGGCCTTGACTTCTATGACTGTACGAGTTAATTAACAATAAGCACAATAATATCAGGTACTTAATTTTCTACCTTGTATGTCTTTGGACTTTAAATTAAGGCTAAAATAAGGTCAAGATGTAAAAGTGTATTGTGATTTTTGTGTACTTCTGTTCGTGCTGACAGTACCGAACAGGGTTTCTATTTCGTTTTCGTTTGTTAAGATAAATAATTCTCTGTATTACGTATGCGGTTTAACTCTAACTCTAACTCTCTTAACTCTAAAAAATAAACTAAATTTTCTAGGCACATAAGTAATGATGTCAGTTTGTTTACGAATTTGTTTGTAGAGTCAAATATACATGCTAAAGGAAGCGACAGAAATAGAGTTTGTATCAGGCCCTAAACTAAACCGGATTACAAAACCTCACCCACCCAGCCAATCCGGTCTGACGAGACGTCATAATTGGCATTCGATTAAATTCCCAATCTGTTCCCCTGATGGCATACCCTCTAATGAGATCAAATTTGATTGCAACTTCAATGTAGGCATTGGCAACTAAATAAGGCTGGTTGCAAATCAGCTTCATTGACCTGGCAAATGTAGTGTAGGACGCCTTGCGACTAGGTGGAGCGACGACTTGCGTCAAGTGGCTGGCAGAAATTGTGTGAGAAGACCGGACTCAGTGGTGTACCTTGGGAGAGGCCTATGTCCAGCAGTGGACTGACACAGGCTGATGATGATGATGATGCATATCAAGGCTGACTGCTGACTAGGATTCTCTGTGTCTAAGGGAGACATGCATAGGATTGTATGTGGATTTTTGTTACAACATCATTTTAATCTCAGATGGCTAGTCGTCAGTTCTCCATTTCACTGTATGACGCTTTTAATTTTGCCCCTTTGTCGAAATCAGCAGGTAATTTTCATAGAAATTGACCTATTAAAAAGCCTTCTACGGAAGCGAAAATTTCAAATGTGTCTTTTTATTTTTTTATTTTGGAAGGGTCCAAACGATCGTAATAAAAAACGATTTAGCCACGCCGGTGTCGGGTTGCGAGGGTTAAGCGAAATATTAATAGTACATGAGTGTTATTTTCAATATGGCTCCGTGGAAGGTATAATATGTTTATGGTACGTTTATGGTCACTTTGGTATTATGAATTGTGTGGATATGGCGGTAGTGGTTTCCTTTGAATATTGATTTAGGGCTTATAAAGTTGGTGTATGAGTTTTTCTTTTTATTTATATTTATTGTCAATAGATTAGCATATTGTGACCAGTTTAACGAGGTCTATGAAGGAGCATGCTTGCATAGAAGATACTCACTATGGCCAGATGACTCTTGTCTTGATGACTTCCAAATAATACTCATCGGGAAACAAAGAACAGCAATTGCATCCTATTCTACTAATATTATAAAAGTGAAAGTTTTTAAGTATGGATGGATGAATGGATGTTTGTTTACTCTTTCACGCAAAAAACTACTGAACGGATCTGAATGAAATTTGAAATGGAGATAGCTTATACCTTGGATTAACAAATAGGTTACTTATTACCCCGGATAAAGGTTCCTGCGGGATAACGGGAAGACGCGAGTAAAACCGCGGGACGCAACTAGTATATAAGGAAAGAAGGTGGCTTAGATACATTAGTAATATGTAGCTGTATCTGGCATCTTGATACTTATTTGAGTTGTATTATATACGACTATGTATGTGATTCTTGATCGTTATAATCAGCCTATTACGTTCCTACTCATGGTACTCTGGATGGGTAATATACCAAGCTGGCCCAGTGCGAGTTGGTAGATGTCGCATACCCTTGAACGTTGCGGTTCATGGAAATTTCCTATCCTCACAATGATTTCCTTCACGATTTTGAGCGATGATGACTCCTCACATAACATGAACGTGATTCTGTGGTCATTAATATTGTTATAACATAAGAAAACCATCCCTATACAACAAAAAGCCATCATTATCCATTCTTCCCGTCGCACATAAAACACCGTCGTCTCGGGAATCAGTTGACCTGGAATAGGTGTGTATGTGCACAAGGCGAACTAGTATATTTTTATACTCATAGATATAACGTAGTGAGTAGAAATATGTGTACCGAGTGATATTTATTAGGGTCATATTACATACATATACGCATGACAGGGGCATCTGCGGACAGGGCTGGATTTTAACACTGTGCTTAAACAGTGTAGCGCTGTAGCAACAGAAGACCCAGAACAGAAGAAAATGTATTCATTCCGTGGCACAGGTAACTGAACAGAAGATTCATTCCATGGCACAAGTAACTGGACAAAAGAAAATGTATTCATTCCGTGGCACAGGTAACTGGACAGAAGAAAATGTATTCATTCCGTGGCACAGGTAACTGAACAGAAGAAAATGTATTCATTCCATGGCACAAGTAACTGGACAGAAGAAAATGTATTCATTCCGTGGCACAGGTAACTGGACAGAAGAAAATGTATTCATTCCGTGGCACAGGTAACTGAACAGAAGAAAATGTATTAACTCCGTAGGACAGGTAACTAAACGCAAGAAAATGTATTCATTCCGTAGCACGGGTAACTGGACAAAAAAATGTATTCATTCCGTTGCACAGGTAACTGAACAGAAGAAAATGTATTCATTCGGTGGCACAGGTAACTGAACAGAAGAAAATGTATTCATTCCGTTGCACAAGTAACTGAACAGAAGAAAATGTATTCGTTCCGTGGCACAGGTGAGTGACCGTAGTTTATCCATCACGGTCACTCACGTGAGAGCTGATATTCTTCCATACAAACTGTAATATCTTTTTGACCCCTTAAAAAGTGATTATCAAAACTAAAGATAGCTTGTATCTACTAAATGTCACGTCTATCATGGCTGATTTAGGCTGTGGGTCATATATTAAGAATCTTATTGATTTTCAGTTAAACAATTAACTAACAATGACACAACGATTTCACAAATTTAGATGCAGTTAGTCGATATGGAACGTCTTATTTTTTGTATTGGAATTATTTGTGCATTAGCTTAACTTACAACTAGTTATACAGGTTCTATCATCCACTTAAGTATTTCTGTGTACTTTTTGACGCACTCATAATTATCATCCCTTAATTCAGCCCAGTGCTCTTCCCATTTGTATTCTCCTCGCGCGCCACGTAGGGCTGCCCCAAATACGCGGGACGTTTATACCCTTACCTTAACATGTGACCCCTATCTTAATAATGCTCACTCAAAATATTAGAACAACCCTAGCGAGTGCTTGTGAGCACTGGATTAGTAGGGTTCCGTACACTTACGTGGCTTAATGTTAATGTTAAGGCCTGTATCTATATATATATAACCAAAGGTGACTGTCTGACTGACATAGTGATCTATCAACGCACAGCCCAAACCACTGGACCGATCGGGCTGAAATTTGGCATGCAGGTAGATGTTATGACGTAGGCATCCGCTAAGAAAGGATTTTGATTAATTCTACCCCCAAAGGGATAAAATAGGGGATTAAAGTTTGTATGAAACTTTGTCAATTTTAAACCGATCGGGCTGAGACTTTGCATGCATAAAGCTGTAGCCCACGCGGGTGAAACCGCGGGGAACATCAGCTAGTTACAAGATAAATTGAAAATTAACTCTAATTTAATTATTTAATAATCAGCACGGATACACTTACACTAATTATAATAATAATGTCAAAACAAAAAATAAAATAGGGTCAAATAATTATCAGAATCACAATCAAATTAATTTAGATCAAAATACAATAGAATAGAATAGAAACATTAATAGAATAGAAAACAATGGAAAAATAGAACAATTGTAGCATAAAGATTATTAACATATAAAGACACCACTATAAGGTTAATTACAACCACTTTTTCTTCTGTAACTTCATTTGGAAAAATCATAATAATAAATGTTATTTAATATCCATGATAGCATAGCAGAGAGACTTAATTTAAGCCCGAAATTAATATTCGATCCTTATTCGTTTTTCGCGGTTTTGGATTGATATGACATGTCATCATATGTCATTTTAGGGGTAAAACTTGACATATTGATTGACTTATCGATCCAAAAGCGCGAAAAATGGATCAGGATCGATTATTAATTTCAGGCGTTAAACAAATCAAAAATGAAGCTGGATTACAGTTGATGAGATGAGTAAGGTGACTGACCTGCTTGTCTCTCGTTTCATTTTTTTTACAATTTTATCATTGATGTTCTTATTTTAATTTAATATTTTGACAGTATGAAGTATTTAGGGGGTCTGAAATTTGTTTTTGTTACTAATCGATTACTTTGGGAGAGGCCTATGTCGAGCAGTGGAGAACAGGCTCATTATGAGAATGATGACAATAATCAGAAGATAACAATGCTATTGATTAAGACAAAACAGTAAAATCATTTGAAATTGAATCCTTAGGACATAAAAAAAAAATATACTAGAACGATGAACCTAAAACTAAAAACCTTAAAAATTATAATATAATAACTAAAATATATTATTAAAAGGAGTCCCTTTAGGCAAGGTTCCGAAGATACTGGCAGCGTTCCCCCTTTGAATATAGCTAGACTAATTCTTTGTCCGAGGTAGCTGCTAGCTCTTCGGTCTCCTGTGATGTCGTCTAACCTTTTTGCTATTTCCTTAAAAAGCCTTATAGCGCTAGAAGATTATCTAATGAAGCAAATCCATGGCCGCGTCGGTTCACTTTTCGTACGCCCGTCGTCGATTTGTCGGTTAACGACCTGCCTTCTCAAAGATCGATGGTTTGTTGTCAGTTTGATTCCTCAGGGCGTTGTTTGCCGTGACATATTGGTTATAGAGAAAAAGCTTCATTTGACATGTCACAGACGACGCAAGCTTTTTTGTTTACTTTCCTAGTTATTTTTTTTGAAGGCATTATCTGTGACTTTTTCCTTCAGCTAGTCGTAAGCATATTGAAAAATAAAAAAATATATTTTTTCCTTGCTTCGCCCCGCGGTTTCACTCGCGTAGACTACATTTTATCGCGATAAAAAGTATCTTATGTCCTTTGCTAAGGTCTGAACTATCTTAACATTAAATTTCGTCAATATCGGTTTAGTGGTTTAGTCGTAATAAGGCAACAAACAAACAGAGTTACTTTCGCTTTTAAGGTATCGATTATCGAATCCTACTACATATAATATAAACGTGAAAGTTTGTGTGTATGGATGGATGGATGTTTGTTACTCTTTCACGCAAAAACTACTGAACGGATCTGAATGAAATTTGAAATGGAGATAGCTTATACCCTGGATTAATACATAGGGTACTTTTTATTCCGGAAAAAGGTACGGGATAACGGGAAGACGCAGCTGAAACCGCGGGGTGCAACTAGTACATTATATAATTATGTAGCATATATTTATAAATAACTTAATAGTTTAAATGTATGTACCTAGCTTCAAAATTATTATAGTTGCATCAATCTGTAGTTGTTAATCTTGGCAACATTGTCCGCAATCGCACAGACAAAACTTCCCAGTTTGGTTTCCCTAGAGGTCACCGACACTGGCTACGTGTTGATTTACATCGGGCCTTATATTAAGGTCCCGTACTGTCCATGTAGATCTTCTTCAAAATATATTATACCAGCTGCTTGCGCGAGCTCCAGGTGGAGGACTGGCAGGAGATGGCGCAGGACAGACCGAAGTGGCGTCTTTTGTTATCGGAGGCCAAGACTCACTTTGGGTCGTTGCGCCATCTCAGTTAGTTGGTTTTAGCTGCGCCCCACGGTTTCACCCACGTCGTCCCGTTATTCCGCAGGAAGCTTTTCCGTGATAAAAAGTAGCTTATGTGTCAATTCAGGGTATAAGCTATCTCCATTTCAAATTTCACTCAAATCCGTTTAGCAGTTTTTGCGTGAAAGAGCAGCAGTGACTATGTATGTGACATACTCGCAAACTTTTACGATTATCATATTAGTAGAATAAACTCTCTTTCTCTGTCTTTCTTAATTTCTTCTCTCTCTCTCTTTCTTTCTCTCTTTTCTCTCTCCTATCTTTATTTTTTCCCTCTCTTCGTGATTTCTGGGTACGATAGTATCATTCAAGGATAAGTCTGTATGGTACAGAACTCTGTAATTGGCTAAATTTAGTTGTAGCCAAGTGAAGGCTAGATCTAGCTTTACTTGAATGCAGCCAGCTAAAGTTAGTTTTAGCTGCTTTTATGATAAAGGCTTTACCTAGTACTAATTGCAACCGTTTTCGCCTAGTTTTAGCTGGCTTATCTGGGGTGTATAGTGCTACAAACTAATGTGGCCCGGTGGCCAACATTGGACAATCTTTGTATGAAAATGACTAGAAGTTAAAAGAATAAAGTCGATGACAGCGCCACTGTCACTGTCACTGTCAGTTTTTTTTTATAAGTTATAGGCAAGCATTTGACCCTAGTTTCATTATCAGCCTTTCACGTTCCAACTGGTGGGACTCCGGCCTTCTCCCAGAGAGAGAGTATGGGCTGTAATCTACCACGCTGGCCCAGTGCGGGTTGGTAGATGTCGCATGCCCTTGAATGTTGCAGTTCTTGGGCATGCCGGTTTCCTCACGATGTTTTCCTTCACCGTTTTGAGCGATGGCAAATCCGCACATAACTTATTAAGTCATAGGTGCGGGGCCGAGAGGATTCGAACTCGGTGTCGGCGTCTTGTAAGTCGCACGCGTAACCGTTCGGCCACCGTCGCTGGTTTCGGCCACCATCGCTGGTGATGGTAAGTGAAGACGATGTCGAAGATGGAGCATGCTTACCTAGAAGATTCTATTCCTACGTATTCACTCGTCGAATTGTACTTATCGGGAAACAAAGATGATGGCAAAGTGTTACACTCCTTCGCCGTTCGCATTATAAAAGTGGAAGCGAAACGTTTTGTGAGTTTGTGACACAGCTATAGCTTCCGTTCCATAGACTTTGATATCAGACGTAATATAAAAAAAATTACCTATTTCACCTTTCATTATCAGGATAATTCTCATTAGTTCCATTCTGTGCTTGTTCCATGTGGAACTAGTGAACTTTTGTTCTCATTAGTTCCATGGGACAAAATTATGAGTGTGAGAGTGATCAAATTTTGTATCAGTTTCATTATCTCTAGTTCCACTATGTTTGTTCAATGCGAAACAAGTGAAACCTTTTTTGTCATTATTTTCATGGATTTCTAGAAGTCCATGGAACTAATGAGTGAAAAGGTGTCATTAGTTCCATGGGATAAAATTACGATGGAACTAGTGAGAACAAATCATCCAGTCAAATAAGGGTTTCACCACGGAATGAGAGATGAAATAAGCTGAAAACTTGTATACGGCTTCATTTGATCATTATAGACGTTGTTTCAAAAATCTCATAAAATCTTGACTGGGCTATAGTAAAATTATTACTGTCGTTGTTTTTGTTTTGAAGTCCATGGTGAACGTACCTATAGGGAAACTGTGACGTTGTAAGGGGCTGTGCAAATATGTTGATGAATTATCATAAACCATGACACGTTTCCAAACAATATAACATTTTCAAACGTAGCTAAAAGGAAAATTATGTCATATTAACAAAACTGCCAAAAGCAAACACAGAATCCAACAGTAAAACGTATTCGACAATCTCTCCCATTCCCGCGTTTTGGGAATTTAATCCGCCACTCGGAATAATGCTTTGATTAATATCTAGTTATTAATCATCTGTGGAACTGAACTATTCAACGGCCGCGCGGGAATTGCCTGTTCCAAATTTGAAATTTGAAATTAGAACGTTAACAATATGGCGGGCGGTGCGTACGGTGAAATGCGTTTGTTTTGCTCCCAATGGGTTTATGTTTGTTGTTTATGTAGGACTGTAGGTATATGGCGTCAAGTTCCAAAGTCCGATTTTGGTTCTGTTCGAAGCTTCAATTTTTGTTCCCAGCAGTCTATAGCTCTACTAACTACCTACATTACTACCGCGGACATACTTTGTCTCTAACAACAAAACTTGTATTTTACTAAAATGACTTGTAAACACAAATCACGGACACTTTTATCCTGTATTGTTGCAATATTGGTAAGTATTTATTAAATTACTAAACCAATAAATCATATTTTGAATGAATTGTGAATTCACACTCTGGTAGGTACCTACTTTTTACCTTTTCAGGGATAATTTTAACTATGTAGAAAGACATAGAATACTTTTAATCACGATAGGGTGTAGTCCACGCGGGAGAAACCACGGGTCATAGCTAGTCTAACATATTATGGTCATGACGAGAACAAATTATGCTAAAGTAGAATGTAAGCTGTATAAAAATTAACATCGAAGCGTGTGTTTGTCAAAGGAAATTGCCCCTTGTAAACAGTGTAAAAGCAACATTCCGTGAACAAATTTCCATATCCTTCCCGGAAACGTCTAGCATTAAGGTGCTTACAAAGTAATCCAGAAGCGACGTTTCATTTTCAAAACAACGTCCAACCGGTACCCGGGAAACTGTGAACTGCGAAATGGAAACGCTAAAGTATCGTACCGCAATAACTGGCGATGGTTTTCCTTTGTATTTGAATGAACAGTGCAAACTTTTAATGTGACAAAGCTCTTAAAGGTTTAGCTTGTTTAAATTTTAAAGACAGTGCTACAGTTTTAGAAGACTTGCTCACGGACTGTGAATTACTATTATGATAGATCGTCATGATACTTATATTAAACATATTTTCTTTTTGTATATTTCTCATCCTTTTTAATTTGGCAGGGTAGCGTTTCATCAAAAGTCGAAAAAATGGAAAAGGTTCTCAACTCAACACGTATATATTTTTCGTGTGTTAACCATGCAATGCTAGACTGGGATCGGGCTATCTAGTGAAACTGCCGGAACACACCGATGGGTGCTGGGAAACGGATTCTTAACTTGAGGATGGTAACTAGTCGCATGGCTAAAAAATGTCCTACCACCAAGATATGATTTCATCCTAATGCTTTTCTTCACCAAAAGGTGATTGTAGGATTTGAATCCATGATCTACGGGTCAAAATTTTAGATCACTACTTTTATCTAATTTTTTAACTTTTTTACAAGGTAGCGTTTGTCTACAAAGTCACCTGATGTTACGAGACGATGTGGTCGAAGATGGCGTCACGCTACACCTGTAGTGCGATTCAAATTCACTCGGAAAGTTGTCAACGTGTCGGATTCGACGTCACTTTTGCTTCACGGAAACGTTTTGCGAGGGCAAAAAGGTGGCGCAAACTTTTCCGTGATTGTGCAGCTGGTCTGTCAAATTAAATATCAGTTTCCAAATTCAGATTAATGAATCGTGTCTAAAAAAATCTGAAGGTTTTTTTTTTGAAATCCGTGGTCGGAAGAGTTTCCGTGTTAATTAGAATTGCAATCATGGACTGGAAACTGGCTTTCAAATAAGACTATAGCTTAGTTCCTTTAGTTGCTTTAAATATTCCACAACCTTAGCAACACAAAACATCATTTCCCCGCATCGAGATTATTTCAAACTACGGCGGGTCGCAATATAGTAAGGTCAAGAATCCCAGTTCTCATAACTTTACAAACAGGGACCCCTTTTATAAAGCTTACAAGTCTTGTACTTGTAAATCTTGTAATCCATACACTTGTAAACTTGTAGTACACGAATGTGTTACACTTTTGACCACATTGTTGCATTCCATCGGTTGAGATCGTGATCAAACGCGATCAATTATAGTGTGATGATGATAAATTTTATTAATATTCTACTAATATTATATTATAAACGCGAAAGTTTGAGAGTCTGTATATATGTATGTGTATTGCTCTTTCACGCAAAAACTACTGAACGGATTTGAGTGAAATTTGGAATGGTTTAACACCTAAGCTACTTTTTATCCCGGAAAAAGGTTCCTGCGGGATAACGGGAAAACGCGGGTGAAACCGCGGGGCGCAGATGGTATAAAATAATAGTTAACTGACAACAAAATCAATTTCAAATTTGGAGTTAATACAAACATTTATCTCTGTAACTATAGTATAATTGCAAAAAACCTAAGTAAAACAAATACAATACATATACATATAGCAGAGCCTATAAGAGAAAATATACAAAAGTGTACTCGTACTCATATTTGTGTATTGAAAAAAGATGTTAAACCTTTTTTTTTAATTCCGACAATTTTTCTCATGATCTACAAATAACAACTGTAAACTAGCTATAAATAATCAACAACTGATTCAATATCCACAATACAACCATTTATTATCCAAGACCAAACCGTTCGTCCATCCACCATCCTTGGCCAACCCGATCTGCCAGCCACGCCTGCTGGCCCCGGACCCCTTCCCCGTCTCCCCTCCACAGAGTATCATAAGCTATCGGCTCTCCTCACTAGTCTATGCCCGCTCTTGCGAAGTGCCTCTTTTCACAAATATAACTATAATATAATCGCGATTATATAAAACCTTACACGACTTTTTTATACCATCAACATAAATAAAGAAATACAATACCCAGAAGGCATTTAGGTCTTGATTATTCAAAGCAATTTTTTAAAGCTAATGTTTACTCTCAGATCTGCATGAGGCTCCCCTCTCGTCGCCTGCAGGGTGAAACTGTTAAGCGCAGAGTTTAAACGACTTGTATGTTTAGGACATCCGTGCCTAGTACGTTTAGAGCAAAGTTCCAGTTATATCTTGGTAGTGAGAGCGAAATGAGAAAAGTTATTGTACGCCACTGCAGTTTGGATGACTGCTGTAGCTGTGATGTGGCTTGGGACGACGATTTCATTTGCTTGTTTAGGTTTAGGTACGTTTCTAGAGGGACAGCGCGGGACAGTTGCCGTTTTGGAGAATTAGGACGTTTGAATTTAGTCGGTTTATCTGGTTTGTGGCGTTCACTGAGAGTCTTAAGGTGGGTAATGACTGGTTTTACGGGGTGTAATGTAACGTGTTACACAGCGAGCGTTTGCATTTTAGTACGCACCTTTAACGAGTGGTTTAGACTCACCACCCAATTACGAAACCTTTTTTTTGGCATAAGGCATTTGAACTCAGGGTTTGTATATCCTTCGTTAACCCAGGAACCTTTTTCCGAAAAAAAATTAGCCTATGTGTTAATCCAGGGTGTAAACTATCTCCATTGAAAATTTCACTCAAACCCGAGCAGTAGTTTTTGCGTGAAAGAATAACAAACATCCATCCATCCATAATCACAAACTTGCACGTTTATAATATTAGTAGGATTTACTATTGATGCTATTTATGCCCTGTTTCGCTTTATTACGCACCGACACCAAGTTCGAATCTTGACAGCCCCGCACCTATGACTTAATAAGTTATGTGTGGATTTACCATCGCTCAAAACGGTAAAGGAAAACATGGTGAGGAAACCGGCATGTCCAAGGACCACTACATGTGGTAGATAATGACCTCTGAGAGAAGGTCACAGTCCCAGCAGTGGGAACGTAAAGGCTGATGATGTTGCCCTGTAATTTCACTCGAAACATCGCCTAGAACAGACAGGGATAAAAATCATCGTCGTAGCCTTTGTGTCGAGTGGAACATAGCCGTTTAAAAGTTCGCCACGAGTCCCAAGTGCAAGTAGGTTCAACACTAAAAACCTCATAATCCATTAGAGCATCGCAACCCCAAGGTCGCAACTTTTCTCATTTCGCCGGGAGCCGACGACCGCGGCCGGTGCGCAGTGGTTCGTTTGCAAAAACTTGTGCAATCATGTCGCGGTTCCTCCGAACTGGTACAGAACTAGGGGTTGCTATCAGTAGTACGGGTTTGTTCCTGTAATATTGATTAGTAGTTGGATACAGTGGGTTTGCCCGCGTGAAGATTTTTACTTTTACAGAAATATAACCTACTAGCTGTTCCCTGCGGTCTCACCCGCGTGGGATACAGTTTATACCGAATTTCATTTAAATCGGTTCAGTAGTTTACTCGTGAAAAAGTAACAAACATACAGAGTTACTTTGGCTAGTACAACAGTAGTTTTTTTTTTTGGCTACATAAAATATATATCAGCAAAATTCTTTCAAGTGATATTTTTATGGTAGATTGGTAGAAAAAAAATATATACCATAATAATCTATTAGCAGTAAGTAAGTATCTATCTATTCTAAATATCCATCTATCTATATTTATTCTATTTCATCATAGTGCATCAATTAATTAACAATTTGACATACATATTATTAATTATTTTTCTTTTGACTGTAAATTGCATATTCTTGACTGTAAACTGCATGCCATTAAATTTGATACTAACAATTTTTGCTACGCCCTTATCGGGTATAATGTACTCTGCATTTTGACATCATTAAGACCTGTTCTCCGATGTATATTAACTAACTAACTGAGATGGCGCAACGACCCAAAGTGAGTCTTGGCCTCCGATAACAAAAGACGCCATTTCGGTCTGTCCTGCGCCACCTCCTGCCAGTCCTCCACCTGGAGCTCGCGCAAATCCTTCGTGACTTCGTTCTTCGTGATGTATATTAAAACAAAATAAATGAATAAGAATAAATGAATATGAATATTATTCTATACATATATTTGCTAAATCTTAGTTTTTATATTGTTTTTAACACTCCATGACTTTGATGTCTGGTACTCTTTGAGATACTCTTCAAAGATATATACCTAAACGAACAATCCCTCTTACTAATATATTATTAGCGAGAGTATATCTTATACTATCCCTTATTTTCTGAAAAGCTTTCAGTGCAAACGCTCTATTATTCCAACCCCCTTCTGTACTCTCTTAAAAACTTGAATAATAAGCAAAATACTTCAATAAATAAATGATAAATTATGCAGCATTCTTTCTAAAATTCTGCACACATTCACAACAACTATGTTTGTGTACACACACATACGAAATACGTTCATACACACTTCGATCTCCCAGTCTGCGTCATTTAACTGATTCGTTTGACCTGAAAGCTTTTTGCTGTGATTTGTGGTTATGGAAAATGTTAGATATTTTTTGCGCTCACTGGGAATATTTAGCGTTGCTGCATCACTATTGACTTTTATAGTTGTAGTTAGGATCTATAGATCCATGGTAGGTATACCTACCTATTTTGATTACTAGATGGAGTGTCTCATTCTAACGATACAGGCTCTGCCTAGTGTGAAAGCCACTGATTTGATACAGTGAGGGTAGCTATAAGATAATTTAAACTTAGTAGCATTTAGTTTCCTTATGTACCTACCTGTAATTCTTGTTTGTTTAATAATTAGGCAGACGTTGTGTCAAACACACTTTGCATGCTATTATATCAGCCATGATAGATAAGATAAAATAATTATTATTTGCACAAAACATGAGTAAACATAGGTACAGTTGCATGCATGATTGTTGTTAATTTAATTTTTGGTACGTCACGCTTTACCAATAGTGGTGTGCAATTAATCGAGGGATAGAGGATGCTTCACCTTAAAAATAATTAACAGCATTATTAATATTGTAATACATTGTAACACTAGCTCTAAGATCTTTCCTTTTATGTTTTTTTTTTACTATTTATAGGGTAGCGTTTGACCACAAGTCACCTGATGTTAGGTGACGATGTGGTCGAAGATGGCGCCACGTTACACCTGGACTGGGAACTGACTCTCAAGTGAGGCTGCCGGAACACACCGATAGGTGCTTGGCGACAGATTCTTAACAAGAGGGTGGTAGCTAGCCAGGCGAGTACTAGAAAATACCCTACCACCAAGCTATGGTTTCATCACGATGTTTTCCTTCACCGAAAGCTCAAGCTCATTGTAGAATTCGAACCCACGTCCTATGGATCGCAAGCCGACGTTACTACCACTGAGCCATCATCGCTATAAAAATGTTGTTCTATTAATAAAAACTAATAATGATGTTCTATTTTTCTGTTCTTGTGGTGAAACAATAAAGCGTTATCTATCTAACTATCTAATATTATAAATGCGAAAGTAAGTCTGTTTGTCTGTTAGTTTGATACCTTGTCACGCCTAAACCGATCTTAATTAAATTTACATGCAGTTTTTTCAATGTAGAATTTTAAAAGGACTTTGAGTCGTCCAACAACTATGAAAACATTACCTTTTGGAATTTCTCTAAGTTACCTATCAAACTACCAATATATTATAGATTCAGCTAAAAAGTCGATACCTACATATTATTATTCCAATGCTGATCCCTTGGCCAAGACCTCAAGCTCATTGTAGAATTCAAACCCACGCCCTATGGACCGTTTATAGATAAACTCAGTACTAACTCGGCCACTTTTCTTCGCCTCATTTGCAAATGCCATTATTAGCAACAATATATCGACTCCTCACAAAGAGTCATACAATTAGTAATGACATACAACATCGTTACAAATCACGCAATGAAGACAGCACAGCCACGACGTCTCGTTAGCAGCAGACGTGTAATTATCGTAATGTGTTACGTTAGCATATCTTCGTGCTTGAAATCTGGAATCCTTTTGAAGATAGAAATCTTACTAATGTTATAAATGCAAAAGTTTGGATGTTAGTATTTAATTATATTCACCTACTCGTATGTTACGCGACGTAATTATTAATCAGATACAGATTAAATTAGATACTACCTGTTCCCCGCGGTTTCACCCGCGTGAGCTACAGTTTATCGCGATAAAAAGTATCCCATGTCCTTCCTCAGGCTTCAAACTATCTCCGTACCAAGTTTCATTTATATCGGTTCAGTGGTTTAGGCGTGAAAGAGTAACAGACAGGCAGACAGAGTTACTTTCGCATTTATAATAAGTAAGGGATATATATAGGGATTATGTCAACATCACACGATTATTTATTTGTCAGTGTCAAGTCTATGTTTTGACATTGACAGTTTCAAGTTTGCATTCATTCACTTCACTCCGGTTGGCCATATTTACTGACTCACTTCGGAACGAGCCGCCGCGCCGCGCCTTCGCGAAAATTGTATAGTATTTTATTAAATATGAATAAATCATTGTAAATGTACGGTGAATCGTTTAGCTGTCGTATCTCTTCTGAGGTGCATCCCACATATGTTTGGTACAATTTAATTCCGTAACGGTTAAACGGATTTTCATCAAACTCATTATAATAGGTATGTGACTAACATAGAACTAAACAGTAAATAGAAAAAAGGCCTTAGCTCTCCATGATTTTAAAAAATCACGTTCAACTGCTGAAAATTGGTATCAGTTAGTGGTCAAAGAATGATAATTAATTGATAATTCTAATACATTCCACTTTCAAACTAACTAACTACCTACAATGCAGATATTTAATTAAATTTATTAGACTTTCCAACAGACCTAACACAAAACAAGCATAAAATATAAATGAAAACAATTTTGGGACATGGTAAAAGTCTAATACCAGGAAAACACAATGCAAACAAAATGCTTTGGTAGACCTAAAATATAGATACATTATCAAAATTTGTGATAACTGCTCAATACGCGAGCAAAATTGCAAATACGAGCTGAAATTAGAAAATCTAAACCGCCAACTCGAAAATAAGCGCATTCATAGCGTCATAAATAAAAACTATCACTCGACCGGAGTGCGACGAGTATGAAAAATTAAATATTCGCAAACGTCACATTTTTCAAACAAGTTAAATAATTTATGTGAATTTCCCTTGCCGCGGCACCGCTAAATCTCTGAGGGAAAACCCGTTCACTCAATTTCAAGACAGCTGTTGACCTATATCTTGCTGGATTTTGTTGGGTACCGTGTGTTATCTTTCATACATATTCATTGTCATTATCGGCTGGAGCGAGTTCAGAACCTAGGCTTTAAAAAGTGTACATACGTTTTTTGTACATTTTCGCATATTAATATTTTTTTTTTTTATCGAAATATAACGAATTTTTTACTTCTTACAGGGTAGTGTTTGATCACAAGTCACCTGACGTAAAATATCACACCATTTACAAAACAAAAAAAGCTTGACATTAGTGTCGATTCGGTTATACATTCTCATAAACTAAACTAAATTTGACAGGTCTAATAGTATTGCTGTCTTTTTCTAACCACTGAAGTAAAGAAAGGACGGCATTTACTATTAGACCTGTCAAACTTAGTTTAGTTTTAGAGAATGCAAAACCGAATTGACACCATTGTAGAGAACTTGCTCCAATTCAATAAATTAGAATGAAAAATATTTTTTTTAATATGTGTTTCATCCAAGTTCTTTTGCCGGCGTAAGGAGGTTAGAACACGCGTTGCTAGTTTTAAGTTTTAAAGTGATTAGATTTTGTGTCTTACTATATGACACATATCGTAACTTAAGGTGTCAAACGCTAGCCTGAAAGAAGTAAAAAATCGTGTATTCTATAGAGTAAAATCAAAATCAATAGTTTCATATTCAATTGGATACATTGTGATCACTTTAAAACTTTAGTTTAGTACTTTACTTTAGTAAACCTTGTTATTAATTAAGACTAGAAGCGCTAGGGATGTAATCAAGCAGAAGTCAAATTAACCCTTCTGGTAATCATGTTTTAATCCAAATAGACCACTGTATTGTGTATCCCTTCCCAAACTTTTTCATTAAACTCTCAGAGATTACAAACGTCTCTCACAATGTACTGAATCCTCGTACACATGTCCAGCACACGCTTAATCCATTTTATTTTTAATTACGCTGCGAACGCTATCCTCTGTCTAATTGCCGACATTCGCGTTTGAAGTCGCCGCCACACCATCCCGTTTGGGCTGCGATTATTTCAATATTAATAACTGTCAGGTTATTAATAGTTTTCAGCATGATGGCGGTTCGGGGACATTGTTTTGCTAAATTGGAGCGTTATGGATGGCAGCGCATTTCAACGATCTATTAGAAGTTTTTAACTTCTCAAAACTAAAAAAAAACATGTGATCATTTATATGAACATCAACAGCGACATGTACCAACCCGCACTGGGCTAGCGTGGTAGATTACAGCCCATACTCTCTCTCTGAGAGAAGGCCAGAGTCCCAGCAGTGGGAATGTGAAAAGCTGATAATGATGATGAATTATTTGAAACGTCAAACTTAAAACTAACCTGTTTCGATCTCCTTACGCTGGAAAAAGATCATGCAAGAAACTCCTGGCAAATAATTTTGGGCGCGATCACATCCACAACCTTATTTTTATTACTAATTGATTAAATTTAGTAATACACCGGGTGGTGCTTGCTAATAGATGACCATCAAGGTGAGCACTAGAAAATACCTTACCTCAAGGCTATGGTTTCATTACAATTTTTTCCTTCTCCGGAAGCTCAAGCTCATTATGACCTGGCAAACCGACGTCACTACCACTGGCCCATCATCGCTATGCATGGCAATATAAACAGACGGAAGTAAACAAACAAAGTCCGGTGACGGACAGTCGACGGCAAGTAATTATCGATTCGCCATCACTCACGCCTCGTACGTGCTAATGGATATTCTCTAATTGCATGTTAACTACAGTGCATTTACTGGAAAATGGTAATAGAGGTGTTAGAGTATTCAATACTCGCTGCACCCCACGGTTACACACGCGGTTTTCTTACATCAGGAACATTTTTTTGGAATAAAAAGAAACCTGTGTGCTAATCCAGACTGTAATCTGTATGTGTACCAAATTTCATCAAAATTCGTTCAGCCGTTCTGGCACGAATGAGTATCAAACATCCATCCATCATAAATAAACATAAACTAGCTGCGTCCGCGGTTGTACATCTAAAAATAGCCTACCATCTATTCTCAGACCTACCAAATAAAATATACCATACAAAAAATGTCATCAAAATCGGTCAAGCCGTTTCAGAGGAGTTTGATGATAACACGAAACTTTTCCATATTAGAAATACATACTTATACATTTACCTACTCAGCATGATGATGAAGTTTCATTGTCTAAACTAAACATTTTTTATTCAGCATCAAAGGGGTAGTGAAAATGAGTAAGCAATTCACAAACTAAACGAAATGGGAATTACAAACACTGTCCAGTAAACACAGTACTTTAAAAGCAATAAGCCGCAAGCTGGCACAGAATATATAATAGTGCTTCAGCGGTGAGGGCGCTTTCAAACTAGCGATTTCTACGCGCTTATTTGGTCGTGTTTAGAAGCGCGTAAGGGCGTGCATTTTGCCATACGCGCAAGTCGTACGAGCGTTTACGCGCTCACAAATATAAGCGCGATCCGCGAGAGACATCCATGTTGATACCGGTTCGAGCGCCGGAATAAACCCGGTACGGGGACTTTTTTGGCGGCAATTGAAATGTGGACATGAAAATTTCGTTTTCCTATCCAAAAGTTTTGTTTCTTTGGGTGATAATGTGTAATATTGGTGGATTTATTGACTATTGTGTGTTCGTATGATTATAGAAAATTTGTTAAAAGTTACTTTTCTAGTTGCTCCAAATAGTCCGTGTAAACTTAAGTATAGTGAAACTTAAGTATAGTGCCACTACTTACTTTACTTCAACTCTTTAACCCGGCTTGTTGCTGGGTCCCATCATCTCATCATCATTAATATTTTATACTCTCTGTTTAATACTTCTGGCCAAGACACTAACCGTGTGACGCACCAAAAAAAAAAACCTGTTTACGCGTGTCCGGTTTTTGTAGCGCGAAATGTAGCACGCGTGTAAGCGCGCATGCCAAAACGACCAGCAGAAAAACGCCAGTCTGCAACCACTCTGAGGAATTTGTGTGGAGTACTTGCAGAGCTGGCCCCGATCGCGGACTGTTACAAATCGGATTAATGACGTCATTCTTCCCGGGATTAGATGTAATAGTGTCAAGAACGAGAAAATCACATCACACTTTCACTAATCCATACTAATATAATAAACTGATGACCGATGTGACGTAATGGAATAGCCGACTGCGAAGCGTGAAATCACGGGTTCAATTCTCAATCTAAGTATGAATATTTTGTTTTTGGTAGGTATAGATATAGGTATGAATATTCAAATTTTTGCCCGTAGCGGGAATCGAACACGAAACTCACGCTGCGCAGTCGGCCATTCGTCTATTGCGCCACATCGGTCGATAGATAGGGATAAGATAGAACAGTGGTGGCAACAAAGAGAAAATGATATATTACATGACATATGAGTTTTCTCAGTCGAGCCCGGTTTCAGTACAGTGACATAATGCTTCGTGCTAGAAACTGTGTGAAAAGTTGTCTTGATAAGTTACTTCTTGCAAGCTTTGGTTCGATGAGCATTCTCTCGCGAGGCAGTCTAGCTGGCACATTTCAACAATTTAAAAGATATGAAATGACTGGGTTTGTTATTGAAAAATGTTGTTTAATTACTCTTTAATGCTGGGGCCACACTAAGGTCAACGTCAATGAAAATTTCAATGCCCATCATCGTGATAAATATTGCGTTTATTAATGAATTGCGTTAATAATTATTATTAATTATTACACTTGAACGGCTTGAACGGTCAACGTGAATGCACTTGAGTTATCGGCTGACGTCAAACGCCAATGTGAATGCCGTTGTCAAATGTCGTGGCCACACTTATGTCAAACGTCAATCATTGCGCTATTTAACGGCATTTCCCGTTAGTGTGGCC
The DNA here is from genome assembly GCA_931315375.2 of Opisthograptis luteolata. NCBI lineage: Eukaryota > Metazoa > Arthropoda > Insecta > Lepidoptera > Geometridae > Opisthograptis > Opisthograptis luteolata. The sequence goes on from OV928043.1 coordinate 2,052,427, forward strand.
CCAACATTAGTTTTTTTTATCTCTTCTCGAAGTGTAGCGGTAATCACAAGTCACCTGACGTGACGATGTGGTCGTAGTTGAACTTTAAAGCCACGCTACAATTGGGCTTGGAACTGGCTCTCAAGTGAGGCTGCCAGGACACGACGATAGGTGCTTGGCGACTTAGCGAGTTAGGTGAGCAATAGAGAATTGTCTACCACCAAGCAAAAGTAAGCAAAACATTAAGTAAGTCAGTCATTGAAAAACGTCTGACAACTTAGATAATATTAATAATGTAACGAATGTTTTAGGTAAACTTTCCCTTTGATATTTATAAGTTAGAGAGACGTAGAAAAAGTTTATGTTGTTTCTGATTTAAGTTTTCTCTGTCCATTGTTTCTTGCTCTAAGGCTTGCTTTTGAATCTAAGGGCATAGACAAGCAGCTTGCTTTTTTTACGTCTTTGACCACAAGTCATCTGATGTTAAGTGACTATGTGGTCGAATTTGGCGACTACGCTTGGGTTGGGAACTGGCTCTCAAGTGAGGCTGCCGGAACACACCGAGAGATGCTTGGCAGCAGATTCTTAAATTTATTTTCTTAGATTTGGTTATGTTATGTAGTGAACTTGCTCCAATTCAATCAATTAGTAGCAGGATTAAAATAGTAAATGTGATCGCGCCAAAAAAATTACCTGCCGGGCGTTTCTTGCCTGTTCGTTTGCCAGCGTAAAGAGGTTGGAACAGGCGTCTTAAGTCTTAAGTTTGACGTTTTAAAGTGATCATAATATTGTGTATCCTACTAAATAAAGATATTTTGAATTTTTTAAATTTTTATAGATATCAACATTACTTTGTTTTGGATTAATGTATAATGTTTCCAATAAAATAACAAGGCATAAACAGATATAACATTTAGGTCAATATCTGATGTGCGTAGTGCATTGCAGCGCAGAATTTGAACAGTTGAAGTTCAAAATTCTTGGTTTATTTGAACTGTAACAGGCAAGCGTGATGGTTACCATCGGACAAGTGACTTGTTCACTTTCACTCACAGATCAAAAAAGAGAAAAAATTGATAAAATTTTTATATAAAAAAATATTTTAGAGCTTGAATGAAAAAAGGACTTTTTAAGTTTTCTTGTGCCGTGCGTTTCGTTCTAACCACACATGGAACAAGCAAGTTTTGTAAAATAACATACTTCTCTACAAAGCAAAAATACGAAGACCAAACATCTGATTCGTGTAAAGCAACGTCTAGACTAATCAGAGCACGTCGTTGGTCGATGCGCAATCTTGCAGCGGATTTTCTTAGGTAATGTTCCCAGCTGTGATTGGATTTAGAATCCTCTATTTTCTGTGCTAATAAAATGTAAGATCATGTAACAATAAAATATTTTGCAATATTTTACGCTGCATTTTGCTTTATACAAATGAAACCACAAACCTTTTCATCTATCGCACGCTTTCATTTCTGACATCGCAGGACAATTTTTTAACAGAATATTTTACATACTTATGATTTTTGTATCGATTTTAAACTTTTAAAAAGTGGCAAATAAAGCGTAAACGAAAAACCACAATGTTAATCTACTTTTCAAAATGGCCGCTACAAAATCCAAGATGGCTGTCGAAGGAGGTTCCTACAAAAACGGTAACATAACGTTACTTACCTGAAAAAATTGGTCCTCTTGTCCAGTGTATCCACATATTCGTAATGCTTCCCTGATATATTTTATTTAAGCAATTCTCACAAAAGATAATACATATTATGACAGTTATTTCCTTTTTAACAAACGAAAAATGCAGGAGTTTCTCAAATCAACCTGTATGTTTTTTATGTATGATGTTTATTTTTTTACATAGGTAATAGTCTGATTTTCATTTTTTTTTCGAAGCTCTTATTTTTTATGCCATGGATTGACACAAAACAGAACGAATTGTTTTATTAGAAAAGTACTTCCCAAATACAAAAACACAAAATACTTTCTTCCATTTAAGACCCCAAATCAATTACGCTAAAGTATTATGTCCCTACATCATGGGGTCTTTATACCTACAGTCAAAACAGGGTCCGAAAGTAATTTCACATAAGCTGATTATAAAAGGGGTATTTTTGCTTTGGAAGATATTAATTCAAATTTTGCTTACTTTTCAAAGTAAATCTCTTAGTAAATTGGGTAGGATTAGGTATAACGATGAATTATTACCTAATTATTAAGGGATCATATCTAAAGAGTATTTCAGTTTCAATAGGTCTTCTTTTTATCATTTAGTTACTGTTAATTAAATGCGAGCCATGGAGAGAGCAATGCTTGGAGTTTCTTTGCGTGATAGAATCCGAAATGGGGATATTCGCCAAGGAACCAAAGTCACCGACATAGCTCTCAGAATTTGCAAGTTGAAGTGGCAATGGGCAGGCCACATCGCTCGACGAACCGATAACCGATGGGGATGAAAGGTTCTTGAGTGACGACCACGAAACGGAAGACGTTCTGTAGGTAGGCCCTCCACTAGGTGGACCGACGACATTGTAAGAGGCGCAGGAAGCCGATGGATGCAAATGGCTAATAGCCGTTCATGGTGGCGTTTAAAGGGGGAGGCCTATGTTCAGCAGTGGACTTCTTCCGGCTGATGATGATGATGACTATATGCAATTATATTTAAGGTTTTGTTCATATCGCTCCATTAGTACTAGAGTATGATATTTGATTAGAAATAGAAATAGAAATATTTATTGGCCATATAACTTTGGCTGTTATACAAGGCAGGTCAAAATGGTACATATTTAATTAAAATTAACAACATTGATTAAATTATGGATCACATTCAGGACAGGACATAAAAATAATAGTAACATTAAAATAAAGAAATAAAAAAAAAAAAAAATCAATCCTCCTTAGAAATAAGCGAGAATTCTGTCAGACGCATAGACATAAACTCATTAACCGAGTTTCAGTAGTTTTTGCGTGAAAAAGTAACAAACATCCATCCATCCATCCATCCATACATACTCACAAACTTTCTCGTTTATAATATTATTAAGTAGGATTTTACTATTCTGAATCTAAACTGTTTGAGCACAAAGAACGCAACAAATCAAACAAAAAAAAAAACCAACCGTTTTGCATGAAAGGCACCGTCAAAAGAGTCATCCGTCAAATCTGTGCAGCTTTTTGCCGAAAATGTCCGTTCGCCAAAAACGACTATTTTCGGTCAAAAAAATGCAATCATTGCGACACATTTCCGGATCAGGCACAACAGTGGCCGTAACTGGAACGATTGTACCGGGACTTTTCCAGTTTGGTTCATTTTTAGGGATCCTTGGGTAGTAAAATTGCAACCTTTTGTTTTAGTCCCATTTTTTCACCGATTACTTCACTCAAAACTCTGAACTGGACGGACATTGCTCAAGAAAGAGAGGAGTGGCCGTCTCTCGTTGGAGGCCAAAACACAAATTTTGTGTCTTTTAGCTTTCGGATTTAGTCCTAATATTTATTTGTTTTACTTGTCCTTAAAATGATAATATTAAAAAGTATTTTTTTTTTAATTGCTATCGAAAATTATTTGTTGGCATAGAAATTTATGTCATAATTATATTGTATTATTACACAATTTTATTTTTCGAGCAGGTTTTATAAAATAGTATTTTATGTACATCTCACAGGGTAACAACGTTTGGCCACAAGTCACCTAATATTAAGTGACGCTGTGGTGGAAGGTGTTACGCACAGGCTGGGACCTGGACTGGTCTTGTTGACCACACACTTTGTTACTCATTAAAAACATGGTACGGAACCCAAGAAGTGCAAGTTCCGCTCCCACTTTGGGAGTTTTTTATTACTCTCTGTGCGCAACGTCCAACCGGAGTGCGCATTCGAATAACGTTCAGTCACGATGTGGGGAGGTTGGAGAGACGCTTTAGATTATGACGCTGTCGTTAATTCGGCCACAGAACCCTGTGTAAATGACTGCTTAGTCTATCTTTCTTTTACATCCATTTGATGGCAAACGGTCACCGTCACCTATGGGCATTTGCACTACCTTTGCTTACATTGTAACTTAACATCAGGTGACTTATGGTCAAACGCTACCCCGTAGGAACTAAAACTAGAATATGCTGTTTTATACTACCTTAGACAACAATATTAGAATTAGATTTTGAAATGTTATAATTACCATGAATTTTACCTTTTAAAATATAATTATGATCTTCTACAAATAAGTCCTACCACTAATTCAAAAAATTAAATAACTTTACGCAGCTGCCATCAATAAAACGAACTGGTTCTATGACTTGTGTTTGTGCTTAAATAGACATAACTACATGCATTCGTAGCTTGAAATGCAATCGAACAGAGCGTGAACCGAGTGAATGACTGCGGTCCGTGACGCCCGAGTACAATGTTATAAAAAACATTGCAAAAAAATGCCTAGTTCGCTATTTAGACTGAGAGTCGCGGGTAGAGCTTATTACCTCAATATCATCATAGCCTGTGTTTGTCCTCTCATAAATCACGCCTCACTGAGTCCAGCTGGTGTATTAACTCCTTTAGAAGCATGCAGGGTTTCAAACTTATAGTTTCAGTTAAAATATCGTCAGACTAGACTTTTATCAATGTAGTTTTGCGTTTTTACTAGACATCACTTTGATATTGTAGCTATTGTAATATTTTTTCACTGTAACATGGTTTATAAAAAATTATATGGGACCATCTTTGCGGTTACACTCTTTACAATAAAAAAAAAATTATTATTAAAAAGTTATGCGTGGTCATACATAAAAATATGTACCTATATAATTATACGTGTCGACTTAAACATGTCCTCCGTTTTTTCGTTGGTTAAAAATTTAAAATTTTGCAGTCTTAATTTGTAAGAGAAATTGGTTTATTGTTGGAATACATGTGGAAACTTCCACGCAAGTAAAACCATGGGGCACAGCCTGTAAGATATTTTCAAATGGGAAAATCGCGGGCGTAGTGACTGCTAGTAACAAATAAAAAGGTTTTTGGCTAGACCAGAGCTTTTCCTTTCTAAAATTTTCATCAGTGAACTCTTTTGCCAGTTGCTCCCCGCCTTGTTGTCCACTATCGGTAAATTGAGAAACAAAAGTTGCGCAGTAAATAGCGGCCGGTGAACAAAACGAGACAAAAAAGCGAATCGAACTTCCGCATGTGAACCGTAACCGAGCGGTTCAGAGGACTTGACTAATGAGTAGGGTTTCGATAGTACTTACTTTCGATACCTGGAATCGATATTTGACAGGGAACCATACCTGATATTTTGCGTAACAGATATTTTTAATCACAGTTCGACGTTTATTAAAACATACCATAGCTTGGTGGTAGGGCATTTTCTAGTACTCGCCTGGCAAGCTACCACCCTCTTGTTAAAAATCTGTCGCCAAGCACATATCGGTGTGTTCCGGCAGCCCCACTTGACCGATTCCTGCTCCAGGTGTAGCGTAACACCACCTTCGACCACATCGTCACATCGTCACTTAACATTAGATGATTTGTGGTCAAACGCTACCCTTTAAGAAGTATAAAAACCTGACAGTAAGTGATAACGAGGTCGATGATAGAGCGTTTTAGTTCTACTGTCTATAGAATCTACTGGGATTAAGTTTTGGGTTGTCCCGATGTGAAATCCGTCAGATTGCATGAGCGTAAATAACATTATGGTGTTGCTATTTTTTGTCCAAATCCCTACTTATATTATAAATGCGAAAGTAATTCTGTCTATCTGTTACGCTTTCACGCCTAAACTACTGAACCGATTTAAATAAAATTTGGTACGGAGATAGTTTGAACCCTGAGGAAGGACATAGGATACTTTTTATCGCGATAAACTGTAGCCCACGCGGGTGAAACCGCGGGGAACAGCTAGTTGACTATAAAGTAAGCAATTAAACATCACACTTGCTCCTAATAAAGATAATGCCACACAGAGCCGGAATAGTTTGGAGATAAAAATCGTCTGCCTTGAAGGACTGTTTTCATTGATTCAACTTTAAAGTAAGAGGCATTAAGCTTACATTTTAATGATAGCCCGACCCTCCAACTCTACCCGCACCTCCCTTCATGTGGGCTTCACTGGTTTTCATACAAGCGTGTCATTAATTTCCTTCTAAATCCCTTTAACGTTGATGCACACAGAGCTTTGAATGACAAAGTCCTGCGGAACTACGGCTTTCGTATAATATATACTGTCGGGACTTACAAAAGAAAATTAAAATAATGTCAATACATTTATGAAAATTGTATGTAAGTACTGTTAAATTGAGAAAATGCACTCGATCATTGGATCTGCGTTGTTTAAGATAATTTCAATAATAATGACGTCTTTCCCCAACTTCCCCTCGCGTAGCACTGGAATGACTACGGCGTAGCACTAACGTCTTAACGTAGCTTATGACGTCATAGAGTAGCATGACAAAGTTTTTATGGTAATTACGCATAAATATTAGCATTAGTGTACTGAAAATAAAACACAATAAAGTATAAGTTACAATATGTTGTATCCCAATTCTATATTGAGCGATGGTGGCAGAATAGTAACATTTGCGCCTTACAAAGCGCCGACACCGACTTCGAATCCTCATGGCCCCGCACTTATGACTTAATAAGTTATGTGAGGATTTACCATCGTCCGAAACGGTAAAAGAAAACATCGTAAGAAAACCGGCATGTCCAAGAACCACAACATTCAAAAGGATGCGACATCTACCTACCCGCACTGGGCCAGCGTGGTAGATTACAGCCCATACCCAGTCTCTGAGAGAACGCCTGTGGCCCAGCAGTGGGAACGTAAAAGGCTGATGATGATTAAAATCAGTCTAGTAAAGTAAGTGAATACGTATAACTATGAGCACGAATATTTGTTCCTGAGTCTTGGATATTTCTATCTATATAAGTATTTATCTAACATATAAAATTCTCGTGTCACAGTTTTCGTTGCCATACTCCTCCGAAACGGCTTGACCGATTTTGATGAAATTTTGTGTGCATATCGGGAAGGTCTGAGAATCGGCCAACATCTATTTTTTATATTAATTTTTTTTTTTAGTCCACGCGGGTGAAACCGCGGGGCGCAGCTATTTTCTCTATATACGTATGTATATCGTTGTCAAGTACCCATAGCACAAGTTCGAGCTTAATTTGTTTCAATGTAAAGGTCAATTTGTGTGTCCTCGATATTTATTTTTTATTTATCTTATTTAATTACCCAATAGGAAAAGCAGGTTGGCGTCAGCGTTCGTCACACCACATTGCGCCATTAGTGTCCAACGGTTGTCAGCTCGCAATCTAATTCTCGTCTCGTTACGGCTCATACGGACGTTGTGACGTTAAATGACGTATGTGGACGCGCGCTGGCTGTTTGGAAAATCAAACGTGTGACCTAATCAACTGGATTACCTTAGTAGTTTCTATTTTAGAGCTAGCAGTTGCGTTTTATCGCAAGTTATCTTTTTATTTTATTGAGTATTAGCTGTTCTCCGTGGTTTCACCCGCGTGGGCTACCGTTTATCGCGATAAAAAGTCCTTTCTCAGGCTCAGGCAGGTATTATTAAAAAAAAGTCCTCTATTCTTAGAAAAAATAGTAAATTTTCAGTTCAAAGTTTTATTCAGTTCTTAAAGTTTTAATCATTTTAAACATCTCAAGTTCAAGGAAATATCATGACTTCAAGTACTTCAAACTGTTTCCCACCGCTTACTAGTCTACTCCGACGTACTTGTGCATTTGTATAACCATTTTATTCGTGTTTTTACTTTTATTCAATCTTCATAAAACACGAGAGAAACACAGTCAGAAGTGCTGCAGAGTGAATTATATACGCTGAATTATCCTGTGCCATCGTAAAAAGTGCGTCTCCTTTTATGATCTTGTTGGGTTCTGTACATCTTGGAATGTACGTATGTTTTTTAAACTCGATGTACTTTTTCTCGACATTTATTTGGAGTGAGACGTGTTTTGGCCGCACTTTATTTAGCGTAGCGTATTTATGTAGCGGTGTTGCTGTCCCCTTTTAACTTGCGTGTGGAGCTGATACGTAAGAGAGATAGCTATATCGGTGTTTTGGTCACACTTAACAAAGCTTATTTATGTGGCGTTATAGCTGTCTTCTTTTAATTTCTGTGTAGAACTGAAGAGTAGAAGAGACAGCGATACCGTTTCAAAATTACGCTATGCCAAGTGTGATCATCATACGAGTTGTATATTGTGGTGTTGTGATCTTCTTTCGCGTTTTTTTCTTAATCACCTGATGTTAAGCGAAGATATAATTATGTGGTCAAAGGTGGTGCCACGCTATATACATGTACTAGGAACTGACTCTAGGGCAGAGCATGTTGTGATATGATTTTGAGTGATCGTTTATGCCAACTGCCATTTTTACACTAACATTACAAATGCAAAAGTTTTTGAGTGTTTGAAATGGCTTTACAGACTTTAGTGACATTTTTATTAAAAGAAAAAGGTTTTAAAGTAGGTTCCTGCGAAATAACAGCAACATCGTGGGTGTTACTGCGTGGTAGCTGCTAGTTTTTCAATAAAATAGATATTTTCCGATCTTCAGTAAAGTATTGCTTTTTCACAGTTCCACGTAATCTATTTTATAAAAACGCTTCAATGTTTAATCCCTTCAGCATAGACGGCAAACGTTTCAAGCGTAGATCTTGTCCCAGAAAATATAGAATTTTTGCGAAAAAATTGATAATTGAGATTATGAGAGTATATTATAGTGCGATTACAAGTTCGTTTTTTCCCCAGAAAAGAGCATATTTTCTGTTGAAAATACAAGATAGTTAAGGATAATGCTTCTGATTAATATTTCTCTATAGTGGTACATAACATTGACGTCTCAGAAAATATTATACAAAAAATGTTTTTAAATTAAGGCCTGGTTTACGATCCGTAGTCAAAGTTAAATAGAGACAAAAAATATGAAAAAAAATGACAAGGTTGAATTTTATATAGTTAACTTTGTCCTCGAATCAAAAATCCCAGCCTAAAACTATGTTTTAACAGAAAGTTAAGGTCGTTTTCTTCACAGGATATTTAAGTGAAGGCATACTGGGTGTCTTTTTTCATGAAAAATTCCATATTATTTTGTACACAATGGTAGGGGCATGTTTACGGCTTAGGTGTTCCATGATAAACATATCTCAATACTTTATGGAAATTATAACGAATTACCTACATACAGTTCGCTATAAACATATCTGCGATCTGATAGAATTACTTTACGCTTTTTATTTTATGATTTTATCACAAAACAAGACGTTATTTTTAGGAAATTCTATTTCACTTTGAGACTTGATCTTTATTTTTGCAAAACAAGACAAAAAAAGAAAAAAACAGGGAATTAAAGGATTGAATTTATTTCTAGCAATAACAATTTATGATAGATTTTTAAGAACTAGATGTAGCGTGACCTCTGACTACTTTGTCACTTAAAAGGTGACTGCAATATGTGAAAAACAAGATGTTTTGATAACCTTCTTATGAGACACTACAAAACAGATAACTTTAGTGAGTACTTGAACAATATAATAAAAGAATGAGGCAAAGTTTTTTCACTGCGAACGGGACAGCATTTGACGATAAGTCAATTTTAAGGAAAATGTCTCTCTTAAATCTACTTCAGATTTTCCTATAACAAATGCTATCAAAACTCCCTTTTTGTGATTATAACGCGGCTTAAATGGGCTCGTCACCTCCAATCTGTTTTCTGGAAACGGTTTCGGTTCAATGTAGCTATTTACATACAGTACATAAACTCTATACAAACATCTCATTGACGCACACTGACATATGAATGGCAGAACCGTAAAGCCTTACAAAGCAATGCCGACTTCAAATCCTATCTCAGCCCCGGATTTATGGCTTTAACAAGGTATGTGTTGATTTTCTATTGCTAATAACGGTAAAAATATATTGTGAGGAAACCGGCATATCCAGGAACCGCTACATTCTGGGGCATGCGACATCCACCACCTCACACAAGGCCAAAATGCTAGATTATGGCTAATGCCGGCATCAATTATGTTTCCAGTAAAACTCTCAGGGCGACAAAAGCAGTCATGCATGTCCGTACAAGTTTTTGAACTGTTTAAGTTCAAAATTCTGGGTGGCACTGAACTGTAATAAATGAGTTTGGTAGTTACCACCAGGCAAAAAATTTGCTTGCCTCGTCACTCAAACACTTAATAAAAACAAAAGCAGGACCTTGATCACTGTGATATGTTTCCACGACGTTACCGGATTAGCACGCCGACTTTTTACAGATAATTTAAAATTTTGTAATATATCGTCTTAATATTCGCCCCGACTCGGATCGCGATAGTAAAACAAAGCCACGGAAGTGTATATTAAAAATTTAATTAAAAACAGGGTGTTTGTGTAGTCTTTGAGTTTAATTTTTTTTCGCTCATTTATTTTTAACGGACATTTTTGGCTGTTACCTTTTGGGGTTAAGATATTTAAATTAATCTGGCTTCTGCTTATTTTTAATTAACTTACAGATGATACGGTATTAGTTGGTATTTATTTTAGTATTTTTTGTACTAATTAGTAAGTCTTTACACTATTACAAAAATAAACCGAACTTCTGCGTTATTCTTGAAAACAAAAGATATCTTCAAAAACGAATTAGGAATCAATTGAACGCAACTATTAATTGTTTGTAACTTTGAAATTACTGGACAAATTTTAATACAATTTCCAGGTAAGGTCTGAACTTAAAATTGATCACAGCACATGCAAAGTTAAAATGAAACATTTCCGCGATCCCAATATCTTTACGGGCCGAACCAAGAACCAAACCTAGTTTTCACAACTTGCAAAATATCAGCAAAGAAAATTAAACCGAAAAGTCTTAGCTGCGGATTCAGGGCCCACCCAAAGTTAGCGCCACTCAGCAAAACTTGAAAAATCTTAATTACTTCACAGGCAAAACCTGACAACAAAGTTTGGCTTCGGATTCGTGGAGTTGAATTAAAATGTTACAATTTATGGTGGCGGTGGTCATAAATTCTACCTTCTAATTGGCCACGCCAAGTTGTAGCGCCGTAAACTCTTTTACAGCTCAATAGCTTTCTTTATTAAATAGTAGAGCCGCGATTCTTTCCTTTGACCCGGAGGGAGGCTTTCACTCACCTTGTTTGTAGAAGGCTGAATCCTGATCTAATATTATACAAGTGAAAATTTGTGAGGATAGATAGATGGATGTTTGTTACTCTTTCACGCAAAAACTCCTGAACGAATGTTGATGAAATTTGGTGTGGAGATAGTCCAAACCCTCTAGAAGAACATTATTTTTTCTTGCAATAAAGTTGCTCACGCGGGCTAAACTAGGGGGTGCAGATAGTTCAACAAATGTTTGCATTATTATTATCTGTCGCCAAGCACCAATCGACGTATTCCGGCAGCCTCTATTGAGAGCCAGTTCCCAGTCCAGGTGTAGCGTAGCGCCATCTTCGACCACATCGTCACTTAATATCAAGTGACATGCGCTGAAAAATTATGAACCAATTTAAAATTTGAAGGTACAAAAGAACTTAAAAACAGTTTTTAAATGTTATTATATGAAGTGCAAAAACAAATTACGTACATTTTTAACCGTTAACCGTTAAAACGTAATGTGAACAACACAGGTATAGATTAAACTAGATGGTGCGAGTTAAATTCAATTCATTCTTGTTTTCTGAATTAATTCTATCTATTTTAATTAAACTTATGTTTCATAAAACATTCATTAACTGACCTCGACTGCATCGTCACTTACCGTCAGGTGAAATGTTTATGTTTATGTTTTTTATGTGTTTATGTATGTATTTCTTCACCGTTTTGAGCGATGGCAAATCCGCACATAACTTATTAAGTCATAGGTGCGGTCGAGAGGATTCGAACTCAATGTCGGCGTCTTGTAAGTCGCATGCGTAACCGTTCGGGTTCGTAAGTTTACGTCCGAAATATTGCGAATTGCGGCTTCTAGTCCGACCTTTATCTGTGGTTTACAACGTAATGCGTAGAAAGTAACAAACAATTCAGTTTTATACTCATTCGTTCTCCTCACGCACACGCTGTAAAAGCTCAGGTAAGTAATTAGCACAGATTATTGTGAGGCTTTCACTCATTTTATACTCTTTTTGCCTTTTGTACCTTTGAAAGTAAAACCTTTACGTGATATATGACTTTTTTATGGTAACATTTGTTTTTTTTTTATTAGTTTGACACATTGTAGATCTTGTTTATTGTATAGTAGGGTATCGTTAGACTTCAAGGTGCAAGTTAGACTACAAGCGCAAGTAACTCTTTCTGTCTGTCTGTCTATCTATTACGCTTTCACGCCTAAACTACTGAACCGATTTAAATGAAATTTGGTACAGATATAGTTTGAACCCTGATAATACTTTTTATTGCGATAGACTATACAGCACATGGGTGAAATCGCGGGGAACAGCTAATCTATCTATATTTATAAAAGAAAGTCGTGTTAGTTACACTACTTATAACTCAAAAACGGCTGAACCGATTTGGCTGAAAATTGTTGGGGAGGTAGCTTAGGACCAGGAAACGGACATAGGATACTTTTTATCCCGGAAAAGGTTCCTACGAGATAACGGGAAGACGCGGGGCGCAGCTAGTTAGTAATAAAAATAAAATTTTAAATGTAATCGCGCCCAAATATTTACTTGCTGGGCGTTGTTTTAGGAGCGAAAGTTTGTGAGTGTGTCTGTTACTTATCTATGCTGAAACGACTCAACGGATATGGATGAATTTTAGAATAGACATATTTCCTATCCTGAGTTGACACAATAGCTACTTTTATCCTGGAAAAGGTTCCTATGGGTAACGGAAAGACCGTGGGTGTAACCATGAAGTGCAGCTAGCTGATAAAACAAAAAAAAACTGTCTCTAGCTATGTTCTTCAAAATTAGATAACGGAGATAGAAGACAGCTATTAGACCTTTCATCACACCTCTGAAATTTAACGAGTATAAGAATTAGAGCCTACTCGGCTTAATTTCACGGGCTATAGGCAGTCCTTTCAGATATTTGATGTTTATGTCAGGGCATTAAGGGGGACGGTCAACAAATTAAGAGGATACCTTCGGCTACGTCTTAAAGATAGAATAGCGTGGATACGACCGTCGTTTCCATTTTTGAATTCCCCTGTTGAGATTATTAATTATTTATTTTTTTATAGAGATATGATAACGCACTTAAAGTGTGAAAGCTTTTAGATACCATTAAAATTAAAGTTAAAAAGTTCGATTTGTTTTTTTGTTGCTAATTTTTTATTATTACATTACAAAATTTTAAGTTCTAAGAATCTAAATAAATCACTTGCTTTGTGGCCTTAGCATTAAAATATCTTTAGATATCAAAGAATACTAATTAGCACAGTATAGATAAATCACTCGGCAAACGCAAAAGGATTTCAATAAAAAGTGACTCGTGCTATAACGCAATAAAGTTCAATTTAACTCGCACATGGCGCTTAAAATTTCCTTCTTCTTTAAGGCACTTCTCTTTCGATTCCGTAAATCATATCTCTTTTGACACGCGACAGCCTGCAAAGGCAAACCCACCGAAGTACCAGTAGCATGCCACGTTTAAAAGAATTTCACGTGTGAAAATAACCATATCGAACGACAGCCAAATAAAGTTGTTTGAATATAAATTTCACACCAGTGCTGTCATCGTGTGACGTGATGTCGTCCGGCATGCCCAAGAACTGCAACATTCAAGTGCATGCGACATCTACCAGCCCGCACTGGGCCAGCGTGGTAGATTACAGCCCATACTCTCTCTCTGAGAGAAGGCCAGAGTCCCAGCAGTGGGAACGTGAAAGGCTGTTAATGACGATGTCATCAAAAACAGCTTCAATAGAAGACCAGCTCAGATCAAACGACTAACATCACTGAGTTGAGACTGGTTTGCAACAATACATCTTTTGTATTTACCACAAAATGTATTTGTTATGAGTATTTTTGTAAATTTTTTTACAAATAAATGTTTCTTATTAAAAACGACAAAGTCGTATCAACACTAATCCAACCATAACGACCAACAACAGTCTAGTTTAACACTCTATCCGTTTATTGTTCGGCATTCTGCTCCAACGCCGTGGATTAATTTATTCCGACACCGCCAGATAATATTAATAAGACACCCCTCTCAACCCCCGTGTAAGACCCCCTGTTTCTACCCCTCGCACCCCCTTGTATTTATTTCCCGAGAGCTAATAATTTGACGGCTATCGCTCGCGAAAATTGTTTTCTTGATAGCTTATTAACACGTAGAGTCGACTACACAGACACCTTTGTTGGTATTTGTCATAATTTGCGTTTATTTCATTCGTTACTAAATGAAAGAAAGTTGTGCTTAATAGTAAGTTGTGCTGTAGTTTAATAAACCTGTTTTAATTTAGTTCATAGGCAAGGAATCAAAAATCTTTGGAGTTTTCGTTTAAACTATCTGTGATGGCGCAATGAGCCCAAGTGAGTCTTGGGCTCCGATAATAAAAGATGCCATTTTGGTCTGCTCTGCGCCACCAGTCTACCACCTGCAAATTTTTCGTGCCTTCATCTTTCCAGTGAAACCTAGGACGGCTGACCAGGCGATGGTTACTTGGCCGTCCAATGTATGCTCGTTTGACTGCATGATCCTCTCTGATTCCTTCAAGGTGGCCCAGCCAGCGAAGTTTGTGCGCCTTAATCTTGCCGATGATATTCGATTCTGCCACTAGTTCTTCATTTTCTCTGTTTTTTTTTTCTTTTGCACCATACTCCATTCTAATCTTGTACTGGACTGGAATGTTTGTTTACTTATTAAATTTGTAAAACACTCTCCCGGGCCATCAAGTATCATCATTGACAAAACCCGACTTAGCTTTATAAGTATTTTGTAAATTACTAACTGTTCTACGCAATTATAGCTGGGTTCGTAGCTATTCCCACAGGATTTTATCATCATGAAACATAGCCGACACTCAGGAATATTGTAACTTTCTAACAGTGAAACAATTTTCAAAACCGGATCAGTAGCACAACAAACTTTATATCTTTACCCGCGTCTTCCCGTTATCCCGCAGGAACCTTGTCCAGGATAAAAAGTACCCTATGTGATAATCCAGGGTATAAGCTATCTCCACTCCAAATTTCATTCAGATCCGTTTTTGCGTGAAAGAGTAACAAACGTCCATCTATCCACCCATCCATTAATCCATACTCACAAATTTTTCACTTTTATAATGTTAATAGGATAGTACTAGTGCGTCTGGATATATATTACATTAATGTACATTACCATTGACCCATAATGTTAAATTAAAGCCACATCGGTCTGACATTTGCCTAAATAGATGAGATATTACGAAACCAAAGCCCAAATTATTTTGGCAGTTCAATGTGGTACTGTATGCGGCTATGAAACAAGCGACGTGTGAGTGATAAAGAAAAGAAAAAGTGATCGCACCCAAAGAACCTGCTGGGTTTCTTGCTTCTTCTTTTGCCGGTGTAAGGTGGTTGAAACAAGCGTCTTGGGGCTTAGGCGACGATCCGCCCCTCGTGAATCCGGGCTGAAAACTTTCACCCTATCGAGGGGGGACCCTCATGGACAGCCATCGCACTTGGGGCTGTGGAAGAATGCTTTCGCGTGCTCGTAGCCCTGACACAAGGCACTCGGTGATAAACCATGTGGATTCTAGCTGGTAGCCAGGGTTTTTTAAGAGTCCAGGATAACCTGCTTGCTGCGTCACCGCGAACGGGTATACGTTATTGCATTTACCAGACAAAAAAAAAGGCGTAACTACGTTAGGAAGTCTTAAGTAAGTGCTGAGTTTTTAAGTTTTGTGTCAATATTTAAAATTGAAGGTTTCAACGCTACACGACCTTGCTGGGCGTTAGACAAAAACGGTACCTTTAATTTTAAGCTCGCTCTTTCAATAGCCCTGCACGTATAACACGAGGTACATACCAGCTACCGTTGAAAACCTTTTTGGAAGGGAATCCATTTGCAAAAAATCCGTTCCATTACAGTGATTTATTCGATTATTCAACACTAAATGAATTATACAGCTTTTGTGCTCTTCGCAGGTTTAACGAGTGTAAATGGTGATCCTGTCTGTCAGTACAATTTGTACAAATGCTGCTAGCGAAATGTAACAATCAATTAAGGCCATAGTTTTAATGGTCTCGCCCCCCAGGTGACAGTAAAATTGCGAGGCACTATATCTATACAACGAGCTGCGCCCCGCGGTTTCACCTGCATCTTCCCATTATCCTGCAGAAACCTTTATAAAAAGTAGCCGATGTGTTAATAATAAGTATAAGCTATCTCCATTCCAATTTTCATCAAAATTGGTTTAGTACTTACGGTGATACGTAGTAACAAACATTCACACACACACACACAAACTTTCGTATTTTTAATATTATATAAATAGGATGAGCCATGGAGAGAGAGAGAGGGCCATGCTTGGAGTTTCTTTGCGTGATAAAATCTGAAATGAGGAAATTCGCCAAAGAAAAAAGGTCACCGACATAGCTTTCCGAATTTGCAAGTTGAAGTGGCAGTGGGCAGGCCACATCGCTCGACGAACCGATAACCGATCGGGAAGATAGGTTCTCGAGTGACGACCACGAACCGCCGGAAGCCGATGGATGTAAATGGTTAATAGCCGGTCATGGTGACGTTCAAAGGGGGAGGTCTATGTTCAACAGTGGACTTCTTCCGGCTGATGATGAAAACTGCAGGCTTTGTTTTTCATAAACAGTCTCATAAAATTTTGACTTGCCCTGCACATCAATGGCCGCTTTGCGAAAATTACCATGGCGTCGTGAAACTTAACGCCCTGTGAAATTATGCCCTTAAATCAGCTCTTCGCAATCATTTATGTTGTAATTATAATTTACGTTCAGTTTACGGTGCAGGGCACTTAAGGTGGAGATCACAAGATCAAGTTAAAACAAATCTTGGACTGTAATCGAAAAAGTAACCAAAACATGAATGACAGAACAGACGTAGAAGATACCTCTATATTTAATTTTTGTAATTTATACAAAAAAAACTATTTTTTTTTTGTATGTTGTATTTATGTTTTTCTCTTTCTTTTTTTGTGTACTCAGACTGAAAACAAATGTATACCAAGCTCTTTTCTAATGATTTTGGCAATTTATCTTTTAAACAAGGACTTTTTTAATACAATCATAATTTATAAAATACAGTAGAGAGAGGCCCCGAGGACATTCAAGTTATTTTTTGCAGTACTGAAATATCTGTTTTTTACTTCTTTAAAGGGTAGCGTTTGAGCACAAGTCACTTGATGATAGGTAACGTCGTGGTTAAAGGTGGATGATCTTGATCTTGGTGGTGAGTTTTTCCTTTGATGCTCGACGGTAGTTATCGATGTATTTTTCTTATTATTACTGTATTGCCAGATAAAAAATAAAATAAAATAAATAAATTGTGTGGGTATGCTTTTTGGTTTACATAATTATGATTCTTTTTTCTTTTTCTTGTTTTTTTAGTTATGTTCTTGTCTTGTTTTAATAATCAAAATATGTATTTACCTTTGTTATTTTTGTGGTTGTTTTTTTTTTCTTTTATTGTTGGATTATTGGTACTGATGATACCTCTTCGCGACGTCGCGTCACCAAACGGTTGCAACGGAAGACCAGCGCTGGTTAAATAACCAGCATTTTGCTGAGTTGGGGCCGATTTGCGACACTGACATTATTGTGTTCCTTCAATTACTGTTATATTGTTATATTATTTTTTTTCTTTTTTTTCCATGTACCATGAGTGTTGTTGTTGCAAATAAACGTAAATTGTATTCTATTCTATTCTATCTTTTTAAGCGCTTTTTTAAGTCGCGGTTATTGAGACCTAAGCCTTATGGAGACGATGTTTCTTAATTAGTAAGAAGAACTCTAAATCTCAAATTAGGTACTAGGCTTCAAGGATAATGTTTCAATTTCTAGTTCATTTTAATTTAGTGTTGACTTTAACTACGTTAATTTCTACGAGTAATAAAGCTAATGAGAAATTAAAACTATATTTATTGGATATATTTTATGGCTTTAATGACTACGGCCCTTATTTATTTAAAATAAAACGTTTTTAAACCATTATGATTAAAACTATAGCTGTACCGGCGGTTTTACTTGCGTTGACCACAGTTTATCGCATTAACCTTTCACGTCCCCCCACTGCTGAGATTCTGACTTTCTCTCAGAGAGAGAGTGTGGGCTGTAATCTACCACGCTGGCCCAGTGCGGGTTGGTAGATGTCGCATGCCCTTGAATGTTGCAGTTCTTGGGCATGCCGGTTTCCTCACGATGTTTTCCTTCACCGTTTTGAGCTATGGCACATCTGCACATAACTTATTAAGTCATAGGTGCGGGGCCGAGAGGTTAAAAGTATCCCATGGTCTTCCTCAGAGTTTACTAAAAATCCCATAGAAAAGAGTATTTTCAGTTACTCCTGTTTTTAACATATTTACGGGTATTTTTCCAACTATGTCCATAAAATCTTTATCAAAAGTTTATTCGGATTATTGTGAACATCTATTCTGTACAGAGAAAACACATTGTAACTTTAAAATAAATAAGCAATAATAAGTACCAGGGACCATTGAACACAAATTGACCTAGCCCCAAATTAAGCTTGAAACTTGTGTTATGGGTACTAGACAACGACATACATACTTATATAGAGAAATAAATACTTACAATGATAGAAATATCCAAGACTCAGGTAATTATATTCATGCTCATCACACATATTACCCCTACCGGGATTCGAACCCGGGACCGGACCGGACCGGTGCATGGGTAAAAAGGACTTAATTTTTTTAATACATAAGTGGGTAAGTAAATGTTTTTAATATATTTTACGATTACGCTAGTTTTGTCGATGATTTCAATATCAAAACACTGACTTTAAAAAAGTTCTTCTTATTAATATGTAACCAATCAATAGTTCTCATAACACGTAGGACTATATTTCACAAAGCCACGTGACGATCTAACAAAACACATTCTCAAATCCATTTTAATTGACTACGGTGGATAAGTCACAAAGACACGTGAAAGTAAGCCTATCACGTTTTGTAAAGGTTATATTCTATAGCTTAATACTCCCACTTAGGTTAAAAATTGGGGTACGTCAATTATCTTCCTTCGCTTGCTCAGGTTCAATACAAGTACTCGCGCATAGCGATGATGGCTCAGTGGTAGTGACGTCGGCTTGCGATCCGTAGGATGTGGGTTCGAATCCTGCAATGAGCTTGAGCTTTCGGTGAAGGAAAACATCGTGATGAAACCATAGCTTGGTGGTAGGGTATTTTCTAGTACTCGCCTGGCTAGACCCTCTCGTTAAGAATCTGTCGCCAAACACCTATCGGTGTGTTCTGGCAGCCTCACTTGAGAGCCAGTTTCCAGTCCAGGTGTAGCGTGACGCCATCTCGACCGCATCGTCACTTAACATCAGGCGACTTGTGGTCAAACGCTACCCTCTAAATAATAAAGAAAGAAAAAAAAACTCGTGCCAAAATACAACTTTGCAGCCTTGCATAACAATTAACTATTTTTTGGCGTCATTAGCAGCTTAAACAAATGAACATACAATATCAATGTCAGTTTACCTCACAGAACTCTTTTGAAGCTACTTATCACTATAACACGCGTGTCTCGTAATCACGGGCTGTATGTTTAATTAATCCTACGAAACCTCCCTGTTCTCGACGCAGACAGGCATTTGGTGTGGCGGCGTATTGTGCGATACGACGTGCGTGGATAAAGGATACACCGTACATAATTAAGTTGTTTTAGATGATAAATGTTTATTTTGTTGTTTAGTTTATTTTTGGGACTGATTAATGTGGGTCGATGAACCCTGATATTGTTTGAATTGTGCTGCAGGTCTTAAATTGTTTTACTTTTTTGTTGTAAAAGCATTAGATATATTTTTTTTGTGTTTATATATCATATTACGAAATTGTTTCTGTTTCTTTAAAATATTAAAATTAAATATAACCAGGATACCCTCTATAATCTAGGTACCAGAATCTATGTGGATCAAGGATCCACAACACCTAACTGTGTTGAGTTCAAAATGAATTTTATGTTACATTTTTATTAGAATATGTTTCCTGTAAATGTACCCTCGTAGAAAACTTCGCGCTTCGAGCGAATGTGACTAACTAGAAACAAAATTAATATATCCAAATCAACTAAAAAAAAATTAATTTGTAATTTAATTTAACTAGTAAAGTCTAATTTATTTAACATCTATAAGTTTGTTTTCGGAAAGCTACACAAATAAAGTTAATAAGTCCGTTGTAGCATCGCACCAAGCCGAAATAGGGGTGGCTTTACTACTACACTGGGACAAGACGATTACGAGAGGAACGATGTTCAATAACTCGACATAGGCCGCAGCAAATACAATGCACGCACGTACCTTGGACTGCTCCAGCACTCGTTGAGTCTCCACCTTCGATGTCCAGGGCTAGTTACAGGGATTCACGTAATATGCACATATATCACACGCGAAATAGGGGGTGATAGTTCAAATTCCAACGGAAAAGTGGTCGATGAGTGGGCGCGCGTACGACAGGTTTTAACACCCTCACGAGAAGTCGTTGCTTTCGCTCCAATATTTTGGCAAGTACGCGGTGCATGACAGCCGCTTGACGGCTGCGTTTCGCTGGGGCTTCTGAGAGTATATTGAACGTCATAGACAATCTCAAAAGCGTCGACTTGTCACAGATGTAAATTATGCTACATTTTTACGGTAACGAAACATCCGTAAAAAAACAATAATTGGGTTCAGTTCATTAGAATAACAGAACAGAAAACTCGAACAACTAATTTGCTAACTAAACATAGCTCGGGTTGTGATATAATTTATTTATGAACAACAAAATGAATTGTGTTCTACTAACATAATTCAGCGATATTCAAATAATGTTCCAAAACAATTTTATAATAGAAGTTTTTTGTAAAGGAGTTCTTGAATAAATAAATTCTTGATTGGTAAGAAACAATGGCCACTCAAAAAAAGGCTTTCACGAATTTTTGTCTAAGAGGATTTGTTGAAGCCGCAACAAAATAACGATTCAATACAATTTTAAGAGAAGAGAGCGATGGTGGCCGAACGGTTAGGCGTGCGACTTACAAGACGCCGACACCGAGTTCGAATCCTCTCGGCCCCGCACCTATGACTCAATAAGTTATGTGCGGATTTGCCATCGCTCAAAACGGTGAAGGAAAACATCGTGAGGAAACCGGCATGCCCAAGAACTGCAACATTCACGGGCATGCGACATCTACCAACCCGCACTGGGCCAGCGTGGTAGATTACAGCCCATACTCTCTCTCTGAGGCCAGAGTCCCAGTAGTGGGAACGTAAAAGGCTGATAATGATGATGATGATGATAATTTTAATGAATTCTTAGTACCATAATTTAGAATACTTACTTAAGGCTCCAAGCGACAGAGGGGATATCTCATTTCAAACTAGAAAACACGAAAGTGTTAAAAAAATATAAAAATAACCTTGTGATGTCAATAAAAATATTTTCAAAGAATTTTAGAAACACAACGATGACAAGAAATTTAAAAGGAATGTAAAGTACTACTCAATCCAGGAATACCAAATCGACCCAACATTTTTAATTACTCCAACTTCCTACTTCCTGCCTATTAATATTATGAACGTGAAAGTTTGTGAGTATGGATGGATGGATGTTTGTCACTCTTTCACGCAAAAACTATCGAACGGATCTGAGTAAAATTTGGAAAGGAGATAGTTTATTACACATAGGCACATATAACACATAGGCTACTTTTTATCCCAAAAAATGGTTCCGGGAAGACGCAGGTGAAACCGCGAGGCGCAATTAGTACAATATTAATCCTCTTCATTTCATCAGCCTGCATTGAAAATCATCCTCAAAAATGTAATCCGAAAATTGAATGAGATGTTACCAAAGTTTCCTTCGACACTTTACATGCAAAATCGAATCACATACTGTGCATTTCAGTTACGTTCCCAACCCCAATCTACCCTGAAATGTCGAACTTTCGCAAAAAGTTCCCTAACAAGATACGCAAGCGACATATTTTACAATCTTTATACCGCAACGTAGTACCTCTCAAGTCCTCAAAATATACCAAAATCAACTCGAATAAAGCAATCAGGCCGAAACTTTTCGAGAAAATCCAAATTAAATTTTCAAAAAGTCGGTGTTCGTAATCAACTGAGGCCCAGATGTGAATATAGGGGGTGAACACACCCCTTGCTACCCCCGACAGACATACAGCTGAATTATGTAAAACTTTTAATTGTCCCTTTAGTCTACCTTCATTAAAATTCGAGGTTGTTATGTTTGAACACAGAAAATTGTGATATCCAAAGCTTTTCACATAAATGAATTTGTTGCTTAAGTGCCTTGATGATCAAGTTTACATTTGAATTAATTAGCAAAGGTTTTACACTACTTTTCTACGTAGGTTTTAGCGTTCGCAATAACCATTGCAACGTCGAGGTAGCAAAAGCTACCCGTTACGTTTTCCGGTCAAACGCCCCAACTGTCAGAGGTAGCTTTAGCTACCCAAAACTTGACGGCCGCCGCGCTCCCGCACAAAAACCGTATTTTATCTGTTTCCTTTGTATGAAAGTTGTGTGAACGATGACGCTAGATGGAGCTGTACTAAATTACGCTTCTTACTGTATATTCAGTATAAGCCAAACAAAACATTAGAAACGAAAAAAAACAAAATGAAAAAAGGTGCGGTTAGTAAAATACCCAAAGGCCTTCAAGACAAGTTAAGAGAAAATAAGTGAGGCACAGATGAGAGGACGATATTCAGAAAAAAGCTGGAGTTACTTAGAGGAGGATGACCAATAACGCAAGATTCCAATACTAGAGTCAAACAATTAATGTATTTAAGTTACTTAAAATGTACGTCATATATAAATACTTTCGCATTCATATTATGTAATGTTGTTAAATAAGAAAAAATTTTTGAAAAAAAAAAGTAACTACTAACTATTATACTAACTTTCTACATCTTACTCTTTTTTTTATTCTAACAATACTATCTAACTTTGTGAACTAGCATTCTGTAAGAAATAAAAGGTTTTTTTAGTTCATTTTATTATTATGTAGGTAAGGTTGTTGAATAAAGGCTACAATAAAATATACCTGCAAACTTAAAATCTGACACCAAGCACCTAAAAGCCGCACTTAAAAGCTAGCTTCTAGTCCAGGTGAACCTCGGCGTCATATTCGATCACATCATCGTTTATCACCAGGTGACTTGCGGTCAAATGCTTATCAGATGTAGCTTACTTCGTACCCAACTTCAATTGATTACTGATTAAGACCTTTTCCGGCTGATTATGATAGGCCAAGTAGAACTAATGTCATACCAAAAAGCCAATAAGATGGCTGAGGGCAGAACAAGATCAAAAATACTCCACCGACAAGAGAAATAAGACACCTTAAAACGATAGAGATCGTATGTCCATAAACAGTTTATCACAAAATCCACATATACACTTGCAAACGAGATCCGGTTATGTAATAAAACCTCTGCCAAGAAGGTTATCAACAAGAATGCAAAGGTTTTGATTCGCTTTCTAAAGTACCTTGTTTCTTTTTCTTGGAATCGTGATGTTACCAAGAATATTTAACGATATAATTTCTTGGAAGGACTTCTTTGATGCTCCTAAATCTAAATAAGTAACTTGAATGATTTTGATACAAAATATTCGTAACTCATATTTGAATAGTGGTATTAGTAAAAATAATAACGCAAAGACGATTTCATGGTCTGGTCTCTAACTTTTTTTTTTTTTTTTTCGCGGCCAGGAAGGGGGAATCCTCATGGATACCAGGCACGGGCCTGGTTATGTCGGACTCCGCCTTGGGATTAGGCGACCTACCGACTAAACCTTCCTCCCTGTTTACATTCATCTATAGGCTCGGGGCCCATACACTTATTAGATTATTCTTAACTTTATTTTCTTAAGGTCTCTATTTTTATGCTCAGTTTTTCGTGCACTCCGTGCATTTGTCCATCCAGATATATATTATTATTATTATTAGTTGTTTTTTTTTATTATTATTATGTTTGACGACATTTACAATTTATAATACAGACTTAATTAAACAACTAGAGCAAACCGGCCCCCCACTCGCAGCACCCGTTCACGAGTATGACTCGTGTGCCAGCCATCGCTTTCCTCGACCATATTAGAGGGAAGATAACGACCCGCCACACGCAGCCACCGCGAGCCTACGACCTTCCAGTGACAATGAATGCTCCAGCTGTTACGTTTACATTTACACACATTTAATTACACATTTTTATATACAACACATTATTATTATTACAGTCACAATCTTTATTATATTATTTTGCTCCCGTCCTTTTTTTAATTTCTTCCACGACCACCGCGTTTCTCGCCTTCATTGCCATTTCTCTAACTAGTATTATTAACCTTTTGTGTCTGGAGTAGACTGTGTAGTTTGCGAACGAAATAAGGCGTAAAAGCGCTCCAATATACGAACTACGCGAACTAGTTCCTAGATCCCACGCTCCTTAGTTCGTTAAGTACCTCCTAGTCAATTACTAAAGCTTAAAAGAGCTTGTATCGTTTGGATACTACTTATTATTCCTCACTACAAGGGTCGACATTGAAAAATTACCTCTTATATTCGAGTGAGTCTATGAAAGAAAAGGTTAACATTTTTAGCTTCATATTGATTGCCTGAGTGGTTAGTTTCCTTGTTGATCATTACTAGGTGTGTCCCGTTGTTTTACCCGCGTGGACTACATTAATCGTAAATCGTGATAAAAAGTATCCTGTACTTTTTCCCAGAGTTCAAACTATGCATGTCCATGATATATACGTATATAGATCCAAGTTCACAAATCTGTTATATAAACCTCCTGCCCGAAAAGACTTGTACAAAAGAAATGTTTACAATATGTGTAGTTTTATTTACAACAACATACCTAATAATGACTTGAAATTATTGGACGGTAATATATTAAGAAAATCTTTGACTGACTGGCTCCTTAGCAACTATTAGAAGGAGTTTAATGAATTCTGTACTAATATTTATAAATGATTAAGGAATTTTATAGATACCTATGTAACATTTGCACGTCTGCTTGTTGACTGAATACATTGCACCTTTATCTAACATTTAAGATCTTATTTCTTAACATGTAATCTAGCAAATAAATAATTTATTATTATTATGGCAATGTAACAAACATACAGAAATGACAGACAAATAATTTATGTAGAGTTATTTTCACATTCATAATAATGGTGATGAATTGATAACTTGGTCATGGATTACATAAAAGCCTTAGCATTTTAAAGCGCGCGCCTGATAAGTTACCACCCTCAATTTAAGAATATGTCACCAATCTGTTCCGCGGTCACTCATACTTGAGATTGTTCCCAATACAAGCATAGCTTGGCATCTTTTTTGACTATATTGTCACTTACCATCAAGTGACTTGCAATCAAACGTCACCCTTTAAAGCCTGGTAGCTAGTCAGGCGAGCACTAGAAAATGTTTTACAACTAAGCTATGGTTTCATCACGAAGTTTAAGCATACCTGCGTTTATCCCTCAGGAACTTTTTCCGGAATAAAAAATTAAAAAGTCTGTGTGCCTTTTCCTGGATAATAAATATAATAAATGCGTTAATCCAGGGCTTAAACTATCTCTATACCAAATTTCACTCAAATCCGCTGAATCGTTTCGCGTATTTCATAAAGCATTTGACAGTGCAAAATTTTAAAATCCACGTTGAAAACTCTCAATCAAAACGTTATATGTCCGTAGTTTGATAAGCTGTTGACGATTGAAATAAGCGTATTCAAGCTTTATGCTTCCTTGCGAACGGCGAGTGGTTGAAAGCCAGTCACGCCAGTAAAGTAAGCAATCAAGTCGAGCATTCAGTTGGCACGTGCCAGTCGCTTGGAAATAACAGAATGAACGGTACAAGTAGATACCAGACACAGGGTGTGTGTTACAAAACATGATACGAGTATTTTAGTACCTACTACCCTCAAGTTAAGAATCAGTCGCTAAGCATCTATTATCTGTTGCAAAAAAACAAACAGCAAATAGTTGTTCCCCGCGGATTCACCTGAAGTTTTTTCGCCATTTTATCCCGGAAAGAGATTTTAAGGGGAAATGTGTTAATCTAGTTAATCCTCATCGGAACGACGTTTTATACCTTCGATTTATGTGTTTATTTATTAACTACAGTAAAAAAATAAAATAAATAACACACACAATTACATACATAGCAATGGCCCCTAACTAGGATTCCTTGTATCTAAGGTATAATGTACCACGCGGATCGATGATCCACAACACCCAGACACAGAACAAACACTTGCACTTTTTAAATGCACTGTTATTTGTACGGTGTCTGGTATTGACATTGACATACCAAATTATGTCATATCTCTTCTGTCAAGGGCTCCCATCCTGCATAAGGACAGTGTAACAAAATGTCCTTGAACCAATAAACATGCAGTGAGTTCAATAAGTCGTCTTATTCTGCAACAAACCACAATTCTACAACATACGGTACTGGAATCGAACCCGACCTCACGCTTCGCAGTCCGCTATGGGGCTATTAAGCCACAGCGATTCTTAATGCAATGACAGTTTTTAAATATTTTTTTTCTAATCAATTAATCTTCGAACACCCTGTGCCATCTTCAAGTAGAATTTAATCAAGTACAGCACGCGACCTCTCACGCGATGCGCGCGTCGGTCATTGTTAGCAATTACCGCGTCGATGGGACTGATTGTGTATTTATATACCCACAAATACACGAAATAGGTTGGTGGTTAGAGGACGAAAAATATTAACATGGGATTTTTACAGGGGGAAATAATGTCAGAAAAGAGTATGTAGCGTTATCGACGTTAGCTTCTGACCCGTGCGTTTGAATGAGCTTAAGGTTTTGGTGAAAGAAACCAGCTATAAGTACCTATAGGTGTGTTTCAGAAGCCCCACTTGAGAGGTCAGTTCCCAGTCCAGATGTAGCGTGGCGCCACTTTTGACCTTATCGTCACTTAACATCAGGTCATTTGAACGCAATTCTGTAAGGAGCCTCCTTGTAAATATGACTATGTGCTTAAGTATAAATAAAACATCCTGATAGGACCGTAACACCAAGTACCAAGTTTTCTTTTGCCTACCAGTTTTTAATCCAGTTGTAACCTGGCGCCACCTTCGACCGCATCGATTCATCTCATCAGGTGAATTCGTGGAGAACGGTAAGAAAAATGTAAGTCTGGCTTGAAAAATTTATTGAAGAAAACATTGAATTAAGTATTGTACACCAATCTACACCAGTAATTAGTAAGCTATTATAAACTTTAATTGAACGGTAAATTTACCTACGCGTGTTTTTAAAGAAACACCGTTTACATCTTGGTAAAAGTACTTTGTAATTATGATCTACAGCTAAATATTTTTCTACGGCAATTGAGGGGTGTGTTTGATAATTAGGGTCTTCGTTAATTGCTCAAATTAAGTTAGTATAGGTCTACCAGAATCTGATGGCAAAAGGGAAAAAAGAAATTGACGCTAGCAATACTGGGAAATAGCAGAGCCGTAGTACGAGTTGGCAGGGAACTGACCGGTGAATTTGAAATTGTCACGGGATTAAAGCAGGGGGATGCGTTATCGCCTATGTTGTTCAATTTAGCACTAGAACACGTCCTAAGAAAAGTGGTAGCACTAGACGGTGGTGTGCAACTAAATGGACAGCATAAGGTGATAGGCTACGCGGATGACCTTGCTTTATTAGGGGAAAGGAAACAAGAAGTTGTGAGAGCGGCGCAAACATTAGGAACGGAAGCAAGCAAAGTGGGCCTTACGGTAAACCATGACAAGACCGAGTACGTTCACATGCGTCGCTACAAGAACCTCAGAGTGACTAGGGTCAGTCTTCAAGTTGGAGACATTACTTATAAGGGGGTGGATAAATTTAAATACCTAGGCTGCATTATAACGGACACTAACACCAGGGAAGAGGAAATATGTGCTCGAGTACAAAACACCCTCCGGTGTAGTGCAGCCCTTCATAAGGTTTTGGTGTCCAAGCTTCTCAGCAAGCGCACTAAGATACGCATATATAAGACGGTTATTAGACCTATACTGATGTACGGCTGTGAGGCTTGGACACTGACGCTCAAAGAAGAACAGAAGCTCTTGGTTGCAGAAAGAAAGGTGCTGCGAAAGATTTTGGGTCCAGTACAATCTCAGGATGGAGTATGGCGGAAGAGAACGAACCGAGAAATCGAAGAACTGACGGCCGAGCCGAATGTCATCGGCGAGATGAAAGCGCACAGACTTCGCTGGCTCGGCCACGTTGAAAGAATGGGGGAGGATCGTGCGGTCAAACGAGCATACAGTGGACGGCCGAGTGGCCGTCGCCCTGTCGGCCGTCCCAGATATCGCTGGAAAGACGAAGTCACGAAGGATTTGCGCGAGCTCCAGGTGGAGGACTGGCAGGAGGTGGCGCAGGACAGACCGAAGTGGCGTCTTTTGTTATCGGAGGCCAAGACTCACTTTGGGTCGTTGCGCCATCTCAGTTAGTTAGTTAGTTATACTGGGGGAAATTGGAGTAAAACATTTTGTTACTTTTTTTTCCCTATAGTGGCTGATTCTGTGTGTGTTACATGCAAATATAAAAAATTATCCAATGATCAAGGATAACTTTTGAAAATCTTACTGTGGCGAATGTGGGGTTCGAAATTTAGATGAAAACTCCAATTACTCTGTCCATGCGTTTATTAATTAATTAAAGGCTATCAGAACTTGAATATGGTTCCAAATACTGCACATCCTTAAAAAAGTCTTCAACAGAAAAGGAAGACGAGGAAGACGCAGTATTTATGATAAACCTTTCCTCTTGCATCTCAATCGATCATGTTCTATGAACTGATTTTCAATTTTTATTACATGTTCACAAGACTTTCGCCTTTCATCGATCCCTATTCGAGAGAAAGCTTCTTCAGTTCACACGAAAGATGCAATAAACCAAAGTATCATGACTTGTCATTCCTACTAATTTGAAGCCAAACCATAAACAATTCCTCGAAATTTCAGTTGACAGATGACATTTTTTTCGTTGCCATATGAAAATCGCTATTTATTAAACTTTTTTTTTTTGCCATCAGATCCTGGTAGACCTATATTTAAACGGGTATAAATTCAATCTAACAGTGTTAAAAAGAACTGATTTGAACCAATTAAAAAAAAATTCGTTCAACTAACCCCAATTTTCAGCGCAATCTTGGTGTCGTATTTTCAAAGCAGGTTTTTTTTTTGTATATGTATACTGTATAGTTATGTACAGTGTATTGTATGACGGGGAGACGTCAAGTTTGGTGTATTTTGGAGCCACGATCCTCTTTGTTCATCGTGCAAATATATTTTCAGAAATAAACACGCCAGCGAGTTTCTTCCTTCCTTTGTATTTCTTCGACAATGATTCTTTACAAAAATGGTTTATCCTAGGGCCGATGGAAGCAGATCCAAAACCCATATGATGATCTTCAAAGTTGTTGCTTCAACATCCACGCATCGCCGGTTGTCATTCCCAACCAAATGTCATCGTCATTCTCCAGTGACGTATACAACACATTGACGTTGACATTTGACAGTTGAGAAAACTGACAAATGCAAAATACCGCCATCCGCAATCCATTGGCAAATGTGGGTACTTCGCAAAGAGTATAGGTACTTCGCTTCTTCGAAAATCAATTGGGATGACCACGTTGGAACATATATTATTTAGCGGTTAGTATTTTAGCTGAATTTATTACCTATTCTACTATATTTTGTATCGTGGCAGTAAACTTGTTTATTATTTAAAAAACATGTAGTACTTTATTGTGACGTGATATCGTGCACAAAGCAAAGTCTGGCATTTTACCTTCGACCGAAACTTCTTTAATAAGGGTAAGAGCACACCTTTATTGATAATGCATGGCGTTTGAAGTAAGTGGGGTCAACGACCGAGCATTTCATTTAATCCTTAGTTGGTTAGCTTGGTTATCTTGCGTAGTACAGAATTTGTTCAACTGTGTTCTAGAAGTTTAGGAAGGTTTGTACTAGAAAAGAAGGTACAAATTTGAAAACCATGTTTTATTTTATTAGAAGTTACACTGTAGTGTCAAGTCAATTCAATGTGTTTCTTAAAGATTTAGGGTTGTATTCTAGGATGACGCTCAAGCGTTGATGACTACATACGAGTAGGTAGCAATTAAGTGACACTTGACTTTTTTGGCGACAATCGAATTGTCAACGTGAAAATTTTGTTTTTATTTCCAAAACTTGTGTTTCTTCGAGTGATAATGTGTATATAATATTGGTGGATTATTAACCATTATGTGTTCGTTAATGTGTACGAGTGTGGGAAATTGAAATAAAGTTGTGAAAGTGACTTTTCTAGTTGCTCCAAAAAAGTCCGTGTAAAGTTTAAGTAAAGCGCCACTACTTTACTTAAACACTATCCTCATCCCTTCATCTCATCATCATCATCATCATCATTTAAACTTGATTCAACTCTCTGAGTTTGAAATATTTCATACTTGACACTGGCAAATACACTAATCGTGTGACGCCATAGCAAAAATAATAAAAAAAAAGTAATGATTATTACTGGAGCGTCATTCTATACCAGCTAATACCAGCTTTAGTGCCAAAGAGTATAGTAAGATACATGTTTAGTGCTCGCTTGGCTAGCTACCACAGTCTAGTAAGAATCTGTCGCCAAGCACCTATCGGTGTGCTCCGGCAGCCTCACTTGACAGCCAGTTCTCAATCCAGGCGTAGCGAGGCAATACCTTCGACCACATCGTCTCTTAACTAACATCAGGTATATTGTGCTCAGACACTATCCTGTAAATTTTAAAAAACAAACAAAATAGTTAACTACAAAAAAAAAATCACAGCACCTTAGCTCGGTAATTTCCAAAGTCTCATCACTATACGATATGACACGAAGAAGGCTTTGAAATTTCTGCGTAGTACTGTAATATTACGGACAGGTTACCTTCCAGGCGTGGATCCAGGATTTCGTTAAGTGGGGATGGCAGTAATTTTGTGTGCTTTCGTTCGAGGCTGGGGCATTTTTTTGTGTAAACTTATCGTTCAGAAAATTTGTTTTAAGGAATATGGAAACCAATAGAGTACTTGCAGTTGAAAAATATAGTGAAATGAAATCAATTGCGTATTGTAATCAATTGTTTTCTGTCAATTTATGAATCTCTGTCACCAAGCAGTGCAAGTGTTCCGGCAGCCACACAGGTTGTTTAGTTTTCAATCCAGGTGTTGCGTAGACCGCATCATCACTTGACATCAGGATTCAGGAGTCTAGTAAAGAAAACTTGTACTTATTCCCCCTTGCCTGTATCCGCGCCTGTAACCACTCACTCTTCACTCCAGGCCGTTTAAACAAAGGATTACACATTTCAACCGTATTCTGACTTTCTGACAAGTTTGTACGAAACACAAACGGTAGCAGGTAACGGAATCAGTAACATCGCCATCAATATTTCACCAGTTCCGACGGCTGCCAGTCATCGCCTTGCGTGCGGTTGCCGTTAATAAACCACCACACTGAAGGTACACACCTACGTCAATCACGAACCGACTCGTGTGGTACAACTGTTACAACTGTTTAGAACAAAGTTTAAAGAAATTGAAATAATTATAAAGAAGAGAGAGTTCTAAAGAGTCGGCAACGCATCGCTGCTCCCCTAGTGTCCACAAGTTCTTTGTCAATGGTGTTCGGTTTTACATTCTCCTAAACTAAATTTGACAGGTCTAATAGTATTGCTGTCTTTTTCTAACCAATGAAGTAAAAAAGCGAGAACGATGGTGGCCGAACGGTTAGGCGTGCAACTTACAAGATGCCGACACCGAGTTCGAATCCTCACGGCCCCGCACCTATGACTCAATAAGTTATGTGCGGATTTGCCATCGCTCAAAACCGTGAAGGAAAACATCACGAGTAAACCGGCATGCCCAAGAACTGCAACATTCAAGGGCATGCGACATCTACCAACCCGCACTGGGCCAGCGTGGTAGATTACAGCCCATACTCTCTCTCTCTCTGAGAGAAGGCCAGAGTCCCAGCAGTGGGAACGTGAAAGGCTGATAATGATGATGATGAAGTAAAAAGAAGGACGGCATTACTATTAGACCTGTCAAACTTAGTTTAGTTTTAGGAAATGCAAAACCGAATCGACACCAATATCATCTTGATCATCAGAAGAAGTGCACTGCTGAGCATAGCCTCGATAGCTGCTTCTTTTGAGCGCCTATATGAACGGCTATTAACTATTTGCATTCATCGGCTCTCTGCGACTCTTACAATATCGTCGGTCTACCTAATGGGGGGGCCTAACTACAGAGCGTCTTCCGGTTCGTGGTCACCACTCAAGAATCTTTCTTCCCCATCGGTTATCGATTTGTCGAGTGATGTAACCTGCCCTTTATCAAATATGTAGTTCAGAATATAAATATGGCAAAATAAAACTAATATAATATGCGTTAGTAAAATCAAAAAATATTCTGCCAAAAAATAACCTAAAAAAAATTGTACTTTCGCAACTAAAAATGCTATGAATCTTATTAACTTGTCAGAAACGTTTAATAGAAAAGAAAGTTAGTAAAGAAGTACAAAGGCTTTTGTTCGGAAAAAGAAAAATTTCTGCGTAAATATTTTATGTCATCGATTGACTTCGCGAGCTTTTGCCTAAACTTAGCGATACAACATTTCTTCTTTAATATCAGCGAGATATCGCTAAGTGAGTGGAAAGAACGTAATCTTTGCTTATCTAAAAAACGAATATTCAATTTATAAATAATCTTGTTCGCCTTCAGAATATTATGCTTATTTTATATTTTCCCTTATTTTTCTTATCTTGCTGAAAATCCGCTTACACGTTGAAACCTTTGTAACGTGAACGAGCTAAATCTCAGTCTATGAGTCAATACAGTGCCTGGATGAAAATATGGCACGTCGGTTGTAAGGGTAGATTGTTTTATTAGCTGCTCATGTTTCATGTGTGGTTTATCATCATCATTAGTATTTATCAGCTTATTACATTCCTGTAGTGCTGGGACACAAACTATTTCTTAGAAAGAGAGAGAGAGAGATAGAGGGAGAAAAATGGTCATAACTTACTACTCATAAACACACACACATTTTACACAGTCCAATGCGGGTTCTTAGATGTCGCATGTGAGGTTTTTTTCACATTACTATTTTATAGAAATCTCCAACACAATTTTAAGCATCACAGTTAAAATGCTTTTAGACAAGTCCCAAAATCTGAAGCTTCGACATGCCCTGTTGTATATACCCATTGCTTTATTTTAATAATAATAATAATATTTCATGATAATGATGATAAGGAACTTCAGTATCGCCAATCCAAAATACCTACCAAGTTGGGAATTATTGTAAAAGGTCCTTTTATCATTTAGAAATAAAAGTAGATGCTGCGCTTACAGAGTTGTAATTGAGAAGAAGGTGACACAGATATTACATACTGACAGTAGACATATTTGACATTGACATAATTTGACATTGTCATAGCTTGTTTTTTTTTTTTTTTTTTTTGTTATGGCGTCACACGATTTGTGTATTTGTTAGTGTCAAGTATAAAAGATTTCAAACTCAGAGAGTTGAATCAAGTTTAAATGATGATGGTGATGATGATGATGGGATGAGGATAGTGTTTAAGTAAAGTAGTGGCGCTTTACTTAAACTTTACACGGACTTTTTTGGAGCAACTCGAAAAGTCACTTTCACAACTTTATTTCAATTTCCCACACTCGTACACATTAACGAACACATAATGGTTAATAATCCACCAATATTACACATTATCACTCGAAGAAACATAAGTTTAGGAAATAAAAACAAAATTTTCACGTTGACAATTCGATTGCCGCCAAAAAAAGTCATAGCTTGTTGTATCCAACAATTTATGTCCACTTTTTGAACGCTCTTGGTTGTATTTTTAGTCCCAAGTAGTAAACGTGCCGTTTGGCATTTGTTTTGACCGTTGATTATGCCAGATAGACTTGCGATACAGTGCTCACGTTTGTATCAACTTTGCTGTATTTTTGGCGTGCACTGTACAAGCTGACTCCTGGATAGCAGTTTTATTCGAGATTTATGTCAAAATAAAAGACGTTTTGTGCTCCTCTGCGTACTACAAGATTTGTAGGAGCTGTAAATTGTCACCTATCAGATAATCAAGGCTCTACACGCCTTTAGAGCCCTATATTCTTTGTGGAGTTTGTTGCCTTCAACGGGTTTTACGATTTCATTATTGTTTAAGGAGATAGGAGAGCGTGTTGTGTTTGTTTTTTACGGAAATGTGAGAGTGGTTTTTTTTTCCCGGCTTTTTGTATTTTTTTTCATCATGCTGGGTAGTGTTACACCACGAGTCACCTGATGCTAAGCGACGATGAGGTCAAAGGTGACGTCTCACTCTAAATTGGGCACTTTTCATAATAAATAATATCAAAATAATAATAATATATAATAATGTATTTTAGTTAATATTTTAGGTTTATTTGTTTTTATTTCATTGTTATGGTATAATTATTTTTAGTTTGAAGTTATATCAAAATAATATCATATTCGTAACCAAAAACGAAAACTGTAAAATATTTACGACCTTTTTCAATTTAATATGCTTCAGGAAGAGAAAAGTGCAACAAAACACTCACAAAAGGAATTTAAAAATAAGTAACGTTAGCTATCTATTGCAAAATTTAATAGTAACAAGTGAATGCACAAATAAATTTAATACCACCGACCGTTTCAGAGAGACAAATAATATTAAGGTATATTATGGGCCATAACGTTTTATAAATTACTTTTTATTATGCTTTTACTAACCCAAATTACCCTATTCAATAATAATGACACCTAATAAAACTTTCTATGTTTATTTTATAAGTATATTAAGGCCTGGTTACTGAGTAGCTTCACTCCGCAGGCGAAAAAGGGGTGCTGATAAAAAACCTGGCTGGTGCTGCTGGTAAAAAACCCCTACCATTATAAGAATAAGAATAAGAATCATTTATTTGCAACAAATTATACATGATAAACACATTATGTAGAAATAAGAAAAAAAAGAAACAGAAAATGTATTGTTGCAAACCGACCTCAACTCAGCGTTGTGCTGGTCGTTTGACCAGCGCTGGTCTTCCGTTGAAGCCGCTTTTGATGACGTCACTGGCATGAAGGTATTTTTAAATAACTAGGTAATAAAACAAATACATACATTTTTAAGTTAGAATCTATCAGTGAGCATTGGTGTTGACACTATACTTAGCGTAAAGTTAAGAAATGTGCGAGGGTGCGCGCGCGTTTGTGTGTGTGTGTGTGTGTGTGTGCGCGTGTGTGCGTGTGTGTGTGTGTGTGTGTGTGTGTGTGTGTGTGTGTGTGTGTGTGTATGTGAGTGTGAGTGTGTTCGTGTGTGTGTGTGTGTGTATTATATTATTATACACTCTTGATCAAGTCACCTTTCAAATAAAAACAACTAAATCTAAATCTGTTCATGCATTCGGGAGCTACGATGTCTAAGACACACACACACAGATCAAACTTATAACACCTCGTTGTTTTTGCGCCGGGGTTAAAAACAACAGACAGTATTGACAAAAGAAGTGCATTGAAGGCTCCAGGAAAATAAAACCTGCAGGACGATTTTATTGGCATAAATGTAGCCAACATAGTAAGTTACCTTCATTCCAAATTTCACCAAGACCCGTTCAATAGTTTTTGCGTGAAAGCGTAAAAACACATCAATCAATTCAAACTTTCACATAATATTGTAGAGTGAAATTTGATACTCTTATTCAAAAGTCTGTAACAGAAACACAGATTGAAATCGTGAAACCATTTCCACATAAAAAAAACGAAACCCATCGGAAAAAAAAACATTTTTCAATTTATACATTCACCGATTCACAGACTCGGCGTTATAAAGGTGCTGGACAAGAATAAAAAAAAGGATATTCAATGAAAACACGATGTTCGATGACTCGGAAAAATTCAATTACATGCCTGTCCCGCCGCTGCATTCTAATGGACAGGCGAGGCCGTGAAACGCGGTAAGTCTAATCAAAGTTTATGGCCCTACGGATTGCGAGAGCGGTCTGACCTTTGACACCTGAATTTCAAGTCGTGATTCGGCATACGGATGGTTTGAGCTATTCCAGTCACTAAAACTGTGTTAATCAATGCATGCGTAGCGAATAAGTGACGTATTTGTATAAACTGACAGCGTCAAATCTGTGCTCAAGTAGTAGTGATTATCGCTTTTTAGAATACGGGCCTTAATTTCGCGTCCAATTAATACAAAATCTTATTAGTAAAGGCTATTATAAAATATCAAACTACTCAGATGACAAAATAGCTTGGATTTGTAAACTTGCTCCAATTTAACCAATGAGTAATAAAAATTAAATTGTACATGTTATCACGTCCAAAAAAATACCTGCTGGGCGTTGCTTGCCTGTTTTTTTTTACTGTTGTAAGGAGGTTGGAACAGGCGTAGCTAGTTTTAAGTGATCACATGTATCCTACGAAATAAATACAATTGAGTTTTTTGAGATGTAGGTAGTTACGCTACAACTAACTAACTGATTCTGATTGTTCAGTTATTTTTTACAATAGTTAATAGCTTCCAGTAACTGTTACGAACTAAACAAACTAACGTTGAAACAGTAACGAGAGCAGTGACACCTGCGCTGGGGAATAAAATTATTTGTTTTGTCAATTACATTATTTATTCTGAAAGGTTGAAAAGTAATGAATATGTATTTGCAAAATATTTTCGAGGATTTCTTCTAATAAATTTTACATTGAATATTTTGAAATAAATATGCATTTTCTATGGTGTTTCTTCTGTTGTTTTGTTATTTCTATGGTGTTTCTTCTGTTGTTTTGTTATTTCTATGGTGTTTCTTCTGTGGTTTTGTTTTGTTACTCTGAATCAGACTGCCTTCTTAAATGCAAAAGTACTATAAAAGTAGCACTCTGCTTTGTTTATTGTTTAAACGAAACTTAAAAAGAAAGTTAATGAAATAATCAAAAAGTTTGTTTGTTTCGTTTTATGTTGTGACTGGAGAAATAGTTACTTAAAAAGATAATGCTTGATTTTGACTTTTGGTCCATTATTTAGGTTTTCTGTAGACAAAACTAACTCCACCATACTAAAAAATTCTCACATTCAACTGCCAATTTATTTGAAATAAAAATAGCCTGAACATTCAACCCGTTATGATTTTTCATGTGAAAAACATTCCTACCGTCCCGTCTATGAACGAGAATTTTTAGTTTTGATGGATCAATCTGGATAAATTAAACTATTTAACAGAATAACGCAGTTACGATGAAGTTGAACAATAAAAAATTCACAAAGCGAAAAGGCTTAGCCAACGCTTAAGAACTCTTTTGACAACCATCTTGAAGGACTGCATATTGTAGCATTGCGGAAAGACTTGTGGGAGGGAGCTCGTTCCACATTATGCAAGTATGCGGGAGAAGGGAGCGCAAAAATCGTGAGGTGTAGGACTTCCAGGGCTTGATTATGATCGGTGATAGGTACAAATATCAACTATATAACCTGTTGTGTCGGTGAATTCCTTTAAAAACAGACTGGACAAGTAGTTGCAAACGAACAATGCTTCCTTGCTACAGAATTGACTTTTCTCTGCACTTTTGGACATTGCTATAACTCACCACAGCATGATATAGGCACTGGCACAACAAAAAAAGCCGTTATTAAAAGCAAAAATAAAACGTTAAAAAAAATAAACAACAGCAAACAAATATGTAATACCATTTACGTATATAAAATCATTTGCGCGAACCCTTTCGCAATTTACGGAGGGTTGATCAAATTATTCATGCCCATCAGAATGGGACACGTCGTCGAAATTGTGTTAAATTTTATTAGTTTTCATGATATTGGGCAACACGAGTTTTTGGACAGCCCTGTGTGTAGGATATCTGGCAACAGAATTCGTTCGTATTCGTATTACCACTTCCGTCCTTTAGAATTAAATTCAATATTATTTTAATTTTATATTGTCCAAATATAAGTTTAGTAGTCACAAAATGTCCTTTAGGCCTCCAAGTAATTTATAAGTTTAGCTCAATATTTAATCTTCTAATTAAAAATTAAATGCTGTTTTTTTGTTTAAATCCATTTGTAAAATGCTAGACCGATATGGCTATCATTTTTAGATCACAGTTTGAGTACATTTTTTTAGTGAAATAAAAATTGTAAAGTTACCCGAAAGTAGGAAGACTCCGAAAAAAAATAATAATAAGGTTATTTCTTTGGGATCTGGACTTACAAAGGATTCGAACCTAACAAATAACGCATGTGGCACACATTGGGAACGTGATACATATGTCGCTGTGCATCACATCACTGAGTTCAGTTCAGGTTAGTTGATTAGCAAAGTTTTAACGTGTCAACTTCAACGTGTGCCTCATTCACACAATACATAGTTATACAAGTTTGTGAGCGCAGCGTTGTTTTTAAAACTACCTACCCCTATGCTCGGGACAGATTTTCGCCGAGAAAATTGGTTACAAAAAGCAGTATTCTGTTTAACCTAGGCTGTCCCACTGCTGGGCAAAGGTCTCCCCCATTTCCTTCCAGACATCTCGATCACCTCAGACCACCGCTCTTGACATGAGTCAAGGTCCACGCCATCTTTTTCGGGTCCTGCCTCGGCGATAACACCCGAGAGGTTTTTTTATGTGTTAATAGGCCTGCGTTTGACCACATTTCACCTGATGGTAAGTGACGATGTTGTCGAGGGTGGATCACGCTGGCCCTAGAGGTGCCTATTCAAGAGATCCAGGTTGCATCATTCAGGAAACAAAGCAGCAGGGAGCAAATTCCAGTCTCTAGCGGTTTGCAAAAAATGAACTCAGCGAAACGCCTGATGCGGAACGAAGGTAAATTTACCACATATGGATGTAACGACTCCCCGCACCTTGGTACCCACTGCGTGATGATCCTTCCCCAGTAATCCAATTATATAGTATGTAGGTATACATATAAATATTATAAAAATTTGTTCATCTATCTATCTATCTATCTACCTGCTCTATTACAACGCATCAGTTTACTGGTGATGTTGACGCTCTAAAACATTTTAATTAGTTTCCACGATAAGATCACCCCGGCTCCATAGGATTATCAAAGTTTAATCCCCCGTGCTGAAATCCGCCAAACTCTCTAATGGAAAAGTGCTGAGCATGGTTGGACATTGGTGACGGCTGGAGTGTTTGGTTGGCTTGAACTTTGTGTGGAAAGCGTTATGCATATTGTAGTGTGTTTTGACTGGCTACTGCGATATCTATCACACTTATATTATGCATGTAAGAGTTTGTGAGTAAGTAAATGGGGAATGAAAATGTTTGTTAATTTTTAACCATTTGACTCAAATTGAGTAGGTTTTTAAAAAAAAGAAGAGAAAAACTCAATTTAAGAATCTGTTGCCAAGCGTGGTGTGTTCTGACTCATTTTAGTCCAGTTCCTAATCCAGGTGTAGCGTGACTCAAATGAAGAAACCGCATCGAAATCGTTCCCTCCGTTTGAGAACTACAATGCCACAGATAGATACACACAAACACACAGACAGATATCGATGTCAAACTTATGACACCCACCTTTTTGCGACGGGGTTTTTTTTTTGTTTTGTTATGGCGTCACACGATTAGTGTATTTGCCAGTGTCAAGTATAAAATATTTCAAACTCAGAGAGTTGAATCAAGTTAAAATGATGATGATGATGAGATGAGGACAGTGTTTAAATAAAGTAGTGGAGCTTTACTTAAACTTTACACGGACTTTTTTAGAGCAACTAGAAAAGTCACTTTCACAACTTTATTTCAATTTCCCACACTCGTACACATTAACGAACACATAATGGTGAATAATCCACCAATATTACACATTATCACTCGAAGAAACACAAGTTTTGGAAATAAAAATAAAATCTTTATGTTGACGGTTCAATTGCCGCCAAAAAAGTCCCGCGCCGGGGGTTAAAAAGAAAAAGTTTGCTTGTTGATTGACCTCAATCATTGCATTATTGACCACAGCTCGGTTTCTTCGAATCGGCTAGCCATAGTACAGTAATTACAGCGGGCAATAGCACAGTTTCTAATTCCTAGAACGTGTAAACGATACATGGTGCGATAGTGTGGCTAATGGACGGCCAATGATACACATTGCAGGCAGCAACAAGGCATTTTATGATGTACAGTCAGCGATAAAAGTAGCTGATCGTTCAAATGTGTTTCAAATCAGTAATTATTATTGTTTTTTTTTACATTTTACATGGAATCATTTTGACCACAACACAACACACCTGATTTTAGGTGATGATGGGGTCAAAAATTGGTGTCTGAGATGTTGAGGATAATAGAAAAAAGTGTGATTGTTCAGCGACTTTTGTCGTTGACTGTACTAGCTGCGTCCTACGGTTTTACCCACGGCTTTCCCTTGTCCCGCAAGAACCTTTTTCCGGGCTAAAAAGCCTATGTGTTAATCTAGGGTATAAACTATCTCCATTCCAAATTTTGCTCAAATCCGTTCAGTAGTTTTTGCGTGAAAGAGTAAGAAACATCCACATATCCATACATACAAACTTTCACGTTTATAATGTAAGTAGGATAAAATTTGTCTTAAAAAAATTTTTTTTCAATGTTATTTTGGGACTTTTACCATATTTGGCATGCCAGTCCCATCGTACCCTAACCATGTAATCACTAATACAAAATTAACTGGTACAGAGATATTGCAGCATCGCTTGTTGGTTCCGCTAAGATGTTTATAAAAGTACCAATAATATGGAAACATGAATATTAACGAGTTACGGGATCACAATTAAAGCAGACCAGACCCCAGAAGCAGCACCCGGATTAGTTCCATCAATGCCCAAGAACTACATCCAGCGCCATTGTGATTTCACGCGACACCCCTATACAACCGCAATATAGCTTTGCGGGAATCATAAGAAAATGTTGTCCATAAAGGTTACCACTAAACTGAAGACACATGACCCCTAAAACTAAACAGCTTGCGAGTCACGTACAAAAACCCTTACAATAAATACCTGTCCCGTTTATGGTGGGGACACGTGCAATTTGCTTTAGCCGTAATTTGACGTACTGTTACGCGGGCTAGAAGGATCCGCGTTTTAAAAAAAACTTTTAAGATTTGACGAAACTAATTATTTATTAATTTGGAGAAAAGTGATTAACATTAGTGAATTTGTCCTTGGGCAAGTTCTCGCGGCGGAGGATGGAGGAAGACTGACTGTCTCTAGTACCTTTCTACCTATTGTTACATAAATGCTGACGTTGTCAGTATCTAGTAGGTACACGCATTATCCCCTGCACCCACAAGATATAACAACCCCCCGCAGAAGACTAAACTTCAGGGTTAGACGAGGAACTGAAGTTTATGTAAAAAAAAAGGACTTACTGCTCTTAATAAAATTTTACCTACTCATACTATTTCCCTGAGACGAGGTGATGAGACAGGGGCGCTATCTTCGGATTTAGATAACGAGGATTTACGAATAGAATTTTTGTTTTTGGCGGTTATTTCGAGACTGCTGCCGGACTTGACATGTTTATATGCCTTATATGCTAAAAATATAATAATCAAAATTAAAATAAACGTCACAGTATTAACTGCGTAATGTGTCCCATATTTGGTTAGAAACGAGTCTTCTTTTATAATTTCATCTGAGCTATCTATTAAATTTTTCATTAATTTTTCATTTGACCTTAAATTTTCTAATTTAATATTTTCCAATTTAATAGGAGACACATTAGACGTAATCTGCCTTATCTTACTAGGATTACAACACGACTCATTTATAAGGTTAAAGTCCATGTTTATAATCGCGAGACTAACATTAGCATAGTTAAACTTAGGGACTAATCTAGTACTTTTACTAAAAGCTAAACAATAGGTCGGCAAGGTAAGTATGCCAGTTCCATGAATGTTAACACTATAAACATTAGAGTTTTCACATTCTATTGTCAATTTAGTAGGTTCCGATTGAACATAAATCCAACTATTTTGTCGCATCGCATTCCAAATGTTTACGTGTCCAAATATTGTTTTAGTTTCACACTGCACTGGAAGAGAAGTGACCACACGCGTTATCAGTTCGCTTTCGCAGCAAGGGTTCTCGGTACTCGACAACACGTTAGGTATATCACATATACGGTGTTCAGGGTTGGCACTTTCACATTTTTCTAAATCATTTAATACGCAATAATGTGTTTTGTCTTTGGTCATTGCTATGTATGTACTGCTAGGTATAATTAGACTATATGTGTTTGGTTTCGAAATATCATGCGGTATAGGTAGGGGTAAGTTCCGGTATATGAAATATACTTCCGGGTCTACCAACGGCAATTTAAGTACAAATATTATCTTATTGTCGTAATAGTAACAAATCACTCTCGACATACTTAGTATAATGTATATTTTGCTTAATTCTAGACTTATCGGTAAGTTAACACCTGCAGACAGGTGTAGGTGGTTATCGGCGAGTTCTCTGTATAGCTGCGTAGGTGTTATAACTGACGGATGTATTATGTTTTTACTACTAAGTAAAATTGCACTTGTAATGTCTTCTAATTGGAATGATATTGTAAGTAATGTAGTCTCAAGTTGGTTAATGACATCAAACATTTTATTTCTCACCAATAGTTCATTAGTAATAAAAGTAATATTTTTCAAGTTCTTGGAGAGCTCGTCGATAGCCATATTCAAACTAGCTTCATTCATATTTATTTTATGAATGGTTTGGTTGTAACTAGATAAAGTTGATGACGTCACCAAAATGTTTTGTTTAATGAGCGAAGCCAGTTTTTTATCATTATTTTGTAAAGAGTTAAATATCTTATTGTATTCTATGGCGTCATCTTCGTCTAAAGTTCAAAAAATAGTTTTGAGGACAGAACCACCCAAGCCTATCCAGGCTGACCGTTTGCTTTTATTCTCAATCAAGTGAGAAATCGAATCGAATTCCTTAACAAGGTCCTGATACCTGATCGACAGCGGTTCTACCGTATTATAACATTCAGAATTATCCATTATATCTATTTGCCTACATAAAAACTTAAAAGTACCTAAAATTAAATTAATATTAGTTATATGTGGTTTTATATGGGAAATGTCAATAGGAATTATAATATTCAGGTTCCCATCTCTAACCTTCATTTTCCCCACATATTCGGAATATAATCCAGACCCTTTCTGGATTGGTTGAATAAAGTTTGGGCTCGCTCCAGCGATGGCCCTGAAATGATAAATAAAAAAAATGTATTTGTTATATCAAATAAATAATTTTGTTAAAAGTCATAAAAAGAAAACCTTTTAAGGGTTTCCAGGTGGGTCAGAACCAGCCAGTTTGATCTCATCAAAATGGTGTTTTACATGTCGTCTATTTATCAATAGGGAAACTGTGTTGTTATTGTGAACTTTTACTATTTTGTAAGGGCCCTTCCAGATCGGAGATAAGGCTTTCCTGAGTCGGAGATGATTTTTTAAATAGACGTAATCGTTAACTTTATATTGTATGCGGCGAGTATGTGCATCATATTGGGTCTTAGATTTTTCCTTTGATTTGTTTATGTTTTCGATTGCTTTATCACGGGAAAGTTTTAGGCGATGGCTCAACATTTTCAAATACTCCGGATAAGTTGAATCTAGAGTTTCCTCAAATACAGAATCGGGTATAAACGGTTTATGACCAAATAAAAGCTCATAGGGGCTGAAATTAGTAGTAGAGTGGACGTTTGTGTTATAGGTAAGCATCGCAGTATAGACGTATCTGGGCCAATTTTCTTGGTTGGTATTAACAAATGATTTTAAGTATTCTTTTAAAGTGGAGTGGCTGCGCTCAAGTGCGCCTTGAGTTTGAGGGTGATAAGGGGAGCACCATAACTGTTTTATTTTTAAGAAATCGCAAGTTTTCTTGAATAGGTCAGCTGTAAAATTACTGCCTTGGTCGGTTAATATTGATTTTGGGATTGAAAATAATGATATGAAATGCACTAGGCATTCCATAGTTTCCTCTGCTGTGATGGTGCGGATTGGGTAAGCTATAGAATATTTAGTCAAATCATCCTGTATTGTTAAGATATATTTTAGTTTAGCTGTGCCTGATTCCGGCAAGGGTCCCACGACATCCAAAGCCACTCGTTGGAAAGGACTTGTAGATGTTGTAGTAATTTGCATCGGCGCTTTGTTAATTTTTCTATAAGCTTTGTTCTGTTGACAGAGGGTACATTTTCTTACATAATTTTCCACATCAGTTCTCATTCCTTTCCAATAAAATCTCTCTTGGATCCTTTTTAGCATTCGGGTTGACCCTAAATGTCCTGCAATAGGTATGTCATGATTTTCACGCATTATCTTTTTTATTTCACTTAAAGTGGGATATATTATGTTATTATGGTAAATATGAACTGTCATATTAGTGTTATGGAAAAGGTAGGTTAGCATATTGTATATTTTCATAAATGAAAGCTTATCAAAAGGATTTTTAAAATCAGAAATTGCAATTTCATCTAGATCTTGTGTTATTATTAATTCGTTTCTTATTGCTTTCAGAGTTTTGAAGATGTCTTGATAAGAACTTTCGTCAAAATGGTGAACTTTAATGAAAGCTAAGTAAATGGTTTTGTTATTTAAATTGAGTTTTTTGAAGGAAAAGAGTTCTTTTTCAGAATCTAGAAATTCCTCGGTGTTTTCCATGTTTGATAATATTTCAGCGACATAAGGATTAGCTTCATCTACATC
Source organism: Opisthograptis luteolata (assembly GCA_931315375.2). NCBI lineage: Eukaryota > Metazoa > Arthropoda > Insecta > Lepidoptera > Geometridae > Opisthograptis > Opisthograptis luteolata. The sequence goes on from OV928043.1 coordinate 2,097,380, forward strand.
TATTGATGTTGGAACAATGAGTGTTTTGCAAGATGTCTTCATCAATGCTTCATTGTGTTCTTTCAGGTTAGTATTATACATATTATTTTTTATGTTTTCTTTCAGGAAGGTGGAGTAATCGTCATCATTGAATATTTCAGATACTGAAGACGGATGAGCGTTTTCCTCAGGTAAGATATTTAAATTTTCAGGACTATTATGAACGGGCAGGTCAGAGATTTCATTGGGTTCAGGTAAGTTAATTTGATTTTCCGGATTGTTTTGAACGAGTTGGCTAGTGATTTCATCAGATTCAGGTAAGTTTATTTGATTTTCAGAGTTCAGGTTACAAGAGGGTGGATTAAGTGGACTGAAATCTATACCAAGATTGTCATCATAAGGACTAATATCCAAAGGACCAAGGTCAATTATTTGTTCCTCTGGAGAGTCAGGAGAAATGTCAGGAAGGACCGGATTGACCGGAAATCGCGAAAGAGCATCAGCTGCGTTATTGAGTTTGCCCTTTCTATATATTATTTCGTAATCATATTCTTCTAGCTTCAACCTCCATCTTTGGAGTTTACTGCTCGGGTCTTTATGATTGAATAACCACTTTAGCGGTCGGTGGTCGGTAATAATCTGAAATTTATTACCATAAAGGTAAGGACGAAAAGTTTTACACCCGAACAGCACAGCCAATAATTCTTTCTCAGTTGTGCTGTAGTTGGTCTCGCTTCTATTTAGAGTACGCGATGCGTATGCTATTGGTCTATCTCTACCCACGGGTCCTTGGGATAGCACCGCACCTACCGCAAAATTTGAAGCGTCACAGGTAAGTACAAATGGCTGGGTGAAATCGGGATAGATAAGAAGAGGGGCTGTGGTCAATCTATGTTTTAGATTATCAAAAGCTAGCTGTTGCTGATTTTCCCAATTAAAGGGGACGTCTTTTTTCAAAAGATTAGTAAGTGGTTTCGCTGTTTTGGAAAAATCGGGGATAAAACGACGATAATATGAAACGAGTCCTAGAAATGACTTAATATCTTTTGGTGTCTTTGGTGTTGGAAACTGAGTTACAGCTTTCACCTTATCAGGATTAGGTTTCACACCTTCTTCAGTAATAACATGTCCCAGATATGCGACCTCGCGTCGCAGAAATTCACACTTATCTGGTTGCAGTTTTAAGTTAAAATCACGAAGTTTTTGGAAGATGGACACCAAGTTATCTAGGTGGGAATTTAAATCATGCGCATAACAGACCACATCATCTAAGTAGACATAACAACGGATGCCTTGAAGACCGGATAAGGCTGAGTTCATTAGTCTTTGGAATGTGGAAGGAGCATTTTTCAGCCCAAATGGCATCCTTGTGAATTGGAAGTGTCCTTCAGGGACGTTGAATGCAGTTTTGGATTTATCGGCTTCATTTAAAGGGATTTGGTGAAATCCAGATGCCAGGTCTAAAGTCGAGAAATATTTACTGTTACCCAGCTGATCCAGGATCTCCGTGATTTGAGGAATAGGGTAAGTATCGCCAATTGTGACGTCATTTAGTTTTCTATAGTCAATTACGACTCGCCACTTTTGTACATTCGAGGCATCGAGTTTTTTGGGGACCACCCATATTGGAGAGGACCACGGAGAGTCAGAGGGTTCAATAATATTTTGATCTTGCATTTGTTCTATTTGTCTTTTAACTTCTTTCTTATGAATTTCGGGAAATCGATAAGATTTGGTGTGGATGGGGATATCAGTTGTCGTCTTTATTTCGTGTTTCAGAGCATTGGTACAAGTAAGATGTTCTCCAGGAAGGTGAAAAATATCAGAATAGTCGGAGCACACCTGATAGAGAGCTTCTCTCTCTTCGCTGTTAAGATGTGAAACACGTAATTGGTTTAGGACTTCTCTTGTTCTTTCGATTGTATTACTCGGAATTGTTGCATTGACATTATTTATAGGATGCAGAGTATGAGAGACTTTGTCAACCTCAGAAGGGTCAATTGATGTAAGTTTTAGATTTAGTGCCGATTTTAGAGTTATGGGTTCCTCAGATGTATTGAGTACGGATATATTTATCCTATTATTATCTTTCACCCGAACTAAACAATTTGCGATTAACAGCTCATCAGATGGACTTTGATCTAGTACAAACCCTTCTCTTAAATCAGGATTCTGTACAGAACACTCAATAATAGCTTCCGTTCTAGGAGGAATAATATATGTAGGATCACAGAAATGTAGCTTCAAACAGGTTTTCCCGAAACGAAGTAAATTATCGTTGTAGTCAATATTACAATTGTGAGCATTGAGTAAATCCGTGCCTATGATACCATCATAAGGAAGGTGTATTTTGTCAATTACGTGAAATTTGTGTGACACCTTGGATTTGGGAAAACGCATATTCAATGGAAAATGGCCAAGAGTTTGCACAGATTCTTCCGAAGAGTCGATACCTTTTAGATGAATAATATCTTTAGTGAGCTTAGGATGACGTTGCAGGCAGGATCGTTTTATCAGACTAACGGATGATCCTGAGTCGACTAGCAGGGATAATGGAATGTCCGATACAGAAGAGTCAACAAGAACATGAGGTAGTAACATCTTTGCAGGATCATTCGTGATTTCAAAGATGTTAGAGGTTGACTTTCGCGATTCTTGCAGATTCACACTATGTGTCTGCTTGGATTTGGAAATCGATTCAGTGGTTTTTGACTGTGGCAAATCAACATAGTTATGTTGCTGCCCTGATTTAGAAATTGGTTCAAAGACGGATTTAGAAGATTTTTTACATTGGGTATCATGTAACGATTTCAATGTTTTAGGAATCCCTGTATCAACACAGTGACTACCATGTAGCGGAGTCAATTTGGATTTAGAAATTAATTCAGGGGTAAGTTCAGTAGTTTTAGGTGTCCTTGAACCAGGATTTTCGCGTTGAACAGTCGATTTGGAGCTCGAATTTGCATTTGGAATCGAGGTGTCGGATTTAGATGTATACGGTCCCGCACGACACCGGGACGAGACAATTATTCGTTTTTTGAATCAGGATCAGTGTCATCATGAGCCTCATCATCTTGGGGCTCATCCTCTAGCGTGTCGGTAACGAAATGAACACGTGGAAATGGTTTTTGTTGAGACCCATAGCCTGAGCCTGATGGTTGCTGCTGGTTAGAGTTCCGGAAACGGTTATTGTTAAACTCGCGTTTTCGGCAGTTTTCGATCACGTGACCTACTGTTTTGCAGTAGCGGCAGAACGGTTTATTGCCGCCATTATTTCCGCTTGAATTGTTCTCAGAACGCTGTTGAGAATTTCGATTACGGTTAAAATTATTATTATTAGACGAAGATGGTGTCATTTTCTTTGACATACTGTCTAAAATCTTTTCTTCCGCAACAGCAAAATTTATGGCGGTATTAAGATCTTCAGGGTCACGACATCTGACAATCGTAGCAATCTTAGGATTAAGTCCTGTTACAAAAGTATGAAGGGCAAGGTCCTCCATGGCTGCGACTCGACCAATCAGCTCTGATTTACGCTTAGTTGGTATGGATATATTGATCTCAGTTATTAGCCTGGCTAAACATGTTTCCACTCTTAGCGAGTACTGATTGACCGATTCGTTGGTTAATTGTTTACACTCTTGTAATTCGGATAGTAAATGAGCATAATGTTTTTTCTCTCCAAACTGTGTCTTAAGAAATTCCTCTAATTGATTCCAGTTCTCAAATTCTTTAATCGAACAGGCAATTTCAGCTTTGCCTTCCAGTCGACTGAGGATATACTTTAGCAAAATGTCTGATTGGCTAGGCGAAGCAAGTGATATGGCATTTCTGCAATTATTTACGAACGGGTTTAATTTTTCCCGTGTACCATCAAACGTGCTAATAAATTTAATCAATACATTTAGATCAATATCAATCATTTTGGATTGTACTTCTTTTTCTTCCCTTCTTGACATTTTGATGATAGTTAGTTAAAATATTGAATCACAATTAAATCAAAGCTGGAATTGAATTAGAGTAATTTAACTGAACTGACAACCCTATCACTAACAATGACCAAAGACTTACAGGAACGCGTAGGCGACCGCGATAACGATAGGTTGCATTCTTGAATCTTGAGTGAAGGCCGCTGGATTGGGATGACACGGTGTGGCCTTATGTCAAGGCCAGTTACTGTAGACTGCACAGTATAATTTGGATGGATGATGGATGAGTCTCCTCGGAATGTACCTATTAGGTACCGGTCACGACGGCTGCTTGAAGGAGCGAGAATGTTCACTTTTGGCGTTTTACACTTTTAGGATATAATATAACGCACTTATCACTTATATTTGTTTCGTTTTTTGTTCAGAGACGGACCGGGGAACTTTACGTATCCCTTTACGCTGCCACCATTTATGTTACGCGGGCTAGAAGGATCCGCGTTTTAAAAAAAACTTTTAAGATTTGACGAAACTAATTATTTATTAATTTGGAGAAAAGTGATTAACATTAGTGAATTTGTCCTTGGGCAAGTTCTCGCGGCGGAGGATGGAGGAAGACTGACTGTCTCTAGTACCTTTCTACCTATTGTTACATAAATGCTGACGTTGTCAGTATCTAGTAGGTACACGCATTATCCCCTGCACCCACAAGATATAACAGTACGACGGTAATGGCTCAATAAGATGTAGGCGAGTTATATATGGGTTTTGTCAAGGACATTTCCGCTCTTAACCTAACCAAGATTGTAGTGACGCGCGTGTTTTGGAACTAGAAGTGTTTTTGGGCGTTAACACATATAGGGTTTGCACGTTTGTCATTATTGCCTGGCAATCTAGTTAGCAGATAAATGACATGCAAGTACTCGTGTCTATCAGTTGTTTGATGGTTAGCGGACGGTTAGACACTTTCTTTTATTTACTATTTACAGGGTAGCGTTTGACCACAAGTCATCTAATGTTAAATGACGATATGGTCGGAGATGCCGCCACGCTACAACTGTATAGGGAACTGGCTCTTATGTGAGGCTGCCGGAACACACCGATATCTATAGGTGCTTGGTTACAAATTGGGTGGTAGCTAGCGGGGCAATCATGAGAAATGCCCGACCACCAAGGTTTTGTTTCCGATCTTATTTTTTGAGATTAAATGAAAACAGTTTTTGGTTGACAGGAGTCTTAGATATATAACGCTTTATTGTTTCACCACAACAACAGGAAATAAAACTACATACGAGTACAAGGAAAGATCTTAGAGCTGGATTTACAATGAGCAGTTTCATCGCTGGATTCAGAAATGAAAAGCACCGGTTTTAATTTTATTTCTATTGTTTTATACTTTTTTTACATCTTATTGGGTAGCGTCCGACGATGTGGTTGAATGTGATGCCTCGTTACGCCTGTATTAGGATCTAGGTCTCAAGTGAAGCTGCCGAAAATACACTATAGGTACTAAGCAACAGATTCATTCATTTGTGTTAAATTCATTTTAAGAAATTACATTTTATTTTTGTAATGTATGTCTTGCAAAGAATACAACTTTGCAATAAAACCCCATCATCCAAAAACCCTCAAAAAACATACGTGTCACGTCAAATAATGCCTCTAGTACAGTCATATATGAAATCACGCCCAATACAATTTACATAATCCTACCGAATAGTTCCAATTTGGACCCTAAACTTTTTCTGCCCAACCATTTTGCGTACGTAATGCATAATCTCAAAGAACCTGAGGCGATGACACGAAAAATTCAATTACACAAACTGAGCAATTCGGGCGTTCTAATGTACGACAAGAGGCTGCCGACACACTGGGGCAGTAGTTAGGCAAGTTGACTACACCTAATGCACTTGAACGAGCTAGTAGATAGAAGTTAATCCTGCTTGTATTTGCACCACTTTATCATCATCCTATTATGTTCCCACAGCTGAGACCCTGGCCTTCTCTCTGAGAAAGAATTGGCCATAATCTACCATGCTGGCGGGTTGGTAAATGACGCAAGCTAATAAATGTAGTAGTTCTTGGATATGTATTGCACCGTTTGATCAAATTTTATTTGAAAACATTTTTTTTTTCTTTCTTCAGACTTTTTTCGGCTGATGATGATGATGACGATTTATACCGATATCATGGCTATAAAAAGAAAAAAATCAATTCTAGCTCATATTTTCACTAAACTGTTATCATATTTACATACCTGCCAAAAGTTCGGGATTTAAATTACATCTAGGTGCAGTAATTAAATTTATAACATCATAATTATTATTAATAAACTGTAATTAATACAGAGTAAATTCATTATTTTATTTTAATTAAATTACATCAGATTCTGCTGATTATATCTTTTTACAGTTCTCGGTCATAATATTATATGAAATCACCAAAACGAAATTAAAATGCAATTAATTTTCAGTTTGAAACTACTTATTTGTAAAACAACCGAAAAGGTCAGTTATAATTTGCCGCCTCAAATAGTACAGTCAACGACAAAAGTCGCTGAACAATCACACTTTTTTCTATTATCCTCATCATCTTAGACACCAATTTTTGACTTCATCATCACCTAAAATCAGGTGTGTTATGTTGTGGTCATAATGATACCATGTAAAATGTAAAAAAACAATAATAATTACTGATTTGAAACACATTTGGAAAATCGAGAACGATCAGCTACTTTTGTCGCTGACTGTACCTGTAGCTTCACTGACTCAGATTCAGATGTGATGTTATTTCTGTTGATCCAGTCAACTAGTGCCGTTTGTGGGCCGCCTAATGTTTGGCACAGGGCTGCGCGGTTGGATCTAATCAAAGTTTACGGTCGCCCTTGCGGTTTTTACAAGTTACCTGAATTCGAGTGTGCTTCTAGTAGTATAAGAAGAGCAGAATTTGACAAGCTAAGTAACTGTTTTCTATTAAAATATCATACTTAGATAAAAGTAAAAAAAAACAGGTCAAGTGCGAGTTTGTCTCGTGCACCGAGGGTTCCGTAGAAACTTGTTTTCTTTTTCTTTATTGAAATAAATCGTTACGGTTTCCTACTTTTTCCTCTACGTGTGCTGTAAGACCTTGCTTTATGCCAAATTTCATGATTTGATGTTTTTTTTTGACGGGAGGTAAGTTTCCCTTTAGGTTTGATCCCATGTAAAATCGCAAAATATCCGATATCAACGTCATATCTTTTGATCGCGTTGACTTACAAATTTGATTTTTTCACAGCTGAAAGAAACCGTAAAGCCAAATATTTGGTATAAATTTCAACTTGATACCGTAACGGACGGACAGACAAAAAAAATAATTTATTTCTAAAATTACTTGAAAACGTTTTTAATTGACAAATGCTACTACAGCAATGACTTCCTCAATGATGACTTCTCGAAATGACTAAAATGGATCTGTCCGCTCCTAGATTTCTATACCCTATTCGGGTTTATATGTTCGCCAACCTTAACCTCAAAGATCACTAAGACATGATCCTAAAAAAAATTACAGTTATAATAAAGTTTGTGTGCATTGTCTATCAGTCAGTCCCCCAAGAAAAAGTATTTGTATAAAGGTCTTTGTAATAATCGTAATCAACGCTGTCTCTTATGAATAAGCTCTCTACCTTCAAGTTTATGCTAAATCACGTCAGCCAATATAAAAGCGAATTACTTTCTTTTATACAATTTAAAAGTGTACAAGGTGTTTCATCAGCACCTGAATGGGATACCAACGCCCATTCGCTTTTTAATGCATTTACGATATTACATTTTATATTTTATTGATCGTTTTTATGTGGCGGTTGATTGGTTTATTTATAGCGATGTAAAATTGTGTGGAAATTATCTAAAGTGCTTGGTTGTTTTATTAACATTTCAACTTCGTTTGATTACTGTTTCTTTTTATTTGGCCTCTGGGTGTTAGTCATATTCTTAATCTATTTAGTTAAATTAAGGTTAAGGGTCAAGATACATCTAAAACGGATATTGCTTGGATAGGTGATCGTATAATGACATTTTGTACTGAGTGTTACCGTAATAATTATGTTTCTTATAAAACACACACATACACACACGCACACACACACACAAGATTAAAAGGTCATACTCTAGGAAGAACCCAATAGGGTATAAAATTTGGTATTGATAAATGAGAATGTTTGCTAGTACAATATATAACCACTAGCTGACTCGGCCACGCGTTGCTGTGGCTAAAGTTTTTGTTGACAAATAATTAGCAATAAATTAAAATTGCGACTATAATTTGAGATTTAAACTATCCTATCTCTCAAGTTGGATCGAACTGCACATGGTGTGCGAATTTTATTATAATCGGTTAAGTGGTTTAGGAGTCCATTGAGGACAAACATTGTGACACGAGATTTATATATATTAAGATAGCTCTGAAACTACAGCTTATATTTCCACAAAATAAACCAACACAGCATCGAAAATATCATTTTAGTTTCATCAAATAAAGGGAAAACCATTTCCCACTTTCTCACATCTATTTATAACCCGGTTAGACAATATAGTCCGAATTGAAAGCTGAATACAATAAACAACTGCCCAAAAAGGTCGTTACATCTTTTACTTCCACCTCACTGCCTTTCCATAATTCTCTTTTCAAATCTGACCGGAAGTAAACACCCCCTCCCTTATTAACAATGTGCCGCCGTACATTCAGCGCTTCCGGTGCCACGTAACCTACTTCCGGTTGCGTCTTTGCCAGGTCTCATTGTTATCGTTTTTGTTGTTGTTCATATTTTAGACCGAATTCTTGGCATATTATGGTTTTCACCGTCGCTCTACACTTACTCTTGAAGTTATTACCTGTATAATGTATATAATCCCTTACTTTTTTTTTTTTACTATTTACAGGGTAGCGTTTGCCCACAAGTCACCTGATGTTAAGTGACGATGCGGTCGAAGATGGCGTCACGCTACACCTGGACTGGGAACTGGCTCTCAAGTAAGGCTGCCGGAACACACCGATAGGTCTTTGGCGACAGATTCTCAACGAAAGGGTGGTAGCTAGCCAGGCGAGTACTAGAAAATACCCTACCACCAAGCTATGGTTTCATCACGATGTTTTCCTTCACCGAAAGCTCAAGCTCATTGCAGGATTCGAACCCACGTCCTAATCATCGCTATAAAACTACTAAAAATACAACTAGTCCTTTCTACTATTAATATTATAAATGTGAAAGTTTGTGTGTGTATGTGGATGTGTGTGTGTGTGTATTTAGTCAAAAGCTACCTCGTAAGTTGTTAAAAAAAATTACTTATCTGACAGACCAGTTATTAAAGATGGGCGAAGAGCAAAAAGTGAATCACCAAAGTGAATCATTTTATACTTAAATCACTTAAGTAACACGTTCACCTTTAACTTTGCATGTGAAATTTTCAGATAGTTACGTCGGTAAATAATTCCGCAGACAGTTTACGTGCGGCGACCACTGTGAAAGATCAGCACGAACCGGTTTAAACTAGATTTATTATCTTTGGTTATACACCTGCTTGTTAGGGTATAATAAGAACTAGGTTTATGTTTGATAGATAAATAAAACACTTATGTACACTTTAGGGCTTTTAGGGTTGCGTTTAGCTGCAAGTCGTGTGGTTGAAAGTGGCGCCATGCTACGTCTAGTTTGGGAGTTACATTTCAAGTGAGACTGCTGAACTCATCGAGTGAGAAGAATCACTGTAAAAACGTTACAATAAAAAGTAACTCTTGCTGCGACGCAAAAAAAATCAATTCAGCTTGCTTGTTTTTTATTTGATGCGCAGCAACCTTCTATGTGAGCCTGCCAAGGCGGATCTGATGGTTTACTTGTAGTTTCACATTTAAAGGGCGGAATGCGCCAGGCTTGCCTCAATCTTGAGCCATAGCTAGAAATCATAGCTTGAGGCATTTTTTACCACTCGTCAGTTAAGAATTGTCAAAGACCTTTAGGTGTGTTCTGGTAGCCTCACTTCAGAACCAGTTCCTAATCCAGGTTTAGTGTGGTGCCATCTCCAACCAAAAAGTATCTTTACACTGATGGTCAAACACTAAAAAAAAATTTAATTTCAATACTCGTTTTGTTTTGTTCTTTTACGGTCAATTTCAATAACCTATCCATCCACGTTTTGCCCTACTAAAGATAGAAATTTGACACAAACTCCATAGAAATAATTTCAAAAAACCGGCCGTTAGTCTAAACGGATATAAAATTACGTTTACAGCAAATTTACAGCGAATAATGCGTATTCTTACTCCAATTCTATATTAGTTATGTCTAACTAACTTACTAACTAACTAACTGAGATGGCGCGACGACCCAAAGTGAGTCCTAGTCTCCAATAACAAAAGAAGCCAATTTGGTCTGTCCTGCGCCACCTCCTGCAAGTACTCCACCTAGAGTTCGCGCAAATTCTTAACCTATTTTAAGATGAAAAATGACTGTACTAGTAACTAGTAAGTTTTCGCGCTGGTCGTTTAGGTGTGATCCTACGTTAAAGCTCTAGGGACACAAGTCCAAGTGGCGATTTTCCGGCCGATTAGGTAACATAAACATGAGCATCGTTTAAAGCGCTTCCGATATAAAACGAGGTCCAAGCCACAAAACAAACACGGTATATAATTTCAATGGCAAAACATCACGTTTTCAATTTAGTTCTAGAAGGTTTCCCATTATTTGTGGGCGCCAATTATTGCTTTAGGGGGAGCAACTTTTGTGAAGTTGCCGGACGATTACAGTGACTAGGCTTTAGGATTTTAGAGGAAAAATTTATTCAATGAAATTCGATTCAATACAAAATTTATTCATTTAGTAGCAATGCAACAAGCAATCACTTCAAAACGTCAATAATAAAACTAGCAACGCCTGTTCAACCTCCAAACTCCAGCAAAAGAACAGGCAAGGTCCTTTTGGCAGGTTTTTTTTTGGGTGCTATTGCATTTGCGATTGTTTTCTTATGACTAACTTGTTGAAATATTCACTACAATTCCTGAGTTTTTGAATATTGGATGAAAAGAAGAAAAAGTTGCCTTTGGTAGCTTTTAAGGCCCATTAGTGGACGCAGTATAATGGCATTTTAATAGGAAATTGATTGAAAGCTAAATTTAGTGCGGTGCCACAGCATGCCTTTAAATAGTGTAGGTACCTACATACTTAGGCAAATCTTAGTAGAAATCTTTTCAAAGGAAAAATACTTACAAACTTTCAACTTTTAGGATTTGAACTTCGCTATCGGAGCTTTGTAAATTGTTCTAATACTCGCTCGCATAATCTAAGTTGCCATCACTAAAACAGTCTTGCTACAAATTCCTATGCAATATACAATATACATACACTAGCTGCGCCCCGCGATTTTACCTGCGTTTTGCTATCCTGCAGGAACATTTGTAGCTTATATGTTAATCCAGAGCATAAGCTATCTCCGTTGCAAATTTTTATCGAAATCGGTTTAGTATTTTCGGTGATACGCGGTAGCAAACATTCACAAACTTTCGCATTTACAATGTTACTAGTTGCGCTGCGCGGTTCCACCCGAGCCACCCACCACCTGTTTTCCCGCAGGAACCTTTTTCTAGGATAAAAAGTAGCGTATGTGTTCATACAGGGTATAAGCTATCTCCATTCCAAATTTCATTCAGATCCGTTCAGTAGTTTTTGCGTGAAAGAGTGACAAACATCCATCCATTCATCCATCCATACTCACAAACTTTCAGGTTTTTAATATTAGGATAGTAGGATGTAGTAGGATTTATATATAAGTAGGTTAGTAGGATTAGTAGGATAGGTACTTACGTAAGTCTAGTTGAACTCGAGAACCTGTAGTAGTTGCCCATCGCGTGACGAAACTGATTATCACCACATAAACACGGGGCTAACGGCTGCCTGCCTTTGCTCGATGTACTTTTTTTCTTTTTAATCGACGACTCGGTTTTCTTGTTTGGAATTTTTTTAAGGAAATTCTTAGCGCAGGCATGTTTTGTTAAACGTTCGGGAGGACTGGTTGGCAGCGAAATGAGTCGTTATGCAATTGTTGCCAGTTTATCGACTTTTTTGTTTCTAAATTCTTTCAATGCTTTTTCTGTGTATTGATTTATTTTCTCTGCTTATTTTATGTGTGTTACCTAAACGCTAACTATTTAAATGTGGGTAAAAGAAACTTAAATATGTCAACATGGTGTCACGATGTTAATTTCATTTAAGTCGGTTTAGCAGTTTATGCGTAAAAGCGAGACAGACAGACTGAGTTATTTTCGCATTTATAATAGTACTTATTGCGCCCCGCGGTTTCACCCACGTCTTCCCGTTATTCCACAGTAACCTTTTTCCGGGATAAAAAGTAGCCTGTTTTAATCCAACATGTATGCTATCCCCAATCCAAATTTCGTTAAAATCGATTTAGTGGTTACGGTGATATGTGGTAACAAACATTTACACACACACAAACTTTCGCATTTATAATATTATTAGGAAGTAGCAATTGTAGCCAGTATAGCAGGGTTGTTAATTTTACTATAATAGTGGATCACAGACAGTAGTTTTCATTTTAATTATAACGTGTCTATTCTAATCTGGCCCGTAGCCAAGATGCATTCTGCAATCGTTGACGCTAATAGAAAACAAGACAAATTTATTGTTTTGACATATTTTAACGCTAAGTCACGTGGTCAGAAATATGTCAAACCAATACTTTTTTCTTGTTTTCTATTAGCGTCAACGATTGTAGAATGCATCTTGGCTAGGGGCGCTGTTATAAATAGAGACGGGTATATAGAGGTAGGTCACGTATTTATTCCGTGCGTGGGTGTGTGGATCCCTAATTCGCATAGTTTCTGATACACTAGATACAAAGAAACATTGTTAAATGTCAGAGCTATGTATGTATTTGTGTGGGCGTTATTATTATTAGGAAACGAATAGCAAATACAAATACTTAATCACTACTTTTATATTATTAATGCGAAAGTAACTCCGTCTGTCTTTCACGTTTACACTACTAATAAATAATAATAATAAATATCGGGAACCATTGCACACAAATTGACCTGGCCCTTAAATTGAGGTTGAAACTTGTGTTATGCGCAACGATATAGACATACAGTACGATTCACGAAAGATGACTACAAATGGCGGCCGTTTGCGCCCGTACACTCATGAAGAAAAGACTTAAGACAAAATTTTGAAATGCGAAATTGCAAAATGCGTCAAGACACTCCGGTCTTGACGCATTCCGCCCACGCCTCACCTCGCACCTCTAGAGGGACCTAAAATATGCCTTCTGCGCCGTGGTCATCTTTCGTGAATCGAAGTGTATATATGTATATAGATAGAAATATCCAAGACTCAGCAACAAATATATTCGTGCTCATCACACATATATTTGCCCTTACCGATTTGAACCCGGGTCCGCTAGGGCTACAGCCTGAGAAAGGACATAGGCTACGTTTTATCGCGATAAACTGTAGCCCACGCGGGTGAAACCGCGGGGAACAGCTAGTATATAGATATAAAAAACTTCAAACTACGAAACTTGGCGATAAAATTTCGTAACTCGATATTCCCAAGGTGTCCTTGCTTCTCAAATAAAAAAGGTGGCTGACGAACTTCGCACCTAATCATACTTTTTCATCTCAGGAAAAAAGTTTGGGCAGAAAATGGGAAAAAATAAAAAAGTAAACATTATAGTTTGGTGCGAACTTGGAGCCAACTGTTTCAACCTTCAAGACTATTGCTCGAATGTTCCAGTGGTTTATTTTTTTCTTTAGTTTTTTTCCCGCTTCATTTCAAATATAGATATAACGATGATGAATCAGTGGTAGTGACGTCGGCATGCGATCCGTAGGACGGGGGTTCGAATCCTACAATGAGCTTGAACTTTCGGTGAAGGAAAACATCGCGATGAAACCATAGCTTGGTGGTAGGGTATTTTGTAGTACTCGCCTGGCTAGCTCTACCACCCTCTAGTTAAGAATCTGTCGCCAAGCACATATCGGTGTGTTCCGGCAGCCTCGCTTGAGAGCCAGTTCCCAATCCAGGTGTAGCGTGGCGCCATGTTCGACCACATGGTCACTTTACATCAGGTGACTTGTGGTCAAACGCTACCCTTTAAATAGTAAAAGAAACTAAAATATTCGTAGAAGAAATATGGTGGTATCATTATTTATAAAAGGTGCCTAAAATGTGACAGTTAAAATGTTTAAAATAATTGCATTTATGAGCAATGTTTAGTTATTGCCAACTCAATAAAAAATATCCTATATAAGCAATATATTCCAAAATTTACTACATATCTGTGGGTAACTTTTGTAATCATTTTTTTTACACACAAACCACACTATTAAAAAACAACAAAACCAGTCCAGCCGTCCTCAAGTACTTTTCCCAATTTTATATTAATGGCTCCTTCCATAGAGAAAATATTTTGAGTAACTTTTTTCCAAGGCAACCTAAAGGTGGTACGATCAACGACAAAATTCGCTGACACTAACCTTTGACCACACCATCACTTAACATAATATGTGTTCTGTCGTGGTCAAACCCTACCTTGTAAGTTGTGAAACAAAACCCAAACATTAATGCTATAAAACATATATGTAAAATCGAGTATGGCCAGCTACTTTTGTCGCTGACTGTACTCAAGGCAGTACGCAACTTTAAAATTAATTAGTAATTCGTTATAGGTACTGTATGTTTTCTTTATAACCTATTCATTACAAACTCATTATCTGTCGATCAAGGTGAAAGACGGTTTCGACAGAAACGTGGCACTAATGATGCTTATGCTCGATTCAAAGTTTATTATCATAGCATTATAATATTCATTATAATAAGCGATAAGACCGCCCATTGTAACACTAGCTCTAAGATTTCTCCTTTTATGTTGTTTTATTTTTCTGTTGTTGTGGTGAAACAATAAAGCGTTATCTATCTATCTATAATTAAGTTACCCAAATTATTTATGTACAGATCAATCAATCAATATCAATCAATCAATCAATTTAATTTATTTGCATAAACATGGGGTACACAATAAAGGGTGTTAGAACAAAATAGTTAGATCGCCATATTTTAACCTTTCGGTGTGCAAGACTAGCTGCGATTTTTATATATGAGATCTCGTGTTGCAGTGTTTGTTGTCAAACTCCTCCGAAACAGATTGATCAGTTTTTATAAATTAGTAGGTATATTTGGTAGGTCTAAGAATAGGTCGTAGGCTATTTTTTATGCTCCTAGGTGAATAAAAAGCGTAGTGTAGTGTAGTCCAAGCGGGTGAAACCACATGGCACAACTAATTTTTAAATTTAAAAAAATTCATATGAATATAATTATGAAGACGATTTATATGAGCCCAAACTCGACGGGTTTTCTAGTAACCACTGCAGAGATGCCCTACCCACCTTCCGGCTGCATCATCAGATCAGGTCGATGATACCAAATTATTGCATTGTCACCGAGATTACATACACGTAGGTGAAAATTGACTTTTAAGATTTGATTACATTGTTAGTTAGTTACAAGTCTAGCTATTAAAAGTGTTTTAAAAAAGATAGATTCACTATGTATTGGTACATCTATCTATTCCTAGCCAATTGTTGATTCGTCAACCGGTAAATGGCCGGCATAGTTGATTAAGGCCCATACATTCTCTTTGAAAGAAGGTTTGTGTCCCAGCATTACAAACGAGGCGATAAAGTAGTGGTTTCATAAAGACGAATGTCATCTACCTTTTGGTTAAATAATTAAGCCTCAATCAATGAAATTTCTAACCAAAATCTAAGAACAAGTAACACTTTTAATTTTTTATGACGACATTTTATTATAAAAAGAAAAGTCGTTTCTTTGAGGCATAAAACTTATTAATGAAGGTACGCCTTTGAACCAAATTATGTGAGCTCATTATGATTGAAAAGATTTAAATAATCTAGATTTTAAATTTTTTTTCTCATTTTGATACTTGTCACTTCTTTGAGAACAATGATCTTAATGAAATATATAAAAATCACCTTTGATATATTTTTTTTATTAAAATAGCGCGTTTTTTTGTCCAATAGATAGAACAGTTATATTGTTACTGTCATTGTTATTGGAATTATAGCGGTATTGTATCGATTAGGTAATTATCTAAAACCGTCGAATTAACTAAACTGAACTAACTGAGATGGCGCAACGACCCAAAGTGAGTCTTGGCCTCCGATAACAAAAGACGCCACTTCGGTCTGTCTCGCGCCACCTCCTGCCAGTCCTCCACCTGGAGCTCGCGCAAATCCTTCGTAACTTTCCAGCGATATCTGGGACGGCCGACAGGGCGACGGCCACTCGGCCTTCCACTGTATGCTCGTTTGACCAAAAGATCCTCTCCTATTCTTTCAAGGTGGCCGAGCCAGCGAAGTTAAAACCGTCGAATTGATAAACCAATTTAAATCAAAACCAATTACAGTGCATTACCCTCGCAAAAACTCGAATATTTTTCGACCCTATGGTTTTTTTTGTTATTTTATGGGTGCCTAAGAAAACCTAATAATAAAACAAAAAAAATTATAAGAAATTTTGTAAGTGCCAATCAAATGTTATCACCACTTTGACATAGTTTGATAAGTACAGTATTTTTTAAACAAATATAAAGAACATACGAGTCGACGATCAAACAAACGTCAACAGTGGATATAAAAGGGATCAAAGGTATGAATATTGAACGAATAAGTGGCATGCTCCCAACTGCCTATACCAGTTTCACCTACACTCACAGGAAGCATCTCGTGGGCGGGCGGAAAACTCCAAAATCAGATATGGTCACTATAGAGACAAACAAATAAATAAATATCGGAGGACCATTGCACACAAATTGACCTAGCCCCAAATTAAGCTCGAAACTAGTATTATGGGTACTACTTCTTCTTCTTCTTGCCCTGGTCCCATTTATTTGGGGTCGGCGCAGCATGTTTTCTTCTTCCACTCTCCCCTATCAACCGTCATCGCTTCATTCACTCCCCTTTCATTCATATCAACCCTCACACAATCCATCCATCTTTTCTTTGGTCTTCCTCTTCCCTTCCATCCATCAACATTCATATCCATCACTTTTTTTTACTACTAGACAACGATATACATACATAAATGGGTAAATAAATACATAGAAATATCCAATTTGCAGATGAAGCGCTCATAGCGGAGCTTACTCATATTTGCACATTGACCTCTTTTTCTCTCTCTATCTCTCAATATGGCGCTCCATGAAACAAGTAGCAATGTACGAATGCCGTCTACCGCCGAATCAACGTATTTCATTTGCGAATCATTTGAGAAACATAAAAATGACAACTGCAAGCGCCCTGCACCGCTTAAACGAAACAGCAGGAGCAGGCAAACATTTTCGCGGCGCGATAGAAAGAGAGGGTGATATTAATTCCTCTCCTACGCCGCGCCGGCAGTCTGAAGAACTAAAAAAAATTCACTTCAAAAAGCATTGTTTTCAATCCAAATCTGTTGTGTCGTTTCATCGTGGGTTAGTAACAGACATACAGAACCAATCACTGACTCACATTTATAACGCAAGTAATATTAAGTTTGATATAATATATAAGTCTTAAATTAATCCCATTACCAAAATGATTAGCACACTTAAAGCCTAATTCGCCTGAGTTAAAAACAATAATTCCACTTACACAATTACCTTGCCAGTTGATTAAATTCCATAATTAGTTAATTGAAGTCTAACTGATAAATTGTTAATATGGCAATGGAGACCGATTTACCACTCCGATTAATTCAGAATTTAACATCACTATTCGGTGTTAGCATTGTTTATTAGCTCAGAGAATTAGCAAGCTGAAGTGGCAGTGGGCTGGTTATATAAGCCGCAGCACCGACAACCGTTGGGGTAGACGTGTTCTTGAGTGGAGATCGCGACTTGGCAAGCGTAGTGCAAGACGCCCTGCGACAAGGTGGAGCGACGACTTGCGCCGAGTGGCTGATAGTGGTTGGATGAGAAAAGCCGAAGACCGGGCTCAGTGGCGTATCATGGCAGAGGCATATGTTCAGCAGTTGACTGATACGCGCTGATGATGATGATGATTAGCAGTTATTACTGAACGTTATTACGTACGTTTTACAAGTTTTAACAATGAAGTCTCAGAATAGAATTCACTATATATGACTGTAAATGCTCTGAACTGGGCTGAAATCGCTCAGGATAAAAAAGAGTGGCGATATCTCTTTACGAAGGCCAAGACACTCTTTGATCACTGAGCCGTTGGAGTTAGTTAGTTAAAATCTATAAAAATAAGAAAAATGCTTTGAAGCGATGATAGATCAGCGGTAGTGACGTAGACTTGCGATTGTTAGATCGTGGGTTCCAAGCCTACTATGAGCTTGCGTTTAGTAATGGAAAATATCGTAATGAAACCATAGCATGGTGTTAGGACATTTTTGATGCTCGCCTAGCTAGTTCTCACCCTCTATAAGATTCTGTCACCAAGCACCTATCCGTGTAGTCCAGCACTCTCCATTAAAACCCGGTTCACAATCCAAGCGCCACTTCGTCAACATCAGGTGACTTGTGGTTAAGTATTATCTTGTAAGATGTAATAAAAGTACTTAAAAAGCATATTATTTCGCGTGAAAATGCTTTCCTCTACCTTCGGGTTAATTCATGTTTTAAAATAAGCAAGGTTAATTAGATTTCTAGAGAATATTTATTGGTTTTCTTGATAACTCGGAGGCAGTGTAATTAAAACGAAGCTATTTAATATTTATGTAGAAATTCACGTTTAGTTTTTATGCCATTCGGTAGTAGATACGGTCAACAACAAAAGTCGCTGAATATATTAAACTTATTTTTTACTACTTACAGGGTAGCGTTTGACCACAAGTAACCTAACGTTAAGTGACAATGTGGTCGAAGATGTTGCCACGCTACACCTGGATTGGGAACTGGCTCTCAAGTGGGGCTGCCAGAACACACCGATAGGTGCTTGGCGACAGATTCTTAATTTGAGGGTGTTAGATAGCGAGGCGAGCACTTGGAGATGCCCTACCACCAAGCTATGGTTTCATCACGATGTTTTCCTTCACCAAAAGCTCAAGCTCATTCTAGGATTCAAACCCACGACCTACGGATCGCAAGCCGACGTCGCTACCATTGAGTCATCATCGCTTCAAACAACTTTAAATGCAACTTTATCTTCAATTTTTCGATATCTTGACACCAAAAATTGCATAGTGACAAACACACACTTTTGCGCACAAACTTTCGCATTAATAGTATTAGTGCGATTAATGTAGATAAACTTACAAATAAAATACAATAACATAAGAATTATGTACGACAATAATATATTGGTTTATCGAGATAGGAAAAATCTCTTTCAGGTTGCCTATTCAGTGGAATATTCGAGGTCTAATAATTTTAATAGAATCTATTGTAATCACATTCTTTGAAATAACATTGATTTGATTTGGTTGATGCTCGCACACCGAAAACATTTCTTGGAAATTTCAAAAGATTAGGAATAAATAAATATAAATATTGGGGAACCATTGCACACAAATTGACCTAGCCCCAAATTAAGCTCGAAACTTGTGTTATGAGTACTAGACAACGATATACATTACACAATATACATGCTTAGGGAATCAGGGATTTAGTTGAATAAAGTCCAAAATTGTTTCACAAGTTCCGTGTCAATTTACTAATTCCTAAGAGACAGTTTTTTTATTCAATTTCGTCATAAGAAAAGCATGTAGCTTTGAAGGTAAGTGTCACAGGTTCGACCAGAATTTTGAACTTCAACAGTATGTACATTCTTTTGCGGCAATGCACTGCACTTGTCGCTCTGAGGATGCTAAATCTATGAAAACATCTTTGAAATGTTGGTTAAAACAATACCCTTCGAACCGGAAAGTAGTAAGTTGAAGTGCAAACGTGATGAAACCATAGTTTGGTGGTAGGGCATTTTTAGTGCTCGTCTGGCTAGCACCACTCTCTTGTTGAGAATCTGTCGCCAAGAACCCATCGGTTATTCCAGCAGCCCGACTTGAGAGCCAGTTGCCAGTCCAGTTGAAACATATTGCCTTCTTCTTTACTACATCGTCACTAAATATCTGGTGACTTATGGTCAAACGCTACCTTATAAGCTTAGTGGTAGAATAGTGCGTCATCATTTTCAAAGAACTTTCTGCTGGTGCGTTGGAGACCTAAAAGACCTCGTAACTGGTTAGGTTTACCCTTTGGTGCGTAGGAGGCCTAATCAGTCTCCTAAAACAACAGTTTTCAAAATAGTATATATCTTGATTAAAAACAATATATATTTATGAACTAGCTGTTCCCCGTGGTTTCACCCGCGTGGACTACAGCTTTATGCATGCAAAGTCTCAGCCCGATCGGCTTTTCATCCACTGTTTTATCCCCTTGGGGGTAGAATTAATCAAAATCTTTTTTAGCGAATGCCTACGTCATAACATCTACATGTCGAATTTCAGCTTGATCCGTCCAGTGGTTTGGGCTGTGCGTTGATAGATCACCATGTCAGTCAGTCACCTTTGAGTTACAATAATATATATTTAGATTTCGGGTTAAAGACTTAATCCATCTCCAATTTTTTTTTTAACGACATTGTGTTCTACTTTAAGCAGGAAGCAAAGATGTATATTAGTCTTACTTATACACAAATCACTTTTGACGTTAGGGCCGCACAGAGTGAAAGAACACAGTTTTAGTCGTCGCACAATACGAAAGTCCGGCACGAGATCTGATAGATCTCCTAACGCAACGAACGTGTTAATACAATCACACTCAAACGAAATCTCTTCTCAACCCAAACAAGCCACATTAGTGAACTGTGAATAGTCACGCCAGCCCTTAAATCCTTATCGTACTAGCGCGTCTATCATTATGCCGTCACACAAATCTACAGATCGTGAATACAGGCACCAATTCAAATAGCCAAATGTAGCAACAGCCCTATTCTGCCCACAGTAACACCTGCAAGTCATTCGTCGTCGCGCCGCCGAGCCGGACGGACGTGTTTCTCAATCGGAAATCGGCTACCTTACGCTCGCGAGTGCGTGAATAAACAAATACTGTGCTAAAGTTCTGATAGCGTGATTTATTAGACTTTTTTTGTCGTGTGCCGAATTTCTGAATTTTTCATTTCTCATTCCTGCTCTGCGGACGTCGATGGAATACGCAATATGTGAGGACCCCTTTTTCTATTATGCTAATAGGATTGTTGTATTTTTCTGGTAAGGGTACGGTTTTGGTACGTTAATGGGACGATTTTATTGGGACTTGAATTGGAATATATACGTAAATGGGTTTTGTCATTTTATTTGCGGTCAGCCAGTTACAAATTGCTATTTGGTTCGGATATAAAAACAGGACGAGTTTTATTTTTGTATACCCTACTAAGGAAGCAGAATAAATTCAATGAAATAAAAGGTTTTGCGTGGTCAACTGAAAGCAATGGATTATATTTCGTAGAGGTTCTACGCCGTAGTTAAACTACGAGTTACGACAAGCAAACCATAAAAAAATTTAAAAAAAATGATCACAATAAATTCATTTTTTTCGCAAGGAATAATCTAAAAAGGGTATCATCAGCGAAATAAAAAAAATAATCTAAAGGAGAAATCTAAGAATGGTGACAGTGATAAATTGTCTAATTATCTCAGACATTTTTACGCTTTGTCGGATGAACAAAAAGGTTTACCGCTTAGTTTTTGTTAGGTCATCAATCCTATACGATGGTCAAGTTGAATAACTTGTTACGATTATAACTCACTGGGAACTTACAGTTATTGCACCGCGTTAGGGGTGGGGTGCAATAATCTTAAGTTCTCAATTTGTGTGCAAAAAATGTGTTTCACCCACGTTCCCGTTATCCCGCAGGAAACTTTTTCCGGGATAAAAAGTAGCCAATACGTTAATCCAGGGTATAACCTGTCTCCATTTCATTCAGATCCGTTCAGTAGTTTTTGCGTGAAAGAGAATCCATCCATACTCACAAACTTTAACGTTTATAATATTATAGTAGCATAATAGTAGCATTATTATTATTAATTAAAATCTTATCCTCTTAGAATTTTTTACGTACTTCAGTCATCTTTTTTAGGGTTCCGTGCGCAAAGGACAAAACAGGACCCTGTTACTCCACTGTCCGTCTGTCACCGGGCTGTATCTCATGAATTGTGATAGTTAGACAGTTAAAATTTTCACAGATGATGTATTTCTGTTGCCGCTATAACAACAAATACTAAAAAACATAAAATAAATATATATGGGGGCTCCCATGCAACAGACATGATTTTCTTGCCGTTTTTATAGATGTGGTACGGAACCCTTCGTGAGCGAGTTCGAATCGCACTTGGCCGGTTTTTTCGTATCATTCTTGTATATCTTAGGCCGTAGTGAGTTTTGAGTCACAAAATGGCAACACTTGTTAGGCTGGAAGATTACAGCCTATCTCTCTTGATTACATGTTATAAATTAAGTAAGGGATAGGCCATTAAATCAGAGACGAAGATTTGTTTCAAACAAGCGTAAATTTTGATCTAGAAAGATTTAGAGCAATGAATCGTTCCTATCTTACTAATATTATAAACTAGCCAACCACCCCGGCTTTGCATGGGTGTAGTGATTAAAAAGAAGTGAAAAATGTGATTGAAAATTTATTTTTTCGGCGACTTGGTTGCAAAATGTTGTTTTAATAATTAATTAAGTTTTATTAAAACACTTTTATTCTATAATAAATTAAAAAAAAAATTATCTAACTGATGGTAAAAACGGTATCAAAATCTGTTGCGTGGCTTAAGAGGATATGTAGACAAACAAACAGACAGACGCTGAAAACGACTGTTTAATTCTATTTTAGTATCATATACGAGTTTGGACAGTTTGTTTGTGTGTGTCTGAGTATGTATGCGCGTTTGCTACTACATACACAACTCCGGTATGCCTGAATGGATTTTCTGGAAATTTAGTTTACATTTTTGTTCCTTTAAGTCGAACAGGAAATTGAAATTAAAATTAAATTCAAATTAAAATTAAAAAAACAAAGAATATTTTTTTTACCGGAAAAGTATAGTTTATTTGTGACGGCTAAAAAATTGTGGTTGTAACCGTGGAGTGCAGCTAGTCTTTTGATATAGATGGATAGATAACGCTTTGTTTTCCGATTATGTGAGAGTTTGATAAAATGTTTCAATTATAATTTAATTTGACTGTACTGAATGTGTAAATATAAAGCCTTCGCGGTTCAAATGATAGCGTCGGATGATGATGAATGACCCCGCAAAAGTAAATGTTGTCATTTGAAATTAGATTACTGTTAGAAACGTTACACTTTTGGTTTAATCATCATATAATATATTTGCCGACACAGATGTTAGAAAGTATTGTCAGATAATGACAAACTACCCATTGCAGAACCAAGTTCTTATAAGAAGACTAGTTGCACCCCGCGGTTTCACCCGCATCTTCCTGTTATGCAGCAGGAAGTTTTTCTGGGATATAAAGTATCCAGGGTATAAGCTATCTGCATGCCAAATTCTATTAAAATCGGTTTAGTAGTTACAGTGATACGAGGTAACAAACATTCACACACACAAGCTTTTGCGTTTCTAATATTAGTAGGATTATACAAAAAAGTTTGTAATTGTATTCATTTGACCATTTCAATTATCTGTTATGATCAAACTTAGAAAAAAAACTGTTTTTCTTATCACTAAGATTCCTTGAACAGAAAAATACCGAAACAAGTAGTACCAGTAAAAACTTAAGACCTTCTTTCTCTAGCAAATAAAACCGTCGTTCCTTCTATAAGCCGATCGTGGGGCTTCCAAGACCCCTTTTTAGAGGATTAGTGCCTATTATTTTCCCATCTCGTTTATTAGGGCTTGCGAGGTCGAAAGGGTTCGCGAAATAACCTTAAGAGCAACTCGGTGCCCTATTTTATCTCATTGAAAGATCGTTACAGTGTGTAATGTCTACTTCTTGCGCTCGGGGCCTTAGTAGTTAAGCTTCAACGGGTTTTTCCTGTAATGTAAGACTAAGGGAGCAAAAAGTAGGTAAGAAAGTTTTTTGTACGATTTAGGGCGGCTTGCACAACAATTTTTAAACGTATTTAAGCACCCCTTAATTACATTTAGGCAACTAAAAACGTTTAGCATCTTGCACAACAAAACATAAGCGCTTAAACGTGTTTAACAAGCTGTCAAAATTAAACACCCCAACAAAACATAAGCTCTTAAACGTATTTAACAAGCTGTCAAAATTAAACACCCCAGAATGGCTATTTAAGAGAGTTAAAATTTGTTTAGCGCCATTTTGAATGACCATCTGTTTCAAAAACATAATGATGATAATGATGAGGCATGCCGGTTGTTTTTTCAGATGATAAGGAAGCTAAGCCCGTTGATTTGATGGTTTTCGTTTAGTAATTTTATCTTAGTAAAAGTAGTTGGATTGGTGGTAGGGCATTTTCTTGTTTCTTAGCTCCTACCGGTATATTTAATCTAGCTTCACTTGAAAGCCAATTTCCAATCCAGATGTAGCGTGGCGTCACCTTTAACCGCATCGTCACTTAACATCAGCTGACTTGTGCTCAAATGCTACAATTTAAAAATGAGGCTATCTTTTTAACTAATCATCCGACAGCGTTTTCAATAATATAAAGCTACATTATTTTTATGATACCATAATTATTATAAGCTATTTTTTATATTGATAAAAAAGAGTCCTCAGTAAGAAATTAAGTAAATTAATAAGACGATAGAATAGAAACTTTATTTGCTAAAAATGTGAGTGAAACAGTTAGTAATAACAACATAAATATTGATCTGACACATTTTACCAATGAAATGGCATGCAAAATTCAAAATCTTAACTAACTAAAACTAGTTTATCATGCACACATGCAAATTTAAATTTTTCAATTAGTAGCTAGGTAGTCATTTAGGGAGTAAAAACTTGCTTGGTTGATTGGCTGCCTTATCAGCTTACGCTGACTAGACAGTTTGGTTTGGGTAGATACGAAGGAAATGTAGGCTCCAGTAGGTCTACAAAATACGTTCACATTATTTTATACTACTTACAGGCAAGCTTTTGACACAAGTCACCTGATGTTAAGTGACACTAGTCACCTGATGTTAAGTGACGATGCGGTCGAAGGTGGCACCACGCTACTACTAGTTTGGGATGTGGATCTCAAGTGAGGCTGCCGGAACACACCAATAGATGCTCAGTGATAGATTCTTAACCTGAGGATGGTAGAAGATCGCTAGAAAATGGTACAAAATGAAAGTGGTTTTTAGAAAGCTTTAGTTTGTCAAAATGTTTGCTGCGTCAGCGACAAAGTTAGCTGATCACTCTCGATTTTCCAAAAGCGTATTAGATGTTTATTTCTTTCAGCTTCCATAGTTTTTTTTTATTTTTTTATATGAGATAGGTAAGCATTTGACCCCAGTCTCACCATGTTGCATTTGACCATAACATAATATGCCAGATGTTTAGTGACGGTTCGTTCGAAGGTTGGCGTTTAACACGATACAGTAAATCGGTTTTTTTATAGTTCAGCTACTTTTGTCGTTGACCGACCTGGGGTAGAATCGCCATTAAAATAAATGTAAAGACGGGACGAACATTAATTAGATATTTTTGCCTCGATGTTCACAAGAACGCTTTCACAACAATATGACTGTATATACGAGTACACTGTGAATGTGGTCTAAGTACAAAGAGGTGTAAAGACACAATGCTTTTCATTTCGTAACGTATTTATGTTGTGGAAACATGTCATTGTTCGCATGTTTCCTAAAGAGATATTTCATCTTAAAATTTTGTCAACTGTACATTTAAAGTAAGCAGGGCCCCACTTCCTTTGAGTTTGCTAGACATTGCTCGCTAAAGATTATTATAATTAGTAGCTGTTTTGCCTTTAGAGTTTTTTTCTTCAGATAGCTAATTCAATTGCATAATTTACAATGTGTACCAAATGTTGTTTGGACACCACTCAGTTTTATATATTTTCAACACTTTTGCTCGTAAAGTGAACTTTATAGCATCGAATTTAAGTTCATAATTCAGCTTATTACGCACGCGTACTTTTTACTTTGTATTACAACACTAGTGTTTTATACTTTGCATTTGTCAGACTTGGAAAGTATGCTTGACATGGCGGCAGTGTTAATGTACTTATTTACACCTATCGTCTTAATATATCAAAATAATTTTAATTAACATATTCAAATTTTAAACCGATAGAAAGAGGAAGTTCTCAAGTCAACGCGTATATTTTAGTGTCTTTTTAGTAGCAACATAGATTTAAATTCTCAATAAAATAAAATAAAAATATTCTAACCTTATAACGTCACACCTGAAATTTTTTTCAAAATTTTAAGGACATCATAAGACTATAAAATTATTGCGCGGCTTCATCTGCAGGTATATTATGTTCTTCCCATAAGTTTAAACAATATTCTTATCAAATTTCATTCTGATCTTTTCGGTTTATGCGGTTTATGGGTAAAAATAGACATAGAGACGGCATCATAATTTACATTCGCATCACACTATCACAGTAATATTATAAATGTTTGTTACTTTTTCACGTTGACATGGCTCAACAAACTATAATTGGGAAAGGCGATATCTTCTTCCCTGGATTAACGCATAGGCCACTTTTTATCTCAACAACAGGTTCCTGTAGGATTAAAAGAAAAACGCAAGTGTAACCGCGCTGCGCAGCTAGGTAGTTACTTTAGATTACAGTTTTATCCGTTAATTAAACAAAAACTTCATGAAAACCGATCAAAATCTCCATTATAGTTCAAACTGTGCTCCAACAACTAGTTCATAAGATAAATTAACTACACATTGTTAAGTTTAGTAAACAAACATCGGAGTACCAGAAACTAGATTAGAACAACATACACCTTAACCTGCCAACATAATAAACTTATCAAACAAATCCGTCGTACCAACACGGAGAAAACAACGCGAGCAAGCTTCGTTCCGAAATTCAATATTGAACTTTTGTTTGGAATCAAATTATGCCAACAAACCTCGTCAAAAACTTTTTATATTGCATCACACATTTTGGAGGTGTACGTGCCTTAAATAGTTCATTTAACGAAAGATAGGGTAGTTTGATTAAAATGTATATGGTGTACGAAATGACCCGATGAACTTTGTGCCACCTGGTGATTCCCATGCAAAACTACCAACCTGCTCTCGTTATAAGGGAACAAAATTAAAAAATATACAAATAGGATAAACTGTTTTAAGTAAGTGTAAGTTTTTAGAGATATGGTATCAAAATAAAAGCATTGATTAGTAATTACAACGACATCGGTATCGTCATCGGAACAAACGTATCGAGTGACTCAAGTATCGAGTGCTTTTTAATTGAATCAATTATTATCTATTAGGAAGTTATGTTTTTCATACAATAGAAATCCCAAAAAATCAGCAATTTTCTGGTAAAACGGTATATTCCAATTGATTGAATCATTTTTAACTGGCAACACATTTTCCGAGGAAAACGATAAACTCTTAATTTCTCTGTAATTAAACAAGGACAGAGATGTAGCTATTATTAATTTTATACTTGATCTCACTGGGCTGACTATAGAGCATAGATTGACAGTGCGAGTGACGTAATTCGCTACGATAGAAAAGTATCGAGTACAAAAATACTCGACATTGCAATATAGCATCGATATATAGTATCGAGTATGTTAAAGTACTAGGTTTCATTCTGGATAGTGCCCTATTTAAAAAAAAATCACCCATCGTCAGCCAGAAGAAGACCACTGCCCCTTTAAATGCCACCATGAACGGCTGTTAGCCATATACATCCAATCAGCTCCCTGCGACTCTTACAATGTCGTCAGTCCACCAAGTGGAAACCCTACCTATAGAAAGTATCCGGTTCGTGGTCGCCACTCGAGAACCTTTCTTACCAAACAACAAGTTGCACTGCGTCTGCCATATCAAGAAAGTTGTTAATGTTAAAAGCCTTATATTGCGTGACCGTAACACATTACAATTATGATTTTTTATTATAAAAAGAAGCAAAGCTGCCAACATTATAATACGCTCTCGGTACACGTAAGCTTGTTTAGTAAACCACCCTACGTTTGATTTATTTACCGTGCTGTGCAAGAAATCTTGCTCGCCATACATTTAACGCAACGGTTATTGAACACGTGATTTTGCATGCGAGCACCGCAATAAGAGTAGGTAAATAGGGGGGAAAGAGGGTAGTTGCAGAGAAATAGAGGAGGGAGTTATTCCGTGCCATCTTTTTGGAAAGCGGTAATTGTTTTTTTTTTTTACTATTTACAGGGTAGCGTTTGACCACAAGTCACCTGATGTTAAGTGACGATGTGGTTCTTCAATAAGAGAGAGCAAGGTCTTTTTTTTTTTTTTTTTTTTTCGTTATGGCGTCACACGATTAGTGTATTTGCCAGTGTCAAGTATAATAAATATTTCAAACTCAGAGAGTTGAATCAAGTTAAAATGATGATGATGATGATGAGATGAAGGGATGAGGATAGTATTTAAGTAAAGTAGTGGCGCTTTACTTAAACTTTACACGGACTTTTTTGGAGCAACTCGAAAAGTCACTTTCACAACTTTATTTCAATTTCCCACACTCGTACACATTAACGAACACATAATGGTTAATAATCCACCAATATTACACATTATCACTCGAAGAAACACAAGTTTTGGAAATAAAAACAAAATTTTCACGTTGACAATTCGATTGCCGCCAAAAAAGTCAATCGAGCAAGGTCTTTTCTTCAAAAGACTTGCACAGAGGCTTGGCTAGAATGAGTTTTGATTTAGGTTTATGAATATTTTTCTTAGTGTTTTGTGACCAAAGAGATTGAAAGAAAATATTGTATGAAAAAGTTACTGGCTGGTTTATTTCTTTTTATCTTATCTGTTCGCAAAACAATGAGGTTCTTCTATATGTACGAGCAAACTAAACGTTTTCTATAAGAGGCTTTGGGAACATGAATATTGTCTATGACTTTTCCGTGACCAAAGAGAGTGCACGGCAATATTGTATGAAAAAAAATAATAATATACCATCACTTCGTCCGATAATACCATTCTTATAAAAGTATATGAAAATAGAGTTATGAGTAAAATCTTAAAGCGCCTCTTATTCATTTTTCTCATGAAAGAGAATGAAAAGTAGAGTATATCACTTGATTCAAAATTATTTTTCCTAAGGCGAAGTATATTGAATCCCTCACTGCACTCAGGACTATGAGTGTCCTTCCCTTCGCTCCATTCTGCATTTAAAATAGTGCACGTGCCTTAAGCAATATTATATTGTTGCCTTTATGATATAATCTACTATTATCTATTAGACGCGAATGAAAATTGTGAGTAGGTATATCTCTTCGCAAAGTTATTTGTCCTTCCTCTGCTGACGTAAGCTACATCCCTAGCTACGCTTAGGATTCTACTATAGAATCTTTCAATGCGCTCTAGATTTAAAATGCGTCCCCACTGTTAAAATTTTATTCGACTCCTTCATGATGTAATTTGCCATTTTCTCATAGTGGGAAATAAAAAGTTGCGTCTGTATTTTGCTAAAAAATGTATTTTCCTCGTATGACATACATCCCTTGCTGCGCTTTGGATTCTAATCTAAGATCCTTTATTATGGTATGGATTTCAAGTAGCGCCCTCTGGTGAATATCTTATTTTACACCCTTGTAATATAATCCGCTATTTAAACACCTGCACTTTAACGTGTTTCTCTGTTTACAATGTGAACTTTTTTTTGTAATTTTCTGCTACTTAACACGAGTATTATCGTGGATATAATGAAATAAGCCTTTCGGGAGGTAGGCAGATTTTTGAAAACTAGGCAGGGCACTAACTTCATCATCAGTGTTCTGTCGGTTGGTACGAGTAGATGCCATGCCCATAAATTCCTCACAATGTCATCCTTCACCATTTTTAAGCGACGGAAAATTCTCACATCATCATCATCATCATCAGCCAGAAGAAGTCCACTGCTGAACACAGGCCTCCCCCTTTGAACGCCACCATGAACGGCTATTAGCCATTTGCATCCATTAGCTCCCTGCGACTCTTACACTGTCAAAATTCTCAAATAACACCTCTTATCTTAAAAAAACAACACAGCTCGTAACACGAAGGGTTCAGTGGACTGAATTTCAACATGCATCGCTTAAACTTTATTCCGGTAGAAAGCGTAAGGAAGCTTGTTAAAGTCCTTAGCAATTCGCAAGTGCCATTGTCTTGGTATACAAAAGCGGTACACGGACGGTACGAAATCTAGTCTACCTGCTAGTTATTTGGCCTCGTTGTGACGTAACTATTTTAAAACTTTTGAGGCCACTATTTAATTAAGGAATTTAAAGTTTAATAGTACTACTTAATATTATACATGCGAAAGTTTGTGTGTGTGAATGTTTGTTACCACGTATCACCGTAACTATTAAACCGATTTTGATGACATTTGTAATGGAGATAGCTTATACCCTGGATTAACACAAAAGCTACTTTTTATTCCGAAAAAAGTTCCTCCGGGATAACGGGAAGACGCTAGTAGATTAATAAAGCTAGACTTTGAAATTAAGTTTAAAAAAATTAAGACTACTGTACAATATATGTTAATTAATTACTTACTTAGATAAAGTGTCGTGTTTACTCATAATATCCACAGATACTGGGGCCACACTAACGGGAAACGCTGTTCAATAGCGCAATGATTGACGTTTGACATAAGTGTGGCCACGACATTTGACAACGGCATTCACATTGGCGTTTGACGTTAGCCGATAACTCAAGTGCATTCACGTTGACCGTTCAAGTGTAGCCACTCACATAATTGCGTTAACAATTAACGCAATTTTATATCGCGATGATTGGCCTTGACATTTACTTTGACGTTGACCTTAGTGTGGGCCCAGCATAAGAGACACGGGCTTGTTATGGTCCCGAGCTATGAATACGCAAAAACACAATCATGTTAGCAGCTAAAAGTTAAAAAAAAGAAAATACAAAGAATATTACTTGCCAACAATCTAAGCAATATCAGTCGCTATAATTTTAATTAAAAAAACAACGAAACAATACAATACAATAAGCCAGTAATAATTGAGCAATGGTAATAAATCAATTTCGTATTATTTGAACAAAGCAATTGGTAAAATACAAAACAATTTTCGAGGACGTTGAAAAGGGATACCTAGCGAAGAAAACCAATTTCAGAGCCCAAAAACTAAGGGTCCAATTATAATTACATCGAAGGCTGTTTTGAAAGCCAGAAAAATGTTTCAGGCTCATATTTCTTTTAATTGATTAAGTTTATTGGTATTAATTTTTGAAATGTTTTCAATACTTGGGTGTTTATAATAACGAGCTCATAATTACGTTAATTATAGACGCGTTTAATATAAAAGACATACAATTTTATAGAAGTTAGAATTAGGTTTTATAACGAGATAATTACCATGTATTTGTTTTTGTTTGAGTTCTCGATATTTTGGCACTGTTGCAAGCGCCATGATCACGAGAATACTAAAAGTTTCTGCGGGTAGGATTGTTGATGTTATAACGGGCAGACGTATCTATCTACCCGCTTCCTCGCACGTTTTTTGCTTACGATGACATTACCATTTTCACACAAGTCACTCGCAACTCGCAACTCGATTCCAATCTCGACACACAAAACTCACGGTATCCCCTCGTGAGCTATGCCAGGTGCTTTTTCTGCTGTCACTCAACCGCACCTGTTATAACATCAACAATCCTACCCGCAGAAACTTTTAGTATTCTCGTGATCATGGCGCTTGCAACAGTGCCGAAATATCGAGAACTCAAACAAAAACAAATACATGGTAATTATCCCGTTATAAAACCTAATTCTAATGTTTTTCACCATGGTAGTTTAAAACAGTTTATAGAAGTTTTTTTTTAGTGGACATACTAAAACCCCACATTTTTTTCATATTGCGCCAGTTGTGCCCTGTGGTTTCACCCGCGTCTTCCCGTTATCCCGCAAGAACCTTTTTCCGGGATAAAAAGTTTGAATCCATCGTATAATCTATCTTCATTCCAAATTTCATCAAAATCAGTCTAATAGTTACGGTGATACGTGGTAACAAACATTCACACACACAAACTTTTGCATTTATAATATTAGTACATAGGATTAACTGTAATGAACCGTTTAGCCAGTGTAAGCTGATAAAGAAGCCAGTTGTTTCAGTTTTCTCCAACTACTTTACAAATTTAGTGTTTTCTTACTGAAAATCTCTACTATTCTATCCTACTTCTTACTAATATTATAAACGTGAAAGTTTGTGAGTATGAATGAATGGGTGAATGCTTGTTACTCTTTCACGCAAAAACTACTGAACTGATCTGAATGAAATTTGAAAGGGAGATAGTCTATTCCCTGGTTAAATACACAGGCTACTTTTTATCCAGAAAAAAAATCCTACAGGATAACGGGAAGACGCGGGTGAAACCGCGGGGCGCAACTAGTATCAGAATAAAACATGGAAAAATAACATTTGGAAATGGTTAAGTACTCATCCAAACCAGTAAAATATACATTTTACCTCATTGTTATTGAATTTGTACAATAGACACAAAATGTAAAAGCCACGATAACACAGTGATAATTACGTCAGTTTGTGACTTATAGATTTTGTGTTCAAATCCGAAACAAACTTGAGCTCTCGGTAAAGGCAACGCGGGTGAAACCGCAGGGCAGATCCTTATGGTTTAACATGAAAGCAATACCATAAATATCATCCCGTGCACCGTATCAACCATCTGGTGACAGATATTCCTCAAACGACAATCCCAAAGGAGGTTGGAACCTGACAGCGGTCATAAAACCAAAGCCAAAACTTTAACAACCTGGACTTTAACACATTGTTACGACACCACGTACTGGGACAAGGATGGGAAATGAAGATGACGTCATCATCACACTAATTTTATAAACGCGAAAGTTTGTATGTGAAACAAGGTTTTAAATCTCTTGATATGAACATCGTTGATGATTGTAAATAGAAACTACTACTTGTATCATCATCATCATCATCAGCCTTGCACGTTCCCACTGCTGGGACTCTGGCCTTCTCTCAGAGAGAGAGTATGAGCTGTAATCTACCACGCTGGCCCAGTGCGGGTTGGTAGATGTCGCATGCCCTTGAATGTTTCAGTTCATGGGCATGCCGGTTTCCTCACGATGTTTTCCTTCACCGTTTTGAGCGATGGCAAACTACTTGTATACTGAAATGCAATTACACAACACATGCACATAGAAACAAACATACACATTCTCACACACACACATAACACACCGTAACAAGCTATAAGCTATCTCCATTCTAAATTTCATTTTATCCGTTTAACCGTTACGTGAGGAAGTAACAAACATAGACACTCACTCATTCACATACTACACATACACATTTTAATATTTGTTAAATTTAGTTTTCATTGCTTTTAATGAACCCGTTAAACTTATCATGTAAACTACCCTTCAAAGTTCGCTGTGAGCCCGAATAAAGTAAATTCATACATCTGTATACACAAATAAATAAAATTGAAATGTCTGTCTGTAATTTGAAATTAACAGATTTTAACTAAATGCATATGAAAGTACTTAGATTAAAAAAAAAGAATGTATTAAATTTTTGTCCCTCTGTCTGTCTGTTTGTTCCAGCTAATCTCTGAAACGGCTGGACTGATTTTGACGGGACTTGCACTCGTAGATAGCTAATGTTATAACGAGTAACTTTGGTTACTTTTATTTTAGAAATTTGAACCGTGGGGAAGGCCATAGGCTACTTAGAGAATAGCAAGTAAACAGTATAGCCCCAAAGTAAAATTTCTAATCGGCATTGTTCCCACATTTTCACCTCCATTTCGCTACCGGTTACAATCCTATAAGACCTTTAAAATTTCCTCTATTGTTTGTTAAAGAAAACCAAACAACAGTATTAATTTATCTATAGTTCGCCGTTAAACAATAGTAAAGAGTGGTAGTTCAGCTTCATACAAATCGGCCGCCGCCGGTTTTAATGTGTGCGAGAGTAGCGGCGCCGTGTACGCACGCACTTTGCACGCACACAATCACAAACGAACGGGGCCGCGGCCATGCACTCAGTACGGAACGCGCGGCCTATGCATCACCACAAGAGTAGGCAATTAAATCATCGAGCGGCCTTAGCTAACCTACTGTTCTTACTTTACTGTGGTTAAACGGTAGTTCTTTTAATTTGCCCAGTTACCGACTATTTGAGTTCCGGCGGTAAGCGCATTTTAAGTAACGATCTCGTAGCAAAGCTACGCCGTAGCCCCGTAGCTCTGTAGCTGCGGCTACGAGTTTTAATACAATATGGACTGTTTTCTTCAATGCTGAAAGTTTAAAGGGAACTTGTTAAGTTTTCTTGTTAGCGTGTTCTAATCTTTACCAATGGATTTGGTTCTACTAGTCTGTAGTGCATTTTAAAGCGCTCCGCATCGGGTGAGCTTAAAAGTTCTTAACAAAACGGCGCAGTTATAGCTTTTCAGTACTTACTGAAAAGCTATAACTTCGTCGTTTTGTGCGATATTTTTTATTTTTTACTAGCTGTTCCCCGCGGTTTCAGCCGCGTGGGCTACAATTTATCGCGATAAGAAGTAGCCTATGCCCTTTCTCAGGCTCTAGACTATCTCTGTACCAAATTTCATTAAAATCGGTTCAGTAGTTTAGGCGTGAAAGCGTAACAGACAGAAAGTTACTTTCGCATTTATAATATTATATATAATATATATAATGACGACCGATATGGCGCAATGGGTGGATAGCCGACTGTGAAGCGTGAGGTCGCGGGTTCGATTCCCGCTACAGGACAAATATTTGTACATTAAAAAAAAAGTGCAAGTTGTTGTGGATCCCCGATCCTCGTAGTTTCTGATACCCTAGATACAGGGTAACCTAGTTAGGGGTCAGAGCCTATATATGTGATTGTGCGGGCATTATTATTATATAGTAGGGATTGTTTGTATATTATATATAATTATGCGTGTGTCTGTGTCTTATAACTTCGCTTTGGTGTAAGCTTTTTTATTATTTTATTATTTTTGATTATTTTATTTATATTGACGTTTTGAAGACATTCTATAGGTAGGCTCTGACTAGGTGAACCGACGGCATTGTTAGAGTTGCAAGAAGCCGATGGATGCAAATGGATAATAGCCGTTAATAGTGGCGTTCAAAAGGCCTATGTTTCTAATCCGGAAAACATGTTGATGAAAAATAAAGTTTATAACCTAGCCTGTTTACATTTTTAGAAACTTTTTTGAGAATATAAATACACTAGCTATTCCCCGCAGTTTCACCCGCGTTGGCTACAGTTTATCGCGACAAAAAGTAGCCTATGTCATTTCTCAGGCTCTAGACTATCTCTGTACCAAATTACATTTATGGTAAATTGGTTCAGTAGTTTAAATATGAGAGCACGACAGACAGACAGACAGAGTTATTTTCAGACTTATAATATTAGTAGTGATTATTTGTACACTAACTAGCAGCGCCCCGCGGTTTCACCCGCGTCGTCCCGTTATCCCGCAGGAATCATTTTCCGGGATAAAAAGTAACCTATGTGTTAATCGAGGGTTTAAGCTATCTTCATTTTAAATCTCATCAAAATCGGTTTGGCAGTTACGGTGATACGTGGTAACAAACATTTACATACACACACATTTTTTTTTCTTCTTATTTATAATATATTATATAGTTGGATATTATGAGTAACGCTAGATTTTGTTCGTGAAATCTCGAAAAAGACTTTTGAGGTATAACAGAAAAACCACGAGTGAAATCACGAGGCTCAGCTAAAGCATAAATAAAAATGAGTCAGCAGATGTACTTAAGTGAATTTGCTGTTGCAAAATACAGCTAACAACCTCGTAATAAGTACTTGTATCTTTAAACAAATCAAGTTTACAGCGAAGATGTTCAAGTGCCTGTCGCGAGTTCAAAGGCTCGACGACATCGAGGGCTCTCAACGTGTTTTATTAAAGGACCCCGAGACTAAATGAAGGCGATGTCATTAAACAGTATTATCATGACCCTGAAGATGGTCTTCAAAGTATGTATAAGGCACTATGTCTCCTTTTACATCGAATATAGTACTTAAATGACACAAAAAAAATGGCACATTTATTTTGGTATCACACATTCTTCAGGATAGGTCTGAAAAGGGTTTTTAAAGGGTCAGCAAAGAATAGGCAATGTGGTATAATGCAGTTGTTCAAGATAGAGGTAAAAATAATGAAACCAAAAAAAAAAAATATTTTTGGTGAAAGAATTTAGCGTTATCTATCTATGTTTCTTCTACACTAATATTTTAAATGCAAAAGTAACACTTTTTGTTTGTTTTTTGTCGCCTTTTAACGACTGAGCGGCTGAACTGATCTTGATGAAATTTAGTGTGAAGATTGTTCGAACCCTGAAAAAGTAACAAAAAACCTGTGAAAAGAAAAAAAAACAAATTACAGTACGTAGAGGAAACCCTAGGTGGGGCTTAAAGACTTCAGAGCTATGTGGATGTTAGTTATTTTTTTAATTAATTATTAAGAAAATTCACATGTAGTTTTTTTTATTCCGACACAACCTCCAATAACTCACCTAAATAGACAGCAGTTAAGCCTTAATGAGTGGGATCTTGGAGCGTTTATTTTTACCCTAAGGTACGAGAATATTACCTTAAACTCGCCCGATGTTATTTATACAGAGACTCGTTATTTTTGCATACCTTATCATCTGCTTGGAACGCTTAAG
This sequence comes from Opisthograptis luteolata, assembly GCA_931315375.2. NCBI lineage: Eukaryota > Metazoa > Arthropoda > Insecta > Lepidoptera > Geometridae > Opisthograptis > Opisthograptis luteolata. Next base: position 2,134,162 of record OV928043.1, read on the forward strand.
TATAATTGTTGGAGAAGGACATTTTACGAAATAAATATGACAGTGCAAAGTGAAGTAAGTTATGTTATAAGTTTAGTTATAAGTTATGTGCGGATTTGCCATCGCTCAAAACGGCGAAGGAAAACATCGTGAGGAAACCAGCATGCCCAAGAACTGCAACATTCAAGGGCATGCGACATCTACCAACCCGCACTGGACCAGCGTGGTAGATTACAGCTCATACTCTCTCTCTGAGAGAAGGCCAGAGTCCCAGCAGTGGGAACGTGAAAGGCTGATAATGATGATGATGATGAAAGTGAAGAGCGTCCAAACCAGCATACAACCTGATATTTGTAACCTACCCGCGTGTTTTAGTTAGCCCGTAGGAACCTTTTCCGGGATGAAAAGTAACCTATGTCTTAACCCAAAACATAAGCTATATCAAATTTAATAAAAAAAAATATTGGTGTTTTAGTGTGAAGAAATTTAAACATTCACACTTACTCACTCAACCTTTTACATTTATAATTTTACTCCGCCCCACGGCTACACCCATGGCTTTTCTTTTATCCCTCAGGATTTTTTTCTAGGATAAAAGTGACCTATGTGTTCAGGATATTAGCAATTTCCACTCTAAATTTCACTAAAATCCGTTGAGCCATTTTAACGTAAAAATTTACATACACACTCACTCAAAAATTATCGAAATGTCAATGCCTATCATCGCGACAAATATTGCGTTAATTGTTAGCAATTATGTAAGTGGCTACACTTGAACACGTCAACGTGAATGCACTTGAGTTATCAGCTAACGTCAAACGCCAATGTGAATGCCGTTGTCAAATGTCGTGGCCACACTTATGTCAAACGTCAATCATCGCGCTATTTAACGACATTTCCCGTTAGTGTGGCCCCAACATGAGGAAAAGCTAACGGTGTTGATTCGGTTTTGCATTCTCTTTAGAGAAAAGTAATGCTTTCGTTTTTTACTTCAATGGTTAAAAAAAGACAGCAATACCATTAGACCTGTCAAACTTAGTTTAGTTTTAGAGAATGCAAAACCGAATCAACACCATTGTCTCAGTAGTACGTAATCATGTGATTTTAATGTGGTGAAATCCTATGTTGTATATTAAAATATAATGTTTTGTAATGTCTTGATTAAAAATGTTTTTTTTCTTATAAATCAAAAAAAGAAATCAAGAAATTCAAACGTATCGCCAGATTTACCAATAAACCTACCAATATTGTGAACGTCCACAAAAGCACACATTTTTCAATCATAACAGAAATGGAGCAATATTTATTGCTAAAGTCAATACGACTCAAAATAATATAGCCGGAATATATTGTCCCTTTCCTAAACAAATACCCCTAAGTAAGTAATAATACGGACCCAAAATAAAACAACCGAAAAATATGATTTACTGTTTTCCAAAAGGCATTTCTTTTTTTCTGGACGATTTGTAATTGGAGGCAGTCTTACTTGGGAGCCAATTCCCAATCCAAGTGTAGCGTGGCGCCATCTACGACCACATTTTCACTTTAACATCAAATGTACAATTTGACAAAACAACAACATAACCAAAAACTAAATTGACGAATAGTGGGGCTAACATATAGACATAGATTAATATAACTGTGACGCTTACCCTTTGTATGATTTTAGTAATATATTTATTGAGAAAAGAGAAGTAGGTTATAAAAACACTTAAATAAACCTTAAAATATAAAATAAAACTTCCTAACAAACTAAACAATACAACTACTTAATTTAATAACCACTACTAGTCGGCAACGTTGTATGATTGTTAATATCTTCAGGTTGATATGAAAAGGAGAATATCAACTTAAATTTCAAAACTCCAAGTAAAGTTCAAATCGTGTTACAAATACAAGGTCAAAAATTCAACTGACCTCAAATTGAAACTCAAGAGTCTCCTCACTAAATTATGAAAATTAGCCTCGCAAGAGTCTACAGAGTTGAACATAAACAAAAGTCAGCCACTTTTAAGCTAAGTGCGCAACTCAAACAATTATTATCAAGTCCACATCTAGAGGGGCGCACTAATCATCACTTGCCCACATTAACGCTATTCAAAAAGGTTACTCGAATTTCAAGTAGCGATGTGAATAATATCCGGCAACTGTCTAGTAGCCAGCCTAGAAAATTTTACTCCATGCATTCTTTCCAGCACACTTAGGAATAACTAGTGAAAACCCATTTTGTAAATTGGTTGTGCAAACTAGTTGCACACCATGGTTTTCATGCAATCTCTTAGAAACCGTTTTCGGGATAAAAGTGGCACATAATTATGTAAGTCCGGGACCATAGCTAAGCTATCTCTAGGCCAAATCTCAAGAAAAATCAAAGAACAGGTAAAACGCCCAGCTTGTATTTTTTTGTTTGTCTCACTCACAAACTTTGTAACGAAATGTGTGAATGTGAGTTTGTGAAAAACGAGACGAGTGATAATGACATGTAATATGTATAGTGCGAGTTTTCCAAAGATTAATAGAGATGCAATATAACATCTATAAATATATAACTCAATGGTGACTGACTGACTGACATAGTGATCTATCAACGCACAGCACAAACCACTGGACGGACCGGGCTGAAAATTGCCATGCAGGTAGATGTTGTGACGTAAGCATCCGCTAAGAAAGGATTTTGATTAACTCTACCCCCAAAAGGATAAAACATGGGATCAAAGTTTGTATGAAACTTTGTCAATTTTAAACCGATCGGGCTGAGACTTTGCAGGCATAAAGCTGTAGCTCACGCGGGTGAAACCGCGGGAAACAGCTAGTTATTACATATATTGCGTCTCTTTTGTATATAAAATGCTTTTACTGTGAATTTTTAGCACCGGCATAAACACTACTCACTGCATCACTAATCTGAACTATTTAACCCGGAGCTAAGGTTACATAAGGGTCCTAAGGCCCTAATGACATGGTACGGACTGCATTCCGACCAGCATTAAATTACACGTACGCTCGAATAATAATCATTCGGTTTAGTGCTGTTAGAGTTTGCTCTGACAATAGTTAGAATTTCGTTGGCGTTGTTTAAAGTATTTTGGAGGTATGGAAAAACAAATAAATAAAAAAAATGCATAATGTCTTATTTACAACACGTACTAATTTCGAAATTCGCTGAAGAACCAAGGTCAGCGACATAGCTCTCAGAATTTGCAAGTTGAAGTGGCAATGGGCAGGCCACATCGCTCGACGAACCGATAACCGATGGGGAAGAAAGGTCCTCGAGTGGCGACCACGAACCGGAAGACATTCTGTAGGTAGGCCCCACTAGGGGGACCGATGACATTGTAAGAGTCACAGGGAGCCGATGGATGCAAATGGCTAATAGCCGTTCATGGTTGCGTTCAGAGGGGGAGGCCTATGTTCAGCAGTGGACTTCTTCCGGCTGATGATGATGATGATGACTAATTTCGTCACTTAACATTAGGTGATGAGTTGTCAAACGCTGTAAGAAGTAAAAAAAATGAACTAGTCATGAGATTTTTATAATTTTCCCTTAATATTTGGTTTTGCGCAGAGCAAGCCTTTTATCCCAATCTCACCTGTTGGTAAGTGATGACGAGGTTTATGAGCAACCAGCAATGATTGTATTATTCAGCAAAATGCTGTTTATCCTATTTAATCAAGAGTCTGCTGCCTATTAGTTATATTTTATTTAAGATTTCATTTTGATATTTAAGTTTTTTAACTAAAAAGTGTTAGCGTAACTTAGCACGAATTAGACTTCATGTAAAATAATCTATTAGCATTTTTTCTCTGTGGAAAAAAATGGCAAAACACTACCAAGACCTCAACCGAAAACATTTCGCAGAAAAAGAATAGTACAAATCGCGACGCTTATTACATTTCCCAGCTTTCCTGGTGCTAAATCTCCAAATAACAAGATTAATTTTAATTCTCGTCCTCCCCAAGTGTTTTAGATTAAATTAAACGTTGCCTTGTCCGCCCGCGCCCAGCACTTTTATTGCTAACCGTAGCAAGTGCGCCCCTGTTTGTGTCAGTTTTCATAATTTGTAAAAAAAACGCGATTTTTTTGTTTGAAATTGTGACGTGATGGTAATTTGAAATGACGGGTTTTGTTCAAGAAAATAGAGGTACAATAGCAGATACCAAGATATGTATAGACGCCGGGTTTTTCACTTAAAAGCGTCCAAACCAAAAGAGTGCTAATCACACGCCAGTCTCCATTTCGTCGCGTGTGTGTGACACGGTCAGTCGAAGCTGCATAAGCTGATAAATTATTTTCAAGCCTATATTTATGCTGTATGATACTGTCGTGTTTCAAAACATTTATTTTATTTTATTTCGACCCTTTCCGCACTGCTACGAAATGCAGTTTTAAAAGATGGATGTGTAAAGAGTTTTTAAGGGTCGGCAACGCATCGGCAATGCCCCTGCTGTTGCAAATGTCCTTAGATGACGGTGACCTCGTACCATAAGGCTTGGTTGCCTCACTGAAACATAGTGAAACACATAAATTAAAATGAGTTAGTTTGTTTCCAATCTTACACGTGTACGGTCAACGACAAAAGTCGCTGAACAAAAACAAATTTTCCGATTCACTTCATGATCTTAAACACCAACCTTCGACCAAATCATCACTTAACATCATCGTTTGTTGTGCTATGGTCAAATGCAACCTTTTCAGTTGTAAGGAAAACACAAATGATACAGATCTCGCGCATTGGAAAAATCGAGAATGATCAGCTACTTTTGTTGCTGACTGTACCTATTGGTAAATTAAGTATTCACACAGCTATTTTTCTCGTCACGCTTGTGTTATACCCGACGTCTACCCTTGTATACATTAGTGAGGTTGAAAGTAGAAAAAGTACAAGACCAAAAAGGTTTTAGTATTTTTCTACATAAAAACCTCATTGAACAAGACCTTAAAGCTTTAACGTCATCTTTTCTAGAACAAAGACAAACAAAGTTGATTTACCTTACCCGAGGTTCTGGGAAATGGAACTTTTGCTGTGTGGAAAGTTCTAGACACCAGCAATAGGAGTCTCTAAGATCTAGGAAAGTTATCTAGGACCTGTTATCGGTTTTAACTTCCTTTGCCCAGGGCAACGCGAAGTTCTTGTTTGTTATCTCATTGTGCTATCAGACTTATGTAGTAATGATAAAATTAATTTTCTGGGGATCTACAACTACATATTATACGTAAAAAATTTGGCTGGTGTGCATCTATCTGTCTGTGTGTGTGTGTACATGTAACGTATTTATTAAAATAGCCGACTGCGAAGCGTGAGGTCGCGGGTTCGATTTCCGCTACAGGGCAAATATTTGTGCATTAAAAAATAACCGCAAGTATATGTTCTGTGTCTGGGTGTTGTGGATCCCCGATCCGCGTAGTTTCTGATACCCTAGATACAGGGAGACCTAGTTAGGGGTCAGAGCCTATGTATGTGATTGTGCGGGCATAATTATAAAAAAAAAAAAAAAAAAAAAAAAAAAATTGGTTTTGAATGACTCATTTGTTTTTATTTCAGTTCTCAATATTTCATCACTTTTGCAGATATTTAATTTTTATTTTAATGTACCTAATACTAATGTAGCTAAAATTATAATTTATTTGAAATAACAATGAATTATTTAACTAAACTAAAATATAAAAAAGAACCAAGTCTACAATTAAAAAGCTAATATTAGCTAATATAGTACCTAATACTATTATTTTTATGTCCTCTCCTGAACCTGATCCATAATTTAATCGATATTTCTAATTTTAATGAAATGTAAACCAATTTGACCTGCCTTGTGTAACAGCCAAAGTTATAACGCCAATAAATATTTCTATTCAAAAAAATCTGCGATTAGGATTGATAATATCCTACAAATATTACAAACGTGACAGTTTGTAAGCATGGATGTATGTATGTTTGTTACTCTTCTGTTTGTTAGTCTTTCTGTTTTTTTTTCCTTTGTAACGCAGACCCACTTGGGGTCTTTCCACAAATTGTTTCACCTTATGTTATTAAATTAGCCTACTATACCTGGTCTCTAGTAAAGTTGCACTCGGGCCCCAAAATACAGGCCTCGTGCTTAGTTTGGGGTCCATCGTTAAACTTTTACTAAGTAGAATATATTGTTTGCCTAAGTGATTTTCTGTATCTGTTACTAGTAATTACTTTTTGTGAAATAAATTTATCTTATCTTTATCTTTACTCTTTCACGCAAAAACCACTGAACGGATCTAAATGAGATTTGGAATGAAGGTGGGTTACACCCTGGATTAAAACATAGGCTCCTTTATTTGGAACACGGTTCCTACGGGATAACGGGAAGACGCGGCTGAAATGGGCGCTAGTTATTATTAAATTTAGTTTATTCTATTTGTAAACTGTTTTAACCTCGATTTAAATTTCAGTAAAATAAAGAGCAGATATTAGGGATGGGCATAGAGTGAACCAGCCACCGGAACCACTCACCTCGCCACTTTACGGCATAAAAAAAAACTTTTTACTGCCACAGTCCATTTTCCTTAAAAATCCTTTCACCCTATCATTCAACACACTTCTACCCTAATGTTTCCATCACGGTGTCACATAAGTGACTCCGCCCGCACTTTTAACGGCACAAGGCCATTATGCACGGTTTATGTAAATATTGTTACCTTGTGTACTCACCTTTACATAATGTTTGTTTGACGCGTCTGAGGCAGCTTTTTTCTTTTTAAAGTATCAGAGTTACGGAACTTGAGGTTTGTATACTACTTTAGGTATCTGCTAGTATCACTTATTCATTTTTCTTAGTAGGTACATATAAATCATTTTAAAATAGTTTTCAATTCAATTCAATTCAATAGTACTTTAATCAATAGGATACATTGTGATCACTTTAAAATGTCAAACTTCATAGCGATAATGGCTCAGTGGTAGTGACATCGGCTTGCGATCTGTAGGAGGTGGGTTCGAATCCTACAATAAGTTTGAGCTTTCGGTGAAGGAATACATCGTGATGAAACCATAGCTTGGTGGTAGGGTATTTTCTAGTACTCGCCTGGCTAGCTACCATCCTCTTGTTAAGAATCTGTCGCCAAGCACCTATCGGTGTGTTCCGGCAGCCTCACTTGAGAGCCAGTTCCCAGTCCAGGTGTAGCGTGGCGCCATCTTCGACCACATCGTCACTTAACATCAGGTGACTTGTGGTAGGTGCTTGGCGACAGATTCTTAACAAGAGGGTGGTAGCTAGCCAGGCGAGTACTAGAAAATACCCTACCACCAAGCTATGGTTTCATCACGATGTTTTCCTTCACCGAAAGCTCAAGCTCATTGTAGGATTCGAACCCACGTCCTACGGAACGCAAGCCGACGTCACTACCACTGAGCCATCATCGCTAAAAAAAATGTAAATGTGACCGTGCTTTAACAGTGGCCTGCCAGGCGTTTCTTGCCTGTTCTTTTGTCGGTCTTAACAGTCCTTACAAAGCATATTATATCTACTTTAATATGCTTTGTAACTAATTAATGTTACCTTTATACGTATCTGATAAATTAAACTAAGATAAACGACACTTCATTAACCTATCTCAAAATTTAATACTAACTTCAACTTAAAATACATAATTGATTTACTACCTAACTAAATTATTAAATTACGGATTTGATCACGACATACCCATCCCTTGTTATCAGCGTTGTTTAGCCTGGCGGCTGATTGCCTCCACATGAACTGGCTCTGCCTACACACGTTGGGCCCTGGACCAAACAATACACACACTAACAATCACTCACATAGTTACACTTACACGCTCAATACACTACACTCAAACAACACTATACTCATACGCACAACACCCGTTCTATTTAGCTATATTGTGATACCTACCTGCGCTAGATGTACTTATGCTGATTACTAAATTCTTATATTTGTCTTGTTTAGGTTTGTTATTGTCCGTCTCAATCAGCATAAGTTCATAGTTATATCATATTTTTATTTTTTACTTTTTATTACCTTTGTTTTTTCACCTAACTTAATTAAGGCTATGTCTCTCATACTACGAAAGTGTTGCCAAGTACTTCCGCGGAGTGGGGTCCTGGTGACCTGTAATACAGGTTTTTTTTAAAAACCTACTTCAGGCACCAGTCTCTGCAAAGCAGGCTTACCTTGCTAACCTACAATTGTATGTTCATTATGTCCATCTATGTTGCCTGTTTTGTTGAGTAAAATAAATACATTTATTATTATTATTATTATTACTTTTAAGTTGGATCGTTTAAGCACCGGTTTTATAAACGTCCGTAAGTTAAACGTCATACCAAAAATCGGTAAATTTAAACTTTTTGCCAAATTTTCCGTACTGAAATTTGACAATAAGATCAAACTTACCGAAATTTGGTATGACATTTGACTTACGGACGTTTATAAAACCGGCCCTTAAAGTCATCACAGACTAAATAAACATATTTTGAGTTGTGTTGATGCTTCAAGCATTATTCCTCACTAATTCTAGTGATCCCACCAGAAATTCCTTGAGAACCTGCTCAAGGATATTTGTTATTATTCAGCTGGTATTGCCCCGGGAAGGGTTTTGTCAACAGTTGTTGGAATTAACATAAATATCGTGGTTAGGGACGTCGCGTTCAAGGCAAAGCGTACCATCCACAGTAAATTGAGAATTGCAGTAGGACATCACACTATCACTCTGACATTATAAATGCGAAAGTTTGTGAGTGAGTCAGTGAATGTTTGTGACTTTGTTTGTGTTTTTTACTTCTTCGCACTGGAAAAGATAAACAAATTTGAGTGAAATTTAGAATGGAAACAGCTTACAGTCTGAATGAAGAAATACGCTTCTTTTTAACCCAGCAAAAATGTCCTAGGATAAATGAAAAAACAAAAAGAAAAAACCGCGGGGCACAACTATTTTTAATCAATTTATTTTTTGGAAGAAATTAATAAGGCATTGTTCCGTGCATTTCGAGATTTGTAGTTCTTCCGTAAAATACAAATACTAGTATGTGTAGTGCAAAAAATTTATTACAAAAAACGAAATGTATATAGTCAATTATACGAGTTTCCCCACTGTGCTTTTTTACTTTGTGGTCTACTAAATAAGGGACGGAATTTGGAATTGTTAAGGAGTATTTATTTTGTAAGAATATCAAATTGAGAATTGTTAAGTTATTGCGCTCGATATTTTATCTTTGTACGATCATTACATCATTACATCACGAAGTGTTTGTAACTATTTTTTGCCACAAGTAAATATATCGTCTATTGTCTAATTGTACGAGTATATTACTAATTCTTTAGTCAAAAACTATTTTTGCTAGCGACCCGCCCCAAGGATTGGTTCCCGCAGTTCGTTCGATTTCCCGAGGTATTAAATTAACAAATACCCCTTTGTAATTCATACTTACTTAATATTATAAATGCAAAAGTAACTCTGTTTGTCTGTTACTTTTTCCCTAAACCGGTCTTGATGAAATTTAGTATGGAGATGAATGTGAACAATGGGAAAGGATATAGCATACTTTTTATCTCGATATACTGTAGTCTACGCGAGTGAAACCACGGGAAATAGCTAGAGTAAGTACAAGGTGTGTTAACATTACTAAATTACTCTCGAAGAGTAATTTTACAGCGCTGTGTCAAAACAATGCTCTACATCTCTTCCTTCAAAGAATAAACGATGTTTTATGCTGATCATAAAAGATTTAGCTTAGATCGTTTTGAAGGCCCGTCATTATGATAAGTTATTACAGCCTCTATTCCTGAAGGCACAGAACCCAGAATTGATTGGTCGTTATGCAAAACGGTTTGTATTAAACGCGGGGCAGATTTCATGGCCCGTATTAAAATGCTGGCTCTACACCCGATGTTGATCCCGATCTAATGTTCTTAGGATTCCGTATATCCCATGAAAAAACGGAACTCTAATAAGATCGCTCTCGTCTGTCTGGCAGTCACAGCACAGCTCATTTTCGCCAACTCTACTGGATAAAAAGGCTTGATATTTGGTACATCTATTTAGGAATGAATTACAAAAGTATACACACTACACGATCGTCCAACATCCAAACTGATCGTCTAACCGTTATGTATCCGACGCTTTGACAAAAGTTCAGCCAACTTGGCCCGAGATCGATTCAGAAGCGGCAAATTGATGCTGCTAATAATAACCCTTTCACATTTACATACGTAGCTCTTTATCAGAGCAGAGTATATTATAAACTCTGTTAATCGAGGATAGATAGATAACGGTTTATTGTTTCACCATAACAACGGAATAATATAGGACAGCATAATGAAAAATGTAACAACATAGTAGGATAGATCTTCTAACTAGTGGTACAGTCAACGACAAAAGTCGCAGAACAATCCCACTTTTTTCTATTGTCCTCATCATCTTAGACACCAATTTTTGACCTCATCATCACCTAAAATCAGGTGTGTTATATTGTAGTCAAAATGATACCATGTAAAATGTAAAAAAATAATAATTACTGATTTGGAAAATCGAGAATGATCAGCTACTTTTGTCGCTGACTGTACAATGCGCTTTGAGCGATTTCTGCCAGACAATCTTTGGATGGACAGAAGAAATGTTATATATAAAAATCAATTGCTGTTCGTTAGTCTCGCTAAAACTCGAGAACGGCTGGATTGATTTGGCTAATTTTGATCTTCAAATATTTGTGGCTGTTTAGGGAAGGTTTAAAAGGCTTGTGGCAACCCTACGAATAACAGCTGACTAAAACCTGTCCCGTTAAAATTTATTAATTTAATTGTTTTACGTACTATTATTGGACCCTTACCAATTTCATTGCTATAAAACAAACTAATGTACGTGTTTAGGTAGTATTAATAGTGAAATTTTTAGTATTTTTATGTAAATGTCAACTTATTGTTGAGGCATTTTCGTTTGTTTAGTTTAAAATTGTGACGTTGTTATCTCGGTTTGGAAGTGTTTACTGTGTTTGTGTGACTTATATACGTGCAATACATCTTTCGTATGATTATTAGAACGGAAACAATCACGTAAGTACAATATTTCCAAACTATAACCTCACTTGTTGGCCAAATAATTTGTTGGTGGATCTGTTAATCGCTCACATTTTACCTCAAAATGATGACTAGAAGAGCTTTATCTCGTCAAGAGGAATCCAACAGACTCCTCTTGACCTTGCAAGAACTGAAGGCCACCAAGGAATTGTGTGATCAACTCAACAGAGAAAGAGATGACAATGAGCAAATTATGATTGAAACCCTAAATAAAAATGATAAATTAAAAAGTGAGTTATCGGCGTTACACTCACAACAAAATTCAATACTTGAAGAACGGGACAGACTTCAAGAAACGATAGACAGGTTTGATCAGTGTGCTGCTGAGTACGATCTTGCCCTGAAGACAATATCTACCTTGGAACGGGAACTCCGGGAAGCTCACCGTGTAATCTCTCAGCTCAGGGAGAGAACAGAAGACAGTACTGCACTGAAAACCCTTAGTCTCTTTAATGAATTAGTTTTAGTCCGTAGGGATTCACTTCCCGTCTCTGCTGCAGGGGGTGTGGGAACCACTCATACTATTGACCTTACAAATGATGACACAGTGGGAACTATTTACCCTTGTAGCAGAAACAAACTAAAGAAATATGTTAAAATTAAAAAAATTATCAATAAAACAAAAAAATTGTTAAAGAGCCAAAAAAATTTAGTGAAGTCAATAAAAAACAAAAGAAATAAAATTGCTTTATTAGATAACATTAAAATGTATCAACTAGAGTTGCAAACTACCAGCATAACATATCAATCTGAAATAAAGGACCTGCAAACAAAAATCACCAGCCTTGAGACTTCACTAATTACTATCAGTGGCCGTTATGAACAGTCTCAGTACATGATGAAGGAGTATATATTGGCGATGGATGAATTGCTCAAATTGAGTTACAGCAACCTAGAGTGTGTTGAGTCAAATATTGACACAGCATGTGACTGTCAACTCACAAAACAGCCAATGCCGGTTTGTACTGCTTCATCATTACCAGAAATGTCAGACAGTTTGAATGTCTTGTCTGGTGATAGTGTAAATGAAACAAATTATGTTATGTTCAGCGATGAAATTGGTAAGCATATGGGTTCAAGAGTAGGTATGAACACTGGATGCCGGCTCATAAATAATTGTATGCCCAATTCTAGTCTGCGTGAGTTGATGCCAAAAATAGAAAAATATAAATATAACCACAACTCAAATCTGATAATTTTAATTGGGAATAGAGGAAATGTCAATGAAAATGAGCTAAATGAATATGTTAAAACGTTAAGATTATTACAAGTAAATGAAATTATATTGTTTACCTTCCCCTATAGTCACAGTTTGTCACAAGCAGAAAACAACCTTAGGTATAAGTTAAATTTGACTTTACATGAATTGTCATGTAATTATAATAAAATTAATCTGATTGACACTAACAATATTGTTGGTAAAAAATATTTTTTGACCAAAGACAGTTATTGTCTTAAAAAGTATTATAAACAACGGGTAGCTAATTCGCTATCTTATTATTTTAATAAGACAGCCAATAACTTGGCTAAACAAATGTGCTCTATTGAGTACTGTCTTGACAACACTATTCAACAGTTGGAAACAATTCCAAATAATTTAAACATAGTGGCATGACAATAGAGGAAGTCTCTAGCCCAATTAAATCAAAAAATATTGTTTACAAATCTTGCCCAAAATCACAAATCATAGTTAACGAAAATGTAAATAAATTCAACCTGGTCCACCAGAATATTCAAGGGATGAAGGGCAAATGTTTAGAAATTGAGTTGTTCATGAATCACAATAACATTGACATTCTTTGCATTACTGAGCATTGGCTCAAAAATCATGAACACATATTTAGTTTTAACAATCACCAAGTTGGTAGTTCGTTCAGCAGAGTTAATGCAATTCATGGTGGTTCATTAATACTATTAAATAAAAAAATTAAATTCAAAGAACGCAAAGACATCGTCCACTACTCAGCTGAACGAATAATCGAAATAGCTTGTGTAGAATTGGAGCAGTTCATTATTTTAAGTGTGTACAGGCCTCCAACTAGTTCATATGATGATTTTGAAAAGTTAATGGAGGAAGTTCTTTTCAAAATATCCAAGTTAAATAAACAAATTATTATCTGTGGAGATTTCAATGTAAACCTTTTGGATGTTTCTACTCTAAGTACGAGAATAACTAATTTATTTAAATCATTTAATTTGAGAAATTTGTTTATGGAGCCTACAAGGATAACTGCCACTACGGCTACTTGTTTAGATAATATTTTTACAGATGTGAATGTAATTAGTCAAAGTGTAATAAGTAAATTAGATTCAGACCATTGTGGTCAATTAATTACAATTAAAAATAAAATAAAAATTAATGGAAAAAAATCTGTCACATATGTACCAGAGACCGTTGATCGGATGGAGAAAATAAAATTAAAGCTGATCGATGAACTTCCTTTTTTACCGGATCGTAGAAATGCTGATGATTTATACAACTCTTTTTTCAGCGTATTTAGCAAAGCTTTCAACACGATATTTACTCCAAAAACGATCATGGTTTCTGATAGACCTAATTTTACGGAGTGGGCTACAGTTGGTATTCACAAAAGCAGGCAAAAGCTGTACGATCTCTACAGTGAAAAACAATATAATACTAGTAATGAGTTTAAAGAAACTGTAAAAACATACTCAAAAATTTTTAAGACGGTCTGTCACATTGCAAAGTCTCGTTATATAAGTTCTAAGCTTAAAAATAGTAATGACAAAATTAAAGCAACTTGGAAAATTATAAATAGTGAGACTGGCAAAGTCAGGTCTCAAGCTAATAATTACAACCTAAATATTGGCGATACCAGTGTCAAGACTGACATTGAAGTAGCTAAAGCATTTGAAACCTTTTTCACTGACATTCCAGTCTCTACTACTAAGTTCTTAAACTCATCGCACACCATTGCAGAATCTATGTTAAAAACAAATGTACCAGAGTGCGAAATTCCTTTTCAATTTGACTATGTTAGTTGCAAAGATGTAGTAAAAGCTTTTAATATGATTAATGTCAAGAAAACTACTGACCTCTGGGGTATATCCGTGACCGTTGTTAAGCCATTAATTGAAATGATTGCACCCGAATTAGCCCTAATATTTAACAAATGTATTGACGACGGCGTGTTTCCTGATCTGATGAAACATAGTAAGATAACACCCTTGTTTAAATCGGGTACAACGACTGACCCTACTAACTTTAGACCAATATCAGTATTACCAACATTTAGTAAAATATTCGAAAAACTTATTCTAAATCAATTGCAAAGACATTTCTCAGCAAACAAATTACTTAATCAAAAACAGTTTGGCTTTACGCGTGGTCGCTCTACTACTGATGCTGGTGTCGAGTTATTAACTCACATCTATGATGCCTGGGAGGAGTCACGGGACGCTCTAGGCGTGTTCTGTGACTTGTCCAAGGCATTTGATTGTGTTCACCACGAGACACTGATCAGGAAGCTCCGGCACTATGGTATTCGAGGTGTTCCTCTGGACCTTGTAACCTCATACCTTAGTGATAGGATTCAGAGAGTTGACGTGAACGGGAAGCGATCCTCGGGGTCAGTAGTCACAATGGGAGTTCCGCAGGGTTCAATACTCGGACCTTTTCTGTTTTTAGTTTACATCAATGATTTGCCCAGCCTTGTTAGTGACAATCACGAAATAGTATTGTTTGCTGATGATACGTCGCTTTTATTTAAGTTAAAGCGACAACATAACATTTCTGACGACGTGAACAATGCTCTCTCCAAAGTTACAGACTGGTTTGATGCGAACAATTTGATGTTAAATGGAAAAAAGACAAAATGCTTGAGATTTGTGCTGCCCAATGTTAAAGAAGTACCAACAAATGTAAAAATTAAGGACGAAGAATTGGACCTTGTCAAGACTACAGTATTCTTAGGCATAACTTTAGATCACAAATTGCAATGGGGTCCACATATTGTCAGTCTATCGAGCAGACTTAGCTCTGCAGCATATGCTGTAAAGAAGATCCGTCACCTTACTGACGTTGATACAGCCAGACTAGTCTATTTCAGCTATTTTCACAGCATTATGTCCTATGGAATATTGCTGTGGGGAAACGCTGCTGATATTAACACCATATTTGTATTGCAGAAGAGAGCTGTTCGTGCGATTTATAACATGGGCCCCAGAGAATCTTTAAGAATTAAGTTTAAAGAAACCAAAATAATGACAGTTATTTGTCAATATATTTATGAAAATGTAATGTACATACGGAAAAATTTAAATAGCTTCAAAAAGAGAAGTGATTATCACAATTTTAATACTAGAAACAAAGATAAAATTGCTGTACCCACCACTAGGCTCCATAAAGTTAGCAACTCGTTCAAAGGTCAATGTGTACGCTTTTTCAACAAAATCCCAAGTGAAATTCAAGACTTGTCTATAACAAAATTTCAAATTCGTATAAAGAGAAATCTCATTAGTAAAGCTTATTATAAAATATCGGACTATCTAGATGACAAACAAGCTTGGGATTGTAGTTAATCTATCTATCTTTCTTTCTATCTATCTATTCTCCCTATTTCCCCTATTCTAACCATTTTCGGTAAACAGCCAAAACAGTCATGCTCACGAAAGTGACTTTGCTTGCAGCGGCGTCATGTGTCGGGTCGCCCTCTTCCCTCTCATATGGTCGAGGAGAGCGATGGCTGGCACATGCGTCAACTCGTGAACGGGTGCTGCTTGTGGGGTCTGGTCTGCTTTGGTTGTGATCCCGCAACTCGTTAATATTCATGTTCCCATGTCCCGGTGTGTACAACCAAACAAGAGAAATCTTATTATTAGTAAAGCTAAATAAAAAATATCGGACTATTAGATGACAAAAAAAAAAAGCTTGGGATTTTAGTGAACTTGCTCCAATTCAATCAATTAGTAATAAGAATAAAATTGTCAATGTGATCGCGCCAAAAAAATTACCTGCCGGGCGTTTCTTGCCTGTTCTTTTGCCGGCGTAAGGAGGTTGGAACAGGCGTAGCTAGTTTTAAGTTGACGTTTTAAAGTGATCACAATGTATCCTATTGAATAAACATATTTTTGATTTTGATTTTGATTTTGACTTTTATTCGCGATACGAAGTTCGCCGGGTCTGCTAGTATGAAATAAATCCAGTAAGTGGTATAAATTTATTATTTTAGGTTCCACGTCTCTTAGGCACTAAATATTTTTTTTAATGCAGTAACATTTTCTTCGTTGCAGGAATCGAATCCATGGTCTCGAAATTTGTTTTTAGCTTATCAAACTCAAACTTAAATATTTTTAGTTAGTAGAAGATATGTATGATCACTTTAAAACGTCAAACTTAAGACTAGCTACGCTTGTTCCAACCTCCTTACGTCGGCAAAAGAACACACCAGAAACGCCCGGCAGGTAATTTTTTGGGCGCCATAACATTTTCAATTTTATTCTTATTATTACTGGTTGATTGAATTGAAGCAAGTTATTTTTTTCCAAAATTTAATTTTTATGATCTGAGTCAAAGATTTGAGATTCGCAAGGTCAAATTAAAATACCACATCGTACGTGGCTGTCAGAGTCCTGATGTTAGACGTTCATGTAGTCTCAGCGTAAGACGTTCTCTCAAAGAATAATATAGACTGAAGTCTCGCAAAATGCAAGAACTAAAAAGTTTCAAGCGGCTTACGTTCATAAAGTTTTTTGAAAAGCTTTAAATATTGCTGAAGGACGGCAAAGTAAATACTACACTCTCCATTAAGTACCTTTCTTCGGGACTTCACATTTTTACGATTATTCCTTAAGTACTCCAGGGAGTGTTTCTGGGGCCTGGTTGGTGCAAGAAGCTTTTGGCGTTTTTTTTTATACAACTGAATGACGAACGAGCAAGTTGTTTACTTTTGGTAAACCTGCTATTCCTCGCGGTTTCACCCGCGTGGGCTACAGTTTATTGCGATAAAAAGTATTGTATGTCCTTCCTCATCGTTCAAACTATCTCCGTACCAAATTTCATTTAAATCGGTTCAGTAGTTTAGGCGTGAAAGCAAGACAGACAGACATAGTTACTTTTGCATTTATAATATTACTAGCTATTCCCCGCGGTTTCAACCACGCGGACTGCAGTTTATCGCAATAAATCATTTTTTCTTTCATAAAAACCTTCTCCTCGCAATAGCAAATACGACAAAAACAAATTACGAAATCGGTCCAGCCATTTACGCGTGATGCCGTGACCGAGGGAAATAGGGATTCATTTTTATATATAAAGAAGCATAGAAGAAGAAGAGAATTTTTTTAAAATAAGGAAGGAATTGGTCTTGGCAGGTAAGACTTAGAAGGAAATCAGATTTTTTTTTCTCAGTGCAGGTGGCGTGGCGCCATCTTTGAACACGTCGTTACTTAACACCTCAAAACTTTAAACTTAAAACTAGCTAAGCCTGTTTTCTGTTCACCGGCAAAAGAACAGGCTTTAAGTCATTTTTTTGTGTTTAAAAGGTTGTTTTTAACAATACTATGTATAAATGAACAAGTTTCACAAAGTTTTGTCATAGCCAAAGAGATTGTAATTTTGTCCCATTAATAACTGTTTTTGGGTTACTACTTGTGACTTACGCAAATACTCGCTGTCTCCCAACACTTCCGGCTAGCTTAAATTATAAATCAGGCGGACACAAGCACACCTGGGACGTTGGACTCAGTTATAATGCTTCTGTTTATTTTACACAGGCTTAAGCGCAGATTGGGGTTGAAATATGATGAAACTTTTGAGAGGAGGTAAAAAATACCTGGCCCTTTTGCACGGAAGGGAAGTTTGAGCAGTTGGTAATGAGGGTAGGTGATAATGTCTAGATTGTTAATGTGGAATCTCGTAAAAAATTTTCATCTCACTCATGTGTGGATAACTCAATCTGATAAAATTAGTTTTGTACTTAGTAATTCGCAGCTTCTTCGCGAACTAAGGCGCTCTTATATTAAGAATTAAGCTTTTAAAATCTGACTGTTTAGTAGTTTTCAAGACAATAAATAAAGAACGAAACAATTCCAAGAGCTATATTATGTTTAGGTTTGGTCATAATATCTAAATAATTGGCCACTATTCGCTTTTTTAAAGCACGTCCCGCAGTTTTATGCGGTTATTTTTTCGGAGGAATTATACATATTTTCGGAATAAAAAATCACCTTTCATAGCGATGATGGCTCAGTGGTAGTGACGTCGGCTTGCGATCCGTAGGACGTGGGTTCGAATCCTACAATCTGTAAAACACCTACAAATCTGAGCTTGAGCTTTCGGTGAAGGAAAACATCGTGATGAAACCATAGCTTGGTGGTAGGGTATTTTCTAGTACTCGCCTGGCTAGCTACCACCCTCTTGTTAAGAATCTGTCGCCAAGCACCTATCGGTGTGTTCCGGCAGCCACACTTGAGAGCCAGTTCCCAGTCCAGGTGTAGCGTGGCGCCATCTTCGACCACATCGTCACTTAACATCAGGTGACTTGTGGTCAAACGCTACCCGGTAAATAGTAAAAAAAAAAAAAAAAAACCTATTTTTTATCGCGTTTGCATGATTACAATAATTATAAATATTTCAAAATTTAATTTACTTGGCCTTGAATTGATTTGATTTGATATATAAGTAAACATAAGTAACAAAACAAGAACTCAATGTATTATATTTACACAGCTTCATAAAAAAATCTTTATCCATATTATTTTAAGACAAATAAAAACAAACTACATAGGCAGGACAAACAGTGAACAAAACAGGAACGGATATTAATATTGTGATTACAATATAGATATGAAGGTAAACATTGAATATAATCAAATCACAACGCAAACAAAGATAGTGAAAGAAAACATCCATGGAATAAATATAGACAGCATTCTGTATTATGAATATTATCAAAGGAAAATGGGCTTTCATTTCAGTAAATTTTTGAATTCAATAGCCTTGAGTATTCTCGGTAATAACCGTAATATGAAATGGGAGGTACTTACGGCTAAGAGAGTCTCCACTGTTGCATCTTATTCGTATATAAAATAGTAATACAAAATAATAATCCCTTTGGCAGAATTTATCAAAGATTTTAAATTAAATAATGCATTCTCATTCTGCTATAGAATAACAGGTGAATATGAACTTACTAGTTGCGCCCCGCGGTTTCACCCGCGTTTTCCCCTTATCCCGCAGGAACCTTTTTTCGAGATGAGAAGTAGCCAATGTGTTAATCCAGGGTATAAGCTATCTCCATTCCAAAATTCATTCAGATCCGTCGAGTAGCTTATGCGTGAAAGAGTAACAAACATCCATCTATCCATCCATCCATCCATCCATCCATATTCACAAACTTTCACGTTTATAATATCAGTAGGATAAGTAGGATTAGGAAGTTAAACTTGTAAGATACTATTTCATCTAGTAGAAGTGTAGATTTTTTTTTCAAAACTTTTCTATCCTGTCTAAATTAAGGTTTTAAAGTTTTTCATCCTATATAATATACGTTTATTTTAAAAAGATCATTATGCCAAATACACCATTACATAAAACACACACACATATTCAGTGAAATAACAAAAAAAATGCAAGGAGTTAAAAAAAATTAAGGTGCATTAATGATCCAAACGTACAGTGAGCGATAAAAGTTTCTGCCAATTTTCCCAATTTTCTAAAGCATTTTAAACATCAATCTTCACTGACTGCTTCG
Organism: Opisthograptis luteolata; assembly: GCA_931315375.2. Lineage (NCBI taxonomy): Eukaryota > Metazoa > Arthropoda > Insecta > Lepidoptera > Geometridae > Opisthograptis > Opisthograptis luteolata. Next base: position 2,153,916 of record OV928043.1, read on the forward strand.
ATATTCGAAATTCAGGTAAACGTTTTACTCACTGAAACCAGAAACTAATCAATTTACAAAACAGTTTTGAGCTTCACCATACAAGGCCAGATAATTAAAATGTCAACAGAAAAAAAAAATACTTGAAATACGCTTTGAGTCCTAATTGAAAGAAACCTGTAATCCTTGACCTGGGAAAAAATCAGTGAGGTCGTTTGTACGAGTTTTGGGTCAAATTAATTTGCTCTTTGTACGTCGAGCGTAAAATTCAATTGGACGTAATCGGGAGGTCAAATTGACTACCTATTTTTTGTTTAGGCTCATCAACAAAATCGAATTTAGGTACGTTTTGAATAAGTAGATACTACCCAATATTTTGTAAGCTGTTCTAAATTTTGGGCAAGCTGTAATTACTCTCAATTACTGTCCTACTAATATTATAAACGCAAAAGTTTGTATGTATGGATGGATGGATGTTTGTTACTCTTTCACGCAAAAACTACAGTCTGTTTTGGTTGTGATCCCGCAACTCATTAATATTCATGTTCCCATATCCCAATGTGTACAACCAAACAAGAGAAATCTTATTAGTAAAGCTAATTAAATCGGACCATTAGATGACAAAAAAAACTTGGGATTTTAGTGAACTTGCTCCAATTCAATCATTTCATTTCATTTCATTTATTCATTTATCAATTAGTAATAAGAAAAAATTGTCAATGTGATCGCGTCAAAAAAATTACCTGCCGGGCGTTTCTTGCCTGTTCTTTTGCCGGCGTAAGGAGGTTGGAACAGGCGTAGCTAGTTTTAAGTTGACGTTTGAAACTGATCACAATGTATCATAATGAATAAAAACATTTGACTTTCGACTTTTAATTTTTCCAAAAAAAAACACTCTTAATTCTTGTTAAACAAAAGTTCATGTCCCCTGCTCTACTAGTAAATTAACCAAAACGACACAGCCTAATCGCAGCAATCATTCTTCCATACAATGCTAGTTTGCATGACAACAAGTCCTTTAATCGAATCGAAGGTAAACCACTTAAGCAAATTAGGGTAAGTGCTTTAACCTTCGGCGTAATTGAGCTAATTTCGACCCTATTTTTAGACTTGTATGGTTCACGAGAGGGTGCATGACTGGATACAATGGACAAAAAAACTCATTTACACTCAAATGCCTGACAACGGGTGTAGGATGGCTGGAGTACGTCAATCTCGCTCAACAGCGATCCATGTGAGGTGTGTCCAAGTTATAGCAGGTAGCGAGAAAGAGTGGTGGATTTATGGTACTTAAAAAAGTTTGCGGGGTATTTACGGCCTTTTTTAACTGAAAAAAATGGAGTTTTTCATGTCAAGGAGTGCATATATTTTATTTTTTGACCAGTGGTCATTGATAGCGCATAACTTTTTACCGTTCGGTCCGATTTAAATGGATAATTTTTCACATAAATATATGTATATTACCATATACTAGAAATGGTGGGTTTTTGGCAGCTGTAAATTTTCCTCTTGAATCATTTTTTTTTTCCAAATCTTGTAGTTTTTGTATTAGTTTAAGTATTAGTTTATGTTTGTTTTGTTTTACTATTTACAGGGTAGCGTTACCACCAAGTCACCTGATGTTAAGCGACGATGCGGTCGAAGATGGCGCCACGCTACACCTGTTTATTAATCATTATTGTGTTCGTTAATGCGTATGAGTATAAGAAATTGAATTAGACCTGTGAAAAGTGACTTTTCTTTTTGCCCCAAAAAGTCCGTAAGCATAAAGTTTGTGAAAAGTGCGACGACTACGTTAAAGTAACTTTTAGCTGAGTCACGTACCTATATCATCTCATCATCATCATTTCTATAAAATATGTAATACTTGATACTAGCTCAATACACTAACCGATGCCTTATAAAAAACATGCTATGGAGTTTTTTTATGAATACGATAGGATCTCATAGCAGCTCTTATATCGGCTCGCCGCTCGCTGCAACCCGATCCCACAACCTTTGGAGCGGTTCAAGCAACTCGCTTCAAGCACCCATTTGTCCGTCACTCTGGCCGGCCGAGGGTCGTCTAGTGTTATGTCCCACAGTCCCGTTTATTTGTTTTGTTCTGTCCCGGACGGTGTAAAACTGTCAGGGGCTGGACCGACAGGCACTCGGTTAATTGTGTTTGAGATCTTTGTTAGGTAAACTATGTTTCCTTGGAGGCTTACGGGGTAGCTGATGGCTGTAATGTTTATCGCAATGCGTAGGCTATGTTGTGGCTATTTGAATTAGTAACTTTTGCATACTGTGGTCTGTGTAGTACCTACAAGCTAACATGCGAAGAGAAACTATGGATATCTATACTTTCAAACTATGTAACTATGCGTAACAATGGATAGGTATGTATCCGTCTCGATATTCGTGTTGTTTGTTTTTCTGTATACACTAATTTGAGAGACAATCCAGTTTAAAATGCATAACCTTTATTATAAAAAATCGACTGTGATTTGTTTCGTGTATAGTAAAATAAACGAGATTGAACATACAAAGATCCTTCTCGGTGGTGACCAAACAATGACGCGTGGACCTTACAAGGTGGCGATACTGAGTTCAAATGTTATCTAGATCGTAATCGAACATAATGCGCTGGTAATAGGGTTTACCTTCGCTTAAATAGTGATGGAAAACATCGTGAGGAAACCGACAATTCCAAGAACCACAAGACTTAACTGCATGCAACATCTCCACACAAGGCCAGCATAGAAGATTATGGCCCATAACTCGCTCTTCTTTCTGAAAGAAGACTTGTGTTCCAGTAGTGAGAATATAATTAACTTAGATAATGGTGATGATGATCTTAGTAAGTACATAGACTATCAAGTACTTATGTGGAAAGTCCGGTAGACTCCTTTAATACTGACCTGGCTAGACCACCTCTAATTTTAATATCTACCTATCGGCAAATACATAACTATATCCCGCAGCAGTTCTTAAGAGCCAGTCCCGTTTCAGGTTTATCTTGGTAACCACACTTGACCTTATCATCACGTAAGATCGCGAAGTAGTTGAACAAAAAAATAATAAGTTACAATACTGCCAGTGTTTTGAGAACGATACCTATTTTGGTATTAATGATCAATATAATTTATTCATGACATGAATGATTCAAGTTAGTCTGTAGGCGGAGGATCGATAAACGAAACTTGGTCATCGTTAAGTCGTCATTAAGGTCGTAGAAGAAAAATATATGACGTTAATGACAGTGAAAATTCTTTGTCGGATTTGCGTGCTAGAGACTTGGTAGCAGTTATTATAGAAATGTACAAACACAATTTGTGTGTGTATGTGTGTGTATATATATTATTTATACTACCTGTACCACATGGTTTTACTTACGTAAATATTTGCCCTAAAAAATTATGACAATGAAATACACTGAAATAGCTTCCTATACAAAAATAAGAAGAATTTAAAAAATTGGTTTATGAATTTTGAAGAATACCTCCAACATCTAAATTCACAAACTCACAAACAAACATATTAATTAGTATAGATAATATACATAAATATAATAAAGTTTTCACGGACCTCAAAATGATGCTATCAAGTTATAATATTGAATGCGTTTTAAGTAAATAAAATGTATTAAAGTCATTGTCAACCGAGCGTTCCCAATTTTTATCGCACCCCATTCGACACAGTAAGGACGGGTCATAACTCATTCGTATTTTTCGAGTGAGCACGAGTGGCTTAACCTTGCCTCCGAATACAATAAAACGCAGTCAGTTCACCCCAGTTCACCCCTACCGGTCGTAAAAGCAACACCTTTTGTGAGAGCCTCTTACCCTCGGCTCCTAATTTAAGCTTCGGACATACATATGCGACCATTTTTATTTCAACATCCTACATAACCACAAGTCACCTGATGTAAAGTGACGATGTGGTTGAAGGTGCCACTGTGGAAAGGAAAATATCTCTTAAAATCCCAAGTGAAATCCAAGACTTTCGATAGTTCAATTTTAAATCCATATAAAATGAAATATTATTACTAAAGCTTATTATAAAATAACAGACTACGTTAGTAGATGACAAAAAAGCTTGGGATTAAAGTGAGCCTGCGGGGTTACCACCAACTATGGTTTCAGAGCGATGTTTTCCATTACCGAAAACTCAAGCCCCTTGTAAGATGCGGACCCACGACCTACGGATCGCAAGCCGATGTAACTATCCAGCTATCATCGCTTCTTCTATTTATTAACGATTTGCTGCGCCCCGGCGTCTTCCAGTTATCCCACAAGAACCTTTTTGGAGATAAAAAGTAGCTTATGTTTTAATCCAGGGTATAAACTATATTCAAAATTTCGTTTAGTAGTTTTTGCATGAAGGAGTAACACACATCCACACATCCATACTCACAAACTTTCACGTTTATAACATTAGTAGGATGGTAAAATGCATCTCGGCTAGAGGTGCAGAGCTATTATCACTTCATTATTCATTACGCAGTCGCGGCGGTCGCTCAGGCCAGACTTTCTTTAGGATTTGTTTTCAGAGATACGACTCTTGAAAAGGCAAGGCTACTTTTGTAGCTTGCGCTGTTGGTAGATTACTTTGTGTTTGTGTTTATGGTAACCCGTCTTCTTCTGCTTCTGTGGACGGTGGCCTAGTTTTGACACTGTTGAACAAATAGTGACTGGCGCAATGCTAACAGCTGCAGACTTTGATGTGCTGAGGGCACTGCAATTTTTATGACACATTGTACAATGAAGGTTTGTTTTTCAATGTATTTATAAAAATATTAACGCCCAAACCAACACAAACGAGTAGTACATATCTCTGACCTCTAACTAAGATTCGGATCGTGAATTCACAGCGCCCAAACACCGTACAAATATACATAAATGCGCTCTTATTATCCTTCGAATAGTAATCTATCATTTAGTGGTGTTCCGGCAGCCCACTTGAGAGCCAATTTACAATCGAGGTGTTGCGTGATGCTACCTTTGAGCACATCGTCACTTAACATCAGACGACTTTTGTTCAAACGCTATCCAAATTTCAATGTTTTTCAGTGAATAATTCTACATTGTTCCAATATGTTCATATATAATAAACAGATTCAGACAAAGTAAAGAAAATCACATTTCTAATGTGAAAATTAGAGACAAAATTCGTAACGGTTTTTCACTATCAGTTTACTGAATCGAATTAAAGAAAAACGTTCAGCTAATAATTCTACTAACCTAGAGTCCCAAATACCTTTTACTATTGTAGTGGGTCCACTTCTCTAAAATGTTTAATGCTCTCCCCAAATATCCAGCGTTCAGTACAATCGCATTAAACGTGGTTCAGTATAGCTATACAAACGTAGTGAGGTCAGGAGACCTCATTATCTTTTACACAGTTCGTTAAGGGTAGTGTTACGCTTGGGAACGATGTATGTAATGGGCCTAAATGTTCGGCTTCTCTTTTATGGAAATATACGCGCAGTAGTTTATTCTATTTGGTGGGCTGTAATTGGTGGGCGTAAGTTTTGCCGTTACAGTTGGGACTGGGAGGCTGGATAGGTATAACTTTGTTATTGTGATATGAAAACATCGGAAATGTATTTAAAAGTTTGGTTCAGTGACTGGCTTTTATGACTAACGTTTTCACTTGCACTTGCACTTTTCCGCCTTCTCGTAGGAACCTTTTTCCAAGATAAAAATAAGCTATTCCAAATTTCACTCAAATCGTTAAGGAGTACCTAATAAACAAACTTTCGTTTTTATAATATTAAAATAGAAAAAAATAAAAAAAAAATATTCTAGAAATAGATAACAAAAAGAGTAGACATATAATATAACAACGGATTTAAATAACATATTACAAATTATAAAACGCACAGGAACGCGCGCCCTCTCATGGCCGCGCGACCAGAGGCAGACCCCGTCCCCGAACTAAGATTGAACTTGTGAATGCCTGTGCTCCGCGGTTGCACTTATAGTTTTCCCGCTATCCCGCAGGAACCTTTTTCCGGGATAAAAAGTAAGCCTATGAGTTCTATATATTTTACTTTGCTAGCAGCCACAAGTCATCTGATGTTTAGTAACAATGTGGTCGATGGTGGCGCTACGCTACACCTAGATTAGGATCTGACTAAATTGGGATGCACTCATATTAATCCAGTGTGCACGTTTATAAGCTATCTCCATTTCAAATTTCTCTCAAATTCGTTGAGCCGATTTAGCGTAAAAATGTTACAAACAAACTCAACAAAAAACTTTCACATGTATAACATCAGTACGTTATTAGGTATATTTACCGCCACGCGTATGTACAATTCTTTTTTTATCTGAAATCTTTTTCCTCCTCGCCTCGAGTTCCAACCCCGTTTACGCTTGACCTGCATTTTCCAGCTGTCTCCCGTTTAAATAAAAGAAACTCTCTCACAGGCTTGTTGACTCGCCGACCACTGTAAACAGATAGTTCAGTTCCTATTTAACATTTTAGAACGGAAAATTTTTGGGTTCCGTACACGGAGAAAACAGACCTTCCGAAATACCGTTTTTTATCTGAGTCAAATGGGAAGGAATTGTGATTTAGAAGGAAAACTAAGGTAAAATAAGGAAGAAATCGGTCTTGGAAGGTAAGACTCAGAAGTAAAGTAAGATTATTTTTCTCAGTGTACCCGAGGGTTTATAGCTTATAGCGATGATGGCTCAGTGGTAGTGACGTCGTCTTCCGATTCATGGGTTCGAACCCTACAATGAGCTTGAGCTTTCGGTGAAGGAAAACATCGTGATGAAACCATAGCTTGGTGGTAGCGTATTTTCTAGTACTCGTCTGGCTAGCTACCACCCTTATGTTAAGAATCTGTCGCCAAGCAACTATTGGTGTGTTCCGGCAGCGTTGCGCCATCTTCAACCACATTGTCACTTAACGTCAGGGGACTTGTGGTCAAACGCTACCTTGCAAATAGTAAAAAAAAGGTTAAAACGGGACCCTATTACTAAGACTCCGCTGTCCGTTCGTCCGTCTGTCACCAGGCTGTATCTCATGAACCGTGATAGTTAAACAGTTGAAATTTTCACAGATGATGTATTTCTGTTGCCGCTATAACAACAAAATTAGTATTTAATACTAAAAAACAGAAGTAAGTAAATATTTAAAGGGCTCCCATACAACAAACGTGTTTTTTATGCCATTTTTATTGATAACTAATTGCGCCCCGCGGTTTCACCCGCGTCTTCCCGTTATCCCACAAGAACCTTTCATCCGGGATAAAAAGTAACCTACGTATCCAGAGTATTAGCTATCTTGATTCTCAATTTCATCAAAATCCATTCAGTACTTTTTGTGTGAAAGAGCAACAAACACACATACATACTTTTACGTTTATAATATTAGTAGGAAGATACGGAACCCTTCGAGCGAGAGTCCGACTCGCACTTGGCTGGTTTTTATTTTCGTTCTCGCTGTCGGGTGACTTTGCGCCGAGAACTGTGCATTGTAAGTATCGTACACATTCTCGTTTATTTTGTATGGTAAAGGTTGTATCGTCAGTTGCACGACAAACGTTGTTTACTTTGTGTGTTAAAAGCAAAACAAGCAAGTGAATTTTGAAGCGAGATGTGTGCGAGCACGAGTGAATTGTAGAGAGTTTATTTGGAGCGATGCGAATAAAAGTAAATATAAATTGTTTTATTTATTTATTTTAGGAATGCTAACAGCTCGTCATACATCGTAGAATCATAGTAATATGTAGTCACCTAATATGTAGTAGTAAAATAACGACCACACAACCACATTCATGGCTCTGAGCCTGAAAAAAGATTCCCTGTAATTATGATAATAACCTTAATTAATTAATTAAAATGTAAACTAAATGTAGGTGATCCCTGGGGTCTAGGGAGACCGGGCTGTAGTGGACTGTATTTGTAGATTTCTTACAGAAAGAAAACACAAAGGCTGACGTATTGAGGCTCCGTACATTATTCTTGGCTACAACTGCTAGCGAACTACAAATGTTTTACAAAAATATCTTGCTTAAGTATTATTTAGCGGTCTCGCAACTAGCGGCGACATGAGACCGCGTCTCTCGGCCGTTGGGCCTATGGCGTCACCGTGACGGGTGATATCGCTATCTCTGTCGGTGATTATAGCCGTCTCTTTCTAACAATTTGCGGGGCTAACTACTTACATGCTATCCTTTACTTAATTTTTATTCACAATTACAATTTCTACGAATTAACTTAGTTCTACGTTGCGTCGCTAACACTAAATGATGTCCTTTTTTCTGCGTAAGGTATCATAATTACATAATAGCTCACTTTCGTACATATTATTTTGATTATGAATAATGTATTTGAAAGTGAGCTACTTTCAATATCAAAATGTAGAAATGAGATTGTTGTGTGTACCTATGTACTGTATGTACAGTCAACGACAAAAGTTGCAGAACAAAACCAAAATTTTCCGATTCACTGTATGATGTCAAACACTAACCTTCGACCGAATCATCGTTAAGTTTTGCCGGTTCAGATTGGCCTCTCCATGTATGTTTGTGTATGTATGTATGTATGTATGTGTATGTGTATGTGTGACTTTACGAGTTCCAAAACCTATTTAAGAGTGGTGTCAGAACTATACTTATAAAGCCTCCCTCGTGTAACTTTTCTAATTAAACCTGTATACCCAATAGCTAATGGTTGCTAATCTGTTCACAGGTACTGATCCCACACTAGTGATGGGACAAACTAGCGCGACTCTCAGGCGTCATGTAACGCTGTAACATGAGGCCGAGCAATTTCGTCGTGTACATCACTGGCCTACTTTGGCTCAACCTTACTCACGCGAAAATTGGTAAGTAAACAAATCTGAGCTTTTGTATTACGAAATTTCAAGAATGCACATATTTAATGTTAAAATCAAATACCAATTTTAAAAGATTTTTCAGCGTCGTTTTGGGACTTGAACGAGGACCGAATTTCTATTTAATCCGAAACTGAAAGGGCAGTCCCTTGACAGATTTCAATTATATCGCATTCAATGAAATTCATTGGTTAAATTTTCTGCTGATTAAAAGTTTATTTTGGTTCGATGAGAGGTAAATGGTCTCAAAGGTCCATCGCAGTAAAAAAATGTACCAAGACTACCAAGCCATCTTAAGCTGAGTTTCACACCTTACATATTAAATGTAATAAAAAATAATAAACTTAGATTCGAAATAGTTAAAAAACGAAACCCACATGTAATCGTTTAGTTTTTGTGTGTATTATTTGAACGGTGATCAATTGGACGCGATAAACATACATAAATTGAAGCAAAAAGCGGTATATCACTCCGCGCTTCATATTTTTTTCATCATCTGTGTTAGCGCATTGGTTTCAGTAAAAGGCCCATTTAACGCCATTCATCACGGAGATCTAAATCATTAATCTTATACTGTTTAACCACGTTATTTGTACTCAAACTGTGTTTAGGGAAAAACATTAACGGTCCCGTATTGTTCCAGGGTACTTTTGGCACATCACAGATCTCCATTATGACCCTTTCCACAACTCCCCGGAGTTCCATAAAGGTAAATTATATCTACCAGGGTCTTGTTAATTATATTTACGCAGCCTTGAAAATTATCTTCCGGATTGTAAGTAGCTAAAAATAAACAGGTACCGGTTTTGTGTTTTGCCATCCTTGGAGCGCATCAATAGTTGATATGAATTATTTATTGTGGAAATGTTTCACTGAAAGCATTTTCTAGTCGTGTTGTTTCACTATGTAAAAATAACTTTTGAATAATAAAATATTAAAAGAATACAGTTATGTATTTAAAACTAACTGGAATGGCGCAAAGACCCAAAGCGACATATATAAATAAATAAAAGACGCCACTTTGGTCTGTCCTGCGCCATCTCCTGCTATTCCTCCACCTGGTACTCGAAAAATGGCAGATGACCGTGCTGTGAAGAGAGATGGGATAGTCGTGTGGCCAACGCCTAGACAGCCGTCCCAGGTATCTCCGTAAAGACGAACTCCCAAAAGATTGTTTTAATTATAAGGTTAATGTGTAACTGCGAGGCACGTTGTCCTCTAAGATACTTGAGAATAATGACCAAATGAAAGACCACATAGTCATAACTGCTATGAATCCCATTAATAAATAAAAGATCCGCATGATAACTTTTAATAGTGATTGCTTCTCCCTCGTCAGGCTGCAAACACAATCGCGGTAACAATGAGCACAGCCACCGCAACGGGAGACACCGGGACCACACCTGCGACAGCTCCTGGCCCCTGATACAGAGCGCTGCAGCTTTCATGGCAGAATGGCATCCTGAGACAGTGGAGTTTGTGCTCTGGACTGGGTAAGTGACATGTCCAAGAAACACCACATTCAAGATCATAAGACATTTACGATGATGGCTCAGAAGTAGTGACATCAGCTCGTCATCCATAAGTCGAGAGTTTAAGAGAAAGTATCGTGATGAAACCTTAGCTTGGTGGTAGGGCATTTCCAAGTGCTTGCCTGGCTAGATACCAGACTCGAGTTAAGAATATGTCGCCAGACACCTATCGGTGTGTTCGGTGTGTTCACTTGAGACTCCTGAGAGCCAGTTCCTAATCCAGGTGAAGCGTGGTGCCATCTTCGACCGCATCGTCACTTAACTTGAGGTGACTTGTGGGCAAACGCTACACTGTAAAGTAATAAGTAATTAAGTATGTCCAAGAACCCCAACATTCAATAGCATGCGACATCTTCGTTGATCACGCAGTGGTAGTAACGTCGGCTTGCCATCCGAAGGTCGTGAGTTTGCTTGAGCTTCCGTTGAAAGAAAGCATCGTGATGAAACCATAGCTTGGTGGTAGGTCATTTTCAAGTGCTCGCCTGGCTAGCTACCACACTCAAATCAAGAATCTGTCGCCAGGTACCTATCGGAGTGTTCCAGTAGCCCCACTTAAGAGGCAGTTCCTAATACATACATAGTTAAATAAGTAGATATTTTTTATTATTTTACTATGGTAGTACGGCACGAAAGACACTTGAATTAGCCATTATTACGACAGCAAAAGATCGAAAAATCTCTATCCATCCACAGACTCCTAATAAAAAGTTGTAAGTAGTAGCACTTTTGTTAAGTCTTTCATTTTTCAACAGAGACATCCTGTCCTCGTCAATGGAACACCTAAGCGAAGAGTTCAAGCTGGAAGCTGTGAGAAACGTGACTGACATCCTAAGCAGGACATTTAGCAGCCAGTTCGTATTCCCAGCGCTGGGCCACAATGATCCACCACTGTCGAGAAGGCTAGTTGACATGTGGATGCAGTGGTTACCCACTGAGGCTTTGCAGACTTTTGAAACTGGTAAGATAGCAATATCGATATTGATAGAGCGATGGTCGCTTAGCGGTAATTCAAGGCGCACATTACAAGGCGCTGACACAGAGTTTAAAACCTCTGAGCCCCGATTCACCATGGCTCAAAACAGTGAAGGAAAACATCGTGAAGAAAACAGCATGTCCAAAAACACAACATTCAAGGGCATGTGACGTCTAATAACCCGCACTGGGTTGGCGTGGTAGATTACGGCCCACACTCTCTCTCTCTCTGAGAAAAGGTCAGAATCCCAGCAGTAGGAACGTAATAAACTCATAATATTATGCAGTCTCCAGGTCATGATAACAAAGACTAAGTGCATCATACATTCACGGGCTTTAGCCATTAGTATAATTGTACTAGTAAATGATGGAGTACCTACCTCTTACGCCTACTTTCTTATCAATTATAGTAAGGCGCTTAAGGTATTACCTAAATTGAAAAGAATTCTAGTTAGGACTTTTTAAGAAAATATCTCTTGTTATATTTTTGTTGGCAATTTGTATTACTCAAATTTTAATACCTATCAAAATTTTCTACTGGAATTTTCTAGAAAAAAATTAATTAGTCAATAACAATGAACTTCATTTTTACAAATGTACACTTGTCAATTTTATTGTTACTATGTTGTTGTCTAATTAATCAGCAAATCAATACATAATTTTATTGTTTTTTTTTTCGTCTAAGAAGTGCCGCTCCTCAACAACCCATTAAATGTCAAAGTGAGATGGCTGGTCAATAATGTATTTTTTTAGGTGGCTACTACACAATAGAGCAGTCCCACAGCAAGCTCAGAATCGTAGTACTGAACAGTGTACTTTGGGCCGGGGGAGCAGCCAGGACCGACGGCCCTCACAGAGGCAGAGATCAATGGGAGTGGCTGGAACAGATCCTCAGTAAAGCTAGAAGGAAAAGTGAAATGGTAAGCGTGGCTAGTGTATTACTTCAAGCTATAGTACTAAATATTGCAAAGTGTGAAGCGACTTGCACCGAGTGGCTGGCAGTAGTTGGATGAGAGGAGCCGAAGACCAGGCTCAGCGGCGTACCTTGGGAGATGGCTTTGTCCAGCAGTGGACTGATACAGGCTGATGATGATGATGATGATGACTATATTATTATACAGTGGTTGTGAGGCGACCAGGAGCCCGAGTGTGCTAATCAATATGAATCTATGCTCGGCCTGTAATGGCTGATTTTAACCCTTTTGGTATTCTTAATCGTCTATATTGCATCTATATTGAAACTATCTTTGGTTCCGTCACAGATTAAGTAATAGTAAAAATTTTATAATAAACATTTTCGTGGCCATGGCATGCAACATCAGTAGATAGATAATATTAACATAGCAGACTTTAGTGTGATTAAGATTGGTGTTTAAGATTCCTAGGAAAATTGAAGAGCTGACGACTGTACATCAGACCTAAAATAAATAAAATAAAATAAAATAGCCTGTATTGCTGCTTTACCTTACAATTAGTACTCGTATAATATACATGCCAACTTACTAAACACTTAATTAATTTAATCTATTCAATTATTTGAACTATCGGCAACTGGATATTTGTGTAGAACAGCTTGTCTGTCGACAAAGGCCTCCTCTAAAGATTTCCACGTATTCCTGTCTCTTGCTAAACGGGTCCATACCGCACCAGCCACTTTCTTTTGCATCTTTTGCTTTGTCTGCCTCTATTTCTTTTGCCATCTCTTGGGTACCATTCTGTTATTAACTTAGTCCATTTTTCTTTACTGTCTAGTAACATATGTCCCGTCCATCAGACCTATTTAACTCTTAATTCCTTTCTCAGGTCTACTTAGTAGCACACGCTGGACCAGGAGTAGAAGAACGTCATAACGCTGGTAGCTCATCAGCTGCTGGTGGTGGAGAGCTAACTCCTTCAGCCAACGCCAGGCTTCTGCACGTCATCAGAGCGTTCAGCGATGTAATTGCTGGCCAGTTCTATGGACACCGTCACGCTGATACGTTTAGACTTGTTTACAGTGAAGGTAATATTAGTGTTACTGTTGATTTGTGGTTTGAACTTGGATATCGCTTTCGGTAGAAGATAGCCCCGCACTAGGCCCGCGTGGTTAATGGTTAATGGTTGGCACATACTTTCTCTCTCTTTTTTTATAAAATAGAGTGGCAAACAATAAAACGGCTCGCCTCATGATAAGCGTTCACCGTTACCTATAGACATTTGCAACCCCATTTGCGTTGCCGATGATGTCACTGTCTCCCAGCATTGGGAACGTAATAGGCAGATGATGATAATGAACATAAACATCATGGAATCATATTTAGTGCGTTCTTGTTTGGGTAGATACTTTTTAAATGTTGAAAAATTAAAATAAAATAAATAAAATATCGGGGACAATTGCACACAAATTGACCTAGCCCCAAATTAAGCTCGAAACTTGTGTTATGGGTACTAGACAACGATATACATACTAATATAGAGAAATAAATACTTATATAGATAGAAATATCCGAGAATCAGGTACAAATATTCGTGCTCATCACACATATATTTACCCTTACCGGGATTCGAACCCGGGACCGCTAGCTTCGCGGGCAGGGATACTACCAACTCGTCTACCGCGTTTGTTGTTGTTTTATCGAGTCAGTTTTTATGTGGACTGTGTTAATTGTTGATTTAATTTCAGGTCGACCAGTATCATGGGCATTATTAGCTCCCTCAGTCACACCAAGAGGATCTGGAAGTATATCCAATCCTGGATTAAGACTTTACAAATTTGATTCAAATACGGGAAAGGTAAAATTTAGTCCTAATTTCGTTTTTTAAATACCATTGCACAATTTAACCAAATATTTTGATTGTGCGGAGAATAGACGACGAAATAAGGGAGTCACATTGAATGATGAAATTTAACGAAGACTTAATATTAAATTTGATAGTTCTAGGATTTTAAAATTCATCGAATTGCTTTTTTCCAGGTTTTGGACTACACTCAGTATTATCTAGATGTAACTAGTACTAGATCAGAAATCCATTGGGCAGTAGAGTATAACTTGACACAATATTACGGACTAAGAGAAGTGAGCGCTGTGTCATTAGACGCGCTGGCTGACAGGATAAGGAATCATAATGATCGTGGAGCATTCACAAAGTAAGACTCTTGTAGCCTTATTGGAACGTGCAAGTAATAAGTTTCTTTCAAAAGTTATCGTTATCGCCTCGTTCCCTATTGACCTCATTTTGTTTTCACTTTTTCCTATAGCGATGATAGATCAACGGCAGTGACGTTGTTTTGCAACCCAAAGACGTGGGTCACACACATTTCAGGATTAGAATCCTCAACTTGATGTTTAATCGTTGAGCCAAATAACGACCAGTATTTTAGGCACGCGTTGATTAAATCAGATGCTCTGATATTTGTAATGACACCTTTCAAAGTTTTCAAGGACTCTTGCTTTAACGCTATGCGACTGCAGACATTAATCACGTCATACTTTTAGTCTGGATGAACATGAAAAACTTACAGGGTTCCCACGGTACATTGTCTGGTCTGGCACGGCTTGATTTGTTGGAAAGTAAACCGGTCAAATAAGCACATACCACGTCAGATGACTACAAGCAGAGTGTATTCATATTGCACGGTCTGGTCTGCTGTGGTCTGATCCGTTGGAAAAACAGACCGTGGGACCCCAGCTTTCATAGTGTGTGTGTGTGTGTGTGTGTGTGTGTGTGTGTGTGTGTGTGTGTGTGTGTGTGTAAGTGTATAACTAAGCTATAAGCTGTATGTACTCTATGCGTAGGGCTCCCTTTGTTTAGAAAACAAAATTAAATGATAAGCATTAATGATTCTATTTTTCTCTGCTCAGGTACATAACAGCGCTTCGAGTGAAACACGCCCCAGACATATCAGAGTGTGACACAGCATGCGTGCATGTCCACTTCTGTGCCATCACCAGAGCAGACTACCACGAGTTTCGCGCTTGCGTCCGCAACCCCGCGTCGGCGCTTGCGTCGCGTGGCGCTAACAACTCGGCCGCCATTTTGTTGTACGCCATCTTGATTTTGATATCATCGTAGATCTTGTAACACGTGTTTTAATAGTTTTGTTGTTCGATTATTGATGTTGCTGCTTACAAGTTATCTCTGAATTTGAAAAATAGTTGTAATGTACCTTATGGGAATATATTTATAGGAAGATAGATTGACGGCTCGGCAGTCTTGTATTGCTGGTTTATGTGCTGAATAGTGTTATTTGCATAACCTCTTAGGTTCTAGTCTTTTCTGTGTCTTAAATTTTGAATCAACTGATTAACTTTTTTTGCCTAATGTTTATCAGAATGTGTCAAATAAGTAATGTAAAGTAATTAATTGAAATAGTGGGTAATTAACTAGCCACATATTTTATCATAATTATTTCATTAAATTGTATACTTGATTCATTGTGTAAATAATTACGAGGTGATTAAACGTTAGCGTTAGGTTTGTAATGAGCATCAAGTTTAATAATGTGTTATTGTAAAATACGTTTTATACGCGCTTTACTTCTGACAATGTTATTTGATTACAAATCACAATTAAAGAGTGTAATTTAGACATAGTTTGTATGTTATTTGCTAATTTGATTGTGATATATGATTGAAATTTTGTAAATAAACGATTAAGTAAACTGAAAAATCTGTATAAGTAATAAACCGAATAATTGGAAAGGAACTTGTTTTATTTAAGGTATCATCTCCATCCATGTCCTAGCAAAAAACCGGGCGATGGTAATAAAACCTTTTAATCATCCAGCGGTCTGACTGAAACTAGATAAAAATATAAATATAATAATATATATTTATAATTTAATGAATTTACATGTTCCACAACTTAATAAAATATGTAACAAGATGCATAGTATTCCAGCCCGCTCTGGGCCATCATGATTTATGATCGATATTCTCTCTCAGGGCACCTATAATTATAGGACTGCATACATTTCTCCATTTTGTATTTTCTCTGTATTTAATATGACAAAAAAGGCATTTAATATGACTAAAATACTCACGAATAAAATCAATCTGTAGGTCCTAATATCAAAGTAGGTAATAATAAAAAAAATTGCAGACCAACCGAACAATTAGTTCAGAATGATAATCAAGACAATTTATTTACTTACATTTTTAGAGTACACCTCACAATTTCGCCATTGTTTTTCTTTCTGTAATAATAAATTTAAAATGACCAACGTCAAACGCCCACACAGTGACACACATAGCCTTACTATAGAATTCCCAATAACAATAATGATGATGATGATGATGAGAGTATCAGAAACTACGTGAAATGGGATTCGTAGATACGGTTTTCTCCAAGAAAAACCCCTATGAGTATTTCAGCTAATTGTACGTTCTAATAACTCCGACCTAAAAACATTGAATGACTCACAAAAATGGTCAAGAAACAATTTAACCTCCCATTTATCGTATATTGCGATAAAGAATAAAATACGCATTCGTTCCCATTGTTACACCGAACAAAACCTTCCATCCCCGTCCCTTTGTTATAAATACTGGCATTATCGACCCTCTATTCAATATATTCACGAAATGACGAAACTCAACATTCGTATGAATATTTTTCTAAGGGCCGACCTAGTACTAATCTGTGAGGTGCCTCTAAAACGGTCGGAAAAATAGTTCATATTGTACCTTTCCTGAAAGCCGTTTGTCGCGCCACTATAACTTGGACCTTGCGACACGACTAACAAGTAGACATTTCTAGAGCAGCATGATAAAAGGACGGTCTCGGTCAAATGGTCGGGGACAAGTTTATGCCATACGAACACCTCTCGATGTACTGAAAGGGTTACGTTTGGGTGGAAAAGTGGTAAAACGCTAGTAAGCATTTATGGGTCGGAAAAAGAGGCATGAAAAAGGGTTCGTCACTTTGAGCGGCTTTTGTCCTCGAGAGTGACATGTGAGGGATGTAATGGTTACAAAATATAGGCATTAAGATATATTATATCCACGCATTGCTGTGTGCGGACTTTATTCTCCAAGGTGTATACAATGAACAAGCTTTGAATACGCATTTAGGTTTCTATTCTAGAATGAGCCTCAAGAATTGATCAATATTTGAATCATATCAAATTAAATCAAATTATTTATTTGTCGGGATACATGTAGGTATTGGTATAAAGATCTTAAATATTATCATAGGCACATTGTATTCGTTCTGCAAACCATGTAATTTTTTTTAAAAGCTAATCAGTCAACAATATTATTAAGTAAGTCTTATCTGATAGTTTAATGTAAATTAAATTGATTTAAAATAATAAATTCTAAATTAAGCCAAACCCTTTGTTGTCACAACTTAAAAACTCGTTTACTGAATAGAATTTTTGGTATTTGCCCAATAACCACTTATGCACCCGGTGCTTAAAAATTGATAACGTCATATGTTTTAATTCTTCCGGAAGACTGTTCAATATTATTTCTGCCATAACATTGGCATTTCTCTTTAGAGACAACTTGAACGCTGGTTGGTGAATACGATTATCTAGCCTAAGAACGTAACAAGATATCCAAATACATACATATGCACACATATATAATACACAGGATTGTTAGTCTTTATTTATTCTAGGAATTTAACATACCCACATCAGAAATGGGATACAACAACATTAATTAATTGGTTATTAACGCGATAAAGTAGAACGGGGCTCAATAACCCAATCATTAATACATCGTCGCGGTTAATCTCACCGGCTTTCGCAATATTTCATGTGAATATCCGCAATTCATAAATATGTTCCGCATAATGAACCACGCTGCTTAATAATGGGCGGTTTAAACGCGCGTTACGGACGCTGCGTCAAAAAATCGTGGGGAGGCTTAGTGGTAGGGCATTTCCTAGTGCTCACCTGGCTAGCTAATAAGCCAAGCACCTATTGGTGGGTTCTGGCAGCCTTGCTTGAAACCCGGTTTTCAAACCAGGTGTAGCGTATATAGTTTGTACATTGCAACAGTGCTGAAATTTTAAGAACTCAAACAAAAACAAATACATGCTAAATATCTCATTTCACAACCAAATTTAAAACTATTCAAATCGTATTAATCTGGTGGTTGGTAGAGGTAGTTAGTTCCCAATCCAGGTAGCGTCCACCTTCGACCAAATCGTCACGTAACATCAGGTGACTCGTGGTCCAGCTAATTAAAAAAATAATACTTGGAAAGTTGCATCGACAGGTCATTATCAAGAATTAACGAAAATTAAAGCATATACCTTGGTAAATGCTAAATACAAAAACGCATATTGCAAAACATGCAAAATGTACAAAAACAAAAAGGACATCCCCAAAAACCAACCTCACTTTTTCCAGTCAGCTGTTCTACTAACGTACTCGCACAATATTCGCAACTGAAATGATCAGTAACCTGACTTACATCTTACGAATCCACTCTCAGACCCCCCTCCCTTCCACGACCCAAAGGCCAACCCCCATTCGTGATTATTAAATTATGTACATTCCACCAAGTGACCTCTGAGTTGCGTAATTCAATTCGTTCTAGAATTAATGAGATTCTGCCCACGAGGTTGTGTGGTCCGTAGATTTGCGTTCCAATTAAATTAGCTGTGTAATGATCTAAGAAATGGAGCTTTGAAGGTCTGGCTACTTACGGCGTGGGCGGGGAAGGTAAACAGGCTTAAGGAGTTGTTTTTCTCTGTTCTTTTTGCGCTGAAGTGGAAAGGGACGGTACTTCTTTGAAAAGCTTGTTTATTTACGTTGGCCGTCTTCTAATCAAGTGCCACGCGTGATGGTGGATCAAATGATTTTTCTATTTATAAATCGCGAATAGCGTATAAAATAGAAGTAATAATAATAATAATAATGCCCGCACAACCACATACATAGGCTCTGACCCCTAACTAGGTTTCCCTGTATCTAGGGTATCAGAAACTACGAGGATCGGGGATCCACAACACACAGACACAGAACAAATACTTGCGCTTTTTTTTTCAATGCACAAATATTTGTCCTGTAGCGGGAATCGAACCCGCAACCTCACGCTTCACAGTCGGCTATCCGCCCATTGCGCCACATCGGTCGTCAAGTATAATTTTTTTTTAAAAAAAATGTCCGATTTCTCTTTTCCCTCGATTTCTCTGATATACCATCATCAGATCCTGGTTTTCTTATCATGGTACCACGCTTGGGATATCTCCTTTCTAACAAAAAAAGAATCATCAAAATCGGTTTAAACGACAAAATTATCCGCGAAAAAACATAAAAAAAAATATATAGTTTAAAAAACTAAAAAAAAACACTTTAAAACGCACTCAAAAATATAAAATAATGAAATTGACTTGTATTAGTTACGATATAATGGTTAATTCAAAAAGTGTGGAGCGCTTTTTGGTTGTGTGTACTTTTATTTACCTAGTAAAAGAAGCGCTCCACACTTTTTGAATTAACCATTATATCGTAACTAATACAAGTCAATTTCATTATTTTATATTTTTGAGTGCATTTTAAAGTGTTTTTTTTTAGTTTTTTAAACTATATATTTTTATTTTTTTACTTTTTAGTCTTTTGTTACCAAATCCAATCTATCGGACTCATCGAAAGGAATCATATGAGCCCAAACTCGAGGGGTTTACTAGTAGCCACTGCAGAGATCTCCTACCCACCTTCTGGCTGCATCATCAGACCCTCGTCACCAAGTTCAATCTATTGGACTCATCAAGACGAATCATATGAGCCCAAACACGAGGGGTTTACTAGTAGCCACTGCAGAGTTCCTCTACCCACCTTCCAGTTGCATCATCAGACCCTCGTCACCAAGTTCAATATATTGGACTCATCAAGACGATTCATATGAGCCCAAACACGAGGGGTTTACTAGTTGCCGCTGCAGAGATGCCCTACCCACCTTCCGGTTGCATTATCAGACCCTCGTCACCAAGTCCAATCTATTGTACTCATCAAGACGATTCATATGAGCCCAAACACGAGGGGTTTACTAGTAGCCAGCGAAGAGATGCCCTACCCACCTTCCGATTGCATCATCAGATCAGGTCGATGATACCAAATTATTGCATTGTCACCGAGATTACATACACATACAAAGTTTCAAGTCGATACGACAATTAGAAGTGGGTGAAAATTGACTTCTAAGATTTGATTACATTGTTAGTTAGTTAGTTAGTTAGTTAGTTACAAGTCAAGCTAATAGAAGTGTTTTAAAAAAGCATATATTCGGTCGAATTGTGACTTTGGCTTGTGATCCATAGGTTCAAATTCTTTATTTATTTATACCTTGAACTTTCGGTAAGTGTTGTTAAATTTTTATTCCTAATTAATATTATAAATGCGAAAGTAAGTCTGTCTGTCTGTCACGCTTTCACGCCTAAACTACTGAACCGATTGAAATGAAATTTGGTAGAGAGATAGTGTAGAGCCTGAGACTTTTTATCTTTTTTATCGCGATAAACTGTAGCCCACGCGAGTGAAACCGCGAGAACAGCTAGTACTTATTAAATGTTTTAAGGTTCTCCCCTTAAAGGTTCCCAAGTTATTTGTCACAAACTAATACCCCCGGCTTGGATACAAGAGAAAAACGTAAGTTATTCGGACAAACAAATGTGCGATTAAACCTAAACATTTGGTCCATTTAAAGATATTTAGAGAGAGGACGAGGGATGTTTACCAGCACGGACTGTAATCTTAATGTATGGTGTTTTTGCCGAAGGCTTGCTTGGGGTTGCAGATGGTGTAAAAATCAAGTAATTACATATTTTGCAACCTCATTCAAACGTAATACCTCCTAATACATAATATATGTTAATCAAATATAATCGGAACAAAAAGTATGTATCCGGGGAAACGTTCACTCCGGAGCCCGGTCCCAGGAAATGACCCCAAAGGTCCCGGGAGTAATATTTCATTACTCTCATGGCATTTTCATTGACTCCTGGCACGATTCCGCTTTATCATTTAGTTGATTTGAAACTATGAGGGCTGGAATGGTATAAAATGTTACTTTCGGTTCATATTTTAGGGGCGAATGGCTTTAGGATATATGAAAATTAAGATACTCGTAACTCCACATATGCTACACAAACTTTCATTTGTTTTTTTTTATCATGCATACTAGCAGTTACACGCACGTGGAGGTGGACTACACTTTATCGCAAAATATACCCGAAAAATTTTACAAGAATCGGTCATCATCATCAGCCAGAAGAAGTCCACTGCTGAACATAGGCCTCCCCCTTTGAACGCCACCATAAACGGCTATTAGCCATTTGCATCCATCGGCTCCCTGCGACTCTTACAATGTCGTCGGTCCACCTATTGGGGGGCCTACCTACAGAACGTCTTCCGGTTCGTGGTCGCCACTCGAGAACCTTTCTTCCCCATCGGTTATCGGTTCGTCGAGCGATGTGGCCTGCCCATTGCCACTTCAACTTGCAAATTCTGAGAGCTATGTCGGTGACCTTGGTTCTTCGGCGAATTTCCTCATTTCGGATTCTATCACGCAAAGAAATTCCAAGCATGGCTCTCTCCATGGCTCGTTGTGTGACTCTGAGCCGAATCGGTCAAACTTGAAGAACGGGACAGACTTCAATTAACAATAGACAGGTTTGATCAGTGCGCTGCAGAGTATGATCTTGCCCTGAAGAGAATATCCACCTTAGAACATGAACTCCGGGATGCTCACCATGAAATCTCTCAGCTCAGGGAGCGTACAGAAGACAGTACAGCACTGAAAACCCTTAGTCTCTTCAATGAATTAGTTTTAGTCCGTAGGAATTCACTCTCCACTTCACTCCCCATTTCTGCTGCAAGTGGTGTGGTTCCCACTTATACTATTGACCTCACAAATGACACAGTGGAAACTATTGCCCCTTGTAGCAGAAACAAACTAAAAAAATATATCAAAATTAAAAAAGTTATAAATAAAACAAAGAAAATGTTAAAAAGCCAAAAAAAATTGGTGAAATCAATTAAAAACAAAAGTAAAAAGATAGCTTTATTAGATGATATCAAAATGTATGAATTAGAGTTAGAAAATACCAGTACAAGATATCAAACAGAAATTGAAGACCTACAGAATAAAATCATTAGCCTGGAGGCCTCACTAAGTACCATCAGTGGCCGCTATGAACTGTCTCAGGTCATGGTGAGGGAATACATAGCGGCAATGGATGACTTGCTCAAATTGAGCCATAGTAACCTAGAGTGTGTTGAGTCGAATAATTACTCAACCTGTGACTGTCAACTCATAAAGGAGCCATTGCCGGTGTGTGCTGCCTCTGTGTTACCGGAGATGTCAGACCGTTTGGATGTCTTGTCTGGTGAAACAAACTATGTAATGTTTAGCGATGAAATTGGTAAGCATATGGGCTCAAGAATAGGTATGCACACTGGATGTCGGCTCATAAATAACTGTATGCCTAATTCTAGTCTGAGTGAGTTGATGCCTATAGTTGCGAATTACAAATATAAACAGAACTCCAATCTAATACTTTTAGTGGGTAATAGGGGTAATGTAAATGAAAACGAGCTCCATCAATATTATAAAACCCTAAGTTTATTGAAAGTAAATGAAATTATTTTATTTACATTTCCATATAGTCACAGTTTGCCACAAGCAGAAAATAACCTTAGATATAAATTGAATTTGACTTTACATGAATTATCGTGTAATTATAATAAAATTAATTTAATTGACACTAACAAAATTGTTGGTAAAAAATATTTTCTGACTGAAGATAATTATTATCTTACAAATTCGTGTAAAAGACGATTAGCAGTTTCGCTATCTTATTATTTTAGCAAGACAGCCAAGAACTTGGCTAAACAAACATGCTTTATTGAGCAATGTCTTGACAACACTGTTGAACAGTTGGAAATAATTCCAAGTAATTTAAACACAGTGGCACGACAATAGAGGAAGTCTCTAGCACAATGAAACCAAAAAATATTTTTTACAAATCCTGCCCAAAATTACAAACAGTAACTAGTAAAAATGTAAATAATCTCAACTTGGTGCATCAGAATATTCAAGGGATGAAGGGCAAATGTTTAGAAATAGAGTTGTTCATGAATCACAATAATGTTGACATTTTTTGCATTACTGAGCATTGGCTCAAAAATCATGAACACATGTTTAGTTTTACTAATCACCAAGTTGTTAGTTCGTTCAGCAGAGTTAATGCAATTCATGGTGGTTCATTAATACTATTAAATAAAAAAATTAAATTCAAAGAACGTAAAGACATTGTCCACCACTCAGCTGAGCGAATAATAGAAATAGCCTGTGTGGAATTGGAGCAGTTCATTATTTTATGTGTGTACAGGCCACCAACTAGTTCATATGATGATTTTGAAAAGTCAATGGAGGAAGTTCTTTTCAAAATATCCAATTTAAAAAAACAATTAATTATCTGTGGAGATTTCAATGTAAACCTGTTGGATGTTTCTACTCTAAGTACGAGAATAACTAATTTATTTAAATCATTTAATTTGAGAAATTTGTTTATGGAGCCTACAAGAATAACTGCCACTACGGCTACTTGTTTAGATAATATTTTTACAGATGTGAATGTAATTAGTCAAAATGTAATAAGCAAATTAGATTCAGACCACTGTGGTCAATTAATTACAATTAAAAATAAAATAAAAATTAGTGAAAAAAAATCTGTCACATATGTACCCGTGACCGATGATCGGATGGAGAAAATAAAATTAAAGCTGATTGATGAACTTCCTTTTTTACCGGATCATAGAAATGCTGATGACTTATACAACTCCTTTTTCAGCGTATTTAGCAAAGCTTTCAACACTATATTTACTCCAAAAACGATCACGGTTTCTGATAGACCTAATTTTACGGAGTGGGCTACAGTTGGTATTCACAAAAGCAGACAAAAGCTTTACGATCTTTACAGTGAAAAACAATACAATACAAGTGATGAGTTTAAAGAAACTGTAAAAATTTACTCAAAAACTTTCAAGACCGTCTGTCATATTGCAAAGTCTCGTTATATAAGTTCCAAGCTTAAAAATAGTAATGACAAAATTAAAACAACTTGGAAAATTATAAATAGTGAGACTGGTAAGGTCAGGTCTCAAGCTAATGATTACAACCTAAATATTGGCGATACCAATGTCAAGACTGACATTGAAGTAGCTAAAGCATTTGAAACTTTCTTCACTGACATTCCAGTCTCTACTACTAAGTCCTTAAACTCATCGCACACTATTGCAGAATCTATGTTAAAAACAAATGTACCAGAATGCGAAATTCCTTTTCAATTTGACTATGTTAGTAGCAAAGATGTAGTAAAAGCTTTTAATATGATTAATGTCAAGAAAACTACTGACCTCTGGGGTATATCCGTGACCGTTGTTAAGCCATTAATTGAAATGATTGCACCAGAATTAGCGCTAATATTTAACAAATGTATTGACGACGGCGTATTTCCTGATCTGATGAAACATAGTAAGATAACACCCTTGTTTAAATCGGGTACAACGACTGACCCTACTAACTTTAGACCAATATCAGTATTACCAACATTTAGTAAAATATTCGAAAAACTTATCCTAAATCAATTGCAAAGACATTTCCTTGCAAATAACTTACTCAACCAAAAACAGTTTGGCTTTACACGGGGTCGCTCTACTACTGATGCTGGTGTCGAGTTATTAACGCACATCTATGATGCCTGGGAGGAGTCACGGGACGCTCTAGGCGTGTTCTGTGACTTGTCCAAGGCATTTGATTGTGTTCACCACGAGACTCTGATCAGAAAGCTCCGGCACTATGGTATTCGAGGTGTTCCTCTGGATCTTGTAACCTCATACCTGAGTGATAGGATACAGAGAGTCGACGTTAACGGGAAGCGATCCCCGGGGTCAGTAGTCACAATGGGAGTTCCGCAGGGTTCAATACTCGGACCTTTTCTGTTTTTAGTTTACATCAATGATTTGCCCAGCCTTGTTAGTGACAATCACGAGATAGTATTGTTTGCCGATGATACGTCGCTTTTATTTAAGTTAAAGCGACAACATAACATTTCTGACGACGTGAACAATGCTCTTTCCAAAGTTACAGACTGGTTTGATGCAAACAATTTGATGTTAAATGAAAAGAAGACCAAATGTTTGAGATTTGTGCTACCCAATGTTAAAGAAGTACAAACAAATTTAAAGATTAAGAACGAAAAATTGGACCTTGTAGAGACTACAGTATTCCTAGGTATAACTTTAGATCACAAATTGCAATGGGGTCCACATATTGTCAGTCTATCGAGCAGACTTAGTTCTGCAGCATATGCTGTAAAGAAGATCCGTCACCTTACTGATGTTGATACAGCCAGACTAGTCTACTTCAGCTATTTCCACAGCATTATGTCCTATGGAATATTGCTGTGGGGAAACGCTGCTGATATAAACACTATATTTGTTTTGCAGAAGAGAGCTGTTCGTGCGATTTACAAGGTGGGCCCCAGAGAATCTTTAAGGACTAAGTTTAAAGAAATTAAAATAATGACAGTTGTTTGTCAATACATTTATGAAAATTTAATGTACATAAGGAAAAATTTAAATAGCTTCAAAAAGAGAAGTGATTATCACAATTTTAATACTAGAAACAAAGATAAAATTGCTGTACCCACTACTAGGCTCCATAAAGTTAGCAACTCGTTCAAAGGTCAATGTGTACGCTTTTTCAACAAAATCCCAAGTGAAATTCAAGACTTATCGATAGCAAAATTTCAAGTCCGTATAAAGAGAAATCTTATTAGTAAAGCTTATTATAAAATATCGGACTATTTAGATGACAAACAAGCTTGGGATTGTAGTTAATCTATCTATCTTTCTTTCTATCTACCTATTCTCCCTATTTCCCCTATTCTAACCATTTTCGGTAAACAGCCAAAACAGTCATACTCGCGAAAGTGACTTTGCTTGCGGCGGCGTCGTGTGTCGGGTCGCCCTCTTCCCTCTCATATGGTCGAGGAGAGCGATGGCTGGCACATGCGTCAACTCGTGAACGGGTGCTGCTTGTGGGGTCTGGTCTGCTTTGGTTGTGATCCCGCAACTCATTAATATTCATGTTCCCATATCCCAATGTGTACAACCAAACAAGAGAAATCTTATTAGTAAAGCTAATTAAAAAATATCGGACCATTAGATGACAAAAAAAAAAAGCTTGGGATTTTAGTGAACTTGCTCCAATTCAATCAATTAGTAATAAGAATAAAATTGTCAATGTGATCGCGCCAAAAAATTACCTGCCGGGCGTTTCTTGCCTGTTCTTTTGCCGGCGTAAGGAGGTTGGAACAGGCGTAGCTAGTTTTAAGTTTGACGTTTTAAAGTGATCACAATGTATCCTATTGAATAAATAAAATTGACTATTGACTATTGACTATTGACTATTGAAAAGCCGTTTCAAAGAAATTCGATAACAAACACTGTGACACGAGATTTTTTATATTTTAGAAGATATAGCGACTAAGAAGATGCAGCCACTATTGACTATCGCCCGAAATGAATAATCAATCCGATCCGTCATCCGCGGTTTTGGATCGATATGTCATGTCATGTCACAATATGTAATTTTAGTACTAGGGCTTGACAGATTACTACTAAAATAATATATTATGACGACATATCGATCCAAAACCGGGGATAACGGATCGGATCGATTATTAATTTCGAAATCAAAATCAAAATCAATCATTTATTGCATTCATATGTTAGTATACATGAGATCTTAGTGGTTATAATTAGTGAACATATGAACCCGAATAGGGTATAGCAATGTAGTAGTAGTAACAATTACAGACAACTTATAAACATATTAAATTATTGTCAAAAAGAAAAAAGCAGAAGGAAGTCATTATATTAGTGTAGTCAAGTAATAATTATATTCATTTCATTGCATTCAATCCGATATTGACAACCAAAATAAATTAGTTAATTACATACTCATTTTAATTGCAGAAACTCTTTCAAAGAATAAAATGAATGATCTATTAAGTATAAGAAAAGTTTTTGTTTAAATTCGTTATAGCTATTGGATTCTGTAATATATTTGGGAATTTTATTGTATATTTTTGGCGCCATAGCAAAGACACTGTTCGCGTATAAAGCAGTTTTATAATTATATACGTTAATGGGATACAAATGTGTTCGATTACGAGATCTAGTGAGAGTTTGATAAAATGTAGGATGCTGCTTGATAAAGAGAGCTACCTCATATATATATAATGAAGGGAGAGTTAGTAGTTTTAAATCTTTGAAATAGGTTTGACAGCTATCAGTGCTTTTTAGACCACACATAGCGCGGATACATCTTTTTTGGCATCTAAACACTCGATCCCAATTTGTTGCATTACCCCAGAATATTATTCCATACCTTAATCTAGAAGCAACGTAGCCGTGGTAAGATACTAGCAATGTGGAGAGGCTAACTTTTTTTGATAGCATATAAAGACTATATGATGATTGCGACAGCTTTTTACATATAAATTCTATGTGATTTTGCCATTTTAGGTTAAAGTCTATGTGCAATCCAAGAAATTTCGTGGCACTTGTCAGGTCAACAATCTGACCATTGTACTCAATTTCAGTGCTTAATGTTTGATTAGTTCTCTGTTTAAACTGCATTACTTTAGTTTTATCTATATTTATGACCAAATTATTGTTTTGCATCCAACCAATCATTGATTTCAAGCTTTTGTTAATGGTATTTTCGTCATTAAATACAACCGTGCAGTCATCTGCAAACAATATCATTGGATTGTTGACTGACTTGGGAATGTCGTTTATGTAGATCAAGAACAGCAAAGGGCCCAAAACACTACCCTGAGGTACTCCAAAGCAAACCGATCTAGAAGTTGATCTAAAGTCAGTATCATGTTTACTCTTGGTGCAAATTCTACTTATGCTAGTGACTTGAATTCTGTTACTTAGATAGGATTTCAGTAAATCCAAAGCTGTTCCCCTGACGCCATAGATTTCTAGTTTTTTTAACAGAATTGTATGATCTACGAAGTCAAAAGCCTTTGACATGTCCATAAAAAGGGCATAGACAGGTTTTCTTGAATCTATTCTGGGATATAACATACTTAAAAACTCATAAATTGCCAAATTGATGGACATATTTTTGCGGAAACCTTTTTGTTCTTTTGTAAGGACGTCGTTCCTATCAAAGTAGTTGTATAGGTTAGTATAAATAATCTTTTCAAAGATTTTTGAGAAAACCGGGATCAAAGCAATCGGCCTGTAGTTTTTCATAAAGCGTTTGTCATCTTTTTTATGGATAGGTTTAATAATAGTTGTTTTTAAGGTCGATGGAAAAACACCCTGTTCCAAACATAAGTTAATAATGTAAGACAATATAGGGGCAATAGTTTCAGAGACGTATTTCAAGACTAAAACGTGCGTAAGACTATTGACTTATAGTCGTGAGTCGTGGATATTTCTATATAAATATTCATTTCTCTATATAAGTATGTATACCTATAGTTAGTTATCCCATAACACAAGTTTCGGGCTTAATTTGGGGCTAGGTCAATTTGTGTGCAATTGTTCTCGATTTTTTTTTATAATTTTACTGTTTGTGATTCAATATGAACAAAATATGTATTATTTTCATATATTACGTTTTCTACCTTTTAGTGTCAGTAAATTTACTAACCTATAGATTTTTGATACCAGCAATAAGTAAATAGCCTTAAATGCGGCTATTTACAAAGAATCGTGTTACCTAATTGCCACTCCATAGCTTCATCCACCATCCTTTTATCCTAATTCTACCTTCCTCTTATTTAACCCACAGGGGCGAAAATCGCAGTTTCCCATTTAACGCGTTTCATTTGTTTACTTTCCCAGTCACGACCGGACCGGTGGCCGGACATAAAATCAAATCAGGCCGCTAATAAACCAAAGGCAATCCGCTTTAACGACGATATAGAAAGCTCTATGGAGTACTGGAGATTGCTACATTTTAACAAAATAGTAGGTACCTACATAACAGTGTGTGTTACTTAATTAGCGTATTATAGAATAACTAGTTGCACTCCGCGGTTTCACCCGCGTCTTCCCGTTATCCCCCCTATGCGTTAATCCAGGGTATAAGCTATGTCCATTCCAAATTTCATTCAGATCCGTTCAGTAGAGTTTACGTAAAAGAGTAACAAACATCCCTCCATACATACAAACTTTCGCATTTATAATATTAGTAGGATGTATAACAAAGAGAGAGAGAGAGTATATACTGGTGTCTTAAGGCTTAAGAGAAAAATGGTTAAAACTTTAGAAAAGGTATGTGTTATTTCAATTTATATGTGTTTTTTAACATTAAATTATTACAACCGTTTTTCTCTGTAACTATGATTGTTTGTATAATACAAAAAAAACGGTTGTAATTACCCCCCCCCCCCCCCCATTTTCAGCAGAGTCGTACTTTTATGCTAGTCTATTTTTGCGCGGCGTTTATAACATGCCATTCAAATTAGTTTATCATACATGATACTTGTGACTTAAGTAAATCTTTTATTGCACGACGTTTAATTTTATGCAGGACAATTCGCAATAAAAAGGCTTTCTCTCCTAAACCCTATCAATTTATAACCGAATCGATTTAGGCTTAAGCTTATACACTGACTCTTTCAATACTTCAGCTGCCCAATTTATTATGGCCACCGAATACTGAAACGGCATGCTTTTTACCTTTCACAGTGAATTTTGGAGCGGAATGTTGATCGAACTTTTAAACTATTTTTGTAACCGGTCATTCGAACTGTGAATTAATAGTTGCAGTTAACTTAGTTCAGCGGAAAATAGAAAGAGTACTTTTTTTGCTGCGGCAAATCTATTTAACTTTGTTATATTTATTTAACGGCCAGTTTGGACTCCTTTGTAAGTTACAAATACAGGTTAACGTTACATTAATAAGATACAACCTCACAGATTAGCAAGCTAAAGTGGCAGTGGGCTGGTCACATAAGCCGCCGAATTGATAACCGTTGGGGTAGACGTGTTTTTGAGTGGAGACCGCGACTTGGCAAACGTAGTGTAGGACGTCCTGCGACTAGGTGGAGCGACGACTTGCGCCGAGTGGCTGCCAGTAGTTGGATGAGAAGAGACGAAGACCGGGCTCAGTGGCGTACCTTGGGAGAGGCCTCTGTCCAGTAGTGGACTGATACAGGCTGATGATGATGATGATGATAAACCTGCACTAGGCCCACGTGATGGATCATAATCCAAAAGAGAAAGAGAGACGTAAAGAAAGAGAGAGAGAGTAAGAGAGAGTGAGAGAGAGAGTAAGAGAGTATGGGACATAACTCTCTTTTTGAAGGAAGGCTTGTATCGCAGCAGTGGGAACATGTTAGGGGAGTCTGATAATAATAATCCATTAGAACTATGTTTATCATTTCCCAGAATCCATTAAAATATCATAAATGTCTATCTATCTATCGTAATCTAGAATAATATGAAATAACAATATTTTAGTAATTAAATTAATTTCCACGCAAAATAACCGCAATAGTAACTGTTCTCGTTACCAATTATATCCACATAAAATATGTGTATATATGTATGTGTAACACTCAAATAATAAAGATACAGTTCCAGTCAAGCCTGTGCAACCAGCGCGACTGCGAGTAAAACTGACCTCATTATCAGCCTTTCACGTTCCCACTGCTGGGACTCTGGCCTTCTCTCAGAGAGAGAGTATGGGCTGTAATCTACCACGCTGGCCCAGTGCGGGTTGGTAGATGTCGCATGCCCTTGAATGTTGCAGTTCTTGGGCATGCCGGTTTCCTCACGATGTTTTCCGTCACCGTTTTGAGCGATGGCAAATCCGCACATAACTTATTAAGTCATTGGTGCGGGGCCGAGAGGATTCGAACTCGGTGTCGGCGTCTTGTAAGTCGCACGCCTAACCGTTTGGCCACCATCGCTCAAAACTGACCGCTTCCTTCTAATTTATCTGTCAAGCATTGACATACCAAGAGAATCTTCCTTTCTGCCGTCGGAATCTTCGCTCATAAACGTCCAAACCAAGAGGTCTAAAACATGAAAAGAGGGTTAATCACACTCCAGTCTCCTCTGTGTCATACAGTCAGTCGAAGCAGCACAAGTTGTTGTTGCAAGCAAAACGATTCTGTATGTTACTGATATATGACACAAATTGAAATGTTTTACTTTGTTTGTAGTGAAAAACCTTGTTCATAGGATCTTTGTCTCTCTCGCACGCGATAATTTTTATGAGCGTGACAGAGACTGTTACTGGTTTGTTATTACTACTGTATATATTGCTCTTGTGTGAGTACTGTGAACGTGTCCGGTTTAGATAACCGACCTGAATTATTGCTTTAAAAATATCCTCAGACCATGAATCAAACATCGTCATAAATATAGCGTTACTACCCTAAAAATACAACCACCTAAGGGCAAACTATTCCGTAACTTTATGTCTCATAGCGAAACAAAACGGGATAAAGTCATAAATTTCATAACCGTTGCTTCGTGTTAGTTTTGTGAAAAAAGCCCTGCCGCTTTCGGCCTTCGAATAAAAATGGTAGTGATACGACAAAAAATTGTATAAAAAGGTTAAAAAAAAGGTGGAATAACGCACGTGACTGGCAACCGCATAGTGCTTTTTTGGTTGCCGCTTTATGATTTTCAACTGCGGGGTTTCAAGGTTTTCCAGTTTAATTTTTTTATTCAACTGGGTGAAGAGATGCGCAAGTCACTCGCTTCTAATCGCTCTTGCAGTTCATAGACAATAAAACTTCAACGGATAAAAATGTAAAAAATTAAAAAAAAACTTATGTCTTGCCTATATGCAAATTATTTTAGCTACTTTAGGATTGCAACGAAGTCCATATTACGAGTAATTAAGGCAATGATACTGAAATAATATTTATTTTTAAAATCACCCTTTTTTACATTGATGATAATTATTCTACCGTCATCTTGTCAAAGTGGCAACTCGTACTGCTACTGCCTAAATTCAAAAAGTAACTCGAAAACTTTGTTGGAAAAATCTAGCGGAACCTCTACTAAGGGCCGGTTTTATACACAATGTATACCTTTTTTCGGTATCTCATCAGTAACATTACGACTCGTAAATGACACGTTATTTTAATATCTTTTACTGATTCTGGTTTGATAAACGCATTATAACTGTTCGTAAGTGAAACGAAATTTTTACGTGAATTGTCTATGGCTACTTGTCATTTTATTGTCAACTGTGAAATTTCTGTCAAATTTCTGGCAATGGAAATGTCATAACGTCAAATTAAACTATACGTAAGCTCAAATCGCTACCATCTCCATCGGTAAAGAGCGTCCATAAAATGTTACTGAAATTAAACGAACGGATTTTTATAGCACGGAAAAATTGACAGTTAGATCAAATTAACTGAAATAAGGTATAACATTAACATAACTTACGAACGTTTATAAAACCCGCCCTAAGCAATGATCAACCAACCGCACACAAGTCACAGTCTAGATTTGTGTCCAGGAGAACGTTGATTGCGGAGGTTAGGAGGTATAAATGAGTTACACGCGCCAACGTGCGGTGCGACACAATGGCGCGGTGGTGAACACTCTGTACCTTCTACTATGATTACAACTGTTCGGGGTATTAAAACGCCATTAATATACAGGAACTTTTAATACAGGAACTTTTAAGATAGGATTTATTAGCCAAATCTCAGAGTAAAGCCAAAAATGCTCAATGGAGTTTCGAGGCCATTTATGATCAAAATTTAAACTGTATAAAACATTTTCTACATCAATTTTCGTAGTTGTCATTTTTTTGGTTTTTTTGAGTGGTATCGCTACTTAGCAAACGTAGTATTGATGCCCTGCGACAAGATGGAGCCACACTTGCGCCGAGTGGCTGCCAGTAGTTGGATGAGAAGACCGGACTCAGTGACGTACCTCGGAAGAGGCCTATGTCCAGCACTGGACTGATACAGGCTGATGATGGCTGATGATGCTGATAATAATGATGAATTTTTCAGAAAAAGTGTTTTTTTCTCACATAGCATACTTTTATTGTAACAAAATGTGGAACAAGGGAGAAGTTCTCTAAACCTACTTTCGAATTTGGCCATCCAATTCCATCAAAAGTTCACCCTGTTTAATATGGCATTAACAAATAGTTCGTATTAATCTAAATAGTTCTTGTCTCATTGCAAGCCGGAACTGTTGAGCCAAGGGTGAAAAATACATTGGCGCACCACAAAACGCCATATTGCGTTAATTCAACTTTTCGGTCCGTTATAACATAACGGATAACGCGCGATAAATCGCGGTTTTACGCCGACCGCGTCGATTCGTTACATTGTTACAGAGTTGTACTAATTGCGTTATTATTACGATACGTTCCGGAAACAATGTAGCTAAACGTTTATTTACGCAATTTTCCGTTTAAGTGGCAATTCTGAGCGGTGAAGTGCATATGGTAGAATTTAAAACGTAAATGTCCAGAACTCCTAGGGTTTTGATAGTTTACAAATTTTAATACTATAAAAGTTTTCGATCCTCCCGAACATTTTTTTCAGCGTGCGTTACCGATAGGGGATGGATAAAATTAAGACCAAAAGTTGTAACGACATATTTTGCTATAGCCGTGCGTATTATTATTTGGTTACGTTTTCCTAAACAAAAAAAAAAAAAAAATTAAATTAAGTTTTTTTGTTTCGTTTTCTTTTGTATTAATCGAAAGGAAATTCGTTCCATCCGGGTGTCCCTTGACACCTCTCAAGTTCTTTTTTATTAATCTTTGAATCTAGGCAGTACGAGTCGCCACGTTGACAAGTTGGCGGTTTAAAACTTTTATAGTTTTCAAAACTTGTACTTGTGGTCAAATTACCATGAAAAATAAAAAAAAATTACACCTTTATTTTCATGCATTAGAATAAATGAATGAATCAATAAAATACATTTATGAGTGTTTTTTGTACATCTGTCGATTGAACTAATTTGATACAAAGCGAATCAATGCAAACGTGCGTAGCGTGTACATGCGATGCAATGGGTTGATAGCTTTAATCAATGATTGGACGAAATGAAGTTGATAAAAATTGTGTCCAACTTGTATATATATTGTGTCGGTTGGCGAATACATTCTATGCATACATATAGTAGTCAACCCGTTATCCCACAGAAACCTTTTTCCGGGATGAAAAGTGTTAATCCAGGGTATAAGCTATCTCCATTCCAAATTTCATCATAATTGGTTTAGAAGTTACGGTGCTAAGTGGTGACAAACATTCACGCACACACACAAACTTTCGCATTTATAGTATTGGTAGGAATCAATAGGATTCCTGATCCATATTTCATTAATGTACAGTCAAACCGTCCCTGTCCCAGGGAGAAGAAAGTTTTAAAAGTATAACTACTTTTCACCTTTTTTTTTTTCGTTTTGTTATGGCGTCACACGATTAGTGTATTTGCCAGTGTCAAGTATAAAATATTTCAAACTCGGAGAGTTAAATCAAGTTTAAATGATGATGATGAGATGAAGTGATGAGGATAGTGTTTAAGTAAAGTAGTGGCGCTTTACTTAAACTTTACACGGACTTTTTTGAAGCAACTAGAAAAGTCACTTTCACAACTTTATTTCAATTTCCCACACTCGTACACATTAACGAACACATAATGTTTAGTAATCCACTAATATTACACATTATCACTCGAAGAATCACAAGTTTTGAAAATAATAACAAAATTTTTACGTTGACACTTCGATTGCCGCCAAAAAAGTCTTTTCTTTTTTTTCAACTTTTTTTAAGGTTGCACTAAAAAGATTACATAAAATTTAACCCTTAGTTAAATAGGTTACCAAAAATTACGTGGAAAAATATTAAGTGTTACGTGGCACCAAATGCGACCACTTCGGCAAATGCTACTAAGCCGAGGTCTGTTCTTTTAGTAAAATTATAAATGCGAAAGTTTGTTTACGTGTCAATCATTTTCTTTCAGTAACAGATTCACGAAATTTTTTGCTTACATATAAGGATCGGAGAGTATCCGAGACGAAGAATGGAGACAGGTTGGAACTTGTTGTATCAGTAGTTATTTCTTAACATTTGTATCAAGATATTTTTATTCAAAGAACAATTTGCTGTCAAAGACTAGATTCTTTTATGGATTATATTTTTATCTATGGTATTCGGCGAATTTCCTCATTTCGGATTCTATCACGCAAAGAAACTCCAAGCATGGCTCTCTCCATGGCTCGTTGTGCGACTCTGAGCTTATTCAAAAGGCCAACAATCACAACGTTGCAGGTGAAACCGCAAAACATAGCTATTTGTAAAACAATTTAATAGATCGAGCATTATTCCGGCTCATCGAATAACAATAAATAGCTATCTAGTACACATTTCTGCTTTATTGGCTGAACAGCGTATACAGTGGCCGGCTTTCGCATCTCTATCAAGTACTTGTGCAATTAAGTACAGTTCTGTGGCATGTGTGTTCCACTGCTATTCGTGTTTAGTGTGGATTAAAAATTATACTGGCCAGCCAGATAAAATTAATCACTTTTTCGTAATAGCTGCCGATTGGGTAAAAAAAATATTTTTGGAGTCCTCTGGGAACGTTCACACATCAATTAAACGTGTAGATATTTACCCGCCTTCCGCTGGTTTGGTAGAAAAGTGGCCGGACGCAGGAAAAAAGGCTGAATGTTCGCATCTCTTTCTATGTGCGGGTAATCCAGTGCAGTAGCAACAGGGTTGATGTAAGTTTGTTGTACCACAACATTCAAGTGCATGCGACATCTACCAACCCGCATTGGGTCAGTGTTGTAGATTATGGCCCATACCCTCTCTCTGAGAGAAGGCTAGAGTCCCAGTGGTAGGAACGTAATACTGACTGTTGATGATGATGATTTACATGTATTTACCAGATGGCTAATAAGGAACCGGATGCAGGAAAATGGCCAAATATTGGCAACTCCGTCAAGTGCGGGTAATCCAGTGCAGTGCAATAGGCTTGTTGTATATTATTTAAATGCACAAAGGCAATAAAAAAATATTCTGGTAGGTAAAAAAAATTGCCGGACGCAGGAAAATGGCCGAATGTTCGCATCTCCATTAAGTGCGGGTAATCCAGTGCAGTGCAATAGGCTTGTTGAAGGTTAAATGCATAAAAGGCAATAAAAAAATGTTCTGGTAGGTTAAAAAATTAGCCGGAGGCAGGAAAATAGTCGAATGTTCGCATCTCCATTAAGTGTGGGTAATCTAGTGCAGTGCAATAGGCTTGTTGTAAGTTTAAATACACAAAACACAATGAAAAAAAAAAATTCTGGTGGTTAAAATAGTAGCCGGATGCAGGAAAATGGCCGAATATTCGCAACACCATCAAGTGCGGGTAATCCAGTGCAGTGCAATAGGGTTGCTGTGAGTTAGAATGTTTAACGTGTTTTAGTGTTGCCTGCGTTTAATATGTTCAAACAGACAATAGTGTTATACTGTGCAGCGAAGTTGTGCAGTCGTTTTCAACAATGTAAGCGCAGTTTATTGAGATTGGGTGGCCTGCCAGTGACTTATTTAACTATACGCACAGAGTTTAGCATTTTTTGTCGACATGCAATGCAATGGTGTTTTTTTTTTTAAATGCAAAAAATGGTTTTAATAGAATTTTCAATATGAATTATTATCGTAACCTCCTAATTTTATTTTTGTGTTTCCTTGTATTTTGGTATGCTAATAAAGGGTTAATCTAACTATTTATCGCAAACTCCTCACCAATAGATTTTTTTTATTATTAATTCGAAAGTTTGCAAGCGAGTGGATGTCTATCTTTGTTACTTTTTCTAGCTGGAACGGCGCAATGGTTTTGTGTTAAATTTGGAATGGATGTAATTAAAAATTTGAAATAACGGAAAAATCACGGGTATAACCGCTGGGTGTAGCTAGTTCATGAAATGTATGCAAACGTAAACAATGGGGAAGAAAGGTTCTCGAGTGGCAACCACGAACTAGAAGACGTTCTGTAGGCCCCCTCATTAGGTGGACAGACGACATTGTAAGAGTCGCAGGGAGCCGATGGATGCAAATGGCTAATAGCCGTTGATGGTGGCGTACAAGCGGGGAGGTCTATGTTCAGCAGTGGACTTCTTCCGGCTGATGATGATGATGATGGTTATGCAAACGTATGTTTCTTGTATTTTTTTAGTAAGGAAGCAATAATTTTTGGCCAGGGAGTGATCACTTTGTGTGTCAGAAAAATGTATGATCAATCAAATCATCATCACGCGGGTGAAACCGCGGGACACAGCTTAATTTAGCACGTTTTTCACTTCACGTTTTTAAAATGATAGAAAAATCCTAAGGCGAATTTGTAAAATGTTATATTAGCATTTCTTCAAGAAATAGTGTTCGAAAAACGAGATTCAGAACTTAACAATTTATTTTCCGTAACGGAGACAAGTGACGGGGGTAGTGAATTTCCGAATGTCCTTTTAAGTTTCCTGACCTGACGTAGCTTAGTAAATGGAGGATACTTTCCTTTGAAATAACACCTAGACATGTCAAAAAGTGATGGCATAGGAAAAACAACGATTTGTTACGTAACTTTTTTATATTTTTATGATATCGCTTGTGGCTCGATACGGCCACTACCTCAAGTTTTAAAGTAATGAATCAATAAGTTTCTATGTTTATTACTAGCTGTGTCTGGAATTTCACCCACGCATACTTCACTTGATAGCAATAAGAATGGCCTACGACCTATTTTTTCAGACCTACCAAATATACACAAAAAAAAACATAAAAATTAAGCAAGCCGTTTTAGAGAAGTTCAATAACAAACGCTGTCACACGAGATTTTTATGTACTAAATTTGCTAAGACTACTAAATAAAAATTATAATGAAAAGTAAAAAAAAAACACCATTGCTATTCAAAAATAAATGATTAATAACTCTCTACATCATCGTCATCAGCTTTTTATCTTCCCACTGCCAAAACCAGCCTGCTCCCAAGAAGAAAACTGTCCGTAATTCACCACACTGGCCCAGCAAAAGTTATCGAAAACTCTGCATATCATAAATTTTACACCACGCTTGTGGAATTGACTCATTTCCTTCTCAAATTATTTTCCCCAATAGGGAACTTTATTCATTAAATTCTTAGGACTGAGGGAATGTAATCTATTTGAGACACCTGCCGTCTGCGACTTCAGACCGATCTGCCATTAATTGTTAAGAGGATGATGGTGAACGTCAAACATCACCACTTCTTCGGGTAAAAGTTCAAAATTAGTAGTAGGTTTCTGAGAGCATTTGTAAGCTTTAACTACACTGTGTGCTGAACGCTTCAAAGTTTATATTAAACTATAATATTATAGTGCTGCAATGCCCTTGTCTTGTTTTGTTGGCCATTTTCGTCACGCTTATATTTTCTATGTTTCATTAATAATTTAGTAAGTAATCTTAGCTGTTCAATCTAAAACACAGCAATGATTTTTTTCATCAAAAGTTCAAGCTCGTTCAAAATTTCACCTTCAGTTGATCAATCTCTTTATGCCTTATGATTTCACTGCAAACATAGCCATTCAATCCAAAACACACTAACGTTTTCTTTGTCAATGTTCAAGCACGTTCAACAATGCACTGCGCTTGTCAACTTCAGTTGATCAATTTCTAGCCCTGTAATATCGTAGCAAATATAGTCTTTCAATCCAGAACACAGCAATATTTTCTCCATCAAAACTTCAGGCTCATTCAAGATTTGAATCCCGGCAACGTCACACTTGGTTGATCAATCTCTTTATGCCCTCTAATTTCACAGAAAACATTCAATCCGAAACTCAGTAATATTTTCTCCATCAAAAGGTCAAGTTCATTCAACTTTTGAAACCCTTGGTTGATCAATATCTTTATGCCCTCTAATTCCATTGCAAACAAAGACATTCAATACATATCACAGTAACGTTTTCTTCATCAAAGCAGCTCATGCTTGATTCAATCTCCAGGCCCGCACTACCAGTGATATCGTCTATGACCTATTGTAAAAATTTATTACCAAAACAGACTTCCCTCCTTACCGACATCAACCAATGTTAACCGGCTCCATTGCCCGCTTAAATGAATATTTTATGAGTGCTATCGATTAATGCGATCTATGTGGATTATTTGTCGTTACCCCGCCATTAAGGGGTGTCGTTAGGGGAAAAATGAACTTTCGCTCGCGATATGGTATTTGGATTCGGTGGCTTCCCAGTAAGGGAGCCTGTTTAGATGGTATAGTATTGTTATGTAGGATTAAAATCGTTTTAATAATAGGTAAATTTTTTTGACGTTAAGTTGTGAGTTAGGCTTTTTTTTTACTATTTACAGGGTAGCGTTTGACCACAAGTCACCTGATGTTAAGTGACGACGTGGTCGAAGATGGCGCCACGTTACACCTGGACTGGGAACTGGCATATATTATTATAAGTAAGTGATTAGTTAATAATTAAAGCAAAAGCGGAAACAAACTAGATAAGCGTATTGTAAATTAGTAAGTAAAAAAAACAATGTAAAGTAGGTAATTTGTAGGAAATAAAAGGCTTTTCATTAATTTAATTATGTTGGGAGTTTCATAAAGAACTCTACAAACGAAATGAATGAATGAACTCTTTGCACTCAATTTCTTTTTGCTTCATGTAATGTTATCAAATCAAAAATATTTTTAGTTAGTAGGATATAACGGATGATCACTCTAAATCGTTTAAATCAAAAGCTATGCCTCTGCTTTTGGGTTGTCTGGAAGAGATCGCTTTGAGCGATAAGACCGCCCGTTGTGCCACTTACCATTAAGTTTTATTGTTGTTCTAGTTTTAATTTTCCCTGTATTGTGGTGTGCCAATAAAGAGTTAATCTATCTATCTATCTATCTATCTATCTATCTATCTATCTATCTATCTATCTATCTATCTATGCCTGTTTCAATCTCCTTATCCCGGCAAAAAACAAGGAAGAAACTAAGGGCAGGTCA
The DNA here is from genome assembly GCA_931315375.2 of Opisthograptis luteolata. Classification (NCBI taxonomy): domain Eukaryota; kingdom Metazoa; phylum Arthropoda; class Insecta; order Lepidoptera; family Geometridae; genus Opisthograptis; species Opisthograptis luteolata. The sequence continues at coordinate 2,194,228 of OV928043.1, forward strand.
TTTTTTCGGTGCAAACAGGACCATATTTGCTACAATCCCACACTTTTGTGTCTTCAAAATAGTCTGACATTTCAAAATTACCTTTTTAAATAAGCAAATTAATCAAACTTGCTGTTCCCCGCGACGTCACCCGCGTGAACTACCATATATCGCTTATAATAAGTATTTTATATTCCCGTCATTCATGCATTCATTCATTCATTCATAAAATTCATCAAGTTCAGTTCAGTTCAGTTTGGCTTGAAATGGTGACAAACATAAAAAAGCACATTTACTTTCGCATGTATGATAGTAGTATGGATGTGGCGCCATACTAAACCTGCTCATATCCGCAATGAATCGATACGGTTCGATTTTCTAGTACCAAAAACCACTGTCCGTAACAAGAACATAGTATTCTTCACGCTAAATTTGCCAATGAGATATCGTATCGGATTCACGCTTGTAAACCGCGCTGAAAAGGACCGAACGAGCGCGGCCGCTTTGAAAAATGATATTTTCACTGAATACTGCGGTTTGAAACGCTGAAATGCTGATCACGGTTTTTGAAACTGGGACGTGGATTATTATGTGCTTTTGTGGAATTCGTTAATGAGGTTATTACGCCACATCACGTCATAGTCTAAGGCCCGCTTGCACCACCGATTTAAATCACAATTTAACGAAATTCACTTGTCAAATCATAATATGGAAAATAGTTGCGCCCCGCGGTTTAACCCGCGTCTTCCCGTTATCCCGCAGGAACCTTCTTCCGGGATAAAAAGTAGCATATGTGTTAATCCAGGGATAAGCTATCTCCATTCCAAATTTCATTCAGATTCGTCCAGTAGTTTTTGCGTGAAAGAGTAACAAACATCCATCCATCCATACTCACAAACTTTCGCGTTTATTATATTAGTAGGGTTTGCATTCTAGTGAACTAATAAAGAGTTAAGGCCCTGCCATATGCCGTTGACCTTGCTTGATCATTATGGGCGACTGCGTGCCGATTTGCAAGTATGAAATACGTAAAAAATTCGCAAAAAATAATTAAAGCATGGGGCACTTTGTACATTTTTATTTTTAGGTGTTCTGCTATATATTAAGTAAATTAACATATATTTTTATTAGTTTTTTTTTAGACCAGAATTACACAGAGAGATAGTATTAATTAAACCCGTTTTTCAGCTTAGCTTGAGAACCAGCGCCTTAATCTATATAGTATCTAACACTTATCAGTGATCGTTCTTCAACCTCAATTTAAACCGCGATACATCAGCCCAATAACCTAGCTCGCGACACAGCAAAATGCATTTGTATGTTTACACTGGCGCAGCCGGGGCAAATACATAGCTATTCAGATTTGAACTACTGGGTCAACATAAACGGCTCACCGATACTGCGTAAATCTTCCATGTTGGGCCATAAACTTCTGATGTGGAGATTTTGATAAGCAATGAGAGAGGTATTTATTTGGTGAGGTCGGCTGGATTTACTTGTATGTTACTAGTGACCCGCCCTGACTTCGCACGGGTACAGTCAGCGACAAAAGTAGTGATCGTTCTCGATTTTCCAAATGTGTTTCAAATCAGTGATCATTGTTGTTTTTTTTACATTTTACATTTTGACCACAGCATAACACACCTGATTTTAGGTGATGATGAGGTCAAAGATTGGTGTCTGAGATGATGATGATAATAGAAAAAAGTGTGATTGTTCAGCGACTTTTGTCGTTGACTGTACAATGTAGATACTAATATGGGGTAGTATTTTACAAATCTTTGAATATGTCGACTTTTCTGTAATATGTTTTTTGTGTTTTCTTTTCTGTAATATGTATGTATTATACATAATATAATAATTAGAAACCTCCTGAATCACTCCATCTCTTGCTGAAAAACTGCATTTATATCCGTTGAATATTGCGATCAGACAGCGGAAGCGACTTAATTTTATACACCATAAAGATATCCTACTAATATTATAAACATGACTGTTTGTGAGTACGGATGTATGGATGTATGGATATTTGTTAATCTTTCACGTAAAAACCACTGAACGGATTTGAGTGAATTTGGAATGGAGATAGCTTAATCCCTGTATTAACACATAGGCCACTTTTTACCCCGGAAAAAGGGTGCCTGCGAAATAACGGCAAGACGCGAGTGTAATCGCAGGGTGCAGCTAGTTCAAGATAAAGATTAGAGTAAACCACTAACTCGATGGCCCAACATCTTCATCGCTAACAATAAATAGGGAACACAAACCGATCGGCGTCGTCGCGTGCCGCGGAAACCTAATGGACTATTTCGTGTGTATACGCGCTCTTATGCATGCATGCATGCATCGTGTGATCCGCATATGCAAACGTAATCATGGCATCAGCATCTACAGAGAAACAAAACAAAGGTAGGACAGAATAAACAGAAAATTTACGAGTGTAACCGCGGGGCGAGGCTTGTCTACACGGAGAAAAAAGACCTTCCGAAATGCCGTTTTTCTTCTGAGTCAATAGGGAAGGTCTTGTAATACAGAAAGAAAACTTTTGTGAAAGAAGGAATTAATTGGTCTTGGAAGGTATGACTCAGAAGGAAAGTCAGAATTATTTTTCTCAGTGTACACTAATGTTTTATAGTGGAAAGATTTGTTTTTCAGTTTGTTTGTTTGTATTGAATAGACATAAACCGATCTGAATAATTTTCTATTAAAATGCTTAATTTATCCATGATGAACATAATGTACATTATTTAAAAAATTGATTTTTTTTTTATGAAAACTTCAGTAATGAAACCCAAGCTGTGAAAAAATTGACGAAAAAAAAAACCCTTACAATGATGTCTTTTGAAATTTGCGCTTTTGATTTACTTTGTTTTGTTTAAAATCTGACTTGATTAAGTTTTCTAAGCATGGAAATTCTGCTAAGAGTGTGTTGAAGTTTATAATTAACCCGTGCGAAGCGGAGGCGGCAAGTATTTAATAAAATATAACCATACAGGTAAATAGACCAAAAATACTTTAAAATACTCATCGCAATATTCATTCTAACCAACTTTCAGAAACATCCCACATCAATCAAAACCAACAAGCATTTTTACTCAGAAAACTTTTAACAATTACGGCCCAAACAAACTTTCAGACAAACTTTTGATATTCATAATCCGTACAAAGTGTTAAAACCTCGGACGTTCTGCAGTGGAATAGATTGAACAGTAGTAAAGCTTGTTCTTTCTTTTAATGAAATCTTTTTTTGATAACCGATATGTGGCTATGGGCAAACAGCCAACTGCATAGCATGAGATCGCGGGTTCAATTTCCGCAGCGAGACAAATGTTTTTACATTAAAAAATCACAAAATAGATTTTTTTTCTGTATCTGGATGTTGTTGATCCCCAATCTATTTGTAGTTTCTGATACCCTAAATACAGAAAATTCTAGTTAGATGTCATATAGTCATATATGTGATTGTGCAGGCGTGACTATGTTATTTTGAAATAGTAATAACGCAGGGTAGCCTGACCTTCACTTAGAAAACGCGAGCGGAAAGCTTCACAAATGTTCAGTACCTACATTAAAACTATCAGCTTTTATAGCCATTGCTTCCAATCTCTGTCATTCATCGTAGTTTTCCTACCAGTCAACTTTTTTGTACTATACTGTGTTAAAACTTTCGAAGTGAGCAGTATTTTTGGAATGTTGAGATTGATTCATGAACTCCTGATCCCAAATTTATACATTTTTAAATTACATGTTTGTTTGTTACCTGAGACTAATACATTTACGGTTTTCTGTTATGCAACTGACTGAAGAGATTGGCAAGTTGCTCGTCTAGTGGTTTCTTTTTTTTTTCTTTTAAAAAATAAATATCGGGGACAATTGCACACACAAATTGACCTAACCCCAAATTAAGCTCGAAACTTGTGTTATGGGTACTAGACAACGATATACATACTTATGTAGAGAAATAAATACTTATATAGAAAGAAATATCCAAGACACAGGTACAAATATTCTTGCTCATCACTCATATATTTGCCCATACCGCAATTCGAACCCGGGACCGCTAGCTTCGCAGGGACACTACCAACTCGGCTACCGCGTCGTCGTCGGTTTGCGTCGCACTTTTCCATTACAATTTGATGCTTCCTAGAATTGACGCACTAATGATTGCACTGTTTGGTGGTTGAAGCACAGCGAGCAAAGCGTCGATTTTCAGCCAATGACCAAAATCAAAATCTATTTTTTTATCAAACAGGATAAATTGTGATCACTTTAAAACCTGATAGATTAACGCGTGAATAATTATGAAAAGGTAGTAATTTAAACAAACGAAAAGGTGAATGGATTATATAAGGGCCAAAACGAATGAAGAAGGGGTAAATGAAGCGATGTGGGTTGATAAGGGATAGAGAAAGAAAAATACATAATATTGCACCGACACATGGGACCAAAAGAAACAGAAGAACTAAATCCTAACCACGAGGATTGGTAATTCACTAAAACCACACAAGGAACAACAAAAGAAGAAACAAGGAAGCAAAGAATACTTGTCTTGTGGTGAGAACCGAATTCATAACCCCACTCTTTGCAGTTGTCTCTTCGCACGTTTTTCCACATAGTTCGTCAAACTGTAATAGTAAATTCTCAAACTGTACGACAATCAATCAACATACAGCCGAAATGAAGACCAACGCTAAATCCTTCCTGTCCCAGCTTCCAAACAACGCTTTATGTAATACAAAAACTTGTTTCTCAAATACAAATATATCATCACAAGTCCCAGCCCCTGAGGAGACGACCTAAATCTCCCATTATTAATGAGGCAAGTTTTAATTGTGCCGACCGCCAGTGTGTTACCCTTACCGACTTGTGTAAGGTAAGGCTAGCTTAGCGGACGAGTTGGCTGATAAGTTGGCCGATGAGTTCGTCAATTCGTCGTCTTAGAAATGTACTCTGATTGCTAACATTGTTTTTCGCAAATCATTTTCTGTAAATTGTAATAATAATAATGCAATGTACTTAATAATAATAATAATGCATATTTTATCATTACTAACTAGATGCGTCCCGCGGTTACACCGGCGATTTTCCCGTTTTAATCCTAAAAAAAATCTGACGGTAAGTTTTACAAAAAAGTTTACAAGTAATAAAAGATGTGAAATTTTATTCTCTACATTGATGGTTGATACTTGTTGCCCTAAAATGCATAGTTTCCGAGATATCAGCCAAAAACTTTTGTTCAAGATTGCGCTTGATCTGTCAGCATTTTGTGATTTTATGCTCAGAAAGTGACCCTTAACCCTTAACCGAAAAACGAAGATTTGATGGGAAATTTAGTGCGATGTTAAATTCTGTTTTTACTGGCATAAAGCATAAGCATGGCGTAAGCATGGCGTCAGCAAACAAAGAATTTTCTCTTTCGGAATGTACCACGTCGATCAAAAAATTGTTATAATTAATTTTGTTAACTAAATATGTGCTAGAAATAACTAAGTACCTACTAGAAATGTTGTTATTCACAAATACCTAGTAAACCCGAAATGCATACATACCAAATTCCAGCTTCGCAGAATAATAGATTTAAAGGCTATGCATGTATTTTGTATTTACATATTCATTTGCGCAGACTATTAATTGGATTTCCAAGTTTATTTCGTTACCTACTCTGTGGAGTTAAATAAAATTACCATCCGGTTTGAAAGGCATAAGTGCCGGGGAAATTACATTATGAGGCCTACCACCTAGGTACACCTCAAAGTGACGGACACAATACGGTGTTTAATATAATATAATATGCATTTAGGATAGCATCAGACCAGGACGCACAGCTGCGGACGAAAACGGACGCCCCGGTCCCACGGTCAGTCGTCTCGTCTGGCGCGGCATAATTGTTGGAAAATGAACCTTAGGAACGATCATATGAGCACTCACACCGGTAGACGGCCACAGGCGGGTGTAGTCAGCGTGCGCCGTCCGGTCTGATCTGTTCAAGAGCAAGCCGTTGGATCGCGGCATTATTATGTGATTGATTGACATTGGCTTAATGTTTAGAACGTCCTATAGCTGACGATTATAAAGTTGAGTTACCATATAACTTCTTGTCAGACGCAAGTTTTAATCAGGAATTTCATCATTTTCGTCTCACAATGCAATACAACGTAGAGCGATCCGAATTGTTAACAGCCCCCAATTCTCAGACTTCCTAGAGCCGCTTAGCCTTCCCAGAGACTTTGATTCGCTCTGAATATTCTACCGAATATACAACGGGGAATTCTCGGAAGAGCTATTTCGTCTCACCCCGCTATCTCGATTCTATCACCGAATATATCGTCATCGGAATAAAGCTCATGCACACAGTCATAATCGAACCTTGGAAACTTCCACGGTCCACACCGTACTTGCAAACTTAGCACAACTTTTTCCGTATAGTACAACATACAAGTAAAAGAGGTCTTTAACCTTTATGTGCCTTTATACATTCGTATTACTTCACGAACTTGAGAACTAATTTATCTTTATCATGAAAAACAAAAGTGTAATGTTATATGTGGTGTAAAGTGAAGAAATATACCAAGATTTCGTCCTCCCGAGTACTTATCAACTGCTTAATTTAATAATACCGTAACATAATATTAAATTATTAATTACATACCAATATTTGACAATATTCTTAAGTTTTAATATATTCGTCAATCAATGTTGTCAATATCAGTACCCAAGTAAGTAACGTTGACATCACTGCGCCAAGATGTATTCTGCCATCGTTGACGCTAATAGAAAACAAGAAAAAAGTATAGGTTTGACATTTTTCAACGCTAAGTCGCGTGGTCAGAAATATGTCAAACCAATACTTTTTTCTTCTTTTCTACTAGCGTCAACGATTGTAGAATGCATCTTGGCTAGAGGCGCTGATATTGTCTCGTGAGTTTTACTAGTGTCACTTATACTCGTATGAACGAAAATGTGTAATATTACTAATATCTTGAGTTACACCACTACTTTTAACCAGAACAGAAACTTAACCCTCCGTTTATCTAACATCACGTCACTTCCCAACCAGATTATCAGCGTTAGCGAGCTCTTTCCATTAGAGTAAGCTGTTTATAACGTTTTACACAAAACCGAGAGTCTTTGATCCCCTGATCAGCGGTGCTTTGATCCTCAAGCGTTAAATTTTAACAGATGTTCTGCGAGGTTATTTTTAGGGTCCCGTCGCAGCGCAAGAAGCGCCGCACGTACATTTTGTGAGGCAGTAACAAAAGTTACACCGTTTAACCGTTCATGCACTGAGAAAAAAATTCTGACTTTCCTTCTGAGTCTTTACCTTCCAAGACCGTTTCCTTCCTTATTTTGTATAAGTTTTCCTACTGAATTACAATTCCTTCCCTTTTGACTCAGAAGGAAAACGGTATTTCGGAAGGTCTTTTTTCTCCGTGTGGTTGCGTTCAAAGGGGGAGGCCTATGTTCAGCAGTGGACTTCTTCTGGCAGATGATGATGATAAAAAAGAAAAGTTGGCATAATGCTTGCCACTGGATACTAATTTCTGGGGATTCAACTAAAACTATTTCACCACTGAGAAGAAAGACCTTCCGAAATACCGTTTTCCTTCTGAGTCAAAAGGGAAGGAATTGTGATTCAGAAGGAAAACTAATACAAAATAAGGAAGGAAACGGTTTTGGAAGGTAAAGACTCAGAAGGAAAGCTAGATTTTTTTTCACAGTGTGATCACCGATTGGCGGTACATTTGGATTGTTGTGGCTTGTGAATTTATTCATCAAAAGAATTAGCACAATTTTCTTATAGACAGTACAACCTACTGCCAACCACTCGGCGCAAGCATAGCTTTACTTCTTAGTATATCATTAATTTACGCAGTATACAGTTATTTTGTATGTGTTGTTTGGAAATGGTAATAAAAATTGCATGAGCTTTAAGATTTACAGTAGAGTCGCTTCCCATCAGGCTTTGTATCATAACTGTTATAAAGCCAATGTAAATTTCCGAAAAATAGACTTCTTCCGAATTTTTGTAGGAATAAGTCCTACTGATATCTAAATGTATTGAGGGTCATTTTTGAAATACTTTCAAGGAGTTCCCTCTCAAGCTTCGTAAGTAACTGGGTTGTTAATTATTTCTGATACACTTATAAAGTGATTTTCGGGAATGTTTATCGCTTTTATTACGTATAAAGACTTGTTAAGTAAACATGAAGTGAATAGGTACACTTGAGAAAGTTTATTGCCATTTCGGAATCAAATTTTTGCCTCGTTTTCTCTTTAATTCAATTCAATTCAAAGTTCTTTATTACGGACAGCAATAATCCATGGGTTAGTAAACAGAATAACTTACAGTAAGTACGTTAATAAACTAAAACTAAGAATAAAACAGACAGAAATTAAAAAACAACGATTAACATCAAAAACAACGAAAATAACATAATATATAGCCTATAGGGCCAAGACTAAGCATCGCTGTCGAGGTGCGAATTGCGCAGCAACAATCCCCATTCCAAGATATTTAGGGTACTCAATATAATTATCATGAACCTGCAAGGCACCCCGAGTGCACGATGATCAGAAGAGTTAAGAGGACGCCCTGATAAACAATGAATCTGAAATCAGCTCCATACAAAAACGCAAGCGAGCTAACTAATGCCGTAAGGTCATATGCGTCAAAAAAAGGTTTTTTTCGTTTAAAATTCTTTGAGGAATGTGTATATTCCATACAAAAAAAACCAACTCATAAATCGGTTTTGAATGCCTATAAAATGAAAATTTTTTTTTTAGCGGGAAGTTTTCGATCATTGTTTCTCAGCAATGAAAGTTAACCAACCGTGTTATCCTTCTGACAATTTGATGTCAAAAACATGATCTTTAATGTTCATAAATATTAGCTCTGTATGTTCTTTAATTGCTGAGAAAAAAGGAGATCCCTGCAGCCAATATAGCCAATTCCTCGTCTAGACATCTTCTATTTTAGTCGTCGTTCGCACGTAGTGCCTCAGTACAATGGTATAGTACAGTTTAATGTACCATAAAATGTTAATGTATGTTAATGTACTCCTCTCTATATCTAGTCTACTCTGGGCCAGCGTGGTAGATTACGGCCCTTAATATCTCTCTGATAGAAGGCCAGAGTCCCAGCAGTGGGAACGTGAAAGGCTGATAATGATGATGGTTAACAAAATATTTCATTTTTGCACTCGTGCAAATAGTCTCTCACTTCTTACTTCAGTGTTAGTACAGAAGTAACTTCTTTAAACTTATCTCCTTCACTTCAATCGTAATATTTCTCTTGTAATCGGATAGGAGTAATCCCACATCGTGTATTGAATATCATCAATCAAATAGGGTGATTTAGCTGCGTATCCCACAATACGCCCTTCCCGGGAGCACATTGGATCGTGAGGCTTTTCGTCTTATCCTATAATGTTCTAACGAAGAACTCTTGTATCTATCTTTATCCTACTTTATCCTTCTAATATAATAAATGATAAAGTTTGGATACTACGTACTATAAAACTGTTGGTGAGCTATTCTTGTTGTTTATTCAATGTTAACTAGCTATGTCCCGGTTCCTCCCACTAAAGTGATATCTCTTATATATAAAATTCAATTGCTGTTCGTTAGTCACGCTAAAACTCGAGAATGGTTGGACCGATTTGGATAATTTTTATCTTGAAATATTTCTGGAAGTTCAGGGAAGGTTTAAAAGGTGACTTTTATTGGCGATACGAAGTTCACCGGGTCAGCTAGTTTTTCCATAAAATTTTAATGTTTCATTTGACGTCTATTACTGATAAATAAAACTTTTTTAGTACAGTCAACGTCAAAAATCTCTAAACAATCAGACTTTTTTCTATTATCCTCATCATCTTATACTCCAATTTTTGACCTCATCATCACCTAAAATCAGGTGTGTTATGTTGTGGTCAAAATGATACCATGTAAAATGTAAAAAAGAAACAATAATAATTACTGATTTGAAACACATTAGGAAAATCGAGAACGATCAGCTAGTTTTGTCGCTGACTGTACAACCTTACACCGCTCTGTTTTTTTTTACATGGGTAAAATTCATCATCCACTCTTACACCACTGGATCAGGGAAGTTTTACTCCTTGCTTTGATATGGCATTGTATATAAACTGAGAATTCCGCAGAAGGACCAGTGAGACCCTGACACCTGTTATATTTTGTTAACTCACCTATGAAATCGTATCTCTTCACCTATTAAAGTAAATTCGGAATCGAAAAATCGGCAGTAACAAACGTAGAGGCGCACAACCAGAGACCATTTAAGCCTGACCTGTTACTTGTTTCTCCCAAACGTTATGGCTCCTCACTAATAACGATGACTCCATCCAACCTCATAGTCAGCATCCCTATTACGCGACGTAACTGATAACCAAGGGTTAACCAGTTAGCGTTCTCGCGGAATTCTCTGTATTTGTCAACGTCCCGCGTCAAATAGCACCCATTAACATCGTGGAGAGGAGCTGTGACGATTGTTCGTGGTCGACGTAGGGTTCGAAACGTTGGCCAACTTGCCGGCAGTGAGTTTTGAACAAAAGTAATCGTTTGATGCTTTTGTTTGGCCGTTGTTTTCGCTTTGTAAACTGATTTTTCCAAACTTATCATTGAAAACAAACTCTTTTTGAATCACTTCATATCTTCATAAGCGACCAAAGTCACCGTAAAAACGCGAAGCACAACTAGAATTCGAAAGTAACTCTGTCTGTCTGTCTGTCTCGCTTTCACGCCTTAACTACGGAATCAATTTAAATGAATTTTGGTAGGGAGATAGTTTAAACCCTGAGGAAGGACATAGGATACTTTTTATCGCGATAAACTGTAGCCCACGCGGGTGAAACTGCGGGGCACAGCTAGTTAATAATATTTCTAAAACCTGACACTGTTTAGTCGTAAAAATTAAAGCATGTTCCATTCATGCACATTATGGTCAGCAACAAAAGTGTCTGATCAAGCTCTATAATCCAAATTTCAACAAACACATTTGAATAACAAACATCGTAGATCTCAAACACTCGAGGAAATTGGGACGTGATCAGCGAATTTAGTTGCTGATAGTAAGTACGTCTTAATAAAACTCTGTTTTTCCAAAGAGAACTCTAAACTAACGTTTTAAGGATGTGTATCCGTTGTATTCTACCTATTTCTATTGTTTCTTCGAAATATTTTTAAAGATGAGCGCTCACGGAAAACAGTGAAGCATGTTGGCGTAAATACTCGCCGTCCTTACGCACGTGTGTCCAACTATATAATGTGCGTAACTGTGCGTTATTCCGACCCGGATCCCATTGAAATGATTGCGTCTTTATATAGAGTTATATGTTTGTGATGTAATTCACTTTTTTCCTTGTCTCTCTCTCTTAATGCGATAATGATGGTATGAAACTTACTGCCAAATACTGCTACTGGCTTTTCGAGATTGACGGGAATGTAGAATGTATATTGCGTATGGATCAAAAAGTTATTTAAACATTAATTATAAGGCAATCAGGCATACATTTTTGAAGCGATGATATCCCGAGTATACATGGGACGTCACCCGGTCCCAGGTCTCGCTGGAAAGACGAAGTCACAAAAGATCTGCGCGAACTCCAGGTGGAGTTCTGGCAAGAGGTGGCGCAGGACAGACCGCAGTGGCGTCTTTTGTTATCGGAGGCCAAGACTCACTTTGGGTCGTTGCGTCATCTCAGTTAGTTTTAGTTATGGCCCAGTGATAGTGACGTGGTTTGCATCTTATAATGAGCTTGAGGTTTCGATAAAGGAAACATCGTCACGAAAAAACATAAAACCACAACTTGGTGGTATGGCATTTTATAATGTTCACCTAGCTAGCTAATCTAAAGATATGGAATCACGAGGCGCAGCTACAGTAATAAGTAATAATTACTACAGGTATAGAGATATCTCGAGACATCTTCATAATCGATTAATATCATTTGTATATCTCATAATCATTCACCGCAAGTACTCAATCATGGATGTATTGGATAACGACGATGTAAGTTATGTACCTACATAATGTATTATATCTCTATTATATATTATATATGTTACCCTCGGAATTAAACCACTAAGCTGCCTCTTCAATGCTCAATACTCAATATTTTATTGCATGTACAGTACGAGGACACAATTGCAGTAGCACCACAAAGTTCATAGTCGCCCGCACGGTAGACATGCCGTGTGTGTGCGACCGGTAATCGCGCTTTCTGATTGGTTCATGTACACACGAACGTACAAAAAGGCTTATAGAAGGTCATATCGGTCGTGATGAAACCATAGCTTGGTGGTAGGGTATTTTTCTAGTACTCGCCTGGCTAACTACCACCCTCTTGTTAAGAATCTGTCTCCAAGCACCTATCGGTGTGTTCCGGCAGCTTCACTTGAGAGCCAGTTCCCAGTCCAGGTGTAGCGTGGCGCTATCTTAGACCACATCGTCACTTAACATCAGGTGACTTGTGGTCAAACGCTAACCTGTATATAGTAAAAGAAAATATGCGTGATTATCTTTCGTGCTATTGCTTTTGAGACTGCTACTGGATTTCTGATCCCGGCCGTACATTAAGACATAAATATCTTATGTTGGGTTATGAAACATATGACCCAGTTTGGGTAAAGCAACTGAAGATGAGGCAGGGCCAATATATGTTATGAACTAGTTGCATCCCGCGGTTTCACCCGCGTCTTCCCGTTATCCCACAAGAACATTTTCTGGCATAAAAAGTAGCTTATGTGTTAGAATAAGAATATAAGAATAAGAATCATTTATTTGCAACGAATTATACAAAATACAAAACAAAACAATATGCTATAAGAAATAACTACAAAAGATGTATTGTTGCAAACCGGCCTCAACTCAGCGTTGTGCTTCTCGTTTGACCAGCGCTGGTCTTCCGTTGAAGCCGTTTCTGATGACGTCACTAGCATGAAGGTAATTTTATAAAACAAAAATTAAATCAAATACATTTTTATCCTGAAAACTATTAGTGAAATTTTTTACATATTCATTGTTTTTCAATTACAATACTTAGCATATAGGTAAGTTATGGAATTAAAACTGCGAGGATGCGCATCTATGAGTGTGTGTGTTTGTGTGTGTATGTGTATATGTGTGTGTGGGACTGTGGGTATATGTGGGTATGTGTGAGTGTGTGAGTGTGAGTGTGAGCGTGAGCGTGAGCGTGAGCGTGAGCGTGAGCGTGAGCGTGAGCGTGAGCGTGAGCGTGAGCTTGAGCGTGAGCGTGAGCGTGAGCGTGAGCGTGAGCGTGAGCGTGAGCGTGAGCGTGAGTGTGAGTGTGTGAGTGTGAGTGTGGGTGTAGGTGTGTGTGTAGGTGTGTGTGTGTGGATGTAAGTGTGTGCGATATTGTTTCGTCTTACATGACACTTGTATCAATACTCAGAGTTTCCTGAGCCTTTTGATGATCAAACAGAATATGTTATCCAGGGTATAAGTTATCTCACCTCCAAATTTCATTAAGATCCGTTCTGTAGTTTTTGCGTGAAAGAGTAACAAACATCCATCCATCCATCCATACTCACAAACTTTCACGTAGGATAGTAGGATAGGATATACGTCTACCTACCAAATGTACAGAGTAAGCTAAAGAAAGTATTTGTTTCTCTTCTCTCTACATTAGAATATTAATTCTAATTCTCGGAGCGGGGGCAGCCTTTCATCTTGCTCAAGATTAAAGCGGTCCCGTCGAGCAGCCGAACGGAAAATCTCTATGAATGAATTCCTCAATGTAGGCACTTATATTTTTTCAGAGGCCTTCTTTTTTACCGTGGGATTTCAATGTATAATGATAAGTTTAAAGAAACTAAAATAATGTCAGTTCCATATATGAAAATTGAATGTATATTTCCTACGCAAAAATGTTAATAGTTTGAAGCGACGATGGCTCAGTGGTAGTGACGTTGGCTTGCGATCCGTAGATCGTGGGTTCGAATTCAACAATGAGTTGGGCTTTCGGTGAAGGAAAACATCGTTCTGGAACCATAGCTTGGTGGTCGGGTATTTGCTTTGCTAGTGCTCGCCTGGCTAGCAAGTTAAGAATCTGTCGCCAAACACCTATCGGTGTGTTTTGGGAGTCACAAGGATATTAAAGTGACGATGTGGTCGAAGATGGCGCCACGCTACACTTAGACTGGGAACTCAAGTGAGACTGCCACAATACACCGATATAATCGTACATACAGTTCGTTAAATCTGACATTTAATTTATCAATATAGTCAGTTACAACGAAATGTAAATAATTAATAGTCAACTGAAGTTTTTCCTGTTATCGTAAATAATTTATTGAATATAGCCAACAGTAGAGTCAAGGGTATTACACAATTTTCCTAGAACTGTATTCCAGCTTTGTGAGGCAAAGCAATATTCAGAATTTTTAAAAACGTATTTGATGAAGTTTAAAAATAAATAAAATTAAGGTAAAAGTAAATAAAACGTACTAAAAGGATGCTGAAAAAAACTGGAAGGAATTTTTAGCCGAGCTGAATGTCATTGGCGAGATAAAAGCGCGCGAACTTCGCTGGCTCGGCCACCTTGAAAGAGTGAGAGAAGATCATGCGGTCAAACGAGCATACATGGAACGGCCGAGTGGCCGTCGGCCGGTCGGCCGTCCCAGGTATCGCTGGAAAGACGAAGTCACGAAGGATTTGCGCGAGCTCCAGGTGGAGGACTGGCAGGAGGTAGCGCAGGACCAACCTAAGTGGCGTCTTTTGTTATCCGAGGCCAAGACTCACTTTGGGTCGTTGCGCCATCTCAGTTTTAGTTAGTTTATTTTTGAAGAAAATATTTGTCTGGAGCCAACAACCAATATTAATTGAAGTAAAGAAACCAAATAAAAATCAATCCATATCTTAATACATGTCTAGTGACGATGTGATCGAATGTTGCACCTAGATTGGGAACTGGCTCTCAAGAGAGGCTGCCGGAACACACCGATAGGTGACAGATTCTTAACTTAAACTTGATTTATTTTGGTTTTGTTGATTTATCTTAATTTTTTTTAAATGTGGCGTCTGATTGTTTACAAAAAAATTAATTCATAGGTAACATAAAAACAACTTAAAAAAAAACTTAGGCAGCGTTGCAAACCGACGTCACTACCAATCCATACTACAACACAATCCAGTTCATATACTTATAATTCATCAATACATCATAGGAGGAATGAAGATAGATCAAACCCTGCATGGAGAAGGTCATACTGGGATACTTTTTATCGCGTTAAGGTTTACAGTAGGTATCTCTGAGAGTGTAGTTCACGCGAGTGAAACCGCGGGTCGCAGCTAGTAAATAATATATACAAATTGTATTTTGTTGTTCAACATATAAAAGTATAAAATTTCAGCGCAGACATTCAGCGCAGGCAGACAGAATTGAGCGCGTTCATGCGATGTATCTTCATAAACCTTTCACCTAGGTTATTTCAGAAGATTATAATAATAAATTCTCTATGGCATTATGACTCAAAATACACTCGGCTATTGAAAAAGATTGATTCTTGAGTATATATGGATATTCTATAATAATACTAGTTGTGCCCCGCGGTTTCACCCGCTACTTCCCGTTAACCTGTAAAAATTAAGTGTGAATGTTTGTTACCACGTATCACCGTACCTACTAAACCGATGTTGATGATTTTTTTTATGTATTAGATTAGCAAACAAGCAGGTGGCCCGCCTGATGGAAAGCGGTCACCGTCGCCTATGGACATCTGCAGCACCAGGGAAGTTGCCGATGCGTTGCCGACCCTTAAGAACTCTTTTCACACCCACCTTAAAGGATTGCAATCTGTAGCACAGCGGATAGACTTAAATTTGGAATAGAGATAGGTTATACCCTGGATTAACACAGTCTTTTTATACCCCTAAAAAAGGTTCCTGCGGGATAACAGCGGGGTGCAACTAGTCAATAATAAAGCCCACAATTTCACATACATTATGGGTATTGTGGAACCCCAATTCACATAGTTTCTGATACCCTAGATCCCAGGAATCTTACTTAGGGGTCAAAGTTACGTAACTTGATTATGTTGGCGTTATTATTGTTATTACTCAAGATGCTACGCCCGCTACGGTTTGCTACGAGGTGCTACGGCGTTATACGAAAACACGATTAACGGGGCCGTTAATGCTACACCCTCGTAGCTACACCAGATAGTGCTAAGAGCATTAACTGCTAAATACAATGTGGTTTTCAATTCACTAGATCTGATTATTGCACTGTAATTGTAATTTCGCAGTCATTGCAAAGTCCTGCGTCGCACTGAGACTTCACTTTTACAGATACAAGTCCAATTTGAACTCGAAAAATAAAATACTGATTACGTTGTCATTGAAAACAATTATCACGTGAAACCGTGAACGTTGGAGCTCAGGCGGGGTGGCAGAGTGATTTACGGTATTCACGTAGAATATACGGCGTCGTCGTAAAAAACGACTGATATTTAAATGTCTACAGGGGCCAAAATAAATAAAAATGTAATAGTACTGCCTAGCCACAATGCAAACGCTTCTTTTCCTACAAACATTAACGCCTTATGACGTTTTGTTTGAGGTTGTTCATCTTGGCTACCCAGATTCAGTTTACCATGCAAACATATCACGATAATGTTGTTTTATATTCTGTTATTACTGTGGTGAAACAATAAAGCGTTTCTATCTATCTATGACAGGTATTTTCAGATATAGCTATTATTTTTCGGTCTGTCGGTACGTACCACTGCCATTAGTTCCGTTGCAATAACTAGGGCTCCACGTAAATACTGAACCGCAAAATACGAAACTCATTGCAAATGACGCGGTTTTGGACCGCCAGCCGCAAATTTGGAATCTGTTGCTCATTCGTTCACATTGTGGGTGTTTGCTGACTTTGAATGTTATTTTAATGTATTCACTGTAGCTGTGCCCCGTGGGTTTGCTCATATAGAGATTCTCACAGGATTTTTTTACGTTTAAATTTCGCGTTCCGCCGTGAGCGTTTTCCGCCATTCGTGGCGGCGCGACGCTTGCTCGCTCGCGCGGATGGACAGGTGAGGCCAGTGGTCCCAGCGTCGTCTGGCAAACCACACGTATGCGCGTCTCTAATAATATTCTATGCGTTTCTTCTAATCCTCGGTTTATTTTATGTTCTTATAGTAAACGCGTTACTACCGTCTATTACACGCTTCAATATTACCTACCTATGACGCTCGAGTATATTTCTACATATAAAAGATATGTATGTCGCCAAGCACTTATCGTTGTATTCCGGCAACATCACTGGAGAGCCAGTTGCCTATTTAGGCGTATCAGGATGTGATTTTTAACCATATCGTCTCTTACCGCCTGGTGACTTGTTGTCAAATATTACCTTGTAAAATTGTCAAAAGCGACATAGTCATTTTCTAACAATAAAAAAAATTTCAATCTTTGATTTGCCGTAGCATACTTACAATAAACTGTACCTCTTTATAATATTACTAGCTGTTTCCCGCTGTTTCACACGAATAGACTATATTTTATCGCGATATAAAGCATTCTATGTCGTTCCCATTGTTGACACTATCTCCATACTAAATTTAATTAAGATCGGTTTAGCGGTATAGCGTGAAAACGTAACGAACAAACAGAGTTGCTTTCGCATTTATAAAATTTGTATGGATTCATTTTACAATGGATTATAATGTGACTGAAAATTTCAATATTTGATTTTAGTTTGTTTCATTTAATAGTAAATCGACGAAATGAAAGCTGCAACTTTTAAATATAATTATTATTTGATAACCGGCGCAATGGACAAATAACTGACTGCAAAACGTGGCCGCGGATGCAAACCTCACTGAACAAAACAAATATTTGGCAAAAATGCAATTATTTGTTCCGTGTCTGGTAGTTGTACAGTCAACTACAAAAGTCGCTGAAGTTGATCACACCCTTATTAACATAGTAGTTAGGAGTGTTGTGTTGTATTCAAACACTGCCTTGTAAATTGAAAACTACTGAGTGCATGAAGTCATGAAGAGATATGCTACTATCCTAAGCTACTAATATTATACTTAAATGCGAAAATTTGTGTGTGTTTGTATGTGTGTGAAAGTTTGTAACCACGTATCACCGTAACTACTATACCGATTTTGATGAAATTTGGAATGGAGATAGCTTATACCCTGGATTATCACATTCATTACCCCGGAAAAAGGTTCCTGCGGGATAACAAAAGATGCGGGTGAAACCGTGGGGTGCAACTAGACAAGTCATACATGCCGCCGACAACAGAACCTGATGGCAGGACATTGTAAAAAAAAGTGATATGTGGTTATAACCTTAGCTTTAAAGAAAACTACGTAGGAGAGAGTATTGTAAAGCCCCGATCGACGAAGTATCTGATACCCTAGATACTGGGAATTCTAGTTAGCTCAGAGATCTCTTAGCTTAGAGTTTCTTATGTATAAGATATTATAAGCGTTATTATATTATTTCAAGACAAAGAACTTTATGTTTTACTAGAAACGCTCACCGGGACACAAATGATGTTTACGAGTACTTTGCTTTTGTATTGTTACGATGTTGTTATCTAATTAATCAGTAAATCAATTCATAATTTTATTGTATTATCAATTTACACTCAAGGGCTTATACTTCAATTGAAAACTGAATGGAATTGAAACTTTTCGGGCTACAAATCAGTAATTGAGGCTGATGTGCAGCCTCAGTTATATACTAAGCTGAGACCTATATTTGACGTCGCGCAATGTTGTACTAACTTTTTCATAATATCCTTGTTTTTTTTTTGTGTATGTCAGAAATAAATATACCTATGTTATTCCATTCCTTTTTTTAATTCATGTGTTTTTTTTGTCCAAATAATGCATGACCCTCAAGTTAAGAATCTGTTTCCAAACACCGCTATCTCTGTGTTCCGGCAACCTCACTTTAGACCCAGTCAATCAATCCTCAACCCAGAAGTAGCGTGGTCCACCTTCAACCACATCGGCACTTAACATCAGTTACAGTTTAGTTCAGGTGACTTGGAGTCAAAATTAAAGTTCAAAGTTCAAAGTTCAAAATTCTTTATTTAATAAGACACATAATGTGATCACTTTCAAACATCAACCATAAGACTAGCTACGGCTGTTCCAACCTCCATACGATGATAAAAGAACAGGGAAGAAACACCTGGCAGGTAATTTTTTGGGTGCGATCACATTTAAAATTTTAATCTAACTACTACTTAATTGATTAAATTGGAGCAAGTTCACTTTTTTTTTATGTAATAGATTAGCAAACAAGCTGACGGCCCGCCTGATGGAAAGCGGTCACCGACGCCTATGGACATCTGCAACACCAGGGGAGTTTCCGATGCGTTGCCGACCTTTAAGAACTCTTTATACACCCATCTTTACTACATACAATCCCAACCTATTTTTTGTCGTATAAATATAGTCCGATATTTCATAATAAGATTTCTCTTGGTTAGTTGTGCACATGGTGATATAGAAACATGAACATTATAACGAGTTACGGGAAAACGTAAGTAGTATCAAAAAGAAATTCATTATAACAGTAACAATAACAACTTTGACTATAGTTATGGTGCAACCCAGCCTACATTTTTGCCCACTGTTTGAAATAAAAAGCTGGGCGAGCAACGTACCTAAGCTACCTGCGCGAGTCTCAGATGTTCGCCGCACTCTACTTGACAGCGAATCATTTACAACGAGACACAATGGAAGTGACAGCGCATTACCCACTGTCATGCTAATGCCGTATTAGATTACCTACCGGCGGTAATGAAATACGAGTGTATGGAAATGAAACTTTGTAAGGAATGCTTTACGCAATGTGCGCGTTGAAAGGGACAGTATTGGAAGAAAACAGTCAGATGTAAACTGCACTTGAGAGATAATTCTCAGTCCAGGTGTAGCGTGGCACCATCTCGAACACGCAAGCAAACGCAACCCCGAAAGTATAAATAAATACAAATGCAAACAACTTAACTTTTTTACTAGACTTCTAAGTCAAAATTAAGTAACTCTTAGAGGAAAAAAAACATTCCTAAATACCTTTCCTATGTGCTTGATTTTTAGAATTAGAGTTTGGGTATTATGATGGCCTTGATGATAGCCGACTTTCGGTAGGAGATGGCATCATAAGAGGAAGAAAAAGTCTTTGTCACCCTGCAATTTCACCGGAAAAGTTACCCACCTACACATCAGTAACTTTTTTTTTATTACCGTGTAGCCTTTGACTACAAGTCACCTGATGTTAAGTGACAATGTCGTCGAAGGTGGTGCCACGCTACAACTGGACTGAGAACTGGCTCTCAAGTGGAGCTGCCGGATCACACCGATAGATGCTTGACGATATAATCTTAACTTTAGAATTAGGTTTTATAACGGGATAATTACCATGTATTTGTTTTTGTTTGAGTTCTCGATATTTCGGCACTGTTGCAAGCGCCATGATCACGAGAATACTAAAAGTTTCTGCGGGTAGGATTGTTGATGTTATAACGGGCAGACGTATCTATCTACCCGCTTCCTCGCACGTTTTTTGCTTACGATGACATTACCATTTTCACACAAGTCACTCGCAACTCGATTCAAATCTCGACACACTAAACTCACGGTATCCCCTCGCGAGCTATGACAGGTGCTTTTTCTGCTGTCACACAACCGCACCACTGGATTCCAGGCACTCGACAGTTGAAACCCGTCCTCTCGATTAAAGTTCTTATACTTGGTTATTTCTATTGCTTCTCCAACCAATCGAGGTTTATAGTGGCGTTCTGTCGAGATTACCTGAGGGTTATGCAACTCAATCCAGTGGTTGGTGCCCGCCGCGTAAAACCTAATTCTAATGTTTTTGACCATGGTAGTTTAAAACAGAATCTTAACTTGACTTTTATACTCGTATAATGTGCACTAAAATTCTTGCATGGAAGTGCATCAAAGAAGGCCTTGTCTCCAAAAGCCGTTCCATCGTCGTTAGAAGGCAAACAACGCATACGTTAGAGAAGGCCTTAGTGCTAAGTGTATTTTCACAATGACCCTTCAGAATACAGCGTCGTTTTATCAGAAGTGCACGACGGGTGTGGTGCAAGTTATAACTGACAAACGATCTCCCCGGATTCGCAGGCGTATGTTAACGACCGATGTGGCGCAGTGGGCGATTAGCCGACTGCGAAGAGTTGAAACTATTTAATATAATTATAATGTCTATGTGAATTAATTTAAACATTTATAATCGTCAGGATTATTTAGAAATTGCAGGATTCTTTGATTTTCCAGAACGACAAATCCATGCTTATGATAACGTTTGAAGTAGTTTGACCTAAATTGCACCGTCGATTCCGCTCCCTAATATTATCAAATACGCAGGCTGCCTTTATCCCGAAAACAGGATAAATAAAATAAATATCGCAGAACCATTGCACACAAATTGACCTAGCCCCAAATTAAGCTCTAAACTTGTGTTATGGGTACTAGACAACGATACACATACTTATATAGAGAGAAATAAATACTTATATAGCTGGACTTAGGAACAAATATTCGTGCTCATCACTCAAATATTTGCCCTTACCGGGATTCGAACCCGGGACCACTTGGTGCAGCTGAACATTAATTCTACCATCATCATCACCAGGTTATTACGTTTCAACAGCCAGACCATAGACTCAGGACTTCTCTCAGAAAGAGAGTATGGGCTATAATCCACATTATAAACAAACTAATACATTGAATTCATGCATTTCATTTCAGCATAATTTTGTTTTTTTCAGTTTAAATAGTTCCACTTACCGTGTCACACACAAAGCAGAGACGGACATAATATTAGCACTCTTTTGGTTTGAACGTTTTTGTGGGCAAAACCCAACGTCTATCTCTTGCTACGCGTCTTTTGTCTTAATCGCTAATCGCTGGCGCTTTGTACCACAAGAACAACACTGGCACTAACACGATATTGCTTTTCCTCGTATAGGTCCGTTCCTTTTTCATGTAAAACATGTTGGTGGTCCCAGTTACTGGGTACGTATCAGCCTTTTTATTTTACACTCGAAATAGGCATTGGCGAGCTGATGCGGTATTTTTATATACATTGGCTATGCGCGTGCTTATTCATTCCTTGTTTATATCCATTCCCGCATTCCTGGCTGTAGCCCACGCGGGTGAAACCGCGGGGAACAGCTAGTGATAATGTAAACAAACTTTCAAAAAAGTTATTATGACTTACAATTGCGCCCGCGGTTTCACCCGCGCTTTCCCGTTATCCCGCAGCAACCTTTTTCCGGGATAAAAAGTAGCCTATGTGTTAGCCTAGAGTATGAGCTATCTCCATTCCAAATTTAATTCAGATCCGTTCTGTAATTTTTGCGTGAAAGAGTAACAAACATCCATCCATCCATCCATCCATCCAGTTTTCTGTGTGTAATTTTTCATGAGATCTTCTTGTAAATTGATATTCCTATCGTTGGCTATTTTGAGTAAATTTTCATATCACCGGTATAACGTGTACATGAACTCGTAAAAATTGAGTTCGAGTTCATGATATAACAAAAAGTCACAAGGACAGCAGAGTCTCGTGGAGTCGAGAGTCCCTATAATGTCAGCACTTGACTTCAGAGCTCTCACCTCTTTTACCTGAAAAATTGCAGTTAGGAAATTTCAGCGGACGTTTTAGGCTGGCCATACACGGACAGGATCGACTGCTTTAAGCTGCGACTGCATAGTGAGCAACTGATCGAGCGGTTCGTGTATGTACGTACGTAGAAGTCTGTAGTTCGCAGTCGCAGCTTGAAGCAATCGACAGTCGACTGCTTTAGGCTGTCCGTGTATGGCTAGCCTTAGTGTTGCCTAGTGGAGCTCCTTGTGAAAGAACTTGTCAGGAGACGTACAGTCTTGACACTTATTTGTGCCGGTAAGTAGCATTGCTGTGTTCTGGTTTGGAGGGAATAAACGTCAGTCACTTTTTTTCAAATCTTATGCTGGGCCACACTAAGGTCAACGTCAAGGAAAATGTCAATGCCTATCATCGCGATAAATATTGCGTTAATGATTAACGCAATTATGTGTGTGGCGACACTTGAACGGTCAACATGAATGCACTTGAGTTATCGACTAACGTCAAACGCCAATGTGAATGCCGTTGTCAAATGTCGTGGCCACACTTATGTCAAACGGCAAGCATCGTGCTATTTAACGGCATTTTCCGGCTCCAGCATTATGGGGTAACGTTGATCACAATCGTTACGTGGTGTGAAATGACGTAGAAGAAAATTACAAGTCATTATTGTAAGTGGGTCTTTTAAAATTTAGTTAAAATTGATGCTGATTTTTGGAGAAATGTAGGTTAGTGAAAAGTAAGGTGCACATTGCAAAAAAAAGATTGAATAAAATTAAGAATAGCAACATGGTTATTTTTATATACAGGAAGGATCTCTATTAAATTATACAATTAGAAAAAAAATACAGACGTTATGAATTTGATTGTTTTGTGTATGATTGTGAAGAATATCAGCTCATTTACGATATGTACTACTTTAAATAATTTCAAATTGATTTGTAATTATTTTAGTCAATTATTTCGGATAACA
The DNA here is from genome assembly GCA_931315375.2 of Opisthograptis luteolata. NCBI lineage: Eukaryota > Metazoa > Arthropoda > Insecta > Lepidoptera > Geometridae > Opisthograptis > Opisthograptis luteolata. The sequence goes on from OV928043.1 coordinate 2,217,825, forward strand.
AGCAACTTTTTACATTTAAGCTCAAAAAGGCGAGAATCAAATACTCTTAAATGTACGGTAAGCGACAAAAGTAGCCAGTTATACTCGATTTTCCAAAAGCGTATTACATCAGTACTATTTGGGGGTTTTCCACAACTTGCATAGTAGCGTTTGACCACAACACAACACACCAGCACCTCAAGTACGAGTTTTGAAAACCATAATAGTAATCGTAAACGTCAAAGTTTACTACCCTCACTTGTCAAAGTGGCAATGCGTGCTTAAATTCAAAAAGTAAGTTAAGCAATGTTTCTTGGAATACTTAAAATAGCCCGTATTTCCGATTTTAGACACTACAAGTTTCGGTAAGGCGTACTGAAAAAAAAAATGTTTGGAAGGAGACAAAAATTTTATAGTTTTTGTAAACTATTAAAACCTATGTTAAGTGATGATGCTGTCAAAGATTAGTGTTGAAGATGATGAAGGTACTCGGAACATTTTTAATTGATCAGCTATTTTTGTCGCCTGCACACTTACACTTTTATAGTGATAGGTCATTGTACCTCGTAGATACAAAGAAAACCTTTTTATCGATAGCACACAGAGAAATTTAAACTAGAACAACAATAAAACTCATCATAGGGGCTAACGTTATTTAGTTACTCTCAATTAGTAATTGGTCATGCACGCCACCCGCAAACTTTGCTTGAGTGAGCAACTAGAAGCAGGCTATCACGGTCAATTTGTAACGAGGGTGGAAGTCTAGGGCGGGCGGAGCGGGCGGCGTGACGTCACGCCCGCAGCACAGACACAAGTTAAATTGTGCGGCCGCGCACTAAGCTTGTGCATTAAACAAGATGGCGGAGTTGCGTTGCGGAAAGAGTATTCGATATAAATTCTACTAATATTATAAATGCGAAAGGGCATTGTCCATTCTTGGCCTTTCGCGGACAAGATGCTCATCAAACTTCAATTTAGTCAATAAAACAATTTTATTTTTGAAACAAATTATTGTGCTACATTTTAGTATCAAGATGAACCTATCAAAAGTTGATTTTATTAGTATTTGATCTGATCATATTCTAGAAAAGTCGGTCTCATCCAACCAGTGTTGCCATTGACCATTACTTTCTATTTTTAATCGATTATCATCTACAGATAATACGAATCGATTTCACAATACGCTGAAGTAGCAATGATTTTGTTATTTAAATGTAACACTATCAAGAATCCGTTTTAATGAAATAAAATCAGTAAAACCGAAAATTATAACTTTTTCTACACGTTTTACTGTTAAGAGTAGCGTTGAACCACAAGTTAACTGCCGGCACTCACCCATAGCGGTGCCTGGCATTAGATTCTTAATTAGCCAGCCAGGCGAGCACTAGAACACAAACTAACACCAAGCTCAGTTTCATCCCAAACTCTACAAAATTCGAACCCAAAACCTACGTCCCACAAGCCGAGCTGACGTCACTACCACACCCATAAACGCTTCAAGAAAAGGAGGACTTTAAAGCGCTGAAGTGGCAGTGGGCTGGTCATATAAGCCGCAGAACCGACAACCGATGGGGTAGACGTGTTCTTGAGTGGAGACCGCGACTTGGCAAACGTAGCGTAGGACGCCCTGCGACAAGGTGGAGCGACGACTTGCGCCGAGTGGCTGGCAGTGGTTGGATGAGAAGAGCCGAAGACCGGGCTCAGTGGCGTACCTTGGGAGAGGCCTATGTCCAGCAGTGGACTGATACGGGCTGATGATGATGATGATGAAAGCGTTGAAATCCATATCCTTAACGAGATGTTATAGAGTTGTTACTTATTACTTAGAATTTAGATAGACATGAGTGTCTATGCTTAAGTAATGTACTCACTTGAGATCGTTTGTGCCTTTATTGCAAAACTTTGATACATTATAATTGAGATTAGTTATCTTGGGTCCTAACTTCGCAGGTGTTTGCCCGTGACTATAAAGGAATAGCCTTTTTAATTTCAACTTAGTCTTTAAGATTAGGCAGGAACACACAGTATTTTTAATGTAACACCCAATTCACTGAAATCAGTTGATGTTGCAAACATACATCATCAGCCTGTATCAGTCCACTGCTGGGCATAGGCCTCTCACATGATACGCCACTGAGCCCGGTATTCGGCTTTTCTCATCCAACCACTGCCAGCCACTCGGCGCAAGTCGTCGCTCCACCTTGTCGCAAGACGTCCTACACTACGTTTGCCAAGTCGCGGTCTCCACTCAAGAACACGGCTACCCCAACGGTTATCGGTTCTGCGGCTTATATGGCCAGCCCACTGCCACTTCAGCTTGCTAATTCTATGAGCTACGTCAGTGACTCTAGTTCTCTGACGCAAACGTACATACTCACTTAAGTGCGGTTTTTGATCCGCAGTAAAAATGAACGACTCAACATCGTATGAGAGAAATGATTAATGGTTAACTTTCTCATATACCTACTTTTGACTTTAAATTCGGGTCAAAAAACTGGGCCTTAACTAAGGCCCAGTTTGAAGGCGTTCTAAGGCGTCTTTTGTTATCGGAGGCCAAGACTCACTTTGGGTCGTTGCGCCATCTCAGTTAGTTAGTTAAAAAAGGCCCAGTTAACACAGGTCACAGGTCACAGGTCTTAACTACTCGTTTATAAACTTTCGAATTGTTAATGTTATGATAGTCTGTAATCTTGATGTTAGTAATGAATGATCTTTCATACTGATTGTATGGTTTACGTATCGTCTAGCTACCACGATTTTAGTAAATTCTTTTGTTGTATCAATGTTACGGGGTATTTTTGTACCAATTTACTCTTACCTTTTCAACAAAGAACTTCTTTCTACTCTTAACAAAAGCAATGACTCTAAAAACATCGGGAAGAGAACAAACACGCGACAGTACTCTAAAAATGTGAGAAATAACATTTTCGGTGAAGAGAAATAATAACTTACTGCCCATAAAGTATCGCGGCATTCAAACTAGCACAAACAAAAGTGGCAACAACCGAAAGTGATAAATCAAAGTGTAGTGACGTAAGTGCGCAACCAAAGACGCATAACTCATACGCGGGACGATGGTGGGTCGGCGGAAGGTGGGACCGTGGGACGGTGGGACGCGATGCTCAATAAACATCATTCCGATTTTGGCGTGGATTTATTGACGCCCCTGGACGAAAGTTTTGTGGTCCCGCGTGTAACAGGTAAAATATTGACAACGAGTCATTTGCATGCAGTTTTGTTTGTGCTGTTTTGGATTGGGACACTTCCTTCCTATTTAGAAGAGTTTAAGAACCGACTGCTTTGAATAATGCAATTTTTTTAATGGAATACTGTATAGAATCACACACACACACACACACACTTACACCCACACTCACACATACCCAGACACACTCACTCACACATATGCTAAGTACTGTAGTTGTAAAACAATGATTATGTAAAAATGTTCACTGATACTTTATAGTATATAAATGTATGTATTTGCTTTAATTTTTTGTTATTTAACATTACCTTTATGCTAGTGACGTCATCATGGCTTTAACAGAAGACCAGCACAACGCTGAGTTGAGGACGGTTTGCAACAATAATTCATCTTTTGTAGTTATTACATAGGTACTGCATTTTGTTTTGTTTTAAGTATTTTTTAAAATGAATGATTCTTATTCTTAAAACCAGCAGTAGACCTGACGGAAAGCGGTCACCGTCGCCTATGGCCATTTGCAGCACTAGGGGTGTTGCCGATGCGTTGCTAACCCTGAAGATCTCCTTTCACACCAAGGTCCGTATACTAGAATGACGCTCAAGCGATAATCAGTACTTGAGCACAGATTTGACGCTGTCAGTTCATACAAATATGTCACTCAAGCAATGACAAGAGTTTCTGTGTACGTCATGAGTGCTTGTATATCGGTGTGAATGATGTACAAATTAAACTTTCGCCCTCCAGATTTTAAACATATCATAAAATAATAAGTGAACCTCACCCCATCTCGTATCTCGCCGTAGCTCCAGTTAATGTGTGGCGTTTATGACTCTCATCAAGCATCTCAAGGGTCCTGCGGGATCCTCATACGTTATAGTTTATAATAAACCGTCTTGGTTACTGATATGGACTAAGTTAGGGAAGGGCTGAAAGGGCCAAGTCCCCCTTTTGACATAAGTGTAATTCATATACTTCCATACTATACATACAAGTACTAGCATTCATCAATACTATAATTATAACGTTATGAATGCGAAAACATATCTGCCTGTCTGTCTTTTTGTTTGTAACCTTTTAACGTCTAAGCCGCTGACCAAATCTTGATGAAATATGGTATGTTGATAGTTTGAATCCTACCCTGTGAGAGGAAACTAAAAAAAAAACTTGAGTGGTGTCAAGGGACACCCGGATGGAACAAAGTTCCTTTCGATTAATACAAGAGATAAACGAACAAAAAAACTTAAAATATTAAACAGATGAAACGAAAATATCTGGCTTGCTTTCTATGAGAGAGAGAGAGAGAGAGAGAGAGAGACAGAGAAACACGCGCACGCCACACGGCTTACAACTATAGCAAAAAGTGTCGTTACAACTTTTGGTCTTAATTTTTTCATAACGCGCGATAAGGAACTTCGTTTCAAAAGTTAAACCCAAATCAAAATGTTTTGTTACACATGTTATAAACTTAAAAAGTATTGAACTAATTCTCAAAGATGTTTGTCATCGCACTATTAAATCAGAGTACTGATATCTTTCAGAACATTTTGAAGGCGTGAGATGAATGCTACTATATCAAACTTAATTACTTCCTAAGAGGGGTGAATACAAATCAAATAACACTTACTATCTATTGGCATGGATCGCAATAGCCACCATGGCGATTCTTACAAAGCTTTAGTACTTAATAATTTATAATACCCCCGTTAAAAAACCCTAGCTCCGCCCTTCGCTGAGATTTTAAGTGCCAAGCCGATGTTACTCGGATTTATAATTTAATTCGTCTTAATGACGATGCTCTTAATGAATACGTTTACATTATACATACAGGTTTGTGAATTAGGAAGATATTATAATGTTTGAATTAAAATTTGAGCTTTTAGACTGAGTGGTTAGAGTTGCTTTTGTGTTAATAATAAATACATGCTGGGTTTGCTTTCTAAGTAACCTCAATGGAACGATTTTTTTTAGAATATAACTGGGAGACTTGTAGAGGAATCCATTCAGGAATGCTGGACAAAGGTTATGGACCTTTTAGAGTATATTTCGACGGCTACCAGCTCAAGCGGTCTGATAAAAGTATCTATCTAGTACTAACTTCGGGATAAAAAGTAGCCTAAAAAGTAGTGTATAAATCCAGGGTAAAATATATCTCTAATCCAAATTTTACTTAAATCTGATGAGCTGTTTCAGCGCGAAAAAGTAAGAAACACACATACACTCAGACTCACAAACTTGCACATCCATTCTAAAATTATAAAAGTGAAAGTAACTCTGTTTGTTTGTTTATTTGTTGCCTCTTCACGACTAAACCGCTGAACCGATCTTGATAAAATTTGGTGTAGAGATAGTTTGAACTTCAAACCTTGGAGAAGGACGTAAATGAAACTTATTATTGCGATATAGTGGGTGGAATCACGGGGCGCAACTGGTTTAAACTATATATATTAGTGTGATAAGATAATAGTAGGTACTTAGTAGGCATTAATATTAATGCAAATCTACCCACAAAGCGATAACCAAACGTTGATGTCGCTCATTTATCACGGCACATCAGACTAACTAACCGAGATGGAATTATCATAGTCAAGGAGGCAGCGTTGTCTGCTTCCTAATCGTTGTTTTGCGTTATTTAAGGCATACAAACTTGTTTTGTTAATTAACTTTTTTTTTTTACTTTTACAGAGTAGCGTTTTACCACAAGTCACCTGATGTTAAGTGACGATGTGGTCTAAGATGGCGCCACGCTACACCTGGATTAGGAACTGGCTCTCAAGTGAGGCTGCCGGAACACACCGATAGGTGCTTGGCGACAGATTCTTAACAAGAGGGTGGTAGCTAGCCAGGCGAGTTCTAGAAAATACCCTACCACCAAGCTATGGTTGACGATGTTTTCCTTCACCGAAAGCTCAAGCTCATTGTAGGATTCGAACCCACGTCCTATGGATCGCAAGCCGACGCTACTACCACTGAGCCATCATCGCTATAAAACTAACTAGTACATATTTTGGTTTTCAGACTTTTTCCTTTATATGTGCTGTATGGCTAATAGCCGTTCATGGCGGCGTTCAAAGGGTGATGATGATGTGCTGTCAGACCTTGATTCATGCCGAATTTAATGACTCTAGGTCTACGGGAAGTGCCCTTTAGGTTTTGATTCCCTTGTGAAATCGCAATATGCGAGATAAACGGTCCTATCCTTTGATCGCGTTGAATTACAAATTTGATTTTTTCACAGCTGAAAGAAACTGTAGCCCCAAGTATTTGTTATAAATTTCAATTTGATACCTCAACGCGTTCTTGAGAAAAAGGGTCTTGACATATAGACAGACGGACAACAAAGTGATTCTATGAAAGTTCCGTGTTTGGAACCCCTAGTAACATTGTTAAAATACGCCTCCTGTATACCACATACAGCACAAGTACCAACAGTCATGTCGCCGACGCCGCGCTAACAATGCTCCAGAATGTTAATTGCTATCGTTTGTCGCTAGACACTGACTAATGTTGACGCTTGTCACTTGGAGATTTAGCATTACGCACTATGTTGAAAAACGCTGCGTTTAAACGCTGACGGAAAGTAATCTAGCACTTATCAGCTACAATTTCGGCTGTGTTGGGCAAACACAGACGTCTCTTTTAATAAAAGAGTGAAGATCAAAGTAAAATGTTGTCTTCGAAATTAACAATAAAACACCCAATAATAGGTATTAATAACAGCAACTGTTTAACGTAGGACGTTAGGAAGCAGCCAACAAAATATATACAGTAAAATAACTATGGAATGCCTACAAGCAAGAAAAAAGAATAAAAAAATAGATAACTGAAAAAGTGTAACAGAAAAGCGTATGAATTAGGAAAGTTACAGAGATTACATAAACTTAAATGATAGAAAATTCAAGGACTGAAACTCGCATTCAACTACAAGAAAAGAAAACATAAGAAGACAGATTTTTTTCTCATTAAATCTACTTTTCTTTTTATTGACTTTGCCTACTGCGCATACATTTAAAATAATTTAATATTCGCTGCGCCGTCGAAAACTCAACGTTAAAATAACCGAGTGCGTCCAAATATTCCCACGATCTTGTCTTGAATTTAATCTCGAGAATAGAGCGAGATTCACCGCAAATATCTCAGTAATTTGATCCCACTGGTCCGGCGTTATTATGAAAAATATTTCATTGCAATACAAAAAACCGTTGTTTGTTCATTGCGGTCATTTATTTTATTTTAAAGCTATTCTTTTGTACAGAAGTAGTTGTGTTTCTTCTAATGTACAACAAAGTTATATGTTCTAACAAAGTAAGTAACTTAGAACTTAGACGCTATGATAGTCTGTGAAATGAGCATGAGGTTATGTTGAAGGAAAATAACGTGATGAAACCATAGCTTGATGGTAGGACGTTTATTAGTGCTCGCTTTGATAGTTACCACCCTTAAGAATCGATCGCTAAGCACTCAGAGTATTCCAGTAGCTTCACTTTATAGCTAGTTCCCAATCTAATCGAAGCCACTGAGCTAAAATCGTTTTACCATCACTTCGAAATTCATTTCAAACAACCATAAACTTTTCATGAACTTCGTCCCAACTCCCAACATGATGCGTTGGATCGATTAGATGCCCTCAAAATACCCAATAAGGTTTAAATTAGTGATCACAATGTTCGTTGGATAAAACTACCAATAAAGCTCTAACTTTTTATCACAAAAAGTTTCATCCTACTTAACATTACATATGTAAAAGTTTGTGAGAGTGGACGGATGTTTGTTACTCTTTCATGCAAAAATCACTTACAGATTTTAATGAAATTTGGTGTGAAGATAGTTCAAATTCTGGAGAAGGATATTGAATACTTTTTATTCCGATAAAGCTCGCAGCTAGTATTATAAATGTCAAAGTTTGTAAGGATGGATGGATTGAAGGATGTATGTTTGTTACTCAATCACGCCAGAACAGCTCAACGGATCTGGATGAAATTTGGCATAGATACAGATTAAAGTCTGAAATAGCACATAGGCTACTTTTAACCCTGGATAAAGGTTCGAAAAACGAGAAAACAGCGGGTGTAACCGCGTGGCTCAGCTAGTCATTAATAAGCTCTGTCAGTTCAAAGCGCAATCTATTATACATCTCGTGTAATATAGATGACGCCTCCACTTTCGCTCTGTCCTAGCTCCATTTATTCGGGGCTTTGTCGCGCGAAAACTTATATAAGTGCATTCTGCGGCTATACTGAGCTGATCCAGTGAGTACGGGCTTTGATGGCGGGTATGAGGTCACTACATATAGTGCTGCAAGAGTCAAGTGAAACTTTGTGTCTGTATGCTTTAGTAAGAGTTTATTTGCACTACGTCGTAGGATTATAAATTGCTAGCTGCAAAGTTTCACCCGTGTGGTTCACTTTATCGCGATAAGAAGTATGCCATGTCTTTCTTTGTGGTTTTAACTATGCACAACAAGGTTAATTAAAATCCGATCAGTAGTTTTTGCGTGAAAGAATAACAAACACCCATTCATCCTGCACAATCACAAAGTAGTACATAGTTTTGACCTCCATAGGTAGGATTCCCTGTATCTAGGGAAAAAAATCGAATCAAATAAATGCACTTTTTTATATATATACAAATATTTGTATTGTAGCGGAAATTGAACCCGTGACCTCGCGCTTTGCAGTCGGCTATTCAGCTATTTCGCTACGTTGATCAGTCTATACTTCCACATTCATCGATTTAAGCGAATCCATCTAAAATATTTACTTTAAAAGTCGTAAAAATAATGTTTTACGTGCATTAGTCTGCTCAAGGGAGTAAAAAGTCGTGAAGGTCGCTGAAGGTGTGAGGTAATGGAGTTCCTTTGTAGCTAGGCCCTTAAGTGAGGTGCGTGGGCCCTCTGACGTGGCCCCTAGCTAGGGCTCAGTAGTTATGTGACTTGGGTATAATTTTACGACGGTGTCTTATGATGTTTAGTAACTTTCTTGTTTTCTTTTTTACTTCTTACAGGGCAGCGCTTGACCGTAAGTCAGGTACCTAATGCTAAGTGACGATATGGTCGATGATGGTTTTATGATTTGCCTGAACTGGAAAGTGACTTTTAAGATGGGTGTGAAAAGAGTTCTTAAAGGTCGGCAACGCATCGGCATCTCCCCTGGTGTTACAAATGTCCATAGGCAAATATGACCGCTTTTCATCAGGCGGCCCTGCTTGTTTGCCAATCTATTACATTAAATTAACGTTAGTTACAAGTCAAGCTAATAAAAGTGAAGCTGAGCCCAGTGAGCCGGGTTATAGGCAAAGGTTCTCAATCCATGCGTAGCACATCGAGAGTTAACTTTACATGTCTTGTAATCAAGTGCGGGTTAGCAAATGTCGCATGCCCATGAAAGTTGTGGTTCTTGGATATGCCGGTTTCCTCACGATGTTTTCCTTCACCGTTTTGAGTGATGGTAAATCTGCATGCGGGGCCGGGAGGATTTGAACTCGGTGTCGGCGCCTTGTGTAAGGCGCACGTATTACCGTTCGGCCACCATTGCTCATCGCTCATCGCTTGGAATGATATTGCAACTATACCTACCTTATACGTCCACGTACTTATTATTATACCACTCGTCTAGTAAGTCTAAAAACTAGTTCGAGTCAAGAATTGCGGGATCAGCATATTCGGCAGTTGAACTGCAAACACGGCACGAGCAAGTTAGACGGAGTATCGAGCACTTTGCCGTACCACCTATGCAACTAAAGTGGGCCCCATAAATTTCTACGTGTAAGTTTAAACGGAAGTCCCTGAGATAGATTTCTGGAAGAACCCTTTTTTACTACTTACAGGGTAGCGTTAGACCACAGGTCACCTGATGTTAGAGCTCCCACACAAAACTAGGATGCGATGCGAATCAGTTTGGAACTTCTTGTGGTGCATTGGTGCGAGCTCGTAGATATTTGCGATGCGATGCGAATTCGCAATTTTGTGTGAGAGCCCTTCGATGACGATGTAGCCGAAGATAGCGCCACGCTACACCTGGTTTGGGAACTGGCTCTCAAATGGGGCTGCTGGAACACACCGATAGGTGCTTGGAGACAGATTCTTAACGTGAGCATGGTAGCTAGCCAGGCGACCACTTGAAAATGCCCTACCATCAAGCTATGGTTTCATCACGATGTTTTCCTTCACCGATAAATCATGCTCGTGGGTCTGAATCCTACAATGAGCTTGAGCTATCGGTGAACGAAAACATCGTGATGAAGGTTTGTGGTAGCTTGGGTAGCGCCAAGCACCTGTCAGTGTGTTCCGGCAGCCTCACTGGAGAGCCTGTTCTGAATCCAGGTGTATTGTTGCGTCACTTTCAACCACATCGTCGAATAACTTCTGGTGGTTTCTGGTCAAACGCAGGATGTAGGAATAAAAAGGGCCACATCCAGTGTTCTCCACTGAGGTGCATTTGAACTCGAACTTTACCCCGAAGACATATATTTCTCTATACAGTTGTCAGGGCATCTAATAAAATGGTCACAGTCGAAGCAAGATTAACAGTGGCTCTTTATTATTGTTGGTGTTAGGGTGCATGCATATTGCTTTGAGACGTGTTGATGTGTGTTCGGATTGAAGAGTTCTTTAAAATATCTATTCATCTCTTTCATTTAGATTTCACAGAGCAGTGATTGGCCAAAAGACGTTTGACGTTAAGTGATGATTCGAAGTTGGTGATAGCCTTCATCTGTATTGGGAGTTTAGTGAGGGCACCGGAACGCACTGATGGGTGTTTAGCAACAGATTTATGAGATAGCATGAGTGAGAGTAGTAGTGAACCAGGTGAGTCCTAAAAAATGCTCTATCACCAAGCTTTACTTCCATCACGATGTATTCCTAAAGCTTTAGACCTGCGATCTAGGGGTTGTAAGTCGACGTCAACTGTGCCGTCAAAATCTAAATAAGTAATCTTTTGCCCAAGGTAATGATTTTATAGAAAAAAAACTTTTTACTTATACTACTTTTACTTATATCATATTCCTATTGTTTTATTCTTATTCATTTCAAATATTTTTTCAGTGACAGTGTAATTTATTTTTTATTTTTGGAAGATATTTTATCATGTCTAGACAAACGCTAGCCATACTTTTAGAAAATTATTTCACAACTAATTTTCCCCCTTTTGAATCAGTAAGTAGGCAGTAACAGCAACAAATCAGTAACGAAATCAGTACTGTAACGAGCCTGACCAATAACGAGCCCATTTTTACGTCTAACATAAAAATACGCCATCAAATAGGGAAACACACCCGGAAACCTGTGAAAGCACTCAATTTTCCCAAACAAGCGCACATAAGGACAGCAAACAACACAAAACGCAATATTTGCATACGTCTTTGTCGTTTTCCTCTTGTAATATTCGAGAATAACTCGAAAAGGCATTGAATGTAATAGGCCCCGATGGTTCTATATAGGATGGAAATGGAATTTTGTCTTCTCAGAATGAATTGACAATTTCTTTTGATCGTGTCACTGCGCGAACCTTTGTTGTTTAATTTGATGCGATAGTTGAGATGGGGTGTTCAATTCGCAAATGATTGTAGGTCTTATTTACTGAACAGATGTTGTTTGAGTGTTACATTTGTTTTAAGAGTTCAAGAATGAGTAACAATTCGTTTGATTTCGTTTGAACGCGGAAAATAGCAGGAAAAAACATGGGTGTAACCGCGAGGCGTAGTATTTGTAATTAATGTCTACCCAAGTATATAATAAGTAATCTAAAACATTGTTATTTCTTCTAGCTTCAATTATTATTTATCCAAAAGATTTAGTTCTAAAGAAATTTTCGTAAATTTTCATTTCATTTTCACAAATTGCGTCTCACTCCTGTGTAAGGACCTTGCTAAATTCCTTATTCTACCCACCTAGCTTTCTAGGCTTCTTTGTCTGATTAAACAAAATAAAATAATTTCTACAAGAACAAAAGGAGGAAAGTAGAAGTGTCTCTGGACTGAAAACAAAATTAGAACGCTCTGAACGTGTTACACTTTATAAAACAATTTTTGTCTTTCTCGACGTTGCGTTTTATTTCTGCCGACGACAGTGCGAATGCGGCCTTATGTGGGGCCACGTGGGACAACTTTGTTTAAATTAAATGAAAAGGGAGCAAATGAAAGAATTTATCATTTGGTACGTGTAAGCAATATTGTGCTTTTCACTAGAGATGAATGAGCCAATTATTTTTAGCCGGATTTCCGAAAATTCGGCCTAATTATGTAAGCATGTAATAGTTTGTATTGCTATGTAAAACGATTTTAGAAGCATTCATGAAATGGAACGGAATGGATGGATGGAACTGGTATACTAACACATGAATGCAATAAATGGTTTGATTGGATTCTTCTAAGTCTAAATTAATGGGACTAAGAGTCATTTTGAGAACTAAAGAAAGAAAGAAAGTTAATCAGTTAGTTAATAGCCCTAGTAGCTAATTTACAATGAACAATATACACCAATTTAAATTCATCATATGGCTTAGAATTCTTCACAAATCATTCAAAAGATCCATTCTTTTTTTCACATTAATACCTTTATTTTGTCAATTGTTTTTTTTTTCTTTTTCTGCTTAATAAGTCACTCGATGTTAAGTGACGGTGACATGGCAGCCAGCCCAAGAACTATCTCACTGAATCGAATTAAAAGGTAGAGTAAACAAATACAAGTATAATTCGGCCGGATAACTTGTATCTCATCTCTACTTCTCACGTTTAATTTGTGCGTCAAACGTCTTTGTTCGCTTCGCTTCGTTTACACGCCAAATATTGGTATTTCCCGTTACAAGTGGATGAGGGAGAGATTAAAAATAAGGAATCGAGGAAACGTACAGTAAATTAACTTGGGAGATTTTTTTGTTTACTTCGTCTTTGTGAACATTGAAATTTTATTTTTTTCATTCGTTACATTTTTTATGAGGCATGGCAGATATAATTATTACATCTTTTCATTTCTTTCTGTCAAAACGTTTCCCTTATGATTTTACTTCATAATTCGAGATAGAAAATCAGTATTTTTGCCTCATTCATGGGTTTGATGATCGTAATTTGGTTCCTAAGTTTTTTGTTCCAATTATAGAGCTATCCGGCACTTTCCAAGCCGGAATTAGCGTTGCCATGCTTCGGAGGATACGCCGGCTACATATCTATAACAGATCACTGGTCCCGACTGCCAGATGCCTTCGGATGGGCTCCTAGGTTGGTATTCCAGAATGACGCTCAAGTATGGATCAATACTTGAGCAGCGATTGAGTGACATATTTGTATGCAATGACAGCATCTACGAGTAAATAGAGGTCACTGCTTGGACGTCATTCCAAAATAATGGCCTTAGAGCATTGGTGCTGAACAAGAAAAGACAAAGTTTAGAATGCATGAAATAAATTCAGCTTGACACCAAGTAGGTGCAATGTTTTTACAGTTTTTTGGTTTCTAAAAGAACATGCAGTCGACAAAATTATTTTTTACCAATTATGGGTGAAACCAAACGAGCGTAATTTTGTGAGTTCAACTGAATTTTCATCTCATTTAACGTCGTCGTGTGGCACCAACTGCCTTTTTGTATGAAACCGAATGCAGCAGAATTCACCCTAACTAAAACACCTCCTTACAGCTTTGGCAAAAAAATCCACCTCCATACTATAGCGAGGCTCTCGATTTATCGGGCAATCGATTAACCACAAAATAAAGGACCCTGGATACAGTGTTGTTAATAGCGGCTCTCAAACCAGACATTGACAAAACTGCAGCGGGATTAGCGACGGAAGGAGCTCGAGAAATGTATTGGAAATGCATTTCTTAAGCACTTATCGAACCAGGGCCCTTATTCGCTATAACTAACTGAGATGGCGCAACAACCCCAAGTTATTCTTGGTCTCCGATAACAAAAGACGCCACTTCGGTCTGTCCTGCGCAACCTCCTGCCAGTCCTCCACCTAGAGCTTGCGCAAATCCTTCGTGACTTCGTCTTCCAGCGAAACCTGCTCCGCTGTCCTATGTATGCTCGTTTGAGCGCACGATCCTCCCCATTCTTTCAAGGTGGCCGAGCCAGCAAAATTTGTGCTTTTATCTCGCCGATGATGTTCAGCTCAACCACCAGTTCACCAGTTTGATTGCTCGGTTTGTTTTTTTCCGTCATACTCCATCCTGAGATTGTACTTATTCGCTATGACCATCAAAATTTCTTGCCAATAACGTGTGACGTCATTACGGACTTAAGCCTTTATTGCTTAAATGGTCATAGCGAATAAGAACCCAGACAAGATATTGACAATAGGTTGTTTGTCTATTTTCGAAAATATCTCGATATTGTAAAACTTAACTAAGTTGGACAGGTCTAAAATTATTGATGTCGTTTTCTGACCATGGGAATAAAAAAAGGACAACATTCTATTTATAGATTTTATAGCCAAAATCTGTATTATATTAGAAAAATAACGCTTGATTGAGCATTTTATCATTAAGAACAATATATTAAAACAAATTTTAGTTATTTTATTGTTGTGCTTAGATGGTTAGTGTCCGGTTAGGTACCTAGATTTTTCACCGTCACAAAACTGTGACGTGTCATTGTGCTGCGAACTTTTTTGCCATGCTGAGAAAAATTATATTGTGCACCTACCCTTATGCAGAGCTTAGTTCTACGTGAAACTGTAATTATCTGGGGTGGGTATGGATTAAGGTAATGAAAGTAATTTTATGCATAATTTTATGAAACTAAAAAGCAATATAAAGGCTTAATTAGGGCGTTTAAATATTATTCAAATGGTTTAAAATTAACTCTATTTCATATAATATGACGTGTATTTTACCGTTATAAACTGTACCGAAACAGTTAAATAATGCTTCGCGAGTTGTAATTAACAAAACTTACGAGCGACGCTAATTTCATTAAAACTACGCAACGCTGAAGATACTTTTGTTGAGAATAACTTACCTTACCTACCTTGTGCTTAGGGTACCGTGGAAAACAAACGATTCACTTATTAACATAAAAAAAATTGGTTGTCTGTAAAGTCGGTTTACTGACGATAGTTGAACGTGACAACGTCCATTGGCCGATTGTGCTTCTTTGTCGCTCGTTCCGCGCTCTCGCTTGCACTTCAAGACTTACATGGAACGCCTCAGAGCGAGGTAACGCCGCAGAGCGAGGTAACGCCGCAGAGCGAGGTAACGCCGCAAAGCGAGGTAACGCCGCATGAGTCATGTTTTTTCGTGCGTGCAGCCGGCTCTATCGAATTATAAGACGTTGTCACGTCAAAAACTAACCGTTTATACTATTGAGCGATGTTGGCCGAACGGTAACCGCGTGCGTTTTACAACGCGCCAACACCTATGACTAAGTTATGTGAGGATTTGCCATCGCTCAAAACGGTGAAGGAAAACAATGTAAGGAAACCGGCATGTCTAAGAACCACAACATTCAAGAGCATGTGACATCTACCAACCCGCACTGGGCCAGCGCGGTAGATAACGGCTCATACTCTCTCTCTCTGAGAGAAGGCCAGAGTCCCAACAGTAGGAAAATAAAAGCTGATGATGATGATGATGATGATGATGATATACAATTTGTTTTATTAATAGGTAATCATTTGACCAGACAGTAAGGGCTCAATAGATTTGAGTAAATTTAGAGATAGCAATACAAGATTTGATTACAAAACGATATGAAAATAAAACCAGCAAACATACAATTGAAAAACTATTGAAAAAAAATCAGATTGCGGCCCATACTCTCTCTCTATCTTTTTCTTTCTGAGATAAGGCCAGAGTCCCAGCAGTGGGAACGTTATAAGCTGATGATGATGATGATATAAACCAGCCGTTATGAAAGACATTTTCATCATCATCCAAAGTCGAAGTCCACTGCTGAACATAGGCCTCCCCCTTTGAACGCCATCATGAACGGCTGTTCGCCATTTGCATCCATCGGCTCCCTGCGACTCTTACAATGTCGTCGGTCCACCTAGTGGGGGGCCTACCTACAGAACGTCTTCCAGTTCGTGGTCGCCACTCGAGAACCTTTCTTCGTTATCGTTTATCCGTTCGTCGAGCGATGTGGCCTGCCCATTGCCACTTCAACAAGGACATATTTGCAATAGGTTAATAATTAATAACTTGGCAAATTAACTTAAGAAGCCTTACCTATTAAGCTACGGAACCTTACAATAGTAGCCAAAGAACATAATTGTCACTTTTCAGAGGAAAAACAAATGTTGAGAGCTTACGTGATGAAAAGTTCTCTCGCGCTTCTCGTTAAAGTATTGTATTCCATATCTATTTAGTAAGTTTTCTTTAGAACAGACATTCTGCATACATTTTGTATTTGCTTAAAATGTATAGTTGTTAGGTATGAATCTATACTAATATTATAAAGCTGCAGAGTTTGTTTGTTTGTTTGTTTGTTTGTTTGAACGCGCTAATCTCAGGAACTACTGGTCCGATTTGAAAAATTCTTTTAGTGTTGGATAGTCCATTTATCGAGGAAGGCTATAGGCTATATTTTATTTCCAAAAAAATTAGGGATCCGTAAGAAAATTGCTATTTTGCAACCCAAGGTGTGAAATCGAAAACCTATTTTTGCGTGCGCTGCAAAAACTATTGACACTGGAATAAAATAATGTATTACGGGTTTGTAGGTCTCATTTAGATCTACAAAAAGTCCGCGAAAGCATATGTCTAACTATTATAGTTATGCCACAATAAGTGATCTATTATTTAAAAAAAAAAATTTTTAATGCCGCCGCTAGAAAAGGCTCTTTATTTGTAACTTGGTATTAATCCTTATCAAAATAAATTACTTCTTATTCAAAACTGCTTCAATGCCTTTATATAACTTTTTGAATCATTCAATTCGGACATTCCATTCGAAAGATATCACGAGTTTAAAAATGTAAGTAGTAGTAGAAAAATAAAACCGCCGCACCGCAGCGCAGTGGGAAACGCGGTGAGGTGAGGGGGGCATCGGGAGAATCTCTGAAATAGGTAAAGTACGGTCGCGGACCAGAAAGACCTTTAACTGCGCGGTTCAAACATGCGGTCCAAGAAAAATTCATTATCAGCCTTTCACGTTCCCACTGCTGGGACTCCGGCCTTCTCTCAGAGAGAGAGTATGGGCTGTAATCTACCACGCTGGCCCAGTGCGGGTTGGTAGATGTCGCATGCCCTTGAATGTTGCAGTTCTTGGACATGCCGGTTTCCTCACGATTTTTTCCTTCACCGTTTCGAGCGATGGCAAATCCGCACATAACTTATTGAGTCATAGGTGCGGGGCCGAGAGGATTCGAACTCGGTGTCGGCGTCTTGTAAGTTGCACGCCTAACCGTTCGGCCACCATCTCCCCCAAGAAAAATTAACTTAGAATTAAAAATTAAAAATTATTAAAAATTAAAAAAATTTAACCTACAGCAGGTAACGCGTTGAGGGGGCACCGAAGTGCGGGAATAATTTTGGAGTATACGGAATATATACGCTATCGCGCCTAAACTACTGAACCGATTTAAATGAAATTTGGTATAGAGATAATTTGAGCCCCGGGAAGGGACATAGGATACTTTTTATCGCGATAAACTGTAGCCCACGCGGGTGAAACCGCGAGGAACAGCTAGTTTACTAATATACGTGCAAAGCTAGATGGGACGGCCGAGTGACCGTCGCCCAGTCGGTCGTCTCAGGTGTCGCTAGAAAGACGAATTCACAAAGAACTTGCAAACTACTACTGGTGGAGGCATCTTTTGTCATAGGAGTTCAAGACTCAGTTTGGGTCATTGCGCCATCTCCGTTAGTTTCTATCTCAACATTAAACATCAAGGAAGCGCTCAGTGGTAAGTACCATTAGTAGTCACCAATCCAAGAGTTGATAAGTTAACAACAACTAGACAAATTCCGCTACAAGCGTTTCTATATTAGACAAAATGAACAATCTGATAAAACGGTTTTGGCTTGTAAAATACTCATATTATGTACCTACACGTGAATTTCATTAATTAATACAAAAGTTTTCGTCTACATCAATATGCATTTCACGATGCCCTGTATTCCATGCAAATTTCCATCGAAAAGCGTTCATTAAATACTTCGAAACAAGACCTTTGGTGAACGTGTTGACCGCTTCATTTTTGAATACCTAGATAAACAGAATTATACAATAATCAAAATTAATCCAAAATTTTAAAGCTCTAGAATGTAGCTCAAGTGCTCATCAATACTGAGTAGAGATTGAGTGACATACATATTTGTATGAAAAACAGACACAAATCTGTGCTTCATCATCATCAGCCTTTCACATTCCCACTGCTGGGACTCTGGCCTTCTCTCAGAGAGGGTACGGGCTGTAATCTACCACGCTGACCCAGTGCTGGTTGGTAGAAGTCGCATGCCCTTGAATGTTGTAGTTCATGGACATGACGGTTTCCTCGCGATGTTATCCTTCACCGTTTCAAGCGATGGCAAGCTGTGCTTAACCGCTTATGTTGTGATTATCGCTTGAGCGTCTAGAATACCAGCCTCAGTGAGGTATAGAAGTAGCTATGCTTCTAGAAAAATTACACGTTTATAAGTTCAGTCATAGAGTATGCAGTCCCCACAGACAAACTGGAAGAGAGTTTGAATTACCTACTACCCCACGGCTCACGGGATTACCGGTAACTACCGCTACTACTTGTTCAAGAATCACTATTTACCTATACGAAGTCACGGAAGATTTGCGCGAGCTTCAGGTGGAAGACTGGTAGGAGGTGGCGCAGGACAGACCGAAGTGACGTCTTTTATTATCGGAAGCCAAGACAGTTCGGGTCTTTACGCCATCTCAGTTAGTTATTTAGCTCCATAACTTTGTATATAAAAAAAAGTTGTATTGCTTCCTTTGGATTTCCTGTGTATTTAACTCAATAATCAGAAACTAAAAGTTATAAACGATAAGAAATCGACTTACAATAGTAATCGGTAACCGCACTACTAAGTTGAAATAACTCGAGAAAGCTGTGAGAATTTTAACTCGGCGTTCACTGGCGTTCACTGGCTTCTGGGTATGATCGTAAAGCATGTTCACAGTAGGTATTGCGCTCAACGAACAATCCGGATTAAACTGCTTGTAACCGGATGAAACCGGTTATGGGTATAGATAGATAGATAGATAACGCTTTATTGTTTTGCTTCTCCACAACACCAGAAAAATAGAACAACATATAAGGAGAGGTCTTAGAGTTATTAATAGGCGGTCTTATCGCTTAGAGCGATTTCTACCAGACAACCTTTGGATGGACAGAAATAGTAATTCATAAAATGCGGTTGGTGGTGTAAATTTATGTACTTAAAAAGAAAAATATACAGTATAATACAATAACTAAATTTAAGAAAATAAATTATTACAATACACATACACAACACACATACATAGAGAGAGACACATACACACCCATACATATACATAATAGACACATACTTAGAGAGTTATTGTTCAGTTCTATTTCCACTTACAATTTTAATTTGACCACAATTTACTATTGTATGATTATTAAGCTGAATGTGACAAAACACTAATCAAATAAAATAAGACGGAATTCGTACCACAATATTTATCTACAAAATAGGATGTTTTTTCCTCAAAATCTATTATAATATCGGGTTTTCCAAATGATTGGAAGCATTTCCAACTTTGTACTAAAATTTCTCTGTCATATTATTTTAGCAGTGAAAGGTACAATGGTTTTTTTTACAATGGTTACAATGTTTTACAATGGCCTGTGAAATAACATTATCTTATCTGATTTTCAAAAGAATTTTTTTTCACATTGAACGTTTCCACTCTCATCTCAATCTGTCTCGGAGATCGTATTAAACGATATGTCTATACCTTTTTCAACGTCCGAAATGCTCAACATAACAGACTAAATCCGATGGACTAATCTTTTTTTGAAATCAAAACGTTATTTGAGCAGCGAAAAGGTTTGACTATGCATTAAAGTTCGTATAACGATTTTGGCGTCTTTCTTGGCGGCAATTGAACTGTCAACATGAAAATTCTGTTTTTATTACCAAAACTTGTGTTTCTTCGAGTGATAATGTGTGCTATTGATGGATTATTACCCATTATGTGTTCGTTTATGTATGGAAAATTGAATTAAAGTTGTGAAAGTGACTTTTCTAGTTGCTCCAAAAAAGTCCGTGTAAAGTTTAAGTAAAGTATTTTATTTAAACACTGTCCACTTTGACCCGGCTTGTTGCTGGGTCCCATCATCTCATCATCATCATCATTAATACATGATTCTACTCTCTGAGTTACAAATATTTAGTACGTGACACTGGCAAATACACTAATCGTGTGACGCCATTACGAAAAAAAAATCATTTTTGGCGGGATAGTGAAAAGTCACATAGGTTTTATTTTGATTTTATTAAATTCATAAAAGGTGCAATTTTGTTTCATTTTCTAGTGCAAGTAGGTTTTAAAAGAATTTTTAACATGAATTAGGTGCCTGTTCTATTTGTTTTTCATCGTGTTTAAAACAGCAAAAGTTTGGTAGCTCCCCTTGTAGATCTGAAACAAAAAACCATTATTGAGTATTAAATTGATACAATTAGTTCACTGGTTTACTTGATTGTGTATTTGTCACAATATGATTAAATTATGCATACATTGCAAGATGTTAAATTCCGTCAGGAAAATAGCATATTTGCAAGGAGAAATGGTAGTTTTGATTATATTAAGATTTTTTTTTTTTTTTTTTTTTTTACTATTTACAGGGTAGCGTTTGACCACAAGTCACCTGATGTTAAGTGACGATGTGGTCGAAGATGGCGCCACGCTACACCTGGACTGGGAACTGGCTCTCAAGTGTGGCTGCCGGAATACACCGATAGGTGCTTGGCGACAGATTCTTAACAAGAGGGTGGTAGCTAGCCAGGCGAGTACTAGAAAATACCCTACCACCAAGCTATGGTTTCATCACGATGTTTTCCTTCACCGAAAGCTCAAGCTCATTGTAGGATTCGAACCCACGTCCTACGGATCGCAAGCCGACGTCACTACCACTGAGCCATCATCGCTATCATATATATCAATCAAGATATAATTAGTATATTAGAGGAAGTATGAAAGTAGCACCAGTGACAGATAAGGTGAAAGGGAATCGTTTGGCTTGGTATGGACATGCTATGAGCAGGGATGATAGTCATATTACAAAAAAAGTTATGAATATGAATGTTGATGGATGGAAGGGAAGAGGAAGACCAAACAAAAGATGGATGGATTGTGTGAGGGTTGATATGAATGAAAGGGGAGTGAATTAAGCGATGACGGCTGATAGGGGAGAGTGGAAGAAGACATGCTGCGCCGACCCCAAATAGATGGGAACAGGGCAAGAAGAAGAAGATTATAATTAAGATCATTAATATGAATAAATTTTTTTTGCTTGCGGCAAGATATCAGCAACGAAAGCCATTGCATTGAAATGATGGAAAAATATTTCATATGATATTTGATAATGTAGTTAGGGTCCTCGCCTCAAAAGTTGGTTGTCCGCCTGTCTGTCTGTTTTTTTAACTTTAAGTACATTTTTTTTAATTTTATCGTCCTACTATTGGTGCTTTTTTTTTTTAACGATTTATAACTTACAGAGCTTAGTGTTAACAGTGATAAGTCTATTCCAATCGCAGAGCGAATACCAAAGTCCTGGTTCATGTAACAGATAATTATGTAGTAGCTCTTTTTATCTTTTAACTTCAGGTTTGTCCAGTCAAAATTCAGGACTGCCAGATTTATCTCGTTAGCCTGAAATCAAATAGGTTAATTAATTGAAACTAAAACATTACATCCATTCTTTAACATCCATTTTTTCCTTTAAAGAATGGGAGATGATCTTGCAGTCAAAAGAGCATATACCTATACATTGGACAGCCGAGTGGCCGTCGCCCGGTAAGCCGTCCCAAGCATCACTGGAAAGACGAAGTCACGAAGGATTTGACAGACCGAAATGGCGTCTTCTATTATCGGAGGCCAAGACTCAGTTGTTCAGGTTGTTGCGCCATCTCAGTTAGTTAACTAAAGGGCATGTGGCATCTACCAACCCGAAGCGGGGCAGCGTGGTAGATTACAGCACATACTCTCTCTCTGAGAGAAGGCCAGAGTCCCAGCAGTAGGAACGTAATAGGTTCCATAATATGCATCTCAGAACGAAGTACAACTTCAGTATTTCATGATAGACTTTACACTACACGCCTAAGATGGAATGGGACAAGTTTTTTAATGTATCACGTGATCTTGAATACCTTCTCGACTTACCTTGGATTTAATTCTTTCCCCCAACACGTTGTAAGCAAAAATCTCGACGGAACCCGCCAACATTACTACTGTAAGCTGCCAGTTCGCTTCCTGTTAGGGATATTAATTAAATTATTTAAGTTATAACCTTCCTTCCACACATGAGACAAAAATAGGTTTTCGATTTCACACCTTGGGTTACAAAGTAGCTATTTTCTTACGGATCCCTAATTTTTTTGAAAATATAATAAAGCTTATGTCCGCCGGAAATAGTGGAGCTTTACTACAGTGAAATAATTTTTCAAATCGGTACAGTAGTTTCGGAGCCTATTCGAAACAACCAAACAATCAAATATTTCCTCTTTATAATATTAGTATTGATAGTTGCGCCCCGCGGTTTCTCCCGCGTCTTCCCCATATC
Organism: Opisthograptis luteolata; assembly: GCA_931315375.2. Lineage (NCBI taxonomy): Eukaryota > Metazoa > Arthropoda > Insecta > Lepidoptera > Geometridae > Opisthograptis > Opisthograptis luteolata. The sequence goes on from OV928043.1 coordinate 2,240,703, forward strand.
CCGCAGGAACCTTTTTCCGGGATAAAAAGCAGCCTATGTCCAGGGTATAAGCTATCTCCATTCCAAATTCCATTTTGATCCGTTGAGTAGATTTTGCGTGAAAGAGTAACAATACTCACAAACTTTCGCATTTATAATATTAATAGGATAGGATATAAAAAAGATTGAATATTACCTCTGAAATCACCAGTAGAAACACGCAAGTAGTTGACACCGTTATACCCATTGGGACTAGTATCGGCCATTTGTACATGGCATTCAACGTATTCAGATATCTAAACAAAAATTACCAGTTATACTCGTAGAAGATAATAGTAGGATGATACAAGTGTGCAAGGTTAGTGAACTATGTATTTATAAATGCATATGAAGTCCTGCGGAAAAACTACATTTACTTATAGGAGATTATGCATAAGTTTATTGTCATAAGAAACGGGATGTTCAAGACATTCACAACACTATTGTAAACAAATTAGTCGAGTTACTCGCATCACCTCACTAAATCGTTCACTCTTAATTTTAAGTCTTTATTATCTGTAAACAGTTCATTGTTCTATACATTACATTATCCATTTTCATGCAGTCTTGTACGCAACTAAAATTTTGTCAAATAAAATAATTATTTTATGTAAAATAGGCTTATTATTTCGCCTACAACACGGGCAAAGTATGGAAAAAGTAATACGTACTGCATCAGCTGAACGTGTATAGAGTAGAATTTCCCCAAAGCTTTATTCAAACGATTTGCATACATCTCGTCGCTTTCTCCAAATACCTTCTCCACTTTCAAAGTCTTTACTGCGCAATCACACGCCTCACAAAGGAAGAATGTTAGAAAAACGAACCAGAAATCTGCCATATAAATTAAAGAAGTAACCATAATGAGGTAAACTAAATGTATTGCTAATCCAACCTCAAAGTACGGTGACGTCATCGGCATGAGTATAGAAGTGGTTCTCGAGAGCGTCACTCTTGTACCGTTAAAGTAAAACCACAAAGCTATGAACAAATAGCATAAAGCTGGCCCTATGACTAGATATAAATTTAGCTTTACCATGTTTTTTACAATGTCAGTTAAACGCGAGGTTTTTTCTGGTGAAATTTCCTTAACAATGTTAAACAGCGAGGTTTTGGCAAATGCGTAGACTTCTCGAAACGTCGTGCGGTAGGAAATGAATAGCAGAAGCTTGAGGGACAGCCAAAAGTTTATGATTAGGGTAAAGACAGCTTCGCAGAACAAATGTAAGTTGTCATTATTCTGTATGAAGTCGAAAGTTCCCATTACGACATAGGTTACGAGGGTTATAATGCACAAGTGGTTCAAGGCGTTGCTTCGCCAAGACCAATTCATGTCCAATACTTGCATGCCGCAAATTCTGTTCGCCAATAACAGCGGTGCGAGAATTTCGTCTATTCCATTTCTCACGCCATATGTTTGGGTGTGCTTTTTAACCGTTTCCGCGGATATTAACTTCATTTTTGCAAACGTTTCAACGCTGAATGGCTGGATGGTTTTATGACTTGAAATGCGGTTACGGTGTACAGTAAGCCATATAAATGTTAACTTTGAATGACAGAGAAGCAAAAAACAAGGATAAAAACACTGGTTAATAATATTTGTCTCGAAAATAAACGTCGGACAACACGTTTATGTGAACATTTTTTAGATCTTATAGGATAGCGTTTGACTACAAGTCACCTGATATTAAGTGATGAAGTGGTCGAAGGTGGCGTCGCGCTACACCTGTTTTGAAACCGTACGGTACAGCTAGTATTACAAATGCAAAAGTTTATGAATAAGCGTGTATGTTTGTTACTCTGTCATGCTCAAACAACTAAACGGATTTGAATGAAATTCTGAATACATATAGCCTACCTTGGATTATCACAGGCTACGTTTTATCCCGGAAAATGTGAAATAACGAGAAAATTGCGGAAGTAAACGTGGGCCGTACCTAGTTTAATTTATTATGAACTTGCTCCAATTCAATCAAATATGATAATTTTTATTTTATTTTATTTAATAAAATTGTCAATGCGATCGCGCCAAAAAATTACCTGCCGGGCGTTTCTTGCCTGTTCTTTTGCCGGCGTAAGGAGGTTGGAACAGGCGTAGCTAGTTTTAAGTTGACGTTTTTCTATTGAATAAATATTTTTAGACTTTTTGACTTTTATAAAAATTTACGCAAGAAAGCACCTTTGTTCGCGTTTGTACCAATGATAAAATGGCATGCCATTATCCAATCACTCTAATTAATCTTCCAACGCCTTTCTGCCGTAACGTGTTGCAGCTAAGCAATTTTGAATAACTACACTCAGTTTTGTGCAATTATAAACTGTCTATGTGATGTAATAAGCGGATTTCTACCTTATGTTGATGATTTTAGGTACTATTTTGCCGTTGTTCTGATCTACACAATGAATTGAATAAATCATCTGAATATTCAGTCTGTTAGTCCATTAAAATGCTCATCTGAGTGAGTCAGACACTATTTGATTGTTTTTTTATTTATTTACTCCCGGGTCCCGTAGTTTCACCCGCATGGATTTCCGGAATGGGATAAAAATATACACAAATAAAATTATATTTTGCATACATACAAACTTTTTAACAGACCCCTCTGCTACCCTTAAGATACATTTTATATTTTTCATACAAACTTCAACACCTTCCTTTGACCTTGATGGAAAATTGACCAAAAAAGCAATTTATATAAATTCCAAGTTTTATAGATTCAAAGCAACTGAAGCGATGATAGCTCAATGGTAGTGACAGTTGCTTGTGTAGTGTACCCATTAGTCGTGGGTTCGAATCCTACAATGAGCTTGAGCTATCGGTGAAGAAAACCATCATGATTAAAGCGTAGCTTGGTGGTACGGCATTTTCTACTTCTCACTGGCTAGCTACCACCCTCAAGTTCAAAATCTGTCGCCAAGTTCTCAAGACCCACTTGAGAGCCAGTTTTAAATGTAAGTGTAGCGTGACTCCACCTTCAACCACAAACTCACTTAACATCAAAGAATGGACTACTTAAGTCACGGAGGAGCGTGACTTAAGTACAAGCTTAAGTCACGCAGTGCTAAAAATGTTCTACGATTTCAACACTGTTTCAATCACAATTATTTAAAGTGCGCAGAGCAGAGGGCGATAGCTATACAGCATTGTCTATAGTGAATCAAAGGCAATTTCAGTAATTAGCTAGCTGGCAACTTGAAAATGGTGCTATAATAATTTTCTTTGTCAATAAAATTGCTGTTAAATCTGTAATTTACGTCTGAAAAGGCGCAGCGTTGACGCCTTTGTGCGATTGGGCATGTTGTCGCAAATCAAAAGCTGCCCAATCAAATTGAGGCAAACTCTCTACGATATGTCTAATCTAAACTCTAAAACGGTTGTATGCAAGTAGTTTCATCAACGGCTTTTTGTACCAAAACTTGTGTTTCTTCGACTAATATTGGTGAGTTAAACATTATGACGTGTAGGAAATCGAAATATAGATGTTTTATGTGACTCTTCTAGTTGCCCCAGAAAGTCCGTGTAAAGTATAAATAAAGTGTCACTACTAAACTGTAAAACACAAAGGGGACTATCCTGTTCAAGAACTCATCATCATTCATCATCATCATCATCATCAGCCCGTATCAGTCCACTGCTGGACATAGGCCTCTCCCAAGGTACGCCACTGAGCCCGGTCTTCGGCTCTTCTCATCCAACTACTGCCAGCCACTCGGCGCAAGTCGTCGCTCCACCTCATCATTATCATTATTAATATTATATTACTTGTCTGAAGCCGTGAAGTAGAAAAAAAAATCTCGACGCGGGTAAATTTGCAGGGCAGAACTATAGTCTATCTATATCTTCTATATAATTATGTATATATAAGAATCAAAGTTCTGATTGACTGATAGCAACGCAAAGCCTGAACCGCTGGTGTAGAAACATGAAATTTGAAGGGGATGTTTGTCTTGATGCGTCCCCTACGCATGTAGTAAGAATGGATTTCTTGAAATTCAACCCATAAGTGGGTGAAACCGCAAGGAAAAGCTAGTAAGTCATAAAATTATAATTTCTGAGTTCCGTAAACACAGCTGACTAGGGTTGCGTGCGCTTTCATTTCCTCTGCATTTAGGTTTATGGTATCGTTAAGGCATTAAAAAGGCGTATTATTCTCAATGCTGATAAAAATGAAAGTTTACTTAGGGGAGTTTCTAGCCGACTACGCAAAGAATGGTTTTCAAGTCGACACGTATATTTGTTTTTTAAACTCTACTTACCATTTTTCTAGAAGCATAACTACTTCTATACATCACTGAGGCTGGTATATTCTAGAATGACGCTCAAGCGATAATCAAAACTCAAGCACAGAATGCCATCGCTCAAAACGGTGAAGGAAAACATCGTGAGGAAACCGGCATGCCCAAGAACCGCAACATTCAAGGGCATGCCACATCTACCAACCCGCACTGGGCTAGCGTGGTAGAATACAGCCCATACTCTCTCTCTGAGAGATGGCCAGAGTCCCAGCAGTGGGAACGTGAAAGGCTGATAATGATTGATTACTGTTTCAGAAGAAGTTAAAGACTTCATCATCATCATCATCAGCCAGAAGAAGTCTACTGCTGAACATAGACCTATGTCCCCCTTTGAACGCAACCATGAACGGCTATTAGCCAATTGCATCCATCGGCTCCCTGCGACTCTAACAATGTCGTCAGTCCACCTAGTGGGGGGAGCTACCTACAGAACTTCTTCAGGTTTGTGGTTGCCACTCGAGAACCTTTCCCATTGGAGCGTTAACGTCTTCTTTATTAAAAAAAAAGTTCGATAAACCCGTTTTAGGTTAATCTATACATTAAATTATTAACATCTCGTGTCACATTGTTTGTAATCAAAACGGGTTTAACCGACTTTTATGATTTTTTTTTGTATAACATAATAAATTGTAAGGTCTGAGAATAGATCGTATAGGGTATTTTTAAACACTTATTTTCATACCCCTAGGTGATAAAAGTGGTCCACAGAAGAATTATTTTTCATCGAGATTAAGTCCTTGAGTGTGAAACCGCGGGGCGCAGTTTGTCTGTAAACGTATTTATGTTTTATTTTCTCTGACATGAAATACACTCACAACAAACATCGCGTCAACTGGTCACCGCAACTAACTTCAGTGAAACCTGAACGTTCTTTGTAACTCCTCTTGCAAATAAACAACCAAGCCTGTGTTCATAAGTAGTAAACAGTAATGACCATCGCTTACGTCCATTTTACAGCCCCTATACACTTAATGAACCCCCTGATTAAAAGTATTAAGACCCGGATTACCCCCTTTATACTGCTATAAAGCATTAAAGCGACCTGACCACAGGTCTAGACTTAAAAGCCTTTTGGTAATGAAGACTGTTTGAGTAAATGATTTTGTTTGAAGGCTTATGCTTTAATTGGTTTGAATGGGGCAGTTGAAATACAAAATTCAATTCAATTCAATGTAGAGGTGTAATAAATGGATAAAAAGTATAATATAGGAAAAGAATAGTAGGAAGGAAGTAAAGCCATAAGATCTGAAGAGTTTGCTTCAATTGACATTACATTTTTCGTACTTACACGGAATTTAAAAGGTTGTAAACCCATTATTTATAGGTCTTGGCTGAAAATCAGCGCTGTGGATTCGTCCATAGCATATGCTGAGCCAAGTCCTTTTTGGGAGGCACTGTACACAGCAGCAGTGTTCGCACCATCACGTAATATACTATACTTATCCACAATTTTACTGTTTTTTGTGCGTTTCTTTATTTTTTGTTTCTTTATTGTGTACAGTCTTTTTCCTGAATAACTTTTTTTTGTCTCTCTCTCTCTATTTGGCAGATCATAGCACGTAAGTAACAGGTCGGTTAATGTGCCGGCTAGAGCTACTCGGACATCATGAAATTCGTACAGCTAGCTTGTTATTAGGATGATGAAGGAGGCTCTTAATATATTTGCTCACTGCTTAGCGGTAAAATAACTGGCCAAGGTGTGTCTTCTTATAATTAATCTGCTACATTACCTCAAGCCACGTAAGCAACAAAATATGAAATAAAGCTCCGCGGAAGGTAGTAAATAGCAATTAATTGGACGACAAAGTTTGGTCCCCGGTGCATCGTACAACTCGCGCGGCGCTGCCGTTTGTTACCAGTTACCAACTCTTTGGTTTAGCCGGAATATGTAAATTAATTAGTAAACCGAAGGTAATTATTTGTTGATGTTGAAGGTATTTTAAGGGTTTGTTATGATACATTCCTGTTTTGAGCTTTCTCAAGTTTTTGATGGTTTTCAATCTATCAGTTCATACTAAGTAATATTACAAATGTGATTGATTGTGAGTGAGTGATTTCAAGAAGTTACAAACAAACACATGTGTATGTTTCTAACTTCTTCAAAAATGCCTTAACTTTTAATTCGGCAATAGGTTTCTGGGCGGTCTTATCGCTCAGAGCCATCTCTTCCAGACAACCCAAAAGCAGAGGAATAGTATGAAACTGTGTGGACTGTGGAATATTATGTATCAGATATAAAAAAGGGTTACCTTCTAAGTACCTAGTGATGAGTGAAAATAATTTAAATACTAGAAAGGTAGAAGCGTAAATATGGAATATGCTTTAGAGTTAAACCTGGAGATAATCTTTACGAACATAGTAGGAACTAGCACCAACTAAAACAAGCACAAAAATTAAATGTAAAAGCGCAAATCGCAGCACTGCGTTATTGAAACATATCGGACGGATAACTTACCGCTCAAGTAGAGGTCTAAGTGGGAGTTATGAGACAAAACCCATTCCGAGAAGACACTAAATACAGTCACTAGCGTCGCCAGCCGGCGTTATACGACCGTATTCTTGCGCCATTGACGTTTCTCATTTCCACGTAGGCAAAGTTACGGTCTCTCTAACCTCAAGTGGCGCCCGATTCGTAGGAGACGATGGGAATGTAAAAAGGCGGAGTGTATTTTGGCCTCCTTCAATTTTTGTTACAATAAGCTTCGCCGTTTAAATAAATGAAAGAGCAAGCGTCTAGTTCGGAAAATGAACATTCCTGGACAATGCTTGTTGCTGTTGCTTGGAACATTTCCTTATTTTTCTGTGATGAGTATGTGTCAGTGTCACCTGTCAATATTGCAGTTGTACCTATATTATGTCAATGATTGTCAACATATGCATCACTGAGCACGACTCTAAGTTCACACTATAGCATTAATGCGAAGATTTGCGTTTTCGCTACAAAGCCGGCCGAATAAAAGGCATGACCAAAGATTTTGAAATCCTCTTCCATAATGGCGGTACATATTTACTATTTACGGAAAAACTTATAATTCGGTAAGAAACTTGAGTTTAACGAAGTTTAAAACCATTTTTCAAATAGTGCGCATAACAGCTCGCCGGTGTCATGGCGTCGGCTCTGACGTCACGCTTAGGTAAACATGTCATTGTATCTATGCGTTACGAAGAATGTAAACAAAACAATGACAGTATTATCAGCGGAGTTTACCTAAGCGTGACGTCACTGGTATTTCAATCAAAATAGCCGATTGCAATATTTTAATGATTTATTTAATTGAAAATCTTAATAATCCGATAATTTTACATAAAACTAAACCAGTATTTTAAATTTTTTTAGTTTGTAGATTGCCTTAAAATTATTAAATCGACGATTCTTTGATACTGTCGTCACGCCTCTTCGCCCTATTTGCAAATCGTCATTGCGTACATTAACTAAGTCGCGATAACGAGACAAAAATTATCGTCACACGACAATGTGGCCGTAGCATTAGTGAGCATAAATGCAGACACATATCAGATTGACGTGCTAATTCTTTCATAAATTTTATGGCTATTTCATAAAAAATAGGCGCATGCATTTGATCGCCATCTCGTCCGTTGCCAAGCGATTATACAAAATTACAAAAAAAAATATGTGTGTGTTGTGTATGTATACGAGTGTGTGTGTGTGTATGAGTGTATGGGTTACGTTCCAACGTTTCTGTTACTATCAGATCGGGACGAAGTAGGTCACTCCTCAGTCACCTAAGGCTGGGCCTTAAAAGGTATTATCCAGTACACATTCTAATAATTAATACCAGACAGATACTTAAGTAGATCCATAATAAACCGCCTACAAAATCTCCATTAAAGAATCTCTTTTAGCTCACAACATACAAAGGTGATAAAAAGTGTCCAAAAAGTAAAAAAATGGACTTACCGACTAGAGCGCGGTAAATTAACTTCTCTTTATGCGGAAATACTGGTGTAATACATAGTCTTTGGGAATTTGTTGGGCAAACCGTGATACCGTAAACGGGGAAACTATGACGTACGAAAAGATGAGAGCTTCTATCCTACCATGTTTCTTAATTAATATTATAAATGCAAAACGTTGCGTGTGTGTGTGAATGTTAGTTACCACTTATCACCGCAACTACTTAACCGATTTTGATTAAATTTGGAATTGAGATAGGTTTAACTCTGGATTAACACATAGGTTCACTACCCGCATCTTCCCGTTATCCCGCAGGAACTTTTTTGGGATAAAAAGTAGCCTATGTGTTAATCCAGAGTATAAGCTATCTGCATTCCAAATTTCACTCAAATCCGTTCAGTAGCTTTGGCGTGAAAGAGTAACAAACATCCATCCATCCACATCCATTCATCCGCATCCATTCATCCGCATCCATCCATCCACATCCATTCATCCACATCCATCCATCCACATCCATCCATCCACATGCATCCATCCACATCCATCCATCCACATCCATCCATCCACATCCATCCATCCACATCCATCCACATCCATCCGTCCACATCCATCCATCCACATCCATCCATCCACATCCATCCATCCATCCATGCTCGCAAACTTTCAGGTTTATAATATTAGTAAGTAGTAGGATTTATGTACTTTACCGCATCCATTAGTGTAGCACCATCAGGCATCCCAGGTAAATACGGCTCATATCTAAGGCAGCAGCGATGCCGGGAATTCATTACTTTCTCATTAATGAGTAACGTTGCACCTCCGCTGTGGATTTTGCAAAATCTCTTTCCGAGAACATGGCTTCCCGTAAACGGCGGTGAACTTAAATGAAGATGTAGCTAGTTCTTTATTGGCTGTCAACAGTGTTGCCAAGTTATTTTTTTTTTTTATGTAATAGATTAGCAAACAAGCTGACGGCCCGCCTGATGGAAAGCGGTCACCGTCGCCTATGGACATCTGCAACACCAGGGGAGTTGCCGATGCGTTGCCGACCTTTAAGAACTCTTTTTACACCCATCTTGAAGGATTGCAATCTGTAGCACAGCGGAAACACTTGTGGGGGAAGCTCACTCCACATTTGAGTTCCACGTTGAGGATTTCCGGTCATATTTATTTATTTATTATAGGCTTTCCAACAGACTTTACACTGAACAAGCATAAGTATTTATAAATGAAAACCATAGTAGGACCTATCTACGTGGACGACGTGAAAATACAGTAACAGGAAAATACATCATCATGAAGTACACTGCTAAACTTAGGCCTCCCCCTTTGAACGCCACCATGAACGGCTATTAGCCATTAGAATAGAATAGAATAGAATAGAATAGAATAGAATTTATTTGCGTAAAATGTCGGTTAGTAAAGATGGAATTAGTACAGAATAGTGCCAGATACATTTTGCCGCACAAGGCGGCGTGCAAATATTTTTTATACAAAATTATATTATATTAATGGCCATTACATAATTCTAAAATAATATTAAGTTATCAGCATTATGATTGAGAACCTATTTTATGAAATCTTTAACATTATAAAAACATTTGATTTCATTTTTTTTCATTTGACAGTTAACATTTGAATCCATCGGCTCCCTGCGACTCTTACAATGTCGCCGGTCCACCTAGTGGGGGGCCTATCTACAGAACGTCTTCTAGTTCGTGGTTGGTGATTCACATTCCCATGATGATATGTGATTTTCATTCCCTTGAGGGTGCAGTGGACTTCTTCCGGCAGATGATGATGATTATGACAGTGTTAAAAATAAACTTTTAGATAATCATTTTTAATTTTATAATACTTATATATCATACACAGTACATTAGGGTGGTTTATCAAACCATACAATCTAATTAGTTTCGTGCCTAACCGTTCACCACAATCGACGCATGAGCGTGGTTGCGGCGCGCTTTACTCAAACCTTTTGAAATGCATGCCAAAGTGATCGATCGAGCACCTAAGCCCTTATTCGCTATGAGCATCAAGATTCCTTGCCAAAAACGTGTGACATCATTACGTGCTCGTGCATTAGCGGTCATTCCACGCAGTTAACGAAACGCACCCGTGTTACGTGCTTAGATGGTTATAGCGCCTGAGGGCCCTGATAGCATAGTCAAGCATTACACATATGGCCCCGCCGATCGTCATGCTTGTGTGCTTGGGAGTCGTACCCAAACTCCGCGCTTTAATTTAGCAAGAGCGGTTATAAGAGTTATACTTACTTATAATAGGATATTAAACATCGCGTCCGTTGGGAAAACCGCAAGCGTATGTGACCGCAATTTAGTGTCAGGCGATTAATTATTACTGATAATTACAAACAAAAAAATAAAAATAAAATGCACTTTATTGCATTATATAACTACCTACGAACTATTTTCAGACCTACTAAATAGATATAAACAAAAAAATGTAATTTAGTAGAAATAAAAAGTAAATACATATATTTGATATAAATATAACAAAAATATATATGTATCAATGAACTAAAAAACCTAAACTAATAACTACAATATATAATTATAAAAGAAAAAGACATCGAATTCCAGGTGGAGGACAGACCGATGACCGAAGTGGCGGCTTTTATTATCGGAGGGTAAGACACTTTGGGCCGTTGCGCCTTCTCAATTACTAAGATTAATTGTAGTAATTTTCGTATTAATTTCAAAAATAAAAAAAAATAGAAGGAAAATTTACCATCATCAATCAATATTTACGAGTCAGGTGGTGGTACTTTCCTTGCAGACCGAGTTTAATTTCCACCCTGTCACGAGGCAAAGTTGAAATACGTGTTCACCTATTTCTCCACTTCACGACAACATTCTAAACAGAAATGTGGCGAAAAAGGTTACGCTCCTTTGCCTCTAAAATTTATTATGCCGCGACAGTATCGCTTGCCGTCAATCCATTACTGTATTTACTTAGATAGTGGAACTGGGTTCGCGGACGGCCGCCGGCGGTGGGTAATGGATTTCTGACGTTGAAATAAATGATAGATCGCCGGCAGTCGATGCATTACCTGTGGACATGAAGTGCATTACCTGATACGCCGTGGTAGTAAAAATTTTGGAGAGCTGGCAACATTGATTTTTGTAAGTTTTGGTTGATAGATTCAACCTTATGTCTATTCACATAAAATGCAATTCAGTTACGCAATTACATCCTTGTTCAATGTATGTGTCTCAGATTAGAGACCGTCTAGTCACATAATTTCGTAAAAATAACATTACCCAATTGATTGCGTAATGTTTAGCGAACATAATCTGAGATAAGAGAAAAATACCAAGCCGTAGTCCTTGTAAATTAATCAAGATTATTATTTACAGAAAGACATAATTATACTATCCAAAATCTCTCTACGAATCTTTCCTAACATCTTATTCATTCCATTTCTATAACCTTCTATTTACTCTAAGTAGATATAATAATTCGCAGTAAATTATTTATCTAATAAACATGCAATTGATGTTAAGATCAAGACTGGTCGTTTGACAACTCTAATTCGAGTAGGTAGTACTTATTAACTTCTGTAGATCTTTTTAGTACAAAACAAATGGTACAGTTTCAGATAGTATAATAATATGTAATTAATGCCAGGAGGACAATAAATATCACCCCCCACACATCTAGATGAATCACTCTCATCAGCTACCAAAATATTTTCTCTACCAATGCTCTCAATACAATCGACCGTCTCCATTATTTCCCGCCAAAAATCTAGCCCATCAAAATTGATGGAAAGAATATAAAGTTGCCAGCCACATAAAGTATGTGTAATTGTAGGCATTCTGCCACAGATACAATTATTTTAATTAAATGGATTAATTAATATAATTGCAATATTTAAGTATGGGCATGAAGTTAATGTGACTTGTAATTGTTGCATGTTTTTTAATGTTATATTGTGACTTAAGATGTATTAACATATATTTAAAAGAGTGGCGTCTGTCGCCATGCGCCTATCGGTATATTCTGGCAGACCCACCAGTTCCCAATCAAGATCTAGGGCGGCGTCACCTTCGACGACATCATCACTTAACATCAGGTAACTTGTGGTAAAACGCTACCTTGTAAGGTGTTAAAAGCTAAGTACTTTAAAATGCTTTCTCATCACATTATCTCAAATACGCGTACCAATAATCGAGTTATTGCTATTTTTAATTGCTGACCATTGTTTGTGTGCAACCTCATTGTCGTCGTCTAAGCGTCTTTAAGCAATACACCGTTTCCCCCACAAACTAATCGTTGATTAATTTAAATCCAACCACAACAACTCCAATAACAGTATGTAAACTTGCCCGTTTCTATTTTCACTACTGGAATATAAAAGAGAGAGAGAGAAATCATTGTGATGTCTTCTTCAACCAAAGCTCAAATAATTTGTAAAATTCGAATCTTTCAGCCATCATCGCTCCTCTCCTTAATCAAAGTTTATAAAATTATTAACCTCGCAGTTAGAATGTGTAGAATTCATTCAGAAACCGGGCATATTCCTGGATAAAAATTGGCTTATCTCGTATGTATTAGACCGGTCCATCAATTTTATTTATACGAACAAAATCACGTCGTTACGTTGCTTAGTTACCGGTCCTTCAACCTGGTTGTCAGAGAGTTCTTCAGGGTGTGTAAACAATTAGACAACGCCCCAAGTGTGACAAATGTTCTTTGCCACTGTATTATATAAAAAATACACACACTTTCCCATAAGTAAGGATAATTTTCATAGGCGACTGCGACTGCTCACCATCAGAGGAGCCGTCTGTTTATGTTTCCCACACTATACACACAAAAAAAATCACACACTTTCCCATAAGTAAGAAAAATTTTTTTTTCCACACCATTACATAAAAAATTCACACATTTTCCATAAGTAAGGAAATTTTTTTTCCCACACTATTACATAAAAAATTTACACACTTTCCCATAAGTAAGGATAATAATTTTATTATTCATAGGCGACTGTGACTGCTCACCATCAGACGGGTGTTTGTTGGTTTGCCACTTTATTTCAATATAAAACACACACTCTTTCCCATAAGGAGTTACTGTTCATACTGCGTCCGAGCAAACCCGAGCCCGATCATTCACGGTAACCCTTTAAATCTGGAAACTTGTTCACGTAATTGTTTTAGAGAAAGTTTTGTTTCGTTCCAAAGAACCTCTGTCCTAAGTTTTTATTTATAGAGTACGGTCGTAGTTTATGTGCTCTGACCTTTGTTCGGGACCTGTTTTATCGCAGTTCGTAGGTAAAACTGTCAATAGACGCGAAGTTTTGCGACGTTTTTGGGATAGATTTTGGGTTTTTGCGCAGTGATGTGGATACTGATGATAAAAGTGAAAGTTTCTATGTACGGTCATAAAATTGCGTGATGTATAGAGGACCTTTTTAATAATAAATAAGGAATTGATAACTAGGATCAAGGAGAGAGGGTTGTAAAGAGTTTTTATCAAGGCAGTTTGATAGATATTTTATTTCAAAAATCTCTGTCGAGCGATTTCATCTGCAGTTTTCCGCACAAACCTTTTTCCGGCATGAAAAGTAGCCTTACCAGTTAGTATAAGCAATCTCCGTTCCAAATTTCTCCGGATGCATCAAAGATTTTCAGCGTGAAAAAGTAAAAAACATACATGTAGGTACTCACTCTTTCACATTTATAATATTACTGTGTAAGCTATTTCTATTCCAATTCCATTCAAACCCGTTGAGTAATTTCAGCTTGAAGATCGTGAAGTAACAAATATAATAAACTCGCTGCGCCCCGCGGTTTCACCTGCGTGGATTGCAACCCTATAGAAAAAAACACTTTCCGTTTTATCCATTTTATTGATTTTCTGGCACCTTTTTTTAATTTTTCTCGTCATAAAAATTTTCTTTGGACTTCAACGAACAGAACAAAAAAATAATTAGTGAAAACGATCCAGCCGTTCACGCGTGATGCGATTACCAACGGAAATAGGGATTCATTTTTATATACGAGTATACATAATAAGAAAGAAGAAGAAGATTTGGATTCTCGTATGTATTTATATTTTATAATTATGCACTCGCACAAGCTTTCGCATTCACAATATTAGTGTAAATAAATTAGTACAATTAGTGTGATTCAAAATAAAGGTAAAATTATCTGAAAAATGTTGTTTCGAAAAAGATTGGTAAATCCGAAATCAGAGCTCGAAACCTCCGAAAAGCCGGCAACAAACGCCAAAGAGGGCCAGGTGTTGATTAAAACTGCCTGTGACGAGGTCGTCATTATTTTTCTCATTAGCGCTGAGCTGTCGGCGTCGATTAAAGATAAGGCCGTTAAGGGAGTAGCAGACTGGTTTTGAATATCTGATACTAGAGACAATAGTCTTGATCTAGGCAAGTAGGTACCTAAAAAGTACTAAAAAACAAACCAAGGTTAGGTCATACACATACAATCCAAGGAACTCAATTAATAAAGTTTAAATATCACAACAAGGCCATTCAAACTTTACACAAAATGCGGAAGGTCCGAGTTTTGTATTCTATGTCCTAAACCAGAGTGTAAGCAATCTTCTGTCCGAATTTCACTCAAATCTGTTTAATAGTTTTTGCGTGAAAGGGTAACAAACATCCATCCATCCGTAGTAAAAATAGAATAGGATAACTAATAATATAATTATTTGAGACTAGCTGTTCCCCGTGGTTTCACCCGCGCAACAGTATAACGCAATAAAAAGTATTCTATGTCCTTCCTCAGTGTTTAAACTATCTTCGTACCTAGTTTCATTTAAATCGGTCTAGTACTTTAAGCGACAAAGCGAAACAGAGTTACTTTCGCATTAAATTATAATATTCCCTGAATTAGATACAAAGTAAAGTTATCAAAACAAGTTTTAAGTACTAATTGCCTCCAAAACAATTTCTTTAGTCGCATTACCGATATTCCAGGAATATCTGCTGTGAGTACAAGCTTTTACTCCCCTCGTTAAAACTAGCTGGTGTCCGGGTGAGGCTTTGTATTTGAGAGGGAATCTGCGGCTCCGTTAATTAATAGTGATAAATGAGAGTTTGCGACACTTTGTTATTAAAAAAACACACGCTTTTAATGTTGGCAATCGCTGCGGTCTAGCAATGATGACATCATCGCAGGGAGCTGCGAAGTACCTGCAGGTTCCCGTTACCAGGCTACATATTCATGTACTCTCCCCTCCTCTCCCCCTTTCCTCTCATATGGTCGAGGAGAGCGATGGCTGCAACATGCGTCAACTCGTGAACGGGTGCTGCTTGTGGGGTCTGGTCTGCTTTGGTTGTGATCCCGCAACTCATTAATATTCATGTTCCCATATCCCAATGTGTACAACCAAACAAGAGAAATCTTATTAGTACAGCTAATTAAAAAATATCGGACCATTAGATGACAAAAAAAAACTTGGGATTTTATTGAACTGGCTCCAATTCAATCAATTAGTAATAAGAATAAAATTGTCAAAGTGATCGCGCCAAAAAAATTACCTGCCGGGCGTTTCTTGCCTGTTCTTTTGCCGGCGTAAGGAGGTTGGAACAGGTGTAGCTAGTTTTAAGTTGACGTTTTAAAGTGATCACAATGTATCCCATTGAATAAATATATTTTGAATTGAATTGAATTGAATAGTTTTCAGCGAAATAATAATAAGGGCAGTGTTGTGAGACCCACTTTAAGCAGTAAAATGTTTTATAGAGGGGATGTACCTATAATATTGACTTGTGTATATTTACCTAGTTTTTGGACTTCACCATACAAAGAGAGTTAATAAAATATGGCAACATTTAAATAACTTCAGCTTTTTCACATAACGATTATCAAATTATGTGAGTGCAGCTATACACAATTAGGCTAAAGGCTATTATGAATTATGCATAAATATTAATTCGATGCCTAAAAGTTATCGTGGCTAAAAAATTTAGTCAAACAATAAGGAAACGCTTCAAAGGTACTATTTTGCATTTGTTTAATACACAACTGCCAATGTCAAAGTGACAGGGGACCCTGTTTATAAAAATTATAGACAGTCTATTGTGTCGGAACTCTTTCGCCACCCATTAGAATAAAATTGACGACATTATTAGTCCGCCTTCAAATATTTCCGACATGGGGCGGGCGGTAAAAAACGAGATATCATAATGTACCTTTGTTCTTTGCGAGGCTTGCCTTTGGACTTTGAAACCTTTGGTTTAGCTGCGGTCTAAGTTAGAAGAAACTGTATGTTTGAAATTATTTCTAAAAATTGAGCTAAAAACTAAACACATAACTAAAATGGCGCAACGACCCAAAGTGAGTCTTGGAGGCCAAGACTCTTGGCCTCCGAAAATAAGAGACGCCACCTCACATTAATGTGCGTGGTCACTTATACATCTCGATTCATTTTGATGAAACTTTCAGCCAATCTTCAAAATTCAGCGGATGATCTTGTAATCCTGCACGGAGAACAAAAAACCTTCCGAAATACCGTTTTCCTTCTCAGTCAAAAGGGAAGGAATTGTGATTCAGAAGGAAAACTAAGTTAAAATAAGAAAGGAATCGGTTTTGGAAGGTAAAGACTCAGAAGGAAAGTCAGATTTTTTTTCTCAGTGTGTGTTCCTAATTCTGGTCACAAAGACATGTATAAGAAAAATGTATATAATATATGCATAACAATCTACAATCAATTGTCTGAAAATTTAAATTTTGTCAATCTTGTATCCTATATTCTTCTAAGTCAGCAGTCTCAACTCGTTTTTCTTGTAACTTGTTTCACGTCAAATGCCAAGCCGACGTAGCAACGGGTAGACCCGCTGAATCCCGTCGGTAAATCTCGTAAAAAGGATTCGCCCCTTGTATTCACCTCGATTTACAGCCGCAACATTGCGTCTTGTGTGCTTATACTGCTTTACACTGTGATTTTTATCGGAAACTAGTATACATATATTTTCTCTAGTAGGTCTATTGGATTATTAAGGTCACCGACATAGCTTTCGGAATTTGCAAATGGAAGTGGCAATGGGCATGCCATATCGCTCAACGAACCGATACCAAACCGATGAGGAAGAAAGGTTCTCGAGTGGCGACCGACCCGGAAGTTTAAGCCGACCGTTTTAAAATAATCACAATGTATCCTATTAAATAATATTTTTTTTTATTTAGATTTTTGATTTTGAAGACGCTCTGTAGGTAAGCCCCCCGCTAGGCAGACCAACGACATTGTAAGAGTCGCAGGGAGCAGATGGATGCAAATGGCTAATGGCGCGTTCAAAAGGGGAGGCATATGTTCAGCAGTGGATTTCTTTCGGCTGATGATTATGATTCGAATAGTAACTAGACAAATTAAAGACAATGACATAATCTAGTTTTTACCTATAGTACCTACATGCGAAAAGTGTCTGTTTGTGTGTTACCTGCGGGGCTGAGAGAATTTGAACTCGGTGTCGGCGTCTTGTAAGTCGCACGCCTAACTGTTCGGCCACCATCGCTCTTCTAGTTCCACGCACGTACCAAATACCTACACACTTATACATACGTGTATGTCATAAATGAAGTTTTATTCGGCTCCGTGAAGAATATGTAATGTACAGTTACGACATTATGGTACGGAGATGGAATAATATCGGCCCTGATGGAGTGGATTGCGACCTTGGAAGCCTTTGTGACATGTTCTGTCAATATCGATTAGGTTAGCTTGTACAGTCAGCGACAAAAGTACATGAACATACGTGATTCTTCAAATGCGTAACAGATCAGTAGGTAAAGTTTTTTTTACAACTTACAAGGTAGCGTTTGACCACAACACAACACACAGTAATATCCAAAATACTGATGTAATTTCTGCCATTTTTTACCACTACAACTTTTCTATCATAAGGATGGTAAATACACCCTTCAAATTGGATTACGTTCCGGATTTATCGTACTAATATTGCACTAATTGGACTAATATTATAGAAGCAAAAGTATGTATGTCACTTCTTTATACTAAAACAGCTTATCAGATTTAAGTGAAATTTGGAATAGGGATGATAGCTTTTCATAGGCTACTAATTATCCTCAATAAGGCTTCTGTAAGATAAAGTAAAAACCTCTATATTTATATTGAACTTCAATAGTTTAAAATACTGTATTCTCTCTCTCTCTCTCTGAAAGAAAGCCAGAGTCCCAGCAGTGGGAACAGGGAACGCAATACGCTTTAAACCTCATCGTATTATTATTATAGCCAAATGGCTTACATTTTGTTCTTAAACTAAATTTTGCACAGACCACGGGTAGGCTGAATGCACAAACGTATAAAAATAACCGAGAAAGGGTAAAATCCTGTCAGTACCAACTGTTACAATCCCCCAGACAATAAAGGTATCAGGCAACCCAATCTTTTAAATTAAAAAAATCATCCCACCTATGATTGCTCTCACCAAATAACGCACATGGCGCGAAATCGGACACATGCCGTGATGGAATTCATGAGAAATTTATTAATCCGCGCCCGGTGCCGGTGGAATCATTGTTCGCGGCGACTGAGCTGGAATGGCTGACGTTTTAAAAACATCGCGTCAATGTGCGCCCAGTACTTACATATCGGGTTCGAATCCCGGTTATATGTGTGTTATATGTGCGGTTAAATATATGTGTGATGAGCACGAATATTTGTATCTGAGTCTTGGATATTTCTATCTATATAAGTATGTATATCGTTGTCTAGTACCCATAACACAAGTTTCGAGTTTAATTTGAAGCTAGTTCAATTGTCCCCGATATTATTATCTCTTCATTTATTTATTTATTTCATTTATTATTATTTATTATTATACGTTCAAAACGGCGAAGGAAAACCACAATCTTCTAGGGCATGTGACATCTACCAACCGGCACTGGGCCAGCGTGGTAGATTACAGCCCATACTCTCTCTCTGAGAGAAGGCCAGAGTCCCAGCAGTGGAAACATGAAAGGCTGATAACGAAAGTTTGTGAGTATGGATGGATAGATGGACGGATGTTTGTTACTCTTTCACGCAAAAACTACTCAACGGATCTAAATGCGATTTGGAATGGAGATAGCTTATACTCTGGATTAACACATAGGCTACTTTTTATCCCGAGAAAGGTTCCTGCGGGATAACGGGAAGACGCGGGTGAAATAGCGGGGCGCAACTAGTAGAATATAAACAGTAAAATTTACTATCACGCTAATGTTATAAATGTGAAAGTTATATGTTTGCTACATATTCTCACTGAAACGGCACTGAACGGATTTGAGTGTAATTTGAAATCGTGAATGGAGATAACTTAAACCGCTATACACTTAAAACATAGGCACTTTTCATCCCGGAAAAGGGTTTCTGCGCGATGACGAAAAAATCACGGGGAACATTCTACCATCCAACTTACATAAATACATAAAATGTAACTTAAAGCCTTAAATTTATTGTTTTAAATTTAGTGTATACAATATCCGCATAATCACAATAGTTCTGACCCCCAAATAGAATTCCCTGTATCTGCAATGTCAGAAACTATACGTGAATCGGGGATCCACAAGACCCAGACAAATTAAATGCAAATTCAAAGAAAAATGTGGTCTATAAAAACGTAGTACTTAATTTTATAGCCTTTTGCAGAGTGGCATACTGTATCCATCATAAAATGAGCATTACAAACCAACGCTAGACAAAGTAATAAGCTTTATTGCCGTCAACATAAAGTTGTTAATCGTTTGATTTGAAACATTTATTTTAACATTGAAATCAATTCGAATTCCCTCTGTCCTAGAAAGGTAGGTAGAAGTGATAATCCATGCATTGCTAATTGAAGGCGACAATGCGAAAATACAAACGAAATCGTAATGAGCGATGAGGATTTGATTTTCAGGAACGACAATGGAACGGTATTGAAGTCCTACCTGTTGACTAAGCTTAACAAAACTATGATATTATTACTGGTGTTAGATGTTTGATAAAGTTTGGTTTTATAACATCATCATCAGCTGGAAGAACTCCACTGTGTTCAGCATAGTCTCTCCCTTTGAACGCCACCATGAACGGCTGTTAGCCATTTGCATCTATCGGCTCCCTGTGATTCTTATTACAATATCGTCGGTCCACCTAATAGGGGGCCAACTTACAGAGCGTCTTCCAGTTCGTTCGTGGTTTTACAACAGCTTTGTCGAATAGCTACCAGCGGCGCTTTCCGGTTATACCTGTGGTTTTCCCCCTAGGTATACCGCAGGAACCAATCTCCGGAAACAGAAAGTAGCCTATATGTTAATATAGGCCAGGGCTACCTCATAACAAATCCCTACTGATCCCTACATAATATTATAAATACAAAAGTAACTCTTATGTACATATATTGTATATTGTATGTCTGTCTATCTGTCTCGCTTTCACGCCTAAACTACCCAACCGATCTAAATGAAGTTTGGTACAGAGATAGTTTGAACCCTGGGAAAGGACAAAGGATACCTTTTATCGCGATAAACTTTAGCCCACGTGGGTGAAACCGTGGGGAACATCTAGTTCTACATAAATTCGTTGATTAGTATAAGCGTCAAGAAGTACAAAAACTCACACTCTCACTTTCTTTCTCACAAACTTTTGCATTGTATTGCAATTAATAAAAAGAAAAATATTTTATTTTAGATCAAAATAAAGACACTTAGCTAAACCTTAAAATGTAAAATAAAACTACCTATCAAAGTAAACAAACTACTTAATTTATTTTTTTTTTTTTGTGTTTTACTGTTATTATGTAATGCTGTTTGGTTTATGGATCTTTGTGTCTGAAATAAAGATTTATTATTATTATTAATCTAATAAACCAAAATGCTGGCCGCATTGCCGCGTTGAACGGCAATGTAATGTGCATTTATAATATTAGTGTGATTTAGTGATGTTGTAGCTTCTATGCCTACTATTTATTCGGATCCTAACTTGATCCAACAAAATTGCTATACTGGTCAACCGGTATAATATCGTTCCTCAACATCCAGCTTCCGTCTCGCCCCGAAATGTTTTACAATTCAATCGCTCGTCCTGTCGTTAATTGGACTGTTTTGATGAATATCAATGGAGCGTCGCGGCGCCTTCAGCGTCGCGTTAATGTTGCAGTTTATTTTTGATGGCCGTTGGGTTCTGCTGGTCATTATGCATTTTGGGCGTTCGCATTTATAATTAAGTAAATACTTTTTGAGGTTAATCTCATTTTTTATTTTACGACTGTTTGGGGGTTTATTTTCTTTCCGCAGTTTCCATTTGCAGATAATAATAGGTACTATTTTTGAACGTAACTAGCTGTGCCCGCAGTTACACTTGTGGAAGTAAAGTATGTCAATTCAATGTCTTCTTCTTTTATTTAAGAGCGAAGCTCTTGTCGGTGGAGTACTTTCCATCCCGTTCTGTTCTCGGCCATCCTTTTGACCTCTTGGTACGACATGACGTCAATCCTTTCTATAACTTGATCTATGTATGTTCTTCTCGGTCTACCTCTCCCTCTCTTCCCTTCTACTTTACCTTGTTTTCAATTCAATGTATAAGATATTATTTCCATTCTAAAGTTAACTCGATTCTATTGAGCCATTCAGCGTGATGAAGTTGCCAATATAACTCTCTCATAAACTTTCGCATATAAAATATTGTTTTGCAAAATAATATTGAAGTTTTGGTCAGCAGAAAACTAACATCTCAATCGCATACATATAACTCCAATTAGGAACCAGGATTCCTTATATCTAGAGTATTAGAAACTACGTGGTTTGGGTATCCATAAAACCCAGACACTGAAAAATAATTACACTTTTTTATGACCGAAATTGACCCTATGTCTCACAGTCTGTTGTTCACCCTTCACCGAACCGGCCGTCAAAAGTACCCTATCATCTGATACTTACCATCACTATCATTTTCACTAAGTACACACACCTCACTCACATCAAAAGACAAAACGAATTACCTTCGCAATAACACAAGGAACTAATTGCGTGAACTCCCATCACTTACCGGCATCACTTCCCAAACACTTATTCCGTAATAACCAATCACTTCCACTTGATCTCCTTCACACCTCTATTTCCGAAACATTTTACACAACTATACTCGTAATGCATTAGAGCCGGAGCCCGAGATAACAGGCCTCTGAAACTTGACTTATATACGTTAGTTACAGTACATTAGCTTTTGTTATTGTTATATCTATAACAACCGCCAAGCAGCGTTGTGCAAACATTACTATGTTCCAGCTTGAAAGACAATGTTTCCGGTAAAATATTCGCAATAAAATGGAGCCTGATGTCTTTTTCCGGCCAAAAAACTACGTTATAGAATCGCGCCAGTCCATTATTACGTTGCTGCGTGTAAGAGTAACAAAGCAACAAACACACTTTCGCTTCTACTAAAACGCTAATCACACGTCACACTAATATTATAAATGCAAACGTTTGTGAGTGTGTGAAAGTGTACGTCTGTTACTTCTTCACGCTGAAACGACTCAACAAATTTGAGTGATATTTTGTACGGAGATAACTTGTACTTTGGATTAACTTTTTATGGCAGTTTCTGCTAGATAACTAAAAAACCACGACGAACAGCTAGTTTTAAATAAAAAAAACCATCCCATCCCAACCCAGGCGTATCTTGTCAACTTCGACCACATCGTCTCTTAACATCAGGTAACTTATGATCAAATGCTATCCTGCTAGATATAAAAACCATTTTCACAAACATTCAAACATTAGATGCTGTCCTACAGTGTACCGAAAAGCAATACAGGCTTCTCAAAGGCCAATACAGGCCAGATAAAGGCCCCCATTATTTTTCTCATTAGGCTTCCGATATCTCGTCTGAATGGTGCGGAGTGCGGACGGACTAATCTTTGCCTTCCATAGTGGAGATTAAAAGACGATATCGGTAATAGCCTGTTTGAGTGGCGATTGAGATACTTGGCGGTAAATTGGCTTTATAACACGGTAGGTAATGATTTGTGCTTGTGTCGCACCTTTTGGTGAAGAAAGATATTATGTGGTTTGCCTAAAACGGTGAAGGAAAACATCGTGAGAAAACCAGCATTACCAAAAAACAAAAACAAAACTGTCACGGGCATGTGACATCTTGGTAGATATGGGTTGGTTCCCGCTCTGGGCTAGTGAGGAAGATTACGGCGCGCACTCTCTCTCTCTCTCTCTCTCTCTCTCTCTCTCTCTCTCTCTCTGAGAGAAGCCCAGAGTCGTAACGTAATGGCTGATGATGATGATGATGATGATAAATGTGTATGTTTGTTACTTCTTCACGCAGAAACAGTTCAGCAATTTGAAAGAAATTTGGAATAGAGATAAGTTGGATAAACACTTATACTACTTTTCATGGCAGAAAATCATTTTTGCGAGATAGCGAGAAAACTGTGGGGGGAACCACAGGGTGCAGCTACTTTTAATACAGTTATAGAAAAACATCTAGTAGTAAGTAATTTTACAGCGCAATCTTAGCTGGATTTACGAACGAGTGACATCTAAGATTTACGCTTCAGTAGTTACGAAATACGCTCGCTCTGCATATATAAGTTGTTGAAATTGAAAATCAAATGAAAGATTTACGCTTTGAAAATGTAAAAAATCAAGCGATTTCGTCTGCGCGTCGCACGCACGCTAGTTTGAAGACATCTTTCATCAGCTGATATTTCTTAATGAAAAATGAAATTAAAATTTATTTGCAATAGTAGGGGAGCCCATGATGCTAAATGTGGATTTACTCGAGCGTCGCGGAAACCTATTAGATTTGGTAGATTAGATATTAAGAAGAATAAATGTCCTATAATGTTTCCACTTTCAGCGGTGGGGGAAGCTTCCACAGACTTTTATGGTTATAAAAAAAAACAATGTCATGACATGGACTCAAGTGCGTCAGATATTAATATTTTTCATGCTCCAGCATGTGTCTGATATGAAATATAATATAATAAACAGCCGGTTTGCATGGTGTGGGTGGCTAACCACAAGGGGGGTAAATAAAAAAAATAACTCAACCACGTAAAATTTTCAAAGTGTTCAGTGAACTCCACAGATGCTCCCATTTCTTAGACTGACGATTTGTAAGTGACACCAGCTCTCAGCGAATCTAAAAGGTTCCCCTGAGCGTACCCACCAATGTTAAGTGCTCATAATTGCTGGAGGTACTTATCAATATGTGAGGTATCCTCCCTTATATTAATCTGACGCGCTCGAGTAAATCCCAAAATCCCCTCTTGGGCTCCCCTACTACAAAATTAAGTACAGAATCAGACGTAGAAAATATAAATACATGTCTAAAGTATTTTCTTGTGGAAATGCAATCGCAGGCGTAACTATAATTTAGGAGACGTTTAATTTTGCTTATCATTTTACTTACTGATACTGTTTATATTTTTATGCTCAATAATTTATTTTAGTTATTATTAAATGATGCATTTATTATGTACTAGTTGCGCCTACTAGTTACCTTCCTGTTATCCCGCAGGCACCTTTTCCCGTGATTAAAAGTAGCCTATGTGTTAATCCAGGGTATAAGCTATCTTCATTCCAAATTTCATTCCGATCCGTTCAGTAGTTTTTGCGTGAAAGAGTAACAAACATCCATCCATCCATCCATACTCACATACTTACACGTATATAATAAAAGTAGGATTTCCTTTCGTAGCTGTGAAGGTTTGTAATTGACTTTCCAAATTTATCTTTTTACCTTGTCTGTAAAGTAAGCCAAAAAATATAAGTATCAATACGACAAATATCGATGTAGTTTTTACCCGCCCTTCCCTAAAGTATGGCAATATACCTAAATTAAAATGCAGTTTGGCTGCAGCAAAAGCCCACACAAAGGCACAAAGCTCAGGACAACAAGAATGCCAAATGTTTTGAAAGTATTTCTTCACGAAACATATTAAATACTTCGGGAATACCTACTGTGAGCTAAAGGAGATGCGCGATTATATTGTTACGATGAAATACTTGAGATACTTCTAGAAAATTCTTACCAGCGAGTACGACAATACTGGACATCGTAAACCTTTTTACTTATGGTTATTTGGATGGTATTCAGAGTTATGGCTCTTTTAAGTTCCCTATAAACTTGCGGTAGAAGAAATACTTAGGTACGTGATAGCGATAGATAGCTTTCCTGAATATTACTTGTACTGCTAATAACTAGTATCTACTAATATTTATTTATATGCATACTTAGAATGTATGATTGATTAATTTGCCTTCTATCAGACACTGCGAAGAAAAATAACGTGGTTAACATTTTACAAAAATAAAAACTACACCTAGATCCAGTTCAATTTAAATCTTTCTAAAGACTTTTTTATCCATACAATATAGTTATCTAAATCTAATAAATGATGACTTACTAAACACTTTTTTAAATACATTCATGTCAATTTTATTACAATTATTAAATTTAAGAATGCACACACATTAAAATAACAGTAAAATAAAATTTTAACATTATTGAATATCTACACATTTTTGTCCATAAATTATGAACTTCTTTAGTAATCATTGATGTTTTTTTAACAAGATATCCCAACTAAAAAATACTTTCCATCAGGTGGGTCTCTAAGTATTAGAGGTAACCATTAATCGTTGATTATGAAAATTCAACAGAACAAAGACGGTGACAGCGATAAACATTTAACTGAGAGCATGTTAAGCCTCTCTCCCTCAACCGGTGAACTTGCAGTGATTTCTCTGAGCTGCGATGCGTTATTCATGAGCTTGATGCATCAGGCAGCGCGCGGAAAAGTTGAATACGGGAAGGGGGGTTAATCGTATAAGTCGTTTAGTTTTTGAATAGATGTGTCACATAGTCACACACGTTATGTAGTACTGGAAACTAACAAACTTCTGGCGTGCATACGTCGTCAAATTTGCTTCCATAGAAAACTGATGATAACGAAATTGGACGATACAGTTTGATGCTGCAGCTATATATCTATCATCTTTATCCAAGATTTAACTACACCACCCGATAGCTAAAAGATCAACTAACTGAGATGGCAAAGCGAGTTTGGCCTCCGATAGAAAAAGACTCCACTTCGGTGTGTCCTGCGCTCCCCTGTGCAGTCCTGGAGCTCGCACAAATCCTTGGTGACTACGTCTTTCCAGCGATACCTGGGACGGCCGACAGGGCAACGGCCACTCGGTCATCCCATGTATGCTCGTTTGACCTCACGATCCTCTCCCATTCTTTCAAGGTGGCCGATCCAGCGAAGTTTGTGGGCAAAAAAAGGATCAAAGAATTTGTTGCGTTGTGTGACAACTGTGATGCAAACGCCGCCATTTTTGAAGTTGTTCCCACCGGGTGAGATCCCGGTCAAACACTAGTCTAGTCAGTTCTAAAAAAAGAACACTGTTAAAATAAATTGTTTTGCGAATAGTAGAAAGTTGAAAGTGTAGGTTGGTACTGTAGGTATGTGTGTTTGTCACCACGCCCCGTGAATAATTAATTTGTCGCGTTGTTTCTGACACCGTTTGGGAACTTTCGCAGTTTTTATTCGACTGAATTTTATTGTCCAGTTACATTATTACTTTTTGTATTTTATTGTCCATATAAAACTTTCGTGCACCATTAAAAAAGATGATAAAATTTATAATTACCTGGCCCTACTTTTTAAGTCTTTTGAGAGCCATTATAAACAACGAAGATGATCTTAATCTTTGAATACCTTTCATATCTAACCACCTACCTACTACCCTCAAGATAAGAAACTGTCGCCAAACACTTATCGGTGTGTTCCAGCATTCCACTTGAGTGGTTCCCAATCCGGGCGTATTGAGGCGTGACCTTAGACCACATCGATGTTTAACATCAGGTGACTTGGGGTCAAACGTTACCCAATAAGGTGTAAAATGAATACAAGCTGACGATAAAATTATCACAATGCCCAGCGTTATCACGGTACGACAATCTCTACTAAGCAACTTTTGAATGACGGGAACTAGAAAAAATAAAATGTGTACGGTAACTTAACAATGTTTAGACACTTTGTTTAAAGTGGTGGTCTTCAACCAGCACTATGTGTAAACCAACCAATCCGATGCAAGCATCTAAATAGCCTAAAGTGCATAGAGCGCATAGGAGGCTATTTCAAACCGATTCTAATAACAGTTTCTACTGAATGGCTCTCGTAAAAACGTATTACATCCCTGTGGTTTTCAATTCACATTAAACTTTTCCTACAGAGTAAACAACAATCATACTACTGAGCTCACGTACTGTTGGCTAACGGAGTTTTAGTTGATAGCTTTTGTACTCTGTGGTTCTGAGAGCATAAGCGTCAATAAGGCAGCCTTAATAATATCGTATTAAAACCAACAATTTTGAGAACAATAATGTGGCTAAATGCGAAGTGCTGTGTCAATGAACCAATGGAGTCTAATCGGTTTGAGTCAAATCAGAAGTATGCAGGCATGCAGTATGCAGGGATTATGTGTTAGGGTTTCATTGAATGAGGGTTTCAGTTTTTAATATTAGAGTGTTCCAGTAATCTTACTTGAGAACAAGTTCTTAGTTGGTTACTGGTGGCAAAACAACACCCTATAAGAATTACAAGAAAAAATATTATATCGTTAACGCAGCAGCGAGCTAGGCAAGCACTTACCGGCAACCTTGCTATTTATAGCGGTGATGGCAGTGGTAGTGATGATGACTTGCGCTCCATAAGACGTGGGTTTGAATCCTACAATGAGCTGGCGCTTTTGATGAAGGAAAACATCGTGATGAAACCATAGCTTGGTGGTAGAGCATTTTCTAGTGCTGGCTAGCTACGACCTTCAAGTTAAGAATCTGTCACCAAGCACCTATCGGTGTGTTCCGGCAGCCTCACTTGAGACCCAGTTCCCGATCCAGGTGTAGCCTGACGCCATCTTCGACCACATCGTCACTTAACATTAGCGGTGGCCGTTTTCTAAAAAACGATGCCAAATAACGATGCCAGTACCCGATGCCGGCATCCGATTCCTTAGGCATCGAAAAACGGATGCGCATCGAAACGTCTCGTGCGTTGCTCGGCATCGGCACACATCGGCATCGGCATCGCCGCACGGCATCGGCAACGAAACGGCGCGTCGTTTCGATGCCGATGCCGATGCCGCATCGGCATCGGGCATTCGGGCCTCATCGATATCGTGGTTTCGGTCGTATTCGGTCATAACCGCATAGTATCTTTCA
Source organism: Opisthograptis luteolata (assembly GCA_931315375.2). Taxonomy (NCBI): domain Eukaryota; kingdom Metazoa; phylum Arthropoda; class Insecta; order Lepidoptera; family Geometridae; genus Opisthograptis; species Opisthograptis luteolata. The sequence goes on from OV928043.1 coordinate 2,269,150, forward strand.
ACGCCATCTATTGTATTTATATGTAACTACTATGTATAGCGGAATTTATATTTTTCTTACTCTCGATTAAAAGTTTTGAAACCTAAAAATCTATATAGATGGCGTGACGTTACTTATCACAAGGCCGAATGTAGTAATTATTTCCCGTTTTATACATTTTTACCATAATATTTATTGTGGGATGATAAAAACTTTTTTAACAATCTGAAATTATTATTCTTGATTCTATCACACAATCTTATCGCTCACGCTCGCACCAGTTTCTATTATCATAATATCTTGATCTACGCAACTCTAGGGATGTGAAAAATAATCGATTTTTATATTAATCGATTATTTTTTTCTTTTAATCGATTTTTAATAATCTAAATTTGAAATATCGATTTTTTACTTACTCTCTAAAATTAAATCGATTTTTTTTACTTTAGGTAATTTTATTACAATGTACAAAAAAATGTAACTTTTCGAATAGTTGGGAAAAAAATATTGAATAAAATCGATTATTTTTTATTTTAATAATCGATTTTTTACAAATCGATTTTGTTTAAAGAGATATAAATCGATTATTTATTAATCGATTTTTTTATCTCCTAGTCACATCCCTACGCAACTCAACACTGTTACGATGCCAAATAACGATGCGGGCATCGGATGCCGGATCTCCGATGCCGGTGCGGATCGATGTCGTAAATATCCGAAAACGCCCATCGCTACTTAACATCAGGACTTGGGGTCAAACGCTATCCTGTAAGTAGTATAAAAGAAAAAGCTTCATTACGACATAATATTCCTTTACCAAAAGCTCAAGTTTGACCTAAGTAATCTATATTATCTATATAACCTAACACACTTTTACTAATGAGAGATCCTTCCCAATACTATGCGGCTTGTACTTAGCCAATGTACTTAAGTAAATGAGTCCAAAGTACGAGGTTAAGTTGCAAAACTCACGAGTAACTTGCAGTAAATGATGACATCTTACTGTAAACAAAATAACACCTGTTTTTGTGGTTCCACGGCTTGCAAACTGGAGGAGTTTCCTGATTGTACTTCAAATCTAAACTTTAAAGCATTAAAATAGGATCGGTTTTGAAACGGATCGTGTTGTGTTATGGCTTCGCTAATGACAATAAGCAAGTTTCTATTAAGTTCTAAGTGAACTAATCGGCTAATGGTTCAGAAACTTTGCTCGGTACGTGTCCCGAATGAGACAATAATTACGAGTGTGATCACTTAGTGAAGCTTATTTTGTAGAGTGTGTAAAAGGGAATGGTGAGAAACCGTGTTTTTAGAGTTTCGTACCTTAAGAGGACGCCGTGATTAACAATGAATCTGAAATCAGCTAGAAAACTAACACACTGAAGAGGGGTGTAAATTCGGCGATTCCATACCAAAACACAAGCGAGCAGACTAATGCCGTAAGGTCGTATGCGTCAAAAAAATATTTCATATTATATTTTTTAGAACTAAACCTGTAGACCTGTCTGTAAACCTGTCTTTGAAAAATGTGTATATACCATACAAAAAAAACATTGAAGTCTTAAACCGGCCTGTAAAATGAAAATCTTTTTTTTAGAGGGCAGTTTTTGATCATTGTTTCTCTGCTATGAAAGTTAACCAATCGTGTTATACTTCCGACAATTTGATGTCAAAAACATGAACAACACGTTAAAATTTCGTCAAAAATTAATAAAATATGTATAAAGAATTTTCTCTTAAATATTCTAACCGACAAAATTTATTCGACAAAACGTAGTCCAAGTTATCGTAGCCGTTTGTTATCTTAGCGCCGTAACGCGCCGTAGCCGCTTGCTACGCCGTAGACCACGTAACGTCGTAGACATTAACATTCGTGCTGCTGTACTGCTACGCTCATTGAATTCGTAGCAACTGCATTAACTTGCTAAACGTATAGAATTCGGGGGCACTTCAATTCTAGTTTATAGTAAACTTGTAATTAACTTTTTATTGTCCTTTCCCTACGTTACTATTAACCTTATTTTGTTTTAACTTCTCTGCACTAACACAAATTCATTTACGACTTCATTTTATACTAGCTGTTCCCCGCGGTTTCACCTGCGTGGGTTACAGCTTTTTATAGCAAAGGCTCAGCCCGATCGGTTTAAAATTGAAAAAGTTTCATACAAATTTTCATCCCCTATTTTATTCTCTTGAGGGTAGAATTAATCAAAATCCTTTCTTAGCGAATGCCTACGTCACAACATCTACCTGCATGCCAAATTTCAGCCCGAACCGTCCAGTGGTTTGGGCTGTGCGTTGATAGATCACTATGTTAGTCACCTTTGAGTTAGTTATAAATGTTATTTTTTTAAGAGTAGAGAGAAGAGTATTTTTTTTTAATCAAAATCGTAGAATTCTTTATTTAAGATACATAATATGAATTAAAAAAATATATATCAAAAATGTGCCAGTCAAGAGTGGACAAAGAAGATGTGTTGTGTTGTCTTATAATAAACTTAGAACTGATTATACCAAAAATGTAAAAAATGTGTTTTGAGCGATGGCAAATCCGCACATAACTTATTGAGTCATAGGTGCGGGGCCGAGAGTATTCGAACTCGGTGTCGGCGTCTTGTAAGTCGCACGCCTAACCGTTCGGCCACCATCGCTACGTTCGTAGTACGAGTACATAAAACATTTCCTGAAACGATCCGCGTTACCTCCTAGCTGCATAAGAAGTACCTACTGTGGAAGGCGTGAACTTTCAAGTAAGTCGTAAATATATTGTAAATATATAGTAAAGTCTCCAAAGACCACGGCAACAACTCGAACACTTCCGTTCGAACGGAATTCACTTCTGAATAGATTTTGCCGATGTTAAACTTACGCTTTGAATACGGAATTTTTATAGTTGGACAAGTTTGTATGACTTTCCGTTGGGCTTAATAGAGATGAAGAATATTGTTGGACTGTATTTATTCTGTAAACTTTGTATGTGTACAAGCAATTGCTAAGTTGAGGTTTGAAGTCAAAGTCAAATGTTTTTTGTTTAATAGGATACATTGTGATCACTTTTATGATGATGATGTTAAACTTACGCTTTGAATACGGAATTTTTATAGTTGGACAAGTTTGTATGACTTTTCGTTGGGCTTAATAGAGATGAAGAATTTTGTTGGACTGTATTTATTCTGTAAACTTTGTATGTGTACAAGCTATTGCTAAGTTGAGGTTTGAAGTCAAAGTCAAATAAATGTTTTTTGTTTAATAGGATACATTGTGATCACTTTTATGATGATGATGTTAAACTTACGCTTTGAATACGGAATTTTTATAGTTGGACAAGTTTGTATGACTTTCTGTTGGGTTTAATAGAGATGAAGAATTTTGTTGGACTTACTCTGTAAACTTTGTATGTGTACAAGCAATTGCTAAGTTGAGGTTTGAAGTCAAAGTCAAATGTTTTTTGTTTAATAGGATACATTGTGATCACTTTAAAACGTCAAACCTAAAACTAGCTACGCCTGTTCCAACCTCCTTACGCCGGCAAAAGAACAGGCAAGGAACGCCCTAGCAATTGGTAAATTGAGGTTCGATTCGGTTTTTTATCTGTAGTTAAGGTGAACTAGAATTATAAAGTAGTGTAAAACGCCCTGCTACTAGGTGGAGTGGTGACTTCCTTTGAGTGACAGGCAGTAGTTGGATAAGAGCCGAGGACTTGGCTCAAAAGCATACCTGCCAAATATTCTGACAGGTATGATGGGTTTCTCTTTGTTAAAAAAAATTTGATCATAAACAACTTTGGTATTGTCATATTAATTAGGGAAAACTAAAATGCTGTATCCAAGTAATTGCATCTCTGAGTCCCAAAACACAGGCTTTTGTTTAGTTTGGGACTCTTTTTTAAGTCATATGTAAAAAAAAATAGTTAAGTCCTCTGAAAGTTCATCATCATCATCATCATCAACAGCCGGAAGAAGTCCACTGCTGAACATAGGCCTCCCCCCTTGAACGCCACCATGAACGGCTATTAGCCATTTGCATCCATCGGATCCCTGCGACTCTTAAAATGTCGTCGGTCCACCTAGTGGGGGGCCTACCTACAGAACGTCTTCCAGTTCATGGTCGCCACTCCAGAACCTTTCTTCCCCATCGGTTATCGGTTCGTCGAGCGATGTGGCCTGCCCATGAAAGTTGTATATGCTTAACTACTAAACTAAACTGTAGTTTGAATTAATAAATCAAAAGTAATTTTTACTTAAAACAGCTATAACCCCCAGCTTTTTTCTGGAGCATATGCCATTTATTTATACACATTCTCTATTATAAAACGTAATATTGTAATATAATCCATAACTCACTCAAAGAGAGAGAACGTATGTAAAATCCTCAGAGGTTTGAAGTCTGCAAAAGCTTTCTAGTTTACAGCAAAGTAGATAAAAAAATATCATGTTTCGAACGAATGTTTATTTCACTTAGCAGGAGAAAAGTTTGACGTTGAGCGAAAGTTTTTGGATGTTTTTTGTAGTGTTGTTGAACTGTAATTGCAGAAACATGTAACCATATATTGAATGCTACATGACTTCATCTTATCAAAGTTTTATCATATTACCTTTATTATTTACTAGCGTTTCGCCCACGCCTTTTCCCATGGGAACCCCAATTCACTTCTATTCAATGTATTTTCAAAACCGTTTCTTACCAAGCACAAAAGACAAGAAAAATGCACATATTTTGACTCCGTAGGTTTGTGGTTTCTGAGATTTCATAATTAATCAGTTGGGTCTTGGTGCCTGATTTTTGGACCCTGGCGCAAAATGAGTGATATTTCGATGCGGTTTTTTTTTCATTTAAAAGTCAGTTTCCTTGCGGTGGGTGGCTCTTAGCTATAATAATAATAATAATATATCAACCGAACCTAATTCCCAAAATGAACCCCTCTTGGCTTAGGCCCGTGGTTTTCATACTTATACCTACCGAAATTCCTAAAATTTCGAGAATTAAAAAGTTAACAAAAAATAATAATAACAATAAGCTATGTTTGGTTAATATCGTAAGAGTATATCAGCTCTTTTTCAAAATGATGTAAGGCATTTTTAGCTATGTTTGATAAAAATCGGTGTAATATGATGAGGGTTTTATATATTTTTTTTTAATAATTTACGAAACTTAAATTACATTTAGAAGTAATAAATACATGAAGAGACCCCTATTATTTTATACGAATATCTGCGTACGGTACGTCCGTTTACGTTTAGTACATTCAGAGAAAATTTGTTGTGATAAACAGACAGACAAACAGACACTCTTTTGATTCTACAAGGGTTCCATTTTTCATTGGCTCTACGGATCCATAAAAGGATAATCTCTTAAAACACAAAGAGTACATAGGCCCAATGTACATTAATCAAATCTTATCCTGAGCAAAAAGTATACACCCAAAGAAATGCTTAGAAGTAACCCTTGTCACAAAGCCTCATTTCTCTCGCCCAATTAGAGCTCTGCGTACTTTTGCAAGTTGGTCCACGGGCTAGCGCTTCTGATGTACAATTCAAATCAAATATAAAACCATTAAAAACTTTGTCGTAATAAATATCCGTACATTGCCTTTCGAGCAAAAGAAATCTTGAAATTTTCCTAGAGCGAAAAGGTTATAAAATGTCTAGCTATTTAAGGGGCTGACTACAATCTCAAGTTGGGCGATTTGTCATGCCGTTTGATTACATTTTTGTGATTGCAGATATGATAGGTGTTGGAAGTGACTATTTTTTTATGCAAGCCTAAACTGCTGTCTTTGTTAGACATGTTCATTGTTCACAATTTTAACCAAGGTCAAACATAGTTTTATTGAGGCTTTTATAATATTTTTGGGATAGAGACAAGGCTTGAATTAAATTTTCAATCATCATTAGTCTATTACGTCTCCTCTATTAAGACAAATCCCTTCTTTTAGAGAGCGAGCCATAATCCACCACGCGGGCCCAGTACGGTGGTAGTACACGGTTAGAGGCCAAACCTCGTGTCTGACATTTTACATCACATTTAGGCCTCAAACAGAGCCTAAAGGCTGTTATCCTAAGATTACAACCAGGACAAACTTGCTCTCCGAAGCATAGAAGCGCTGATTTGTAAATGCCAAGTGGTCACCCATCCAAGTAGTGACCGCAGAGAACGTTGTTTAACCTAGTTAATCGTTTAAGCGCTGGTTTTATAAACGTCCGTACGTTAAATACCAAATTTCAGTCAATTTTCAATTTTTGACAAATTTTCCGTTCTAAAATTTGACAATAAGATAAAACTTACCGAAACGTTTAACTTACGGACCTCATTTCGGTAAATTTGAACATTTTGACAAATTTTCCGTACTACAATTTGACAATAAGATTTAACTTATCGAAATTGGGTATGACATTTACGTTTTTTAAAACCGGCCCTTAGAATGATTAGGATGATGATGCCCTTAGGATGATGATGTCCACTACGAGCGCTTAGCGTTTCACCGTTGTACTCGTATTCTGTGTCATAAGTCTCCTAACGTTATGGTCGGTGTCTAAGATTAAATGCACAGAATGGTCCATCAGATCATAAGGTTATGAAGTGGATAAACAGATTCATTCATCGAATTAATATTACTCAAATACACAAACTTAAGCTTAGTCAAACATAAAGCACATCTTAAGTAGTTAATAAGCAGCAGCTTTACTTATAACTTGCATATGAGAAGTTAAGTCTTGCAGAGCTGAACTTAGCTAAGTTATAGCTAACTAAAACCTAAGTAAAACAGGGTAGTCATATTTGCATCTGTAAGTTTGTACTGCCTGGTTGTTTCCGCTTGGGCCAGTGAGTTTTGCGAGCTATTTTCAACCCCTGACTTTAGGGAGGGTTTATGTTTATGTTTCGCGTATGTTCGTTAGCTTGAACGTGTGCCACAGGAGATCATCAATGACAAATAACATCAGGTGACTTGTAGTCAAACGCTACCCTCTACACGGAGAAAAAAGACCTTCTGAAATACCGTTTTCCTTCTCGGTCAAAAGGGAAGGAATTGTGATTCAAAAGGAAAACTAAGGTAAAATAAGGAAGGAATCGGTCTTTGTAGGTAAAGACTCAGAAGGAAAGTCAGATTTTTTTTCTCAGTGTGGGGCAGTATAGGTTAAAAGCGATAAGCGATAAGACCGCCCATTGTAACACTAGCTCTAACATCTCTCCTTTTATTTTGTTCTATTTTTCTGTTGTTGTGGTGAAACAATAAAGCGTTATCTATCTATATATCTATCTAATATAATGTATATAATACTAAGTCTTTAGCATTTTGCATTTTGTAAGATCAGCAAAATTATTAGTACGAAAAAAACAACTAATGTTTAAACCTAAGCAGATCTGCAAACTTCGTTCAGGCCATTTCACATATACTCATGTGTTTAAGTTGAGCGTCAGTTCGAGCGTGTAGAGCTTAACTGAACTAAAGACAACAAGGCAGGTGAAGCAAGTCGAGGATTGAACTCTCTGAAATATCCTCAAGCTCTCCCAAATAATGCTAATTAGCATGCACGCTGCTACAAAGCAGAGCAGCGGGCTTATTACGTATCTTGGAAGGGATCGATTTGCGCTTTAAATTTCATGACCTTTAATTTTGAACTTCATAATAAGCTTCGTCCATTACAACCCCGGTGAACGAATGAACGTGAACGTGAAATGCCGTTTGAATTATAGTAAAGCGGTATGTTTTAAAATTAATAACATGGTTAAATAAGCTACAAAACAATTAGCGAGATTATTAAAAACTAGTTGCGCCCCGCGGTTCATCTGCGTCTTCCCGTTATCCCGCAGGAACCTTTTTTCAGGATAAAAAGTAGCCTATGTGTTAATCAAGGGCATAAGATATCTCCATTCCAAATTTCAACAATATCAGTTTGGTAGTTACTGTGATACGTTGTAACAAATATTCACACACACAAACTATCACATTTATAATATTAATAGTACAATATAAATTTGAACTCCATAATGTGCTTTGACCACAGAATAGATAAAATCCAGTGAATGAATGAACGTGAACGTGAGTTGCCGTTTGAATTATAGTGAAGCGGTTTGTTTTAAAGTTGATAACAATAATAGTTCTATGCTATAAAACAATTGCGAGCTTAAAATCATTTTTTTTTCTTTTCTTAGTTTAAAATAACTGTAAAAATTACCGAGTTTACTGGGTTTAAAAATGGTGATAATGGTGATATTCTGTGGTTATGGTCAAAGCCCATTATGGAGCTCAATTGTCAATTGTGTGAAAAAAAGCGCAAGTCGATCCCATCCAAGTTGCCTAGTAAGCCTTCAGTTTGTGTTGGTACTTTGAATAGAGGTTTATTCAGGAGCAGGGGAATTTGGCCCTTCTGAACGTACCCGCCAGCGCTGTTATTGGTAAGTACGGATATACGATACGTGGCAAATCAATTAGCATATCGGGAACAAGAAATATACAACGAAAATTGTGTAATAGAAACTATTTATATGGAACTCCAAAAAGGTACTATGAAGAATTTGGAATGAAAGGTCTTTATTAGGTAGTAAAATATGGTGTGAAGTGCTGTATTTGACCACATAACATCACGTAACTTGACATCAAACGCTACATTGTACAAATAGAAAACAGTGTATAGTCAACGACAAAAGTCGCTTAACATAAACAAATTTTCCGATTCTCTTTATCATCTTCAATACCCACTTTCGACCAAATCATCACTTAACATCTTGTGTGATGTGTTATGGTCAAACGCAACCTTGTAAGTTATAAGGAAACAAGTCAAGCTAATAAAAGTGTTTTAAAAAAACAAACATTACCGATCTAATACGCAATAGAAAAATCGAGTATGATCAGCTACTTTTGTCGCTGACTGTACAAAATGTTGACTATAAAAATCTATTATGTATTCATTTATTTATTTATTTATAATGCACACCAACATAATAAACAATTTAACATAAATTTACAAAGATGACGCTATAGTCAGCTCAATTTCAATTGTTATTACAATTATGGGCTTAGACTACATGCAAAAAATAGCCGAATAATTTAATAATATAATAATTAATGAATCATCATCATCACAGCCTTTCACGTTCCCACTGCTGGGACTCTGGCCTTCTCTCAGAGAGAGAGTATGGGCTGAGAGAGTATGGCTGTTTAATAATGAATCCATAATTTAAAATGTCCAAAAACTAAGTGCAATAAATGATTGCAATTGAAATTAAGTGCAGAATTTATAAACAATACAATAATAATAAAGAATGAATAATTTAAATTTAAAAATGTTATTGATGTACCTAATTAGTGTGAGCGATGGTGGCCGAACGGTTTGGCGTGCGACTTACAAGACGCCGACACCGAGTTCGAATCCTCTCGGCCCCGCACCTATGACTTAATCAGTTATGTGCGGATTTGCCATCGCTCAAAACGGTGAAGGAAAACATCGTGAGGAAACCGGCATGCCCAAGAACTGCAACATTTTCAAGGGCATGTGACATCTACCAACCCGCACTGGGCCCGCGTGGTAGATTACGGCCCATACTCTCTCTCTGAGAGAAGGCCAGAGTCCCAGCAGTGGGAACGTGGAAGGCTGATAATGATGTACCTAATTATATGAAATAATAATAATAGTTTGTCTAAATTAACAAAAGAATATATTTAAAAAGTAAGAAAAAGGTAATGTAAAGGGGCCCCGAGAACTGAATTGCCTAGGGGCCCTGACAGGGTTAATCCGGCCCTGGGTGTGGCATACGCTTCTCTGCAACAACGCCTCGTGTGCTTGTGCCACTACCTCCTATATCCTAACTACCTTACCATACCTATAAACAACCGATGTGAACGTAGGTAACATTGAACAAGAACAATAGAGCCAGCCCCTAACTGACTCTCAACCGCGGAAGGGGCGCAATCCGAATCAAAACCTAGATAGCAGCTAATCCGGCCATTCATCCCGTTGAATTAGACAACACTAGTACAATGGACGATGCGGACCATAAATCTGTGACCACATACCTCTGCATTTATAAATCTCAATAATAAAGGCCAGCTTGGGCTTTCGGGGAAGGAAAACATCGTGGCGGAATCGTAGTTTGGTGGTGAGACAGTTTCTAGTGCTTGCCTGGCTAGCCTCTAAACTACAAGTTAAGAATCCGTCGCCAAGAAACTATACATCTGTGTTCCGGCAGCCCTATTTGAGATCCAGTTCCCAATCCTGGTGTAGCGTGGCGCCACCTTCAACCACATTGACTTGTAGACAAATGCTACAGAATAAGATATATAAAAAAAGATTACAGACTAGAATTTTGGATTTACGTAACAACGAATCGCCTTTTTGAATGACAGAGCTGTATTTTTTCTAATACTGGTTTTTTATATATGTTACCCACTAAACCATTACTTTCCTACAGCTGGGATTCAGGTCTTATAAAAAGTTGATATTATTACCATAATGGTGTACAAGTAAGTAGATACTAATGAGACATCCTAGGCTATCAAAAAATTCTAAATACTGACTAACGGACAACGCACACGCACAGTCATAATATTATATTGTAAAGGAATTATAACGTAACGGCGTATGTATATAAGCAACAAGATTTTTTTAATGTATTAAATGTACATGGATGAGGTCAAAAGGCAAACTAAGTTGATAAATAAAACTTTGTGAACTTTTGCTTTTTGTAATTTATTTTTAGCTTTCAGTGGTTGGTTTGGGTGGCAACTTTTCCGTTTTGCATGGTACCTTTTTGTTTACTTACTCCATTTATTTAAATTTGAAATAACTATGTACCTAAGCATAGATGCTAAATTATTTTAAATATTCCCGTTAAAAACAATGAAACCTAAAAACTTGCCTGCGTTTTTGGGCATGATGTGCAGTGCAGTTTTTAATAAGTTAGAAATTATATATATCCGAGGAATAGCATAGAAATGCTCAGCCAAAATCCATAGACCTGCATGTGCTATCTGTAACGTTGCACCATTGTCCCCGACAACCTCATTGGAGTGATGACTGTACCATACCGTTTTAGTCTCCTTACCCATTGATGTGTTACCAAGTGTTGGACACAGGAAGGGCTTTAGATAGGGAAATGCGATTATAACTCAGCGATAGTGATTGCATTGAAAAAAAACTCCTGACTTTCTGAGTCTTACATTCCAAGACCGATTCCTTCATAAATGTAGCCTTTTCCTTCCTTATTTTTCCTTCTAAATCAAAAGAGAAAGAAATTCCTTCTGATTCTTCCGTATTTTGGAAGGTCTTTTTTCTCCGTGTGGCGGACTTACACATTTGCCAGTAAGATAGGTATTCAATTTTTGCCGCCCCTACTAATCATTCAAGGCTCTACTAGTTCACAATCAAAAAAGGTAAGTAATGTGTGAATTTGCCATCGCTCAAAAACGATGCTGGAAAACATCGTGAGGAAACCAGCATGTCCAAGAATTACAACATTCAAAAGGGCATGCGACATCTACCATCCCGCACTGGGCCAGCCAAGTCAAAGCATGGTACCGCTCAGTTGAAAATGCCAATAAACGGTCACCCATCTTAGTGATGGCTGTAGTCTGTTATGGCCGACCAGCAGCAGTGCAATTCTAATTCACTCGGAAACTATTCCGACCACGGATTTGGAAAAGTTTACATGTGAATTTTTTAGACGCGATTCTGAAACTGACATTTAATTTGACAAACCAGCTGTTCAATTACGGAAAAGTTTCCAACACCTATTTGATTATGGATAACGTATCAGTAAAACGAAAGTGACATCGAGTCCGACACGGAATCTTTCCGAGTGAATTAGAATCGCAGCTATGCTACGAGTGCTACGTCATAATGAAACCATAGCTTGGTGGTAGAGCATCCATGTTTACGCTTCGGTTATATTAGCGCATTATCTAGCAAAAAATTCCGAACTATCTCATTTCAACATAACTGTAACATACATTATATGGGCAGCGCTAGTAAATAGCAAACTATCCTCTCCAAAGCGTATCCTCTCCAAAACTGTCAAACAGACTCATCCGTAACTATAGGAACTAGTGACCGACCCAAAACTTACTGCGGACATAGATAAATTAAAAAGAAAGATACGTTACTAAAATATCGATTTTATAAAATATTTTGAACTCGAAAACGTTACGCTAAACATTGTTAAGACTGAAAAACACTTGCAAAATTTCGATTAATTTTTTTCGATTTTATTTTAGTATAAAATTTATTTTTACTTATCAACCAAATCCGAAAACGTAAACTTTACAAAATTATAAAGAAATTTCAAATAAACTAGCACAGTGTAGCAGGTACATATCAGAACATTTTTTAATTTCAAATTACGTTTCACACGGGTGCTTGTCCTTACAAATTATGCTGCACAATTAAACAGACACAAACACACTGACGCCCAACACTGATCGCTCGTTTGTTTTTTCAAAGCGAACCTTATCATTTAACGTATCTTCCTAAGTTATTTAATCGAAGCTTGGGGACAACTTAATACGTTAATAAACAGGAGTTCCATCGGTAAATGAAGATGAATGTGTTCACTTCATTATTCTCAGTGTTTAATTTAGTGTGTTTCGAACATTTTGTTTGTGTTAGTGCGGCGGGGGATCGAATTTATGGCTTCCTTATGCAGATGGTTGAAAAATACGTCCCATGAACAGTTTTCCGTTTGTTTTCTGTGGCAATAGTTACTTCATTTTGTCACTTGTCTCGTTTGGCATGGAATTCACTGTTGCTTATGTAATATCTTACATACTCGTATGTAACTTGCACGTTTCTCGAAAATCGATCGTAAGAATCGAATATCAATATAATATTATATATAATTATATTATACAAAAGTTTCGAGCTTAATTTGGGGCTAGATCAATTTGTGTGCAATGGTCCACAATATAATATTATATATAATTATACAATTATACAATTATATTATAATATTATATTGTGGACCATTGCACACAAATTGATCTAACCCCAAATTAAGCTCGAAACTTTTGTTATGGGTATTAGACAACGATATACATACAGTCATACATAAATAGAGAAATAATTGCTTGAATACATAGATAGAAATATTCTCAGGACTCAGGAACAAATATTCGTGCTCATCTCACATATATTTACCGGGATATGAACCCGGGGCCGAATATACTTTCGACATACCACTATCTCACGAACCGTTCAACCTAACACAGCAAACCAGGACACCTGTTCGATATGTTCCATAAATAGTAGGTACTATGGACTTAATTTTCCTTGTATAGAATAGTGAGTGGACATACACAGATACAATCACACAGCATATCCAAGACACCCAAGCAGATACTGTTTCTTTTCACACAATTATATTTTCTATATAGGCCGAGATTTGAACCTGAAAACTTAGTTTGCAGGCAGGCTCTACTATCAACTGCGTCATGCCGCCATTCTTAGTATTATGTTCTGTATGATTGTTCAACAGTCGTTAGACGTTTCGTGACGATGATGGTGATGATTACATTCTTGTACCTTATCTGTAGTATATCTTGTTTCTGTTCAAATATAAAATTGCCCAAAATTATAAACAGGAAAATTATCTTTACAAATAAAATATCAAAAAATTAAATATTCGACAGTAACTTAAAGCCTCAAAAGTTCGAACAAAAATAAAACCCACAAAAGATATCGCTGAGACTCAACACCCCAATTTTTTTTGTGACTGTAACAATATATCAAATCAGTTTACCTTCAATATGATTTTTAAAATGGCGATTTTTGATTTACATCCGAATGGTTCTTTGTTCGCTCCCTTATCTTTCCAATAAACGTGAATTATTGTCGACCACTGTTCAGGAGAGCCCCGACTATATATCAAAGAGATTGTCTAATTTAAAACAGTTCCTAGACTGTTAATTTCAAAGTATTACTCGAGATCTTGCGTCTCTAGGTCTCTGGTCTACTTCTTCTAAAATGGTTTTGCTAAGTCAAACTGTGGTAGAGTTTACCTGTTAGTTTAGGATTGAGGATTGTAAGTAAGAGGAGTGTAGTAAGTAGGTAAATAAGTATAAATAATTTATTGTCTGTCACTTCTGTAGCAGTCCTTACAACTTTTGTAACTTCCTCAGTAGCTGAATTAATGAAAGTTTTTAATAATGAGAAGAAATATTTATTCATATTTTGGTGAAAGTAGAAACAAAGCTTAACAATTCACGACCTCGGGAAATTTCAAACTTTGTTAAAACATTCGTTTGGAGATACTAAAATAATAAGTAGCATGTTAAGTAGATATTTTTATTCTTCTCTTATTTATTCTTACAATTGTATTGAGATATTTCATTTAATAAACATAATTACAAACAGTAGGTAGGTAAATCTTCAGTCTTTAGAGTAGCCATTTTGTAATATGATAGCTTATACTCCAAATTAATTTAACGTTTAGACTTGAGACCACATCAAATGTTTCTTTTTGTTTAAAAAACACATATATACACACACACGTACATAAAAATAACTTGGTTAGTATAATGTTTTGTAAAATATAATAAAATAACCCGAAGTAAAAAAATAAAAAAGAATGTTCTCGCAGTATGATGCTAAAAACGTACTGCCACGCCTTTTGTAAAACAAGTAATTATAAAATAAAGTTTACATGAGTATTAAGTATACTAAAACTCCAAAAAAGAATAAAAAATACACTATTAATTGAGTAAGCAATGAGCCAGCCATTTGAGAGAGTTTATAAAAATATTGTAAGAGTTATACCCTAGACCCAAAATTGATGATGCAGATGACAATAAGATCCAAAATTCGACAGTAAGGTTAAAAGAAACTTAAAAACTTTTTAACCATAGCTTGGTGGTAGGGTATTTTCCAGTACTCGCCTGGCTAGCTACCACCCTCTTGTTAAGAATCTGTCGCCAAGCACCTATTGGTGTGTTCCGGCAGCCTCACTTGAGAGCCAGTTCCCATTCCAGGTGTAGCGTGGCGCCATCTTCGACCACATCGTCATTTAACATCAGGTGACTTGTGATCAAACGCTACCCTGTAAATAGTAAAAAAAAAAAAAAAAAGAAAACCCCAGTTAGAACCCTGCAGCACTCCCATCGCTGCGAGGATCAAAAGCTCCTTCCATCATTCCACTCAGATGTCTCACTAAGGCCCCTGCTTGTCCCACTCTTTCACTATAACCCGGCAGCATCACAACATCGTGCCCTCTTTCTTTCAAGAACTTTATCGTTTCTTCTCCAAATCTGTCTTCAACTCTTAGGGTATCTATGTGGTCACCAGAATTACGTCCGTAAATCCATCTGGGAGCTGACATTGCAGTCTGCAAGTTTAGATTTTGAACTGCGTATCTATGGAAGATAGCTGCTTGAGTTTGAGGCTGTCCGTCACCACCTCTAGTACCATACATCATGATCCTCCCATCGTGGAACTTTGCAGCAGCGACGTTAAGAGTATGCAGCGGCTTTTTACCAGGTTTCAGGGACAGAATGTGATTATTTTCAAGACTGAAACTTACTCCTCTATTATGCCATAGAATACCAGTTTTAGGAAGTAACACTCCACTGCCAAATTCATGGTAGATGCTCTGGATGAATCCAACTGAAAAGCCTTTACTATCCATAGCTCCCATCCAGATTGTGTCACCAGGCCCTTTCCCTTTACCAACTGAAGAAGTGTTTTCAAAGCTAATGTTACTGGCTAGCCTCGATAATGTCTTACAGGATAATAAAGATTTTGGGTCCAGTTTCATGTATTGTGGATCAGTTATGTGCTCATTCCGTAACTCGAAGGCTTGCTTTGTAGCTTCAACTGTAGCGTGAATAAACTTTCCCTCGTCTTTACCGTCAATACCTAGTTTTTCCAAGATTCCGAGAACTAACAGTGAAGCTATACCTTGAGTAGGAGGCGGAAGGTTGTATATTTCTCCAAGACTGTGTAACAATCGCAGCGGAACTTTTCTTACCGGGGAATAGTTCGCAAGATCCAACTCTGTTATAGGTAAACCTAGCGCCATCATGTCTTCCACGATCATTTTAGCAACATCACCTTGATAGAAACTGTTAAAACCATTTTCAACAAGATTTCTTAAGGTCTCTGCTAATTTTTTCTGATAGAACCTATCACCGAGGGATGGCACTTTGCCATCTGGCAGAAAAACTTTAGCAAAGTCGTTAGTCACATTATTTGAGGCTTTAGCATCAACTAAACTATTTCTGTGAGATTCTGTTATTGAAAATCCTTCTTCAGCGTACCTGATAGCATCAGCAAGAAGTTTTGAGTTTGAGATTTTTGTATAGCCGCATTCAGAAACATAATCGAGGACATCCTTCCAGCCACCTACTGTTCCTGCAACAGTTATAGCAGACTTGGGGCCTTTGTAAGGTATTGTATCATGTCCTTTGAAGAATTCTTTGGTAGCTAAGCTCCCTGCGGCTCCGCAAGCTTCTATGACTAATGGATCTCCATTTGGTGGGACAATCAGCCAGAATCCATCACCACCAATGCTGTTCATATGAGGATATACAACGGCGATTGTTGCTGCAGCTGCGACCATTGCTTCCATTGCGGTCCCTCCTTGTCTTAAGATGTCTACAGCAGTTTGAGTGGCGAGGTGGTGAGGTGTCACCACCATGCCTTGAGGAGCTCTATTGCTTTGCATTTTATATCTTTAGCAGGTAGTTACTATGTAAAAAACCTGAAAGAAAAAGATACGGTACATTACTGCAAAGTTCTTTTGTAGCTAAGCTAGGTTAGGTATTTCTTTATAACGTGTGGGTAAGTACTGATGAAAGATAAGCGCCTGGATATTTGCTTACTAAAGACGACCAGCGCCTTTAACATCCAGTTACTAAACAACCACATAACTCGCTCAGGGAAACAGCCATTTACGATGTTATCTCCTTTCTTGATATTTACAACAACGGCATCGTCGGAGTGTACAGGGTGAGTCAAACCGAGAAGTAGAGAAAAATACTTTGAACATGTGTTTGAGTATTATTTTTTTCATCATTTGTCGTATGTTTAGGATAATTTGGACATTAAGTTTGCTGACACAACATTGACCAGTACAATAATTTGCAAGGACAAAATCCACCCAGAAATCATTACTATCATTATCCGCCTGACTGCTGGACATAGGCCTCTCCCAAGGTACGCCATCACTGAGCGCGGTCTTCAGCTCTTCTTATCCAACTACAACTATACTGCCAGCTACTCGGCAAGTCGTAGCTCCACCTTGTCGCAGGGCGTCCTACACTACGTTTGCCAAGTCGCGGCCTCCACTCAAGAATACGTTCTCTCCAATTTATTTACAAAAACTAAGGTTTATTCTACTAAAAATCTCATTTTGAATCGCACTGTATATGTTCAAAGATTTGTATCGTAAGATCGACCATAGGCGCTAGTTCTGATGAGAAACAAGCTGATCCCGCCTAACCCATAAATGACTATAAAATCTGACGCACGAGTGCTCATAATATAAATTTCAACATCCCGATAGCTTATAAACCCGTTCCTCGTAAATAGCTACAGGGTTTATTCCAGAAATTACTCCATTGGGAACGTGTGCCATAAAATAATGTCGATATCACATAAGTATAAGTAATCTATGCTTTACTAATATAATAAAGAGGTTTTGTTTGTGAGTAGAAGGTTCGGAACTAGACGTCCGTTCGATTTTGAAAATTCGTTCACTGTTTGAAAACTGAATTCTTGAGTGGTTTATTAG
Organism: Opisthograptis luteolata; assembly: GCA_931315375.2. Classification (NCBI taxonomy): domain Eukaryota; kingdom Metazoa; phylum Arthropoda; class Insecta; order Lepidoptera; family Geometridae; genus Opisthograptis; species Opisthograptis luteolata. The sequence continues at coordinate 2,286,847 of OV928043.1, forward strand.
GATAAAAATTATGAGGATATCTCCATGCGAGTGAAACTACAGGACTAAATTTGATGAATAAAGGTCAGTGAATTTGGTGGACGAGTTTGTATTAGGTATATAATAAAATAAATGGCATCCAATTGAAACATAGTGAACGTAGCAGTTGCTATTTATTTTCATAATTATTGTTACTAGAAAAGACGATAGCACAATGACAATAATTATGCTTATCAAATAATTTATATAAACAATCAGTTATGCAATTATAAAACCTCTCGGATAACAATGGGAAATGCATAATGGTAAACCTTGTAAGTAGGTACCTTATACTTATACTAGCTGTTCCCCGCGGTTTCACCCGCGTGGGCTACAGCTTTATTTATGCATATGTCGCTGCATATGTAGATCATTATGTCAGTCAGTCAGGTACTTAGGCATTATATAATTATATTATTTAGATTAGGTAAAGTACTCGTTGCTACGTCCCACGGTTTTCCAGTTATCCCTCAGGAACCTTGGGATATAAAGTAGGTAGCCTTTATATTCCGTTTGAAGCGTGAAGAAGTAACAAACATAACACACTCACTCACAAAATTTGGCATTAAATACTAGTGGGACATTTTTGTCAAGTGTGTTTATAAATAAATACTCTGATATTTTTGATTTGCAAGCGTTACTGTAATCTAATTTAATGAGCAATGTGATCACAGAAACATTGAGCAAAGGAGATAAAGAAATGACGTATGATGGTGACGAGCGCAGAGCAGTGCTCACTTGCGCAATGTAAAAATGTCAAATACCTATCCAAACTTTTCAACTTTTGTGGCCGAACATTCCTAATTAATTTTTGAAGAATTTTACATGAACACAAACAAATATGAGCTTTGATATTGTTCAATATGTTCGAAAAATGAAAGGACTGGGATAGTTTATTCTGTGACCCTTGCATAATTGTGCATCAAAAAAAATGCGAATTACGAAGATAGCGTAAAAGTTTCAACAAAATCGTTCAAGTTTGGAGTTTTTTAAGTTTTATATATTATACCTTTGTACAGTATGGGTTACGATAAAAATATGAATATGAGTCCACAACGAAAACATTGTAAAGATACCTACAGTACTATACTTATAGCTTGAGGAAAGGAATTGTTAGTTAGTAAGTACTCGCTTTGCTAGTAAGCATCCTCTTATGCTAGTAAGCAGCCTCACCTATGCCCGAAATTAATAATCGATCCGATCCGATATCCGCGGTTTTGGATCGATATGTAATGTTATAATATGTCATTTTTAGGGCTTGACAGATTACTACTACTAAAATGACATATTATGACATGACATATCGATCCAAAACCGCGGATAACGGATCAGGATCGATTATTAATTTCTGGCGATAAGAGCCAGTTCCTAATCCAGATTGACACCACATTGTCACTTAGCATCAACTTGTCTACCATATAAGCAGTACAAAAAACATACAGACGTTGATTTTTATCTACTGAAATACTGTGCCTGCACTGTATGACAGTAAATGTTTTCAATCGACTAGTCTAAATATTACATAACTCAAAGGTGTCTGACTGACTGACATAGTGATCTATCAACGCACAGCCCAAACCACTGGACGGATCGGGCTGAAATTTGGCATGCAGGTAGATGTTATGACGTAGGCATCCGCTAAGAAAGGATTTTGATTAATTCTACCCCCAAGGGGATAAAATAGGGGATGAAAGTTTGTATGAAACTTTGTCAATTTTAAAGCGATCGGGCTGAGACTTTGCATGCATAAAGCTGTAGCCCACGCGGGTGAAACCGCGGGGAACAGCTAGTTCTCTAATAAAGATTAGGACGAAGGTTACAGATTGCCCGTTCCCTGTACCGTTGTGTTTATCCAATATTAATATGCCTTCGGGGTGTAATATTTTTAGCCCCAGCTTAGTTCAGGCCAAGACAGGGTCGGGCTTTTAATTTAACTCGCATCTGGCCTGCGGTTGGGTGATGTAGCCAAAAATGGGTTCGCACAGTAGGTATGGGGTAGGTACGTACCTACTTGTGTTTAAAGTGCCTAGAAAATTGGTAGCCACAGCTAATTTATTACTGGATTGAAATATATTTCTCATGTTATACGAGAAAAAGTGTTTTAAAAAGTAAATAGAACGTTTTTAATTTTTGTTTTTGTTTTTGTCACAGAATAAGTATAAAGTTAAATGTTTACGCCTAAGTAGGTGGTAAGCGTCTATTTATTTTTCTAGAAAAAATAAGTTTGTATCATTAATACCTACAGGAATTGTTTAAATATGCTTAGCGGTGCGCCCAGCTTCATAGATTATGTAGACTATAATAATATACTATATACCCCAGCTTGACAGGGCTGATGATAAAAAAAAGAATTTCCTTAACGTTCCATTCCCGCCATACTTTTTAAGTAAAGAACTAAAGACCCATAGGCTACACTAAATACTCAAGTAAATTAAAAAAAAAACAAATGAAAGTAGGTCACCGACACATCGAAGGCGATAGTCAGGTCGTAAACCACGTTAAAGCCCTTCGAGATCGCGGCCCGTACGCGTAAAATATGTTTTAGGACGTAACCCGCCGGGACATATTGCCCAACGAACCACGCTGATATTGAAAATGAAGTTTTTTTGTATGCATTGGGTTACGATTACGAGATAGTGTCGAAGGAAACGACTATTTGATAGTCCGACATAAATACGTAACTATTTTTGCGAGCATTTCTCATTCCTATTTTAGGGTTCCATCTCAGGCAAAAATCTGTCTCATTTCAATCAGCCTATAAAAGGTTTGTGTGGGTAGAATATTTTAATCACTATAAAAGAATAACATAGATAACAATATTTTATATTGTTTTAGTACCACAAAAATTCCGGTAGGTGTGACTCTGAGGTAGGTATGACTCCTAAAATTAATCTACCGTCGCAAAATCAAAAATAGTTATGGAACCCTTTTACAGAATTCTGATTTAAACATGGTACTAACAGTGCTAACGAAACGCACTTTTAACTGATATTTAATTTTTACAAAAGAAGGCTCTGTCTTTATCAAATAGCATGTTAGTGCGGAAAACCTTGTTTTTCTAAAAGAGATTGGTTGAACTGGCTGGAGAGACAAAAAAGATAAAATAAACATTTCGGCGATTTTGTTTTTATTGGGTTGGCTGTTTGTTTTATTTTTTTAAATTTAAATTCTTATATGGTGGATTATAATAGTCCCATTCCATTTTTTTAAAGACTCGTTGAGGTCTGTGTACAATATACAGTGTGTAGGTATCTAATGGTCCAACATAGGGCGGACCGCGGAACTTGAGATTATTCTCAGAGGGCGGTTTTAAAATGTTGAAGAGGTTTATTATTTTGAAACTAGATGGCGTTATTAGCTATTTGTTATATCCTAAAAAACGCCTTAAAACATTAAATGCTGGTGGTTGTAAATACCGAGCGCCTCATTATTGTCATAAAACATCAATTGGGAACTACGTAACGTAACATAGTCTAGTCTAGCTAGCTCCTAGTAGGTACATAGCTACGTAGTACGTAATTTAGTCTAGGATTCGTTGCATGTATTATAACCAGTTGTAGATATTCCATTATGGCCAATTTTTCCTATAAATAAAATAATTATGTATTGGTATAATTGACTTTTGCTTATTTCGCCACTGCTCACTGCTGCTGCCAAGTGCCAAGCATACAACATTTTTTTTTTGTTTTGTTATGGCGTCACACGATTAGTCTATTTGCCAGTGTCAAGTATAAAAGATTTCAAACTCAGAGAGTTGAATCAAGTTTAAATGATGATGGTGATGATGATGATGAGATGATGGGATGAGGATAGTGTTTAAGTAAAGTAGTGGTGCTTTACTTAAACTTTACACGGACTTTTTTGGAGCAACTTGAAAAGTCACTTTCACAACTTTAATTCAATTTCCCACACTCGTACACATTAACGAACACATAATGGTTAATAATCCACCAATATTACACATTATCACTCTAAGAAACACAAGTTTTGGAAATAAAAACAAAATTTTCACGTTGACAACTCAATTGCCGCCAAAAAAGTCCTAATACAAAATTACTTGTCTAAGCATATCGTTCACTTACGTTCAGTAAGTCAAAATAAAAACAAAGAAATCTCTATGAAAAGCGAAGCGAGATATAAAATGTTATTGTCAATGTCAAATTGTATTGTACATTCTGTGGTGTAGAAGCGGCGAGCGACGAGCGATCACGAAATCACGAGCGACTGGGGCGAGCCGGGACGGGAGCCGGGGCGGCGGTTGAACGACGAGCACGGCGCAGCACAGTGCGTGTCTTGCAAAAATAGATTTTGTAGCATTTTTACTTATCGTGACGTGTTATCAGGACAGGACTAAACTCTATTCCATTACAGAGCTAGTCACAGCAATTTTATAACAAGAAAACATTGGTCTGTGAATTTCATAAAAACTCTGTAATGTTTAGATCTTTGTTCAGCTCTTTGATAACTGAGGCCAGCTGTCAAGAGGTGGGTAAGTTTTTAATAAATAGCGAAGGCTTGTAGCAGAGCTCGTAAATAGTTTGAAATAGAACTGCAGTTTGATATCATTTAAAAATGGAATGCCCTTGAATCGTCCGTCCTTGAACCTGATGCGATAGACGACAAGAAACGTCACTACGCCTTTGCGGTTTCCTCTCACAACTTAACAACACACATAAATGTAATTTCATATAAAGACAAAACTGATCGCATATTCTATACAGTCGTTAGATAACCAACCTAACCTCTTTGACCTTTTAATTATGAAAACAAAAAAAAACATGTTGTTTAGCAAAGTTTACAGACAGTTTACAGACTGAAACTAACTACCTCAATTTACTAACTTGAATATTTATCAATGCAATGTACATTGTAGATACATACCTGCTACTTGTAGAGAATATTTGCAATACTAGTATTGAAAGATCTTGAGTCGTTGAGACGTGTTGCTTGTGTGAATGATGGAATCACAATAAGATAAGGTTCGATGTCATGTTGCTTCAGTACACAAGATAATAATTCGCTTTATCTATTACGTCAGTTGTGTTAATGGCTATCGACTCAGTTCAACTTGAATATTCACTCCAAAATGTCTGTGCGTCGGGTAATATAATATTTTTATTCAATTGTTTCACATTCATACAGGCTGACAGTGATTGTTTGAATGAAGAATATGTGGTCCATTTTTTTATCATGTGATCAGTGAAATATTTGATTGCTGTGAATAAAATTGTGTCTTATTACTGCTGCAGTTGGTTCAATATTATCTTTTTAAAAACTTTTATTTTTTTAATGGCTCTTAATTGTACCAGCCAGTGTAGTTTACGATTTAATGGATCATTAAAAATTATTTTTAGTTATCTAATTATATGCTAAGGTTAATACACTATTAATTGAGCTCTTCATTTTATTGCGTCACAGTTATATTGCAGTATAGTTAAAAACAATTTTAATAGCCTTCAATGCATTGTTTGTTCAATATTTCAGTACCTTATTTCTTAATTGATGTATTCGATGATATCTGGACAATCATTTTATTATACACACATAATTCAATGATTATTAAATCAGCTGTTTTGCTTAACTTCTAGTAAATGACATGTTTTTGCACACGGTTCTAGATACTCACAAAGGCATGTCCTATCAATTTATTGGCACTAATGCTGGACTCTTTATTATGATGTTTATGATCAGTCTTGAATAATGATAAATAAGTACCTATTTACGTAGCAATATAAATTTCATCATTGGTTGATTATTTTAAATGTGTAAAGCTCATATTACTTACATCGTTTCGAAGTTGTGATATCGAACTTGGCTCATCAGTCTACCATTAAAATGAACCACTTGCTTCACTGATATCCTGCCATAGACTTCCAGTACCCCTTTCTGTCGATCATGACATATCGTCGGCTAGCAAACAACACCGCACAAGTAAAAATTTTGTGGTATTGACCTTTTAATGCCATTAGATGCAGTTTTGACGTCCGCTTCTATGAATTGGTCAGTTCCAAGCATTTTGACTAAATAGAAGCCGTTAATTTAAAATTGTAACACACACAAGTCAATAATTCACTTAGGAAAACATACAAGTAAAACTGTTTTATGTTCTTCCTGAAAAATTGCAAAATTTGACTTACACAGTGTTGTTAGCTAGCCGATGATATTCAATCATAAGACAAAGATAGCAATGCACTGCATTATGTGTGTTTTAGCGTATTCATTTAGGTTATGCAAATTTAAATTACAAACCTTGCTTTAAGTTAGTCTGTTTATTTCCGACACAATACACTCGAGTTTTAACTTAAAATTGAGGTTGTTTTATTATATGTTGCTTGGTCGCAATAATATAATAGTTTCACCTTTTTTAACAAAACCAATTACCATAAAATTATGTAAATTTCTTTTTGCCTTTAAATTGAATATGAATAGTGTTATGTAGAGACAAATCCAAAAACACAATCCCCTTGCGTCAACAACTCTTGTTTTACAGTCATGGTTTAGTGAAAAATTTAAGAAACGCTAAACCGACTTTGTAAATAGGGAAAATTGTAACATACCTTGGACATAGATACAATTTAGATGCAAATCACATCACATTTTCCAGGCCAGAGATGTTTGATGTTCATGTTGTGTTGGAAAACAGGTACGGTACGGTCAACGACAAAAGTAGCTAAACAATAACAAATTTTCCGATCACCTTCATCATTTAAAGCACCAACCTTTCACCGCACCATCACTTAACATCAGGTGTGATGCGTTGTGGTAAAACGCTACCTAGCAATTTACAAAAAAATTCAAGCATTACTGATCTAAAACACATTTGGAAAATCCAGGCTTATCTTAGTTTTACATAATATAAATCACAAACAACTTAAAGTATTAGTATCAACAGCTGATGTACAGCTAATACCTACATATTGTACTCGTACATACTGTAGGTGTTTATACCAAAAAAAGGTATATATCTGGATGTTTGTTTACTTGTTACTCCATCATGACAATATGACGGAACAGATTAGGAAATATTTCACATTGGTAGGTAAAAAGATTAGATTTCAGAGTACATGCTACAATAAGATACTTTTCAACTTGGTAAATGCAGTCTAGAAACATACTACTAAAATTAAACTTATGTAGGGTGGTTACAAAAACATCATATAAAATGTATAATTTGTTTTAATATGAAGTAAAATAATAAGTACATTGTACTTAACTACGATAAATTGACTTAAATATAATAATAATAATATCAAGTAGAAACCAGTCTATTTTATGTATGACCATGCCATTTAGACATGCATTTTTGAGTCGCTTTACAGTGCCATAGTGCAATTACAAAAAAAATCATGTCTGTCTTAAATCATTAATATTAGTCTACCATTTAAATGTTTTGAAATACCTAGTCCAATAAATAAATAATTATCAAAAATATTGACAATACATTGAGGTTTCTTTTACATCTCAACTCCTGGTTTTTTATTACAAAGTCACCTATCTTTATTCAACTTGATAACATCATGATTTTGTTTCAGGAGGCCGGTTATTTAAAAAGGGCTGATTCCGACAAACTACATGAGATATTCCTAAAGTTCGCCACCGTAGAGAAAAATGGTGAGAGGTGTATCACCAGTGAAGATTTTGTCAGGAAATACCTTGGACTATTCGACGAAAGTAAGTTAGGACCTTACGTTAGGATGTAGAAGACCCATTTTTGCTTGCACAGATGTCCTCAACAGATATTACTTATCGAAAACCTGCATTCTAATTCCAACCCTACATTAAACACCACATTTTCCCTTGCAGAAGACATCAACTTTGTCTAGATCATGTTCAACACCAAAAGTGACATTCAAACTCCAACCTTACACCATATTCCCAAAGCCCACATTTGCTTGTGAACAAACTGAACCACTCAAATTCCAACCTTATTTTAAACTCAGAAACCCCACATTCCATTGCAGATGACTTCAACAAGGAGTCAGTCAAGCTCATCGCTGGAATCGTGGACATGGATAAGGATGGCTTCATCTCATTCTCGGAGTTCCAGGCCTTTGAAGGACTACTGTGTGTTCCGGATGCGCTTTACAAAACGGCCTTTCAGCTGTTCGATACCAATGGCAACGGGCTCGTGGCTTTTGGTAAGTTCCGCTTCACCAGTAGTGACGCGTTTTTCGCGTCTAACATCTAACTCATTTAGGCTTATGACTCTACCGAGAGGGCACGGACATACTACCTTAGAAATATCAGTCAGTTAGGACTTTGATTCTTATACATATAGTTATAAGTTATATTATAGAATTTCCCTTAACTTTATTACAATTTTACAATATAACATCAAAGGCTTATCTCTAAAACCTTAAAACATTTCGTGACTGTGTAGTGTACATTTTCCATTTGCATTACATAATAATCGCTGTTACAACTTACTACAATCTAGACTAGACTAAACGCTAAGTACCTGTATTAATCACGGCTTGTCAAGGGGAACGCGATAAGGAATTATTTTCGATAAAAATCGTCACAATGTAATACTTTACTAATAAATTTTATCTCTACATAATATTATAATATATTTGCTACAAAGTTTATCTTATGATTGCTTTTGTTATGTTAGATTTATCAATGTAAAATCGTAAGACTATTTCAGTTATTATATATGGAAATGTCAACATAAAACACTTCGTTTCTACATATATAATGCGAACGGCGAACGACTGGAACACCCTGCCAGCACCATCCTTGTTTCTCAATAAGTTTAATTTAGGAGCTCAAGTCACGAGTGAATAGGTATCTTCTAGGCAAGCATGCTTCATCATCCACCAGATGTGACTGTCTCAAATGCCTTCCTATTGCATAATAATATACAAAAAAAACCATTGATTGGTTGGTTTATTGCATGTCAAAGTTGTTTGACGCATTTTAGAAATCGGATGGTATATTAATTTTACATCAGCAAACCCATTTTAATACAAAAACCTAAGGCATTCACAATCCTGGTCTGGTCTATCTCTACTGGTCCAATACAACGGCTGGATTCTAGTTCTTACCTCTTTGAGGAAAGACCTGACTCCATCATGTATACCTACATTGTGAAATGCACCATCCAGCCCTGAGCTAAGGCACTTAATTCAATAGTCGCTCTAGTCAATATAAACAATCCCAAGAGGACATACCGATCTGATGATAAAATACTCGTTTCAGACGAATTTGCCGAAGTCATGCGCAAGACGGTCCTTCACAAGAAACTGCCCTTCAACATGGAGAGCACGTTCGTCCGTCTATACTTCGGGAAGGACAAGAAACGGCTAGTCACATACCCTGAGTTCAGCCAGTTCCTCCACGACTTCCACGAGGAGTACGGCGTGGAAGCCTTCAAGAAGTGCGATCATGACGGCAGCGGCTTCATTAGCGCGGGAGACTTTAGGGATATTATGCTGAACGTTAAGAACCATCTGCTGACTAAGGATTTGAAGACTAAAGTTATTAATGTAAGTATCTATTGGTGGTTCCCTTCCTTAGAGGTGGATCTGTACCCAAAACTATGTATAGGCTAGGATGGTAAGTACACCAACATAGTAATATTTTTGTTTTTGCATTTAGATATAGGTAACCACAGATCACAAACTTATTATAGGTCGTGAGGCACGTCGTCTACACCTTTAATAAAAATAACAAACTTGAATAAAAACCGAAATAATTCAAAAACCGTAGTTGTTAAAAAATTGCTGTTAAGTTTTACCAGTTCAGCGCCAGAGCATCAGTCAAAAAGAGACGGACGATCCTCCATCTCGCTTTTTTTGCTCAAATACAACCTGCTTATTAATCCTTGTATTCAATTAATTTTCTTATTTATGTGTATATCCAAAAACCTATTTTTTATGATTTCGTTTAATGATTAACAATCATTTGCCGAGCACCTATCGGTGTGTTCCGACAGCCCCACTTGAGAACCAGTTTCCAATCCACGTGTAGCATGGCACCATCTTAACATCCGATGACTTGTTCAAAAGCTACCCTGTAAGTAAAAAAAAAACCTTCATCTTCCAGGCATCCGGTTTTCCCCAAGGCGCACGCAAGATAAGTTTCCCCTACTACATGGCCTTCAACTCCCTCCTAAACAACATGGAACTGATCAAGCGAGTCTACTTGAACGCGACGAACGGCCACCGCGGCCAGGAGGTCAGCAAGGAAGAGTTCCTGCACTCCGCTCAGATGATGAGCCAGATCACACCGCTGGAAGTTGACATCCTCTTCACATTGTGCGACATGATCCACAAGACTAATGGGTAAGAAAAAGTTTACTTTTTACATTACAAAAAGGATGTGCCTTGGGAGAGGCCTATAGTCCTACTAATATTATAAACGCGATAGTTTGTATGTATGTATGGATGGATGGATGTATGTTTGTTACTCTTTCACGCAAAAACTAACTGAACAAATCTGATTGAAATTTGGAATGGAGATAGCTTATACCCTGGATTAACGCATAAGCTACTTTTTATCCCGGAAAAAGGTTCCTGCGGGATAACGGGAAGAAGCGGGTGAAACTTGGGGCGCAACTATAATAGAATAGTCCATAATTGCACGGCATCATGTTAGTAAAACAGTGCATTGATAGACTTACGTTAAGTTACGAGCGTTGTAGACTATTTTATAGCTCGTGTGACTACTATCCGTGTAAAAATGGTCTACTCTAACGTGACTAGTCACGGATAGGCGTGACTTTCGTATAGAAGTAGTTAAGCCCTGGGGAAGGGCATAGGATACGTCTTATTATCGCGATAGACTGTAGTCCACGTGGGTCAAACCCAGGGCCGGATTAACCCCCCTAAGGAATGCAATTCTAGGTGACCCCTTCCTTTACGCTTTTCTTATTTTTTTAAATGCATACATGTTTCTATCACAGTGCAATTTATATTTATAACAAAAACAAATGAAAGGAAACCAAGCGCATATTAGGAAGGATAGGAATTTTCAAATATTTATTTTTTTGTTGAATCATTAAAAAAATATTTTTTGGTGCGGGGCCCCCAGGGCGATGCGGGCCCCTAGGCAGTTGCCTACTCTGCCTAATAGTTAATCCGGCCCTAGTCAAACCGCGGGGAACAGCTAGTTAAGAATAAGGTTGATGCTATTGGATAGTTTTTATCAAACAACAATACTAGTATTTAGTTAATCCTCTAAAAGTAACTTCCGTGTAATCATGTAACAGTTACGTAATCGTTACGACCTAGCAATGAATTGGATCATTATTATCAATGGTATAGCTGTAGGGTTGTCGAGTTCGACAAACGTAGGGAAACCAAATGAAAACGTAGAAATGACAAAAAAATATAGGCAAAAATAAAATGTGTCGTTTGAACTTTGAAACTCTGCGAAGGTGGCGCCACCATATGGCCGATACCTGTGATAATAACATTACTAGCAACCCTGTAATAATAAACACATACAATGACAACTTGACATTGGCTAAATACATAAACCGTGCGAAGCCCTTAATAAAATTGAGTTTGATGTGGCATTGTAAAGAGGTAGTAATAAAATTCTAACGAACATGTGTTTTACTTTGCTAGCCGCTAATACAAAGTTAAGTAGTCAACTTTGTAAGAGCTATCAAAAAGCGAAAAACCTGATGGACAGAGTATGATCCCAAAACTTAAAGATCCTACTAATATTATAAAATTTGGAATGGAGATTGCTTATACCCTAGATTAACACAGGCTACTTTTTATCCCGGAAAAAGGTTCCTGCGGGATAACGGGAAGACTCGGGTCCAATCGCGCAACTAGTTAAATATAAATGAGAAAAAGAAAATTCAGAAATTGTCACCAACCGTCTATTGGTGTGTTCGGCCCTTCTGGCACCCTCACTTAAGAGCCAGTTCCCAATCCAGGTGTAGCGTTGCACCATCTTCGACCTCATCGTCACTTAACATCAGGTGCCTCATGGTCAGACACCACCGTTACGTTTAAAAAAATACACAAAAAACTAATAATAAACTAACTAAAATGTTATTTAGAAACACGTCATAGAAAATTGTAGTGTCAAGATATAATTACATAATACACACAACACATAATCACATCCTTTACATATTGTAGCTTAAACCCTGTGCTTAAACGCTCTAAACGTTAACGTTTAATCGTTTTAGAACTAGTGTTTTTTTTTCTAGGTTTCATTATTATTATTTCTATATATAGCTGATCCGGCGGCCTTCGGATTGCCTGTAAAAGTGGTCTGAACTTATCTATGTATACTTAAAATAAAGTCATTTTCTCATTTTTTTAAACTCCCTGAACTTTCACAAATATTTAAAGATCAAAATTAACCAAATCGGTCCAGCCATTCTCCGGTTTTAGCGAGGCAAACGAACAGCCATTCATTTTTGTATAAGTACTAGCTAACCTGGCGAACTTCGTATCACGGTTCTAACCTTTTAAACTTTCCCTGAACATCCACAAATATTTCAAAACCAAAATTAACCAACTCAGTCCAGCTGTTCTCGAGTTTTAGCGAGACTAAGAAGATATAGACTATTTGTTTCATATCGTTATAAGATTTTAAAATATCTTTTTCAAATAATACTAAACGAAATTACTATAAAAAACCTAAACCTAGAGTGCCACCGGTAGCAGGGTAGGGCTCAAGCTACAGAAAACTTCTCCATTAAGGTTGTGGGGTTACCTATCTTGCCCACAACGGTGGGTCCGCCCTTGATACGGAACTCTTAACAACAAAGCTATAGCTAGCCCTAACCCCACGCGATGGTGCACTGTTCTCTATCTAATCTAGGAGATAAGACTGGACACGCGTGTTTCGCACTCTCGAAACAGCACAATCGATGTTATTCCTTACTATAGCTGTTATCTACTACGTGATAACCGGTCTAAGTGGAGTCTAATCTATCTAGATATCCATTCTTCCTATTAATATTATAAATGCGAAAGTTTGTGTGTTTGTTTGTTACCACGTGTCACCGTAAATACTAAACCGATTTTGATGAAATTTGGAATGGAGATAGCTTATACCGTGGATTAACACATAGGCGGAAACAGGTTCCCCGGGATAATGGGAAGACGCGGGTGAAACCGCGGGGCGCAACAAGTAATGTTATAAACAAGCGACCCGCCCTGGTTTCTCACGGGTTGACAAGTATTTTGACCACTGGAAGTTTCTCAAAATGAATGCCGTGGACTTGGTTATAGACCTATATATATATCATACATTACATCAACTCTAATGAAACCGTTTCGCCATCGTAAGCTGATAAAACAGACAGTTGTCTCATTTTTTCCGACTTGTTTTATAATTATCGTGATTTCTTAATGAAAACTCTACTTTATCACAATAAAACATAGCATATGACACTCAGGTATTATGTAGGTTACTTCCTACTAGTGAAATAATTTTCAAAATCGGATAAGTATGTAGTTCCGGAAATCAACTCAAACGCTACTCTGTTCACTTTTATACATCTATAATATTTTTAGAATTTGAATTGCTGGAAGATCTTGTGGTCAGACCATCCTTACAGGCAAACATGAGGTCATGTACTTTAGGACTTTACATCAGAGTACCCAAATTACTTTTTCATATGCCTAACAAAGAAAAAACTCCATTTAAACAGCTTCACTGTTAAGTATCCAAAATTCTCATCTACACGGTTTCTACTTTTACAGACGCATCGTATACAACGATCTCAACTCGATAACACCCGAGCAGTACTTCAAGCAGGTCACGCGAAGAGTCGCCGAGATCAAAGCAGTGTCCGTAAGTATCTGTCCCTCTCTCTCGCTCATCTCATGTCCCTCTCTAACCGTGTACATGTCCAACGTTACAGGAGACCGATCGACCGCGCGTTAACACTTAAAATGTATGTTTAGTTTATTATCTGTATTCATTTGTTGGTAATCATTCACGTGCAAAGGAATGGACATCGGGTCTTGTGCAAACGTGACGAGAAAAGTGTACTGAGTGGATCTATAAACGAGGTTTTATGTAAGATGCACAGCATAATTTTGCTTGCAACAATTTATCAGCTTCGACTGACCATGTCACACACAAGCAACTGTACACAGACTGGCGTGTGATTAGCCCTCTTTTCACGGTTTAGACCTCTTTTGGTTTGGTCGCTTTTGAGCGAAGAACCCGACGTCCATTACTTGGTACGTCAATGTTTGTAATGTTAGTTTTCTTTGCACGAGACAGAGACAAACGACGGAGACGCGATACTTCGACGTCTCGCTCGCACTAAGAAACCTGTCTCGCTCGCTCTTTTGTTTTCTTTGTCACATATAAAACGGCGAGTGTTAAAAAGAGAAAGATAAAAACAAAGAACTGTCTCCGCCGTCGACGTAAGGCTGCTTTTTTGGGCAACGGATGAGTACTGAAATCAACAAAAATTTCTGACGATTTCCGCTTTTGCACTGAAATATTTCATTCATACAAAATATAGTATTCGAGCAATTCTGCTACTCACTTAAAAACAGCCTTAGTCTCGTCTCGTGTATAGAATGCAGTTATTGTTAATACTTGTGTTATTATAACTGATTATTCTGTTTCTTGGGAACATCACTAACTTAAAGGTCTGTATTTTTCTCTTTCTTTCAATGCTCAAAAGGAGGAGGTAAATATAAAAAGAGAGCCTTATCGATTTATTGAATGTTTGGGGCGCTTGTTGGTGAGTATAGAGGTCTACAGAGTTTATGATGTTTCTATGATTGATTTTATCGAAATTTTCTTCTTCCTGGGTGAGGTTTTGGTACTTAAATTTGACTGTGGTGGCACCAAAACGGCACTTTAATCTTGTTTATAGCTCTTTCAATCAGTCCATTGTACATTTCATACTGTACACAATGTTTAAAACTATTTCGGATGGCCACACAAACGCGATATAATTAAAGATAGTGGCAGGCAGCACTTTGTCGCAGCGTATTATATTATTTAGCGGTATCACCATCTCCTACATAACGTTGGGTAGAAAAGACAGCTAAAAAAAATAAATAAATTAATTGTCATTTGTGAGATGACAAGGTATAACAAATGTACCATAGTACACCGTATGAAATACAAGGGAACAAAACGGGGTTTTGATTGGGGATAAAGTGCATATAGGGCATGTAACAACACAAGATGGTCATTGGGGGCAAAAATAATTGAGGATAAAGAAAACAACACAGGATTTTCATTGGGGACAAAGTGCATAAAGGGTATACAGCAACACAGGATTCTCATTGGGGACAAAGTGCATAGAGGGCAAGAAACAACATAGGATTGTCATTGGCAAGAAACAATGTAAAACTGTCATTTGTCCTTGTTTCTCTGACCCCGCCTGCAAACCTAAGGTATATCACGAAAGAAGAAGACTTTATCTTTCTTCTGGTCTTCTATGACCAGTTATTGCAATGCGATAATATCGATATAAATATCGAGTCTGTGTAACAGAACCATTGAATTGCAAACAACATCAAATTTCGAGTTCATTGCATGAAGGTAACATCAAGTGTTCGCTACCTACACATACAAACATAATTACAAAATATGTCACTACACAACAATCATACAGTTTATTTTTTTATATCTAAACTCTTCTTACCTCTAAATGCACTTGCAACATGAATTTGTAATGATACAGTTTTTGTTAAAGTTTTGAAATAAATAAAAATTAAATACGAAAGCGAGCATTAATCCTTCATTTTGGGACGGTAGATTAGTACATAATTGTACGTCATTTTTTGAATAATGGATATTACTCGTATTAATTGTACAAAATATTTTTTAGATAAAAACAAGCTATCGTTTTACGGCTAGTTTCAATCAATCAATCAAAGGCATTTATTGGCACAGTAGTATTTACAAAGTAATTATGAAGCCTCTGGTTCCCGAACTAGTGGGAACTGTGTTTCAGGAAGCAGATCGATCAATAACCTATTTATCTATGGTTTGCCTTACTATTGATATAAATTTGACATTACTTATATGGAGCTTGTGTCAAATTTCTTTCTCCAATAGACCAAACTGTGGATAGGTTATTCAGTTTTCTCTCACCAACTGTATCATTTCAAATATCTTATACAGGGTGGCCACGTGAACAATGTCAATTTTAAGGAGTCGAATATGTATGTGATATAGAACAAAAATCAATGTAAACAAAGTAATATATTTACATCATCAAAATACCCTTCATTTCTACAACGTAAAGTCGCGTCTTGTCACTACCTATGTTCGCATAGGCTACGCGTAAGCAAGAGACACTATCTTGCTATCTCTTTCTTGCCTCCCGCGCGCTTTCCGCTCGCTATCCCCGCCCGTTCCTGTTGCAGTGTCGTGTCATTAACCTTTGTAGTATTCGAATTTTCTTGTAATTACTTCTTTAAAATTACCATTACTTTATTGGGTTTATAATTACTGCTTGTAATATAAGAAACTATTACAACATTGTGTTTGAATATTGCCAATGTTCACGTCGTCGCCTTGTATTTATACGTAACTAATCATCCGCGAGTGTAAGATTCCGGTTTAGTCAGCTTTTACACATTCTTCAGGATATATTTATTCACGATATCAGAAAGATTAGTTCATGACAAACGCGCAAACATAAGGCATAAAATGTTAACAATAAGAAAATTTGGTTCTCTTTCAGAAGTTCTCTACTCTATTTATATAAATATATTAAAGTGTGGTAAATTCTACCAGACTACAGAAAGCATGTAGAATTCTCGTTGATTCATTAAAACTTCTACCACGAGAAACGGGTCATTATTGCAATATAGTCTGGTCTAATATGGTAACCCTCTAACACCTTATTCACATAAAATATCCGTATCAGAAGTCAAACTGGAATCCTACCCTTGTAGCTATATTTCTTAAATTGACCATCCAATAGAGCTAAACGCGAAATATCGTGAACGTAAGAGTTAGGTAAAGACAGAGGTAACGCTTGTTGCAGAGTCCCGAAGAGAGAAGCATTCTCATACAAATTCTGGAGAGCACCTATAGGTTCACACTCGGTTCTATTGCTGGCGGTAAGTGGTACAACTACAAAAGTAAAAAAGAAACATAATTTGTCGGAAAAGGTCCACTGCTGAACATAGGCCTTCCCCTTTGAACGTCACCAAGAACGCCTGTTTACATCCATCGGCTCCCCGCGACTCTTACAATGTCATTGTTCCGCCTAGTGGGGGGCCTACACACAGAACGTCTACCGGTTCGTGGTCGCCACTCGAGAAACTTTCTTCCCCATCCCTTTATCCCTTACTTATTTTAAATGCGAAAGTAACTCTATCTCTGTCTGTTACTCTTTCACGCCTAAACTACTGAACGGATTTAAATGAAACTTGGTACGGAGATAGTTTGAATCCTGAGGAAGGACATAGGATACTTTTTATCGCGATAAACTGTAGCCCACGCGGGTGAAACCGCGGGGAACAGCTAGTCGGTTATAAACGCTTCGTCGAGCGATGTGCCCTACCCATTGCCACTTCAACTTGCATACTTGCAACTAACTTCTAAATACTTTAGTAATTAGAATAGGCGAAGGAACGCATTGTGATTTAACTGGCATGTCTGAGAACCATAACATAGATTGATACTAGCCCATATTCTCTCTGTGATTAGAGGCCTGTCTCCCAGCATCAGGAATGTGATAGGCTGATGACGACGAAGTTTCCAGAAGACGTACTGTAGGTCCCTCACTAGGTGGACCGACGACATTGCAAGAGTCGCAGGCAGCCGATGGGTACAAATGTCTAAAAAAATGAAAGGGTTATGTTCAGCAGTGGACTTCTTCCGGCCGATGATGATGACCATATCTATAACTTAACCGCCCTATTGGTTCTACCATACCAATCTTGTACCAACAGCTGTCGGCGCGTCAGCCGTCTACCCAATCGACTTAGTAAAGACACGTATGCAGAACCAACGCACGGGCTCGTTCATCGGTGAAGTGGCGTATCGGAACTCCTGGGATTGCTTCAGGAAGGTGGTGCGGCATGAAGGTCTCATGGGCCTGTATAGAGGCCTGGTGCCGCAGCTGATAGGTGTAGCGCCGGAGAAGGCTATCAAACTGACGGTGAGTGTTCTGTTACCTGTTGCTATAAAAGTCGCGTAGGGAATTCTTAGAACTGATTCCGGAACGTGGTGTGGTCTGTGCCTTACTTGGTTGTGTAGATTTCTATATCATAGGTCGCAACCATTTCCTCTGAATTTTGATGTCAGGGAGCAAATTCTTTAAACAAACTATAGATGATATTCTGTTAGATTGTCTGTTTTGTTTTGTTATTTTATTTCAGTTTTGTTTTGATATCTAGGACCCTCAAAAACTCCTCAACCTAAGTCCCGTCTTTAGACACCTTGTACTGAAAGATGACAAGTTTATTTAAAAATGCAAAACGTATTGATATTACAAAATATTTATATCTAAAAGGTAGTTGAACATTTATCCTTTCTTTTAAAGAGGAATCAGGGGGATATGAATTATTGATTTTATTAGGTAAAATAAGCTCGCGTTGCAATTGCCCCTTTCACTCAACACCAGATCACAGAGATAGCAGCAAAGTTTGAAAAAAAAAATACATAAGACTTTAAAAAAGAAACTGCTAGCCTTTCCTTTAAAGATAATAACGTTATTAACTGTGTTTTCTATGCCCACAGATGAACGACTTGGTCCGCGACAAATTCATGGACAAGAATGGCAACATATCGTTATACGCTGAAATTTTCGCCGGTGGATGTGTAAGTAATAACTTTGTTTGCTTTTGCTACGCTACGCTACGATACAATACATATTCTACCAATTTTGTTATCCTTTTTTTTCTGAACCTAACGATAATCTAATATAACAAAAACTGTTATAGGCCGGTCGTAACATTTCAATAAGCTATTCGTAATTTTTATATCAGCCAGTATGAAAAGTGGCCGATATTCTATGGAGAAAGCTTATACCCCGGATTAACATGTACAGGCTCTTTTCATCTGGAAAGGATTCGGAATAACGGAAAGACGCGGGTGAAACCGCGGAGCGCAGCTATTTAGTACTATAATTGTGTGGATTCAGTTGTGCATTTTCTAAAACCAAACTAATTTGACTGGTCTAACAAAAATGCTGTCCTTGTATCACTTCCGTGGACGGTCAGAAAAGGACAGAAATAAATCAATCAATCAATCAATCAATCAATCAAAGGCATTTATTGACACAGTAGTATATACAAAGTAATTATGAAGCCTCGGGTTCCCGAACTAGTGGAAACGAAATACTTTTAAAATTGTCAAACATATACCACAGATAAATTTAAAACTCGAAACAAATGACAGTATACCAATAGTACAAAACTGGACGCCTACTTATATAATTACTTACAAAAAGCAATACATACTTTTTTACGATACCAATATTTGTTTCTTTTGCGATCCGTAGGATGTGGGATCGAATCCTACAATGAGCTTGAGCTTTCGGTGAAGGAAAACCGTAGCTCGGTGGTAGGGTATTTTCTAGTACTCGCCTGGCTAGGCTACCACCCTCAAGTTAATATTTTGTCGCCAAGCACTTATCGGTGTGTTCCGGCAGCCTCACTTGAGAGCCAGTTGTAGCGTGACGCCACCTTCGCCCAGATCATCACTTAACATTAGGTGACTTGTGGTCAAACGCAACCCAGTAAGTAATAAAAAAAATATTCGTATTCCAGGCCGGTGGTTCCCAAGTAGTTTTCACTAATCCGCTGGAGATAGTCAAGATCCGGCTGCAAGTGGCGGGGGAGATCGCGGGCGGGCAGAAAGTGCGCGCCTGGTCCGTCGTCAAGGAGCTCGGCCTCTTCGGGCTCTACAAGGGGGCGAAGGCCTGCCTCCTGAGAGACGTGCCTTTCAGCGCTATTTACTTCCCTGCCTACGCACATGTCAAGGTGAGTGTGCTTTTTATTCTACATCAAAATTGAAAATTTCTTTATTTAACAATATGTATAAGCTGTTGGTCTTCCTAAAAGTAAATAAATAAACACAGCTTTTCCTAAAGTGGGTGACAACGCCCCCATGTGGACGCTGCAGGCCTAAACGGGGGCGTTAATAGACCCAGAAAAAAATGAGGGCGTAAAAAATGTATTTATTCTTAAATTATTTCCATTTTATTGTTATTACTTGGCCGATATTTTATAATAAGCTTTACTAATAAGGTATCTCTTAATAATAATGGACTTGAAATTTATTTTTTGACAAGTCTTGAATTTCACTTGGAATTTTGTGAAAGAAGCGCACACTGAAGGAGTTGCTGACTTATCATCAGCCTGTGTCTGTAAACGGCTGAACATGCCTCTACCAAGGTACGCCACTGAGACCGGTCTTCGGCTCTTCTCATCTTCTTCTCTTATACCGGAAAAGGGTTCCTAATTCATACAAACCACGGGGAGAACTTTGTAAACAATATCATCCTATCTACAGATGTATGGTGTATTTTCAGTCGAAATTCGCCGACGAAAATGGATACAACCATCCACTGACGCTGCTAGCGGCCGGCGCCATCGCGGGAGTCCCCGCCGCCTCGCTCGTCACACCCGCTGACGTCATCAAGACCCGCCTGCAGGTGACTACACACTTTATAGACCAGTCATTAGCAGTAGAACATCATTATTTTTACTAGCGTCCTTGAATTCTAATAAGTTTGAGCTTTTGGTAAAGGATAACATCATGATGAAACCGAAGCTTGGGCATTTTCTAGTGCTCGCCTGGATAGCTGGATAGTAGCTTAAGATACGGTTAGACACAATAGCTGACAAAATAGCTGATCACGATCAATTTTCTAAATGTTAACCATATTGGCAGTTTTTGGTGATACAGTGTGTATTTTCGTTACTTCTTCACGCAAATTTTCCGTACCAAAATTCAAAATTCAAATCATTTTTATTCAATAGGATACATTGTGATCACTAAAACTTCAACTTAAAACTAGCTACGCCTGTTCCAACCTCCTTACGCCGGCAAAAGAACAGGCAAGAAACGCCCGGCAGGTAATTTTTTTGGCGCGATCACATTGACAATTTTATTCTTATTACTAATTGATTGAATTGGAGCAAGTTCACTAAAATCCCAAGCTTTTTTTTGTCATCTAATAGTCCGATATTTTTTAATTAGCTTTACTAATAAGATTTCTCTTGTTTGGTTGTACACATTGGGATATGGGAACATGAATATTAACGAGTTGCGGGATCACAACCAAAGCAGACCAGACCCCACAAGCAGCACCCGTTCACGAGTTGACGCATGTGCCAGCTATCGCTCTCCTCGACCGTAACTAAAATTTGTCAATAAAATAAAATTTACCGAAATTTGGTTATGACATTTAACTTGCGGGCGTTTATAAAAACGACTCTACGAGTTTGAGTAGATTTTGGAATGGAGAGCTTATATCCTAGATTATCACACTTACCTTCTTATCCCGGTTTTTCTTATATCTGGGATATCGGGAATACCGCGAGCTGCAGCTAGTTTCAATAAAAACCTCATTACATTTTTGTGTAACCTCATTACATTTTCAAGTTGTGATATATGCTAACTTAGGCTTGACTTTAACTTAGACACAATAAAGTGCACAATTCAGTAAACTTACGTGATTTCAGGTGGTAGCGAGGACGGGACAAACAACGTACAGCGGAGTTATCGACGCTACTAGGAAAATATATGCCGAAGAAGGCGCCAGAGCTTTCTGGAAAGGTGCTACGGGTAAGTAAACAAAATACTATGCTCTTTGTACTGGTGAAAAGTGATGAATAAGAATGTTGATGGATGGAAGGGAGAGGAAGAGCAAAGAAAAGATGGATGGATTGTGTAAGGGTTGATATGAATGAAAAGGGAGTGAATGAAGCGATGACGGCTGATAGGGGAGAGTGCAAGAAGAGTACATTCTGCGCCGACCACAAATAGATGGGACCAAGGCAAGAAGAAGAGACTCTTTGTACTGGTAGATCTATAATGGTGTCGATTCGGTATTTCATTCTCTAAAACTAAACTAAGTTTGACAGGTCTAAGAGTAATGCTGTCCTTATTTTACTGCAGTGGTTAGAAAAAGACAGCAATACTATTAGACCTGTCAAATTTAGTTTAGTTTTAGAGAATGCAAAGCCGAATCGACACCATTGTCTATTATAATAAGAAGAACTAACATGGCAGATATTCTCGCCTTTTGCTGTTTGCGCTTGACTCTAGTCTCCATAGGCAGTCATTTTTTTGCATATAAAAGTTAACAACATATAAAAATTGCTTTTTTTTTTTAGGAACCTTTGATTTCGTTTTTCTATTTTCGACGATTTGTGTGGGAGGGTAGGCTATGATCACATCGCCACTTAACATCAGATGACTTGTGGACAAACGCTACTCTGTAAGACGAAAAAAAAATTGAATCCTAGGTAACACTTGAGATTTTAATGAACACATTTCATACCTTTTTTCACCTATAATGTCCCACTGCTAGGCAAAGGCCTCGCCCACTTCCTTCCAGACATCTCAATCAGACATTATTAGGTACGTAATAGCCTCTCAATATTCATATTCGTTCCAGCGCGTGTGTTCCGTTCGTCGCCACAGTTCGGTGTGACGCTGGTCACGTATGAAATCCTGCAGCGTCTCTTCTACGTCGACTTCGGAGGATCGTGAGTAGTATTTTTTAGTTCATCACTTAGTTAGTGACTAGGTTGAGCGAGCTGAAAAATCGTCTTCAACACCTCGCTCATGCTTTATATGCAAACTAGTTTCACCCGCGTCTTCCCGTTGTGCCGCAGGATAATCCGGGATATAAAGTGGCCTATGTGTTAATCCAGGGTATAAGCTATCTCCATTCCTAATTTCATTCAGATCCGTTCAGTAGTTTTTGCGTGAAAGAGTAACAAATATCTATCCATCCATACTCATAAACTTTCACGTTTATAATATTAGTAGGATAAGGATAATACATGCAAACATAGCCTACTTTAGCCTAAAGATAAAATAAAACATAAAACACACCAAATCAATTTAACTTTATCTTTTAACATTTATGTACTTCTTTTTATTTTATTTCAAGCTTAATTAAAATAAGTACTTACTATGTTAGTTTTTGTATACATATCAACCAAAATTTCTGTTCATAAGTTCATTTTGCTGTAGAACTAAAAATGCTTATATAAGAAAACTAAATTCTATTGTTAATCGCATAGATCTCTGAGTCCCAAGAGGCTATTTGCTTAGTTTGGGACTCGCTGTTTATTCGTATATGTTTTTTTATTAATAGTCCAATCTTCCTATACTTGTTCAACGTAGTACTATTTTGGTAAATAAATATTTTCCATTTTTTTCAAAAGAAATTAACTAATTTGGAGTGCCATGACACCTTCTGAAAGGTAAAGCGCTTTACCAACTAGCGCCATACTGCTCGAGAACAAGGCAATCTTATCTTACTTATCTTGTCTTACATTCCAGCCGCCCGTCGGGCTCGGAGCTCCACGTGTCGACGCCTATAGAGGAGCAGGTGGCGAAGCCCCACCACATCGGCGGGTACCAGGTGGCGCTCCCGGTGCTCACCGGCCTAGAGACCAAGTTCGGCATCTCCCTGCCGAGGTTCTCCTTCGCCAAGCCGCCGCAGTAAACCGCTAATAGTGCATGTGTGAAACGGAAAGTGGATGGCAACCGGTGCGAACAGATTCTTAATTCTAGCACATATGACTTACAAAGGTATGTGTAGAATGCTGATATAAAACACTTGAATCGTGGTACGGTAGTTGTATACACGCAGCAGCGTGGCACGTCCGTCCTCGACGGTGGTCGCCTGGTGAATGCCCCCACCACTGTCTGCGTGTACCTACACTACATCATGTAAAAGTCAAAAATGTGTTTTATAGTTAAATACATTGTGATCACTTTAAAACGGGTGAGGTACCTCCTGACAATACTTGTCGTGTCAAGGAGTACTGACTCCTGCATCCGACCCTTGATCCAACCGTCAAGCTCTTAAGATGTTGGTTGAGACTTTACTATGAGGCCGTTCTCCGCAACAAATATCAAAACTCAAATAATTTATTCAGGATCCACGTGATCACTTTAAAACGTCAAACTTAAAACCTGTACCAACATCCTTTCGCTTGCAAAAGAACAAGCTAGAAAGGTAAGGTAAGCAGGTAATTTTTTGGGCGATATCACATTTTTAATTTTATATTTATAACTAGATGATTCAATTGAAGCCAGCAATAGCCACATAGTAGCAAAATTTAGAACTAGGAGGCTATCTCAAGCCTAATGTTCACAACGGTCTTAAAATTGAATCCTCGACCAGAGTAGTTCAATCATCTACTTTCCGCTTCATACTAATACGAGTCAGTGTATGTGTAAACATTGCAGAAAGTCTGCATTTAACTTATAGAAGCGAATTGTGTGATAACAACTACATATGCATGTATATGTATCTATTCGTTTCCTCAGCATTTGAGACCTTATATCGGAGGTACGTTATTATTTTGAATTGTTTATGTTATTTTAAGCTAAATCGAGATCAATGTCAAACATTTTTATTGTTATTTTTATAAAAGTAGAGTCTCATTAGTCCGGTACTATTAAAAAGTACGGGGTGCCGGGTTATTGGAATGTTCGGATTACTAGATTGTATAGGAAAGTTCTTTTTATAAATTAAATAAAGCATTTCGTAAAGGGATTAAGTATAATAATGTCCTTTAGAAGCGGTAAGGTAGGCGCGGGCGGAAAGTGCCAGGACGTGCCGGATTAGCGAGACTCTGCTGTAATTGTTTATTCTATGGGGAAAATGTTAATGAAGCTTTCAAAAATGTGTCGTCGAGTCTCTTTGTGGCTTCCCCGCTAGATTAATTTCGACTGAAATTTCCTCTCAGTAAATTAGTAGGTTTTATGCGCCTAGCAGCGTGAACGATACAGAATTGTTATTATTTGTACAAATAAACAGAGATTTAAAAAATCGTAAAGGTTAGAGATTAATTGTTAAGTAGGTAGTACAGTGGTAACTCTAAGGGCGTTTTCTACTAGACGACACGACAACTGATAACTAGGTGGGAAGGAAATTCAAAAAGTTACAGCTGCATTTGTGTCTAACACCCGAAATTGATAATCGATTCTGATCCATTTTTCGCGGTCTTGGATTGATATGTCATGTCATCATATGTCATTTTATGGGTAAAGCTTGACATATTGATTGACATATCCATCCAAAAGCGCGAAAAACGGATTAGGATCGTTTATTATTTTCTAGCGTTAGTCTAGAATCCGCACGTCGAGCAGAATGCATGCCATTCATATCTTTGTCTCTGTCGTTCTCGTATAATAATTGTTGCTCTCGCTCCCACGCGTGGTACAGTGGACGTTTCAATGTTGGTATAAAATTTATTTCGCTATACATTCGCGTGCGAACGACAAAGATCGTAGAAACAGTCGATTACCTAGATTTTAACTTTGTCAGTATTGTGGGCTTCGGACACATTCCACACTCGTACAATTCCACATTCCATCCATGTATTTGACCACAGATGAAAATTATAAAAATAATTTTGTCGGCTTAACCTTCTATTACACTATGGTTAAGTTATGTTAATTGATGTAGCATGTTTTGTTTTCCTTAAAAGTACTTATTTTTTAACATAAAAAGCTGGTTAAAAAAAATTGAACGAATTGTACAACCTTGTACTGCCAATGCATTTGTACAAATATGGAAATATGTAGTACCAATGTGTCCGAACCGGTATTGTGGTGTACCATTAAAGAGTTTATCTATCTATTTAAAGAGAACGGTATATCCTGCTTGCACGACAGAGACAAACAGCAGAGTCCTGTCCTGCTCACAGCGGATTTCGGTAGGAAACCGCCCTAACTCGCAAATAGCTTGGGCACGTCCACATATTTTAGTAGTTAGCGCAAGTTTTGCTAATCGTATTAACATAGTTCCAAAATACGCTAACGTAAGCAGTAAAGGCGGTAAAATACTATCCTGCATTCAAAATCTCTTTTTGATTGATTGTTTTTTGTATACTTACTGTAATTTGTGTTCAGCAATACTTATCTTTATCTTTAAAGCAATCTTGAACTATACGCAATATGATTTTGCTCGCGCTCTAGTTTTCTAAGAATTTTCGAACATTTTTAAGCTATAATGCAGTTTTAAATAGAAGAGAATTGCTTGGGTTACTTCATTGTCCTATAACAAACAAGGTACATTGGAAGCTTGGCAAGGGAATAACGTGCTTTGGATTAATGTTTGATATCGAAGCCTCGCGCTATCTACGGGTGGGCCGCACTGCAAAACATCATGCATCTCTCTCGTTCATTTAATGTTTGAAAGAGATGTAGTCTGCGTAATACATTGCGGCGCGACCCCTACTAATATGCGCGAACCTTATAGCGACAAAAACGAATGTTTTTAACTTTGTTGACTCTGCAGTAAACGGCCTTCAGACATAGCTTCTTTGTTGATTGTTTTTGAATTGTTGAATTGGTTATTGTTGAAGAAAATAAATTATTATTATTGAAAAATTGATATTAAATGATGTAATCCAAGTATTTCGCTTCTATTTTATACGACTCTTAACATAAATTGCACAAATTTTAATCTGAACTATTTAACAACATATTTTAATTATAAGAATACCTACATGTTGTAAAACAACATTGTAAAAGTGAATCATAGAGTAAAGCGAGTGATACATAGCCGATGTGACTATATTTATTGATATTGTACATTTTTGTGTTAAAATAAATCGAATTAACCGTTTCTTATCTTTTTATTTACTTCCCCATAGATAATAAATAACTAGGCTGCATAAAAATTAGGCTTACTTGACTCAGGGTCCCTCGCGCACCTTTGACCTATGTTTTATTGAGATAAAACCATGTGGGATAGGGAATCACCTATTAGTTAGATTTTTGTTTTCCGCGGGGCACAGTTTAGGTAAGTAGACAATAAAAATAAATTAAAAGAGTTAGAAGGATTTATTGCAATGAGAACGTAACAATTTTAATCTATAAAAGCTACAATAAAATTTGTAATTACAATAAATATTGCTTTACACAACACAGCTCATTAGTTTTGCCGATGCATATTACTGGGGGTGGCCAAATTATTAGATCAGTATGTAGGTAGGTACTTATATTTTATGAATTTTCTAGATCAAAATTATTTGCAAACAGCAACTGACCATGAGATTTTGTATGGCATTGCCGCTATAATCATAATATTTAATGAGTGGAAACACTGATAGTCTGCGTTATTTATTATGGCCCTTATTCGGTATCGGCCAAAATTAATAATCGATCCTAAACCGTTATTTGCGGTTTTGGATCGATATGACATTTTAGTACTAGGGCTTGACCCATTACTACTAAAATGATATATTATGGGCATAAGACCATCTCTAAGCACGTAACGCGCCCGCGTTATCTGCATGGAACGACCGCTAAAGCCCGTAATGTCACGTTATTGGCAAGGAATCTTGATGGTCATAGTGAATAAGGGCCCAGGGGTTTGAAGCGAAATGGCATAAAATGTTTTTGAGTCGTTTATCAATATTAAACTGAAATTCAGTCGAAATGAAAATACAAGAAAGAACGTAACTACTGACTTACTGACCGTAAAAATTTTGACCATCCACAGTACCACAGTACATATTATGAGACATAATTTCTATAGGAACGTATGTAGGTAGGCATATACATAACTAGCTACGAACGCTTTCTCAATTTTCGCAAGTGTTTTTTTGAAGTGAAACTTCTTTAGGCGCGGTAGTGCTGTAAATCCGTTCGAACCGGACGAAAAAGGAGTAACGCTAGGACAAGACTTTCCCAGATTCCAAAAACAGCAGATGGGTGTGAGAGTCGTTCCTACTCTTTCTGACGAGGCATCACAATAATTACTCTTAGCGTATGCACTGTTTCGTCAACTAAAGTAACAAACACAAATGAACTTTATCTCTAACCTAAGAAGTTTCACTTCTGATTCTAACGCGAGGCGTTTCACATCTTTTTCTAAACAGAATTAGCCTAGTTTTTTTACTCCAAATATCTAGCGAATTTTGCCCGTAGGTACAAAATATTTAACTTTCTAGATTTTAGCATTAACTACTTTTAAAACACTAATCATTCAAATATCTTGTCTATTCTTTTCTAATCGGCAGTGATGCGATTGAGTAACAATAACAAGACGAAACTTATTTTTTTATTTATCGATTTTTGCATGCACCATTGTTTGAACTATTGCTATAGGTCGCGGAGAGCGGAGAATTTCGTACATTGACCCATCACTACTAGTCTGTCTCTCGTGCACAACAGCCGTCTCGCTCGCACAGATGCGGCGACCACCGTCATTAAATAGCAAACCTTTTAACCACAACAATAAGGTTTATTCTTGTGTACGCGTTGTTTGATTTGTTTTGACATTTTCATAAATTTTAACTAGTATTGATTTTAATATGAGCCAAGTCGAACCAAACTCTATTAGGTAGGTAAAGTATACATTACATACCAATTAGCTATTATAAATATCTCTCTACTTCTTCGCAATATTGTATAGAGAATATAGAATCACACATTATCAAAATTTTTTTGACCAGCAGTATGCAGAGGTCATGTACGAAATCCTTGCTTTACGACTGGACTTTACAATCTTTACAATATATTAACAAGTACATTATATTGTAATAATCCTTTTTTTGTACAAACTCATTTTATATTACTATATTACATCTATGTGCGCAGTTTAAGGCATTTCGATTAACTACTTTGGTGTTAATGTTGCTAAAATAATATACAAAATAAATAATTACCATTATTCTCAGGTGACAATGATTAATAGGCCTATTGATTTAACATAATAGCGAATCTTCATCAAAAAGTGCTAATAACCGATAAAATAAAACATAATTTGTGATATAGCAATACCTAAGAGAGAAAACTCAATATCATAATTAATAAAAAAATACTAACAAAGTTAAAACAAGGGAGTTTTGGCCCTATTCAGTGCGACGCGGACCATCCGCAAGCGGACTAGGTTTTGCGTCCGTCGCGGATGAATTTGTCGTTCAGTGCGATGCGGATCGTGATCGATTCGTACTTCTTGTAAAAACCTCTTGGTTTGCACATTCGACGCAGCCGCCATGACAACGACAGTACTTTATATCCGCTCCGCGCGACTGTCCGCCGAGCACTGAACAAATACATTACAACCAAGCACCGTCCGCCCGCGGACATCCGCGGCGCGGAGGAGCGGCGCAGAGCGATTTCGACCGCGCACGGATAGCTCTCCACGACACGGACAGCTCCGCGTCGCTCTGAACGCGCTGTAAGGTTTCATACATTTTACCGTCCATCGCGGACGTCCGCGTAGGTCATCCGCGTCGCACTGAATAGGGCCATAGGGCCTTATATAATATCAACGATTGTTGGTGTCCACTTGTTAATATAAATCCAGCATAACAGTTCTGATACAGGTAGTCTGTATACAGGTGACTCCCTCACATTTTTACTTTAGACAGAGTAGTATTTGACCACAAGTCTGATGCTAAGTGACGACGTGGTTGAAGGTGGCGTCACGCACCGCCTGGATTGGGAACTGGCTCTCAAGTGGGGCTGTCGGAACACACCGACAGACTTTTAACTTGAGGCTGGTAGCTAGGCGAGCACTAGAAAATGTCCCACCACCAAGCTATGGTTCATCACGATGTTTTCCTTCACCGAAAGCTCAAGCTCATTGTAGAATTCGAAATCGTAGGTCGTATCTACGGATCGCAAGTCGTCACTACCACTGAGCCATACCAAAACAATACGTCGAAGAAAACAATACCGCTATTCGAATACGCTAAGCCAAGTGTGGTCATTGAATTTAATGTTTGTCTGTGAATACTGGGTACACAAGTTGTTTGGCTATAGTGACAGTTCTGAAAATACTTAAAATATGTAGGTATACACATATTTGAACTTTAATTGTGATATTAGAAAAATATAGGTCCACATATCAGCTATTATGAGTATTATGACATGTATGTATATGTAATAGGTACGCATAATTAATACTATAATAATAATTAACTAACAAATTAGCTACAGCTATACAGCTGGCAGTGAAGAAATAGTTTGATAACACATTAATACCAATTTTATTGCACAATATTCAGTCATATTAGAGTATGTAATAGGTACACAATAATAACGAATTGTTTTTATTACCATCACTGAAGTACTACCACACAAACAAATTATCCTATGTTCAAAAAAACGGCTAAAAATGTCTTTCCAAATTGTCCTCTTGGTACGGCTTGTTTGAGCACAGCAGTTACAGGTCGCGTCAAATAATTAGAACCAAAATGGACCCAACTACGCATGTACAAATAATCCACTAATTGACCTCTCAACCGTTTTTATGGAACATGCGACGCCATATTGCTATTGGCCCGCGCGGCACTGTGCCGTATTGTTATTGGTCCGCACGGAAATGTGCCCGTATTGTTATTGGTCCTCGCAGCGCTGTCACCCAATCAGACCTAATCGATCACTGCGCAGGTTCTAGTTGTAGTTATGTACTTTTCTAAGCGTAAGTGCATCAGTAAAGAAGCTACTGTGATGAAAGCCGAAGAACATTGTTTTCTCTCTCCCACCACTATGTCGAAAGTGTAAAGAGAGCGAGACAGCAATTGAAATTGCTGTTCTTTTCATAACATTGTTTTAATGGTGCCTACTTAAACATATAGAATTGACGGTCATTTGCTGTACACAAAATATGCCTTCACCAGTCTATAGATAAGTAACTAATACCTATCACCTTGAATAATATATCATATTTCATGTTAATTGTTCTAACTTATTCATATAACCGCTAACACAGTCATAGTAATCAATTAGCCGATACGCGTTTAGTAAACTCGCACACATTAGGGCGCGCCGCATCCCATAACTCTTGCATCTCTATCAAACATTATTTGAAGAACAGAGAGGCAAGATTTTTCCGCTGCATCCCGCCGCAGTGTGCGCGAGGCTTACGTCCAGAACACACGGTGAAACACAACTTTAACCAAACCTTTTGAAACTCTTAGTTTGAAATTACTTACAGACATTTTCCGTATGCGCCGCAACCTAAAGTGAAGAAATTATGTAACAATAGTTTTAGTTTTCTCTGCGAGCAGAAAAACGCACCGAAATCAGTAAAACGCGACACGTTGTTACTGCACAACGGTTTCAATGCAACTGATTTGAAATGTGTTCCAAAAAGGGTTCAAACTTGTTGCATTGTGTAGAACTGTATGGCATATACTCAAAGGTGACTAGGAGTTGCAGTTTCGTCGCGTATGTGTTACACAGTGTGTTCTGAACCTTAAATGTGTGGTAGCACCGAATACCTCAACAAATGACGTAACAACTGTTCGTCAGAGCTTTTATATCTGGCAAGTGGACACAACAAAAACTGTACAGCTACAATATACCTACGAGTCGGTCTGTATGCTAGACCTCCCCAAACTTCGTGTGCATGGTTTCTTTAGCGTGTTTCTGAGCTTCCGCTTGTCCCGTAAGGAACTTGTCGCATACCATGCATTTGAGCGTAAACTTGTTCAAGTCTGTGAACTGTCGGGAAGATTTCGCTTCGTGC
Source organism: Opisthograptis luteolata (assembly GCA_931315375.2). Classification (NCBI taxonomy): domain Eukaryota; kingdom Metazoa; phylum Arthropoda; class Insecta; order Lepidoptera; family Geometridae; genus Opisthograptis; species Opisthograptis luteolata. The sequence goes on from OV928043.1 coordinate 2,318,465, forward strand.
GCTAGTTGCTCCGCTTCCCGATAGATGTCTTCGTCTTCAGCCGGGAATACTGTTTGGATGCCACCCTGGAGTAATAATGGTTATGAACTTTAGTTAAACATTGTAACTTGTAGAATAACTGATGGGGAAGAAAGGTTCTCGAGTGGCGACCACGAACCGAAAGACGTTCTGTAGGAAGACCCCCCACTATGTGGCTTGACGACATTGTAAGTGTGACAAGGAGCCGACGGCATTCAAAGGGGTGTACTATGTTCAGTAGTGGACTTCCTCCCGTTGTCAAGTGTGTGTGATAAGTTATCAGTTACCACAAACTTCTACAGAAGTGTATTTTATCCATTCTAAATGCATAATCAATGTGTATAATAAGGTTTACCACTATGTTGTTCACTTTGTTCATTATATTTAGTTGTTATCTGTGAAAACCTTGTTTTTATTAGTTACTTTTCAAACATGTATAAGCTGTCGGTCTTCTTATTAGGAAACAAATAAATAAGTGTGGTTGATAAATTAACAGTGAACATATAAGTGAAATTATACTTACATCTGATTGCTCCAAATACAAAGGATCGTAATGCACTCCGTCAAAAAGCAAAAACACCCTCTGTCCGTAATTCTTGTCTTCGCCAAATCTATTTATAATTGAATTAATTGTGTCTACAACTGCCATCTCTATCCCGTAGAAACGTGATAATATTGCTACCTAAAAACATAATTATAGACTTGATAAAAATTATACAAATGTATGTAAATTATTTTTAAAAAATGTTTTACATTGTTTGCGTATCAAGATGGACAAAGTTTACTGGCCTCATTTCTAAGTGGAAATTTATATTAAAATATTGGATGTTAAAGGATAAAGATAAAACTGGTTGGGTAGATTTTATAGAAGAGCAACAGAACATACTGGTCGCCAAACTTTAAAAACCTCATAAATATAAACTGAAAAAATTATCATTGTAAAAGAGATTGAAGGTACTTGTTAGAGCAGTATTAAAAAATGTCTTTGGTAATTAATCACTGTTTATTCTGTTGATACTGCAAAATATCTTTTATATGCAAATTCAATCAATAAAAAACTGTAGCAAAATTATATCTCTGAATCATTGGAAGATTAGAATCCAGTTGTGCTGTTTTTCTTTTGTTTCGTAACAGAGTTGAAATATATGTAAATAAATAGTATCATTATAATCATTATTTATTTATTTGGTGATAGGCGAACAGCCTGAGGCTGATGTGCCTATACCATGCTGTGTTGAATTATAGCAATGTCCAAAAGTGCAGAGAAAAGTCAATTCTGTAGCAAGGAAGCATTGATCGTTCGCAACCACTTGTCCAGCTGTTTTTAAAGGAATTCACTGAAGGCCGATTATTGGCCTGTTTTATGTTCCCACTGCTAGGACACGGACATTCTCTAAAAAGTTAAACGAGCCCAGTGCGGGTTGCCAGAGGTTGCATGCATGAAAAATGTGGTTTATGAACATGACAGTTCCTATAGAAATACAATTTGTGTTTATACTCCGGTCCGGCACTTTTAAAAACTAAGGGTTGCCGGATTAATGGAATGCACAAATACTGGAATACTGGATTGTATATGAAAATGCATAGTTCAAGTTTTTAGTATGCTGATGCCGGAGCATGTGCGCAGAGCAGGTGTAGGGAGCAGTGACAGAGGTGCGGGCAGAGAAAGCCGGATTACTGGACGCCGCACTAGTGAAGTGCCGGATTAAAGTGACTACTGTAATATATTAAAAAGTACCTCTATTGCCCCACCCCAGGAGCTTGGATGCTGAATCCATGTGCAGTACTCTACGTTAGGCTTTCCGAGTACCGCTTCGCTATACGTCTCAGTATCACTAGCCACTTCCATAGCTATAATCTGTCTCATTAATGTGTGTACTGTGGTGTCTACATTTCCGTTGAGTACAAATCCTGAAATAGGTACAAAAATTCATATTGACATTCTTACGATGTATTTATTAGTGTTTTGGGTATTGCAAAAGTTCAACAGGTGTGTCAACCTCAAGCTGCTTGCCTGTTTATAAATAAATAATAAATAAGGTTATTAGAAAATATACAACGTCTTGAACTTAAAACCCATTCCTGCTTGATAGGCTGTTCTTATCTGTAACTACAAAGGCCATGCCTTTTAAAATGTAATAAGAAAATGGGACCATCATAATACACTTTAAAAATAATCTTTAATCTGGGAAATGCTATGCGCAACAGGATATGGAAAGATTTACTTAACTGCGCATATTGAAACAAAGAAATAATAAAACATAAGTACTCGCCTATACTAGTGAATAAACAAGAATTATCAGAAGGGACTACTTTCTTCATCAATATGCCAGGCCGGCAGGGTCCTATTGTCTCATGTGACACACCGTTCTCCACAGGTTTTGGCTCCGCGGGCAGTTCCACAGGGTCGCTAACACCAACGTTCGAGGGCATTGTCTTCTCCTCCACGATTAAAGTTTCACCAGTTTTCAAACCTATCTGACTCAACGTTTTGTTATCGTCACTAATGTCGATAGGCTTCGGAGGATACCCGCATAGAACGCACACTTTCTCTATGCTAACGTCCGATATGCTAGCTAAAAACAGCTTCAATTCCCCTACTGAACTTTCAGAGGTCAAATCTTTCAATATCTGCTGACCATTCTTACTTTTAACTTTAAATGCCAACGTAGTCATTTTAATTTAGGAGAACACTAGATACTTTAAACGTCGTGTTAGCTACAATTACTTAGATTTAATTATTTAGGTCAAAGAGACTACAAATGTAGTGGACAAAAATGTGGAAATAAATAAATTACAAAATGAAATGAATAAACATGTGTCCGCTATAGCGAAACGTAACTGAAAACGGTTGCCGTGCCTCTAACGTACCCAACCGATATTGATATGGTTAGCAGCGGCTATCAGATATCCATTTTATCAACTGACGGGGACGCGACGTTGCCATCACACAGTTGTTTTGTTGGCTAGTTGGTTTCGATTCTCGTGACGTTTCGCTATCGCTAGTTTCGCTAGGTTGCGGTAACCGAACGACCAATAACCATGCCCTCTCTATCATTCGTGATATGTAAAACAGAGAGGAATTGAATATTGATAGATCAAACTATAATGGACAGTGGTTTGTTGCTAGAGCGCATGCGCTGGAAGCCGGGAACCGTTCATTATAATTTGACCTCTAAAGGGTTAATATAGTTAAACTTTGTGCTCATTGATTTAAGGTCGTGATTACTTTACAAAATATGCGATATTCATGACATGTAGAATTGGTTTATTATGAAACAACCGCGCGCAGGTGGAATTATTAGACCGCTAGATAGAAGTTAAGTTTGTTTACTTTTTTTTCTTGTGCGTTCCTTAAAGTTTTTTGTTCTTCGCATTGAGTTGATTTAATTTAAAAAAATAGTAAGTTAGGTTGTGATAGAGTGTAAATATAAAAAAAGTTTTATTTTAGAAAGTAGTTAAGTAGGGTTAGTGTTATTTATAAGTCGTGTACAAAACTATTTATTATTGAACTTTTCTGTGATTTAGAAAAATGTCAGGGAAAGGTCTTATTCTAATCTGTGCACTCACACGTCGAGTAATACGAGTAGGTACTTTAGTTCGACAAGACAGTAAGGCATATAATTATTTACATTATCGAGTTAACGAAAACGATCGCATTCGTTAGTTGAAAACCCGCTTTGGGACTTTTTTGGCGGCAATCGAATTGTCAAGGTGAAAATTTTGTTTTTATTTCCAAAACTTGTGTTTCTTCGAGTGATAATGTGTAATATTGGTGGATTATTAACCATTATGTGTTCGTTATTGTGTACGAGTGTGGGAAATTGAAATAAAGTTGTGAAAGTGACTTTTCTAATTGCTCCAAAAAAGTCCGTGTGAAGTTTAAGTAAAGCGCCACTACTTTACTTAAACACTATCCTCATCCCATCATCTCATCATCATCATCATCATCATTTAAACTTGATTCAACTCTCTGAGTTTGAAATATTTATACTTGACACTGGCAAATACACTAATCGTGTGACGCCATAACAAAACAAAAAAAAAACCCCGCTTTGATCCGGATATCCGGCAACGGTTATCAGTATCGATATTAAAACCAATTAACGGTTAGATAGCCGTTGCCAGAAATTGCTGATAGCGCCCATGTTTAGAAATGAAACTTCAACTAAAAATGAAGACTACTTTTTTTTTTACATTGGAATGACATTGCAGACAGCAGACATTGACATAACTGACGATGACAATGACAAGAGAATCTAGAGACTAGAGATGACGCCGTATTTTCATTTTCAGTAGCGTCGCGTGCCACACACCAGCACACCACACCACGGCAGGTAATCACAGAACATCGTCTATGCTCTTAGAAGTGACCTGCGCCAGATGAGATTGGTGAACATGAACACTTTGAACAGGCTTCATTCATTCAATTTCATTCAGTAATTCATTATTTATAATCTATCAGACGAAGTTTTGTTTGTGTTTTTTTACTTTTTGTGAAATAACGCCCGCCATATTTTCCCGGTCCCGCACAGTTTCGTCAATTTCTCTTTTTCACTTTGATTGCTTGCGAAAGTTGCGAAGCGATTAACGAAGAAACAAAAACTAGGTACTTGAAATTAAAACCGTTGCTCTTTAGAATTACATTAAATTTTATCTTACATATCATTTCTATAATGACAAGGATCACAAGGTTAAAAACCTGTATCATCAATCAACAACTAACTGCTAACAGACAAAAACGTAAGTAGAGCTAAGCCTGTGCCGACTTAAATTACATGAAATAGCATCTTGTTAGGTTACAGAATAATTTATTACATTTAGGTTATGTTTGTTTTAGAATAATAATGTCTTCTCGCAATCTCGCTCGCGCTGCATTGCTGATTGTAGCTGAACAATCAACTCGTGCTTTTTTGGCTCTCGAGACCAGAGGAAAATTTAGTTGGACTTGGTACAGCCACATGTCAATATATAGTTGATGTAAATGCTCCAACAATAATTATGTGGCCATCAATTCGAGGAAAAATATCTTAGGAAGAGGAGAAGACTGCTTGTGAGTCACCCAACCCTATTTGGACCAAAAGAAATTGAAACCAGGATTCTTGAGTAAGTAATACCTATCATTTATAGAAATAGAAAAATAAAAACAGAGATTTTGTATTGAACACAGATATAGAGCCTAACATGAATGTCAATGTGGCCAATATGTATCCAGCTGGTATCGGGTTTGGTATTTTTTTAATTTTTTTGTATTGCAGCATATTTTACCCACCATATTCACAAAATCTTGAAATGCCTGGTCCCAGTTACTACACCCAACCCGATAGTCAATTATATTATTATGTATTAGTTATATTCGGTTTATAACGATGAATCAATGTATAATTCTATGTAGCTTGTTTAATATAGGTACATGCCCATTCTGTGTATAATTTCTTAGGATTTGCACTGTATATCAGATTGTTCAATATTGTATAGTACCTAATTTGATTGATGTATAGCTGTTGTAAGTACAAATTTGTATGATGGCATGTGCCTATTCTATGTGTCATTTTCTTGGATTTGTATTACATATATTTATCAGACAGTTAATTAAATCTTGTATGGTACATACCTAATCTTAATTTGATTGATGTATAATTAATAAGGAGCTTATTTAATATAGGTACATGGCCATTCTGTGTATAATTTCTTTAGATTTGTATTATAATCAAATTGTTAATTCAATTTTGTATAGTACCTAATATTAATTTGATTGCTGTAATAGTTGTAAGTAGCTAGTTCAAGAAAGGCACTTGCCCATTCTAATTTCTTGGATTTGGATTATATATATCAAACAATTAAAATTTTGTATAAACCCCCAACTTAATTTGATTTGATTGAAGAAATTGTAATGTTCCGAATCGAAGTGGTAGTATTATTTATCTGAATATAAATTTAAATATTAAAACTGAGTTTCATTATTTAAAAACCTTAAGCTACTGAAAACATAAAATAGGAAATGGAATGGGTTATCGATAGTGGGTTGGGTTTAAATGTCCCATCACTACAGATCGATATCGATATTTGCCGCCTGACGTTTCAAGCACTATCGTCACAGAATACTCCATAGTAACCTTCATCTGGCGCAGGTCATTTCGTTCACTTCTCTAACGATTGTGTCGTTCTATGGTTGATTTCCATCTATACGTAGTATATAGTCTACATCTATGCACCACACCATACATTCTGCCAGTGTCTAGAGATGGAGCTAAGTTTTCCCCTACATAATAAATAAGTTTTATTTTTAAATACTGGTCTTACATAATTATGTATATCAATCAAGCTTAAATCAAATTTTCACTATCTTAAATTTCATCTTTTAATATTATGTAGGTACAGTACTACCGTAGGTAGCTATAGCTAGGCTACATATTACCTACCTAAGTATACCTATAGGCAGTAGACCTATGTACCAATTTGTGCTTGATTGAACACAAATCTTGTTCCTCTAAACTTAATTTTACATAGATAGCATAATCTTTTTTGTACTTTGTTACAGCTATCTGGTAATTAAAAATATTATTATTGTAATTATTTATTATTTGGTAACAAATTACTACAACATAGAATAAAATAACTACACACAGTCACGTCAAACACTTACGTAGCTATAATAAAAAACTAAAAAAAACACTTTAAAAACGCACTCAAAAATATAAAATAATTAAATTGACTTGTATTAGTACGATATAATGGTTAATTCAAAAAGTGTGAAGCGCTTTTTGGTTGTGTGTACTTTTATTTACCCAGTAAAAGAAGCGCTCCACACTTTTTGAATTAACCATTATATCGTACTAATACAAGTCAATTTAATTATTTTATATTTTTGAGTGCGTTTTTAAAGTGTTTTTTTTAGTTTTTTAAACTATATATTATTATTTTTTAACTTTTTAGTCTTTTATTACCAAGTCCAATCTGTCGAACTCATCAAAAGGAATCATATGAGCCCAAACACGACAGGTTTACTAGTAGCCACTGCAGAGATCCTCTACCCACCTTCCGGTTGCATCATCAGACCCTCGTCACCAAGTTCAATCTATTGGACTCATCAAGACGATTCATATGAGCCCAAACACGAGGGGTTTACTAGTAGCCAGCGAAGAGATGCCCTACCCACCTTCCGGCTGTATCATCAGATCAGGTCGATGATACCAAATTATTGCATTGTCACCGAGATTACATACACATACAAAGTTTCAAGTCGATACGACAATTAGAAGTAGGTGAAAATTGACTTCTAAGATTTGATTACATTGTTAGTTAGTTAGTTAGTTAGTTAGTTAGTTAGTTAGTTACAAGTCAAGCTAATAAAAGTGTTTTAAAAAACAAGAAAGTAGATTCTATTCCTTAGTAGGTATATAGTAGGTACGTGTTAGGTACATAAATATACTACACGGACTGCAAACGGGTAGATTTAATCAAACAAAATATTTATTGTAAGTACATTTTAATAAAAATAACATATTATTATCTACATTATAATAAGTACCTATATAAATATTTTAAAATTAACTTATTACCGAACAATCCGTTATTATTAGTAGGTAGGTACAATGTACATTATTACGTACGATCAATGACTGCATAGGTACAGTTTGGCACATTGCTTTCGGTTATAGTGGTACAAATTTTGACTGTGGTACTTTCCTACATAATAGACTGAAGCTATGCGTTATTTAATAGTACAAGTTACAACTAGAGGGTGTACCTACAGATTGCGAATTTTTTACTGTAGTAATGAGATAGATAGTCCGAAAACTGGAAAGACATAGATTAAGTACATTCATCCCACAAGTAAGTAATTTCACACGCATCATACACTCAAAGTAATATTAAAATAATTATGTTTTTATTTTATGTTACAGTTTAGCCTTTGACCGCAAGTCAGTGGTCGAAGGCAGGGCGCTACGTTACACCTGGATGGGGTACTGGCTGTCAAGTGACTGCCAGAACACACCGATAAGTTTAGTGCTTGGCGACAGGTTCTTGAAGCTGGTAGATAGGAGTGATCGACTGGTAGCTAATCAAGTAGGAAATGCCCTACCACCAAGCTATTTACATGTTTAACTATGCATTAAAAAAACACCTATTTTTTTGGGTAGGTAGGTACGACTCTATAGCAAGTAAATACAGTTTTTTTTTTAAAGAATCTAATACATTAAAAAAAACTCTTACTATGTACCATGTAGGTTAACTGCATAAGTAGGTTTAGGCAGTAAACAATTTAAAAATATATATATTTTGAAAGTAACAAACAAGATAGAGGACTTCCTCTATCTTGACTGAATGGCCAACGAAATTTAAGGTTATTGAGACAAAATTTGCAAAATTATCCGTGCTTTATTGTAAACATTTTAAGAAATAATGGTATCGAATAATGTGTATTTTCTAAAATTAAACTAATTTTGTCAGGACAACAATACTTTTAGACCTGTCAAACTTAGTTTAGTTTCAGAAAATGCACAACACAATCGACATCAATGCATCATGAAAACTGAACAGCTTAACTACAACTAACTTTATAGTTACAACTAATTTTGAAACATCGACATTGAACACTTAAATAATTTTTTTTTTAATAATATTATCTTAATTTAGATATTGTCAAAGTAGTCTTTACTAAATTGTGTAATTACTTTATTATATTCATTATGTTATATCAAGTAAGTATAAACGTTATTCCGCGTGATTATGTGTCTACTGAAAAAATATTACCTACAGATCGTAATTTATATGAAACGAACAGCGGGACTTACATATAATAATGGTTTGCGTAATTAATTATCAAGCATTGGTGTCGATTCAGTTTCACTTTCTGTAAAACTTAACTAAATTTGACAGGTCTAACGGTGATGCTATCCTTTTATACTTCAGTTTTTAGAAAAAGACAGCAATACTCTTAGACCTGTCAAACTTAGTTTAATTATAAAGAATCCAAAAACCGGATCGACACCAATGTACTATTAAAAATATTCTAAAATCTTTGGCAAAATACATTATATACGTTACTCTAACAATGAATGTTTACTACTATTAATATGGCAGCCAGTTTCTAAGTAGTAATTATAACTATACAGATATGCAAAATACAACTAGCTTCAAATGTACTATACGTGTCATGGTAACCAGAACCACTATTATAGGTTATTTTTAACTATGCTTTTTAGGCTTGTATTAAAATTATGATTATGAGATAAATTGTCGTGTTTTATTATGCAATTATATTTACATTTTAAATTCAGTCGAAATAAAAAATATTTTCATTTTAATCGACCCGCCTTTAAACAAAATAGCAATTGTCGAGGAAAAATGTATACCTATATATAAACCCAATTTGGTTTGGTTCCATAAATTTTTTATGCAGAACTCCGATTTTAAAGAAGTATTGTCTTACAATAGGGCAACACTAACATTGACGTAGGATTTAGACAAAATGGCGCTTAGGTTGGTAGCCCTTTTTGGCGGGAGAATATGAATAAAACTAAACAAAGTTTTTTTTATTTTGGCAAACAGTTACGCCAGAAATTAATAATCGATCCTGAATCTGATCCGTTTTGGATCGATATGTCAATCAATATACTCCTAAAATGACATAAAATATGACATATCAATGCAAAACCGCGAAAAACGGATCAGGATCGATTATTAATTTCGGACGTTTGCGGGTCTACTATTTGCATAGATTACAGATCATTTTACTAACCCGCCGCCAAAACGGTTAGCAAAACGGAACGATTGTCCAAAACACTGGCTTCATTGAATAAGGTAAGCACAGCACTGAATCGTCCTACCATTCCAACTCGAAACGTTATCAAAGCAGTTCCTAGACTCGATTGTGCGTTTGCGTGTTCGTGCGGTGAGGTCGCCTATGCCTCGGGTGTCGCGGCAGCGGCCACCGTCACGAGGGCCGGCGCACGAACCGCGGGAGCGACGTGCGGAGCCCGCTGCGCCCCACCACTAGAGGGGGCATGCGCTCGTCTTCCTCCTCCTCCTCATCCTCACCCCCCTCCGAGCTGTCATCTTCGTTCCACAAAGGTTTCACTATTTGATACGACGCTGAGAATCCTTTGAAGATCAACGAGTCGTCCGTTCGGAATCTGACGAGGAGCGCTTCTGACGTCGATACGATTTCTGGTGGCATCTGAAAAATGGTGTTGATTAGACAAGTTTATTTTTTACTTCTAATTCTTACAGGGTCATCTGATGTGAAGTGACAATGTGGTCTAAGTTGATGCCACGCTACAACTGAACTATTAACTGGCTCTCAAGAGACAAAGTTTACAAGTTTTGGAGTGCTGGTAGGTAGTAATTTGATAAGAAGAACTGGAAATCGGGTTTATTGGCGCGCATCGAAAGAGACCTAAGGATTTACGTTAGAATCTAATATCTATCTAATTTAGTGAAGAACAACCGGTTTCAATGACTGTCTGTCTGTGTTGTTGTTTATTTTTAACACCTAATATACCTAGTGGAAGGACTTTTTTGCGGAATCCACCTCGGGAGGTACCACACCTTTGCCAGCAATTCAACCACCAAACAGTGGTGACATTAGTTTTGTGATCAAAAGGCGATGTTGTTGATTTACCTTGGTCCCACAAAACGTGCCATAGTTTCCTCCACTTCCTTCCATCCCTCCAAAGACCTGCACAAAGTCGTATCTGCAGTTCGTCTCAGGTTCCAAATCGAATGTAAGGAAGGTAAGCCTGACGAAGTAGTTAGGAGGAGCCACGATGTTCCAGTCACAGTCTGCTCTTGACTCGTACGAATTGTCGCCGTAGCGAGCGTGGGAGTACAGGTGTTTCACTGCCTCGGTCGCTACTAGGTAGCCACCACACGCTGAAACAAAAGTAGGTATATTAAGAAAGTTTTTTGAACTGATGTTCAAAATGCTGGGCAGCACTGAACTGCAATGGGCAAGCGTATCGCTGACCATCAGGTGAACAACGTGCTCGTGTCATCATAAAAAATGTGGATTTAGTGTATGGTTTCATGGAATTTTCCAGCTAATGTTTTGATAAGGAACCGGTTTAATAAATCAACGGTGATGAGGCGAAAGGTTTATTAAAGTACATAGCGAGAAGCTATTCTTATACAAACACTGTGAAACGTTAAGCTACCTTATCTACATAGTCACCAGGCAATCATCAGCAGCAGCACCTACTTAGTGGATGTGAACAATACCAAATGCAGAATGATTGATCCGCCTTCTTTCCCACCTTCACGCTTAGGTCAAGAACGCAGCTTAAGCGAATGATGAAAGGACCCTGGAATGGACGTGGTTTTAGTTCAAAAGGAAAAAAAACAGGTACCTGTTGAATGTGTAGCCAGGAATCCTTTCCGTTGCACAGACCCATCCGATTTGAAAACCACATACATCTGGTTCTGGGATGCCACGACGGGATGCGGTAGTTTGCTGCCACAGAAAAGACCAAGGGTCTTCTCATCGGCTGATGCTCCATCGTAGATGGTCACGTGGTCGTAAGCACATTCCTGATGAGGGAAGTTCGTATTATAACCAGACGTTCCTTTAGGTTTCTGAAATTCGAGGAGATTAAAGCCGTGCTAGATACCTGATGAGGTTCCAGCTCAAAAACGTTGAAGATCAACTTGATGCGATGTCCAGGCGTTGTAGAAAACTGCCAGACACAGTCTTTTCTTGAGGGGTATGCAGCTGGATAATTCGGACTGTAAAAGAGAAAAGCCTTTGGAGGATTTGGACAACGGGGAATAGTATCACATCATAGCCTACCTATTTTGCTAATATGTTACCAACCTAATTCTCTTTCGTATGTAGCAACTGGAGTAGGTACCGCGTGGGCTATCCTTAGAACACGATGTTTCGGATGCCGGTCAAAGTCAAGAAAATTAATCAAATTGTAACCGGTTGAGCTAGTTTAAATTCAACCTACATTGCTTACCTAAATATAGTCTTGACGTGACATCGAACCAAAATAGGTACTCAGAAATAGAGAGTGATCAAATTAAGTTTTCTAACTAAAAACTCATAAGTATCATTGTGTGACTGTGTAAGTACTTATATTTCTTTAAATTATGAAACATAATGCCAGCTAGAATTAATTGTCTACCTCTAGACTCAGTGCGGCAGTAACTTATTACGATTCAGGTAACTGTAAGTTTCGGGGTAAATTTTGCTATAACTTTGTGGATGTTTGTTTTGTTTCAGGGTTGGATCAACCTCCACAAGAAACCCAGCGGCATTAGATTGCACGATCTTTACGGCATAATGAAATCACTCGAAAGAATTCGTTTAGTGCATTTTGAACATTCCTATAAATACTGAATACATGAATAGGGTATCGCTTACAAAGAGCGTGACATCAGACCGAATGCGCCTTTTTCTCACCTAAAGATAGTCCCATGAGGAAGCGTGACGTCATGTTTACAGCCTCCTTCTTTACAATCGTGCTTGTTCGGATGTAAGGTGAAGCCACTGTGACAGGCACACTCGTACCCTCCAAGAGTGTTGTGGCACTCGTGCTGGCAGCCACCGTTGTTTTCAGCACACTCGTCCACGTCGATATAGTAGGCCGCTGCAAAGCCTGTCCGGTGGACCGAGCTGTCTGATGTGAACTGGTGATGAGAAACCATGATAGTAATTATTGCTGGTAAGAAAGAATAACAGAATGAGATCTCAAGACATTACTCTGGCGATGGGTGGACAGCATAAAAAACCCCTGATAAGCCAATGCCTGAGGCAATGACAACATGGGCCAAGCAAAGTCTAGTGCAAAATGAAATTCAGAATTTCAAATACTTAGTCAAGTTAAATTTTCTGTATAGCAAAAAAACTAACTAATATGGCACAACGATCCAAAGTGAGTTTTAGCCCCTGATGAAATAAAAGACGCCACTTCGGTCTGTCCTGCACCACCTCCTGCCAGTCTTCCACCTGGAGCTCGCGCAAGTCCTTCGTGACTTCGTCTTTCCGACGATACCTGGATCGGCCGACTGGGCGTCGACTCGGCCGTCCAACGAAATAAGTATCAAGTACCTGAACCCTCAAAACGTTTCCATCTGAAGTGACAGGTGGTGGCAGAGCTGATCCACAGAACGCGCCGTGGCGCCTCAGTACGTCGGCTAGCTTCGAATGAACGGTCACACTGTCGTACTCACATTCCTGAAACAGAACATGACAAACATTATATTAAGGCTGTTACGACGGGACTAAGGCAAAATCCACAACTATTACAAAACTAATTGGCGCCTTTTCGACCTACCCTACAAAAGCTACTAATCCTTTCCAAAGCGATGATAGTTCAGTGATAGTGACGTTGGCTTGTAACACATAGGTTATGGATTCAAATACTGGAGCTTAAGTTTTTTGGTGAAGGAAAACACCATGGTGCAAACTTAGCTTGGTGGTAGGGAATTTTCTGGTGTTCACCTGGATAGCTATACCCTCTGGATAGTAAAGAATCTGTCGCCGAGCGCCGCTATCGAACCATTCCAGTACCCTCGCATGAGAGCCACTTCCCAGTATAATCGTAACGTGGCGCTACCAGTGATTTATGGTGAAACACAACCCTACACGAACTAAAAAGAAAGCTATCCTACCATAAACTAAAGCAACTTACTTGCTGGTACATATTGTTTCCTTCCAAGTCGAAATGCGTGAAGTTGAGCGTGATGCGATGCTGCGGCGGTGCCACAATCTCCCAGAGGCAGTTCTTGGATGGAGGGTACAGCTCGGGGAACGATGGTGAGGTGATTGTGCCGTTAGACGAGTAGAGGGCCCCACCACATGCATCTGAGTAATGGTTTATTTATTATCAGTTTATTTTCCGATGAGTAGGTAAGTACTCCTTTTACGCTCATGAATAAAGTGCATAAATGGTATGCTACCTCATCACCAAAGAGTGGAAGGTGCGCACCTCTACGCGCGTAGGTACCTGGTACTTCCTGACGATGGAGCACTGTCGTCCTTGAAACCAGTCAAGTATCCGTCGTAAACTCTTAGTAGCAATGATGGCTCAGTGCTAGTGAAAGTGACGTCGGCTTGCGACTCGTAGGTCTGGGTTCGAATTCTACAATGAGTTTGAGTTCTCGGTAAAAGAAAACGTCGTGATGAAACCATAGCTTGTTGGTAGGGCCTTTCCTGGTACTCACGTGGCTACCTTCTTCAAGTTAAGAATCTGTCGCCAAGCACTTATCGGTGTGTTCCAGCAGTTTCACTTGAGAGCCAGTTCTCAATCCAGGTGTAGCGTGTATATAAGCAAGTTTAATTAAGAAAATCAAAATACTGGTTAGTTCTTAACACTCACTTTCACACTGTTTGCCATCTGAATGCAGCTCGTAGCCAATATTGCAGGCGCATTCGTATCCTCCCAGTGTATTGACGCAGGAGTGGCTACATCCATGCTCTATGGACGCACACTCGTCAAACTCTTTCATGAATAGTGCTGAGAAACCTGCCTTCTGGACGGTGCTGTCGGACTCAAAGATCACGAGAAGCTTGTTGGACGTTGACCTTATAGGAAAAATGGCCGGAATTATTTTATGGCACACACGCACTTTCTCACATTGCCTTCAAAAGTTGTGAAGTGCATGATCTAAATGGACTGCATGTTTGTCTTTATTTAAGCGGTATATTTTAACCATCCGTGGTAGATTGTGGTCCATACTCTCTTTCTGCAGGGTTCCCAATTTTGGGGTTTTTCTCCCCAAATTTTGGGGTTAATTTTATTTTAGGGGGTTTTTCAAGTAAGTATTTGTGAAAAAGGCACAAAGACAAGTTATTTTTTCATTAATATTGAGATTATATCAACAAACCTTATGTCAGGGGGAATCTTGTGGCCACAGAACATGCCAATAAGGGGGCTGTCCATGGAGTCTCCATCTCTTACTTTCACCTTATCATAGGAACAGGTGTCATGGTTCTCCACTTCAAACGAATGGAACCTTAGAGCCACTTGGTAATCCTGAAACCATAATAAATAATTACTTTAAAAAAAACTTCTTGTTTATGAGGTACCTCAAACCTGTCAAGCGTCATCGTAAACTCGACTATGTAACTATGTGAGTACCTAATAAGTACTAATTATGTGCCTGATATAAAATAAAAAAATGAAGATATCTGCTTCAAAATAGAGTTGCAAGATTTCACCCGAACAAACATGACATACATTGCAGCTTGTAAAAAATAATTCATATCAAAATTTTCTTAGTCCACGCATTCCGTAAACTTTTGAGTTTTTGAAGGTAAAAGAACCTAGATCCTGACGTAAAAATTAATAAACATATTTTTTTTTTTTTTTTTTACTTTTTACAGGGTAGCGTTTGACCACAAGTCACCTGATGTTAAGTGACGATGTGGTCTAAGATGGCCTAATGATGATAATAAACTTATTGAGTACAATTAATTATTGTAAGTTTATAGTTACATTATTTTCTACTGCACTGAGAAAAATAATCTGACTTTCCTTCTGAGTCCAAGACCGATTCCTTCCTTACTTTACCTTAGTTTTCCTTCTAAATCACAATTCCTTCCCTTTTGACTCAGAAGGATAACGGTATTTCGGAAGGTCACTTTTCTCCGTGTGTTGCCTACTTTCTATTTATGTTTTCGCCTTAGTATATGTAAGAAGAATACCTGAGGCACGGATAATCTCCAGATACACAGCTTATTTGGCTGATAATCATCAGGATAATTAGGAGACTCCAGGTGACCACTGCTGTCAACTTCAATGTCTCCACCGCACACCGCTGCAAATTTAATCAAATTTAATCAAATCGACATCACCGGAGACCGAAGAGCTGGCAGCTACCTCGGACAAAGAATTAGTCTAGCCATCCAAAGGGGGAACGCTGCCAGTATCTTCGGTACCTTGCCTAAAGGGACTTCTTTTAATAATGTATTTTAGTTATTAGTTTAGGTTTATTTGTTTTTATTTCTTTGTTATGGTATATTATTTTTAGTTTGAAGTAATAAATATATTGTAGCATTTGCAATAAAGTTGAATCAAAATTACCTAAGTCACATTTTTATCCACGACGGAACGGAGACGGTAGATGCCACAGTCCAAATCTGTGGTAGATGCGTTTGGGGTGAGAGGTTGTTTGTTTGTAAGATGAACAATTCTATATAAAAGCAGGGATAGCATTTATAATCCAGATATTATAGCTTTATCCCTTTTCCCCGTTTTCCATCGCTACTTAGTTAGACATTGTGTTTGTTTGTCTTTCTTTCATGCCAAAACAACCAGACTGATTTTGTTAAGTTACTTTTTCCAGAGAAATTTTTAATTTTCTGATTGACTTCAAATCTTTAATAATAAAGCCGTTTATTCCGATAAAACTATACTTAAAATCTTTACCTGGCTTTGAAAAAGCACGTAGTGGGTTACTAACTTCATATAATTAATTATAACTGAATAAAATTTTCGCGACTAAAATTATAATGCTCCTAGTCAACATGATCATATTGTTAGTTTTTTGGTTTTTGTTTTTTTTTGTACCTTCATAAAAAGCCCTAAAGCCTTTATGCGGTTTGAGCCGCTGTCCGGGTTGGTACACCACAGTGAGACGGGAGCCCGTGGACCTCATCATCGGGCCCTTGCCAGAGCCGCAGAATCTGCCAAGTACAGGCGCGTCGGGCATGTAACCGTCTCGGATCTCCACCCATTCTGAACGACAATCTTCCGACTTATGGATGTCGATTTCTGGAAATTTTAATAAATATTGCAGAATTAGACATTTTAGATCCTAAATTTTGCAACCTGCCTAGAACATGAGCATCCTACCCATCCTGATCAACAATATTCGGGAGTTCAACATCTGGAAATCTCAATAAATAACTTAGAATTAGTTTTTTTTGGTCATAAAGTTAGCAGCCTGACATGTACCTACCTACAGAAGCATTTGGTATGTATTCGTCTTGGATCTCTTTCTCTACCCACTTTGATCGACAATCTTCAGACTTAAAGATGTCAAATTCTAGAAATGTTATTAATTAGTCAAGAATTAGATATTATTTATCCTAAAGCTAGCAGTTACCTACTTATAAACGACCGATGTGGCGCAATGGGCGAATTGCCGACTGTGAAGCGTGAGGTCGCGGGTTCGATTCCCGCTACAGGACAAATATTTGTGCATTGAAAAAAAAAAGCGCAAGTATTTGTTCTGTGTCTGGGTGTTGTGGATCCCCGATCCTCGTAGTTTCTGATACCCTAGATATAGGAAAACCTAGTTAGGGGTCAGAGCCTATGTATGTGATTGTGCAATACAAAAAAAAAACCCTGTAATATCCTTCATCTTGAACTGGATGGTTCAGATCTGACACGACAGCTGCGTTGGGTTTGAATAGTTTATCCATAAAGCTGTTTTTTTCTTGTTTTTAGTAAGTTTTTACAAACAACAATTAACAAACTAGTAAAGTACGTACATAAGTAGTAGCTACCTACGTATTATTTAAATATTTAATTACAAATACCACACTGTATTTAGGTTGCGTTACTTTCGACAGGTTAAAATATGGTATGGTCGTGACACAATAAAAAATATGTACATAGGTACCTTCCTATTTGTTTTATGGTTACAAATCCTAAGAGTAACTTTAACTTTCTAAACGACCCTACGTCTAATTGTGTTAAGTTATACCAGTCAAAATAAGTAAGGCACAATAAAAAGTTAATTTCGTAAAGGTCACAAAGCTGAAAATATTCATGATTACAACGAACCTAAGGTAATTAGGTAAGTGGACTTTTTTAACATTCACCGAACCCAATTTATGGAGCTAAAATGAGTTTTTTTTTCAAGGCTTAATTTAAAAAGACTTTTATCCGGTAACAACCACTCAAAATTAACTGAATTTGTTTAACAATTTTATGTACGGTATCCATTTTTTTTTCTTCATAAGGCTCTGCATCGAATATAGTGCATAGAAACAGGTGATAGAAGTTGCTGCTTTTTAAACTTTTTACAGGGTTGCGTTTGACCCCAAGTCACCTGATTGTTAAGTGACGATGTGGTCGAAGATGGTGCCACGCGACACCTGGACTGGGAACTGGCTCTCAAGGGAGGGCTGTCGGAACGCACCGATAGGTGCTTGGCAACTGAAGGTAGTCAGGCAAGCACTAGAAAATACCCTACCACCAAGCTATGGTTTCATGACGATATTTCCCTTCACCGAAAGCCCAAGCTCATTGTACGATCCGAACCCACGATCTACGGGTCGCAAGCCAACGTGACTTTTACTGTGCCATCGTCGCTTCATAATTAAAGGTAACTCTCAAAAGGCCGCTGCAGAGAATCTAGTTATCAAAACAGCGCGTAAATTAATTTAATTCAGCTATATCTGCCTTTGCGGATTATAGCCCGCCGCTAAACTCTCATACAGCCACAATCGTAAACTAAAACTCGTCGTGGCTAGCGAATATTTACGACTACCGCCCTTTCATAACCAACCAACTGAGGACTTCCAATCCTCCCTAACAAACCAGTAACAGTACAGTAAATACGATGTTATGTGAGAACAGGGGGTCCAAGATACGTTGGAACATTTGTACTGAACAGGATTCCAGCACTGGCCACTAACGTTGCGAATCGAAGTGGAAACTTATTGCTTCCGAAGGCCGTGTTCTGATGGGCAGTGAAAAAGCGCGTTAATCTATGGTTACTATTGGATTGATTGAACCGCACTCAAATGGTAGGTAATGGGTGATAATTATTGTGAGACTGGAGTTTTATCTCTGTACTGATTAGCAAGATGTTAATTTACTGCTCATTTGTGAAAGTAAAAATTTCTTAGGTGGTCGTTTGCCTAAGTGGATGTTGTATATATACTGAAGAATAATGTCATTAACGCGTTATCAAGAAAAACTAGATAAGTATCTCATGAATATATTTGACTGACTGATGAGAGAAAACACTCAGCCTAGATCGTTGTAGGTCCTATACACATTAAACATGAAATGTAAGTAGACGGTAGATTGTGTTGTGTCAGAGTGCACTAAGAGTTCCTTTGTACGTTAATGACTACGAGAGACATTTTTGAAAATCATTCCTTGTAAGTGTCAAATGGAGTGTTAAAAGTCTGATAACTTTGAAACTTGGTGTTATGCCGTGGTGTTATAGTACTTTCCAAAGTAAAGAAAGAACTTTGCGATCTTTCAAATACCTACTTCTTTTACGAGGTTATGTACTAAAGTTTGTATGGAATGAATTGAGATTGTTGATGTATTCATCATCTGAATGAAGCGATACAGCGCAGCTAAATATATCATGTATAGAAAAAAAATTGTGACCACTGTCAGTTTTGACGACCGATATGGCGCAATGGGCGGATAGCCGACTGTGAAGCGTGAGGTCGCGGGTTCGATTCCCGCTACAGGACAAATATTTATGCATTGAAAAAAAAAGCGCAAGTATTTGTTCTGTGTCTGGGTGTTGTGGATTCCCGATCCTCGTTTTTTTCTGATACCCTAGTTACAGGGAAACTTAGTTAGGGGTCAGAGCCTATGTATGTGATTGTGCAGGCATTATTTAGTACTAGCTGTTCCTCGCGGTTTCACCCGCGTGGGCTACAGTTTATCGCGATAAAAAGTATCCTATGTCCCTTCCCCGGGGCTCAAATTATCTCTATACCAAATTTCATTTAAATCGGTTCAGTAGTTTAGGCGCGATAGCGTATATATTCCGTATACTCCAAAATTATTTCCGCACTTCGGTGCCCCCTCAACGCGTTACCTGCTGTAGGTACCCATTATCCTATTCTAAGTTATTTTTTCTTGGACCGCACGTTTGAACCGCGCAGTTAAAGGTCTTTCTGGTCCGCGACCGCACTTTACCTATTTCATAGATTCTCCCGGTACCCCCCTCACCTCACCGCGTTTCCCGCTGCGCTGCGGTGCGGCGGTTTTATTTTTCTACTACTACTTACATTTTTAAACTCGTGATATCTTTCGAATGGAATGTCCGAATTGAATGATTCAAAAAGTTATATAAAGGCATTGAAGTAGTTTTGATTAAGAAGTAATTTATTTTGATAAGGATTAATACCAAGATACAAATAAAGAGCCTTTTCTAGCGGCGGCATTAAAAATTATTTTTTTAAAATAAAAGATCACTTATTGTGGCATAACTATAATAGTTAGACATATGCTCTCGCGGACTTTTTTGTAGATCTAAATGAGACCTACAAACCCGTAGTACATTATTTTGTTCTAGTGTCAATAGTTTTTGCAGCGCACGCAAAAATAGGTTTTCGATTTCACACCTTGGGTTGCAAAATAGCAATTTTCTTACGGATCCCTAATTTTTTTGGAAATAAAATATAGCCTATAGCCTTCCTCGATAAATGGACTATCTAACACTGAAAGAATTTTTCAAATCGGACCAGTAGTTCCTGAGATTAGCGCGTTCAAACAAACAAACAAACAAACTCTGCAGCTTTATAATATTACTAGCTGTTCCTCGCGGTTTCACCCGCGTGGGCTACAGTTTATTGCGATAAAAAGTATCCTATGTCCCTTCCCCGGGGCTCAAATTATCTCTATACCAAATTTCATTTAAATCGGTTCAGTAGTTTAGGCGCGACAGCGTATAATATATTCCGTATACTCCAAAATTATTCCCTCACTTCGGCGTTACCTGCTGTAGGTACCCATTATCCTATTTTAATTCTAAGTTAATTTTTCTTGGACCGCACGTTTGAACCGCGCAGTTCCTGGTCCGCGACCGCACTTTACCTATTTCATAGATTCTCCCGGTGCCCCCCTCACCTCACCGCGTTTCCCGCTGCGCTGCGGTGCGGCGGTTTTATTTTTCTACTACTACTTACATTTTTAAACTCGTGATATCTTTCGAATGGAATGTCCGAATTGAATGATTCAATAAGTTATATGAAGGCATTGAAGCAGTTTTGAATAAGAAGTAATTTATTTTGATAAGGATTAATACCAAGATACAAATAAAGAGCCTTTTCTAGCGGCGGCATCAAAAATTAAATTTTTAAAATAAAAGATCACTTATTGTGGTATAACTATAATAGTTAGATATATGCTCTCGCGGACTTTTTTGTAGATCTAAATGAGACCTACAAACCCGCAATACATTATTTTGTTCTAGTGTGAATAGTTTTTGCAGCGCACGCAAAAATAGGTTTTCGATTTCACACCTTGGGTTGCAAAATAGCAATTTTCTTACGGATCCCTAATTTTTTTGGAAATAAAATATAGCCTATAGCCTTCCTCGATAATTGGACTATCTAACACTGAAAGAATTTTTCAAATCGGACTAGTAGTTCCTGAGATTAGCGCGTTCAAACAAACAAACAAACAAACAAACTCTGCAGCTTTATAATATTAGTATAGATTATAGTATAGATGCTAAGAGGTCATTGTACGTAAGTCTTCCTGGTCCGCGACCGCATTTTAGTAGTAGGTATATTATACAAAAAACACATGATTCGGCCTACTTCCTTACTTCATTCATTGTGTTACACACAATAGGAATCCACACCCGAAGTGTTCATTTCAATAGACTCCTTCCTACGTAAACATTGTCTTTCAATAATGGACCAATGCGGTGGAAAACAAAGCTCTTCCCTATCCGAATTTACTAGACAATAAATCACTGATAGCTTTTGTCTCATAGACCTCAAGTTCACAAGTACATATTTGTATTCGATCGACTGTAGTAATTAGGAAGGTATTTATTCATCACTAGCTGCGCCCCACGGTTTTACCCGCGTTATGCCTTAAAGGGTTTCCGAGAGCAAATAGGTGTCGGAAACTTCTCCGTGATTGAACAGCTGGTTCATCAAATTAAATGTCAGTTTTCCAATTCAGATTTGTGCTGATTTGTGAATCGTGTCTAAAAAACTATCGTGGAAACTTTTCCGAATCAGTGGTCGGAGGAGTTTCCGAGTGAATTAGAATCGCAGTGCCGAAGCCGATACCTACGCAGCAAATTTTGCCATTCATAAAAAAGAAATAAAGTCAACAAGTAGAGCCATCCTTTCCTGAAATAGAAAGACCTACCTATCTTCCAACAAGCCCAAAAACTTTATAAATATCCAAGGAAAAATTAGCGTATATTACAAAGCCGGAGTGGTCTCAAGAGGGACCCTTGTGGCACTCCTTCAGTACTGCGCACGGTCCTTCGCAAACACTCGAGCCTTTGTACTGACACTGCTCTTTTGGACAAGTGTCTTATGAGAAAGTATTTCGGAGTTGCGTAAGTAACGACTGAAGGATTTTGCATTGGCATCTTTTGGGAATATTAGCTAGGGATGAGAAAAATGATATGAGACATAATGTAAATGAGTATAAAGATAGCCTGATGTAGTGTCGTCTGCTTGGATGAGCTCCTACGTAGAAATGTTCATTTGTTAAGATTCTAATTTCACCCACTGAGAAATTGTACATACCTACCTTCCAAATGTCATGTCTCTGGAACTTAGAGGTTTATAATAAGTCAGGACAAAACTTACAAGAATTAATGGGACATATTTTTTACTTTAATGAGTACTTAGGTGCTAGGTACCTACTTAGTCTACAATTTCTATATTCACTACTGAAAGAATCGAGATTAAAGTGACTTATTATTTACGTCAGCATGCTAACATTCTTGAATGCTTATTACCTGAAACTCTACAGACCTCATAAAACCAAAATGCAATAATCGCCAATGGCGCTTAGCTAATCTTGGGCAAATTCCGCTTTCCTTCGACTTGTAACCATTGGGTCTAATCCCTGATGATACGACTTAATTCTCAATTCATCAAACAGGTAGAGACCGAACATAGGACGGTTCCAACAGCATTAATCTCCTAACAAGACATGATTGTCAAATCGTCAAGGTACCTAAAGGCCGAAGCTTTACACATTGAGGGATTTCACAAGGTTCAGACATAATGGCCTCAATAATCCCTCATAATCGTAACGTAACAACTAGTCCAGACCTTTTGAAGACAAATGGATGTCAGTAAGAGCGACCATTTATCATGTGATACGAATTGACATTGTTATCTGTTACGATCTGCGGATCCAGGTAATTAAGTCTTAAAGCTTCGTGCTAATTGTCGAGGTGACAGTGGCGAAGGTTGGATGGAAAAAACTTAGGTATAGTCAGCGACAAAAATTGCTCTTAAGTACTTGATTATCTAAATGTGTTTTAGATCAGTAATAATTTTTTTTATTTTACAACTTACAAGGTAGCGTTTGATCACAACACCTAACAATGATAATGCGGCCAATGGTTGGCGTTTAAATATTATGAAGGTAATTGGGAAGTGTATTATTGTGCAACGAATTTAATCGTTAACTGTAGCCCTGATGGAATGAAATGAATATTTTTTTTTTTACAGGAGCAAGATAGGCAGTATTACTTTGAGACCTGTCAAATTAGGTTTAGTTTTACCATGGACAAAAGTTGAATAGTATTTTTAGTTTTTTGTTTTGTTGTGACTCGCGATTTCACTCACGGGTAGATTCCTACTAAATAATGGATCAGTTCTGGAGATTTACCTATTACCTACATCCAAACTTACCTTACTTTATACTATAGAAATAAAAATATATAGTTTAAAAAACTAAAAAAAACACTTTAAAACGCACTCAAAAATATAAAATAATTAAATTGACTTGTATTAGTTACGATATAATGGTTAATTCAAAAAGTGTGGAGCGCTTTTTGGTTGTGTGTACTTTTATTTACCTAGTAAAAGAAGCGCTCCACACTTTTTGAATTAACCATTATATCGTAACTAATACAAGTCAATTTAATTATTTTATATTTTTGAGTGCGTTTTAAAGTGTTTTTTTTAGTTTTTTAAACTATATATTTTTATTTTTTTACTTTTTAGTCTTTTGTTACCAAGTCCAATCTATCGGACTCATCAAAAGGAATCATATGAGCCCAAACTCGAGGGGTTTACTAGTAGCCACTGCAGAGATCTCCTACCCACCTTCTGGCTGCATCATCAGACCCTCGTCACCAAGTTCAATCTATTGGACTCATCAAGACGAATCATATGAGCCCAAACACGAGGGGTTTACTAGTAGCCACTGCAGAGTTCCTCTACCCACCTTCCGGTTGCATCATCAGACCCTCGTCACCAAGTTCAATATATTGGACTCATCAAGACGATTCATATGAGCCCAAACACGAGGGGTTTACTAGTAGCCACTGCAGAGTTCCTCTACCCACCTTCCGGTTGCATCATCAGACCCTCGTCACCAAGTTCAATATATTGGACTCATCAAGACGATTCATATGAGCCCAAACACGAGGGGTTTACTAGTAGCCACTGCAGAGATGCCCTACCCACCTTCCGGTTGCATCATCAGATCAGGTCGATGATACCAAATTATTGCATTGTCACCGAGATTACATACACATACAAAGTTTCAAGTCGATACGACAATTAGAAGTGGGTGAAAATTGACTTCTAAGATTTGATTACATTGTTAGTTAGTTAGTTAGTTAGTTAGTTAGTTAGTTAGTTAGTTAGTTAGTTAGTTAGTTAGTTAGTTAGTTACAAGTCAAGCTAATAAAAGTGTTTTAAAAACATCAGAATCGGCACAACACCACAACCTAATTTTTACGTACAAATTGACAGCACTTAACGACCCAGATAATGCTGCCTCGTTATAGGTATGTTTTCGAGTCAATGAACAAGAAATGGGTCCGTTATGATATCTCTCTTTGTCCCAACAAATGATGCAATTTGCAATTTATAGCGCTGTTAGTTTTATTCGTGTTTCCAGAGAATGTTTATTTGGTGACGATTTTGTAAAGACTTGAAAGGGATTTCGCAAAATTGAGGTTAATAAACTGTCTAACATGTTGATATCGATTAACCATATACAGATAGATAGATAACGCTTTATCGTTTACAAAGAAAATAAAATAATAGGGAAGAAAAATCTCAGAGTTAGTAATTTGAGATTTATCCCCATGGCGCCCAATTTCAATATTTTTTCCTGAAGGTGTTAAGTAATATAGGACAAAAACTCAAGCTTTGGACGATTGCTGCCAATATGATCTTTCTCACCCAAGTCTTAGGCTTGGAAGCCATATTATGTTAGTTAGATATCTCAATTTGAATTGCATACACAGCATTAAATTCACTCAAAACTTGAACGCAAACTTTCAAGGAATTTGAAATGTCAAACATTTTCTGTATACATAAACGATATTTTTTCAAAAAGGGACTGGAATAAAATTCTTGGCATTTAGAATTTCTGTTAACATACAAAGATTATTTTGATGAGTAAAGTAAAGAGAGGAGTAAGTCTATTTATAGATACATGGTTCCAGGATCTGTTAGGAAACATTTTTTGGCACCGGCAATCAGTTTTACAACGGATACCTTTTCACAAAAGTTTGTCCCATGATTGATGACTCGGCCCCATATATACCAATTGTCCAAACAAAGCTCTGATACGGGCCTGCAATGCAAATAACTCGGACGAATATAAATGGCCCCCAGCGAATTAATGAATTTATTGCAGCTTTTATTTTCATGTGCCTCTACGGAGACGGTCACTCGACGATAAATCTTATTCTGGTGCTACTACGGTTTTTCGATTGGGTAAGAGATTTTATTTAGACAAAAGTGAGATTTTCTGTCGAGCGATGGTGGCCGAACGGTAATGCGTGCGTTTAACAAGGAGCTGACACCGAGTTCGAATCCACTTTGCCCCGCACCTTAAGTTATGTGTGGATTTACCGTCGCTCAAAACGGTGAAGTAAAACATCGGCACGTCCAAGAACCACAACATTCACGGACATGCGACATATGCCAACCCACACTGGGCCAGGGAGGTAGATTACGGCCCATACACCCCGGCCCGGCATTTTCTCTTTGAGAGAAGGCCAGAGCCCCAGCAGTGGGAATGTAATTAGGCTACCACGCAGGCCCAGTGCGGGTTACTAATATGTATTATAAATGCGAAAGTAACTCTGTCTGTCTGTCTGTCTAAACTACTGAACCGATATAAATGAAATTTGGTATAGAGATCGTCTAGAGCCTGAGAAAGGACACAGGCAACTTTTTATCGCGATAAAAACCGCGGGGAACAGCTAGTTTCAGATAATTATGTATTTGTCAGAATGGCAGGGTAGAAACTGAACGGGTACGAGGGCAGGGATAGGCAGTCCAGATCGTAAATTCTATTTGCGACAAACTGTCTCGGTCAGTTATCTGTTCACGACACGGATGTGGCGTGTGTGTGACAAATTTGAGAGCTTAATTCCAATAACTTACTCAGTGGCCAGCCAGTAATAAAAATCACTGAACACACCCAATTTGGTATACCTTCATTTGGAAAATTGGAAGTGATAACTGATAAGCTAAGTCGGTAGTAGGTACCTACTTGTTTTACTGGCTGTGCAGTATCTTTCACGTCACTACCACTGAGAATAGAATAGAATAAAATAATCATTTTTTTGCAGAATGTGGTACATAACAACATGGTAATATATAACAGTATTATAAAAGCTTACACATTCTATAACTACAGTGGGTGTGCAATAGCCATCATCGCTTTAAACCTCATAATCATAAATCTGTTGACTTGACATTCTAGTACTTAGATCCCGTTCTCCCAAGCCGTGAAAACTGCCACCTTAGTAACACCCTGGACAATAAATGAATAAAGAAACTCACCGGTAATATTCAGGACCACTCGCTCCCCATGAGTGGCTATAATCCTCCACTCGCACCGCTCTGCCACGATCGGCTGTGTTTCGGCAACCCAGCCGGGCGTGTTGAACCATCCCGAGTTACCGAGAAGGGTTCTGCCACATTCTGCGAAAGAAAAATCGGTGTTTTATACCTAGCTAAGAGCGTTTCTTCAAGGAGTTTATGTTAACTTTTATGTAAGACATCTTTAAAAGGGTAGCGTTTGACCACAAGTCGCATGAGATTAAGTGACGATGTGATCGAAGGTGACTCCGAGCTATACCACTACTGGAAATTGACCCTTAAGTGAGGCACCCGGAACACACTTATAGGTTCTTGACGACAGATTCTTAATTTGAGGGTAGTTAGCCAGGCGAGCAAAAGATAATGCTCTACAGCCAAGTTATGGTTTCATCACGATGTCTTCCTTCACCAAAACTCAAGCACATACCCGTAGGCTGAGACTTTCGGGTCGCTAGTCAACGTGACTCTAGTGAAGCTAGACTCTTATCCGCCGCCAAGCACCTATACCAGGTGTTCCAGCAGATCCCAATCCGGGTGTAACGTGGCGCCAATGTCGACTTTATCAGGTCACTTGTGGTCCAAACGCTACCCTGAAAGAATTATATAAAAAAACTTTTGCTTACTAGCACACTTGTAAAGCAAGTTCGTTTGTGCTATATCACTGACACTGAGTCTCACTCTCTGCCCAATCTCCGGTCTCTTCTTCC
Organism: Opisthograptis luteolata; assembly: GCA_931315375.2. NCBI lineage: Eukaryota > Metazoa > Arthropoda > Insecta > Lepidoptera > Geometridae > Opisthograptis > Opisthograptis luteolata. The sequence continues at coordinate 2,345,903 of OV928043.1, forward strand.
CATGTACTTCCAGTGGCAGTATGGTATCTAGATAAGTTCCCTTGCTGAAGGTATTCCTGGCGTAGTGCATGATGGAGTCATAGTCATAAGTCTGCCCTAGGGTGTTCACTTCTTCATCTGTCAGCTTGTTGAAGTTGTATTCTTGGCCTGAAAAATAATGTTTTTGTTAGATATTCGGTCCGATGTCTCTGGACTTACCACGAATACAAAGAAAAACAATATGTTCAATTTTTACGATTCTGAAAACTCATTGAGTGATAAAAATTATCAACCATGACCTCGTACTCTTTGTTTTTATTATGTATTATGATAATAAATAATAAAATTAATTCGTTGAAGCATACTATATAGTTATTGGAATGCATGGGTTATTATGTTATATTGCGTTTACATTTATATCTATTTTGTCGTCATTCAAATTAGACCAATCTCCAATCAGTTCAAGCTATCGGTCCCGGCTCTATCAATCGTAAAGCCATGTCGAAAACATTACCAATACAATTAGCCACTGGCACATACGACAAAATGTTACGTTACCTAAAGATTATAATCATTACTGCTGCACCAATTAAATTCAATGATTCAGAAACCAGCACACAATCTTAGAATTCATCAAAACGGAATAATATCATAATCATTAACGAGCTTGCGTTAAACTTCGCGCAAACGCCTCGTATTTATTTTAACAAAACAAATACGTTTCCAAAATTATCTGTTCGTAACTTCTGAAATACGAGTTTGCGAACAAAGCAGCTCCTCTCCCTATATCTCTGGAGCCAATTAAAAGGGATAATTTTCTGGTTCCTCCAACATAATCGCCTTAGCCGGACTGAAATTACGCATTCCGTTTCGATAATTTCGATTAATTTGACCAATCGAGTGGACATCGGAATGATTGCCAAACCAAATTATTTTCAGGTATTAAACTTCTTAATGGAAATTCTAAAAATTAGGGAAAAAGTATTGGTTGGTCCTCGGAAAATAATACAAGGAACAAAATCTAGGACCAAAAAAGTTGTATCAAAAATACTCAGTGATAATTGTTAGTACATACACATATCAAGTGCATTTTTACACCTATCAAGCCCTTGTTTAACACCTCGTTTCATATCATCAGCAAGAAATATTACAAATCTATAGTGTTAAATACCTACAAATATTCACCACAATTTTAAATTTTAGAGGACGTTAGCGTTACTGAAATCGGGAATTAAAATAACAAATTTCTTCAGATCTCAGCTCAACTATCTCAAATAAACTTTATGTAACATAGTGAGAAGATGCAAATTACTTGATTCAACTGTAGGTACCTACTTGCTTCTTAATTCCCACGCTCAAGGCGAAGGCGAAGGCGAATGTCCCAATTACATTTGATGAATTCCGGAACAAACAAGCTTACGTCCAGCCTCATTAAGATAAGCGCTGTGTATACAGTAGATAGGTACTTAATAATAAACATTACTTACAATAATAGGGAAAATTCTAACAAAATAGCTAGAAACAATTCAAAATCATATTCCCATTACATTATCATTGATAATTTTATCGCGAACGCGCCAACGATCCAAGTCGAAGCTAAGTCAGGGCATCTAAGGAACCTTAACAATTCAGATTTTGATGGTTTCCATACACTTTACTCAGCCGAATGTCACTCTTCTCCAGCCCAAGTTAGGGAACAAAATGGCGTGTTATAAACTGTTGTAAATGAAAATGAAATTGAAACTAAGTGAACAAGTAATAAAGTTTAATTTTCCGTGGTTCGGAGCGCAAACTGGGGATAGTTGGAATGCCTTCAGGGATTTTGGCACGCTCATTCGGTATTTTAGTTATCCTTGCTTTTAGAACAGAAGAACAATGACCCGATTTATCACCGTGTTACCGTCTTTGTGAGTTTCTCAAATATTTTCGAACTTAACAGTACAGTGTTATAACTTTCGTGCTTTCACGTTACACAAAAATACTTTGTAGCATCTTAGAGTAACGCGTAAGAAATTTATCTCAAGTAACTACTTGATTTTGTCAGGCAATCTTTACGAGTATTTACTTTGGTACGATTTATAAAAACCTTTCTTTAGTTTTAGCGTTAGCTGTTAGTAATGATACGATGACATGACATCAGTAATAAGTTTTATGAAAAGTTGTTAGCTACCTACTGGTATTTTGTTTTAACATTGCAGGGTATCTATGCTGCTTCCTTCATTTACCATTTTCTTGTTACATTCTGTCACTTTAAGATGTTGTGTTTCATTTTACACTTGCATTTCTACCCTCGATCCATCCCAAAATATACCTTTTTCTGACAATACTCCTTAAGACGGCAAGCCTTTACTTTCTTTTCGGTCCTATTTCTTATTATCTGTTTTACGAATTAAAAACTCCGAAACCAAGTTACAAGTATCAAACAATGTCTTGGAAACTTTTTGTTTTATAAATAAGGGCATGTCGTTGCCCTTAGAACAAACTTTTAAACAAGCAGCTGGGTTTCTAATTAGGGCACCTTTAAAGCATTGTTACTCTGTGACGTCATAGCCCTTTATGCCTATTAACCACAGGAAATTGTACTCAAGTAATTTATTTTGTAAAGAAACGAAGCTCAATGAAAACGAAAAAAAATTCAGAAAAAATAATTACATTACATCCAAACTTTAATATTATCAAAAAAGTAACTCTGTCTGTCTGTTTGTTACACAACGTATTCCCTAAAAAAAATGTTTTAAAGTACCTATATTTTAGTTCAAACTATCTCCAAACCAAATACGAATTGAACGAATTGGATAATAATTGTGACAAGGTAATAAATGAATAGAAGGACAGCTGGAGTAATTCCGCATTTATAATAAGTATTAATATGATTGTATACATTTTATAAACATGTATATTTTGACGATCTTCCAGTCCAATGTTTTCCTTCATACTTTTTCTCGTAACTCATCGAAAAATCCTACTCTACCCGTAAGAGTAGATTAAATAATTGGACAATATCACTTAACAGAACTACGCGATAGTAGGTACCTACTAGGTACACTAGATAATGCGATTATGCCAATTCGTAGTGAGGTTGAAAATGACCTATTTGCGCGGCTGATAAGTGGTAAAAAGCGGCAGTTAATTTAATGGATGCGGTTATTTAATGATAGTTTGCAGCGAAGGATGGCAAAGATTATGGTAGCTATATTTAGCTACGTTTCGTTTTATGTAATAAGTTAGCAACCTGATGGAAAGCGGTCACCGTCGCCTATGGACATATGCAACACCAGGGGAGTTGCCGATGCGTTGCCGACCTTTAAGAACTCTTTTCACACCCATCTTGAAGGAATGCAATCTGCATTTATTTGTTTATTTTGAGACTTTTATCGGGTTGGCCTGTTGCAGTATATCATCAACTTGTGTCAGTCCACTGCTGGACACAGGCCTCTTCCCAAGGTACGCCACTGAGCCCGGTCTTCGGCTCTTCTCATGCAAGTACAGCTAGCCACACGGCGCAAGTCATTGCTCCGCCTACACTACGTTTGCCAAATCATCTCTTCACTCAAGAACACATCTAACCCAGTGGTTGTCGGTTCTGCGGCTTATATTGACCTGCCTACTATCATTTTAGCTTGCTAATTTTATTCTGTATATTCTACAGCAGATATTATCGGTCCTAAATCAAAATACCATGATTCCTTATACCACAGCAAAACGTTTTTTTTTAATTTACAATGCACGTTTGACCACAAGTCACCTAATGGTAAGTGAGGATGCGGTCGAAGGTGGCGTCGCGCTACACCTGGATAGGGAACTGGCTCTCAAGTGAGGCTACCGGAACACACCTTCACACATTCTTAACATGAGGGTGGTAGTAGGTACCTACTAGAAAATACGCTACTACCAAGCAAATACCTATTTCTATACGTTCTACAATAGCAAGGACTGGTTTAATAAATTAGGTCACTGACCCATAAAACTGTCCTCATAGTGCTACTAACAAAAACATCATTCATCTGCTATCAATTCAAAGAATCCCGTCACATAATCTGAGATGATAAACAGGAAGCGGGTGGTTCCTTCCGGTTGGAGTGGTTTTGCGTCATATGACAGCGTGACATGACACAGAATGTGGTGCGTCGTAGGTACGTGGCAATATCAAGCAGTTACAGTCCATATAAATATAAACTACCAAAACAAATTTTATTCTGAGTTTTTTCCGTGTAGTGGGGATCTGGTTGATAGTGAAAAGAATAGAAACCAATCTCAAACAAAGCACCCACATAAAAGTACATATCGACCAGCATGTAAATGTAAGAAAAAAATTAAATATTATGATATCATTTCTTAATTTATGTAGCACGCTAACGAAGCATCGGCGTAACACTACATAGTAACACTACATATATTTAAGCACGCGAACGAAGCATCGTTGTAACGTTACATTTATTTTAGCACGCGAACGAAATATCGTTGTAACGCTACGTATATTTTAGCACACGAACGAATCATCGGTGTAACACTTCTTCTACACTCTACCTACAGCCACGCAAAGTGATCTGTAGTGGAGACGTTTGTAATGGATTCGGGTCAAGTACTCATTTCGTACACATCACATTCCAGTAGCCTCTTTACAGTACCAACCTACTTCTTACGAGCCTTTATGCCTCTATGGAGATGGTGTTGCCAGAATGTCAGAAAGGGTTAAATATTTGTACTAATATGTCTTTCAAAGCTGTTTTAAGAACATTCAGACTTTTTCGACTCGAACAGGTTGCTCGCTTGATAGTAAGCGTTTCGCTGGGCTATTACTATTCAGTGCCACTCAGAACCTTGAACTTCAATAGTTCAAAATTTTGCAGAGCAATAGGTACTGCGCTCGTCACCCTAACTTAATGGATGTTAAATCTCTTTATGATCCGTAATTTTACTGGAATCATAGTTAAATACGTCAGTAACAATTATTAACGACAGAGATATTTCTAGTATTAATTAAACTCTCTTCAACCGTCATTCGTTTTTAATAAAGTTGCCATCTACCACTCTCACATGTGAGGTAAAATAAGCATTTCTGGCAACACTGTACAGAATGTTTTTATTTAGCTTTACGCACAGAACTTTATATTCAATTTAGTGGAGGTTCCGGATTCTATTTTTACGCCCGAGACAAATATTTGTTGCTTCTGGTGATATTGTGTTTTTCGAGGTCTTACGGAACTGACGTAAAAATCTTTCTTTAGGTTTATTGCGTAGTTCTCCAAGTCAATAACATTCCTACGAGCTTGGAAAGGAAGTTTTGGTGAAATAAAGAGGTTTTTTTCTTCTTTTTACAGGGCTCATAAAAGGCAGTATTTGACCACGAGGCCATTGAAGATCGCTGTCGTTTGTTAAAGATCTGATAGATGGTAGATCTGAATGATAAGTTACGATTTTGCGCCCACAAGAACCAATATCACACATTATCACTCGAAGAAACACAAGTTTAGGAAATGAAAACAAAATTTTCATGTTGACAGTTCAATTGCCGCCAAAAAAGTTCTAAGTCCATGTTGTATCTGACATAAAATATATTGAAGTTTGAAGTCCGAACGCTACAAATTACAAATGACTCCTGACTTACCATGCATGATGTTGTCTCTGATGATCTGCACATGGTTGTCCCGGTCAGGCCTGGTGTGCTCGTGCCAGAAGCCGACCACGTGGCCAAGCTCGTGAACGACAATGCCGAACTTGTCACAGTTCTTGCCGATGGATATGGCCTGGGCACCACCGCCGCGCTTACCGACGAAGGAGCAGCACCTACAGTGAAAGGAAGTTTAGTTTCAAAATACTCTTTGGAACGCGGTTTTTTCCAGCTACATAAAAGAGCTAAAAATAAAAATTTCAGATGTGTGCTACATAAACTATAATTGTTTTTTTTATGGTTTAAAATAAAATCAAAAACCAAAATACACACAGGTCACATAATCCGAAATAAATAAAAATTTTACCATAAATAAGTTACCTTCTATTTATTGTCCTTAATTTAGTATTTGAGTTGTAAAAATAAATATATTAACATAAAATAATTAAAATTAATATCACAATAACGTGTTGGTACTCTTTAAACTATTAACTTAACGTTAACTCTTGAAAATATCGAGATTGTTTTCTAGGAAGTGCACCAATTTATATAGCACCAAAACTGTTTCAAGAAGTGCTTCATGCGATTGACCAGTGAATCTAGACCTATGTATCAATACCATGGATACCATGGCTAGTGGTTTCTCATCTGTAGTATGCATATTTATGACTTTGTGGCCAGCAAACAAGTTGAGCTAATGATCTTGGCTGCGCGGAAACGATTTTTAGCTCACAAAGGTGGATTGAAAGGTGCACGGGAGGAACGTTACCGAAACGCGTGCGCCTAATTGGTTAATCAGTAAAGGTCGGCTTCCCGCTCTGTGTTCACGTCACGTTAAAATCCAACTACGAACTCGAACGGAAGTGCACATGCACGGAAATGCTTTCCCCTTCCACGTCATTTTTGGCTCAACTTGTTTGCCGGCCACTGTACCTATAACCTATGTGATTTATGTATATGCACAAGACATGGGTTTAAAGCGAAACCAAACCAAACAGATCAACCCTAAAATAATGCCAAATATATTCATATTTTTATTCACAAGCCCCCGTAATAGGATTTATACCCAGGCATGTTTATCCCCACGACCTTTAGGTACTAATCACGAGTCTCTCCGCGGATTTTATTCGGCTTACGTCGCTCATTAAGAGCTCCCTTGAGGGGAGTATAGCAGACAAGGTTTAAGGAAAACGCTTATAATTGTAATGGTCAAAAACAAATTGGGTTTTTGTTGTATTTGGTAGTAAAAAACAGAAATGGAACGAAAAATCAATATTAATTGCCTTTTGATATGAATGAAAGAGGAGTTAATGAAGTGATGACAGCTGATAGGGGAGAGTGGAAGAAGAATACATGCTGCGCCGACCCCAAATAAATGGGACCAAGGCAAGAAGATGATGATTGGACTTATCAACAAGTGAACAAGCATCGTACAGTCAACGACAAAAGTCGCTGAACAATTACACATTTTCCGATTACCTTCACCATCTTAAACACCTACCTTTGTGTTGTGGCCAAACGCTACCTTGTAAGTTGTAAAAAAACCAAACATTACTGATCTGAAACCCATTTGGAAAATCAAGTATGATCAGCTACTCTTGTCGCTGACTGTACTAAATTACTTACCCACAAGACCGCTCAGTAAACACGATATAGTCCTTATGCAGATCAGCATCCCTCTCAACAAACTTCACGCAAGTGTAGTTCTCCCAATGCCTCATGGCTTGTTTGAACAGGGACTTGTGAGCGCCGCTGAAGTTGCCATCGATCTCGTATGGTATGACTCCGAACTCCCAAATACGTTCCTTGCGATTTGTCGCAGCACGAATGGAGCGGTGGCGTTTCCTCTGAAAGAAAAAACTTGATTTAGTCCGGCGTAATAAAGGGCGAGAAGTGGTTTTATTAGAGAAGAAAGGAGGTTCTATGCTAGTGCGTTTCTGAGGACATGGAATTATGGTCGCAATAATGTGAGAACCGTGATTTATTTGTGTCAATTTCAGTTTGTACCGGTCGGGCCACACCGCAAAATTTCATACATCTCTGTCGTTCCTTAGTATGCATTGTGGTGCGAGCAGCCCTTATGATACTTGAGAATTGCGGATGGGGTTTAAAAAAATGTTATTAATTTTGTGTCAAATTGTTTTCTAAGTGCAATCTCATTGCAAGATTCGAAACCACGACCTATGCCAGCTAACGTCACTGCTACTGAGCAATCATTGCTTCTTGCTAGTTTGTTATATTCACATCTATTTCTTTTTCTATTTTTTTTTTCTCTTCTTCTTTTTCTTTGAAGTCTTCCTCTCTCTCTCTCTCATTTCGCATGAGCTAGTGGCTAACTTTATAGTTTAAATTTTCAAGCTTCCCGAAGGCCTACATGGCGCTGTACAACTGACATAGTTGGGAGAATGTTTGTTTACATCAATCTTTATTTACATTATAATGCTACCAACAAAATTGACGCTTCATCAGTCAATACATTGTACCAAACATCAAATTAAAAGCGCTTTTCGGGCATCATTAGAGCGGTCACTGATTGTTAACTAATTGGTTAATTGGTCCCATTCAAGCCCTCCCCTCCGTTCTACCACTAGCCATCTGCATAATGACCCAGTTCTGATTACGGGTTTTGCACTTGCACGATGGGTATCAATTAGGTTATTGTGATTAGCTTTGGTACAATTAGAGAGAATAGATAATCATACATTAATTAATTATTATTGAAGGGTCTTACCACAAAAGTCATAATTATTGTGTTGAATATGTCTCTAAATTTTGACACAACAAATCGTCTTCTGACACTAAGGGTTGACACCTTAATCGTGTGTTAAAACTGCAACCCCAGATCTTTATCTCAGAACATTTGTACCTAGTTTGAATAAAGAGGCGTTAATTTTTTTTGTTGGACAGTAAATTATTTGTGATCAATGATCATTAAAGAACCTATTTAGCTATATTATTTTAAATGTGAAATGATTCTGACTCTTTCGTCCACAGCAGAGCTATTTATTAGAATTTAAAAATAAAAGAAATAGGTAACTTCATCTTGCTAAATTAAAAACGTTCTTTGGGATCCGGGCGCTTGAACCCATCTATCACGGCCCAATTCCTAAACTGCCAAAAAAAAAATTATAAACATCAAGAACAGTGATATCAATTTGGCGCCATGCCAGAAATGGTGCTGCAGTTAACTATTCCTATTGATCTATATTTGATCACTGTGGTTTGGTCGTGGCTTAGTGGCTATTTTATTTTATTAAAAACTTAGGTTTTAGTCGAGTTGTCAAAGTTGTCTTTGCTGCCAACTACATTTTCAAATGATTAATATTACTACGAGTATAACTTTGTGAAAATAGCTGTTGTTGACGTTTGCCAAGCCAAGTTTGAAGTTAGGAAATGTAGTAAGTTTGATGCACATCGTACTGACCTCAAAACACTACGTGCGTATTCCGACAGGAACGTCAGCATAAAACTAGCTACGTCTGTTACACCGGCAAATGGACAGGCAAGAAACGCCCACCTGGTAATTTTTTAGGCGCGATTTTTTAACAATTTTTGTCTTGTTTATGGATCAAGGTCACTACAATCAAAAGCTTTTACGTAAAAATTAACTATGTTATGTGTTTTTACAACACTTGTCGTTGAATCAGCTGTGGGCTTCGATAGTTACCCGCGGGCATCACACGGGTCGAAGCCTCAGTGGTTAGTACAACACGTCTTTAAGCATTTTCCTTTTTGTTACTTACATTGATATCTGTGTGATTGTAATTTTGACTTTCAGCAGCGTCTAAATCTTCCATCGTGTCCCGAAAAAACCAGTTGGTAAACTGCTGATTATTATCATCAGTTTTATTTTCTTCCTTTACGTTTTTCTTTGGTGGAGGTTTCAATTCAAATCTCTCTTCGAATTCATGTTCAGGGACCACAATTTTCTTCTCTTCACTGCTGTGTTCTCTACTGCTGTGCTTTTTGTGATGACGAAAAAACTTCTTGCGAACAAAGTGAGACTCGCTGTTGTTTTCCTGTGGCAGGGAGTTTTGGCCGATCCTTTCACTGGAGTGGATGTTGCGCAATCTGTAACAATAAAGCATTATTTAGAATAGAATATGATATGTTCATGTGCTAAAAGGTGTAGTGTGGCGCCATCTTCGACCACATCGTCACTTAACATCAGGTGACTTGTGATCAAACCCTGTAAAAAGTAAATAAGAATAATTAAGTAAAATGTCCATAGGCGACGGTGACCGCTTTCCATCAGGGTCTGCTTATTTGCCAATCTAATACATAAAAAAGTAGAAACTATTTTTAGTATGCGTATGAGGCACATAAATGTTAAAATGACACTCATAAAACCGTACAAACTCAACATAATGCTAGTTATCCAACCAGCGCTGGTTTCACACTGAATACACATTTATTTTATTTTGAGATACCTTTCTTGTCACTACCAACATACGCAGCATGTTTTGGCATCTTAGGTACTAGATAATTTGACAATGTTCTCCCAAAAATCAGAATTGATTGCAAAACGCTGTGACGCGCTGCGCCATTGTTTATTTTCTAGTACCCGTCTGATTAGCTAACTACCCTCAAGTTAAGAATCTACGTCATCGTTACTTGAGGCCATTCACTACCTACGTTATTAAAACTAAAAAAGTAGGATACTATTACAAAATGCAAGGGCTATGGCAAAAAGAGGCAAAGATAGACGTAGAGGGGGTAAATTGTGAAGATGCTCATCAAAATTCAGCAGCCTCTTTAATTAAACGGCTACTAATGAATGGACTCGAATGCAGATTGCAGATCTTGACGGTGCATATGTAAAGCAATCCTCCGTTTGCATTTAGATAGGGAAACGACAAATATTTTGTTGGCATCTTTTATTTGTGATTTCGCCCTTGTATCTTTACACAACCTTACGTTTAGTGAACTTCTGAGGACTATCATCAGTTATTTATACAGGGTTATTGTAAAAATATTAATAACCTTTTTCAGATACTTACCTAATACCTATATTAGAAGTTACTGCTTAGAAGTTATTTGGAATCAACGTTATCAAAGTTGAGTCCAAATGCAAAATTCAATCAACAGTTGCTTACCCTTACAAAAAATAAAAACCAAACTTTATTATTTTAAACTTATTCAATAATCACAAACCTACGTATGTACTTACGTACTGTGCATCTCTGTTAGTTCGATCCAATCGACACAGTGCGAACTTCCGAAACCTATCACGAAAATCGAACCTACATATTTTAGTATGTTAGTATGTAAATTCCCAGATTTCCAACAAATATCAAATTCCTTTGAGACCCAGTCCCACTCTAGGCATGAACTGGTCTCAATCTATTCCAATATTTCAAATGACTATTTACATATTCTTAACTAATACCTACAAAGCTGCGCTTTGAAGCTATCATAGTGACGTCTATTTGCGACCTGTAAATTGTGGGTTTGAATCCTGCTTGAATGAAACCTTAGCTGGTGTGGTGGTACCTAGGGCATTCGTTCTCGCCAGGCTTACTAAAATTCAGTCATCAAGTACATCAAGTACGTAGACTTCCCTACACGTATAGGTGTATTCCGGCATCCTCACTTAAGAGTCAACCCCCAACCCAGGTTTAATAAGACCCCACCTTCAACTACATCATCACTTAACATCAAACTTCAAGGAGCTTCAATATTAGGCTAGTAACTTTTGACTTCATATGAATCCTATTCGGAGCAAATACTTTCCTTCTCTTGTCTTGGATGTTTCTGGCCTGTTGATATATGTGTCTAAATATCTCGCAATGCAGGGAATTCTAGTACTAAAACATGTTTAAGCGTTATGAACAAAAAACATTTACTGACATACCGTCTCTTGTTCCCATGTCTGCGTCTTCTTCTTTTCCTCACACCGACTTCTTCTGCCAAATTCTGCAGACTCTCCGTCGGCCTTAACAGATTATTACTCAAATTTTTCCTTTCAAGCTCTTGCTCAGTCTTATTCAGTTTTTCTTCTTCTTCACTCGAAGGCAAAACTCCATTAGTAGGTGAAGGACCGACAGTCACATTGTCTGGTATGTCTTTGAACTTTATGTTGTTATTGCTATCGCCAGTTATTTCTCTGCTGTTGCTTTGAATCTTATTTGTTATTTCATCAGCTTTGCTGGACATGTTTGATAGCTGTATATGTGGAAATAGTTCATCTAGATTGAGAATGTTGTCTGTAGAAACATTAACGACTAGGACACCATCTTGTTCTAAGCTATCTGACTCTGTGAGATTGTCTGTGATGGTTTGATTGCTTTCTATTTTAGTTTCATTGTCAATAAAGGTGTAGTTTTCTATTTCTTCTGGTGGTAGCTTGCCGTTTTTTAGTAGCACTGATCTGTCTAACCCTGCCGGTAGAGTCTGAAAGTCAAGTCATATTTTGCATATATTTAACAACATAACATAATAAATAGTTATAAACACATGATAAAATACAGTTTGGATTTGGATGCATAGATTCATCGCTGTTCATTCGTTCCTATAAACAATTACCTTTGTCATCAACGCTGCTTCATTATACTTCTTAGGCTTCTCTTGGGAAAGAGCTAGAGGCTGTTTCGTCCTCTTCCTCAATATATCAGGCATACCTTCTTCTTCCACCTGCAATCCTTCAAGTAGCACCTCTTTCTTCAGTCTTTCAACCTCTTCCTGAAGAGACTTGTTGATCTTGGCCTCGGGAGATCTTGTTTGTGTTCGGTAGAAGTCTGAGCTGCGAATGGCGATGTCACCTTGGAAGTTTTCTGAAAAGAGAGAGATATTTTAGTAATGATTCAAATGTTCTATACTTCGTTGTTATTGTAGATTTGGAGAGATTTGTTATAATGTAATCAATAACCGTTGCGGTTGATGAACTTGTTAAAGCTAATGAAAGCATTGTTCAGTAACCGCTGTCAACCACAAACTACATAATGGCCATTATTGACCAGCACGTATCATTATGTAATTTTAAGTGAATCACTTCGTTAGACTCGTGAATAAAGTCCTGTTTATTTACAGTCCTTCTAGTATTTTCTACACAATAAGTACTACATCTTGTGTAACTATAATCATTGCTTTACTTTTACAAACGTAATTGAGTATTGGGCATTATAAGTCAGAGGGAGATTTATTAGTATTGTTTACTGCAATAGAGTGTCAATCAGGCCGACGGCGAGATGGTAAGCGGTTACCGTCGCTTCAATACATTTGCAACACGAGATACCTTACCGATTCTGAAGAACTCTTTTTACATTCATCTTCAAGGACTCCATTTTGTAGCACTGCGTAAAGTTTTGTATTAACCACAGTAGGGTTCAGATCTGCGTGTTTCTCAATAATGTCTGATTCGTGCACATGACAGTCATTTGTTGCATGCTGCATTGCGGATGTCGACCAATTAGCTGTTCGGTACATTTATAGACTTAGGTCTATGTCAAGGACGAATATAGACTGCTCTTAACGGCTGCTAGCTAATCTATAAGGTTGGCAACTAACTCGCGCCTGTTTTCGCATTACATTTTTAATCATTCGATAGACAAGAATTACTCGCCCTAAGTAGTAGGTAATTACAATTTTAAAATTGAACCTCCACTCTACAATGTATATTTAATCCCTATCTCTACTAATATTATAAATGCGAAAGTAATTAACTCTGTCTGTCTGTCTGTTTCTCACACCTAAACTACAGAACCGATTAAAATAAAATTTTGTACAGAGATAGTCTAGAGCCTGAGAAAGGACATAGGCTACATTTTATCGTAATAAACTGTAGCCCTGCGGGTGAAACCGCGGAGAACAGCTAGTTACATATATGTTTAAATTTCTAGAGTCGAGGAAATGTGTTGTTGTTGCCTGCTAATTTTGAACTGCAGGAAAAGTAATGTGGATGGTAGACAGATGTATTGTAGAGTATATATCAAAACCGCTCTTGAATTCTTGCCAATTGGTAATCGACGTAGAATCGTTTTGCAAATGGTCAACCTTTTTGTTCTTTACCACCTCACAATGCCGTCCACTGATATCAAACTTATAGGCCGTTATCGAATTCAATCCACAAACAGATGGCGTGTTGAATATTCATGTGCTATCGTAAACTGCGGTGTACACTGCGCGCTGTGTTCGCACACATGGGGTATTAATTAATTGCAAGCGAGCAACGTACGCCATCTGGGACAGGACACGGTCGGTGCCATTAAATTTTATGATCGAGGCAGATGTGCTTTGTTAATGGAATGTATGTACAAAACGCCCAATCGGGGGTTTTGTTAGATTTCCATTGGGTATTAAGAAAGTTTCTGATTTTGACACAGTTGTATTTCAAATGTAATTGATATAATTGTCTGGCTATTACGGAACTCCGTGTAGCTTCTGATACCTTAGATACAGGAAATTCAATTTGATGTCTGAGATGCTTATTTGATTTTGGGCGTTATGATTGATCAATTCCATAACAGGTAGCAATTAAAAATGTTCATTCAAGACCTAACTCAATTGCCTGAGCTAGAGCACAGAAAATTGGAATTAATAGCTTTGAAACGTCGGTCGTCGAGGAAATATAATTTTGTTAATAATACCGAAGGGAGTGGAAGTTGAGGTTGAAATAGTAAGATGTCTTTTGTAAGTGGCGTAACTAACCGTTTTGCGGACTCATTTAACGGTCCGGAAGTATTAAACGGGGACGTTTCAAAATACGGTGCGTGATTTTTATGAGGGTAAAACTAAAGGATGGAAATGGAAATATCCTAATATATTTTGCGCATTACCTTATATAAACACAATGGGGAAGATATGTTACCTTCTCACATTAATATATGATCAAAAGCTGGCTCTTTTACAGCTTCTCATGGCTATATTTCGAATCTCGCGTAATGTAATCCCTACAACAAGTAGCTGCTTGGTTTTTTAAGGGATACCAGTATTTATTTAAGATTTGAGTGAAAAGGCACCTCATAGGCCGTTGTTTAACTGTAATATCGTTTGTTTCCATTTAGGTGAGATGTGGTCAAACACAAGAAGCACAATTGTACATCAAAAATAAACAAAGATAGTAATATCAAAAGTTGAAGTGCGACCTAGGTGAAGTGTGACCGAGAAGGCAACATTAATCGTATCAAACACGTGAAACACGAACGCAAGATGCACTGTGATTAAGCCAAGTTAGGTTCTTGCACCTTGAATCGGTCCACGCTGGAGAATCTAGTACTTACCTGATCTTTAACTTTTAGTTACATCAATGCAAAACATATTCTGCAGACAGGTGCATTTTTGACACAATGTCATGTTCAGAAAACCTACTTTTACTAAGTTTGGCTCTATATATCTCATTGCAAGTGTGGTATTACTAAAAGTGGTAGCGCTTGATTTACTGTTTATCCTTTCCTAATTTATGTAATTCCTTGTTTTGCTAAGTATTTATTACAAGGGACTAATCCTCATCATTTTTTTTTTGTTACTTTGTTAAGTTTTCCCTTCGGTTTAATTCCATTTTTCTTTCAACAAAACATTGTTAGCCCAGTATTGAGCAAATTGGCATGAATGTAGATTAGGAAGTAATTATAAAACGTGTTCCCGTCGCAGTCTGGTTGGATTGAATTAGGGATTCGCATCTACGAGCAAACGAGCTATGTAAAGTTTTGGTGCAAGTTATAAAAGTCGGACGGGCAAAGATATCTCGATTTTTTTAAACACCTATTAAATTGACTTGTAAATAACTAACTAACTTTATAACTGAATATACCAGCGTTTGACGACGGTCTAACAGTAGCAGGTTTGTCTGTTAAATAATGGAGTAACGTTTTTTTTTGTTTCTTTTTGATAATAGTCGCGCTTTGCGTTTGATCGCCATCTCACTTACGCGATATGCGATATACGTGATTTTGATAAGCATAAACAATGCTGCGTTACTGATGCGTTATTATTTTAATCCTATATAGCCTGGCTAGCTACCACTCTCATTTTACATATCACTTGTAAATGCCGAAAAAAACTTTGACACGTAAAAAATAATTATTTATAATAAAGGGTTGTACAAAATTGTTTGGGTTTGCCCAAGGGCGTAATTACATGTGCGTCTTATATTTTTTCGTTCCGCTTATGGCTTGGACAGTGCAGATATGCATTGTATAATAATAATTGAATCAGTGAGCATATGCGGAGCACCGTGCTGCAAGCAATCGCAATTCAATCGATCGCTTTGTGCATATTACGGAACAATGGTTATTCATAGTTTTGCTAAATTTCTTTGAAGGGTTACAAGAGGTTACATTACAGGAAAATAAAGTGATGTTGGGGACTAGTTCCAAACCGCGGCTTTCCTTGAGAGTCAATTCCCAGTCTAGGTGCAGCGTGGTGCCACCTTCGATCACATCAGGGCCCGTAGCCAAGATGCATTCTGCAATCGTTGACGCTAATAGAAAACAAGAAAAAAGTATTGGTTTGACATATTTCAACGCTAAGTCACGTGGTCAGATCAGCGTCAACGATTGCAAAATGCATCTCGGCTAGAGGCGCAGGTGTCGCTACCTTGTAAGATGTATGAAAAAGCCTCAGGTTTTTTACGGCCGGTTTTAATAACTGATCTATCCACGATTTTCCCTACTGGAAATGGAAATTTGACATAAGCTCCATAGAAATAATGTCAAAGTTATGTCAAACCATGGATAGATCGGTAATTGAAACCGGCCGTTAGAGTAACGGCGTAATCTACCTCTATGAATTAATCTGTAGTTAGTTTATGATTAGTCTTTAAGTTATCTATGGCTATCTGTCACTTCACTTTTCCCGCGTTCTTGGCCCGACCGTTGTCTAGAGCACAATAAATGTACTTGAATATATAAATGTTCTTGAATTGCCAAATCTTTTAATAAAAAACCCACGCACCCCAGACCGCAAATTGGTAGTTATCTATGTTATAGATAAGAAAATTCTCTTGAGTTTTTAATTTATTTGTATGTATAGATTATATTCAGCTCGCTTTATTAAATAAAATCAACTCTACATTTTTTAAATACAAGTCCTTTGGTGTTGGACCTACATTAAGCAAATAAATACTTGCGTCACAGAAAATACGCGTCAGAAATACAAATTGCAGCGGTTCACAAAATGATTCGAATAAAATATTCCCTCTGTGTATTTGTTATAGAAATTGGCGCATTTCCTCAATATTCGCGCTATATCACCTGTAAAATGGCGGGAAAATCGCCGGTTCTACTGCTTTACCGCGAGAGAAATAACCTAGGGCTGGCACGTTAAAAATCACATAATATACAAGGTCAACATACCAAACAACTTTCAGACCCTATTAAAAAAGTAATAATGTTAGTACACGACTTCTGACTATCTACACTGGCTGTGCCCCGCGAATTCACCCACGAGATTCCCTAAAGAACCGAGCCATTGCTCCCATTGCCCTCCCTCCGATTCATGACCAAATCAGTATCCACATAACACAAAAGTTAACAAAAAAAATACTATTTGATGAAATCTTGTATCTGTCAAATGATGTTAGTGAATGACACGGTGTTCTCGTAAATACGTTTTATTAAAAATAATTGACGCGAGGCAGCCCTACAAGCCGTGGCATATCGCGTATTCACATGCCATTCTCAAAGGTATTTCAAAAAGGCGTTGGTTTATAGAAAATATTTTTCTTTATGAGTTGAAAATAACTTGAATATCATGGTGGATTCCTTTTCACTTTTTTCCCTTTGCTTATCTTTTTTGAATAAGATATATATACATTAAACATAACATAGATACTTGCATAAAAAAACGTTGACTTTTCAACAACCTCTAACCAACAAACTACAATCTCATTGTGGTAGAAATACATCCCATTATAATAGAAATCCCATATGAACAAAATTACTATCCATTATGAAATCAATTCAAAAACTGTTATCACAAAAACTGGCTACATCAAGTTACATCCAGTTTAATCCGACTCTATCCGCTTTTAACCAGTTATTACGGGTAAAAATGGTGACTCTATTTAATTTCGTATTTTATGTAAGGCTTTCGCTTGCAATCGTGATTCCAGAGCCAAGTTTTTAAATGGCTTCTGGAGACTATTAATTTAGTGGAGGGTATTAAGGATGGCGGCATGCGATGAAATGCATAGAGAGAAATCTTATTAGCTTATTAGAAAATATCGGACTATTTAGATGACAAAAATAGCTTCGGATTGTTTGTAGTGAACTTGCTCCAATTCAATCAATTAGTAGTAAGATTAAATTGTAAATGTGCACCAAAATAATTACCAGCCGGGTGTTTCTTGCCTGTTCTTTTGCCGGCGTAAGGAGGTTGGAACAGGCGTAGCTAGTCTTATGTTTGACGTTTTAAAGTGATCATATTATGTATCCTATTAAATAAAGATATTTTGAATTTTGAAGCCAAGTATTTAGGATGCGGTTTTTATTTACAGAAGCATTAAAAAAACCACAGGTCCACAGGTACTTCTATGTCAGGGTGTTGTGGATGCTCAGTCCTCGTAGTGTCTGATATCTTAGCTACGGAAAATTCTAGTTATGGATCAGAGCTATGTATGTGCTGTGTATGCGTTATTAATCCGATGTTATCAGCGTAAACATAGCAATGATGGCTCTGTGGTAGTGACGTCGACTTGCGATCCGCAGGACTTGGGTTCGAGTCCTACAATGAGCTTGAGCTTTCTGTGAAGGAAAACATCGTGATGAAACCATAGCTGGGTGTAGGCATTTTCTAGTGCTCGCCTGGCTAGCTACCACCCTCAAGTTAAGAATCTGTCGCCAAACACCTATAGGTGTGTTCCGGCAGCCTCACTTGAGAGCCAGTTCCCAGTCCAAGTGAAGCGTGACGCCACCTTCGACCACATCGTCATTAAGGTGATTCGCTACCCTGTAAGTAGTAAAAAAACAAATGTCAAAGTCAAAGTCAATTTTTCTTTATTCAATAGGATACATTGTGATCACTTTAAAACGAATTAAGTGATGAAGTGGGCAAAAGAGATGCCTAAATCATGTTTTTTATTTGTAGATCATCATTATCAGCCTTTCACGTTCCTCTGGGGCTCTGGCCTTCTCTCAGAGAGAGAGTATGGGCCGTTATCTACCACGCGGGCCCAGTGCGGGTTAGTAGATGTCGCATGCCCTTGAATGTTGCAGTTCTTGGGCATGCCGGTTTCCTCACGATGTTTTGTATTTGTAGATGTTTAGTTTTATATAGGTAGTTTAGTTCTTAGTATTTAGTTTAATTTTCTATCCAATTGTATATATTTTGTTGTTGTTATATCTAATAAAATAGTTTAAAGAGACGCCAGGTTACACCTAGGTATGTATTACCTAAACATTTTCTGTGAAGTACATTACCTTATATAAAATGTTTATACCACGGTCTCTAGACCAAGAGTTACTTTTCATCACAGAAAAAAAAACCCATATTTTTCGTAGGAAAACGGAAAAAATCAGGATCATCAATCTTTCCCCATCCATCGCCCTCTTCCCTCTCATATGGTCGAGGAGAGCGATGGCTGGCACATGTGTCAACTCGTGAACGGGTGCTGCTTGTGGGGTCTGGTCTGCTTTGGTTGTGATCCCGCAACTCGTTAATATTCATGTTCCCATATCCCAATGTGTACAACCAAACAAGAGAAATCTTCTTATTAGTAAAGCTAAATAAAAAATATCGGACTATTAGATGACAAAAAAAAGCTTGGGATTTTAGTGAACTTGCTCCAATTCAATCAATTAGTAATAAGAATAAAATTGTCAATGTGATCGCGCCAAAAAAATTACCTGCCGGGCGTTTCTTGCCTGTTCTTTTGCCGGCGTAAGGAGGTTGGAACAGGCGTAGCTAGTTTTAAGTTGACGTTTTAAAGTGATCACAATGTATCCTATTGAATAAACATATTTTTGAGTTTTGAGTTTTGAGTTTTTTCATCAATCATCAATATGTTTTCCTACCCGTGCGAAGATGCGTCGATAGTTCATCAAACTACTAGCGTATCCTGGCTTCACGCGTTCAGGCAAAATGTAAAGGTAATAAGGTAAATAGTTTATGTACATACTGCAGCTCATCCTACTAATATTATAAACGTGAAAGTTTGTGAGTATGGATGGATGGATGTTTGTTACTCTTTCACGCAGAAACTACCGAATGAATCTGAATGAAATTTGATATGGAGGAAGCTTATACTCTTGATTAACACATAGGCCACTTTTTATCCCGGAAAATTGTTCCTGCGGGTTAACGGGAAGACGCGGGTGAAACCGCGGGGCGCAACTAGTAGGTTATAAAGTCAGGAATAGTTAAAAGGCAAAGAGAAACAAAGACGATTTTCCAAGTCCAATCTATTGTACTCATCAAGACGATTCATATGAGCCCAAACACGAGGGGTTTACTAGTAGCCAGCGAAGAGATGCCCTACCCACCTTCCTTTCACTTTCCTTTTTTTTTTTTTTTTTTTTTTTTTTTTTGCTTCCCGCCGCGACCGTCATGCAGGATGAATAGCGCCTGCACTAAATGGAATTGTTTTTATTCAAAAATCTGGAGGCTTACCAAATTTTTAAATGTTTTGTGCTTGTGATTTAATAATTTTATTTTAAACTACCTGACACGGCGTTTTAAACTTTTCCTGAACTTCTACAATTATTTCAAGATCAAAATTATCCAAGTCGGTCAAGCCGTTCTCGAATTTTAGCGAGACTAACGAACAGCAATTGATTTTTATATATATATATAAAAGAATAATTTTTATCGTCTCTTTTTTTCAGTGTATCCCATTGTTATAAATTAAATCTCATTCGTGTTTGAACTAAGTAAGTTGATAGTGTGGGAGTAAATCCAAAGGGGCAAGACAAGAGCCTACAGTAAAATGAAAACGAGGCAACTGGATGTGGTGCGACAGAAAATAGCCTTTGTTAAAGCACGCGTCGCATGTCGCCTTTCAACGCTCCTGTCATTTGCCTTTTACCGCACGGTACGGATCTAGGGTATGGGTAGAACAAAAAGATTCTATGTAGCTCTTGACGCATTCACAGGAGATCTTATATAAACGCATGGCGTGTGTCAGTGACTTTTTGTCCTTCCAAGAATGCATATAGCTGCCGCAGCTGACTATACAGCGAAACTATTCAGATATAGTACAGTCGCTATTAAACGACAATGTACTCAATAACTGAATTTGAAAAAAAAAGAATGGATAAAATAAGGAATGAGTATATTAGAGGAAGTATGAAAGTAGCACCAGTGACAGATAAGTTGAAAGAGAATCGTTTGGCTTGGTATGGACATGTTATGAGGAGGGATGATAATCAATTAAAGAAGTTATTACAAAAAAAGTGATGAATATGAATGTTGATAGATGGAAGGGAAGAGGAAGACCAAAGAAAAGATGGATGGATTGTGTGAGGGTTGACATGAATGATAGGGGAGTGAATGAAACGATGGCGGCTGATAGGGGCGAGTGGAAGAAGAATACATGCTGCGCCAACCCCAAATAGATGGGACCAGGGCAAGCAGAAGAAGAAGTACTCAATAATTGAATTTGAAAAAAATAACAAAGATAATTAAAGATTTGAATACCTACTATAGTAACTGACTCCCGTGGCTCAGCGACATAAAATGTGTCTTGGCTTCCGAAATGAGAGCGCGTCACTTCTTCCTTATCCTGAGCGATTTCAGCCCAGTTCAGAGTCTGGATTCGCGTAGGTCCATCCACCGCGTCCTTTCAGCGGTATCTAGGGCGTCCGACCGACCTACGGCCACTCGGCTTGCTATGGTAGTATTTTTATATTATGTGATGTTGACACAGTCATTATTGCAGACATCCGTACAGCAGAGCAACTCAATCAGTGCTGCATGGACGCTTATGATTTAACATTCAGAGATGAAGCTTGCGATGCGCACGCGCTGTTGACGTCACAGCGCGTAGAGAGCGTAGACGCGCGAGCCTCCCGCCCGCCCATTGCCGCCAAGGCATCGCTACGTTCGCTAGTAAGAATTATTCCACTTTGTCCCACCAACTTGCCCAACTGACGCTATAGTTCACGTACAAATCACACATTTAGCTCATTCGTTTGGAAGACCAATGTGGCGCAATGGGCGATCAGCTGAATATTTGTGCATTAAAAAAAACCACAAGTATTTGTTCTGGTTTGTCTAGGTGTTGTGGATCCTTGATTTCCGTAGTATCCGATCCCTAGTTACAGGAAAATCTATATAGTTAGGGGTCAGAGTCTATGTATGTGATTGTGTGGGCGTTATGTTACAAAAAAAACATGACAAGGTCTCGGTACATCAATAAACGCCTCGGGACTGCTTGGGCGTTTCAACGAAATCCCACCGTCTAGCAAGCTTCAGACTGTCAACATGCGTCGTGAAGGGTTAAAAGCTCCACAAGTATGACATACACTTTAATATTTATAAAGATCCGCGAAATACCGTGTCAATAGAATATTTGCGACAAAAGAATCTTCAGGATTTCTCCCGAAAATACCGTTTGACAAATATATCGAGATCTCTGAGCAAACAACCGTGGATTTTGAACCGTTTATTTATTCTGAACTGGAGTAGTATATAAATAATGGAGCCGTGAGAGCTCTTTTTATGATGGTTAATGCGAAAGTAGGCAGTTTTTATAAAATAAAGCTTTCGTCAAATAATAGACACATTAAAACGTTTAGAACGTCTAAAACATACCTACGTATAAAAAACATTATTCCTCAAAGGTTTTTTATTTATTTTATGCAACAAATATAATATAGGTCTCATACTACGTTAATCTCCATAGTGACCTTTCCAAATTTTCTTGAACATTTTCGTAAAGAATCATAGAATTTGAACATGTAAACATAGGGCCGGTTTTATAAACGTCCGTAAGTTAAATATCATACCACTAACTAACTAACTGAGATGGCGCAACGACCCAAAGTGAGTCTTGGCCTCCGATAACAACAGACGCCACTTCGGTCTGTCCTGCGCCATCTCCTGCCAGTCCTCCACCTGGAGCTCGCGCAAATCCTTCGTGACTTCGTCCTTCCAGCGATATCTAGGACGGCCACTCGGCCGTCCACTGTATGCTCGTTTGACCGCACGTTTGTGCGCTTTCATCTCGCCGATGACATTCGGCTCGGCCATCAGTTCTTCGAACTGAATCGGATCTTATTGTCAAATTTTCCGTTCTGAAATTTGACAATAAGATCAATTTTACAGAAATTTGGTATAACATTTAACTTACGGATGAGCTTTTCAAATTAACGTAGCTTATAGTGTCATTTTAACTTCACTCCTGAGACATATAATTTTTAAATACACGCTGAAAGTAGTTGATTTCTGCTTGCAACAGCCCCAAATGGATAATTTTCAAAGATAAAAGTACTAAGAAAATAATATTAAAATCGTTATGCTAATTTTGAGCTCGCACTTTGGCGCATTACATTAATATGTCGTTGCCTCACTCTAAAAATGTACAACTCCACCGGCAGCGTAGAAATTATCAACATTCAAATCTATGTATTGTCAACTAACAATGTGACAGTTCAGTCAAAGCGTGCTACTCTCTGATGACTTTCAAAAGAGCATAGGTAGGTACCTATATTACTTTAGTCTGTTCCTCGGATTGCAGATGAATACTGCGAGTCGGGTGAAGGATTTACTTTAAGTTTACTACGAGTCGGCGTTGTTGAAAGCGACTAAACTTTGTGACCTCATTCCAATTTTCTTTGCGTATAATTCTATAGAAAGCTATATTATTCAACGCAAAAAATTTAAAGCCTAGGTATTGATTTTATTTAAAAAGAATAAGCAGAATATAATTTCTATAAATATGTTATATTTAAAGCGAGTGAGTATATTATTATGTTTTAAAACTTTAATTTGTATACAAAAGCAACTTTTCAGACTATCGTGGGAGTAATGTTACACAAAGTATACAACTTTTAACGATCTCGTAACTTTAGTTATTTGATCGTAAAATATTTACAGGATCACCGTTTATTTACACGATATTATGTAACCTTATTTGTTACATCTTACAGTCTTACAGCTTTTGATCGCAAGGGTCAAAAATAATCTGTCGCCAAGCACCCAATCGGTGTATTCCGGCAGCCCTACTTGAGAGTCAGTTCCCAATCCAGGCGTAGCGTGACAACCGCCGCCTTCGACCACATCGTCACTTAACTTCAGGTGACTAATGATCAAACGCTACCCTGTAGGTAAGTAGGAAAAAAATAGCAAAAAGTGTCTCAACGCGCACTATGCGCGCATGACCCTTGAACTTGGATTGTGATGTACCCTATTTCCTGTGCTTATGTTTTGGAAAACACCCAAATTTTCCTGGCCGAGCTGCGCTTATTTCGTCTTCCACGAGCCTACATGTTATATTATGTACAGATATATCCACCATACCTTTATGCCAGAGTATACCGCAATTCATCGCAACGCGTGTATTTCAGCGCATTTTTCTATTTCTGAATGCAGCTGCGCCTCCAGGTGACTATTGATGTGCGTACTGTCGCTTACAATATAGAATAGACTATTTTTTTACTCTATACAGTGGGTTCAAATTAAAAAAAAAATGTTCTTTTAAGTTTTTTGTTCCCTAACTGTGCCTTGTGGTTACAATTAATCGCGCTGAAAAGTATCCTATGCTATTTTACAGGTTTCAAACTATGTCAATACCAAAATTGTATCAAGATCGGTTCAGGCATGAAAAGGTAATAAATAAACAGAGAGACAAAGTTAGTTACTATTTATAATCATAGATGGTTATTTTAAATTGTATATTCCAAATATTTTATATACAAATTTTTGTTTTCTTTTTAATAGAATCTGTTTTTTGGAACCACCTCCTTTTTTTTATTGGCTTTGAAAAATATTTCGTTAATGTATCTGCTTTTCATAACACGGAAAATTTGACATAAGATCAAATTTACCGAAATTTGGTATGACATTTAAGGGGCGTTTTTAAAACCGGCCCTTACTCACTTCAATGTTTTATTCATCGAATCAAAATTATTTTTTATTTATTATTGTGCACCAGAATTAATGTTGACTGAATATTAAAAAGAGTTTTGTGCGTGAGTGTAAGTACTATAGTTGCCAGTTGCCACAGACACAGATGCGCGTTCAACTATCAACTACCTCGTTCCCATTGCAGGTGCTGTACAGTCGCGCACGTAAATGTACCGTTCGTTTCCGGTATCGTAGTGCTTGCACGTTTATCGATAATGCTTATTTATAAAAGCAAATGTTTCTAGATGCGACAACCCCCTTTGCGAACCAGCGTGGCGCTGCCTTCGACCATATCGTTACTTAAAATGAAGTGATTGATGATTAACGGTCAAACGGTACAAAATAATAAAAGACATGCCATGGGAAAATATAAAGTTATAGAACTACGCATAAAATAGTTAAGTTTTTAATTTGCTTAAGCTTTGATCTTGTTGGTGAGATGACGACACTTGCAGAGTGCTGAAATTTAAAATGTAATACGCAGCTGTACATAATAAGAATCTTTTTTCAATACAAAACAAGCATCGGATATTTTCTAGTGTCGACATTAACAATATCGACTGAACCCTATCACTAATCTATCGATTTACTCGATACCTGTCAATTGTCAACCACGTCCCTACATCGATAAATGAGGTGCAGCCATCACAGCTTAGCGTAGCAATGTCTACACATTTGATATTGTTCCCTGTACCAACTCACATTTGCATTCAAAATTGTCCTTATCTAAACGCAGCAAGGTTGGTTTTCGATTATCAGAGCTACGATAATGGGCAGTGTGTCAGCTGTATAGACTGACCACTCCATTCAGAATGTAAACAGATCTCGATGTTCGTATATGGTGGGTTTGTGTAATATCTACTCTGTGGTGCAATGTACTTATTATTAAATGGTACTCAATATACCTTCATTGTAATTGGATGAGAAGAGCCGAAGACCAGGCTCCGAGAGAGACCTATTTACAACGGTGGACTGATAGAAGCTGCTGATGATGATGATTTTAATTATGAATATATTTCTACCCTGTTCATTAAACACGTTAACGCTTGGATTTTTTGTTACAGCTCCGCTTTTCTGCGAGAAGTACCTAATCATTTTCCGAAAAAAAATAATTACCCAAAGCTTGGTGATGGAGCATTTTTAAGTGCTCGACTGACTAGCTACCACTCTCAAGATAAGAATCCACCAAGCACCTATCGGTGTATTACAACCGGCTCAATTGGGAGAGAGCTCTAAGTTCAGGCGTAGCGTGGCGCCACCTTCGATCACATCATCACTTAGCATCGGGTGACTTGTGGTCAAACGCTACCCTGTATTGCTGGCGCCACACAGAAAATCCCGTTTTTTAAATTGACGTTTGACATTTGTGTGGCCACGACTTAACGCGATAATTTGACAACGGCATTCACATTGGCGTTTGACGTTAGTCGATAAATCAAGTGGCGGTAGATCAAAGAGATTAACGCAAGAATTAAAGTGCTGAAGCGGCCACACTTCATATTGAAGAAAGAGAGAACAAAGTTTACGATTGAAGTTTGCATTCACGTTGACCGTTCAAGTGTAGCCACTCACATAATTGCGTTAATAATTAACACAACATTTTTCGTGATGATAGGCATTGACATTTCCTTTGACCTTAGTGTGGCCCCAGCGATAAGACGTAGACATAAAAATACACTACAAGTATGCTTTTCATGTTTCAGACCTCGCAGATAATCAGTAACTGGCAGTATATAATATATCGATTTTTCTGCTGACCCTTCAGTATATCTCAAACAGTAGATTCAAAGGCTACGGTCTCCTATTGGAATCAGCTCGCCTTTGTTGAAGGCACTGTTCAGAATACAATGTCCAGAGGATAAAAGAATCTACGTATTGCACAAAGGTGCCCTAATGCTTTACGTATTAGAGTTCTTTTACTTAAAGGATAGCATTTGACAACAGCCCATCATCATCATCATCAACCTGTATCAGTCCACTGCTGGACTTAGGCCTCTCCCAAGGTACGCCACAGAGCCCGGTCTTCGGCTCTTCTCATCCAACTACTGCCAGCCACTCGGCGCAAGTCGTCGCTCCACCTTGTCGCAGGACGTCCCACACTACGATTGCCAAGTCGCGGTCTCCACTCAAGAACACGTCTACCCCAACGGTTATCGGTCAACAGCCCATGTGATGTTAAGTGACGATAGCAACGGAAATAGAAAACTAAACCTGATTCATTGAAATAAATGAATGAAATAGAAGAACAAAAGTCATAAAGGATTTGCGCGAGCTCCAGGTGGAGTACAGGCAGGAGGTGGCGCAGGACAGACCGAAGTGGCGTCTTTTGTTATCGGAGGCCAAGAAGCATTTTGGGTCGTTACGCCATCTCAGTTGTTCGTTAGAAATAAATGTAACAACAATACAGTCATATAAAGTACAGCACGGGATGTTTAAGTCAAGAGCGAATAGGTGTTTGCGAGACAAGTGTGCTGAACTGAATTTGGCAGAATTTGATCACAAGTCACCTGATGATAAGTAGCGATGCAGTCGAAGATGGTGCCACGCTACACCTCAAGTGAAACTGCTGGAACACACCAATAGGTGCTTGGTGACAGATCCGCTTTTTTTAGCTTCAGTGAAGGAAAGAATATATTATTCGG
Organism: Opisthograptis luteolata; assembly: GCA_931315375.2. NCBI lineage: Eukaryota > Metazoa > Arthropoda > Insecta > Lepidoptera > Geometridae > Opisthograptis > Opisthograptis luteolata. The sequence goes on from OV928043.1 coordinate 2,373,134, forward strand.
CCTGTGTGTGACAGACATTAATCTGACCGACCGTCCACTTTATCTATAAATATTTGTCAGCCCTTTAATTACTGCTAAAGCCGCAACTCCAGGGGACTAGGAAAACAACACCATCACTCTATATAGACATATTTGGTTGTTTGTCCGGAATGTCTGTAAGCGTTATCGGGTTAAAACCTTTAAAACCTTTAGATTGGAGTACTGGGAAGGTTTTTTTATCACTTTGTACAGGATAGCGTGATGTTGTCAATATATTATATAGTCGTAGATGGCGCCACCCTACGCATTGATTGTCAATTTTCGTAAAATGGCAAAGATGCTTCGAATCGGATCTATATTTTCAAAGATGAGCCGTAACATTATTCTTACAAAAAACAATACTTCTTATCTCTTTTTAATATTAGTATATTTTTTTTTACACTGGGTAGCGTTTGACTTGTATCAACTGATGTTAAATGGCAATGTGGTCGAAGGTGGTGCCACATTAAACCTAGATTGGGGACTGGCTCTCAAGTGAGGCTGCCGAATCACACCGATAGGTGCTTGGCGACAGATTCTTAACTTGACGGTAGTAACTAACCATGCAGTACTAGATAACGCCCTACCTATGGCTATGGTGGCCTATGGTTTCATCACGATGTTTTCCTTCACCGAAAACTCAAGCTTACTTTTATGATTTGAACTCGCAAGACTCACGACCAAGTCGACGTCATCATCGGTTCAAAATTTGGGAGCCAGTTGCCATTCCAGGTGAAGCGTGGCGCCAGCTTCAGATAACAGGATTAATAGAATAAATTAGTACTACGTATTTATTATTATTTCTATCCGGTCCGTCCTTTAATCACAGCTAAAGCCGCAACTGCGTGGCCTAGAACAACAAACACAGCAAATAGACAGAAACGGTTTGTTTGTTTGCGCAGAGGGCATCTGAAACAGTCTATTCGCGGGAAGGTAAACATCTGACACTAGACGTACTTTTATATTCTGCTTGTGAATGGACTCTATCTACCTTTCAATGTTTATAACGTTTTTTTACGGTTGGAGAAACGGAATACTTCCTATTTCACCATCAACTCATACACTTCGTCACCCACCAAAGATATTAACGTCGGTAACGTCAACTCGTCCTTTATCGCGTTGGCACGAAAATACATGTCGACCCATGTGTGTGTGTTGTGGCAGTACAAAGTCCAATTTCCTGCATTTACGCCGAACTCTTTTATTTTGCCGAGTGACATTGTTCTCCACCCGCACAGGTGATAACACGCTAATAACTCGCAGTTTTACTCGTCGCCAATAGGATGTATGGAATAACTACTATTTCGGGATTCGGGAAGCACAGTTAAACTCACAGGCTGGCAGTAAAGTGATTTATTCTAAAGGCGGTGCACTCACATTAATATATTTACACGTACCTACCCGCACAATGTGAGTATTTGCAGATACACCACACTCTTGACTATAAATCAGCGTCGTGATTCATCCATAGCAGGTTTTAGTTAACCGATCGGGAAGAAAGGTTCTCGAGTGGCGACCATGAACCGGAAGACGCTCTGTAGGTAGGCTCCCCACTAGGTGGACCGACGACATTGTAAGTCCCGCAGTGTGTCAGATTGTTTGCCAATTTCAGATTATTCTTTATCACCTTAATAAGATAACAATAATGTAACAATACAAGAGAAAAGAGTACATGATTAATGTCCTGATGAGAGTGTCTAGTAAAGCATAAAGTTCGTTACTTTTCAATATTTTTCGTACCTACACTGAAAATGCTACAGATACTTTTTGAAGGAATCCTACAGAACAAACGTTTTAATTTTCGAGCGTGAAAATCTGAGTGAGAACCGTAATGTGAGACTCGTTTAATTTTATTTAAAGGGTACCGACGAAATATTCCGGGCCATAATTTTTAAAGTACGTCCAAACAGTCTAAGCAAACAATGACAAATGCCCGGTGTGGTAGCTTAGGTTAGGACCAGTATTTTTGGCTGCGAAATAAAAAGAGGAATTTCGCTGTCGCTTTAAATTAAAATTTGGACTAATGAGAGCCTCTCTGTTTTTCCTCCCCCAGTTAACATTTAGACCAATTACAAACGGTTAATCTGACATGTGAAAATGACGTTTGCGTTATCAGCCAATCAAATGACGGAATTATATGTACTGTTAGTGCTTTTAACGACTGTATAGGTCAAATACCCAACATTATTTTTCCCCGATATTTTTAGTCCCATTCGCGTTTTTCCCCATGCCTGATTACTTTACTGACCTTGTATATTCAGAATCAGAACCATCGAAAATACGATTTATTTACATCTTTTATGTAAAAAAATTTGCTTAGGCTAGCGTTTCATAACAAGTTACGCGATATTAAGGTATGATGTGGTTGAAAGTTGTGACACGCCACACTTTAGTTTAGGAACTGGCTTTCAAGTGAAATTGCTTAAACACTGATAGATGCTTAGCAACAGATTCTTATCTTAAGACTGGTAGCTAACCATGCGAGAACTAGAGAATGTCCTACAACCAAGCTATGGTTTTAACACGATGTTTTCTTCACTGAAATTGCAAGCTCATTGCAGGATTTGAACCCACAATCCAGCGATCGCAAATTGATGTCACTACCAATGATCGCTTCGACAATGGCAAGATAATGGCATTTATGGCCCATAGTAATCTTCTCTATCTTTTTTTCTTCTATTTTCTATTCTCTTTTCTTTGTATTTTACTAAAAAAATCCCAGCGTCAAAAATAAAACTTTAATTACGTCTTAACGTGGTATTAATGTTAATGTTACCTACTTCGTTAAACGAAAATAGACATGTTAATGATGTAAACAAATACCTCAGTTAACAAACAAATAAATGTTAAAACAAACCATTGGTAGTTTATCAAGCCGGGTCTGAGGTCAAGAGCGTGTGGAAGGTTAACAAATGACCTACACAAATCAATCGTAGGAACCTCGGGACCTTTTAGAACTGAAGTGAAGCGAAACGTTCCACGAGACCGACTGAACATAAGAAAAAATAGCACACCAGGGCCCGTAGCCAAGATGCATTCTGCAATCGTTGACGCTAATAGAAAACAAGAAAAAAGTATTGGTTTGACATATTTCTGACCACGTGACTTAGCGTTGAAATATGTCAAACCAATACCTTTTTCTTGTTTTCTATTAGCGTCAACGATTGCAGAATGCAATTTGGCTACGGGCCCTGGTTTTTACGGTTAAATCATAATTAGAAAGCTTCAGGAGGGCTTCGAAAAGAAAACAAGGTATATACGAGTAGTACGGTCAGCGATTAAAGTAGCTAAAGACGCACAAACCTCAATGTACGATCAACGACAAAAGTCACTAACCAATAGCAAATTTTCCAATTCCCTTCGTCATCTTAAACACCAACCTTTCACCGCATTATAACTTAACGACTGGTGTGTTCTGGACAAACCCTACCTTGTAAGTTGTAAAAAAAAAAAAAACTTTATTGATTTAAAACACATTTAAAAAATCGAGTAGGACCAGCTACTTTTGTTTTACAACAAACTTGTTTTATTTGCCATTTTTTTAAATAAAGGCACGGAACCCTTCGAGCGCGACTTCGACTCGCACTTGGACGATTTTTACAACATTGATATTTAATTATTTATATATTACTTTTGTCTTTGACTGTACCTAGCAGTAATACAAAGTTAAAAGATGTTTGCAAGGCAGTAAATAGAAAAAAATATTTACAGAGTCATCCAGTTTCTCGCCGGTTCTTCTCGAGTGGCTGTATTCAAAATACGGTAGAGATTTCTAAGAGCTCTTTGAGGCATGTTTCCTTATGTATTTTTATTTTAATCACAAATTTTGTGGTCCTTCGGAGCAGAGTCCGTTGAAAAGTGCGCGATACATATGATTGCCGAAAAAGTTCATCGGAGGCTAGCTAACTACCACGTTAAAGTTAAAAATCTGTCACATAATACTTATCGGTGTGTTCGAGCAGCCTCACTTGAGAGCCAGTTCCCAATCCAGGTGTAAACTGGCACGACTTTCAACTGCATCATTATGTTTCTTCTGATCAAACGCTACCCTGCAAAATCTAAAAATAGTCGCAGGAAAATCGTGCAAGAAGCCATCTGCTATATGAATCACGACCCTTTTCCTATGTTGTTGTATAAACTAACACACACACAGATGCAAACTTACATTGCGTACCAGCTAAAAAAAGTGCGCGTCCAAACAGTCGACCTTATTTTTACATGTCGAGATGACTGTTTAGCATTTTTTCCTCGTTGAAATGCGGAGTGCTATGGCGCACACACGGCCGGTAAGATTTGCTAGCTTTGTTATAAAAATAACACATGAAATACGACGACCGATGTGATGGGTGCTGCTTAGGTTGTGATCCCGTAATTCGTTAATATTCATGTTTCCATATCCCAACGTGCACAACCAACCAAGATAAATCATATTATAAAAAAAAATCCGCCACCTATTTGCTCTCGGAAAACGTTTCCGTGAAGCAAAAGTGACGTCGAATCCGACACGGAAACTTTCAGAGTGAATTAGAATCGGACTGGGAATTGGCTCTCAAGTGAGACTGCCGGAACACACCGATAGGTAGGGCTTTGCTACGCGTGTCTTACGACACGCTTGCGCTGCGACTAGTGACTGCTAGTTTGCGAAACAAAACCGTCGTGTGTCACGGTTGACATTTGAAAGAACCTCATATCCTGGCGAAGGCGGGCGCCGCCCAACGACCCGTGTGTCATTCGACACGGAATTAAACGGTGATAAGGGACGTGATCACTTTTAAAGGCTGTTCGCTTTATGGCTGTTGCTAAATCTTCCTTTGTAAGGGAGAGGTGGGCTCGTTTATGTTATTAGCGTTTGTTTTAGAATTCGTGTAAAATATACAAAGAAAGGTAAGCTCATTCTAGGGTTGTTAACCATGCCGTTAAAAAAGTATTAAGAGCTGCAATATTTTAATCTAATAAAAGATGAGCTCCTCGTTTATTTTAAATGAAACAGAAAACGATGTCCTCAAAAATTACACGAAATTGTTAAATTGCGCGAATAGCTCTGTATGTAAGTATTTTTCTTAGCCTAAATCATCCCGGTACGTGTAATTAGTCTATTAGGAATCTACACGTCATCAATCTCTATATCTCTCTCTCTCTCTCTGAGGAAAGGCATGTGTCCCAGCAATGGGCTAATGATGATGAATCTACGCGTCAGTAAATAGTCATAGATGTCTTTTTACTGCGCTTAGACTTGCGGCGTGTCGCCGGATATGGGCCATGCTCGACGGCGCTACAGTGGCTGTACAGCGGGATTTGGAATGAAAATGACAACGCCGGATCTCGCTGCATTGCGGCCGTACAGCAACTGTGTATAGATATATCTAGTACTTTACCGTTCGTCTGTATGTGGCCCTCTATTCAGTATACAGCCAGGTTTTTAAAAATAACAGGTGAAATTTATGGATAATAATTTGCCAACCTTTTAATTCAAGAGTGAATAATTATATTCTAGGCAAGCAAAATCCTATAAGACTGGTCAAACACTTAATTATTGTAAAAAAAAATAAAGAACCCAATGGATCACACCTTATAATAACTTAACTACTGCAGATAACCGTGGAAAACTATCATAGCTCAGTGGTAATGACGTCGATTTGCAGCCCGTAAAACAAGGATTTCAATCCTGCAACAAGCTTGAGCTTGCACTGAAAGAAAACATAGTGATAAAAAAAATATGAATATATTGAGCAATCATTGCTTCAATAAATTATTTCAGAGAGGCTATAAAGTAAAAATATGTCATCCACAAGTATAACGTGATAAAGGCCACGGTATATATATAAATTAATATTCAAAGGTTGGAAAAGGTTATGTGCTTGCACGCGTTATGGTGTACGCATGCCTTATCTAGCATCTACGATACCTTTAGCCGTAAAGTTAACTAATGTTTGCTAATAAAAGTTATAGGCTGGACTGAAGATAGAGTAGATCATTTTGAATGGGTTTTTTACATCGGAAGGATGCGTTTTAGTGACGACTAGCTGTTCCCTGAGATTTCACCCGCGTGGACTACAGCTTTATGCTTGCAAAGTCTCAGCCCGATCAATTTCAACAAAGTTTCATACAAACTTTCATCCCCTATTTATCCCCTTGGGGGTAGAATTAATCAAAATCCTTTCTTAGCGGATGCCTACGTCATAACATCTACCTGCATGCCAAATTTCAGCCCGATCCGTCCAGTGGTTTGGGCTGTGCGTTGATAGATCACTATGTCAGTCAGTCACCTTTGAGTTATATATATTTAGACTATAGGTATAGACGGTAGTAAACAAAATTAAATAAAAATTACATGATTACTTACTCGTACATGAATTACATAATTTACTACGGATTTATAAATATCTACCTGTCTGAAAACTAGGTGGATCGCTGGTTTTAACACAAGCTGACGTCATAGTAACAACTGCGTAGACTAGAAGATTAATTGTAGTCTTGACGTGTCACGCATGACTGTAATATTACGTAATCAAAAACTTTATCTCCTCCCTCCACGCGTGGTTTATCAGATGTTTTACAGTTGGGTGTTTGAATTTGAATAGGGATGTTAACACTAATTACAAAATAATGTTTAATCTTACTTTTATGTTAGTTTGTATTATTAGGATATCGAAAAACATATTTTTGTATTTATATATATTACTTAATAATTTAAATAAAAATAATTTTAAATGCTATATTTATAATCTTTTGTCACGTGACTGCAAACACCAAAAAGAGCTTCTTACGTCACTAACCAAGGCGATTTGTGCTTCGATGGTTGCCCGCGGGTCGGCGTCGGGGGTCGGCGCGGTGGTATGGTGTCGAATCGCGACTTCGCGACCATCGTGTTTTTCGGTCAGTGACGTCATGTCAGTCACGGGACAGTTGTTAGTGTTTTGGCGGAAAAGTTCATAATTACTCTAATTTTGTATATTTTCTCATCGAAAACACAAATAATTTTAAATAAAATATTTTTTTTTATGGTAAACAAGAGTCAATCTTTAAAATAAAATCAATTCCGAAAAATGGTTGACATCCCTATTGTGACGCTGAAAATCGGGATGCAGGTGGGGCCGGATTTATCCTTAGTGAAAAATGCTGGCCCAATGGGCCATTAAACACTTTTAAGAATTTAATTTAACCAGTTGCACCCCGCGGTTTCACCCGCGTCTTCCCGTTATCCCGCCAGAACGTTTTTACGGGATAAAAAGTAACCTATTTTTTTTATTTTATTGGTTCACAGAGCTGGTCGTATGCATTATTTTAACATAATAATTTTGAACAACCTAGACAAATATGGCTATGTGTTATTCATCAAGATCGGCTTAGTAATTACGGTGATACGTGGTAACAAACATTCACACACATACACATAAACTTTCGCATTTATAATTTTATTAGGATGAAAGGAATAATTTTTTTTTTTTGTTAAAATAGGTAAAATTCTTTTTACACAATTTCGTAAGTAGTGATAAGTATTTTCAGTGTCTTTCACTTTATACAAACTATCAATAATAAAAAAAAATATGGCAGTACTTACTTATTTCAATGGTCAAAATAATCACACGTTTTATAAGATTTTAGATAACACAAATTATAAACTCTAACGCTTCGACAAAAGACCGTTAATTTTGTAAATATTTTGTATTTTTTCGCAACTAAAGATAAAATAAAAACCTCAATGTTTACAGTTAACATTCAAAAAAATCGTTGAACTGAAAGCGAAAGGTAATGAAAATGAGGACAGCCACAAAAAGAAATCAACTTCAAACGTTACTTTTCATTGCGAATAATTTATACAACACTCAATGAACCTCCTTTTCAGCAATACGTATTCCATATTCCCATTACACTCAAAATATAAAACCCTAATTAACTTTGTAAATTAATGTGTGTGCCAAAAATTCAAAGGTACGCCATTAATCTTTCATAAGGCGTGGTTTAAACCATTAGAGCTTAATATAAAACCGAACCAGCCAGTCGCGAGCAGAGTCGCGGGAATTAATAGCGACAGCCTTTGGCACTTCACTTTTGTCCAGGTTTAGACTTCGCATGGAGAGAGATTTTTCATTCATTTACTCGATCCTTTTAGCTTTTGAAGAATGGGATTCAAAACTTTATGTAACTAGTTCAAAACTCATTCGTTCAAGGTATAAAGATCCTATCCTACTAATATTATAAACGTGAAAGTTTGTGAGTATGGATGGATGGATGGATGGATGTTTGTTGCTCTTTCACGCAAAAACTACCGAAGGGATCGGAATGAAACTTGGAATGGAGATAGCTTATAGCCTGCTTTAATACATAGGCTACTTTTTATCCCGGAAAAAGGTTCCTGCGGGATAACGGGTAGACGCAGTTGAAACCGTGGGGTAGAAGTTAGTTTTCAAACATTTCTTTTCAGGAGTCTGACCATTGCAGTTTTAATCCTAGTAAAAAGTAGATAATATATGTTTTGTAATATTCTACTCTTTGACTACGAAATTATTGTGTGTAGAGTGCGTAGCTACAAGCGTAGATGCTACGAGAGCTATCTACAAAAAATTACCTGCAGGGCAATTTTTGTCTGTCTTTGCAATTTTTGCTGCGAAAGAATGAGGGTTATCTTTTTATAGTGTATTGGCAAGGCCTTTAGCTTAAATAGCTTGACGGATTTTAAGATATGAGGTGTCATTAGATTCGTCTTTATTGTTGGAGTGACATAGGGTACTTTATTTTGGCGCAGTCGAGTTTTTTCATTTCTTCTGTAATGTATTATCTTGTTTGTAGGTGTAACAAGGTTTAAACAGGCCTAGTGAATCTGCTAATCAATATGAATCATTATTCGGCCCGTAATGGCTGATTATGACGCTTTTAGTACAATTCAATTATCAACTATTCTCAGTCCTACTTGTACTTATGTAATAAACGTAATATGAAAGTTTGAGAGTATGGATGTATGAATGTTTGTAACTCATTCACGCAATATCTCCAGAACGGACTTAAGTTTAATTTAGAATGGAGATAGCCCTAGATTAACACATAGGCTACTTTTTATCCCAGAAAAAGATTCCTGCGGGATAACGGAGAGACCCAGATGAAACCGCGTCGCGGCGGTCGTCCATATTGCGTCAATATTGAAACAATCTCGGGTTCCGTCACAGATTAAGCAATATAAAGTACCATAGATTCAGCAGTCAACCGAACTTTATCGTCGTCTCAATGGCATTGACTCAGCATGCATCTTAATTCTAGACTGAACTGAGTGTAAATAGCAGACTTGGCCTCCAGGTTGATCAGTCGCGACCAACCGGACCAGCTATGCCATAAGCACTTAATTAAACATAAGTGAGTAACGTATAAACCAGGACCATTACCGGTACATAAAACCGTTCACCGGCAACATAAATCGCGTAGCTACAGATACGGCACGGCAGACCAGTACCGGATTAAGGTCCCCCACACAAAACTACGAATTCACATCGCATCGCAAATATCTGCGAGCTCGCATGAATCCAATACAGGAACTTCCGATCTGATTCGCATCGCATCGCAGTTTTGTCTGTGAGTCTTAACCACGTAGCAAGAGTAGCAATTGCTACGGGCCCCACGCGTAAGGGGGCCCCGTATATTTAAAATGACCCACTCATTTCTGCCTGAGCATAATTTTTAGAGTGCAACTTATTAAGATGCTGTATATTGGTGTCGATTCGGTTTTACATTCTCCTAAACTAAATTTGACAGGTCTCATAGTATTGCTGTCTCTAAACATTGAAGTAAAAAAAGGACGGCATTACTATTACACCTGTCAAACTTAGTTTAGTTTTAGAGAATGCAAAACCGAATCGACATCATTGTTGAATATACTTACTTGATGTCACGAAAATCTATACCTAATAAAAAAAATTAGCGTTGTGATTCAATGAGGCAATGCTGCCAGCATCTTGGGCACCTTACCGTCTTCTGGAGGCTCACCAAATTTTTAAGTGTATATATGTGTTTTACATTTTTAATTTTATTTAAATAATTTTTATCTTGTAATTAAAGTATTTTTCCCCTTCGAAAGGATTTGCTACGGACCCCGCGCTTCCTTAATCCGGCACTGCGGCAGACCCGTTAACGAACCGGTTTTCACCGGTTATGCGTATCGTGATGAGGGACCGATATATATTGACTTTTGAAGGTTTATGGAGCGCTAGATTCCAATTTACGGACCGTTGTTAACGAAGAGCAAATAGCCGGTGGAGGGTTAATATGGGTATTTTAATACCGAGAAGAAAGCTGTGTGTTTGACAAAGGGTAGGTACTTTTCGCAGCGTGATTTTTTAACGATATTTCAATCGCAATACGAACGTTACCCTGTACCTACCTAAGAGGAAAAGAAAGATAAGACAATATTTAAATTGAAGCGATGATTGCTGACCTCAATGACCTCTGCTTGCGACCCGTAGGTCATGAGTTTTAATCCTCAATGAGCTTCCTTTGAAAAAAGTGTTTTAAAAAAACATCACATTTGTTGCGGAAATGGAAACGAAAGCTTTTTTTATGACTTACGGGGTAGTTTTTGCGGGGTAGTGACGATGTGGTCGAAGATGGCGCACTGCTACACCTTAACTGGCACTCAAGTGGGGCTGCCGGAATTGGCGACAAATGAAATAAAATGAAATATGATTTATTCTCGATTAATTATTATCGATAGAGTTCAAAAATAGCGATATATTTTGTATTCCTCTCATCCCTAGTACATATCATCATTCCTCCCCGTTTGTGCTTAAGAGGGTTTTTAATTTTCAGCCGTTTTGTGAAGTGTTTATTGTTTGTTTTATTTTTATTGCCGTTGTTTGGACGATCAATATCCGGTACGATTTGAATTGCATGGATTTATTGAGTTGTATTCGCTGTCACTGGATTAAATATATTGATGACGATATTTTAAATATCCTTCTATAGCTTTAGCGTTTGTTTTTCATAGAGGCAAATAAAAATAAGTGGACTAAAAAAATGAAAATCTTGCTTTATTATTTGCAAAGAATTCTTACGTGTGTTACCTATTTATCACGTCATAATTATTATTATTATCATGAATTTCCCTTTTTCTTCTCATATATTTCAAGATCTCAATTCTGTAAAAATTGAAAATTAGGTACATTAAATGTTATAGAAATATCTAATTTAAATATTGGTAAAACGCTATTAAGTCTTCTTCTTCTTGCCCTGGTCCCATCTATTTGGGGTCGGCGTAGCATGCACCCTTCTTCCACTCTCATCTATCAGCCGTCATCGCTTCATTCACTCCCCTTTCATTCATATCAACCCTTACACAATCCATCCATCTATTCTTTGGTCTTCTTCTTCCTAAGTAATTGTATAAAACTAGACATAGCTAATACTAGTAAAAATGTTTCAGCATCTAAAGAACTTCAACCATTCTCGAAGTGGACAGTGTTGCAACCTAGGTAGGTATTTGAATCCCAGTTTGTGAGGGCCCATTAAAAAGTGCTAAAACAGAAATCAACGCGCAGTGATAAAAACCTACTCAGTGCTACGGAGCTGAGATTGTGGTTTATATCATAAGAAATGAGCGTAATAAAAAACACCCAACATTAGTATTGCCACACCTTACCAGTTATTTCACCGCCAAGCAGTAGTGTGCAAATATTACTGTGTTTCAGATTGAAGGGCAATTTTTCTATTTATATTACAGTGCATAAAGACATTTACCATCTAATATCACAGGGTAACGAGCGCAGTGCATTGCGACGTAGGATATTCCAGGTGGCACTGAACTGTAATGGGCAAGGATGAGGCTTGCCATTAGGCAAAAGACTTGCTCGTCTCATCACCGATTTGCATAAAAAAATACAGTCATAAACATTTATCTTCAAAGGGGTTGTTTTAATTACCCGCGACAATCATACCTGCACTTAACTTAAAACGATTAAAAGCATTTAATTTTATAAAAGGCAATCTGTAGAAAATTAACTGTTCGAGTTATTGAGTTTCAAAAATCAACTCTTTCAAGTAGAATCATACAATGCTTCAACCACATAAACTGCGATTTTTGTCGGATACAATAAATTTGTCTTTACAAGATTCCAGCGCTCAAAACTAAATTATTACATAAGGTTTTCTCCGAATAAGACTACAATCATCTCATCCTTACTATGTTCATATAAGAAAATTCAAAGAACAACTTTAATGTAACATGCTCCAATTTTCACTCAGCACATAGCTTAACCCACAATTTGTTAGAGCCATATAAAATTCGTTACGAAGGTAATGACCAGCATCATAAGGTGGCCGAGACGAAAATCCGGAACGGCCTGACGTCACGTTTGTCCCTTTAACGGTTTGCTTGTGTTGAAAATTGTGAAACAACCCTCAAAGGTAAAACGGCAAAGCGGACCCGATAACAGCTTCTGCCTTTGAGTTTTTCCGTGGAAATATTTTCAGTTGACGTCTGTGGGTAGGTAAGTGAATTGACATTTTGTTATGTGTGAATATGAAAGGCTGTTTCAAACTTTTTATTTCATCGGCTTTTTTTGTTAGAATAAATAAAAATGTTGGTACAGTTTTGCTTTGAGATTCCTTCGTGCTTGATTACTTTTACGAGTAATTTAACTCGTAGATACTGTAGTCAACGAATTTTAGTTGTCATGTACATCATATTTTCTACGAATTTACATTTATCGCAGAGCCGGGCAGATAAAGGACCACATTATTTATTACAACTTACGGTGAGGGCTGTTCCTTTGCCAAAAAATCATAGTCAAAGTAAAAAATATGTCTAATAGTGGGAGACTATCGTGCCCGGCTTGTAGCTGGGTCTCGTTATCTCACCACCTCAGACCGGCAATAAAATAGGCAAAAACCAGCCGGCAGGTAATTTTTTTAGTTAAATAATACAATCACTTACCAGCTTTACAAGGATCCATTCCAAGATCATCGGATACTTTAGGTTCAACGTGCATCATCATTATATCTTCTATTGTAAACTTATGAGACTCCCCTTCCTTCGCCTCAGCCGAGGTTACTTCGACGCATGCACACACTATTATAGTCAGTATCGTGCCAACCGCTGTCGGCGACGCACGTCTACTCCGGTGCGTCATCCTGCAGTTATAATGAAAACACAGCACAGAACACTATGTCATAGTTTCTTGAGTTTTTATTGTTATCTGAAACAAAAGAGATTCAATATTAGATTATTTCTTATGAAGCTCAGATGGCTTGATATTAAACTCTACTCTACACTTCTTCGTGTGACAAGAATCGCAGATAAATCTTGCAAAAAAAAAACAGAAATGAGTCTCATAGTCATGAAAAATAAACACAGGACATGTCCCTTGTAGGTATATAAATCCGTTCACTAACTATTTCACATTTTGTATTGTGATTTTCACGTGAGATTAATCTCACAATAAATGAATGCGATTACGCTTGAAGCGTTTGGCAAAAAGCAATTAGACATTAATTTATCAGTGTCAACATACATCATTTATGTTCGAATGCGTGCAAATGTTTTACTGAAATCTCACAGAATAAGTAGAAATATTCAAAGGCAGACTAGGATTTATATTAAAAGACTAAGCCTGAGCTTTTGAACTGATAAGAGCAGTTGTTTTGTTTCATGAAAGCAAAATGCTACATATAGATCTACCTTTACGCTGAAAGGAGAATTCCTAGTGAAAAGGCTATGGAGTCAAGATTTTGAATACACTTTCAGCTTTTCCTTCCACTAAAGAATTAAGTAGTTCACTCTGAACCAACACGTTTAATCGACCGAGACAAAAACTCGACTAATTCTTGCATAATTTCCTTTACCTTTTTTCTCAAAGTTGCTCAGAAATGGAAATAATAGAGTGGCTGAAACTTTTATAATCGCGCGAACTGCTCTAATATTCTGCTCTATGTTCTTTTATACGCTGGGGATTAATCATAGTTGGTTAACTTATGTTGCAGAAGATTGATTAAGTATTTCCAGGAGGGCCTTGAATACCACGAGCACGATTACACGAAAGAAAAACATTACGTTTGGTTTTATACCTTTCAGCCGGTTTATAGTGATGATGACAGTGGTAGTGATGTCAGCTTGTGATCCGTAGGACGTGGGTTCGAATCCTACAATGAGCTTGAGCTTTCGGTGAAGGAAAACATCGTAATGAAACCGTAGCTTGGTAGTAAGGTATTTTCTAGTACTCGTCTGGCTAGCTACCACCCTCATGTTAAGAATCTGCCGCCAAGCACCTATTGGTGTGTTCCGGCAGCCTAACTTGAGAGCCAGTTCCCAATCCAGGTGTAGCGTGACGCCACCTTCGACCACATCATCACTTAATATCAGGTGATTTGTGGTGAAACGCTACCCTGTATGTAATAAAAAAAAACTAGTAATAAAATATAAGGATAAATCAAGTCACCATGTAAAAATACAAGTTTATATTTACGTACCACAAATCTCTTTCCCACGAGGTGAATTAGTGAAGGAGCCAGCAGCCAGACGGCTGCCAGACGCTGAATAGGCGAAATCAGTGGGCGGAAGAGGGAGGAAAATGCAATTTTCGGCTGTTTAGAGCTCCTTTTGCAACTTTTTGATACAGGCTATTTTCGGAAACCAAATTGTGGTTTAGGACGCACTGAATGCAGTAATTCTACTAACATTATAAACGTGAAAGTTTGCGAGTATGGATGGATGGATGTTTGTTACTCTTTCACGCAAAAACCACTAAACGGATCTGAATGAAATTTGGAATGGATTAACACACAGGCTACTTTGCATTCCGGAAAAGGTTCCTGCGGGATAACGGGAAGACGCGGGTGAAACCACGGGGCGCAAGGTGTTTGTTATCGAACTCCTCCGAAACGGATCAACCAATTTTTGTGATGGTTTTGGTGTAAGTTTGGTAGATCTGAGAATAGGTCGTGTGCTATTTTTTATATACCTAGGTGATAAGGGTGACCGTACGTTTTTTTTTTATTTTATGCAAAGATTTTTTATTATCAAAATTTTTACTCTTTTACAACCCTTGTTATATATGAGCGAAATTGTATTTTAAAGTGTAGTCGACGTGGATGAAGCTATGTGGCGCTGCTGGTGTGTTATATTTTCTACAAGAGAGATTTCTCTTGTTTGGTTGTACACATTGGGATATGGGAACATGAATATTAACGAGTTGCGGGATCACAACTAAAGCAGACCAGACCCCACAAGCAGTACCCGTTCACGAGTTGACGCATGTGCCAGCCATCGCTCTCCTCGCAATAATTATTAACATACACGAGTCATGCTGCTACTGATAGGTACACTATTTTTAGACTAAAAT
Organism: Opisthograptis luteolata; assembly: GCA_931315375.2. Taxonomy (NCBI): domain Eukaryota; kingdom Metazoa; phylum Arthropoda; class Insecta; order Lepidoptera; family Geometridae; genus Opisthograptis; species Opisthograptis luteolata. Next base: position 2,388,472 of record OV928043.1, read on the forward strand.
AGAACGGTAGGTACTCAGATAATACAAAGTAAACTAATTATAATACACCTACTTAAATGAATTATGGTATTTTATTAAATCATACATAAATAGTAATAATATAATGTACCTAATACCTATTTATCTACACTAATGAGGAAAGAGGAAGTTGTGTTGTGTTGTGTGTTGTATTTTGTGTGTGTGTATGAATGTTTGTAACGAATAATCTCAAAAACTATTAGACTGATTTGAACAATCCTTTCACCATAATTCTTCATTATCCCTGAGTAAAATAGGCTATAAATAAAACGTTTAAAAAATATATCTCTACCTTTGCGAAGCCGCGACGGGCCATAGTCTTCTTATCTTAAATTGTATTTTATATATAAAAATTATCAGCCTTCCACGTTCCCACTACTGGGACTCTGGCCTTCTCTCAGACAGAGAGTATGGGCTATAATCTACCACGCTGGCCCAGTGCGGGTTGGTAGATGTCACATGCCCTTGAAAATGTTGCAGTTCTTGGGCATGCCATTTTTATATCATTATCATGCCATGATAATGATATAAAAATTAATCCCTATTGCCCTTGGTCACGGCATCATGCGTGAACGATTATAGCGATGATGGCTCAGTGGTAGTGACGTCGGCTTGCGATCCGTAGGACGTGGGTTTGAATCCTACAATGAGCTTGAGCTTTCGGTGAAGGAAAACATCGTGATGAAACCATAGCTTGGTGGTAGGGTATTTTCTAGTACTCGCCTGGCTAGCTACCACCCTCTTGTTAAGAATCTGTCGCCAAGCACCTATCGGTGTGTTCCGGCAGTCTCACTTGAGAGCCAGTTCCCAGTCCAGGTGTAGCGTGGCGCCATCTTCGACCACATCGTCACTTAGTATCAGGTGACTTGTGGTCAAACGCTACCCTGTAAATAGTAAAAAAAAAAAAAAACGATTGTCCGATTTCACTATTTCTTTTCGTTGTGTCTGTTATTGCCAGAAGGTTCTTATGAAAGACAAAAATATTATGATAAACTGCAGTCCACGCGGGTGAAATCTCGGGGCTAGTCCGAAATACACACTCTATTTGATATAATTGATATAATTTATCTAGCCTTTAGATACAATATCAAATCTTATCTATATTTATAAAAGAAAGTCGTGTTAGTTACACTACTTATAACTCAAAAACGGCTGAACCGATTTGGCGGAAAATTGGTGGGGAGGTAGCTTAGGACCAGGAAACGGACATAGGATCGGTGTATATTGAGGCTAAAGATCCATAGGATCCATAGGATCTTTTTATCCCGGAAAAGGTTCATACGGGATAACGGGAAGACGCGGGTGAAACCACGGGGCTAGTTAACTATAGAAACCATAGTTATCGCGTTTGAATTTTTGCGTACCAACAGAATAAAACGCAAGTAAACGAACTTTGCTGATAAAAACTGGGGTCAGGGGCAAACAGAATATATTACTAAGTGGTTCTATAGACGGAATAATTTCGGGATTTAGGTACAAGTGGTATCTAAAAGTTGTAATGAATATAATTATATCATAACTAGCTGTTCCTCGCGGTTTTACCCGCGTGTAATAGAGTTTATCACGATAAAAAGTATACTATGTCGCTCCCAGGTTCAAAATACAGACAAACAGAGTTAATTTCAGATTTATAATGTTAAATTACTGTTTATTTTTTACTAATAAAATTGTAGGGTAGCATTTGACTACAAGACACCTGATGGCATCTGGTATTATAAAAGCTATGGTTTCATCACGAGATTTCCCTTAACTGAGAGCTCAAGGTCGCAAGCCAACATCACTACCACTGGGTCATCATCGTTTCACCTACGATGACTGGCGCTTCGCACAAGATGAATGCGGTGATGATGGTGGACAGTCATTATTGTATTTTATTCTATTAAAAATCTAGGTATTAATATAACTTTTTCGCATTTTAATTATTAAATCAATAATTTCTCTGGCTTTTTATATTTTCATCGTGCCATGAGATGTATTACAGATTTTCATGAGTTAAGGACCTACAGAATTAGCAAACTGTAGTGGCAGTGGTCTGGTCACATAGTTGAGGTAGACGTGTTCTTGAGTGGCGACCGCGACTTGACAATAGTAGTTGACACCCTGTGATAAGATGGAGCGACGACTTGCGCCGAGTGGCTACCAGGCTCAGTGGCGTACCTTGGGGAGGCCTATGTCCAGCAGTGGACTGATATAGGCTGCTGATGATGATGATGAAGGACCTACAAGGGACTCCCACGTAATTCTAAAACATTTCAATTCAAATCACACTATCTTGAAAACAGTACGTTCATTCTAAGTACTTGCAAACGGCACATCTAATCAGCCAATGTTCTTTGACCTTTGCATTTATTTTCACTACAACATCTACCCTACTCTACCATTCAATACTGAGCTTTAATTCAAAGTCCACAGTGGTACTTGTTGTCTAAACAAAAGGGGGAGATACGACGTTTAGTCACGTGAATGGAAGCAGAGCAGCGGTCATCATTATCAGGGGTTGATAAGGGAGATACATTCCAATAATAATGTTGTTGCTTTCTTTGTACAATGATCACGGTGCAATGTTGGGTTTTCACAAAAGTATCTAGAGATATAAATAGAGTAGAAAATTACCTACCTTAGAAGAACCAAGAACTACATTTTTTCAGCTCTTCTTTGATTCTTATACTCTTTTGCTTTTGGCTCTCTCTCTCTCACAAAGAAGGCCAGAGTCCCAGAAGTGGGGACGCAATTCACTAGTTGCGCTCCAAGGTGTTTTTCCCAATATCCCGCAGGAAGGAACATTTTCCAGAATAAAAATGTATACTCTAAAAAAGTCTTCGTGTCAATCAATAGTCAATAGTCAATTTTTATTTATTCAATAGGATACATTGTGATCACTTTAAGACGTCAAACCTAAAACTAGCTACGCCTGTTCCAACCTCCTTACGCCGGCAAAAGAACAGACAAGAAACGCCCGGCAGGTAATTTTTTTGGCGCGATCACATTGACAATTTTATTCTTATTACTAATTGATTGAATTGGAGCAAGTTCACTAAAACCCCAAGCTTTTTTTGTCATCTAATCCATGGTAGGTATAAGCTATCTCTATTCCAAATGTCATTAAAATCGGCTGAGCCGTTTCATCATGCAGAAGTATCAAACATACTCATTCATTCACTCGCTCACTAACTTTTGCATTAATTTTAGAGTGATATATTAGTAATGTTAAAGATGGCGACAAGAGACAAAACATTTATGCTGTAGTATCAAAACACAATATCCACATGTACAATCACGCACAAAAGCGAACGCGTCCCAATCTCGCGTATCCAAGATGTCACTGTAATTTGCGAGCTGTCAAAATTAATTCTAATACGCACTCGGCGCGTGTTGACGTAACTGTGACGTATTTAGAGTCTAATAGCTTCACGTCACTTCTGTCGTAAATTGTACGGGGTATTAGATTACCTACTGCGTATTCAGTACGTATTTGAGTGACAACGAAATATGTGTCTGAAGTGCTATAAGGAAATGGAAGCTATGAAAACTGTTGTTATATCCGACTGTAGCATTGATAATGCAAAATTATATATTAACGTAAGTATATATATTACTATACTAGCTGTGCTCAGAGGTTTCACGCGCATTTCACTACACTTAATCGCAATAAAAAGTATCCTACGTTCTTCTACAGGGCTTGAACTATCTCCATACGAAATTTCATCAAAATCCGTTCTATAGTTTTTGCGAGAAAGAGTAATTTTTTTTTCTTCCTTCCATTCATCCATTCTCGTAAACTTTCACATTCATAATATTGAATAGGAAGTAGGATGACAGTTGAGGAATTGGCTTTGGCTTGGTAATTTTGCAAATGTCCATGATACAGCGTTCAGCTTAAAAAAACCTATTAATGACTTGAAAACTCCCAAATTAATGTCACTTAGCGGAAAACAAAAACGCTCGCTGGTAGGGTGTTCCATTTCTTTGCCGGTATGTTACATTTTCATACATTTTCATTTTTTGTGTTAATCGGCTATTATGTTTCCACTGCTGGGACACAGGTCTTTTTTCACAGTGAGAGTATAAGCCATAGCTTACCATGCTAGCCCAGTACGGTATCTACCGTCGTCGGTATCAGTGCTATCTATCTAGATAGCACTGATGAAAATATGGTTCTCCTGAACTAGTTACCAACCCGCACTGGGCCAGCGTGGTAAATTGGGGTATCTAAATAATCTATAACTCAAAGGTGACTGACTGACATAGTGATCTATCAACGCACAGCCCAAACCACTGAACGGATCGGGCTGAAATTTGGCATGCAGGTAGATGTTATGACGTAAGCATCCGCTAAGAAAGGATTTTCATTAATTCTACCCCCAAGGGGATAAAATAGGGGATGAAAGTATGTATGAAACTTTGTAAATTTCAAACCGAATGGGCTGAGACTTTGCATGCTTAAAGCCGCGGGGAACAGTTAGTAGTATAATATACCTCTGTCTGAGAGAAGGTTTGTGTCCCAGCAGTGGGAATGTAATAGGCTAAAGTCGATGAAACAATTAGCAATAGTTGATACAGTATTAAATGTAATACTTATCTATACTATATATGCATGAAAGGAAATATATTATTTGTACACCGGAAATGGTAGAATATTTGAAACTCTGTACTCACTACTACTATCATAATCACAATATTCTGACAAATAAATATTTTTAATAAATTAAAAAACTTATTAAAATATATTTCATTTAATACTAACTCAAGCGTAGTTTTAAGATAATTCAAACGCAAATATTTGTTATCAGACTGAAAATTAAATTATCACTCGTATTCAGAGAGAGAGAGCGCTTCTGTTTGTTCGTAATTAAATTAAGGAAATGTCAACATTTGTCGACGCGACTGTACCTACGCACAGACGTAAATAGCTTATTTTTGAAACTTTCAAAATAAATAAGTACATCAAAAAGTTCTTAATTATTTGGATTGTAGGGGTTTTTATTTAGTACTAACTGTTCCCCGCGGTTTCACCCGCGTGGGCTACAGTTTATCGCTATAAAAAGTATTGCATATCCTTCCTCAGAGTTCAAACTGTCTCCGTACCAAATTTCATTTAAATCGGTTCCGTAGTTTATGCGTGAAAGCGTGACAGACAGACAGACAAACAATATTAAGTAGGGATTAGTTTAAACAAATTCGTATTTTTTCTAAGAACATGATGAATAAACTGAATAAGAAATTTCAATATTTGTAAAGTACACCTACCTTTATTTACAAACTCACTACCAACTTTCACACCACAGATTAATCTAACAGTAACACTCCGTAAGGTCACTACCATAAGTCACTCGATACTCTACAGGTCACTCGATCCGAAGTCACGGAACAGGAGCGGTCATGCACGATGAGCTCCTGTGGACAACTGACGTGACATATAAGGTCTGTCACACTCGGGGTCAGGTAGCGTTAGCAGAAACCGGGACCAAGAGAAGTGTAAATAAAAATAAAACTTTAATTTGGTAAAATAAATGACAGTTAGGTATCTAAAAATACTTAAGTTAAATTAAACTAACCTAACAATGGGACTTGGCAAACGTAGTGTGGGACGTCCTGCGACAAGGTGGAGCGACGACTTGCGCCTAGTGGCTGGCAGTAATTGGATGAGAAGAACCGAAGACCGGGCTCAGTGGCGTACCTTGGGAGAGGTCTATGTCCAGCAGTGGACTGACCTACAGGTTGATGATGATGATGATGAACTTAACAATTAAGGCATATTACCGTAAACTAACCAATCCGCAATGGCCCACAGCGAGGTAGATTATTGTATATAGTCTCTCTCTCTCTCTTTCTCTCACAGAAGTTCTGTGTCCCAGCAGTGGGAAGTAATGGTGATGATGATAATGGTGTTAATATGTAGCTAAAAACATTTTTTTATATATTACAGGGAAGCATATGAAATTACCTGATCTTGAGCGACAATGTGGTCCAAAGTGGTGCAACACTGCGCCTGGTATGGGAACTGGCTCTCAAGTGAAGCTGTCATAACACACCGATTGTGGTGCTTGGTGTCGGATTCTTAACTTGAGGATGATAGCTAGCAAGGCAAGCACTAGAAAATGCCCTACTACCAAGCTATAGTTTCATCACAATGTTTTCCTTCACCGAAAGCTCAATCCAACGTCATTATATACACACACTATCACTGAGCTATCATCGCTTCACTTATTGTTACTTGCCAAATCTAGAAACCAGAAGAAAATCAAACTGCAAATAAACAACCATCATCATCATCATCATTATCAGCCTTCCACGTTCCCACTGCTGGGACTCTGGCCTTCTCTCAGAGAGAGAGTATGGGCTATAATCTACCACGCTGGCCCAGTGCGGGTTGGTAGATGTCGCATACCCTTGAAAATGTTGCAGTTCTTGGGCATGCCGGTTTCCTCACGATGTTTTCCTTTACCGTTTTGAGCGATGACAAATCCGCACATAACTTATTAAGTCATAGGTGCGAGGCCGAGAGGATTCGAACTCGGTGTCGGCGTCTTGTAAGTCGCACGTCAAACCGTTCGGCCACCATCGCTCAAATAAATAATTAAACAATGCATAATGTTAAAATGTTACCCGTGAAATCCTGTCAATTACTAAACTGACGTCACTATGTGCTGGGAACTGGGCATAATAATATCTTCAGCTAAAAGTTGTATGACTTAAAAGCATATAGAACTGTGTCTCTATAACCTTAAGTCTTACGAAAGTCAAGATCTGAAGGTAGAAAATAATAAAGTGTAATTTATAGCCACAAGTCACGTGACGATTAGATTGGCCTAGACTGTAATTTCTCGAAGCAGTTGAAATTAAAATAGTTCAACATTTTTTGTTAGTACTTTATCAATTTCACTATCGGACTCCTACAAACAAAACCTAACGATAATAAATCAAAACTTAACTATTATTAATCGTCCTTTCTCTGCAGACCGTACCTCAGTTTATTTTAAACGTTCTGTCAAAACTGTTTACAACAAGCTATCCATCATTGGGTTAAAGTTTGAGTAAGCAAACATTTAATTACCGCACTAGGAAGACTACTTAGTGCTAATTATTTGGTTCGCACAATAAGAAGTGATCAATAAAATGAAGGATTTATTACTACTTACAGATATTATAATAATTATCATCGCTTACGTAGAAACTCAATATCTTATCTGACCCTTTACGCACACCCTGGTGTGTCATAATTTATTAATAAGTAGTCAAGTACCAGTGATCAAAAGACGTCAAAAATTGTAACTAACTGAGAAGGCGCAACGGCCCAAAGTGAGTTTTGACTCCGATGATAAAAGACGGCACTTCGGTCTGTCCTGCGCCACCTCCTGTTAGTCCTCCACCTGGAGTTAAAAACGTCATAGTCTATGAAACAAAGGCGTAAGTATTTTTCTTCTTTGGGTGTAGAGCCCCAATCCAAATAGTTTTTGATACTCTAGATCAACAAGGAATCTCTACAAGGAATCCTAGTTTTAAATCAGAGCTATGTTTACGATTGTGATACTATCACTGCTATGTCGAAAGAACATTGGCCACTTTTCATACTGCCCTGGACCCAACCGCAATATAATTTGTAAAAAAAATTCGTTTCTGTCAATGTCACTTGACAGTGACAGTCAATTTGCTATTACATAGATTAAAAAGATTAGTTTTTATTCATGTTTGGTAAATAATTTAAAAATCATGTTGATTTTAATGACTTAATTTAAGTTGGGCTGACTTCTAAAGCGTGAAACGGAATGACAAAGAAAATGCGGAGTGCGTTCAAAACATCCAAACATCGTGTAAGTTGTCAATATCTTTTTTTTCTACACTTCCTTTAAAATATCGTTTGTATAATCTTAATAGGCAAAAAAAAACCAATTTTTGTCGTATATAGATCATTCTCATACGACCTTGAGTCCGTTTTTGGCCATTGTTCTTTAGCACACAAACTTTTCTTTTACAGCTTACAGGGTAGCAAACACCTGATGTTAAGTGACGATGTGGTACAGTTAAGAATCTACCGCCAAGCCTATCGGTGTGGTTCGGCAGCCTCTGTCCAAAGCAAAGCATTAGAACATCAGATGACTTGTTGTCAAAGATAAACCTTTATAGCCTCTTTTACCTTTGATTGCATTCTTCATCATCATCGTCATCATATTACCTACACATGTTTCTCTCAGAGAGAGAGTATGGACCATAAACCACTACGCAGGCCCGCGTTTGCAAATACGCTTATCTCTTACTTTTTGCTGACTGCATTACCTATACCTCCCAAACTGTAGTACTAACTGATATTCTCATATACTTTTACTACAATGATCCATCTACATTCATGCTTTAAATTTTTCACAACAAAAAGTAGATAAATAATACTTACACTATAGTGATAATGAACGTGCCTACAAATAACTCTATTTTAAAGTTGCATTGGGAAGCTTTTCTATTGCACGCATTGTCATTTGTTATTTTTGTATGTAGGTATTGTATTCCAGGCAGCATAATATTTTCGTCTACTATATTAATAGAAATTCAAACGCTCTTCTATACATTTTTTCTCAGCTTTTTACGGAAAAAATAAAACATATTTACCTATATCTGATTAAAGGGAAACCTTTACCTTCTTCAGTCACGTTTCATCGATACCTACGACCCTACGTACCTACACAGAGGTAATTGGTACGCACAAGTTCTCACTCAATGAACGCCTATAGAAACTTTCTCGACTCCCAATCCTACTAAATTGTCGTCACGAGTAGTCGCAACCCGCTTGGGAATCAGGAAGAGAAATAAAGGAATAAATCGCGCTTCTGCCTGTCAAACAGCTATCTCCGAATTTCTCAGCAACATTTGATTGACGAAAAGAGGAATTGATTCCGTGCCAACGGTACTTTACTTACGAGAATTCTTTTTTGTTCAATCACCATTTCGAGAGCAGATTTTTAGATCAATAGCTTGAAGCACGAGGCTCTGCCAACGGTGCGTGCGAAAACAAAATACATTTCAGATATTTCCATACTGAGAAATAGGAATAAAATAATAAGAACAGCTAGCTATTTTATAAATTGCTTGGTATTGAAGGCTCAACGCGGCAGTGAGTAGAGACACCTAATCATATGATTTTCCGCGCCTTTTTTTGTGTTATATTTTTTTTTTGTAGATACATACGAGTAATTCAAGTTAGGTATAACACAAATACTAGGGACCTGTCCCGGCTTTCCAATCAATGGTAAGCAAATACAATAGCAAATATAAATTCACTCTCAGCGTTTCCAGAAAAAAAAATCCTGCAGATTTGACATAAAAAAGTTGTTTCATGCGATTCAAAAATTTAAAAGAGTTAGGTTTTCCAGTTTTTGCGAGACTAACCAATTGATTTTTTTTAAATATAACACATAGAATAAAATGTAAAGAAGAATAAGTAAGCTTCACTTTAAGCTTCATTTTAACTAGAAAGTATTTTGAAAAATTACGGATTACTGATTTAAGAAGCTCTACAAATCCAATAATTCTGACGTACGACAAGCTCGCTTCGTCACATTTAGCTTTAAAAAAAAATGTCGGCTATTCGACAAATAAAAACAGAGCTCGCGATCTCCAACTAACGTTTTTGGCCTTATAATGTCCCAAATACTTGCAACGTCACGTAGTTTTCACCGAAGCAACTGGTGAATAACCCGGGACCCTTCCGTGGGTCAAATGCGTAGGTCTTTAGCTTTGGAAGGTCTTTATACTCTTTATGTTCGTAATGGGGTCTGTAGGTAACGCTTACAAGGCACGGCCCTTGGCCCTCGTGTGACCTTAATGTGGTGTGAATGGAAGAAAATTAAAGCAAGTTATAGTTCGATCAAAAGTTAGTAACCTACTTTTAATATGAGAAGATACTAGATAAAAAATGTATTTTAATATAAACCAGACACAGTACACTAAAATTTGCATTTACCTACTTTTGAATTTAAAAAAGTTTATAATATTGTTACATGTGAAAACTCGTTACATAATTAAAAGGAGTTGTTACAGTTCGATCAACAAAGTTCCTACTAGTTTTTAATTTTAAAAGTTTTTATTCTTACATGTAAACTCGTTACATACCTGATCTAATCGTTAAAAGGAGTTGTTATAGTTCGATCTAAAAAGTTCCTATATACTTATGTACCTACTTAGTTTTTGTATTAAAAAGTTTTAATTCTCACGTCAACATACCTATTCATTAAAAGGAGTTGTTATAGTTCGATCTACGAAGTCCCTAACCTAACCTACGTAGTTATTTAATTTAAAAAGTTTTTATTTCTACGTGTAAACTCGTTACATAAAATGACTAAGGAGTTTTGTAGCCAAGGTTTCTTTGAAGAGGTAGCTTTTAGAAAAAAGTTTACATAAATGAGTTTTTATCAGTACCGATTTCAGTAACATTATGTGATTCTATTGTACGAGAACGAGATACCTACTTATTCACAGAAGCCACGTACATAACCTCCTCTCACTGCAAATAAAGATTTGAATTTATCATGTTAGCCATACCTACATTAAAAGATACAAAATACGCGTTTTTATTAAGCTCACTTCCGATTTGGCGTGACAAGGGTTGGTCGTTATTCAGCATTTATATTAAACTAGCTATGCCCCGCGTTTCCACCCGCCTGGATGTTCAAATGGGTACTGTGCATTTTCCGGAATAAAAAGTAGTTTACATATTAGAATATAATATGTAAACTACTTTTTATAATATAGAAAAAAATCCAAAACACAAAAAAAAACTGTTCATCCGATCGCTACCAAACTTTACAGGCAAAAATACTTGCGTTATTTTCCAATAAAACTTTTTTTTTCGCTCTGTTTTTAAGTTTTTATTTTATTTATTTGCAAATAATTTGAGACGCGTAAAAAAGTCGTCTGCTATTTTTCATAGCATAAAATTATCTTTCTTTTCGTATAAATTACATGCGTGAATAGTTCTCTTAATCGGTTACAATTTAGGTAGGAGGATTACATATTTTTTAACATGCTCTACCGGATTGAACATAAGTTTCATAGTATATTTTTTTAAACAAATATGTGAAAGGATCCATTTCTTGGTAACTGTACAACGGTTTTTTTGCGTTTTGTCCGAGCACAATAATAATTATGTCCTTAACATTAAGTGTTCATTCATTACCGTTTTTCAAATGGACCGTAGGTACTTATATTTCAGTCCAAAAGAACCGATACCATTACTTTCAGTTCCCAGCTCTCGCAGCACTAAAAACTTTCACAAAAAGTTAACTGCAAGTTAAACGTCAAGCATCTCGTAAAGACAGCTCATTCTTCAGCGGAATACAAGCTCAAATCGAGTGAAAAGAAAAGACAAGCCCGATAAAGCTCTTTTACATCGAATAAACTGTTCGCAGCTGTAATGAAGTTGTATGTTAAAAAATCGTTACATTTTTTAGCGCTTTGTGCGCTGAATTGTTGGACGTCTCTAATAGCTTAATTATAATATTTAATCTACCTATTGCTTGGCGATTACTAGAAAATACCCTACCACCAAGCTATGGTTTCATCACGATGTTTTCCTTCACCGAAAGCTCAAGCTCATTGTAGGATTCGAACCCACGTCTTACGGATCACATGCCGACTTCACCACCACTGAGCCATCATCGCTATGCAGGTAAAAGGGTATCCATCTACTAATTCTTTATTTTTAAGCGATAAAAAAAGCTTCTCAATTCAACACGTATATTTTTTTTATGGCGCCGATTCATATCAAAAACTTGAGAAATTCTGGTAAAACTTAAAATAAAGAAAGTTACAGGGTATCTTTTGGTTATAAAGTCATAAGTCATCTGTCATCTTGATGAGGATGTGGTCGAAGATGGCACCACGCTACGCCTATATTGCGGATTGACTCTCAAGTGAGCCTGCGGAAACACACCGATAGGTGCTTGGCGACAGATTCTTGGGATTGTTGAATGAATTCATGACCGACTGTGCTGCACACTAACTATTTAGATAACTACCTGTGCAAAGCCGGAAGCCGGGGTGGGTCGTAAAAAAAACTGTTATCCAAAAGAAATGCGTCATTCGATTCCACACAATTGTACAGAGTGACGAATAGCATCGTTCCCCCACACCTGTTCTCGTCCAGGTAAATTGGGGGCCATAATTTGGACTATCACTCAGTAAAGAAGCAATTTTGAAGTTTTATTGATGCCTCGCAAAGTGGTAGAGATGACTCGAAGTTTGGAGGAAATGGCCGATGAAAAGATGTATAAAAGTTGTGATTTATCAACCTAGATGAGAGACTGTTTTTCTGAAGCAATTTCCGTTGAAACGTTACTTGAATATAAATAGAGAATTTACAGAAAATTAATTGCATAGGAAATTAGTGTTATACAATAAATTATTATAGTTTATCTTTGACCTCTAATTATGATTTCCTGTATCTAGGGTATCAGATACTACGCGGATCGGGGAGCCACAACACCTAGACACAGAACCAATAGACCCTAACTAAGTGTTTCTTATTTATTTATGTTAATATTTCTTGAAATAAAAATTAAAAATTAAAGTACCTTTTCCAAATTTTTTTGTAAGTACCTACACACTAACCCTTTTTACAGTCATAAAAGAGTTACAGAAAATTATGTTTTTGGTATAAGTAGGCGGCAGAGAATGCGTTTTTATTTTTAAAAAATATTTGCACTTAAATCCTAGGACTATGACATCAAAAAAAAAATCTAGGGCCCCCTATTTTATCCCAACAAAAATTTATACATTTAATTTACAAAATGACTCCCCCGTAACTATGGAGGAAGTAAATACAATAAAAATGTAAATCAAGAGGGGGGGGGGGTGGTAATAGTTTAGGCTCCTCGTAAACTTCACCCATGGTCATGATTCATCCCTCTCTTCGTTTATACAGGGTTCTAATAAGGAGTGTGAGTGCATTTCTATGGAATGGGGGTAAATTAGTGTAAGTATCAGTATACAATTTCCAAATAATCGAAATTTCATTTGTTTGTCTTGCTGTGCGAAGGCGCGCCAAGTCCACTACCTCAGAGGTGGTGCGTAAAAGTGTGCAATTAGTGAAAATACGACTTTGCGAAAATTTAAATTACGATATCTCAAGAATGGTGCATTGTAGGGTAAATACTGTTGAGCATTTTTTGTAGAGAATATTACGATCTACAAACATTACCTGAACCATTTTTCGATAACTTCTACCGTTGCATTGATATACGCGAAAACTATAAATGGTGACCTTTGACCTAGAATAAAAAACGACGCGCCAGCGGGATCCTCGGGGACCTCTGACATATCATTGGTAATGAGATGGTTAGCACCTGTACCAAAATTCAGCTTCTTGGGAATCATTGTAAGGTGGAATGTCTATTTTGACCGGGCTAATTACTGTTCGTTAGTCTCGCTAAAACTCAAAAAAAGGCTTGACCGATTTGTTTTTTACTTGTTTTGGTTTGTTTTATTTATGTATTTTAATAAGAACAAGAAGAACGATTACTGTAATGTGATTAGCGCCAAACCGCGGCTTCGCACGACAAGACAAGGATTTAGAATATTTCCATGCCATGATTTGGAAATAGTACCTACCTACACTGCAACTTATAAACAAGTTTCCACTAGCTAATTAATAGCTATACAATCTTATGTAAGCTAATTTAATAGGAATAGTGCGGGTTCAAAGCAGCGATACCTATCTGATCTTGAGCACTCGTGTAGGGGGATAGGACACGTATCGCGGACTATGCTAAATTGACGTTGGCAGTTCTTCTTGCGTCTACTCGTATAAGGATGGAAAATCGGAGTTTATTTTTTTATGTTTTTCCTGGTGTTTAAGGAACTCTTTAGTTGAGTAAAACGAACGGACAAACGGTCGTTTCTAATAACCGATTTATCCACGGTTTTTTGGACACGAAAATTTGACATAAGCTCTATAGAAGTATAAAAGTTAATATTCTTCAAACATTAAAAGTATGTAAACTCGTCTCAAGTTTACTTTTCAAACCCCGCATTCCTTGTAAGCAAACTCGAGAACCAATTTTGCCAGTAGGTACCAGGCGTTTGATTTGTATAGTCAAAGATCTTGTCCCAAAGTAAATCGATTAATTGCTTAGGAAAATGTTTATGATACACACATCGTAGCAGGATATAAATACTTTATTGCTAATAGGAAGTTACTAAAACACATATCACATACGTATTTTTAACCGACTTCAAAAAATGGAGAAGGTTTCTCAATTCGACCGTAAATATTTTTTTTATATATACATAAAACATATTTTTGAACCGATTTTGATAGTTCTTTTTTTTTGTTAAAAAGGAGATATCCCAAGGGTGTTACCATGATAAGGATACTAGGATCTGATGATGGCATCTCAGAAAAAACGAGAGGAATTTAGGTCCGTTTATTTTTTTTTTAAATTATACTAGTTGTAGGTAACATCACACACAACAATGTTGGCTCAGTAGTAGTGACATTATCTTGCGAATTGCGATCCGTAGGTCGTGAGTTTGAATACTACAATGAGCTTGAGCTTTTGATAAAGGAAAATATCGTGGTGAAACCATCATAGCTTGGTGGTAGGGAATTTTCTGGTATTCGCCTGGCTAGTTAATCACCTATCGGTGTGTTCTGGTAGACCCACTTGTAAGCCAGTTCCCACTCCGAGGTAGCGTAGCGTAGTAGAATGGCTCGTCAGTATAATGAATTGCTAATTAATAATCCTGAATTAGATATCTTTGATCCTAAGTTAAACAGTTTTATAAAAACCATTGAATATATCCTCCATCCCAAACCGGATGGTTTGGACGCAGCTGTTGTGCGTCCAAACAGTCCATCCCATACATAGTATTTAGTATTTAGTTTGTAAGCAAAATTGACTGTACCGTGTTGGGGTGCCCATCTACAAAGTTCCATGCTCTGTGGATGGGTACTTTAATCTCACTCGTCTCGATACTTCTTTACCTTGTTTTTATGTTTACACATATTTTTGAGTTGCAATCCAGTTCAGATTTTGTAAATTATATTTTGTTTAAGAAATTGATTGTAATTTGTCTTGTGTATTAAATAAATAAATATATAAAAAAGCGTGTTGCCACCTTCGACCACATTGTCCTTTAACATCAGGTGACTTGTGGTCAGACGCTTGTAATTTTTAAACATTTTACACCTATAAATCTCTTTTGGTGTAAAAATTACAGTAATTTATTAATATATCACCGTCACTCGCACATTTCACCGAACCTCTGCGAATATTTAATTGCCAATTAATAGGGGTGTCACTGGCTGTTGACAGGCACGTCCCATTAATTTGTTTGAAACGATCAGGTGTGCATTTTGCGGTACGTGACAACCCTGCCTATTATTTACGACCTAAATTATTTTTTTAATATAAAACCAAAAATATAAAAAAAGTATTTTAATAAATACTCTTAAGGCAAAAATTTCTAAGTACACTTTATATTGTAAATGCGACAACTTGTGACTGATTGTGGTAGCTATTTAAGAACGCTCTCGAGAAAGTCACCTTTCAAATATAAAAAAAAAACTAAATCTGAATCAGTTTATCGGGAAGCTATGATGCCACAGATATACCCATAGACACACAGACATCGACGTCAAACTTATAACACCCCTCTTTTTGCGTCGGGGGTTAAAAAAACCTGAGCCCATTAAGGGTCGCAAGCCGACGTCAATATCACTGCTTCAAATAAACACAATATAATAGTTGCTCCTCGCGGTTTCACCCGCGTCTTCCCGTTATCCCGAACCTTTTTCCTGGATAAAAGTAGCCTATGTGTTAATCCGGGGTATAAGCTATCTCCATTCCAAATTACATTCAGATTCGTTCAGTAGTTTTTGCGTGAAAGAATAACAAACATCCATCCATCCATCCATCCATCCATCCATACATACAAACTTTCGCGTTTATAATATTAGTAGGATTATTCCACGTAATATCCGCCTCCATCACCGGAAGCAACGTAATATTTCTCCCAGACATTTCTACTTAGCGAAAAGAACCCAATGCAAAGAAGCAAGGAAGACCCAAGTGCAAAGTTTCCTGTTTGCTGGACCCGCGTCTACAAAGTTTCTAACTTGGACGATATCCTCTTGAAGGGTGTCCGGCGACTTCGTTGTACGATCAATTACGCACTGACTGTTTTTTCTTCTCTCTTTGCTTTATTTACTTTCATAAAATATTGTTTATACTTAGAAGACAGCATGGCCAGCGTTGTGTGTGTGGCCCGTACTCTCTCTCTCTATAAAAAGGCCTGGGACGAAGCAGTGGGAACGTATTAAACTGATGTAGATTGTAGAAGGAAAATAGACATACTTACAAAATATTACCACAGTAAAGTAAGAACAGTAGGTTAGCTAAGGCCGCTCGACGAGTTAATTGCCTACTCTTGCGGTGATGCATAGGCGTACCGTGCGTTCCGTACTGAGTGCATGACCGCGGCCCCGTCCGCGGCCCCGTTCGTTTGTGATTGTGTGCGTGAAAAGTGCGTGCGTACACGGCGCCGCTACTCTCGCACACATTCGAACCGGCGGCGGCCGATTTGTATGAAGCTGAACTACTACTCTTTACTATGATTACTACAGGTTATCGCGAGAAAAAGTTGCCTATGTCCTTTCTCACGTTTTAGACTATATTTGTACCAAATTTCACTCAAATCAGTTCAGTAGTTTAGGCGAGAAAGACAGACAGACAGAGTTATTTTCGCATTTATAATATTAGTAGGAAAAATATAGCTGCGCCCCGTGATCACATCTGCTGCTTTCTGCAAGAACCTTTTTCTGGAATGAAGATCCTTTCTAAATTCAACTCAAATCGGTTGGACCGTTTCAGCGTGAAGATCAAACAAACATACATACTAACTCATAGAATTTCGCATTTATAATAGAGCGATAGTGCTATTTCGGTATTTAAGAACATGGGATTAATTCTTTTGTAATAACCGGTGTGTTTCGGCAGCCTCACTTGAGAGCCAGTTCCCTGTTCAGGTGTAGCGTGGTGCCATCTTCGACCACATCGCCACTTTACATCAGTTGACTTGTGGTCAAACGCTACCCTGTAAATAGTTAAAAAAAATAACCGAAATCAAGTGATACTTTTTTTCTCATTACCTCTCAATATGTAACGTACACGCTTTGTTTATAGTAATAGCTGCATGTGCCCTAAATTTAAGCACAGATATTAGAAAGGCAAACCCCGGTTTGACGCAGAACTTACCCAACTATCCAGAAAAAGGTCGAATTTCTGCGGAAAATCTTTCAACGTAAAAAATGGAAAATGCCCATAATCTCCAGTTATTGTTACCGTTATGAAATACTGACTCTATATAGAACAAATCCATCGAAATAACTTACCCAATAAGCGCTTAGGGAACCCTTTAGGCCTCGTAACTTTTACTAGCGGTCAATTTCCAAAAAATGGGTATGCAATAAAATATAAAACTGTCAACAGCAGTCTCGCTCGGCCCACCTCCCCAAATATGGCTCCGATACATAATATGGATACACAACATACCCAATACATAATCGATTCAAATTAATGGTCTGTCGATAGCAGATTCGGTGGTTAAGGTCGGGACTTTTTTGGCTAAGTGGTAGAATTGGTATTTTCTAGTGCTCGCCTGGCTAGCTACCACGTTCATCTGTCGCCAAGAATCTATTGATGTAGTCTGGCAGCTCTGCTTGAGAGTCAATTTACAATCCAGGTGAAGCATGATGCCACTTTAGACAACATCGTCACTTAACATCAGGTGACTTTAAGCCTAACGCCTTTCTGCAAAAAGTAAAAAAAGAGTAAGCTGTACATTCAAATATTGTGTTAGTTAAATTCTCTGGAAGAAAGATCACCTGTTCTGTGAACAGAATTAAATATGTTTATTTGCCACATATCTTTGTCTGTTCAGAAGGCAGCTCAGATACATATGTATAATTATTATACGTTTTTTATATACATATAATACAGTCGAACATAGAACCTCCTCCGTATTTTCGTCGGTTAAAATGAAAAAACAGCACAACTTAAATTTTGATAATTAACTTCTTTTAGGACATTTTCGTGAACATTAGGTATTTTAGTTGTTATATAATTACTTTTACGTGGAAAATAACCCTTATTTTTCGCTTGCTCTTGTATTCTCCACCTTAAGCGGCCACATAGTACGAGTATTTACAATACAATAACTTTTTTTTTTTTTTTACTACTAATTACAGGGTAGCGTTTGACCACAAGTCACCTGATGTTAAGTGACGATGTGGTCGAAGATGGCGCCACGCTACACCTGGACTGGGAACTGGCTCTCAAGTGAGGCTGCCGGAACACACCGATAGGTGCTTGGCGACAGATTCTTAACAAGAGGGTGGTAGCTAGCCAGACGAGTACTAGAAAATACCCTACCACCAAGCTATGGTTTCATCACGATGTTTTCCTTCACCGAAAGCTCAAGCTCATTGTAGGATTCGAACCCACGTCCTACGGATCGCAAGCCGACGTCACTACCACTGAGCCATCATCGCTATAACTGGATACAATGTACGGTTTTCAGGCAACTACCTTTGGATGATAAATTGTTATCGAACTAACGATCACATATGTATTACATTTTGTACATTTTTAGCCAATTACGGTCACAATATTAGGACCCTGCACACAACTACTCAAAACATTAGATACTTACAAATTAAAAATTCGACCTTCTTTAAAACTTAAGTAATAAATACACCTAGCTACGGGACAAATATTTGTGCTTTGATAACAAAAGGGTAAGTATAAAGAATATATTTTAGATTCCCGATTCGCGTCTTTTCTTATACCTTAGGTACAGGGTGACATACCGATTAGTTAGGGATCACCAGGAGGCTACCCTCCTGGTGATCCCTAAACTACTGGTCTATAGTAAATAGCTGAAGTGGCAATGGACAGGTCATATAAGCCGCAGAACCGATAATAATCGTTGGGTAGACGTGTTCCGCGACTTGGCAACCGTAGTGTAGGACGTCCTACGCCTACGACAAAGTTGAGCGTCGAGTGGCTGGCAGTAGTTGGATGAGAAGAGCCGAAGACGGGGCTCTGAGAGCCAGTTCCCAGTCCAGGTGTAGCGTGGCGCCATCTTCGACCACTCGTTGTATGTACATACATAAAAAATTACTAGAGTCAAACATGGAAAGTCCTTTTTTGAAGCCAGTTAAAACAAGAAAATCCTCCAATCGAATAGGTGTATAAACAGCACCGCACCTGAAATTGAAATCCTGACCTTTCAATTAATCCCATCTGCCAACACGGTGGTGAAGGGCAGAGGTATCTAACTGATTTAGCAGATAATGTCACACTGGATTTCACTGAGAACTATGTCACTAAGTTAAAAGTAATTCAATTCATCGCTTTACAGAAAATCACAGTGTGTGGATTTATGCAAGCACTTCGGTACTTGCTTTACTTGTTAAAGGGTAGCGTTCGACCACATGTCACCTGATGTTAAGTAACGATGTGTTCGAAGGTGGCTTCACGCTACGCCTGGACTGGGAACTGGTCAAAAGTCAAAAGTCAATTTTTCTTTATTCAATAGGATACATTGTGATCACTTTAAAACGTCAAACTTAAAACTAGCTACGCCTGTTCCAACCTCCTTAAGCCGGCAAAAGAACAGGCAAGAAACGCCCGGCAGGTAATTTTTTTGGCGCGATCACATTGACAATTTTATTGCTATTACTAATTGATTGAATTGGAGCAAGTTCACTAAAATCCCAAGTTTATTTTTGTCATCTAATGGTGCGATATTTTTTAATTAGCTTTACTAATAAGATTTCTCTTGTTTGGTTCTACACATTGGGATATGGGAACATGAATATTTATGAGTTGCGGGATCACAACCAAAGCAGACCAGACCCCACAAGCAGCACCCGTTCACGAGTTGACGCATGTGCCAGGCATCGCTCTCCTCGACCATAAGTTTAGTAAGCTCACAAGTACAAGTACTGGCTCACAAGTAAGGCTGCCGGAAAACCCCAACATGTGCTTGGTGACAGATTCTTAACTTCACGGTGCTTGCTATGCTAGCATCACTAGAAAACGCCCTACCACCAAGCTATGGTTTCATCACGATGCGTGTGTCGCAGTGTCCCTAGATGTTGACTAACTGAAAATTCAGCGCTCCGTTTAATTTTATATCTTACGGGTTAGCGTTTGACCAATTTACGCGTCGAAGGTGGCGTCACACTATAGATAGGTAATAGGTATTGATGGCAGTGTCGTCTAATTTGTAATACTAGCTATTCCCCGCGGTTTCACCCGCGTGGGCTACGGTTTATCGTGATAAAATGTAGGTAGCCTTCGTCCTTTCTCAGGCTCTAAACTATCTTTGTACCAAATTTTATTTAAATTTATCACCACTGAACCGTCAGTGGTTTAAGCGTGAAAGCGAGACATACAAAGTTACTTTCACATTTATAATATTAAGTAGGGAAAGTAAGGATTGTACATTTATAGCATGAAATAAATTCTTTGAATCTTTGAATGAGCTCTTTTTTCTCTCCCCGTGTTCTGATTAAACTGTGTGGTTACATAATTAAATCAAGTGCTTGCAATTAGTTTCTCTACAATTCCTGCCGCAGCATGAAAAGGAACTGTTGAAATGCCACATATATTCTCGTACAGGCAATAACAAATCGTGAATGTAGGCGGCTCAGAAATCTCGGAAGGACTGCACACAGCGTCGACAAAGCGGAAATTTTTAATTAATCCGGTATGCACGGGTAGCGGGAAAGGAAAAAAG
This sequence comes from Opisthograptis luteolata, assembly GCA_931315375.2. NCBI lineage: Eukaryota > Metazoa > Arthropoda > Insecta > Lepidoptera > Geometridae > Opisthograptis > Opisthograptis luteolata. Next base: position 2,409,283 of record OV928043.1, read on the forward strand.
GTAAAGGAACTGGACTGGGGGAGATAATGCTTGTTTTCGTGTTAGTATTACATTTGGCTATTTTATTTGTAATCCTGAATTTATTACAAATTGTTTTATACTCGGCAACTTTATAGACACTCGCGCGGGCTTCACACGGGTAGGTCAATATAAGGCGGGTCTTGAATTCTAACAAAAATCCCATATTGAAAGTGGATTTTCAATAAATTGTCTGAAAAAAAACCTGACAATTACGCACACAACAAAAACAATTTTTCAGATCGGTCGAGCTGTATATATGAAGAGATTTCTCTAACATCCAATATCTCGTAGTTACGAGCGCATGGCGTTTGTTCTGTTCAAAATTTTGGGGGTGACACTGAACTGTAATGGGCAAGCATGGAGCTTACCATCAAGCAACCGACTCGCTCGTGAATAAAAAAAACTAATCTTTTTTTTTTACTTTTTACAGGGTAGCGTTTGACCACAAGTCACCTGATGTTAAGTGACGATGTGGTCTAAGATGGCGCCACGCTACACCTGGACTGGGAACTGGCCTCTGAGCCATCATTGCTATAAAAATCACCTACAAAATGACCGGATTCAAGTTTTATTACACGAAGAAAAAAGACCTTCCGAAAGTTAGATTTTTTTTCTCAGTGTTTTAACGTTCTTTTCTCATTTCATTATGTAAATTTAGAACAAAATTAAGCCAATCTATTATAACACATTTTATCATTATTATAATAGGACAGGTAGATCCTAGAAATTTAGGGCATGGCCACCACCAATTAGTTAGAGCTTTTAATTACAGTAACTACTAAAATTATTAATTTAATTAATTACGGCACACGAAGGTAGTAAGCACCTTTACTTCGTGAAAAAGTTCAAGGATACCTAGCTTGTGGCTATCATAAATTCAATCATTTTGGAGTCAGACCTTTTTGAGTACCTATATTAAAAGCTTTGCCCGCGTCAATACCTACATAAAACGTTTACACCTACTTATATCAGCGCTCCGTTTATATTTTACATCTCACGGGGTAGCCTTTAACTACAATTCACGCATAGAAGGTGGCGTCACGCTACGCATGGATTCGAAACTGCCCCTCAAGTGAGGCTACCGGAACACACTGATAGCTGCTTTGCGGCAGATTCTTTACTAAGACCCACTTGCACAACAAATTACATCTTATTGAACCATATTGTGCGACGTTGCACTTAGGTTCGCTGGTTCCAAAGGATAAAATAGGTTCAATAGTAATAATCGAAGGACCGTTAGAATTTAAATAATATATAGATGTAATAAAAAATAAAGAAAGAGAAAACGATAGGAGATTCAAATCCTTGCACAGAAGAGAGTAGAAAATACTCCACCAACCTTGAAATCCACCTTCTCCAGATTCTGATCAGGCTTTCCGATGAAAGTTCGCACGGCGATCTTCAGCGTAGGTGGCGAGGGAACGTCCCGGTAAAACGCTCTTTGTGCAGGTGTCTGAAGATGGTTATACGAAGCAAACTGTGCTAGCACGGCTAAGACACTATTTGGAAGCTAGGTATCACCAAAATTGAGCTAAACGTTAGCTTAAAATGTCACGCACGGCGCGAGAGATGTAGACTTCTCAAAGTACAACGGAGAACTCGTTGACAGCTGCGTGCGGGCGCGCGGGCGGGCCGCCTTCACATCTTCCAGAAGCGGGTAGATATACAAAATTGGTGGCGAGATATTTCTAACTACTTCAACTGTGCAAAGATCAAACACATATTTTCCATACGATTTTACATATGAGCGGTCGTGAAAGTGAGCCTAAAAGGTGGTAGATTGACAGACAATAATAATTAATTACTGTTGAAAACCATAAGGGGGTCAAATAATGATAGGTATTAAAGTTTGTATGAAAAAATTACAAAATTTCACGCAGGCGAAGTATAGCTCTACGCATTCTACCTACTGTTTGCTCAGTATTTTTCTCAGAAGTTAATTTAATTAGCAATGGGTGATTATGAGATATATGTAGATTTAATCCTGAAGATGTCTCGAGATATTTCGACTATAGCTATCAGTAATTACTAATTGTTGATCGAGATATACCTATTGTACACATAAAGCTGCTTTCCTCCTTCGGATATTAGTGGACTGTATATTCATGGATTGAGGTAGGCGTGGAGGATACTTGCAGGGAAAAAACTAGCACGTTTTCACTTTATATTGCAATTATTTTATGGAGACACACAGCACCGCTTATAGTTAAGTAGCGGTAGTTCCAGAAGTGACATTTTGGACACAAAGTTGCTAGCATAAAAATTACATTGACTTAACTAGACTTTATGTTGCCAACAATACCTACGTATCATTGAGTGGAGACATAAAACCCGCTTGGCAGGCACGCGCGTTGGTGGAGTATATACTTATCTAGTAAAAAATAGAAATTAGTACAACGTTATTCGTAGTAAGTTGTAATTAGTAGTGTCTGGACTAAGACAACCACTCATGAACGCACACCGATAATTTTAATGCTAACGATAACAATGTAAAATCCAGGCAGCTATTAAGCAACTTTCAATAATCCTTAAATTACTTCCAAAGCCATAGAAAGTGGACATATCGACCTTTAAAACGTACAATCGTACTTATCACTGAAATCGGATCGGATTATGAAACGCGCAACCCTCTAGTTAATAGTTCGTTAAAGGCCATAATCTCAAACGCCTTACTCAGCAGGCGAGAGAGAGAGGGTACCTAATATCGACCTGGCAGTAAATCGCCTTCATCATCATCATCCACAGCCCACTGTCCTCCCCCTTTGAACTCCACCATGAACCGTTATTTAGCGTTGCCGATCGATAGTCGAGTCTATATAGAGAGTCTATGCCGATAGCCAACCAATCGCAACACTATCGATAGGCCTATAGATACTATCGATATCTTCAAACGAGGCAATACTATAGATAGTATTGCTGCTCACGAAGTATAAACTGTCGATAGTATTGATACCATCGATAGTATGGCTTTTTCAAAAGAAAACTATTGATATTTCGGCAACACTACCGCTATTACGCTATCAGCCATTTGCATCCATCGGCTCCCCGTGACTTTCACAATGTCTTCGGTCCATCTAGTGGAAGGTCTACCTACAGAACGTCTTTGACACCTTCGGATGACCTGAAACTACAGAGTATTGGCCTTAGCTCATACAAAAAAAGAATGTTAAGTTATACTAAGGAGACTTGGGCCTTAACATTAATTGAATATGTATATTCAAATCGTTTCGTCTAGAAACGGCTTAAAATACGTTCGTTGATCGATCACCATGGGTCATAGTGTCACATCAATGTCGTCTGTCTGTAATCGCCCTTTATTTGTACGATTGGATTTAGTAGATTTAATTATCTCTTTAATCGTAAAACTTCTTTGAATTTAAGTTCCATTGAAAACCTTTCTGTCTCTTAAAGCCTTGGTAAGGTGATGACGAAGCAACGGCATTTTACCATCTGAAAAATAAAATAAACTGGTTGGCATCACATCAAAGGCTTACGGACGGTTTTGAAAACCTATCTATCCACGGTTTGCCCTACTAGAGATTGGAATTTGACATTACTTCTATGGAGCTTGTGTAAATTTTTTATTACGAGTAGTCTTTTTATATTTATAAGCCCCCGACGAAAAAGGGGGAGGTATATCTGATATCTGTGTACCTACAATGTGTGTTTGTCTGTGATATCTTAGCTTCCAAACGACTGAACCGATTTTGATATAGTTTTTTTACTTGAAAAGTGTCGTGATAGAGAGTGTTCTTAGGTATAATTATCGAGAGTTTTTATACTGATTTAGGTTTTTTTATTTACGTATAATTATTAAATCATGTGTGTACGTTATGTGCGGATTTGCCATCGCTCAAAACGGGGAAGGAAAACATCGTGAGGAAACCGGCATGCCCAAGAACTGCAACGTTCAAGGGCATGCGACATCTACCAACTCGCACTGGGCCAGCGTGGTAGATTACAGCTCATACTCTCTCTCTGAGAGAAGGCTAGAGTGAACGTGAAAGGCTGATAATAATGATGATGATGATTAGGTACCTCATTAAGTTGAAGGTAGTTCAGACCGTGCACTCTCGTATATGTATATGGATTCTAAACTTCTTGGTAAAATAATAATGTCTTGTAAACCCAGCAAGGAATTTCATAAGACGCTTATGGCCACCACTCGAGCTATCGTCGAGGAAGCTTAGCCTTTGCAATGCCAGACGGCAAAGCTGACAGAGCTTAAGCAAAATAATTGCATTCTATGACCTTTACAGTTACTAATAAATAATGTGAAATAACTATGTATTAAATTATGCGTACATAGTATTCAACTAATAAATATGGACCACATGCAAAAGTTCCTTTGAACTGGTACCTCTACTTTGAAAAGCTACTACTGTTAGGACATGGTGGTAGCTACTAGGTACATATTTTAAAGTAACTAAATGATGCAATGGAAGTGTCAAAATTGTAACAGACGCAAAAATAATAAAAAAATGTTCTTGACTATGTATGGCGTCGCGAAATAATAATAATGATTTTGTTATGGCGTCACACGATTAGTGTGTTTGCCAGTGCCAAGTATAAAATATTTCAAACTCAAAGATATGATGATGATAATGATGATGATGAGATAATGGGATGAAGATAGTGTTTAAGTGAAGTAGTGGCACTTTACTTAAACTTTACACGGGCTTTTTGGAGCAACTACGAGTAGAAAGTCACTTTCACAACTTTATTTCAATTTCCCACGCTCACACACACACATTAATGAACACATAATGGTTAATAATCCACCAATATTACACATTATCACTCGAATAAACACAAGTTTTGGAAATAAAAGCAAAATGTTCAAAAACGCAATGTATAAATACTCGTAAATGTAAAAAATCCCTTTGTTAAGTACTGTAAAACGATAAAATTTGTCTCGTCACTGAGTTGTTAAAACAACTAATGAACTGAATAATTAAGTTAAAAGCGTCGTTTAAACTTTTGCCATAAACATATTGGGTACTTTAATTATTATGTTTATGAAACAAAAAACAAGTTGGCAGGTTAATAAATTAAAACGCATTTGTAGATATTAAAGCAGAGATGACAGAATAAAAAATGTATGTACTTAAATTTGTTGATTTTATTAGATACCTTTTCTGTAAATTGAGTTTCGCATTGTGTTACAATTAACGTCACAGAAATTTTACTAATTTTTACCGTTTTAAATGTACCTACTAAAGTCTAACCTATTTATATTTGATCCTAGGGTTTACTCAAGTTTAAACTTTAAATACTATGTCCTAATGTATACATATGAATGCAATAGACGTTATAATTATTACTTCAAACTAAAAATAATATACCTTAACAAAGAAGTAAAAACAAATAAATCTAAACTAATAACTAAAATACATTATTAAAAGAAGTCCCTTTAGGCAAGGTATAAATGTATGTATGTATGTATGTCCTAATTATAGAACTTGAGTGTTTGAGTAATCCTTCAAACTTGAAATTATAATGAGACGACTTTATTCAGTGTAGATTCCAGCCAAAACAATGTTTCAGGCAAAATGTTTTCTGAAACATCGTTAAAAAGAGATATTCATATTTATTCCTCATTCAACTAATATTTGTATGGTTTGATTCGAATATATAATATTACCTAGTAGTTTTGTTTGCCAACTTATTTCCTTTAAAATTTTACCTAAACTAAACTCACTATAAATAGCCACCAAAAACCTTCGTCCTTGCGTCTTATTTTAAGGCCCAGCTATGAATAGAGGCTATTTTTACCTCGCAAACGACAAATGGGGCACCTCATGCCGATCTGGGAGTTACGAAAAAGTTAAAAACTGCTATAAATAAATCCAGGAATTATTTAAAAAAAATTGTTTGTGGCTCTTTTTTTACTGTTTTTTTTCACAAGTCACCTGACGTTAAGTGACGATGTGGTCGAAGATGGCACCACGCTACACCTGGACTGGGAACTGGCTTTCAAGTAAGCCGGAACACACCGATAGGTGCTTGGCGACAGATTCTTAAGAAGAGGGTGGTGCTAGCCAGGCGAGTACTAGAAAATACCATACCACCAAGCAAAGGTTCTGCGTATCTTGTATTTCTTCATAATAAATATATTGGTGGTATTAAGAAGTCTTTGTCATATGCAGATCCGGAGAAAATGATCGTATTTTATGGGTCGGTAACTCCCCTGGTGTTTGTGCAAATGTCTATATAGGCAACGGGCTGCCTCCTTGTTTGTTTGTATGCTATTTCTTTAAATTAAACTTTAAAAAAGGATTGCACAGTTTTCATCAATATTTAAAAACATTTATGCATTTTTTTCGTCTAAAATAAATTGGGTAAAATATAAAAAAAAATAATTTCATCACATTCACATTCACATTTTTTTTTGCTTCGCTTTTTAAAAATTAAAGTCTCACATCCATTCACATGATGAAGAATCTCAGAATCCGATTTTCTGAAGTCAAAGCGTTTATAAATAAAGAGATTTAACAACATTCACAATCCGTTATTACAAGCGGACCCAATAATGTTAGAGTTGACACTCGATGGTAAAGAAATAAATGCGATGGATAGAATAGATGTATTAGAGTACCAGGAAAAAGAAATAGATGAAAGGGATTAAGAGGCTGTTGAATTTTGCATTATCCTTTTTACTGACGAGAAAAAATAGTTTTTCAGTCGACGTTTTCATTTTTAATGTCTCTACTTTTAACTTGAATCCTATAATTATGTTAGTCCAGGGTATAAAAGCTACATCTATTCTAAATTTCACTAAAATACGTAGAGCCTAACACAACTCTCGTATAATATGCGAGTTTGATTGTACCCGTAAAATTGCAAGGATTGTTCCGTGCGGGTTAGACTTGGCATTGTCTGATTCAATCTGTACCTATATAATTATTGCCAGATTAAAAAAAAAATCTCAGTTTAAATTACTGAACTGCAACTACCCAGCTAGGTGGAAAAAAAATCATTTCTTTAAATATTATTTATTCATGACATTAAAAAATTCAGTAGCATAACGTTTTTTACAAATAAAATAATGCCAGAACTTTCAATGCTGACAGAAGTCGCAACCCTAGCGCTAAAGGTTGGAATTTGTCAGTCGCGTCGATCGCGACAAACTGGCCCAGGATTATCTTGGATAGAGGAATTCCAATAATATTTCACTAGTTCGCCCACTGGGGGGTGAAACGTGGTGCAAAAAGTAAACTTAAAGCGAGAAACACTCCCCATTTTTTAACCCCTGACGTAAAAAGAGGGGTGTTATAAGTTTGACGTGTCTGTCTGTCTGTGGTACCGTAGCTGGCGAACGGATGAAGCGATTTCAATTTAGTTTTCTTTTGACAGGTGAGTTACGGGCGAGTGTTTTTAGCTAAGTTTGATGAAAATCGGTCCAAGATGTCGGGGGCTTTTAAAACACTTTTTTTGAATTTTAAATTTATGGTTTTTGTTTTATTTGCTTTAAAACCTGTTGTGCAAATCAAAAGTGCAATAAATATTGTAGGTACGAGTAGATAGGTACTACTTACGGTCGGGTCTCAGGGTCACTATTCCAGTTGCAGTCTCAAAAAGCAATAAATGTGCATATGACCATCTCTACTAATATTATAAATGCAACTCACTGACTGTCTGTCTGTCTAGCCATTTAATTGAAATTTGGTACGAAGGTAGTTTGAACTCTGAGGAAGGACATAGGATACTTTTTACCGCGATAAACTGTAGCCCGTGCGGGTGAAACCGCGGGGAACAGCTAGTTTTCTATAAGCCGATTCGCACGTATATACGTGTGTACACGAACCAATTAGAAAGAGCGCGGTTACCAGTCGCACTCACACACGCGCGCAAAGATATACGCGGCATTCCGTGCGGGGCGACTATGAACATTGAGGTGCTACTACAATGTTGTCCTCTTACTGTACAGCAAAAGCTAAGTTCATATTACACGCTAATACATAAATGCGAAGTTTGTGAGTGTATGTTTGTTACTTGTTTACGTTGAACAGCTTAACGAGTTAGAGTGAACCCGATTTTGGAATAGGAATGATTTGTCCTCTCCTAGTGCTGGTTATGTAACTTGCTTATGTACGGGGAACAAGGTGAAATTTGGAACAGAGATAGCATTTTCTCTTGATTAACAGATAAACTCAGCTTGTATCTTAGAACACCGCCCAATCAGGGGCTGTGCCGACTGTCTGCTCTACAGTGAATCTTTTGCATTGGGACTGAATTCTGAAAGTGACACGCTCTGATTGTGTGCAACTGGCCAATTCTGCCGTCTACCGCCTTTTCCACGACGGCCTTTTGGCTCTCTGGCTGTTTACCAATTTTAAGTACATTGGTGCTTTCAGAAATTCTATTACGGACTTAATTTTCCTTCCGGCTGCCATCGCACCCTGTTTCGCAACCAGTTGTCTACGAAGATTTTGTAGTTCTTTATGGCAAACAGTTGTGATAGAAGAATAAATAATTTTATTCTTGTTACGCAACCAGTTGCCAACACGGCATATTTCAAAATGCCTAGTTGCCATAGAAGTGTTAATTTGTTAATATATTAGAAGATTTGCCTTACTCAATTTTCTTGACGATAGTAATTATGAAACGAACTAGATTTCCTAATTACTATAAAAATAGTAATGGCACATACAATTCGTCAGACTTTTTTCCCTTTTGGTTTTCAGCTGGCGAATTTTGAGAGCCACTTGAGAGCCAGTTCCCAATCCCAAGTTCGGAAAATATTGATCTAGTCATAAATTTGTATAAAATTATGAGGCAATAATTTTTTTTTTTATTTAGTCAAAAATGTGTGTAAATTTAAGAGTTTTAAACAAGGGGGTTTAACCAAAGGGCTGTCAAAATCTTTGCCTATACTACAATCTGCAGGCAGTCATAATCTTTGCCTTTATAACACATTGAAAATCATAGGGCGGGTCGCTATAGCTACCTAAAAGTGAACGTTTAATTTGCCCCCCAATTGAGTATACCAAAGTTCACTTAACATCTTAAAAAGCAATCTTCCAAACATAGCCAAGTTCTTTCAAATACGAAATTAAACCCATGGATTGGCCAATAAAGGGAGTTCTCGACTCAAATTGAGTGTTTTGTTCGGCCGAGTGGCCGCGGTGATTCAATCTCATTTCAACTGTGCTTTTCACTTGCCAATTCGACTGTACTTTTCTAGCCAATTCGTAGTGTTTATTTGGGAGTTCCATTTCAAGGGTTCATTTTATGCTATTGTATAACTTACCGTTTTTCAAGCAAGGTAGGGTTTATTTTGCAGTTTAATACAATTTGAAATTTTTCGTAGTTCGATGCATGAGCTCTTTCTTCGATCTAACTTAGGTATGTATTTATAATAATAACAACTTTTAAAGTTAAAATTCATATTCAAGCTATTAAATTTGATTAAAAAATTAACTCTACTACTAGATAGAACGTCATACCTATAACATAAAACTTGGGTTATCTAGAAGAGATCGCCCTAAATAATAAATGACTTTCATTCTTATAAAGCAGTGAGAGTAAGAGGAAATGACTTAATGATTTTTTTTTATTGGTTACTTTATATTCTGGCAAAATAGAAAAATACCGCCGGAAAACTTCTAACAGTTAAAATCTTTGTCTACACAAGCAAAGCCAGGGAGGGATGCTAACGCATAATAAACAAGACATCATTCTCTCCAAAATATTATCCCTAAAGTGACCGTCAAAGGCAGACTCGGGACTGCGGAGTGTATTAATTCCCAACAATCTAAAGCTTGGAAATTGAATTCGCGATAAAATCAGTTTTTTTCATTACGAAGTGGGGGATGGGCTGATCTCTCAGATTACACTTTAATAGGGTTTATTAATTTTTTTCTTCGGTGACTGGGGTTGGGGGTTTTGGGCAAGACCCTTCGGAGGACCTAATGGGAATTGTTTGTCAGATATTTTTGGATGAAGATAATAAACAAGATTGAACTTAATTTAGGGAAAATAATTCAAAAAAATACTTTCTCTGTTAAGCCTAAAATTTTGGAAGAACATTGTTTAATGGGAGACAATATAACTTGATGGGAAAATTCTAGAGATGAACTAGCAAATCTTCAAACATTTATTTCCTGAGGATATGTTCCTCGGGAAATTGTTTGAGAACCTTCAAGTCAAGACTGAAAGTATCTTTTCAGCTTTTCATTGAGTTAGTCACCGCTTATCATCAGGTGAGTGAGGCTGTGTTAAGTGCTCACCTTAATAATAAATACTCGTAAGTAATACATATATTTAAAATTAAAAAAACCCCCGACATCTTGGACCGATTTTCATCAAACATAGCTAAAAACATTTGCCCGTAACTCACCTTTTATACAAAAAAAAACTAAATTGAAATCGCTTCATCCGATCGCGAGTTACGGTGCCACAGACATATAGACTGACCGACAAACAGACATACAGACAGATAATTCAAACTTATAACACACCTCTTTTTGCGTCTAGGGTTTAAAATAAAACACAATTAATAACTCCACGACAGCATAAAATACACCTGTATAAAGTCCATTTAGGTTTTTCTGTAATAGAAAACCTAATTTTTCGACTTCATTTTCTATCTGTAACACCACAGGCGACTGAGGGGTATACCTACCTCCCTTCTACCAATTTGGGTGTAACGCAAAAGTTAGAAAAATTATTTATAGAATAGGAGAAAAAATGGCTGAAACCATCAAAAGGCACTTCGCTTACCTATAATTTTTTATTCGTTATAGACTAGGTACATAAATAAATATTTTTTAACAATTTCTTGGTTGGAAAACCTACGTTACTTTTTTTTTACTATATACGGGGTAGCGTTTGACCACAAGTCACCTGATGTTAAGTGACGATGTGGTCGAAGATGGCGCCACGCTACACCTGGACTGGGAACTGGCTCACAAGTGTGGCTGCCGGAACACACCGATAGGTGCTTGGCGACAGATTCTTAACAAGAGGGTGGTAGCGAGCCAGGCGAGTACTAGAAAATACCCTACCACCAAGCTATGGTTTCATCACGATGTTTTCCTTCACCGAAAGCTCAAGCTCATTGTAGGATTCGAACCCACGTCCTACGGATCGCAAGCCGACGTCACTACCACTGAGCCATCATCGCTATAATATAATCATCAAATAACATAAAAATTTCGTAGTTATTTTTTAAATTATATAGTTGTAGACGTTACAGAGAAAAAAAGGTTAAATAACAAAGCTGGATTTTGTTATCTTTAATCCTTGTTAAACCGTACGTTTGCCCAGTACCTACCTACAGCCTACACACGTGGTCAAGCGTAAATTCTTAGAATAGTACCTAGGTAGAGGATAACTATAAATATTTTATATAGCCTAGAGCTCTAGGCTCTAACTTGAAGTCAACGATGTTATGGTAATTTATTCAATTCATTTTAATTTAACCTAAACATAGGAAAATAAGAAAAACAACGATGTCTCGTCGCTCTGAAACATCAAAATTTATAAAAAAATATGTAAGAATGTATTGGTATAAAGTTCCGTCAATTTGCAACGATGAAATCAATTTATGCCATTACACAGAGAGTCAAATAAAACTACTACTTTATTTGATATTTTAATTATAGTGCAATTACGGTAACTTCATAAATCTAATGCTAGCGATGATGGCTCAGTGGTAGTGACGTCGGCTTGCGATCCGTAGGACGTGGGTTCGAATCCTACAATGAGCTTGAGCTTTCGGTGAAGGAAAACATCGTGATGAAACCATAGCTTGGTGGTAGAGTATTTTCTAGTACTCGCCTGGCTAGCTACCACCCTCTTGTTAAGAATCTGTCGCCAAGCACCTATCGGTGTGTTCCGGCAGCCTCACTTGAGAGCCAGTTCCCAGTCCAGGTGTAGCGTGGCGCCATCTTCGACCACATCGTCACTTAACATCAGGAGACTTGTGGTCAAACGCTACCCTGTAAAAAGTAAAAAAAAAAAACTAAGATATTTTCTAACTCTCAAAGAAGGTTGGCAACAACCGAATCAACCTTATATAATATATATAACCTTATATATATATAATTAAATAAAATATGATTTTTACAACACATATATAGATATGCCCTATAGCTGAAATAATTATGAAATGGGTATTGTAATATGATTCTCTGACTAAAGGCATACATTGACTTTTTATTTTATAAACCAGTTCAACTAAATAACACATTTAAATATAAGGGATAATTTAGGGACTTGGCAAAGCTTCTATTTGACGCGACGGGTGACCAAAATGCTTACTCATGTTTTGGTCAAAATATTAGCATTGCCATTCAACGAGGCAATGCTGCCAGCATTTTGGGCACCTTACGTCTTCTGAAGGCTTACCAAATTTTTAAGAGTTTAATATTTTTAAATTTATTTTAAATAATTTTTATCTTGTATCTTATTAAATGGTCTCTTTTTAATAAATAACATGGTGAAATACTTACCAGAAGTGCAATCGCCGTAGTCAACAACACGAGAACTTGGATCGCGTCGCGCGATCTCGATTCACGATCGCTGATAGGCGGGCGGGGTTGCAACACGGGCGTCCCGCTCGGCCGCCCAGTGCGTTCTGCCGCCCTACCGTAGCAGGGCGGGCGTTATTGTGGCATTATTAATTTTCAACCAGATTAACACTTCGCCAGTTTGCAGTTAAACGTTTTGCGAATGCAGCAGATAAATTGGATTTAATCATACTTAAAAATTGGTTCCGATTTGTTTTTGATCTTAGTCGATGTCGCTATTAATTTGGCATGGTTTACATATTATGTTTTTAGTAAGCGAGTGTGCTAATGCTTTTGATGGGATACTAGCCTTGCTCGCGGCTTCACTCGGGAGTAACTTCGTAAACGTTAACAAGAATACTTCATCACCTAGATGTCATAACGCGAGTAGACCCACGCTGTCAAATCTTATAAGTATCATAAAAGCCATTCAGTAGTTCTTGTACCAAATGGTCTCTAGTGCCAGTGATTGTGCCTGGCATCCAACCTTGGGAAAGAGGTGAACTTCGAGGTCAATACCTACCTACCAAACACAAAAAGCAGAGAGAGATCGCGCGATGAGATGTGAGTTACTATTTACAGAAAATATTAGTGTACATAACTTCTGTAGTAATAAAATCAAATATAATCATTAATGAAAAATGACTAAACACTGTACTAATCACACTTCATACCAATATTGTAAAAGCGAAAAATGTAAGTATGTAGGTATGTTTAATACTTTTTAAAGCTGAAATGGCTTAACGGATTTGAGTGAAATTTGGAATGGAGATAGCTTATAAGCCAGGTCCAATAGGTTACTTTTTCTCCGGAAAAAAGTTTAGTGTGAGAAAGCTGCGGGTGTAACCGAAGCTCGCTAGCTTTACTAATAACATAATAAACCTCTTTGGTCGACTATAGAGCAGTAGCAACACAATATTATATAATTATGATTAACAGCACCCTCCATTATAAATAAACCATCCATTATTTCGTTCCCATCAAAAGCCTCATCATATAAAATCAAGACCCTTGAATAAAAAATAAACAGTTGTTCCCGTCACGATGAGAAAAAATGCTCCCCCGCGTCTCTATTGAAATAACTGTCATTACGGGGGTGCGAAGACGCCCATTTTATATCACCTGAAATGGCCATTGAATTTTTTACAGGCACCTTCATTGTGATCGAGATTTTTATGCTCGTGAAAAGATTTAAAAGTAGATGACGTCTTTTTGCTCTGGTATTGATCTGTTCCTTTATGACAATACAAATTGTGCTTCGCGGTATACACCCGCAAGGACTGCCGTTTATCGCGATAAAAAATATTCTATAAGTATCGTATATACTAGGAATAAAATTTCATCAAGATCTTTTCAACAATGTCGGCTTAAAAGGTAACAAACCTAATATAGACGGACAGAGTTACTTTCGCATTTATAATTTTGCTATCAGTGCCCCGAGGTTTCATCCGCGTGGACTTCTTTCTATAGAGATAAAAGTAGGCAGTTTATATATGTCCTTTCCCGTGGTTCAAACTAAACCCATGCCAAATTTATAAGTAACAAACTAAAAAATAGACAGACAGAGTTAGGTACTTGCGCATGTAGTATGAATAGATAAGTGTATGCTTAGGTATTCATTTGTTCCAGCGACATAAAATATGTTAGTTTCGGATCGATTAGACGCTTTTATTTTGAACTTTAATGAATTCCCCAAAGCTTTTGGGCGAAACTATTTGTTCATTAAACAAATTCGCTGAAGTCCTAAATACAATATAATTGGGTAGAGACTTCGTCCACTAAGGATTGTCGACGGGGTACTTACCTACTCTCTAAAATTACAGATAATCCGTCGAAACGCTGAAAAGCCAGTGTAAACGAACTCAAATTAATTAAATAATATCATTCTTAGAATTTCGCTTTTGTTTGTCAGTCAAATTAGAACTCCTTCGCCTATTTCGTTGGATTTGTGTCAATAGAATAATTAAACAAAATGGTTTGCTGATATAAATGGTAGGCACCACAAACCTTCTATAGAAATAGGTATTAATTATCAAGTCTCGTCTAAGTATATAATGTTTTACAGTAAATAATTACAGACTTTACTTTAATTGCGTGTGTTGACTTGAGAAAGTAAGTACGTCATCATCATCATCATCATCATAGGCCTCTCCCATGATACGCCACTGAGCCCGGTCTTCGGCTTTTCTCATCCAACCACTGCCAGCCATTCGGCGCAAGTCGTCGCTCCACCTTGTCGCAGGACGTCCTACACTACGTTTGCCAAGTCGCGGTCTCCACTCAAGAACACGTCTAGCTACCCCAACGGTTTAGTAAGTACGTACCTACCTACAACGCCATAGGTATACTTACATATACCTAAGTTATATAAACGAGTATATTGACATATTGTACCTCATTATCAAAGTTACCACCGCAGGGACACAGGCTTCTCGCAGAGAGTAAGGCTACCACGCTACCCCACAGTGCGGGTTGGTAAATGTCACATGCCCTTGAATGTTGTACTTAGGTCTCGGACATGCCGGTTTCCTCACGATGATTTCCTTCACCGTTTTGAGAGATGGCTCAATCCACAAAGGAACAAATGGGACCTCGGTATCGGTGTCTTGTAATGCACAAGCGTTACCGATCGGCCACCGTCGTTCCATCGTTATGTATGTTTTTACTACCTATACACAAAACTTATTTATTAAAACTAAAAAAAAGTCCGAAGACTGGGCTCAGGGAGAAGCCAGTCCAGCAATTGACTGATACAGGCTGATGATGATGATGATGATGTTATAGTGCTGTACAATCAACATCATCACCTAGACTGGGTTTCGAATTGAAGGGCAATAAAAAAGCAGCATGAATTTGTCAGAAAATCTTGACATACAGTAAATAAAAATAGGTAAAACCCGTGTATACCTATTACATACTCAATCACACAACTTGACATCGGAGGCGAAACTTCTTTTTGCCCCTGTAACAACCCACAGCAATACCTACCTATTTCACTACACAAATAGTCCCCAAGTCCTTTCTAAATTTTTATTTTTCGTCGACTCCCAGACGCAGAAAAAGCGGATGAATTGCGATGCTCACAAAACAAAAGTGCGCTGTAATCTTGGGGATTAACATTATTTATTGTCCACTTTCTTATTTGTTAAATCCCTGACATTTTCGGGGATATACGGCGACTCCGCCGAAATAAATGTACCTGGAAAGACAGTATCTTATCTTCGCTGATTTGATATAATTTCAGGTGTTTTTCGTAAGATCCCGAAATAAAAAAGTCTCTCCTTTTAAATTTTGTTCTATTTTTCTGTTGTTGTGATGGAACAATAAAGCGTAATCTATCTATTTATAAGAAGCTGTCCAGAAATAGTGACTATTTTTAATTATAAGTTACTACTGACATAGTTAGATGTGGTTTGCTATATGCATAAATTAAATAACAGAAAACATTATATTTTTTGTCATTTTTATAACCTAGAGAGTAACAAACAAGCAGATTAAAACAATTTAATCCTAATACCAACTACTGCTCAATAACTTCTAGGGATTACTTATACTTACTATCACTTATCGCGATACAGTTTAAGGCAATCTACCGTTCCTTATATTATGATATTGATACCTAACAATACGTTTCAGGGGGAAAAACTGAATTCATGGTACCGGCATTTCAAATAGGTAAATACGTCATGAACAACACGAAGAGTCACGAAGGATTTGCGCGAGCTCCAGGTAGTGGACTGAAGGCAGGAGCCACCTCCTGCCACCCTGAGAAAAAAAATCTGAACAGACTGGAGTGGCGTCTTTTGTTATCGGAAGCCAAGACTCACTTTATCGTTGCGCTATCTCAGTTAGTCAGTTAATTACGACATGATAGTTGTAAACAACTGTCTCCAATTATACTGCGCTTCGAATGGGGCCCGCTAATTGTGGAGATTATCCTGGATGCATCGGAAGGGCGTTGGAAAAGATTTAGATTGTGGGAGGACGTACGGTGTACGAAGGTTTAGGTAGCTCGTTAAAATTATACCTTTTGCGGCTGGCGAACAGAGGGCGGCGATGCTTGAAGGAAAACATCGTGATGAAAACATAGCTTGGTGGTAGGTCATTTTCTAATGCTCGCCTACCACCCTCTAGTCAATAAGAATCTGTCGCTTAGCACCCATCGGTGTGTTCCGGCAGCCCCACGAGCCAGTTACCAATTACAGGTGTACAGCGTGTTACCACCTTCGACCACATCGTCACTTATCATCAGGTTAGGTTACTTTTGGTCAACGCTACCCTGTAAAAAGTAAAAAAATCTGGGAAAAAAATCATCTCTACTAATAAATGCGAAAGTAACTCTGTCTGTCTGTCCGTCTTTCACGCCTAAACTACAGAACTGCTTTAAATGAAATTTGGTACATAGATAGTCTAAAGCCTGAGAAAGGACATAGGCTACTTTTTGTCGCGATAAACTGCAGCCCACGCGGGTGAAACCGCGGGGAACAGCTACCCCGGGATAAAGGGAAACCACAGTGGTAACCACAGGGCGTAGCTATAGTTGTAAAATAAAAATGCGGTGGCGCGGGCCGTCCATATTCCGTTAAAGGCAAAACCCGGAAAATTAGCGAAGCCCCTCGCTCTACCTTCGTATTCTACAGTATTCTCTTATTAGTTAGGTACTCTATTATTAGTTAGGTTCTACTGGGTAAAGGTAAAGGTTAAGGCTAGGGATTGCAATCCGGCACCTTTTTCAATCCGGTCGGTTCTGGCCGGATTTATGTCGACCCAACCGGTTGAATTCAGTCAAACATTGTTTTATTTAATTCTGAAATCAGTTTTAAAAAAAACTCATCATCGAATCAGTAAATGAGGCTGATGTACAGCCTTAGTTGTATGCCGAGCCGGGACCCATTTCTGATATCGCGCAATGTTCATATTCATATTTTATTGCGTACCTACTTGTTGATGTGTACCTAATTGTTACTATTTGTCCTTGTAGTTATATTGTGTAAGTACAAGGACAAATAGGTGTAAGTATGTCAGATATAAATTTATATTTCAATTCTGACTGAGACTGAGGTCTATTCTTATGCTTGCTTATTTCTAAAATAAATGTAATGGTGTTTGTTTCCTGCTGTTTCAACCGCGTGGACTACAGATTATTACAATAAAAAGTAAAGTCTTCAAACGACTACGTTTGCCAATTCGCGGTCTCCTCTCAAGAACACTAAAGATCCGGCATACTCGTACCGGAACTGGACGTTTAATTATGCCGGATCTATTGTAATCTCTATTTAGGTAAGGTTATTCATAAAAAAATAAAACGTTCGATAAACCCAAGTTACATAGTTAAAATTTGTTTTCGCTGACGTCACGCACACGCACCATAAATAGGCAAAACACAATATAATTTAACTAAAATGGGTGTATCGAACTTATTTTATGAACCTAGTAAGATTAGATACCTATAGGTACATCTGTCTAAATATTATTTAGATAAATTATTAATAGATACTGACCTGCTTAGGCTTTCTGTAAGTTTTATTTGAGTATCTCTAGTTCTGTCCGAGTATCTTCCTACAGTTTTTACAAAAAGCGTAGGTACTTAACTAAGTATTATAAAAAATATGAGACTATTTAAATAACAAGAAAGTTTTGGACTGTATTATAAAATAAATAATATGAAAAATAAAAATAAAAAGGCCTTTTATTTCTCGCTTTTCATTAGGAAATTACAATAATAAATGCATGCAACATGGACTGTATTTGTAAACTTT
The DNA here is from genome assembly GCA_931315375.2 of Opisthograptis luteolata. Taxonomy (NCBI): domain Eukaryota; kingdom Metazoa; phylum Arthropoda; class Insecta; order Lepidoptera; family Geometridae; genus Opisthograptis; species Opisthograptis luteolata. The sequence goes on from OV928043.1 coordinate 2,427,578, forward strand.
ATTGTAAAATTGAATATGATCGCGAACTAAAAATTACTTATTAGGTACCCGTTCGTTGCCGCTGGAAAAGGCGTAGCTAGTTTTAGGTTTGACGTTCCTGTATCGTAAAATAAACATTTTTTGAAGAATACTAACAAGTTATCTGTACGTACATAAGAAGATAAGTATACGTAGATTTCAGTAGAACAGTCAGCGACAAAAGTAGCTGATCGTTCTCGATTTTCCAAATGTGTTTCAAATCAGTAATTATTATTGTTTTTTCTTTACATTTTACATGGTATCATTTTGACCACAACATAACACACCTGATTTTAGGTGATGATGAGGTCAAAAATTGGTGTCTAAGATGATGAGCATAATAGAAAAAAGTGTGATTGTTCAGCGACTTTTGTCGTTGACTTTACCAACTATAGGTACCTACGCCAAGAAATATCTTCTATAGATAGGTATAGGTAGGTACAGGTAGACAAGATGACCGCCTGCCCGTCCGGTCTCGGATAGGTAGGCTTGCCACGGGCGATCAAGTATCACCAAGCACACAATATAGTTGGCAATCTTCCGAGCCATAAACAACCTTGTTTAGGTCCATTAGGCCCCGCATTATGGCAACATTGCCCTAATTCCAGCCCTGCCCTAGGGCGAATCCGCATCTTGGCCTTCTTTGGACTTGAGAGGTAGGAATAGGTAGTGACCTTATTAGAGGGAATAAATCAATTGTGATATCTTATTGACTCTGAAGATCAGATACAATAATATAATAAGTGTCTAATGCCTTCATTATAAGAGGTGGTTATTAATCAAGAAGTAGGTACCTACCCATCTTTAATACAAAGGTTTCTTTATTTTCACTACTCTGAACTTAACTGAATTTTTTTTTTAGTAGATAATTTGTCACATCCATTTTACCTCGTAGATATTTTGTGTAGATACCGTAACGACTACAAGTGAGCTAAAACAGTATATACAATATAAGCACCAATGTTTTTATTTTTAAACTCTAGTGAAAGTTGGACTAAAATGCGGGTAGGCACTTCATAAAAAAACATTTCTGAATATCACATTCTGTAACATGTAAAAATAACATAATGTCGGCATTGACGTGCCGGTAATAAACAATATCGCAAAATGTAGCATCGAAGATTGGTACTGGAATACCTACTATCGCTGGAACTGGCTGGAGAAATAAACATCTCAAAAATAGAACACATTCATTTTAAAAATGAATACTATGTAGGTGGGTAACGGTTTATCTATACAGGCCGTCATACATGCCAGCAAGGAGTTTCAATGGCGTATCAAATCGAACCTCTTATCTCAATATCTACAAAGTGCGTTGCAAAGCGACAGTGTCACAAAATTCTCGTTTGTTGTGTTTTATTATTTTAAACGTATTTTAGTTTCTGTATTGTTGTGAGACTGTGAGCCGGTGTAAACGGGCAAATGGACGTTAACGATTTTATAATCTCGTGGAACTGTATGTACGTACAATCCAGGAACCTCTTGATTCGCTCCCTAGACTGTCCCGACGGATGGTTACACGGTCTCCGTAAAATTTACAGTAAGTACGATATGAACAAAACAAAATGAACAGGTAGGTAATGCCGGGCTTATCTTTAACTGATGCTCAATTTTACAGAGCAGTAAAACAAACAAGAAATGGCTACTATGGTTGATTTGGAGATACCGATTGACATTGTTAACTTTTCCATTGGACTAGGTATTTACTTTGTCAAATTATTAAGTAGAAATAATAGTTTTTAGATTATTATTATGTTCCTATACCTACAAAGTATGTTGAGTCCTGTGAGGGCTGCCACTACTACGTTTCTTCCGTGTGTCCTACTTAATAAGTTTGAATCTGAATCATCAACAGCCTTTCACGTTCCCACTGCTGGGACTCTGGCCTTTTCTCAGAGAGAGAGTTTGGGCTGTAATCTACCACGCTGGCCCAGTGCGGGTTGATAGATGTCGCATGCCCTTGAATGTTGTGGTTCTTGGACATGCCGGTTTCCTCACGATGTTTTCCTTCACCGTTTTGAGCGATGGCAAATTCGCACATAACTTATTGAGTCATAGGTGCGGGGCCGAGAGGATTCGAACTCTGTGTCGGCGTCTTGTAAGTCGCACGCCTAACCGTTGGGCCACCATCGCTCATGAATCTGAATACGACACAAATATTACTGTTGTTCCCATATAATATTTCTGATTATAATGACTATTGTTAGGGAACGCCATCTATGTTCAAATATTAATACATGATTGAGGGCGCCTAAAAATACGTATGGTAACTTGTAACTTGGTAACCAAGCAAGACATTTTTTGACTAACGAAAGAATCGAATCCGTCATCAACGTCAAATAAACGAAAACATTGACAGACATGATTTTTTTTTTTGTTTTGTTATGGCGTCACACGATTAGTGTATTTGCCAGTGTCAAGTATAAAAGATTTCAAACTCAGAGTTGAATCAAGTTTAAATGATGATGATGATGATGATGATTAGATGATGGGATGAGGATAGTGTTTAAGTAAAGTAGTGGTGCTTTACTTAAACTTTACACGGACTTTTTTGGAGCAACTTAAAAAGTCACTTTCACAACTTTATTTCAATTTCCCACACTCGTACACATTAACGAACACATAATGGTTAATAATCCACCAATATTACACATTATCACTCGAAGAAACACAAGTTTTGGAAATAAAAACAAAATTTTCACGTTGACAATTCGATTGCCGCCAAAAAAGTCCGACAGACATGATGATAGATTGGCATTGACATTGACAGTTGACATGTTTGTCACGTTTTGGACATAGGGATGAGCGATATTGCCAAAATGTCGATATTGACATCGATGGCTTAAAGTCGATACGACGATTATTAAATAAAATCGATATTTACATCTACGAATACATTTAACTCTTTCAACGCTAATCTAATATTTATAACCCACCTTACCTTTTTAATATGTATCATGAAACCTGTGATCAACTAGTGTTAGTAATATGGTTATAATTATCATACATGTTTATCTCTCAACGTAATGTATTCCAAAAAAGTATGTACTAATCTTAAGGAAATATTTGATATTGCTACTCCATGCAATGCATGCATTTTGTTTATTTTTCTCCCTATTTTCCATGTGGCTATTGCTCTAATGCGAGATGCAATTCCCGCGGAACAACTGGTGAATCAATAAATGTCTGACGGAAGTAAAAATTATTGACCTTATAATTATTTTTACTCTCTGTAACGACCAGAATTAGGTGACTCATAAATGTAACCAGCGTTATAGCTGACGTAAGTAAGCATTAGGTAGTAAGTTAATAAATTATTCCACGATTGTATTTACAAATTATTCAACTTCGTTAATTTGTAAAATCCATTGTAAACAAACCTATGTTTTACAATATCGATATTAACAATTCCCTAAAATTATTCATATTCCGATATACCAAAATGTCGATACTAAAATATCAATGTCGTTATATTTTGGTAATACCGATAAATATACCATACAATCCGAAAGTGAACATCCTTAATTCGACTTGACAAATGACAAATTGACAATCACAAAAATCATCAAAAATGGCCGCGATAGGAATTGGAATGTGCGATACTCCCGGCTGCAAATCAATTGCACAATTACAATGTCCGACTTGCATTAAACTCGGAGTTCAAGGCTCATTTTTTTGCACACAGGAGTGTTTTAAGAAGTCGTGGAAAACGCACAAAATTATCCATTCTTTGGCGAGTAAGTGGCATTTTAGGTTATGTTTCGGTGCTTTGAAAAAGTTTGGTGTTGGGTTACACTGAGTGATGATGCGAAATTTGTTGTAGAGGGTGAGAGTACCGATGGCTCTAATGTGGAGTACAACCCGTGGCCGTCTTACAATTTCACTGGGAAGCTGAGGCCGTATCCGCCGGGACCTAAGAGGACTGTGCCTCCACACATCGGCCGCCCGGACTATGCCGACCATCCGACAGGGTTCCCGGCGTCAGAACACGCTGCGAAGGGAAGTGGCCACATTAAAGTGCTCGACGATGAAGAAATCGAAGGCATGCGTGTGGCTTGCCGTCTTGGAAGAGAGGTTTTGGATGAAGCAGCCAAGTAAGACTCTTTAAATTATTATTTATTACCTCACAAGCTCGGAAAGAGTGTGTTTGTCATTCGAAATTGGAGTGCAAAAGCGCATTTTGCGCGCTAGCGTGGAAAGTATTTTTAACTTCGAAACTTCCTATTCAATAATTTTCCATACCACCAGTCCACTTATAATGCAACAATACTTACTTCATATCAGAGTGCTAACCTCTTTTTGGAGTGATCGCACAGGCCAGCATGTCTATTGCATGAAAAAACAAACAAACCTATTTTATCTGTTTTTCTTGCATCTAGCATTTTCCTCGCTGTAGTGAGGTGAAAAGTTGCGTGTTTCGCTCGGCTGCAAAGTTATTCTGCGTCTCGTACCTTTGAAACCTTCGCTATGCTCAGGATTCTATATTTGAACCACTCGCTTCGCTCATGGTTCAATCTTAGATCCCTTCGCTTGCTCAGGTTTCAATACAAGTACTCGCGCCAAAATACAACTTTGCAGCCTTGCATAACAAATAACTATTCTATTCTAGTCTTTATCATATACTGTTTAGTGAAATTCCAGTAAAATAGTTTTGTATGAAACACCTAGGTATAATTTTGGTTGAAGGTGTTATGTAGTTCAAGGTAGAGGTTGATATTAACTTATTGTTTCCAGGAATACTAAATTGATTTTATTAATATGTATTTCAAAATTGTAATATGTACTTGTCCAACCTTTGTTTAACTAATAGAATTTAGATAACAATTATCTTGAGGACAACATTAATTAAAACAAAAATAACCTTCATATCTCTACCTAACCTCAACTAGACTCCTTTGTGAACAGGGATTAATAAAATTGCTTGCAGCCCAAACCTACTAGATTATTGTATCACTTTTTTTGTTTCATGACCACAATGCAAACTCTACATCTGGCGATTTGTGTTTGATCACAAGTCACCTGATGTTTAGGGAAAATATAGACAAAGGTCAAAGGCTCCACACTCAAAGGCTCCACACTTCCTAGTTCAATCACTTCTTAAAATCCAACTTACATAGCTAGAAAAAAATATTTAACCATTCTAGCGCTCGCACCCCACTCTTTGTTTACAAATAAATACTTTTTGATGTTCCAGGGCATGTGGCGTAGGAGTAACAACAGATGAGATTGACCGTGCAGTACACGAGGCTTGCATCGAGAGAGAATGCTATCCGAGTCCTCTCAACTATCACAACTTCCCGAACAGTTGTTGCACCTCAGTCAACGAGGTCATCTGCCATGGTATACCAGATACACGCCCATTAGAGGTCAGTATGAAACAGAAAAAAACATATAATTATTAGTTGATCATCACCATTGTTAAAAGAGCGAGGGCCGAACGGTTACGCGTGCGACTTACAAGACACCGACAGCGAGTTCGAATTCTTATTACCTGATTACCTATTTTAAACTGCTTACTTTCAGGATGGTGATGCGTGCAACGTAGATGTGACAGTCTACCACCGTGGCTTTCATGGTGATCTGAACGAGACATTCTTTGTGGGTAATGTCCCGGAGAGTACTCGCAAGCTTGTGCAGGTATAGCCTTTCCAGATCTATATTTTACCATAACAGGATAAATTTTATTTCTTTTGTAATGGTTTGAGCTTTGAGTAATTTGTGCTTAATCCTTTTTGACCATGACTGTGAAGAGAGAGCGAGGTGGCTCGTCAGTGACTCCAAGCCAAAAAATGATAATCACATCTGCACTAGATGTGGACGAGTCTGCCATTCACATATTGGTCTGTATAGCCACCAACAAAAGTGTTCTTCATACCCCACTGACAAGGTTTGAATCGTCTCTCATAGACATCTAAGGCCATGTATGTATGACTACAGTTATACTGACACTGATTTTACAGGTTTTAAGAAATTCAAAGTTATCTCTTAACACACAAAAATTTAATAGTATGTGAGTGAATGAGTGTGTATTTTTGGAATGAAGATAATTTCCTGGATAAACACATAGGCTACTTTTTATCCTGGGAAAACTGACTATTAATGCAAGGTGCATCCAGCAGTTATCACAAGTTTCAACAACACAGTTGTTTTGTGCGTTGTGATTGATGGATAAATTGACAAAAAAAAAACTTATCGGCCAGATTTATCATGAAAATTAAGAAATGTTAATAATAGTGATGAAGATTCTTGCGATTGACACATGTTTTTGTAATTTTTTTCTCAGGTCACCCATGAGTGTTTAATGAAGGCCATTGACATTGTGAAGCCCGGAGAGAAGTACCGAGAAATTGGGAATGTGATTCAGAAACACGCGCAGGCGAATGGATTCAGCGTAGTAAGGTCGTACTGCGGACATGGAATACACAGACTGTTCCACACTGCACCTAATGTGCCACATTATGCCAGTGAGTATTTATTTATCCTCATCATCATCATCACCCACTGTGTTTCCACTGCTAGGACAAATTTCAGGTCCATATGAAACAAGAGGATTGTAGTGAAATTGATTGAAAGAGCAATAGTGGTCATAATATGTAGAGTGAAAGTGGTCGAACGGTATCGCATGCGGCATACAAGATACAAGGCGCCGATACCGAGTTTGAATCCTCGGCCCCGCCCCCTTATGTGCCGATTTGCCATTGCTCAAAACGCTCCTTCAGGAAAACATCGTGAGGAATCCAGCATGTCCAAGAACTGCAACATTCAAGGGCATGCGACATCTACCAACCCGCACTGGGCCAGCGTAGTAGATTACGGCCTATACTCTCTCTGAGAGAAGGCCAGAGTTCCAGTAAGGGAACATGAAAGGCTGATGATGTGGATTGCGCCCATAAAATGATGTGTAAGGAGGTTAAACAGTTTTAAGTTTGATGTTCGATGTCAAGTGATAATTATATTTTGATAATAGATGATTTTCTTAAGACTAGCTGCAGAGTATTCTCCAATATCCCTGTTCAGTAACAGTTCAGTTTTTGGTGGAGTGGTTATAACGAGAAATGTTAGTCAGATCTGTTGTTCCTGTCTCTATTACTGTACATAACTGAGTTTAACAAAGCAGTATGTTTGTTTTCAGAAAACAAAGCAGTAGGTGTGATGAAGCCCGGGCACTGCTTCACCATAGAGCCGATGATCAACGAGGGTGGATGGCGCGATGAGCAGTGGCCAGACCACTGGACCGCTGTCACTGCAGACGGGTCACGTTCTGCGCAGGTATGACATTTATAATAAACTTTTTTTAACCTTTTTAGTTGCTAACAAAGCAGTTGGTGCGATTAAGTCTGAACACTGCTTCGCCATCAAGCGTTGTTGTGTTCCGTTGGGGCTGGCTGAGGATCACCAATAGGTGCAGGGGGCATTACGGTTTTTTTATGGCTTCCCACGATTAGTGTATTTGCCAGTGTCAAGTATTAAACATATCAAAATGAAAAAAGCAAAAAGCTAGTACATATATTTATATTTGTGTCTCATCACTGATTCTGTAACGCTGTCAGATGGAAACAAAAAAATCCGTGGGCTGCTTTCAACACCCTAGTTTTAATATTTGTTTTTTGTTCTTTGTTCCAGTTTGAACAAACGCTCCTGGTGACCGAAACTGGCTGTGATATCCTGACGAAGCGCTTGACCGGCCGGCCCTGGTTCTTAGATCAGCTAGAGAAACTCACCGCCAACTCTTAATACCTTCCCTGGACAAATGCTGAGGTGACACGTGGGTTGAAAGGAAATTATGATTTAAAAAAAAATTGCTGGGACTATAATGGGATGGAAACTTTAGGGTGCTTGCACACTTCGGACGATCTATGGACGACGTTTTGTCGCAGAGAATAGAACAATTTAAATTTTTTAGTACCCGTCTTACAAAACTAATGTCTGATGGGAACCACACGTAAAACTATTTATAGATGGCGCTCTGAGCGACTGTACCTTGTTCACAACGTTGTGTCAAGTTATAGCTGTTTGTCAAACAATCGTTTGACTGATGTCAAATCAAGGTGCGATTTTAATCTAGGCACAACACTCATCATGCGCCACCTAGCGTGAAAAAAAAGTTAGTTTTCCTCCCAATTGAATATTTGAATATTTATTTCAATCGAGCCAAAATCTATGAATTAGGATCGAATTTTGTATATATATATTTTGGGACTTCGGAGTAACATATAAAATACTCAAACTATAGCTTGGTGGTACAGTATGCCTAGTGAAATTTGCAGTGGTAATAGACCCTCGGGGTTAGCACATAGGCTGCTTTTTACCCCGGGAAAAGGGAAAATGGGAAAGTCATACTAAAATAAACTGTAATTATGTATATTTGGACTTCCTTTTCTTTTTCTGAACCACACATACCAAAAGCTGTTTTTGGCAGGTCAAGGTCAAGGTGTTCGGTTACAATACCGAACAAATAATAATAATAATAATGCCCGCACCGCACTCCCTGTTTTTAGGGTATCAGAAACTACGAGGATCGGGAATCCACAACACCCAGACAGAGAACAAATACTTGCGCTTTTTTTTTTTCAATGCTCAAATATTTGTCCAGTAGCGGGAATCGAACCCGCGACCTCACGCTTCACAGTCGGCTATCCGCCCATTGCGCCATATCGGTAACTTCAATGAGGCTGTCACGTGTAATAAAACCTAATGTTGTTAATATTAATGGGAATATTTTTGAAACGTGGCTTTTAAATAAAGTTTACAAGCTCTACAGAACAATAAACACAACAAATATGTTGTGGTCAGGTCCAGGGCAGTATGAAATGTGGCCGATGTTCTTGTGTGTTTGGGTATATTGTAGCAAATTGAAACTGCCTTGAAGTAAGCAAAATATTTAATTTTAGCTTCGGCCTTATGCGTGTCACCTCAGTTTTGGCCTTCTATGTATATTATACTTGGTATAGTTTACCAAATGTATATTATTGTTTGGTGGTTTGTTTTGTAACCCGTTGTCTCACATCACGTGTCTGTACAAATCTTCTGTCTTTGTGTTTTTTTTTGTTGAACGAAGGTGAATTATGTGCAGTCACAAATTTTAATGTTAAGCCAGCTACGAACATTTAGTTTGAACTGTGAAATTTAACTGTGCACAGTTCAACTAAAATTATATGCACAGTTTAACTGTACACGGTTGAACTGACTCAATAGTTTTAAATGCATCTATACATTTTAACTGTTCAGTCTTGTCTAATGATATTTTGTTTTATTAAATTCAACTGTACATTTAAACTGTGCACAGTTCGACTGTTTAGCTGTGCAGTTTTAACCATTGATATTTTCATTAGATGTATATGTCTCAGTTTTCTTCTACACACCTAGATTTACCTAAACATTTTTAAATGAAAGTGTGCAGTCCGCTTCTATAAGGCTGAGCTACACTGAGCAGTGTTTCAGCAGTTAACTTTCAAAACGTTAGGAATTCAAACTTTGTCAATCTCACCTAACTTTTGGATACAAAAGACCTGTTAGAAAAAACTATGCAGCTATTTTAAAGCTGTAGATAAGTCGTGGAATGTTATGCGTCCTCTTCGTAATAAGTATAAGAGCTTTTTAAAACGACAGCGAAGCGAAGGGGCGGCATGAAGTGTGTAGTGCAACACATACGAAGCATAGAAATTATGACGCTTCGTAGGCTTATGCCACAGCTTCGCTTCGCCGTTTGTTTAAATAGATCATACGAAGCCTACAGATAGACTGTTAGACGGTCCTAATTATCCTTAGATTTTATATAACTACCTCTCTTACGCAAATTAATATTGTAATCAACGGGATTGTCCAGCATATTTAACAGTATTTAATAAACCCAAGACTTATTATAAAACAATACAGAAATGGAATATAGACATTAGAGGAAATTGTACAACATTTTTGTAAATTATTACTTTAGTGATGAACAAAAAATAAACAAAACTATAAATTAAATAATTTATTTTATTTGGCATAATAATAATTATGTAACAATACTAAATGCACTAAACGTATCCTATAATCTAAGTACAGATCTTATTTAGATGTTATTTACAAATAATAAATAGAATAAGTTAGATACAAAATTACAGACAAAAACAAATGTACGGCTTATCTGATGTGGGGTTCCTTCTAGAATTCTAGATTCTCGTTTAGTTTCAATATCACATACAAGCGTAAGTTAACTAAAGTCAAAAATGTGTGAAAAAAATGGCTTATGATTATCACCATAAACTTTTTAGACAACTTAGACTACGCATCAAATAACGGAACCTTAGCAACTGGTATTGTAATTTAGTGGCGGAATTACATTCCTTAAATTAGCAGCAAACATAAATACTTTCTTAAAAAGACTTCCTAAATCTAAGTACTAAAACTAAAACAGTCTTTATATACCACACTGTCAAGTACAATGAAGTTACCCAACTTTTGATACTGATTATAAAAAGATGTTGGCCTAGATTTCCTTCCCATAGAAAAAAAAGTCGTGTAGATTGTTTTTTTACGCAAGTGAGCTCACTCCAGTAAATGTTTCGAGGCAAGGCATCATTGTCAAAGCAAAGCATTGGAGATGCACTTCAAATTGTCTAGCAAAACTTATATACTGGTGGTCGAGAATTGGTAGTCCGCCAGAGCAAGGTGGTTGAGTCAACATCCATTATAGCCTTAAATCTCTAGAGCCAGTTCAAGTACTAAGCTTGAACTCGGCCTTCACGAGGCTTTCGTCATGCGGGATAGTGGAAATCAATTAACATCCTGTGGAGAACGTTAGAAAAAGATGCTGAATGCTGATGATGGGAAACTGAAGACGTTTTTTTTTATGTCCCTGATAATCCGAATCAAAAGCCGGGTCCTGTTATTTATTCTTCGTACTCTTCAAATAGTGGTATGTAATCGTCACTCCTCGATCTCAATTTGAGTCCAAACTGAGTTACTTGGTTCCCGTCGAAGCCTTGGGTCTTGTCTACGGATTTGACGGTAGATGATTTCCAATTGTCTATAATGTCTGTGGTCGCCTTACGTGGCGCTGTTACAGGTTTCATACTGGCCAGCTTCGATGTTACAATTTGTCCCTGAAAAGAAATTGTAGTAGGTAATGTTTCAAAATGCTAGCTGGTTAGAGATAAAGTCGTCAATCTGTGCCAATCAGCGATCCCTGAATAGTTTTGTTGCGAAGGAAATGGTCAATCAGATCGAAGAGTTCTCGAGGAACGAGTAAGTTTTTTACAAACTTTAGCTAGAATGGCGAAATCACTAATATTAATTGGTTTCAACTACATACTTAATCTGTTTAGATGAGCCTAGGCATTATGCCTTGCATTGCATCTGCATCTGAATAAACCAATTTTCACTTACTAAACTTACCTGTGTAGGACTGTCGGCGTAACTCGCATAAATTCTCAAAACGGGTTCTCCAGTTTTATCATCAAATGTCAGCTTACTCTTCGGTGGTATTTTAGCTTTCACCACTGTCACTTGGGGGACAGAACTCGTCACAGGACTCACATCTTTCTTTTCCGTAACAGCAAACAGTCTGATCGGAGCACGTTTCATCAGGGTTGCTTTTTGGTTGTTAAAATCTTGGTCTTCGCTGATACTCGCTTCTACGATTTGTCCAGCGTACACTGTTCCTTCTTTAGTCATCTTTGGCTCTTTCTCGTCAGCTCTCAGCAGTGTGTAAGCAACCTTGACTGAATCAGGTCGCTTTGCAAACGGAACCCCAGGAAGAGGTTTCAATTCGGTGACAGACTTGTTTTCAGTGTTGTCGCTATTTTGAAAAAAGTACTGCTTTAAATCTTGATTTATTACTGGATTTATTGTTGTTGTAGGATTTTCCGCAGTTTTTGTCGTTTCTCGAGTGCTCTCTACTTGTTCTAAAGCAGCTGCTGCTCTTACATCATTGATAGCTGAATAAAACCCATTGGCTATTACATTTCCAACGCTTTGACCTATTTGCGCGTAATAAATTGGTGTTGTATTTTGCGCATTTTGCGGCTCTGTGTTGCTCTCTATCACGTACTTTATAGTTGTTGTGACTGGCTGTGATTCGTCCGCGATCAGCTCTAAAGTTATATTGTGAGGTTGTTGGGTCGTGGTCGATTCCACTCTCTCCGTCACATTACTGACAACAAATGCTTGTGGCGTCAGGGTCACTAAAGAACTTTCTTGCGTCTCTCTTTGCACTACATTCTTCGATTCACTTGACAGGAATGGTTCTGGTGGCTGCTTTATTTCTTCGTTTTCGAGTAAGAACAACTGCTGAGCTTGTGTCGGGGAGTTATGATCATGTTGCGGGTTTTGGTGAAGAAGTTCCGCAGCATACGGCACGAATTCGAGAGCTGGGAATCGTTGTAAGAGCTGATGTTGAAGCTTTTGTAAGAACATTGGGTCTGACTGGTATAGCACGTTAGGCGGGATCATTATACTGTCCGCTCCGGAGTGTAATACCTCATGTTGAGGTGGGATGTTATTAAACCCTTGCAAAGCTTGGAAACCCTGAAAGAAACATGGACTTACTAAGAAAACTGCCGACTATATCAATTTATTATTGTGTTGGTCTGAAAGCAGTATATAATTATATTACCTGCACGGGGTACTGCTGTGAGATGATGGGGTTATGTGGTACACTTATAGCAGACAACCCATAATCTGATGCTATCTGTAGAGCTGCTCCGTTTCTTAGATACGTTTGTAGTTCTGGTGAATTTTGTATAGACTGAAATCAGAAAGTTTTATTCTTAATTTTCGAGTATTCTTTTGAAATGAGTATAATTTCTTTTGAAATGATTTAAATAACTATTTAAATTTTTTTTTTTTTCATTTCACAGAACGAAAAAAATTTAAATTGGTTCGTTTACCTAAGAAGCAAACAGTAAAATTATTCATGCTAAATTATCTGGTCGTACTCTTACTTGGGGTTTTGCAAATCCAACTGGAGTTTCTATTTTAGCCATATGATAGACGGGCTCTACATATTTCTCTGTTACTTCGTATGTAGGTCTTGGCTGAAAAGAACAATCTTTTCAATTTCTGTAATTATCTTTGAAAGGGAAATTTTGAATGATCTTTATATTATTTATACCTTTGGTTTAATTCTCATAGCGTAGTATTGGCCTTTGTTCAGCACCTATAATAAGGTGATTGATCAAATAAGTGAGTACCATTCCGTATGTATTATCTATAACATCATAAAATGCCTCGAGTTCAGCAAGCCTCGAATCAAAGAAAGGAAAATTTGTTCACCTTAAAAAATTTGCTTTGTGAGCAATGAACATTGTATCCTTAATAATCTCTCAGTGAGCATCCAACAGAACATTGCAGGAGGGATAGCCTACTTCACTTACTTGTTCGGTAGCAGCGTTATTACTGTGGCCTGAGTCCGAAGTGTCAATGACGACGATCGGCTTCTCGGATAGGCTGAGGTTGGGTGCTGGGATCGTGTGGATGGCACCTGATGGTCAGACAAACCTGAACTATCTTGGTTTCGTCCACAACAACTAATGGAATGCCACGTCCTCTTTAATCTTCGAGGCTTTACACATATAAATATACGAAACCCTATGAAATCCCACACCGTTTAATCATGGTATTCGTCAGTAAATAAAGTTCGAAAGGGCGGAATCTTCAGACACGCGTTCTGGTGACGTCATTTGCATTCACAATTCTAAACCCCAGATGAAATACAAAATGCCCCATAAAAGTGCTTAAAAATTAGATTTCTGTCGTTCTTTAAAAGTGACATTCCATTTTTGCTGCGGACGAAAAAAAAACTATTTGGTGCATAAGTGCACGAAATGAAATCAATAAACTGTTTATTGAATACAAGAAACGTGAAGGCTGAGCGATACATCGAAGTCCGTTAGCTGGAAATTAGAACCCAAATCTCGCTTTCCTTCTCTCAAAGAAGTGAAAAAGTCCAGTGCAGTGCAAATGCTATATTAAAACCTGTACCACCATCGGTATGCACCAGCGGCGGTGCTGACGCTGCACGCACAAACTCGTACTCAGGGGTTACTGGCGACAGGCCTGGCATACGCGCTGTGGTCTTCCAAGGACTGCCGGCGAAGACGTTGCGAGTCGTCGGCGCGAAGTGTTTCACTGCGTACCTAGAATAGGAAGGCATGATTGAGGATAACCTTAAAACAGGTTAATTCAAAGTCGGGTCGAAGACACACTTCTATGAGGAATCCGAAATCCCAAAGTGAGGTATATATATCCGCAAGTGGACGCAGAGGACATTGATTATCTTGTCATTATCATGATCATCAGCCTGTTACATTCCCACTGCTGGGAAAATGGCCTTTTCTCAGAGAGAGGAGCATAGGTCACACAAACACACCACACGTTGCACGTTGCACGTTGCGTTGCGTCTACACGTTGGCTTGGTGCGGCTTGGTAGATGGATTGTACTTAGGCATACTGGTTTCCTCACGATGTTTTCCTTCACCCTTTTGAGCGATGGTAAATCCACACATAACTTATTATGTCATAGGTGCAGGGCCCCGATGATTCGACCTAGGTATCATGGTCATAGAGTGATAGATCTTCCATATTAGTTAAACATGCATGGTGAGATGTTACCTCTGTGGCGGACTCCTGTAAACGACGTACGGCGTACGATGTGACGCCGCTTGCACCAGCCTATGGTTCCAAGGTCGCTGCTGCAGTGTAACTCCTGGTCTGAAGGCAGTTGGGGCCCGGAAGCGGTTCACTGTTGCCATACGGTTGTAGTTGGCCGCTTGGCTCAGAGTGAAGAAGGTGAAGAGTAACTGGAACTGCAAAGAACAAGGGTGTTTCAGGAAGACATATTTTACGATTATTTAAAAGCTGCAGTCAGGTTTTAGTCAATGTTGATTTTGGGTCTAGCTAAAATGCGTAAGGACTTGGGCGCCATAGATTATGTCCAATGGTTGAGAGATTTCCATGCGGTCCTTTCTCATTACGGAATCATCATTCGGAAGGGTTTTAATTTAAGCCAGTTATGCTGGTATAGTCTAAATTATTGGATGTTCGGGCGTAACTACCTAGTAATACGTTACACATAATAAGTTTGTTGTTGTGTGTTGTATGTGTGTAGTGCTGTAGGTATGCTTTTAGATACCTTTACACTTAATATGACAATAGATACCTAATATAAGTTATACTCTACAATTCCGGTAATAAGTATTTCCGCCAAGAAACCTCAGAACAAAAGGCTCTAACTTGATAAACTACTGAACCCTTTATATATTATTTATAGCACCACCAGTCACCAATAGCAGTGGTCGGTTACAAGTCGACATTCCGTCTAAGTAAGTCGGGGAAAGACTGTTTCTACTCGTACCGGTTTTGGTCGAGAAAATGATTCCTGGTAAAGCATCCGCAGTTAAGGTGTAGGTGTAAAGTACCTTTGGTCACTGCAAATGGTGGGAAACGACTATGGGTTATTCAAAGTAGCTTTTTGTTCTGTGGTGCAGTCGGCAACAAAAGTCTCTAGGCGCGATCAATTTTCCAATTTACAGCATTTGAATTTTTACTTTGTTGTGCATCTGGTTTCTCCATGCTACTTCATCGTATAATTTTAGATTTTAGTGTGCATGAGATAGTGAGTCGTGATTTCGATGGCTACACGGTTGGCTGGCATCGTGATAAACTTTATAGGTAGGTAATAATAGAAATTAATGAACGGTTGCTGTATTCACATAGATTCTTTGTTGAAAATTTAATTATTCACAATTTCACTTCTACAAATAACTAAATTGGTGGTTGTTATTGATTTCTTTGATCTTGATAGCTTAGTTGGATATGACATCATACCTACAAAGTTTCTGAAACACCTGGTTCTTTTTGCGTTTTTTTTTATTTACGCTAAGCAAGCATTTGAATACAGTTTCACCTGATGGTAAGTGAAGACGTGGCCGACGATGGAGCATGCTTGTCTAGAAGATGCCTATTCACTCTTGACTTGTTTCTCGCATGCTCTCCATCAATTGAATTTAATTTATTCGTCAATTAACGTTTGACGTTTTAATGTGATCTGATGATATGTATCCTATGAATTTGTATAAAATCAATTTACACAAATAGAATTCACTACATCTACGCAATAAATACATTTTCAAGTAGGTAACTGCAGCTAATTGACTTGTCAAGAGGAGTCATTGGACAGTTTTGGAATCCGGCAGAAGTTTAAAAGTTCTAAAAAACCGAAATGATCTGCGTTAATTAAGTCGATTGCGTGTAAACACATCATGCGAGTCGCACGCAAAGACAGGTAGGTAGTGGTTTTAACAAGTAATAGATTTGCTTGAAAAAAGTGATTAGATGCATTGTTTTAGAATTTAAAATTACACGATGTTGCAACTTCAGATTCAAGTTGTAATTGGTATTTTTGATAGATGCCTAACTAAAATGAATTGAGCAGTAGTTATAAAGATATAACAGGATTTCCAACATTTTTCAAACACTTTTATTAGCTTGACTTGTAACTAACTAACAATGTACCAAATCAAATCTTAAAAGTCAATTTTTTCTTAGATAAAATATGCCTTTCGTAGTGGCAAGACTTTTGCATAGTCCACCAAGTGTCACATCTTTGCCTCTTATTCAGGTGCCAAACTGCAGTGTGTAAAAGCTACTGTGTTCCGGATTGAAGGGGGAAAAACAGGCATAAAGAGATTCGTCATCTCATCGTACCTATCTCAGAATGACGAGCGCAGTGTATTGCTGCACTGGATTTTCTGAATTCTAGCTTACACAAATATAATGGCGCGACGCTTAAAAAAAACATCAGTGTTTTTTTTTTAAATTTACAATTACTAAGCATTTGACCACAGTCTCACCTGGTGGTAAGTGATGATGGAGCGTGCTTACATAAAAGATACCTATTCACTCTTGACTTGAAGAGTCCCAAATTATACCTAAGTCATTATCAGTTGTTTACTTTCCCTCTGCTGGGACTCTGGCCATCTCTCAGAGAGAGAGTATGGGCTGTAATCTACAACGCTGGCCCATGCGGGTTGGTAGATGACTAAATGTCGCATTATACCTAAGTACCTACTTATGGGGAAACAATGACGCTGGTGGGGTGTTCCACTCCTTTGCTTCTCGCATGTAGAGTTAATTCCATATGCGTTGAATACAGTAAATAAAGCAGAACAGTAACGGTGTTCCTCACTCTGATTGCTCAAGATCCGTTAAGAAGGTAATTAGATATGATTTAACGTTGCACTAACTGCCGCTTGCTACGAGTAAACTGTCGGGAACTTCGTAAACATTGTTTGTGTTGGCATTGTGTTATGCTGACAATGTTGAGGTAGTACTTGGCTATTAAATCAAACTACATTGTAGGTACTAAGTTTAGAAAGTTCTCTGCTTTTTGCAACTGAAAATTTAGCCTGGATTTTTGAGATGTGATCGTTATGTTAAAACTAAATAAAGAGATATGATGTAAGGAACAAAAAACTAAACATTATTTTTTATTTGTTAGCTACCTAAGCTACTTGAGCGGGAAATCAATGCAATTGACTTTTCAAACGGGTTTCGTTACTTCTAAAATTCACTACAGCTTGGGCTTGGCTTGCTTATTATTTGCTTTTATAGTGTCAAATGTCAATTCATGCATCTATCTATATAAAAGGAAGTCATGTCAGTTACACTATTTAACTCAAGAACGGCTGAACCAATTTGGCTGAAAATAGGTAGGGAGGTAGCTTAGGTCCAGGAGACGGACATAGGATACCTTATTTTTGTCCCGAAAAAAGTTCTTACGGGATAACGGGAAGACGCGGGTGAAACCGCGGGGCGCAGCTAGTATGTTAGTGTTCAGTTTGTTTTGACGTGCAAATGAATTATGTCGGCACTTAGCTTTTGGGCACTCGGAGTAGCGTACCTATTTGCGTAGCGGATTCACTACTGAGGTGTTGCTTTTATTTAATTCGAAAGGGATATTCAAGAGCTAGATGACACCGCGAGAAGACAGACGCCCGTCATTAGCTCGAGGTGAAACCTCGACAGACCGGTCTGAGGGATAGGTAGCTCTTCATATCGACACAAGTCGATGTAACAGGTGTGTAATACGATATATCTAAGTTTATAGTGTTCATGGATGGTGCCTTTAAGCGTGGCACTAATATTTAATATTCATGTTCCCATATCCCAATGTGTACAACCAAACAAGAGAAATCTTATTAGTAAAGCTAATTAAAAAATGTCGGACCATTAGATGACAAAAAAAAGCTTGTGATTTTAGTGAACTTGCTCCAATTCAATCAATTAGTAATAAGAATAAAATTGTCAATGTGATCGCGCCAAAAAAATTACCTGCCGGGCGTTTTTTGCTTGTTCTTTTGCCGGCGTAAGGAGGTTGGAACAGGCGTAGCTAGTTTTAAGTTTGACGTTTTAAAGTGATCACAATGTATCCTATTGAATAAATAAAAATTGACTATTGACTAATATTTATTCCATCATGGTCACCATTAGCCTATTACGTTCCCATTGCATGCCTTCTCTTGAATAAGATTAATTAATTAATATTTAATTCTCTTGATCAATATTTGAGTGACATATTTGTATGAAATGACAGACTCAAATCTGTTGTAGTGATTACCGCTCGAGTGTCAGTCTAGAATACCAGCCTAAGAGAGAGATAAGAGCTAGGCTACCACGCTGGTCCAGTGCGGGTTGGTAAATATCGCATGATCTTCAATGTTGTGGTTCTCGGACATGCCGGTTTCCTCATTTATGCCATAATACCTGCCTAAATCCTTAATAAATATCATATTTATCAATTCATTCTACTATTTAGGTACGTGTGAAATGTACTTAAGTTTCTTTGGTTTGGTTGACTCGCTTGAAAAAGGGATGGTTTTAAATAATGGGAAAACCTAAAAGAACATTTTTTATGGGAGCTGTCTGGTGGTACAAAGTTCACCGGATCATTATAGTAAATTACCAATTAGTACTTAATACAAACTAGTGACGTTATTCGACTAGAAAAATTAGCAAAATACTAATTTTTCGATTTTATCGATATTACCTACCTACTTAATTAGTGAAGATCTCGATTATGACAAATAGAAACCAAGAGTCCCAGTTCAATAGCACCAAACGGCCTTGGCAAAGACGATGCCTTATGTAATTACACAGCTATGCAAAACCGATTTCTATTTGCTGAAAGGCGTCAATTAAAAGCCTTTAATTAGACGCTGGAGCTTGATAACATTAATAACCGAAGGCTAAGCTGCGATAACTTGGAGCGATGATTGCTTAAGGGTAGTGAAGTTACCTTGCGGCCCGCACTTAACAAAACACGACAAAAAAAATTGACATTACTTCTATGGAGCCGCTGTCAAATCTCTATCTCCAGAAGGCAAACCGTGGATAGATAGGTTATTGAAATCGGACGTCATGGGTTTTAATCTTGCAATAAGCTCGAGTGAAGAAAACGTTGAGATGAAACAAGGCTTTTAGGTGACGATGTTGTCGATGATGGCGCCACGTTACACCTGGACTGGGAAGTGGTTCTCAAGTGAGATTGCCGGAACACACCGATAGGTGTTTGGCAACAGATAGAGGGTGGTTACCTACCACCCTTGTTAGCGACGCAATTGTATTTTTTAGTATATTCCATTGTATATTCATTTAATAAATTAGCGGGATATCGAGATTTTGTGAAACATTCAGTCTGTGGCCTGTGGCGCCCGCGCGTCTCCGCATCTGTCAAAGTGTCAAAAGTAAAGATATTAAAAAGTCAATGTCAAGGAGTTAGAGATCCCGCCGAAAAAGAGTTATACGCGCTTCCACAGTTTTTTTCACTCGCAACACCCCGATTTCCCTTGTTTTGTCCATGTTTTTGACTTGTTTGGTGTTCTCCAACCCCTACAACCCTTAAGTAAAGAATCTGTTGCCAAGCAAGCATTTAAAAATGCTCTACCACCAAGCAATGGTTTTATGACGATGGTTTCCTTCACCGGTAGCTCAAGCTCATTGCAGGGTTCAAACCCAAGACGTACGGATCGCAAGCCGACGTCACTACTACTGAGCACACAATCTCCATAAAAAAAATATCAGATTAATGTTTTTCAAATTCCTAACCAAATATATATTTTTTTTTAATATCACTTTTAATTCTACGAATATCTCAATTCGAAAGTTTTCTTTTTGTTACTGAAATATGCTGCAAAAGCTTAACGTATTTATCTTCTTTTTTATGTAATCATCGGAGTACTACAAACCACACTTAAATTGTCATTAAATTCATAACACCTGCAAAAATTCACGAGTGCAAGGCGGAGTTAAATATTAATTAAATAATAAATAACACCTTAGTAATTGTAGGCCCCATCATCACTGAATCACTTCAAGCTTCCGTTTTTAACACAAACAGTTCACGTTATCATCACTGTTACAACAATCCATGAAAATATCAGTCACTGAACTTCGCACAACGTGTATGGTCAGCCGTCAAGGTGGTATGAAACGTGAAATAGGTCATGACCAGTTTTATAGTTGCCCCCACTTGCTTCTAGCCGAGTCTTGGCTATCTAGAAAAGCTGAGTTTATACTGACGGTGTTTTTATAAGAAAATATATATCAACAAAAATTAATCTATATTTATGACATTTTTGTGTACTGACATTGAGTTCTGTTACTGTATATTGCTTCTTTTTTTTTCTGTAATTTGTACCAAGAGTGATGTTGTTGCAAACAAACATATATTCTTTCTTTCTTTCTTTAACAAATCTTTTTATGAAATATTTGTTGTTAGTTATGTAGAAAGAACTAGGTGTGCCCCGCAATAACGTCTAAGGTTTTCCCGCTATCCCGTTAGACCTTTTTTCCGGGATGTAAAGTAGTCTACGTGTTGATCTAGGGCACATCCAGGGATAGATAGGGAGCATGGGTCGTTGACCTTCCGGCTGGTACAGGTGCTGACGGGGCACGGTTGCTTCGGCAAGTACCTGTGCCGCATAGCCGGAAGGGAGCCGACAACGGAGTGCCATCACTGTAGCTGCGACGAGGACAAGGCGCAGCATACCTTGGAGATATGCCCGGCTTGGGACAGCGAGCGCCGCGACCTCGTCGCAGTTGTGGGGGTCGACCTCTCGCTACCGGCATTGATCCAATCAATGCTGGATAGCGAGGGGTCATGGGAGGAGGTGGTCTCCTTCTGTGAACATGTCATGTGTCAGAAGGAGAACGCGGAGAGGGAGAGGGAGATTACCTCCACTCTTCCACTGCGCAGGAGAAGGACGGGGCGGTGAAGAAGAGCATCCATCTTCGCCCTCCTTCGTCCTCCATAACTGGGGCCTAGGCGACGGACCTGGGGAGGTTCGTCGCCGATGACGTCATAGGTCCCGAGGTGGCGCGCGCACATCAGCGCGCCTTCGTGAAGTCCGGGGTGGTAAACACCCTACTGAGGTCGGACCCATTAGAGGGCCATCGCCGTCGGGGCCGCGGAAGAGTTCCAAAGCGTGCCCGTAGCCCCGGCACAAGGCGCAAGAAGGTTTTTTAAAAAAAAAAAAAAAAGGGGCACATCCAGGGTATAAGCTATCTCCATTTTAAATTTCATTCAAATTTGTTGAACCGTTTTATTATAGAGCGTTACAGGCACAAACACACACATACAAACTTTCGTATTTATAATATTGGTGAGAAAGAATGATTTTATTTAACACTACAATTAATAATGTATGTTTGATAAAGCTATTATTTTATTGAGCCCCTATCGATGTGTTCCAGCAGCCCCGTTTAAGAGCTAGTTTTCAATACAGGTATAGCGTGGCGCCATCATCGAGTATATTATCACTTCAAATCGAGTGTTTTGTGATCAAACGCTACTCCATAATCTTCAGGTGACTTGTGGTCAAACGCTACACTGTTAGAAGTTATAAAAAAATGTAGTAACATTAATTTTAGATTTAGAACTGTAATGTGTTCATAGCTTTTGATGTAACGCAAAAAAACACATGGATATGTTACCGTGGAAGTTTTGTATTTTCTTCAAATGTAATGAAATGTGCTGTGATGTGAAGTTTCTTGGGAAAGTTGCAATTGCATTTTTTACTTAATTTTATGTTTTTAGTAATAAAATTATGAAGCCACTTATAACGAAAGAAGTGGTGACGGCTCGGTGGTTGGCTTGTGAGTCGAATGGTCGCGGGCTCGAATCCTACAACGAGCTTGAGTTGAGCTTTCGATGAAGGAAAACATCGTGATGAAACCACAGCTTGGTGGTAGGGCATTTTCTAGTGCTCGCCTGGCTAGCTACCATCCCCAAGTTAAGAATCTGTCGTTAAGCACCTATCGGAGTAATATTTGAGAGCCAGTTCTCAATCGAGGTGTAGCGTGGCGCCACCTTCGACTACATCGTCACATTATTTATTAACTGTACAATATAAAGCTTACAGATATTATCAAAACGCTATTTTGATTATCGCGTAGGTATCATCATTATCATCAGTCTATGTCGGTCCGCTACCGGACATAGGTCTCTCCCAAGGTACCCTACTGAGCCCAGTCTTTGGCTTACATAAACCTTAAGGTAACACATTAAAATGTATTTAAACTATCATAGTCTTGTATCTGTAAAATCTTACTAATATTATAAACGTGAAAGTTTGTGAGTTTGTGGATGTATGGATGTTTGTTACTCTTTCACGCAAAAACTACTGGACGGATCTGAATCAAATTTGGAATGTAGATAGTTTATATACTGGATTAACAGATAGGTAACTTTTTATCCCGGAAAAAGGTTCTTGCGGTAACGGGAAGACGTGGGTGAAACCGCGAGGCGCAACAAGTGGAAAAATATGTTGAAAAATTGAATTCAACTTTTCATTTCAGGTTTCAGGTAGCAAACAAATTTCTTCCAATTAATATCCACAAATTACTTGAACGTAATAAACAGCTTAAGTCCATCCAATTGCATCATTAATACACAGCACAAGTGAGAGTGGGCAGTGTTTTTCTGAAGTCGTCGACTCCTGCGCACGCGATTGAAAAGCGACTTCGATGAGCGGTGACCGCTGATGTGAGCGTTTTGTTATAAGACGTAGTTTTATTTCTTTAACCAGCGAAGGGGAGAAATTTATTATAATAACGTCCACTTAATCACATACGTATTTCTGGCTTGTAAATAAAACTTCTTGTATAAGACTCTTAGGCCGGTATTCGCTCAAGCAGATAACGCTCAAGCAGTAATCTCTACTTAAGCACAGATTTGAGTCTGCCATTTCATACAAATATGTCACTCAATCGCTACTCAAGCATAGATCTACACTTGAGCATCATTCTAGAATACCGAATAAGTGAATAGATGAACCACGACACCCAGCCATATTTAATGCACGAATATTCGGAATTGAACTGCGACCTCACGCATTGTAGTAGGTAAGCTGTTTGTTCTTTACGCCACATAAATATGTCTTCAATAATTAATAATAACTGCAACATTCAAGAACATGCGACATCTACCAACCCGCACTGAGCCAGCGTTGTAGATTATAGCCCATACTCTCTCTCTGAGAGAAGGCCAGAGTCCCAGCAGTGGGAACGTGGAAGGCTGATAATGATGATGATGAAGAATGAATAATAACAGCGGCAGCATTGACTTGGATGCTTTTAATTCCAATTTCCTTCTACTGTTGAAATGAGGTCTGGATTAAAAACTGAACGACGTTGCTGGAACACATCAATAAGAGTTTGTCCTGCCTGACTCTTAACTTATGGTTGTAGGTAACCTGGCATAGCGTTCCGTACCCAAAAGGTAAAATGGGGCCCTATTACTAAGACTCCGCTGACCGTCCGTCCGTCTGTCCAAGCTGTATCTCATGAACCATGATAGATAGACAGTTGAAATATTCACACATGATGTATTTTTATTGTCGCTATAACAAAAAACAGAATAAAACAAGTATTTAAGGGGGCTCCCATACAACAAACGTGTTTTTTTTTTGCCGTTTTTATCGATAGAGTCCGACTCGCACTCGGCCGGTTTTTCATTGATAGGCTTCAATTTGACTGCCATCTCGATGGTTGCCAATAACAACATAAATCTAATATTACATGCACATAAAGTGACTTGATAGCAGAGTGGTAGAAGACCGCCAAAAGTCATGTGAAACTAGTTGGTTACATAATCAATAATCCAATTTTAGTTTGTCGAGCCTACCCCAAAGGTCATCAAACCCTAACCACCTGGCCAGGCCTCCAATCATACTGAAAGCGAAAGCAATGAGGCTCGACGGACCAGGAAGCTATAATGGTGGGTCGATTATGTAGACCCATGGCTTTTTGCAGCATGGTGTTCCGTTTCCGCCATATAATGAACGGTTGATGAGAATGACCATTGATGAAGAAAAAAAAACTGAGAATATGTAATGGTAAAAAAAATGATATGAAATCTAATTGCTTTCATGAAGTCTTCATTTGTATTTATTGAAGTAATTCAGTAAAGTGTAAAAAGTGGGTTTTTGTAAGAACACGTAGTGTAGGACGCCCTGCGACTAGGTGGAGCGACGACTTGCGCTGGCAGTAGTTGCATGAAAAGAGCCGAAGACTGGGCTCAGTGGCGTACCTTGGGAAAGGCCTATGTCCAGAAGTGGACTGATACAGGCTGATGACGATAATGATGATGAAGAATGTTCGTTATAATATGCCTCCTTCGTGTTTTATATATTTTGTAATCGGTATTTGTGCCATTTCATCATCATTATCATCATCAACCTGTATCAGTCCAATGCTGGATCACACTGTATCAGGCCACTGCTGGACATAATCTTCCAAGGTATACCACTGAGCTTGGTCTTCGGCTTTTCTCATGCAACTAATGCCAGCCACTCGGTGCAAGTCTTCGCTCCTCCTAGTCGGAGGGCGTCCTAATCTACGTTTGCGGCGCGAATGATGATGATGATGAAAAACATGGTTAAATTTAATTTATGATCATCGGCATATTAATACTGGAATAAAATATGCTAGTGAAATTTGAAATAAATACACGTAGAATATGATTGCACCGTGAAAATGGGCAGATCTAAATATTCCAAATAGAATTTCATAATTTAAGCTTTTAACTTTATTTCTTTACTCTTACGAGTTTAAAGATTCACTCAAGATAAAAAAGATTAGCTTACAGCTTATCTTAACGCCTGTGATTATGTCTTTTTTCCTTTAGACACATCGTAGAGCTTTTGCGTAGAGTAAAAGACATCAACGCGCTCGAATTGCAATCCTTCAAGATGGATGTGAAGAGTCCTTAAGGGTCGGCAACGCATCGGCAACTCCCCTGGTGTTGCAGATGTCCATAGGCGACGGTGACCGCTTTCCATCAGGCGGGCCGTCTCAGGTAGACAGGCCCGCCTGATGGAAATCTGTTACATAAAAAAAAATTATTCATCTAGGACTTTGTAGTACGATTAGTATGAGTAGAAAGATAAACTTATGACTTTTTTATGCTTCTATCTATAGTTTTCACCAAATTTAGCCAAGTTAGAATCTCAAATATAAAGCAGTCGCAATTCGTACATAGCTCCAACCCTGAGCTAGGATTCCCTATATCTAGGGTATCAGAAACTACGAGAATTTGGGATTCACAACACCCAGAGACGAAACAAGTAATTGTACATAATATGGAATACGCGCCTACAAAAACGTAGAGACACTCACTTGTTATTTTTAGTGTTATAATAATAATAATAATAATAATAAATCTTTATTTCAGACACAAGGATCCATAAACAAAATAGCATTACAATAATAGAACACAAAAAATGAGACAAAAATAAGAATAATAAAACAATAACTTTATTAGGTGGCAATAGCCACCCAGTGTCGGTATGTAGCAGTCAGCAACAGTCTGTCCGCCATACTACTGACAATTGCATTCCTACACTTGTCAACTCTGGCCATAAAAGACGCTATCCGTTTTCGCTGAATGGCGTTGAACGAGTCCACTCGCTATTCAACGAACATCCCCGACGCGCTGCAGTATCTCTTCAGTCCCATCAGGTGCCTGAAGATGTTGTTATAAGCCACTCTGATTGCGTTGAGTGACTTCGAGGTATATTCAGTCCAGAGTTGACATGTGTAGAAAGACTGACAGAAGGACTTAAATAAAGTAATCTTCACGTCAGGCGCTGCTCTGTAAAACTTTCTTGCAATCATATTGCCAACAACGCACAGTGCGCGCCGTTGTCTCTCGATGTCTTCATCGTCCGTCAGTCTAGACGTCACGATGTGGCCAAGGTACTTGAAGCGTTCCACTATTTGAACCGTCTGCCCGTTGAGTTTAGTGTTATTAAACGCCTGCTTGATTATTGTTACTAACTTGGCAATGTGCGCCATTCCAGTTCGAATTGAAATTGTTCTGAACTCGCGTAGCGCTTACCATCAAGAAAACTACCACTCTCAAGTTAAAAATCTGTCACCAATCACCTTTTGGAGTGTTCCGTCAGCGCCACTTGAGAACCTGTTCCCAATCCAAGCTGTAGCGCGACGCCACCTTCTACCACATCCTTAACATCAGATGACTTGGGTCAAACGCTACTCTGTATAAAGTAAAAAATAAAACGATCTGGTCTTGTTTTCACTTGTAGTTGTATAAGATACATGGATTGCTAAAAGAGCACTTTGTGACACACTAAAGGGAATAGCAATGACGGAGTCGGCGGCCTTATAGTTAAGCCGCGATCTTTTCGAAGTAGGTGCTAATTGTTACTCCATTTTTAGGACTAAAATATGCTAATATACTTATTGGTGATCTGCTTATACGTTTAGTATATGGCAAATTTAATGTAGGCTTTATATCGCACTCTATTTAGCTTGATCTACATATTTTTTAAATAATTTAATACTTGTTACTTTAAAACTGGATTTTGGTGCGTATGGAAACAACCCCAAGCCAGATGGAACCTTGAAATTTATCTTTTATTCTCACTGAAGTTTCAGAAAAAAAATGAAGGATGAAAATAAAATAAAAATACACACTTCCCACATCATTTATTTACAAAAATAGAAAACATTTTTACAAGACAAACGTATAAATATTAAATCAATTTACAAAGTTACATGTATAATTATGTCTAAAACCTACGTACCTAACAGCGATTCTAATGAAGATCCAACAAATTGAACATACAATTACACATATTATTTTAGTAGATAAAACTGCATACTTCATTTGTGGAAAATATAGTCTGATGAGGCAAAAGTTTTAATACTGTTAATGCCATAAATAGCTTCAAATCAAAAACATTTACCGTTTTAATCTTGCTACATTTACAAATTTAATTTAGAGCGTAGTCTATGCACACGACGTTTCTTTCTAGTCACGATGGTTTGCGTAATTAATTGGCGCGTTTGTATCGATTTATCCATTGTAAGAGTCGCAGGGAGCCGATGGACGCAAATGGATAATAGCTGTTTATGGTGGCATTCAAAGGGGGAGTGCTATGTTCAGCAGTGGACTTCTTCCGGCTAATGATGATGATAATGATGATGATGATGGTTTTTTTTTACTATTTACAGGGTAGCCTTTGACCTCACGTCACCTGATGTTAAGTGACGATGTGGTCGATGATGGCGCCACGCTACACCTGGACTGGGAACTGGCTCTCCAGTTCCCAGTCCCGGCAGTCAGTTTCCGGCTAATGATGATGATGATTCAGAGCGTTTGTAGGAATGCAAATACGTGACTAAATTTATTAAAGTATGTAAAGGTAAGTTTGTGCGCTTTCATCTCGCCGATGACATTCGGCTCGGCCATCAGTTCTTCGATTTCTCGGTTCGTTCTCTAAAGAAGGATTTGCGCGAGCTCCAGGTGGAGGACTGGCAGGAGGTGGTGCAGGACAGACCGAAGTGGCGTCTTTTGTTATCGGAGGCCAAAACTCACTTTGGGTCGTTGCGCCATCTCAGTTAGTTTTATGTAAAGGTAAGGGCTGTAAGTGGAAAGCGTTTCCAGCGCGTTTCATTAGCGTTTGTCTTGCGTTATCTGCGCATAGAAAAGACGCCGAGTGCTTAGTTACTTAGCTAATGTATAGGTTTAAAAGTAAATGAACGAAGATCAACAGTAGCTAACTACAATCACAGAAAAGCGAACTAAAGACTATAGAAAACAAATTTACAGTTATAACAGTTCTATCACTAGTAAGTAAACCAGTTTGTTCATAATGTACACAAAGCCTTAATATGTTGTTTTGTAGACTTTAGATTCTTGTATTCTAGTTTTACATTTCTATTATTTCACCAATAAAAATTATATCGAATTTAATAAATAAGTAAAATCGTATAAATTTTTACACTGTTTGAGCAATGAAAAAATATCTTAAAACCTTAAACTTAATAAACTTTTTACATGAAAAATAAAAGTATGCTAGGCTTTTCGAAGGACTGATTTTGCAACATTTTTAGTCTATGAGTTATTGATAGCTAAAAGAATCCGTATTATTTTAGGTTTCCTCGTGATTGTTTTGATCCACCATTTCACTTAAAGTGATTGCCGATGGTAATCACATGGTAGTAATAACAAGACCATTGCGTCACCTTTTACCCATAAAATGTTTTTGAAGGGTGATTCATTAAAAATGACTACCATGATCCCTTTATACAATAAGAGGTGCACTAAACACCTTTTGAGGAATTAATATGATGGAGTTATCAATTTCGAAGTTTGGATTTTTAGGTCTAATCTTGAATACGGAGATATTGGTTAATTTGAAACGCACTAGGTTGGTACTGAGTATTAATTAATTATCCAATTAGTATAAAGTTTTAAGCGTTATGGTAGTAATGTTGCAATTCTTCGCCGCCCAGCACAGCAGTCGTTATCGGTGTCTCTGAAATAATAAACAACATAATTTTAATAAAATAAATAATAAGCATTAAATTAATTTCAAGTCAAATGAGAAATAATAGTAATTTTTTTTTTGTTAACAATAATGTTAAAAAGATGCTGTAATAGATTGCAGGTGAGCCTGCAAAGAGTTGAACGTAGAAAAAGACGTCAATATTTTTTACAACGAAACATAGGTAGCAAATGCTGAAAAAAACATGCTTATGTACAAAGAAACAATAAATAAGCTGAAAAAGTAAAAGGCAGAAAGCAGGTATCAACGTACCTAGACGTGAAATAATTTGTCATGTACATAACCATACGCTGAAGTTATCTAATAGTAGCTTATGTGCTATGAATGTTTGTCTAATTAGAGATAGCAAACAGAATTAAAGGAAGTAAAAGGTCTTACATAACATTACATCTGGTCATTCTAGTTTGTATGAGATGGTTTATGCTGGCTGTACACACTCGACGAGAACGTCTCGCCGAGAGTCTGAGGTGTGGAACTCTCAGCGAGAAATATAAGTATGTTCATCTTTACTATTTACAGGGTAGCGTTCGACCACAAGTCACCTGATGTTAAGCGAAGATGTGGTCGAAGATAGTGCCACGCTATACCTAGACTGGGACCTGGCTCTCAAGTGAGACTGCCGGGCCACGCTGATAGGTGCTTGGCGACAGATTATTTGAAGTTAGTAGCTAGCCAGGCGAGCAAATGCCCTATCACCAAGCTATGGTTTCGTGGTTAGGTGCAATCTTACGTCACTACCACTGGGCCCCTAGCCAAGATGCATTCTGCAATCGTTGACGCTATTAGCAAACAAGAAAAAAGTATTGGTTTGACATATTTCGGACCACGTGACTTAGCGTTGAAATATTTTAAACCAATACTTTTTTCTAGTTTTCTATTAGCGTCAACGATTGCAGAATGCATATTGGCTAGGGGCCAGCTATCATCGCTTCATCGTACATGCTCGCTCTAGCTTTCCTTGCCAGAGCTAAAAATTGCAATCCCTTTGAGTTGGATCAGCACGCGACCGTAAAGTGGCATGGTGAACCCAGTGGGACGAGATGCCGGCTTGCGTCGAGATGTCTCGGCGAGTGTGTAAAGCCTACATTAGTTATTCTGCATATTGAAGGATAATTTGCATATATAATTGGACCCTCCGCAGCGTAGCTTCGTGAATCACGGTTTCAATTTTACAGATATTAGTTTAAAAAGTTGTCAAAACTATCCAAAAAAGTATGAAGTAAAGTATACATTAGTAGATCTCACTGTAATTTGAAAAAAGGTGTTTTTATTTGCCCAGTTGATGGTAAGATATGACGAGGTAGATACCTATTGAAGTATGTTCGCCTGGAAGTCACTCTTGACTTTAAGGGTCCCAAATGATACTTGTTGGAAAACATATATGGTTTCCAAGGTTTCGAGCTGGTATTCAGCTAAACGGTCATTTAGAAATAATTTATTTACAGAAAGTTTTAAGCGTAAAATGTATACTTAATGTCAAATAGAAGAGAGTCGTATATCACAAAAGGTAGAGATTTGTTTAGTTCTGTACAATCAGTCCTTTAGTTGAGTCATTTTAGTCATGTTAGTAGTTTTGGTATTCTATAGAAACGCTACGTAGTGTGGTAGAATTCACAGCAATTTTACTAAAATTAATCAAGGACTCTGTTTTGCTAATCTTAATTTCGGTTTTCGTATCGCAATGTCTTGGCGTGATTTAAAGAGTACAGCGGTTAAACTTTCTAACAGCCAAGTAAATTGTAATGAAAGTTTGCTGTATTATAATAACCAATTAAATTAATCCTAGTCTTTTTCAACAGCTACATTATTATGTCAATTACGGAGAATGCTTCCGGCAAAGTGGAGACAAACGGAGTAAACTAATGAACTAATAAGAGCGCTCCAATCATAAACATGGCAAAAAATTTTTACGATTTCACTGGTTGTTGTCTGCGCTTCAGTTGACTCTGCAGCTTTAATCTTAAACTAAGGCTGTTGTCCTGAGTCTTGTTCATTTTATATACAGATACATGTTTACATTTCTATAGAATACCCAAGTCAGTCAAAAGTCACGTCATCACATACCTCCAGTCAGTATTCAGTCACAGTTCAGACTAGGACTATTCTGTTGCCTCTCAGGAAGTACTTGTAGTCCTTCCGTCTGTTCTCCGCAACCGTCGTGCTCTTTGGTTCTTCAGTCGTTGTCGTAGTCGTACTTGTAGTCGTGCTTAAACTCGTATCAAGGTCGGGAAGGAGTTCGGCAGGAAGGACCCCTATCTCATTGTCGGTTACTACTGGAGTCGGGAGCATAAGCCCTTTTTTCAACATCTCTTGATAAGCTTCTAAGCCATTAAACTTGGGAAGATCTTCGGAAGACCGAGCCTGCTGATTCATGTAATTATTCAGCTTGTTCAAATTGAAATTGATCTTTTGTATCTTTTCAGCGGTCAGTCCGGATTTGTACGAGGGCACAGTTGAGTGCTTAGATGCCGCGTAGTCAAAAGACGGATGAGCGTTTCTGGGATCGTAATCTGAGTATGTGTCTACTGCCGCAGGTTCCCCGTAGGAATTGACAACTCCCCAAGCCATGGGTTTAAATTCGGGTACTGGTTGCGGTGGTGGGGGAGGTTGGTTCGAATAAGGTTCTTCTATAAAAGCAGGGGCGGAAGGTGCTGATGGGACAGGTGCTGCAACAGTGGAGAAGGCGTTCTTTATTGCGCTGAAGACGGTGTGGATGATAGATGGAGGAGGGTCTAAGGGTGTGTGGCCGGAGTGCGCGGTCTCCAGGGTCTCGCTGGGCGCCGTGTCCAGGGGCGTGAGGAATACTAAGCCTGCATGCACGCCGCTCAATTTTCCTCGTCCTGTCTCAAAAATTCGCAGTCTTAATCATTTGTACGCCAGTTGAACCTATTTGGTTATTTAATGGAAACTTGTGTAATAATTTGTATGCCAAAAATATCCTCGTAATACTAATACCTTACGTGATATTTGATTTTTGTTACTATCCAGTGTGTTTTTGGATTAAATAATTGACTAATAGTAGATATGAACCAGTTAGACGTCATAAAGTTCATTCATGAATAACCTACCTATACCTATTCACATTGTTAGTTGCGTAACCACTGATTGCAAACCTAACTTTGGTCATATTCTGTCTATAGGTATAGAAAGCAATATTATACTTTTTGGTGATTATAAACAAAAGTACCTACAAACATTAAACAGGACACGTAATATGAGACGATTGCTTATTTTTTTCACTGCGTATGTCAAGGTATACTTTTGAAAGTTGAAAAAGTAGCATGCATATAAACAGCCGTTCATGAGTATTTACGTATATTATGCAAAGCCGGAACGACAAATTCATTTCCTATATTAATGTTTTCGGAATCGCATGTGTTACTAGCAGTTTTACAACATATACTCAAACAGTCATCGCTCAAAAACGGTGAAGGAAAACATCGTGAGGAAACCGGCATGCCCAAGAACTGCAACATTTAAGGGCATGCGACATCTACCAACCCGCACTGGGCCAGCGTGGTAGATAACAGCCCATACTCTCTCTCTGAGAGAAGGCCAGAGTCCCAGCAGTGGGAACGTGAAAGGCTGATAATGATGACTCAAGCAGTTAATTTCTGACTTTGTCTACAATTTATTTAATTTTATGCATAAAACTTTCTCAAATTACAAATGCACAAATTTGTAGTAAATAGTAAAGGTGAATGAGTAAATGAAATAAACAGACCGTGGTGGGTCTTCTATTTAGAAATAGACACATAAGAAGGAAGAAAGTAGAGTAAAGTGGAGCAGACAACTTCACCCTCAATTCATCATCATTTTTTTCTCTTTTATTTTTTACATGGTAGTGTTTGACCACAAGTCACCCGATGTCGAGTGACGATGTGGTCGAAGATGACGCCACGCTACACCTGGATTGGGAACTGGCTATCAAGTGGGGCTGCTGGAACATACCGTTAAGTGCTTGGCGACAGATTCTTAACATGAATGTGGTAACTGCGAGCACTTGAAAATGCCCTGCCACCAAGCAAAATGTTACCTAATGCACTTTAGTATATTTTTCATTACACCGGAACTCTCGTGACGCAACCTGATGAGTCCAATTTGATATATTAAGTCGTATCACTTTTACTTAATAAAACCTTGTATAATGGTAATTTCTAGAAACTCAAGTATGTTAGCAACCGCTTAAATGTCAGTAATTACTTTGTTTGCAGAAATTAGTGGAAGGTTTAGTAAACGTTGATTAACATTGAAATCGACCGTAATGTTTGATATGTTTGACCTGAAAATTTGACGAACCCATTAGTTTTTTTTTTATCAAAGGAAGTTACCTAAAATTTACAAAACCAATAATTATACGATATGCAACATCGAAAGGTGCGCTCTTCCGTAGTAACTCTATCAACTTTATTTATATATATCATTTTATTAGAGAATGGTCATCGTATGCATCATATCATATTTCATTGTACCTATGCCAATAATATTATGCTTCCCTTATATGTACCTATATACGGAACGGCGTTCTATGATGGGACGTAAAGGGTAGCTAATGGCTATATCCTTTCTGTATTCGTTAGACAAATCTGGGTCTTATAAAAATTTAAGATTACTTTTCTACCTTAAAGTATTGTCATTATTATAACCGGTTTTTGTCAAATAATGAAGTGTCAATCGCCTCTACTTCCTAATATAATGGTCTCCCCTAAAGTATTTTTTTTCATCTATAATCTATGCTTACACACTGGTCCAATCGAGCAAGGAGTACTGTTGCCATATTTGGACGGGACTCCCCCAGTTTTTCAAACTTAGGTGTGGCCAAATTAAGCTCAAATAAGTATTTACTGAGTAACCGTGCTAAATTTTTACTACATCGTCACTTTCAATCTAATGATATCGTAGTCTGATCTTCTCTGTTAAAATCAAAACAACTAAATAAAAGCGTAGAAATAAATATTAAAAAACGCAACTTAATATTTTCCATACATTCATTTTCAATAGGGTTTTTCTAATTTTCAAATTTGAGCTAATGATCTCTAATAGAAGAACAGTCTTACTGCGGCAAAAAAGGTAGCACCCGCAATGCCTCATCATGTAGGACCCTATATACTCTACATGCACTCGAGAAAGTGACTTATTATTGGTCTTCCGAAAGCATTTTATCCAAGCCCTGTACGGATTGAAAGCGAACGAAGAATGTTGTAATTCTAGAATTACGATCTTGAAGAAAGGTTAATGACTCGACGACATAACATTTAAATTAGCTGAGAAACTTCAACAGTCGTTTTCTTCTTCAATCATATTTTTAATTTAATATTCTCATTCAACAATTCAAGTTTTATTGATATTGTAAAATAAAAAAGTTAAGTAGTTTTTAGGTGGCAGAATGAAAGTAGTTGGTTGCAAAAATCTGTGGGTATCCTAACTATAAAATATTAACCAAAAAGAGAAAAGACAAAAATCATCTAGTTTTTTTTTATTTCTGTGTTAACCGTCATCCCTCCCGTTGCCAAGCGATGATGTGATCGACCATGCAGCTTGCATGCCTGGAAAGTACCTATTCACACTTGCCTTGGAGATTCAAAAATAATAGCAATCAGGAGACAAAGACTCTGGCAAGGAGTTCCACTCCTTAGCGGTACGGATGATGAATGTGAAAGCAAAAATCTTCGTGATGCGTAAAGGTGGAATATCCACCATAAATTGCCATAAATGTGGTAAAATGTTTGATTTTGCAACAAAATCTAGATTATGCTTAAGTGATTCAATATCGAGACGAATGCGGTAGAAACGAAGACTTTACAAGATGAAATAACGGAAGGAAACACGATATAAGTAAACATATACCGCAATCATATTACAAGTCCTGCTATGTAAATGTGCACTCGAAATCAGAAATATTTTGATGCAAGAAATGATTAATACAAATAGTTAGCAAAGTAACATCATTGCAAACACCTAATTATAATTTCAAAGTAGTTAGTAAGTAGCTGCGCCAATTTTGATTATTTTAAATGACACGTGTCTATTACAAGTACCCACTTTTAACGGTTGTGATGCAATTGAAGTTAGGTTATTTTTAAAAAAGCTTTTTATCGTCTTTTAGTGATTACATCATATATAAGCATATTTTATATTAGGTATTAACGATATAAATTAAAATAGTTCAATAAACTTTCTGAAAACCATTAATACCTTTACTATTTTTAATCCGACTACGGCGAAGCAATAAGAAGGGTTATGACTTTGACCTTTAGGTATTTTTATCCTTTATAACTTCTAAACAACTTATTTATATTCTAGACAATGTTAGTTACATTATCGGCTAATAGCTAGTTAAAATAAAAATATATCTCGATACATTCTCGATATTATATCTCGGCGTAAAAGCATCTCAAGACACATGTGTACATACAGTTTGCTCGCCTGTCTGACTGAACAGGTTCCATGACATAATGCACTTTCACTAGGGGACGAAAATGCAGGTGTGCCTGCGAGCACTTCACATCGATTGTTGATGCGGAAATTTTAAGATTCAGATAAAAATTGGGGTTACCAAAAAGAATATAATAATATTTCATTACGTTAAATAACATGATACAAAGTCATTAAAATTTATCACACACGTATAAATGTAGATAAACAAATATTTGAAAAAAAAAATAGCAGAGTGTAGTTCATACTTTCAAAATACAAATAACAAGTGAAGCTAATAAAATTGTTTTAAAATGGGCTAATAAGTTTTCTTTTATCCTATAAATAACAAGGACTTGTCCAATATCGACAAAAACTAAGAATTAGTGAACAATTATCTTAAACTTAAAGAAGTTAACACGATGTCACAGTTGAGTATTGATAAATAATTAATATAACCATATGTAAACAATAACATAATTATAAACTATGTAATAGGTACGAGTACAAAGCTTTAAAACTTGAATTTAAGTTTACCAGAAAAGTTTCTGTTATATCCTACAGGGTAACCTTCGACCACAAGTCACCTAATATTAGAGACGATGTGATCAAAGGTGCCACACGCTACACCTCTACTGTGAACCAGCTCTCAAGTGACTGCCGGAAAACACCGATAAATAATTACTTGGCGACAGATTCTTATCTAGAGACGAACAATATACCTACTCCAGTTGCACTGCTAATCAAGTCTAAAATCAAAACTCAGGTAACATACAAGCGTGTTACAATTTATCAATAACTATATAAAATCGTCAATATACTTATTGCGTGATTTAGAAAGGGTCTAATAATATACAATCTTAGGGAGTGGTCTCGCAGAATGCCTCTATCTATATCTCAAACGTACTTACGTCATTCTAGATCCAGTTGCTTCCTTAGACATTCAATAGGTCGCGAGTCTAGTCCAAGTAAAAGGTTATTAGGTAATTCAGTGAGATCAGTCGCTTCCTTCTTAGATGTCAGATTATGTATATTGTTTAGAAGGTAATTGCTGCGAAGTAGACCAGTGCCTCATAGGAAATAGTGTGGGCAGCTTTAAGAACATTGCAAAAGAATATTAGAATGCCAAGAGACTTATAATATCAAAATCAAGATTGTCGAAGAAATGTTTGTTGTAGGTACTGAAGAGTTGTAACAACTTGACGAGAGAGATAATGAAATGCACGAAGATCAATCAAAAATAGATCAAAGCGATGAAATCACAATTTTCTTACAGATGAAAAGCACTGCACTGAACAACGCGCAACCATGCGTTTCTCAATAAAAAATTAAAGAAGAATTTCAGTTACATTGCAAAATAGTTACTGTTCTTATACCATTAGGCTAGGTATTGGTGGTTACCAAATGTCAAAATTGTAGGGCGTACCGAAATTATACGCATTGTTAGTTCTGTCACTTGTTTTGAGTTATTTCATAACATGACAAACGGTTGTTTCCGCCGAAAGGGAAAGTATTCAAATGAGGCGAAGAGCATTTTTTCAACGGACCTCGGACCAGTATAAGTAGGACATGAGGGTTAGGCAAGAGATCTTGCAAATAGTGTAGAAACTAAGGAAACAGAAGAATAACATTCTGACCACAAACTAGGATTTGCTACGGAAATATCGATGTAGCAACGTTTAAGCCACATATGGACAATATTCGATCGAATTTGTTAACCACATGCCAAATGAATGTACGTATTTATGATTCACATTCCAAAACTCACCACGTAATAGCACTTTGGGTGATTGCGTATTTTTACTTACTTTATAATGTGACGGTATTGATCTCAAATGATGTTATAAAATCGAATGATTGATGCACATCAGGAAGCGAAAGTGTCGATGAAGATGAACTATGAAGCACTTTCCTATCAGAGCTCACGCTAAGTAGGTAATAATATACAAGACATGGTACTCGTCGTAAAGTTATGGATGAGGTAGCGTAGTTTATGTTGTAGTGACCGAATGAATTTTATAATCGCTCAAATAAAATAATGTGACGCAAAACCATATAATAGTAATAGAAGAGTATACAAAGAAAAGTCAACAGAAGCCAATTGTAACAACATCTTGTTAAAATTATTTGTTGCAGGGAAATAAAATATGCCAGTATTATAGTCTGATTCAGATATAACATAATTATGTTGAGGCCATCATTGCAAATCTACATGCCACGAAATGTACAATAGAAATATATAAAATAGAAAACGTGAGCGTGATAAAGAAAAAAAATACAGAAGAAAACAGTTTACAAAGAAAACAGTTTACAGTTTACAATCTGTAAAGAAATTTCAGTAAAACATAATGTTCGATGTCAAAGAATTTACAACTGTTGTAGATACAAGATTAGACAGCTTTCATACAGCGCTCAAGAGGGAGAAAACTCACTCAAGTCCGAAGATAAGACAAGAAGAATCATCAAGCGATGGATGCTCTTACCAAATCTCATTGATTAAATCGTAATATCTGTCTAAAAGCTCTTGTGAAGGCTCTGGCATAGGTTTATCAATAACCTCATCAGCCACTGAAGACATAACAATTAACTCTGAAAAAAAAATCGGTACAATTATTTCACTTCGCGTTCATAATGAGGAAAAAACATTAACAAATACTGCTAAAAGTTGGTAAATGTCTAAAAATGGCGGTCTTTTTATACGTTAATCTGAAAGAATAATAAATATGTAATTAATTCACATGACATACGGTATGGTTTGTTAGATTACTTAACCGTCTAAACAAGTCATTTTGCAATGAACTCATTCGGCTTGTCTAGACATATAAAAAAGCTTAAGTCGTTTAGCAATTAGAAACGTTTTGCCTACACAGTCACAGACTTTTCGAATCCTTATTTTAGGACCCTGACCCAATTATTTTACTTTTATACAAATCTTTGCATAAAGTTTACATATGTGTGTTCATATGATTGTTGGAAAGATGAAACGCATAACAAATACTTTCTTCAACAATTTGCTTTGCACCTTTTTTGACACGTAAAAGTTTCGTGTTCTTTTACTTCTTTCAGTTGTTTTTCCTCATATTGTCTACTACTTAGTGAGAACAGTCATTTCTAGTTTTGCTAACCTAGTTTTTGTTAAATGTAGTTTGATTGCTCATATCAAATCTTCTAGATAAATTCGGAGGAGATTCCAATCTTACGTGCTTTCAAACAAGTTCCTATAAATTGCATAATTATAATAGCAGCTTAGATGCTTTCACTTTTAGGAGTTGGTCAACAAAACTAAAATGTTGAACTTAATATTATTATTAATAGACACTCGTTATTTTCAAATTACATAATGTTAAAAAGGCTATCTAATTGGCTAACTCCTATTTACATAATACAATTGTTTTCATACCATAAAACCCATTGCCAAAATATATTAATTAACTATTTGATGTTGAAACTTAAGGTTTTAACTTAAAGAAGCATTTTGCAACTGTATGAATAAGTCATAAGTTACAGAAGAGTCGACTTTAAAAAGCCTATAACTAAGATTTAACTGCTTCTAGGCATTGCAATAATGCTTTGTACTGAATGAAACACTGAATTTATGAATACTAAAATGCCCATCTTTCTATGTAATGTGAAAGTATTATGTTCGCAGATCGTCTATCAATTTGTTGATAGATAAATTTTCAATTTCCCTGTATAAAATAATATTTATAAAAATAGCGAGTCCGGCAGATTCACCCGCGTCCAAAAGTTATCGCGATAAATAAAATATCCTATGTCAGAGAGTTCAGACTATCTTCATACCTTTATCAAAATCGGTTCAGTTGTTTAGGTGTGAAAATGTAATAGACAGACAGACAGAGTTACTCTCACGTTTAATATACATAATAGTAGTCGGAAATGCCTAATGAGCACGTATATATAAAATGTGTTCACGTTTTCATGAATCAATTAGCGTCAAGGAAATTCTAGGAATAAACTTTTGCAGGCTTTTGCCTGCATGCCTAGACGAGCCATGCTTTCAAGGGGAAGTTCTATTTCAAGTAATTAGAATTTCCCGTTTCTGTGGTGCAATTATAGTATACAAATACATTTGTTATTAATTGCTATGTTTCCACAATTTTGTATTAGAATAACATTACTCAATCAAATTCTGTAATTAATAACAAGGGACTGAGATGTATTGGGTTGTTTCAATAAATCATGTATAAGTGACAAACCTGACCTTTACAGTTCTGAATAATTGACCTGACAGTGTGGGAATATTATGTGACCAGTAAAATTCATAAACCGTTTTTTTTTCTCTTTACTACTTTACTTTAATAGCAAAAGTCACTTCACACTTACAATACCTACAAAATTCGAAAGTTTATGAGCGAGTCAGTGATTATTTGTGTCATTTACTTCTTCACGCTGAAAGGTTCAAAGGTATTGAATATTACGTTAAACCTTAGACACATATTATGCTACTTTTATCTATTGTTTGTTTGTGGCCGTCGCCCTGTCGGCCGTCCCAGATATCGCTGGAAAGACGAAGTCACGAAGGATTTGCGCGAGCTCCAGGTGGAGGACTGGCAGGAGGTGGCGCAGGACAGACCGAAGTGGCGTCTTTTGTTATCGGAGGCCAAGACTCACTTTGGGTCGTTGCGCCATCTCAGTTAGTTAGTTTATCTATTGTTTGAGCGATGACAAATTCGTACACACATCTTTTTTGTTTATAGTATCAGAAATTGTGTGAATAACCACAACCCCCAAAGGAAAAAATAGGCGCTTTTTTTCATTACCTACTCAAATCCTAATTTATTATAAATGCGAAAGTTTGCGTGTGTGTGAATGTTTGTTACCACGTACCTATCACCGTAACTACTAAATTGATTTTGATAAAATTCGGACTGGAGATAGCTTATACCCTGGATTAACAAATAGGCTACTTTTTATTCCGGAAAAAGGTTCTTCGGAGATAACAGGAAGACGCGAGTGAAACCGCGGGGCGCATCTAGGTAATATGTAGTATCTATTAAGTACTTAAATATTTGTCACATAATAGGAATTGATGCCGCAAACGCACGTTTCATATTCGGCTAATTACTTATTGCGCCACATCGTACAAGCTGAGATGTAATTTGAACTCGGTATCAGCGCCTTGTAAGGCACACGTTACCGCTCCGCCAGCACCACGGCTATCAGCTTGCATAACGCGTTCAGCAAAACAACCAGATTCATATCATCGACCTGATGAATTTGTTTTCATCTGGCACACTCATGATTAATTCTGCCGTTTGTTCCTTCATTGTGCAAGCGTGAGTGTACGAAGTGTTACGAGTTGTATAATCTCTAGTTCCGGTAATGTTTGACCTTTGCTTGGAAATGGAGCCGGTTGTAAATTTTTGGTATCATCTCTTTAATTATACAGACTTGCATAATATGGCTTTGCAGGTCCGAGCGTTTTGGTGGTGACTTAATTATACTGGATCCCGTTAACACCGGTGGTTTCCCTTGAGAACCTTTCCTGAGATACGAGCGTGAAGAAGTAACAATCATACATACTCATAAACTTACGTTTATATTAATATACTAATATCACTAGATTATGATGATATCTCTAGTGAATCTACATATATTTTCTTTAAAATTTTAAACATAACTAACTTTTATTGCAGCATTTGCATTTTACAGAATTGAATGAAATTTTAGGCCCAAAGTTCTGTCGGCTTATAGCCGACCTAGGGCCCGAGAGGACAAATGCCTAAAACAAATAGGTGATTACTAGTAATATACCTATTTGTTTTTTGTATTGCAGGAAGTTCCTGCAGATCCTGCCAGGAACCTACCAAATAGCGGAATGACTCTTCGAACATGCCATTAACATAATGATTTCAATAGGTCAATTTTATAATTAATTCCTTACATGGCCACTACAGTTTTGGCAACAACTAAATAACGGAAATAACCTACAAACGTCACCCAATATTGTGTTATTTATAACAAACCGTAACACATTCCACTTTGTTTCCGACGTGTTTTTGTCATAGTTTGTTGCGCAACTTCAGGTCTTTCCAGTTAGTTGCCTCTTCATTACATAACCTTTACAAGTCGTTTGTTACACTGCCTTGCAAGTGGCACGGACGGCGATGACTTGATTTTTTGTGCGACTTTTGCTTTTCTTTCTTTGTGGTCTGAGCGCGAAGAAATAGTCATACTAACCTCTCTCAGTTTGGCTTCAAACTAGACTTAGAGAGAGAAAGAGAGAGATGCTTGTGTCAATCCGCTGCTGGATATTTTACATTATGCCCCTTTATTATACTACATTTGAAATATTTTTAAAATCAGCCCATTTTCTCGGTGCAGCCATATTCTAACTAAATTCATCCACTCAGTTATTTTATTCCAGTATTGACCAATACCGATGCCAAGAAATTAAATTGAAATATGTTTCAACATCCATGAGGATGTTGAAACATATTTCATATTTTTTTTTTTTTTTTTTTGATACAGTCCACTGCTGGACATAGACCTCTTCCAAGGTACGTCACTGAGCCAGTCACTCCGCGCAAGTCGTCGCTCCACCTAGTACACTAGGTTTGTCAAGTCGCGTTCTCCACTCAAGAACACGTCTACCCCATCTTCACTCACTCACGTCTACCGGTTGTCGGTTCTGCGGATTATATGACCAGCACACTGTCACTTCAGCTGTATCAAATAACATATGTATAAAATACAATGTTCACGCACATATCAATTCAATTGACCTATCCATACAAAAATGTTTACTGCCATGTCCACTACTGAATGAACAAAAAGGTCCTAAGCCTATGCTGGGATATTAAGTTTGTGAGAAAATAACTCTTCTAAATTAATAAATGTGCTTTAGAATTTATATAAAATTCACTGTTGTTTTTTTCTGCTTAAGATTCCCGCCACGGAAACCGTAGTCCACTTCCTATTTAAATAATTTTACTTTTACAATAACGGTCAATTAAATAGTCTATTTTATCTTGTTAGTTGTAGCCAGCACGTAGCTCAGTAATCTATGCTCAGTAGTACTAATTTATGTTGTGGTTTGGCTGAAAAACGTCACAGAAGTTTTTATTGCATTTCAACCTTTTTGTTTTGATTTTGATTCACTTTTTAATAGCGCAAAACTCTTTGATTGAATATCTAATAATGAGGGCTGGCACAAACTGACTTTTGTATTCTTCACATCTTTCCGTATGAATTCTACTAAATTTAGTAGCTTTATCCGACGGAAAAAAAAGTGTATGATTTTTCACTATGAACTTTGCTAATATTCTATACCTCTTCCTCATACGTCACTTTCTACCAGAGAAAGTGACGTATGCTTTCAAAAATATAACATGCTTACTTGCTTACCTAACAGCTGATTTCAATAACCGATCTATCCACGGTTTGACATAAATTTGACATTATATCTATGGAGCTTATGTCAAATATCAATCCAGTATAGGTATAGGTAAAACTGTGGATAGATCGGTTATTGAAACGCGACATATATGAAGTGCAACGCTCTTCGTTCCAAAGATGCCATACATTATTTTAATTAATCTAATTTGAAAAACAAATGAACGCAATATTGCCAAAAAAAATAAAACTTTTTTGATTTGTCTCTAAAATCGTAAACACTTTAAAATCTCACAGCTAGGTTTATATAAGTGAATCTTACCGTCTAACGTAGCGGGGTACTTGTGTGCCGCATACCCCGTGGGGATAGAGGGCCCCGTGTGGTAGTGGGCGGGCGCGGTGGGGGCCCCGTAGAGCGACGGTGGGGGCCCGTACTCGATGTGCGAAGTAGGTGGGGGTCCGTAGACTGCGGTGGCTGAAATTATGAAGGTTATTTGGTGAAGACGGTTTTCCTTCAAAGATAAACTCAACTGGTTGGAATCTCAGATTTTATCTTCTTTTGTTTTTTTAATAGGATTTTGTTTTTCAAATTTCCGTTCACCAGTTTTGCGTGAAACATCCAAACCCATAGTGACAAACTTTCACGTTTATAATATTAGTAGGAATTAGGATGTGAATGTTTGTGAGGATGGATGGATGGAATTACTCTTTCGCGCAAAAACTACTAAACGGATTTTGATAAAATTTGGTATGGAGATAGTTTGAACACTGGAGAATGACATAGGATACTTATTATTGCGATAAACTGTAGTGCGCGCCGGTGAAACCATGGGGAACAGATAGTAT
Organism: Opisthograptis luteolata; assembly: GCA_931315375.2. NCBI lineage: Eukaryota > Metazoa > Arthropoda > Insecta > Lepidoptera > Geometridae > Opisthograptis > Opisthograptis luteolata. Next base: position 2,471,068 of record OV928043.1, read on the forward strand.
GTTATATATATGTATATATATGTACCATATATGTACCTTATATATATATGTACCATTCAATAAAAAAGCAAGTGTAAAACGCAATTTTAACTTTCAATATTCATTTAATTTACTAATCTGAAATGCGAAGAAGTAAATGTTAAAAGTGAAACAGAAAAAATCATCATAATAAAAATATACGTTCACGCTTTCAAAACAGAAACAGCTAATGTTTATGATTTATTCCACTAACGTGTCTGTGATATCTTAATTTTTTTTTCACGTATGTTTTGCCACATTGATGCTAATTAACCGATAGGCGATGGTGGCCGATCGGTAACGCTTGTGACTTACAAGGCGCCGACACCGAGTTCGAATCCTCTCGGCCCCGCACCTATGACTTAAAAGTTAAGTGCGGATTTGCCATCGCTCAAAACGGTGAAGGAAAAAATCGTGAGGAAAAACCGGCATGTCCAAGAACTGCAACATTCAAGGGCGTGCGACATCTACCAACACGCACTGGGCCAGCGGGGTAGATTACGGCCCATACTCTATCTCTCTGAGAGAAGGTCAGAGTCGAAGGAGTGGGAATGTGAAAGGCTGTGGCTGGCTGTGTGATGATGTTGATTGATATGTGAAATTTGGGTAAGTAAATAGTTTTTTTTTTACTAAGATATGGGACAGCCGAGTGACCGTCGCCCGGTCGGCCGTCCCAGGTATCGCTGGAAAGATAAAAGTCACGAAGGACTTACGAGAGCTCCAGGTGGCGCAGGGCAGACTGAACTGCCATTTTTTTACTATAGATGCCAAGATTCATTTTGGGTCGTTGCGCCATCTCAACGCAAGATTGTCATTGAAATATAAGTGATTTATTTAAAATAGATACCTAGAAAGATTAACTCTTTATTGGTAAACCATAATTTATACTCCCAATGACAATACCACGTCAATTGCTACGCGCTATGGTTAATCTTAGTAATTTTGCGTCAGTGTTTACCACGAACGTTTCAACTAGGTATTACCTTTTAGAATTCCTATGCTATCGGGCACAGGAAACGAGTCATAATTAGAACATTATTACACACATGGTTGTTTTTAATGCAGTAAAAGTTAAAGTTATTTGCTTGTCGCAATCGCAGGAAGTGCATAGCGAAGCACCAACGTTAATGAAGAAAAAGTACTAACGTACCTACTCAGTCATGGTCCGCGTTAACAATAGAGTTTGATTTAGAAAATGGGTATATTGTATTTGTTTTTCTTATCAGTATAACAATATCCGAAACTTATCTGAGATTTTAATAGTTTAAAAATTAATTACTTTTAAAGTTATTCACCAATGTAATGAAGTAACCCATAAACCATGTAACCATGTATCTAACCATAAACTAAATTTTCTTTTAAGTACATTTACATTCATATTTAACGTTTAAAATGTTTGGAAGTTTAAGTCCAACTTCGCTTGACCGCTTAAAAAAACAATGGATATAGTCATTTGCAAGTTTCTTGTTCCGTATTGAGGTTAATTTATATTTAATTTTAATTTGAAATCCTAATTGTTTAGGTAGGTACTAGTTCAAATAAAAATATGGCACAGTTTTTGAATCGGCACTTAATTAACGGTCGGTATGTTAAATAGATACACAGTTAGCTAATTAATATTAGTTTGTATAATCTTAATAGGCAAAGAATTAAATTTTTTATTCAATTGAAAATGTGTTTTTTAAGTACGATACAACATGTGATCACTTTAAAACGTCAAACTTAAAACTAGCTACGCCTGTTCCAACCTCCTTACACCATTAATATTAGTAAGTAGGTTCTTGGTTACAGAAAAGTATTACATTTTGTACACTTAACATTTAAAACATACTTTTAATTAGCAACAGGCAAGATTTTCAAAACGGTGAAGGAAAACGTGAGGAAACCGGCATGCCCAAGGACTGCAACATTCAAGGGCATGCGACATCTACCAAACCGCACTGGGCCAGCGTGGTAGATTACAGCCCATACTCTCTCTCTGAGAGAACGCCAGAGTCCCAGCAGTGGGAAAGTGAAAGGCTCATAATGATGAGGCAAGATTTTTACCATAGTCAGTATAGTCTCACTTGAAAGTAATTAATGAAGGACCATGTTTGCCTAGAAGATTCTTCAATCTTGGCTTGGAGGTTCTCAAATCATAGTTATCAAAGACACTGGCAGAGTATTCCCGCACTAAAATCCCACTGTGCTCCGGCAATGCGCCATGTGTCTGGGCTGCGAGGTCGCTTTCACATTCAACCGCTGGAATCTACTGCATACTTACTTAAAATACTATAGATTCTACTTCCCTGATCCAATTAACCCGACCTTCCGATATTTGAAAAACTGATCATAAACCAGGATCTACTTACCATGGGGCTTCTTTTCACTCAAAGCTGCTGAACTGACGATCTTCTTGCCAAGGTTGCTGACCACGTCACCTTTGCTGGCAATGACCTTGCCCAGTGTCGAAGCCAAGGCACCTCCGCCCTTGATCAGTTGCCCTTTGAGGATCGTCACTCCGCCTGTTATGGCTTTGACAGCTTGGAAGAGTGTGAAGAGGATGGACTTCTTGAGGCCCCAGTAGTCGTATTTTTCGTCATGGTGGTGCTGTGGGAAGAAAAAAATATGTTATTTATCCCTACTTAGTTAATCCTTCCTTAAATTTGGTACAGAGATAGTCTAGAGCCTGAGGAAGGACATAGGCTACTTTTTATCGCGATAAACTGTAGCCCACGCGGGTGAAACAGCGCGCGGAACAGCTTGTCAAAAATAAATCATCATCAATCTGCTGGGCCTTACACCTTCTGTTGAAGAGACAGTTTAAGTTTTCAAAGTCTTACATTTTCATTCACTTCCACTTGGCCAAGTACTTCATTACGGTATGCTCCCACGGTGCCTGGTCCGTTCTGTTGCGGCTTGATTTGTTGAAAAACGGACTTTAGGATCGATCAGGCGAGCACGCACAACGTCTGATAACCACAGGGTGTATTCACGATGCGCCGTTCGGAGTGGTGTAGTCTGATACGTTGGAAAACTGACCGTGGGACACATACATGAATTTTTTTACAGAGTATTTTTAATTTAATTTAAAATACTTACCGGTTCGTAATTGTAACCTTGGTGGTCGTCTCCGCCTGATTTGGATGAAGCCGAGGAGATGAATGCTGAAGCCTGTCCCAGTAGCCCAAGCTTGCTTTGTAGCCCTGATGATGCTTTTGATACCACTGATGTTATCGCCTGTGCTGACGACCTCTTTGTTCTGGGTATAAAAATGAAGGGTTTAGCTTACTTATTAAGATATTTTTCGATTTCAATTTGCAAAGCCTACCTAGTTCTAGAAATATTAGGTATTAATTTGTTAATAGTTAAGTATTATTTAGGTATAGTAGGTATAAGATTGTATTTTAATGTTGTGGTTGATTGAAAGGAATTTCATGGAGTGAAGACTTTGAATACATAATTTTCCTGCCTTTGATTGCTTTGAGCCAGAAAGTGGTTAATATAATATGAATTACTACTTCACTTATTTTAATTCACGCCTGTTTTTTTAACCGGCTACAGGGAAGCAAAAAGGAGTGTTATGATTTTGACCGGTATGTACAGGAACTCGTTTGTAGGTACTAGGTATACATTTTTATGAGTAACGTATCTGTTCAGTATCAGTTCTTTCTACCCAATGGTTCCTTGTATCAAAAACTAAGTATGTAGATTTGGTATCCACAACAAGCTTGTGCATTCTGTCTCTTTGGAAAAATATTGTTCAAATAGTGAAGTAAATTTCCCCCGAGCACATTTCCCTCTGTAATCAACATACCAAGGATAAGAAAATAACACAACTGTGGTAAGCCTACGCAGTTGTATGCAAGATGTGTTTTACGTAGCGCATTACTGACACGTAGTGCGTCATTTTCTCATAGATACTACGTATTGTTTTCACTGTTTGCTCTTGTTTTTACTGATAACTATTCCAAGTAGAAATATCAATAACAATAATAATACGTAGGAGCTGTTAATTATGAAGCCGTCGGAGCGTGGTCACAACGCGTAGGTACCCCAAGACACTCGACATCGTGATGAAACCATAGCTTGGGCATTTTCTAGTGCTCACCAAGCACCTATTGGTGTATTCCGGCAGTCTCACTTGAAAGCCAGTTTCCAGTCCAGGTGTATCGTGACGCCATCTTCGATCACATCGTCACTTAACATCAGATGACTTGTGGTCAAAAGCCACAAGTAAATATATCCTGGCTTGCTTTAACTATGAGCTGAATTGGCAGGTGCCAGGGTGACATAAATTAGACACAGTTTTCGGCTAAAAGACAATTCTTTTGTATTGATGCAATAGTAAACCTCGTCTTGCCTTCCCTACGCCATTATTTCTATTCTTAAACTATTGGCCCCTTAGCGTTGGCTGCGGTTTCGTTAAATGCCTACCTTTGATAGCCTGCCGGAACACACCTATAGGTGATACGCGACATCTTTTGGTAACTAGCCAGGAGAGCACTAGAAAATGCCCGACCACCAAACAGCGTCTGCTTGTTGTGATTCTATAGTCTGGTATTGTAACGTTTTCTAAGACAGGGTAATAATTTCACATACCTCATGATCTCTTCCATTGCTAGTCCCTCAGCGAGTTTCTCTAGCTGCTGCGGTGACATTCTGCTGATAGCTGCCATATCGATGATGTCCAGGTACAGCTCGGGTCCGGGGGCCGGCGCAGGCGCTGCCATGGACGCTGCCATGCACGCGAGGCAGAACCAAGCCTGAGGAGAAAACGACGTCTTTCAGCAAGGTGTGATTTGTTACGGCTCTTGTACTATGCAGAACACACCTGCGCTAAGTGCGGACGAGTCTGCCGCTCATGGTTTCAGCAACTCAGCTTAGTGCTGGATAAACAACCAGCGCTGGTCGTCCATCGGAACCGTTTTCACGAAGACGCATCAACTGTACCAACATGTGTTCTTAATACCTCCTTTGACGGGTCGCTCGCCTGATGGTCAGCGTCACGCTTGCTCATTAGGTATAGTTCAGTGCCACCCAGAATTTAGAACTTTAACAGTTCAAAATCCGGCAATACACTGCGATCGCCACCCTGAGATGTTAGATGTTAAAACTCTTTATGCCCTGTAGTTTCATAATTAGATAAATGAATAATTAATTTATTTCCTTGCAAACAAAAGTACAAAACTAAAAAGTAAAAGATCAATATTTATAAATGTCTTTTGAGCCTGTTTTGCAAGGTCTGGTGCCTGCAGTAGGCATCCGTTGCCTGTGTCACAGGTCACCAAGCCCCACTCCACGGATCTGACTCATACAAACTCCCAAACATTAAATAATATATTATAGTAAACAAGTACGTATGTGTGTCCACCATTTCTATGAAATTATGTCTAGTCAAATGGTTTCATCAGATGAAGTAACAATTGAGTTTCAGTTTATTGTAATGCTCTACGATAAGAGGATTGAAAGATCGACGGCTTATGTTCGGCCGTCTCGCACTATTTGCACTAATGATTGTATTGAAAAGCAGTCAGTCAGATCATTGGTACCTAATTTTACTGACCAAATCAATTGTATTTTTTTTTACCATTTACAGGGTTGGCTACCGGTGATTGGCCACCTGATTTAAAGTGACAATGTGGCCAAAGGTGGCACCACACTACTCCTGGATTAGGAACTGGCTCTCTTTTCAGGCGTTATGCCGAATTAGCAATTGTAATAGAAGCTACTGTCCACTTTTTACAAGTTTCCGTGACGGTAACGTATACAAAACTCACGACTGCAGTTTATAATATGTCTGTGCAGTTTCTTGCTCGATATTATAAGAAAAACGTCACAAGCTAGTTGCCGGTTGTCATTTGCTGAACTTGGAGATAAAAGTTACTACGTCTGCTTAGCGCTTTTAGAATGATGGTCAGAGTCATTTTTGATGAAATAATTTTGGCGCTCTCGCATCGGAGTAATGTCTATGTATCTACATAGTAAAGACAATACGTATTTACCTTTATCAGTTATAAATAAAAGTAACTTTGTAAAAATAATTACTACTATAAAATTTAATGACATAGCTGTGTATTATTATGACATGATACAGCCGTGAAGAATCAGCTATTTTATCGCTAAGACCATCTCATTCATAAACATGAGTTCCGTGTCAAAGAAATGGAAAAGAAAGGTACATAACAGTCGTATATTCATGGATATGTATGTATGTTTATAATAATAGTATGTCAGAGGTTGATATTAGATGAATGACAAATTCTTCAAACGACTTTTTAGAGCTCTGATTTCAGAATTTTCTATTTTTTGCTATGCTTTAGTATCTACAACTTTAAAACAATGAATATTGGTGTGAATTTAAAGAATTTCTCAATAATCATCATTTCAGTCTACTGCTGGACATAGGTCTCACCTAAAGTACCTACGCCACTGAGCCAAATCATCAGCTTAAAAAGTAAAGTAGGTACCTAAGTGTATTTAGTCCGATTTTATGGGCTTGGTTTCTTTTGTGTTAGATAAAACCTATCGGTGTGTTCCAGCAGCCTCACTTGAGAGCCACTTCCCAATCCAGGTGTACCGTGACCACATCGTCACTTAACATCAGGTGACTTGTGGTCAAACGCTACCATGTGAGTAGTAAAAAAATGGTATCCGTAATAAAATTCGGGTCGATACCACATCTGAAACACCAATATATGAAAATAGCAGGAAATGGATATTGGCGGAATTATAAACCTCAGAGTCATAAATGGCTAAAAAAGATTAGAATTAATTTAAGTCATAAGAGGAAAAAAGCGAGTACGCACTTAATTTATCCATCACTTCGCTGTAAATTGCATTAGGAATTTATTAGTCTAAAACGATGTAATTAGCAAATTAATGTGAAATATTAATGTGAAATGTGAAAAATCATTTTGGTAATTACAATAGAAATTATAATGTGGCCGTACGGAGCGTGTCGATGTAAGTCTTGTGTGATAGGTGAATGTCAAAGTCAGAGGTGTCAAAGTGACGTTTGCGGTGCGTATGAGACGTGTGTGTGTGCTGTGCGTGGAAGGAGTATTTGAGTGTGTGTACTAAGTGTGGAATTGACAATATAAGTAGGCTATTTAAATACAGGTACGTAGGTGTGCAGATTGGTACGCGCGGAGGCGCGAACATTAACATATACTTACATAATATCTTACGATGGTGCAGTAATATAACAAAGCACTACTTTTTACTACTTTAACTTTTAAGTAAAACTTTACCAATGTAAACGTTTTTTTTTTATGTAATAGATTGGCAAACAAGCAGACGGTCAGCGACAAAATTAGCTGATCAAACTCGATTTTCTAAACGCGTATTGGATCAGTAATGTTTGTTTTTTCCTTACAACTGACAACGTTGCGTTTGACCATAACACAACACACATGGTGTTAAGTGATGATGCGGTCGAACGCTAGTGTTTAAGATGATAAAGAGAATAAGAAAATTAGTTTTTGTTCAGCGACTTTTGTCGTTGACCGTACGTAAGTAATGTGACTAATAGAGTGCTTCAATGAAAATAGAAAGTATTTGTACACACGTGAGAATTTAATTATTACCAACGATAAGACAATAGGCAAAAGCAAGCATGTCTGTGAAATGTTTATTGATTTCTAAAAGATATACCAGAAAACTAACGCAATCAGTTGAAACTGGATTAAAAAATAATATCATTTATTTGCAACAAAAATACAAAACAAATGCATTAAATGTAGAAACTACAGAACATGTATTGTTACAAATCGGCCTACACTCATGTGCTGGTCATTCATTGAAACCATTTTTGATGACATCACTGGCATAAGATAATTTTAACCTAATATGTGTCAGTCAGCATTTACCTACTTAATTATTGGTTTTTTAACTACAAAATGGAATTAAAACTTTAAATATTTAGTTCACATCATCAGCCTGTCAGTCCACTGCTGAACATAAGCCCAAGACATGCCCCTGAGCGCGGTATTCAGCTTCTCTTCTCCAACTTTTGCCAGCCACCTAGCGTACAAAATCTGATTCTTAAACACGGCGTTATTGTGTCTATAATAATTTACAATACTGACTGGCAACTTTTTTTTATTAGATAGGCAATCTTATAAAAGTATCGAAAGCTATAATATTTTCGGAATTTCCAGTCGTCTGTTCGTCAACTTTTACCTACGCTTCCATGGCTTCTTTATTTTGCATTTCGCAGAGACAGAAAGCTTGGCATTGTAGTAAAATTCCTTTCCAATTCAATCAATCATTAACAAGAAGAAAAATTATAGTTGTGATCGCGCCAAAAAACAGACCTGCCGGTCGTGATTTTTTGCCGGTGTAAGGAGGTTGGAACTGGCGTAACTTGTTTTATGTTTGACCTTTAAAAAAGTTTCTTTTCGTTTCGTTTAAAGTGATTTCATGTTGTACCTATCCCAAAACGCATTGGCGCGCGACGGTGACCGCTAACCATCATGCGGGCAGTCCACTTGTTTGCCTCTCTATTACATAAAAAAACTTAATAAACATACATATTTTTTTTTATTCATATATTATGCGTTTGAGTATAACTATCTAGAATATAGGTTGAAGGATGAAACGTTGTAATCGCTGCTAATAGTTGTTAGTCTCTATTAGTAAAGTCTAAGTATCAAATTACTCGATAACTTACTGTCATTACAAACTTAATAGGCTAGGGAAGTTACAAAACAATACAGTTATAAATATTACGTTGCCATTACGAGGACAGACTGTTGATCTGCGTAGAGAGCCTTGGCAGTGAAAAGCGAAAGTTTTTGTGCGCGCGCGCCGCATGACGTCACCGCGCGCCTTCCGTTTGTTGCGGCCGCTAAACTTGCGGGTTTTACCAACTACAAAAATAATGGAAAAAAAAAAACGTTTCATTTTTTAAATACCGTACTAAAATTATAAATGCGAAAGTATCTAGCTCAGTTTGTTTGTTACCTTTAACCGCTAAACCGATCTTGACAAAATTTGGTGTGAAGAGATAGTTCAAACTCTGGAGAAGGACATAAGAAACTTTTTGTCACGATACGTACCACACGGGAACTGCAGGGCGCACCTAATATATTTCACGTGTCAATAGAGATATAACATTTGACATTATAACTTTTATAACACCATTCTGACTAAATTTACATTTATTAATTAATGAATAATAAATATTTTTACACATCATTTTAATTTCTACGTTTTTATTAAAAGTTATATGTCAGCATCAATCTCTTCATGTGAGCATTATTATATCTTGGTTGAATTGATAAAAATCTATGACAAAGGTGATATAAATTTTATCCTAAGTATACCTACCTAACTCTTCATTCAACAACTATGCTAAATCGCTTAAACGTTGACCTTATAAAACTTATTGAAGGAGACAGTTTAAAACTGTAAGAAAGTCTAAGTCGCTGGTTTCATGTCCCTGTTATTGGCAAATTTAAGTAAACAATTCGTGAGAATTCCATCGCTCACACAATTAAGTATTAAAAATTGTTTATGATCATAATATAAAATCATAATATAAAGTGAGCTTTTAGCTTTGTATGATAATAGCTACTATAGCTATTGTTTCGCGTCGTCTTGAATAGCTTTCATTGTTTCCAATTTTCGACCGCGCTATCACTTTCCATCAGCATCATATAGCCAGAGGCGTATTTACCCTAGGGCCAAAAGGGCCATGGCCCGGGGCGGAAACTGCGAGGGCACAGCCCAAGGCTCAGCTATTTTTATAGCTCTATGCAAAGTAACGTTACATTACAAGTCCTGATTCTATGTAACGATGAGGCCGAAGATGGCGCCACGTTACATCACCTGGATTGTGAAGTTTGGCCTCAGTCGCTCAAACAACCTTTGATTTTCCTGGTGACAAACTAATTAATTGTTATATGACTACGTTCCCGCAAAACTAGTTGATGATGGTTATTTATGAACGAAAGAACTTTAATATCCTTATAAATATTGTTTTCCTATACAAAAATTATGGAATTCTATGTAATTGCTAATTACGCCGTCTATGACGCTGATTTTCCTGTGCTGTTTATAGTTAGGTACGTTTTGTTCTCCGAAATGATAGCCAATACTGGGAAAATAATCACTTTATCACATGACTGAGAAAACTTCATAATTTCGGTAATTTACGAAGTTGGCAGAAAAAGGGACGCGAATGAACGAGTGACAAAGCTTTTTAAAAAAGGGTTTTAGTAATTAGGCAGTTTATAATATAGGTAGGTACAATAAAATTAAGTAAAAGTGACTTTTTAAGAGCAAGTGATCAACCCTGGGTTCGAAGGTTTCAATACAGTTATCGCCGGTTGAAAATATCGAAAATGTCGTAGGTTGAAAATATCGTAAACGTTATACCTAATTATTAACACTTTGAAATATTAGAATCATCATCATCATCATTATCAGCCTTTCACGTTCCCACTGCTGGGACTCTGACCTTCTCTCAGAGAGAGAGTATGGGCTGTAATCTACCACGCTGGCCCAGTGCGGGTAATATTAGAATGCTTAACGAAAACGCTCTTATATTATTTGACAGTCGTTTTCGATCTTTGATAATACAAAATTAACAGTATATCATAATTATGAAGGACTGACAGGAGCTGGTTCAGGACAGAACAGGGCCCATCGCTATGGCCATCAAGATTCCTTGCCAATAATGTGTGACGTCACTACGTGCTTTAGCTGTCATTCCAGATAACGTAACGCACCCGTGTTACGTTCTTAAGTCATAGCGAATAAGGGCCCAGACCGAATTGGTATCTTATATTATTGAAGGCTAACTCACATAAGGTCGTTGCGCCGTCTCTGTTATAGTTTTATATAAAGATGCTATCTAGAGTACTTTTTGACATATACTTAGTAGGTAAATGTGTTAAATAAAGTCATTGCCCTCATAGATTATGTAGAGCGTGGCAATTTGAAGCGAAGCTGTGAAACTACTTTAGGGTTAAATTGCCAAGACGTTGTCAATTTTAATGCTACCCAAACAGAACTAAACGTATTTTATTTTACTCTGACTCATGTGGAAAATAATATAACCTAGCACATTTATTTGGTCTCGGTTGTTGTTATGGGATAGCAGTCGATATACTAATTCGCAGGCCTTGGAGTGGTCTAAAAACTAGGGCTCACCAAATAGCCTATCCGCCAACATTGGGCTTGATTAGTGGGTTATGGTCCACACTCTCTTTGATTCTTTTTTTTATCTAATAGACTGGCCAATAAGCAGATGACCCGCCTAATGGTAAGCGGTCACCGTCGCCTAATAACATTTGCAACAACAGGAGAGTTGCTAGTACGTTGCCGAAACCTTACACACATCACACCACATACATATTTTTTTTTCTTTCCTTTTTACTATTTACAGGGTAGCGTTTGACCACAAGTCACCTGATGTTAAGTGACGATGTGGTCGAAGATGGCGCCACGCTACACCTGGAATGGGAACTGGCTCTCAAGTGAGGCTGCCGGAACACACCGATAGGCGACAGATTCTTGAAGGCCTGCGCACTGCGTGACGGCCTGTGTAAAAATAAAATCGCGGCGCGTCTTTAGATTACTTCTTTCGATAAGTCGATTTTGACTTGTAACTTTTACAAAAGGCCATGATTGGTAAGGAAACGTCACCACAGAGGCGTTCCACACCCGTCACAGAGCGTCAAGCGTCTAGTTATTTCTGTTTGGCGAAGCGTTCAAATGACACTGTTTGCACTGGACTGTTAGCAGTTTCCTTTTGAGATATTTTTATTGCAGACAATGCATCGTCGAGGATTGTTATTGTGTTGTTTACGTAAGGTTGAGTGATTGCGGGCAGGTTGATAACCTTAAAAGGCTTATAGCTGTTCCCCGCAGTTTCTCCCTCGCGATAAAATGCTTACCTAAATCTAATTAGAAGAGACGGGTGATCAAAGGGCTGGTGAATACCTCGACCAACGAATTAGTTAGGCGAATTATTCAACGAAGTAGCTTTTCGGGTACTCTACCTGCCGAAGGGGACTTAAATGATGCGTTTTCTTTGTCATTACTTTAATTTTTTTTTTTAATTAGGCATTTATAAAAGTCCTAAGCATTTTGCCTTAATTTAATATTATTGAATGTTTCAAGCGAGAAAAGTATCCTACTAATGTTATAAATGCGAAAGTTTGTGTGTGTGTGAATGTTTATTAACACGTATTACAGTAACTACTAAACCGATTTTGATGAAATTTGAAATGGAGATAGCTTATACCATGGATTAACACATAAGCATACATTTTTATCCCGAAAATGGTTCCTGCCGCGGGTGAAACCGCGGGGCGCAGCTAGTATGTAATAATTTCGATGCAAAGTAAAAAAAAACCTAGGTAAATGAAGAACTACAGCAAGCGGGAGGACAACATAACAAAAGCATTTCGTTTCATGACAATACTAAACAGCCAAGTGTAATTAGCTAATCAGTTATTATTGTGATAAGTAGCGATAGCCAATAAGCGCTGCACATGGCGGCCACAAGGCGGCAAATTAGCGTGGCTTTGGATAAGCCGGTGTTCGCAGAAACGTAGTACGCTACTTTCTTTCCTTCTACGTCCGGTCACGGTTGCAGCAGCTATATATATAATACCTATATAACAAGGTATTTATATGGTTAAGTTCAATGACCTTTCAGCATAAGTTTGAAAATTTTGAAAAGTGATAGTGCTTATTTTCCAAATGATATTGGGGACCAACACTCGTTATTGCTAAACTATATAGCTATACTTCAGAAGTTTTCCATATCATAATTAAGTGTGATGGGTGTAAATTTCAATTTAACGTACCTAGGTACTGTTTGTAGGTAAGTTCGTCTGATTTCTTGGCTGACGACGGTTAGCGACCGTACAATTTTGTTTTTTCGTTGTCTGAGTATTAATTTTATTTTATGTTTTAGTTTTTAATGGTATTTATAAAAGTAATATTTCTAGCGTGTTATATCTGTGTTTTCACATGTTTTTGTTTACTTAGTCTCTATTCGTGAGAACCTGTAATTGGCTTTTCATTGTTATTTTACTGTATGTTTTCTGTTGTTGTAAAAAGCTGTTGGTTTTCCAAATAAATAAAAATAAATAGATTTATGAATTGTTAATATAATTAATTTAAGTAACAAGTATTACAAGTGCTCTTTTTGGTCTAATCCATAAGTACTTCGTGAAAATATGAAAATCATAAAAGTAAATGAATATATTATAAACAAATAGTAAGTGCAGAACAAAACAAATAACTAATATCATTTACTTCACTGAAAGGAAAAAAAATGGGAGAGACCTTTGCCTGACAGAGAAAATGTACTTGAAAAAAAATGCTCTGTTAAAGTATATATTTGGTCAATGTCAGTTAGTTTAGTAAATAGAATGGGGAAAATCCTGTAATTTCATAAGGATTATAAACAAAAACATGTTGATTACAATTTACGTCACAAAAGTCCCATTAGGTACAGCTTAGTGCATTATTGAGAACTGATTCAGTAAACACTAATATGACCTATTGTCCTATATCAACGAATTGCGTCAATTACCTAACAGGGTAAATACCCAATTATTGTAAGTACTACTTTATTCCTGGCTAAAAATTCTCCGCCAAACCGTGTGGTTTTTTTTGAAAACGTAATATTTTTTGCTGCTAATAAAAAAAAATGTCTTTTGTCAATATACATCAGCTAAATAAGGCGTAGCGTAGGGTCCTACAAATTCGCCTTCCACCACTCGTGACTTGTGGACAAACGCCGACATGGTCGAAGTTGGGCACCACGCTACGCTAGGACTGGGAACTGGCTCTTAAATAAGGCTGCCAGAACACACCGACAATGGAAATGCTTGGATATTGCTAATGAAAAAAACCTACAATGAAAAACGTAGCTATATAAGCTATAAAAAGTGTAACATAATGTATGTATAACGTCCCTATAGATCCGAAGTGAGAAAAACCACACGTAAAGGCATACAAAAAAAATGTTTAAAAAATGTTCATACTTGAAAAATGTTCTGTAAAGTTTCTTCCATAAATGTACCTAACGTAAAGCAGCTGATTATTTTGACTTATAAGTTCTGAACTCTGTTATTTCATAGGCCAGTGACCTATTAATGCTTACTCATTTTGAGTGAGACATAGACAGTTGTTTTTGGGCTGTGTCATGTACATTTCTGGAAGAAACTTGGCAGTGCATTACAAGTATGAAATATATTTTTTTCAATTTTATTTTGTTTGCCTTGACGCGTGGAATACCCTCACTTCGGATTTATAGGGACATTATGTTACACGCTGTATAGTTGTCTCGTTTGATTAAATAATGAAGACACTTTGTCCGCTTCATTCAACATTACAATCTCGCACACATCGATAGCAAATATAGCATCGGACGAACCACGAACGAAAGTGAAGTGAATCCGTTTTGCTTTCTGAATAGCACATGCGGTCGGCAAATTATAGACATTTGACTTATTTGTTGCAATGCAATGTGACTTCAATGTTTTAACATGAGGATGTTGTTTAGAAAGTATGGGACCCTACCAACGGAGCACTTTACAAGAAATAATGTTAGAAAAGCAAAAAAAACTTTTGAAACCATATCAACGAGGCCACAAAAGACCGTTCTTAAAATTTTTGTTTTTTTGTGAATTTTTTATTTTTTATCTATGAGTTTGAACTCTAGTGTTAGAGTTCCATTACTTTGAAGTAATTAGGTATACTGATCTATATCGATAATTATGCATAGATACTTACATTTATGTTTTTTTTTAGTTATGGCGTCACACGATTAGTGTATTTGCCAGAGTCAAGTATATAATATATCAAACTCACAGAGTTGAATCAAGTTTAAATGACGATGATGATGATGATGATGAGATGAAGGGATGAAGATAGTGTTTAAGTAAAGTAGTGGCGCTTTACATAAACTTTTCACGGACTTTTTTAGAGCAACTCGAAAAGTCCCTTTCACAACTTCATTTCAATTTTCCACACTCGTACACATTAACGAACACTTAGTGGTTAATAATCCACCAATAGCACACATTATCACTCGAAGAAACACAAGTTTTGGAAACAAAAATAAAATCTTGATGTTGACAGTTCAATTGCCGCCAAAAAAGTTTACATATCTGTTGTAGACACAAGTCTTTTTGGACATCAGGAGGTTGATATGAACTATGATCAAGTTAAAAAAAAAATAAAGCACTGGCCACTGACTGTTTTTTGTTTTGTTTTAACTGATCATTTGTCTTGCGCAAGACATTCATTATGCCACACATAATGCTGAACTACGAAATTATTCAAAAACAAAATATCCAAAACTAAATACCAGCAGGTTATAACAATATGTAACATATATTTGAACATCTATTACATATTGCTGATGTTACGAAAACCGAAAAAAAAACAGTCTAAACATGGTGAAATGGTGTCGAACCTATCTCAAGATGTAAACAACATTCACTAGCAAATGATTGCAACAAATGATAGTTGATATTCGCTGTCTAATTGAGATAGCTATGTTAGGTAATTCGATGGGCAATAAAACTGATTCCCATATTAGTATAAATGGCAGCTACGGTTTAATGCCCGAAATTAATAATCGATCCGATCCGTTATCCGCGGTTTTGGATCGATATGTCATGTCATAATATTTCTTTTTAGTCACAGATTTGTGGTTTTAGTACTAGGGTTTGACACATTACTACTAAAATGACATATTATGACTTGACATGTCGATCCAAAACCGCGGATAACGGAACCCCTGGTACTGTACAGGTTTTGATAGTTTACAAAAAAGTTTTCATTTCCTTCCAAACAGTTTTTATTCAGCGCGCCTTACTGAAACTTGGAGGGTCTAAAATCGGTAATACGGGTAAATATAAATCGTTTAATTCGTATTCCAACAAAGTGTTCGAGTTAGTTTTTGAATTTAGGCAGTACAAGTTGCCACTTTGACAAGTTGGCGGTACAAAATTTTAACGTTTACGACAACTTTCAAAAGGTTTTCAAAACTTGCGCTATATAGGGGAAATTTTGACGTATACGAAAACTTTCAAAACTTGCGCTAGAGATAGATACTGTTTTACTATCAAAGGCCTTGTAGGTTAAGCTTACCTACGCCCCAAATCTCCGGGACATCCCACTTCTGGATTGTGCCCTAAATATGAAGTAAGTAATTATCAAATCATCATCATAGCTTCGGTTTGTAACCGACTAGTTGCGCCCCGTGGTTTCACTCGCAGGGACTACACTTTATCGCGATAAAAAGTAGTCTATATATTTTTCCAGGATTTAAACTGTCTCCATACCAAATTTTATAAAGATTGGTTCATGGTGTAGTCGTGAAAAGGTAATAAACAAACAAAGTTACTTTCGCATTTATAACATTACTAGTATAGCACCCCGCGGTTTCACCCGCGTCTTCCCATTATACCGCGGAGCCTTTTTCCGGGATAAAAAGTAGCCTATGTGTTAATACAGGGTATAAGCTATGTTTATTCCAAATTTCATTCAGTACCCCTAGTTTTGAAAACGATAAAAGTTTCGTAAACGTAGACGTTTACCACCGCCGACTTGTCAAAGTGGCAACTCGATCTGCTTAAATTCAAAAATTAACTCATTAACATTGTTGGAATATGATTATAACGATTTAAAATAACCCGTATTAACGATTTCAGTTCCTCCCAGTCTCGGTAAGATTCACTGAAAAAAATATGTATGGATGGAAACGAAAACTTTTATAGTTTTTGTAAACTATCAAAACCTGTAGTAGGGGTACTGATCCATTCACTAGTTTTGGCGCGAAAGAATAACAAACATCCATCCATACTCACAAACTTTCACGTTTATAATATTAAGTAGGATTATATGGATTTTATTTATGTGTACAGGTTCTCACAGTTACTCTTACGACACAGTAATACGCTCTTAATGTTACGTTTCAGTAACGGTTACGTTATGAAATAGCATTTAAAAGTTTAGACCAATACACACTTGGAATATTTTTTTTATTGGATTGCAATCAATATTTCGATATAACAGACATTTCGTAAAGCACTAGACATCCTTTCCAACGATGTTGATAGAATGATTTTTATATTAGTCGGTGACGGCCAGTTTCAATAACCAATCTATCCACGGTTTGTCCCACTAAAGATAGAATAGGACTTTTTTGGCGGCAATCGAATTGTCAACGTGAAAATTTTGTTTTTATTTCCAAAACTTGTTTTTCTTCGAGTGATAATGTGTATATTATATATTGGTGGATTATTAACCATTATGTGTTCGTTAATGTGTACGAGTGTGGGAAATTGAAAATAAAGTTCCACTACTTTACTTAAATACTATCCTCATCCCATCATCTCATCATCATCATCATTTAAACTGGATTCAACTCTTTGAGTTTGACATGTTTTATACTTGACACTGGCAAATACACTAATCGTGTGATGCCATAAAAAAAAAGATAGAATATTGACGTAAACTCCATAGAAGTAATGTCAAATTTCTATCCCTAGTAGAACAAACCGTGGATATGGGTTATTGAAGATTGGAGATAGGTTCTTGAAGCTGGCTGTAAGGGGTCGCCCATTAAACAAGTGAGGCTCACATAAGGGGGAAAGGTTCAGATAACATCACAGTTGATCACGTTGGAGAGAGTGTCGTGACATTTAAGTTTTCTATGTAGATAATAGAGTGTAACGAACCATCAGAGACGCCTGATGGTAAGCGGTTACCGTCGCCTATGGACATGTACTGGCCGCACAACACTAGGAGCGTTAACGATGCGTTGCCATCCCCTAAGAACTCTTTTTACACCCATCTTGAAGGACTACCATTTGTCGCACTGCGGAAAGTTTTGTGGCGGAGAGCTCGTTCCACATTTTACAAGTGCATAATCGTTTATTAAACTTACGCAATTATTAGCTATTAGCAATTTGCATCAATCAGCTCCCTGCGACTCTATTCTCTCGAGTACTACCAAGCATCCTCATATCCAGGACGCATATAGATTAACGCCCGAAATTAATAATCGATCCTGATCCGCTATCCGCGGTTTTGGATCGATATGTCATGTCATAATATGTCATTTTAGTAGTAAAGCTTGACATACTAGTACTAAAATGACATATCACAACATGACATATAGATCCAAAACCGCGGATAACGGATCAGGATCGATTATTAATTTCGGGCGTTAGAGATATGATTTTTATTGTAATATCATAACCTGACCTTTTGCTAACACTTTACGTGAACTGGCAGTCCGACTGTCCGGTAGGGTCCAACCGTGAAGGTTTTAGTTATATAATACTTAAAACCCCTTGTTTTTTATTTTTTTGATGCCAGTGATTTTATCAGCCAATGTTAATCATTGCTAGAAAAATATGACAGGCATGTGATGGGTATAGGATTAATCAATTTCACCTGAAACACTAACTCAAAATGCAACTGGGACAGCTGCGCGAGCAAACTGAGGTCATATTTAGAACACAAAGTAACTACACAGACCACCTCAATGGGCCTTCACACCAATAATACATACTGCTACATCCTCAACTTTCCTCCTCATTGACATAGTGGGTAGGTATATGACGTACCTATACATCTTTTTCTTTTTTTATAAGACTAATTACAGGGTAGCGTTTGACCACAAGTCATTTGATGTTAAGTGACGATGTGGTCGAAGATGGCGCCACGCTACACCTGGATTGCGATCTGACTCTCAAGTGAAGCTGCCGGAACACACCGATATGTGCTTGGCGACAGATTCTTAACTTGAGGGTGGGTAGCTAGCCAGGCGGAAACACGTTTCTTCACTTAAAGGAAATTTATAGACAGATGAGTGCAACTGTTTATCAGTCGACATAACATCAGAGTAAGGATTAAAATAAATTATGATAATTATTATGACGTGGTTAAATTATATAAAAAAAACACTTAAGTACCTACGTAAAATAAAATATCAGGAAAATTGCAACAGAAAACATAAACAAAAGATATGAGATAAAAAACGAAGTCTTCGATTCTTTTTTGAAATAAACTTTTTAAAATTACTGTTCGTTTTTTGTATTTTCCCCATAAAATTATCAGCTCAGCATCTGACATTTTTGAAAGTTGGCAGCCCTCCTCATATGCAGGCAACTGTTGAAAACAGGATGTATACCTATCACTCACCTTTAAGTTACGTGAATCCATCATCCTACACAAACAGGGTGGACGGCGAAAGTCACTTAGCACTTCTACACACTGTCACCGCACTACACCGGCAAGTGCGAAAGGGCACTAAACTCGGTTTCACTCCGTTATCGATAGACACAATAATATCGATAAGTTGACGTTACAAAAATTTGACGTTTGCAAAATGGCGCCAAATTTGTATTTCGAACGTTAACTTTCACGAGCGCGGCCAGTACGTGCGTCAGCAGCGAAGACGTTTGCACTCTCACCAGAGAACGTTGGTTGGTTTTCTTTTTATTTAAACTATCCCCGCCATTCTGTTTTGCGATTGTGAATTATAGTATGATGGAATCGGGTGTTATCAAAACAGTATTTGGGGCAAACGGAAAAATTATTAAGCTCGTTAAACAGCATCCTTTCAAAAGAATTGTTGGGTCATAAAATTTTGCAGGTGTTTTTAATCTTTCACGGTGATTTTTAGACTGCTAACCGGGTCACAATGCGAAAGGTTAGCCACAACTCATTTTGTAATGAGACTTCTGTTCAAAACAATATCGCAACGAGATTATGTATCTTATTACCCACATTCTAATAATCTGATATGAGTGCATAATTTGACAGGCACTATAATTACAAAATAGCCTTTTAAAGTGTATTATGACATATTTTTCGGTAATAAATATTTTGTTGATTTTCGTTTCTGTCGGTATTGTTCTACATTTCCGGTGATCATTTGTATACGGAGATAGAAATGCCCTTTAATTTGTCACGTATTTTTCAAACTATGTAGTCGCTGGTTCAGAAATATCAGAATAGGATTTTAGAAATATTTATCTGTTTCATTTTATTAGTTTCGGAAAATTTACCGCTACGAAAAAACAAAGCAGCACAACAAAGGAAGGCTAATTACAAGTTTTCACCACTAATTATCATGTATACCAGCTAATTACCTACCTACTTATTTACTTACTTACTTACACTAGACTATACTAATATTTTAACAAGGTAATTTATACTTATTTTAGGAAAATACCTACGGACCGGAGAAGTCATAATAAATTTGCTACTGTCAAATGCAGATAGATATATGTATACTGTCTTAGGCAGAGAGTGTCTGCCTAATCCGTCTCATTTAAAAATGTTAAGGCAGGTCATGTCCACCAATAAACGCATCCTCAAAAGAGTTTTCGAAATTGTTGGTGGCTTATTGGTACCGTTTTTAGTGTTGAAAGAATTAATGCAGCAGCGTCACCTCCGGTAGGAGTAATAGTGTTCTGTGAGCGTCACTAAGCGCCAAGTCTACGCGAGCGAAACCGTGGAGAACTGTTATATTTATATACATTGTGTTAGGTCTACATTCAACTAAGAAAATGTAAGTCAAATATTGTAACTCAAAGGAGGTTACTCACATACATCAAACTGTATGCAACCTGCTGTATGCAAGCGTGAGCAGGAGGCTTTGTTATCCGACCTGGACATAGGACATCTTCCCGAAGAGAAGGGTGAAAATGTCCTACACACCGTCATCCTCCTCGCTGCGAAGATTGGGGTTACCCTGGAGGACCGGGACATTGTGTTTGCCGAGCGTGTTGGGTCGGCCGAATCCAGTAGTGCCGGGGAAGCGAGGGTCGGGGGGCGCACGCGCAGAGTTGTCGTGCGGCTGGCGCGCCGCCACCTGCGGGACGAGCTGCTGCGCGCCGCGCGTGCCCGCCGCACACTCACTACGGCAGACGTCGCAGGGGACGGGCCGCCGCGGCGCGTCTACGTGAACGAGCGGCTGACGCGGACCAACCGCCAGCTGTTCCATCGCGTCCGCGATGAATGCCGTAAGCAGCAGTGGCGGTACTCTTGGACCAAGAGAGGCCGCATCTACGTGCGACGGGCCGACGGACAGCAGGTCCATCCCATTCGGTCGGACGCCGACTTCAGGCGTGTTTTTGAGTTCGCAAATGTTTGAGTTGTGGATCAAAATAATTAAATCATGCACTCGTTATTATACAGATATTTATTTAATTTATGTACAATGTATAAATGCCGGTTATTGTAAGTTATTTAGTAGGAAAATACATTTATCTAGCATTAAAGAGGAAGAAATTTATATTCATCAACTTTTAAACTACAACTATTGTGTTAACAGAATCAATATACTATTTTCTAATAATATCATAATGTTTAACTTTTATTGTGCATCGTATTTGATTTGCTCTCACTTTTCTAGTAACTTTAATATCATTGACTATGACTAGTAAACACTTAAAAATAGGTTTGTACAATGCAGGTTCCCTCGGCACAAATCATGACAACATTATAGCGTCAGTCACGCATAATGATATCGACATCGTTGCGATAAACGAGACCTGGCTAAGGGCGGGCGAGGAGGGGCGCGCCCCCGCGCTGCCGGGGTACCGCTTGCGACACATCCCGCGGCCGCGCGAGGTGCGCTCGCGCGGAGGTGGTGTCGGGTTTTACATTAAACGGAATGTTAGCGTTCGCATCTGGCCTCACCCGGTAGAACCAAAGCACAGGTTTATTGAACAAATGTGGCTCACTATGACCCTTAACGGAAGGAAACTGGCGATTGGCACGGCATACCGTCCACCCTGGATGGACTTAGATTTATTTTTAGATGCAATTTCAGATTCTATTACTTCAATAACCAATTGTGACAATTTAATATTATTAGGCGATTTTAATATCAATTTATTGCATTACAATAATATTAATACTGAAAAAATTATGACTTTTTTACAATGCTTTAAACTTGATCAGTTAGTCACTAAGCCGACTCATTTCACAGAGACGAGTCAAACTCTTATAGATTTAATTTGCTCCAATTTGAGCTCGAATAAAGTCACATTGGATCACGTAGGGTCCCTTTTTGGTCACTGCCTTGTCGTATGTGAGTTCAACATCAGGCGAGTTAAGCCTAAACCATACACCATAACATACAGACCATTAAAAAGTATATGTGCTAGCAATTTTGATAAAGATGTGCAAAATGTAAAATGGAAATGGATATCGACGCTCGAGAACGTTAACGATATGGTTAACGTTTTTAATCGAAGCGTCTTAACACTATTTGACATGCATGCGCCTGTGAGGACCACCCTTATCAAACATCACTCTCTCCCTTGGATCACGGACACTATAAAACTAATGATGAGGTTGCGCGATGAGGCATCAGCGGATTTTCATAAAACCAAGTCTTCCATTAAGAAAGATTATTATAAATCTTTGAAAAGTACCGTAACCCAAGCATTATTTAATGAAAAAACTGCCTATTTTAAACATAATATAAACAGTAAAATTAATAACCCTAAATTATTATGGAAAAATCTAAAAAATACGTTATTACCCAAGAAAAATTCTGAGCTACCTCCGCAATTTAATAATCCTAATCTCATAAACTCTCATTTTTTGCAAATACCTGGCGCATCGAGTGTTACCATTTCACAACTGACGTACTTTGAACACCATAAATATAGCGATGCTATCTTTCACATAGAACCGGTTAGTATGGATTGGGTGATTAAAATGATTAGATGTTTAAAATCCAATGCTGAGGGCTGTGATGGCATTAATTTAAATATGCTAATATTGACTTTACCTCAAACGCTTGACATTATAAAAGATATTATGAACAGATCTATTACCACGTCCACTTTTCCTGATATTTGGAAGGTCGCAATCGTACGTCCTTTGCCTAAAAATCTAAATCCACTTGAATTGAAAGACCTTAGACCGATTAGCATTTTGCCATGTATGTCAAAAATTATGGAAAAAACCGTATGTGCACAGTTGACTGAATACCTAGAGAAAAATCGCATTCTACCTGAAGTACAGTCGGGTTTCAGAAAGGGACGTAGTACAGTAACTGCCTTGCTTGATGTGACTGATAACATACTTTGTTCACAAGACGAGGGAATGTGTACATTACTAGTATTACTAGATTTTTCCAGGGCTTTTGATTCAATTAATATTGACCTGCTAATGTCTAAATTAAATTACTATGGTTTTGACCGTGCGGCTTTGCAGTGGTTTAATAGTTACCTTAGTAACCGTAACCAATATATTAAATTGAGTTGTAATGACGGCTCTTCATTATTCTCTGACCGTGTGGCTGTCACAAGGGGAGTGCCTCAGGGGTCTATTCTAGGACCGGTCCTATTTATTTTGTACTCGGCCGATATAAAATTGCATATAAAGCACTGTAGATATCATATATATGCAGATGACATACAGGTGTACATTTCATGTAGACCATCCGAAATCGATAATGCGATTGTTAAACTGAATGAGGATCTGTCTGGAATAGCGAATTGGTCTAGAAACAATTGCCTTTTGTTGAACCCTGCCAAGACAAAGTATCTAATTTTTGGCAGTAAACGCCAGCTAGCGAGTATAACACCTACGATAGGTGTTACTCTTATGGATGAACCGATTGAGCGAGTCTATGAAGCACGCAATCTGGGCCTACAAATGGACTGTGACCTCCGCTTCGAAAAACACATAGCTGCCTCGATACAGAATTGTTTTTATAAGTTAAAAGTATTATACAAGATAAGGCCATACATTAAGGAAGATCTACGGATTCAGCTGGTGGAGTCACTTGTTTTATCGAAACTTAATTATATGGATGTAGTTGTTGGTCCGCGTTTGCTAGCCAGGACGCAAAAATTATTACAAAGGGTTCAGAATGCTTGTGCGCGCTTCTGTTTTAACATTCCGTTAAGGGCTCATGTGACCCCATACCTCAATAAACACTCAATATTGAAAATGAAGCATCGACGGAAATTACACCTTGCCTGTCTTCTTTTCGGTGTCCTTAAACATGAAGAACCCTCTTATCTTCATGAAAAGTTGACCTGGATGTCTAGTAGGAGGTCCCACGGGTCCCGGCAGTGTGCGCCGCAGCTCTCGATGCGTAAGCATAGCTCAGCTGTCTTTAGGGGTAGTTTCCGCTACGCTGCAACCAGGTGTTGGAATAACATCCCACCGCCGATAAGGAACCTGCAATATATTACAAGTTTTAGGAACAAACTTAAAATGTATCTTAGTGTTCACCAAAAGCAGCAAGAAGCATTAACGCACGATACAAGTGCTATCTAAGCGCTAACTACTTACCTTCCTTTCCTTCCTTAATTTCATTCTTTTTTAAAACACTTTTATTAGCTTGACTTGTAACTATTCATTCTCTGATGCTCGACGGTAGTAATTACGTAGTATATAGTCTACATAATCTATGGTAGTAATGTATGTATTTATTGCCAGTAACAAAAAAGTATATGGTTTTTGTTTATTCTTTTTTCTTAATTTTTGTTTTGTCTTGTTTTTTTTTATCATAATAATATGTAGTATTTGCTTTTGTTATTTTTGTGGTTGTATTTTTGTATTTTTGTATTTCTGTTTGTTTGTTGTTGAATGTGTGGTTGGGGTACCTCTGTGCGACGTCATCAAACGGTTCCAACGGAAGACCAGCGCTGGTTTTCTAACCAGCATTTTGCTGAGTTGGGGCCGATTTGCGACATTGACATTTTTGTGTACTGACACTGAGTTCTGTTACTGTATATAGTTTCTCTTTTTTTATATAATTTGTACCAAGAGTGTTGTTGTTGCAAATAAACATATATTCTTTCTTTCTTCTTTCTTTCTTTCTTTAGTTATGGATCCATGATTCGCCTAATTTCTGTCAAAAGAAATCCTATCAGATAAGGATCTCTGCTACTTTTTTTTTAAATATGTAAATAGTCGTTGTAATATTTATACACGCATATATATATAGAAGGTATCTGTTCACTCATGCCTTTAGGATTCCGATAAATAAGAAATGTTGCTAGGAAAATTGCATTTTCTGTGGGATTTTTTACCGATAAACTGTAGCCCAAGCGAGTGAAAAAGCAGGGCACAGCTATTTGGGAATTAGTTTAGAAATACTGACTCTTACAAGAGGACTTTCCGAGGACCAAAAATGCAACAAATACATTTGCATACAAGGAAAATCCCGTTGTATGACGCGAGTAGCGCAGGGTGTTTCTTGTTGCACAAGACGTGTACCAGATTCGATGTTATCTAACCGACTGACCGACACCGCATCCTACCGGGCGTCCGGCTCTGCGCAAGAGTCGATATCGGATCACTTCGTTAGGTTATCTGACGGAAAACTGATATTTACCTTCTTAGTTTTTAAAGTTTCGTAACTCTGGTTGGTTGTAACTTACAACTTGTAAGTTATGTGCAGATTTGTCATTGCTCAAAACGGTGAAGGAAAACATCGTGAGGAAACCAGCATGTCCAAGAACTGCAACATTCAAGGGCATGCGACATCTACCAACACGTACTGGGCCAGCGTAGTAGATTACGTCCCATACTCTCTCTCTGAGAGAAGGCCAGAGTCACAGCAGTGGGAACGTGAAAGGCTGATGATGATGAACTCTGGTTGGTCTTTGATGAAGCGATGAAGGCTCAGTGGTACGTCGATTTGCGATCCGAGCTTGAGCTCTCGGTGAAGGAAACCATCGTGATGAAACCATAGCTTAGAGGTAGGCATTTTCTAGCGCTCATCTAGCTACTATCTGTCGCCACCTATTGGTGTGTTCCGGCAGCCTCACTTGAGGGCCATTTCCCAATCAAGGCGTAGCACACCACCTTTGACCGCATCGTCACTTCATACCAAACGCTACCATATAATTAGTATTAGGGAAGTACCTAGTAAATAAAAAAGTTTGCTATTATTTTTAGGAACATTAAATATTGTAGAAGTTAGATTTATTGACCCTATTTAATAATATCGACGTACCTAAGCTTGCGTCATTCGTATACGTCTGACTTCAGGTACCTAGTATCCTCATATCCTCATAATATACGCACCAATGTTGTCAACTTATGTATGTGCTAAACATTACATATAACCAATTGTTATAATGCACACAATTTTAGAGCGAAACAGTGCGAGACAAGCGGAAAATACACTGCTCAACAATAACAAGTCGTAAAGCATAAACTTTAGAGTTTAAACTCCAAGTGGAGGGATGTCAAAAATTGCAGCTGCAAAGTCGCCTGCGATGACGACTTTTTAGCGCAAGATCTTTATCTTTGTCTTGATGATGTTATGAGAATGTACTGCGAATTTCAACGATTTATATGACGATTATATGACAACATTTCGCGCGGCGCGTTCGTGTCAATTTCTCATGTTTTTGAAGCCATTGTTTAGGAATTTGTAAGTCTTCGTTAATTTGTGGGTGTTCGCCGATTGAGACAGGTGTAGTTAAGGTAAGTAGTTATGGAAAGTTACAGGCTAAGTTAAAAACAAAAGTAAGTGAAATGAGTAAGTTTTAAGTCCTACTAATAATTATTATAAATGCGAAAGTTCGTGTGTGTGTGTGAATGTTTGTTACCATGTATCACCGTAACTACTAAACCGATTTTGATGAAAATTGGAATGGGGATAGCTTATGATTTAATTCCTACGGTATTTGCCTATTGAAAAAGGCAGCAGATACAATGTATCACAATATAGGTATATATTATTAATATATATATATACTATTATATATATGTCACATTATAATGTGTTTTGTATGTATTGTACTAAGATTTGCTACGACGAAACTGTTCTACGGTCTGAAGTTAAACAAGTTGTAAAGCACCTAATTTTTACAAGCTGATGGCAACCGTATCTCAATGCAATAAAGTCTATTTCTAGGCGGACATCATCTTTAAGGCCCAGGTTTTCTAACCTAACCTAACCTTAGGTGAAGGAGGATGTACCTCGTGCTGATCTGGGCCTCATCAAAGACATTAAAGAATCGTTAAAAATTATAAAGGCAATATATAAAAATTACTCTTTAAGGCTCACTGAAAATTACTATTTTTAATGTAGTGTTTATTGTTAACAAACACTAAACAAGTCTCTGTTTATTACAGAATAGGAGAAAAAAAGTATCAACTTCTTAAAAAAGTCACACTGCATTTTTTCAAATTAGTTGGTATATTTTTTTTAAATGATGGCTTATAACTTGGTTATCTGCTTTGTTTGAAATAATTATCTTACATTACATACAAGGTTATTTTTCTTACAGTTATAAAGTTTTTTTTACACCTGATTCATTACATTCACAAAACTATTGTACATCCAAAGGTTGTCTGGTAGATATCGCTCTAAACGATAAGACCAACAATAAAGTATTTATCTGACCCAAATTTTCATCTTGATATCGTAATATACCTACGCCTTAAGCTGTTATTAGCTGTAACCACCACATTATTATTATATAGAGCACAAGTTAGGTAAAATACTTATGTTTAAATGACAAATCATCATATGTGTAATCTGTGTACTTAAGTACTGTATTTAATTTCACAATGGTACATAATAGAGTGTTTTACAACCTCAAACGTTGGCACTTTTACAATGACCAACGTTTAGCAGTTTGATTTCAAAACGTTACGAATTCACCCAAATTTAGTTGCATTTATTTATAACAATGGTGTCGATTCGTTTTTGCATTCTCTAAAACTAATCTAAGTTTGACAGGTCTAAAAGTACCTAATGCTATCCTTTTTTACTTCAGTGCTTAGAAAAAGACAGCAATACTATTAGACCTGTCAAACTTAGATCAGTTTTAGAGAATGCAAAACCGAAGCGACACCTATGTCACACTTTTGTTTATGGAAATATGATAGATGCTCTTCGCTGTTTTGGAGCGACAACTTGCACCGAGTGGCTGGCAGTAGTTGGATGAGGAGAGCCAAAGACAGGGATAAATGGCCTTGGGAGAGGCTTATGTCCAGTAGTGAACTGACACAGGCTGCTGATAATGATGATTATTATTCTTCATTATACTTTCATATAAGCTAGTACATAGTACAATAATGTTGGCTTTATTGTCGAAGTTGTCAAGACGCCCGAAGGCCTACGACAAATAACCTTATGGGCCATCCATAAATTACGTGACAGCAATTTGATTTGTGAGAATAGTATAAAAAGAAGTCACTTCCGCTGTCTGTTCGCTTAGATCTTTTAAACTATACAACGGATTTTAATGCAGTCATCAATGGATAAAGTGATTCAAGAGAAAGGTTTATATGTATAATACATACAAATTATGGTACAGATCAGCTGAAAAATTCAAAGATTTGCAAAATACTGCGCCATGCACCCATGCATGTAGTATCTACATTGCACCCGTGGGCGGGTCTTTAGTTATGCTCATAAAGATATCAGAACTCCTGGGATTCACCACAATCGTTAGAAGGGAAGAGGCGCAATCACAAGTTAAAAAGTATGAACATTACTCTATTAAGCCAATTTTGCTGTAAAGATTTCAACAATGGAAACTTTACGCAACCCAGTGTTTTTTCATTGTTCTCCTGGTGGCCTTAACGCCCATCAGGAGTTTACTTACCGTGATGTTCATAAAGTGTCATGTGTGTTGTGTACAAACAGTCAGACAAGAAGGTACACGTTTACTTACGAATTTTCTAACGTAGTCTCTCGATCTCAACATCTATTATCTCAGAGTTTCGAGCGCATGCAGTGTATTCCCGTGTAGGATTTTGAACTGTTAAAATTGTTAATTCTATGTAGAAGTAAACTTAAACTTTTACCATCAATCGGGTGAGTTAGAGCCGGTTTTATCAACGTCCGTAAGTTACACGTCATACCAAATTTCAGTAAATTTGATAGGGACCTGAAAATGCGGCGAAATGGTTCCAGTAAAGGATGGAACGGCAGTGTTTTCTTCGCGCTCGCTTGGCGGGGGCACTGCCGTGCCCCTCGATTTTATTGGCAAATTTTAGCATGGAAAATTTGACAATAAGATCGAATTATCGAAATTTGGTATGACATTTATCTTACGGATACTTAGTTCTCTGTAAACAAGATAGGAATTTAGAAAGTACACGGAGAAAAAAGACCTTCCGGAATACCGTTTTCCTTCTGAGTCAAAGGGGAGGGAATTGTGATTCAGAAGGAAAACTAACGTAAAATAAGGAAAGAATCGATCTTGGAAGGTAAAGTCTCAGAAGGAAAGTCAGATTTTTCGTCTCAGTGTACGCATTTAATTGATAGATTAGGGAAGCCAGACTTACCTAATTCGTCGTTATCTGCAATAGTTAAAGGCAATAAAAAGTACCCTATGACTTTCTCCAGGGTTCAAACTACCTTCATACCTATATAATTTCCTTGAACTCGGTTCAATAGTTTTAAAGTTTTTCCGTAACAAACAAACAAAATGTAGGTAGAATCTTTTCTCCTTATAAATAATTCATAAATATTATGTGGTATAGAAATAGATATATATTATGTAAGTATATAACCTCACTTAACCATTTTTGGTATCATTCTACAGGAAAAGCGTCTAATTTATAATTATATAAACAATACGGCTGGGAATTACAATAAATAGTAACCTACTAACTCTTGTAAAGGAATAACGTGCATTCATTTATTCTATTATAATATAATTTATATCCATAATTTAAATATTTTCTAATGTGTTATTGTTGAACGAAACTTGGAAAAAATGGAGTTCTCAAGATATTTAGTGGTGAGTAGTTTATTTGGGTGAATAATTTTGAATTCATAGTGGGAACAGGTAGTGTAAAGTAAATGTTACAATGACAATAATATTATGTTTCTACACGAAGTATACAATAATTTAGATTTTAAAATTTGAAAACCCTTTTTCACAGGTTTTTGTCATCTTTGCAGCAGGCAGATGTATAAACGGTAAGTTTCTTGCTAATAAGATACATAAAATGCATGCCATCAGTAGGTTATAGGTAGCTATTTTAATTATATAGTAATGATGTAATGGTATTCCAAAAAATATTGTAGGATTAAGGACAATTTATTAGTATGTACAATGCGATTAAAATAAGAATAGGACCGGCCTAGCGCCATGTTGTGACGTCACTACGGGAACTTGGTATAGTGTGCAAAAAAAACAATGTTAAAAAATATTGGCTTGTTTTATATTGTAATAGCACGTATTTTTTTATCTGACAGGTAGAGAAAAAATTAGTCCAAAAACGAATCATAGGTAGGTAAACTGTAAAGTAAACACAGAAACACATTGAACTGTCACATTTAACTGTTTTTTTTTTGTTATGGCGTCACACGATTAGTGTATTTGCCAGTGTCAAGTATAAAATATTTCAAACTCAGAGAGTTGAATCAAGTATTAATGATGATGACGATGAGACGATGGGATGAGGATAGTGTTTTAGTAAAGTAGTGGAGCTTTACTTAAACTTTACACGGACTTTTTTGGAGCAACTAGAAAAGTCACTTGCACAACTTTATTTCAATTTCCCACACTCGTACACGTTAACGAACACATAATGGTTATAATCCACCAATATTACACATTATCACTCGAAGAAACACAAGTTTCGGAAATAAAAACACAATTTTCACGTTGACAATTCGATTGCCGCCAAAAAAGTCCCATTGAACTGTTGTACCTTAAATTTTAAAAGCTTTTCTTTTTTTCCGCGGAATGGTTGCACTTGTTTGTTGTAACGTGCAGTTTGTTTGGTTTGTTGTTTGCTTGTGTTTGCACTCAACTGTAATGGGCATTTGTGAGCGATTTTATCTCCTCGTAACTATGTTACACTAAAAACAAAGTTTTACTTCATACATCTATAATTATAAAATTCCCGTGGCACAGTGTTAGTAACCGAACTCCTACGAAACGGCTCGACTTATTTTTATGACATTTTTTGTGTAATATGCGTTAGGTCTGAAAATAGATCTTTAACTATTTTTTACCCCCTCCAGTTTTTTTATTGCGCTAAAGTGTAGTCCACGCGGATGAAATCGCGGGGCGCAGCTAGTATATTTATAATTTAAATAAAGGTAGAGATGGGGATTAACAGCATGTTTTTTTTCAGGTTATGACTATGGCGAGCCATGTGAGGAAGTAGTTCCTGCGTCTGGGAATATCAAGATCTGCATCAACGAACCGGAGATCTATAAAAAGTTACAGAATAATATGGATAAGGTGATCCAGCTTAACAATGTAAGTAAATGTATTTTCAACATACTTTTTTTTGTTTGTTTTGTTATGGCGTCACACGATTAGTGTATTTGCCAGTGTCAAGTATAAAATATTTCAAACTCAGAGAGTTGAATCAAGTTTAAATGATGATGATGATGATGAGATGATGGGATGAGGATAGTGTTTAAGTAAAGTAGTGGCACTTTACTTAAACTTTACACGGGCTTTTTTAGAGCAACTAGAAAAGGAACTTTCACAACTTCATTTCAATTTCCCACACTCGTACACATTAACGAACACATAATAGTTAATAAATCAACCAATATTACACATTACTATCACTCGGAGAAACACAAATTTTGAAAATAAAAACGAAATTTTCATGTGAACAGTTCAATTGCCGCCAAAAAAGTCGGCCATGTATTTCGTGTCATTTTCCATGGCCGCCTAGTTTTTAAATATTTTGACATTTCACTCTGATCAGGTAACTTCAATCAAGCATACTTTCAGAGTTTGAGAAGTGAAAAAGCTAATTTGTCCGTTTTTTCCCCCTCGCAAGTGTTACTGAAAAACGGCATCTGAAACGCGTGTGCTTTAATCATTACACACTCGTATCATAATGTACTAATACGACATAATAGTATTTATTATTTAAATTCTGTTAGCCTTTAATCAGCATTTTCTGCTTTAAATATTTGCCTTCAAGTTAAGAGTGAATAGGTATCTCTTAAGCATAGTACATAATTATTAATATGCCATATTGGTGTAGTCAGTATTTTGGTAATAATTTACTCCAAGTTTTCTATTTGTTTTACAATAAATAGATAATAGGCTGGCAATAGGTACAGTTGTAATGTACTTATAATAAATTTGTCCGAAAAAATCATCTAACATCATGTTTTCTTTACAGAATTGGAAGCCATTTCAAAGAGATAGCGACAGCATCCCGATAGAAGTTAAAGAAAAAATAACAAAAGGAGACGACGATAATTGCTTTTCAACAACTTATGTAAAGTTACTTTTTTCACATACCAGTTACCTACTTTCAACGTTTTTTTTTTAAATCCATACTCGCAAACTGTCTCCTTTATAATATTAGAAGGAATCTTTATATATACATATATAACTCAAAGGTCAAAGGACTCTAGACTCTAGATAGATCACTATGTCAGTCAGTCATGACTGACATAGTGATCTATCAACGCACAGCCCAAACCACTGGACGGATCGGGCTGAAATTGGGCATGCAGGTAGATGTTATGACGTAGGCATCCGCTAAGAAAGGATTTCGCTATAAACTGTAGCCCCCGCGGGTGAAACCGCGGGGAACAGCTAGTTAGGATATATGTAGGCTTAATGCTGGGGCCACACTAAGGTCAAGGGAAATGTCAATGCCTATCATCGCGATGAATATTTCGTTAATTATTTATTAACGCTATTATGCGAGTGGCTACACTTGAACGGTCAACGTGAATGCACTTGAGTTATCGGCTTACGTCAAACGCCAATGTGAATGCCGTTGTCAAATGTCGTGGCCACACTTATGTCAAACGTCAATCATCGCGCTATATAACGGCATTTCCTGTGGCCACAGCATAAGGCGACTCCTGTCAATTGATTTATAATACATATTACTTTACAGACGGACACTCCGTACATGTTACAAAAGAACGAGTCGTCGATATTATCTTCATATTTCATCGCCCGGTCATCCGATAATAAATTTGTGCAATCGGTTAGATACACGAAATGCCGGTAAGTACCAATATGTAGTAAGTAATCCGACAGTAATAACAAAAAAACTACAATAAATCGTTATTGTTATCGTATTTTATCATTAAAAACATTAGTTTTAACGAAAACTAATGTTTTTAATGATAAAATGATCAATCAAACGTAGTTTTTTATAATTTATATCTATATATCATCAAATTCTAGGATATGACGTCATTAGTAAGTAGCTTGACCAAAGTTTGACGTTTGTTTTGTTTACTTATGTCAATGACGTCATAATCTAAAATGGAACGTTTGCGCGGCAATTTGAAAATATTTTTTTTAATTATTATTTTGTTTACCTACATATAATATGTAGGTAATTAATTATTTATAGATTAAAGTACATAGATAAAACAATGTTATTAATTAATTTCTAAGACTTTCGGAAAAGTTGTCCGATTGCCTATTCAATATCATAAATCACAAGCTGCGATTTAAACTAGGACTATTTTGCTGAGTCCGCCTGAAGAACGAAAAGAAACATGTTTTGGGCAAAGTAGGTTAACAGTATCTTGACTAATAGCACCCTTGTTTTGTTACAGGAACTTACAAGCGAAATGTTTCCGAAGCGTCTTAGCAGACACTACCGAACAAAAAACGTCCTGCGAAGAAAAAACAGCTCTCATCTCATTATACGTCTTCAATCCAACGTCCATGCAACTCGAATACAGGCCTTTTGAAATCCCAGTGGGATGCTATTGCAAAATAAAAGATTAAAGTACCTAGCGAGTAATAAGGTTCTTAGATAGATAGATAACGCTTTATTGTTTCACCAAAACAACAGAAAAATAGAACAACATAAAAGGAGAGATCTTAGAGCTAGTGTTACAATGGGCGGTCTTATCGCTTAGAGCGATTTCCACCAGACAACCTTTGGATGAACAGAAATAGTAAGAAATAAAATGCGGTTGGTGGTGTAAATTCATGTACATAAAAATAAATATATATATACAGTAAAATATAATTACTGAATTTAAGAAAATAAATAATTACAATTACACAAGATACATACACATAACACACATACATAAATAAGATACATAATTATATACTTACTTACAAATACATAGTACCTTCTTAATAAATTTAAAATTGTTAAATATTCCATTGTTTCATTATTATGCTAAGACCTATGGAGATATGGATCACTGATGAACGATTTTCCTTTTTTCTGTGCTGGGGAGAGATCCCGATTGCAAGAAACTGTAGGCCTACTATGAAAATATCTATCTATATATACCTACTGCTAAAGTGATATTATTCCGTTTGTTTGAACCATTTCATGGTAGGGTTTAGGACGAACGAAATGTCAAGTGGTATCTTCGCTACCTATTTCCGAACGTCTAAATTTGATGGTACAGTCAGCGACAAAAGCAGCTGATCATACTCGATTTTCCAAGTGCGTATTAGATCGGTAATGTTTGTTTTTTTCTGACAACGTACTAGGTTGCGTTTGACCATAACATATCACACATGATGTTAAGTGATGATTCGGTCGAAAGTGAGTATTTAAGATGATAAAGAGAATCGGAAAATTTGTTTTTGTTCAGCGACTTTTGTCGTTGACTGTACGAATCGCACGAAATTTCGGAATTACTTTTCGAGGTTTGCCTATATTTTAGCCTTTAGGGTGTGCAAATACAGGGCTAATGAAATCTCGATGGGATGCTATTGCTAGACGAAAGATGAAGAAAGAAATAGCGGATCATCATCATCAGCCTATAACGTCCCCACTGCTGGGTTTCTTTGAAGCGATGTGTGGTCAGCGGTATTGACGTCGGCTTGCGATCCGTAGGTCGTGGGTTCGAATCCTACAATGAGCTTAAGCTTTTGGTAAAGGAAAACATTGTGATGAAACCATAGCTTGGTGGTATGGCTTTTTCTAGTACTCGCCTGGCTAGCTGCCATACTCAAGTAAAGAATTTGTCGCCAAGCACCTATCGGTGTGTTCCGGCAGCCCCACTTGAGAGCCAGTTTCCAATCCAGGACTAGCGTGGCGCTATCTTCGACGACATCGTCACTTAACATCTGGTGAGTTGTGGTCATTATCAAAGGTGGTTCGTTTACATTATCATAAACTTAACACTCAAAAAAAGGAAAGATTCATAGGTGTAGTCTAGGTGACAACTTGCCGGTTACAGCACCTCGTGGCGCCATCTCCATCACTCCTCGACAGACGATCATTCTTGTCCCAGCAAAATACTCTTGATGGCGTCTTACTTTGAGCAAACAGTCTCTAAAGCAGACTTTCCCAAAGTGGGCGGAACGCCTCCTTGTGGGCGCTGCAGGCCTAAAGGAGGGTGGTAAAAGTCCCAGAATAAAAATGGAGGCGTTGGTAGAGGCTTGACGGGGGTGCTAAAAAATAAATCTATTCTTAAAGTGGGCAGTAGACGAAATAAGTTTGAGAACCCCTGCTCTAAAGCCCTCGGGACACGTTCAGTCTTGTGTGATCAAACTGGTTTGACTGCATGCACTAATGAGTTCTAGCTTCAAGGTGGCTATATAGTCATTCCTGACTTTATAGCCATCTTGAAGCTAGAACTCACGTGCTTGCACAAATATAAGTATTACTGAAAATTCAGGCTTAATTTTGTCCACAACGAAGAGATAGGGGGTCGAAAATGGCATGAACTGCTTCGAGAAAAGGATGGAACGGCCGCCGTGCCGCTTTTTCGCTCGGCTTGGGGCACGGCAGTGCCCCCAGATATTGTAAGGATTTTTTTCGTTTAAAATGCAAACTATCGTTAATTTTAAAGAACTAAACCTGTAGTTCTTTGAAGAATGTGTATGCACCATACAAAAAAAAATCAACTCTTAAATCGGTTTTGTATGGCTGTAAAATAAAATTCATTTTTATAAAGGGCAGTTTTCGATTATTGTTTTTCTGCTATCAAAGTTAACCAATCGTGTTATCCTTCCGACAATTTGATGTCAAAAACATGATCTTTAATGTACATAAATATTAGCTCTGAATGTTTTGTAATTCCTGAGAAAAAAGGAGATCCCTGCAGCCAATATTGCCAATTCCTCGTCTTAAGCAAAAATACTTGTTAATATTTGCATGTCTGCATGCAGGCTGAATACTCCTCTAAATATTATTTTTAAGACCTTGCTTGTTATATGTTGTATTCTTGCAAATAAATGATTGATTGATTAATTGTGGTCGAAGGAGGCGCCGCGCTACGCCTGAACTGGTAACTGGCTCCTAAGTCAGGCTATACCAGAATACACAAGTACTTATAGGTAACTAAAGTAGGTATTTGAAAACAGATTTATAATTTATGTCATGTATTACTCAATCCTCGTAACTAGTCTAATTTAATAAATAAAATGCCTCTTCTTTTTTGTGATTCCCCGTAATTTTATAATAAGCGGAAACCATTTATGTACAGTTCAAACGTTATTAATTAGGAAGAAAAAAATTATAACGTCATTAACTAGTGTGTGACGAACTAACCAAGGAAAACAATACTATATATTAAGTTCCTGAAAACATTCCTTCCATTACTCAAGCGTTCTTCATTGAGCATTCAATCGGTTTTAGTAAATCGTAATATTTGTTTTGTGTTAAATACTTTTTTACAATGGAGTTCACAGTTCATAATTTTGGAATTACAGTGGTGGTGAGCAAATACTTTTTATAATTCTTATTTGTATAAGAAATCAAAAAAATCATCATCATCATCATCAGCCGGAAGAAGTCCACTGCTGAGCATAGGCCTCCCTCCCCTTTTGAACGCCACCATGAACGGCTATTAGCCCTTTGCAACCATCGGCTCCCTGCGACTCTTACAATATCGTCAGTCCACCTAGCGGAGGGCCTACCTACAGAACATCTTCCGGTTCGTGGTCGCCACTCGAGAACCTTTCTTCCCCATCGTTTATTCGTTAGTCTAGCTAAAACTCAAAGAGGGCTTGACCTACTAGATTAATTTTTGTTCTTTTTTAATTTTATAGCGATGATTTCTCAGTGGTAGTGACGTCGGCTTGCAACCCTAGGACGTGGGATCGAACCCTATAATGAGCTTGAGCTTTCGGTGAAGGAAAACATCGTGATGAAACCATAGCTTGGTGGTAGGGTATTTTCTAGTACTCGCCTGGCTAGCTACCACCCTCATGTTAAGAACCTGTCTCCAAGCACCTATCGGTGTGTTCCGGCAGCCTCACTTGAGAGTTAGTTCCAAATACAAGGTGTAGCGTGACGCCACTTTCGACCACATCACCACTTAATTATTATTATTAAGATTTTTGACTGATTAGAATTCTCATTTCTACAGCTTGCCGTTTTGCTCATCGCACAAGTTTTTGAAACCACACCTATTGAAACTTTTCCAGGTAAGTTTAGAACAGAGTCCATAAGTCCATACCATTAACAGACTATCTCCTAGAACGTATAGATGTTTAACCCTTTCAATAACATCCTATACCTAATATATAAATCATAATACACCACAACCGCCATCGTCACTTCATCGAATGACTTATGGCCAAACCCTACATTATATAAGTAAAATATAAATATACACGCGAAATAATCACTCCGTCCCTGTGTTTGTTACATTAATTTACGCCTAAACAGATCTTGATAAAATTCGGTAAGTTGATAGTTTGAACGACTCATACCAACCAGACTAAAATAATTGTTTAAAAATGATTAAATACTAGTAGTGCTCCGTGGTTTCACCCGCGTCTTCCCGTCATCCCACGTGTAGGCTATCTCCATTCCAAATTTCAACAAAATCGGTCTAGTAGTGACGGTAATAAGTGGTAACAAACATTCACACATAGACAAACTTTCGCATTCACAATATTAGAAGGATACGTGATATTAATGATATTAACAACAACACTTTTTTGCAGGTTTATTAAACGAGATGCCCGATACATGCCTCGGCAAGGAATATTGCTTTGAGCCACATTCAACGGAGCTACAAAACAGAACTGATACCGTACTAAAATACGTAAGTATCTCATTCGTCATCATCATTTTACGATGTGATTACATTATTAGTCAATTACAAGTGAAGTTAATAAAAGTGTTTTAAAAAAGAAACTATTTAATACTAGCTGTTCCCCGCGGTTTCACCCGCGTGGGCTACAGTTTATCGCCATAAAAAGTAGCCTTAGTCCTTTCTCAGGCTTTAGGCTATCTCTGTACCAAATTTAAATCGGTTGAGTAGTTTAGGCGTAAAAGACAGACAGACAGACAAATGGAGTTATTTTTGCAATAGATGTTAACACTAATTACAAAATAATGTTTAATCTTACTTTTATGTTAGTTTGTATTATTAGAATATCGAAAAACATATTTTTGTATTTAAATATAACTTAATAATTTAAATAAAAATGATTGTAAAAGCTATATTTATAATCTTTTGTCACGTGACTGCAAACACCAAAAAGAGCTTCTTACGTCACTAACCACTCAGGCGATTTGTGCTTCGATGGTTGCCCGCGCGTCGGTAGCCGCGGGTCGGCGTCGGGGGTCGGCGCGGTGGTATGGTTACGAATCGCGACCATCGTGTTTTTCGGTCAGTGACGTCATGCCAGTCACGTGACAGTTGTTAGTGTTTTGGCGGAAAAATTCATAATTACTCTAATTTTGTATATTTTCTCATCGAAAATACTAATAATTTTAAATAAAATATATTTTTTATGGTAAACAAGAGTCATCTTTAAAATAAAAGCAATTCCTAAAAATGGTTAACATCCCTATTATAATGTTAGTAGGGAGTTATTATCTGTTTTCATATACTCACTAGTTAACGTGTAAATCATATTTGACTCGTAAAGCTTTAAAGATGTACTTTTTTATAAGGCTTGTATTTTATTGATTACAGTTTCAACTGGAATTCAAGAATGTTTTTGATATTGCGTTTCGTAGTGACGTCGGAGAAGACAATGACTGTGAGAAGGAAACTACTGTAAGTATAAACATAAACATAATTATTATACCTATAGGCACTAGCAGTGACTGCGGTGCTAAAAGCTATAACATCAGCGTCAGGAATCAGGATGCAGGTAGGCGTGATGTTATCAGGCGAGAAGAATAAAGAAAACACTTGTCCCGTACAACCCAACTATAAGTCTACCAGGATCTCATGGCAAAAAGGGAAAAAAGAAATTGACGCTAGCAATACTGGGGGAAATTGGACTAAAACGTTTTGATACTTTTTTTTTCTTATAGTGACTGATTCTGTGTGTGATACATGCAAATATAACACTGTATCCAATGATCAAAGAAAATTTTTGAAAATCTTACTGTGGCGAATGTGGGTTTCGAAATTTAGATGAAAACTTCAATTACTCTGTCCATGAGTTTATTAATTAATTAAAGGCTATTTGAGCTTGAAAATGGTTCCAAATACTGCACATCCATAAAAAGTCTTCAACGGAAGAGGAAGACGAGGAAGACGCCGTATTTATGATAAACCTTTCCTCCTGCATCTCAATCGATCTTGTTCTATAAACTGATTTTCAATTTTTATTACATGTTCAAAAGATTTTCGCCATTCATCGATCCCTATTCGAGAGAAAGCTTCTTCAGTTCACGCGAAAAATGCAATAAACCAAAGTATCAAGACGTGTTATTCCTACTAATTTGAAGCCAAACCAAAAACAATTCCTATTTCAGTTGACAGATGACGTTTTTTTCGTTGCCGTATGAAACCCACCAACCATGGCGACACAATTCCTAGTTTTACTAACCGCACTCCGCCAAACACGCAATGCACTCTGTGCGGTGCAGTTTGATCACCTCCACTCTCTGAAAACGTAATTCTTGTCGTCTACCCTCGCTCATAGTTGTTTTCTGGCCCGCGTAGGGTAGAATGTCCGCTGTCAGATGACACATGACTTCTGCAGACGACAGTATGACAGCCGTACACATTTCTTGCCACTCGAAAAATTTACAAAGCGGCGACATACCTTGTATGTATCTTACTTCTTACATAATAGTATTTGACCACAAGTCACATAATTATGCATTCTCTAAAACTAAACTAAGTTTGTCAAGTCTAAAATTAATGATGTCCTTTTTTTACTTCAGTGGTTAGAAAAAGACAGCAATTATACCTGTCAAACTTAGTTTAGTTTTAGAGAATGCAAAACCGAATCGACACCATTGTTGTGTAACGATGTTCTGGGCAAGAAACTGGCTCTCAAATGAGAAACACACCAATAGGTGCTTGGCGTCAGATTCATCGCTTGACGGGGAAAAAGATAAAAAAAAACAGAATATAATGAATTACATAAGTGAAGAAGTAAAATGGAATAAAGTAGACTTACAGCCGTTCCCAATAACCTATCTATCCACGGTTTGCCCTACTGGAGATAGAAATGGCATAAGCTCCATAGGAGTAATGTCAAAGCGGATAACAAACAACAACACAACAATAAAAACAACAAACATGTAAACATGTATTTTTTTTTTGTTAACAGTACAGACCGATTTACACCATTAAAGACACGGACGATAATGTACGCATAGTAGTGCAATCGAAGGATATGTTTACGCAGCAAATAAGGATTGAAACATGCAAAACGTGAGTATTTTGAAAGTGTATTTTGTATAGTGTATAGAAAAGACATGAGTGAGTTCATCAGCCTATTACGTTCCTACTGCTGGGACAAATTCATTCTCTTACAGAGAGAGTATGTAATAATCTGCCACGCAGGCCATGTGCGGGTTTGTAAATGTCACATGCTCTTGAATATTGTTTTTGTAAGACCTGTCGGTTTCCTCACAAAGTTTTCCTTCATATTTCTCTTAGAGAGAGAGAGAGAGAGAGTATAGGTATAGGCACAGTATATAAAGAACAGTAGGTTAGCTAAGCCGCTCGACGAGATAATTGCCTACTCTTACGGTGACGCATAATAGGCGGCGCGTTCCGTACTGAGTGCATGGCCGCGGCCCCGGCCGCCTCCTTTCGTTTATGTGATTGTGTGCGTGAAAAGTGCGTGCGTACACAGTGCCGCTACTCACGCACACATTCAAACTGGCGACGGCCGATTTATATGAAGCTGAACTACTACTCCTTTACTATGGTATAGGCCATAATCTACCACGCAGGCCCAGTGCGGGTTGCTAGATATCACATGCCATTGAATGTTGTGGTAATTGGACATGCCAGTTTCCTCGCGATGTTTTCCTTCACCATTTTGTGCGATGGAAAATCCTATTATAAAGGCTAAGATAGGATTTAAACTCTATATAGGCCTTGTCTCGCTCTTGTTGTTGTCCGTCCTTGTAATCCTTTATAATGACCGCAGAACGCTGAGAACGCTGAACGGTTTCGGCCACCACCGCTTGCTGAATCCATTAGGGTTTATTCCAATTCTATACAATCATTTTATAAAAATATATGTGTGATGAACACGAATATTTGTTCCTGAGTCTTGGATATTTCTATCTATACCTAAAAGTATTTATTTCTCTATATAATTACTTAAATGTCGTTTTCTAGTACCCATAACACAAGTGTCGAGCTTAATTTGGGGCTAGGTCAATTTGTGTGCAATGTTCCGCCGATATTTATATTCTTATTTATTTTATTTTTAACATTGTTTGTATATATTTTCAGGGGCCGACGGCGTCTAACTGCAGATTACGACTTCGAGACTCTCCACTTTAACGAAAATATACTTAAAGATAACAAGATCTTTTGTGACGAAATGGTGATGCACTATAACTTTTTGGTGCTGACTCGTGATGGGACAGATGTTGAGTTCGCCAAAACTAAAAGCGGGATCCCAGTTGGTTGCTTCTGTAACGTAACCCATTCAGACTGGTAACAGGAATGTGGGCTCTGACAGACGATCGACGCTTCACGTCGATACCGCTGGCGACAGTCGTCGCTAACCTTCAGCGATAGCCGGCGAGTGTAGTCGCTTGGTGGCTTTGTAACCAACAATAAAGAACACAAAGTCATGTTTTGTTTTACAGTCACTCTTTTAAGGATTTTGGTATTATTTAGATAGGTATTTATTTGAAGCGAAACTAAGTCGATATGTTTGTTTGTTTATGTACAAAAAATGTGTTTTGATTGGTGATAAAAATGTTTTTACGGTTAAATCAGGGAAATAATTCCTTTGACTTATGTAAAATATAAATAGATGTTAGAATTATATTTGGAAATATTATGGAATGAAATATGAAATTGCGTTAATGACTTGAATGGAATATAAGTATATATTTTTTTATACATCAATGAATGTAAATCAGAACAATCTGCAATGTAGTCAATCGAATTAATACAATTATTTTAAGTAAATATAGAAGAAAGGCGCAGGCACCTTATAGTTTAAATAACTTATTTAATTTATATACAAGATTACATAAATAATGATGTTTTATTCTCTTACTTTTTATCCCTGTTAATATTGATTACTAACTGGTCGTTAAACACCAGGCTCTTTGTAGAATTTGAACCCATGAGCTACGGGTCGGAAGTCGACGCCACCTGACTGACAGTCTGACACACCCTACTACTGGATATTGGTAACCAGCTCCCGTTCCAGGCGAAGCGTAGCGCTATCTTCAACTATATAGTCACTTAACATTTGGGGACTTGTGCTGAAACACTATCCTGTAAGATGTAAAAAATATGGTGCCAGCCAGTCTACCAGCGTATAGAGCGATTGGGGAAACGACAAATGTTCTATAATGAAAACCACTTTTTACGATGTTTTTGATTAACTTATATGTTTGATGAATCCAAAAACAATAGAATGTATTAGGTATACTGAACTAAACTAGCTCAAAAATTGTGGTGAAACGCCTGACCATAAAATAAAAGCCACGGTTTGCTAAAGGCTTTGCTAAGACGTAACATATAAAGTAAAAGTCTACGTATGAGCACTCTCGATTCAGTCACCTTTCAAACAAAAATACTAAGTCAAAATCGATTCATCAGTTTGAGGACTACGAATTGACCTACGATCTCACAGACAGATAAAATAGACGGCGCAATGCAACAGTATCGCCGGAAATGTCGAAAAGGCCAAGATATTTACGTCCTTGAGGTAAACAGTTTGCGTTGGGGGGTTAAAAGCAACCCCCTACTTTTTTACATATTAGAATCTTTCAGCATTAGTTAGCATGTCTACTCACAAACCAGCTAAACGACAGTTTGTTGTCATAAAAAATCCAATAGTAGGATATTGATCCATAAAGTCAAAGTCAAAGTCAATTTTTCTTTATTCAATAGGATACATTGTGATCACTTTAAAACGTCAAACTTAAAACTAGCTACGCCTGTTCTAACCTCCTTACGCCGGCAAAAGAACAGGCAAGAAACGCCTGGCAGGTAATTTTTTTGGCGCGATCACACTAAATAAAATTGTCAATGTGATCGCGCAGATTTACGCATATTTACTTAAATCGAAAAAAATATGCAAAGTACTGTTTTTTCCAGTTATGAACCATTTTCTCTTCCCTAAATAAAAACGAGATAAATGTGAAAGTAACTATGCCTGTCCGTCTGTCCGTCCTTCACGCCTAAACTACTGAACCGATTAATGAAATTT
The DNA here is from genome assembly GCA_931315375.2 of Opisthograptis luteolata. Classification (NCBI taxonomy): domain Eukaryota; kingdom Metazoa; phylum Arthropoda; class Insecta; order Lepidoptera; family Geometridae; genus Opisthograptis; species Opisthograptis luteolata. The sequence goes on from OV928043.1 coordinate 2,514,567, forward strand.
GGTACAGAGATAGTGTAAAGGACATAGGCTACTTTTTATCGCGATAAACTGTATGTAACCCACGCGGGTGAAACGGCGAGGAACATTATAGATAGATATTAAATATATATAATATTATGATATAATATCTATCTAGAATGTTTTATTAGATATTTTATCCAGCCTCAAAACTGACAACTTCCCAATGAGTTTTTCCCCTTCCGGCCCTAGCCTAGTATGGAAAATCGTTCGGCGACCACAGAGTCGCGCGTACAAAGTAGCTCAATTAGGTACACAAAGGCTCCCTACATTTCCCACTCCTCACCTCAGCTCAGTATACGATTAGCAGACAAGACGCTCACTTGTGTCTTTATCTTCAGTTCGAGTGTGAAATTAGTCTACAGTTACTGTGACCTTAAACATGTTGCTCGTGGGAAGTTGTGTTCTAATTGTAAGTAATCTTTGTATACCAGAAATTAAACTATCTGTTTCTTCTAAGGTTCAAGCTTACTTAGTGTGTTTGTTGAAGATAAAAGACGCGTCTGTTTCTTTGTGTTTACGTACACAAACACAGAGAATTTGTTATTGTTTATGTAAACGAATGTTTTGTTTTATAATCCCGATTCTTTGCTGAAATCTACCGAGAAACTCTATTATTCACGGTTAATTTCACTCTGCTTAGGAAAAAGAGTCAGTTAGATTTATTCGCTCTACAGCTTCGTGCACTTTACACTTTACGTATAGGTACTTAGTTTACAAAGTGACACTTAATTTTGTAAATCAAGTTTACAATTTGAGATGTAAACTGTTGAAGAGTCACTTTGCAAAAATTGTACTAGATAGTAATAAAAAATTATTTAAAAAAAATTCATCTTTTTTCCCATTGACCAATTATTCTATTATTTAAATAGTCGGGCATTAATTAACATAATATTAAACATTGCTACTTGCAGTTAAAAAAGTTATTGTTTTTTTTAATCATTTATGCAAATAGGCGTAAACCTACTTACCATCGACCGCAATGTCATCTGATGTTGCTGCTAAGGAAGCCAGGGACTTTTGGTAAAGAAATCATAACATTAAATCGTACTGCCAAAAAGTTGCACTTGCACTGCGCCTTTTGCTCTCAGTTCTAGATAATCGCGATGTAGGTACCTGTTATCTAAAAAAGCTCAAAAATTACCTGCCGGGCGTTTCTTGTTTGCCGGTCAAGAAGGTAGCATGTATCCTTCCTACTAAATAAACATATTTGGATTTGATTTGATCTCGAGCTTACTCTGAGAAAAGGTCTCCCATTGGTATGAACATAATAGAGCAATAATGATACTAGAAATCGAATTGAAAACAATAAAATGTTTGTCAATAAACTCGATCCACGTGTACAAACTAAAACCTCATTAAATCCGTACTTGTTATAAGATAAGTGTTATATCAAGGCTAAAAAAATATGTACTGTCGGAGACATCGTAAATCATCCAGCTGTCCGGTAGTCAATCTAGTTTTAACGACATTGGTAATCTGCAACTTCTACTATATGACAGATAATGCTACTGTTTAAGATGATAAGAAAGAAAATCAGAAATATTTATAATGTTTAGCGACTTTTGTCGTTGATCGTACCTGGTACCTAGTACAGTGAACGACAAAAGTAGCTGATCATAGTCGATTTACCAAATGCGTATCAGATCTGTACCTAATGTTTGATTCATTTTACAACTTTGAAGGTAGCGTTTGACCACAACACAACACAACACACAAATGATGTAAAGTGATGATTTGGTCGAACGTTTCTGTGTAATACCCTACTAATATTTATAAACGTGAGTTTGTGAGTATGGATGTCTGAATGTATGGATGTCTGTTACCCTTTCACGCAAAAAATACTCAACGAATTAGAGTAAAATTTAGAATGGAGATAGCGTTACTATGGATTAACATATAGGCTACTTTTTATCCCGGAAAAAGGTTCGTGCGGGATAACGGGAAGTCGTGAATGAAACCGCAGGCCTAGCTAGTGATAAATAAAATCGGAAAAACTGTTATTGTTCAGCGACTTTTGTCTTTGACCGTACCTGCTACCTACACAAAAACACCAACTCATTATATATGCAAATCCAGGCGCAGAAGCAACTTGACACTTAGAAACCTGCGCGTGCGCAAATAAAATAATTCAAGCGCGAAGTTTGTCCACCGATTTCTACTTCCATTTTATCAATTTAGCATACCTAACTAGATTCTTTCTTTATTTTGGTTAAACAAAAAAGGTACGGCAACATCCTCTCATGATCAACATTTTCCCGATCCGCACAAAACGCTTCGCTTTCACATTTCTAATGCGAATGGCGAAGGCGAAGGAGTGGTCCACGGCGAAGGAGTGAAACATCTTACTAGTGTCTTTAATTCCCGATGAGTATAATTTGGGAGACTTCAAGTTTTGGTATCTTCTACGTAGGTTAGGCATGCTCCATTATCGTCACTTACGATAAGGTGAGACTGTGGTCAAATGCAAGGTATTTTATTAATTTTCTTACATTTTTTTTCTACATTGCAAACTCTGATGCAAATAAAATCGTAACTAACATTTTCGAATTATTGAGTGAAAAAAACCTGCTAACTCTTAATCTGAATTTAACAACAGTTTAGTTTCTTACGTAATAGTTATAGCGTCACATCCTTCACTTAATGCTTCTCCTTGTGAATCCATTTTACCCATTTCTGTGGCGTACTAACTGCGCTAACCAACACCAAAAAAATCGTAAATCTACTATATAAAAATAAGTCGGATTTTCCTTCCTGACGCTATAACTCCAGAACGCACGAACTGATTTCCACGGTTTTGCATTCGTTGGAAAGGTCTCGGGCTCCGTGAGGTTTATAGCAAAGAAAATTCAGGAAAAATTTCAACAGGAAAGCGGGAAAATTTTTTTTCACATACAGCGCCATCTCTGATACATAGCATGTACTACAAACCAATATTTTAAGTAGAAATGAATTCATTACTGTTGTGAAATGAAATAAAATTTTTCCTTTTCAAATATAAAACAAAAAAAAATTTTCTTCTTCTTATAATCACCAAAACGAAATGTTACATAAAACGAAGCCATCTGGTGGCGAAACGGAGTTCGCCGGGTTTGCTAGTGCGATATAATAAAAGGACATACAAATGAACCCGCAGAGCAGATCGTTAGTGTAAAATAAAAAATACCTCGTCTGTATATAAATTCACGATTCTATGGCCGGAGTTAGAGCATGTTTCCTGAGATCACCCACAGTATTTAAACTTGACCTAGGCCAGTGGTGCTCAAACTTGTATTACACCCTCACCCTCGTGTTAAGAATCTGTCGCCAAGCACCTTCCGGCAGCCTCATTTAAAAATGAAACATAATTTGTATATAATAGTGTAGCTTTAAACAATGAAAGATATTTGAAATCAGTATTTATGTTACCTCTTTTTTAACAATACTTTAATGGACTTTTTGCAACAAATCATCTCTCTGTACACAGTTAAAAGAAAGTCGCAGTTTCAAAAAGGCTAGCCTTTGTAATTCATTGCAGTTAACGTCATTTGTAGTATTTCACGGCACATTTTCAGGAAGGTTTTATGGATACAAGACATTGGTAGATCCAAAACTGTATAAACAAATAATGCTTAGGTACTCCACAAAGCATTGATTTGCTCCATCAGAGAGGATTAGTGAACTTTTTGTCAACAAATCCCTATAGACTAATGCTTGTTGAGCTTAAAAAATATTTGGCTCTGTGCAAAAAGTAAGTCCAAGGGTTATTCCGAAAGCTCTAGCTTGCTATCAACCGTTTGAGCATCTCTGACTTAAGCTACATATTCCATAATCTCGTCACGTCTGATCTTTATTACTTATGCTAACTCGTTCTTATACGTGTATGTAACATCGTAAGTTGTGGGGCATTCCCTTACTCAATGGTACGCATTTAGTTTTAAATCTACAGTAATTTGTAGTCTAAAACTTTTTGGAAAACAAACTGAAACCCAAAAATAAGAACAAAAACAGCGTACTTAACCTTAATTGCTTTAGGATGTGCAACTTATTTTTGCTAGTTATAGCTGTTTTCCGCTGTTTTTCTCGCGTGAACTTTTGTCACTATAAAAAACCAGCTGGACCCGCGTGGACTAACTACTACTTACTTTTTTTTTTTTTATCTCTAGAGGTTGAAATATCTTTACAAATTTTATTAAAATCCGTTTAGGAGTTTTTGAGTGAAAGAGAAACAAATATCCATCCATCTTTCCATTCTCACAAACTTTCACATTTGTATAATATTAGTGGAATAATTTAGGACACTCGGGAATAGTGTAGCTTTCCAACAAACAAAGAATTTTCAAAATCGGTTCAGTAGTGCCGAAGGTTACAGCTTAGAATGAAACTCACGATCTTTATTCTTTACCTACTTATATATTTTTTTTTATTTACACTGTAGGTAGGTACGACAAAATTAACTGATCGTTCTCGATTTTCCAAATGTGTTTCAAATTAATAATTATTATTGTTTATTTTACCTTTTACATTGTATAATTTTGACCACAACATAACACACCTGATTTTAGATGATGATGAGGTCAAAAATTGGTGTCTAAGATGATGAGGATAATAGAAAAAAGTGTGATTGTACAGCGACTTTTGTCGTTGACTGTACAAGGTAGCGTTTGACCACAAGTCGCGTGGCACCACGCTACACCTGGACTGAATATTATTTTAGTACAGATGTACATTAATTATTTTGTTAGTAATACCTACTACCTGAGACATTATCCATCGATCATTTTGAGTTCCTGTCTCAAGGTCTTGTGGTCGTCAGACAAGATATTTCAGTTTTGCTCAAAAATTGATTCAAATCGTTCTCAAAAGAGTTGTTCGTCGCAAAATCTATTGCAAGTTGAATACAATATTAGGCTGGCAAATCGTTGTATGTTCCCTCCGTTTTCCTTTTCTTTATAACTTTTTTTTCTTTGTACATGATATGTTTTTAATCATATAAAACAGAATATTAGTCCTACCGGAATTTTAGCTCTATTTTTTGTGTAAATTAAATCAGTAAGCAAACAAAGATAAAAACAATAAAAAGTATAGGTATAAACGCATTCGCTTGGTTCAATGATTTTCATTTCATTTTTTACTGCATGTCTCACTACAACATAAAAAAAAATCATAACAGGCAGCGCAAAATTCGTAAACACTACCTGCTGTTGAAGTGTGAACGGCTGTTACTGTTCCAACTACTGACTCACAGCATAATTATTTTGGTAGCAAAAAATATATTTTCGTGACTATATAATGTCAAAGGCTTATTCCCAAAGCGGCGTGTCCAAGAACCACAACAATTCAGATTCACAAAATTCAATTGTACCTACTTTATTCAATAGGATACATTGTGATCACTTTAAAACGTCAAACTCAACTCGCCTGTTCCAACCTCCTTACGCCGGCAAAAGAACAGGCAAGAAACGCCCGGCAAATGAAATGAAATGAAATGAAATTAAATTAAATGATTTATTCACAAAAAATAGAGTACATGTTGGTCTTTTTAAATATTATTGATCTTCTATTTTGCCAATATGCTGGCATGTGAAATTAAAATAATTGTAATAAAATTAAGAAAATTGAAATACAATAGATAATAATAATAATAATACAAAATAACTATAAATTTCAAATTTAAACAAATTCAATAATATAATATTCAATTTAAAATGATTGTCATTATTTTAAAAAGTCATCCATACAGTAAAAGGCTTTTTCCAGAAGCCACAATTTTAATTTACTACGAAACTTCCCAGATGGGAGTTCTCTAATTGATGATGGTATTTTGTTATACACAACAATACACATCGCATAACAGTTTTTTTTAAATAAAGTCGTCTTCGGTGCTTCGCTGAGAACAAGCAGGTAATTTTTTGGCGCGATCACATTGACAATTTTATTCTTATTACTAATTGATTGAATTGGAGCAAGTTCACTACAATCCCAAGCTTTTTTGTCTTAATATAAATAGTATAGTAATATCCGATATTTTATAATAAGCATTCAAAGGACATGCGAGTTCTACCAACCCGCACTGGGCCTGCGTGGTTGATTACGGTACGGTCCATCTCTGAGAGAAGAGCAGAGTCCTATTATAATATATGATGATGACTATGTAATAAAATATAATAATTATGCTCTCCGCGGTGTCACCCGTAAGGACTACAGTTTGTGTCAAAAAAATGTATTATGTCCTTCAGAAGGGCACGAATTATCTCCATGCCAAATTTCATGAAGATTTAAGCGTGAAAAGGTAACTGAAAATGATTCTTTCGAATTAATAATATTAAATTATACATTATAGATTTTGGGAACGTTGCCAACTGGTAGTGGTTTATTAGATTAAGTAGTTGTATTGTTTAGTTTGATAGGTAGTTTTTATTTTGTTATTTATATCCTACTCAATTTTTTTACAGAATACATTGTAATTAGCGTATAATTAAATTACAATATTCACACGCCTGCGTGCAAGCTGGATACATTGCCCTAAACTCATTGGTTAAAAATTGTCCGCAGGTAGCAGTTTTTGGACTTCAATTGGCAGATTGTGGTGTCCACAAGAAAAGTAAGGTTTATGTACATACATAATGTTTTTTTTTAATAAAAAATAACTGTTTACTAAGTAGTTTATGTTGAGCAAAGAGGTTGAAAACTTGCCGGCTAGGCTTTCAACCTCATTGCTGAAACGACTACTTTCTACGCCATGACTTGGCCATGACTGTTCTCTTGATATCAAGCAAATTATTTCAAAATGAACTTAGTTCCAATGCAATACACTTTATTTTACGATGTTACTTGCGCATAACTTGAATCCTAGAAAGCAACTAGATAGGGAAGCTCTCTCCTTTAAGTAGCTGGTCAAACTACTATCACAGAATATAGGCCACTGTGTCTGAGGAGTGGAGATATGTATTGGTTGTTTTCTACACCCGTAAGCTTTCATATTAATGAGCGATAGTTGCCGAACGGTAATGCGTGCTGCGCCTTTAAAGGCGCCGACACCGACTTTGAATCCTCTCCGCCCAGCACCTATGACTTAATAAGTAATGTGTGGATTTACCGTCGCTCAAAGCGGTGAAGGAAAACATCGCGAGGACACCGGCATGTCCAAGAACCGCAACATTCATGGGATTGCAACATCTACCAACCCGCACTGGGCCAGCGTGTTAGATCACGGCCCACTCTCTCTCTCTGAGAGAAGGCCAGAGTCCCAGCAGTGGGAACGTAATAGGCTGAACCTTTGCTTGATAAAGCTTTCATATTCATCATTGCGTTATCATTAGAGGCATTTATAAAGCGCCATGATAAAACTATGTCAACCACAGCACATGCCATAAAGTTAAATTGATTTGCAATTGCTTTTTTGTTACATATTTTAGTATCGTTTTTTTATGTTATAAATGATACCGGTATCGATCTTTTTGATTACGATACTACATTTTGTTATACAGTAGTTGATAATGCATTTGTAATTGCCTACGAGCAATGGAACTGGTGCATTTTTGTTATTAATAAACGTTGATCTTTGGCCTATGGGTTAATAAAGTTGATAATAAACTCATTTTAATTGAAAAAACACTGTTAATTATTGTTTATCAAGTTAGGTTCAATATCTTTGTATTTAATTGTTTATGTTAGACGCAACTATTTATTTGCATCGCTGTTTCACCCGCCTGGTATAGATGTATTCCGTGTCCTTCCTCAGGGTTAATCATCGTAATAAATGTTAATCCACTTGCAGATCAGGAGTATGTCCCAATAAAATACCCTGGGCCTGTCCAGGAGATCGTAGAGGACCGATACGGGACACCTGAAGATGTCCCGGAAGAGTGCCGTAACAAGAACTTCTGCACGATAAAACCCACTGATTACCCTCAAGAAAAATTCAACAAGATGTTCAAGGGAACGGTAAGTAACAACAACGGAGATAGAGAGAGAGATAGAGAGAGAGAGATAGAGAGAGAGATAGAGAGAGAGAGAAAGTCTATTTGGGAAAACTGCACACAATAACAAGAGAAAAAACGCACAAAGAAACAGTAACATAATGCTCGAAAGAGCTATTTAATCTCATCCCTCCATCGCGGTTCTATCACCGATCATCTCGCCATCAGAAAATAAAGCTCATCCACATACAATAAAGGATAGACAATATGGATTCCACACCACTCTATTTATTCACTCCGTTCTTTCTTGCAAAATGTGGAAAGAACTTCCTCCAGCAGTGCGATTCTAATTAACACGGAAACTTTTCCGACCACGGATTCGGAAAAATCCTTCAGAGGTTTTTAGACACGATTATTTAATCTGAATTTGAAAACTGATATTTAATATGACAAACCAGCTGCTCAGTCACGAAAAAGTTTCCGCCACCCATTTGCTCTCGGAAAACGTTTCTGTGAAGCAAAAGTGACGTCGAATCCAAAACGGAAACTTTCCGTGTGAATTAGAATCGCACTGCAAATGTCTTTCCGCAGTGCAACAAAATGCAGTCCTTCGTAATGGGTGTGAATAGAGTTTAGGGTCGGCAATGCATCGACCATGCCCTAGTGTTGTGATTTGTCCATAGGCTGATATAATTATGTCCTTAACGGTGACCACTTACCATCAGGGGGCTAAAGAATCTGAATTTGGAGAAGATTTAATACAAAAGGGGTTTGTCATAATATCCATCGTTAAAGCTGCTCATTTCCATTTTCAGAAACCTCTACCACACCCTACTCTGGTGATCGAGACAGTGGCTGACCGTCAGGGCGATCCGGATGATATCGACAACTGTGAATCTGTAGTCTCGGTAAACATCATCATCATAATCCCACTGCTGAGACAAAACCCTTTTCTCAGGAGAATAAGGACTAGTATCCCATAATCTATACGCTAGCATTGTGCGGGTTGCTAGATGTCGCATTGAATATTGTGGTTCTATGCCGGTTTCCTCGCGATGTTTTCTTTGACCTTTTTGAGCGAGGGCAAGTCCGTGAATGGTAAGATAGAATTTAAACTCGGTATCGGTGTTTTGAAAGGCGGACGCGCTACCGTTCGGCAACTATAGCTCATGCACTATTATCATCATCATTATCAGCATGTATCAGTCCACTGCTGGCCATAGGCTTTTCCCAAGGTTCGCCTCTGAGCCTGGTCTTCGGCTCTTCTCATTCTTAATTTTGCATACCAATGCTACTTTTGAAAATATTATTTCTTTCGCTATGGGGCAGACAATATCATTTTGGCTTGCTGGATTTGTGTTGAAATTAATATGGCTCGAAACACATCGTTCTGAATTCGATCTTTGAAATACATTTCGGGCATTGCGCTTTCCGTATATACTTCGCAAAGTGACCTTATGTCAACATCAATCTATATTTTTATATGATACTCGTAGACTATCTTTCTTAGAAGTAGCTAAGGTTTTATAGCAAAAAGATTTAATCTTCGTGTGCCATTATTCAATGTTATGATTACATATAAGTACCTAAGCGCTTAGCAGCAGTGCATAGCAAATCTTATAAATACGGAGATCGCAAATTCCAAGGTTACAATGATATTTTCCTCAACTTGGTGTTATTGTTGAATCCGTCGACTTCGTTCGTGATATATAGGTCTAAGTGATCCATGATCCAAAGCAGTCCTCGCAAAACATCTTCTAAAGAAATTGAGCTATGAAAAATGATGCATCCTTTTGTATTTTTCAGTACGAGCCTCTATACAAAGTGCGTAGCAAGCGTGGAGACTGGCGCACGGTCATCCAAGCTCCTGAAGAAAACTACGTACAGATGGTCAGGCTAGAAACTTGCAGGTTAGTAGCTTTTATTTATGATACACTTTTACAGTCTCATGAACCTATGCTATCCTCCTTTCTAGAGAAGGAGCGTCAAGTTAAATAATTTTATTAAATGAGAATTTTTTCTTTATTTCTATCCGTTGTTTGACAACAACTTTCTTAGCTAGCCAGGCGAGTTAGTCGCTTGTCTTATTATAATTGTAGTTGCAGCTGCAATCGAAATAGTGATAAATATGCCAAATCCTGTTATACACTGCGCTGTTAGACCATTAGGTGCCCTCCATGTTTCAAATGTCAAGTAATTTTAATTCCCAAAGTTTATTATAAATTCTAACCAGAAAACAATATTTGCCCTCTAAGGCACCGCAATGCCTCAAAACATCTGCATGCGTCTCTGTCGTTCATTTAATGTTTGATAGAGATGAAGGCCCTTGCGGCGCGGCCCGCTCTAACTTACGCGAGACTTACAGCTTCATTATAATCTTCGTCTTTTATTTAACCGCAGAGCACTTGTCGGTGGAGCACTTTCCATGTCGTCCTGTCCTCAGCCATGACGTCAATCCTTTCTTTGACTTGGTCTATGTATGTTCTTCTCGGCCTACCTCACCCTCTTTTCCCTTCTACTTTTTTCCTTCTAAGACGGTCATATATTCGTCGTGACGTACCAAGTCGCCAAACATCTGTCCTCTTCTATTTCTGTTGTTGTTAGTGACGTTATTTTTTCTCCAAGTCCAGAACTTCTTGGTTGGTTTTCTTTTCTGTCCAGCTGATACATAAATTTTTTTTTTTTTTTTTTACTATTTACAGGGTAGCGTTTGACCACAAGTCACCTGATGTTAAGTGACGATGTGATCGAAGATGGCGCCACGCTACACCTGGACTGGGAACTGGCTCTCAAGTGAGGCTGCCGGAACACACCAATAGGTGCTTGGCGACAGAAAAAAAAAAAAAAAAAAAAAAATTCAAATGTTCAATGCGAAATTTCTAATGTTTTTTTTTTTTCAGGGAAATTGAAGGTGCTTGTTTCACGGCCCTGCCTATAACTCCAGATATAGTGACCTCCTGCAAGCAGAAGTACAGCGTGTGGGAGTTTTTGGTTACCAACGACAACAACGGCACTGAGAAAGTTAAAGCCGAGCTGCCAATCTGCTGCTCTTGCCACTACAAATTCGTTACCTAGTTATAACAATGCAAGAGTAAAATAACAATAACAATACAATGAAATACATTTTTTTCTGACAGACATAACGTCGCATGATATTCTACTAATGTTATAAATGCGAAAGTTTGTGAGTGTGTGAATGTTTGTTACCACATATCACCGTAACTGCTTAACCGATTTTCATGAAATTTGGAATTGAGATAGCTTATAACTTGGATTAATAGATAAGCTACTTTTTATCGCGGAAAAAGGTTCCTGCGGGATAACGGGAAGACGCGGGTGAAACCGCGGGGCGCAACAAACAATGATGGCTCAGTTACAATTCATTCTTACACTCCCGGTTAATATTAAATAAGCTATTTATAACCTTAGATTAAGGGCCGCTTTTATAAACGTCCGTAAGTAAAATGTCAGCCTAAATTTCGGTAAATTTGATCTTATTGTCAAATTTTAGCACGGAAAAATGGACACTAAGATCAAATTTACTGAAATTTGGTATGATATTTTACTTATATACGGACGTTTATAAAACCGAGCGTAAGTATAGTTAGTACCTACTTGCAACGACACCAATCCTTTATCTATGGTTATTAGGTAAAGCCATTATTTTCGTAAAGGTAGTTGTGGTACAATCGGTGAACCAACCATGATAATTTCTTTTATCAAGGGGATAATCATGTTATTTTTAATTGAGAAACAATCCATTGTTTTAACTAAATTCTAATTTTAATGACCGTGGTAGATTGAAGTAATAATTGATGATCCTGATTCATCAAGCCAATGACGGTAGAATATTACATTGTTGTAAGCATGACGTAATAAAAGTACCTACCTACATAAAATAAAATTAAACTTAAAATACCCAGCTATTATTTAATAGTAATAATATTAATGCCCGCACAATCACATACATAGGCTCTGACCCCTAACTAGGTTTCCCTGTATCTAGGGTATCAGAAACAACGAGCATAGTAAAGGAGTAGTAGTTCAGCTTCATATAAATCGGCCGTCGCCGGTTTGAGCGGCACCGTGTACGCACGCACTTTTCACGCACACAATCACATAAACGAAAGGAGGCGGCCGGGGCCGCGGCCATGCACTCAGTACGGAACGCGCCGCCTATGCGTCACCGCAAGAGTAGGCAATTAACTCGTCGAGCGGCCTTAGCTAACCTACTGTTCTTTATATACTGTGTTACGAGGATCGGGGACCACAACACGCAGACACAGAACAAATACTTGTTCCTTTTTTTTTCAATGCACAAATATTTGTTCTGTAGCGGGAATCGAACCCGCGACCTCACGCTTTATGTATATACTTAGTGCATAATGCGTATCGTCATTTACTTCTTGATAAAAATGCAAGGATCTGGTGAGCCCTAAGCCTACTACTGTTATTACTATAGTTAATTTTTTTTAGTAATTTTTGCTTTTCATTAATTATACACCTATAACTGTATCATTTTTCGTAACATTTTAACTAGTCAAAATTGTTGAATAAAGTTTTAATTACATAAGGCTATGATTGTTTTATTGATTTATCTATACTAATATTATAAAGCTGCAGAGTTTGTTTGTTTGTTTGTTTGAACGCGCTAATCTCAGGAACTACTGATCCAATTTGAAAAATTCTTTCAGTGTTAGATAACCCATTTATCGAGGAAGGCTATAGGCTATATTTTATTTCCAAAAAAATTAGGGATCCGTAAGAAAATTGCTATTTTGCAACCCAAGGTGTGAAATCGAAAACCTATTTTTGCGTGCGCTGCAAAAACTATTGACACTAGAAAAAAATAATGTATTACGGGTTTGTAGGTCTCATTAAGATCTACAAAAAAGTCCGCGAGAGCATATGTCTTACTATTATAGTTATGCCACAAAAAGTGATATTTAATATAAAAAAATTAATTTTTAATGCTGCCTCTAGAAAAGGCTCTTTATTTGTATCTTGGTATTAATCCTTATCAAAATAAATTACTTCTTGTTCAAAAGTGCTTCAATACCTTTATAAAACTTTTTGAATCATTTAATTCGGACATTCCATTCGAAAGATATCACGAGTTTAAAAATGTAAGTAGTAGTAGAAAAATAAACCCGCCGCATCCCAGCGCAGCGGGAAACGCGGCGAGGTGAGGGAGAATCTATGAAGTAGGTAAAGTGCGGTCGCGGACCATGAAGACCTTTAACAGCACGATTCAAAAGCGTGGTCAGAAAAAGAATTAACCTAGAATTAAAATAGGATAATGGATACCTACAGCAGGTAACGCGGTGAGGGGGCACCGAAGTGCGGGAATAATTTTGGAGTATACGGAATATATACGCTTTCGCGCCAATACTACTGAACCGATTTAAATGAAATTTGGTATAGAGATAATTTTAGCTCCGGGGAAGGACATAGTATACTTTTTATTGCGATAAACTGTAGCCCACGCGGGTAAAACCGCAGGGAAAAGCTAGTTTATTTATAAAAACAAATAGTAGCTTACGGTTTACACCAACGCGCTAACTATTTTAAATGTGGCTTATATATATATCATAAAATTCTTACAAACTATGCATAGATTGTCAGCAAACAAGTGTATATGTTGGCACTCGCGCCAGCGCCTGCAGCGTAGGTGCATTGTTGCAGTGGTGGGTCCGCGGCACCGGGCAAGCGAACAACTGATGCCGTCGACGCCCCGTTCGCAGATAATTGATTATTTTTAGATACTTACTCATTACTTATCTACGAACTAGCAATATATTCAAATTACATACATAAAGTCCCTCACTACATAAAAAATATTATTAAGAATGAATAATTAATAATTTATGACTAACTCACTTATCAGCTATTAATCGGTAACAGTAGGCTCAAAGATCAACTCTTAATTAAGTATGTGTAGGCACATACAATAATATCATGTATTTTACTGGAATTCCTGAAAACATAACGTCATTTAACGTGTTTAGTTATCAAGCAATTCTGTTATAATTATAAATCCTACAAATGTTAATATAAACGTGAAAGTTTGGAGTTTGGAGCATGGATGTATGAATGTTTGTTACTCTTTCACGCAAAAACTAGTAAAAACGGATCTGCATGAAATTTGGAATACAGATAGCTTACACTCTGGATTAAAACATTGGCTACCGGGTTCGAATCCCGGTAAGGGCAAAAACATATGTGTGATGAGCACGAATATTTGTTTCTTAGTCTTGGATATTTCTATCTATATAAGTATTTATTTCTCTATATAAGTATGTATATCGTTGCCTAGTACCCATAACACAAGTTTCGAGCTTAATTTGGGGCTAGCTCAATTTGTGTGCAATGGTCCCCGATATTTATTATTTATTATTGTTATTATAACTTATGGGTAAAAAATACCCTAAAACCTATTCTCAGACCTACGAAATATACACAAAACAAAAAAAAAACATATTAATTGGTCAAGCTACTTCGGAGGAGCTCTATAACAAACACACGAGATTTTTATATAGCTAATAGCTATAGCCATTTATAGTAAACATTTTTTGAAAATTTTTTTTTAAACGGAACGTCTGAAAATCTTTACGACGTATTTTGTGCATAATTTATACATAAAATACATCAAAAACGTACGTATTATATGTATATGTAGATAGTATATTCATAAAGCAGGCCAGACACCGAAGAATGACATAGGTTTGTAGATACATAATTATCCCGGAAAATGCACGTTTAATGTAGAATTTTCCGGGGTACACTTAGTCATGTTTGATATAATAGGTACCTATTTACTATGAACGTAAATAATACGTAGGTACCTAATTATGTCATTAAATGCAAAAGTTGTGTAACTAATTCCCCATTAGGTAATTGGGTTTGTTCATTCATATCGCTGCTAACAAAAAACCTATTTCCTTTAAAACTCGCTTCATTTTACGTTCAATTTGTAATCCACGTTGTAATAGTAATGAATACTCAAAAGTATACAAGAATGTGTAACACATGTAAGTCGGTAATTGTCAAACTACTCGTTATTACTTACCATCAGATAATACTGACTACTGAATCCTACTAATACATATTATAAACGTGAAAGTTTGTAAGTATGAGTATGGATGGATGTTTGTTACTCTTTCACGCAATAACTACTGAACGGATTTGAGTAAAATTTGGAATGGAGATAGCTACACTCTGGATTAAAACATTTGCTACTTTTATCCCGGAAAAGTTTCCTGCGGGATAACGGGAAGACGCGGGTGTAACCGCAAGGCGCAGCTAGTAAAGACATAATAAAAACGAGTCCTGGAAATCCCACACCACTCGATTTATGCGCTCCTTACTCCCCCCTCATAGGTACTTGCAAATTATGAAACGCGCTACCTTCACAAGTCTTTCCGCAGTACCTACTACAGAGAATCCTTCAAAATTGGTGTAGGAAGAGGTCTTCAGGGTCAGCAACGCATCGGCTATGCACCTAGTATTGCAATTATTGCAATACTAGTCCACAGGCGACTATAACGTCCGAAATCAATAATCGATCCTGATCCGTTATTCTCGGTTTTGGATCGATATGTCATGTCATAATATGTCATTTTAGTAGTTATATATGTCAAGTCCTAGTACTACGATTATTAATTTCGGCGTAAGGCGGCTTACAATCAGGCCGCCTGCTTTTTTGCCACTCCATTAGATGAAAAAAACTGTTAATAAATTTCAATGCAAAATATAGTATTTTTGTATATTAAACAATGCGCCATCGCCAATGAAGCGGTAGGAGAAACAGGTTAGCGCTGATTGTCAACGACTTGCAAAAACTTTCTCTCTACAAAGTATTGATAATATCACGCTATAAATAAATAGTAGGTACTTACTTTGTTATGATATCGTTTATCGCTTGAGAGCGCAGAAGAGATGAACCTACGCGGTCTCCAGACTCTGAATTGGGTTGAAATCTCTCAGGATAGAGTGACGCTCTCTCGTTTCGGAGGCCAAGACACACTTTGGGTCGCTGAGCCATCGGAGTTAGTTTTACGACATCTTTTAAAGATATTTTCTGCTCACATCGGGTTCGAATGTACATATTTTATTGTTGGTTTTTTTTAGTTTAAGATGAAGATGGAATAACAGGTATCTTTGCATGCCTTATATATTTACTACTACCTTTTTTTTTTAGTATTTCTGACATGTAAAATATTTTATGGGTATCTATATTTCGAGCTTAATTTGGGGTTAGGTTAATTTGTGTGCAATGGTCCCTCAATATTTATTTATTTATTTTACCAATAAATTGATTATTCTTCTTATTATTCTACTAGCTGTTACAGCAACATTTTATCGCGATGAAAGTATCCCATGTCCTTTCTCAGGGTTCAAACTATCTCCGTGCCAAATTTCATTTAAATCGGTTCTCTAGTTTAGGCGTGAAAGCGATACAGACAGACAGACTGAGTAACTTTCGCATTTATAATATTAAATATTAAGGAGGGATTCTGCTACAAGTAGGTCACCCTGCGTCACTCTATATATAGAGCGATAGTGGCCAAACGGTTACACATGCACCATCGAGTTTGAATCCAATCCCAGCCTTGCAAGATATGTGCGGATTTACCATCGCTCAAAACGGTGAAGGAAAACATTCTGAGGAAACCGGCGTGTCTAAGAACCATAATGTTCAATACATAAATAGGGTTATTGAAATAAATATAGTTTATTTACTTGTGCTTACTACCTTGCTTTAATTTACAGCGTCCCGGATTAAAGGGCAATGTGTCCAGTGAAATTATAAGGAGTAAAGGGATTGAGCAATATATCTGGGTAACAAGCGAAGTGCATTTCCGGCTGCCAGCCTTGAAGGTTTTAGCACTGTTAAATTTAAACATTCTGCAATTTTAGGCATATTAACTATTTAATTTGTAAGTAGGTACAAAAGAAAGGTACTCAAGTAGACGCATATTAGTTTCCAATTGTTTATTTATGTTGTACTTTACATTTTAATACACTTAAAAGACGCTATTTTAAAAATAACACAAAAGGTACAAAAATATCATATGCCACACCACTCGGCACAATTCGTTGAATCCGTTTAATTAAGCGCATGCAAACACTGTTGCTTCCGTGTCCAATAAAACCGGTTTTGTTTCATCCAATAAAGCCCTAGTAAATATTTTAAAATGATTTTAAATAAGGGTAAACAGTTGTACTGTCTGATAAAATTGGTTAAACTAATTAACTGAAATGACGCAACGACCCAAAGTGCGTCTTGGCCTCCGATAGCAAAAGACGCTTATTCGGTCTGTCCTGCGCCACCTCCTGCCAGTCCTCCACCTGGAGCTCGCGCAAATCCTTCATGACTTCGTCTTTCCAGCGATACCTGGGCCGGCCGACCGCACGATCCTCTCCCATTCTTTCAAGGTATTGCATGCTGGAGTCGGAACCTAAGTCATCACATACATTGTATTTTTTTTTGTACAGTCAACGACAAAAGTCGCTGAACGATCACACTTTTTTCTAATATCCTCTTCATCTTAGACACCTATTTTCGACCTCATCATCACCTAAAATCAGGTGTGTTATGTTGTGGTCATAATGATACCATGTAAAATGTAAAAAAAAACAATAATAATTACTGATTTGAAACACATTTGGAAAATAGAGAACGATCAGCTACTTTTGTCGCTGACTGTACTATAATGGTGTATTTTTTTTACGCCCGCGTTGTATGCTAAAATTTAATGTTGTGTGAAACATATACCTAGGTTTACACTTTATGCTAAAAATGTTTACTATCATCATCATCCTATTACGTCTCCACTGCTACGACACAGGCTTTCTCGCAGGAAGAGCATGGGATAATCTACCAGGTTGGCCCATTGCGTGCTTTACTGATAGAAATGATTACAGATGCCATAAAAACTTATCTTTTCTCGGAAGAGAAATGTACACATTAGCTAAAGTTCCGTTTCATAATAATTGCAAAATCAGAATATAACTTGACAGCCAGTTCCTAGTCCAGGTGTAGCGTGGTGCCATGTTCGACCTCATCGTCTTTAGCATCGGTGACTTGTGGACACTTGTGGTCAAGCGATAGGTACTCTGTATGTAAAAAATATATTTTAAAGTAACTGTTCTTTCTTCAACTTGCAGGGAAATGTAGGATGACAATTCACCTGATGATAAGTGACTATGTGTTGCAAAATCATGCCAAAATCGCTTCGTGCCATCTGAATTGAGAAAAATCATTGAAAAAGGGTTTGTAGATTCATAGTTTGGTTTTTAGCGCAGGACTGTTGTAAAGAAATGAAACTATATAATATAATTATGTGAAAAAAATGCATTTTTTTTTTGCCAAAAATAAAATAACAAAGTTCTTTCAAACTACATATTAATATTTGTTTACAGAGTTGCTTTCCGAGCTAGGATCAAACCAAAACTGTCAAAACGAAACCACAGATAATACGATAAGATGATGATAAGGCTACTTTTCTAACAATAGATCAGGTTATTTTATATTCCAGAAAATGTACTTATTAGGGTAAAAGTGAATCAGAGTTAGCTCAGTATTTGTCCTTATATAACTTGACTAATATAAAATTATTACGCGTGCTTATGATTATAATAGGGAAAATTAATACATTATTAAATAATATGTAGGACATTATTAATTTAGTACTAATTAGTTTGCATCCCAGTTTTCTATACTAGGGACGTGCGAATCACATCGTGTTTATCGACAAAAAATAAAACAATTAATGATACTGAACTTTAACTTCGAAAGGGCACGCGTCAATAAACTTGAAAATTTTACACTAGGTCGTGCTGATCATATAACCAGATTATCTTGACCTGTACCGACGACTCACACCGATGAAGTTGCAATGATAGCTACTAAGAAATTTTCCTCGCCGAAGGTCTTCGTAATATAGACAGCGATAATTATGAAGTCTGCGGTAGCCAGTTGTAGGTTGGCTAGTCGTGTCAGTCGCCACCGGCCGTCACGACACGTGGGTGTGTCGACGGAGTATCGATAATCGATTCCATTCGCATGCCTACGTCGCATCGACTCGCCCGCGTAAATAGTGAAGTGGACACATCGATATGTATATAAATTGAGCGCTGTGCAAGCGATGCGGTAGTCATTTTTTGACCATGTTTTTGAGTGCTGAAATCGTAGGAAGTGCATAACCATGGCTCGGACATTGCAGTACCTCGTTTGCATCACTGTCGTAAGTAATGTTATTGTTTGTGGACTGTTTATGTAAACGCGGCGGTTAGGCGGTAATCATTCGATCTTAATAGCTCTAGTTTTACGATTTCATTAATTTTAATGGGTGCTGTTGACGTTTCGCATAATATTTAGGTGTATTATGGCCTTGTATTGGTACTATAATTACTCAGATGTTCTTTTAAGTTATCGAAGATGAAACCGTGAACATTTTTGAGCATAAATATACTTGAACACAATAGCTAATGACTATTTTAAACGCCTGTTCTTGGAAATACTCCAGTAGTATTAATGACAGTAAAAAATCCTTCACACAAATTAAGTTTTTAGGCGCGAGTCGTTTTTGCAGCCACTGTTATTATTTCCATACCAAATATTAGTTCAGCCCGCAACATCATGGTATTACCGTCGGTGGTTATAAAATGTTAAAACCAGTAATCTCTGCTGACCTACGGTTTACACCGAAATGTCACGGCGGCAAATGTCATGCCAAAATAGTTGTGTTCGAAGAACAATTTGTGATGTAGAGATGCTGTAGGTACAATCTGGACACGACGCTGACGGTTACCCTTCCGTTTATGTTTAAATTAGTGGCACGTTACGGGACTTTTGCGATTTTAGCGAACAAATAGGTATTGGCTTAGAATAATTAATCTACTAACACCACAAACGAAACGCAAGTTTTGAAAATAGAAAAAAATAAAATATTTCACGTTGACCCCTATTTGCTCCCAAAAAGTTAATCACACAAAAGTAAATGAATCACAAACTTGTCGGTAACAACCTATTTGGAAACAAAATTTGAACGTAATTTTTCTTCTTAAAGGTCTACCAGGATCTGATGGCAAAAAAAAGTTTGATAAATAGCGATTTTCATATGGCAACGAAAAATTTCGAGGAATTGTTTATGATTTGGCTTCAAATTAGTAGGAATGACAAGTCTTGATACTTTGGTTTATTGCATCTTTCGTGTGAACTGAAGAAGCTTTCTCTCGAATAGGGATCGATGAATGGCGAAAATCTTGTGAACATGTAATAAAAATTGAAAATCAGTTCATAGAACACGATTGATTGAGATGCAGGAGGAAAGGTTTATCATAAATATTGCGTCTTCCTCGTCTTCCTCTACTGTTGAAGACTTTTTTATGGATGTGCAGTATTTGGAACCATTTTCAAGTTCTGATAGCCTTTAATTAATAAATAAACTCATGGACAGAGTAATTGGAGTTTTCATCTGAATTTCGAACCTCACATTCGCCAAAGTAAGATTTTCAAAA
The DNA here is from genome assembly GCA_931315375.2 of Opisthograptis luteolata. Taxonomy (NCBI): domain Eukaryota; kingdom Metazoa; phylum Arthropoda; class Insecta; order Lepidoptera; family Geometridae; genus Opisthograptis; species Opisthograptis luteolata. The sequence goes on from OV928043.1 coordinate 2,535,011, forward strand.
ATTATCCTTGATCATTGGATAATTTTTTTATGTATCACACACAGAATCAGCCACTATAGGGAAAAAAGTATCAAAACGTTTTACTCCAATTTCCCCTAGTATTGCTAGCGTCAATTTCTTTTTTCCCTTTTTGCCATCAGATTCTGGTAGACCTATAGTTATTTCAACGCCGATTTCTGCTGAACCAACGAACGAACGAACAATTTTGAGCAAAAAAAAAGTGTTTTTAGCGAAAGAAAATTGAAAAACTGGGGCTGGAATTATTGTGGACAACATATTTTCTTCAAGTTGTTTAATCTAAACTTAAGGGTGGTAAAGTAGGTATAGAGTTTGAGTTACCACGACGGTAGAGTCGTATAACTTTTAAGACAACACTTTAGTTTCATCAAAGCAATCCATGTCTAAATCAAAAACAAGAACGGTTTCAAAATATAATTACATTAATATTTCACCTCTTGTAACCAAATACCTATCTGATGTTTAATAAATTCTATTATTAGTATTTATTGTTGTTGAAAAATCTAGATTTGAATTTACGTCATAATCACACCGAACCGGTAGCTATATGTTATTCTACCGTTCCAAAGCGTATACCTACTCTAGATATACAGCATATATGCATATGTTTACATATCGAAAGCAAAAGTCTGTTAGCAGTCACTTTCATCGTTTTCGTTTGGTATGCATATACATGCGTGAATGTAACTCATTAAACACGATTGCTACAGTTGCCATGCGCAAAAAGAAACATGGTATAAGTACAGTCAACGACAAAAGTACCTGAACAAAAACAAACTTTCAGATTCTCTTTATCATCTTATACACCAACCTTCGATCGAATCATCACTTAACATCATGTGTGTTGTGTTATGGTCAAACGTTACCATGTAAGTTGTAATGAAAAACGCATTTTGAAAATTGAATAATCGATACTCTACTTTTCGCTACTTTTGTCGCTGACTGTACTAGCTGTGCCCCGCGGTTGTTCCTTCCCCAGGATAATTATAATCTATTTTCTTGCCAAATTTCGTAACGATGCATTCAACTGTTTCGTCGTGGAAAAGTACATAACCAACAAAAAACAAAGTTACTTTCGCTTTATATCAATCAATCAATCGTTTATTTGCAAGAATACAACATATTTATAACAAGGTCTTAAAATAACATTTAAGTAGAAGAATATTCAGCCTGCATGCAGACGTGCAAATATTAACAAGTATTTTTGCACAATATTCTTTAAAATCTTTTATACCATAAAAACAGTTATTTAGAAGCCAGTCACTTAAAATATTTCTAAATTGATTACCTTCTCTATTATGTACATATAGTATGAAACAATAGTGTCGATTCGGTTTTGCATTCTCTAAAACTAAACTAAGTTTGACAAGTCTAATCGTATTGCTGTCTTTTTCTAACCACTGAAGTAAAAAAGGAACAACATTACCTTAAGACCTGTCAAACTTAGTTTAGTTTTAGAGAATGTAAAACCGAATCGACACCATTATCTAACTAAGTTATATCTGAACATTTCTATTATAAACAAGGAAAACATGGAGGTTAATGGCCAATCAAATGTGTGTGACAATGTCATTAGGATAACTTGGGTTATCGTGTTTTATTGTGTTTACTGCGAATAGACTCTACAACTACTTTTACTATAATGTTTGAAGTTCATAGTTTAATTGACGTAAACGTGGAGCCATCTTTTTTTTTTTTTTTTTGTTTTGTTATGGCGTCACACGATTAGTGTATTTGCCAGTGTCAAGTATAAAAATATTTCAAACTCAGAGAGTTGAATCAAGTTTAAATGATGATGGTGATGATGATGATGAGATGATGGGATAAGGATATTGTTTAAGTAAAGTAGTGGCGCTTTACTTAAACTTTACATGGACTTTTTTAGAGCAACTAGAAAAGTCACTTTCACAACTTTATTTCAATTTCCCACACTTGTACACATTAACGAACACATAATGGTTAATAATCCACCAATATTACACATTATCACTCGAAGAAACACAAGTTTTGGAAATAAAAACAAAATTTTCACGTTGACAATTCGATTGCCGCCAAAAAAGTCCGAGAGCCATCTTTTATACTACTAGGTAATCGTACTAATATTATAAAATGCGAAAGTTTGTGTGTGTGTGTGTGAATGTTTGTTACCACGTATCACCGTAACTACTAAACCAATTTTGAAATGGAGATAGCTGATTAACACATAGGCTACTTTTTATCCCGGAAAAAGTTTCCTGCGGGATAACGGGAACACGCGGGTGAAACCGCGGGTCGCAACTAGTCTGTACTAAATGCAAGTAAGGATGATCCGTACTCCGCAGTCGAACCATCATTTTGCGCTCGTAGTTTTGTTACCGTAGTGGGAAAAATTTAACATTTTCATACTAGGTACATACTCGTATATAACATTTCCCGCGGTTTCACCCGCGTGGGCTACAGCTTTATGCATGCAAAGTCACAGCCCGATCGGTTTAAAATTGACAAAGTTTCATACAAACTTTCATCCCCTATTTTATCCCCTTGGGGGTAGAATTAATCAAAATCCTTTCTTAGCGGATGCCTACGTCATAACATCTACCTTCATGCCATATTTCAGCCCGATCCGTCCAGTGGTTTGGGCTGTGCGTTGATAGATCACAATGTCAGTCAGTCTTTGAGTTATAGATATTTAAGATAGATTTCTCCCCAATAATTTATTCAACAGTAATGAGGAGAAAAGTTATACATACGTTTTCGTGTTTTTTTTTACTACCTAAAGCGTTTGACCACATGTCACCTGATTTTAATTAACGATGCGGTCGAAGGTGGCACCACGCTGCACCTGGATCGGGAATAGGCTCTCATCTGAAGCAGCCGGAACACACCGATAGGTGCATGGCGACAGATTCAAAGCTGATGGGGAACAATTGAATGAACCTGTTCGCAGCTCAATGACTCACGCCTGCGATCTGAGTATTTGAACAGCTCTGTGTTGAGTCAAATCTCTTCAACGCCTAGTGTAAACATCATTGTACCATCACGGGGGAAGGTATTTCCCAAGCGTGCACATAATTGAACGTAGAACTATAACATTATAAGATCCATTAATCAGTGATTCATTAAACAATCCATTATTAGTTATTACAAGGTTGTATTTTGGCTTGTTGTTAGGGCATTTTCTAGTGCTCGCCTGGTTAGCTATACCACCCTCAAGTTAAGAATCTACCAAGCGGTGTTTTTCGGCTGTCCCATTTTAGAGCCAGTTCCCAATACAGGCATAGCGTGGCGCCATCTTCGTCCTCATCTTCACTTAACACCAGGTGACTTGTGGCCAAACGCGCTACCCTGTAAAAAGTAAAAATAGGTGATTAGTGCAGAAGTAAATTATTTCCATCAAGTTACCCTAAGACTTCACATTTGCTAAGACTTCGAAGTTTGTATGTTTTCGGCAAACAGTAAGTACCTATCTTTGGACACGTGTGTCCATTTTTTAAAACACTTATTAGCTTCACTTGTATAACTATCTAACTAATAATAAATATCGAGGGACCAACACTGCACACAAATTGACCTAGCCTCAAATTAAGCTCGAAACTTGTGTTATGGGTAGGTACTAGACAACGATATACATACTTATATAGAGAAATAAATACTTATATAGATAGAAGTATCCAATATAATTATGTTCCTGAGTAACAAATATTCGTGCTCATCACACATAATTATATTTGCACTTACCGGGATTCGAACCCTAGACCGTTAGCTTCGTAGGCAGGGTCACTACAAACTCGGCTACCGCGTCGTCGAAACTAACTAACAATGTAATCAAATCTTAGAAGTCAATTTTAACCTACTTCTAATTGTTTTTGTCGAATCTTATTTCGGTCTCTGGACTAAACAATTAATATGTGCAACGAGCACAAGTTCTTCCGCATCCGCAGTGCTACGAAATGCAATCCTTCAAGATGGGTGCAAAATGTTGCAAATGTTAATAGGTAACGATGACCGCTTAGCATCAAGCGGGTCGTCTGCTTTTTTACCACTCTATTACGTAATAAAAATAAAAAAAATAAACATGATTTGTTGTCGTCGTCGTCATTAGTTACTATCAGGTGAGACTGAGGTCAAATGCTTACCTTTTGCTAATAAAAAATTGATGGCCCTGAACTAGGTACTTAACATGAAGATAATTATTGTTTTTGTTTTAATTTTTTACCTATCTCGTTTAATTATATCAGTCTACATTATTTTGTGCTACATCATTTCGTCAATATAATTTTGTTTTTCTCTATTTTTAATTCGTATACTTAAAGCTTGAGATCTTCTAGAAGTGATGTAATTCAGCGTAATTTTCAAAAAATAATAACATTTAGATAGCATTAAGACAACAACATTAACAAAACATAAACAATTAACATTTAACATTTCTTTTTTTTTATGTAACATTTTTTTTTTATTTAATTAACATTTAGATTTAGATTTTTATACAGATCGGTACTCGAAACAGTGAAGAAAAACATCGTGAGGAAACTGGCATGTCCAAGAATCACAACATGCAAGGGCATGCGACATCTACCAACCCGCACTGGGCGGGCGTGGTGGATGACGGCCCACACTTTCTCTGAGAAAAGACCATAGTCCCAGCAGTGGGAACGTAATAGGCTGATGATTATGATCATGGTGGTAGTTCGGTAGAGTTAAAGTGAATCACAAAACCAATCCCTTGTCATATAAAATCTGTGCCTAATTAAGTGTTATTTAACTTTACCACTTACTAAGCTCTCAAGAACCACTTGGTCATGCTAGGTAATTAATTAAGATAATTATCGCAAAGCCAAACGCCTTACTAATATGCAAGGTGAGATTTGTAGACATAGATCACGCGATCTTTGTAGCAATTTCTTGAAATCCTAGCCCCTTTTATGTCAACGTTTTATATTTTCCTTTACCCCAATTTTCCTTATAAAAGCAAACAAAGCTGTAGGTATGTATCTATAGAATTCAAAGTCCTGACTCATTCTTAGAGACGTGAATTTTTCAGGGTAGCTATGCGTTGTAAAGGAGCATCAAAATAAATTATTTGTAGTAGTCAACAGTAAATTTTTATTTATTCAATAGGATACATTGTGATCACTTTAAAACGTCAAACTTAAAACTAGCTACTAAATACTACTAGTAAATCACACCCATCCATATTAAACGGATATAATTCATTTTATCGCGGGTGAAGAAGCAGGTCTGGTCACTATACAATTATAACAGTAACAAATAATAATTTTTTTTTTTAATATTGATTTTTGTTGTAATTTTTTTTTATATTTAATTATTTAGTAGTAATTATTATAGTTATATAACGAAAAAAAGCTTTGATTGTTTGCTTGTACCGAATAAACTTAAATACATAGGATAGTTTTCTTGCGATAAAATGTCCGAGCGGACAAAAACACGGGGAATATCTAGTTTATTTAAATGACAAGACTAACTCTAGAGCTTCTTACGAATTACCTATAACCAAACGGTATTTTAAAGTAAACAGTGATGTTGTACATTACTATTGTTTGTCATACGCTACGTAGGTTTGCAATGGTCAGACAGATTGTAAATATGGAAATTCTCTTGCGAAACCGCAAATTGTCCGCTTACGTCAAATAGCTTCACATCCATTTTGAACCATTATAAGTATATTATGGGTTATTGTACCTACTTACATAGGTTTGTAGGTGTCTAACGGCATGACTTCTATAAAATTTACCTATGTCAAACTAGCTGTTCCCCGCGGTTTCACCCGCGTGGGCTACAGCTTTATGCATGCAAAGTCTCAGCCCGATCGGTTTAAAATTGACAAAGTTTCATACAAAGTTTCATCCCCTATGTTATCCCCTTGGGGGTAGAATTAATCAAAATCCCTTCTTAGCGGATGCTAACGTCATAACATCTACCTGCATGCCAAATTTCAGCCCGATCCGTCCAGTGGTTTGGGCTGTGCATTGATAGATCACTATGTCAGTCAGTCACCTTTGAGTTATATATATTTAGATTTCTATCTCCAGTAAGGCAAACCGTGGATAGATAGGTTATTGGGAACGGCCGTAAAGGGCTAAGGAAGGAAGGGGGTCAAACTACTGGTAGGGATAATAAAAAAAACGCATTAGGTAGGTAATTTATTGGACGTTAACTACTTGTAAGTACTTAGGTACGTATAATTTGACCAAAACCGTTCAGGATCAATAAATTAATAATATAATATGTAGGTAATAATTATTATAATTAACACTCATAATAATTATCTTTTTCAAACCAAATTTGAATGTATAGGCAAAATAATTATAAACTAAAATTACACCATGGTACATAATTATATGAAATGGAGTTTAAAATAAGGCTATTGCCAACCAAACATCCGTTTAGTATTACGACATATGTAATTAATAATTATTACACCTATTATGCACTTATGTACTCTAGAGAATCCGTGAAGTTTGTATGTCAATTGGCAATTAGTAAAAACACGAAAGTCGCAACGTTAAAAACCCGAATGCAGATTACGACAACACCGAACAAGCCTCGGAAAAATATGGTAGTCAAGCGAGCAAGATAATGATGTTGAAATTCAAATACGAAATCTTGATGTGGTTGGGAACTAGGGAAACACCGGGTACCTTGCATTACGATTTTCATAAACTATAGAAACCAGAGCGTAACTTTTTTATACTTCTGTTATGGTAGCGTTTGACTACAAGTCACCTGATGTTAAGTTACGATGTGGTCGAAGGTGGTGTCACGCAGTGGGACTGCCAGAACACACCGATAAATGCTTGGCGACAGATTCTTAACTCAAGTGTGGTAGCTATCCAGGCGAACACTAAAAATGCTGAATGGTTAATAAAAAAACACAGAAAGGAGAACGTCACGGTATTATTATATTTTTGGTTTATGTATAAGCTAACCCACAAATTTTCCAACATCCCGCAGGAACTTTAAGCTACATTTCCGTTCAAAAATTTCATTCAAATCCGTTGAGCTGTTTTAGCGTGATAAAGTCAGAAAAATACTCAGACACTCACACACCATCTCTCCCATTTTTTATATTTAGATAGGGTGTACATATTTTACCATCAGCATGGCTCGACAAATGATGCTGAATTAATTAATACAATATATTATACCCAATATTAGGTACCTTTATATTTTATTTACTTAGTTGGTTATTTATTTACATCGGGCATTCACATTATTTTAATGATGTTTATATCAGTAAGCTCGATGATTACTCGTGATAACATTGCATTTTTAATTAATATTATCTTCTATATCTATAAAAATTAAATGCTGTTCATTAGTAAGCCCATTGTGTGACAATGGCTGGACTGATTCGACAAAGATTATAATACAAGATTTTAGTGGAAGAAAAAAAAAGAAAAAGTTGAATGTGCTATTTTCTATGGGATCCTTGTACAACGCCTGAGGACATATGATACTTTTTATTGCGATAAACTGCGGTCCACGCGGGTGAAACCATGGGAAACAGATAGTTAATATACAGTACCTAAGTATTTATATAATATGTATGTATGTAGGTAGGTATATTTTCGTACTATCTAAATGGGAAAATACACAGTTTCTATAAGTTTCCGGATCAAACTATAAATGTACAATCTAACAGTATTTCCCAAGATGAGTAAAGAGGCTACTTGCTACTTGCGTGTCAATTTTTATCGTTTAAAAAACCTGAAAATAATTAAACAAGTACAATACCTACTTTATCGTTTAAGAACGCATGTAAATTCTACTTTGCAACATTTGTAACCTACTATGATCAACACTAAAGAGTTTTTCCTTTTTAGGATTTACAGGGTAGCGTTTGACCGCAAGGTGCGATCTAGTCGAAGACGCCCTTGGACTAGTAAATGACTTTCAAGTGAGGCTCCTAGAATACACCGCTATTTACCTACTTGGCAACAGGGGAGTAACTTACTCGACTCATAAATCAATTATATAAAAAAATCAGCGATGATGGCTCAGTGGTAGTGACGTCGGCTTGCAATCCGCAGGTCTTGGGTTCGAATCCCACAATAACTTGAGCTTTCGTTGAAGGAAAACATCGTGATAGAACCATAGCATGGTGGTAGAACATTTTGCAAGTGCTCGTCTGGCTAGCTATCAGTGTGTTCCTGCAGTCTCACTTTAGATTCAGTTCCTAGTTCGGGTGAATCGTGGTACCATATTCGACTACATCGTCACATAACATCAGGCGTTTAACCACACGCTAACCTCTAAGAGAAAATGTAATACTTTTTTTATAAAGACATCATTGTATCATTGTTTCTAATCTAGCTCTCATTATATTTCAGATGATGACATCAGCACGGAGTCAAAGAGGCTATATCAACCAACAAACCTACCAGAGAGACTTTGTATACCCCACAGAAAATCCCCACGAGGGCAACCAAGGCAGAAATCTGCAGCACAACAACCAACCGATCTCAGAAACCATTTCAAGTAGAAGTGAGGAAGCGCGGAAACACAGACTAGGAACCCGTCTCCCACAAACAACAATAGACTTAGATAACGGAACGTATAAGATTCTAAACAGAGTCCAAATCAACAAACGAGGTGGGCACAGAACTAATTTGTATACGATACTTTTAATGGAATTAAAAGCTACATTAGGTAGGTACCATTACCATCATGGAAGTAAGCAATGGGTGCCGGTGCATCGTCTTCTGTTCGAGTTTCTGCTTCCTTGTGATTGGGTGGTGAAGCTAAATTGGCAAGAACCTGGTGTAAGAAAAATCCGTAAACCTTTAACGTCTGACTACTTTCCAGTTTCCGCTTAGTTTGATGCTTGGTTTATTACAAGGGTAGCGCATAACTGAGTGGGTAGTGGAGTGGTGCGCGAGGGGTATGTTCAATTGTTAACGTCGCGTGAAATAACTGAGTAGGTTTCTGCTGTAGTGAGCGGTGTGGTCTTGCGTCAATTCACATGACGTCAGCAAACTCCTCTTGGTACATTCCACTGCCACAGGAATTTGCTCAGTTTATTTTCGTGACGTCAAACTTCCCCTCCACTACCTACTGAGTTAAATGCACTACCCTTGCACCTCAGATTAGTAATTAGAACCCTGTCACTGTCACTATAAGTGCTTTTCTTTAGCTAACAAATGTAAGTACAGTTATATTGTCACTAAAAATACTTTCTGCAATATATTCACCGTTATGTACATATTTTATAAGTAATGCTTCGTCACATCTATGTCGTATGACGGCTGGTCTTCTGTTAATAGGAGGTAATTAACATGAATGAAGGTATTAAGTGGTATAATTTTAAACTCTCTACTAGCTCAAGCCTTAACTAACAAACAAACTTACCTCAACTAAAAACTAATTGCTAACGAACTTCTTGGTTAATCTTTCAATTGACTCCAGAGTCTATTTGTTGCTTTATTGTTCACTGAGACTCATCCAAAACGTGTACAAATTTCAGGAGCATTAGAAGACTCTATAACTAATCAAAACGACAGAGTAGTATTCCCTGGGCCTACTTCAAAAGGGTCTAGTTACAAACTGGAGATTCCAGAAGAATGCAAGAGGAAAGGTTACTGCGAGCACGTGCCGGGCTACCCCACGGAGTATGTCCAGAAGTTGGTTGCTGAGGTAATACCTATTTACTTAACTGATACTCATGTTACATGACTGACGTAAAAAAGAGAATAGTTAAGTTTAACGACAAACGTAGGAATGAAAGTAACAGTACCTATTCAGATGATAAATACTCTCCCGCAGAGACGGCCAGAGTCCCAACAGTATCAACTTAATAAGCTGATAGTGATGAGGATGAAATGCCTGAGACACTTTTTAAAATAAAATGTAATGGGCAAGCAGGATGCATACCATCAGAGATAAGAATTTCTTCTCTTGTGACACAGTTACGTAAAAAAAATCCTAAAAAACTTGATGTAGAAACGTTAAACTTTAACGTTAAAGATTGGAAATTTTCATGTTCAGAAACAAAAATCCGCTAATTGATAGTAACACAGTGCAGTGGTACAGTGACGTAGACTAGCAACCCTTAAGTCATGGGTTCACATTCGAATGTATGAAGCTTGAGCTTATGGTAAAAGAAAAGTGAACACATCGTGATGAAACCATGGTGGTTGGACATTTTCGAGTGCTCGTTTGGCTAGCTACTACCATCAAGTTAAGAATCTTTCGCCAAGCACCTATCGGTGTGTTTTGGCAGCCTCACTTGAGAGCCACTTCCCAGTCCAGGTTTACCGTAGCATTGCTTTCGACCACATTGTGGTCAATCGCAACCTAAAGAGTATACATAAAAAGAAACTTCCTATTACTTTTATTGAGTATCAGTTTTTGTATTTAGTCTCTATGTTTATACATTTTTGGCCTAGAAAATGCTCTTTAATATCCACAGCTCGGAGATGCTGTAAAGAGCTTCCCAAGGGATACCTTAGACGAAGGCGTGCAGATAGCACAAAGGCTGGGGGGCCCAGGCACGGACCAAGAAATTGAACTCTGTAATTATACTGAGCAGGTATGTTAGATTTCGAGATTTCCAGACATATATTTTACTACCAACATAGCTTCAGAGTTTCCAGTTGAAGTGGAAATGGGCAGGCCACATCGCTCGACGAACCGATAACCGAGTTACAAGTTTCAGCTCTGCTACGCCCCATTTTGTATGGCTTCTAAGAAATAGTAACTAGAATTGTTTTCCCACTTTCAGATTCTTCACCCACAATCAGCGCCAGATAAAGAAAATAAATGGTACACTGTGTTAAACCTACCTGAGAAACCACTGCAAGGGTTTCGCGCAGAGGTCTGCAAGTGAGTAAGGTTCTACTAATATTATATAGGTAAACGTGAAAGTCTGTAAAGCATGGATGTATGGATGTTTGTTACTCCTTCACATTAAAATTACTAAACGGATCTGGATGATATTTGGAATATAGATAGCTTACTTACATCCTGGATTAAAACATAGACTACTTTTTATTTCGGAAAAAAGGTTCCTACGGGATAACGGGAAGACACGGAAATGAAACCGAGGCGCAAGTAAAATAACTATGGTCACTTTTTTTCTTTTTCTTTTTTTTATGTAATAAATTGCCTAATCGCCTATGGACATTTGCAACTCTAGGGGAGTTGCCGATGCGTTGCCGACCTTTAAGAACTTATCCTATCATTTTCGCTTCCAGCAACGAAAATTCCAGCTGCAGCCCCATAGCCACCATCCAGGACGGTTACAGTGGCTCCTGCAAACAGAAGTACGTCTTCAGAACAGCTGAAGTTATAGACGACAATGGAAAACACGTGCAGAAGTACGTGAGGCTGCCTAGTTGTTGCTCGTGCGTCATTACCGTGGTCAAGGGAAATCCTTTCATTAAAAAATAATTTGTTGGTTAACTATGTACCTACTACAGAAATTGTTTAGACACTTCATTATTGTAACGATACAGCCAGCGAGAAGTCGCTGAATATGTCCACTGTTACAAAACACCTATTGCTGATCTACCCACTGCAACCAAATTAGCTAAGCATCGTTATTTTGCAGAGGGCGATGAACATCAATGACACAAAAATACCTGAATACGCTTCGAAACAAAATTCGCTGAACATTTTATAATTCTGAAAGTAAGCGGAGTGTTCATCGAATTATGGAACAAAGTATGTTCAGGATGTTTTGTAGCATTTATACTTAGTTAGTAATAGAGGCGACAGACGAGTTTTGGAAAACTTGATTTTATTTTTACCGATAACAAAAATGGACATTTTCAATTCAACACGTTTAATGTTTGTCAGTGACTCTAAACAAAATAAATAAATTGTGTATCATGTGTAAGTGTTCTTCTTTTTACTCCTTAACATTGTATTTTAGGTAGATATTCTCATCATCATCAGCTCGTGTTTGTGCACTGCTAGATAGAGACCATATCAGGGTTCCCAAGCTTGGACTTCCACCACTACCATCACCACCACTACCATCACCACCACTACCGTCGTTATCATTGCCCTTGAAGTCTTGCAGACCTTATAACTGTGCTATTTACACATTACGGTTTTTATTTAACTTTGTTGCAATGGGTAAATCAGCGTATTTTGTGATTTTTTTTTTTGTATGTGTTTTGTAACTAGTGGACATGCTCAGCGACTTTTGTCGCGCACAATATAAGCTCGTCGATTGCCAATAAGCAGTACGAATGATTGTGTTTTGCTGTCAGTATGGTCCATATGTTATGAAATTTGGATAACTGGGCATGTACAGCGACTTTTGTTTCTGGTCGTACTAAGGCTGGGACTATTATCCCTACCTATTAAGGGGAGAGATTGGAGGCATTCGAGATGTGGTGTTGGCGACGTATGGAGAAAATCAGCTGGAAAGAAAAAAAACCAACCAAGAAGTATTGGACTTAAGGAGAAAAAAGAGAGATATTAACAACAGTAGAGATAAGAAGAGGAAAGATGTTTGGCCACCTGGTACTGCATGACGAATATATAAAAACCATATTAGAAGGAAAAGTAGAAGGGAAGAGAGGGAGAGGTAGACCGAGAAGAACATACATAGATCAAGTTATAGAAAGGATTGACGTCATGTCGTACCAAGAGGTCAATAGGATGGCCGAGAACAGAACGGGATGGAAAATACTCCACCGACAAGAGCTTCGCTCTTAAATAAATGAAGAAGATTAAGGGTAATTAGGAAGCGTACGCCCTTTTGATTCCAAACTTCTAGAAGGACCGCATGACTTCGTCGTTTTTGACGAAGTATGCAACTACGATTAATCTTTAGGCGTGGATTTTAGCATCTGGCGAACGATCTCTTGTTCCATCGTTTGGTTTTCAAGCATTTTAGAAATAAAATAGACTTTTTATGTAAATATAGTCGAAAATGACTGTTTGCCTAGGAAGACCCTAATCGACCTCCCTTTTCACAGGCATAACTAGGTCTAGATCGATTGTGAAGTTTGATTTTTATGGGCATGAGCTAAGCCAAAAGCCTCTTGTCATGTTTGAGGTCAATGAAGGTTTCTTTGAAAGGAAAAATCGACAAAATGATTACTTACCTACCTGCAGATTGCCATTTCAGAGTTGACTTTATTATTTAATATATGTATATTAAAAATCTTAAGAGTAGAGAATAACAATTATTCTGCTTAATTTTATTTTTAAATACTTAGCTATATAAATAATCTTACCTGTCAGAAACAATAATTTTAAATCTAACTCAGATAACTGAATTTCAATTTGAAATATTTTTCACAATGTTCCAGGGGAAATAAGTTTTTGCTGAGGAAATATTTGTGAATCACTGAAATTAACGTATTTTTCTAAGATCAATGTGATTTGTGATCTATTTGTTTTAGCGATAAGTATCACATTGCAATTATTAGATATTGTTATGTAAGGAAACCTGTATATATTATGTAACGGACTTGTTACTCTAGTCTCGATAGCCAAAGCCTAACCCAATTATATTTAATAAACATACAAACATTAGAAACATATAAAATAAAAAATAATCATTTTCTAATTTTGGGTACATACCTTATTTGACCCGAACACAGAAATATATTGTTAAATACTAGATTTAAACAAACTCTGTTAACCTCTTTTGGTCCTCTCTCTCTGGTCTCCTGGATTAAAAATAATTGGGTATGGCTCCTGGGATTTAAAAACAATCCCAACTGTATGTTATAAGATATTGCTAATTGAATTAGCGAATTATTATACGATGCGAGTGATTAAAAACTTGATTTTTATTTCTATTTTAAACCTCTAACTCAACGAATGCTGGATTTATTACGTAATAAATTAAAATTTAAAATATTATTGACAACCGATGTGATTCAGTGGGCGAATAGTCGACGGTAAAGCGTGAGATCGCTGATTCGATTCCCGATGTTATAATCGCATAACCGCTTCTACTTACGTTACATAAAAAGTATAACATACCTATACATTAGTATAATAGTGGTAGTTATATTAGTTACCGAAATGAGTTAATGATCAACTTTCCAAAAAGTCTAATATAATAGGAGTGATTGGTGTTCAATAGATGCTTAGGAAATTGCATAGGTCTGCGCTCAGCAACTTTTGTCGCTGTACATAAATAATGAATTATGCCAGACCCAGACAATCTCCACCTTGATGATTCATCCCTTCCTATCAGACATTTCCTTGGCGGATATGCGTACGACTTTCTATTTTAGATAATATTAAGTGCTCGTACTAACTACGTGATCAAACTTAGTTATTGCTATGCAGACATATTATGTCATCTAGGTAGGTAGGTAGGTAATCACGTATTTCTAAAAGTTTAGATACCTAACTGGTATTAAAATAAGACAAGCGATTGAGCTGAAAATAACCATTGTGAAAAGAAAACAAAAAAAAGTTAATCTACACAGCAGAAATATGGAGATCTATAAAAGAAAAAAAAAGAAAAACTTACAAAAAAACTTCAAAAAGAGCAAATTGCCCCCTTTTTTAATGTTACGGCCGTATTGCTTCAGCTCCATAACAATTAATAGTAGTCTTTATATTATTATGTAGTCTTGTTATTATTGTCACTCATAATATTCAGAAATACTATTCAACCGAGAGAGACTATGCCATTTTTTTAAATTAACGGCTGTAGTTATTTAGGTATAGCAAGATAATAATCGTGTAGCCATTTTTTCATCGAACGTGCATGATTATTTGAACCATTGCATGAAAACCGGCTAATAACCTGTGAAATAATAATTAGACGTTCTTGTTACATTTACATTTTTTTTTCTCATTATCTATAAATAAAAGTATTGTAATAAATTACTATCCGTGTAAGTATATTATTATAATATTTATAATAACATAATATGTATTATACAGTCGCAAAGGAAGCGGTATGGTCGTTATGACTTACGCTTACCCGAAATACCCAAATGGAAGAATATAAAATACTGACATTTCAGTTATCTGTCACTGCCACTGTAATGTTGTCTGTTATCCGGCTGTCAACGTCCATGTCAGTTGATAAGTGTTGTCAGGAATGTCACGTCACTTAATCACTTATTGTCATTGTCACTGTCAGCTTTGACAGACAGATGGATCACTGAAGGATATTTTGAAACTTTTCTTGAAAAAACATTTGATCTCTATCTAGGATAAACTAGGATTCTATAAGACAACTGAAATGCGTTTACCCTTAACTAAGAAATCTATTTTTACAATATACTTTTCTATTCTACGACCGTGTTTGGCCGCCACGTCCGCAAATATGTCTTCTGGGAGCGCAGATGCCGGTTAGTATTTTGTTGATAGCTTACCTATTTGGTACTAAATAGAGAGTACACATTATTAGGTGAAATTACAGATGTTCCAAATCCCTCACATTTACAGTGCAACTGAAATCATAACTATTAAAAGCAGTGTAAATATGTTACAACCATGATTAACTCATACGTCAAACATTTGCTTGCAATTTCCAGATAAATACTCCGTAGCATATGTGACAGTCCCAAGTGCTGATGTCGGAAAGACGCTGGCACATGGGCTGGTGAAGAGTAAACTGGCAGCTTGTGTCAACATCATCCCACAGGTCACCTCTATTTACGAGTGGAAGAATGAAATCAATGAAGACAGTGAAGTATGTACCAACATTTTAATAGTCTAGAAAGCAAAGTATGAGTTTGTGTTCCAACCTAACTTACCTAACATGTTATACCGTGACCACTACTTCCCCATCATTTAAGAGAAGAGCTTGACGGTGGAGCACTTTCCATCTTGTTCAGTGCTCAGTTATCTTTTTAACCTTTTGGTATGATATGCCGTCAATCCTTTCTTTGACTTGATCTATGTATGTCTGTCCCGGTCTACTCTTTCCTTCTACTTTTTAAACAAGTTTTTGTGAAGAAAAGTTTATAGTTATGCATGATACCAAAACTCGCATTTTGTCTAAAGTTTTAATTATCAGTGAAACTAAATTACCTTGAAACAATGACTCTGACTTAGTTGACAACTCGAGACTGTTTCCTGTTTCACATTATGACGACCGATGTGGCGCAATTGGCGGATAGCCGACTGTGAAGCTTAAGGTCGCGGGTTCGATTCCCGCTACAGGACAAATATTTGTGCATTGAAAAAAAAAGTGCAAATATTTGTTCTATGTCTGGGTGTTGTGGATCCCCGATCCTCGTAGTTTCTGATACCCTAGATACAGGGAAACCTAGTTAGGGGTCAGAGTTTATGTATGTGATTGTGCGGGCATTATTATTATCCTCACATTTTCATAATAAATACTACACTTGACATCCAGTCTTCTTCATCAGAAAAAATACTTAGTATTATAAATGCAGTAACTCCCACTCCATCTGCTTTGTTACCATTTCGCACCTAAACCTAAGAAATTAATTGGTCCTGGTGACATGAACAAATAAACAATCATACCAACTTCATACCTTTCAGGCACTCCTCATGATTAAAACTCGGACATCCAAAGTGGACAAGCTCACGGAGTATGTGCGTTCCAACCACCCATACGAGGTATGCGAAGTCATCTCACTGCCCATCAAGAACGGAAACCCACCGTACCTGAAGTGGATCGGAGAAACTGTGCCAGAAAGTTTGGAAACATAGTGATATGAAAGCAAAGACTTAAACTATGTAGTTATTTGTTAGTAAAAAAAAGGTGTTGAATAAAGCCACTTTAAGGCAGGCCGTACTTCAGGACTGTTAAGTACGGCCTGTCCGTTTGCCCTTGTTTGCCAACCATTTGCTGGTCTTAATAATTCACAGATGGGGTAGCTCTAGATGTGCATGTAATCAACACATCTGAATGATTGTTTGACAAGTTTCGAGCTTAATTTAGGGCTGGGTCAATTTGTGTGCAATTGTCTCCAATATTTATTTATTATTGTTTTTGGTGTTAATTAAGTGATATTTTATTTTTTTCCTATTCATTTAAGTTTAACTGTATAGTTGTTATACATAGATAACTTTTCATAGCTTGTTATAAATTCTATTGTTATTCTAGTTACATTATCATCTTTGAGCACAATGTCACTTGCTAACAGGTGGACTATTTGCATATTAATCCATTTTGCACATTGCCAACATAGTTTTGATGCACATTGCCTTGGATTAAAGTCCATGGTTTAAAACGTTTCTGACCACATCACCACCTACTTAAAATCCTGCTATAACATTATAACAAAAGAAGCCTTATCTTGAAATACAGTTCAGACTAGTTCAGAAGTCAATAGACTCATGCAAGTCACACATTTATGTTAATGTTTGATCATAAAGCTGCTTTCCTCCTTCGAATATTAGTGGACTGTATATGCATAGGTTGAGGTAGGCGTGGAGGACACTTGTAGGGAAACAACTCGAACGTTTTCACTTTATATTGCAATTATTAACAGGAGAACACACAGCACCGCTTATAGTTAAGCACCGGAAGCTTCAGAAGTGACATTTTGGACACAAAGTTGCTAGCATTAAAATTACATTGACTTAATTAAACTTTATGTTGCCAACAGTTAATAAACTAATATTTGATTTGATTTTAATTGTTGAAAGTAACATGTTTTAACACTTAAAAATGCCATAATTTTCTTTTAATCTGTATCCCCGAGATTAGTATAATATATAGAATGTAATTAGATAAAATGGGTTATAATAAATCTGGAGTTACAAAAGAATAGTTGTCTCGTCATTTCTTTCACACTGTACCTAGTTACGTATAATCTGTAAGTGAGTATACATAATTAATTATCTACAGTTACCTATATTATTCGCGGGGAGCCGATGGATGCAAATGGCTAATAGCCGTTCTTGGTGGCGTTCAAAGGGGGAGGCCTATGTTCAGCAGTGGACTTCTTCCGGCTGATGATGATGACCTATATTATTATGTTACTGTCATTTTAATATCCTACTAATCCTATAGGCTACTTTATATCCCGGAAAAAGGCTCCTACGGGATAACGGAAAGACGCGGGGCGCAACTAGTAGCTTCATAAAGCTGTCACATCACTTCGTGAATACGGACAAACTGCTCTTTAACTTGTTATAAATATTATTAATTAGGAAAGTTTTTTTTTTTTTTTTTTTTATGTAATAGATTAGCAAACAAGCTGACGGCCCGCCTGATGGAAAGCGGTCACCGTCGCCTATGGACATCTGCAACACCAGGGGAGTTGCCGATGCGTTGCCGACCTTTAAGAACTCTTTTTACACCCATCTTGAAGGATTGCAATCTGTAGCACAGCGGAAACACTTGTGGGGGAAGCTCATTCCACATTTTGCAAGTATGCGGGAGAAAGGAGCGCATAAATCGCGAGGTGTGGGATTTCCAAGACTCGATAATGTGTGGATGAGCTTTGTTCCGATGACGAGATGATCGGTGGTAGAACCGTGAAGGAGGGATGAGATTGAATAGCTCTTCCGAGCATTCCCCAAAAGAGTCCCAAGAGAAAGAAGAAAAGAAGAGAAGAGTAAGTCCCAAGTCTACAGCACTTTTGTCTTTTTAAGTCCATCGTTAATGTATGGAGAGAAACTTGGAACTGCAGGAGCTAGCTACTAGCTATATCTACTTACGTAGTACCTATATAGGTTTGAAGCAATAATGGCTCAGTAGTAGTGACATCGGCTTGCGCTTCGTAGGCCCTAGGTTCGAATCCTAAAATAAACTTGAGTTTTCGGTGAAAGAAAACATCATGATGAAACCATAACTTGGTGGTAGGGCATTTCCTAGCACTCGCCTGACTAGCTACCCTCAAGAATCTATCGCCAAGCACCTATCGGTGTATTCCGGCAGCCCCATTCACTTGAGAAACGGTTCTTAATCTAGGTGTAGCGTAGCGCCACATTTTGTCACTCAACATCAGGTGATACTGTGGCGTCATGCTACGTCTGGTTTGGGACTTGGCTCTCAACTGAAGCTGTGAAAACACACCGACAGGGTGCTTACTTGCTTAGCGACTGATTCTTCCGATAGGTATAGATACCTATAAATACTTGGTATAGAAAGGCACAAAACATATCTAGGTACTCCATTGGTCTCACAAAAGCTACGCTATCATAAATAAGCCATTAACTAAGATATTTTTTATGATTTGCCTTTTACGATCAAAGTCATGCGGATATTTTTATTTCTTTGGAAGCGGATATGTAACTAAGACTTAGTTAGGTATTTTTGGAAGCTTCCTGTAAAGTAGTGTGTGTATGTGTGGTCATCATCATAATCAAAATCTCCCCCTTTGAACGCCACCATGAACGGCTATAAGCCATTTGCATTCATCGGCTCCCTGCGACTCTTACAATGTCGTCGGTCCACATACACGGAGAAAAAAGACCTTCCGAAATACCGTTTTCCTTCTGAGTCAAAAGGGAAGGAACTGTGATTGAGAAGGAAAACTAAGGTAAAATGAGGAAGGAATCGGTCTTAGAAGGTAAAGACTCAGAAGGAAAGTCAGATTATTTTTCTCAGTGTAGTGGGGGCTTGCCTACATAGCGTCTTCCGATATGTGTGGTAGACACAATTTATTTATTGCATTTAATATACCTACCTACCTGCCTGCGTAAACTTTGCTTTATGAGAACTTACCTACCAATCTTAAATTATGGTGATCGCACACTTGTCAGAACCGTACGAGTCCGTACGTGTCGTAGATAGGTACTCGCCGCCCGCGTATCTTACCTTCCTTCCGAATTATTTATTTTTAATTACTGATTTGCCTTTGTTTTTGACCACAGGTTATTTGTTGTTAAGCGACGATGTAGTTGAAGATGGCGCCATGTTACTTTAGGACTGTGAAATATTTTACTGATTTGCTGTATAGGTATAAAACTGGTAACACCAGATATATTATTGTTTTACATGTCACAACAAATCAAATATTTAATTTTTGGCATAAGTGTTTGATACTTTTTAATGAGCTTAAAGAGTCCTGAAGTAGTATAAATACTGTATTTCATAAGCCAAGTTTTCTCCCGTCTTATGAATTAATGTGAAAATAAACGGCGCAGTTTATGTGCCAGGTGTAGGTAACTATAAGATAAAAATATATATTAGGAATATTTAATTATAATTTTTTTTTTGAAAGTAATTTAAGTATAAATAAAGGTTCGTGTTCTATGCAGTATGCATAGGATATACCTCATAGAAATTGTTCTGGAATAAGACGCGTCGGGTGCTGATAGATGTGCGTTCAGGTTTAGTTAGGCTCTCAGCTTAGCTTAGTTCGTAACACATCAATCAAATTGCAACGCTCAGCACGGCCATAACCACTTTGATGTGCGACCGTCAGTAGCATTTACAAGTGAACGCTTCAATGGTTCTAGCTGTCGGTCCCGGCGGGGTACGATAAGCTGTCATCCCCAGCTATAACGGTCGTTATGCCATGTCATGTTAGGTCCAAGGTTTGGCCTAAAAACTGCGATACCAGATTAGGTCAATAAAATTACTACTTACTTTTGGTTTACAGAGTAAATGTTTTCGAATATAGGATTTTGAGGACAAGGACGAGTTGGTAAGTTATCCAACTATCCCGTCGCTGCTAAATAATTCTAGCACAATGACAAATTGAGGATCGCTTTCAGTTACATAAGTAATTAACGTAGGTACTTTGGCACCAACATAAAAACTACCATTACCCCCCAAATTGGCCCATTTATATTAACTGGAGGCAACTTACATAAAACACTCCCCGTATATAACAAAGAAAAGACAAATAGGTATTAAGACCCGTGCGAACATAGCTCCGCAACCGGCGACCAATCGTAGCGCACCCGTAGACGTCTACGAGGTTCGTAGCACCCGCTGACGCAGTGATAGGGCGGCGTAGCTCTGCGTTCATCGGCCAACACGGACGGAATATATTGACCTTTGTCGAAAATCCACCGCATTCCCTCCTGTTCGCGTGCATTGTTCCCTCGCGTCGGAGCCACTACGAGAAAACACGAAAGCATCGGACCTGTTATGGCGTCGATAAAATTGGCAACATCTGCAATCGTTAAAGGCGTATCGTCGAGGCAGGCAGCGAGCCCGGCGGAGTAGGGCGCGGGTCATAAAGGCAGAGAAGAAGGAACACAGTCTCGGGAAGAATGAAGAGGGTTTCGGGTCGGTAGTGTGGTAGTGCGCCGCCGCGGATCGATCGCGCCACATCGAGCGGAGCGCGGGCGGGCGGCCGTCAGTCGCGCGCGGGACAGCGGGGCGCGCGCATCGCCGCACGTGCATGGCGCGCCTGACTGGATGCCTCGCGCCCTCGGGGAATGGCTTCGTCCGAGGAAGAGACGACTACCACGTCGCTCCATGATGAAGTCACTGATCTTGGTTGCCTTAGTGTCCGAAAATGGTGGTGTTTCCTGCTGTCGTCCATCGTCACTTTCATTACGGGGCTCATGGTGGTGCTGGTATGGCGCGCGTGCGCGTTCGTCTGCTGCCACAAGGAGCCGGAGCTGGCCCCCAACGACCCGAAGCAGAAGGAGCAGAAAGCAGCGCGACAAGGGAAACAGGAGTTCGAGGGCACGTTCATGACCGAAGCGAAAGACTGGGCCGGCGAACTCATTTCCGGCCAGACCACCACAGGACGGATATTGGTAAGTTCACTTTCCGTTCACCCAAAACATTGGCAAAACCAGTTGTTTCTTTAAACTTGACAGTCAATTGCATCACAGATCACAGTTAATCGATAAAAACTCGCTGCTAGTCTTTGTAGTATGTATAGGTATGTAATTTAGTTTAATAACATACTCTTATCATACAATCGTTAGTCTTCTACTGACCATAAAGTAATTCTAAAGAGAAATCGTTTCTAACAAAAGAATTTCTACAATTAATAAAAAGCTATCACTGTTACCAATTCTAGTAAATGATTAAAAATGCATTGTACAAAGTTTTCCCACGGTCTACCTTCTATATTTATCTATTATTCTAGAATTTGGAATCAAAATGTCTTTGATATTAAATATGCATTAGTACCCTCATTGTGCCAATCATGACGTCATTCCATTTACCCCAATCCGGCCTGTATTGCTAGTTCGGAACACACCCTTTCGCAGGCTGATAGCAGGCCATCACTTGATGACGTCATGCTGAAAGCGTTTCTTGGTGGAAGAAACTTGGTACTACTTGGTACTTGGTAGAACCTTACTTGTTTTCACGGTCTCTCAGTAGGTACGGGCCTGAAGGCCTACCATCGTTTCTTATTGCGATTCAGTAAGGCCTGTATTCCAGAGTGACGCTCAAGTGTTGATCAATGCTTGAGTAGCGTTAAGTGACGTACTTGTATGAACTGACAGCATCAAAACTGTACTCAAGTATTATCACTCAGATTATCGTTTGAGCGTCATTCCAGAATACGGCCTTAGACTTGAACCGTACTGTTCTGTAAATTATGGAATTTATGTTTCGGCCAACCTTTTGCCCTTTTGCAAAGTTAATCCCAATGATAATATAGTCACAATGTTCCTCCTAAACTAGAATAAAGACACGTAACTAAAGCTTAGAATATAAAATAAAACTACCTATCAAACTAAACAATACAACTAGGAATAAAGGTAAATTGAAAACACCTTATTGTACTTTAAAAACAAAAGTAAATCATGTACTGACATGATGATGATGATTAAGTATGACATCCCAACGAATTTCGGCCACGGCGACTAAACTTCTGTATTATGGTAGTATTAAGTAACTAAACTTGGATATAGGTAATAAGATAATCATGTACTATCAAAATACTGGGTACACTCTTAGATAGTAAGGATTACCGAGGTACAGTCAACGACAAAAGTCGCTGAACAAAAAAAATTTTTCCGATTCACTCTATGATTTTAAACACTAACCTTCGACTGAATCATCACTTAACATCATGTGTATTGTGCTATGGTCAAACACAACCTTGTAAGTTGCAAAAGAAACCCAAAAATTACTGATCTAAAACACATTTGGTAAATCGGATATGCTCAGCTACTTTTGTCGCTGACTGTACAATCTTAGATATTTAGGATTACCGAGGTACCTATAGGCTTATAAAAGCCTGCACATAAAAGTACCTGCGCATAAAATTTTATGCGAAAATAACTTCACTGTTTACTTACTTTTAAGTAAATAACTGCCCGTGTACTAAGTATAAGCAAATATTACCTACCACAGAATAAATTAACATCCTAACACATAAATATAAATGTAGTAAGTGGGTTTGTTGGTTTGTTAACCCCGACGCAAAAAGAGGGGTGTTATAAGTTTGACGTGTTTGTCTGTCTGTCTGTTTGTCTGTCTGTCTGTCAGTCGGTCTGTCTGTCTGTCTGTGGAACCGTAGCTCGCGAACGGATGAAGCGATTACAATTTAGTTTTTTTTTTGTCTTTCTTTCATTCAACAACAGAGCAACGGCGCGACATTTTTTTTTCATAGAATTAGTTTATGGGTCGAAGAGTGACATACCTAAAGAGATTTAACATCTTTATCTCAGGGTGGCGAGCGTCGTACATTGCCTTGCAGGAGTTTAAGCTGTTGAGCTCTTAGTTCAACATTCGTGGTGGCACTGAACTTAATGGGCAATTATGACGCTTACCATCAGCAACTTTCTAGCCTCAATTGCATAAAAAGGCTACTTTATATCCTAGAAAAGGTTCTTGCGGGATAACGGAAAACCGCGGGTGAAGAGATTATCACAATTTTAATACGGTTTCTAGTATTACCATTGTGATAGGTAGGTAATCACTTCTCTTTATGAAGCTATTAAAATTTTTCCGTATGTACATATTAACATACATAACCAATACGTAAAATAGACATACAATAAGTATTTGAAATCATCTGTTAATATAGCTTATATAAGTAGGTACCAATATTTTTCGTAACGTTATATTTCTTAGATTTCTAGACAAATAGTTTACTCGCAGTACCTACAAACTGTTCTCCCGATATTACTGAACAAACTATTGTTAGTATAAATTATTTTTATCAAAGTTGTTTTTTTGAAAGTTCTTTCTAACTACCCACTTACAATAACAGCGGAACTTATGACGCGTCATACCGCCAAATGTAAACAACCAGCGCTATCGTTTATTTCAGTGTATAAGTTTGCTCAATTTTTGAGTTTTCTTACGAATTGGCTCATGTTATTTTTGTGGATATCTCCGACCGGAATACAAGCTTTGCTCTTCTTCTAGGAGTTAATTTTCGCTACTGTATTTTGATATCAGTCAGATCTAAACAGCTTTAAAAATACGCCGTGACAAAAAGTTTAATGAACACAAAACTGAACCTAAGTATAATGTGCTCAATAAGCCAAACTAAAAATTAGTATAATCGAAGTCAAATCCAAATAATGTTTAATGTCGAGAATATTTTATTAAAAAAAATTAAATACAAATAAATCTATACTATATAATGTTATAAAGCTGCAGAGTTTGTTTGTTTGTTTGTTTGAACGCGCTAATCTCAGGAACTACTGATCCGATTTGAAAAATTCTTTCATTGTTGAACAGTCCATTTATCGAGGAAGGCTATAGGCTATATTTTATTTCCAAAAAATTTAGGGATCCGTAAGAAAATTGCTATTTTGTAACCCAAGGTGTCAAGTCAAAAACATATTTTTGTGTGCGCTGCAAAAACTATTGACAATAGAACAAAATAATGTATTACGGGTTTGTAGGTCTCAGTAAGATCTACAAAAAAATTCGGAAGAGCATATGTCTAACTATTATAGTTATACCACAATAAGCGATCTTTTATTTTAAAAATTAAATTTTAATGCCGCCGCTAGAAAAGGCTCTTTATTTGTATCTTGGTATTAATCCTTATCAACATAAATTATTTCTCAATCAAAACTGCTTCAATACCTTTATATATGCTGCCTATGTAAGTTGTACCTGAACAAAATGTAAAGCTAAAAAGCGCCTACTTCTAATAGAACCTATCGGCAGTTATCGTTTATCTCTCACCAAATGTGCCAAATGACACTCCCAAGATTTTGCATTCGTCTAAATGTCTGATTCATTGTTTAATAGCAAGCGTCGACGAACGCAATCATTCTTGTTATACCTACCGGCAGATGACTTGGTTCATTTAGGAAGACTAATGGAAAATTGTGAAATCCTTTAGTCTTCCGATTGTAAGGTTAATCTGGCTCTTAGAACGTCTATTGTTTTTATTTTCGTCATACTACAACCATTTTTAGTAGTGGTATGATTCTTTTACATTAGCCCGCTTGCTGTACCATATCCTTACCCGTTATTTAACCGCCAAGCAATATCTTGCATACATTACCGTTTTCCAGATTGAAGGGTAAATAATTCCAGAGAAATTACAGGTCATAAAGAAATTTCACTTCATCTTTTCAGCGCCAGAAGTGCAGTTCTTTGCCGCGCAGGCTTAATTTAAAATTCTAGGCAAGCGTGACGCTCACCAGCAGGCGAGAGACTTGCTCGTCTCGTCAAAATAACATAGTCGATTTTTTTAATTGCAAACAAGCATCTAAGTAATTCAAATGTTGATGGATAGAAGAGAAGAGGAAGACCACAAAGAAAAGATGGACGGATTGTTTATGGATCAATATGAATGAAAGAGGAGTGAATGAAGCGATGACGGCCAATATGGGAGAGTGGAAGAAGAGTACGTGCTGCGCTGACCACAAATAGTTGGGACCAAGGGTGAAGAAGGCGTGCATTGACCGCCATCCTACCCGTTGAAAAGCGATGATGCGGTCGACGGCGTCGCACGCAAACCTAGAAGGCAAAAAAAATTACACCTATAATAATCGTAATTTTTCCAAATACAAATATTTTATTGCAGTAAATGTGGTACAAATATGGTGTTAAAAATGGTTAGTGTTTCGGCATGGTCAGTTCCTATATATCTCACTGACACAAAAGTTTTCAATTCTTAGCCACTCAAACAATTCTTTTTGAGTCCATGGTTGCATCATCCCTTTAACGTGACGTCACTTCAATATCACTCCCATCCCATACATAACTCTTATAATATATTCTGCCGCCATATTTATTCATCCTATGAGATCACCCCTTACTTAGGTTTCTTGTTTATGCCCTTGTGGGTATAGTACATACTTTACTAACCTATTTCCTTTTGTTTATTGAACCTACTTACAGTTTGTTTGTGCATTGAATATTAAACGATAGCATTAAATTATACTATCAGATTGAGAGAAATACATTATTTGGTTTGCTAATTCATCCTTAGCTATAAGCAGTAGGATATTTTGACGTAAGTACCTATAGTATTGTTGCTGGCAGACTCGTTTATATGAATACTAGTTGCGCCCCGTGGTTTCACCCACGTCTTCCCGTGATCCCGCAGGAACCCTTTTCCGGGATAAAAGCCTATGTGTTAAACCAGGGTATAAGCTATCTCCATTCCAAATTTCATCAAAATCGGTTTAGTAGTTACGTTGATACGTAGTAACAAACATTCACACACACACACACAAACTTTCGCATTTATAATATTAGTAGGATTAAATTAGCATTAAAACTGACTTCAAATAGTTTTCAAAATGTATATATATCTAGTTTTAAGTTTAACGTTATTAAGTGATCACAATGTATCCTATTGAATAAAGTACCTACTATTGAATTTGAATTGAATTTAAATTTAATCTGTTGTATCATTTGGAAAATCCTATCGCTTCTAAAAGAAGTAGCAAATCATATCACACTAAACAGAAAATTAATAGCTGCTCATGCAGTCTCTAAAACCTTACAAATCATAACCGTTACTCATAAATAACTACCACTAACAACATAACTTGTACCAGTTTCATTAGTTAATGAGATTACTTACTACGGGCGCGCATCTAAACTATCCAATCCCGTGCCAGGGCCGTCTGCAGGCAAACCCTAAAATTTACAAAACGCTTCTGAAATTTCCCATCTCCGTCTGTTCATCATCATCATCATCATCAGCCGGAAGAAGTCCACTGCTGAACATAGGCCTCCCCCCTTGAACGCCACCATGAACGCCACCATCGGCTCCCTGCGACTCTTACAATGTCGTCGGTCCACCTAGTGGGGGGCCTACCTACAGAACGTCTTCCGGTTCGTGGTCGCCACTCGAGAACCTTTCTTCCCCATCGGTTATCGGTTCGTCGAGCGATGTGGCCGTCTGTTACCTACTTTGAAACTTCAGTATTTCAGCATTGACACGTATTGTCCCCTGAAAGTAAAATACACAATAAACAATAAACTACTGCGCCGATTTAAATTAAATTTGGTACAGAGATAGCTTGAACCCTGGAGAAGGACATAGGATACTTTTTATTGTGATAAACTGTAGCCTACGCGATTGAAACCGCGGGAAACAGCTAGTTATTGATAAGAAAAAGCTCCTATGGAAACTGTTAAAAAATAATATGTGATACTTATACATGAAACTAAATTGTTTAACATACGGGCATTTGGGTCTGTCTTTTCATTAGAATCTAAACGCTGAAAGTGACCGAAAAACTACCAACTTCCATATCAAATAGGTCACCGAAGACGAATTAAATCAAATGTTTTACAACTGTCAAAATACTCCCTCAACCGTAAAAATAAACCTTATAAAAAAAACATACTTTATTTACTTTACAGGGTAACGTTTGACCACAAGTCAGCTAATGCTAAGTGATGATGTGGTCGACGTATAGTTTGATTAAGTAATTCGGTTAGAAAAACTACCCCCGTCGTTCCTAGCTACGGGACTGGGCCGCGCCAGGTCGCCACGTGACGCGCAGTGGTAGGTACAACCCTGACCTAGATTACAATATCGAACCCCCGCCCTTACCACCCGCTACACCATTGATGCGTTCTCACGGCTACAGGCATGAAGTTCAATGCAAGAACACGTGCACTACCTACATTATTAACGTCTAGAACTAGACCTTGATGACCACTATATCTACTGGTATTGGAGGCCGTGTGATAAACAATTAATCTGAAATCAGCTCCATACAAAAACGCAAGCGAGCTGACTAATGCCGTATGCGTAAAAAAAAGGTTTTTTTCGTTTAAAATGAAAAATGTCGTTAATTTTATAGAACTAAACCTGTATGTAGTTCTTTGAAGAATATAATATATCATACAAAAAAAAAATTCAATTCTTAAATTTTGTCTCTTTATTCTTGGTTTTGTATGCCTGTAAAATGAAAATCTTTTTTTTTAGATTGCAGTTTTAGGTCATTATTTCTCTGCTATGAAAGTTAACCAATAGTGTTATCCATCTGACAATTTGATGTCAAAAACATGATCTTTAATGTACATAAATATTAGCTCTGTATGTTTTGTCATTGCTGAGAAAAAAGGAGATCCTGCAGCCAATATTGCCAATTCCTCGTCTTAGCCAATGCCGTGTGCAAGCGTACCTAGTGCACAAATCAACGCACAGCCCAAACCACTGGACGGATCGGGCTGAAATTTGGCATGCAGGTAGATGTTATGACGTAGGCATCCGCTAAGAAAGGATTTTAAT
Organism: Opisthograptis luteolata; assembly: GCA_931315375.2. Taxonomy (NCBI): domain Eukaryota; kingdom Metazoa; phylum Arthropoda; class Insecta; order Lepidoptera; family Geometridae; genus Opisthograptis; species Opisthograptis luteolata. The sequence goes on from OV928043.1 coordinate 2,563,477, forward strand.
TAATTATACCCCCAAGGGGATAAAATAGGGGATGAAAGTTTGTATGAAACTTTGTCAATTTTAAACCGATCGGGCTGAGACTTTGCATGCATAAAGCTGTAACCCACGCGAGTGAAACCGCGGGGAACAGAAATGCCTAAAACTAATTAGCCGTTGATGCCTAGAAATACCTATCTAGGTGGTGCTAGCCACAGGTTACGTATCGCGTGACTAAACTTCATCACATGCCCTTGTGTTGCTTACAGGTTTTATTTATTTACTGAAACAAAAATACGATAAGGCGGTATTGAATAACTAGCAATAACTAGGCAAGCGAAAAGCTTTTAAGGGTGATGTCACCCATTATAAACCACTAGCTGTGCCCTGCCGTTTCACCTGCGCGACGGTTTATCGCGATAAAAAGTATCAGATGTCCTTCCTCATGATTCAAACTATCTTCGTACCAAATAACAGCAAGATCTGCTCAGTGGTTTAGGTGTGAAAATGTAACAAACATACAGACTGACCGAGTCACTTTCGGATATGGATTACTTCGATCTTTCTTGTAGGCATGTAGGCTCAGCGACAAAAGTGGATGTGCATGACCAATTTCCAATATGTCAACAAAATAACTAATAATGCTAATCTGATATACAGTTGGACAATCATTGTGGGTTTTCAGCAATTATTACGATGACTGTGTACTCGTAGGTACCTACTTTCGCAGTCTTTTTGACAAGACCCTCTTAAGAGCATAGCATCCTACCTATATAGATGGAATATCTAAAGGTTAGGACAATATTATGTCATACTCAGCTTATCTGTCTCCCAACTTATATCAACATTGTCTTTTTGGAACTAAACATTATCTATCTAACTGGGTTAAGTTCTCAGAGATAACATTGTTAAAAATTCTCAGCGAATAGGCAGTATTCAAACATTAAAAATACTAGTTTCACCTGTCCAAACGTACAGAAATGACCCGTTTTATGGTCCCATAAAATGGGTCATCTCAATACCTTCTCTATTATTTGCGTCACGTTGTTCTTTTAGCCTGATCTAAAATGCAAAACGGTCACAGCTACCTGCCACCGGTAACTTTGAAACATTTTTAGAATTTCCAACACCTGCAGATATCATTAGTCTGGGCTGGCCATATTTGGACTGCAGCAGACTTGCCGTTTAAAATTCAGTCTCTACTTTAGGTGGAAGTCTGATGTAGATTCCGCAGACCTGCATCCATATTTAAGCACGAGAATGGCTTCGAATATAGATGGTCTATGAGTCATAATTTTGCCAACTGAGGCTGGAAGTTAGGTTACCTACCTCTATTCTAGTGCTAGTCAAAATGTTTTCTGAATTTAGATTCAGCTGATCTACCTACAGAAATGGAATTGAATATAGGTCGCACTAAAGGTCTCTAGGTATATTTAACCTAGGTCATCAGTCATTAGTAAGCTAGACTAACCTTTGCAAGTAAGGTCTTCGCTATTTCTAGTGCAGTCAAAATCTAGACTTGTATCGAGACAGAACAGTACAGAATTGGAACTGAATGTAGGTCGTTTCAACGCCATATTTGGACCTCATCTCTGCAGTCCAGACTGACCTTTGAAACTAGGTCTGGTCAGTCGAACGTTGTTTTAACCTGATCTGAATTTAGATCCATGCAGACTTTAACAGACTTCTATTTTAAAAAATGTACCATCAACTTGGTTGACTTGAATTTGTTTCGGTTTTAGGCTTCTGAAATAAACGTGAAAATGTTTTTTCGAAACCACCTTGGATCCAGACGTTTGAGGCTTTTTGAAATATACTTTTAGCAACTTTTTTAGCTGTGAATTTGAATTTAAAGACAACAGTAGATACTACTAGATACCTAATTAAGTACTTAGTACTGAATTCCTTATATTCTAGGCGGCTCAATTTTTGCTGTACCTATCTACTCGTACATGTACCATATTTGGTGGTATGTATTTTTTGAGGACAAAAGCTTGACTATCTCAAAAAAAAAATAGTTTCATATTCAACTTTTTGTTTATAAATATATTTTTGAGACTTAGCTTTAGAACTCTAGTAAGTTTATAACTAACTCCAAAATATCAAGACGATCATTTATAAGCAGCTAGAAGGTGCCTTCTCTAAATATGCTAAACAGTAGTAAGTATATATGTCCCAAGACTTGGAGCCCCTGATAAATATCAGAGCCACTAAACTCCCGCTATTTATTCTTGCTCAACCACGTCGTCTGAACGATATTGCCATTCCTTTCTGTTATAAAGTTTATTCCTACGATGCCGCACAAGTGTATTCGAAGCTCGGGTACAAAATAGATAAAAGGCGGCACTGGCTTGGGGATGAAAATAATAAAATGTAAGTTTATGGAGCCGTCAGTTCCGGGTCAGGGTTTAGAAATAGGTTTCGTCTATTCTTGCACATATCGTCTCCATCTGGTGGATATCTCGCATCTGTTACTTGAACACACTTTGTTAGCTTAAGGAGAGAATTCAGGAGAAAACGTTTTGCAGTTTTTAAATGGTACTGTTCTGTTAGTATTTTACATTTTTATTAGGTAGCGTTTGACCACAAATCATCTGGTGCTAAGTGACGATGTGGTCGAACGTGGCGTCACGCTACATCTGGCTTGGGAACTGACTCTCGAGTGGGGCTGCTGGTTTATTGTAATGAGATTGGTTATTTTTATAATTCTTACTTAGGCCTGCTACGAATTTCTTGGCGGTATAATAACGAGCATAAACATTTCAAAATTACGCCTACTTAACAGAAATTACTGCCCTTCCCTGCCAAATTGTATTGGGATGGCCCATAAATGGATAACGGCTTCTATAACCTTTCGTCTTGACACCGTCTTGACATCGTCTCGTCACCATTTGACCTGATTTAAAAATAGCAATGGCAATTAGGCCAAATTGAATGCTATTTTCGGTCAGAGGGAGTGGATCTTTTTTCCCTTCTCAAAATTTTAACTGACGGACGTATCGTAGGCAGAAAAGTACGCACTTATGCAATCAAATTCCACAGAGAATTTTGAACTATATAATTATATCAGTTCAAAATACTGCGCGGCAACGCGTTGCGCTCATCGCCCTGGTATTAGATGTCTTGTTATGCCCTACAATTTTACTGGAAACATTGCCATTCAATCAGGAACAAAGTATCGCTTCGTCACTGTAAAGGTGCATGCAGTACTAACTACAACGGCTTATACGTACCATATCCATTTGGACATGACTACTTGAGCGTGTAGCCATGCCTAAATTCTGAAAAGCTTTTACGCTACGAATTATTTATTCCAAACTTTGGCGTAGATATAGTATCGAAACCACTTCACCCTACCCAACCGTTAATCAATGAATAACCCAAATACCTCTATCCCCTGACCGGGTCGAAAATCACCGAACCCTAATCCCGAAACATAAGCATTTTCCATTTATACACTGAACACGTTTTCATAACCCACCATAACTGCTTGGTACATACATTTATCGTCATCACCAGCCTGTATCAGCCCACTGTTGGACGTAGGCATCTTCCAAGGTACGCCACTAGTTTCAGTCTTCGGCTCTTCTACTCGGCGCAAGTCGTCGCTCCAAACTAGTCTGAGGGCGTCCTACATTACGTTTGCCAAGTCGCGGTCTCCACTCAAAAACACGTCTACCCCAACGGTTATCGGTTCTGCGGCTTATATGACCAGCCCACTGCCACTTCAGCTTGCTAATTCTGTGGGCTATGTTTCTTGTACATAAATATATAGTTTTAACTCTATGTCTTTTGGAGAATCAATGACAGTTAGAGAAAAATGGTCTGCGCCAAACTTTTGGTTACTGACCTCTGTACCTACCGTTGATTTATTTCGGTCAAGCTTCAAAAGATACCTAGGTACTAGTAAATCTGAACTGCTCATTTGTATTCATATAACTGGATATCTATACAATCTTATCTGTCTGATTTTATTAGGTAAGAATATATATACGATGTGACGTAAAGGGAAGGGACTTCTATTGCAAATTCCAGCGATCCGAGAAAGCTTTTGTTTCAGTGGCAAATTGGCTTCCAGCTAGTCGAGGCAGTTATTCTGTGAATGCTCCAGGAACCAAGCTTTTGTTGGTTAACTATTTTCAGATGGGTTTCAGGATACGTTGTAACTAAAATTTCAAAAATATAATAATTATGTTGTGTTCTTTGTTTGAGTTTCATTTACTGGACTCGATAACTATTTGTATTTTTATTTTATTTCCTATAGGTAAACATTTTGCCATAGTTTAACCTGAAGCGAAGACGTGGCCGATGATGGAACATGCTTGACTAATTCACTCTTGAGTTGAATACTTCCAAATTTTACTTAACTTTACCTGCTAATGTTGTTTTTTGTTAATTGTAGTTTGATGAATCGACTATGATTTAGTTTTTTTTTGTTTAAAAGGGACTCGATCAAGAGTGTTTCACTATAAGTATAGGATTATCGGCAATTTCTTAGATATTAATTTAAGTTAGGTTATTTACATGCACGTTATATTTGAACACTTAACTCTGATAATGGGCCATTTCAACCTGCTTTCCATAGGTATCTACATATCAAGTACTGCAAAACAGAGCCTGTTCTAAGCCAAATCCCACAGTGTATATGGCTACGAACACAAACATACGGCAGTTAGTGCCAAACCAGTGACCCATTTGATCACTTCCAGTCTAATTGGCTGAACAAACCTACCTATGTTTGACGAAATGTAAGGGATGGTACGTTAGGCCGTACTCAATGGTGCCATAGAATTCAGATTATGGGAGGATGAAAGGGGTGGTGACGCTCCTGTACCTATATTGATTGATATAGGTATTGATGTTCTCATAGCTTTTTGCCTTCCTCACTATCCAAACAGAGTTTAGCTGTAAAATCTATAGCAAGAAATTTATAAAACCAAAACGTTTATAGCAACGTTTTGTTCTTGTTTTAAGCTTCTGATATTACGCCATGCTTACCTTGCATACATGGGCAAGTATTTGTTCTGTGTCTGGGTGTTGTGGATCCCCGATCCTCATAGTTCATCTGTCATAGTCCTCGTAGTATCTGATACCCTAGATACAGGGAAACCTAGTTAGGGGTCAGAGCTATGTATGTGATTGTCGGGGCCCACAAACACACATAATTATTATCAAAGTACTTAAAAAATAAGTAAATACAGTTCAGTCCCACCCAGAATCTTAACAGTGCAATACATGGCACGGTAATGCACAGAGCTCATCATCCTGAGATAATCACCTCGTAGATGGCAGAGGAGGTACCTTTTTTTTTATTTGTTATGGCGTCACACGGTTAGTGTATTTGCCAGAGTCAAGTATAAAATATTTTAAACTCAGAGAGTTGAATCAAGTGTAAATGATGATGATGATAAGATGAAGGGATGAGGATAGTGTTTAAGTATAGTAGTGGCGCTTTACTTAAACTTTACATGGACTTTTTTGGAGCAACTAGAAAAGTCACTTTCACAACTCTATTTCAATTTCCCACACTCGTACACATTAACGAACACAATATAATAAATTAATTACAGTAGTATTTAAAAGAAATAAAGTAAAGGCCCTTTTTCAGTGCAAACAAGAAGTAGGTACAAGTGTCATTTATAACATCACAGTCAGATATAAAAAAGTGAGGTCTTTGAGCACATACAGTTTATCACATCCTGAGGGAACAAATTGCATTGAGAGTACCAATTTTGAAGATTTCAAGATACGATAAAATTGTGATAAAAAAGGGTTCGTGAAGGGCGGAAAGTGGAAATGTAGGGATCTTTGCACTATCCCTGATTTAGCACTGACCCATAGCCGGTTAAACTTATCTATACTTATGTTCTTTTATATTTTTACTAAAACTCTTATTGTACGAAATATAACTAACTGAGATGGCGCAACGACCCAAAGTGAGTCTTGGCCTCCGATAAGAAAAGACGCCGCATCACAGTAAATGTCTTTAAAGTTTTATTTAAAGGGTCTAAAAAGTATCTAACAGTAGTATAATATTGATATAAGTAGGTACAAAGTTACTAATTCTGTAAATTTCAAAATGTGGCTTATTCTCTTCCATTTTCTTTACGGAAGGTTTAAAATGATAAGAAACATTATAGATTCTACAGCACCTACTCCCAACAGATTGCGTCATCGAATCGTTTTCAGCCTAAGCGATTCGTTCTTGACCGCAACGAAATAAGCCTCAACGCCAACGAACTGACGTGCTAAGGGCGGTTTTGGACTAGCGTTTTATACGCGCGTCTACGTTCATTTTTGGAGGCGCATGTATGCGCGTATTAGTGAGCCTAATGCCACACGCGCATCTCGTACGAGCGTTAACGGGCTTATGAGCTCCTAAAAACGCGAGCTGCGATGTACCGCTTCGAGTGAATACGCCCGTGAACGCGAGTTCGGTTTTATAAAGCGTGAAATGGAGCGCGCGTATAATGGAGCGCGCGTATGCCGAAACGACCGTATACGCGGAAAAACGCCAGTCTGAAACCGGCCTAAGTCGTAAGACTGCGGCAAAGTTTCACGAAACGACCCTCCAGTGTCTTCCTAATCCTTGTAAATAGGTCAACGTACAGAACCTTGGGAGCTCGCCGCGAATCTATAGACTTCAAAGATTTGAATATTTCACATGAAAAAGAACTTTGGTGAATGCCTTTTCAGTACTTATCATACCTAAATCCATCGAAGATTTTATCTATCTAAGTATAAGTATAGAAAGAGATATATAAATAAAATGCTGCTCGTTGGCAAGCGCTTCACTTGAGAACGGCTACACCAATAAGGCAATTTTATTAATAGTTAGCGATAGTTCGACAAAGGTTTTTATGGAAAGATAAATAAGAAAATAAGTAATATTATCTATCACATTTTTGTATGAATTAAAACAGCAAAAAAACTTTATTTTCTTTATTGCGAAGCGGGGGCGGGACGCTATTATTATTACTGTTTATTTTTATAACCAAATCTCAAACGAGGTGCTCCGGCAAATAACCAAAGTAAGATAATAAGCAAGCTTATATAGCAATAGACTGGTCACAAATAATTCCATTTTTCATTCAAAATATCTTTATTTCTTCTCATAAAAAGAAAAAAAAATCATATAAAATAAAATATCGGGTGACAATTGCAAACAAATTGACCTAGTCCCAAATTAAGCTTGAAACTTGTGTTATGGGTACTAGACAACGATATACATACTTATGTAGAGAAATAGATACTTATATATATAGAAATAACCAAGACTCAGGTACAAATATTCATGCTCATCACACATATATTTGCCCTTACCGGGATTCAAACCCGGGACCGCTAGCTTAGCAGGCAGGAACACTACCAACTCGGCTACCGCGTCGTCAATAAAACAATAAGCATGTCAGAAGTGACAAGTCGAAGTCTAACTTTACGAAGAGCTGATGCCTGAAATAGGTTTACAAACCTGTTGTATATTACCTACAGGTCACCAGGTCGCCCCCCACGGGTAGAAACGACTTAGTAATAACCAATGGGATAGAAGAGCGCTGGAGCTAAGACCACGTGTTGACAAACGTAGTGTAGGATGCCCTCTGGCAAGATGGAGGTACATACGATCAACGTAAGTAGTTGGCAGAAATTCGATGAGAAAAGCCAAAGATCGGGCTCAATGTCTAGACCTATTGTTATATCCAGCAGTGGACTATCACGGGCTATTGTAAGACCAAAGCAAGTTTATAGAAAGGAACAACCCATGTTAGTGTAGGTACCAACTTATATGACTATGTACATTAAGTAAGAAATTCTAATTCTAATAAGTTTACATCACCAACATTTTTTTATTTCATAAAACTTTTGTCCATGCAAAGGTTGCCTGGTAGAAATCGCTCTAAGCGATACGACCGCCCATTTTAACACTAGCTCTAAGATTTTTTCTTTTATATGTTGCTATTTTCTGTTGATTTGGTGATTTGGTTTATATCAATCTATCTATCAAATTGCCATATTGTGTGTAAGTATATCACAGTGAAACAAATCATCTTATTTCGTACTCAATTTTAGAAAAAAGAAATCCTACTTATAGATATTATAAATGCGACAGTTTGTGTGTGTGTGAATGTTTGTTACCACGTATCACGGTAACTACTAAACCGATTATGATGAAATTTGGAATGGAGATAGCTTAAGCCCAGGATTAACACATACTTTTTATTCCGGAAAAGGGTCCCTGCGGGATAACCGGAAGACTCGGATGAAACCGCGAGGCACAACTAGTAAATAATGTGAGACGTGATCATTCATAAACATATAGTACACATTATCACTTGAAGAAACACAAGTTTTAGAAATAAAAACAAAATTTTCACGTTGACAATTCGATTGCCGCCAAAAAAGTCCATCAAAAAGTTCAAATTTACCGAAATAAGGTCTGACGTTTATAAAACCGGCCCTAAATGACATTATTTGTATGAAATTACTGACTCAAATCTGTGCTCAAATGAAGATTATCGTTCGAGCGTCATTCTAGACTACCAGCCTAAATCTCTTGCCATTTAAAATATAAGTAATCCGTAAACGGTTGCCTCAAAAGCAACGATCCTAAACACCAGTTAAAAGCCAAAGGAGCTCACAGAATGGGGCTCCGGTATCTCCTAATCCGCGAAAATAGGTCACTGGGTGGAGCCCTATCGATTGCGCCTACCCTCACTCGCAGGAACGGCAGGCTACTGTGAAAGCAAGTATACATTGCTGTTTGACTATTTAGAGCCTGTTTTATAAACGTCCGTTAGTTAAATGTCATACCTTATTTCGGTTGATTTGATCTAAGCAATTGTCAAATTTTCCGTGCTATAAAAATCCGTTCGTTTAATTTCAATAACATTTTACAGACGTTCTTTACCGATGGAGATGGTAGCGGTTTGAGCTTACGAATAGTTAAATTTGACGTTTCCATTGCCGCCAAAAAATTCCCATTGGGTACATTTTGATAGAAATTTCACAGTTGACATTAAAATGAATGACTTTTTTGGCGGCAATCGAATTGTCAACGTGAAAATTTTGTTTTTATTTCCAAAACTTGTGTTTCTTCGAGTGATAATGTGTAATATTGATGGATTATTAACCATTATGTGTTCGTTAATGTGTACGAGTGTGGGAAATTGAAATAAAGTTGTGAAAGTGACGTTTCGAGTTGCTCCAAAAAAGTCCGTGTAAAGTTTAAGTAAAGTGCCACCACTTAAACACTATCCTCATCCCTTCATCTCATCATCATCATCATCATCATTTAGACTTGATTCAACTCTGAGTTTGAAATTTTATACTTGACACTGGCAAATACACTAATCGTGTGACAGCATAAAAAAAAAAACAAAAAAATAAAATGACAAGTAGCCATAGACAATTCACGTAAAATTTTCGTTTCACTTACGGACAGTTAAAATGCGTTTATAATAACCACAATCAGTAAAAGATACTAACGTGTCATTTACGAGTAGTAATTAATAAAACCGGTCCTTAGAAAGGTTTATTTTAACTTGGTAACTCTTGGTAACTTGAAATAAGAAAACGAATAATTTATTTGCAACAAATTATGTAATGGAAAGCTGGGCCCTTATTCACTACTAGTTACGCCCCGCGGTTTCACCCGCGTCTTCCCGTTATCCCGCAGGAACGGGATAACTAGAGACGCGTTAAATATAAAAGCTACTTAGACGTACAATTTTATACAAGTTTTTTCGTAGACATACTAAAACACCACATTTATTCATAATGCACTAGTTGCACCCTATGGTTTCACCCGCATCTTCCTGTTATCCCGCAGGAATCTTTTTCCGGGATAAAAAGTACCCTATGTATTAATCCAGGGTAAAACCTGTCTCCATTCCAAATTTCATCAAAACCGTTTGAGTAGTTACGGTGATATGTTTCAACAAACATTCACACACAAAAACCTTTCGCATTTTTAAAATTAGTAGGATATGATGAGTTTTAGTAGTTAGTCGTAGCTTTCATGTTGTCCGAAAGAACGTCGAGCTCTCATTGGAAATGTGAAGATTATGCAACAAAATGCTGTTTTGTTTGTATGAATGTCAGTTATCGATAAGTGTAGGTAGGTACGAGTACAAAAATGACTACCCTCCTAACAATGTTGAACAAAAAAATCAAAATGTTACCCGGATAAAAATCTGGCAACACTCGCGTTTCCCACGTGTGTAAACAGTACATTTGTAATTTTTAAAATCCAATTAAGTGATAAGATCAACAGAAAATTTCAGCTAACGGTGAGCACCACCTACCTAAAGTTGCAGTGCCACCGAACAATAGATTGCAAAGTCTCGCGTGGCACTGCATTGCGGAGTTCTCTAATCCTCTCGCTAGTAAAATAATGCCTGGAATTGGGGATTACACGGGTTAATAAACTTGCAAAGCAACGCGCACAAAAGCAGATCCACAAATACACACACACGAACATATATACAAACACACTCGCACTTACACACCCTCGCAGTTTTAATACCATGAAATTTGGAATAGATATAGCTTATACCCTGGATTAACACACAGGCTATTTATCCTGGAAAAGGTTCCTGCTGAATAACGGGACAACGCGGGTGAAACTGCGGGGCGCAACTAATAAGAAAGATAAAGAAAAAGGTCATATGCACTTTTCTTGAGATCAAATTACTGTTACACACTTTTGACTGTTCAATATAAGTCACTGTTTATCCTCTATGTAACAAAACACCAAGCGTTTATTAGATAATCCTTAAGGGTCAGACAGAAAGACTTCAAAACGAGGGTAGGTAAAAATAATGTTATGACAATGACCTTACCACCTTCATAGTGACGCCTGTTGTTTCAGCGTTTGACCTTCGCAGGTAACCTATGAATTATTCACCAGTCAGATGCCCTATTTATCTAGAAAATGAAATGTAGAATAACAGAACAGAATAAGTTCTGAGTGCACTGTCATAAACAGGAGGCGGTTGTGGTTAATTCTACCCTCAATAGTTCAAAGCGTCCTCTGACTTTAAGATTTAGAAACAAAAATGATGTAAATATGTAAGAACGCAGTCTTTTGTTTGTGTTTAAAAAATAGAGGCTTTCCCGCGTTGTCACTGTCACGCGTCATGCAGATGACGCGTGGAAAAAAGAAATAAATGGAAGGTGTTTGTTGAGAAATATGTAAACCATTTTTGATGGGTAAAAGTTTAATGTAGAAAAGATTTTTGCATTCACTGTGGTTTTATTCTTATCTAGCTTTGTAAACGTGCTACATACAACATGTGATCACTTCAAATCTTCAAACGTAGGTAAAAGTATTCATTAAATACTTAGTACTTTTGCTAAATGAATAAAAATGCAAGTAATGGAATCAGGTAGCAACAATTTTAGTCTCAGATATACCTACTAAAACGATATTAAACATAATTAAATGCATCGTTACTGCCAAACGTCAAAACAAGTGTCATAAAAACATTAAATTGCAGCTTTTTAACAGACTCTTTAGCACCGTTTCCTCTAATTGAGTTGGCAACACTGGTGGGTAGTTGTTCTCTATAACATAGCGTGTTGCTCAGTACATAAATCATAACAAAACAGAACCTTGCGCGGTTCGGCCGAGCTTAGTAATGCGAATAATATTATAGTAGGTACACCGCTGACCTAGAAAAAGCTGAATAAAACAAACTTTTCGGTCGAATTTCTTGGTTTTTATGGTTCCGTACTTTAATAGGTAAAACGGAACCTTTCTAAGATCATTTTGTTGTTCGTCTATATCTGTCTGTCCGTTTTCTCAAGAACGCGTTGAAATGTATATCAAGTATGGTCTATGGTCTTTTTCAGCTGTAAATAAAACAAACATTTAGGTCAACGTGATCAAAAGATGTGGCCGATTAGTGGCTTAATTTCCAATATTTTGCGATTGCGAACCAATAGGGTATTTCCCGTTGATTTAGAATTTCACAGTCGCCGACCCATTCTTGTGACATACGGCGCCTGCCCATGACGTTTACACTAACGTTCCATCTGACGTCACTACTCCATAGTTTACAATTTTGGCTGAATGCCACCACAGCTGTCTCCTAGAACGAAATAAGCGAATTATTTTTATAAACATAATTTTATGTTTGTTTTGAATCATATTCGTCACAGCACGTGACCATTTTATGAAGTGTTGGAGACGTGTTAATATGAGTGGGGAGTTTTTTTTTATTAGACACCTATTATTTTTATTCATTAATTTTGTTACGCTGTTATTTTTATACGCTTTGGCTTACATTTTATTAATATTCTGCTTTATTAACCATAGCTTATAGTGCTCGCTGACCTTACTCTCAAGTTAAGAATCTGCCACCAAGTAGGTACTTATCGGTGTGTTCCGGCAACCTCACTTGAGAGCCAGTTCCCATCCAGTTGTAGCTTGATGCCATCTTCGACCACATCGTCACTTAACATCAAGTGACTTGTAGTCAAACACACTGTAAGATTTCCAAAAAAGTAGATATCTTAAACTTACGTAAGTAAGTATTTGGACTATTATTGTCAGGTACATTAAAAGGGATCCCAAATCTCTAACTAAACAAACAACATTACTGTCGGGGATTGCACAAAAATTGACCCAGTCCCAAATTAAGCTCGAAACTTGTGTCATGGGTACTTAACAATGATATACTTAATTACATACTGATATAGAGAAATAAATAGCTAATTTGAACCGACGAAATACGAGTTGGCTAAGTCGCAAGCATTGGTGTTCACTAATAACTTTTTTGGTCAAAAAAGGACTGCAATATATTTAGAAACAACAACAAAGAATACTATCTGGGTCTCTTTAAGTCTAGAGTGAATCTATAGGCATCTCATGGGTGTCATCGTGATCCACCCTCGACTGCATCGTCACTTACCATCAGGTGAGAAGTGGTCGAACGCAGGCCCATCCTACTTCCTACTAATATTATAAACGTGAAAGGTTGTAAGCATGGATGTATGGATGTTTGTTACTCTTTCACGTAAAAACTACTTACCGGATCAAGGTGAAATTTGGAATATAGACAGCTCCCGGAAAAGGTTCCTACGGGATAACGGGAACACGTGATTGCATCGGGCGCAGCTAGTTCATACTTAACAAACCTGTCAAACTTAGAAAAACACATACAAACATTGTTTTAGAAAATTCACAAAAAAATCGACCCCGATGTCATTATCACTGAGCCAGCAATTGGTTGCAGCAGCACTTATGCTTAGGCCACACGTTGATAAATGATCGTGCTATAAGTAGCTAAGTGTAATATGATTACTATGCATGAAAGTAGGTTCAGAGGTTCGTATCCTTGCCCGCACTAACTAACCTTGCTCTTGTTTCAATTCGTAATTAGGGTAAGTACATAATTGACGCATATTAATTCTCAAGGCGAGGGAGTGAATTACCTAATTGGTATACTATACATAATGTAATGTAGATATTATATTCCTTATGAATTACCTACTTGAGAACATAATCATGTTATAAGCTTTCTATAAACCTGCCGAGTTGCCGACTACTTGACTAGTACCTAGTCAAGTTACAAGATAGATAGATAGATAGATAACGCTTTATTGTTTCACCACAACAACAGAAAAATAGAACAAGATAAAAGGAAAGATCTTAGAGCTAGTGTTACAATGGGCGGTCTTATCGCTTAGAGCGATTTCGACCAGACAATCTTTGGACGGACCGAAGTTGTATGAAATAAAATACAAGCTTCATTTAAACGAAATTTTCTTACTTACTTGTTGATTAATGAAAGTGTAATAACGTATTATCCATATACTAAACTAATAATATTAATACATAAGTAACACTTTGTCCTTCTGTTTGTTGACTTTTCGGCCTAAACTGTAGAACAGATCTTGATGTAATTTGGTATTGGGATAGTTTGAACCCATCCATAGTCGCTGGTGGCTGAACGGTAACACAAGCCGTACATAACTCCGATATTGAGTTCGACATCCACTCAGCCCCGTCCATTCGCCATCGCTCAAAACGGTGAAGAAAAACATCTTGAGAAAATCGGCATGCTCAAGAATCACAGTATTCAAGGGAATGCTACGTCTACCATATCAAGTCAAGTCAACTCAAGTCAATAGTACCTACTTTATTCAATAGGATACATTATGTTCACTTTAAAACGTCAAACTTAAAACTAGCTACGCCTGTTCCAACCTCCTTACGCCGGCAAAAGAATCGTACTTTAAGGCGTGATAGATTACGGCCCATACTCTCTCTGAGAGAAGCCTCTGTCATAATAAATAGGCCGATGATAGCTACCAATGCTACTTATATGAAAGCTTGCTTTCAGAAAATAATTTGATGTACCTAAATGTTATTTTCCTTTGCCGTAAATTTTTGCAATAAGAAAATCTCTCCCCATAGCAACCTGGCGCCTTACTGGCAGCTAGCAACTGAGTAACTGTCTAGGTTTTCTACGAGGTCAAATCGATAACATTGGAGACATCTCTCTGGAGAAAACATAGCAATAAAAAATAGAGAATACCCTTACTTAGCGACCTTCAAGGGATCTCGGTCGATCTGGAAACAGATCTCTTTGTTTAACGACTCGTTCAATAACCTAGAGGTTGCCAGAATCGTTATTTCTCAAAGATAGTCATTGTGCCGCCCTTATGTCAATGAAGATTTATACTAACACACTTATCATCATCATCATCATCATCAGCCGGAAGAAGTCCACTGCTGGACATAGGCATAGGCCCTTGAACGCCACCATGAACGGCCATTTGCATCCATCGGCTCCCTGCGACTCTTACAATGTCGTCGGTCCACCTAGTGGGGGGCCTACCTACAGAACGTCTTCCGTCTTCTTAACACACTTATTTACTTACGAAATTATCTTCTAAACGAAGATATTACTTAATTTCCAAAAACAAAAGAAGTAAAAATGTTGGTAAGAAATTAGTTTACACTTACAGACAAAAGAAAAAATTTACATGTCAACTTGAGAACCTCCTCTTTAAATTTCGTCGGTTAAATATATGCTGTAGAATATGAAGCATGAGCTACTCATCTAGAAGAAGATGATCAATATGGCATGTGACTAAATGGTATTAAAGATGGATAAATAAATAAAGCGCGTCAGCGCGTTTTATTTATTTATCCATCATTGACGCGCTTACCCACGCACGTAAACTCAAGTGGAAGTGGGCGGGCCATGTTGCAAGACTGCAAAACAATAGATGGGCAAAAAGATTGACCTATTGGAAAGGTCCGTTAGGGAAGCGCAAACGCGGAAGACCACACGCACGCTGGGAAGACGAGATTACACGCATAGCTGGTCAAAAATGGCTAGAACTAGCAAAGGACCGAGAAACCTGGCAAATTCTGGAGGAGGCCTTCACCTCAGGGGTCCTCTAATTAATTTATTTATTTTTTTCTTATAGTTATAACTTAAATCACTGTACATATACTTAGAGGAATATAAGGCTTTTTTATTTTTATTTATTTATTTATAAATAAATAAAAGGAAGGTAGGTATATTGATAACTTTTTCCCAAACTAAAAGAAATGTATCGGTCTTTGAACTTGCACAAATCCCACACAAAAGTCGTTGTCCTCCATTTTTGGCAGCAATAATACTGACTCCGATGACGATGGATGACGAAAAAATATTGCGCTGAGTGCCTCGCAGGCGAACAGATTAATAATGTTTGTTATTATTAATAGTTAGTCGAACATGAAAATAGGAACAATAATTGTATATACAATTATACATAGATCACAAAACACCTAACACGTCCTGTTTTTTTGTAAAGCCTACAAGTACACATTAACCTAATAATACTTTTACATCTTCAGGGTAGCGTTTGATCAGAAGTCACCTGATCTTAAGTGTCGGTGTCGTCGAAGGTGGCACCACGCAACACCTGGATTAGATACTGGTTCTCAAGTGCGGCTACCGGAACATAGATACCTAACTTGAGGGTGCTTGCCCTTTATGGGTGTGTTAGCATTAATTACTTGTAGGTATAATCCCGTTTTGAACTTTTTTAAGACTATATTTACGTACAATTAAAATAATAATAAGTTATTATTGATAGATATGATTATTATGACATTTAAAGGTAATGAAAAATTAAAATAAAAGCAGACAAGTATGCATGTAATTGAACTTGTAACAATGAAAGTAGATAACGTTCTGTCGCAATAGCAATAACCTGTAAATAGATTCCGTAAAGCTTTGCCGGTAATCTATATAGAAGGAAGTACCGCGCAGTTGCATCGAAATATTCTGTAAAATATAGGTACTTGGAAACTACTGTTCCCTAGCATCGCAATACACTGTAAATAGATTGCGTAAAGCATCCCCCTAAGACGTTAAAATATATGGAAGAAATAATTCCAGCTCCTCTTTCGACGCAAAACCTAGAAACGCTACGAAAATAGAGTAAATTACATTAATGGTAAAATATTGCTAAACTGGGAAAGTTGGCTGTAAGTAAAATTGAGAATGGTTGTAGACTTATTGTTGGGAAGATACGCTAACTGAGAGGGTTGGGAAATAGTACGCAGATCGACAGCTAAAATATAGGTACTTATTCTGGTGCGAGTCGAGATTTGAGTTCTAATTCTGGCCTGAAAAGTTAAGTTCTCGCTAAGAACAAACGCGCTATAAACCCAAGCGCAGATCCTCCGATGCTCACAACTCTAATAGAAAGTTTTCTGACAGCTGAAGAAACGAATTCTTGAAACTATCGGCCATGGATAGATGGCGCTGAAAAGACATGTTTATTTGTTTTGCCATTGTTCAACAAAAAAAAGCAAAGGGTTCTGCTGTACAAGATGTTCGTCCAAACATACATAACGTAGTCTGACTCGCACTTGGCAGATTTTCGGGTGACCGTGACCACAACCTTTTTGGAGGGCAGAATCCGCGCCTGTATAAAACTGCATGTAAACAAAACTACATCTGAAAGAACAAGATACGTTTTGTTTTGTTGCATAGCACAAAAGAGTATAGTAAAATAACTGACCTATACAAAATAACATGTCCTCTGGCGTTTGTCCAGTATACCTGTTCATATCGATCAGATTCCAGCCACCTGAAGACATGCCCATATAGTGGTGACATAGTTTGTCACGCTGTATGGAAGTTAGATTGTTGCCAATACTATTTGGCACCTCTACAGCCTGCAGCTTGGAATAGGTTAGGACCTATTTACGGAAAGTCTCGGTGTTTTTAGTAGATTTATGATTTGACTTAACAAAAATATAGTTTATAGTTTGTTTGTTGGCCTGTTGTTTAGTGCGGACTATTAAAATTGGTGATAAGCTGATAAGATAGTAACAGCTTTTTAGATCATTTTGCCTCGCTCATGAAATATACCTCTCTCTCTCTCTCTCGAATTGGAATTTTGACCCCGAACGTGCAACATTCCAAAACATGCAATGAATCCAGGCGCATCCCACGTGTCAGCTGTCTGTATTATCGGTTTGCCAATTTTGGCATCAGGGTGCGGAAGACGCAGTTCAGTGGCACCCCGTTTCAAGAATTCGTTAGGCTTTATTACCAAGGAAAACTTACATCTAAAAGCTTTTTAGATAATTTGTAACTTTTGTTTATGTGACTTTCCTGTCCTGTTCTCAATTTACATACCCTTAGCTGCAATTGGAAAGCCTTCAGACGAGCACCGGCAGAACAGATATGTTCTAGGCAAGCGCAAGTGATATGATTGTGGTCAAACGTTATCTAAAGTAAATATCCATACTTGCTCCCAGTTAAATCATGAACTGACTCAAACGCTGAATTTCAAAAAGCCCCAAACTGACAAGATATTATTTCCGAAACTCCGATTACCTTCTCGGTTATATCGGATCTCGCCTAGTCGAAGTTAAAATTGCAACATAAGCACTTAAAACTTCCCATTCCCGATCCCCCCGATCAACTTTCCGCTACTCAGCAATAAAACCAATTGTTTATTGATCCACCAAGCTTCCAATAACAGATCATTTGCACGCACGCGGCCGTCACCAGACCGCTAACCGTTGGACGCCGCTCTAAATATACGCTGCTAAATATACCGGCCGTGTCACATAGCGCGACATCGCCGGTGCCCTGCTTCTCCTGACAAGCCAATTTAGACCTTTTCTCCAGGGTGGAAAGGTCAGGGGCGACGTTGGGCTCTAACCACTTTCACGCTGGATCGATAAATTTGTCTTTGCGTGTGTGGCTGTGGTTAGCAGTTTTTGGTAAATGTGGGTAGTTGTGGAAGATTGAGCGAAAGCTTATTTCTCAAATAATACCCCTGATATCGTTTGTTGACGGATATGCATCAAAATTCAAGAGACCACAATCACATTATGTTGGTGACGATATGGCCTGAAGTAAGGTTACCGGATTCGGGTGCTGGAATTATTATTTATTCACAAGACTGTTTCATCTAGTATCCTGATCTCATCATCATCATAAATATCATTAGGTATTCCGGAACTACTTTTTGTCTCATCAAATGTCATCAATTAATCACTCATTAACAGATTGTCGATGATAACGCTTCAGGGATCTGATGATATAACGGATGCTCTGACAGTTGGCAAATCGCCTAATTGCTTACTTCAACCTTTTCACTGTAAGTACATCGAGATATAATGCTCATGAAAAATAGATGTGGTTATAAAATTCAAATCATTTATTTCTCAGACAGCAAAAGTCCATGGAGTTAAGAATCTGTCACCAAGCACCTATCGGCAGCACCACTTGAGAGCCACTTCCTAATCCCGGTGTAGCGTGACGCCACCTTCGACCACATCGTCACTTAACATGAGGTGACTTGTGGTCAAACGCGACCATGTAATAAGTAATTATAAAAATGGGTTCATCACGAGTCATTATTTTGAACGTGAACTATATCGATCATTCAGAACTACGACTATGTCTGATACATTTATAACATCTTTTAAACCGCTTTAACTTTCTACCGTGCTCCAGAAATTTCTCGCTAGACAGTTCCGAGAAACTCTACGGAAATGTAGTTTTTCTTATTCATTTCGTGTTAATGTTTCATAATGTTTATAAGTTGCTCTCATTTCGTTCAATTAGGTATATAGACTAAGTAGTCAATATAAGAGAAGGTTCAGTACTAGGAATGAAATATCTATTTTCGTTGCGTTAGTTTAACGCCATGCTTCTGAAAGACATTTTTAAAATTAGATCCAAACTCTTTTCAAAAGGCTCTTTTTTACGGCAGACATCAAAATTACATCAGCGACCTTGCAACCATAAGCATCTGACCAACGGCAGGTCGCCGTACAATAAAAATGGTAATTAAACTTGTAACGAAGTTTAAGTGTCAACGCCCCTTTTATAAATATGCGTGACATTGGACGATTAATAACGTCAGTATTAAAGGGCGGACAGCAGAACAACGAAGAGTTCTTATAGAACAACGCGACGACTGAAAAAGAAAAGCTGGAAAGATAGACTCCTTTTTTGGAAACTATTACTTATGATGTTTAGCTTCTCAGTGATTATAAGATCCTAAACCTGTAATCGTAAGAGGACTTCAATGCATATAGTTCAGAATCCAGTAGATCCTTACATATGTAAGTAATTATGTGAATTAGTCTTTAGGCGATATTTTGATGTAAACAAAATTTTAGGGTACTGTTACAGCAATGGTTTTGAAAATTCTTAAGATCCATTTGAACAAAAAAATGACAAAGCTTCTGGAAGTAAACACGCATGATAAACGGCCACTTCTGACCTGAACGAAGGAACAATCACAACGTTTAATACAATTAATGTCAGATTTATCACCAATAAACCGCACTAGGTCTGCACACTTCTGCACGTAGCTACGAAAACACCTTGCTCTTCGACTTTATTCCAAAGGATCAAGGTGCACATTAGTTCTATTTTTCCCAACATATAACAAGCGAGAGGATGAAAACTTTAAACGAGCAGTAAAATAAAACGCACACTTTTATTTTATTGGCAGTTAAATCGGCGAAAACAGCGAATGAATCAAAACAGGATGCAGGGTTGGGAACTGGGCCTACGTAAGTAGGTCAAGGGTTCTGTGGTAGGCAGTGGTTATTTTATTTGAATCTCAATTTGATAAGGTAGGGTTCTGAATTTCTGAGAGCAAAGAAAAATAAAGAATATTTTTTCGGCGTTCAGACCTAATTCAATCGTAAGCGTTTTAAGAGGAAACTGAAAGTGGCCAATGCTATGTTCTAAATGGAATATATTTGAGGTGGATTACGGTACCTTCTACAATCCACACAGATTATCGTGGCTTATCCTTGCGTAGATGTTTACGTTTCCAATCATAAAAAATTGTAGAACTGAAACAAAGAAATCACTTCTGCAACATTCACAAAGATGCCAAAACGATTGGGGAGAGTCAAGGAATACTGTTTGCCATTTCAATAAAAGAGATTCAGATACCAAACAACAAAAAGCTAAGAATCCATGCAGGAAGTAACTTAGCGTTATGAATAGGGGTGCCACTAAAGTAGGCATACTTTGTTGTTTGGTTGGACTTCGAGAATTTCGAGAATATGTAATGAAATAATGCCAACAAAACATACAGCAAGAAAGTTTTCAGAAGTAGAAGCCGAAGTTATCATAGATACCTACATGATATTCCACTCAAACTAAAAGTCATCAACAAGCACCTATCGGCGTGTTCTAGCAACCTCCCCTTGAGAGTCAGTTCCTATACTAGACATTCCACCACATTTATGGTCAAACACTGGTGCACAACGCAAAAATAAAATAATAATGTCATCATTATCAAACCGAAAATGTTCCCATGCTAAAAAATCGTTTCATCTCCTGTGCCCCGAATAAAACGTGTAACTGTAGGTACTCAAAGATAAGCGACTAAAAACAAACTCAGTAATGCAAACGACGGAACTGTACAGAACTATTGACAAACAAACAAATTTAATAAATTAAAGCGGTGTGGATGGAGTCGAGCGGCATCCCTCGACTCTGCACAAGACTGACTTGGATAATACGAATGAACGTAAGCCAAAAGACTCTAGAAGTACTATCAAGAGTACCTATCTCTAGAATGTATAAGGTACAAGGCTTTCACCAGAAACACTAGATTTCACAAAGGAAGCAATAACTCCAAAGCACGACGGTGAGCACTCGGAACTGATGATGATTGTTTCCTAAACAAAAATCCACCAATAGTTTGTTTATTCTCTAGTGTCTACAGTACACTAAATCAAAAAACGAAAATTCGTCTTATTTGAAAATGGTAAGCAAGCGTAGTCGTCGCGACCGGCAAGGAATCCACTTTATTAATACCCTTACATTTGTCATTCGGTGCGGAAAACGCCGGATTTCTGTGTCACTATTAAAATAGACGTGTTCCTTTACACTCGCGTGAAGCCGTTTTATATGCTCTAGTAGTAATGGTCCAGATGTATGTTTGTAATTTGGCGAATGGATATTTCTGTAAGAAGAGAAATGTTCAGTTAGATTGGTTTTAATGTGTTTTATAAGGACAAATTCGGCATCTTCAGATTGTTTGCTGAAAACAAACGTGGCTGTTTGTAGCAATTTTTCTTTTTCAGGAAACGCTGTTGCAGATGTTGCATAGATAGGGTTTTATGAGAAGGCACTGATAGTGTAATAAGTGCTCGGAATGTTTTCTATTCGGTACATCCGCTATAAAAATAACTATTAAGCTTTATAAATCACGAATCTAAGCTCAGTTAACGGTATTTCGGTTTTCAATAGTTATACATGTTGTATAAGTAAACAAACGTTTTCAATTTAACATTCGAAACGAAAGCAACTGAATCGGAAATTTATTTTTAGGTAGATATTTGTTCAGTCGCAGATTTAATATTTATTTTACCGAAATAAATGCATGTTAGCTCTTTCGGGTGGGTGTTATTTTTAAATTCTCTGAGTGTGTAATTTATCATGTGAAGTTGTGTGTGATCGGCTTCAGTTTTTTTTATTAAGGAATGAATTTAGAAAAGCTTTTCAAGGTTTGCAAATATTCGAGGTATCTTCCTCAATGATAATTTTCAATGTAGGTAGAAACAAAAGATGTTTGTCTCAACTTTCTGGTTTATAAAAGAATTTATCACGTTAACTGCACTTTTCGTATGTTCGATTGTAAAAAACTCAACTCAACTCTCAATTTTTGGTATTCTTTAGTGCTCCGTGACATCTCGGAGTTCCCGATCCAAGCATAGCGTGGCGCCAGTTTCGACATCACATCGAGGGCAAAGACTACCCTGTTATATGTAAAAAAAACTTCCGTAAAATCCCATATTTTATTTGGTGAGAAAATATGGTATGGCGCCAAGCGCACACAACAACATAATCGCGATTGCTTTGTTATCTCATGCGAGAACAGTCTTTGCAAATGTTTGCTCGAACCAGAATCAAAACAATTGAACCGACCTCATCTGATTTTATCCAACAAACAGATTTGAACTTGGTATTTCGATTGGCTTAAAAACGTTTTCAAGCGTCTTCCTCAACGTCAATCAGCTGATTTTGTCAATTTCATAACCAAGCCCATAAACACAAGCAACTAATGGATCTACAGCGAAATAATAGTCTTCAGAAACAAAGCAACAACCAAATTACCACTTAAGCTGCAATGCAAACGGCGTTGACAATGGACGCTCAGTAGCATTGAGGACGGACAATGACGGACAATGGGGTTGTGTGCTTCCACCACGACGAAATTGCTAAAATTATGCCGCATGCAGCCAAAAATATATATAGTTTTCTTTTTGAAATTTCTAGAGGAAGGGTTAGGCTAAAGAATGTTAAGATGATTTTTGTTACCATAATTAGAGAAACTTTATATGAGCCCCTGTGTTCGTGTTGTGTTGTGGAGGTCTGTCTACCAGCGTCTCTTGTTGCGATTCCGTTTAAGACCTGAAATGTTATCATCATTAGCCTGTGTCAGTCTGCTGCTGGGCATACGCCTCTCCCAAGGTAAATACGGCACTGAGCCCGGAAATGTCCTGATCCATAAATTATGGAATTTACTCAGGTACCTGAAATAGGCCCCGTGATCCCTCTCAGTTTTTCTATCACTAGGAGCCGAAGTGAAGACTAAAAATAACGTTATATAACCTGTTGATGATGATGACCAACCAAATAGAATAGTAGGCTTATTAATAGGCTTTCCGAAAATTTTATTTGTATATAGACTTGAGCGAAAATTTTATAACAACCCACCGCAACTAAACCAGTTAAAGCTTGTTTAAAGATAAAAAAACAACCCTTTGATACCTCGTCACTTTTTTTTACGTCTCTGCTGATATCACTACTGCTCTCCTCCTGACCCCACCCAGAAATTTTGCTGCCATCAATCCTTAGCACGACCCTCATGAGTTTAATTTGAAATTCTTCAGCGAGCGACTCCTTTAAGTATCCTGGAGTCTTAAACTGTTAGACTTTGGAATTATTTATCTGTCCTGAAAAAACTGACTGTAACTGCCTTTTTTTATTGCATGACGTAAGTTCAGAGCATAGTGCATTAAACTCGCAAGCAATAAACAATGCCAAACCCTAGTTATTTGTTTAATACCCGGAATTTCTCGAGTTCGTCGAACAACGTTACTCATAAAAGGATTTTACTAGCTTTTGCCCGTAGCTCCTTCCGCATTAAATCAAAGCACTTGCCGCGCGATTGCGTTCGCGTTCAGAATATTTCAACATCGCAGTGCAATAAAACCATAAAATATAAAGCTCCAAATGCTGCATCAAAATTTGATCATCTGATGATTTTCCGAATCTATAAGCTACATCATTGAATCTGTATCTGCTGAAGTAATCTAAAAATATCTCTCGCGTTTTCTCCAGCCCTTTCTTTTCAGGAGCAGCGGCCTTGAGGAATCACTTTGGGCTCCTATTATGAATTTAGGTGACCCAATTTTTCGGGTTAGATATTCCATGGTTCTTCCCTGCGCACATGTTTATCTTGCAGAACACATCGCAGCGAGTGGAAGTAACGACATTCTTCCGATGTATAAGGAAATCGACTTCTGCTCCGTTAAGTCTATCCTTTTATGCGGCTACTTCGAGTGCTATCGATTCGGAACGAAGCCGTTTTAGGCAGTCACGGCTTTTAGGTTAGCGGTAGTAAACATTGGAGCCTCGAATTCCGATTAATTTCAACGACTTGTTGCCATATTATGACTACCATTAAGTTCTACAGCGGTATTCCAAACAGGAATATCGATTCGAAAGTCTGCTTGTTTCTTAACAGTAAATAAAGATTGTGTTATGAATGAAATTCCAGAAAGCCCATTCTCTTCCTACCCCATTTATTTAGGTCAATAGTTTCTACTGCATGTCCCACTACAAAGCAATTAACGAATATTTATGTTACTCGGAACAAACACGGCATTTGGTAAGAAACCATGGAATGCTCGGAAAGGGTTAACGAACTGAAAAGCTTTCTTTATTTTCGTAATGCTTACTATTTTAAATCGGAAATGGAAATTCGAGTAGGTACGACCGGTTGGCATAGTTCAACATAATATTTACGTTGTTAGGCGCTTTGCAGACTTAGCAACTTTAGTTGAAGCAACTGTCAACTTTTTACAACTTTCCTTACCGGTCCCTAGTTGGCAAGAACTATTAAGCAGAGTTTACGGTTGCTGCAACTTTCAAAGACCGTTCAACATACATCAGTGTGACGATGGTTCTCGAAGAATGATCGTTTGATGTTCTGCTATTGCGGGTGCAGAAACTAAGAACTATAGAGACCATTGGCAATCTGTTCTGGGCCATTGGTTTCACAAATTGAGACAGCTGCTACGTTTGCGCAGTTTCATGAACATACATATATGAAAAAGGTTATAAACAGCTAATTGCTGCAGTTGCCGAAACTCGGACCTTGAAATTGCCATGTCTGCGCAAAGCCTTAGCAGCTTTTAGAGTAGTTAAAGTTCCTGTATCATATTTTTGTGTCATCGTGATCAAAGAAAATATCGAAATGAACTCTCTTAAACTAGTCAGCTTCGCTCAAATAATATAATTAATTTGAAACGTCAACGTCGTCCTCGTATGCTTGAATTCCTCAAATGCAATTTAGTCTCTCTGTAGAAGAACATCTCTGTGACGTAATGTCGTCTAAATCACCCTTGCTTCAGTAAAGAAGGCGACTCATTAAATTTATTGCGCATTTACTGCTCGTCTGCGGATTATTAGGGCATTGCTCTTGGAGTCGGTTATTTGTTATTTTCTGAATGCTAATGAACTTGGCTTCTTACGGAATAGGACAATTGAGGTCTGTGATAACATGTCTGATAATTTTCTGCTGGACCGGCATGGGCTGGAAAGAGACTTTTTAAGCGTTGATTTATCTATATTTCTTCGAACCTTCACCTTGTGTGTGGTTATACATTTTTTAAGTAAGTAATTCTATTCATATCTTTATTTACTTAAAAGAGTTCTAAATCCAGTGAATTAGCGATTTATTGTGTCCATGTATGCAAACGTCAAGCCTACAAATCTCTATCTTGGTTCCATCTTGTCTCCAAGCCAGCACCGAAACACGAAAATATCTTTGACATTATGTAGGTTCTTATTAAGTAGGTAAGTAAGTACCTACTAGTACTTACATAAGGCATATTCATACTCTGTCAATGAAACTAACTTCGTCTTTGCGAAGAACCCTCGAAGCACAGTACGCAGTATGTATAAGTATATGTCTGTATTATATTTTAAGCCCATTGTAACAAATCTTCCCTTCAAGTCTCAGCCAAGGAAAAACCTTGAGATGTGTCAGTCCAGTGGCATACTTCCATACAACCACGTTTCTGCATAATTGGATATCACTGTAACAGGATTAGCCTTGCTGCAAGCACCACTGCCTCGAGTTATGTTATAATCTAATAAAAACAAGACCTCAGATGCGACTAAGTAAGTACCTAACCTACTACTGACGACTGTTTGCGGGTATGTTAGATATCGTAAACAGATTAAACATCGCAGATTTTTACCACCTGTGGTCACAACAAAAAAGAACACTCGTCAGGATTTTTGGGCCTAAAACTATTAAATAACTAACTAACTGAGATGGCGCAACAACCCAAAGTGAGTCTTGGTCTCCGATAACAAAAAACGCCACTTCGGTCTGTCCTGCGCCACCTCCCGCCAATCGTCCACTTGGAGCTCGCGCAAATCCTTCGTGACTTCGTCTTTCCAGCTATACCTGGGACGGCAGCCGACCGGGCGACGGCCACTCGGCCGTCTCATGTTTTTTTATGCCTAAAACTATTAAGGTTAATTATTCATTTTAGAAGGTCTTTCAAGTTAAATCATCAATCAGGGCTATCGATAACTAAGTAATTTGTAGACAGAGATAACAAACACTCACAAGACAACTGACCAACTTACCTACCAGTTCTTCACTGAACTACAAAAACAACGTCTTCCTTTGTTTTACTTATCTCTTCACCAAATCTAAGTTATATTTCCGAGAACCGAAACAAATGAGAAATCAATTGGAAGTCGACAAATAAAGTGCTTGTTTGAAGTAAGAATTTAGTACTTTTTACTTATACCAAGTTCCATCGGCAAGTTGCCAAGTCAGAACCACTTAAGTGACAAGTTGATGCAATTCCTAACTTCCTCTCTTCGACTTTGATGCAACCATCCGTAAAAAGATTTAATTTTGAAATGGTTGAGTAAGAACTAGACTGTTGCGTTTAGTGAACTGATTTTTCAGTCGTTTTTCGTTCCTTTTGAAAATATAAAAATTAAATATGTGGTAGTGAGTGAGCAAACCTAAGTCTTTACTTATGTTTTTATGCTCTTTAAATACCTTGTTTTTGACCACTGCTTCACTTGATAATAAAATTAGTAGGTATCCACGCAATCTAGGCAAATCTTGCCTAGGTTTGTGCTACAGGTGGAAATGAATCACTACACACAGTACGGCTGCAATGCCGTACCTTTTCACCGAATTAATCAATATAATGCTAAATGCACCTAATATCCATACCATCCTTAATTGTACCTTTATTAACGAGGCTCTGATTCATAAGAATAGCGCATGCATATTAGTGTCGGACCATGAAGTCATAGATATGATTAAAAAGGATTGGTGATCTCGCTGTCGAATCACTATTTGACTTCGTAATGAAACCAAGAGCATATCAAGTACCTACGATGAATCATGCTGCAGCAATGTGGTATTAAGCTCTATTAGCATAAAATTGCACATTTTATTAATACCCGCTTTGCTATTGTATATCATGTTTTGAAAGAAAATGTAGGTATAGTTCAACGCATCGTTATAAAGTGATATTTTATGTATCCTATAAAATAAAGACTTTTTGAATTTGATTTTGTATTTGCTCAAACAATTAGTAGTAAATAGTTTCAGCCAATAATAATCTACCTTGGCCTTTAGTGTACTGCTGTCTTGTACCTCTTAACGAATATAACCATCATAGAATCTTTGATCTTTTCCTTCAAATCACTGTCAATGATTTCTTAGATGTCCTATAATATTTTCTTACTGGTTGTTTTCTCTACATTTCAGGTAGTGCTGGTGTTCATTCTAAGTATAGCATCGCTCATCATTTACTTCATTGACGCATCCAGGTAATTTCATTTCCGATTTTATAAATTGAATTTCATTTAGTTGCTACAATAATATTAATTGAAATAATCTTGTATAATAATGCTGAAATCATAAGGAATACGTGAGTCCATCTGTAATAAAATAAATGTCGTCCAAAATGTTTGCTGCATTTAGTCTATATGTGCTTTATTTTATTTATCAGCTGATATGTTTTTTAGAAAGTGGCTTCCCGTGACTTGTTATGTTATTTGTGTGTCGTATGATTG
This sequence comes from Opisthograptis luteolata, assembly GCA_931315375.2. NCBI lineage: Eukaryota > Metazoa > Arthropoda > Insecta > Lepidoptera > Geometridae > Opisthograptis > Opisthograptis luteolata. Next base: position 2,591,307 of record OV928043.1, read on the forward strand.
TCGTAGTGTTGTTACCTATGCTTCACGTGTCCAATTTCAGTGAAGATGTGGAGCGATGCCAGAAATGGAGTGACAATATTACTCAGCAAATCGACCTTGCCTTTAACATATTTTTTATGGTCTACTTTTTTATACGAGTAAGTATGTTTCTAATGAATAGCGTACGTGTTTGTAGGATGCAATTTAACGAATTGTGTATGATTTTCTGTTTCAGTTTATAGCAGCTAGTGACAAACTATGGTTCATGCTCGAAATGTATTCATTTGTAGATTATTTCACGATACCCCCATCCTTTGTATCAATATACCTGGATAGAACATGGATAGGTAAGTTAATAAGGAAACAATCAGTTCATAATTTGCTTAAAATATGTTCCTGATTCCATAATTATTTTCTGAGAATTTTCTCCCTATTAAAAAGGCGTATACAAATTCGTCATAATTTGTGCAGCAGTAGGTACTGGCGTGAAAGCTAGACATTATGTTTGTAGAAGGGAAAGGGATGAAGGAAATAATTGTTTCGATACTCAAAGCTGACTATTTCAAGACATCAATTTTGATTTTAAAGACAATCACATTCAATTTATGTGTTTTCGTTTCCAGGGTTGAGGTTTCTCAGAGCTCTACGCTTAATGACCGTGCCTGATATTTTGCAATACCTCAATATATTAAAGACATCGAGCTCGATTCGGTTGGCGCAATTAGTTTCTATATTTATATCGGTGTGGCTTACAGCCGCTGGAATTATTCATTTGGTAAGTAACTTTTTCTGCCTTTTTTGGTTAATTTATCATTTATTTATTCTAATGTTGGCAGTGGGATGAACATAGAATACAGATAAATTGATTCTATTAGATCTTACAAGGTATGATTTCACCAGAAGTCACCTGATGTTGAGCGACGATGTGATCGAAGGCGGCGCTACGCCTGTATTGGATTGTATAGATTCATTAATTTTTGCAGTAACAATCAAATATTAAATATATTAATTAACAGCAAAATACAAAAAAAAATACATTAAATTATCTGTGTCTGTGATATCAATCCCACATACCATTAAGTCAACCACGTACACTTTAATAAAAACTTATTATTATTTGTCAAAATTAAAAGCAGGAATATATTTGAAGCTATAAAATTTCATATTAAGACCAAAATAATATGTGCGAATAAAAAATATTGTTATTTTCTCTATGCTGAGGTTGACCCAAAGATCAAAGAAAAGAGGTAGACCTGATAATACGCAGATATTGAATCATACCCGGTAAATTAATGATCAATCGTTTTTGTTCTAAGTGAATAAAATAAACAATGTTTTTAAAATATGTTTCATGAATACAAGATAACTATTCATTTCAAAATATCTGTTTCAGCTGGAAAATTCTGGTGATCCATTCGATTTTGAAAACTCGCAGAAGTTATCATACTGGACTTGTGTGTACTTTCTAATAGTCACCATGTCCACAGTAGGTTACGGTGACGTGTTCTGTCATACAGTTCTCGGCAGAACATTTTTGGTATTTTTTCTCCTCGTTGGCTTGGTAAGTTTCGCTTTCACATATTTTCTCCATCTCTATAATGATATTACAATTAAATGAATCTATCTGATAATCACAACTGACTTGAATCTTAACATTTGTAAGGAAAGGCAAGTTTTACATACATCAACATCTTGGAATAGAGCAGTCATAATATGATGCTCATCGTAATAATTTGCCACTCGAGGCTCCAAGCTTGCTATTTCTTGCATTACTGAAGGAATAACAAAGCAAAAGGAAACATAATCTTGACTTACCATTTAAAGGTTAAGCAATAGTTCACATGGGACTTGCTAGAGAAGCGTACTGGTTTACCGCACAGCTCGTTGAATGATTGTAAGCCTGACTAGTGCACCATCTATAGAAGCATGTCAATAATTTCGGTTAACGTTCGGGAGAGGCCGAGAGGCGCCCCTTCGCCCGGGGGCCGATCGCGGCTGCGATCGCCTTACCGTCGTTACATGCCTCACCTTTTTTCGCGTGGGCCGCCTTTACTCGAACGTGTATCTTTTACTATCGCCGAACACTATAACGTGCTTCATTTCGAGCGATTGCATGGGTGTCTTTTGTTTTTTCTTTTGCTTTGTTACGTGATACTCACCACTATTGTGCCGCCGGAGGACGTCTCTCGCCGCGCTTAAGTTTCGAGATGAGTTAATGGGGACTGTGGTACGAGATGAGCTTGTAGTCCGCGACTGCGTCCGCGTCCGCGCCGACAGCGAGGCCCAGCCCGGCGGCCCGGCGCCGCGCCGCGACCCACCCCTCCCACCTCGCGATCTCTGCATGCCGCACCTGTGCCTGGCTGTGTTCAGTTGCTCACATCACCGGTAGACACACACTTGTTCCTTTTATTTTTATTTCGCTCCGCTACCGGCTACACTTTACGACTCTGCGTCACCTTAGACTTACCGAGACTCGAGGTGGACATTGTCGTGCACCACACGATGGTGTCCGCGTGAGCCCAGACTCGATGTTCGATCGACACCGTGGTCTGTTGCAGGCAATGTTCGCTAGTAGCATTCCCGAAATTATAGAGCTGGTAGGAAGTAGGTCCAAGTACAGTGGCGAGCTGAAGCGTGAACATGGAAAAAGGTATCAGTTTGATATATAAATTGATCGCCAAAAGTGAAGGCGATTCATTACACAGTAAGGCGTGCTATTATGCGTCTCGCTCGTTATGATTCGCCCGAGCTCTTGGAAAGATATGAGGTTATCACCTATATAAAGAAGCTTGCTCAGTGCCGTCAGATGTATTGTGTCATCTACTCGTGTTCACTCGTTGTCCATTCGGGTCGGCGGCCAGGAACGTATCGCCTCTGCTTTACGCGGCAGAACAACTGGCTCATGCGAGTGGAGCCGGGGCGAGCGACCCTGCCGCAGCCCGTCCGAGCGGACAACTTGTGAATACGCTCTACCAAGCGTCTATATCGAATGCCCACCGTTTTAGTTCAGGAACCGGATGTACCGATTTCTTTTGAGTTCTGTTCATCGATTAGTTAGCGTATGTATCCTTAGGCTTTGCATGCACCCGGTCACGAGTCCCGTCACGGCTTGCGCCGGTCACAGCTCCCGCCGCTAGCGTAGCTCGGCACGGCACCCAAGTCCCGCACACCCACCACACCACAGCCACAGCCACCACGCAGACAGATGACACTCAAGCCACACAGCCTTGTGCGAGCGCGAGGGTACGCGGCCGCGGGCCGGGCGGGGCGGGGCGGGCGCGCGGGGGCGCGGGGAGGGCGACGCGGGTCACTCACCTCTCGGTGTTTGCTGTGTATCGTAGGCTGTGTTCGCCAGCTGGATCCCCGAGATCACGGAGCTGGCGGCGCAGCGGAACAAATACGGCGGCCGGTACAACAAGGACGTCCGCCGCAGGTACCCTGCTCTCACGCCCCCGCTCCACGCGGCTTCCTGCCTTCCTACCTCTCACGGTTTCGATCTTGGTTGATTGAATGCGGAGTTTGCTAATGAAATTTATTAATCCTTCACTAGAATCGGTCTCTCGGTGCCGTGGCGCATGCTCGAAGAGTTAGCTCCCGGCGGCCGCGCCCCTCTCCCCGAACACGAGAGACAGGCGCGCGGTCGACCGACGCACTACTACATGCCTTTTTTCGTAAATTTTACTCGAGATAACTTGAGCTTTTTAATCCTTCTAACGAGACTAGATCTGGAGAGAGCCGATGTAAAGTTTTGTAATGCTGTCGATGATGTAGTGTTTGGTTTGTTCGCTTGCACACGATGCCTGTCGCCACGCTGTAGCGCTAGCTCCGGCACCTCGCCACGAGTCCCGACGATCACACACAGCCAGTGCCCGCGCCGCCCGCCCGCGCCCGCACCGCGCGGTCCCACGCCCGCGCCCAGCGCGGCCGCGCGCACCCACTAACAGCCCGCCGCCCACGCCCACGTGTGCCATACCTACTGCCGCCCAGAGAGGAGCCGTGGAAGCGAGCCGCCGGCCGCCGCCGCCCCGCGACTCGCGCGCGCCGGCCGCCGGCTCGTTTCCGCCGCACCCTCACGACTCACCACGCGATTGAATGTGAATGTCTTGTTTTGTCTGTCGGCGTTTAGGCGATATTTGCCAGTTGTATCCCAGAGATAATTGACTTAATCGGCACTAGACCCAAGTATGGCGGCACCCTCAAGAATGAGCGGGGACGCAGGTGAGCCGCTGTCTTCACTCCGTTCCGTTGAATGTGTTCCGTGTTGTGAAATCTATATTCTTCCTTTTCCTCTCTTAGCACGCTTCTGTGTTCTCACTTATCTTGGCGGGACGCGAGTCCCGCGAGTTGTCTTTGTTTTTGAATCGATATTGTAAATTTACCTTTAAATTGATTTGAGTTCAGTTAACTAGCGAACAGCAGATAGTGGCTAGTGTTATCGCTCGTCGTATTATATTTAGGTTACCTATTTGATTATGTTCTGTTAGTATACGTACGTAAAGGAATGTTTATCGTAAAGCTTAGTTACGGAGAGTTAAATGTTGAGTGGTACCGTACCGTAGTGCGTTGTTGGAGTTGTGGTGTGGCCTCGACAGCTCCTCTCTGTGGCGCGCTCGCGCTCGTCGCCGAGGGCGCTGTTGAGCACGTCCCGCCGAACCGTGCCCTGTCCGTGCCCGTCCCGAGCCCCGTGCCCATACCTAGTGAGTGCCACCACCGCCTCCGCTCGCCTCCTCCCTCTCTCCTGCCTGCACGACTGTATTCTGTTAATGTATCTGTACTCTTACTCTTAATGTTGACCCTCTTTACTGTTTATGATCTGTTTTTGTACTTTGGATCGATCCCCTCGGTTATTTTAGTGTAATGTATTTACGTATATAAATTCATAGAGCGTGGCAAGGCTGTGTGCATTGAGGACATTTTTAACGCAAATTTAGTTTAGTTATTGACTTATCATTTAACAATCAACATCATCTAGCAGTGAACACGAATCATTTTTACTAAATTTGAAATATATTAACTTGAAATTGTTTGCAATGTTTATGCGGTCTAAGTAAATATTCAAGGTAGAAAAGTTTGAAATAAATTTTAATGAAAATGGAATCAGTTCTTTGCCACACCTTAGATGAATAATAGATTGCATGTTTGTACCTAGATTGCATCTGCATCTGTATCTTTTTCCTTCCACTGTTTTCCGATTTCTGTGATTATTTTAGTGAGTTTGAGAGCCTCTCTTTTCTCTTTGGTTTGATTTAAATGCTTTAACCTCCATCATTATACCGACACTTGGACTGTCTACACTCAATCTACTTACTTACTGTCTTCATCTTCGTCTTTCTATGAACGGAATACAACATAAACTGAAGCGATACTCAACATTCGTGCACTGAACTTTCATGAAACAAATCTCACTTAATACATTTCAAACTGTACTGAGACGCAAGCTTCCGTGTTATTGCAACATTTTGTCTAAACACAGTGCCACTTAGCATAATTTTTAAATTCACAAATGTTACATTAACAATTAAAGTATTCGATGAACCAAAAACACGCATTGAAACTGTGTTTAGATACCCACCAATTACAGCCCCTTACACATTTCCACTCCGAACCGTTGTTTTTGTCCTTTAAAGGAATGCTCTATTCTTTAGACTTGGTGTTCTCCCGATATCATACAGTCCTTGCAAGCAAACCCCTTCCCTCACTCCCGATATATTTATATATTTATTTTTCTAGTGTGGTAGATAGTATATACACAAGTCCTGAACGAAACTGAGCTTCATAGATAAGTGGTTCATTTTTTTGTGGAATTAATTACTCGGTCATTGAACTAACAATTAAAAGTCACTATACCAAAGTCATTGTGTGTGACAATATTCAAAACTAAAATCAGATACAGATCAACCACAAATTGATGAACATAATAATTGTAAATTATGGAGGTTATTAATTTAACAAAGTCTTCATTTTCTTGTTCATTTGTCTTATGTTTTCCAAAAACTCAATTCGAGTTTGATGTTGTCATAATCTGAGTTTATTAAAATTGTCGTTAAAAATGAAGACGTTGTTAGTTGTTATTGGTAGTTATTTCACGCTTTTATCACGTACTGTTTTGTTTAACCCTGTTGTGACCTTTATGCTTTTGAATATGTTTTTACTTGAATCTCTCAATGTCTCAATGTCTCTGTGGTCCCAGGCGTTAAATAAAACTTCAAATTGCTTTATACTATCTTTCCTGTCTTTCTATTTTTAAGGATATGGGCTTTTACAATTTGCTTACTACAACAAATGCCAATGTATAATTAAAATTTGAAAACAGCAAAGCTTACAGTTTCAAATCGTGCAAAAAGTTACTATAAAGTTTTGATTGAACTTGCAATAAAAACATGCTTCCAATGGATCTTGAAATCTGCTTATACTGCTTAATTATTTACAAAATGCAATATTTCCGTAGATGCACCTTTGCCATTGCTTTTACGAACGGGTACTCTAACATGTTATACGTTTTCAGGCATATAGTCGTATGTGGACACATAACATACGAATCAGTAAGCCATTTTTTAAAAGACTTCCTACATGAGGACCGAGAGGATGTCGACGTAGAGGTTGTTTTTTTACACAGGTCAGTACTAAACAATCATACAAATTCTAACCTAATCTAATTTAGCATAATCACACTAGTTATAATTCTAAATCATATTATAATAAAACTAGATACTAATTTATTAAAAGAAAAGTAATCAGATGTTAAAAACTACTGACACTCATTTATATTCTGCCTATGAATGGTGGCAGAAAGAATGGACTAAATAAAACAAGTCCAATGGTGGTAAATGTAAGTGATCATATCAACGAGGTGGTGAACCCTGTGCTATAACGACGCTTTCAGAAAAGAGCCCGACCTTGAGCTGGAAGGTCTACTGAAGCGTCACTACACCACCGTCGAGTTTTTTCAGGGTACAATGATGAATGCCGTCGACCTTGAACGAGTCAAGGTTAGAGTAAGACAAATAGAGCAGGCATTAGATTATCGCACGGCCGTTCTTATCATTAATACGCGTCTACGTGAATCAGTTTTTCATTTATTTATTATATTATGTGCATAATACAGATATTTATCTTCTGTAAAGATGCTGTTCATAGTCACTGTATGTTTTTATCACTTTGGTAATTTTATCTTGTGATTATTTTGATGCAATCATTTGCTTCTCACGGTGGTACGGTGGCGCCTCGTCCCCCGGAGGCGCTTTTGTACCATCCCACGACTGCGTATTTGGTAAATAGCGATGCATGGTAAGGCCACGACAGGCGGCGGACTATCCTATACCTAGTCAGTAGTGCTAACTAAGCGTTGATGACAGGAAACCGCCCGACCTGGAGCTCGAAGGCCTGTTCAAGAGACACTTTACCACTGTGGAATTCTTTCAAGGCACCATTATGAATCCAATCGACCTTCAGAGGGTAAAAGTAAGTAAAATTGCACACGGAAATTGATATTTGGGCGTGGTGTTGGTTTGAAGCTGTACAGATCGTCGTTTCTAGAGTAGAGCGATGCTCGTGCACTGACTGTCTCGAGGTGCTCTCGACGCGTCGTTCCTCTTTAATGTTTGGAATGAGCGCTGTGTGCCTGTCGCTGCTAAGTGTTTGCGGCCCCGGCTCAGCAAGGCTACCCACTGTACCGTACTGACCCGGAGGCTTTTGTGTGTCTCTTCCCTCTGATTCCTTCGCCGCGCCCAGTCCAGCGACCATATGTATTATTGTACCGATAATTGGTGTTGTATGCGATGCTGGCCCGTGTCTTACTTCGATATCGATTTGACTGTACATTAAAATCCTGTTAGCATTAATGGCTGCCGAAGAAAGGGTTTCTATTTCAAAATTTGTATTAACGTAGCGTTCAAGTACAGTTATCGATTTTCGAGCATTTAGATTTACTACATGGCTTTGTGGCATGGTAGCGATCTCTGCATGGTCTTTTTCCACTGTTAAACACCCACCTGCTTATTCCTAAATGGACACTACGTATACAAATCGATGTTGTGTGTAATATAATATTATTATAGTACCTTCCCTAAGTATTTCAGAGAGTAAACTAGAAATCTTGGTACTGGATCGTAGTGTACATTTACTTTATGCATTAGTTTTGCTGTCGTTATACATGGTTTTTCATGCTTGATATGAAGTAACATATACCTAGTTGCTAGTTGCTTGAGATGTGTGTTGTAGATGTTAGTTACTATTGATGTTGATAATGTATATATAATGTTGTTTGTTCGTCGTATTTAACTCAATTACTTGTCCATTTATAAAATAATGTCTCTTTAAATGTTTTAATTTGAATGAATGATTATGCAGTTTAAGATTAAATTTATTGATGTCTTCTATCATATAAGTTATTATCTGATGTATTTATTACAACCCCGAATAATACTTATAATTTTGATTTTACTGAATATTCTAGTCAATGTTCTATTGAATTTGGTAAGTGTATTTATACATGTGCCGTTGCTGTTAAATTAATAATTTTAAAAGCCTTGCTAAACTACTTATTTTTTAAGAAGTGTGGTTCTTTCATCAAGTTTATTTTTAGGTGCATGAAGCGGATGCGTGTTTGGTGTTAGCCAACAAATATTGCCAGGATCCTGACGCCGAAGACGCTGCCAATATTATGAGGGTCATCTCTATAAAGAACTATTCCGACGACATTCGGGTCATCATTCAGCTGATGCAGTACCATAATAAGGTGAACCCTTCATAATAATGTTTTTAGTTACAACCAAGATAAAACTGTAGGTATAGTAATATAATCAGACAAATTCCATTAAAAACTCAAAAGGAGACTGATGATTTTCGGAGACAAAATAGAGAGAGAGAGAGAGAGAGAGAGAGAGAGAGATTTTTATGAGGGGGCTTATCCACCACATTGAGTACCAGTGAAAGGCTTACTACCTCTAAAATACGAACATAATGCCGCACGTAATGGACATGTTCTAGGTGGACTTGACCTACGTGGTCATGCATTGTTGTAGGCGATGGATACCGCTTAGCATCAGATGGTCCATGACCTGTTCCGTCATCTCGAAACATCAACAATATCTAATATTTAATAACATTCCTGAAGATTATTCCATTCCACCTTCTTTTCAGGCATATCTTCTCAACATTCCTTCGTGGGACTGGAAACAAGGAGACGACGTGATCTGTTTGGCGGAATTGAAACTAGGGTTCATCGCTCAGAGCTGCCTTGCGCCTGGCTTTTCTACGATGATGGCCAACCTCTTCGCCATGAGGAGTTTTAAGACGGTCAGCCTTACTTTATTATACTTTCTTCTCTTTCGGTAACATGTTATCTTCAAAAACAGAGCATGCTCGAGACCAATTGGCTGCAGATTCAAATCGCTGTACATTCTTCGAACATGCTCAAAGTTCTAACAACTAATGCGGCACTTCCACAGTCCCAAGAGATGGCTAAGTGGACTAATGACTACATGCGAGGTACCGGAATGGAGATGTACACCGAGCCGCTAAGTACCACGTTTATCGGGATGCCCTTCTCAAAGGCCGCAGAGTAAGTGGGCAGCGAACGAGATGCTTGCAATACTGTGACGTGAGACGACGTCGCACACAAAACTTTTCTGTACTGTTCAAGTTTAGTGTTTGAGCATTTCCATACCGCCGTGATTACGGAAAATCGTCACTAACCGATTTATAAACGCAAAGCTTATCTCATTAGTGTTATACCTGTACAATTTTGTTTGCCGGCTTTACGATCTGTGATTTGAATCTGAATGTGTTTTTCAAATCTCATTGTATTTCTTCATAGGTACTGCACTGAATAACTCTTTAGTGGGTAACATAGCGATAGAATAGAGCTATATTTATAGGAGGATGATACTAATTTGCTGAGAGAAATCTAATATAGGGGCGATGGCAGACGGCGCAGATCCGGAGGCGTGTGAGGTCTTAGTGCGGTTCTCGGTGTTAAACTAACATAGCACGAGCTTCAGCGTTTCCTGTTCGTTGATTGCAGTCCCCCGACACACAAGCTTGGCAGAACGATTACCTGCAGGGTACTGGATGCGAGATGTACACGGAAACACTGTCGACCTCCTTCACGGGAATGGGTTTCCCTCAAGCGAGCGAGTAAGACCATTCGCGATCCTCGACCTCGCCTGCACCCACCCCGCACCGTAGACAATGTGTGCCAAATTGCTAACCCTAGCTGATAGTTCGCACTAACGAATGTGATCACGTGTCTTAGGATGGTAGAACTAAACTGGTTTTCTGGTTTTCAGAATTAGATTGTGCATGTTGAATGGGTTTTAGACAAATAGTGGTATGTATGTAGTGTATTCCGAGGAATGAATAGGTTTGTTAGAATGCAATTAATATTTAATTGACACTGTAGTTATTGCAATGTTATAGATAAGTATTTCACTCGCATTTAAAGTGTTAATTCACGAACATAGTTAAGTCATGACATGACATGATTCTTTAGAGATACTAAATGTAGTCGGTTCTTTGATCGATATTTATTTTCAGTGCAGTAAGACGCTAGGTCTAACAGTATACTTTTCAACACTTTATTGCATGTTAATTTTTGTCTAAGTATTTTAACAGATTAAACAACTCTATGCTTTACATGTCAGAGTGCTTTATTCCTTCTTCAGCTTGTGGTAAACTTGGCACTTTATTGGACTTACGTTCGTTTAGCAAACTTATATGAAAAATACTTTTATTTGCTTTAAACTAAATCTATTTAAATAAAGTCGAAATTCCACTGACTGGAATAACTAACTGATGAAAACTACAAGACCTACAAATCTGAAAGTGAATGGCATACGTTTTCTCCTTGATTACAAGGTGCTTGCTAAGAAAGGATCTTTAAAAATTAATCCCTCAAGGGAGTGTCAAAGTTTGTATGGAAAAATACTAACTTTCCCCCGGGCGAAACAGCGGGCGTTTCGATGGTTATACAATAAATTATACCTAATTCATTATTATTTTGTTATGGACTGGTTTATAACTAATCTTAGTAGTGTAATGTAAATCACAATTAGTTTTAGTAGCAAACTATGTAGTTTATTACAAGGCTGCAAGGTCAGTATCAGTAGTGCATGCAAATTTATTGATATAAGCTAGAAACTAACAAGCTAAATTACAAAGTACCTAGAAGTTGCATATTGCAAATCGAAAGATTAAAAACATTAAATAATACAAACAACATTCCTAACTTACTAAATTAGTAAATTTAATTTGAAATTGTAAATTTTTCATTCGCTCCACAATAATTAATTTATGAGAAAGATAGTTCAATGAGTAATATATCCCTATTGTTCAAAAAAATAATTATTTGGAATATTATCTATCCTGAGCGATTTCAGTCGATCAGTTCAGAGTTTCAGAGTTTGGAGTTCGCGTAGGTCCGTATCCACCGCGACCCTCCAGCGGTGTCTAGGGCGTCCGACCGGCCTATGGCCACTCGTTCGTCCCAAATAAGAACGCTTTGCTGCCCGATCCTCCCCCACGCGCACCACGTGGCTAAGCCAACGCTGTCGGTGCGACTTAATTTCACCGACGACGTTGGGCTCGCCCACTAGGTTTTCGATCACCTGGCATACATGAGACATAAGTACCGTAAAACCCAGGAGTACAGCATCACAACCTCCCCAGGTTATGCTTCACGAAGCTAAAGCTACTGCTGCTTGCCATCGAGATCAAGGGAGAGGAAGGTGCCGACAGCAAGATCTCCATCAACCCGAGGAATGTCAAGATCCACGCTAACACGCAAGGTTTCTTCATTGCACAGTCCGCTGATGAAGTAAAAAGGTATGTAATGACTTTCATGAAGACAAACCAACTGTACTTGATTTTTGAACAACGGTTTATACTTATAGGGTCATCATGTTAACTGCACAATTTAGAAGAACTGTTTACACTTAAAACGAGTATCATATTGAGTCGATTTCTGTACTATATAAATATACAATACATAACGATATTAGAATATTCTTTGATTAAATTGAAATCTCCAATGTGAAATGCAGATGCATAATAATATCTAGGTACATAATCAAATACGTTCTTATACCGAAATACCTCTTAGTAGCGTTATCCCTATTCCCTACTGTTTTGCGCATTTTATTTTATGTTTATAGAAAGTCATAATTGTTTCTACATAATATGTTGCTATGTTTCAACACTAAACTATGGAAAATTCTCGAACTTCCAGAGCTTGGTTCTACTGCAAAGCCTGCCACGAGGACATCAAAGACGAAACACTCATCAAGAAGTGCAAATGCAAAAACTGTAAGATCATTGAATTGCTTTCATTCAAGTCCATATTCTGTTAGAATAATATGAAATCCAAAATCTATTGATAATTAAATTCAAACATAACGAGATTCTGTGACATTCTTTCTGGAAAAACTTGCTGTTGAGTATTCACAAGCTGTGTCCTGTAATATTATTATTGTTCACGATGAAACACGTTTCAATGAGTTACGTTATGTATGTCACATGTAAGATATGAACACCCATCTAGACCGCTCCGATGACGGAAGGTCGACACAGCAAATCCTCTGCTATCGACCTTACACTGTTTATTTTCTATTCGTGAGACATTAATGGAATTGTTCGGCTAAACTTTTAGTGACCGCACACCAGCGGAAGGTTGGAGCCGACATAGGTAACTTGCACCACACCTAACCTCACAAATAAACGTTTTCCGATATTTATTTTTCGTGTCTATATAATTTTTGAGTTGCTTTAGTGGTGTTGCGTCCGTACCTCACAGACTGGATCGGCTGCAAGGCATTCTTGACCCGTGCTCGTTCACACCCTATATTAGAGATCATTGTGTATGTCCGCTCGCTCTTGGATGGATACCGCCACAAAATTAAAGCACTCGAACACTTTACCATTTTGCCTTTTGAAATTGCTCTGTTCTGGTTTGTATCGACATTGAGAGGATTAAGTGCATCATACGATGACCAAATCAGGAATCAGGCACATATTTACACGAACAAAATTCACTTATCAAAATTCCAATAGTATATTTAACTACAGAAAACAAATTCGATGCAAAACAAATAGAGTTACCGAGAGTTGAAATGATGCACTTTAAAGCCCAGCACAGACAGTAATTGCATGTAAACATAAAGTAGAACTAAATATCGCAAACAGTAAAATGCACCGTCATTGTATTCCGAAATACTTAGATTTATAAATCCATGAAAGCATGTCTCAGAACAAAGAGATTGAAGACAATCACAAAGTGCTAAACGAATTGCCCCATTGAGAGTGAGCTTCCGAGGACAAAGACTTTATACAACAGTTCCAGCTTGTCTGTGCTAATTGACAGTGATTAATACAGGGAAACTAAACTACGTTCACAACATTCCATCACCCACGCCTATGATAGCATCAAATTCGATGAGCTCAACTGTAATTTTGAATTTGATGCCATCAGAACAGACAATAACATACCTACATGTATATTCGGGTCCACAGTCTACATTTGTTAGGAATTAGGATACATACGTGTTTGTCAGTTTTTGGATTTTTACAGATGTCGGAATGATGATGATGCAGTCTGGGATGGTGAAACAAACTGTTAATACATACCGTGTTTTAGACGGTACGGAACCATAGCCCGACAATGCGTATTATCATACACAAATTTAGTTTATTTGCATCAACTAACCATATTGCTCATAATAAAATTGGGCTAAAGTATGCTAATACCTACACGATTAAATTATACACGCAGCTAGTATATGGCAGCTAGGCTAAATCACAGAATATTAACTGGAAATGCTTATTTGAGTAAATATTTCTGGATAAGAGAATTTTAGGATAGATCTTTGAAAACACTTCACTCCAAAATCCTCAACTTCTATAGTTAGAAGACTTATCATTTCCGTAAGACCTCGATTACCTCACAGCCCATTAGTTTTAATACCATAATCATTTTATATCTGAGCGGCATAAATCTAATTCGGACTAAGGTAATCTGAAGTCTAGTTAATACCTACATGCCAACCCGATATTTTCGACCTGTGAACAAACTGCTTTGCATCTATATCCGCTAAGTATCTATCTAACATCCTTCGCGTTTCCTATCTACCCACTATACCCTCCATTGAACAGGTTAAACTATTGGTAACATACGAAGCTTTAAAATGATTGTTTCTCGGTTCAGTGGCTACATTCAGGAAGGGCGTACGAGCCGTCCAGATGGTTGGCAGGGCAAGTACGTAACCTATGTGTATGGAACTCAGTGTAAATGTCAATGTGATGTTTTATATGACACGCGGCGGCGTGGCACAAGTCACGCCACGCTGCCCGCGCACTCTAGCAATATCGTGTCCTGTTATCATTGTCTTGTATTTATTCGTTAATCTGTGTGCATTTATACAGCAGTTAGATGTTTGCCTCTCCTTAGCCGATTCTATAAAACCGGAAGAAATTATGTGATGTTTATTTATTTTGGTGTTGTTGTTATTTATTGTTATTATATCGAAAATATTATTAGGAGTATTTTTGAGCCCTGATTTCTGCATCGATTATAGTCCCTCAGATATTGATGTTAATAGTTTTTGAATTAAAGTTTTATTACGCTTACAATTTACGACAATGATTCGTTAATGGTACCCTGCATAGGGAACGTTTACTTTAGAAGATTCCGCCTCGATAGAACCGTCAGGGCTTGCAGTCAATGTCTACTGCGCCTGGTCCAGTCCACATCTTGGTATATCTGCTGAAGTACATTCACATTCCAGTAATTCTTTGATTGCCTTCATGTAAGCCTTCGATCTTTAGAGCGCTCTGTGACACCTAATATCACCCCCATTTAACCATTGAGTCATTTCCTTAACATTAGACGAGTCCATTACTAAAATGGGATTCTGAATCCATTTAAATAGTGAAGCATAAAAGAGTATAGCGCACAGAGCTTGTCTGTAGCTAGTATTCTATTTTATTTATTTAACTTGCACGTTCGTGTTAGCTTTTTGTATGTTTGGTGCATGGGGTTATATGGTAGTGTTTGTTTGTATCATAGAGTAGAATATATTTTAATAACTGATTGTTTTATAAGTATTTTGTAATTCGGTTCCACCTTTAACTCTATTGAAGCTTACTTGACAAATAATTTATATTGTTGCGTTTGACGCTTGATTAACTTCAATTTGCTTGAAGCTTCTATCAACACGCTACCAAGAAAGTATTTTAATTGTTGTTCCAAATTATTTCGCAAACGCAGAGGCTTGCATTTAAAAAAAGGTGAAACCGAATGATTGACTGATTCATAACAAAGACATTGTTAACCAGCCACACGCTGTATGATATTGCGTTGTGTGAGTAGGTACTGTATTTACTAAGTGGTGTATCGGAATGCGAATATGTGCTGATGTTTTGCAGATGATCACCATCCTCCCCCCACCTTCACGCCGCCAGAGTTGCCCAAGAAGGTCCATGTTCGAGGTATATCTCAGGCTCTGAGCACTGAGTGTTTTTTTCTTTCGTTATTTTTCTATCATCGGCCCACACTAACCCATTGAACCGGCAATAAGCTTCGTCCCAGGTTACCTTGGGGTACCGTGCACTTAGATGCTTTATCACGCATTCTCATAGTGAGCACTCGAGTCGACGATTAGCGAAGCCATTGGGGATCTGAAAGGAAGCGCTTGTTCAAGCATGAAACCCGGCTGAAGTAGAGATACCACCCACTGTCGCTTGAGCGAACGAATTTCCAACTACCCTCAAATAACAAAAAACGTAACCTCCAAATTGGAAATTAACTAACAATGTACCTACCAAATCATTTTTCTTTTATTTTTGCAATCACTATGTAAATGAATGGGATGAAATCAAAATTCAAATTTTCCGTCGATCTGTGCTTCTTGGTAAACTCTAAAGCGGATGTATTATCATTTGTGGTTTGTACCCCTGCGCCGAGCATTGCAAACATATATACCATGGTATTGCATTTGTCTATATACCCGCCATTTTCTATTTATGAACTCGCGTTGCCAATTAATGGACTTTAATTTAAAAGAACATTCAAAACAAATTCACAAAATAACCAATTTTGTTTGTTTAGATCTGATACTTTGACGAAATAAACTAAAATATTATAAAGTCCACATTTGGTAACACTATGTTGAATGTTGTAACTGCTTCTGTTGTAGAATTTGAATGATTTTATAATATATACGAGTATACATCAAATAATTAACTTTAAAAATCCCGTTAAAAATAAAGTTTGATAATATAAAAGTAAAGTTTTGAAATCTACATGACTTTTGCAATTAACCAAAACGTTTTTTGAGGACGATTACTATTGAGACCACCTACCAAATCCTCATACTTATTTTCCAGGCGAAATTGCGAGAGAAAGAGGGGAGGATATAAATTGTAAGTATTTTACGATACGGAAACACAATAATGACTTTGTAAATAAGACCCATGACTGATGGCAAAATAATTTTAAGCCAATTTTCAAAATAAACAGTGGTGACGCCGCCTCTTACGGTTTCGTCACTTAGACACCACAGGCATATTAACTATGGGCTTCAGTTGTTTATTAACTAAATGAATAGCTACAAGAAAAAAAGCTGGCCCTAGGTGGCCCTGTTGACAGCCAAGTTCTGAAAACAGGAGGTAATTTTGATAAACTAATTTTGATTTTTTACCGTAACTTTACCAAAGAAAATAGAAAAGCTCGGGAAATTCATTCGTGACCTTACGGTACCTAATGAAGATCGTAATTTGGCACAAATAGCGATAAGTCATACTAACATAAACAAAAACACTGATGGGCGTAACATTTCACAAAATGTTACTACAACATTAATTAATATACCTAATTATACGAATATGATCATCAACCAATCGTTAAAAAAACCGAAATCAATGCTTATCGATGTGGAGTCTTTGACTCCCAGAACATAATTATTGAAGACGGTGAATTGGAACTAACTATTAAAAGGAAAATTATGATCGTTGCAGTAATAAATCGAAATCATCGAAGCGCCGCGCCAAATGCTCTGCTGTCACCGATGGCAAACCAACTTATGAACACAACGACAACTAGGCAAGTGAACAAGGTTAAGCCAAACGTGAACAGAGCACCGCCCGACACGTAAGTTTCTGAACGCGTCGAAAGCATTAGTCTAAATAGGAAAGTTAGCCGACTGGCTCGCAATTTCTTGTTTAAAGAGCAGAAAACTAGAATTGATTTCCAAACCAGAAGTACGTGTATGAACAACTCTGTTTACAATCAAATCTGTGTGGAGACAAAACTGCTTACGTTCAGTGAGAAAGTATTGGAAATTGCGCCAGAACAAGTTCATCAAGACAGATAAACCTTATGATATGACGCTTCTGTACCGAACAAAAAAAAACCAATAAAGCTACACATTAAATTCTATAACGCCTAAATGTATTATGTAATGACTATTTCCTTCGAAGCTATCGCTGTCAATATATTTCTTTTGGCACGATATACACTACGCACTGAACTAGCAATCCTTTCCCGCACTTTTATGTATGGTAAATCTGGAAGAAACCTAGATTGTCTGACCCTGTGTTACAGGAATCCTCAGGATCAAGATACGAATTACCAGGCGTATCACCTAGCCTACGAAGTGAAAAAACTCATGTAATTTCAAATTATATATCAGCTAGATGATTTCAATATCAGTAGTTTCGTAAAGTGCAATATGGATTCTTAACGTAGATGCAATACAAGTGAAGTCTGCAGTACAATTTGAATTAGCTTTTGAACGATGGTTATTGATCTGACTTGCAAAAGGAGGTTATCAAGTCGCCTGTATACCTTTTAAGGTCTTAATGTGATTTTTCAAATCGGTACTTCTATCGTTAAGTAGATAATATATGAATTCGTAGGCATCAACAATGACAATAGCTGGTTCGCCTTTGAGAACCTTAACATGGAATAGATTTTTATTGAGAAGGCAGTGGTACCTAAGTTGAATTTAAATTAATACAATGTCAAAATTTTCACAATTGAAAAATGAGATTGATAAGAAGCATAAGAACTGAGGTGTGGTTGATTGCTTGGATACAATTATAGCTTCGTGACGCAGACTTCCCTTGTACAAAGTTATCAGAAATGTAGTCTGTAGTGCTTGCCTCACAACGTTTTATAAACGTGTTTCAGCTTGTAAAACGTGAAATACTTGTGAACTTGTATTTATTAAAGTTGTATCATGTTGTCTATAGTATATTTTATTTTGCACTTAAATACAGCACGTCACACTATTTTATGATTGCAACGCATGCATACTTCTAAATCTTGTTTGCATAATAACAACTATATTTGTAGTACGCCAATTATTTAAAAATTAGTACTATAGATAATTACTTGAACAAAACGTTTGCCACTTATTGTGGTAACTTAAATTTTACTTAGATCAATAGAATGTAGAATTTTAAATTAACTAAATTGAACATTTCCACACCTCTTATTAAGCACTTGCATCTTCTCTAGAAACTAAAAACAACGTTTAAATAAGCTTTAAAAACTACCCACATAATATATTCACTTTATTAACTACCGCACAGTAACGCCATCTCTTATCCAATTCGCTAATCCGATTTTACAAAATGCTTTTGAATGTTTCCGGTTGCATAGGCCAACAAGTAGAAGTAGCGGTGGCAATCAAAACAGCAATGGTGTCAGCCTGCCAGCGGGTCTGGCGGACGACCAGTCGAAGGACTTCGACTTTGAAAAGACTGAAATGAAATATGACTCCACTGGGATGTTCCATTGGAGCCCCGCCAGAAATCTGGAGGACTGTATATTAGTAAGTGTTCTTTCGATAACCTTGAATACTGAGTTTGATATTAATTGATAAAATGGTGTTTGAGAAAAAATTAAATCGAGGGTGTTCGCGATCAATCAAAGTATTCGAAACCAAAATTACCCCTTTTTGGCTTTTAACCTTAAGCAGAATTCAATGCAACATATTCTAAACGAAACAAAATTCAAATATAAACATAAACTTTTTGTCCCCAACAGGACAGAAACCAAGCGGCCATGACTGTCCTCAATGGCCACGTGGTGGTCTGTCTATTCGCCGACCCAGACTCGCCTCTCATAGGTCTGCGAAATCTGGTGATGCCACTCAGAGCATCAAACTTCCACTACCATGAGCTGAAACATGTGGTCATTGTGGGCAGTGTCGATTACATCAGAAGAGAATGGAAGATGTTGCAGAATCTACCCAAGATTTCTGTATTGAATGTGAGTGATTCCCAATCATTTTTAGAAAATAGATTAGGTACACCAGAAAAGAAGAAGTTTACGTATGGTATTTTTTCATATCTTATAGGGTAGCATTTGACACATGTCACCTGATGTTAAACGAGGATGTGGTCGACGGTGGCGCTATGCTACACCTGGACTGAGAACTGGCTCTCAAGGCTACCGGAACATAACGATAGGTGCTTGGTGAGAGATTCGATATTTGGTTTTTACGGTCCCTAATTCAGTATTCCTCTCATGCATGACTCTAGATGCGGAAAATGAATACAGAAATCACAATTTTATACCAAACAAAAGTTGTAAATGAAACTGAAAAAAGTTAGGATATTTCACCAGATTTGTTATTCTGACATTCTTTTCAGAACAATAGTAAGATCCATCCTTTGACTGTCACATGTATATGTTTCCAGGGTTCACCGCTAAGCCGGGCCGACTTGCGTGCAGTTAACGTCAACCTGTGTGACATGTGCTGCATCCTGTCAGCAAAGGTGCCGTCTAATGATGACCCCACGCTGGCTGACAAGGAAGCTATCTTGGCTTCGCTGAACATCAAGGCTATGACATTCGACGACACAATAGGTAGACTAACCTTGTCCATTGAACGATTAGCTCACCATACACAATAAGAAATGGAATCAGTAGAAACAACAGAATGTGTCCTCAATCTTGTGAACCTTTATGGAAACTCGGGATCCTTTCCATAATATGTCTACACTGGTTTTCACATCCAATGCTCCCAATTTCTGATTAATGATATATTTTTGACATATTTTTTACTCCTGCGTTATAAGCTCTTTTGTTTGGGTAGTTCCGATTTGCCCCATCAGTGGAATTTCCCCATTAGTGAAACTTTGCCCCCACTGGTGAGGGAAATTTCCACTAAGTGTTTTAGCTTTTCTTGTAAAATTCTCCGCTAAATTACAATGAAAACTTTTCTCCAGGGGTGTTGAGTGGAGGTGTGGGTACCAACGGTAATAGTAACGCGCAGCCACCACCTGGACAGCCGCCGGCGCCAGTGCTACTTCAGCGACGAGGGTCAGTGTATGGAGCCAATGTGCCTATGATCACGGGTAAGTGCAGTAGATTGAAGATGGACTTGTCAATAATAATTATATTATGTTCTGCTGATTCTAGTTATGTAATTTTTTACGACTAACCGAAACCTGCACTAAACGCGTTTAGAAGAGGATGCATCTTAGCAAAACATCTTAGGTTGAGATTCTTTGATATTTTTTTAGAATTTTCACCCTCTGACGTCGTTCTCGTTTTCTTCTGCAGAGCTGGTGAATGACAGCAACGTGCAGTTCCTGGACCAAGACGACGACGACGATCCCGACACCGAACTGTACCTCACGCAGCCGTTCGCGTGCGGTACTGCCTTCGCCGTCAGCGTGCTCGACTCTCTCATGTCCACTGTCAGTATCATATGCGCAACTCTTGACTCTCAGGCAACGCCCTGGAAGTAGCAGATGCGTCCATATGCGATAATGGACATGTATCTAATTATCTATATGCGTTAGTAGACAGCATCGGTCTATGAATGATTGAGTTAGAAACTTAGAAGCCGCTGGCACCCTTGAAGAAGTTGAGGGTTTCTCCATGGTCTAACTGGTTGGACTATTGGGAATTAGTTTCTTTTCTTTAGTTGGACATTTAAGAAACCTGTCCCAATGTGTTATGATTTTGCTAGGTGTAGTTTAGCTCATTATTGCTGTAGGTCTCGGGTATATATCTTTCGTAAAGCTGTGTCAAAGGCCTTCGACGCTCTGAAAACTCTTCTTGCTTACCTACTTACTTACTACACAGAAAGCAAGTAGTAGGTAATTAGGTAGCCAGGAAAACTTTAGGAAATGTGTCAAGGGTTTATGGTTTTCCAGACTTATTTCAACCAAAATGCCTTAACGCTGATCCGGTCGCTGATCACCGGTGGCGCCACTCCGGAGCTGGAGCTGATTCTCGCAGAAGGAGCTGGTCTCCGAGGAGGGTACTCCACTCCCGAAAGTTTAGCTAATAGGTGAGTATATTCACAAACCAAGACTGAATTGTGCATGGAAATGGCATCACACCATACTGTCACAAAGGCTTTGTGATGCCACTTCTGAACTTTAAAATCATTCCACAATCCGAATCAGATTCCATGCCTATCTGTTAAGTATTAATTTTGATGTGCTTTAAACTTTTTTCCGTTATCTCAGGGACCGGTGTAGAGTGGGCCAGATATCCCTCTACGACGGTCCTCTAGCGCAATTCGGCGAGGCCGGAAAGTACGGCGATTTGTTCGTCGCGGCGCTCGGTACCTATGGGATGCTGTGCATCGGCCTGTACCGGTTCCGCGACACATCGTCGTCGTGCGACGCGAGCAGCAAGCGCTACGTCATCACCAACCCTCCTGATGACTTCTCGCTGCTGCCTACCGATCAGGTAACGACGACAAGTAGACCAATTTGTTCGTCGCAACGCTTAGAACCTAGTACCTAGTACCTACACCATTCTTCTTGTAAAATTGTGGCAATTACAAGGTAGCCGTTCATTCTGGGCCTATCTGACTGAGATGTCAGTTTTTGTTTTACCAAGCGTTTATCTTAATGTTTTAATTGACAAGTTCCCAATGGCAGTTGCCATTTTAGGTGGTTAACAAATATCCATGCAATGGGTATTTCTCTTCCTACGAAATAACTTAAACTCAGGCATTAGTGGCGAGGCGGCAACTACGAATTTCTTTAACATGAACATGTGAAACAGCTTGGACTTTTCTCCTGCTTCCTTTTTTACTCTATGAGGAGTATTATTTAGTATCTATTCTATTTTATGAGCCGTCTAACTGTTATCCAAAGACGTAAAGCAGCCATCGTGGTACGGTCCAAGCATCGAAGGGCAAGGTCTTTAGTATATCTTCTAAGAAGTTCATGTTTCACGATACTGTACGCTACGCTGCACTGCACGTTCTGTGTGTTCTGTGTGCTGTACTGTACCTACGTTCTGTCTTCAATCAAGATCTGGTATTCCAGGTGTTCGTGTTAATGCAGTTCGACCCGGGTGTGGAGTACCGCGCGTCTCGACGCGCCGGCTCCGCGACCGGTAGCGGCGGCAAGGACGACGCCTCCTGACTATTGCTGTGCAGCGCCCTCACCGACGGGCCCTACTCCTACATCTAGGCAGTAGGGCTGTCGGCCCCCACTCAGACAATCCGACCCACACAATGAGACCCACGACTCTTCCAAGCCTTCCAAGCACAACCCTCGCTTTTACTGATATCTTACTTTTGATCGTGCACGTGTATTTGTTCTTTCGAAAACTGGTCGCTTGGGTGCTTCGAATTTAGCACACGGGATGTTTCGTATTTTACTTTGATGATATCTGATGGATAAATAACATTGCCAAATTGAAATTAATCCTTTCTTTCATGTCTCTAAATCTGGACAAAATATATCACAGTTTAGATTAGACACATTTATTTGCAGGTATGAAACAATGGAACTAGTAAGGTACCTACTAGCCGGTTTAAAATTCGGACTTAACATGAGGACCTTTTTAATTTTTCTATTGGCAGGTACTGTTTCAATTTTTCACTAGTTGCCAATACTGATTTCAACAACATTATGCCGCCTATTCAATTATTCATTTATCTATCAGATACCTACGAAAAAATTATGAAGACCTTGAGAATAGAATTTCAGTCTGCAAATAACTTTCAATATCAGTGTGCAGTTTAACAATCAAAGCACATTTTAGATAGAGTACAAATTATAACATAAGCTTTCAAATTCAGGGGTTATTTGCTGACAAAACGTGCACGATTCAGATAGTGTGACAGAGAGAGTTGAGTTATTATTATCCTTTTTGATTTGTTTTGATATGTTTACCGACACTTTCTAGGCTGGGCACACACACGTTCTATACTTACCATTATTGGCAGTAAAAATTTACCGGACGTTAAAAATCCAACAAAAAAGGTCCGTTCGACGCAATGGTAGGCATAGAATCGAATACGCTGTCTGTGCCACCCCTAAACTAATGCACGGCACTCTATCTACTACCTTACACTCTTTAATGCACTCTCAACTCGCTACTAGCATTTGGTTACTTTCATATGCGAAAATAATAAGTAAAAGTAAGATTAGGGACAACACTTTTTTGAGAAAGAACACAACACACTATTAAGACCAAAACTGAACAATTTACGGTCAAAAAAGTATGCAACAACACCTGCGAAGTGAAGTACTAAGTAATATCAAATCAGTTGAAAACATTTTGAAACTGCGCAAGTTTTTAACAGACCTGTAGGTAATTTTGAAATCATCCGATGTCTTTAAAATAAGTTAGGCATTGATGAAAATAAAGCACGTTACGCTAAGGTATAACATGACCCTAATCTAGAAGAATACACTAACTTTTCTCGTGATAGATAATAAAGATCGATTTAGGGATGGAAAAAATCGGGCTTGATCTGTGGAGAAATATACTGGTAACTTATTATAAAGTTATAGATTATAGCAACGATGATGCTTTAAAAAGCTAAATAGCATAACGTTGTTGGTGTATTAATTAGGGTGATGGTGATATAATAATGGTGATGGAGATTATATTGACACATGTTTAGGTTATTTTAGGTTACCTATATCTGACACACCTCTTTCTATACGATGAGGCTTCCTTTCGGTAAGCTTAATTATTCTAAAATCATTTTTGCTATTTCCGACATCATATGTTTACTACATTATTATCTCAATCGACTGGACACTTCGGTCATCTTGCATATTTTTTATTTATTTATTACCCTGACATTTCCCGCGCATTTCTAGAGAATTACGCATTTCTTTTTATTTTAATTTACTTTTTCATTGTGAATTCACTTTTTTACTTGTAATGGGATGATATTGAACGGCTCAATGCTTTAAGAACCTTTTAAACTTTTACCTGCCTGACGTAACGTATAATTTATATGTACTTATAAAAAGAAATTAATTATTTATATTATTATAGTCTACAAATTATTTCACTTATCTTTTTCTTCTTGTAGGACCATTCCTTTTTACTCATTAGTTATTTTCTCTCTTCGCACTTTCTAAAGCTTTTAATTAGATATTTTAAGCACTTAATATTAATATTAATCGACTGATTGATTGTTGAACACATCATAAACGACATAATATTATTCGATGTGATTAATAGACAGACGTTTTATAGTCATTATTTTAAGTTCTTTAGTTATATTATTGAATTCACATTGAATTCTTATTTTGTGTATGTGGTTGTAAGAGAAATTCAATCATATCTTGGGAATATTTTAAATGCACGTATGGTAGTAGTCTGCATACAGTTCCATTTGCTCATTTATACATTATGTTTTATAATTTTATTTTAGTTTTGTATTACTTAGAATAAGATATTATTGATACTTCTTATATTTTTCGTGCGAGGCCCAATAGTTTTTATCGAAGATCCGACTAGTTAAAAAATTATAGCCAAAGAAATAATTGTGGGCCAAGAGTGCACATAAAATATGAGCGTATCATTTTGTCACATTCAATTTCACGTTTAGAAATTAGCACATTTTGCTTATTTAATTTTTAATAAAAAAAATTTAACCCTTTTTTGTTTTCTTTTTATTTTATTTTTCTATTTCTATCCCCAAGTTGGGTACAGTTGGGGGATTGTCAAAGTGGACGTGGTTAAAGGCGCTGCACATACGAGAAAGAACTATGAACTGATAAAAAAAATAAAAACTATTTTATATTTTAAATGGCATTGCGTGATTGGTCGAGATCTAACTAGACAGTTTTTGTTGCAAGGGACACAGAGTGCAAAGTGTTTCGCTGTAAATGTGTGATATTATTTTCGAAACGTCGTTGTTATAATAGAAATAAGGCTTTTAAAGCCTGCGATGTATTTAGTGTTAACTCCGGGTGCTTTGACGATTGTGGACTCTCGTAGATTACAAAATTGATTGTATTAGATAAGGTGTCGCTTAAATCGGTTGCACGACACCACAATAAACGATGCGTACAAGCCGAGCAATTTGAATGTCTGACGCGCGGTCAAAAGCGTTCTGCCTTCGTAGGGCTGCCATCGAACACAAAAATTCTCTCAAGACGACACCGCATGACCGCACAGACACGTAGGCACGTCAGTATGCTTCAAATCGAATCGGGTCGCTTGCGTAATATCCCATACTTTATATATTGTGAAGCCACAAACTTTAGTCCAAAACCAATCACGAATGGAGTCGTGCAATCGATTAAAGTCCCTTTTTTAGAATTTACTAGATAATAGTTACATTCGCATCACAAATTAGATCCATTTCAACAGTAAATCGGTTAGACAGAAACAATGATTTAACAAAATACTACAAGATGTTTGATGAACGTAAACAACCTAAATCTGCGAGCGATACAAGAAATAGCACCAAATTATTTTTAAATTAATATAAATACCTGATAACTTAATGAATACCTCAATTTTACTGATAGTGAGTAAAGTTTGATTAAATTTAAAGATTTGTCAAACATCCTGTACATAGATTTTTTCACGTCATTTATAGTGGTCATTTGATTCGTATAGTTTAGGCAAAACCGGCCTTAATTAAAAACAACTAGATTTAATTACTGTGGGTGTTGTACTTGAATTTGCGATTGTTGTCGCGTGACGCGGCGTGAGTCTTTATGACTTAATGAATTACTTCCAAGTGTGTGCTCTGAAGTTTCCAATATCAAATCGAAACCAGTCCCTATTTAATTGACAAAAATTTAACAGGAGCCTAGTTTGTAAAGGAATTGAATGCAAACATACTGCCATATTTTTGTAAAGTCACATAAACCGTATATAAAACGAAAAAGTACAAAAAAAGATGACAAATTAATATGACAGGAAAATAAAAATTATTTGATATTCCGAAAGCACACAATCATAGCCTCCATGTAAAGGTACACGAATAAGGCTTTCGTAGAATTGGATGTTCTAGAAAGCGTTAAAATTATAACAAGAAAAAAACACTAAATTAAAATTTGCTACACATAAATCACCGAGCGTTAAGAGAAAATTGTAAAGTTTTGAGATGGTTGTGCACGATAGGTAAATAAATTATATTATAAAAATTAATTGGTCTGTCCAAAATGTATGTAAGTCTAATTGGCTAGTGAGTGCTACAACGGGGCTTCGCCAAAATTTGCCAATAGTAGGTAGGGGGCGAGCAGTACCGACCACCAGATACCCAATGACGCCGCAGCCGTTTTAGTTGTAATCTGAGCTTGGTACATCGGTAAGTAGTGACCCATGCATGGAGCCCTAGAAGCCAAACTAGGTACCTAATAGAGTACCGCAGTGTGCTACAATCGACACTCAAATTTTTAAATTTTTAGCTAGAATGTTGTATGTACATAGTCAGATGTAATTTTGTATGTTACGTAAGAGTTTTTCAATATACGTCTCCTTTGCATTAACATAGAAGGCTACGGTTACATTAAAAGTTTATTCGATACTATCGTGTGTAGTTCGTTGTGATTAGGCTTCAATGTCACTGTATGCTAGCTAGGTAAAGTATAGTGTTCGGACGTCTCATTGTAAAAATGTAATATACACGCTATCGATTTGGATTAATATGAATGTTAAATAAGTATAATAAATGACGATTTTTCCTTTAATATTTTTATACAGCATTACAAAGTATTTAACGCAATTAAAAGTTTATAGAGGTGGGTCAGTGTGCAATTTGAAAGTATAATTATAGTGTTTATATAATCGCCTTAACGAGAGAGAATATAGCTGAGTCCTTCTGCGTGATTGCTTGGAGTGGCATTATTGTTTATGCAATGAATGTACTGTATGCATGTCTCGGGAACTTGTTGCTAGATGATATTTAGGCCATATCTTGTACCTCAACTCAGTATAAACTACAGAACTTCTCTAGAAGTGGCCTCGTTTGACTTACACACGCTAACTGTAGCTATACGTTTCTCTTAGGGTCACCGTCAAAGCTCGCATGTCAGCGCGCGTGAATCGAAATAGTCCGCTTCTATAGAACTGCCCATACTGCAATAAATGTACTGTAGGTACCAAAACGTGATCGTCTTGTCATAAAACTAACACATTTATTCATTACGGACACGGTACGGCATTAGTTATTTGTTAAGACTAATTCACAAAACTTTTACTTTGCATCATTTGTGCAAAGCACTTTTTTTCAGTGTTTTTCGGGGGGGGGGGGGAGGGGGGGGGTGCCAAGTCGGGAGGTCGCGGTTGGTCGTGCAGCACAGAATACGTCATTGGCCGCTCGGAAAGTGCTCGCAAATACCTCGATCAGTAGGTCCGATCTCACTAGAGAGCAAATAACATACCTCCGTCGTTTTTCAAATCACTAACGTATCTACTTAGCTTGATTATGGACTCATCTGTTTTTTTACATGTAAATGGGTCGCGGATTGAAAAACACTGGTATAATTATTTAAATGAGTATTTCTTTAAAATTAAGCTGTTATTTTAGCGGTGGGAGTCTTATTCTTAATTCTTGGCAGGAGATATATGTCACCGGATGATATTAATTAGACAAATTTTATTTCTTGCCTATTCCACAAAACATGTGGCGGCTAATGATCATTTCTATATCTGGATCATTATGAAGAATAACTTCTCAATACATAGAATTGGCAGTTAATTAAAGGATATCTTTGGGATTTTAAAGCGATGATAGCTTAGTGGTAGTGAAGTCGACTTGCGATCCGTAGGTCGTGGGTTTCCAGCAATGAGCTTCAGTTTTCGTTGAAGAAAACAAAGACCATAGTTTGGTGGTAGGGCATTTTTAGTGCACGCTGGCTAGCTAACCACTGAGCACCTATCGTTGTGTTCCGGCAGCCTCTCTTGAGACCTACTTCCCAAAGGTATCGTGGCGACACCTTAGACCACATCGCACCTAACTTACACTTACTTAGGTACTTACACCTACATCAGGTGATTTGTGGTCAATGGTCACCCTATGACATGAAAAAAAAAACTTTAATTAAAGCATAGGTAACATACCCTTTTTTGACTATAATGAATGAAATAAATGTTCCATCTATTGAATAAATAATGCAAATCACTTGAAAGACGAAAAATCAAGCTCATGTAAAAAATACTAAATTTTTTGCCAGTCTCTTTGCAGACAATTTAAGAGTGGCACTAAACCATAACTAGGTACAAACATTAAACTAACCTACAATTAAAAAGTTATGAAACAAGATTTGAGCTGCGTTAGAAAATTTCGAAAAAATTTATCTCGAAAATGTCTCCTGCCAAACTTTATTAAGCGATATACGACTACTATTTCACTCGACGTCTCTCACTTCTAAATATATACGTAACACTAAAACGCCTATTACGCAACCTACATATTCTGTGTGCATTAAATCTTAGTATTAACAACATTGTTGACTATTGCTAATATAATAGCTTGAGGTTGTTAACGTTTTTAGAACGGAAAATGGTAAATTTTTCATGAAATATATATAAAAAGTATAATATAGTACCTACCTTTACGCTATAACGTTCGCTAGTCCCTTTTATAAGCTGAGGCCATCTTGTGTCGTTACACTAGTCCTGTCTTATTAAAGTAGTATCAATATATATTATAATGATGGCTGTGAGATAATTGTAAACAATTTAAATTTATATTTGTGTAAATGAGAAAATTATATTAAAAAAATAGCAAATAAAATGTACGCTCTATCGCATCTGGTCTCAAGCTGTCTTTGCTGATTCGGCAGGAATTATAATATTGGATGTTTCATATAATGGCACGAATTAACTTTCTACAGCGCCATCTCTTAGTCGAAATGAGCAACAAAATTTAAAAACTCCTGTAAAACTGAAAGTATGGTTTTGTTGATTTATTATTGCGACGCCCTTCTTGCTGTAGAAAAAATAAACAACAGTATCTATGATTTCTTTCGAAACAGCTTTATTTGTATTCGGCACTGCAATCTGTTCAAAAATATTAGGATAAAAACTGAATTATTACCTTGTTACAACGAAATTAGAATAAATCAGAGCATATTAACACGGTAGAATTATTACTACTATTAATGAAAACAGTGCCAGTACAAATTACGTTTATAGTTCTGCAAACGGCGCGAAAATAACTATATCGAAGGGTTGCCATAAAAAAGAATTAAAACCGACGTAATTCTAAACTGAATTTATTGCCATTACAATTTTGCTTGTATAGTTTTTATTGATCACCATCCATCAATCAATTAATGTTTTCAGGCTAATCCTGTTAACTATTTAATGTTACTAACATTGTTTTAATAACTACATTATTCGGTCTTTAATACTTTAATCGACTGGCAGCCCTAAAAATCAAGCTCACAGCTTTCTCCGCGTTGCTCAAATTTTCAGCATAATTATAATAATCCATATTTCACTGCTTCTAGTCAACCATTTACTATTTAAAACCACCATTTATATCTAAAATAATATGACACAGTCCTTGCAAATGCAGCGGCCATTTTGTGCACCTAACTATAACAACAAAATGGCGGCACATGCGAGGACTATTGTTGTATTAGAGACTGTTCATAATATGTCACACCACGAGAACAAATTATTTAATATTGTTGATGTTGATTGTTAATAAAATGCAAATAATGTAAATATCAAAATAAATTCTGTATTTGTATTTGAACAAGTTTTTTACTAACCCTCCTGTTGAGTTTAATACACTATGTGTCGTACCCTAATTGAGGTAAACATAAATCTCAAGAGGCTGATGAGATTATCTCAAAATGAGATCGAATCTTATTATAGGTATTATAAGTATTATGAATAAGCTCTTTCTTAGAATTGCGTGCTCAACGTCGACTAGAAGCCACGTGTAGTTCCTGATCGTAATAGTTCAGGAAGTATGTTCAATATTAGGAAGATCCGAAGATTCTATAAATAGGCAAGTAAATCCGAAATACCGAACGTGGCCGATCTTACTGTTCTAACGCGTAACTTATCTCTTCTGACGCACGGCTTATTACTAAAAATTAAACAATCTCGTTATTTATAGAGAAAATATATTCAGAACTGTAACATATTTCTTTGGTCAAGTCTTTGGTATCCTAACAATTAACAAACATCTAAACAAATGATGTGTAATCAGAATAAATCATATTGAAATACTAAAACTACTTACCCGTTTTATTGACAAATATTTAATGATTGTGCACAATGATGTGGGTCATTTTATCACAATAATATTAAGTGCACCTATTTTTACACACACTACTTACGCTTTATTGAGTTTAAGATTAAAAAACAAAGTAAAGCTGACAGAATTTGAGAAATAAAACTTTTTACGCATATTCTTTCTTGTCCAAGTCTTATTCCCTAGGCTGTTAATACACCAATGTAACTCACAGCCTAGAAGTTTGACTGTACTAACTTTGGCAGTTAATAAAATAGGCCAACTTTTACGAGCCCAAAACTTTTACAATGAAAATGGCTTCTCAGTTTACAGTTTAGAGCAATCAGTCCGCAATAAACCAGAAGATAAATAAAAATATCATTTAGACAACAGACAGATTGAATTAGACACTGCAAATGCGACAATTTGTATGAAAACAAAGCGTGCCTCTTTTTTCTTATTTATTTTATAATTCTTTTATACAGATCAAACTTTGCACCATAAATATGAGTACAGAGCTTTGCTCGAGCTAAGGACACGCAAAATAGGTGAAGTGGCGTCATCTAGTTCAATCTATATCTGTAGTTTAGAGATCTAACAGAACCGAGTTTAACAAATACATATTAAAGTACCATAAACTCCATTTAAGAGGCAGCCGACAAATAAGTTTCTGTACTTACCGATCCTCAACTCTTCTGTTGGTATTATGAGCAATTATATTTCTTTTTATTTCAGTGTCTAAATCTATCTAACTGATAAAAAGATTTATTGCTGCTTTTCTTAGTCTTGATATGCTTTTTGGCTGAAGCTACTTTCCTTTTTTCCTCCTCCAAAAGTAAAGGTGGTAATGACACTTTCCTAATATTATACTGCTGAGTACCATTGAGTGCTCCTACGACCTCATTCTGTGCCGACTCTGGTGTGCTTTCCAACCTTGCCAAGTCTTTATGTCTCGCCGTCACCACCCTACTACCATTCAAGATATTGTTACGTTCCGAGGCACTCAAAGCCATATTATAATTTCTAGTGTCCAAAGAAACAAATGACTTAGCACTGTTTCTATCACAGTTCACTGAGGAGTCCGGTCGAGAGTTTCTCATCCAACGAGATGATGCTATCTCTGATCTTAGAATGCATGGGTTTGGTTTCTTCCTATGTGATGGGCTTCGTATCTGAATGGGTGTGATTTGTAGCAGAGAGAAAAATGAGTCGGGAAGATCTGGCTCTTCATCAAATGCAGGGTAAAAAGATACCTTTTCTCGTGACAGTCTCGGCTCGTTAAAGTCATCAATCGATGGTCTGGGTGAGTTCTGAGGTGTAATATCGGTACTACTTTGGGACAGCCGTTCCTCGCTTTCGCTGAACTGTTCATAGTCACTGTAATGCATAGCGATAACTTCTTCGTGCTCAATTTGTCTGTAACACAACCTTTTCTCTGGCAGTTGAATAGCTTTGCCGACGATCCTGAAAATCAATAATCTAAAATTAATACACATATATCAAAAACCAAAGGTTGAGGTTATCATTGTAAATAAGCGATTTGTACCAGTCAACATGAGCAGGTCTACTCTGTTTAATAATGTATTACTTGAATGAGGTAGCTTTTACCCTCTGCCCTTGAAACATTTTAGCTATTAATAAAATTTAGGTAAGTGGGTTATGGCATGTTAAATTGTTATTTAGGTAATATGTACCTTTCATGTGATTACTGTTATTTAACTACCTTGAAAGATTTGTTAGTAGGTTAAACATTACATATTTGTTATTGTGATACAAGTTCTTGGTGTTGTCAAATATTTTCAGCTACATAACTTGAAAATGATAACGAAATAATGAATGACCAAAAAGAAAATTTATTGAAATCATTATTTTGCAAAGCTATGGTTAGACAAAATATTTCGGTGTTCAAGATTGCACAAATCGCATATTAGTCCTCCAACCAACCTTCATGCATGCATTATAGCATCATTCTAGAATACTTGTAATATTACCTAAGCTGTGGATGCAACTGCCTCCACTGCTTGCACTCCTCAATAACTGCTGGTCTCGTAGATTTCTCCCCATCTTCATTGTACAATGTCCTCTCAATGCGCTCCCACTCCTGGGCTAAGGTCTTCGAGGCTTCAGCGGTGCTCCTTCGTAATGCTGACCCAGAACTGCTGTCACTCTCTTCACTGTGGAAGTCTGGTGTACCTGTGAATTTAATAGAGAAATACTAGTTGCGCCCCTCTGTTTCACTCGCGTCATCCCGTTATCCCACAGGAACAAAAAGTATAAGCTATCTCCATTCCAAATTTCATAAAAATCGGTTTAGTAGTATGTGGTAACAAACATTCACACACACACACACAAACTTTCGCATCCATAATAGGATTGATCAGCCATTAAAGTAATTGTAGGAGAGCTTGATAGATATTATGGACTAGCTGTTCCCTGCGGTTTCACCCGCGTGGTCTACAGTTTATCGCGATAAAAAGTATCCTATGTCCTTTCCCGGGGCTCAAATTATCTCTATACCAAATTTCATTTAAATCGGTTCAGTAATCTAGGCGCGAAAGCGTATATATTCCGTATACTCCAAACTTATTCCCGCACTTCGGTGCCCCTCACCGCGTTACCTGCTGTATCCATTATCCTGCGCGCGTTTGAACCGCGCCGCGCCATAGAATATTCGAATTGTTGAAGCGATGATGGCTCAGTGGTAGTGACGTCGGCTTGCGATCCATAGGACGTGGGTTCGAATCCTACAATGAGCTTTCGGTGAAGGAAAACACCGTGATGAAACCATAGCTTGGTGGTAGAGTATTTTCTAGTACTCGCCTGGCTAGCTACCACCCTCTTATTAAGAATCTGTCGCCAAGCACCTATCGGTGTGTTCCGGCAGCGTCCATGGTCCACTTGAGAGCCAGTTCCCAGTCCAGGTGTAGTGTGGCGCCATCTTCGACCACATCGTCACTTAACATCAGGTGACTTGTGGTCAAACTCTACTCTGTAAATAGTAAAAAAAAAAAAAAAATTCTCCCGCCTTCGGTCTCACCTAGAGATGGGCACTGGGTAAATACTCAAAAAGTAAATACTGAGAAGAAAGGAAAATACGGGTATTTATCCGTTTTTACTCATTTTTACTGAGTATTTATCCAAATACGTGAGTAAATATTTTTGCGTGAAAATTGCAACATATCATTGCTGGTTTTAGCTCCAATTCGTGTTATTAGATTATGTTATGATAGATTAGGACCTATCTTTGCTTCTACAATAGTGATTTATGTCTTTACGACTACAAATAGTGGGATATAATCGTGAGTTAAGTAAGGATTAAAAATCCTGAAAAAAATGATCATATATTTGAATAACAATCAGAATTACGAAAGTTCAGACCTTTTCTTTGTAATTTGAATAATTTTTTTTTTCTAAAGTCTAAACAATGATAGATTTTACTATATCAAGATATATATTGAATAACTTTCTAAAATGACTAATGTAATGAATTATATGTCAAAATTTCATTTTGTTGGTACGGTCGCCTGTAATAACAAGTAATAACTACGTTTAATAGTTTCAAATAATATCTAAGTAAGTATTAAATTTCTGAAAAATGTACTCAGTATAAACTTAAAATTATGTAACCATGTAACCCAGTCGGGTTAGACAAAAAATAGCCTCCACATTGCATTAATTCCTATCCCGACAATTATTGCATTAGCTTTTAGAAGGGTCAGTGGGAGTCTAAACTGAAAACAGCGATCATCCTCGACCTCGACATTAGCCGCCATCTTGGTTTTTAGTTTTTCGTTTATAACTTGCCTCTTTTTCACTTCTCGAGAAAAAGTATTATGGCTTAAGTTGTTCATTATTTGATTTTCTACATTAACTGCCCCATTTGTTTTTTTGCTACTGTTATAGTAAAGTAGGTACCTAGTGGAACTTTATAAACTTTACACGGACTTTTTTGGAGCAACTAGAAAAGTCACTTTCACAACTTTATTTCAATTTCCCACACTCGTACACATTAACGAACACATAATGGTTAATAATCCACCAATATCTCACAAGACATTATCACTCGAAGAAACACAATTTTTGGAAATAAAAACAAAATTTTCATGTTGACAGATCGATTGACGCCTCAGAAAAAAGCAGATAAAAATTATTGACACCCTTGTTCCAAACAACTTCGTTTATATTATTCCTTAGTCAATG
Organism: Opisthograptis luteolata; assembly: GCA_931315375.2. Taxonomy (NCBI): domain Eukaryota; kingdom Metazoa; phylum Arthropoda; class Insecta; order Lepidoptera; family Geometridae; genus Opisthograptis; species Opisthograptis luteolata. The sequence goes on from OV928043.1 coordinate 2,625,917, forward strand.
TTAAATGAGATTTTACTATAATAATTAAATTTCCCCGTCTTTTCCCGCTTAATTCGAAAAATTTCGGTCGTACGAAAAAATAAATGGAGAATTAAATGCAGTAAATTAGTTAATGAACCACTTCAGACATATATTTTTTCTCGAGAAGTGAGCATGGGTCAAGTTATAAACGAAAAACTGAAAAAAAAAGATGGCGGCTAATGTCGAGATCGAGGTTGATCGCTATTTTGAATTTAGACCACTGACCCTTCGAATAGCTAATGCAATAATTGTTGGGATAGGAATTAATGCAATGTGGAGGCCATTTTTCGTCTAACCCGTCTGGGTTATATGGTTACATAAATTTAAAGTTTATGCCGAGTACATTTTTCAGAAATTTAATACTATGACATTATTTTAAACTATAAAATGTAGTTAATTCTTGTTATTACAGGCGACCGTACCAACAAAATGAAATTTTAACATAATTAATACACGTCAATTTTGCATTGCAACTCGCATTATTCCTTTGAAATGACGTCAGAGTATTTACTCTCAGTTTGGATAAAAACTCGAGTATTTATGAGTATTTACTGTCCAGCGGATAAATACTCGGGAAAGAACCCATCGCTAGTCTCACCTCACCGCGTTTCCCGCGGCACTGCGGTGCAGCGGGTTTATTTTTCTACTACTACTTACATTTTTAAACTCGTGATATCTTTCGAATGGAATGTCCGAATTGAATAATTCAAAAAGTTATATGAAGGGATTGAAGCAGTTTTGAATGAGAAGTAATTTATTTTGATAAGGATTAATACCAAGATACAAATAAAGAGCCTTTTCTAGCGGCGGCCATAAAATTAAATTTTTAAAATAAAAAAACACTTATTGTGGCATAACTATAATAGTTAGACATATGCTCTCGCGGACTTTTTTGTAGATCTTAATGGGACCTACAAACCCGTAATACATTGTTTTGTTCTAGTGTCAATAGTTTTTGCAGCGCACGCAAAAATAGATTTTCGATTTCACACCTTGGGTTGTAAAATAGCAATTTTCTTACGGATCCCTAATTTTTTGGTAATAAAATATAGCCTATAGCCTTCCTCAATAAATGGGCTATCCAACACTGAAAGAATTTTTCAAATCGGATCAGTAGTTCCTGAGATTAGCGCGTTCAAACAAACAAACAAACTCTGCAGCTTTATAATATTATAGTATAGATTTAACTGTCAGTGACTGACCTAGAATATGATATGTACAAATAAGGCTCAAACAAAGTTACCAAAACTAGGGACTCTCTTTAAGGTCAAGCTAGGTAGTAGGTTTGTAAACCAGAAAATGTGCGGTGACACAGTTAATATTGGCCGAGTTTAGGGCAGAAGCAAGAGAGTCTAGAATCTAGATCAAGAAAACTGGCTGTCCCCTCTCATATTTGGATATCAAAGGCATCATTTAAGGTTGTTAAACCTTAGTGAGCACCAAGTGGTAGTGTTAATGGTAAGTGTCACAATGGTCTCACTCAGCTGTATTATTCTTATCAAAGACAACTGTTCAAGCATGGAGTCATATTTGGAATACTTGTGGTATCCACGTCCCTTGAAACAAAATTATTTAGAGCCGTAGCATACATTTCACAACTAAAAAAAATACTAGTGGTCATGGTGGTAGTTTCCTATCGGCTTACTTACTGGCATACTAGTTTTTCAAATGAATAGGTACCCGATTAGTAATTTTGAGTATCTAAAATGTTAAACAAAATCAGGAAATTGGTCATGTTCAGCAACTTTTAATGTTGACCGTACTACTACTACAGGTATATTGTTGTAAGTTTTACGTAGTAACTTATGCTATTTCGTTTATTTACCTGTCTCACTCTCAGAAAAGAAGTCCGAAAATGATGTTCCGGCTCTAACACTGTTCACAAAATAGGGATGGGTTTCGTAATCGTAATAGTTCAGATTGCGGTTCAGCAGCTTGCTTGTATTTGCGGATAACGGAGGCAGTTCCTGGCCCTGACTCGATCGAAATCCGAACTTTTGCTGGTTGATACTCGGTAAACAATCAATCACTTTTCCGTAATTTTTATCTCGAGCCGATAGGTAGTTTCGAGCGGACATAATCAAACATAGAATGCACTGCTGTTAACATACACGCTCATTCTCAGGGTAATCTATTTATTTATACTACAGAAAAATTTGTATTACAAATTACAAATCAATGAAACAAAATCAACATCACAAAAATTTGTGAAACAAATGTAATGTCAGTATCAGTAATGTTGATTGTTGAGTATGCTGCCACTGTTGACAGTAGTACATTTGACAGTGACATTGACAGTGATATACCTGTACATTTTTTTTTTTTTTGTTTTGTTATGGCGTCACACGATTAGTGTATTTGCCAGTGTCAAGTATAACAATATTTCAAACTCAGAGAGTTGAATCAAGTTTAAATGATGATGGTGATGATGATGATGAGATGATGGGATGAGGATATTGTTTAAGTAAAGTAGTGGCGCTTTACTTAAACTTTACACGGACTATTTTGGAGCAACTAGAAAAGTCACTTTCACAACTTTATTTCAATTTCCCACACTTGTACACATTAATGAACACATAATGGTTAATAATCCACCAATATTACACATTATCACTCGAAGAAACACAAGTTTTGGAAATAAAAACAAAATTTTCACGTTGACAATTCGATTGCCGCCAAAAAAGCCACCTGTACATTTGATCTTTTTCCAAGCCAGCGTTTCTTTTCTTCAGAAGCCACTAAAATAAAAAGATGAAGTTGAAGTTCTTTTCTACGTCTCTGTCTGTTCGATATTGAGATTATTGACTTTTATCGGTAACGCAGTCCAAAGAGCATGTAAGGTTTAAGCAGTCTTCCGGAATTCTCAAAACTACTTTTTACGTTCAATCTGAACTTCAACCTGAAGGCCACTTTATTTTTGACATATGAAGAGACAGTATTTCTATTTGTTATTGTCAAAGTCATTAAATAATGAGACAGAGCACAGGCTGACATGACAGTGACAGGCTCACTGGCTCAGGCTGATCGGCTATCGGCTGGCTGAAAATCGATTTCTCTGCTCCGTAGTTAAAAAAATCTCTGTAAGATTATCTGAAAACGCTTGTGAGTTACCAGCATCATGTCCGTGATCAGCACCAAAAGTGGCGAAAAAACGCAAGATGAGGTAACCAGCAATAAATTAATTTAATCGAAATAATGTCCACATAAAATGCATGCCGCATTTGTCGCTGCATTGCTTGTGTACTGATTTATCTCTCTATTACGTTGTTGCATTAAAAACATAGTTATCCTGCTGTTGTTCACCAATTTAAAATTTATAGCAGAGCGTGGTGTTATTTTATTTAAAAAAAGTTACATGACGCAATGCGCCTTGCGCTCTGCAGTGATCAGTGTCAAGGCATTCGGCTTAGCATTTGAAAGTGTTTATCAAAAGTGCTACAAATATTATTTTTTAAATAAATTGATGAACGTGATAACGGTAGGTACGTCAAGGAACTTTTAACTGATGATAACACAGCCTGTTTTTTTAAATGAATGCCTGTAGTAGACTGCAAATAAAATGAATAAAAATTAAAAATACCCACAGATTCGCTATGACGTAGTGAAAATAAGTAATAAACAAAATGTAATATAGAAAACAAATATTCAAAAACGATAAAATAAAGTTAGTGTTAACGGAATTACCTATTACCTTTCAATGTACAATTTAGTGTAATAATTTATTTATATTTTAGCTCTAAACTTTTTTCAACACCCAGAGGCTAGATAGATGTGCCTGAATGTTATCAAATCTTGGTCATAGTTAGTAATGTTAACCTTCACCCACAAAATATTTTAAAACACCAGGACCTAGGTAAGGAATTAAAAGACGGGGGGTCACTAGTCACAAATAACAATAACTTTAGTTTAGTTAGTTAGTTTGAATGTTATTTTGAATTTTCATAATTTAATATAGTTTAGTCAAAGATTTGTCACTGTATACTGTTGTTGTATTGACTCGATCGAGTCCCTTTAAATACGGCTGTTAGATTATATCGAGTCATTCGGTTGTGAGCTATCGGAAGAGCAACATCTCCTAAATAAATAATCAGAAACAACATTGGTGTTTGTAATGGATCCCGAAACTCTTACATATATGGCATGTCACTCAATTGCTACCTAAGTATTGAGCTACACTCGAGCATCATTCTAGAATACCATCCTGAAACATTGGAGCGTAAACAATATCAATCACAAAGAAGGTTGCTCCCTTCTATAAATACTGGCATAAAACGATGATCAGTTGAAACGTAAAATAATTTTCAGAAAATCCTCATGCCGTACACGTACATCCAAAGTGTTCCCGGAAAGCAGATACGGACGAAGCTCGCGTCTGCTTTCAACTACTGGCTCCAGATCTCTGATGAGAAGCTCCGAGCTGTCGGAGAGATCGTTCAGATGCTCCACAACTCAAGCTTGCTGTAAGTAGAAGTATGATAAAAACCATACAGTACATTGTTCATCCAATATGTTAGAGGAATACCAATGTTTTCTACAAAGAAAACATTGGTATTCCTCTAACATATTGATATTATTAATTTTCCTATCCAATCTAATGCATCGAATTCAAATTTCAAAATCCTTTGTTAATAGGATACATATTATTATGATCACTTTAAAACGTCAAACTTAGGACTGTTTTTTTTTGTTCTTGTCCCTAATTTATGCGATATTGTGTGTGTCAGTAATAAATACATTTTCATTTCATTTCATTTCTGTTCCAATCTCCTTACGCTGGCAAAAGAACAGGCAAGAAGCGCCCAGCAGGAAACTTTTGGGGGAAAGGTCTATTGTATATATGTGTACTTAGGTATAGTTGTACAAGTTGCGCTCGCGTCTTCCCGTTTTCCCGCAGGAACCTTTTTCCGGGATAAAAAGTAGCCTATGTGTTAATCCAGGGTATATATAAGCTATCTCCATTCCAAATTTCAGATCCGTTCTGTAGTTTTTGCGTGAAAGAGTAACAAACATCGATCCATCCATCCATCCATACTCACAAACTTTCACGTTTCTAATATTAATAGGATAGTAGGATTATGTTATTGACTTATCAGCATCAGTTTAAATAGTATTGGGTAAACGCATGAATTTGAACAAATTTGCACAATTAACTGTTTATTTTCATCACTCAATTGCCAGATTCCATTCATTTATCGCCGTTAACTCATCCACATTGTACTCGATCGATGACTCACATCAAAATGCCCCGATTATTGTTTTCATGGCCAAGAATTCCCAGTGATTAAACTATTCTATTTTGATCTACACGAAATTGCAGGATAAGGCTTACACGCGGCGTTCAATTCTAGACGACAGCGTATTGAGAAGAAGTCTCAGAATTCATCATTGTCTTTTCATCGCCAATCTGCATAACTTGAATGGGCTTTTCATCAGGGTCCTTATTCGCTATGACCATTTCTATTTTCTTTTTTTTGCCTGTAACGCGGGCGTCTTACGTTATCTGCGTGAAATGACCGCTAAAGAGTGTAATGACGTCACACGTTATTGGCAAGGAATCTTGATGATCATAATTCAAAACGAATAAGGGCCCTGGTCGTTTATCAGCTGATCCGAGAACCTGGAACTTTAGCCATTAGTTTAGGCAAAAAAACTATGAACACTTGCCCCTTTTATCATTTTAAGAACACAAATAAACAAGATTAATGGTAACAATATAAAATTTACGGATGGAAACGATACTTCCGCTAGGAATAAAAAGTGACGATTTGTTTTTGTTTGCAATGCGTCAAAAATCCAGGCAACGAGCATTTTCACATCATAGAGTTTTGAAATAGCGTTTAATGAAGCGATGATACGAGTAGCTCAGTGGTAGTGACGTCGACGTCAGACTCTCAGGTCGTGAGTTCGGATGTTGCAATGAACTTGAGCTATCGGTGAAGGAAAACATCGTGATGAAATTATCATGAATCATGAACGGCTATTAGACATTTGCATCCATCGGCTCCTTGCGACTCTTACAATGTCGTCTGTCCACCTAGTGGGGGGCCTACCTACAGAACGTGTTCCGGTTCGTGGTCGTCACTCTAGAACCTTTGCTTTCTTCCCCAATGGGTTATTGGTTCCTCGAGCGATTTGGCCTGCCCATGGCCACTTCAACTTGCAAAGAACATTGGCCACCTTTCATACTGCCTTGGACCTGACAGCAATATATTTTGTATAAAAATTACGAATAGCTTATTGAAGTTATACGACCGGCCTAAAACAGTTATTGGTTTGCGAAATAAACGATAAGTTCAGAAAAAGAAAAAAAAAGTACAACAAAATTGGTGGAATAAGACGTATTGTAGCGTAGCAAAAGCAAACAAATATCATTAGACACTACGAAGTTAAAAATTCGATATCTTTTTTTCTTATCATTTCTTAAAATATCGTTTTTGTAATCTTAAACAAAAAATTTCAATTTTTTTTAAGATATTACTCGTTTTTTTTACAACCTCAGGTCCGTTTTTGCCATTGTTCTTTTAAGAGCTTAGTTGGTGTTATTGGTCACTACGCACAAGTTACATTAATTCTCACACTAGTCACACTGTTGGTACCTACACTACCTACTATACATATTCATAGAAAAGGCGGTTGAATAGGGTATCTTTGAAGTAACAACAATAGGCTAAACAATGAATAGAATACGAAATGATCTATTGTACCTAACGCTTTCAATGACAGGGTCGCGGTTGTGAACTCGTAGGCACCTTCTATGGGAAACTAATGTGATAACAGTTTGGTTTGATATCGTCTCCGCGAGAAATAGATTGTTTGTTCGTTCATACCTAAAGTAGCTACACAAAAACATACCTAAGTTATAGGCAATGCGAAAGTTTGGGCGTTTGTTAAAGTTAAACTTCGGAGTGTAGTCTAATACTAATTTTCATTCCGAGAAACTGGTGGATGTAACCGCAGGGGGCCGACCAGCGTCTCTTATATTGCTCCAGTTTATGAATAAATGGTTTTATAAATTATTAAATGAAATGTATCGTTTCCCTCACACACAACCTTTTTACAGTACCCACAGGTAAAGTAAGGGTAAAGGTTAATATTATTGTATACTAGCTGTTCCCCGCGGTTTCACCCGCGTGGGCTACAGTTTATCGCGATAAAAAGTACCTATCCTATGTCCTTCCTCAGGGTTCAAACTATCTTCGTACCAAATTTCATTTAAATCGGTTCTGTAGTTTAGGCGTGAAAGCGAGACAGACAGGCGGAGTTACTTTAGCATTTTTTATATGAGTAGGTACGTATGTAATATGCAACTGAATGATGAGACGAGATAGTCGCTTGTCTGAGAGCGTCACGATTGCCCATTGTAGTTCAGTGCCACCCAGAATTTTGAACCTATCAGTGAGTGCCCAAAGCCAGTTCCCAATCCAGGCGTAAAGGGGGTGACCATTAATTACGTGAGGCATTTTTGAGAATTCTTCGACGTCCCCCATAAAACACTCTCAAAGAAAGAGCAGCTTTCTAACATTTAACTTTATCGATCAGCTATTAACATGTTTACGTTGTGTACTCGTACATTAAATGTTCACTATCTCTCCAGGATTGATGACATTCAAGACAACTCCATCCTCCGCCGAGGCATTCCCGTGGCGCACTCCATCTACGGCGTGGCCAGTACCATCAACGCGGCAAACTACGCCATGATCGTCGCTCTCGAAAAAACGCTCGAGCTGAGACATCCTATGGTGGGAGACTATTAAAAATACACCTTTTTATATCATTCAGTACCCTAGCTATAGAGCTATTGACCACAAGTCACCTGGTGTACATAAGGTGACTTGTGGTCAAGTGATGATTTGGTCGAAAGTCGGCGCCACGCTAAAATCTATTATGTCAAGCTTCACTAACTATTAAATTTTTAACAAAACTAAAACCTACTTCAAGTTCCCTTCGGTTTATCTGGTCTGCCATCACCAAACCCTGATTTCCTTATCATGGGACCACCTTTGAATTATCTTCTTTCCAACAAAAAAATAATTTTGTGAAACCGTCTACATTTGACGAAGTTACTTATGCCCGAACATACATAAAAATGATGTTAAATGTCGACGATAGAATGTAGCCATGTAGCGCCACGCTACGCCTGGATTGGGAGCTGGCTCTCAAGAGAGGCTACCGAAACACACCGATGGATGCTTAACAGATTCAAAAGCGACCTCATGAGATCTAAAATAAAGGCTATATTCGTACGAGCGGTGTTTCATTAAAATCTATTTATCTATCCCATTAAATTGTTCCAGGCAACACAAGTGTACACTGAACAACTCTTGGAGCTGCACCGAGGGCAAGGCATGGAGATATACTGGCGCGACAACTTCCAGTGTCCTTCGGAGGAAGAGTATAAGGAAATGACTGTTAAGAGTATGTCCTATATTAAAATACTTAACTAGTGATTTGCATGGATAGGCAAGTATAGTTGATTTGCTACAGCGCCATCAAGTGGCGAGTTACAACAAAGAGGATGGCAAAAAATATTCAACATAATTATTATGGACTACCCCAACAGACAGCATCATATAATTATATAGGTATCTATACAATTATTATTATTTTGCTAGGTGCGCGTCTTGCCGGTATCCCGCAGCAACTTTTTCCGTGATAAAAAGCCTATGTGTTAATCCAGGGTATAAGCTATCTCCATTCCAAATTTCATCAAAATCGGTTTAGTAGTTACGGTGATACGCGGTAACAAACATTCACACACCCATACAAACTTTCACATTTATAATATTATAGTAGGATTATCAGTGCCGTTATGTGCTAAATAAAATGTCGTCCTTACTAAATGCTTTATTTGTTTCAGAAACGGGAGGTCTGTTCATGCTGGCCATCCGTCTCATGCAGCTGTTCAGTGACAACAAGTCAGAGTTCAACAACCTATCGGCCATCCTCGGCCTCTACTTTCAGATCAGAGACGATTACTGCAATCTGTCGCTTGAGGAGGTAACCAATCCTATACTAGAGGGCCTAGACAACGTGCAACCGATTTTAAGCGTTTCGTTTTCTCCGATCGCTAACGCTTCGTCGTCCAATGGAATCGATTAGCTAGCGTAATTGCCTGTCAAATGTGTCACTTGTCTAGGCATTTGTACTATTTGTTCCTGATTTGTCATACTCCTAATTGGTCATATTCTTAACTCGTCATATTCCTGATTCGTCATATTCCTAACTCATACCATGTACATTTGACTGCACAAACTTATTATAGAAATCTTCTGTGGGAAATAGAACCTCCTTAGTATACATTTTTATGTGAATTATTTTCTTTCATTTTCATTTTTTTTCATTTCCCATAAATTATTTAATCTCATATGCACGTACTCGCGATTTCATTTGACTATTCAATGACGAGTTAGGAATGTGACCAGTTAGGAAAGTGTTGAATTAGGAATATGACCAATTAGGAGTATGACGAATCAGGAACAAATCATTTGTTCGGCGGGTTTCGTTTTCGCAGGAGATAACTAAGCGTTTCGTTTCACGGAATAGAAAGATGATCCATTGTCTACCAATTTTTTATTCCTTTTCGCTTGACTTATGTCATTCCCATACATTTGCGTACCTTTCTACATTGGTTAACGCTAGGAGAATGTGACATTGTCTAGGCCCGCAGCCAGCTCATTATCTAACTAGACTGGAGATGGGACAAAGCTGTGGATAGATCGGTTTTTGAAACGCGACATATGCGTGGTAATAGTATTCCAGTCCAGAGATAGTCACAGTAGGTACAACGGGTAGCGTTTTGTCTACTAGTCTTCTTCTGATGGTAAGCGACGATGTAGTCGGAAGAGGCGTCACGCTACTTTGGACTGGCTACTGGTTTTCAAGTGAAGCTGCTGACACACATCGATAGCTAACCCTGAAGAATCATTCACTATGTATATTATTATGTTGGTACTTGGTGTGTTCCGGCAGCCCCACTTGGAAGCCAGTTACCAATCCAAGTCAAAGTCAAAAGTTTTTTTTATTTAATAGGATACATTGTTATCACTTTAAAACGTCAAACTTAAAACTAGCTACGCCTGTTCCAACCTCCTCACGCCCGGCAGGTATTTTTGTTGGCGCGATCACATTGACAATTTTATTCTTATTACTAACTACCTGTTCCCCGCGGTTTCGCTCGTGTGGGCTACAGTTTATCGCGAAATCCTTTCTTAGCGGATGCCTGCGTCATAACATCTACCTGCATGCTAAATTTCAGCCCTATACGTCCAGTGGTTTGGGCTGTGCGTTGATAGATCACTATGTCAGTCAGTCAGACACCTTTGAGTTATATATATTTAGATTGATTGAATTAGAGCAAGTTCACTAAAATCCCAAGCTGTTTTTTTGTCAGATGTATCATCTTAACATTCAAGAGACTTGTATGTGGTGATTTACTTGAAGGTAGTCTAAACTTATTGAATCTCGTTTGTTCCAGTACACAGAGAACAAGAGCTATTGCGAAGATCTCACAGAAGGCAAGTTCAGTTTCCCCATCATCCACGCTATCAGGAACCAGGAGGGCGACAACCAAGTTCTTCGTATCCTTTTACAACATACCACATAGCTAACATACAAGTCCAAATAAAACGTAATCATATTAGAAAAGTTCATTATAGTAAAATATCAGATTTCTTCTTCAATAGTCAATAGTTATTTATTGTGATCACTTTAAAACGTCAAACTTAAAACTAGCTACGCCTATTCAAACCTCCTTGCGCCGGCAAAAGAACAGGCAAGAGACGCCCGGCAGGTAATTTTTTGGCGCGATCACATTGACAATTTTACTCTTATTACTAATTGATTGGATTAGAGCAAGTTCACTAAAATCTCAAGCTTTTTTTTGTCATCTAAATAGTCCGAAACTTTATAATAAGATTTATGTTGGTTGGTTGTGCACATTGGGATATGGAACATGATTTTCTTCTTGCCCTGGTCCCATCTATTTGTGGTCGGCGCAGCATGTACTCTTCTTCCACTCTCCCCTATCAGCCGTCATCGCTTCATTCACTCCCCTTTCATTCATATCAACCCTCACACAATCCATCCATCTTTTCTTTGATCTTCCTCCCTTCCATCCATCAACATTCATATTCATCACTTTTTTTGTAATATGACTATCATCCCTCCTCATAACATATCATAACATAAAATATCATACTATAATATTATGTACCTATTTAGAAAACAAACAAGTAAAATTTTAACCAAAAAAAAACTGACTTCAAAGTTTTTCTTATTGATATTATTGTCAGAACTGGACTAAAGAGACCACGCGGGAAGCACCAGCTATCAAATAGGAAAGAGTCATCAAAATCAGTTCACCCAGTCAAAAGTTTCAGAACTTTACCACAGTCCTTTTTCTTTTTTTTTTTGAGAACATTTTCTCCTTTTTATATTACCTCAGGGTAAGAAACATAAAAAAATACAGTCGAATTGAGAACCTCCTAGTAGGATATCTTATTTAAAAGCATTTTTTGCCTATAATATTTCTTGAGTCCAAACTCCAGACATTCTGCGGCAAAGGACGCGCGACGTGGAAGTGAAGAAGTACTGCATTTCGCTACTGGAACGACTCGGCAGTTTCCACTACACGCGCGCGATACTCATTGCGCTGGACAAGGAAGCGCGAGCTGAGGTGACCATCACTTTATACTCATCATCATCACCATCATCATTAGAATTATTTATTTATTTATTTATTTGGTAATAGGTGAGCAGCGATGTGCCTATATCATGCTGTGTTGAATTACAGCAATGTCCATTAGGATTACAAACGGGATATTTGTATTTGCTTTTGTTTGAGTTCTCGATATTTCGGCACTGTTGCAACTTGCAAGTGCCATGATCGCGAGAGTACTAAAAGTTTCTGCGTCTTGGATTGATGATATTATAACTGGCAGATCTTAAAATCTTAATTCTAATGTTAACTCTAACTCTGTCTGTCTTTCACTACTGAACAGATTGAAATAAAATTTGACACAGAGATAGTCTAGAGCCTGAGAAAGGACATTGGCTACTTTTTATCGCGATGAACTGTAGCACACGCAGGTGAACCGCGGAGAACAGCTAGTAAAGAATAATTACAAGAAAACTTTGTACGTCGCAGGTGGCCCGCCTCGGCGGTAACCCTCACCTGGAAGCCCTGCTCGACGACTTGCTGAGCTGGCGGCGGGATGCCAAGAAAAACAAACTCAACGCAGACACTGTGTAAACGACCACTGGCTGTCAGCGCTTAACTTATGTTGCGGATTCACGTTACAGCACTTAATAATTTGAGGACGGAACATCCGTTTTTGTTTAGTCGGGCTCGTGGTATCAAAGGGGTTGTAAGGAATCACTCAAGCTAGCTTTAGCAGCGACGTTCGGTGATTTTGCATGTTGTGTCTCGCTCTGATGACGCGTCAAAAGGACCACCTGTCCAATTCAATAAGAGAAAAACTATTTTTTTTATTTACTATTCTTATATTTGTTTTTTCATTCACTTGCTGGACCGCTACCGTTTTTCGTGCACGTCTAGGATGACTGGTAGAAAATGCTATCTAGCATTAAGTCCTCCTCGTACAATTTTGTGCTAAAGTATGAAGAAATAAATAAATAAACTTGATCGCGGTCAAAAAATTATCTAACCAGACGTTTCTTGCCTGTACTTTTGGAACAGGCGTGGTCAGTTGTAAATTTGACGTTTTTAAAATGAAGACATGTGTCCTTAAAATTTAATTTATGTAAAATCGCCGAGCGTTGCTTCTAAAAGTCACCTACTTGCTTAGACCCTGATTTTGTTTGAGTTACGAGCTCCTATCGTCCTTTAGGGTTTAGAACTGTTTGTTTGTAAAGTTTGAAAATTGTACCTAGTGTTATTTGTATTAATAGATTGTACTAAAAAAGGTTTTACTTGACGGCAGTTAGGCACTGATGTTAGCAGCGGTGTATAAACAAAACACTTCCAAAAAAGAGTCAAATTGATGTTCGACAAAAACGGAGCAATTTCGTCATTTTGTTCGTAAGTTTAGTGTTTTTGTAAAATCGAATATTTATATTATCGCTCATTGTTATAGCTTTAACTGCGCTTGATTATTTTGCAGTAGTTGCATGAAATTATGAATTTCAACTTTTGATAATTATAGTTATATCGCTGGAAAGCCTTTCGTAACTGATTTTTGGCCGTTAATAGCACATGTGTCGATTTGCGACTCCTAAGTTTGGGCTCGAATCCTGCAATGAGCTTGAGCTTTCGGTGAAGGAAGACAACTAAAAATGAAATCATAGCATTTTCTAATGCTCGCCTGGCTAGCTGCCATCCTCAAGTTAAAATCTATTGCACTACTGTCGATGTTCCGGCAGCCTCACTTGAGAGCCGGTTTCCAATACAGGTGTAGCGAGGCGTCACCTTCGACCACATCGTCACTTAACAGCAGGTGACTTGTCGGAACTAAAATCTATTTTATTTTCGTGTGCAATATATAAATAAACTCCGAATACTTATATTGTAGATATAAATGTTTTATGTACGCGTCATACAGGTATAAAAACATGTAATAATAAAATAAATTATGTAGAATAGTCCTAATAATTTAAAATCTATGTGTGCTGCTTATATTTTTATTTATGTTACAATGAAGCTCGCGGACATCAGGGCGGGCCGCGCCGCAACGGATTACTGCATCTCTTTCTAACTTTAAGTGAACGGGAGAGATGCATGATAGTTTGCGGTGCGGCCCGCCTGTAGTGCGCGTAGCTTTATCGGTATTGATTGGAAAACGCTTCGCTAAATAATGCTTACTTAAAATGTACTTATGAATTAGAAACTATTATATAATATTTTTTTATTAAGATTATGTAATTCTAAATTGTTTTCTATAGTTTCTAGTTGCGTCCCGCAGTTTTCCTATTATTCTGGAATAAAAAGCTATCTCTATTCCAAATCTCTCTGAAATCCGTTTAGCCGTTTCAGCGTGAAGAAGTAGCAAACATACACACACAAACTTTATTGAAAATATGTTTATACACTTTCAAACGTCAAACATAAAACTAGCTACGCCTGTTCCAACCTCCTTACACAGGCAAAAGGAGAGTTTTGTTTTCATAATTTTAGAGGGATTAGACTTTTATGGCCTAAGAACAAATTTAGTTTAAATTATTTATAACAGAATTAATATTTGTGATAATTTATTTAGAACTTCGAAAAATTAAAGATAATCGAATTTCATAGAAAAGAGTTGAAACAGACCTAATATAATAATATGTATGTGTTTTAGTAAAATAAGTAAGAACGACCAAAAAGCATGCCATTCATAGAGTAGAAAGCTTAGCTTAGCATATGCTTTATAGCTTATCTTCACATATGGCCTGCTCGTCACGCCAGTTGGTATAAAAAAAGATTGCTGCTCGAATTCTAATGATATTTAATTATTTATGCTTAAATTATATTATATTATATCTTGGAAATAGGTGAAGAAGTCACAAGTAGTTTTATCTCTTATTGTATACTGCTACTTAGTTCGCAGTCGAAAGTCTGCAGGCAAAAAATGTATAAAGAAAATTCTTCCCGCGGCGCAAGTCCAGGGCCCCAATTCTCGCGGATTGATATATTGTCAAATATCTATTAGATTTTGACAGTTATTGCGGTATTTATCGAATGTGATAATTTAGCCACTCTATCTTCTGTGACTATATGTCGGGCCTAGTTCCTAACTCCTGCCTAACTCCTGTTACCCTGGTTACAGATTTTGGTACAGATAAAAACAAGGTTACAGGTGGTTACAGATAAGCGTGGTTTTTGGTTAAATAAAAGAGTGGTTTACAGAAATAATACTGTGTTGTATTCATTGAACTTACTAGCTAAATTACAGCCACTACAATAATGTATCACCCCGCGAGAATTGGGCCCCTGGTCCTCTGATATAAAATAGTCCTTAGCACTTAAGTATTGTTTAAAGCTCATAGAATTATAATAAACGCATAGTAAAGGAGTAGTAGTTCAGCTTCATATAAATCGGCCGTCGCCGGTTTGAATGCGTGCGTGAGTAGCGGCACCGTGTACGCACGCACTTTTCACGCACACAATCACATAAACGAAAGGAGGCGGCCGGCATGCACTCAGTACGGAACGCGCCGCCTATGCGTCACCGCAAGAGTAGGCAATTAACTCGTCGAGCGGCCTTAGCTAACCTACTGTTCTTTATATACTGTGCTAAACGTTTGTTTTTTATTGTTATACAATACAATGCTACACTCAATATGAGGTTCTTATAAAGACCACGTTTGAACGGATTGTTGTATATTTATTAACAAAAGTTCATGGATCATGGTTTGTTTTTTAGTATAAGTTGATCTCTTGTTACTCTTGTTAGTAAAGGGTGTTCCACTAGAATCTGATATCAAGATGATACGTTACTTAGCCCAGTTGGTACCTTCAAAAGGTAAAGGTAAATTCATCAACTCTCTTGATCGGGAAAAAACGTTCCGACGGAAGTTTGATTTCCCAATCGTATGGATTTAGATAGTTCAAGAGAAACGGGATGCATTTTGTCTATGCAAACTTAATCCCCTATTTTCCCAATTTTAGCATTGGGATCATTTATTTTCAGTGTAGATTTCCACAAAATGTCTGTATGTTTTTGATTTTTTTTGATAAACTATTTTTGTTTACTAATAGTACTTTATGGCAAAAGTGGAATATGCCTTAAAACAGTCATCTCAGAAAAGAAAATTTTATTTTGTAGCTTTTTTTTATGGTATTCGAAAATGATAATTTATGTCTAGTTTTGTACGATGTGGATAGTATATAATTATTTTATCTAGTTATTTTAATAGACTATCCTAAAAAGGTCTCGGTCACCAAAGCTGTGCTATATATCTGAGCGGAGATCTAGGACAAATCAACCAATGACAGCGGATGCCTGCTCTATCACGCCATAATAAAGCCATCGTATTGATGGAGTGGAATTTATGTATCCAGCTACAAAGTGAGATCTTATTAACATTTACGTGTATTTTCTTATTAATCTTATTATATTTTGTTTATACTATATGGCATAAAAATAGACACTGCCAATCATGTAGCTGATTACATTATAATCATTATGTAATAGAAAAATACATACATTTCAGATTTACATATCGGAATATTTAACTTATGGAATTTAATGATAATGAATAATGTTCCCACGACTAAATTTGACAGCTTAAAAATAATGCTGTCTCTTTCTTACTTCCGAGGTCAGAAAAAGACAACACTACTTTTGACCTGTCCAATTTAGCTTTAGATCATTCACATCAAAACCGAGACACCACTTCATTTAATAAGATAACTAGGAAATAGAAGTAGGATTTGCACATTCCATATGTCTCGGATTTTAGAGCTTAGGCCTAATTGTACTTAGATTGTGCACGTTATTGTATAAAAATAGCCAAATAAAATGACAATAAACTTTTGTAAAATTAGCTTGAGAACAGTGTGCTCAAAATAGATAGAAATGTTCTAAATAAGTATTGTACATTAATGTTGTACATTGTGCAGTACTATAAAAGTAGTACAGTAAATGTATAGTACAATGTCATGACACCGTGAGCTAGTCTAGTTTAAATTACCAGCTATAATTTTATTTCGGTTCGTGTTGTTCTTTTGCAATTCGAGAACGCGTCAGGGCACTTTATTTGTCTAAGGGCCGGTTTTTTGATCTGTAGTCAAAGTTTACTATAGTCAAAAATGCATGAAAAAAATGAGTAATCATTAAACGTTTCATGTTTATATCTAAAGTTAACCTAAGTTAGTTGTCCTTAGTACGGCCTTTGTATTAAGCATCTGTCCGCGCTAAACCAAAAGTAACTCTGTAAAACCGACGCGCACTCGTCATTGCGAAAACTAGCATTAAATATTCTTTTGTACAACTGTTTTTCGAATTATAATTTCTAACATTTTATTTTTTGTTTTCTTTCTGCAGTCATTTTGAAATAAACTACCTAGTCGATACTTTTGAGCTGATAAGTTACTAAAACTGAAATTGAGTCAAAATATTAGTTCCCACCGTTTGGGCTAGTGAAACGGTTCCTTTCAATTTTCTAAAGCTTGATGTGTACTAGTTTTATGTATTTAATTATGTCTTCCAAAATATGACAATAAATAAATAATTAGAGAAATGAATTTCACTTGTTACCACATGTACAATGGGCGAGAAAGTTTCCTCCCTAATTTCCCTAGTGCGTATCGGCGTAACGACTTATTTTTCCTAGTGCATAAAAATAAGGGCATACGCATCGCGCGGTTACTTTTGTTACTGATCGAACCACTTATCACTGATGATAATTATTACCAGTTTCATTTTTACAGAAGTTAATTAGGGATATAAGAAACGAAATAAAAAGCAGGGCTAAATGTTTATGTACTTTATTGAATTTTTTACAGTTGTCACAAACTACAGCACTGCGACGCCAATATTAAGGTTTCCGTTGGACAAATGCTTCCGAATCGTAATATAAACCAACATAAATAAATCTAACAATAAAATTATATTAAAAATGTATAATTGTCACGATAAAATAATATTACGATTTAAAAATCTAAATTCATATACAAATAATCTCTTATTGAAACTAAAAGACGAAAGTCGAAGCAGATTTTTAATGGAAAAAACATGATGTTTTTATCACAATGTTACGGACACTTAACGAGTAGTTCCTCCAAGATTCTATCAAATATACATAAAGTTATGTTTTAAAGATAAGCAATATATTTGTTTGTTTCAAGAAAGCAGAAGGTTGCGTACGAGAAACACGTCACATTTTGAAAGCCATGGCTCCATGCGACACAATTCCCTTGACTAAATACAAAAGTCTACAATACATTGAAGAAAAATGGTATGTAGGCAATTTTAAAAACAGCGAACAAAACCTAGTGCTTTATTGAACAAAATATGTTAAAAAGAACTGTCCATTGACGCGGAACATGACTTCTCATAATTAGTACATTTCGTGATAATAGTCATTTTATATTAGTAGATACTATAAGAGTAGCGCTTATCTAAGTTTCCTGATGTAGTTGTGCGGGCAGAAGGGTTGTGATGACGTCACGTGAACTGTCACGAAACCTTCAGTCTACCTCTTACCCCTCCTGCACCGCTCCACTACCGCAAGCACCTACTCAGTTATGCGCTACCCCTGTAGTTTTGTTAATCAAAAAATACTAACTCAGTAGTCAAAACTTTGCTATGTACAGTCATAATTTCATATTAGTCGTTCGTCAAATCATGATTAGTCAATTAATAACATATAATTCTGATTAATTTTTACCTACTAGTGATATAAATTTGTAAAAACCCCACAAAAGCGCAGTCAAACTTCAATCTCTAGTACTAAAAATGAAAACAGAATACATTACTAATCGATTTTAAAAATACGCCAAAACAAGAGAAGCATGTTTCGCATGAATGGAATGTGGACATCTATAGAATATATTACAACAATAAATTTATAAACTTATTAGAATTAATACAATTATTAGCACACTAAAGTAAGAATTATTGTAAAACGCACTACACACACCATTCACGTGTCAGGAATTGTCATTTTCAGGTTGCAGTTTGTTACTAGAGATGGGCCGGCCATGTCACTAGTGTTGTTAGTAAATATTTATATTTTACTACGTATATAGAATAGGACTTTACGCTGCATCGTACAAGGTAAGGACACACACACATTCTATGCTTAGCATTCTCAGCTGATGACGATAAGAATCCAATACAAAATGCGTCTGCCGCCTATCAGGCTTGATATAAGCGTAGAATGGCAAGTATAGAATTAGCTGTGTGTTCCCGCCCTAAAATGACAATTCTTGATTTGATCACATAGATCCATCTTCACGCGTACATTTTTCTGTCTATTATAAGAGGTCTTTGTTATTGGGTACTTGGTAGCCATTAATGTACATCTATTTTTAACTATAGGCCATTATTAGACCATTATTCAATTAACTCGGTAAATGAACGATCAAATACACGACAATTTACATTCAAATTACGTCAAGTTCATCATTGTTTCGTCAATATTACATCAAGCAAGGCACGTATACGAAAGCTTATCAAAAGCTATCTACTATAGTAACATCACGTGACACTATCGCGTATTTTAAACTTAGGAACTCATTTGCAAATACATATAGTTCTCTATTATTTACAACAAATCGAGAATAGACAAAAAATTTCTTCTCGCATGTACAGTTTATCTCGAAGCTAAAATCAGACAAACTTGTTTTTATGAGTGCACTGTTCAGCGCTCGTAAATAAGTATGAGTCTGAAATTGTGAAATAGTATTTAAGTTTTGTAAAGAAATAGTATCGAATGTTACGCATAATTAATTAAAAAGCTACAAGTACGCAACGACAAAGACCCAGCGCGACAGAGGGTGCAAGCCAGCGGGCGCAAGGGATGCGTTGTGGCGCCGAATGGTGCGTCGCGCCGCCGAGCGGTGCGTCGCGCCGACAAGTAGTGCGTCGCGGCGCGATCACGGGATCCAGCCGACGACGTAACTGCGGCTGCGTGTGAACTGCGTGAGGCGACGCAAGCGACCACCTGAAAGTTGCACGGATTATTTTAACACAAATTTTAGTTATATTTTTTCCACTTTTATGCAGCGTGTGAACGTGACGCGCAAGTCGTTCGCTTGATGATAATCGCCACGATTGTCTATTACACTCAATGCCGCAGAGTATATTGAATACTTGTGTTTACGACAGTTTAATACTTATGACTAAATACAAAGTGTATGATACAGCACGACTATTTCCTTAAATATCTGTATAAAACGAAAAAGTCTCATAAAAGTACCTAAAATCAAATCTAAAATAATGTGCGTCATTCTTAACGCATCAATGATTCATTAACACGTCACAATGACCTTAGTTTAAAATTAACGTCATGCTGCGATTATTTCAAACCATTTACTGATCGAATTCTTGATTCTTCGTTACCAAATTGTTAACAGTTTTGAGTGACGATGTCTGAGCAACGCAACTGCTCATCCCCACAAATCTAACGGATTATCACAGTTTTGGAAGTTGGTGGTGGAATGGGGAACAAGATATAAGGCTCAGCGCATTGGAGCGGGCCGCACCGCAATCCAATCACTACATCTCTTTGAAACATTAAGGTCCGTATTCTAGAATGACGCTCAAGCAGTAACCTCTACTTAAGCACAGATTTGACGTTGTCATTTCATACAAATATTTCACTCAAGTAATCAATCGCTACTCAAGTATTGATCAATGCTTGAGCGTCATTCTAGAATACAGGCCGAACAGTGTTGGTGTTACTTAGGCACAGTTACACCGTGTTTTGTCTTTTCCATTGGCAGTTTCAGACTCTATATCGATAGTTACAAAACACAAAGTTCAAAAACAACAAGTGATCACTGTTTCAATCTTTTTACACCGCCAAAAGAACAAGCAAGAGACGTTCAGCAGGTAATTTTTTGAGCGTGAACAAATTTACAATTTTTTTCTTTTTTAAATTTTTGACTAGTAATTGAATAACAACTCCTAAGTTACACCATTCTTATTAATAGCACTATCAATGAACGCCAGAGATGCACGATATTTTGCAGTGCGGCCCGTAGTATGCCCGAGACTTCAATGCACAATGTAGAGCAACATAAACATAAATAGATGCAACTTCTGACACAAATAGGAACGAACACATGCGCATGTTCTTGGTGCATTTTACTTACGAACAACGCCTTTAGGGCATCGTGAATGCCGTCATGAAAGCCGATGAATTAATGCTGATGCACCTGATAAGAAGGGCTGATATCTAAACTAAAACAATGGATGTTTAACGCCCGGGTCTCAGTAGCATCGTCCCACACCCGAGAGGTCCTCATGACCTTATGCTAATCTACGTGTGATATAGATATAACTAGAGGGTCTTACTAAAAGAAAACTTGACTTGTTGATACCTACAATCAGATACTGAGACTCGGGCCTTAACGTTTCACGGTCAGCCAAATAGCAGCTTGAATTTACCCTAAAAAATGTAGCCATAACTGTTTTGAACCTATTGCATCGAACTGGCAATACTGCTTAGATGTATAAAGTCTAATAACTTTTCAATCTCACACTGAGCTAAATACTAGATTGGCATCGGAACTATAAATCCATCGCAAATAATTCAAATATTACCCCCCGCGGCTATACAATATCCTTACATTGACTAATTTGATTCTTCCAATAAGTTCCTCTACCCCAATTTAGAAAAAACATTGGCTTGCATCTCGAATTCAAGAAAACAAATGCTTTTGAAAATCATGGGCTTTTGCGCCTAAAACCGACTCGTTTTCCAATAAAATTAAATACATAACTTACCATAGCTCAAGAAGAAGGTTCTAAGCGCTGTTCTGGCTGCGGCGCTGCTGGCGTACTGCAATGCACACACATTTGTCACGCGTCATATACATACAGGTAGGTACACATATACATTGACATTGCAGGGCCGCCGGGACGCGAGGGGCGCTGTCTTGCATCACGCCCACCCCGAAAGTGGGCGAAGATGCTTAAAAATGTTTTGGGCCTCAGCGTTTTCCCTTAGAAGGCCGGTGATTTTATGGGCCTCGGCACTTGCTCTTAGAAGGCCGTTGAGACACCCCTGATACTTCAGCGCCCGGGTGCAATACGCCCCTTGCACCCCTCAGGTAGAAACGGCCGTGCATTGACGTTCACTATAACATGCTCTTGTGTATCGAAAGTTTAAATGCTCTTTAACGTATGTCTCTATGAAGGCGAAGTGGTATTCCACACATCAAGGCGAACAACATCAAATTTACAAATAACATATTAAAAACTTTTTCATACTTGAAAATGCTCTGCAGTTTCTTCCACAAAAGTACCTGAGACAGCTCTAAAACAACTGACTATTTTACTCAATAGGCATTAATAGGTCACTGACCTATGAAATGACAGAGTTCAGAATACAAAGGTCAAAGTAGTCAGCTGTTTAAGGTAGGTTATATACATTTCTGGAAGAAACTTAGCAGAGCAATTCAAGTATAAATTTTTTGTAAATTAATTTTTTTCTACTTTGTTGTGTGGATTACCCTGACTTCTGCCTTTTAAGGACATTATGTTACACATTGTATATCACCAAATTATTTGGCGTTACATTCCAAATACATTAACATTATTAAGTTTACCGATATGTACTTTTCTTTATCTATTCATTACAAGTTATAGTGAACTTCAGCAACGAAAAAACGTCAAGATACAATTTGAGACACAAATTCATTGCATAGGGAAATAGTAAACATCAAAACAATATCACATCTCTGAAAATTATAATCAAACAAAATATAAGTTGAAAATCCATGCTTTAAAACTCGTTCAAGTGGATTTTAGTAGTCAGACGATTCAACACAAGACATTCCTGTTAGTCCTCACTCGCATGCGAGTATGTTAGTAGGTATCTTGAATTATTATCAAGTAAGTTAAGAACACCCAGTGCATCGCTAATATCTATCACAAAAGGGATGTATGTCCTGTCACAATTGGGTCCCCCCATTGATAACGGGAAAGTCTATACTTTCCCAAGCGAAACTCTGTATTAGCAGAAGCCTTTGAGCTGTAAAAAAAATCATTTCCCGAAAGAAATTCGTGTATTAACGGCCTTAGTATTGCAGCAATTGAAAGTGAAAACAAGTTTTACCGATGTCTGCGGCCGTGTCTACAAATTATTTGGTTTCTACGCTCCCCTCTCTGCTAGAAATTAAATGTTAACTGTTAAAATTATGTAACACATCAAAAATATAAAATATTAGTGTATTGAGTTTGAGAATTGAGAATTTCTTCTGTTTTAGAGATAGAATGATTTAGAGCAGCGGTCGGCAAACTGCGGCCCGCAGCGTTCCTGCATGCAGCCCGAGATTATTTAAAATATCATGTACGCACATTGATCTAGTAGTCTTACTGTTGAACATTATTGGTCATTCTTAGAAATTCTACAGCTGATTACATTACTGTTGTTCTACATTCAACCAATGCCAATCAAATATAACCCCAAAAATTCTACTAATTTAAGTTTGTTATTGCTATTTTAACATCCCTGAAGATCATGAAATGAAATATACAAATTTTGTAATATTAACCCAAAGTTATTGGTACAAATAATTAATAACATGTTAATTATGTAACTGTACATTATGCATTTAAGTTCTAAAATACTCCATAAAACATAACTGCGGCCCCCTAAACTTTATTTTGTGCTGTGCGGCCCCTGTCTGCAGAAGGTTGCCGACCGCTGGTTTAGAGATATAGTGTAAAACATGTTAAAGTCGTGTAAATATGCCACTTGTTTCGCGAACCGAAATCGCTATCGAAGTGGGACATTTTACTTACTTTTATACTTATTTGGTGCAGTTTTATAGTATAAAAAACTTGAGGCCTGATAAACTAATATACAGCTTGGCAGCTATTGGTACTTTTTTAAAACACATCTCTACCATATAAAATTTAACCATTAACTAAACACTGATACTCGATAAAAATACGGCAATTCTCTGTAATGTGAATCTCGTGATTTTTTTAAAAAACTACTGATTTTCGTTTAATAAAACAAATTATAAAACTGCACCGCGTTCTGTGAGTCTTGACAATCAAAAATCGACACTATTATAAGCTGTATAAGCGAAGTATTGTTAAACGCGGCCGTGCGTAATCGTAAATCACTTGCGCGGTATACCTCTGTATGTCTATTGGCTACGCGCCCCCTTGGGTAGGTTGTTAAAGAATCTGAATTGAAGTCGCAGAGTTAGGTCTTTCCGTACTGTAATGGAACAAGATAATACTCTCAAACTACTGTCACACATTGTGTATGTACGTTGGTGGTCAACATAGATTGGAAGGCGAACTTGAGCAATGTTTCGTATCAGCTCATTCGGCTGCTGAAACCGTGCCAGAACAGATTCGATCCAAAATATATTGAAACATCTCGAGTAATTTATTGCGATTATATTTCTGAAAGCAATTTATCCAAATTATTTCACAAACATTGTCCAAGTTCAGTTGGGTACAGTGTAAAACTTCACTACACATCGGGTGGGCACGCGTGAGTGTGTGTGTGTCACATAACGACTACTCACGAGTGGGGATTGGGGTTAATATCTGGTCTCGCGGCAAGGACGAATTGGTCCGTTGCATCTCCGTTTGTAAGTTCTGTTTTCACTCCCGTCTCCTCTAAATCTACCGGGACTATCCTTTCGCCAGTAGCCGGTGTACCTGCGACACTCTCTGTATTGTTTTGTGTTTCTGCGGGTACTTCTGTGGCCGGTTGGGCATCAGTTATAATCGGCGTTTGATCTGGCAAGATTCTCTGCGTGGTTGGTAATTTGGTAACACTATCCGGCGTTTCTGATGTTACCCTATCAGTCTGCGGCTCTGTATTGTCTTTTTCAGTCGCTTCGATCGGTCCCCGATCTGCAGTCACGTCTTCTTTAGCTCCGACTGTGACTGATTGTTGGACCGTCTCATTGAGGACTGGTTTGTCTTCGTTGGTCGGTGTGAAAGCCTCTGCGCTGGGCGGTGTCAGGTTGAAGAATGAGCTGTCGACACCGACAGCCGGCGGCCGACCGCGCGGCAACCGTAGGCTTAGCGAAGCGCTAGCCCGCTTGTTGACGCGGCAATCTGATATTACGATATTGACTTTGACGTCGAAGCTTGTGTCTAATGCGCAGGGAGTTCTTAGCGGGGAATGAAATTGGTATTTTGTTATAAAATTGTATGTTGGCTGGTATTAGAGCTTAGTCAGTTTTACAGCTACATAACTAAGGATACTCGACTACTCGTATATAGACATTTTTAATATTCATTAGCGAAGGGATCGTCGTACAAGCAGTATTTTCAATGACAACGTTAGTCGCATAGCATGTGAGATTGTGAATTAACCATGTGGAGCATTATCTTCGACTAAACCTTCCATTAGACACAAGCTTAATTGCATCAAGTATTTGTCGTGTAATCTTGATTTATTCTTTGTTAACACAATATCAATGTGATGAAGTCTTTTGTATCTTGTTAGTTGTTATCGTTGCTTCGTGACTTTGCTTTCACTCTGTTTCTTTTTACCCTCATAACTGATGTCATGTTCCTCTTTTCTGTATGTAGTTAGTTGATGCTCTCGATTCAACATTTATTTTTGTTAACACCATCGCTTGAATCTTGTTTCATGAGTACTTCAGTTTAGTTACAAAATATTTACACGGTGAATATTTTGATGCCTTTGTTGTGATAACAATAAAATGACTACTGAACCTTTTACAATAGGTTTTGTGCCAAATTAAAACATATGATAGTGGCGTATGTTAGGTTCTTGTATGATCAAAATGTGTATGTATGTAGAGATGTTTTGTTTAAATAACAGATGTTTTTTATTCAGCTAGCCCTTGTTCCCAGTTGTCTAGCCCATGTTCTCATTTGGCTAGCCCATGATCTCATTTGGCTAGCCCATGATCTCATTTGGCTCGCCCATGTCCTTATTTAGCTAGCCCATGTTCTCATTCCGTTAACCCATATTTTCATTTAGCTAGCCTATGTTCTTGGAGTCTTTTTGTATGGAGATTCCTTGTATGGTAGACGTTATCTCTCGTTTCAAGGAGCCGTCAGACGACCACGAGATGTTAATAAGCTGGGGATGATCTAAAACCGCCGAGTTGCGTCATACGTGCACATGTGGGCGTGGCTGTGTCTGCATTAAATGGTCATTCGCATCGAATATGGTAGATACAAACGTTTCAAATAATAAGATTGGTCACAATTTCATACGAAAGAAGAATGATAAATAAACCTATATAAGCTCAAAAGTCTATTTTAAATTACCTATTTGATCGTTTAGTTCGCAACTTTTAAATGATATTAGCAAGTTGACGATATTTACAACCTCGATATTTCTTATTGGTATTATTTTCATAATTCGATTCGACGCAATATACAACTGAATTTTATCACTAACACTTCAATTCTCTTTGTATCGAGACAAAGGCCCTTAAGTTTTTTGTTAAGGTTGTGCTATTTATTGTCATTAAAAATGTGATTTCCCTTAGTTTATATCTACCAGTATTCAACAGAAGACCATGGTGCTTTGGGACGAAATACAAATACATAATGAATGTGTGATTTTATTTACTGTAGTGTGTGTAAGAGCAGCGAAGTACCGCGCACGCCATCTGTCGTAGCAAGCGTTGTATTGATAACTTGTTAAGTTGATGACGATCATTTGATGAAACGAAGTGAGTTTCATACCGATGTGTGTGTAACAAGACAGTGAAATGGTTTCAACAGAGGTTTCCAAGTTGAACAGTTATTTTTTGACATCTTACAGGGTAACGTTTGACCACCAGTCATCTGATGTTAAGTGACGATATGGTAAAAGGAGCCACGCTACGCCTGGATTGGGAACTGGCTCTCAAGTGAGGCTGCCAGTACACACCAAAATGTGCTTGGCGACAGAATTTCCACTTGAAGGCTAACCAGATGAACACTACAAAATGCTCTAACACCAAGCATGTTTTCATCACGGTTTTCAACGAAAGACAAAACACATTGCAGGATTCGAACCTACAGGTCGCAAGTTGACAACACTCTGAGCTGTCATCGCTTAAAAGAAATTGGTGTCGATTCGGATGTGAATTATCTAAAACCAAACTAAGTTGGACATGTCTAAAAATAATGCTGTCATTTTCTTACTTTCGTGGTCAGAAAAGGACAGCAATACTTGCAGACCTGTCTAAGGGAAACAAGTAAATCTTGGACGATTGTTAATGTATTGACTAACTAAGTTACCTCGGTGCCCACTGTTGGGTCTTACCGTGCATTTTGGGAACCTCCGTGATAAACGAGTAACAGACGCGAATGGCACACAATGCAAAATGCTGGCGTTGATATCGGATTGTATCCAAAACTTTCTTTTAGATACCGTATGCTTAAATTAACACGTTTAAATATCAAAATAAAATATTTTCCTGAAATAAATTACATACTTATAAAAAGTAAATCTTGCAATAAAAAAGCTAATAAGATCCTGAAAATTATTATTAATAAATTTACTTCTACACAGTGTGCCGATAAGTTCCTGATAGGTTATCTGATAGAGAGACATTTTAAGGTAGTGTTCAGTTTACTTTAGAAGGAAAGATACGGCCAGATGTATATTTTACACTAGTGACCCGGTTTCACGTGAGTCCAATGTTAAGTCAATGACACTCAGGGGCTGTGTAGCTTACAAATAGAAAAAGAAACAGTAGTTCTAAAGAGTAGCAGGACATACTTGTAATAAAAATAAATCTTTTTAATATAATAAGTATAAATTTTCTATCAGTAACTTATCGGAACATTATAAAACAGACCCAGATAGAAGTTCTCCCATTAGTAACCAGTATACAGGCTGATAGACCTTGAACTAAACCTAGAGTATTGTAAATAAGATAGATCGAGTATATCTTCAAGCACGCTTAGTTTCAAACAAGCAGACAAGGAGTACATACTTTTGTATATGTAGTATGCGTGACCCACAGTGAGAACCCAAACTTGAAGGACTTACTGACGTCACGAAGGCTTTAAATAGCCTGAGCTGACGGTTCCAGTTGTTTTTACTATTTACAGGGTAGCGTTTGACAACAAGTCACCTGATGTTAAGTGAGGATGTGGTCGAAGATAGCGCCACGCTACACCTGAATTGAGAACTGTCTCAAGTGAGACAGCCGGAACACACCCATACAAAAGGGTCAATAGGGTCTTGGCTGAAAATCAGCGCTGTGGATTCGTTCATAGCATATGCTGAGCCAAGTCCTCTTTGGGAGGTACAGAAGCAGTGTTCGCACCATCACATAATTTTAATGAGTTTATGTATAATGTTACTGTTTTTGTGTGCGCTTCTTTCTTTTGTTATTGTATGCAGTTTTTCCAAATAAAGTCTTTTTCTCTTTCTTTTTCGATAGGTGCTTGGCGACAGATTCTTAACTTGAGGGCTAGCTGGCCAGACGAGCACTAGAAAATGCCTTATCACCAAGCAAAATGTATCGATAGTAAGCGAGTCTGTAGTCCAACTCGCACTCTGCCGGTGGCCGTGAGAACAATCTTTTGAAGGCTGGATCCGCGCCTCATGATGGGTCCCTATATTGTATGACCAATAATTTCCGACCAAATAATGCACGATCTGAGAATGTACATGGCTTCCAATTATCAGGCCGTGCTATACGGGCTGTACAATACTGGCTGTGCATTATCATCACGGACCGATTCTGTACAGCCAATAATTCCCGACCTGATATTTCGAATCCCATGTAGGTACATGGATTATCAGGCCGTGGAATACTGGCTGTGCAATATCATCACGGACCGATTTTGTACAGCCAATAATTCCCGAATAGATAGAACACGGCCCGATATTTCGAATCCCATGTACATGGATTATCAGGCCGTGCACTATCATGCAATACTGGCTGTGCATTACCATCACGGACCGATTTTGTACAGCCAATAATTCCCGACCAGATAAAACACGGCCTGATGTTTCGAATCCCATGTTGGATTGGATTATCAGGCCGTGCATTATCAGGTCTTGGAATACTGGCTGTGCATTATCGCCTCCCATGATGATGATGATGATGACGATGATGATGATGATGCGTAGAGCACTCACTTCTGTCGATGTTCCTCTGCAGGTGCGAGGCGACGCGGTGGCGCGCGTCGCTGTACTCGAGGTGGAGGCCGAGCCGTAGAAGCGTCGGGTTCTGCTCCACCAGAGTCGTGATCTCCATCTCGATCTTGTTGCCGAGCACTTGCGATCGCTGCCGGAGTACATGCCACATGTTAGGTTTGGTTCACTTTACTACGGGTAAAGTTGAGCTGAGTTGTTATTTATTAGCCTTTGTGTTGTGGGCCCGGAATGAGGGAGTTCCGGGTCTGTCCGTCGAGGCGGGTGGGTAGACTGTTACAGTGACCCCCTCCCGCCCCACCAAAAGGCGGCGGACGGAATAAATAAAAAAAAAATAAGAAAGAAAAAAAAGTTACTACGACTAGAGTTGAGTAGATATTTATTAGGCAAGCTTGTAGTTATTATGACTAGACTTGATAAGACAGTAGTCTACAAAAGTATATTAGGTAAGGTTGACGTTACTAAAAATAGAGATGACTTGAGTAGACTACAATAATTTATCGCGATTGTACTCTATGTCCTTCTTCAAAGTTCAAACTATCTCCACACCAAATTTCATCAAAACCCGTTCAGTAGTTTTGGTGTGAAAGAGTAACAAACATCCAACCATCATCACAAACTGCTGCGCTCCGCTTGTGTTCCCGTTATCTCGCAAGAACATTTTTCCGAGTTTGAAAAGTATCCAGTGTTAATTCACGGTATAAGCTAACTCCATTTACTAAGTTTGGCATTCAACACCGTTCTGACCTAGTTGAAAGTGCGGAACTCCTCGACAGTGTTGGTGATCAGCAGCGTCTTTACCAGCTGCACCACCCCCGGGGGCTGATGAAGATCATCTCCACGTTGACCACGCGCAGGGTGCTGTTCTTCCGCCGTTCACTAGTGAAGTATAAACACTGTTCTCACCTGGTTGGAAGCGCGGAACTCCTCGACGGTGTTGGTGGTCAGCAGGACCTTCACCAGCTGCACCACCCCCGGGGGCTGATGAAGTTCGTCTCCACGTTGACCACGCACAGGGAGCTGTTCTTCCTACATTCACTAAGTGTAGTGTATACAATGCTGTTCTCACCTGGTTGGAAGCGCGGAACTCCTCGACGGTGTTGGTGGTCAGCAGGGCCTTCACCAGCTGCACCACCCCCGGGGGGCTGATGAAGTTGGTCTCCACGTTCACAACGCGCAGGGAGCTGTTCTTCTCGAGAGCGTCGGCCAGGAGTTGTGCGGTGCGGTCGTTCAGGCCCACGTTCACCAGGGATATCACCTCGAGGTGCGTGTTGGTCTTCAGAGCTTCGAATAGCTTCTCGAACTTCTCGTCGCTTATGTTCTGCAACGGGTTTATGTTGGGTGATTATTTTTAGCAAGCTAATTGTACCCCTTTTTAAACCGTGACGTATGGCCTTTTGAAGCAGGTTCAGATTTATTTAATACAATACATTCTGTACAAAGGTGGTAGGTATAATAAAAGGAATAAAAGTAGACCAGACAGACTCAGACCAGACTCTATTAACTAGTCTGAAATCGCTCAGAATAAAGATGAGTGGTGCTCTCTCGTTTCGGAGGTACACTTAGGGTCGCTGAGCTATCGGAGCTAGTTTTAGGTACATATAAGGCCGGTTTCAATAGCCTATCTATCCACGGTTTGCCCTACTAGAGATAGTAATTTGTCATTACTTCTATTATGGAGCTTTATAAGTATTAGTTTGTTAACAGTTTGTAAGCTGTGCTTGCAATGTTGAGCATTTAGTTCATAGTAAAATTGGCCATCTCACACACATGTTATTCCTCACCTTAATGTTATTCCAATTGAGATCAGTAAGGTTCTGGTCGTCGTTCTTGACTCGCTTGACTGTGTCGTCGGGGTCGGTGTCATTGGGCGGGTCCATAGGGTAAACCTGCGAATTGTAACGAGCTGTTATAGCACGAAGATAATTACGACGTGGAATAAGAAATATGTATAGATTACTTCATCATCAGTTGGAAGAATTCGCTGCTGAATATAGGCCTCCGCCTTTGAACGCCACAACAAACGGCTATTAGCCATTTTCTTCTATAAGCTCCCCAGAACTCTAACAAGCAAGCATGTCTAGTCACATCACAGTTTGTGAGTGAGTGTCTATGTTTGTTACTTTTTCACGCTAAAAAGGTTTAACAGATTTGAGCAAAATTTGGAATAGAATTACTTTGTACCCTAGGCTACTTTTTATCTCGGAAAACGTCCCAATGGGTAAAGGAAAGAGCGCGAGACGCAGATACTGAAGCCTTGGCTCCTAAACTACAGTGTTCACACTAGATCAGGAGTCTATGGGCTCATTTCAATGTATCACACACATATGCCAATAAACAAATGTTTGATTTCATATTGCATACGAAAATTACGCGGAAAATGAAATTTAGACAATTCGTCAGCAGCAGAAAGACTGCTGAACATAGGCCTGTCCTCTTGGACACCACAACGAATGCCTATTAGCCATTTGCATCCATCGGCTCCCCACGACTCTTACAAGCAAGCAAGTCTAGTGTCTGGTAGCTAATAAATAAACTGAAATGCGCAGTACAGAGCAGCTGGTACGCCAAAACACGTAAAGTGTAACGGTACTACGGTATTGGCGTGCCGTATATTTTTGGCGTCTGCATCGGATATGTTTATTGTTTTCGTTACCGGAATAATCACTTGCGGCTACGTTATTTTTTGGCTTTTGCGAGTCGTCGCCAAAGGAAAAGTACTCTTCGACGGTCGGGACTGACATTATTTATGATTATTATTTTATCATAACTATCGCTACTAATATAAGAAAGTAAAACGTCTGTTTCAACAAACCAACGGCCAAAATAGCTGATGCCCGAAATTAATAATCGATCCGATAATTTATCTGCGGTTTTGGATCGATATGTCATTTAAGTACTAGGGCTTGACAAATTACTACTAAAATGACATATTATGACATGAGTAACGATCCAAAACCGCGGATAACGATTATTCAGGATCGATTATTAATTTCGGGCGTGAATGAATAAAATTCATAGTGGTAAGGTATTTTCCAATACTCTCCTGGCTAGCTACCCATAAGTTAAGAATCTGTCGCCAATCACCTCTGGTTACGCCAAACCAATGCTTAATATTTATATTTGTTTATATTTTGGTGTTTTCCCATTTCCCACTTCCCCTTTACCCTAAGCAGTACTCGCAACACTGCCGTACTGCGCGAAGGCAGCGCCTCTGTCGGGAAATCGACGAGCGAGCAAATAAAATGACAGTTACGTCTCAAGTTTCGGGGGTGACTCGGTGGATGCATTGAGCGTCTTAATAAAAAACTATTCTGTGATCGTGCCGTTAAACAACATAAATAACACCAGTGATTGCTGACACCTATGGACTCGGTGAGTACTGCTTCCTGTCTACTCCGTTCCTGCCCTACATTGGTTGCAAGCACCGGTAAAAGAATACAGTCCACTAATTTTGAAGATAAAAATAACATAAGTTTTGGCGTGATCAACCTCTATCGGTGTATTCCGGCAACCTCACTTGAGAGCCTTTTCCCAATTCAGGTGTAGCGTGACACCACCTTCGACCACATCGTCATTTAACACCTGGTGAGTTGTGGTCAAACACTACCCTGTAAAGTAGTAATAAAAGTAAAAGTAAATTCAAGTCCTGATTGATAACCTAACGTATCAATGCATAAGCTCAACCACTGGTCCTAGACCTATAGACATGAAGAATGAAGATAGCTTCATTTAGTAGCGTAGAGGTGCACTAAAAAGGTTTACTTTGAAAATCCACCCCTAAATGCAATATTAAAGTGGGGCAGGTGGCCCGTGTTATTATAGATCCATAGATATAGGATACTTTTTTTACGGAAATCTTACTAAAAAAAAGTTTATTCATAAAATTCACCCCAATATCAAAGTGGGCAGGCAATAGTAGATCCATAGAGAATAGAGACAGAATACTTTTTTCACAGATATGCATTGTGCAACCTTACCTTTTGTTTAGTAGCCTTTGTGATGCCGTCCCACCCGAGTCCGACCGGCTGGCCTTTGTTCAGTAGCGAAGCGTGGTATTGGTCCTGATTCATCATCGAGTGGAAGCCTAGGATAGCTGGAATGTACGGGAGAAATAGGTGTTAAATTTTGAGCCAACTTATCCCACTGCGGGTTTCTTAAGCTTAAGTTATCCAATCCGTTCCAAATGTGGTTCTCTAAAGGGTTAAAAATAGTGATTAAATGTCAATATAATTTATTATCTTATTTATAAAACTCCCGGAAACGCGCATTTCAATGTCCAAATATACACAAAAAAAGAATGGTTATGTTATAATTTCTACATTTAGTAGAAACTTAATAAAATATTTTGCAGATTGTATGAATTCTACCAACAAATCTAATCATCTCTCATACTCTACTAATATTATAAATGCGAAAGTTTGTGTGTGTGTGAATGTTTGTTACCACGTATCACCGTAACTACTAAACCGTCTGATGGGATTTGGAATGGAGATAGCTTATACCCTGGATTAACACATAGGCTACTTTTTATCCTGGAAAAAGGTTCGTGCGCTATAACTGGAAGACGCAGGTGAAACCGCGGGGCGCAAGTAGTTGATACAATAAATAAATTACTTAACATCAAACGAGAGAGTGGTCAAACGCACGAATGAAAATATATCAAATATATTTTTTATTATCGCCATAACACACTACCCCAAATAAATGGGACCAGGGCAAGAAGAAGAAGAAGAAGACACTAACAAAACGGCTTGCAAAACGTTATCCTACTTGCAACAGAGTGTTACAACAATGAGATATGATCCGGGCAGACACTAATGTGCCTGTAACATAAATAAATCCAGCAAAGTGCCTTTGAAGACACCCAACAGTCATCTCTTTCGTCATCTAAACTAAAATTATAAAGAAATAAAGTTGTTTATTCAAATAACTAGCGCAGTGCGTAGGATTTTGCTCAAAACTCTGGGTGGCACTGAACTGTGATGGGCAATCGTGACGCTTACCCTCAGGCGAGCGATTTGCTCGTCTCGTCAGTTGTATAAAAAACCGATTCTTCCTGACGGAAACCAGCATTTAATGAGGTGTGATCCTACGGCACGCCGCCCGACCTGGCGCGGTCTGATCCGTTGCAAAAATAGGCCGTGGGACCTGAGCTTAACCCACACGTTTATTTACATTTAGCAACCCGTCCGAAGCCGGAGCGTGTTGCCAGTCAACAAAAAACAGAGAGAACATTCGCGGAAATATTTGCAGGGTGATATTTTAATAAAACAGTGTTGCCATTTGCCCAGTGAGTTGTTAAAGCATTTTATTACGATTTCCGTCTGGGAATGATAATGATTGTATTTCCTCATATTCTCGTGTCGTAAACCGCATCTCTCAACGACAGGTAAGTACTTACTATAAATTTTATATTTTGCCGATTAAATGATGCAAGTACCGACGCTAAATTTACTTTAGTATTGTTTCATAAGTTGCTAGCGACCTGCCCCGTGACTTTGTTTCCGGAAAAGTTAACATTATTCGCTATTACAAAAATATCTCCGATTCCTTCCTAATTGGTAGTTAATTGTTAGGTTGTTAAGTATACCAACCTTAGTGTAACGACTTCTCACAAATACTAATACATGTATGTACTATGTACAAAATAGATTTTAAGTTTTTGTTATCATGTCTAACACTTCTTAAGTCATGTCATTCATAACAACACATAGACAACAACGGGCGTCTCAGCAGGAATGCGAGGTGACTGACGACCGAGTTTAGAGCAAAACACCATCACCCCGCCCTTAACCCTGTATTTAGCTGTTTGTTTACTAGATAGATACCTAGTTTCTTAACAGAATTGACCAATCATGCAGATTGTAACCAATCATGCGCGTACAGTGCGGCTGCGCATAGAGCCATTATTATTTAGAGCTAGATTTTTTTTAAAGTTTTGTATAGAAGTATGTATAATCAAAAGTCGTAGAACAAAAGTTGTTGATTATAACGCTAAGAACCTACCTGCGAGAGCTTTCTGATCAATTAAAAATCACCCTGTATAATTTAGATACCTAGACATGTGACTATTATATACGAGGATTGTAAAGTGATGTGACAACTTTATGCACATAAAAAAGTTTTATGCATTTGTTAGGGAGATAAAGTCACAAATAATATTTTTTTGTTATCCATCTATTAAAAGTGTGCTGTAATGACTAAACGTCGCCAGTACTGGGTGATTGCCAAAGCTTCACTGGTCCTTCATTCTCCCGTTATTACAAAAGAGAATCATTTCGCTCCGATAGTTATAAAAGATTATGACACATAAAACAGTGGCTCTTAGCTTCATAACACAGTTTTTCTCTTTGTCGCGCGGTCAGTGTGCCATTGGCGACTTCTCGCTACTCAAACGAATGGAATTTTCAAGAACTGTCTCGGAATGTTATAAACCTTTTTTTATTCGCCGAAAACGCCAACTTTTACACGGAAGATAATTAAAACTTTCAAAGAACATGTCACAGGTTTATGTTGACGATTCTCGGTTGACTTTTCCGCAAGCTGTCACGCGCAATTAGTTTTTTTGTGTAAACTCTTAGTTTTTTAATGGTTAGGTACTAATTGTGTACGTGATACCTACCTAGCTTGTACGTAAGTAGCGCTAAATTTTAAGTAACGTGTGCTAGATGTCTTTACTTCATTTTTCTTGGCCTGGAAGACTGGTAGATAATTCTCTTAGCTAATGTACAGTACGAGGGCATAAATGCAGTAGCACCTCAATGTTCATAGTCGCCCGTACGTTAGGCCAGCACGTATCACTGTGTGTGTGAAGCGACCGATAACCGCGCTTTCTGATTGGTTCGCGTACACTCGTACAAGCGAAACGGCTTATGAAGAAGGCTATATTTGCGATTTTCACTAATCAGGCCTAGTGACGGGCGATGCTTTCATTCTTATTCTTATACTTTCTTACTACGATTTCCAAGTCGCCACTCAAGAACGTCTGCCCCAACGGTTATCGGTTCGGCGGCTTGTGACCAGCCCACACTGCCACTTCAGCCCCCCCCCTTCCCCTCCCCTTGGATACAAAACCCTAAAAAACAAAGCACAAGATTCGTTCTTTGTTTTAGCGCCCCTAGGGAATTCTAGCCTGGGTTCAGAGCTATGTGCTATAGTCATTATACTACTAATTTCGGAAACCGAGCCAGAAGTCTCAGGCACTTTATCTTGATATAGTTAGTAGGTATATTACCAGCGAGGTCAATGATCTCCTCCTGCGACGCGGTGGTAAGCGCTTGCTCGTACTCGTCGCCGAGGTCGATCGTGATCTGCTCGTCGGCATTCTGAATGTTCTCGGCGACCGGCGGCGGGATCCACTGGAAAACGAGACAGGTCATACAATTACAATAGAAAAGTGAATCTAAAACAGTAGGTCAGAGACCAGTGATGGTCCCTGATAGCACCCAAAGGGGTGTTACTAAGCCATGCCAAAAAAATCCCTACTAATATTATAAATGCGAAAGTAACTCAGTCTGTCTGTCTGTCACGCTTTCACGACTAAACTACAGAACCGATTTAAATGAAATTTGGTACAGAGATAGTTTGAACCCTGAGGAAGGACATGGGATACTTTTTATCGCGAGTCGAAACAAGGGGCCACTAAAAGGGTCTCTACGGATTGTTGACGCTCAACTGTTGATCAATACTTGAGTAGCGATAAAGTGACATTTGTATGAAATGTCAGACTCAAATCTGTTCTTAATTAAATAGTGATTGTAGCTTGAGCGTTATTCTAGAATACCAGCCTATATGGGACATGGGCATATCTTAGGGGTAAACCCCATTCTTACATAATATTTTGTATACCTACATTCCAAAGACTAGATAGTTTTCTATTAATAATATAATGGTTATGTATCAATAACTGATAGCAATAAAAAATTATAACCTAAATAGCCTGTTCAAAAATTATAACCTAAATAGCCTGTTCAAAAATTATAACCTAAATAGCCTTTCCAAAAATTATAACCTAAATAGCCTTTCCAAAAATTATAACCTAAATAGCCTTTCCAAAAATTATAACCTAAATAGCCTTTCCAAAAATTATAACCTAAATAGCCTTTCCAAAAATTATAACCTAAATAGCTTTTCCAAAAATTATAACCTAAATAGCCTTTCCAAAAATTATAACCTAAATAGCTTTTCCAAAAATTATAACCTAAATAGCCTTTCCAAAAATTATAACCTAAATAGCCTGTTCAAAAATTATAACCTAAATAGCCTGTTCAAAAAAGGCTTTTATTTTTTAGTATAAATTAATTAATTAGGTTAGTGGTCACGGCCGTCTATTGATTGACATCTAGTAATAATTAAATAATATATTGAAATAATGGTAGTACAAGTGGATTAAATGACACATTTATTCGTTTTATCAGTGGCCTCAAAACAAACCAGTTTATGCTAATACGAAGGTTATTGCTTACATTTCAACAATAATCCTAACACTTATATTATAAAGACGAAAATGAGATTGTTTGTTTGTCTTTCTTTCACGCAACAACGGAGCAACTGAACAACGTGTTTTATTGCATAGAGATGTTTTACGGAAAAGTGAGTGACATAGGCTAATTTTTATCAAGCAAAGAAGGCCTGTGGGAATTTTCACGCGGGTGAAACCGCGGGGCGCAGTTAAGTTTTCCTTAAAAAATAAAAACTTTATTAGAACATTATCATTGAATATCAATATGATACCGATTACTTTTTTAATCCATTATCAGCCTTCCACATTCCCACAGCTAGGACTCTGGCCTTCTCTCAGAGAGAGTATGGGCTGTAATCTACCTCGCTGGCCCAGTGCGGGTTGGTAGATGTCGCATGCCCTTGAAAATGTTACAGTTCTTGGGCATGCCGGTTTCCTCACGATGTTTTCCTTCACCGTTTTGAGCTATGGCAAATCCGCACATAACTTATTAAGTCATAGGTTCGGGGCCGAGAGGATTCAAACTCGCTGTCGGCGTCTTGTAAGACGCACGCCAAACCGTTCGGCCACCATCGCTATAGCTCTATATTTTTTAATAATACAAAGAATATCAAAAACTCAAGTTAGCCTTTAGACTTATTGATAAATCTGTTCCCCGCGGTTTCACTCGCGTGGTGGTCACATAGGAGCCGTGTTTTTTTCCGGAGTAATAAGTAGCCTACGTCACTGTTCAGAATATACATCACATCTGTGTAAAAATCACGTCGATCTGTGGTTCCGTTGCTGCGTGAATTATTGACAACCCAACAAACCAACAAACATGTCATTTTAGTAGTAAGGCTTGACATATTATACTACTAAAATGACATATCGATCCAAAACCGCGGATAACGGATCAGGATCGATTATTATTAATTTCGGGCGAAAAACACTTTAAACAAGTGTCAAGATTTGACTTATCAAATAAGCCATTGTTGCGGGATTGAGTTGGGAATTGAACGCTGTTTCACTGCCATTTTAACTGAGTGCCTAGATCTTAACTTTTTCATACGGCTCTCTCAATTCTCAAGGCGAGATAATGCAATGTTGTCATGCTTATTTCTGTTTCTTTTAACTCGGGCGACGATTGAGGATTATTCATGCACGTCCAACGGTAATGAGCACAATTCGCGTGTAGGAAGAAATGGCAATACGTAGGCCAACGCCTACGTTTTGACTGGCCCATAACTCTTCTCTGGAGAAGCAACCTTCATCAGATATAAAATCCAAACTACAACATTATAAATGCGAAAATAACACTTCCCTGTCGCTCTGTTTGATACCATGTTCATGCTTAAGCTATGAACAGATCTAAACAAAATTTGGAATGGAGATGATTTGAACCATGCAAAAGGACATAGGATATCCATCGACAAAATGATCATGTTATGGCGCGGGAATAACAAATGACATTTGTAAGGACCTAAGGAGTTTCCCAACCTGCCCCCCTTTGCGACGCCCTTGGGCGGAGGGAACTGCACAATACCCCAATACCTTAGTGCGGTCCTTAATGCTGCCTTCACCACGAATAAGATTAAATCATTATTATCAGCCAATTACGTTCCCACTGCTGGGACTCTGGGCATCTCTCTGAGAGAGAGAGAGAGAGATAGAGAGAGAGAGAGAGAGAGAATGAACCGTAATCTACCTCGCTGGTCAGTGCGGGTTGGCAGAAGTCGCATGTCATGAATGTTGTGGTTCTTAGACATGTCGGTTTTCTCAGAATGTTTTCCTTCGCCGTTTTGAGCGATAGTAAATCCACACGTAACTAATTAACGCCAGAAATTAATAATGGATCCTGATCCGTTATCCGCGGTTTTGGATCAATATGTCATGTCATGTCATAATATGTCATTTTCGATATATAGATAACGGATCAGGATCGATTATTAATTTCGGGCGTTATTTATAGATGGCGGGGCCGAGAGGATTCGAACTCGGTGTCGGCGCCTTGTAAGGCGCACGCATTACCGTTCGGCCACCATCGCTGGTATAAGACTAAATAGTAAGTAGTAAAACCACATACCTTCTTCCCCCGAACTACACCAGCCACGTAAGGTTTGACCTCCGGCCGGTCTGGGGTCTCCAACGCTTGTTTGTTGATGTGTTCAATGAGTTTCTTGCGGTTCAGAGGTCCCGTGGGGTCCTTCTCACACGCGTAATTTGTCCGTAGTGATGGCGGCAGGCAGTTGTCCTGGAAATGTGAGAATAATCTTATTTATTTGAGGCCCACACAATCACATACCTATCTAGAATTCTCTGTATCTGTGGTAGAGATAAATAGAGAAATTAACTATTTATTGCTACACCTAAATTCAGAGAA
This sequence comes from Opisthograptis luteolata, assembly GCA_931315375.2. Taxonomy (NCBI): domain Eukaryota; kingdom Metazoa; phylum Arthropoda; class Insecta; order Lepidoptera; family Geometridae; genus Opisthograptis; species Opisthograptis luteolata. The sequence goes on from OV928043.1 coordinate 2,665,489, forward strand.
ATTTAAAACTAGAACAACAATAAAACTTAATGGTAAATGTCGTAAAAGGAGGTCTAAATATGTAATAAGAATGGTACAGTCAACGACAAAAGTCGCTGAACAATCACACTTTTTTCTATCATCCTCATCATCTTAGACACCAATTTTTGACTTCATCATCACTTAAAATCAGGTGTGTTATGTTGTGGTGCAAATGATACCATTTAAAATGTAAAAAAACAATAATAATTACTGATTTGAAACTCATTTGGAAAATCGAGAACTATCAGCTACTTTTGTCGCTGACTGTACAAAACTGATATGGATGATGGTATACAACAAAAATAAATAAAAATAAAATCTATTATAGATATTAGACATACCTACATGTATAAAATAATAATAAATTTGTAATACATATTGGATCATAAATACAGATAACTTCAGCACTTGATAAAATGTCCTTATTGGGTATTATCTATAAATTATGGTACAGCTATAGATAATATGCATATAGGTAGGTATTCATTGTTGCTATTTTATTAACGCCTATGAAATATAATGCACTCTTTAGTAATTCCATTAATAAACTCTTCCAGTAATCCTGAAAATACCCACAACAACGCTTGTTGTTTTCCTTTTGTCCTTTGTAACTTTCAGGAAAATGTTGCATTAATGACTTGTATTAATAGTAACCTTTTGAAACCTGCCTTATCAACTCAATTACACTTGATAGTGTAATGTGGGACAGACCTTATCTGCCGAATACAGATAACTGCTGAATTAGGTAGTACAATTAACAATAAAGTAATCATTACAATGGAGATGATAAATTCAATGACTCTTTATACCTTCTTTTTTTTCTTTCTTTCTTTTTTATTTTTCTTTTATTTTTTTTTATTTTTTTTTTTTTTTTTTTTTTTTTTTTTTTTTTTTTTTTTTTTTTTTTATTTTTTTTTTTTACTACTACTTGTATGAATTAATGACATATCATTTATATTTATTTATCACTACTCTTCCGGTTTAAGCTGTGTGGAAATTCTCACAGGTTTTTTATTTACTTCTTTAGGGGTAGTTTGACCACAAGTCACCAGTTAAGTAACGATGTATTCGAAGGACAGGCTCTCAAGCGAGACTGCTCAGGGGGCTTGGCGACAGATTCCTAACTTGAGGCTGGTGGCTAGACAGGCGAGTGCTCACTAGAAAATGCCCTTCCATCAAGCTAAAGTTTCATCACAATGTTTTCTCAAAGCTCAAGCTCATGGTAGGATTCGTACCCACGACCTACGAGTCGAGTTACTACCACTGAGCCATCATCACTTAAAGCTAGCTTATTCGGTAATCTCGTTTCATAACAAAATCTACATGTATTTTTTGATAATATTTGACACAAGTTAAGATTAACCTTGTTATCTGTTTGTACAACTGAATGATAAAATTGATAATTATTGAGTTCCTTAATATTTGGTAGTTCTTTTTTTTCAATACTAATATTATAGATGCGAAAGTAACTCGTCCAGTATTAATTCTATTTGGTATGAAAATATATTTTGAGCCCTGGGTTTTTTATTTACTTGTATTTTTATCGTGATTAACCGTTCTCTACGTGGATGAAACCGCAGGACAAAGTTAGTCTATAAAGAACTAACTTTTTTTTTGTATACCACCGTATATACAGTTTCGCACTATTCCTCTGCTTTTGGGTTGTCTGGAAGAGATCGCTCTGAGCGATAAGACCGCCCGTTGTGCCACTTAGCATTAAGTTTTATTGTTGTTCTAGTTTTAATTTTCCTTGTGTTGTGGTGTGCCAATAAAGAGTTAAATCTATCTATCTATCTATCCAACTTTGTCTTTGTTAGTTAAAAGTTTTATAACCAAGTCAATGAAATAATTATAAAAATAGTACCTAAATAATACCTATACCTACGCTATGAATATTTTTGACCAAATTAATGCAAATGTATGTTAATGAATGTAGAAAGGTACTCAAGAGACCGTATGCCAATGGGAAACAAGTTCGCGTTGATAAATTATGTAAAAGACAGGGTTACGATGAATGGTTATCAGAGCATTAAGTAAACATTTCTTAATAGAAATAATAAGTACCTTTTGCGAAATTTAATACTATTATGTTCGATGTAGGGAATCTGTGGAAGCACAGACTGGAAAGATATTCCAGTCCTTATCGGTATGCATGATGAATATGGTGTTTGGGGTTCGTGGGTTTTTAATTAAAGATTAGGCAATTAGAGAAACTACATTTATTGTGAACCAGACAACGGTCGGGCCCAGAACGCGGGAAACTGTCGAGTGACACATAACCATAGATAACTTATAAGACTAAACATAAACTACTGGTTAATACATAGACAATTACACAACATGCCCTTTTTTAATAAACAAATAAATTTTAAAGTTGACAGAAGCTAATTGACTGATTATGACTTTGACAGATAAAAGACTTTGACTGAGTGACTTTGACGTTTACAATACATATAAATTCCTAACCTTACTTTGATTTACAAAGAAGTGCTAGTGAAACATTTAATTAAATTATTGAAATTATACATTAAATTATCAGTGAATGTCAGAAATTAATAAATGTCAGTGAAATACAATTATGGAGCATGTTGGACGATTTACAATTATAATATATGTCATTTTATGTACATTTGTCAATAAAACATTTTTACAAGTCAAGTTTACTTGTTTTCTTTAACAATCGTCCCTTAGAACTATAACTTTTTGAACTTTCAGCTGTATTCATAGCATTGTCAGGTAAGACTGGATTTACAATAATACTCTGAGGTGACATATCTTGATTTACAATCATCTGTGGTGAAGGACTAAAGTTATCATATTCATTATAGTCATGTAGACTTTCAGGAGACAATATATTTTCAACATTTACAAATTCTGGAGACTGTAAAGCATTTTGTGACATGTTAGACTGACTTGAGTCAAATGATTGAAAAGAATCAGAATCATTACATTCTGTTGGACTAGACTGTGTGAAAATAAATATACAATCATCCTCATCATCTTCCTCCTCCTCGTAATGAGACTTTTGAAATGATTTAGACTGTACACACTCATATTGACTTGACTCAGGTTCACAAAATTTTACTTTCTTATTTGTGACTGTTTTCTTATGATTAGACTTATAATTAAAACGAATATGTTGACAATTTCTTCTATAAGTTACATTATTATAATCTTTGACAATATATGACCTAGGGAATCTAGTTTTAGAGACTATAGTTCCTTTTGTCCAAATTATGTCTTTTGGATTTTTCTTGAAAAATATCTGGTCGTCAATTTGAAAATCTGGGAAGGTCTTGGAATTTTTGTTATAATACAATCTTGTTTTGTCTAAATTACTCTGCTTATTTTGACAATGTTCAGAATGTTTGACAATTTTAGGTCTTAGGTTAATTACTTTAGTAGGTAATTTCGTTCTTAAGTTTCTAGACATTAATAACTGAGCAGGTGAACTAAGGTTTCCTCTCTGAGAATTCCTATATTGTAATAGACCTATGTATGCATCTTCCCCAGACTCATCACTTTTTCTAAATATGTTTTTTACTGTTTTTACAGAGACTTCAGCCAGACCATTTGACTGTGGATAGTGTGGACTTGAGACAATATGTTCTATGTCCCAATCAGACAAAAAGTTTTTAAACTCTTTTGAGTTGTAAGGTGGACCTCCATCACTTACTAACTGCATAGGAATGCCATGTCGTGCGAAAATTGACTTTAAATGAGAAATGACGTTTTTACCACGAAAATCATTGTTTAAATTTGCTATTTCAATGTAATTAGAATAATAATCTACGACAAGTAAGTATTTTTTGCCTTTGTAATCAAATAAATCCGTAGCTAATTTCTGCCAAGGAAATATAGGTTGTTCATGACTCAACATTGGTTGTTTGCTTTTGTTTGTAGAATAAATAGCACATGTTTCGCATTGCCTGACTTTATTTTCAATATCCTGATTAATGTTAGGCCAATAGACTGTACCTCTGGCTAGGCTTTTTGTCTTTTCCATGCCTTGGTGACCCTCATGTAAAATACTTAGACTTTCTGATCGCATAGAAGTAGGTATTATGACTGAGTTGTTTTTGAAAATTATTTCATTAACAACATGAATTTCCTCTTTAATATTCCAATAAGGTAAGACTAATTTATCACATCGTTCTTTGCAATTAGGCCATCCTTGTTTGTAATATTCTACAAGTTTTTGTGAAATTGCATCTTGACTAGTATGACTTGTGATTTTACTAAGTTTTTCAGGAGAAATTGCTAAGTTAGACGTCAATAAGTTAACTTGAATTTCAATATTTTTATCTAAGTCTTCTAGACTGACTAATTCCTGATTTATATTTGTGTCTTTGACTGGTGCTCGTGACAAAGTATCTGAGATATACATTTCAGAACCTTTTGTATAAGTGACAATTAAATGATAGGCTTGCAAAGTTATCATCATTCGTTGTAGTCTTGTAGGGACTTCTGCTAATGGCTTTTTGAAAAGGGTGACTAGTGGCTGATGATCAGTTTCCACATAGACTGGTTTACCATATAAGTACTGATGAAATTTCTTACATCCAAATACTATAGCATAAAGTTCTTTTTCTATCTGAGCATAATTTATTTGACTTTTGTTTAATGACTTAGAAGCATAAGCTATGGGATGCTTGTCGTGCAATATTACTGCGCCTACAGCATTCTGTGATGCGTCGACTGACAATCTTATAGACTTTTTCATATCATAATGGACTAAGACTGGAGACTTACATAATAATGATTTTAATCTGAGAACTTGTTTCTCATGTTGATCTAACCATTGCCATGCATTTTGCTTTTTTAATAACTCTCTCAGAATAGCAGTTTCTTCTGCCAGATTCTGTATGTAGGAGCCTAAATAATTTATCATTCCTAAGAACCTTTGTAGTTCTTTGACATTAGTAGGACTAGGCATCTTTGAAATTGCTTCAATTTTTGACTGATCAGGAGAAACTCCTTCTTTATTGAAAATATGACCCACATATCTTATTTCAGACATACCAAATTGACATTTTGACTTATTAAATTTTAGATTGACTTTGGCAGCACGTTTGAATAATAATTCAAGTCTCTCGTTATGTTCCTGCACTGTGGATCCATAAACGAGTACATCGTCGACAAATATGACTATACCTGGTAGATCACCAAATAATTGACTCATTGTACGATGAAAAATTTCACCACTGGAATTTATTCCATATGGCAGTCTTAAGAATTTGTACCTTCCGTAAGGTGTGTTGAATGTACAGAGGTCACTGCTCTCTGCATCTAATGGAATAGCCCAATAGCCTGAACTAGCATCTAATTTCGAAAATATAGAAGCACCTGCTACCTTTGATCTTAGGTCATCAAATGTAGGATACGGATAATATGGTCTCTTAATGGCTTCATTTAAATTTCTTGGATCAAGACAGACTCTTAACTTTCCATTTTGTTTTTCGACTAAGACTATAGAATTTACCCATTTTGTTGGCTTATCGACTTTTTCTATGACTTTTAATTGTTCCATACTTTTTAATTCATCTTTAAGACGAGACTCTAGTGAATAAGGTATTCTACGGACCGGACAGACTTTAGGTAGAACATTCTGATCAATGTCTAAATGAGCTTTGTATGGTAGACATCCTAAGCCTTCAAATGTATTTGAGTACTTAGAAACAATGGCTTGTACTGACCTTTCATTTCTTTTTTCCTGGACACCGAATATTCTTTTGACTATACCCAGTTTTTCACATGATTTCCATCCAATTATTGTCATGCATTCACATTCGACAACAATGAAGTACAATTTTGTTGACAGACCATTTTCAAATTCACAATTAAGTATACAGGTTCCTAAATTTGGTACTAATTGACCTGAAAAAGAAAATATTTTATTATTTGTCCTTAGAATTTTGACATAAGAATATGAATTGTTCCTTATCTTGTCTAGTGTCTGTTTGCTAATAACATTTGTATCTGCGCCTGTGTCTATTTGACATTTAATATCGTAATTGTTACACTTTACCATGATTGACCAATCTTTTTTGTCGGTTTTACTCACTGAGTTAATTATATGTTCGACGGACTCTTGACGTTGACTTGGTTCTTGAGCAATACTCCTTACTCGTTGCCGGTTATTGCTGTTGACAGGCTTGTTTTTGAAAAAACAATATTGAGCAAAATGGTTCAATTTCTTGCAGTGATTGCAAGTCTTGCCTTCTGCTGGACATTTATATATGTGCACTTGGCCACATCTTTTACATTGTTTGTTAGACGGAGACTTGTTTCTCTGTTGGAATGACTGACTAGTATTATGACTATATCTTGCCTTTGACTGTGATCGCTGTCGATCTGTATTTTGTTGAGACTGTGACCTGACTGCTTGTATAGCGTTTTGACTTGTAGTATCATTTTGAATTAATTTATTTGACCTTTCTTGTGACAATTCCATACTTTTGGCTATTGACATTGCTCTTTCAGTCGTCAAATTTTCTTCTTGGAGTAGTCTTTCTTTGATGTTTTGGTTTCTCATTCCAATAACTATCATGTCTTTTATTAATGACTCTTTTAGGTCATTAAAATTACATGTCTTTGCCAAATTATTTAATGTCGTTAAGTATTCGTCTATAGACTCGTCAGATTTTTGCCTTCTCGTAAAGAAATTATATCTTTCGACTGTTATATTAGTATGTGGACTGAATTTAAGGTCAAATTTTTTGAGAATTGTCGTTATGTCAGTGGTCGTCCTATCGATATTGAAACTGTTAAATATATCAATACCTTCATCGCCCATGGCGTTTAGAAGAATTGCTGTCTGCTTTGCTTGCGAACATTTCTGCAGTTCGTTGGCGTCGGCGAATATTTCAAACCGTAACTTCCATCTCCTCCATGACTCAGCAGCATTACCGTTACCGACCAATTTCAGCGGCTTAATTTGCGAGACGACGACTTTGTCAGACATTATGTATAGTTAATTATGACTGTTAGAACACTTCTGACACCATGTTTGGGGTTCGTGGGTTTTTAATTAAAGATTAGGCAATTAGAGAAACTACATTTATTGTGAACCAGACAACGGTCGGGCCCAGAACGCGGGAAACTGTCGAGTGACACATAACCATAGATAACTTAGGCCCACTTGCGTCAAATAGTGGGTTAAAAATGTAATGCAAGAGTTAGGTAACTCTGGGTTAGATGTGAATATCGTTAACTCATTATTTGTCTTGCGTCTACCTAAACTACCCCTGGGTTAAGTAACCCTGCCAGGGTCGCCAACATAATGCAATGTGCCACAGACGCATTGTATTTTTTTATGTCTATCGTTCGTTCTTAGATTACCGAACAAAATGTAAAAGAAACAATAATGAATGAACCAAATATACCCATCTCCCTTACACTAGAGCATTTGTGCATTAGCTGTCGCCCGGTCGGTGGATCCTACGATCCCTATACGTTTTGAAAGGTTATACTGAATGAAATGCGGTGCACTGATTGATGAATGTCATTGTCAAAGTCAATCAGTGTTTATTGTAGTGGCTTTGTTTTTGTCAATTTGATGCAATCATTTCCAACCAAAGTATTTCGTGGTATTTTCCTTGTTTCTTGTGAGATAGCTTTGTGGAATAAAATAATTGAGAGCATAATTATGGAAACCGAAAACAAGAAAATTCGCCTTAGAGCACCTAATTTTACAACAGCAGAGTGTCTTCATTTATGTGAAATAATTGAAACGCACAAAGCTTTAATTGAAAATAAAAAAACGGATGGAGCAACCCTTCTAGACAAACAGAAGGCTTGGCTGAAGGTGGTCGAGGAATATAACTCAACGACAATATCATATGCAAGAACCGTAGAAAGCCTAATGCAGTGTTATAAAAACATGAAGAAAAAAGCCAAAAAACAGCATTCAGCAGCAAAAATGAGTATCCCAGGCGAGTAAATGTTGATTAATTTAATGCTACAAATCCAGTAGCCCATACCGATTATTCCTTTTTATACCTATTTCCCTACAATTAAATATCTATTTCATTACAGTGGCAGTAGATAGAGAGTTGCTCATAGAAACAATTGAACAGCATGGTTCTGGCAATTGGCAGACAATATCTGAATCCGTTGGAGTTTCCCAGGAGACATGTAAAGAAGAATTCGATATTTTAATGAAAGCTGCCAAAAAGCAAGAAATGGGCACAAAAAAACATATATTAGGTACAGGTATGTAAAAATTTATACATGTATGCACCATATCAACCTTTAATCATCTACTAGTTAATGAATTCTCTCCGTATCATTAGTATCCAGACTCTTACTTTGATTAATTTTATGCTTACTTTTCAATTTTGTTCATTTTCCACAGGTGGTGGACCATCCAGTCAGCCTAAAAGCGATGTACTTTTAGACAAGGTGTGTAGTCTTGTGGGACCAACTATGGATGGTTTTTACACAATATATGATGGAGATAGTTCCTTAATGGAATCGCAAGGTATTATCCCGATTGAGGTTAAGCAAGATAATAATGTACCGGAAGTATCGGAGGAAACAAACTTATTGACCGCTCCGTTCACAAACGACAGAGCAAATTTAAAACGCAAACCAGACCCAAAACTTACTAGTGAGTACCATTTGTTCTTATTACTTTTCTACAAGTAACTAGTAACACACACTAGTAGTACAAGTAACTAGTCACATAAAGTCACATTCTATAATATCAATGCAAATTACTTGTAAAGTGAAGTGATTTTAATTCACTCATTTCACTAATGCTGCAGCATAAACTGGAATGATACATAGGGAACATAATATGGGAATACTCAATTTAATACAACTATGTACTTTTATATAGTTCTTGTGGATGAAGTTACAAACCAAAGCTGTCTCTATCACATTTTAGTAATGTATATTACTTATTGTCAGAAAAAAAGAAATAAACTGGCCTAGTTATTTATGATTACGACACTGATCTTTTCTATCATTTTCCAGCCCCAAAAAGATTAAAGAAAAATGTGGGAAATGACACTGCTTGTGACAAGTTTAAGACTCTGGCTGGTGAGAAACTGGAATTAACAATGCTGCAGAAGGAATTGACAACAATTCAAATTAACGTGGAGAAAGAAAAACTAGCATGTGCACACCTGGAGAAGACAGAACATGAGGAAAAACTAGCACATATGCGAATGCTGTGGTCGATAGAGTTGGAGGAAACTAAAAAAAAAGTTGCACATAACGAGTTCCTAAGGCAGGAAGAAAAAAATAAATTTCTAAATAAATAAAAATTTGATTTCTAAATAAATGTATTTTATTTATTGATTAAATAAATATGGTAAACACATTATTTTTAACAATCTACATTCTGCCAAAATGTTGTTGAATAAAAGCTTCACGAAATCTAGAACCAGGTGTACTTGAAATATTTGTAGTCTGGTTTGAACCTACACCTTCAACATCAAATATTGGGGGGTACTCAGGATCCAAGGGTGGCTCTGGGTCTCCATTTTGCTGTGCAAGGTTGTGAAGGACGCATGTTGCAATGATGATTCCTGGAATTCTACTCAAATGCACTTGCAAACTTCTTGAGAGTATGGGAAATCTTCGTTTCCACACACCAAATGTTCTTTCAATAACATTTCTGGTTCTGATTTGTGATTCATTGTACAGGGATTGACTTTGGGTGTTTACACTGGCCAATGGAGTCATCATAAAAGTGGTTTGTGCATATCCACTATCTCCAACTAATAAGTGATCGCCATATACACCTTGTAAGAAGTTTCTTCTTTGATTACTGTTATCCCAAATATGTGAATCATGGGCAGAACCATGCCATCTTGCAACTACATCGTTAAATAACATTTGTGAGGAGCATATTGCCTGAACATTGACTGAGAAATAGCCTTTTCTGTTTCTGTATATCTCAGCGTGATCTCCACCTGAAGAGTTTCATAACCACATTGTTAGATTTGGCTACTAAAGAGAAAAAAGGTAACTACCTGATAATAGTAGATAATTACCTGGAGATTTCATCCGTACATGTGTGCAGTCTATTGCCCCTATAGCTAGTGGAAAACGAGCGATCTGGTAGAAGTCAAGCGCAGCTTTTCTTTGATCCCATTGTGTAACTGGCATATGAATATACTGTCCATACAATCGAGCTATAGCATCAGTAACTTTGTGCACTATTCTGCATGCTGTAGATTCATGGATACCAATGAAGTCTCCACATGTAATTAATTGGCTTCCAGTAGCATAAAAACGCAGCGTACACAATAATTGGTTCATGGGTGTAACTGCCTCATTTCTGTGGAAAGAAAAATAATGTAAGATAAGTTTTATTGCAGTCTAATTCTAATAATTCTGTATAAAGGTAATTATGTACGAGAAGTAGGTAGGTGCCAATAGACAAAAAATAAAAAATTACAGTAATCCTACATAAGTAGGTACTTACATATTATTATTGTGATGATATTCCAATTTATGTTCAATTTTTTCCAGCAAAGCCGAAACTACTGTTTTTTGCAGCCTGAATCTTCTGTGAAAATCCTTTTCTCTCATCGAGTTAAAATGATCTTGCCGAGTTTCAACTCTTCTATTAAAAAAATCTGTGTCTATATATTGCACTATTTCTTCATCGTCATCGGAGAATAAGTCATCGAACATAATATCACTATTCATAGCGACACTGCTCAAAATCCTGAATGTAGTTTTTATTTTCACTGCGTTTCTGTTTGTCGTGTTTTTAGAGAAACAAATTTAAAGGAAGACATGAACTTATCATAACCTCACAAATAAACGTCAAAGTCAGAGTTAATCATTTAACCCACCAAAATCGGAGAGTTAAATATTTACCCATCTAACTCAGAGTTAACACTTAACTCACAATGGTGCAAGGCCATTTATCAATTTAACTCTGAGTTACTACTTAACTCCGAGTTAACTACGCTAACCTTGCTTGACGCAAGTGGGCCTTATAAGACTAAACATAAACTACTGGTTAATACATAGACAATTACACAACATATGGAATGAATAAATTAATGTTTATTTATTTGCTGGAACATCGGTTACATTGGTTGGTCACTTAGCTAAAGTCTCTCTACATTCAACTTTACAGTTGTATAAAATATTTATATAAATATATTATTACGTTACATATGCCTGCTTATTCTTATAAATTAATAGATCACACAATATATGCAAAATATGTTGTGTCTACCAGTAGAATATCCTATCCTACTAATATTATAAACGTGAAAGTCTGTGAGTATGGATGGATGAAGGATGTTTGTTACTCTTTCACGCAAAAACTACTGAACGAATCTGAATAAAAATAGAAATGGAAATAGCTTATACCCTGGATTAACACACAGGCTACTTTTTATCCCGGAAAAAGGTTACTGCGGTATAACGGGAAGACGCAGGTGAAACCGCGGACGCAACTAGTCCACCATATACCAATGGCGCTTAACATTTGGCTGGATGTCCAATTACAGTACTCAATAGTAAGGCTAACTCTTAGTAATAAAGAAAATCCCACAGTAAACATAACACAATAATGTCAACTTATACTTTTGGTGATTGTTTACACTTTTTATATACATACAATTAGAGAGCAATAAACAAAACAGAGCTAAACTAAAATACCTGCTGGCCAATAATTCTCAGCAGGGGCATTCCGAGAAACCTGGATGTGTGCCAAAAAATTCCATTCATTAAGATTCTGTAACCCTAATGCAGGTACAATCGAACAGGTGTTACTGAGTGGAGTATTTAAACCGAGTTAGGGTTTATTACCTGCTAGCATTTTATGGAAATCAGACAGAAATATATTGTCGGCTAGCTAACAACACCGCACAAGTCAAATTTCGGAACTGTTCAGGCGAGAAATAAAACTGTTTATTTGTATGTTTTTTATCTAAATTATTTAAAAAGCATTTTCACACATTCAACATTTCCGCTCTGTTCTGTACAAATCACATATAACAAACATTCTAACTTATAAATTTAAGAAACAAAACAATCAATGTCAAAACTGCAAAATTTTGACTTGTGAGGTGTTGTTTGCTAGCGGACGATATGGTTCATACTTATACCTAACTGTATGCCATTCGTAAGAGGTACTTAATACTACCTAATATATATATATGCACCGAGGATTGTAAATTTTTATTCTATTCATTTTGGTAATCCAACTATGTTACCTATAAATAAAAAATAACATAGTAACAATTGTAATAAAAGTAAAATCCAGCTGTGCCTAACGAATAATATAGATAAATATGGCCAATCAGGGAGTGAGGGATGGTGTTATTTTTGATTATCAAAATTATTAATGTATCAAACCAATATTAATTAAGGTAATACAATCTTTATGAATAATAAAACAGCATTGGAAAATCAGTCATACTTATTTATATGTAATTCCTTGTAATATATAAAAATTTTAAGCTTCATGAAAGTATGTCAAAAACAATAGGTAAGTAGATAGCAAATTACAAGCCACATAGATGAATGATATGCTATGATGAGTCTCACCACCAAAATGGAATCTTACTAATACATGAAGAAGACAGATTTGTTTCAAATAAATACAAAAGCTATTGAACCAATGTTGGTGAAAGAACAATGGCCAAAACGGACCCAAAGTTGTATGAAAAAAAATTATATACGATAATTTTTTAAATTTTTTGCCTATTAAGATTATACAAACGATATTTTAAAGAAAGTGTAGAAAAAAAGATATTGATTTTTAACTTCGGAGTTTCTATGGACATTTTGTAACATACACGATGCTTGGACGTTTCGAATGCACTCCGCATTTTCTTTTTCATTCCGTTTCACACTTTGGAAGTCGGCCCTACTTAAATTAAGTCATTAAAATCAACAAATATGAATAAAAACTAATCTTTTTAATCTATGTACTAGCAAATTGATTGTCACTGTCAAGTGACATTGACAAAATATATTGCGCTCAGGTCCATGGCAGTATGAAAAGTGGCCAATGTTCTTTGGTCTGGAGATAGTTTGAACCGTGAGGAAGGACATAGGATACTTTTATCGTGATAAACCGTAGTCTACACGGGTGAAACCGCAGGGATTATCTAGTCAGGTATATTCTCTTTGATAACCACAAGGCAACCGGTGTGGTAACAAGAAGTCTGAATGTCAACAACACCATTATCTGAGATGTTATTGTGCACGAGGCCTTCACAGCCTATTCACTGGCGGCCACTAATTTGTTACCTACTTGCTTAAATTGAATGACTATTGTACAACATTTATGTAGTACTTTACTAGGTTCAGTATGCTTCTACGGAAAGTTAGTTCTAGTTAATTGCCAGTAACTAAAATAGCTTCCAAACCGACATTTAAAGTGGGATAACAACATGAATATGTTATTCAGGATATAAATTCATCGACAACATACTGGACTGTATACATTTTCAGATTAAAGTACAAGATTATCATAGTAATACTAGTTCTACCTACGATAGGTAAAACGAGAAGCTTCCGGAACACACCAATAGGTGCTTGGCAACAGATTTTTTAGCTATCCAGGCAAGTAGGTATTAGAGAATACCCAACCACCAGCTATGGTTTCTCGAAAGATCAAGCTGATTGTAGGATTAGAACACACGACTTTACGAGTCGCAAGCCGATTTCACTACCACTGATCTTTTATCGCTCTAACCAACTAAACAAAAGACACCAGGGTTCAAAGAATACAATTCATTATTTTGTTGAAATTTTGGCGCCAATTCGTTGAGGCTTTACATGCAGAACAAAGCAAAAAGTACTCACGTCTGGGTCAACCTCCTTGGCCAGCATACTCAGTTCCTCCTGCGTGAGTTTGGACAGGAGCTCGTCCACATCCACCTCGTCGTAAGAGGACAGCTCCCGCCCGAACAGCTTGGCAGGCGTCGTCATCGTCGTGGTCTTCGTCGATGACGATTTCTGCACAGCAAAAATCACACACTAAACAGGCTGTTCGTACTATCCTTTGCGATGTAGAACTTTTGCATGTTATCTTTTTTGAAGGTTACTTGATGACTCAAACTTGGAAGATATGATAAAAAAAACTTTTTTTTACAGTAGATTACGTAAGAAACACAGTAAATATTGCAATTGTTTGATAAAACATTGATATTTGACAGAACATTTTTCGGCGTTCACCACACCCACAAATTAAATTGATTGGCGAGTTTGTAGCTTTTTTTAATGGTAACCAGAAGACTATGATGATAGTTCTCCTTATTTTAGTGACAATAGATATTAAAAATTACCGTTTCTTACACTATTACCGAATAAAACACAATTTTCTAAAATTTGTAAACACGACCGCGAGCACAAGCGCCCCCTTGAAACGACATATATGGACTAAAAAAAGTTGTACGAGTGAGCGAGACGGTAATATGGGGAATTAGTAATGTGCGAAAGAGGTGACTGATAAATAGAGAAGGGATTGGTCGATGGTGAAAAGAGATTACGAATACCGGTTTCCTTATCAAGGCGGTAAACACAAAAATAGAAACTTACACTCGAATATTGATGAATGAAATGAAACAAATACAAACACTGGATTTTTACAACAAATTAATTATTTATTTTAACCAATCATATTTTTTCTAAGAATTATAATTAATAAAAAAACGTTATAGAAGTATGTAAGAATAGGAGGCTCTACTCTGACGGAACTTTTGATAAGGTGTCTCTCTCTCACTTCTCTCTAATCTTTATTTACATCTCTACCTTTTGTTGCTAGAGTAGACAGCAATGTCTTTTGTTTGACACGTTATTATTGTTAGAACAGTTTTTATTAATGATTTTACTTTTAAAAACTAATAACTAGAGAGTTATGTAATAAATATGTATATGAAGAAAAAGAAACAAGAATTGACTATGTATGTACTATAATTTAGTGGTTATATAATTATTTATGAATCTATACCTAAATAATAAGCTTGTATGAATAATTTAAAACTATGTATGCTAAAGACTTAATTATTTAAATGAATCAGGTACATTGTAGGTGTTCACTAAATACACCGAAATGAAGCAGCACGAAGTGGTTTCGTGACATGAGGTCATGTTTTATTGCTCTAACACAGCCATTTAACTCTACAATGGCAACATTATGCAATATTCACGTACCGACCTCACCTTACCTTTATCATTGAACCCTCGACCTTTCCCATTGGGACTATTTAGTCGACCTACTATTGAAATTAAAACATTAGCAGGATCATTTTGAATACATATTAATGATGCAATTTTAATTAATAATCGATTTTGGTCCGTTTTTCGCGGTTTTGTATTGATATGTCATGTCATCAATTCATTTTAGGGATAAAGTAAAGGGTATTGATTGACATAATATCGATCCTAAGCCGCGAAAAACGGATCAGGATCGATTATTAATTTCGGGCGTTACTACTTCATTCAAAGGTTGCGTAAGTCACGCACCGAAATAGAAAGGCTGACAAATAATGATATCTCAGTATCTTTTCAATTTGTATTCCATTCAAAGATGACATCAGGGGCATGTGTTGCATAATCATAATCAGCTGAGCATGGTGACAAATTCAGAACACGAGGGTGGTAGCCAGCTGAGCACTTGAAAATTCCCTTCCACTATGTTATGGTTTCTTAAGTGGTGAAGTTAGCATCTCAATTATTGTTAGCATCTCACAAATAAATTTCAAATAAAGTGGCATCCAGCATAGTGCTACAGTTCTTGATAAGTTTTAGCAATAGTTCCGTCAATTTTATAATTAAAATCGAATTTTGGTTTCATCAAGATGTTTTCTCGATTTTTTTTCGATCAACCCCGTAAAAAACAACTTACTTATGTAGTATATATTGGAACCCACAACCTCATTTGCACAGTCAGCTGTTAGCCCATTGCGCCACCTATGTCGTAATTTCACTATTAAATTAATTGCTAAACAAAATTGTGCTCTCATTGTGTAAATTGTTTTAACAATAGCTCTTTCACGCCGTAACATCACACTGTAACACATACCCGTGGGTAGGGCATAACGTCGTAATTAGCACTATCTATTGTCGTCTGCTCTGTAAGTAAGTTTGTACTAGCTATGTACATAGAAGGGAAAGTACCTATTACCATAGTACATTAAGAAACTATCAAATTAGTTAAGGCTGAGAGAGGCGCGGATCCAGGATTTCGTTGGTTCTGAGGGGGCGTAGATTTAATGTGTAGGTAGAATATCTTTAATAGTAGGTATACCTACAGTAATAGTAATACATACCTACAGTAATAGTTGCTGTCGCGAAAATTAAATTTGAAAAAAAAAACAATAATTCAAAATGTTACTCGATCGTACCTGATGGGCTGAGATTTCAAGATCAAAGATAAACCATCTTTTTTCTTTATTGTTTAATTTTTCGCTGTAGGTCACTTAGACCAAGAAACAAAACGCCCTAATCATAATCATCAAACATAGCCAAAAATACCTTAAAAATTTTTGGAAAAGAGCTGATACTATTACACTGCTGAAACGATATTAACCAAACATAGCTAAGTACAACCGCAATGAAACTGGCTTTTAAATGAAAAAAACCGCATCGAAATTGGTCCATCCGTTTGAGAGCGATACCAGGCAAACACACACACAGACAGACAGACAGACATCGACGTCAAACTTATAACACCCCTCTTTTTGCGTCGGGGGTTAAAAACACACTATATACAGAACGAATACCGCCGATTGGACTATTTTTTAAGTTTTTAAAACACTTTTATTAGCTTAACTTGTAACTAACTAACAATGTAATCAAATCTTAGAAGTCATTTTTTTTATTACGTTATTGTAATGTTGTAATTTGAAATTACCTTAGGGTTATTAATCTAACTAGCTGAGAACAGTGAACGGAGACTGTTCACTGCCTGGGAATCTTCAAAGGCCAATGGCAAACAAGCAGACGTCACCCTGATGGTAAGCGGTCACCGTCACCTATGAACATTTGCATCACTAACGCCGTTGCTGATGTATGATGTTGTTTATACATACGGTAATTTTGTATTAATATCTTCTAAACCAATAATACTCAGAAGCCCATATCTTTATCATAATATCAATAACGTCGCTGAATTACTTCCTATGAATTCTGCTACAAAGCATCTCAATGAGGTGCCAAACGGCCTAACCATTGAACTCTGTCAAATGCCAATACACAAAGTTTGTTTAGGAAGAGCATGCATAATAGATGGGGTAATGATTGATCAGAATCGATAGATACGCTTGTTCCTGTTGACCACGCCACGCGATATCTCGGCCGCTGGCCGCTCGCCAGTCAGCTATAATTGGTGGTCAGTCCGCCGGAGACAAGTGGTATTCTTAGCCCACCATTCGGCCACTGGCCTTCCTACAAACGCGATTCCGACAGAAAAATAAATAACTACTGCATTTGCGCTTGACCTATACCTACGCGAGCAGGAATCCTTCAAGTGCAAACTTTTTCGATTCGATAACGCGGGTGAACGACCTCTTTGCTCTGTCTAAAAATATGCAGAGCTGGCTATAATTATGACTGTCACAAAAAAAAAAATTGCAAGAAGTTTCTAATGTTTTTGACGTTGTCGATTGATTCAACAATATTAGTGTATTAGACATTGTCCTGGAAATCGTGATGAGAATTATTTAAAAATTGTGAACGATGTCCCAGCCCTACGGACCTCCCGTGAATGTGTCTCCTTTAATAAGAGGGGCTAGATTCGCTTTTCTAATACTAGGCTTCCTGTATGCTCGTACCAAGCAACGAATATACAATTCGATGGAGGCGTCGTGGAGAGAGGAGGAGGCTGAAAGAAAGATCATACGAGATGCAAAATTGGCTGAACTAAAAAAGAAAATAGCCGCAGAAGAAAAAAGATCAGTTAAGCTTTTGGAATCTGGGGAACTGTTTGATTGAATCTTCTGAATAAAGCAGGTTTATTATAATCCCATGAGGCTGTAAATTAGTATATTGATGAACAGCTAAACATTAATTTGACCTACCCAGTGAGTGTTTATTTTTTTATAAATTTCTCGACATTGTTTTTTGTACCTAAAATATTCAGGTATCCTAAATGAATTATAATAATAATAATAATAATGCCCGCACAATCACATTCATAGGCTCTGACCCCTAACTAGGTTTCCCTGTATCTAGATTCTAGAGTATCAGAAAGTACGAGGATCGGGGATCCACAACACCCAGACACAGAACAAATACTTGCGCTTTTTTTTTCTATGCACAAATATTTGGCATGTAGCGGAAATGGAACCCGCGACCTCACGCTTCGCAGTCGGCTATCCGCCCATTGCCATTATAGAACCTAGTGGAATAATTCACGTTTTCACGCCTTAACCCCCGAACAGACCTGAAATTTAGTATGGGGATCGTTTCATCCATGGGAAAAGACATGGGATATATACTACTTAGTTTGTTTCGCTATAAACTATGGTCTACGTGGGTAAAACTGCGGGGTACATCTAGTATTTTAAGAATTATTTAATTTGGTAACTACGCTACAGATAGGTAACTGACTGAGTTATGTACTTCTTTTAACAATACTACTTGGGGGGCCTATCCTATACGTCTCATGCGATTCAGTTTAAAAGCCGAAATGCCATTTTTTAACCTGTAGATAGATAGATAGATAGATAACGCTTTATTGTTTCACCACAACATCAGAAAAATAAAAACAACATAAAAGGAGAGATCTTAGAGCTAGTGTTACAAATTACAATGGGCGGTCTTATCGCTTAGAGCGATTTCTACCAGACAACCTTTGGATGGACAGAAGTTGTATGAAATAAAATGCGGTTGGTGGTGTATTTGAAGTACATAAAAAGAAATACAATGTGTAATAAGAATAAACATACATATTCACAATTTAATTTTTTACATATAATAGATAATCGTATACACATACAAATACATACATATAAAATAAAAGTAAACTGTACTGTCCCACGGCTGGGTAAAGGTCTCCCCCATTTGCGAAATTAATACACCTGAAACTTCGTAATTATGTACATTTCAAACCATGTAGTGTGTAGTGTTGTAAGTAAAACGAACTTTCCTCTAGAATCGAAAGTCGGGAAAAGCTGTTAATTCTCACCGTCAAATAGTGAAAATACGCAACTCTATTGTTACACTACACACGCATGTCTTACCTATCTCCGATATTAACATTCACGGTATAGCATCAAGATCACGACGCGGGTGCCGTGAGGTCTGCATATACCATAGAGTATAATAAGATAGCATATACTTTTCTACTTTCTACGGATGTGGACATGTCTCACGCGAACAAATAAAGCCTTTTTACCGGTTTTTTTTTCATCGAAACATTACCGGTTTTCTCACGGCGCGGCGGCGCGGGTTCAATAAGCAGCTGTTGACTTGAGCGAAAGTTGAATTTACTCTTACGTTACGCTTGCAATGAAGGCGTATGGTTAATAGATTGTAATTATTCAATGTTAGTTACGTAAAAGGTCATGTGACTATACCTATTAGCGTCGTACCTACTTACTATTATAATTATATTCTGTGCTATTATTCGTCACGTGAGTTTAAATAATAAAGATTAGGATTAGAGAACGAATTTGGCAGTACATAAGTGCTTGCACGATTACTTGGTTCGTTAGACGGGGTTGAAATATAATAATGTTCTAAATAATAATAATGATCATTTAATAATCATAACTCAAAGCGATGAGATCACGAGACGAACGTTAGATTTGGACTGTTGATGTTCAAACTTCTGGAGACGTCTAAGTTTTTTTTGGTGCTTGTTGAAGCAGTGCATCTATAATATAATAAAGTTGCAATCAAAATTAAGTCACTTTATTGCTTATTGCGTTTAAAAATTGAATTGCCGTTATGGAATCAAAGTACCTACCTACCTAGTTCAAGTTTCTTATATCTATTTATGTATCGCACTACCTTACCTACCTATACCTACTGTTCATTTTTTTTTTACTATTTACAGTGTAGCGTTTGACCACAAGTCACCTGATGTTAAGTGACGATGTGGTCGAAGAGTGCATGAAAAAAAAAATCTTATTACCTTACAGTACCGTAACTTTATACGCATACCGTAAGCGGGAAGACGTTCCTGACCGGTGATGCACAACTTGATCCAGAGTTTCCCAAACTTTTTCACATGAGAGGGGTATAAAGGGGTTTAGTAAAGAATGCAATTTCCTTGGTTAATTTTTGTTATCATCAGCGTTTGACCACAAGTCACCTGATGTTAAAAACGATGTAGGCAAAGAGGGTGATGTTACGTTTGGACTGGGAACTGGCTTTCAAGTATGGCTGCCGGTACACGCCGATCGATAGATGCTTGGAGATGGTAGAGCAGTAGAAAATACCTTAGCTTTCCTTATCTTAGCTTATCTTGCTAAACTTTCATGACAATGAATTTACCCTTGCTCAAGCATTTCAGTATTTTAACCCAAAATATACTGGTCGCAAGTCGGTCGTAATCACTAACACCACTCTAATAATTTAAAGAAAAATTACATTCATTTAAAAAAAAATATCATGTATTTACTAAGAATTGCTGCGCCCCGCGGTTTCACTCGCGTCTTCCCGTTATCCCGCAGGAACCCTTTTCCGGGATAAAAAGTAGCCTATGTGTTAATCCAGAGTATAAGCTATCTCCGTTTCAAATTTCACTCAAATCCGTTCAGTAGTTTTTGCGTGAAAGAGCAACAAACATACATACTCACAAACTTTCGCGTTTATAATATTACATAGTAGGATTTAATAAAACTGAGGGCATTGAGTCATCGATATATCCAAGGGACTGAGGGTCTTAGTTTGGGAAACTGTGAAATACACTGTATGCATCCTACGTAGAAATTTATACACGTTACATATTAATGTACTCATTAGAAGCAGTAATTTGATGCGATGCGCGTGATTTTAAACAGCAGTAGGTACTTCCTGGCAGGAAGGACTGTCAAGCGTGGGTCGACTGATGGAGAACCTTAATTTTTAGAAAAATAAATAGGTAGTACTAATAATAACCTAATAATAACTAATAATAAAGCGATGGTGGTCGAACGGTTAGGCGTGCAACTTACAAAACGCCGACACCGAGTTCGAATCCTCTCGGCCCGCACCTATGACTTGATAAGTTATGTGCGGATTTGCCATCGCTCAAAGCGGTGAAGGAAAACATCGTGAGGAAACCGGCATGCCCAAGAACTGCAACATTCAAGGGCATGCGACATCTACCAACCCGCACTGGGCCAGCGTGGTAGATTATAGCCCATACTCTCTCTCTGAGAGAAGGCCAGAGTCCCAGCTGTGGGAACGTGAAAGGCTGATAATGATGACTAATAATAAATCGCCAGTTTTCTCGCGGACCAACTATTTAAATCCACTGAAGTATTTTCTTGTATGAGCCCTCACGCCCTCAGCGATCTATATTACCTAATATAGATCGTTATGTACGGGCCCTACAGCATTAAAGCAATAACTTATGATGTGACCACGAAAGAGACAATTTTTTTGTAGTCTCACTGCTTTGTCCCTACGCGTACAAAAAAATAAATCATTATCTACCGAAATCGCAAGAAACGCCACACAAGTCGAAAAGGCTTCTCGCGCTGTCACTCACTCAAAAAGGGGGATCTGGCGAGATGTTGAGACATGCAGTTTATAAAATGGGTGTATTATAATGTCTAATGTTTGTCTAGAGCACTCTAGAGCATGTCAAATGTATCGGAGAATAAGCAAAGCCTGTATTTTGCATAAGGGTTGGTGTGTTACAGTTTTATTATGTAAAAAGAAGAAATAGTACTTAGGTACAGCTGGCATAGTCCTGTTAAAAAATTTAAAAAGTACTCAAACTATCTCGAGACGAGACAAGAATAATGATAGATACTAAATAACCATAATTTAAATGAGCACTGCATTCTTGACGAGCATGGAGCCAGTGAAGCCCCCATAAATCATGCATGGATCCGACCTCGTCTCCACATGGCCCACTGCTCATGGGGCGTGGAACTGTGACGTCCCACTTGCTCATCCCCGTTACTAATAAATTACATATTAGACGTATCACAGTGTAACTGCTTTGAGATTGTGCGCCACTATCCTATTTTATTCAGTACAAAAGTAGCTGATCATACCAGAATTTTTAAATGTGTACTAGATCAGAGATACCTATTTGGTATAACATGCCAAAGAAAATCGGAAAATTCTTCGTGTTCAGTTACTTTTGTCGCAGTTTTCCTCGATCTCTCGGAATCCTTTTAAAGCTACTTACACCCGAAATTAATAATCGATCCTCATCCGTTATCCGCGGTTTTGGATCGATAGGTATGTCATGTCATAATATGACATTTTTGTGTACTGACTGACATTAAGTTCTGTTCTGTTGAGTTCTGTCATTTTAGTAGTAATATGTCAAGCCCTAGTACTAAAATGACATATTATGACATGACATATCGATCCAAAACCGCGGATAACGGATCAGGATCGATTATTAATTTCGGGCGATAGAGTAGCAACTAGGAAGCAAGCAGCCTGCCTGATGCCTGATGGGGCGTTGTCAATGACTGCGAACCACCTATGTGGGACCACTGCAGCATCATAAAGCGGTCAGACTGTAAACAGCACTCGTCAGCTTGTCCAGGCCATTGGCGGCCATTGTCCATTGTCGAACGGGACACGTTCAATGTGTAGTAATCGGTTACCACCATACAATTACCGATTGTTGCGAGTGATACCATATTATACAATCGTTTCTCATAACTCATTTATTCAGCACTTTTTCTGCTTGACCGACTGGCGGGAGGTAGCGCAGTACATAACGAAGAGGTTAAACTTTTATCAACGTAGACCAAAACTCACTTTCTTGGGCCGTTGCACCATCTCAATAAGTTATGGTTAGGTTAGTTAATCTTTTCCTTGCAAAACGGTTGATTAAAAAAGATTTTATTATGTTACTAGCTGCACTTAGCCGTTACGCTCGCAGGAACTTTTTCAGAGATGAAAAGTAGCCTGTATGTTAATCCAAAGAATACGTCATGTCCATTCCAAATTTCACTCAAATCCGTTTAGCTTTTCAGCGTGAAGTAACAACACTCATATAAGTATAATACTAGCTGCACCCTGGGGTTTCACCCGCGTCTTCCCGTTATCCCGCAGGAATTTTTTTCCGAAATAAAAAGTAGACTATGTGTTAATCAGGGGTATAAGCTATCCCCATTCTAAATTTCATCCAAATCCGTTTAGTAGTTTTTGCGTGAAAGAGTAACAAACGTCGATACATCCAGACATCCATACATCCACACTTGCATACATCCATTCCAAACTCACAAACTTCCACGTTTATCATAAGTAGGATAGGATTAATGTGTGATTATTTTCTTCAAAGTTATCATGAAGATATTTTACTTTTAAAATGGTGTAACTATTGCTATTAAGTAAGTAACTACTATTGATTTCGTTTTGTATTCATATTTGCTAATAGTTTGCGAGTCCGTGACACGAACACCGAACACGACTTAGATGTTTGCACGCCACAGGTGTATGCAATGCGTAATGAAAACTCATACATATGCAATTTACATGCATCGTACAGATAAGGACACCTGAGGCCCTACCCAAAAATCCGACAAAAAAATGTTAGGAAAAGACAACAGTTTCTTGGTGCGTAATGCGTATGAACTTATGAACGCAACGCGTAAACGCGACGTACAAAATAAACGCAGAAGTCGAACTATTCAAATTTAAAGTGTGCGGAGTTGTTTGGTGCGCGTAAAACCAATAATAACCCGACACCGACACATCAATGGTGTTGGTGTTTGAGCGAATGCGTTTATGCGTGTCGTTCATACGCAATAAGCACCGAGGAACTCCTATATTTAACTTCAATGGGATGGGACCTTTATTGACGTAGTTTCGTTTATCAGACCTCCAAGTAGGTATGTATGTAATGCCTTTGTATGAACATTTTAGTGACGTAGTTACCGCTACATAAGGGCAAGCCTATGGTAAAAGGCGGAGATAAAATTACAATGATTTGTGCCAACCCTTCGAAGTTATCGTGTTGTCAACCATACACCTAAAACTAGTGGAAAATCGCACTAAGTATGCCATAGAATAGAGAAATAACATTCTTATTTTAGAAATAACATTCTTTTTATTCAATAAGGACCACTTGCACGAAATTGACTTGTCAAATTGTATGGAAAATTTAGTTAAATTTAATCCAGATTTAATCAAGGTTTAACGTGTTGTGCAAGCCAGCCTAAGTTGTAGAGGTTTTAAAGTTGGAATACGTAATGCCCCCATAAATAAAATGAATAATCATTTAATAACTATACTTAGACAAAAACTCTGTTATAGATCTAAGCGATTTGCAAGATATAATGGGCCCGGCTCTACTTTCCATCTGCTCTACATTTAGTACAGCAAACTGGATTTGAAATCGCTTAACGCAGTGCATTTCCGTTCCGCCCTATAAGTTCAGAAACTGCGTAATGATCGTGTCAAATAAAAGCAAAAAAACTGCATTGGCGAGACGTGAAGAAACTTTAGGTACCTAGTAATAAAGTAGAAAATGGCAAGTATTGCAACACTGCCATTAGGTGATTGCTTCGTGATTGAGATTGCGAGTGCAACCTTTTCTTTACATCTTACAGGGTATCGTTGAAACACTTGAAACCTCAAGTAATGGAATGTAAATGTGAAAAAATAACCTTGCAGTAGCTATAGTTTTAAGTGATCTTATGTAAATACATATATTTTTTGCGAAATGACGAAGTGGCTCTGGCTCTCAAGTGAGGCTGCCGAAACACACGATAGGTGCTTGGTGAACTTGGAGATGTTTTAGCCAGAGCCAAGTTTAACATTTTGAACTATTCACTACGACTACCAAACTTGTGCTGAATTTAAATTTTGTTTTGAAACGTTCTGTAAAAAATTCCCGTTGGTACCAATAAAGAAATTGATGGAGTTTTTGCATGAATGCCCGGAGTCCCGTTACCGGACCGGTTTGTCACGGCTAATGCTTTTTTGTATGGTGCAAAATTGGGTTAACAAACTGAAAAATGTGGTTATTAATTCCTCGTTCATGTAGAGACAGCTTTTTTCATTATTAATATTCATATTCAATCGTTTATTGCGTTCATATGTTAGTATACAAGACATCTTAGTGGTTAAGATTAGCGAACATATGGACCCGAATAGGGTATAGCAATGTAGGAGCGGACCGATCCATTCTAATCATTTCGAGAAGTCGTCGTTGAGGAATCCATCTAGGCTGTAGTAGCATTTTTAAGCGAACTTTTTTAAGTTATATAAAAATAAGTGATTTTTTCTTCGGATTTTAATTCGTCGGGTAGTTTATTAAATATTTTTATTGACATTATGTTTGGTCCGGAACTGTGTAATTTTAATTTTGACGGTGGTAATTCTAGTTTATACATAAACCTGGTTGCGTAGCGTCGTGATTGTTTTATGAAGAACTGCGGATATTTTCTCACAAATTTACTTATTTCCAATACGTATAGTGATGTCAACGTTAATATTTTAAAATTTATGAAGTGTGGTCTACATGTTAGTAAAGATAAGGATGTAAATATAGGTAGGTTACTAATATTATAAATGCAAAAGTTTGTGTGTGTGTGAATGTTCGTTACCACGTATCTCCGTAACTACAAAACCGATTTCGATGAAATTTGGAATGGAGATAGCTTACACCCTGGATTAACAACATAGGCCATTATCCCGGGAAAAAGTTCCTTCGGGATAATGGGAAGACGTGGGTGAAACCGGGACACAACTAGTACTTTATCACAATTTATCGTATCTACAGTAGTATCATATGGTATTATGATAGCAAACTCTCTTACGCCCGAAATTAATAATCGATCCTGATCCGTTATTCGCGGTTTTGGATCGATATGTCATGTGATAATATGTCATTTTAGTAGTAATATGGCAAGCCCTAGTATACTAAAACGACATATTATGACATGACATATCGATTCAAAACCGCGGATAACGGATCAGGATCGATTATTAATATTGTGCGTAAGTCTAGTTTCCCTCGACTTACATATCTTACAATAGTCAACTTTGTTCCACTGAACACAACAATAAGTACAGTTTTACACTCGTCATGCGTCGTCACGGTCTAATGGCTATAATCGACATCAAATCGAACGCAAATCGAATTGTTCAATCGATCGAGTCCAATCGATTTGCTGCGGTTAGCGAGACACGGGTATCGCTTTCACAGTCCATTTTAAATTTTAAAATGTGTGACTAGATAAGCACTGCTGGTGATTTCCACATTTCCGCAGTCCTATTTGCAGTGCCAGACAAAATTTTGCATTATAATGCGTGGCAGTGCAATGCGCTAGTCTCTCCCTTAGGCTCAGACCGAGATCTTTTGCCTATGCTATATTCTTTATTTATTTCAGTCAATTTCCCCACTACTAGTAGGGTTCCATGAAATTCGCGAGGGGCGGATCTAGCTATAGTGCCGCCCGTGCCCTAGAGAACAGTGAAATTCCGACCAAAAAACTTTCACGAAACACATAGTAAGAATAATAATTCTTTTTACTCAAAATGTCTGTAAAATTTTAGACACTAGAGTTATTTTCTCGAATTCGTAAGTAACACCGCAGAGTTATCAATTTTAAACTCTCAAAAATTAAAAAAAGTACAACTAATTTTTTTTTACATTTACCTACCCATACGCAAATGTGTTATTTCTCACGCCCCTAATTTGACGCCCTTGGAAATTTGGCGTCCTACATTGGCCCCTAATAATGTAAATCCAGCACTGAGATTCGCATTCCACAACATTAAACCAAGTTACTGGTACAATAACCAACTTACTTGCTCGAACTAATTGCGTGTATTTACTTGGCTAATTAAGTTTAAATCAAAGAGATGTGGGCTAAATGTTATCATTAGTAATCAGAGCGACTAAGCTAAGGAAACCTGCAATGCTAAAGTATTTTTATTTGCTCATAAGTTACGATACTTGTTATGTGTTTAATGGTTACTCTTAATAAGTTACTCCATTGCGTTTATTTTGAAATTAACTTCATTAACCAATCCTTCCTCGATACAATTTTTTTTTTCTGAGAGAGATGTCAGCTGAAGAAATTGACATAAGTGCATGAGCGCGAACACTCCAACCAAGGAAGTTTTTTTTTCACATTAGATTTGAGTTGATCAGTATTGGAGTAGATTACGTGACATATTTTTATGAAATGACAGATTCAAATTTATCGCTTGAGCTGTGCGCCATATTAGAATACCAGCCTCAAACTCATAAACTTTATCTTTAATAGTAGATTGAATAAGAACCGGAGATTTATTGAATTGTCTACTGTCACCTGTCTAACTGTTTTTACACCGCTACACTGAGCCGACATTTATTCACCGCTCTAGTCAACATAAAAAAAAAATACGTGATAAAGCAATCTTCTTCTATAGTGTCATGATTTGTCACTCAAGGCTACAGTACTATTATAAATGCTAAAAATCTCTATGTGCTAAAAGTATGTTTGTTTGTTTGCCCTTCGTCACGCGACAAGGGCGTGACGTGAATTTTTGTATAAGGATAATTTATGGGTTGGAGAGTGACATTATGATATGCTAGTTTTTATCCCGGAAAATGCGTGGTTCTTCTGAAGAAAAATCTGTTGAGAATTTCCATACGGGTGAAACTGTAGGTCACAGCCACAGCCAGTGGCGGATTCAGCAGGTTGAGTAGACTTGAGCCTAGGGTGGCAGACTTTAGGGGCGGCAAATTTAGGGACCGAGAATTTTATTTTCTTAGGGCTTTTTTCACAAACTCCATGATAACAACATACAGCGTCATTTAGTACTCAGATCTTCTTCTTTTATTTAACGCCGAGTTGAGGCCGGTTTGCAACAATTCATCTTTTGTAGTCATTACATAATGCACTTTGTTTTGTTTTGTATATTTGTATAATTTGTTGCAAATAAATGATTCTTATTCTTATTCTATGATTCTTGTAATATTTGTAAATCCGCCACTGGTCACAGTTACTAATAAATAAATAGAATAAACGCGGAGCATTCCTTGTCCGACATTCGGAAGGTCGCGCAAATACGCCCACGCCCACCGATAATATCTACATTACGAGACACTTCCTTACTCTGGACTGAAGTATTTTCGCTATAAATTCTTTGAAAATATCACTTTTGTATAGCAGCTATGAGAGTTTGTATGCTTTGATCTATCTAGGTCATTGTCAAAATCATCTGTTAGATGATTTTTTTTATTGGGAGAGGAACTGCGTTTGTTCGCTGCCACGCTTGATGGTAAACTATGATGCAGTCGATGGTGTAGCACGTATTTCTATAAGGTGCCTGTTGGCTCTTGCGATTGTCGGGAAACACAGATTCTAGCAAGGAGTTACGCATTGATGAATATGGAAGCAAAACTCTTCGCGAGGATTTGTAAGTCATCTCTAACATATCAGATGCTCAACATTTTAGTTTCAACTCTATTTTCAACGTTTTGGCTCTCACTCTGCATACCCAATAATATTTTTTATTTATTTATGTAAACAAGCAATAGGTACCACATTTCTTAGTCTAGTAGCTGAGTAGTAATACAATAAACAGAGTACTAAATGTGGCACCGGCACTGTTTACCACAATATAGCGCTACAATAGTTAATTTTAGGTACATGATGCGTTAGGGAAGTGGTAGTAAGTACTAGACTAGTATCTAATTATCTACCTACATCTTATTTCTGACATAGCTCAGGTTAAGCACAGATTTGAGTCTGTAATTTCATAGAAATATGTCACTCAATCGCAACTCAAGTTTTGATCTACACTTGAGTCATTCTAGAAAAGTCGCATTACGGGCTGCGGCAACATTTTTAAAAAGCTATACCTAAGAACAATTACTCTCTACTCTATAAGATACCTATCGTTCCGAACGTTTGCTCTTGCTAGAACAAGAGTTAAGTGAATAATATTATAAATTACTAGCTGTTCCCCGCGGTTTCACCCGCGTGGGCTACGCTTTATGCATGCAAAGTCTCAGCCCGATCGGTTTAAAACTGACAAAGTTTCATACACACTTTCATCCCCTATTTTATCCCCTTAGGGGTAGAATCAATCAAAATCCTTTCTTAGCGGATGCCTACGCCATTGTTATGGTAGAATGTATGAGCAAATTTTTATTTTAAGAACTCATATTTATATGTACAACATTCTTGGAATAAATGAATGAAATAAATGAATTAAATAAATAAATACGTCATAACATCTACCTGCATGCCAAATTTCAGCCCGATCCGTCCAGTGGTTTGGGTTGTCGTTGATAGATCACTATGGCAGTCAGTCACCTTTGAGGTATATATTTATGTATAATATATAGATTCAACATAATAACAAATTAACAAGTCCTTGTTATTTATAGAATACGATAAAAACTGTTAAAAGCACTGAAAACAACGCATAAATTAATATAAATGCATTTTTTCCTTATGTTTTTAAAACACTTTTTTTTAGAGGAAAACCTTCTGCTTTATGCTGCTTGCTACACTGCTGTGTATCATGTAGATAAACATTCGTTTTATTACAACTATCGAGAAAAAAAATTTGCTGTCTTTAAAAATTCTATAACCCTAGTTTCCAACGTTATCTCCAAGGCTCAACCTTAGGTAGAGCTTTTTGTAGTAACTTCTGAATTACACATATCAAGACCTATTGCAATGATAATTTTATCACCCATGCACGGTATGCCGTGCCAATGGCTTGCGTTTGACCTAACACCACATGGTGCATTTTCCGAACATGTGATTGCCCAGTAGATATATCCGGCCCAGTTTTACAACTGATCTATTCACCGCCCTGCGTTTAAATCGGCCCAGATTCGCGATGACGTCCGCGTGCCCTTGAGACTCGATGATCCAATTTGAAGGTGGACATTAGGATAAATAAATGTTTATTTACTACATAAAACCTAGAAATATATTTCACTTTACTATCTTTCAATAGAGCGGTTTGTTTATTTAGTGGAAGGTACTAGATCTATCGTTTCCAAACTCCACAAGTCCAATGTGCGTGCGGATTCACCATCGCTCAAAACGGTGAAGGAAAACATCGTGAGGAAACTGGTGTGTCCAAGAACCGCAACATTCAAGGGCATGCGACATCTACCAACCCGCACTGAGCCAGCGTGGTAGATCACAGCCTCTGAGATAAGGCCTGTGTCCCAGCAGTGGGAACGTAATAGGCTGCTGCTGATGATGATGATGAAACTCCACAAAGGCTGTCTCTTCATCAGAGAATAAGCTACGTTTCTGATGATGAAGCTACAAGCTCTAAAGAATATCACCAAAGACATTGATAAAACCCTAATGGAATAGAACCTTAAATAAATAATACGCTATAAAATCACCAATATTGGTAAGAATTAATGAGGATCATTAAGGATTCAAAGAAAACACAACACTTCCGGCACAAATATTTCAAATGGCTATTAATCTTCACATTTTGTCTCATTAAAGCCAAAGACTCACGTGGTTCAGTATACCTACTAGAAGGTATTCTATAAGTAGGAAGTCATGTTCTGTCACCTCTATCGTAGTTGGCACTTCGCTTCGCACCGAAAATGCCCTAAATCATATTTTGTGATTAATTAATTGCATTAGGATGCTCATTAAGGAGATGTATTTATTGTTCTCGTGCTGAAGAGTATTATAATTTGAATGATCTATGTGGTTAGGACGAAGTTTACACCTTAGCTGGTATTGACTATTTGATATATGGAGGTACGTTATCTGTTCATATTTTTTTCTTTTGTCGTCGTACAAATGTTTGAATGTAATGAAACTGTTATTGTTTGTGTTTTAGATAGTTTTTGGATGCGATCACAGAAGCCTATCGGTTTAAAAACCTAACGTAACAAGTATTTTAGTATCTCTTTCGCCATTTACTTCTTTTGAAAATTCAAAGTTACATCACACAGGAATTAAAATAAGTATTTATCTGAAAGATAACGAATATTGCACTGTTGCATTAGTCCTAATACATACTAATTGTTATGTCACAAAAACAATCCAACTTTCCAAGCTTACATAACTTTTCTCAAATGAACGACGCGTTACTTTAATGAAGTGTTGCAATGTTGCAAACAATCACAAATGAAGACAATTATGTGCTTAGCGTTAAATAAAACACTTGTGACAAAGAAACGGCACAATAGAACAAAGCGGCTGTAGAAAAGTTAAATCTGAGGGAGTCTATAAGCATAATTATGAGCTATCCATCCTACTAGGCAACGTGAAGGGAATCCCACATTTATCTCTGATCCACTGCACTGATTCACTGGATCCTAGTCACTTCTCTTTCTTTTGCATCCTTTACATAAAACGACTCAATAAAATCTGCTCTTTCATTAATTTATTTGGAATCTAAAAATATTTTGGTACGTAAGTAATGCTAATTCTATTCTAGACTCAGCATCTTTACTCTCCTTGACTGCATCTTTTCTGAAGGCATCATCATCATCATCATCAGCCCCGTTCCCACTGCTGGGACTCTGGCCTTCTCTCAGAGAGAGAGAGACAGAGAGATTATGGGCCGTAATCGACCAGGGCCCAGTGCAGGTTGGTAGATGTCGCATATTCTTGGACATGCCGGTGTCCTCACGATGTTTTCCTTCACCGTTTTGAGCGATGGCAAAGTGAAAAAGTCACTGTGGTTAAAAACTCCTTAGAAGATCTTAATAAAATCAAACTAGATGATAAATATCTATTTGATGACCGTTTGTAATTCAAGAGAGAGCAACAGGATTTTGTAGACTTAATTAACTAAGAGGAAATTCTAACGAGAGCTTCTTAGCGAGATTTTGTTTGTGAGCCTTCTGCGTGGTATTTAATCTGTGTTGCCACTATTCGAGTGTAGTTATATGTATAGCTGAATGTTGTTAATGCAAATTTAGCTCGGGATTAGTGCAGTGACGTCCGTTTCTCGATCTGCGCCTGCGCAATGTCGGCATTGATTCACTTCTTTATTTATTTGTTTGGAAGGGTCTTTGCACGGCCTTGAACTGACTTTAGGATTGTAGCAGGTGACTTCTTTGTCCTTGCTGTTTGATTGGATTAATAATAAGTGTTTAATCTGTGACTGATTTCTAGCCTAATATCACAACTATTTCAAATACCTACGTCATTGTTGCTATTGCTAGGACAAAGTATTGGGTTGAAGTTACAGATTTAAGAACATCTGATTCGTAAGATTGATACCGTAATTTTTTTTTAATTGCTTCATAATGTCTATGATTTTTATAATTGTTTCAGTGAAATATTTTCAGAAACTGTATTTCCATAGCATTGAAGATGCACCCATTGTTATTACACTATGAATTCTACAACAATCACTTCTAAAATTTTTCTAATAGCTTCAAGGAGAGTTTTAATAAATTAAACAACAAACAACATTCATTAGACACTAAAGAACACTTTTTCACAAACATTACCTTGATAAAAGCTAGTAGATACAGAAGCTGACGTCACTACGAGTTTACAGCTCTAGTAGTGACCTCATCCTCTATGGTATCGACACTTTCAAGGCGCTCCCAGTTACTCACTAAAGTTATTTCACTAACTCACCTTTTCATTAATTCATTGTGCAATAGCTCAATATTTTGTAACTGAAATTGTGATTTTTTTTTGTAATGCACACATTACCTCATTGTCATTTTTAAAACAGTCACTCAAAGCTTCTGTTTACAATATTTTAGTATCCCTTGATACGTAAATATTTGTGTAAGTATGACCTTTGTTCTAGGATCACTGGCACATAGCAAAGTGTACTCTATTTACTTTTACACACAGCTTTGTTTGAAATCTATTTTAAACGCATAGCTTTCATTTGATTTCCAAAAATGTACGTATCTTGCTCAGGCGGAGCAGTTGATTCTATTTTAGATTCAGCTTCACTCAATTCAATAACGACGTATTTGAAAACATTCATCTCGAATGAACTTTCGTCTTTAACTCTATGATTTGAAAGTTCACTTTTCTCTGCACTTGGTGCGATGTAAACAAAAAATCTGAAGTTTTCATATACCATTACAATGCTATGCTCTAGTTTACTCATTTATAATTATTATAAACTATCATTGCTTGCACACGTGATTGATTTATAGGTTCATTTCGTAATACACTTTATAGGAGCAATAGATCGCATTTCGAAATTTTATTTGGTCGTTACTTTTAAATGAAGATAAAAACTCAAGTGCATTGAATTGTGATTCAAACGCAGCTGTCACCTAATTGCTTCGTTTAGCTGTAAAAGAGTCATTTTGTGTGATTCTTTAGAAGAACGATCGAGAAACAAAGCGTGCAATGTAGTATTCATGTTTTCGTCGGTGGGTGAGTTTGTTCGACACGACGAGCCAGCATTCAGTCGATTGTCGCGGGTAATTAGCACGTTCGCTGGCTGTCATCGCACCATTATTGTGATGAAATCACGACAAAGCTAAAGGTGAAAGTAGCTTCTTTATCTGCTCAGTCACGACAATTTTGTCGCTTTTCTTTCTTTATAGCTTTTATTATGATGGTTAATATTTTTTTTACGTTTAACAAGGTAGCGTATGATCAATAAGTCACCTGATGTTAAGTGACTCTAGCACGGTCAGCAAGTGTCACCTTGTCACCACGCTGCACCTGAACTGGGACTCAAAAGAAAATAGCTAATATAATGGCATCTAAAACTCTTATTGTCCAAATGCACTTGAATGACAATGATAATGTAAATAAAATAGCAAAGAAGACCTTCGAGCTGATGAAAAAGTCCATGAACTTTTAAACGTAGCTAGTGAATGGCTATTGGCTATAAAAGGTTAAAATGAGGAGGTAGCTGGTAAAAGTCGGTCGGGACTTTATCGCGAATTCGCGATGCATTAGCTATGACGATACGAAGAATCGTTGTTCGCATCAAATACTTTATTCTAAATCCTGAAGTTATGGTTTAATATAAACAGATTCCATAATAATATATCCAATGTCTCACATTTCTGTCTCTGGATGAGTTAAACGCGTCATTGATCTGTTGTTTGTATTTTGTGTGACGCACGTTCACCTTTGCCTAGCTAGAGCTGTAGTCAGCTTTTGTTATACCTAGGTGAATTGTTTTTTAGCAGCGTCATTGTTTTGTGTGTGTACATCACCTCAAATTATTCCCATCAGTTGTCAGAAAAGGTACTGGAAGTTGGAGGTCTGAGTATGGGCCGTAATCTCTCAAATAGTCTTCTTTATAATTTAGTAGCAGCATTTATTTGACCGTAGCTACTAAACACATCTCTCTTCTAACGCACTTCTTAAATCTAAGATCTTTCTTTTTATGTTGTCCTATTTTTCTGTTGTTGTGGTGAAACTATAAAGCGTTATCTGTCTATCAGTCTATCTATCTTACAATGTCTACTTCATGCATTTCTCAAATTCGTATATCAACAATCTTGGACATTTACTAGTCGAAATTCCCTGTCCCACAATCGTGTTGTTGAGTGAGCTTTCTCGTCCAACCGCGAGTTATGACATTCTGGTTGAGGAATGTCCTGCATTATTTCGAGCGTAGTTCTCATTTCCACCAGATATAGCATTAATAGTAGGTAGAAACGTTTAAGAACTGGAGAGGTCATTGACCGCCGGACGCAGATGCTTTCCAGATTTTATTGAACTTTCTTCAATGTTTGAAAATATTTTGATGAGATTCTTTCGCTTTGATAAAAATGCAGGATTTTCGTTGAACAGATAGGTACGAGACGTTGATTGACTTGGCGTTTAGGAAGTTTGACAAGCTTTCTACTTTTTGGTTTTGGTTTTAAAAATCACCAAATAACGTTAAGCTCGTAAAGTTTTCCGAGATATTAATTTAGTTTGTTCCCTCTGCACGGAATGGAAATAGCTTATGCCATATACGCTGAATGTTTACGGACACATAACTTAGCCGAGGGTTTCTAAATTCAGGACCGCAGTTAGTTTAATGGTCTTCTCATCTTAGGAATTAAAGTTTCATCTGTATCAACTGTATGTAAAATAGATTGATTATACATCCATACAAAATTCTTGAATTGAAACATTGACGCAGCTGTGTTCAATAAATGAATGGAACGGATTTCGCAAGCTAAACATTTAATCCTGAATACTGTTTCACTTCTTTCTAGGAACACTTCAGTGCAATAACAGTCGACCTAATTAACTTCGTGTGTTAGTCTGTTACAAAGTAGCCATGTGCATATATACTTCTTCGCTTGTAGGTTTCAACTTTGTCTCAAGAAAACTCTTTGTC
The DNA here is from genome assembly GCA_931315375.2 of Opisthograptis luteolata. NCBI lineage: Eukaryota > Metazoa > Arthropoda > Insecta > Lepidoptera > Geometridae > Opisthograptis > Opisthograptis luteolata. The sequence goes on from OV928043.1 coordinate 2,700,838, forward strand.
TCAACACCCACTGGAAGCCGTCTTCTTCTTCCGTTTCATCATCAATATCATCGTCAGCTGAAGCCTCAAGTAAAAGGCATAAACTTTCTTTCTTCCTCTAGTAGATAGGTACTTTTCCATCTTCATCATCATCAGTGTATCCGACCGCTGCGCTGGGACTCAGGCCTTGTCTCAGAGAGAGAGATAAAGAGAGTAAGAGTCATAATCTTTTTGACGAGCGATATGGCGCAATGGGCAGATAGCCGACTGTGAAGCGTGAGGTCGTGCGTTCGATTCCCGCTACAGGACAAATATTTGTGCATTGAAAAAAAAAAGCGCAAGTATTTGTTCTGTGTCTGGGTGTTGTGGATCCCCGATCCTCGTAGTTTCTAATACCCTAGATACAGGGAAACCTAGTTAGGGGTCAGAGCCTATGTGATTGTGCGGGCATTATTATTATTACTAAGCTGGCAAAGTGTAGGTTGATAGATGTCATATGTTCTTTAATATTCTGGTTTCGGTTTCCTCCGCCGTTTCTAAGCAATAGAAAATGTGCACCATATTAGGTCTAAACTAATAGGAGCGGGCCGAGATAGGATTTGAACTCGCTGTCGGTGTTTTTTAAGACGCGCGTTTTAAGTAGATTGTCTGAAGCTTTTCTACATAGAGTACAGAGATTAGACAGAGTGTAGACATGTCTTCCAATGAGCAGGTGGGTTTAGTCCCTAATATTCTAGTATGTGGGGCAAGCGATTCAATGAATCATGGTTGTGTTTATCGCTGCGTATGTTTGCTCTAAAACAATGTTTCAGTACTTTCAATTTATGTGCAGAATTAGAAAATGTATAAAAATATGTGCAGACCACATGATTAGTGAAACATTGTATGAAGTCAGTAACTTTATTTCTAAGTCTATACTACCCTCAAGTTAGAAAACTATCGCAATGTTTTGACCGGTGTGTTCCGGAAGCCTCACTTTAGAGTCCGTTCCTAATCCAGCCGTAGCGTGTCGCTATACTTTCGACAGGTGTGTTTTTATATCTGATTGATAAGACGAGAAAATCACACGTTCAAAATCCTGTACGGCAATGCACTGCGCTTCTGCGATATCAGATGAAAAATCTCTTTTTGTCCTGTAATTTTACTGAAAACTTTGCCTTTCAATCTGTAACACAGTAATTTTACTGCTTGGCGGTTGAATAATCAACAAAAGGCATGGTAGGTACTTCCCCAGGCGGACTCTACAAAAGGGTCCTACCACTAAAGCTGACAATGATATTAGCAACGAATTTGTAACCTAAAACACCTTTTACTTCACAGTATGATGAGTCGACATTCCTACGTATTATTCTCCGGTATATATGTAAATGCACATAACCAATAAGTCCATTGTCTCGGAACACAAAGGGTCGTTTACAGCATTTCGTACAAAGGCTCCACAAGAAACTTGCATCTCTCAACACACGATGTTCATTCGTTCGTGTTTCACAATCGTATTGCCATTTGCTAGTGATGGCTCAAGTCATAGTCATTAGGTGGTCTTCATTACCTGTGTGTTACCTTACTATTAATTGAATCGTGGTCAATATACAGAGAGCTCTATTAGATTACGAAATGAAAGCTAATGGCACCAGTTCTTTATGTCATTAGGTGTGTTTAAGTGGTTCCGTATTAAAACTGTATTAAATTAAAATGGTTTGACTTACATAGATAGTCATATCACCAAAAAAGTGATGAATATGAATGTTGATGGACGGAAGGGAAGAGAAGATCAAAGAAAAGATTTATGGATTGTGTATGGGTTGATATGAATGAAGCGATGACGGCTGATAGGGGAGAGTGGAAGAAAAGTACATGCTGCGCCGACCACAAATAGATGGGACCAGGGCAAGAAGAAGGTTTGACTTACATATTTAAAATACTGGTTTTTACCAACAGTTGAGGACTCCAAGAGTAGCGTAAAATCATTATTATATTATATTATTTATTTTGTTGTGTACTGGAAAATTATACTTTAGACCTTGTTGTTTCTAAATACTTTAGCTATGTAGAAACCAATGAAGACTTTAACGAACTCCACTACGATTTGTTAGATGCATTTTCCGATACGTTCAAGCGACATTCTAGGTAGTATTGGAACAGTTTATACCGTCACTAGGTAAAATAAATAATTTATCGAAAATATTCTCACATCAAAAGCTATTCAAATGTGACATTTTTTTAGGCTGACATGTTAGCATGGAGGAAAGGGTGGGTGTTGTAATTTTCACAGGAAACCATGATTTTTCTTAGAAAATAAATTGTCCTAATGAAACCAACATCGGACGTGGAAATCTACGCAAGAAAAACTGGTATTTTTAGAGCGAGTAAATTGAGTTGATTTATAAAGAGAGGTGACAGGTGACGGTTTATAGTGGGCCGGTGAGCCGGTCGCCTTCACCTTGGCTGTTTTCTATCACGGCAGCGTCGACAGCGCCCGTGACACCAGCGGCGGCTGGACTTGTCCAAAATAAACACCCAACAATGATACAGGCGGCCGCAATAAAAATATATATTTGTCGCCGTTCGCTTTCTCTTTCAAATCCAGGTGTCGAAATCGCGGAACAGTTGGGATGACTCAATTTTTATGTGTTTGTAAAAATCCTAAATCATACTGCGCGGTGAAATATAAATGTCTGTGGCAAAAGTATTTTAGAGCAAGCACTTTTTGGAGCACCGAGAATTGCCAAAGTTGCAAAGAAACTCACTGAGGGTAAGCGCTTCCTTGTAGTGGTCGTGGTGACGGTCTCCACCGTCTCGACCGTCTCCATGTCCACGTCCCCTGCAGGATTGTCGTTCCATGATCCGAAGAATTCCGTCATCTCTGGTGTATCCTTTATCACCCACAGCACTGAACTCCAAACGGCTTTTGACACACATTCACTGCACTTGAAAACACCTTTTCTATCGTATTTAGAGCTGCTGTTACTATTTATTCGTTGTATCCTTTTTTGTCGTTATGGCGTGCACCCATTGCTATCGGTAAACACTGGAGTGCACCGCTAAGTTCAATCAAGTGACGATCGGCGACAGGAGCTTTCTGCCGGTGCACCGCGAGACGGCCAGAGCTGGTGTTGTTTCAAATCCTACTGGAAAACTGAAATAACCGCGGCGAACAAAAAGCACCAGCCAAAATATTTCACGTGCGAGAGTATTATTAGTTGGACGGTCTAGCCGAAAGAGTTAAGTGTCGCTGCGACCTTTTACATGAATTAAACAATATTAATATTCCTATTTTCCGTGTTTATTATTTACACTGCAAAATAACTCTGCTATTTTGAGGTGATCTTGCGCGCTTTTCAGTATTTACTTTGACGCAAATGGACTCTTTTCTGTCGCCTTTGAATGCTTCGCTAAGTGTAATACTCGATTTATTTTCTTTGCGACTCAATAGCATTGTCATTTCACGCTATTTCTTCTTTTGATTCTATTTTGTCGAGTGAAATTATCTGGTTTTTGCCTACTATTAAGAGATTTGGCTCAATCTCAGCGTTTTTTATGATATCTAAATTAACATGAGGTATTTCGAGCGAAAGGCCACGATTCTATAAAGGTGTAGACTATTTAATCATTCCGTTTGGACGCTTGGACGCTTAGCTGGTGAAGCTGCTGATCGCAGCTTGCTTGTTTGACGCAGCGCCACTGGCACATCAGGTTATGTATTCCTTCTACCTTACCTATAGTATCATTCCTATGCTGGAGGTGGTTGTATGCAGCCATCCAGCTGCGGCGTCAGCGTAGGCGCTGACAGCTTCTCCACTTAATATAAATACGCGGTTCTCCAAACAACCCGTGATAAATCTGTACCATGCCTCGAGGATTACCGACCGACTCGCTGCTTTAGCAGCATATCGATAGAGTCCTCTATCGAACGCCGGCGCTTCGCTAAAGTTAACAAACTTTCCTGCGAGCGAATAACCTCAGGAAATTCGCACCTTGAATTTACTGGTACAAAGTTCAAATTTCTTTGATAACGATGTATGTCTCATCTCTGTGCCATATTTTCAGTGGTTTTTTATGCAAGCAAGAGTGATCGGTAATACGATCGAAATCTCTTTCATGTCAAGTGATCATTTAGCCGATTTGTAAACATAGCGGTGGCGAGTAACAGATGGTGACCGTTCCTAAACTCCATCGCGTCTTCATCACCTCGTCTGTGGAGATGTTAACTCTGTCCGACTAATGAAGAGTTTTGTTTCAAGATATTGCTAAGACTTAGCCAACGTTCATGAATTTTTCGTCTTATTATTTTATCTGTGTCGTGTCTGAAATCCAGCTGAATAGTGCATTTCGCTTGCTGTTTCTTGCCTTTGCAGATTTATGTATGTACATATTATTATTACGAATATATATCCCGGCCATGCCATTTATAGATTTAAAGTTATTTTGACAATATCATCAGTGGTTAGATGATCAATCCTACACATGATTTCTCGTGCATTAGTCTTCTTTGCCTATAAAATATGTCCTTCGTACTTTTTTTATTCACTTTATTGGTTTCTTTGTTATATGCTTCTAAGACATTTGTAGAGTTGCCGTTGGTATTATTAGTACCTAGGTACTACAATTTCGGCATTGTTGTATTGTAGACTTGTAGTAGACCGACAAATCAAGTAAAATTATCTGAGTATTTACACATTTTATAAAAAAAATATATGATTTTGTGGTATGATTGTGACAGGCGCCTATGATGACAGCTTCTATCACTACTATTATATAACAACTTGTTCATGAAAAGAAGAGGATAAGACATGACGAGATTCGATGACTATCTACAAGTAGTTATGAGGGCGCTTGTTTAATTGCACTGCTGCTAGCTTAATTAAATTTAAACTAATTCCAGAAATATTTAAGGTCACCGGTAGTACATGTTTTTCTACCGCCTGTTTTGTCGCAGGAAATACTCACGTGGCATTGTTAATGTCCGCTTGTCGCCTCTTCCCATTTGGCTCCCCACCGCGCATGCCAAGGTAACTTACCTGCAATGATAAGCAGAATTAAAAGCTGCTGGATTAGATTTTGTATGAAGGAGTTTTTGTTCCAATAGCAGGTATTTGTGTACAGTGTCATAGTTATGTTTCATGTGTAGCTCTCAATGTTATTAATGTTTAAATATGGTCCTGACCTATCCCTAGCACTTCCCTTCATAAAACAGGAGTTTGCGCAATACCCGCCGTATCATCATTATGTAATGAAGATTAGAATACGGCGTGTTTACATCAAAGAACGAGGTTGTTGCATTAATATTTAAAAGCTTTCCCGTCTCGCGTCACTGTTCATTGTTTAACAGTTCTTAAATGTTTTTATTTATCAAGTAGGTGACGGTGATTGTGTGGAGATTGCAACTGCTTCCAATTTACAGATCAAAAATACGATTATTATTATTTACTAGCTGTTCCCCACGTACCAGCCCATTAGTGGAAAGGTTGAAGAGGGTCGATGATAAGCCACACCACACTCCAACCTGTACACTTCCGATAGTGACCTTACAAAGTTGCTTCGATTGCCATACCAATATTTCAGGAGCGAAACATACTCAGGGGGAAGGTTTGTGTCACTCGACAGATTATGCCACATCCTGTCATACGCAACCACATCAAAAGCCTTCGATAAATCCAAGAAGCAGGCGTGGACAGGTGTGCTTCTGTCAGTGTAGAAGGTACTGGACGGTGAGCTTGAGATTCAGTATCAGTTACGAGAATAACTAATTTATTTAAATCATTTAATTTGAGAAATTTGTTTATGGAGCCTACAAGGATAACTGCCACTACGGCTACTTGTTTAGATAATATTTTTACAGATGTGAATGTAATTAGTCAAAGTGTAATAAGTAAATTAGATTCAGACCATTGTGGTCAATTAATTACAATTAAAAATAAAATAAAAATTAATGGAAAAAAATCTGTCACATATGTACCAGAGACCGTTGATCGGATGGAGAAAATAAAATTAAAGCTGATCGATGAACTTCCTTTTTTACCGGATCGTAGAAATGCTGATGATTTATACAACTCTTTTTTCAGCGTATTTAGCAAAGCTTTCAACACGATATTTACTCCAAAAACGATCATGGTTTCTGATAGACCTAATTTTACGGAGTGGGCTACAGTTGGTATTCACAAAAGCAGGCAAAAGCTGTACGATCTCTACAGTGAAAAACAATATAATACTAGTAATGAGTTTAAAGAAACTGTAAAAACATACTCAAAAATTTTTAAGACGGTCTGTCACATTGCAAAGTCTCGTTATATAAGTTCTAAGCTTAAAAATAGTAATGACAAAATTAAAGCAACTTGGAAAATTATAAATAGTGAGACTGGCAAAGTCAGGTCTCAAGCTAATAATTACAACCTAAATATTGGCGATACCAGTGTCAAGACTGACATTGAAGTAGCTAAAGCATTTGAAACCTTTTTCACTGACATTCCAGTCTCTACTACTAAGTTCTTAAACTCATCGCACACCATTGCAGAATCTATGTTAAAAACAAATGTACCAGAGTGCGAAATTCCTTTTCAATTTGACTATGTTAGTTGCAAAGATGTAGTAAAAGCTTTTAATATGATTAATGTCAAGAAAACTACTGACCTCTGGGGTATATCCGTGACCGTTGTTAAGCCATTAATTGAAATGATTGCACCCGAATTAGCCCTAATATTTAACAAATGTATTGACGACGGCGTGTTTCCTGATCTGATGAAACATAGTAAGATAACACCCTTGTTTAAATCGGGTACAACGACTGACCCTACTAACTTTAGACCAATATCAGTATTACCAACATTTAGTAAAATATTCGAAAAACTTATTCTAAATCAATTGCAAAGACATTTCTCAGCAAACAAATTACTTAATCAAAAACAGTTTGGCTTTACGCGTGGTCGCTCTACTACTGATGCTGGTGTCGAGTTATTAACTCACATCTATGATGCCTGGGAGGAGTCACGGGACGCTCTAGGCGTGTTCTGTGACTTGTCCAAGGCATTTGATTGTGTTCACCACGAGACACTGATCAGGAAGCTCCGGCACTATGGTATTCGAGGTGTTCCTCTGGACCTTGTAACCTCATACCTTAGTGATAGGATTCAGAGAGTTGACGTGAACGGGAAGCGATCCTCGGGGTCAGTAGTCACAATGGGAGTTCCGCAGGGTTCAATACTCGGACCTTTTCTGTTTTTAGTTTACATCAATGATTTGCCCAGCCTTGTTAGTGACAATCACGAAATAGTACCTATTGTTTGCTGATGATACGTCGCTTTTATTTAAGTTAAAGCGACAACATAACATTTCTGACGACGTGAACAATGCTCTCTCCAAAGTTACAGACTGGTTTGATGCGAACAATTTGATGTTAAATGGAAAAAAGACAAAATGCTTGAGATTTGTGCTGCCCAATGTTAAAGAAGTACCAACAAATGTAAAAATTAAGGACGAAGAATTGGACCTTGTCAAGACTACAGTATTCTTAGGCATAACTTTAGATCACAAATTGCAATGGGGTCCACATATTGTCAGTCTATCGAGCAGACTTAGCTCTGCAGCATATGCTGTAAAGAAGATCCGTCACCTTACTGACGTTGATACAGCCAGACTAGTCTATTTCAGCTATTTTCACAGCATTATGTCCTATGGAATATTGCTGTGGGGAAACGCTGCTGATATTAACACCATATTTGTATTGCAGAAGAGAGCTGTTCGTGCGATTTATAACATGGGCCCCAGAGAATCTTTAAGAATTAAGTTTAAAGAAACCAAAATAATGACAGTTATTTGTCAATATATTTATGAAAATGTAATGTACATACGGAAAAATTTAAATAGCTTCAAAAAGAGAAGTGATTATCACAATTTTAATACTAGAAACAAAGATAAAATTGCTGTACCCACCACTAGGCTCCATAAAGTTAGCAACTCGTTCAAAGGTCAATGTGTACGCTTTTTCAACAAAATCCCAAGTGAAATTCAAGACTTGTCTATAACAAAATTTCAAATTCGTATAAAGAGAAATCTCATTAGTAAAGCTTATTATAAAATATCGGACTATCTAGATGACAAACAAGCTTGGGATTGTAGTTAATCTATCTATCTTTCTTTCTATCTATCTATTCTCCCTATTTCCCCTATTCTAACCATTTTCGGTAAACAGCCAAAACAGTCATGCTCACGAAAGTGACTTTGCTTGCAGCGGCGTCATGTGTCGGGTCGCCCTCTTCCCTCTCATATGGTCGAGGAGAGCGATGGCTGGCACATGCGTCAACTCGTGAACGGGTGCTGCTTGTGGGGTCTGGTCTGCTTTGGTTGTGATCCCGCAACTCGTTAATATTCATGTTCCCATATCCCAATGTGTACAACCAAACAAGAGAAATCTTATTATTAGTAAAGCTAAATAAAAAATATCGGACTATTAGATGACAAAAAAAAAAGCTTGGGATTTTAGTGAACTTGCTCCAATTCAATCAATTAGTAATAAGAATAAAATTGTCAATGTGATCGCGCCAAAAAAATTACCTGCCGGGCGTTTCTTGCCTGTTCTTTTGCCGGCGTAAGGAGGTTGGAACAGGCGTAGCTAGTTTTAAGTTGACGTTTTAAAGTGATCACAATGTATCCTATTGAATAAACATATTTTTGATTTTGATTTTTTGATTTGTTACCAATCAACCACGCTGGCTTAGCACCTTCGTGAGTGTCAGTCAGCACACACTTCGCCGTTCAAAGAGACAATTGCATTTATGACATCCAAACTTTATAGAAGATAGAACATCTGTAAACAAGATTACGTAGGCGTCGCGGGTCTTAAACATGTCATTTAATAAAAATAAACAATGATATCGCTCGTGGCAATCAGTGTCAAAAGTCCAATGAAAGGATTTCATTATGGCCAACAAACGCTTAGCTGCTGATTTCATCAAGAAATTAAATTACGATCAGATTGCAGATGTGTAGGAAACAGTTATTCCGCGGCCAAAAGCTATTAATTTAGATTAAGGCATTGATTTACGGCTCTTTTATAAAATTTGCGAGAGTCGTGGCTATTTTAAATACTTAGTAAAAATACGCTGGAAATAATCGTTACGCAAATTCAGTAGATAATTTCTTTAAATTAGCACAAACAATAGTTTTATTTAAATAAGCATCTAAAGCTTTGCTAGAGAAACCTTCAGTTTACTCCACTCATCAATAAGTTCTCTGGGGAAAGTCCGAGACCTAGGATTGATGGCCCTTTTTGCTAAAAGTGCAACGAAAGGCGAGCGCATCACCAAACCGCACTAGGCTAGAAGTCGGGAGATTATGTTAATAAGCCTATCATAATCATACCTTCCTTCCTAGAAAAAGCTTAAGCCCTAGTAGTAGTAACTTAAAGAATGGTGATGAAGCTGATAGGAGGGAAGCCTATCACTCCCTGCTAAAGTATCTAGAGACGGTAGACCTGAGGCTTGGAGAAAGCAATCTATGGTAAGAGACAGATCAGCGATGTTTGGTGTTTTTTTAAGCGATAGTTGTAAAGTCGGCAAGCGATCCGTAGGTCGTGGGTGCGAATCCTACAATGCGCTTGAGCTTTCGGTAAAGGAAACATCGTACTTAATGAAACCATTGCGTGGTAGGTATGATTTTCAAATATTACTTGCCTGGCTATACGACTCGGTCGCCAAGCACGTATCGGTGTGTTCTAGCAGACCCACTTGAGAGCCACTTCCCAATACAGGTGTAGCGTGACGCTACCTTCCACCAAATCGTCATAACATAATATGGTAAAACTTTTAAGAAATAAAGAAAGAGAAATCTTTTGTCACTTATCGTACGAATAGGTTTTATTTACCAAACTCCGTTTCCTTTTTTTTCAGCTGATCCAAACTATCAATTGCGATAACAATAGATATTTAACCAATTCTATTACTTATGTACAGAAATTACGATAGTAGTTTGATGTTTACCTCTCCAAGTGTGTCGTTTCAGCAACCATCGTCTATCACTCCAGCGGGTATCGGATTTGGCAATGTATCATCTACTACGCTTGGTGTGAATGATTCACACTATCCGCACAGTGATGCCGCTCATCGTTTTACGGGGACACAAAAGTATTGTACTAATTTCGCTTGCAAGCATTCTTTGTTCGTCAATAAACGAAGATACGAAAGAGAAGTTTTGAAACGGAGCCGTTTTAACGCATGAAACAATGCCAATGTAAGCAGTTGGTAGGTTACCAAAAAATTACTTAGCAATCGACTATAATTGCGTTATAATTAATTAGTGCCTCAAAAATACGATCTGTTTATATTTTTCAACACAAATCTCTCTTTGTGACTTCTTTGTGGTTGATTCCGAAGGTTGCGCGATATAATTTCCTTTGTTTATGTTTTACTTGAAATTACGCACCAGGAGGTCATTGAATACCGTATTATTGTTTCAAATAAAGTTTTTCATAGTATTTTGATACTGATGTGCATTTTTTAAAACTAAACTAAGTTTGTCATGTCTAAAAATAATGCCTTCCTTTTCTTACTTCCGTGGTGAGACAGGGACAGGAATAATTTAAGAGTTATCAAGCTTATTTTAGTTTTAAACACTGCACATCAGAAACACAAAATGTCATTGTTGCACTGTGCTGTAGGGTTGACTGGTAAATTATACTTGGCCAGCTGCGCAGGCGCTGGCGCGGGCTAGGCGCTTGTTTATGCGGTCGCCGGTCGATGTAGGTTAATGCATGTAGCGACATCTATTGGATGGATTATGAACCAACGTTTCCGTCGTGGCCTGAAATAGTGCGGTGCGTCACCGGAAACTGCGCACACGCACTCTTCAATTCACTTCACCATTTGTTGTTGTTGCAATTTATTTATACATACTTATAACAAAAATGACCCGCAATGCTTCACAGTACCATGATCCAGTTTATTATGTTGACACAATGATCAGACAAAGTAGAGTAGGAAGATCTTTATCGTATAATAATAGGGCTTAAAGCTTCTTTGTCCTGTCCTCGTTTGGTTTATTGAAAATCGAGCCATGAAAAATGTTATAATAAAATTATTATGGCCGATAAAATATTATTTTTGAGTATCTGCCCAGTCCGCAGTGGGCAGTTATTTCTTACTAATTCTATCACGGGCTATAAATTTTAATATAAATTTTTTCACATCAAAATCACGGCCTGACAATGAAGTTGATCGACATACAGCCACTAAAATAAATCTTGTTCGCAGCATGCCAAAAACGTTACTAATTTATGACACATAAATCAAATTTTGCCACGCCTAAAGATAGCTATGTATATGTACTTTAAATATATAGGCTCAACTGTTTTTCAGCATGAATACCACTGTATCATAAGTATGGCAAAAGAACTCAGATTAATATTATACTTTACTGTAACACAGTAACATAGCATTGTGCTCTTGGCTTTAGAAAACTTAAATTTTAATAATTTTAATCACTATCGTATTACTACTAGTAACTAGTAATGCCGTAAGCATAGCTACTTTATATCATAGTAATTTTCTGAATCACATACACATACGAAAACATTAGAAACAGAATTATAATAAAATACATTTCAAGCTTAGGTACATAGAACTAAATTTTAAAAAGCATTTCAAATGAGCAACGTTGCCATAAAATTAAAATGCATAATCGATTAGGAGCTTTTTTCAATTTGGAGTTAGAGATTTAAACCGTGTCGTTCGTTACAGTCACACCACGTACCTAACTCTTATTTCTACTTGATTGCCCATTTTCACTTTTGTTCGTCTTCACGAAGATGATTAAATTCAGTACACCAAAATAAGTAGAGCGGATAAAAAGAGCGTTTTATCGGATCAGATTGAAGTAATGGTAAAGAAGTAGGTATCTAAATAAAAGCAATATCAAGTCTTTGAAGTAAACAAAAAACTCCAAAATATAAGAGACAAAGGCCACAAAGCAGAGAGAAAATCAGCAATGTATACTTGCATTGCGAATAACTCACAAAGACCCATAAATAAAGTGACTTTGACAAAGAACTCTGTGCAAGAGTTCATATTTTATCTACGTCATAGTTAGTGAGTCATACACACATACCCACAACGCAATGTACGAGTATGAGTAGTGAATAGGGTTACCTATCCTTCTGAATTTGGTCGGACATGTCTGAATTCTTGACATTCTGTCTGGATTTTATCCGGCCTTTTAATTTGATTGAGGTAGAAACAATTACGGAAGAGAAATGTGTAACGAAACTTTTGCAATAAATAAACTAAAATATGCAACATTTCCACTTTAAACTTTTTGATTACTGTGCAATAATCATCTTCAACCTTCATTAAGCTATCATGCAACTAATTATATTTAATCTCATCCGCCACTTCTGCCAGTAAGATTTATTATTTCATTTTATAATCATAATGCCCCGCCTTTTTAAAACACTTTTATTAGCTCGATTTGTAACTAACTAAGTAAGTAACTAACTAACAATGTAATCAAATCTTAGAAGCCAATTTTCACCTACTTCTAATTGTCGTATCGACTTAAAACTTTGTATGTAATACAAGTCAATATAATTATTTTATATTTTTCAGTGCGATATTAAAGTGTTTTTTTTAGTTTTTTATAAACTATACCTACGTATATTTTGCAATTTATTGGACTTTTAAAATTTGTGATGGTAACCCTAAGTATGAGTAGATTCTAAATGAAAGACAAAGGTCAGAGAACATCGTCTGAATGTTCGTTGTTCGGCTCTAGATCGCAGACTCTATTTATCAAAGTATCTAGTTAAAGGCAGCTAGCTAAATGGCTGATTCGTGAACTGACTAATCAATCCACTCCAGTCCTCTTCTTTTTTGCGTTGCAAAAAGCTCTTGTAATTGCTCTGTGTCTGGTGTGGGTGTTCTGGATCCCTATAACACATAGTTTCTGATACCTGGAAATCTAGTTAGAGATCTGAGATATGTATTTGTATGAGAGAGATATGTATTTGTATGAGAGAGATATTACCTACCACGAAATGCCCTAGAGCGGGTTGCTATAGATGTCAAATACCCTTGAATGTTGTGGTTCTTAGACATGTGCTTCCTCACGACCACGACTATTTTGAGTGCTGGCAAATAGAAACATCACATACCATTTTGAGATAAGTTTTGAACTCAATACCTTTTTACGTGTTAAATTGGACGTATTCAACGTCTTTTGTCGCTGACCGTACCTTCGTTGTATAAAGTAAAATATATAGATACTATTTTCATTTAAAAGCCGAGCTTTGAACAACTTAAAGTCTGTAACTCTCTACTGACCTACTGAGCGCACATTGATCGCAGAATAATAGCTTTTTAAGCCTTTATTTTTTGCCCAGTTGCGCAACACTCGGCCCTCTGTGTGACGGACGGACGAATGACGTTGAGTGGGCGATGCCATCTCATATTTAATCGTTAATTGGTGTAGCTTACCTCAATAATTATATTACGAAAGCCGTAGTATTTTGAAAATGGTCTGCACATTCATTTAGGTATAACTCTTTAACTGCAATACATTGCTTGGTTCTCACGAAACTCGAACTACATATTTTGCTTATTTTTTCTAAGTTTTACAGAGCCAGCATTTGATCACAAAGTCGTCCGATATTTAATGACAATGTGGTCAAGGTGACACCACGCTACTCCTGGATTTGTTTTGTTTGTTTGGATTTGTTTCAAAAGTTTAATTTAGGGTTGAAAATATAAAGTTACAATTCAATTCACAATAGTCAAGCATTTGACCACAGTTTCACCTGATCATAAGTGATGACACTGATGACGAGGTCGAAGATGGAGCATGCTTGCCCAGAGGTACCTATTCACTCCTGACTTGGAGACAGTTTCATTTTAAAAACAGACGAGTCACAGTCACTAAAAAGTTAAACACACACACTTAGAATATTTCTGCGATATATAATCATATTTCATGTCATTTCTCGCCAATAAAATACCTAATTAACACGAGTCATTTAGCTCTAGCGTCATTATCATTATCATTAGTCATTTACATACTAACATGGGCGCATTATTAACTAGCACAAGGCAATTTTGTCTGCTCTGGAAGTCTCGAAGTGCCGAGTGGGGCACTTCACAGAGCTTTTACGATGTCCGCACATGTAGCTTTCTCCCAAACATATATTATGGCAGGACAACGACCGCGGCCATCTGACTCATCAATCCCGAATAGTAACAAATTAGTTTTTGCATTTGGGTCACCTGTAAACTGCTGTTACTTGTAAAACTGTAGATCATTTAATCTGTCAGTGGGTAGCCGCTAAGAGCTTTATCAGCCTGCCAAACCATACAGACTGACTACACAGACAAAACTGGACAGATAGTTAGCGTTTTGTTCTATTTATTGTTGTTCTTGTTGTCGAAACTATTAAAAACTGTCGTCTGTATAAGGATGACTATACACAGACAGCCTGAGGCAGTCAGAAGTGGACTGTTTCAAGCTACGACTGCATAGTGAACTACAGACTTCTATGTAAATACATAAACGAACCACTCGAGCAGTTGCAGTAGTTCACTATGCTTCAAAAAATTCAAAATTCAATAATGTTTATTCAATAGGATACATTGTGATCACTTTAAAACGTCAACTTAAAACTAGCTACGCCTGTTCCAACCTCCTTACGCCGGCAAAAGAACAGGCAAGAAACGCCCGGCAGGTAATTTTTTTGGCGCGATCACATTGACAATTTTATTCTTATTACTAATTGATTGAATTGGAGCAAGTTCACTAAAATCCCAAGCTTTTTTTTTTGTCATCTAATAGTCCGATATTTTTTATTTAGCTTTACTAATAATAAGATTTCTCTTGTTTGGTTGTACACATTGGGATATGGGAACATGAATATTAACGAGTTGCGGGATCACAACCAAAGCAGACCAGACCCCACAAGCAGCACCCGTTCACGAGTTGACGCATGTGCCAGCCATCGCTCTCCTCGACCATATGAGAGGGAAGAGGGCGACCCGACACATGACGCCGCTGCAAGCAAAGTCACTTTCGTGAGCATGACTGTTTTGGCTGTTTACCGAAAATGGTTAGAATAGGGGAAATAGGGAGAATAGATAGATAGAAAGAAAGATAGATAGATTAACTACAATCCCAAGCTTGTTTGTCATCTAGATAGTCCGATATTTTATAATAAGCTTTACTAATGAGATTTCTCTTTATACGAATTTGAAATTTTGTTATAGACAAGTCTTGAATTTCACTTGGGATTTTGTTGAAAAAGCGTACACATTGACCTTTGAACGAGTTGCTAACTTTATGGAGCCTAGTGGTGGGTACAGCAATTTTATCTTTGTTTCTAGTATTAAAATTGTGATAATCACTTCTCTTTTTGAAGCTATTTAAATTTTTCCGTATGTACATTACATTTTCATAAATATATTGACAAATAACTGTCATTATTTTGGTTTCTTTAAACTTAATTCTTAAAGATTCTCTGGGGCCCATGTTATAAATCGCACGAACAGCTCTCTTCTGCAATACAAATATGGTGTTAATATCAGCAGCGTTTCCCCACAGCAATATTCCATAGGACATAATGCTGTGAAAATAGCTGAAATAGACTAGTCTGGCTGTATCAACGTCAGTAAGGTGACGGATCTTCTTTACAGCATATGCTGCAGAGCTAAGTCTGCTCGATAGACTGACAATATGTGGACCCCATTGCAATTTGTGATCTAAAGTTATGCCTAAGAATACTGTAGTCTTGACAAGGTCCAATTCTTCGTCCTTAATTTTTACATTTGTTGGTACTTCTTTAACATTGGGCAGCACAAATCTCAAGCATTTTGTCTTTTTTCCATTTAACATCAAATTGTTCGCATCAAACCAGTCTGTAACTTTGGAGAGAGCATTGTTCACGTCGTCAGAAATGTTATGTTGTCGCTTTAACTTAAATAAAAGCGACGTATCATCAGCAAACAATAGGTACTATTTCGTGATTGTCACTAACAAGGCTGGGCAAATCATTGATGTAAACTAAAAACAGAAAAGGTCCGAGTATTGAACCCTGCGGAACTCCCATTGTGACTACTGACCCCGAGGATCGCTTCCCGTTCACGTCAACTCTCTGAATCCTATCACTAAGGTATGAGGTTACAAGGTCCAGAGGAACACCTCGAATACCATAGTGCCGGAGCTTCCTGATCAGTGTCTCGTGGTGAACACAATCAAATGCCTTGGACAAGTCACAGAACACGCCTAGAGCGTCCCGTGACTCCTCCCAGGCATCATAGATGTGAGTTAATAACTCAACACCAGCATCAGTAGTAGAGCGACCACGCGTAAAGCCAAACTGTTTTTGATTAAGTAATTTGTTTGCTGAGAAATGTCTTTGCAATTGATTTAGAATAAGTTTTTCGAATATTTTACTAAATGTTGGTAATACTGATATTGGTCTAAAGTTAGTAGGGTCAGTCGTTGTACCCGATTTAAACAAGGGTGTTATCTTACTATGTTTCATCAGATCAGGAAACACGCCGTCGTCAATACATTTGTTAAATATTAGGGCTATCAATCGTATGCAATCGTTGAAGCAGACGATCCTGACTGCTTCAGGCTGTCCGTGTATGACCAGCCTAAGGCCTAACTCTTTGGACGAAATAGAAGGCAAATATAGCACTCCTCCTTCCAAGATTTTGGATTAAGTCGCAATATTATCAACCTCATCCCTAATCTATAATCGAAAATATTTGAACGGCTAGATTTTCTCTTTGATAAATATTTGGGTTTAGGACCATAGTTAAGGCATTATACTCGTAGGAATGAAGGAAAACATCGCGAGGAAACCGGCATGTCCAAAAACCATTCATGGGCAGGGCATGCGACATCTACCAAATCAAACCAAATCAAACTCTCTCTGAGAGGAAGCCTGCGTTCCAGCAATGAGAACGTGGGCTACTGCTGAATCGAATCAATTTTCAAAAACAATAAGAAGCAAGCTCGGTCACTCGTTTACAAATGACAGAATGACAGAAATAGAGTGTTCTCGGCTTCTCGCGATGTACGCATCAATGTCGAGGTAAACGTTTGCATTGTCTGCGTGCCGAACGTCGGACATATTGTCGGACGTGTCTCCGTTCCCGTGTGTGGTAACCTTACGAGTTACGTCATGTGTCATGTGCACGCGACATTAGCGCCATTGACGTAACGCTGAAATGCTGAATGTTGTGGGCAGACGGCGTTACAGTTGTCCAAAAACATAAAATCCCGTGCTAGCAATTCTTCGGTGTTTTCTAAATTTGCGCCAATCAGCGAACCTTATGTTTTACCTACTAGAAAAGGACACAAGCCTCGCCCACTTTTCTACGATGTTATCCTACTAATATTATAAATGCGAATGTGTGTGTGTGAATGTTTGTTACCACGTATCACCTAATTACTAAACCGATTATGATGAAACTTTTTCACGCTAAACGGCTAACGGATTTGAGTGAAATTTGGGACGGACATAGTTTATACTCTGGATTAACACATAAGCTACTCTTTGCACCAGAAAAAGGTTCCTGCAAACTGACAAACTTAGTTTAGTTTTAGAGAATGCAAAACCGAATCGACACCATTGACCACTGACGCCAACGAAAAGCCTTGCAACTGCGACTCAGGATTTCCCAGTCCAGGGGGATATGGATGTCTACAAACAAAGCAAGAAAACATACAAATGGGCTTTATAGAAGCTCAATACGGCTCCAATATCGACCGCTAAGTTCATTGGCTTAATGACTAACGCACACGACGTTCCACTCGACTTCCTCCACGATCAAATTGTCTTCAAATACAACGTCGTTAATAATGGACTGAAATAGATGATGCTAATGGTAATTGATTACTTACAATGCACTGTTTAGAGTGTAGCTGTAGAGTACACTGTGTCTATGGTACCGAGAAAAGTACGGCCGGTTTTATGATCTGTAGTCAATGTTAAAAATGTATGAAATAAATTACAAATGAATACATCGATTTTTTTTTTTTTTTTTTTTTTTTTTCGATTTTTTTGGCGGCAATCGAATTGTCAACGTGAAAATTTTGTTTTTATTTCCAAAACTTGTGTTTCTTCGAGTGATAATGTGTAATATTGGTGGATTATTAACCATTATGTGTTCGTTAATGTGTACGAGTGTGGGAAATTGAAATAAAGTTGTGAAAGTGACTTTTCTAATTGCTCCAAAAAAGTCCGTGTAAAGTTTAAGTAAAGCGCCACTACTTTACTTAAACACTATCCTCATCCCATCATCTCATTATCATCATCATCATCATCATCATCATTTAAACTTGATTCAACTCTCTGAGTTTGAAATATTTTATACTTGACACTGGCAAATACACTAATCGTGTGACGCCATAACAAAATAAAAAAAAAAAAAATGAATACATCTATTTTTGACATGTATTTTTGATATTATCATTTTCGTACACTTTTTAACCCCCGATGCAAGAAGAGGGGTTTTATAAGTTTGACGTGTCTGTTTGCCTGCCTGTCTGTCTGTGGCACCGTTGCTCGCGAACGGATGATGCAATTTCAATTTAGTTTTTTTTTGTATGAAAGGTGAGTTACGGGCGAGTGTTTTTAGATATGTTTGATGAAAATCGGTTACAATCGGACAATATCTAAAATTTCGCTGAAACCGGTTTATCACATCTATTCCACTATTCAGTGGAAAAGAAAACCTTAGAGCATTCAGAAAAGGAAATACAGTCAAAATTCGTTCAAATAGAGATCAAAGGAGGCTTTATTATGTTCAACTGCGGTTAATAATGAACTGTGAATGCCTTTTTCCATCACTGGCTGTGAAATTAAAAGTTACGTAAGAGGAAAATACAATAAAAGACGTAGAAAGAAAACTAGAATGAAAATTGCCTTTGATAATTGTTTTTAAATAAACATACAGCATGCTAAGCGAGCACTGTGGTTTATTTTCTTGCGAAAAGCAAAATTTCAACCACGAACTTGAACGGATGACCTCCGGAAAATTGTTTTGTGAAAATGTGCTCATTATATTATCTTTGTTGCCGAAAGTACAGTTTTGCGGTTAGAAGATTTGACTGATGACATGTTTTAGGGTTGAGGGATCTATTCAAAAAGAGGTAAGTAAAGTGTGTTGTAAATATGTCACGGCTAATCTGTGGAACTACTGAACCAATTTATAAAATTATTTGACTAATAGAAAGCTGCACTTTTTAGTGTCATTGTTTTGTGTGTGTGCGTTAGCGGCTATGTTTTATTCTAATTAAAATCCTGTGTTGGACTTTTTTGGCGGCAATCGAATTGTCAACTTGAAAATTTTGTTTTTATTTCCAAAACTTGTGTTTCTTCGAGTGATAATGTGTAATATTGGTGGATTATTAACCATTATGTGTTCGTTAATATGTGCGAGTGTGGGAAATTGAAATAAAGTTGTGAAAGTGACTTTTCTAGTTGCTCCAAAAAAGTCCGTGTAAAGTTTAAGTAAAGCGCCACCACTTTACTTAAACACTATCCTCATCCCATCATCTCATCATCATCGTCATCATCATTATCATTTAAACTTGATTCAATTCTCTGAGATTGAAATATTTTATACTTGACACTGGCAAATACACTAATCGTGTGACGCCATAACAAAAAAAAAAAATCCTGTGGGAAGCTACACGTGGGAAAAGTTAGGTAAGTTAAGTTAAGTATAAAGTTTATAATAAACGCGAAGAAAACATCGCGTAGGTAGACCATCAGTCTATTTACCTAGGTAGTTGTGCATGGGTTTTGAGCTTTACATCTAATTCGTCAAAACTGTACTTGAAATCTTTATATTATATTAAAGTATTTTAGTTAATAAATACTAACAAGGAAAATAGTTTTCCATTCCCCGATCTTCGTACTGAAATATCAGCGCCGGAAAATACCTACGTATTATAAAAGCACAGACAGATTCATCAATTTGTTTACATGTTTAGATATATTTATAGGCTTGTCCAGATTGTAAAAAATAAAACTAGCACAACGCCCTGCCTACCGAACTAGCCATGTTATATATATACCTATACGTATACTAATGATAATATATTGGCGAGGCATACTTATTTCTGTGCTCAGCACGTTTTGTCCTTCATAATGTTTAAATTTAAAATGTTTATAATATACTGTGACTTTGTAATAAATGGTTCAATAAAAATAAAGAATGTGCGGATGATCACGTGCCATAAAAAAAATCACACACACATAAATAAAGCTTATCTTAAAAATCACTTAATATTATGTAGTTATTACGAGTATGACAACTTCTTTCTAAATATTTCATTGATAAACTTGACCCAATTTTACATTTAGCAAAAAGACATTGTTCAGTTGAGACTTAGGCTAAATCAATCAATAAAAACTGCATCAAATTATATGCATTAGTTTCTGAAAAAACAAATGCTGACAACAAACATAAAAAAAAGATAAATTTGGGTTCAGTGACCTTTCATTAGTTGTTCATATCTTACAAAAGTATTTTTAATAGCTGTGACTGTTATCACTTTTTTGTAGATTCCCACATCATTTTGCATCATTATAAACAAATCATAGAACACTCAAGGGATAATTTGTCTTTCTTTTTTCCCCATTTCATTTTTTTTACATTAAATTATTTTTCAAAATTGGATCAGTAGTTCCGGTAATCAACCTCACGTCTAAACTCACACTTTACGTCTTTAATATACACCAACTGGCTGCGCCCCGCGGGTTCACCCGCTTGAACTACACCTACGAACACCCTAATCACCTAGGAGCTCCTAACCTACCAAACATACATAAAAAACGTTGTCATAAAAATCGCTCAAGCCGTTTTTTATGTTTATTTGGTATTCGATTAGCAAACAAGCTGACGGCCCGCCTGATGGAAAGCGGTCACCGTCGCCTATGGATATTTGCAACACCCCTAGTTTTGAAAACGATAAAAGTTTTCGTAGACGTCGACGTTTACCACCGCCGACTTGTCAAAGTGGCAACTCGATCTGCTTAAATTCAAAAAGTAACTAAATAACATTGTTGGAATATGATTATAACGATTTAAAATAACCCGTATTAACGAGTTCAGTTCCTCCAAGTCTCGGTAAGATTCGCTGAAAAAAATATGTATGGATGGAAACGAAAACTTTTATAGTTTTTGTAAACTATCAAAACCTGTACTAGGGGTACAGGAGAATTGCCGATGCGTTGTCGACCCTTATGAACTCTTTTCACACCCGTCTATATAATAAAGGACTGCAATTTGTAGCACTGCGGAAAGACTTGCGGAGGGAGCTCGTTCCACATTTTGGATGTACCTAGTATATGCGGGAGAAAGTAGCGCATAAATCGTGAGGGATTTCCAGGACTCGATAGTGTGTGGATGACCTTTGTTCCGATGACGGGATGATCGGTGATAGAACCGTGATGGAGGGATGAGATTGAATAGCTCTTCCGAGCATTCCCCGTTGTATATTCGGTAGTGTCGGAGAAGTTTGTTAACAAACACTGTGAGACGAAACTTTTATATATTAAAAGAAGATAAATATATAAATATCGGGGACAATTGCACACAAATGACCTAGACCCAAATTAAGCTCGAAACTTGTGTTATGGGTACTATTGGGTACTAGACAACGATATACATACTTATACGACCGACCTTCGACGACCGATGTGGCGCAATGGGCGGATAGCCGACTGTGAAACGTGAGGTTGCGGGTTCGATTCCCGCTACAAGACAAATATTTGTGCATTGAAAAAAAAAAGCGCAAGTATTTGTTCTGTGTCTGGGTGTTGTGGATCCCCGATCCTCGTAGTTTCTGATACCCTAGATACAGGGAAACCTAGTTAGGGGTCAGAGCCTATGTATGTGATTGTGCGGGCATTATTATTATGAAGTATTATTATTATTATTATATATATAAATACATAAATATCCAAGACTCAGGAACAAATTTTCGTGTTCATCACACATATATTTGCCATTACCGGGATTCGAACCTGGGACCGCTAGCTGGCAGGGACACTACCGCGTCGTCGACAGAAATGGCTCAGTAACTATTTTATCGCGATACCGATGTGGCCAGCACTTGGTGCAAAAATAAGTCTAAATACTCGATACCAGACGGGGCCTTGAACGAGGCGCGATCGCGGTGTTCTGGTGGTATACATTTAATTTGATTGACGTGCTTGTGCCCATTTGAACGAGCGCTGACGACAATCATGTTTGGCTTCCAATGTTTTCGATTGAACGCTTTCCTCTGGGAATTTTACTTAAATTTACTCTAGTTACCTAGGACTAAATTATTTGACTGTAGTAGGTCTATTCGGTAGTAGACGGTAGTACCTACATCACTACTTGTTTTGTTTCACGGAGTGCCATGATGCTAGTTAGAGGTACCTAATTCGACAGTAATTTGCCCAGGTTTCCTCCTTAACTACAGAATGTTTCAGGCTGTAAAGTTTACAAGACTACTAAGAACGGGCATAAAATAAACAGAAAACCACGAGACGCAGTTAGTTCAATATAAAAAACCAAAAACAGATATAAAATAAATGTCTTTGTTGGTACATACTTATTTTGCGTAGATGTAACTACTGTATTTAGAATAGAATAAAGAGATCGCGCTCTTTTCAACCGACATTGTATGACATTGAATTAACGCTTTATCGGAGGCAAAAAACCTATTAACATTTTAGTGAAAATTATCTGTTTATCCGATTATTCACCCGTTATTTGGGTCACATTTGCTTGAAATAGGTAATTAACAGTGTTGAAACAGTAATAGAGTTTGCACTACACGTGATAGGTTTCTCACTAAGCGAAAATAATGTTGAGAAATACTGTATAATTTCGACTGCATTTATTACAACGATAATGGCACAGTGGTAGTGATGTCGGCTTGCAACCCGTAGACGGATTCAAACCCTGGAATAAGCTTGAGCTTTCGGTGAAGGATGAAACTGTAGCTAGAGAAGGTAGGGCACATTCAAGTGCTCAGCTAGCTTCCGCCTTCAAGTTAAGAATCTGTCGGCAAGTACTATCGGTGTGTTCCGGCAGCCTCACTTGAGAGCCAGCTTAATCCAAGTGTAACGTGGCACCACCTTCGACCACATTGTCACTTAATATCAGGTGTCTTGTATGGTCGACAGCTACTCAATAAGAAGCAAAAAAATACGATAGAGTTCATACATGGATCTCTTTTCTGGTGAAGAGATCAGAAACAGTAGAAAACGGTGCAGAACAGAAGATTGGATTGAAGAACGCATCTGGACTCGGGGATCAAATCTATAAGGCACAAAATAGGGTTAGTGAAAAACATTAGCCCATCTCCAATTCGCACTGGGCCCGCGTGGTGGATTATTTATGGTCCTTAGATTACTCTCTCTGGTCTCTCTATATACCTCACTGAGAGAAGGCCTTTGGTCCAGCAGTGCGAACGTAATAGGCTGATGATGATATGAATTGACACGTCCAAAGCAAAAAGGCAATTTGACTTGAGAAAAACTGTTCTTCAAATGAAAATGTCCATACGGTTGGGTGTATCAACATTTGTATCAGCCCGATCATGTCCGCTTGCCCACATACAAGAGTTTGTTGATCCGACTTATTTATTGGCAGTTGGTGTACGTATAGGTCGCGATTAATGTGTTTTGATTCAACCACCGACCGTCGTCGCACTTCCTTGTTTCTCTGTGCTTCTAAATAAATGAGACTCCAGAATAAATCGTATCGGGAGCAGATCCACTGCGGAAATAATTATCCACTTTGGCAGGTTGGAAACCGTTGTCGCCACATTAGCCGGGCCATTTACCGTCGCACATCAACAGCGGCAACAAGAGCGTTGAAAGCACTTCTTGCCCAATTTCTCCGGACTATGACTGACCGAATTCGCAAGTTAATTCCCGCCGACGGTTTGTCTGTACGGTTTTAATTATATCCGCTGCGTTCCATTTTCGCCGTTAGCGACGGCGTCGTTCCGTTGCGGCTTCCGCGAGCTGACATCGACTGTCGAAGCAGAATGACGGACGGCCAACGCCTGCATAGCCCGTGATGCTAAAATTAAAAAGTTATAACGGCACGCCAATTTGCGATCAACAACCCAAGCCTATGTAGACATGATGCACTCAACTTTTTAGAGTGCGCATTTTTTTGACAGTGACAAGCAGGTTTTGCTTGTTTTATCCTAAAGTTGATGGCTGGCGCTCAAGCGATCAAACGGGATGTTCCGTGCTCGTCAATTAGGCAAAATCGCACATTTGGCAGGCTTCCCGAACAGTTGTTCCACAGTAAAGATTTAGCGCGTACGATTCGCGGCGGTGCCGTTGCGAGCATGCCCATATAAGGCGGTATTGCGTTTGCAAACTTGCATGGCGGGATTAGCAGGACGCTGACATCGAGCATTCAAAGCTTACCATATAAGAATCATATAACAAGTTTTTCACCATTTCTGAGAAAATGTTCACTTCGGTCTCTGCTCAGGTCAGACACCCCGATCTTGCTTAAGAGGACAACGTACATCAAAGCTGAGTAATTTTTCACACCCAGGGATCCGAAACAATAGTGTTTGTTTTGATATCCGTAAAGTGGTTTGGGAGAGTTGAAATAGATTTAGAACGCAATAAAATTAAAATACCTATGTTTTAGCACTACGCGACATAACCGATAATTCTTTGCTTTGTTCTAAGTTCCTTCCAGACAATTTTTATAAAACGTTTGTACCATACAAAGCGTACATGTTGTTAAAGTGTCTGAATAGGTTTTTCGTACCGACCGACACTGGGAAAATATTTTCAAAAGTGCCAAGAAAAACAAGCACCAAGAAAAGTAAGAGAATCCCAATCAAAATGCAAAATTAGCTTTTGCACAAAGCAAGACGTATTCTCTACATTTCTAATTTTCAACATACCTATAAAATTGACTGAAAACCACACTTTAATATTGTCACGGAAAAACTACATTTATAACTAGAATCCTTTACTCATTTACCTGGTGGTAGAGCATTTTCTAGTGCTCGTCTGGTTAGCTAGGTAGCTAGCACCCTCAGTTTAAGAATCTATCGTCAAGAACCTATCGTTCTGTTCCGCCAGCCTCACTTGAGAGCCAGTTCCCACTGTCCCAGTCCAGGTATAGCGTGACGCCACCCTCGACCACATCGTCGCTTAATGTCAGGTGACTTGTGGTTCAACGCTTCCCGGTATGAAAAAAAAAATAGCTTGCTTCAATCGCTCAATGGGCTCTTTGTTCGTATCGTCAAGAAGCATTCGCAAATCGTGAAATAAAACATCTCCGAGACATTCGCTATTTGTAGCCGACATTAAACATTACTACTGACATCTGTCCAATTTTAATTGAAAAGGACGATCGTTGACAGATGGCACTTAAGGTATACGGTTGATCGATGATTTAAGCCCTGAAGTTGTTTATTTGCAGAAAAATCGTCTGATCTCATTGAGATACTGATCTAATATTGTTCCACTTGGCCTACGATTTAGCTATTTAACGAAGTCTCTACTATTTCCGAACAGAAAAGTTAGCATTTAGGTAATATTATATCACTCTACTCCTTGAAGATTAAAATCATCATTATCAGCCTTTCACGTTCCCACTGCTGGGACCCTGGCCTTCTCTCAGAGAGAGAGTATGGGCCGTAATCTACCACGCTGGCCCATTGCGGTTGGTAGATGTCGCATGCCCTTGAATGTTGGAGTTCTTGGGCATGCCGGTTTCCTGGCGATGTTTTCATTCACCGTTTTGAGCGATTGCAAGAAGATTAAAATAAAACTCCCTAACCTAGGTGGATGACCTATGAGATAACCAGATAACGCGTTGATATTTAGGCGATGGTTACCGTAGAGTAAGAAATGGCTGAGCTATCAGTTTGTTCTTGCATCTACTTATATGTAAGTGGAGAAAGGAGTGGCACTCACTTGTTTTAGAGGCTGAGACACACTTTAGGTCACTAAGCCATTGGAATTTGTAAGTTTTAAAAGTAAATGGTATGGTGACAAAACAGTATTGCCATCATCAAACGTGAAGCCTTGCTAGTTCTGCAGGATGTTTTGAAACTTTGCGGCGTGTATGGCGTATGCTCTAGGTACCAAAACATCAGACTCCCAATAATAATTACACGCGTTGCCCCCGCCCACTGCTTCTTGGGAAGCGCCGATTTAATCATGTCACTAATTAAACCGAGTTCTGATTCGCACGGAGTGCGTCTGTGTTGGATCGGTGCGAGTTAATTTGCTTTATTTGATTAGCTTAGAGTCTTGAGAGATGCGAAAGCTTCGAGCGCTTTTCAAGGATTTGGACTTTGAACCAAATGGGCCAGAAACATTATTTGTTTAGGTTCTAGATTGCAATTGTAGACGTGAAGTTTATCTTTATTGTTAGATATGTATACCACGGTCAGACATTTTCGTAAGTAATTTGATGATTTTACCAAAGATTCAGCGGAAACTGTTTATTGTCTTTATGTCGGTAAAAAGCTCTGCGTGTACAGAGTACTTTGTTGCAGCTGCTCTCGTCCATCATTCCAAGCATTAATGTGTCCCTTTGATGCGTTAACATAATCGCTCTGCAGGAAAAAACAAAGACATTTGCCAAAAAGAATCGTTCAAATATTTTGAATCTCGGCTCGAGTCGGTGCGCAATGAAACTGATGTCAAATAAACACACTGAGCATATTGTCGGCCTCTCCCGTTTCCCAAAAGACACGTAAATAAAGTAAGTAGGTATACTACTGAGATTTTATGAGTGTAAATCCTTGTAACAATCTGAAGTAATGTTCCCAAATGTGCATAGTAAAGAGCTTCGCTGAAATGCAACCGGTTTTATGAACTTTCCGATTGGCCATCGCAGTAACGTTTACGACCTGATGATGGGACACCAGTTTTCTCCAAAGCAACTGTAAGACCTAAAGCAAGTGTCTGAAACGCAGACTTTAATGCTCGCATTCGTATTGTGAATAAACATCGTAATGTAGCAGATAAACTAGGATGGGAGCCAAGACGAAAATATGCCACGCCGCGTTTTTCCATTGGATTTTGCGCTTTGGAAACGAACAGTATAGTCGCGTCACGACGGACAGAACTCATTGTTAATTCACTGATGGAATGTGATAACGAGGCCCAGTCTCTGCTTCCTAGGATCCCTCATAATATGTAGGATATATTGTTATCTACCAAGTATTCTGACGAGAAACTGTCTCGTTACAATTTAAATCACCGCTGAAGTAAATTAAAACATTTAATTTTGTAACTATGCCGCTTTGCGTGTAAAAATAAAGACCAGAGCACACTGAACAGTAAAACAGCTTTGTTTTTCAGATATTTCAGAAAAATAATGATGCAATGTAGAAATTGTGTACCTAATTGTGTTGTGTGTTGTGTTTGAGAGCTCATTGTGTAGTGTTGTGTGTCCCGTGTTTGCGTATGTCTTGCAAGGTCGCACGTGGAGTGTTCATACGAGACAGGTCGATGCACACGCGTCAAGTCAAGGTGGGCTCGGAAACTTTCATTCAACCGACTGTTCTATTTACATCGCCTATTGCCACAAATCTTTAGGTAAGCGGCGTTACGCGCGCACTTCCTCCACTGACGCAGGTCGGCTGCGGGCCCTCGGAGCCGGGCAGCCGACCAACGCTTCGAGTTAAACTGGAGTGTATTCCCGGAATACTTCTGAACATCCGGATGTCTATTGTCGGACGTTGCAAGCAAAAAAGAAAGACTAGTTCAAGGAGTGACAGGCGTCGCGCGTAGCGAGCGCCGCTCACAGTGCAGCGTTTTAGCCGTCGCTTGCGCAGACGCGGTGTTTACGTCGTGTTCACTGTCAACCGTGTTATCTGTTATGTGAGCAGGTGGCCGAGGCGCGGCGGCGGCGTCGTGGTGCTATATTTGTGTCGCGCGGGCGTTATATAAAACTGTCGTGTGTCGATCCTCACCTCCTCTATCTTGAGGCTGGTGCGGACCACCTTGCGGGTGACCGCGCTCTCGTACATCTCCTCGATTGTCTCCGCCATGGTTGCGAGCGGACGCGGGCGCAGCGGGCGACGCGCGCGGCAGTTGCGGCGGTACTGAGCGGCGTACGGTTATTTTTAGTCGCGGCGTGGTGTCGGGAACACTGCTTGTACTGGTGTACTGGCAGGCTACGGGCCGGGAACTGGGGTGGCTCCCGTCGGCCGCGGCGCCGTCGGCGTCGCCGCGACGCTGGGGGTGACAAAAGTACCGCCCGCGGTCGGATAATGATCTCCAGCACGCTTTTGAAGCGCTACACCAGCGTCAGTACGATTCAAAGTTGCGATTACTCACACCTAGAAAACAATATACATGTCACAGACTACTGAAGTGACAAAATGTGGGTGTGGCTAAGTTCAAGACTTTCAAAGCTCTGGTGCAGCTTTGGGTAAGTATCTATCTACCCGCACATGCGCTGCATTTAAAATGGCGCCGAGGAAAATCAGATATAAACTGTTTGTCCTATTCCGCTAAACTGTGGCAGTAGTATGACAAAATAGTGAAAATTAATGCCGTTGTTGATGCCAAATCACGAATGGGAAAGCTTCACTATCCAAATTGTAACCGCTAACGACATCTAGTTCCACATCTCTAAACTAAAGAATTGTAGAAATATACAACACGATACTAGCGCCATCTGCATCTGCGTGTACCAAAATGGAAACCACGAAGTGATCCCGTGATCTTTATGTGCTGAAAATAGAATCTATAAAGTCGCTCGAGTGTGAAATTCAGAACATAGACAAGGTATTGATCTAAACGACGTTAAAGAAATATGTTAGATGTCGCTAGGGTGTCGCAACGGCCGTTGTATGAACTCTACATGATGGGCCACGATGTCTGATTATTGGCAATCATTATATTTACAATCTCCACTTTTCTTTACGTCGCGCATTCGACCACAATTCACCTGATGTTTTTTTCTTTTTACTAGTTACAGGGTAGCGTTTGACCACAAGTCACCTGATGCTAAGTGACGATGTGGTCGAAGATGGCGCCACGCTACACCTGGACTGGGAACTGGCTCTCGAGTGAGGCTGCCGGAACACACCGATAGATGCTTGGCGACAGATTCTTAACAAGAGGGTGGTAGCTAGCCAGGCGAGTACTAGAAAATACCCTACCACCAAGCTAAGGTTTCATCACGATGTTTTCCTTCACCGAAAGCTCATTGTAGGATTCGAACCCACGTCCTACGGATCGTAAGCCGACGTCACTACCACTGAGCCATCATCGCTAGGTATCGGTTATTGGAAACAGCTCGCTGTGAGTTTAAGTAAGAGATGAAACTCCGATACTACTGTCCCGATTATGAAAATACTTTTTTTTAGCGTCATAGGCTGTTTTATTTCCATAAAAATGCTGTGTAAAAGTAAAACAGTCCCGTGTGTGTGTGTGTGTCCCCGTGTGTCTGTGTAGTCTCTGTGTATAAGTAAAACAAGATAAATAAGTTTAAAACATTTATTAACCGCTTTACGCACATGCAACATACGTTACGCTAGGTAAATATAAACTATTCGTATAAATAAATATGTACGCCTAAGAGTACAATTTCGAGATACATTCCTTTTATACATATATCATTGGACATCGCATACAATGAATTACCCTTACAAACTATTCAATACAAACAGAAATCTCAACCACTGGTAGCAACAAACAAACAGGTAACGTTTGACCACAATTCGCCTGATGAGAGTGACGATGTGGTCGAAGGTGACGGCACGCTACACCTGAACTGGCTCTCAAGATTTTTACATTTTATCTTATCTTTTTTTACTCCTTTTTAAGGTTTGAATCATCATGATTCGTGATTCGATCTTGCCTTTTCAGAGTGATAAAGTTTATCTTTTCTTTATGATAATTTGAGTAAAATTCCTTGGCCCGGGTAACTCCTTGTACAGTGTCTGCGCGCTAATACTTAACAAATATAGTTTTGTTTTGTGCGTTCTTGGGGCAGCTCCTTTATTCCACTTGGCTGTAAAACAAAACATATAAAATTAATCTCTCGCAGCTTCAATTTTTTACTGTACACGTACAGGGTAGTGTTTTGGCCATGGTAACCCGTGCGGCTTACAACCATCTTAAAGGATTGCAATTTGTAGCACAGCGGAAAGACTTGTGGGGGGAGCTCGTTCCACATTTTGCAAGTATGCGGGAGAAAGGAGCGCATAAATCGTGAGGTATGGGATTTCAAGGACTCGATAGTGTGAGCTTGTGAGCTCGTGAGCGTGTGAGCTTGGATGAGCTTTGTTCCGATGAAGAGATGTTCGGCGATAGATGTAAAAAAAATGAATCGTCGGATACACATATCCGACACACCAGAGTCTAGAAATATTATTAGGTAAGGTGCCGGGCGATGGTGGCCAAACGGTTAGGCGTGCGACTTACAAGACGCCGACACCGAGTTCGAATCCTCTCGGCCCCGCACCTATGACTTAATAAGTTATGTGCGGATTTGCCATAGCTCAAAACGGTGAAGGAAAACATCGTGAGGAAACCGGCATGCCTAAGAACTGCAACATTCAAGGGCATGCGACATCTACCAACCCGCACTGGGCCAGCGTGGTAGATTACAGCCCATACTCTCTCTCTCTCTGAGAGAAGGCCAGAGTCCCAGCAGTGGGAACGTGACAGGCTGATAATGAAGGTGCTGTAGTTTCGTCTGGTACTGACATGATGCGCATAGTGTTGGTGAACCCGGAGCCCTGCCGCCAGCCGGTGACGACGACCACGTGGTCCCCCGTCTTGAGGAAGCCGCGCGTGCGCCCGAACTTGAGCCCGCTCTGGGCGCGGTTGTCCACGTCCTTCAGCCAATCGCCCGCCGGTGCCTCTGTGGGGTTCAATAAGGTTAATATTTATATTTACTATATTTTTCCCTTGCGTTGAATACATTTTATAGCAATAAAAAGTATTCTATGTGGAAGGGAAGAGGAAGACCAAAGAAAAGATGGATGGAATGTGTAAGGACCGATATGAATGAAAGGGGAGTGAATGAAGCGATGCCGGCTGATAGGGGAGAGTGGAAGAAGAGTAAGCTACGCCGACCACAAGTATATGGGACCAGGGCAAGAAGAAGAATAAGTATTCTATGTGAATGTCTATGTAGTATTCTATATTCCTGCCCTAGAGTTCTACTACTAGCTATCACCATACCAATTTTTTATCACGATCAGTTCAGCGGTTTGAAATTTGGAATGGAGATAGCTTACACCCTGGATTAACATATAGGCTACTTTTTATCCCGAAAAATGGTTCCTGCGAGATAACGGAAAGACGCGGGAGAAATCGAGGGCGATAGTTTTTCGAATTTTGAGTTGCGATAGTTACCCGAGTAGACGACCGGCATGACGCCCCTGTAAAGATGCGCCTGGCGCGCCGTCTGCGGCAGCCGCGTGACGGCAATGATGGGACAGCGTGGCCGGTACTTGCTGAGCAGGTGCGCCGACTTGCCGCTGGTAGTGATCACCACGATGGCCGATGCGAGGCACTTGGTGGCGGCCTCCACCGCCGCTATGGCGACCGAGTGGGCCGGGTCCACTGGGGCTTTCACCTGGAGAAGGTTTGCGATTAACTTTCTGTTTTTTGAGCTGTAATTCTTATTTTCTGTATATTTTGTATCTCTCCTACTAATATTATAAACGCGAAAGTTTGTATGTTTGGATGGATGGATGTTTGTTACTCTTTCACGCAAAAACTACTGAACGGATCTGAATGCAATTTGGAATGGAGATAGCTTATACCCTGGATTAGCAATAGGCTATTTTTTTTTTACTTTCAACCAGTATATACAAATTTATACCACCAACCGCATTATCTATGTATGTTCCTATAACCTCCAAATAATGTTGCCATGATCGCTAGAATTTCATAAAACTTGTACTGCCCATCCAAAAGTTGTGTAATAAAAATCGCAAAACATATACTATCATCAAATTAAAGTTTAAAGAGGATTTATTACATTTATCTACCAATAAGTTCAATGTGAAAAGAGGTTTTATTACTTTTCTGAAGCATACAAAATCTAGACACTCCAGAGGGTAGCATCCCTTGGCGGTTAACGCAATCAGTGATAGGTGTCACTAACCTCAGCAGCAAGGTCGTTGAACAGCTGCTTGTGCCAGATGGCGGCCTCAGCCTCCTTGCAAATGTTTGCCATTGTCTGCACACACTCCAGAGGGTAGTCTCCCTTGGCGGTTTCACCGGAGAGCATGACGCAGTCGGCACCGTCGAGGATGGCGTTGGCTACGTCAGAGGTCTCAGCGCGGGTCGGGCGCGGCTTCTTTACCATGGACTCTAACATTTGGGTGGCGCATATCACTGGTTTGCCAACCTGGAATTAAAATGTTTATTTTTTTATTCCTCATTTTTTTACGCTTATTGGGTTGAGCTGTGAATTAAGGGCTGATATTAGTCAATAGTAATTAGTACTTTATTCATTGTGATCACTTTAAAACGTCAAACTTAAAACTAGCTACGCCAACTCCAACCTCCAACCTCCAACTCCAACCTCCTTACGCCGGCAAAAGAACAGGCAAGAAACGCCCGGCAGGTAATTTTTTTGGCGCGATCACATTGACAATTTTATTCTTATTACTAATTGATTGAATTGGAGCAAGTTCACTAAAATCCCAAGTTTTTTTTTGTCATCTTATGGTCCGATATTTTTTAATTAGCTTTACTAATAAGATTTCTCTTGTTTGGTTGTACACATTGGGATTGGTTCAATCAGCGAGCGATGGTGGCCGAACGGTAACCGCGTGCGCTTTACAGCGCGCCGACACCAAGTTCAAATCCTCTCGGCCCCGCACCTATGACTAAGTTATGTGCAGATTTACCATCGCTCAAACCGGTGAAGGAAAACATCGTGAGGAAATTGACATGTCCAAGAACCACAACATTCAAGGGTATGCGACATCTACCAACCCGCTCTGGGGCAGCGTGGTAGATAACGGCCCATACTCTCTCTGAGAGAACGCCAGAGTCCCAGCAGTGGGAATTTAAAGGCTGATGATGGTGTTTCAATGAAAATTTTAGATATACGGTTTTGATTCATGTCTGGCTGACAAGACGATTAAGTCGCTCGCCTGACAGTACATAATCCTGTGCGACAATACACTGCGCTCGTTATCTTGAGATAATTTCACATAGTTTAACTTACCCTGTTGCAGCGAGCGATCATGGTCTTCTGGGCGAGGAACACCTTTTCTGGAGGAATCTCAATACCAAGGTCACCGCGGGCAACCATGATACCATCGGAGGCCTGGAAATTGAACGAAAGAAGACATGAATTCATGTTTGTACTATACTAAAATAAATTAATAGCTTACGAGTATCTAGTAAGCAAGAAAAGGCGGCACTTCAGATGTCTTAAAAAGTTGCAATGTGACATGACTGTGACGTCACAACTGCATAAGACTGTCTAAAGTTATCGGAATCGGCATTTTTTATGGTGACATGATAAATTCTAACACTTAAATGCAAAAGTGTCTTTGTTGGTTTATCCTTCCTTCACGTGGCAACGGATCGTCGTGATTTTTTTGCATTGAGATGAGAGAGTTTTTGAGCCGGGGAGTGCCGAAAATAAGGCAATTTTCATGTGGAAATATCCACACGGGTGAAGTATAGTATAGCTACCAAAGTCGTCTAATAATAAACGCATTTCATACTAACCAGCTATCAAGTGCACTACTGACGTCAATCTCCGGCATATCAATTGGAGTACTGATTGGAAAATAACTCTCACAGTCGCATGACTACAAAGACAAATTGCGACATTATTCAATCTACAACATCTGGTTGAATCTGCATTGAAGACGAGAATTCAATCTACGATATGTCACATTCAGGGTTGCGACGCTGCAATGTAGGCGCTGTCTATTTACTGAGATACAGCGGCATGAGAAATTGCTCTCATCCGCCGATCAACGAAGACACGGTCAACGACAAAATTCGCTGAACAATCCCTACTAATACATATTATAAGTGCGAAAGTAACTCTGTCTGCCTGTTTCTCTTTGACGCTACTTTTTTTTTTTGTTTATGAAGTTGCTACTTATTTGTGGATACTTCTACGGTATTACAAGCTAGCCTATAATGGCTATTATGTAATTTAAATATAACATAAGTTGCTAGGTTGAGTAAACTATGTAATAACTAGCTAAACTATAGGTAGCTTAAACTACTGAACCGATTTAAATGAAATTTGGTGCGGAGATAGTTTGAACCCTGAGGAAGGACATAGGATACTTTTTATCGAAATAAACCGTAGCCCACGCGGTTGAAACCGCGGGAAATATCTAGTAACAAATTTTTCCATTACTTTTACCATCTCAAACACTAATCTTCGACCGAATCATTACTTATCATCAGGTGCGCAATTTTGTGTTCAAACACTACCTTGTAAGTTTGTAAAAAATACGCCTTTGGATTATCGAATACCTATTTTTCTCGCTGACTGTACTTGTAACAAACAGGTTTGAGTAACATGCGCGGTGTGTGCCAAATTTATGTAGTCGACAATTCTGGCTCAGTTGATTTTTTACGCGACTGCGATAGAAGGAGGGTTATGTTTTTCGAATGTATGTATATTTCGATGGGGTAGACGTGTTCTTGAGTGGAGACCGCGACTTGGCAAACGTAGTGTAGGACGCCCTGCGACAAGGTGGAGCGACGACTTGCGCCGAGTGGCTGGCAGTAGTTGGATGAGAAGAGCCGAAGACCGGGCTCAGTGGCGTACCTTGGGAGAGGTCTATGTCCAGCAGTGGTCTGATACGGGCTGATGATGATGATGTAGTATTTATTGGGTACTTTATTTTGGCGCAGTCGGGTTTTTTGTTCCTTTTCTAATGTATAATGTTGTATTGTGAATGTAAGGCAAGCGGTTTTGTGTTGCAATTTAGTTACGGCCACATGCACATACTACATAGTCTCTTATCTCTGACCCTAGCTAGGATTTCCTGTACCTAGGGTATCAGAAACTAATAATAATAATAACACCCCCACAATAACATACCTACGTAGCTCTGAGCCAGGGCCGGATTAACCATTAGGCAGATTAGGCAACTGCCTACTGTCTGCCTGCCTTTCACGCACCCAGAAACTTACATGAAATGAAATTTTTTTGAAAATTTGTATTTTTCCAAAAATACTCATAATTTTTTTGATTTGTTTTCATTATAAATATAATTGGATAGTGATAGAAAAATATATTTAAAAAGTAAGAAAAGGATAAAGTAAAGGGGCCCCTCGAACTGCATCGCTTAGGGGCCCTGAGGGCCCTGACAGGGTTAATGACCCCCTCACCATGGCTATTGGTCTCCCCTCTCTAGTCATTAGCCCACTCTTTAAAGTAATTGACCCCCTCACTAAACTATTGATCCCACCCTCTCTTTAGGCAATAATCGTTGACCCCCCTTCCCAAAGACTTTTGACACAAAGATGTAGTAAGATTAAGCCCCCTTCTAACATATTGTTACTTACAGTGATAATCTCGTCCAGGTTCACCATACCCTGGTGGTTCTCAATCTTGGAGATGATCTGGATGTTCTTTCCCTTCTCTCCGAGGATGCCTCGGATCTCCTGCAGCGCCGCCCCGTTGCGGATGAATGATGCGAATATCATGTCCACCTGGTGAGGGAAAAAACAAATCTGTTAGCCCTGATTTGGTAAATTTTTAGGGGGTATATTACGTGCTCTCCATAAGAAATATGGTGCGTTGTATTTTAGTTAGTTACTACGGAACTAATGAACCGATTTTGATTAGAGTTTAAGTGCAACTGTTAGCTACAGTGTGGTAAAAACTCATAAAAATTATCGGTTCTTAATGTTATTCAAAAACAAATAGACTATAATAATCCCCTATTCCCTACAACAATATACAAAGTTGATCCCCAATATTGATCATAGCGCTTGTTACTACATATATTCATTTACGTATCTAGTTATCTACATATGGCCTTAGAAGTCTGTCACAGAAAATTTAAACAGTGTCAGTGAGGTTTTAAGGACACTTCTTGGCTATACATACAGTATATACTTAGACCAAAACGAGAACGAATGGCCCGTGCATATTTAGGTATCTACACTAATATTATTGAGAGATAAGTTCCCTATGTTTGTTGGGTGTAATCCCTGAAACTACCGAACTAAAATTGAAATTACTTTCACTTTTTGAAATCTGCACTATCCCTAAGTGCCATAATAGGCTATGTTTAATTGTATTAAAAATCCTGTGAGAATCTCCACGCGATTGGAACCGAGGGGAACAGCTAGCAAGGTATTAAATCGCAGACACTTGATAGCAATAGAGTTAAGTGAGCTTTCTTACCAACAATACTATAATGAACGATAACACTTATCATTTACAAGGCTAGTGTTATTTCATACACTGCAGTCATAATAATTTCCGTGACGTACTGTAGGTATAGGTAGGTAATAATCAGTAGTCATAAAAAGATAAATAAAATGTATATATTACATGCACTAGCAGAGCACGTGCTTTGTTGACGAATCCGCTGAAATCATTCCTCGATCATCAATCTTTACAATGATATAATAAAAATAACCCAATTGTTTTATCGTTGTTCACTAGTTTTTGCCGTGGCTCCCTTCAGATACTTTTTTTTATTTTTTTTTAAGGGCTTTGTCGCTGAGCGAACACACCACCCAGTAAGAAAAACAAAAATCACAACGTCACTTAATTAAACACAAGTCCGCCAATTAATATAAAATTATGGCCTGATCCGACATGACAAAACACAATTACAAAACCCGACTTCAAAAACATGATTAGAGCTTAGCCACAATCTTCTTTGGGTTTCATTCCGCACACACTCCAACAAAATATGTTGTACGTCCTCAAGAACTCCGCACTCGGTGCAATTGGGAGATGGTGTTTTTTTCATAAGGTATGCGAACTTATTGGATGGGATGTGTGCAGAGCGAAGCCTGATTCAGATACTTAAAACACTGACTGACAGAAAACGTAAATAATTTAAATAGTATGTTCTAGGGACATGAAACTTAGAATGTACGATTTGATTATACTATCCCTCAAGCTCAATTTGGTTGTTAAAGTGTCTACGAAAAAATATCAACTTTAAATTATAGCATACGTATGGACGGACATTACAGATGTTACGTTTAATAGTACCCAAATATCATAGATATGAAGGGTCTATCACGCTTCGTACAGTGGGTAAACCGGAACGAACGATAAGGTTCTAGTGGTTTGATTAAGTGAATGCCCGATAGTTTAACGTTTTTCATTTATCTGATTACAAATGTATGCCAAGAACGAATTATCGTTAGGCAACACAAATTATGAGTGGCTAAGGTTATGAGTTAGATTAGATATCTATGAAAGGTGACATTAAAGGTTTTGCTGGAGTTTGGAAGTGATGATCGCTCAGCGGTAGTGACATAGGCTTAATAGTGGATTCAAATCTGTTTATTACTACAGCTCACCGCAATCTGACAATCCTAAGTCCTTCCCCAGGGTCTAATCTACATCTATACCAAATTTCATCAAAATCGACCAAGCCGTTTAGAAAGCGATGAGTTACAAACACATGCACACCGGAATCTATATGTGTTGCTAAACGTTAACTCGAGAACGGCTGGACCAATTAGGATAACAGTATTTTCAAATATTCGTTGAAGTCAGACTTCTTGAAGAAAAAAACTGGAAAGGTTACACATTTTTTAAATTCGGAAAAACTGTTTCTTTTTTACAGGTAGTTTTATATATACAGTAGAACCTCATAAGTCGAACATCGAGGGAGACACCAAAAAATTCGAGTTATAGAGTTTTCAACTTATGGAGGATTTCGACTTAGGCGGATTTTGATTCGACATGGAGAGTTTGAGGGTTATTCTTATAAATTTTGAGTTAGAGAGGTAAAATAAATAAAAATTCAACTTGCACAGGTGACAAACATATTTTTATTTATTATAAATCAACATTATTTCAAATCATTTTAAAATAAAAAATATGGCATTAAAAAACGTCAGTAATTTTTTTTTGCTTTAGATAATTTGGTTGTTCTCTATCTATAGCATTGTCTAATCTATAAAGAGCAGAAAATTCGTCTTCTTCAGAGTTACTGGTTTGCTCTATAAAATTACGTAAGGTATTCAATGCGGTTCGCGCCTCTTTGATGGAAACCCATGGAACGCATGTACTATTCACGTCTTCTATGTCATATAAATCATTAGTATCGGTTTTCTGAGCTACTGAATCGATAATTTCGTCATCAGATAATGTCCCAGCAGTCATAACTCCATCATCGCACGAAACAAAGTCCTCAAAGGATATTCCTGATTCAGATACCACTGCACTCATGTTAACTGTTATACTAATTGATGTGTATTGCAGTAGAACCAAACTACATCTGACAGTATTTAAGTCGAAAACAAATGACTTGCTTAGTTAAATTTCAAAGGAAATCAAAATTGAACACCTGACACAAGCAAACACGTGTTTACGTGAGTCATAAATTTATTATCGTATACTCCTAAAATGTTTTCTAAGAAACAATAGTGTACTCACATTGTCGGCAAGTTCTTAAAGTCGGTAACTTATTTTTGCTCGCACAATAGAGGTAATAAATTCCAAATGATCAAGTTGTAAAGGTTGTAAAATAAAACGTTACTATGTTCGAGATACAGAGGTCACATTTAATTTTTCGAGTTATAGAGTGAAAATATGTACCAAAATGGCTTGGAGGGACTCGGTGATTATTTCGACTAACAAAGGGTCAAGATTTCAAGTAATGGAGATTTTGGTGTTTGAAGGGAAGGGAACAAAACATTTTTTCGAGATTTGGAGGTTTTTGACTTATCGAGGTTCGACTTAACGAGTTTCTACTGTAGAAGATAAAATTAATTAGTGTCAATCAATCAATCAATAAAACTGATAAAACGTTAGAATCGATACTATGTTATCGCATTTTTCAGGTCACGTGCTAGCTTCGTGGACCTATCAAGATTATCTGAATAAGTATTTTGTTGTTGACTTTGTTGGATTCGGTAAGGTCATTGGCATAGATGACGTCACG
The DNA here is from genome assembly GCA_931315375.2 of Opisthograptis luteolata. NCBI lineage: Eukaryota > Metazoa > Arthropoda > Insecta > Lepidoptera > Geometridae > Opisthograptis > Opisthograptis luteolata. The sequence goes on from OV928043.1 coordinate 2,739,904, forward strand.
CGGGTACGTAGGCTGTTTTCTGTGTGACATCATAATATAGCGTGACTGGCTCCGTATGGCTTTTATTTGAAATAGGTATGGTTAGCGACAAAGGCTGGTGTATTATCATCATTATTACCTCATTACGTAATACGTGCCCATTGTTGGGACACGTTTCTTTTAGATTTTACAGGGTAGCGTTTTACTGCAAGTCACCTGATATTTTGTGACGCTGTGGTCGATATCGTACTTATGTGTATATTATGTGTTTTAGTTCTCATTATCCTTGTACTCTTATATAATTATATGTTGTGTGTGATATTGTGTATGTGAGAAATACATATACCTACCAGTAGAATCTCGATAACTCAAACTTCGGTAACTTTAAAACCTCTTAACTTCAAAAAATAATATGTTCCCTTCCCATCAGAGCCCAAAACCTCTATAACTTAAAATACGCGACCTCTATAACTTAAATAAGTAATCTCTATATTGGCCCTCAGTAACTTAAAGAAATATTTCCACAACCTCTATAACATAAAATTGTTTGTCAATGAGTCATTTTGAAAGTGTGCAAAACAAAAGGTTTCGGTATTTGTGGCTTGCACGTGTTCACAGTTAAATTAGCTATTGTTCGCTTCTTCGAAATTCTTTATGCTTTGCGGCGGTTAGCCTTAAGACATCGGCTTACTTGGATCATAAGTTTTTGATCATCGCCCTGGAAACATCGCTTTACCTACTGTGTGATAAAACTGGCTTAAAATGAGTTCAAAAAGAAAACTAACAACACTCACATACGCTGATAAATTAAAAGCTATAGAAGCAGTGAAAAATGGATTGAAAAGGAAAGAAGTTGCGGCTCAGTTTGGGATACATGAGAGTACGTTATCAATGATCATTAAAAAAGAAGCTGAAATCTTGAAAAAACAAGAATCAGGAGAAAGTCTTCAATGTAAAAGACGAAAAATTGCCGAATTCCCTAATTTAGAACAATGTTTGTTTACGTGGTTCAAACAGTGTCGAAACAACAACATCAGTGTTAGTGGACGCTTACTGCAAGAAAAAGCTAAAGAGTTCGGTAATTCACTGCAAATCAAAAATTTTAAAGCCAGCAATGGATGGTTAGAGAATTTTAAGAAACGACATGATATAGCTTTGAAAAAAATGTGCGGCGAAAATGCGAGCGTAGGCAAATCAGTCTGCCAAGAACGGAAATCCGAATTACATAATTTAAAAGCAGTCAAAGTACAATTTCTTCCACCAAACGCAACATCACAACTTCATCCTTTGGATCAGGGTATAATTGACAACTTTAAGACATTATACAGAAAAGAAGTTGTTAGAAAAATGATAGCCGATACGGAGCAAAATACGATTTCTTCTACCAATGTTCTTCAAGCAATGAAGATGGTGGACAAAGCTTGGCGAAACGTAACACCCCTTGCAGTAAAAAACTGCTTTAGAACCTGTGGTTTTTCTTCAGAACCTCAAGAAATCATTGAAGAGGAAGATAATAATGTGCCTGAAGAATGGAATAGGCACATGTCTGGGTCAAACATTACTTTTGAAGACGTCGTTACTTGCGATGATGAAGTAGTCACAGCAGGGACGTTAAAAGAGGAAGAAATATTGGAATCAGTGCACAACTGCATTGAAAGTGATAAAGACGATGATTTTAACGACGAGCCACAAACTTCATCCACGAGCGTATCAATCAACGAAGCAAAAAGAGCTTTAACGACTATACGATCATTAATAGAGCAGTGTAGCAACATAAAAGATGATGTATTCTCCTGTCTATTTGTCATTGAAAATCAAATCGATTTAGAAACTGTGAATTGTTTAAAACAAAAGAAAATCACAGACTTTTTTAAGTACATAGACTAATCCTTTATTTGTTGTTTTATTTTCATGTAGCGTGTGCAATGTGAATAAATAAATATGATTATTTAAATTTCTGTATTCTATTGAACCAATCCTTCTGACGCATTCGAGTAAAAATAGGAACATGGGTATATACATACATGTGCATACCTATAACTTAAAATATTTTGTGTTTCCCTTGGACTTTAACTTATCTAGGTTCTACTGTATCTCATTCATCATTTTATTCATTCAGGGCGTCGCCACGCCACTTCTGGATTAAGAACTGGCTCTCAATTGAGACTAACAGAACTCTGACAGAAAGATGGATGCTCAATCGTAAGATTTTTTTGTGATTTCGCTTCTTGAATGCCATTTTAATTCAATTATATTCCATACTTACGCCCTGTTCAACGCCAAACAGCAAATCAGACTTGTCCTTCTCGGACACAGCTGGCAAGTCGACGGGTAGACCAGGGAGGTTCACTCCCTTCCTTGAACCGAGCATACCTGATAAATAGAACAGGCTGGTTAGACTATATTAAAAATAAAAACATATATATTTTCGTGATATTAGATTTTTTTATCTGTGCATCAGGGCGTCACGCGGGCAATATAGTGACGTCACTGCACCCTTCAAACGTCTTTTAGAACTGTATTTGGCAGCAAAGTAGTTTTCTAGTTCTCTACTGCAAAGTCCGCCTGGGTAATTATTACGCTTAGCCATTTGCATCCATCGACTCCCCATGACTCTTACGATGATGTTGATACACCTATGTAGTGAGAGGCCTACATACAGATCGTCCTACGATTCGCGGTCGCCACTCGAGAACCTTTCTTCCCCATCATTTATAGGTTAGACATATATCCCGTTAAAAATTACCTCCATTTTCAATATCGCAGACCAGGGCACCGTTGCCGGATGTCTTGCAGATGACAGAGATGAGGCCGTCATCGATGAAGATCCTGTTGCCAGGCTTCACCACGTTGGTGATGTTCTTGTAGTCCACGAAGACGATGTCAGCGGTTCCCTTCTCCCCGTAGGCAGCGTCGGTGGTCAGAGTGATGGTGCCACCTCTTTTGAGTTCCACTTCGGCTGAGCCGCCCTAGGGGGAAATTTATCTTAGTATTTGGCGGACAATCTTGTTAGGGGTTAGGACAGGAAATCAGACATCGTTCTTCTTTTGTTTAGTAGCAGATTTTGGACTCTATTATCCCTGACACTGTTAGCTCCAGTCCTGCCTCTGTCAAACGGAATGGCTTTGGACGCTCATTGGACATATTTTTGGTGTCCGGAATCAATTTACCCGATCTTATGTAATAGTTATAGGTACGCCCGTGATGGCTATTTAGTCGAAATCATTATATCTGTAAAATTGAAGCTAATGGAATTGTGTATAAAAGTCATAAGTCAAATGGTGTGTAGGTACGTAATGTTTCACGTTCTGGCTACCTGTATCAAAATTATATTATTGACAAATCACACCTAAAATATTGTCCAGAAAGATAGTTTTTCCAAGTTTAGTTCAGCGCTGTGTACCAACCTTCTTGGCAATACCGCAAAGTTTAAAAACCAAACCCTGAAGACAGATTGAAATCTTAATTTAAAAAGACTTACACCCTCAAGAAGTCCGGTTCTGATCTCCGGTCCCTTAGTATCGAGAGCGATGGCCAGCGAGAACCGGTAGCCCAGCTTGGCGCTGTAGTTCTTCTCAGCCTGGCGGCAGTTGGCGATGGTCTCGGCGTGGTACTCGTGAGAGCCGTGGGAGAAGTTCATGCGGGCCACGTTCATGCCCGTCTCCATCATCTTCTCGAGTACCGCGACATCGCGGGATACCGGACCTGATGGGGGGAAGGGTGATGAGTATCAGCCAGATGTTTGAGCACTGCATTCAGAAACGTTCCAGGTAGAGTAAAGTTTGTCTAAACTCGTTCAGAACACAGATTATAGAAGGTTTAGACATAACAGACCACAGACCTACACCTACCAGACCTGACCCGGTTTAGACCTGACAGATACCTTACCCTCACCCGAGAGTGTAATTTCTGAAGGCAGTCCTGATGTACTAGTTTACTGTTTGCAGGAAGTAATCTCTTGAACTGCTAAACCGATTGAGGAAGTTATTTTACTAATAGGAAGCTACGTTATCCCTGATTGGCGGAGCGGGTCAGGGAGGCAGATCCTCTCTCTGACCCGATCCGGCGGAGGCGGGGGGGCGGTAGAAGGAGGCGTTTTGCCCACCTCCTCCCGCCCCACTAGTAGGGGTATTTCCCCGCTAGTTGGGTTTTCTGGGCGGTAGCAGGAGGCGTTCTGTCCGCCTCCTCCCGCCCACTTTGGTTGTATTTGGGTGGTAGAAGGAGGCGTTTTGTCCGCCTCCTCCCGCCCAAACTAGCAAGCTAGTTGGTTGTTTGTCGGGGGGGGTGTCGCTACTAGCTAGACTCCCCCCCTCCTAGGTGCCTAGGTGCCTTTATGTTGTGGGCCCGGAATGAGCGAGTTCCGGGCCTGTCCGTCGGGGCGGGTGGGTAGACTGTTACAGTGACCCCCTCCCGCCCCACCAAAAGGCGGCGGACGGAACAAATAAAAAAAAAAAAAAAAAAAAAAAAAAAAAAAAAAGGTTATGTTTTATTTTGATAAAGTAGAGTTTTCAGGAACAAATCACGGTATTGGTAAAACGTGTCCGAGATAAATTAGACAACTAAGTGTTTTATCAGCGTACGATAATCACACTAATTGTAGTGTAATTGTGAGATGTTTGTTACTTCTTCAAGCTGAAACGGTTCAACGGATTTGAGTGAAATTGGAAAAAGATATAGTTTATACCCTGAATTAACACATAGGCTACTTTTTATCCCGGAAAGAGGTTCCAACGAGAACGAGAAGACCGCGGGTGTAACAGCGGGGCTCAGCTAGTTCCTATATAAAGGTATGTATTACGATACTCGACAACGAGTGAGTGCAGTTGATGAAGAACTACGTGTCAAGGTCGTGGTCCGTCTTTGTGGTCTTTGTAGGCAGAACTCATGAACACTGGTCATTGATATACTGACGTGACCCTGGTCACGTAATCTGTCTACCTTTTTTCCGATTTTACACGGACTCGAAACGTGTTGAAGGTTGAATTATAAGTACTTAGAGAAAAAGTTCGTTGAATTGTTATCATTAAGAAGCGATGGTGGCCGAACGGTAACGCGTGCGGATTACAAAGCGCCGACACCGAGTTCGAATCCTCTCGGCCCTGCACCTATGACTTAATAAGTTATGTGTGGATTTGCCATCGCATGTCCAAGAACTACAACAAGGGCATGCGACATCTACCAACCCGTACTGGACCAGCGGAGTAGATTACGGCCCATACTCTCTCTTTCTGAGAGAAGGCTAGAGTCGCAGCAGTGGGAAGTTAGGAACGTGATAAGCTGATGATGATGACGAGAAATGAAAGTATCAATGAAAAGTCTGCAGCTGCTTAGAGCTTACCAATTAAAATAGTAGGTACAGGTGATGCCGGACACACGAAATTACGAACGTAAGATGCCTTCGAGTCCAAGAAATTGTGCTTTAGGTGCCCACATCCTGTATATTTTAGGATTTGGTATCCATGTCTACTGTCTACTTACCAATAGTACAGATGATGCCTGACAGACGGACGTAAGACGCCTTGGAGTCGATGTCGAGGGTGCAGATGTGCTGCAGCTGCGAGCCTACGTTGGCGGCTGCCAGCTGCATGCCGAGCTTATCAGGTGAACCCGCCTGTCGGACAAACGTGGACGTTTTAGGAACATTTTGTTATGGAACGAGGTGGAGCCCAGTCTGTCTTTCAGTGAAGCTAAATTTAGGCGGATTTTTAAGTAAACCAACGATTAAACCGTGTTGATGACCGCGCCTCATTAGTCGAAATTTTTAATGGGATAGAAAACAAACCAACAATCCCTACCATTCTTAATAGTGACACTGGATTCAATTTTAAACCCGTACGAGTTAAAGAAGCAACTTTGAATGCCCTAAACATAGTGTTCATAATACTACTCGTATTTCCTTTCACTCACTATCTACCAGTATCATGTATTCACCTACAATAGTACCTGGACTAATCTACATGTGAGCATGCCAGACCATTAATATGGTGACTGCAAATGTTTACATTGGCATTTTATTTTAACACGTAACACGTCACCTCTTCATTATTTTTATGACGTAAACGTTCCAGTTAAGAGACAGATTGAGAGTGGAAATAATTTTGTTGCATCTATTTTTGATTTTAATTATTTTGTTTTTTCGTTAACCTTCTAGACTAGTCAACAACCTGTCTCATTAAGCTGTATCCATACATAATTTGACTTTTAAAATACATTGCTTTCAGATGCTCAAATTACCACAATTTGTTTTGACAAAATCGCCTGGTATTATTAAGTGACGATGTGGTTGAAGGTGACCTCAAGCTATGCCTTGGAATGGGAACTCTCTCTCACGCTGCCGATCCATCAATAGTTGCTTGATGAACGATTGAATTTCAGTCGACACATATCCCATAACTTTACATGTATGTTGTATAGATAAGTTTCTAAACAATAGAATTCAATAGGTAGGTAGTGACTAGGTACTGACTACATTATCACATAAATACCCATTACCTACCTACCTAGCTAGGTACATGCCTGTAAATTGAATGCCATCTACAGCAGGAAAGAACAATATACCCAGTACAGTCAGCTAAATAAATAAATAAATAAATAATATCTGGGACAATTTCACACAAATTGAACTAACCCCAAATTAAGCTCGAAACTTGTGTTATGGGTACTAGACAACGATATATATACTTATATAGAGAAATAAATACTTATACAGATAGAAATATCCAAGACTCAGGTACAAACACTAGTGCTCATCACACATACATTTGCCCTTACCAGGATTCGAACCCGGGACCGCTAGCTTCGCAGGCAGGGACACTACCAACTAGGCTACCGCGTCGTCAAATAAATTGATACTGACATTGTCATTTGTTTCCAATATTTAAATAATCATACTAATATTATAAATGCGAAAGTTTGTGTGTGAGTGTATGAATGTGAATGTTTGTTACCACATATCACCGTAACTACTAAACTGATTTTGATGATATTTGGAATGGAGGCAGCTTATACTCTGGATTAACAACTTTAACTTACAACTTAACAGCTACTTTTTATCCCGGAAAAAGGTTCTTGCGGGATAACGGGAAGACGCGGATGAAACCGCGGGCGCAACTGGTTAAATTAAAAGTGAATGTTGTGAGTGTTGTCTGTTTGTTTATTCTCTATGAATAAACTGGGAAGTTAAAGGTTATCAAAGTATCAAGAAGAAATGAATGAATTTAATCCTTAATTCTATTTAAAAAAATATTATATTCTTGTTCATTAATTTCATTTTAATTCCGTCGCAACCCAGCACTTTTTCGACTATAATTACCTATGTTGGGGTTTACCATCGCTCAAAAGAGTACAGGAAAACATTGTAAGGAACCTGACATGTCCAAGAATCACAATATTAAAAGGGCATGCAACATCTACCAACCCACACCGGGCCAGCATGGCCCATACTCTCTCTTAGAGATGGCCAGTGGGAATGGAATACTGCCTATGAACACATTATCAACTGAACCATTGATAAATAACAGACTGGACAAGTGGTTGCGAACGAACAATGCTTCCTTGCTAATTGACTTTCCTCTGCACTTTTGGACATTGCTATAATTCAACACAGAATTATATAGGCACATCAGCCTCAGGCTGCTCGCCTATTACCAAATAAATAAATAAATTGGTTTAAGTTTCAGAATTTTGAAAGTGATTCAGTTATTTCCGTTTAAGATATAGAGGTAAATGTAAGAGGCAAAAAAATATGCTTACGGAGTCAACTGTACCAAGTCTGCTGTTTGAGATGAAATTAGAAGTATGAAGTCATGTGTAGGAAGTGCATTGTTTATTATCAAGTTATTATTGTATGTACAGTACACAATGTCATGTTCCTTGCATTACATTCCTGAGTGTGATAGCTGAAAACTGTAGCGAGTAGGTATTTCTATGTTCAGTTGATTCAGTAGGTAATACTTACATAAGTGTAAATATTTTAATTTCAATTCGCTGACTTATTAATTAATGATTTGTGGAAATAAAATTAATGATTAGTATAAATAAATGATGGTCAATTTTAATAATACAGTGATTTAAATCCAGTGACAAGATAATGATTGCATTTGAAAGGTGCTTTTAATTTTTAATTTGTGTGTTGTTTTATCTTACACTTATAAAATACATGATTGGTAAGTAATTAACACCTGCATTGTTACTAATTATTTCATTTTTACCTACTTGCATGTTTAAGCTTTCACAAAATATTCCAGTTAATGTATTTTTTACAAGTAAACACTTTCAAGAAATGTGTGTCAAATTAAATTTTTCACGGACACTGTATATTTGCCAACTGCTAGGACAGGTAAATGAGTATTGAGAGAGTCAGCTCTCTCAACATGATATCAGCTGACGAATATGAATTGCTGTGATTATTTTCAATAATCAGTACAATAGATAAGATAAGAATAGGAAATGGAATTGAAAACATTCTCTACCTACATTAAATTCTTACAATTTAATAAACTCATGAAATTAGCAGGAAGCGCGGAAAATTCCTAACGAAACAGGTAGTTTTAATTTTATGTACATACATGTATTAAATCAGGTTTCAATCATCAATTATAATTCACTATAGTTTTTGATTGAATAATGTAAGAGTGTAACAAACCTATGTACGTAATCTATCACTAGCTGCCATTTATAAATTAAATCAATAGAACAGCTGTTGAAAGCCGGCGTGAAAAAATATCGCGATGGTAACGTTAAAACCGGAACAAATCAAAGCTCACGTAATAGAATCGACGAAAATAGAAATCTTAGTTTGAAATTGTGCATACCTCAGTTTTTCCATCGTAGACTGTTGGCCAAACCATTTTTACACAGTTAAAATGTATGAATTTCTCGCTAAGCACCGCGCGAGGTCGATCGTGCGGCTTTCGTGATCTTGAACTGCCCTTCCGAGTGAAAAACTGAAGCCCGCAGAGGGGCGAGGTGGTTCGAGTTGCGTACTCGACCGAACACAGCGGCGCGCGCAGAAACGCTCCACAACGCACACCGCAGTAGGGTGGGAATAATGACCCTATTTTATCACCCTTTTCTCACGATATTATTACACCGCAAGCTAAGTATTCTGTGTAAACTGCAATGTTATATTTCCCTTTTAAAAGTGATAACTGCAGAGTCTGAATCTATATTTAAACCATTGAAAACTTGCCAAATATATTTGAAAGGCTAGACATTGAATAGGTGTAGTTCTTGAAAATATTCCTCTACGTACGTAGAGTTTTTCAGTTCAGTGATTCAGTGAGGCTTAGTGTTGTTTTTGACGTTTGCGACTTTGAAAAAGATGTTGACAGCTGCTATTCCCGCGACTTTTTTGTACAGTTAAAAAGCGGAAGCGGAAGTGAAATGTAGCTTTTGTTCTTTTCCGGATACAGGTGAAATCAAAAACTCAAAAAGAGAAGTGCCCAACATTTGGTACCATCTTCCGGTTTTTTCTTAAATTATATTTATAATTAATATTTCAACATAATTAGACGGTGTAGTTTAGCGCAAACAATATTAGTGGAGTATCTAAAATAAAAAAAACTTTGAACAACACAAGAAATAGTAAAATTAAAATGTCTATTTCGTCAACCAGCAATGTGACTGCGCATGCATTACATTGCTTGGCGCGGTTATGGTCTAAATGTCTAGAACTTCTATAATTTTGTATAAAATCAAATACTTTTTTTATATAATTTGGGCGATTAAAAATGGTGAAATAGTATTAACCAATGATAAGGCTATTTATGTGGCTGAATCCGGCTGATGGCTGCTATGAGTAGATTCGGTATTCAGCCATTGTTAAAATATCATGGACATAATATCTAAGAAGGTAATAAAAAATAAACAAATAAGCATACAATCTGTTGTATTTTGCGCAGCCCGGTGGAGTTGTCAAGGTTACTTTTTTAACCAACAACCATCAAAAAAAAAAGTTGTATTTTGTGTTCATTGAATTTTTTTAGGCAAAAATCGAACAAAAATGTTACTATTAAAAATGTAATTATTAATCAACATGATACTACCGGGTATTAAGTATCATCCTTTGAAAAAAAACACAAAATATATTGATATGTATTTTGAAAAAAAAGTGCAAAGTGCCCCTTTTCTAAGGCTATGGCCATTTTTCCCCAGGATCTATAATATATAACAAAGACTTTACAATACCCAGATTAGGGTTATTTATGCTAATTTTTGAAAATGCTGCCTTCTTTTTCTTTATACGAATATTTTAAGTTTTTTACTTCCAGGTCAGCATGAGGTACCTCCCCTGACACCTGCGGGGTGAGGCTGCTTGCTGATAGTCGTAAGGCAAAATTGAGACTCGTCAATGAACAATACTTTGGTCTAAGTATTTCTATCACACTGTTCACATTAAATCTATCACCTCTCGTTGTAGTTACTTTTTTGCAACCTTGTCTGTACTTGACGTCTCATATAGATATCTACTTTACTCTCCAATCAGCCGGTATCGTATAACAGTAAGTACAAAAAAATATAGTTTTAGAAAATCTCAATATTGTACCATTTCCAATTAAAATTAAGTATATATTTATCTTCCTAATTTGTAGAACTTATAATAATTTCTACAAATTAGGAAGATATTTTTTTGCGATATATGTCCATTTCGATTAATACTTAAAGACGTCGTAAGTCTTAGTAATAGACATAGTTTTAGTAAAATGTTTTCTGTTATAAGGAAAATATTACAACAAATACTTAGTAATGTACAATTTATCCAAATAAAAGCGGTATTTTACATAAAAATCAGTGTCTCCTTTGTTGAATTTTTAGGTTAGAATTTTTATTTTAAATTATTCCAACAACTTTATGGTTACGGGTTTCATACTAGTAGAAAAAAATAATGTTGTAACAATATGCAGTAATTAGTAACGAGAATATAAATAACACTTTATATTTCGATAATAATGTTACCTAAATAACTAGGTAACCTTTTGTGCTGATATCAAATCTATAGAGAACTCCATTTTCTAAGTAAACAAATAATAAAGTGATTGAAATTGTACAGCAAACTTATTTAGCATTAACATCTGACACTCAACATCCTAGTCAAGAGTAACGTTTCAATGTCTTTTTAATTCTTTGATTTATTAATACAGTAAACTTTACAACTTAGTAATTGATGTAAGACCTATAACATTTTTATTTAATACTTCATTTCGTCAACATAATATATTAAAATAGTTATTATAAAATGAATCTACTTACTAATGCCATTGTAAATTCTTTAGAAAAGTTTTGTAAAGAGTATGCCGACTGTCGACACTGTCACCGGTCACTGGAAGTTTTCAAGTTTTGTAGTTTGACAGCAGCACAGCAAGGACTTTTAGAGGTCAACCAATGTCATAGACAACATTATATAGATGCAGGTAGGTAGCCGTTCACATTCATACTGTTTTTAATCGGATTATAATTATATTCACGTGTTCTTTTTATAAAATCAACACATATCGGTGGATATAGATGCAACTTAGATATTATGATCAAGACTGTAATGAAATACTTTAAATTGCGCATTTTTAAATGAGGCAGGGTTATTTTCAAGGGCACCAGCTTGGGATGGTCAAAGTGGTCGGGTCCAACTTAACCTCGGATTGTACCTAAATATTATATTAAAATATTAAACGGGATACCAGTTTGAACCATTGTGTTATTAATTTGTAACTTTATCCACTTACTAGTATTTGTCAGGGTAAACGATCTTACATAAAATTATTTAATAAAATTCTAATTCTTTATATGTCATTCGTTGCCATTTGCATTTTAGAATTACTGATAGGTACCTTATGAAATAGGTTTGTGACCTCTGGGACTTATAATCAAAAAATGACGTTTCCACAGGATATGTACATTTGCAAAGGTTTCAGTATGTAGTCATTATTATTACTTACATAAATCTAATAAATAAAACTAAAATTATCTCATAAAACAATGCGTAAATTAGACATATATTACCTTACTATGTAGGTACCTAGTTATCGTAGTGAGTATGACAAGTACAAATAAGCACAAAACGGATGCGTACCAGGTACATACCTATACCTATTACCTACAAGCTACAAGGGTAGGTAGGTAGGTAGGTACATTGTTACTCTAGTAATAAGCGAATATTCTAAGTATGTAAGTGTTTAACAATTGGTCTATAACTTACGCCATAAGAACTCCTTTCAACAGCCTTCATTATGTATCACAGGATTAGAAATACAATCTAATTTTCCCGCACTGAACCTTTCCAGCCTTTAGCTCGTGGTCTCCCGCACCGGAGTTTATCGAGAACTGATAAAAAACAAACGATGCTCAAGAAATACGGTCCTCTTATCTTTATCGACAGTCAATAAGTCAAATTACCTAAGACTCCTATGATAGTGTGTAGTCATTTTAATTAACATGTTATTGCCTACAGGTTTATTTGAAATTATTTGGCGTTCTTTTACTACCTGCAACTCCTGCAAGTAGCTGTTGTGCAACGAACGAGGTTTTATACTCTTTTTGCGAATGGCAGAATCGAGTTCTTTCCAAGTTATACTTTTTTGTCGAGTAGACTCCAATGGTAAGTGATGACGAGGTCAACGATAAAACATACATATTTGCCTAGACCCTGTAAGATATTACATTTATCGAGGTCGAACCATCACTGACCGTCACGCTGTGTAACTAGAGGCGATAAGAGTATCTTCAGCATTCCTATCAGGCTTTCATATTGGAGTCTTTTCTACTTCAACAAAATTAACTACAGGCACCTAAAGGTTTAAAATAAAAGAAAATTGTGATGGACTTATTTTATTATCCAAATCCAATTTACAATTAAAATGAACGATATTTATAACATTTGTCAGATTATTAAAACAAAACTCACATTATAAGCTACTGACAAGATTTATTTACCTTTTTCAAAGGCATGGAATGGCATCCGCAACAAAATACAATAATAAATTGAGTAATTTAGGTCTTTTGTGTAACCTAATACAATAACCAAACTTAGAATAACATCAGTACATTATTACAGTACACGGCGAGTAACATAGTACACCACACTTTTTTACATTACAAAAATGAATCATCAAAAGCGGAATACTATGAAAAAAAATTAGAAGACTTAGTTTTTTTGTCTAATAAAAAAACGATTCCGTCCCGTTTACGAAATGACACTGAGACGGTTTTACGCGTGAATCTCGAACCTTAACTTTATCTGCATCAAGAATGGCAGGACAGAATATAATGCGATATTCTGCAGGTTTTTTTTAATGTAATAGAGTGGGAAACAAGCAGACGGCCTTATGGCAAGCGGTCACCGTCGCCTATGGTCTTGCAACAACAGGGGCGTTGCCGATGCGTTTTTGCACACATTTTAAAACAACAGTTTTTAGCGACGTTTCATATTCTCCGCCGGGTACTGCATACATACAATTATCACGGCTGCATTGCATGATGTATAAATCTATGTAATAATTAAAAACTTGAAGGGCTATCAACAATATTTATGAAAATCGGTCCAGACAAACCCAGAATTTGAGCTTCGTAAAATAATTGAGATACAAAAAACCGCGCGTAGTACATATTATTTAGTTGTATCTTGAAAATACACAGTATTTAAAATATCATTTCAGATATAAAAAGAAAGATGGAGAAAGCTCATAAAAATATTTTTTACCATTTATTTACTCGCGGTTCCAGCACCTGTTTTGATGCGACCCAGTTGTCACAGCAAACCTCTTTGAATTTTGGATCTAAAAATGTGTGAGCAGCTGTGATCCAAAATGGAGTTACTTTTCTAGAATGGCAACAAGACATCTTTCTTTTTCTCTGAGACCAGCAAGCTTTTTCGCTGAATAACAGAATTCTTATCATGTAAGTGTAATACATATATTAAAATCGTAAAAAGAAAGCAGTCAGCACTTTATAGCACGCAATTGTCGCATCGTTGACTGTCAAAAATTCGATCAACATCAAATCTTTACTGTCTTAGGTTAGGTCTTAGTTATCTATACTAGCCAATGTACTACAAAAACAGGTATTATTCAAAGGCATGTCCCCTAGGGTGTGACCTAAAATAAGTAAAATAAATAAGGCGTTTGTGGAATGAGTACCACTTGGTTAGGGTTCTTAGTGAACACTAAGGACAGTTTTAGTTCCATCTTCAGTTTAAATGAAACATAAAAAAAAACTTTGCCGTCACAGTTTCTTCTCAATAAAATTTTATGTAACTAACTTGTAACACGAGTTAAAGACAACGAATTGCATTAAATAAATTATTCCTTGTAATTCATTCAACAGAATATTTTGCTAGTGATTTGGATTAGGCGGGTGTCACATTACTTAGATAGATCTACATTTCTAAAATTGACCCCTGAAACGATCCACAGCACGAAGTTTTCAAATATGTCATTAGAGCCACACAATGGTGTCGATTCCGTTGTGCATTTTCTAAAACTAAACTAAGTTTTACAGGCCTAAAAGTATTGCTGTCCTTTTCTGACCAATGAAGTAAGAAAAAGACAGCATCACTCTTAGAACTGTCAAACTTAGTTTTAGGAAAGGCACTTCAGAATCGACACCTATGGCTACATTAAATTAGAATTCTCTTGAGTTATTTTGTATTTCACTTCAAGTTTCTGACAACAACACAAAGGGTCAAATCCCACCGGATTCCCTACGGCTTTAAACAACAAACGAGCGTAATTATATAAAACAATAAAATCAAGGAAATTTAGCACAGTCAAGTGGGAACTTGGCAGTTTTTCAGTTCATTGCCCAGTGAGTTTTGACTCTTTTCTCTATACAATTTAGGCTAAAATCTAAAAGGAATACTATTTGCATTAATTGAAGGGCTTGGACCATGGATTGCATTATAATATTATCTATCATTGAAATTGAAACATTTCCCATAACAACTTTTAGGCCAGTATTTCCTATTTAGCAATACATTTATATAGAATCAACATTATTATACACATGTATATAATGGAAGAGTAGGACGTGGTTAAGATATGTATTAGCAGAATAAAAGCTAACGTAGAAATGAAAGCTGTTTTTTCTTCCTTTCAATCTCTCAAATCTCGAAACATTTGTTCTCACAGCTATACAAATCACGCATTTATATAAAATTCTACTAATACTGTTATTTCATGGCCACGCCCTTACTGAATAAATCTTTATTTCATATTGTCAGTTTGTAACAAGTGAAAGTAGGTATGCTTGAATGGTTTTTTACACTATACAATATAATTTGCTCATTTCTATACATTTAGCTACATAATATCACGTCAGGCCGACACACGCTACAGTCCGCACCTACTTCTATACATATACATGTCTTTTTAAGCATCTAATTAAGTACCCCATTGTTAATAAGCAATTAACAAGATTGAAATTTATATTACAAGGCAATAGTCGGTCTTATTCTTTTGAGTATTATAATTTAAGAAAGTCCTTACTTTAATTCCATTTTTAACTATCATGTGTGTTGTTTGGCGATTATCGGTAAATTTTTTTCAGACCAGTTTAGCCCAATTGTCTCTTGGAAGATTTGAGTATTAAATTACATTTCACCATATGTAAAAATTGAAACTCCTGCTTTGAGGCAAGCGCTCTTACTTATAAACACTAACCAACTTTAACAAACGTCATTTAGTCAAATTCTTGTGCGCAGTACTAAAATAAGTTTGTTAAAGTTAAACAACGGTTATAAGCAAGAGGCAATTAGGCTACACAGCAAATCAACCGACAACATCAGCTACGTATACTATCAGCTAGTTAGTTCACTGTCTGATACAATTTGCAAAGGCATGATCATTAACAACGGGGCTGCATTCACGACACAAACAACACCACACAAACATTAGCCGACTTCGGTCTTCACATAAAACAGGAGATACGGAGTAGCAGCCGATCTCATCTTGGGTTCAGCGGATAGCAAGTCCTCAAACTCTTCATTGGAAATCGGTTTGACTAGTTCATCGTCACAGGCAAGCCAGCATGCTTCGGTCCGTGGTCGTGGGACACAGCACTCGTTTGCTGCACAGCCTGTTGGGGGCGGCCTTGGCCGGTTGAACAGTGTTCTCATGAAGCTGGAGCCAGATGATGTTGTGGTAGCGTCGCCGGAGCCTTCTCGCTCGCATTTGTAATCGCAGGAGGTGTCGCGGGCGTACGCTACGTAGTGGCCGCCGGTTAGGGTCTGGCCGAGGTGCATTATCACAGCCCAGAGGATGTATCTGAAATTGTAAAGGGTTTGTATGAGCTAAGGAGAGTAGTAGTAGGGTCTAATTTACTTTGGCAGGAGAGTTTATGTTAAATAAAGCTTGGACAGGAAAAATGCTGCTAACTTAAAATTTCCTCAGTATCAAACACTTTTTTGAGGAAACATTTTCAAAAGGTTTCACTCTGATGGAATGACTGATGAAGGAAAATGTATTTTCAGAAATTACTTTATTTTATTAGTTAGATAAACCATCATCAACAGCCTTTTTACGTTCCCACTGCTTCTTAGAAAGAGAGTGTACCACGCTGACCGAAAGCGGGTTGGTAGATGTCGCATGCCCTTGAATAAAAAAAAAAACAATTTAAACAAATAACAGGAGCGATGACTAGCAATACAATTTCTTCACAGTACTTACAAAGAGAGTTCATCATCAGCTAGAAGACGTCCACTGCGGAACACAGGCCTTAATAAGAAAGATATGAAGCAAATACATATTTGTAAGTCCAACAACCAACAATATTCATCAGTAGAGGTAGAGGCCAGGTATAGCTAGAAATCAGGTGGAGGTGGCACAGCACAGTTCAAAGTGGCTGCTCTCATTATCGGAGGGTTAGGCTGGCCATACACGGACAGCTTGAAGCAGAAGGAGCTGTGACTGCATAGTGAGCTACTGCAACTGCTCGAGTGGTTCCTGTATGTATGTACGAAGAAATCTGTAGTTCACTATGCAGTTGCAGCTTGAAGCAGTCGATCCTAACTGCTTCTGGGTGAAGAAGCTTAAGATTCACTTTGGGTTGTTGCGCCATTTCACCTGTTAGTTTTTATTATCAGTAGAGATTGCATTTCTACCTGTGTTTAGGCGGCTGTTTAGGTGGCCTCGAGATACACGGCTCGCAGAAGCAAGGCACCAGCAGCGGCGTGGGCGCATGCCTGGTGATCTTCTCCATGCCGCCGCTGAACCTCTTCAGCTGGAGGACGAGCAGGCGCGGCAGCCGAGAGTAAGCGACGGAGCGCCGCGCCTCGTTGTAGCGGAGACAGCGTTCGCACCAGTACTGGAAGTTATTCAACATCCTACAGAGTGGTGTTTGACTACAAGTCACCTGATGATAAGCGATGATGCGGTCGAAAGTCGCGCAACGCTACGTCTTGATAGGAAACTGGCTATCAAGTCATCATTATCAGCCTTTACGTTCTCCCACTGCTGAGACTCACTCTGGCCTATCCTCAGACAGTATGGCCCGTTATTTACCACGCAGTGTGGGAAGGTAGATGTCGCATGCCCTTGAATATTGTTCTTGGACATGCCAGTCTCCTCACGATGTTTTCCTTCACCGTTTTGAGCGATGGCGATGGCTTTCAAGTCAGGCTGCCGATAGAGGCGGTGCTTGGTGATAGATGCTTAACTTTTTTTTTATGCAACTGAGTGATGAAACAACAAAGTCGCCCGCCTAAAGCGTTACGCTTGCCCATTAAAGTTCAGTGCCACCCAGAATTTCGATCATAGGCAGTTCAAAACTCTGTGCGAGACGATGGTAGCTAGCCAGGCGAGAAAATTCTCTACCAACACTTTGTAAAAAAGTGTTTTATAAATACTTTCTTAGTAATGTCATTACCTTGTTGGAGTCCCGTATGTACTCTGTAGAGAGACCAGCGGCGGGGAAGGGCTCGTCCTCTCCGTCGTCACGCACAGTTCGCACACCGCTTGCAACATCTCCGTCTATTCTAAGTAATGTAGTTACCTTGTTGGAGTCCCGTAAGTACTCGGTAGAGAGACAGGCGGCGCGGAAGGGCTCGTCCTCTCCGTCGTCACGCACAGTTCGCACACCGCTTGCAACATCTCCGTCTATTCTAAGTAATGTAGTTACCTTGTTGGAGTCCCGTAAGTACTCGGTAGAGAGACAGGCGGCGCGGAAGGGCTCGTCCTCTCCGTCGTCACGCACAGTTCGCACACCGCTTGCAACATCTCCGTCTATTCTAAGTAATGTAGTTACCTTGTTGGAGTCCCGTAAGTACTCGGTAGAGAGACAGGCGGCGCGGAAGGGCTCGTCCTCTCCGTCGTCACACACGGGCACGCACAGTTCGCACACCGCTTGCGACTTCTCCGTGACGGTCTCGCATTCTACGCACATCGTGCGAACTATCATTGTGCCTGGAAGGTAATAACAACGATCACATAATAGGGATGAGCGATATATCGATGGCCAAAATATCGATATTTTACAGTCGTAGTCATCGTATTTTAGACGCAAATTGTTGGGAGTTTCTGCGAAATCAATGGTTAGTGACGGCAGACATTCTGTGCCTATGCTTTTTAAGATTAGTAAAGTGTAAGTTTCAAAATCAAGTTTATCTAAAAAAAAAAATAATTAAAATTTCGTTTCTGTCAATGTCACTTGACATAGATAAAAAAATTAGTATTTGTTCATGTTTAGTAAATAATTTTGATTTTAATGACTTAATTTATGTAGGGCCGACTTCCAAAGCGTGAAACGGAATGGCAAAAAAACTGCGGAGTGCGTTCAAAACATCCAAGCATCGTGTAAGTTAAAAAATGTCCTAAGAAACTACGAAGTTAAATAATCAATTTCTTTTTTTTTCTACACTTTCTATAAAATATCGTTTGTACTTTGTATAATCTTAATAGGAAAAAATTTACAATTTTATCGCATATAGATCGTTTTTATACGACCTCGGGTCCGTTTTGGCCATTGTTCTTTCATCCAGATCCGTTTCGTAGTTTTTGCGTGAAGGAGTAACAAACATCCATTACCAAATTTCACGTTTACAACATTTAGTAGGATTTACCTTCGAAATCTTCGGCGACGAAGTCCCACCCGGGGCGCGATCTCTCGTCCCTCTCGGGCTGCGGCGAAGGCGCGCGCTCCTCCGTAGGCGAGTTCCGCTTGTCCGCTTTCACTTCCTTGCGTTTCTTCCACGACTTGCGCAGGTTGCCAAGAGTCGCTTTACTGCCGTCGCCGTCGAGGCTCGGTTGTCGACCGATGCCGTTGCTGAAAAGAGCAGGTTTATAAGAGACTAGTTGCGCCATGCGGTTTCACCCGCATCTCCCCCAGGAACCCTTTTCCGGGATAAAAAGTAGCCTATGTGTTAATCCAGGGTATAAGCTATCTCCATTCCAAATTTCATTCAGATCCTGTCAGAAGTTTTTGCGTGAAAGAGTAACAAACATCCATCCATCCATGCATACTATATTAGTAGGGTAGTTAGTTTTTGTTTTTACTTCTTGCAGGTTAGCGCTTGACCACAAGTCCTCATCTGATGTTGAGTGACGATGTGGTCGAAGGTGGTGCCACGCTATACCTGGATTAGGAACTGGCTCTCAAGCGGGGCTGCCGGAACACACTGATGGTGTGGCGAGATTCTAAACTTGAGGATGGTAGGTAGCCAGATGAGCACTTGAAAAAGCCCTAAAACCAAGCTATGGTTCCATCACTGTGTTTTCATTCACTGACAGCTCAAGCTCATTGTAGGATTCGAACCCATGACCTACGGATCACAAGCCAAGGTAAACAATCATTACTACAAGATGTGGACGAAGATGGCGCCACACTACACCGGAACTGCCGGAACGCTCGATCAGTACTAGGCGACAAATTCTTATATTGAGAGTGGTAGCCAGTCAAACACCGCAATATTAGCCCGAATCACTACTATGTAATATTATAAATGCGAAAGTAACTCTGTCTGCCTGTCCGTCTTTCACAACTAAACTACTGAACCGATTTAAATAAAATTTGGTACAGCAATAGTCTAAAGCCTGAGCAAGGACATAGGCTACTTTTTATTGCGATATACTGTAGCCTACGCGGGTGAAACCGCGAGGAACAGCTAGTAAGAACTGCACATTAAACAAAACGGCCGAATAGTAACCAAATATTCGTGGCATTTTTACTATTTATACTTCAGCTTCTCTTCTTTGATGAGTGAGTGAGTGTAAGAGTTGATCACACAGCCATACCTGTCTCCGTTCTCGTGCGTCTGCAGTCTGTTGGCGCGAGCGGCGAGCGCGCAGCACGTCTCGCGGATATTGTCCAGTATACACACTAGGAGCTCATGTGCGTCTTGTTGTCTGTTACCTACGGGTTACAATGGCAAATGTTACTGGAATAAAAGGCAAGGAATTGTTTTGTGTCTGGGTGTTGTGAATCCCCCGATCCTTGTGGTATCTGATAGGCTAGATACAGGTTAGGGGTCAGAGCTATGTATGTGATTGTGTGGGGCTGTGGGCCCTGTAATTTTACTAGTAAGCTATGCTCAAATGTTTTTTGTGATCATTCCCAAAGTGAGCCTGGGTCTAACTTTATACTAACTAGCATAGTTTTAGGCCGACCTTACTATTTTTGCAGATTTAGTACTAGTAGAAGACTCAATTTTATCATTTTCCGACATTTAAGTGTTTTCTAAAACCAATTCAATAAGAAGGTACTTCATAGTATTTTAACCTAAATTCGGTAAAACCAATTTTCCGACGTTCTCTACGATCGATGTGGGGTCCTACTATGTATAGTCCCATGTAGAATTTGTAAGAATAGGTATATACACTAGATAGAAGTTACCTTCAAACGTTGAGTTGACATCTCGTAGGGCTGCTAGGAACGCGTCAGCTGCGAAGGGCTCCGGGCTGACATCTGCCGAGCTGCTGTTCAGACATTTCGACTCCGCTGCACGAAGGTTGAGGTAAGTCTCGTGGAGTTTTTCTGTCGCCACCTGTTGATTTGAACGTGATATTTAAGGAGTGGTGCCCTATCAGTTAAAAAACGCTGGTACTGAGTGCACCTATGAAGTAATAGGAAAGCAATGTGAAGAAACAGGCATGTTCAGGGACCACAACATTGAAGGGCAAGCTACCAACCCGCACTTGAGTAGTGTGGCAGATTATGCCCTTTCTCTGAATAGCCTGAGTCCTGAGTCCAAGTTCTGGGAATGTGATAGGCTGGTGACTAGGGCAGGTTTGAGGTTGGAACAGGTGGACAGGTTGGTTTTAAAGTGACATTTATTACATGATTTATTCTTCTGCTTCATCATTATATTGATTGTGGAGTCATAAGCTGGGTCATTTTCAAACTATGAGGGTTTGTACGTTGAGAGATTGTGCTACTTTGCTAATAATGAACATTGTAGGTAAGCTAAATTTCAATATTTATTTAATCTTTCACATCTTACGCACCTTGATAAACAGTGACAGATTGTATAAACAAGATATTCCAAGGAAATCTGTATTATTCTGTATGCATGTCAATCATTTTAGAGATAAACAAACATGCAAAATTGGGATAACAGAATTGCTTGCTCGCTCCTTTCAACACTATTAAAGACTAGTTGCGCCCCACGGTTTCACTTGCGTCTTCCCGTTATCCCGCAGGTACCTTTTTCCGGGATAAAAAGTAGCCTATATGCTAATCCAGAGTATAAGCTATTTACATTCCAAATTTCATTCAGATCCGTTCAGTAGTTTTTGCGTGAAAGAGTAAACAAACATCCATCCATCCATACTCACAGACTTTCACGTTTATAATATAGTAGGATCTAAGTAAAACAACCAGGTGTGTTTTTGATAAAAAGTTGTCTGATTACAATAACGTAGATATTCTGAGATAACATCCACAACACCCAGACACAGAACAAATACTTGCGCTTTTTTTTTCAATGCTCAAATATTTGTCCTGTAGCGGGAATCGAACCCGCGACCTCACGCTTCACAGTCGGCTATCCGCCCATTGCACCATATCGGTCGTCAAGGTGGCGTTCAAAGGGGGAAGCCTATGTTCAGCAGTGGATTTCTTCTGGCTGATGATGATAATGTTCTTAGTAAACCTATGTTGTTAGAGTTGGATACACTCAAGACTAGGTTTCTATTTTTACATCTTATTACAGGGGAGCGTTTTACCACAAGTGATCTGATGTTAAGTGATTTGGTTGAAAGTTGCAATGCTATCTGGCCCTTCAATAAGGCCGAAATAAGACTGATAGCTTACAACTTTTAATTTACTGGCTAGTCGAGCACAATAATGTCTAAAGAATAAATAAGAGAGTAATCTTCACCTGTATTTTAGTCTTTCCGCTGCTATTCTCCGACTGTCCCAAAGACAAGAGATCCTTGCTGCTCCAGGACCTGGCCCCTGATGCAGCGAGACCTGCTGCACTCCGGCCAAGCGAGGAACTCTTCAGCCTGATACTACCGAGCTTCTGTTCCACGCTCGCTAAGTCCGATACTAGGTGGTGTAGGTTATGTAGGAATCTAGGTGCGTATCTGAAAGATTTTTGTATGTTTGTTTATTTAAGAATCACAGTACTAAGGTACTATAAGTTTTACCTACTATTATAAATGCGAAAGCGTGTTTGTTGGTTTGACCTTTTTTCACACTAACAGACGGTTTATGAGCTGAAGACTGACATAGGATACTTTTTATCCTGTAACATGGACAATTCACTTGCAAATCAAGAATTCATTGATGATAAAAGCGTCACAATCTCACCACCTCTGAAATAATGTTGTGTGTACCTACCTACTTATGTATATAATTTCTTTACGTATGTGTTGTCCTTAACAAGAATTTTATGTTTTTATGTGTCTTTTGCAATACCCTAACAGGGTTATGTTATGACAATTTGCATAAATAAATAAATAAACTGATGTAACAGTGGGCACAGCTATTGGAATATAAAAGAATGCCCTGGTAAGGTCATTCTTTTCATAGTCATAGTCAGCACTAGTTAATATAGGGCTAATATGTAGTGTGGTCTGGCAGCTCAACCATAATATAACCTTTCTGACCAAAACTGATCTTCCAGCTCACTTGCGAAACAAGCTTAAACCAAAATTGTTGTATTTAGATATTAAAATTGTATTCGCCATTTGGATTGTCAGTACTATTCTATACTCGGCTTAAAATTGTTAACTGATTAAACTCACCTAAGAGTATAAAGAACACTGTTGAGAAAGCAAGTGTTTCCCAAGTTAGAAAGAGTAGCAATAGGTGTTTTCTTCTGCACAGTGCCTGCATACTGATTGTCAGGAGGATGGTGGCCATTCAACATGGCCGATGAAGGTTTGGGATCCAGGATTACGAGGTCCGGTTCTAACTGGTATCCTAAAATAAAAGGATTAGGTAAGAATAATCAAAATGTAATCTACAATCTTCTAGCACAAAATTGAAATCTGTCAGGTAAAATATGTAACTGCCATTGTTAGTTATAAGATTAAAAACTATTGCATGCATAGTAAAACAATGGCCTAATTTTAATGTCACTGAAATTAGTTTTTCATAAAAAAGGGCTCAATCTTAATATATATAACTCAAAGGACTGACTGACATAGTGATCTATCAACGCACAGCTCAAACTACTGGACGGATCAAGCTGAAATTTAGAATGCAGGTAGATGTTGTGACGTAGGCATCCGCTACGAAAGGATTTTGATTAATTCTACTCCCAAGGGGATAAAATAGGGGATGAAAGTTTGTCAATTTTAAACCGATCGGGCTGAGACTTTGCACGCATAAAGCTGTAGCCCACGCGGGTGAAACCGCGGGGAACAGCTAGTTTAGAATATAAAAACATCTTTGTTTAGGCGATAGGGTATAAATACTATCTCTTTGAGAGAGGACCAGTCTCGGCAGTGAGAAATTACTACTAGAGAGTCTATATTCGTCCCCCAATAAATGCATTGTTTTAAGAAGAAAAAAAACTTTTATGCCTATTGCCAAAAGTTTATTATTTTTAAGTAAACCACGGTTTGATGAGTGCGATATATTTATGTAATAGACCAATTTGACATCTAGGGATATTGCTATTACATGTAAAAATATTGGAATAGTGTTGTTTATCACTAAATTGCTAAGTTGGAAGACAATTTGTCTAATCAAATTATGCAAAGTTATGAATGAACATGACCATAGTGTCTATGTACTGTTACAGTAGTAAATAATAAAATAGCGTTAAATAAATAAGTTACACAATACCTGAATGTTTTGTCTCTGACAGCGGTTTTAGTTTTTTAGCAGCGCTCACAGTATTAGCGTATATACTGTTCAGTGGACGTTTCACAGGCCTATTTTCTTTATTCCTGCCGTTAGTTTCCTTACAAGAGTCGCCGTTTTCGTGCGAGTTTTCGTTGGACCTCTTTTCGTTGCTCAGACACGCTGCATTATTTCTAACAAGCGATAGTGAAAATCTTGGTTTCTCAACACATTTTTTTGTTTCCGATACAGAGTTAACTGGCATCTTCAGTATACCTGTAACAGGACCGCCAAGAGGCAATTAAAACTTATAATGGCACTTTCTCAAGGCATGTCAAGGATGTTGCCGGAACATAATCATTTCGCACTATTTACTCACGGTAAAGTCTTCATTAGGAACATTGACTTACATTATCATGTAAGCAATGTTTACTTTAATATTATGTTACAATATTTAATTTAATGGTAAAATTGTAAAAAGTAACTACGAACATCCCCATTGGAAGCAGTCAGCCATATTGGATAATTTTGATTTTGATGGATGTCTCATGTGGCTATGTCAAACTTTTTGTTGTCTATGGAAAAATTGTTCGGATACATACAGAATGGCCTGCTTTCATGAGTATGTCGTGGGCAATGATGGTCGTGGGTCGTGGGCAATCGTGGGTGTTATTTTGTACATTTAGCTTCTGAAAATGATTAATATCAAAATTACACAAAACTAAGTAAAGACTAAAAGTAAAGTAAAGTCATCTTTCTTACCAATA
This sequence comes from Opisthograptis luteolata, assembly GCA_931315375.2. NCBI lineage: Eukaryota > Metazoa > Arthropoda > Insecta > Lepidoptera > Geometridae > Opisthograptis > Opisthograptis luteolata. The sequence continues at coordinate 2,764,866 of OV928043.1, forward strand.
TTATCCTCTTCTTTTATTTCATGATTGATTGTCCAATAAAATAAGTATTCGTACATCGTACCCATCCATTGTGTATGTATAAGTATTATAATATGCCTTTTTTTACATATTTTGATTGAGTGTACCTCAATCAAATAGAATATCGTCATTTACATAAAATAGGCCATAATCGTTGAATTTAACAATTAAATTAATATATTATTGCAGGTCTTAACGACGTAATATTAAAGGTCTCATTAGAAGAGATTAAGGAATGCCCATAATTGTAAAGGATTATTAGATTATTACAATCATTGGCTCCCTGAATGCAAAGTTTTGTGGGCTACTCAAAGACGGTTAGCAAAAACTACAAGTGATATTGTGATCCAAATTGATGGCATACATCTTTGTTGCTTTTAGCACTATTAGGCAATGCTGTTCTAGGAAGTACCTAAGTACTCGTACCTACATAATATGAATTAGTTTTACTATAGCGATCATGGCTCAGTGGTAGTGACGGCTTGCGATGCGTAGATCGTGGGTTCAAATCCTACAATGAGCAAAAACTTTCGGTGAAGGATTTCATCGTGATGAAGCCATACCTTGGTGGTAGGGTATTTCGAAGTGCTCATCTGGCTAGCTACCACCCTCCAGTTAAGAATCTGTCGTCAAGCACCTATCGGTATGTTCCGTCTGCCTTACTTGAGAGCCAGTTTCCACTCCAGCGCCCTTCACCTATTTTCTATGACCATCAAGATTCCTTGCGAATAACGTGTGACGTCATTACGTGCTATATCGGTTAGTTGGTCATAGCGAATAAGGGCCCAGTAGTGCGATTTTCACTCGGAAAGTTTCCGTGTCGGATTCGACGTTACTATTGCTTCACGGAAACGTTTTCCGAGAGCAAATAGGTGGCGGAAACTTTTCCGCGATGTTTTTTTATTCACTATAAGCAAGCATTTGACCACAGTTTCACCTGGTGGTAAGTGAAGACGTGGCCAACGATGGAGCATGCTTGTCTAGAAGATACCTATTCACTCTTGACTTGAATACTCCCAAATTGAGCAGCTGGTTTGTCAAATTAAATATCAGTTTCCAAATTCAGATTAATGAATCGTGTCTACAAAATCTGAAGGATTTTTTTCCGAATCCGCGGTCGGAAGTTTCCGTGTGAATTAGAATAGCAGTGCAGGTGTAGGTAGCGTGGCGCCACCTTACTTGACACGGAGAAAAAAAGACCTTCCAAAATACCGTTTTCCGAGTCAAAAGGGAAGGATTTGTTTTTTTGATTATTTGAAATCTATGGTAAAAAGAGGAAGGAAGCCTACTTGGAAGCTAAGAGCTAAGATTCAGAAGAAAAGTCTGAATTTTTTTCTCAGTGTATGGTACACTTAGGTACCTACCTACTTAGCGAAATGAGAAAATGGCGTGTATAGTTGCTAGCGGTACAAAAGCTTCCGATTTAAATCCACCCCTCCCTTTCATTATACGCCCTATCCCGATAACAGCCTTTCAAAAGTATATTGTCGGTAGCTTTCTTATATTCCTCACCACCCTTTGGTTGATTGATCCTTTGATGAGAATAGATCAAAGGATCAATCAACCTTGATCAAGGTTGATTGACGTCGAAATCCGTGGATTCATAACAGACATATTTGCGTAATGCCTTAATTTGGAAGTGGATCAATATTATAATAGTGGTCCATTTCTAAATTAAGTTATATGTTTTAAGTTAAGTTTATCAAAGTTCATTATTCTTTATTTAATAAGAAACATAATAATGTGATCACTTTAAAACGCCAAACTTAAGACTGTTCTAACCTCTTTACGCCGGCAAATGAACAGGCAAGAAACGCCCGGCAGGTAATTTTTTGGCGCGATCACATTGACAACTTTATTCATATTACTAATTGATTGAATTGGAGCAAGTTCACCACAATCCCAAGCTTTTTTGGCACAGTATTAAATAGTCCGATATTATATATAATAAGCTATACTTCTAGAATTTCTCTTGATTGGTTGTGCATGTTCTCGTGAACTTACTTAGGTGGCAAGATGTCTTTTTGATTAGCATTGCAATTAAATTGGCTTTATAGTATGACTGAATATCTACATAGTACATTCGTTGGAGCGATTGAAAGTGGTCCAATAATACCAATGCAAATGCCGAGCCGGGCCATAGTCAATATTGGAGCTCGAGCTATCCGGTTACAGATCGGGCCCCGAGGACTACATGATAGTATTCGACGCAATATTGGAGTTTGGACTTGTGTCCGCCAATGTGGAACGAGCTTCCTCCACAAGTTTCAGTCAAGAATCTGCCGCCAAGCACCTATCGGTATTTTCCGGCTACCCCACTTGAGAGCCATTTCCCGATCCAGGTGTAGCGTGGCGTCATCTTCGACCACATCGTCAGTTAACATCAGGCGACTTGTCGTCAAAAGCTACCTTGTATTTTTTATTTAATAAAAAAATCATAGATTATTTTTCGAAAATGCACAACAGAATCGACACCATCAATGAATTAAATTAGTATTTATAGTAGCGCTCAAAACTTCGTCATTTAACATCAGGTGACTTGTGGTCAAACAATACTCTGTAAGAAGCAAAAAAAGGAGTTGCAGTGCTACAAAATGCAGTCCATAAAGATGGATGTGAAAAGAGTTCCGGCAACGCATCGGCTACGCCCCTAGTGATGCAAATGTCCATGAGCGACGGAGACCGCTTACCATCAGCTTGTTTGCCACTCTAACGTAAAAAATCTTTCATCATCCGCAACTGTCATTTGCATGGGATTTTTTAGGTTTAGGTTTAAATAAATTTATTCTCAAAAAAGACAATCTTGCCACTTACATGAGAACATGGTTATTCTAAGTACATATAATTTTGTTCATCGTAGTGTTATATAAATAAATTCTAAGTAAAAACAAAAACAAATACAAAACAAATATGTGCCAAAAATTCGAATACATAATTAGATTAGATAACCAAAATAAGTACCAAAACACAAACCACCCATTCAACGCATTCAATTTTGTTAATCATCTTGTAAGGTATAAAGTGCAAGTTGTTTTTACGTTATACGAGTTTACATTTTTTATGTGTGAGGGTACTTTATTAAAAACTTGCGCTCCGTCAAAAGTGATCATTGTTTTGCCGTAATTTGTCCGGATCTTTTTGTCCGGTTTTTTTAAAAATTTTTATTTTGTTAAAACCCATTAGATAAAGCATAACAGAATTGACACCACTAATGTGAATATTCATTCCAATGAAAATCAATTTGCAAAGTCAATTAGAATGTATATTGTTTGATCATATCGCGTGACAATATTATTTCGGACTAATTCGTTAGTAGATACACGATGGGTTATGGGTAAGTAATTAGTAAAATGAATCGCTAATTGGTTAAAATGTTGTTTACAAAATAAACTGAAAACGATCACAGGATATGTGTTCAAGTCTAAAGGTTATTGGATTGACCTTTCAATATAAAGTTACATGTATTTGCTTTCCAAACATAGACCTGTTACTTATTAACATAGGCGACTTTATTTAGCGGCACAGGATTCCTATATTATACCGTAAGTACATAACTATCTATAAATGTAGTATTTAAGTAGGTACATAAGGTATTAGGTATAGGTATTAAAGAGGTTACCTGCTTACCTTTTTACCGTGGGTTTGAATCCTACAATAAGCTTGAGCTTTCGGCGAAAGAAAACATCGTGAAGAAACCATAGCGTGGCCTTTTTTAGTACTCACCTAGAGTTACCCCCAAGATAAGAATTTGTCGCTATACGCAACTATCTGTGTGACTTGTTGTCAAACGCTTCCCGGTAAAACAGTAAAAAAAAAGCCTCTACGAGTAAGTAATAATAAAGTACCACCTTTTACATTTACCACATCTCACCTGATGGTAAGTGCAGTCTGCTGTCGAGGGTGGATCACGCTGGCCCACAAGGTCTATTCACTCATGATTTGAGACCCAGTTTGTACCTATCAGGAAATAAAGCAGGAAACTTGCGGAACAACAGTCCACAACGTTCTAATGCAAATTACATTCAATTAATATGCATTCCCCTGGATTTCAATAACGCCGTCAACAACATGTCAAGAGCTCTGCCAATTCGATTGAAGTTATTAGTTTCATCTGTGGTCGAATTTCGGCTCCTCTTCGTTATAGCGTTTAAATATATTCTCGATCAAATTTAAGCTTAACGATCATTTAATCGTGATTCGATACTCTCATACCCTGTACCTACCCGCTAATATTTTATGTTCGTATTTTACCAGCACTAAAGTCACCGATATAGCTTTCAGAATTTGCAAGTTGAAGTGCTGGACGAACCGATAACCGATGTGGAAGAAAGGTTCTCGAGTGGCGACCACAAACCGGAAGACGTTCTGCAGGTAGGGTTCGCAGGGACCCGATGGATGATAATGGTAATATTGGTGGATTATTAACCATTATGTGTTCGTTAATGTGTACGAGTGTGGGGAATTGAAATAAAGTTGAGAAAGTGACTTTTCTGTTGTTGCTCCAAAAAAAAGTCCGTGTAAAGTTTAAGTAAAGCGTCACTACTTTACCCTCATCCTATCATCATCATCATCAACATCATTTAAACTTGATTGAACTGAGTTTGAAATATTCTAAACTTGACACTGGCAAATACACTAATCGTGTGACGCCATAACAAAACAAAAGGTTACATACCCAAAGTAAACTGTAGAAACTTTAGAATTTAGGTACAAAGTACAAAAGCCCTATTCTCGCAAAATGTTCTCGATCCCGCCGTTACGCTAAGATAATCGAATTCTAACATGCTCTCCAAAGTGCCTACATATTTTACAAGTTTAGGTAGAGCTAGAAATTTCCGCATTTTTTTATTAATATTACCGAGCTCGGAAGCTTTTCCAATCTTACCTACTAATAATAGTTTCATTCGCGTTTAGTTTCCGAAGAAACTTCCTAAACTTTTTTTATGTTTACTTAATTAGGGCAGAATCATTAGGAATCATGAGCATGTAAACATGCCGTTATTTACGTTTACTTAGGTACTTAATTAATTAAGCTCTGTGAGTTTGTGATACACTAAAACATTTTCTGTTTACTAACTACGGGCTTTGGTCTAAGTTGGACTTACAAGCGTGTGTCTGAACTAAGAATCCTTCAAGTTTGTGAAGATCGTCGTGGTTTTAAAACATTGCTCTTTTCAGCCCTCCTTTGCATGCCAACGAGATAGATACACAGAAAGGTAAACAGGTTTAACGACTCGTTGTAATAATACTAGATGTAACCCGCTATTTCAGCCGCGTGGCCTACAGTTTAGAGCAATAAGGGCCGGTTTTACGAGTATAAACGTCCGTAAGTTAAATGTCATACCTATGTATTACCTAATTTCGGTAAATTTGATTTTATTGTCAAATTTTATCACGGAAAATTTGACAATCTGATCCGGTTTACCGAAATTTGGTATGACACGTTTATAAAACTGGCCCTAAAAGGACTCTGTCACTCTCCAGGATTCAAACTATCTACTTACGAAATGTCATCATCAAGATCTTTCCAGTGGTTTAGTCATGAAAATTTATTTATTAAAAAAAACAGATAGAGGGACATTGATAGTTACTTTCACATTTATGATATTAAAATAATAAGGACCAGGATCAGTAACATTATTAACATTAGTAAATTCTTTTTTAGTCAGAAGTTAAAATTAATAACTTTGTCTTGTAAAAGGTTTACTCTGCATCGAAGCCTTTAAAAGACTAAGATTAAGGTTGTGAAATTTCATAGATTGTTCGTAGATTCACTTCATAGCTTGAAGGCTGTGAGAACCAGAGATATTCTTTTTCTTTGATTCAGTCGGGTTCGGCGTTCTCGGCAGATAAATCACAATGAAGTAAATATGTTTGACCCGTAACTTCGCGCTGAGACCTAAATAACTAAAGTTTGAGCCTAAATAACTTGCCGGCACTACGATAAAGCCTAAGTTATTATTGCAGAGACAGCGTATTAAGGGTTTTAGTTAGAGGTGAACCAATTTGGTAATAGGAACAGATGCTTTCGAGTTATGGTACCTATCCCTTGGGTACGACTGGGTTATTTTTAGACATTTAATATACTAGGTGGTATGGCTAGGGCCCTTTGCTATAGTCTGTCTGGGTAGGTAATAGTAGGTACCTACCTACCGTCCACCCTTTTGTCAATTATTTTTATTCTACTGTCAAGCGGTGGTGTCCCTAGGTAAAAGGTATACATAACTGTACTATCTGCGTTCCAGTTTGATTAGAGCGTGTTTACCGATGACGCGATTCTATAAAGAAATGCGTCCGTTGTTGATATCGCTCGGATACCTATAAAAAACGTATGGACCAAATCGCACGTTCTGTCGATATCACTTGAAGATCTGCTCGATATCGAATTGCGTGTAATCGTGTATCATTTCAAATGTACCTACTAATTTATACGGAGACGCAAGACTCCGACTCGCATCGCTCAAGAAATTTGAATTAACAATCGACTTGATATCGCTCGAATTGCATCACGTCATGAGAAAAGTATTTTAGAAAAGTATTCCTAAGTATTTTTATTACAAAAAATATTATCTAATATACTAGCTGACCCGGCGAACTTCGTATCGCCAATAAAAGTCACCTTTTAAAATATTTCAAGATCAAAATTATCCAACTCGGTCCAGCCATTTTCGAGTTTGAGCGAGACTAACGAACAGCACTTGATTTTTATCTATAAGATGTAGGTAGAGGTATAGATAATTTTCTAATGCGTGTGATTGTTTGAACGAATTTTTATGATAAAATGACGTCATTAATTTTCTTTGAATTTTCTTTGAATAGAAGGTTGATTTTTATTGGGGCCGAGTTAATGCCTTAGCTACAACAGGAAATTTGTTCAGGACGAAGGTAATGCGTCCATCACCGATGCTTTGATGAGGTTTTTGCGTGATGAGCCCCGGAATTGCATGTGGAATAATAACGGTTAATGAACGTGACCTGGCTTTTCTTTAGCTTGGGGCTACAGCCGTTTGAAAGTTGAAGGTGTAACACATCGAGAATCACACATTTAACCAAGAACCATAACATAGCATGTATTTATTCTGTGTCTGAAATATGGAAAAATAATTACGTGCCCTTTTTTTATACAGCATTAAATATTTGTGCCGTGATCGCGCCTAAAAATGCTTTTAGGGCGTTTCATGACTGTCATTTTGCCGGTATAAGTTAGGCCGGAACACACGTAGCTAGTTTTGAGTTTTAATGTTTTATAGTGATCATATGTCGCATTCTACTTATAACAATAATTATTTCTAAACCACGAAAAAAAAGTAAGAGGGATCTCCTTTTTTGTCAGTGTATTTCTGTAGAATTCTAAAAAGCTTTCCTACAATCAATGTTAATAAAAATTTTATAAATGAAATTCCGGTGTGATTCCTACATGTTTTGCCATTCTGTTGTGATCCCATCAACACATTACAGACATAACAGTTACTGTAGTTAATTCCTTTATAACTAAGAATGTCAAAAAAAAATTGTAACTTTATCTTTGACTGTATCTTTGACTCTTGTCAAGTTTAGCGATTGGCCGCCCTAGGTCCGAGCCTATGGTCGTCCATATGGACAGTCTGTACAACCGTATAGGTAGGTATAGGTACTTTGATAAAGGTATTGTGTCGAAAAAACAGTTGTTTACCGTCGCCCGGTCACATATAACTTTTGATTTAGGATCGCGTACCAGTGAAATAGTTGCCAGCTCGGTTTGATTTATTGAAGGTCCGCAGTGTTTAGTCCTTAACTTCGTTGTCCTGGCAGATTTTCCTCCTTTTTTTCTTTTTCCAAATAAATTTTTTTTGTCATTGGATCACGTTTTATAGCCATTCTTTAAATAACAATGACTTGTTTAGGCAATTAGTAAATTACAAAACACAATACTCTGCAAACCTTCAAGTAATTTTGATTTACAAAAGTAATTCGATTATTTTACGCACTATTTTGTGTTTTCGTTACTTTCAGGTCCATCGCCTACGGAGTGAGATTACGTAGACCCATGCTTTATCTACTAGCTGTTCCCCGCGGTTTCACCCACGTGGGCTATAGTTTATCGCGATAAAAAGTAGCCTTACCTTTAGTAGTCCTTTCTCAGGCTCTAGACTATCTCTGTACCAAATTTCAATTAAATCGGTCCAGTAGTTAAGGCGTGAAAGACAGACAGACAGAGTTACTTTCGCATTTATGATATTGGTAGGCATATGTTAGAACTCTGAGAAATAACTCAAATTCTATTCACCAGAATATTCAATAACACTACCTCTGATTCCCTCAATGCAAACTTAATGCTAGTAAAAAGTTAATTAAAGAGTCTGAGAAAAGTGGTAAGACATAATTTTTTTTACAAACAACTTCGTCAGTCTCGAAAGTTTATTAACAAAATAACCACAAGTTCTCACTGGTTGAATGAAAAATACTAAAACTCGGAATAAATTTATGAAAACTTTCATCTTTCATTTAGTGTTCAACTTCAAGGAATTCTCTTGAGTTCTAGATACCAAACTCTGTTAATTTAGAAAGTTGCCAGTCGGCTCGTGGTAAAGATTCGCAAAACTTCTAGTAGTTCTGCTGATGTGTTGTAGAATAATTACTGAAATAAGTCCAACTAGTTGCACCCCGCGGTTTCACCCCGTTATCCCGCAGGAACCCTTTTCCGGGATAAAACGTAGCCTATGTGTTAATCCAGCTATCTCCATTCTAAATTTCATCAAGATCAGTTTAGTATAATAGTTACGGTGATACGTGGTAACAAACATTCACACACACACACGCGGTCACAAACTTTGGCATTTATAATATTAGTAGAGATAGGATTTTAGGATGGGATATTTTTCCTCAAAATCATCAGCCTACTCCTATATTATGTTCACTTCTGGGATACATACCTTTTTTTAGAGAGAAAGAGAGATTATGGGCCATAATCTACCACGCTGGCCCAGTGCGGGATGGTAGGTAGTCTATGTCGCATGCCCTTGAATATAAATAAATAAAATAAATATAAATATCGGGGACAATTGCACACAAATTGACCTAGCCCCAAATTAAGCTCGAAACTTGTGTTATGGGTACTAGACAACGATATACATACTTATATAGAGAAATAAATACTTATATAAATAGAAATATCCAAGACTCAGGTACAAATATTCGTGCTCATCACACATATATTTGCCCTTACCGGGATTCGAACCCGGGACCGCTAGCTTCGCAGGCAGGGACACTACCAACTCGGCTACCGCGTCGTCAATTGTATTGTCACAGTATATAAAGAACAGTAGGTTAGCTAAGGCCGCTCGACGAGTTAATTGCCTACTCTTGCGGTGACGCGACGCATAGGCGGCGCGTTCCGTACTGAGGGCATGGCCGCGGCCCCGGCCGCCTCCTTTCGTTTATGTGTGCGTGAGCGTGAAAAGTGCGTGCGTACACGGTGCCGCTACTCACGCACACATTCAAACCGGCGACGGCCGATTTATATGAAGCTGAACTACTACTCCTTTACTATGATATTTATTTATTTATTTATAAAAACAAATAGTTGCTTACGGTTAAAATACCAACACGCTAACTATTTTAAATATGGCTTATATACATCATAAAAAACTTACAAACTATGCTAAGATTGTCAGCAAACAAGTCTATATATTGGCACTCCCGTGTGAACGCATTAAGGAGGGCCAGCGCCCGCAGCGTAGGTGCATTGTTGCAGTGGTGGGTCCGCGGCACCGGGCAAGCGAACAACTGAATTGAATTGTGGTTCTTATGTGTTATTGTGTTTGAATATTGCTACTATTGACATCGCAGAGAACGTATCGCTGTCTTCCGGCTCACTTGACAGCCAGTTCCCAGTCCAGGTATAGCGTGGCGCCATATTCAACCACATCGTCACTTAACATCAGACGCAAAAGAAAAAGTTGAAAGACTGAAAAAGGCGTCCCTGATCCCGCAAATAAAACAAAAATAGACATTTCAATTGGTATATTTATTTATAGACATATATATTTGTTTCATTTACATACACAAAATTTCGTAGATTATATTATACTAGCTGTGCTTCGTGGTTTCACCTGCGTGGAGATTCTCACATGTATCACAATAAAACATGACCTTTGATACTCAAGGATAATGTACCTACCTATAAAACATTGAAAAAGTTTTCAAAATCCACTTAGTTGTTCTGGATATTCAAACTTACAAACAAACTCTCATCATCATCACCATCATCAGCCGGAAGAAGTCCACTGCTGAACATAGGCCTCCCCCTTGAACGCCACTATGAACGGCTATTAGCCATTTGCATCCATCGGCTCCCTGCGACTCTTACAATGTCGTCGGTCCACCTACCTACAGAACGTCTTCCGGTTCGTGGTCGCCACTCAAACAAACTTTACCTCTTTAAAATCCTAAGTAAGTATAGATTACATGTTAATCGACGAATAGTAATTACATTTTTAAGTAATATTTACATAATTACCTCACTTAAGTTTGCAGTACGATTTTCGGTACAATCTTAGTGACTATTTACATTTACATAATTATTTAAATAGCTTAACTAAACATTTGATCCACTAACTAGACATTTATTTATAAGTAAGACTAGGTACGCCCCGCATATCTGCCCACGTGGATTTGCGGGATAAAAATGTTAATGTTATTAAAATATTTTAATTCATACCCACTCTTATATACTAACGTGTCTAATATAATAACATTCACAGATTTACATACTCATGGCTCAGACCCTTAAATAGGATTCCTTGTATATAGGGCATCGATGGCAAACCACTGGCATTGATGGCACGTGACAAAATAAATCAGGCACAATTATTTTTTAACAAAAACGAATATTTTTATTATTTTGTCTACATTTAAAGTCATAGTAGCAGAGTTCGTTATGCTATCGGCTATCAGTGCTAGAAAAACAACAGATATTTTGCTGCAAGTAACCACTAACGTGTTTTAAGATGATACCTAGTTTTTTTTTGTCTGCACCTCTTAGACTCATATTTATTTATTTTTTTTAGTAAAAATGGCACGTAGGTCAGTAAAAGTTCGCCATCCCTGATCTATGTGGTATCAGATACTACGCAGATCGGGGATCCACAACATTTAGGCACAGAAGAAATACTTGCGCTTTTTTTTAATACATAAATATTTGTTTTAATTAATTAATAATTTGTCTCTTTATTTTCTTTGAAGAGTACACGCATCAAGTTAAAGCAGTTTTAAGCAAATGTTAACACCCCATTGAAACCTAGATAGTTAAGGGTTGGTTTAAGGAAAACGCTCCCTCACCACACAATCTATATGTCCTCTATAAGTTTTATGTTTTTAGGTTTTTTACAACTTTCTAGGCTAGCGTTTGACCAGGATGGAAAGCGAAGATTTGGTTGCACTTTTGCCCAATAAATACATATTCGCTCTTGACTTGAACACCCCCGGGTTGGCCTTACTGTTTCGGTTGTGCTTTAGGTATCAATTAGTCAGTCACGGTAATGTTTAATAGGTATAATATAAGTTACTAGTTGACCCGGCGAATTTCGTATCGCCAATAAAAGTCACCTTTTAAACCTTCCCTGAACTTTCACAAACATTTCAAGATCAAAATTAGCCAAATCGGTCCAACCGTTCTCGAGTTTTAGCGAGACTAACAAACAGCAATTGATTTTTATATATAGGATGGACAGAGTTATTAATAAGGCTATATTTATAATGTCTACACATTATGAATAATGCCTAATAAGCCCAATGTCTAGACATTACGAATAACGCCGAATACAAGCAGATATGTGATGTTAACAACTGAATTTATTAAATTGGCTAGACTTTAGGAATATTTCTGTCGCGTACTGGATAAAGTAATCAAAAATATGTGTTTTATTACTTTATTTTTGTAATAAAAGAAGATGGCCAGTTGAGATAAAAGATAAGTGAGTCTAATAAGTAATGTTTATATTAAAAATTAATAATAGTTCTAATTAATTGTGAATATTTGAAGCAATGCTATGTGATTGATAAAGACATAAACTAGGGTATAGACAAGATGGAACGAGCGGACTATGAGAACGGAATTTTTACAAAATGTGTTTAATTTAGATATGATTTATCGTTTTTATGGTAGAACAACGGAAAAGTAGGTCGACATTCTGTTACTAGTACTTATAATACAAGACACTTCAGTCAAGCTAATAGATTCCGTGTAAAAATAAAAAATAGATTGCTTAGTATACCTAAGTACTTTTATTTAAACATTTTTTTTTGAAATAACTACATAGGTAGTACGTAAATTCCTTTTTGTGGTTTATATTTACTTATACACATCAATATTATTTACAACATAATTATTAACTTTCTTAACGTTATTTATTTAAAATAGAAAATTATTTTACCATTTTCACCTTTAAAATTACAAAACAAAAAATACAGGTTTTGCTATGTACTATATTGAATATTTTATATGAAATATGTAAATACGAAATTTATATGTTCTCGGCTAATAAAAATCTGAATTACACCAAAGGCCAATCGTAATAGCGTAGCACGGCCTACAATGTATCAATATTTAGTTGCCTACGCTATACGCTACGAAGTTATGCGCCTCGGCAATCTTCGGAAATACGAACGCGCGATACTGATATTTAATCTAGAGCTGTTACAACAATAACTTATTTTCTTTTATTTCTGTTTGGAAAATAAACCATTCAATACACTTCCAAATACTTCAACCGACTGACGTGACGAGGGCCGCACCGCTACTGATTCAGAAACACGAAAATTGCTGAGGCGTCTAACTTAGATCATACTTGGTAAACTTGGTATGTTTGGTCTATAATATATTATTTTGTTCCCAGCCTACACGTCACATTTTCTGGCTAGTTTCAAGAAGACAATATAACTAATAACGTAAGAAACTTATAGCTATTAGATGCACTCTTTCGTACCTTAAATTCTATAAATATCTGGTCGAATAGAAAGCTCTAGCCACACGGAAGCTCATAGCATCACGTAGTCTTCAGGCGTAGAGGTCCTGAAGAGTGCGGGGGACGCGCGGGGGGCGGGTCTCGCGTCATATCCACGTGCGTTCAACGTTAGGCGCGTCATTGTGGCTGCAGTCGGCGTGCGGGCCGGACGCGCCGCGCCGCTGTCAAGCAGCACTCACCAGCGTGTTGTTGTAAGTGCTATGCATCGATATTCGCATCGTGCCTGCGAAAAAGTAACCACATTTAAAAAAAATTGAGAAAGTAAGTCGGTTCTTGACACTGTATGATGGCGGTTTCGAACTAGGGATTTATACGCGCGTATAAGCTTGTTTTTGGAAGCGTATGTAGGTGTGCCTTTTGTCACGCTCGGCAGAGTCGATGATGATAATGATTCAACAGTACCGGTTCGAGCGTACTTGCCGGAATAAGCCCGTATCAGCGCGTCCGGCTTTTTGAAGCGCGCGTGCAAGTGCGTGTGCCTAAACGAACGTAGGTATACGCGCATAAAAAACGCTAGTCTGAAACCGCCCTTTCACAATTCAAAAGCTGCCAAATAAGATGACCAAAGCAGGCAATGAGAAGCGGCAGTTTGTGCCATGTATGCCAATGAGATGCCTAACTACAGGATTTAACAACAAGCCGATACGGTCGTACCACGTGTTTGTTTTACAGTATACACTCAATATAACTGGCCTCGTAAAACCTTACTTGTGAATTTTATTTGCATGAAGCAAGTGAGGAGTACCAGGTGGGTTTTTGATGAATTTTGTCGTCTTGAATAAACCTACGAAGGAGAATAGCACTTTTATGTCAAAATGGTAAACGTTTCTCTTATTCCATTCTACAGAAGTTACGTAACAAGAATAGAGTTTTTTTTTATGAAATTTATTTATAATAGACTGCATAGAAGTAGACGGCCCGCCTGATGATAAGAGGTCACCGTCGCTCACGGACATTTACAACACTAGGGATGTCAACGATGGGTTGCCGACCCAAAATCATGCCCAAAAATGAACTTAGAAAAACGATGCATTTTTACAAATGGGCACAGATAATATTTTTTTTAATTCTGACTACAGTCTCTTCACTGGAAACTTTACTAAAAATTAGTTAGTGAAATTCAACAGCGTTAATTTGCGCCACATAAATCTGCTACGAAACTGTAGATGCATCACTAAAGCTACAGCATCGAGTCTTAGTAAATGGCGTAACTGAAATAAGGCCTTCAATTTGAAGCGACAACAGAGATATAAGATGAGGAAGAAGTAATAGCTTACTTGTACCATTCTTCCTGCTTGGAGATAAGGAGCGGACAGATCGGTCCATTCTCTCTGTGCCGAAAGGTCTGTGTCTTGTCAGACCACCTCCACCTAATACGCCGCAGCACCAGAAGAACTGCTTGAAACCTCGTCTGAACCTGGAGAAGAAATCTTGGAGTGAGTTGTCGACTAAACCAAAGAAACATCTAATGTTTACACCAGGTGGTTTATGAGATTATTTTGGTATCAACATAACACAAAAAAATGAGAAATGAGGTGATTTGTCAGAGAAGGTCACCGACATAGCTTACAGAATTGGCAAGCTGAAGTGGCAGTGGGCTGATGGTCATATTAGCCGCAGAACCGATAACTGTTGGGGTAGACGCGTTCTTAAACGGAGACCGCCACTTAGCAAACGTAGTGTAGAACGCCTTGAGACAAAGTGGAGCAACGACTTACGCCGAGTGGCTGACAGTAGTTGGATGAGAACAGCCGAAGACCGTGCTCAGTGGTGTATCTTGGGAGAGGCTTATGTCCAGCAGTGGACTGATACAGGCTGATAAAGATGATGACAACACAAATATCCCAAACTTGAAATAAAATATAGTCATATGCTTCATTAGTGCTAGGATTCAGGCCTCCTACCACTGACAGAGGGAGTGAATTAACCATCACAAACACACATACACACACACGCAAAAATACAAACACTTACTTGGAATTCATCCAGCAGTATATAATAGGGTTGTACATAGAGTTGCTCATGGCCAGCCAGTAGATTCCCAGGTATATCTCCTGGATATGTGCGTAGTTCACGACGTCGGGGTAGTATGACGTCACCACGAAGTACACTTGGAAAGGCAGCCAGCAGACCGCGAAGATTACCACTACCACTATCATCATTTTCACCACCTGTTGATGGAATCGAGAAGGAAATAGGTTAAACTTCGCTGCGACTGGCGGTTTTCTTTTTATCCCGCAGGAAGGAGGTACTATACATTATCCGGGATAAAAAGATTTTTATTTTTTATGTTTTAGGATAGCAAATGAGCAGACGGTCCGCCCAAAGGTAGTCGGTCACCGTCGCCGTCACATTTGCGACACCAGGGCAATAAAAAGTATTTTATGTCATATTCCAGGATAATTAACTAATTAAATAAATAAATAAATATCGGGGACACAGATTAAAAATTAAACAATAAGGCCCATTAAGGCAATAATCTAAATCTAAATATCAACCGATCTAAATATCAATTTAACGAAATTCACTTGTCAAATCGTATGGAAAATTTAGTTAAACTGGATTTAAACAAGATTTAATGTGTTGTACCAGCCAGCCTTATAATTATTTATTATTGATCATTTAATTAATTTATTACTATAAGTAGGTACATTAAATTTCATGAAATCAGTTCAGCCGTTACGATAATGTGTGATAAATGATGACGTAATACACACACAAACTGTGGCATTTACAACAGATATTAAATAGGACAGTTTTAGATATTATAGTTTTGTGAATTTTCCTCACGGTAATAGATATGTCGGCGTGGTTGATTTAAAACGATGAAAATTACTAGACTGTTTGATGGCAAAGTGTGCAGGTCGCCGGAAGAGGCGGCAGTTGTATCGCACGCTGACGAAACGTCGGAGCCGGCCCACGAGCGACAGTCTGCTTGTGGCTCTTGCCGGACGCACTTAGCGGTTCTCCGGCTGATCGTTTGCCTCAAACTAAATGAGTTACCTAAGTTACGTTTTCAGTTGTGTGTCATTGTAATAGTTTTCAAGAAGTGTTTTGTGATTATTGAAATAACTGTTGTGATCACGAGTTGTCATTTGGAAATCCACCCCCATATCGTTAGTGATTTAGCACTCCACAATGTAGTATGAGTCGAAAGATGGCGATAGTCTTGGCTTCCTTCCGACATCAGAAGTTGGGATGTGAAACTCACGGTCACTGTGGAGGTGAATTTGCAAACGAACGAGGGTTCATACCACCCACTGAAAAATAAGTGACAAAACAAAGTATGATCTGGAGTATGATGTGTGGATTGGTCAGTGAATTGCAACCCCCAAACAACAACAAGGCTTGTAAGTTGTACCATGATGACCCCGACGCTGATATCAAGAGCTGGTACAAAATAAACAAGGTGATGGTAAAAAAAAAAAGAAGCTTCAAGGTACCGTCTTATTGTTAATACTTTCACAAGCAAATCTCAGTTGTGTTGTGTGTATATTGCGAGGCAAACAAACAAAACAAATGCATGGTAAATGTCCCTTTTTTTAAAACCTAATTCTATTACGTAACATTTCCTTAAGAAGACAGCAAAGATGCGTCATACCCACATTTAAAAAAAAAGCCTACTTTTGACAAACGATAGCCCTGCTAATTTCGTTGGGTTTTGTGGCAAACAGGGCCATAAAATAGCCAAACAGTCTTAAAGTTTACTGTGAGTTTTCGCAGATTTCGAAGCCTCGTCATGGGAAAAAGTGTCTTACTACAGCTTTGCCTGTGGGATCCTAGGGCACGTGGCCAGTGCCTGGCCTGTCACCAAGAGCTCTTCACCGATGACAACAAAGAATGTTAAGCCGTGTGGTAAGCGGACAGTAACTGGTGAGCTACAAGTAACAGGTACGATGACTCATTTTCTATGTGATTTCCGAATGGTCTTTAGTAGAAACAAACTTTGTAAACAATAGCAACAGTATGAATTTTAACAAAATGGCATTTCGTAGGCACCGGTGAATACTAGTTATACCATTGATGTTAGTGGCACTCCAAAGCCAACTATACCCTGGTAGCTCAAGTTCAAACTGCTATGATGAGACTAGTGATGGGTGATGACGCCTTCACTGTGTGGAGAACTTGCGATGATAGGGATGACGACGATGATTAGGTAGCCACATGCTTGGACGGAAATCATGAGAATGTTGCTGTGTTGTGGATATTATGTGATGATGCAAGTAATCTGCTACAGTAGTCTCTCTAATGGGGCTAGCTGGGCATACAGGGATGGTGGTAAAGGTGTAAGGTGTATGACGTGTTTGTGTGTGTATGATGGCAGTAAAGATGATGTGTCAGTAGTCTCTCTCTCGGGACTAGCTGAACATGAGTCACGGTAGTACACGCCATGTACCGGGCTGCAGTATTCTCGTTGCTGGCTGCAATCCTCTGGAATGCCTCGCACCACAGGTGTGACGGCCTCTAGACGGTGCGCGGAGCTGCAATGAGTGCTGCTGAGGTAATGGGTGTGCGTTGTTTTGGATTCATCATGTACCGGGCTGGAGTATTCTCATAGACTGGCTGCAATCCTCTATATTGTCTCATACCACAGGTGTGACGGCTTTTAGACGGTGCGCAGAGCTGTAATGAGTGCTGCTGAGGTAATGAATGTGCAGTGTTTTGGGTTATTGGATTTAGCAACGTGATATCAGAGATGCACAGGTGAATGTGTGTTGTTTGTGAGTGTGTGTGTTGTAATGGGATGTTTTCAGATAAGTAAAGCAGACGCACGAGAACGTACGCGCAGGTTAATTGATTTACGCCCGAGGACGTGCGTAGGTCAGGAAGGCCGTGTCGGCGTGGTTGATTTAAAACGATGAAAATTACTAGACTGTTTGATGGCAAAGTGTGCAGGTCGCCGGAAGAGGCGGCAGTTGTATCGCACGCTGACGAAACGTCGGAGCCGGCCCACGAGCGACAGTCTGCTTGTGGCTCTTGCCGGACGCACTTAGCGGTTCTCCGGCTGATCGTTTGCCTCAAACTAAATGAGTTACCTAAGTTACGTTTTCAGTTGTGTGTCATTGTAATAGTTTTCAAGAAGTGTTTTGTGATTATTGAAATAACTGTTGTGATCACGAGTTGTCATTTGGAAATCCACCCCCATATCGTTAGTGATTTAGCACTCCACAATGTAGTATGAGTCGAAAGATGGCGATAGTCTTGGCCTCCTTCCGACAGATATTTGTCATAATTTTATTAAAGCTTAATATATTCAACGCGGTACAGACAACAGGAAACATCAAAATACGACCTCGCATATGCGTAAATCTATTTATTGGCAAGATATGACGCGTATCACACTACCGTGAAGCAATAAGTCGGCACGTCCCTCGGGAAATCTGCTTCTTCAAAGGATAATCCACTTTTTGAATGAGAAAACATCCAATTTGCTTTGTTTATTAGTAGCTGTACACTTTCTTACACTCGTGTATTCAAATTGTTTATTTTCGCTCGCAAGTGTCTATTAGGTAAGTAGGTATACCAAATCCTATCTAAATCTAAATATATATTATATAACTCTCATTGACTGATTGACTCATTGACTGACATAGTGATCTACCAACGCACAGCCCAAATCACTGGACGGATCGGGCTGAAATTTGGCATGCAGGTAGATGTTATGACGCAGGCATCCGCTAAGAAAGGATTTTGATTAATTCTACCTTCACGGGGATAAAATAGGGGATGAAAGTTTGTATGAAACTTTGTCAATTTTAAACCAATCGGGCTGAGACTTTGCATGCATAAAGCGGGGAACAGCTAGTAAAAGTTTGTGAGTATGAATGGATGGATGGTTTGTTACTCTTTCACGCAAAAACTACTGAACGGATCTGAATGAAATTTGGAATGGAGACAGCTTATACCCTGGATTAACACATAGGCTACTTTTTATCCCGGAAAAAGGTTCCTGCGGGATAACGGGAAGACGGCTCTGAGAAAAGACATCGGATTTTTATCGGGATAAGCTGCTCTCAACGGGGAACTGCTAATATGCAGCAAAAATGTAGAATATCAAATTCTTACCCTCCGTTTACTCTTGACGTTGTCAAGTTGTCTCTGCGTGCACTCCCCGATGGACTGCGACCCCCACAGCTCGATCCCGACTCGGGTGTACGCGAACGTCATAGCGATTATCGGCATGAAGTAAGTCAGCACCATGAATCCTACATTGTACCTGGAAATGGTAAAAACGATTAGGCACCAAGCGAAGAAAGTAATTACATACGTCCACTTTTCTTATTTATACATTCACACTTTGAAAAAAACCACTAAAATATTTCTCATCTGGTTTCCGAAACCCATTAGCTGAGTTGCCGGTTTATGTAAATGTATGTATTTGTGTCGATTCGGTTTTGCATTCTCTAAAACTAGACTAAGTTTGACAGGTCTTAGAGTAATGCTGTCCTTTTATTACTTTAGTGGTTAGAAAAAGACAGCAATACTATCAGATCTGTCATATTTAATTTTGTTTTAGAGAATGCAAAGCCGAATCGACACCATTGTCTTTGCTACAGATAAAAAGTCGTCTATTAACTATTGATGACTATTATGTAATTGAAAAAAATGCGTTTGATCAGATATAAACTATACCGAAAGACGTTCTGTGGGTACCCCCTCCTACCAGTTGGACCGACGATATTGTTGCCGGGATGCAATGACAGATAGCAGTTTATGGTGGCGTTCAAAGGAGGAGGCCTAACACACATATCATGCTATGTTAGACTGTTTTATTGTGATAAAAATCCTATGAGAATATTTATAACTTATTTATCTTTTTTCCGCATTACTGAAGTGAAACACCACAACAAAGATCGGCTATCAAAGAAACGCTAAACATCTTTTGAAGTTTGTTATGTTTATGTTTTTATGGAGATTGGATATTTTATCAGCCCTTCAAAAGTCGATGGCAACAGCTACATTTACATATTTATGAGAGATAATAATATAGTAATGATGAACAGGCTGTATCGTCATAAAAAGAACTCATTCAAGTTTCCATACGTTTGAATGGAAAATTGAATCAACATCGTGATACATTAGCTGTTGTTTACTTTCAAGATAAATATTTAATCGTGTACGGTAGTCTTGTGCGATATCTTCCATATGCTAAATGCCCTTGAAGTTGTTTTTACAAATTTATAATTTACGTCGCATTGAAATAGTAACATCCAGCCAAGTGGGTGTTGAACTCGCGCACCGAGGGTTGCGTACAAACTTGTTTTTATTGTTATTAAAGTTGTTTTTTACTGTTTTCAGGCTTTGTCCTTTACAAGTGCAGTAAGACATTGCTTCATGCCAAATTTCACGACTCTAGGTCAACGGGAAGTGCCCTATAGGTTTTGATTTCCTTGCGAAATCGCAAAATATGCGACAAAAAGGTCATATCTTTTGATCGTCTTGACTTACAAGTTCAATTTTTTGTTGGCTAATAGTAGCGTATTTTGATATAAAATTCAATTTGATACCTCAACGCGTTCTTGAGAAAAAGTTTTTTGACAGACAGATGGACAACACAGTGATCCTATCAAGGTTCCGTTTTTCCCATTGACGTACGGAACCCTAAAAATGGAAGTGTTGAATTTTCTCCATTACAAATTATAAATTTTGCTCTTCCTATGTCTATTAATCAGCTGTAAAATAATAATCGAGGCCAGGCTCTTTACGCATTTGATTTATTATACAATACTTACATATACTCCCACTGTGACTGCGTAGTCATGCCATCGGGCCACTCCGAGAAGCAGACTCGCCTGTTGAACAACATGATAGTTTAGTTATTACATTTTCAGATTTATTTTCAGCAACACTAGGTTTATTTTTTCATATTACGGGTAGCGTTTGACCACCTAACGTTACGCATGGATTACGGGGACGAAAGTTTGTATGAAACTTTGTCAATTTTAACCGATCGGGATGAGACTTTGCATGCATAAAGCTGTAACCCAAAACCGCGGGGTGTTCCCCGCTAGTCTAACATACCTTTCATGCTAGTGACGTCATCAAAAAACGGCTTATACGGAAGACCAGCGCTGGTCAAGCGACCAGCACAACGCTAAGTTGAGGCCAGTTTGCAACAATACATCTTTTGTAGTTACTACATAATGAATTGTTTTGTTTTAAGTGTTTTCTTATAATTTGTTGCAAATAAATGATTCTTATCCTTATTCTTAATTAACAAAGTAAGTTGATCAAAACACGCTCACGAACATTCCTTGCTCACAGCGTGAAACTGAATCATAAACTAAGTCGCAAAACTAACTGCTTGGATTACGCGTGTTTCACTATGGAATTCAAAATTAGGCCCTAAAGATTCGATGATTTGTAGACCATTAAAGCAGATTTAGCATTGTGCGTGAAAGTGGCGGCATGGTTCACGTGACCTTACGGGGGGTTACATTAGTGGGTTTTATATTATAACTAGGTAGGTACCTAATTAATTAGTTCGTTAGTCATGCTATGAGGTTACAATTATGCCGCGCTCAGAAATTATGTATTTATGGCTTCAATATCCAGTACACAAGTTAAAATGTCCAATGGGTACGGTAAAGTGGTGATTACGCAGTAATGGTAAAAATAGAGAAACGAGAATGGTTTTTTGCTGTTATAAAAAGGTCAAGCGTATACCTACTGTCCTTTTACTGTTTTTTTATGTGCTTTTATGGGCTTGCGTTTGACCTTTAGATAAATATTAAAAAAATTAGAACGGTTTTTTTACTTATTTCCTTTTTGAAATATGGCACGTAACGCGCATTTTACAATTACGGTTGTTTGGATGTCCCAATAAAATAAAGTTGGAATCCACATGATATCGCGTGAGTTAACACCTTCGTTAAAACTTTATTTAGGGCGACAAAGGCCTACTGTAATTACCTACAACAATACGGGTGTGTATTTGTTTAGGTCCACAAAAACATTTGGCAAAACTGTGAACCAACGCAACGCACCTAAAAAAAACGATTTAAGTGAGAGTTAAACTCGCATGGACAGGGTATCGAAGAAGATTTTATTATAAATTTATCATTCAATGCTACACTGTACGTAGTGGTAGAGGTTTATTAGATTAAGTAGTTTTATTTTATATTTTAAGTGTGAACTTGCTCCAACTCAATCAATTAGTAATAAGAATAAAATTGTCAATGTGATTGCGACAAAAAAATTACCTGCCGGGCGTTTCTTGCCTGTTCTTTTGCCGGCGTAAGGAGGTTGGAACAGGCGTAGCTAGTTTTAAGTTGACTTTTTAAAGTGATCACAATATATCCTATTTAATAACATTTTTTTTTATATTTGAATTTCGAATTATATCCTCCTACTTAGAGCACAAAAAAGTACCTACGTAGTAAAAAATTGTTCACTTGTATTTATTTTAATTATCCTAGATTAATGTTCACTTATTGATTTAAAAGTCGGGCATTACCATTGTTATTGGTATGTAGGCATTTACTACAGCAAAGTTGTAGACTCTCCCACTCCACTCTCCCGCTGAGAGAAGACTAAAGTCCTTTCAGTGGAAAAGCAAAAGGCTGATGACGAAAACACAAAAACAAAATTGTTAGCTAATAATTTTGCTGATTAATTACCATGTCATTAACTAAGCGACTTCATAACCCGACGTGTTATATGACTCGTTGTTTATGTAACCATTTACATGATTGACGCAGCGTCGTGTCAAATGTTTCAGCTAATTAATTGCGTATGATGATTTATAAAGCATGCCACTTTTGTAATGGAAATATAAAAATGAAGGTTTCTATTGATTCAAGGTTTCTATTCCTTCGGTTTTATAGTTGTTTGCGTCTACAGGTTGGAAAAACTCTAATGACCTTTTAAGGGCAGCCGTACATCAACATCTATTACAGCTTAGTAACACATAAAAGAAACATTTCTGCGGGAAATACCTTTCTTTTGATAGCTTCGTGTGATATGAGTAATAGATGGCTGATAAAAGGTAGGTACATAAGATACTCACCATGAGATACTAATCTACCAGACAATTGTTTTGTTCTACGACGTTTAACAATTCTTAATGTTCTTCTCGCTTAAAAATATAGATCATTATATGTATTAGTAACTCTATGCAAATTCTCGACGGATAGGAGTATAGGACACTTATGCGCGGTCCCGAAGATGCGATTGACTACGGAATACTACAGATGCCTACGCTACGCAGCAACGCTACGATAGTCACGGGAGGCGTCGTTGCTATTTAGTTTACTACGAGACACACAGAGCTAAAAAGTTTCATATAGTAAGTATGTACTACATTTTTAATTTCGTGATATTTGTTAGGTTTTGATGAGTCTTAGAACAAAAGTTGTTTAGTAAGATGTACAGAAAATGTAGTCCTTATAGGTTATTCGTCTTATTCCAATATATCTGTGTAGTATAGCAAATAGCTATTTTGTCTGAACCGGACAAGAAGATTGAGTGGTTTTATTGATATAAGCAGGTATAGGTAGCCCATAAGTACTACAAAACATCCATTCTGCGCCCATAGGATTAACAAGTAGAAGTGGCAGTGGACTGGTCCTATCTGCGAAAAATCATGTGTTTCCTCACCTCACACTGCCATCAGGCAAGTTGTCCATATCCGTGGTGAAGTAGATGAGGTTTGGACTGCTGATGATGGAGCTCCACGCCCAGATGGCAGCCGTGATGCCGAGGGTTGCGCGCTTGCCCAGCCGCGGCCGGAGCGGGCTCATGATGGCCACGTATCTGATGGAGATAGGAAACATTAGGATGGTGATAAAGACAATGTATAGTGAAAAGTTAGATTTTTGCAAGAGCTGTTTTGTGAAGGTGAGTTGATAGGTTATTGATGCGACTTGATTGTATAAGTATCCGTTCGGGATTGGATATCTATTTTAGGAAACATGGTCTTTGTATAAAAGTATCCGTTCGGGGTTGGATATCTATTTTAGGAAACATGGTCTTCTTAGTCTTTTACTCAACAGAAATGTAAGTAAGACCTTTAAATACCTACAGTTTTAGACCGGAGTAAGTGGAAGTTTACTTTATGTAGAGGTTCATTATTTGTCCTGATTCACTGTAATTAGAGCTTCACTATAATTATATAGAGATTAATTGTATTTAGTGATTCACTGTAATTAGGTACTCACTTTACATATAAGTTCAATGTGTATAATAAACCACTACACTAATAAAGATTCATAAAGATTCACCGTATGTTAAGGGGGTCACTGTAAGTGAAAGTTTACTATACATAGAGGTTCATTGTATGTTAAGGGCGTAGAGGTTCACTGTAAGTAAAGATTCACTGTAAAAAAGGTTTTACTGACCTGTCTACACTTATAGCTAACAGCGTGAACACAGAAGCCGATATGCTGAGCACTGCTATGAACTGGCAGAACTTGCAGTAGAAGTGTCCGAAGGGCCAGTCGGAGTTTAGCATGTATGTGAAGTTAAACGTGACGTTGAGGGTCGACACCATCGCGTCGGCTACTGACAGGTTCACTGTAAAAAATATTGCATTTTAGTGTCAATGGAAATTAGTTTTTTAATTTTTTGCAGGTTGGTGGTAGATGGGTGAAAGATTGGGTTAGGTTAGTGATTGTTTGTTACCACGTTTCACCGTAGTAACTACTAAACCGATTTTGATGAAATTTGGAATTGAGATAGCTTATACCTTAGCTTAACACGTAGGCTACTTTTTATCCCGGAACCCTTTTTCGTGCTTTTTTTGCGCGTCTTTCCGTTATAAGGGGAAGACGCGGGTGAAACCGCGGGGCGCAACTAGTTTTTTTATTATAAATTTCTTTCCATTTATCCTAGGAAAGTGAAAACACCCAGATAGATAAGGTAATATTGTATTGTTTTCTTACAATAATTAATCTAAGTAATCTTCTTTTTTAGCAGCATAAAATAAGCTTTACATCCAGTAAATTTCATGGTAAGATTTCCAAGATTGAAGTGATAAATCTTAATTATATTTGGAGTATCCATCTACAACCCTACAATCCCTCTTCTGAAAGATGGATGGTGACAAAATATGTGGTATCCAATTTCTAAATGGATACTTCGAAACGTAAACAACGTTATTGAAGGGCACCAGATTGTATTTTCAGACACTACAACAGTTTTAGGTGATGGACCGATTTCAAGATTGCAAATATAATAAACTAGTTACGCCTCGTGGTTTCACCCGTGTGGACTACAATTCGTCGCAATAAAAAGTATCCTATGTCCTTGTCCAGAGTACGAACTATCTTCAAACCAAATTTCACCAAGATCGGTTCAGCAGTAGTCAGCAGTATTAGTCGTGAAAAGGTTAGAAATAAACAAAAACACTTACTTTCGCGCTTTTTGAACATCTCAGAAGCTTTTGTATAAATATACTATGCCAAAAAAAAACCAAGCTTTATTAATGGGGCGGTTTTATGACTCAAAACGATCGCTACCAGACATAATTTTTGCTTCAGATTTTCTATCATTTATTAGACCTATCATTACGTGATATTAATTCTGATAAGAGCCTTGGTAATGAAGATTAAGCGTCATTAATATAATGGCAAGGAAATCCGGCTTCTCTAGAATAGTAAAGATTTCTATCTGAAAGCTCGTTTTCAGAACCTACCGGGCTAATTATGGCAGCACTAATGTTTCATACTGTTTGTTTGAATACTCTTTACAGTCGATTTTCGTCGCTTAACAGTCTGTAAGTTAAGTTATCTCAATGGAAAAAGTGTAATAAAGCGCTTTGGTGGAAAAGATTTTCTTTAAAACGTTTTCTTCACCCAAAGATTGTGTGCTTTTGGCAATAAACTCACCAATTATGTTGCTTTTTTAATACAAGTTTAATTTATGAACTTTTTTCTTTATTTCTTACAAGGTAGCATTTAACAACAAGTAATCTGTTGTTAAGTGATGATGTGGTCGAAGGTGGCATCACGCTACACCTGGATTGGAAACTTTTATCCGACAAGGCATGGTTTTCATTGTACGGCCAACGACAAAAGTCACTAAATAATAAAAAAAAACATTACTTTCATCAACTAAACATTCTTTTGACCGCACCATCACTCAACATCAGGTGTGTTGTGTCGTGGTGAAACGCTACATTGTAAGTTGTAAAAAAACCCAAACATTACTGATCTAAAACACATTTGGATAATCGAGTATGATCAGCTACTTTTGACCCTGACTGTACAGTTTCGTTTTCTTACTAACTAACTGAGATGGCGCAACGACCCAAAGTGAGTCTTGTCCACGGATAACAAAAGACCTCACTTCAGTTTGTCCTGCGCTACCTCCTGCCAGTCCTCCACCTGGAGCTCGCGCAAAATCCTTTGTGACTTCGTCTTTCCAGCGATACCTGGGACGGCCAACCGGGCGACAGACGCACGGCCGTCCATTAATTGCTAGTTTGACCGCAAGATCCTCTCTCTCTGTTTCCTTACTGGTGTACCAATAAATACAAACCTAAGAAGTAGTTGGTAACGCTCCGCATCCGCTTGTTGGCCAGCACTATCCATATGACGACGAGGTTGCCCACCGTCGCGACCACCACCATCCCGGCGAACAGCAGCGTCCACACCACCTGCCGCCACCACGGCAGGATGAACGACTGGTACTCCTGGAATTATACATATATCTAGAAACCCATGTATCAGTAACAACGGGCCGATGCGTGTGTCCCGCGGCCTGTCTCTCACCTAAGTACCGCGATTAGCGCGCCCTTTCACTCTTTTGTTGGCTCTGAGTGAAAATGTAACAAACGGCCAGTAAATAGTTATTTGTTATGCAAGGCTGCAAAGTTGTATTTTGGCGCGAGTAGGTACTTGCATTGAAACCTGAGCAAGCGAACGATTCTAGGATTGAAATATAGAATCTTGAGCGTAGCGAGAGTTTCAAAGGTACGAGACGCAGTATAACTTTGCAGCCGAGTGAAACACACAACTTTTCACCTCACTACAGCGAGGAAAATGCTAGATGCAAGAAAAACAGATAAAAAAAGTTTCTTTTTTTCATGCAATAGTCGTGCTGGCCAGTGCGATTATTCCAAGAAGAGGTTGGCAGTTTAAGTGGTCAAAGTGGGTATGGAAAATTAATGAATAAAAAGGTTCAAACATAGAATTACAAGACATAATTCTATGGGTTCAAATTTTAGAAATAGTTTGCACGCTAGCGCGCTAAATGCGCTTTTGCACTCAGATTTCTAATGATAAACAGACTCTTTCCGAGCTTTTGAGGTGAAATAGTTATTCCACAAGGTTCAAACTATCTACCTACCAAATTTCATCACGATCTGTAAGCTTTTTTCCTGTGAAAAGGTAGGGATTTGTGACATCTAGTTATCCCTAACTACCTACTATTTTTGCAGTGATTCGCCAGCTTTCAAGCTCTAAATGCTAAGCTTTATTCATTGCCTAGCTTTGTTCCAAACTAATCCTAACCAGACCAAACTTTAGGATTGGTTTGTGGAAAGTCATCACTTATCAAAACGTTGTAACAAAGTTGGGCTGACCGTGCCACATTTGTCTATTATTGGTACCTATTGGGTGACCGTGAATGATTGTCATAATCGAGGCATTTCATACTGATAATGATCATGTAATAAACGATAATGAAACCAGTAACATACCAGTAAAGAAGGTATTCCTTCACGCCTTAAAGTATTTTTTTATTTCCTATTGATCTACTCCAGAGAAATCACAAGTTTCAAAGTAGTACCTATAGGTAACATTCCAACGATAAACATAAAAAAATACTTTCAATTACGTGCTTAAAAAACTAAAGCGGAAAATTTATTTGTCAAGTGACTAGTTTTCACCCAAATAATATTTTGGCCGGTTCACGAAATTTTTGGCCTTTTCGTGAACGTCAAAGGCAAGATTTTTCCGGTGGCCTTCCGGTCGGAAACGAATAATCTCGGTTGCAGTGTTTTTCAATTGCGATCACGATCTTTCCCGTTAGCACCGAAATATTTTCAAACCTTTTTTGCCTTTTAAATATGATTTATCAAGCGAAAAGTAGGCCAATGGAATGAGAGACGCCGTTTCTCGTGTAAAAGCATTTACATGTCGGAAGATAAGACAAACAATAAGGAGCTACTTACAAAAAAGGTGACAAGACCCGGTGACTGAATGTTCTAGTACACGATCTCGAAGGTACCGTAAACACAAAGGAAAACCATACTCCAGTTCTTAAGTTAAAAGAAAACAAGGAATCAACAAGCTATCTTTTCTGACTAGAAACCTCTTTTTATTCTTTCTTGGAAATACTCAATGTGAGGCTACCACTGTTTGGAATGACATATCGATAGACATCTCTAGAGCGTCTTAAGTCCTAGGACCTATTACAGACGTAGATATAAGCTGAAGACATATAACTAAAGTGGGGGCCACTCTAATGCACACACTTAAAACCTCGCACATGACGTCATATTTCAGCGTCTCACATATAAAATGCGGTAGCAATGTCTCCCCGAACTGTCTCACCAGCCAAAATGTCACTCGGGTCCCTTTACTTAGGAAAATGCAAATATTTTTCGGGCTTCCTTTTGTGTTTTTCTACGAAAATGCTACAACAGAATGTGTATTACGACGCCTTTCAAACTTTTTCACCTGCGGGTTCATTCAATTTTCACTAAACATGCATGAATTTTTGGGCAGTGGTATTCGGATTCACCTGAAATCTATTCGCGTACTCATGAGATTCAATTTTTTCTCAATGGATTCAAGAAAAAAGTTTGGGAAAATGTAACCCACTGTGACAAAAGTGTCCTCGTTGGAGAAACTTCTCGATTTACTGCTTGTTTTGATAAATTTGTTTGTGCAACTGATGAGATGAGTAAGTCTCTAGTCGAAGCTCTCAAGCTTGCCAACTATATTACAGTCAGTGATACCCAGAATTTTGAACATTTCTAAATACTGCGCGCTGACATACTGCTCTCGTCACTCTGAGTTATTAGACGGTAAATCTTTTAATGCCCTGTAGTATCACAGGAAACATTACCTTCAATCCGGAACACAGTTACCTTTTCACATTATTGCTTGCGGCGGTTAAATAACTGGCAAAGATATGTGTATGGTAGGTTTCTGAGGTGGAATTAGCAAAGGACTACCTACATACTACAAGCAAAATTGCAAGCGAGACAAACCGACTTCAAAGGTTCTCTCTTGGATGCCATTGTCAGGACTGGTCCAAATTTAACCAGCTTTCAAATAAAAAAGAATCATCAAAATCGGTCCTCCAGTCGAAAGTTCTGAGGAAACAAACATAAAAAAATACAGTCGAATTGAAAACCTCGGCCTTTTTTGAAGTCGTTTAAAAATACACGTTAAGTAAGTGAAACAGTAATAATATCTATTTAATATTATGAAGTGATACAGAGGTTTAGTACTCGAGATAAACGCTGTAAAGTGGAGTGATGTGGGACTACATCCTATGTTATCTTTGAC
Source organism: Opisthograptis luteolata (assembly GCA_931315375.2). NCBI lineage: Eukaryota > Metazoa > Arthropoda > Insecta > Lepidoptera > Geometridae > Opisthograptis > Opisthograptis luteolata. Next base: position 2,794,348 of record OV928043.1, read on the forward strand.
ATTGACAACCATTGTAGGCACGTCAGAGAATCTTAGATTTGGGTTTAGTAAGGGTGGATAATTTTGATCGTCAGAAGGCTTATTCTGTTATGTTAATAACTACGAGTATCTCTATCGCTATGTCTTTTCCTCCTGATCCTAATGATATCATAGTTTCTGATACCCTAGATACAGTGCCGGATTTATATTTTTTTATGAGTGTAGGCCACTTTTTTCCGCCACCCCATGTTGTAAACTTCAAAAAATGTCACTTGACTTTCACCGCTCGAATTACTAAAGAAAAGTTAGAATATATAAAAATATAGGTAGGTATTGGGTAAGACTTGTTTTTGCTGCCCTAAACATTTCAATCAATTTTATTTGAACCGGCGTCACCTGCGTTGTGTTACTCCAAGCTGTTACCTAAGACCTTCATATCAGACAGGCTCAGCGCAAACTGGCACTCATCAATGTCACAAAAAGATAATGGGATGCGTAATTTTTAATCAAAAGTTTGAGAAACAAACCAATAGCGTAGGGAAAGACGGTGAGGTACCTATATTATTGCAGCAATGCTAAACATGTTTAGGTGTTTATATTTAAATGATATTTAATACGAATATATAAAAATCATCTTTGAAAGAAAAGTAGACCGATACCAAAGGTGAGAAATATGGCCGAGGACACACACACACACACACACACACATAAAAACTTTCGCATGTAGATAGCATGTGTGTAATATTACAGTATCTATACTGACTTTATCACAGCTCTTAGTAAGTGGTGTACGTACCGCGGTAGCATTCGTGCTGTTGACATATCTCTGGTGGGTCTCGTCGAAGAATGTGACGTAGAAGCTGTGGTGGTCGGTCAGGGACGTGTTCTCATTGGACGCCAGGGTAGGGATCGGCTCGTCCAGCATCCTCGAGTCGGGCCACCTGCGGACAAGAGGCCTCTTATAAATCTTACAGAGTAGTGTTTTATAGTCTTTTTGTGGTAGTGACGATTGAAGGTGGCGCCACACAACGCTTGGAAAGGGAACTGGCTTTTGATTGAGGCTGCCGGAACACTCTTATAGGTATTTGGCGATAGGTTTTTAACGATGGTGGCTAGCCGGGCGAGCACTAGAAAATGCCCAGCCACCAAGTTACGGTTTCATCACGAAGTTTTTCTTCACTGAAAGCTCACTTCAAACCCTCGAAATCTGATCACTCGTCGGGACTTATTATGCCACAGACAAAACACTCTTATTTTTCCCCCTGGGTTTTATGAACTTGCTTACAAAAAAAAAAATAATACACGAACTCTCTAGAAGTCACTACTACACTGTAAAATTTTCAAAATGACAAAAGAGGGAGAGTCTTCAGGGTAGTTAAAAAACATTTTTTTTTTGCAACGAACACAGCCAATTAACATTCCTGAAACTTATATTTTAACAAGCAATCATTAGATATGGATTTTACGATCGGAAAAGTTAGGAAATAACTCCTGGAGTTTTCTTTCATAATAGGATTTTTGGCAAACTGCTAGGTTTATGTAAACAGATTTATTTTAGTGCCCATTTTGCTATATTACATTATCAGATTTACTACTACAAGATCCATAAAGAGTTACTAAGCTAGACGATATTAGCCGTTTCATACGGCTCATGTCATAAAATAACTTTGTACGATTTAAGGCTGCCGAGGAATTTAGGTAGTACTAAATCTAATCAGTGATTTATTTAGGTCCATATTTAGCTAAGGAGGTTGACTTAACAAAGCACCCACAACGGCCATTTTAGTTATTTCTATAAAAGCTAAGTTACTTTATCAAATGACTCGTGGAAAATTGCCAGGAAGTCGCTGTAGTTGCCGGAAATTCAATGGAGGGAAAATAATAACCCTATTTTTCATTTTGAACTCTGGCGAATTGGTTCAAGCTAAGCAATTTGTTTGAATCTAGGTAATTTTTTGTGTGGAGATCCAACTTGAATGGTTTCGTTAACATTTAGTTAAGTTAAGCTATTGTTTTAAGATTTAAGAAAAGACTTGTACTATGATTCTTAGTAAAAAATATGGACCACATCATTATCATCATTATCAGCCTGTTTCAGTCCACTGGACAAAGACCTCTACGAAAGTAAACTGAGAAAAAAATTCTGACTTTGCTTTTGAGTGTTACCGAACAAGATCGATTCCTTCCTTATTTTACCTTAGTTTTCCTTCTGAATCTCAAGTCCTTCCCTTTTGACTCAGAAGGAAAACGGTATTTCGGAACGTCTTTTTTCTCCGTGTTCGTAACGTGAAAAGTTCTTTGTTCCTTATACCTATTTTTTACACTTCTTGACGCTGAAACGATTCAACAGAAATGTGTGGAATATGGTTAGGTATACCCTAGCGCCCAAAATTAATAATCCATCCTGATCCGATATCCACGGTTTTGGATCGATATGTCATGTCATAATATGTCATTTTAGTAGTAATCTATCAAGCCCTAGTACTAAAATGAGATATTATTACATGACTTATCGATCCAAAACCGCGGATAACCGATCGATTATAAATTTCGGGCATAAATTAACACGTAGGTATGCTAGTTTTTATTTTGGAAAAGTTATCTGCAAGATAACATGAAAACCACACGTGTAGTAGGTACTCATATTCAAGTCAAGATTCAATAAGCTAAAGAGAGTCGTAGCCGTATAATGTACCGTCGAGTAATGTACCAATCTCCCACGATGAAATTTACGACACTTCCCATCAATACAAGTTTGACGTCAAAAGCAAAATCATTTTATCAAAAAAGGAAATACCTTTGTTTACAACTTTCAGTAGCTATAACCTAGAATTTTGCCAAAAACCCTTATATCACAGGCAAGTGACATAAAAACTTTACGCTCGAACTGGACATAGCACTCACTGCTAGACACTTACTTATCTGTCGGACAATAGAGAGAAATCTTTCATCTCCGCCACGGTTACGATTCAGTTTATCAAGTGTCATTTTACCAGCTCTATAAAGATAGCCCACGAGGTAGCTACGACCAGGGACGTAGTTGCAGTCATGAGCGGACAGGGCAAGATCTGAAGTTTGTGCCCCCGAAACTTATTTTGTACGAAGAGATACAATGTACGAATCGTTTTGATAATCTGACGACGGTTGTGGTGCAATCGGCGAAGAGTCGACTGAGAAGTGAAATGTCGCGGGTTCCGTTCCCGTTACGAAACAAACACTTGTGAGTGACACTTGTGACTTGTGACATACAAATATTTGCTTCTTGTTTGTATGTGTTTGGATCCACAATCTACACAGTTTCTGATACCCAATTTAGGTGACATACTATGTATGTGGTTGTGGCCGTTACTATTATTATTTTCTGCATGAATGTAACAAAAATTTTGTGTAGCAATATTTTCGTTGAGCGCGACACGTCAGTGATTATACTACACAGCCATCTGTTAGATTTTTTTGATTAAAGATTCTTTTGATTTGAAACGTTAGCATTAACTTGTGTTTTTAATATTTGGCTAAGTTCATAAAATGCTCGTGTGACAGCAGCCCGCTCTGCGGGATTGCGAGTGCGCCTTTTCAGGTTCGCGCCCCTCGCAGCCGCCCCTGTTCTCAGCCCCTAGCTACGGCACTGGCTACGACCCTTGATATCGTGTATCGTTGGTGAATTGATGTCGTTTACCGTTTCAGGCCGGTAATGTCCCTTAGTGTGGGATCTCTTGTAATTAGAGATGGTATTGTTTGGTAAATATGACGCTCGCAGGTATTTGCTGTGTAGTATGTAGTCGTCGCGATACTTTCAGCGTGTTGTTTTGTCCGTAGACTATTGTCCTTGTATTTCTATAATGTTGAATAATATTGTGTATGTCAGAAGTTCGATTTGAATTTGAATTGTAGGTATATGTATTTTATTTTTATCTTTCAGTGATAGTTATGGCGAAAACGTATGAAAATATTTACCATTTGTAATTTTCTTTAAACATTTTTGACCAATAGCATTAATTTATAGTGCATAAAATCACATACATAGCTCTGACCCTAACTAAAATTCCCTGTATGTGAGGTATCAGGTTCTACGTGAATAAATAATCCGCAAAACCCAGACACCGAAAAAAATTTACAAATTTTTGTCCCGTAGCGGAAATCAAACCAGTAACCTTATGCTCCGCAGTCTACTTATTACAAATGAAACAGCATACTCTTAACCTCACTAATGTGTTTGAATACTTTTTGTCTTCCACAGAATAGGATGTGGCTAATAGGTCAGATCTTATAAGACAGGAAAAAGTATAACAAACTCGTCAAAATCGTGTGAAAGCACAAAAAGTACAATACAAGAGTAAAAAGGTAAGGAGGTCACTCGGCATGGGCACTACGAATCGTCATTTATTTTGACGTTCACAGATGTTTTACCGTCGTTTCGGGACCAAGCTCAGGGACAAACCCTGCGTGCGAAATTGTCCCCCATCAATATCACAAAAGAAAACCCCAGGCTTTCCACCCTAGTTTAAAATGCACATAACATTAGACGGCAACTCTGCAAAAAGACAAATTTAACAGTCGATTTCAAACAGGAACTGGGATAAGAGACACTTAAACTTGCTGAACATTTTGCGGCTATAAAAAAGTTGCAATGTAATACTTCAACAGCTCATTTCCAAGTGGCGTCCTTCATTTTACGACGAGGCGGGAGAGAACAAATCTATTAGTTGGGAAAACACATTTTATAGCCACTACATCATATTGATAAAGTGTCATAAAACACCCGGTTTAGCGGCCGAGTTCTGTTTTATTTAAATTAATATCGGCCGTAATTTCCGGGTCGAAGTTAAGGGGAACGCCTTAAGTTTTACAAGAACGGTTTACTGAGGAGTGTACATTTCCCAAGGTTTTTTTAATGAACTATGTAAGCTCTTACAAGCGAAAAGTCGAGGAGCCGATTGATACAAATGGCTAATAGCCGGTGGCGTCAAGGGAGGAAGGCATTTGTTCAGCAGTGGTCTTCTTCCGGCTGGTGATGACGATGAAATAATCGGAAAGGTTTTTTTTAAATGACTATACTGATTTGGATCATTAGACGAGATCTGGAACAGAGTGTAGATTGTATTTTAGGGAAGCACAAGGTTTTCGTTCCGGAAAAGTGAAGATTCTTTGCAGGAAAATGACAGGTGGTTGGGCTGGTTGGACTTTCTTTTTTTTTTTTTTTTTTATTAGCTATAGGCAAGCATTTGACCCCAGTCTCACCTGATGGTAAGTGATGACGAGGTCGAGGTTTCTTGTAATAAATAAATGAAAGGACACCCCCGATACCTGTCCACTGTCCACCATATATAGTCGTTGTCTTATTTACATTTTTATACTATGCGAGTAAGTACTAGAACGCTCACGAACCCAAAATAAACCTGCAGTTTGCATTTATACTCCTAGTATAGAAGAAATTTAAGCCGATATCAAAACGACGGGTGCGCCCGCCCAACCGCGCCGCCCACATTTAGTGCAAACAGCGATTTTGTGCGCGAGTTAGCGCGACATGGTTGTCTATTGATTGTTAGTAATACATTTTTATACTTGTGTCTTTAGTTATCATCAGTCTATTTTGGACATGAATATCGAGGCATGTTTGCAAAAATAATTATTCGAAATGTTGTAAACTATCATACTTACTTAAAACTTACTTAAAAATGTTTGTGTGTGTGTGAATGTTTGTTACCGTTATGTATCACCGTAACTTCTAAACCGATTTTGATGATATTTGGAATGGAGATAGCTAATAACCTGGAACTGGATTAAAACATAGGCTACTTTTTATCCCGGAAAAAGGTTCCTGCGGGATAAAAGGATTATGCGGGTGAAACCGCGGGGCGCAACTAGTATCTGAATAAAAAGTTTATTATTATTTCGTTTTAACAGTTGGGCCACAGGTTTTCTCGCAGATAGAAAGAGAGTATGAGAATCCACCACGCTGGCCCAGTGCTGGTTGGTAGATGAGGCATTGTGGTTTTTGGACATATCAGTTTTTTGACAAGCTTCGAGCTTAATTTGGGGCTAGGTCAATTTATGTGCAATGGAACCCCAATGTTTTTATGTTTTTTTTGACGATTTTGCTATCGAAGCGAAGGAAAAAAGCCTTCACCATTTTGAGCGATGGCAAATCCGCCACTCCAGAACCTTTCTTCTCCATCGTCCTTTCATATTGTATAAACATAATCTAAGCTGAGTAAAGATATACTTTGGTGGATGAGCAACAGCAAATGACTGTGACATTTGATCATTTGTCACCGCATTGTTGACATTACACGGCCGATGCCTGATTGTGAAACTGGCTCGTCATTTCTCATTTATAATTTTTAAAAGCGGCCTTGATATTTTAGGAGCAGTATTTTGATATTAAGTATATCTATTTGTTCAGCCCATATTCAGACCTTATCCACGCACTGTGTGGGTTAGGCCCTTACTCTTTCATGCTAGTCCGGTCCTGTGCAAATATCACATTAATACATAAGTTTGCGAGTGAGTGAGTATGTATGTTGGTTATTACTTCACGCTGAAACAATTCAATGATTTGAGAGAAATTTTAAGTACTATATTTTAAACTAACTATGTATATAGTTAGCAACTGCGCCCCGTTATTTCAGTCGCGGCTTGCGGTTATCCCGCAGGAACCTTTTTCCGGGATAACGTCTATGTGTTAATCCAGGGTATAAGCTATCTCCATTCCAAATTACATCAAAATCGATTCAGTAGTTACGGTGATACGTGTTAACAAACAGGATTATTTAGTGTTAGTAGGATTAATACATTTGCTATCCCGGAAAAAAGTTCATACGGTAAAGTGGCAAAACCCCAAGGCAAAACCCCAAGGAATAACTGTATTCCTGCAAACAAAATAAATTGCGTTGAAATGTCGTAAAAAGATAAACGGTACATACTTTGCATCAGAGAGAATAAAATATATCACTAGATGGTACATCGTACGTCATGTGTTAACGGAGATAAAGTGCAAATATTTGGCTTCGGATTGATTGAATCTTAAAAGCAATACCATTATATATTAAACGCTATAGGGTCCGTAAATGGGCCTCATTTTTTGTGTAACCTTCTGTTGAGTCTGGGAAAAAATGAAGGTTGAATATTCTTAATAACCATTTTGGGACGCACTGACACTGGATAAATTGTTATTTGCTAGACACTTTATTTTCATTCAGATATGATTTTGACACCAGAAGGTGTGTTAAATATCATACTTTTTACTTTTCGATCTTAGTTGAGCCACCATCAGTTTTTAACGGTTCAAAAGTTAGTTTTTAAGATTTGGTGCTGAATTTAATTGTAATGCAAGTAATTTTTTTACTCCACATTTTTTTTAATTTTATACATTTCACACAAGAACTTAAAATAGAATGAGTGTACATATTATCTATATTTATAGAAGAAAGTCGTGTTAGTTACACTATTTAATTTTATAACTCAAGAACAGCTGAACCGATTTGGCTGAAAATTGGTGGGGAGGTAGCTTAGGACCAGGAAACGGACATAGGATACTTTTTATCCCGGACATGGTTCCTAAGGGATAACAGGAAGACGCGGGTGAAACCGCGGGGCGCAGCTTGTATTTTATAAAATCTCTGCAAAGGTTAAGGATTGGAAATATCGTAGCTATACATTATCCAATATCCACAAAACATGCAAAATCCCAATTTTCAAATACCTGATTAGCTTCATTAACAATTGAGATAAGCTTACGAAAAACCAATCCTTTTAAATTAGGCATAACGGTAAAAGGGTCCTCTGAGTACTGACCCTTGTCGTTAAGGCGGAGATTACAAGATCGAGCTGAAAATTGGGGTTAATTACAACCATTTCTTTGTAACTGTAATCGATAAAATACAAATGTAAATTTACCTGACACATACTAGGCAAAAGATTTAATTTTAATAAGAAGAAAAAAATTCTATTCTCATATCGAAAATTATTGCCAAAGTAGTTTTTTTAAAGATAATAAATAATAACATTACATTAGAATTAGGTTTTATAACGGGATAATTACCATGTATACCATGTATGTGATCATGGCGCTTGCAACAGTGCCGAAATATCGAGAACTCAAACAAAAACAAATACATGGTAATTATCCCGTTATAAAACCTAATTCTAATGATTTTGACCATGGTAGTTTAAAACAGTATAATAACATTACATTTATTGAATAAAATATAATGAAATGATAATAATTAATATGATGCAATAAAATGATAATATGTATAATTTAATGTAATAATGTCATATATAAAGTACCAATTAATTTTAATATTTACATTACACCTACAATGTACCCATTTATACTGGCAAATATATGTTTTGATTGATTGATTGATTAACTTTAGCTTAATTTTTGAGGAATTTAGATTTTCATTAACAAAAAAAAAATTGTTTGCTACTGCGGAAGTTACAAAAGATGTTTTTAGTTCTTCTTATATCTACAGAAATAGTAATCATGGAGACAGACTGAGTTCGTCTTCAAAAGCATTTATTCAGTCCTTTGAGCAAAGTATTATTGTTGCTCAGTTTCAATTACCTGAGAGCTAATCTTTGCTGGTGTAAGCCAAAGAGAAAAACTACTCTTATTTACTTTTTGACTTGATCTTTTCACGACTGCACATTTTTAAGCCTTTAATCCAAAAGATGAGCCAGTAAGCCAATAGTATTTTAATGAAATTCAAAATGAAGATTCGAGATTGGGTATTTATGAGACTTTTACGATTACAAATTTTTAATAAGAGGTTATAAATATACTTTTATAGAGAGCGGGGGCGGAAGGCGCCTCAACATGAGATGAGTCAGTTATGGCGGAAGATTCAAAATAAGACATCGAAAACTTAGTAGAATATTGTAATCGCTTGTTAAAATAATCAAATTACGAAAATAGCACCTGATCGCGCTGATATAATCGGATTTTTAACCGGAAGCGCGGTGAATTCAATACCTACCACGTGGTAGCGTCCTAGCTTCCAATCATTGCTTCCAATTCTCAAATCGAGTCGAATGCTGACGTATTCAAAATCATCCATCAATGTCAGTTGTCAAAGAAGGTAAAATTTGTTGCCAATGTCATTGCAGTATCGAATTTACCCGTGTTGCCACTTGACATCTCGATGCAACATAACGCTGCTACAACCATGGACGAAAAATGGTGACAGATTACTACAAAGTTTACTTAGAGTCATACTGAAGCAGTAGTATTTTGTATCGAGGTTGGCATGGGCACACAAATTAAAACTACTTACACCTGGATTGGGAATTGGTTCTCAAGTGTGGCAGGTGGAACATATCGACAGCCATTAGAAAATGATCATCAAGCTATGATTTTAACACGCGATAGTTTAGTGTGATATGTAGTTCTTATTTCAGATTTAATCTAGTTTTATACAATGATATCCACTCAGCTGTTGCTATACGGTGCTGAAACTAACATGTGGACAGAAATCTTCATTAGAAAACAATGTTATCTCGTTGTTTCGGCAATAAGCGACCATAATAACATTTGTGTCTCCTCCCACCAGCCCATAATAGTTTTCCTTTGTTGGTAATGCTCGTTGAGGAGTGTAACAATTCTAGTAATAGCTAGCCGGTTTTGTCTGCGGTACGTTAACCTTTCCTCGAGAATTAAATAGTTACATAGATGTTACTTTTTTTTTATTCAGGAATCTAAAGAATGGCAAATTAGAGCTTATAAAACTGTGCTCAAATCAAAATATTATATTTATATTTAGTAGGATCTAACTACGTCTGTTCTAACCTCCTTAAATTGGCAAAAGAACAGGCACGAAACACCTGGCGGGTCCAATTTTAAGGGCGCGACTACGCTATTTCCTTTCTTGTTGGTCGTGCAAGTGCAAGTGAACGAGCTATACCGCCGTCTCACTCTAAAGATTTATAAATTATAACCCAATCAGCAGCTAGAAAATAATCTTCTCAACTACCAAACAATTAATAAGTTACTGGTAAATGAAGGGAACTAAACTAAGTTTATAAAGTCGGAAACTAGCGAAAAGTTATCGAGAGCCTTGTAACATTTTTGCAGTCCCGGGATTAAATTTAGAATGTACTAAGACATCCCGGAAAATCCCTTGAAACATTCAGAGAACTTCGCATTTCAACTAAACATATACCAAGATCCGGTATTTTGTAGAGAATTTACCAAAATTCCTGTAAAATAGATACCTACACACTTTTGGACCCTAGCTAAGGGTTACAATTTAACCTACCTAAGGGTGGACGCATAATGTATGACTTTATTCTCGGAGGCTTGAGCTAGACCGGCTAATATTATTATAAAAAACCACTAGGCTATGGTTTCATTTGCAAAAACGCATCAGGTGACATAAGGCCAAACGCTAACCTGTGGCAAGTAAAAAAAGGTTTCCTTCACAGAATGGGCTAAGCGCTAAATCCTAAGCAATAAGCCAAGGCCTACGGCTAAAGGCTTTACGGCTTATGGAATTTATACATTTTAAACAAACTTTCTCATTTATAATATTAGTAGGATAACTTTGATGTAATTTAATAGCGATAACGTTTTGTATCTAAAATCGGGTTTTCAATTTAAAATTGTTTATTAATGATATCGTTGTGTATTTTGAATCGGTAAACTGTTGTTTGCCTAATGTAAACACATCTTCATTTAAAATTAGGAAAATATCTCATTTCAAGGCAACAGAGCGAAGAGCGAATAGCGTATTTTCGTTAATTGCTGTCCCAATTTCTCAATTTCCCGGCAGATATTAAAGCCTGCCACTCCGAAAAATAATTAACGGGGTTCGATACTATCTGCGAAATTCTAATAAAAGTATTTCACTAATATTTATCTAGAACCTTCCTATTTAAAATAACGTCGATTGTAAACACGGGGTATTGGATTAGGCGTGTACCTAATATTTTTGAGTTGAAATTATAAGTAAACATAATTTACTTCTGTTTCAACTATCGATCGCTATAATTTGAGAATTTTCAAGGAAAGAGGGTTTCCATGCCCTTTCATTATAAGTGCTTAGTGTAAGTAAATTTTTAAGTGAAGAGAAATTTTAATATCAACAGTCGCAGACAATCATTGTTTTAATCATCTTGCCAAGAAAGGGCTTCTGGTGAAATTTGGATCATGAATATGCAAGAAAAACATATTTTATTAACCTTCGAAATGAAAGTCAATAGATCCAATTTGAAGGTATCGTGACATTGAACTCAAACTTTAAACCGTTTTAGTTATTACTCCATTCCACCTACTTGTAAATACGGTATAGTCAACTACAGAAATTGGTACTAAAATTACATTTGTTTGGTACTGTCTTGTACCAGACCAGCGAAGTTCGGAGTTCAATATTTTTTAGTTATGTGGGCGTATTAAGCTACTTTTGTCGCTGACCGTACCTACGAGATATATTTTGAGTGTTTGTCCTATATCTTTATGAGGTTTGGGACAAAAGATACTAAAATTCAAAAATGATATCACGTTTCTCCAAAAACTTCCAGCTAGATAGCCTGTAGTATAAATAAAATAAAATAAAATTTATAAATTGTAGAAACGCTGTCAGAAAATTTATCTCAAAGACGTTATTTTAGAATATGTACGCAAATGGAATATCGAAAAGAAGGAGTTTCAAACTTTAGCACCGAGGTCATAAAACTGGTGAGTTTGGCGAGTATAAAATATGAGCTAATAATACAGCTCTAGTTTCTACCTCAATTCTCTAGGTATCTGCCCTACCTACGTAAGTTGCGTCCTAGATGCGACCTAATTTCCATAATTCATGAAATTATCTTGCGAGATAATAATGTAATAAGAATACAGGAGACGTGCGAGTTCAAGGCAACTTTAAAATAACTGAACGAACATAGTAACATATTTTACTAAGTTAAGAAGCTTATGAAATACCGCCTGATTTTGTCAAACAAATACAGTTTTTTTGTAGTAATTTTTTGAAGAAGATTGTAACGTCCCTATATAAAAAAACCCCTACCCCAGTTTTAACCGTACCGTCCCGTACCGTATCGTACCGTATTTGTGACGGTCTAGATCACTGAAGTCTGGAACGTTACAAAATTGAGAATCAAGGTTAAGGATTTTTATAATAGTAAATGCCCACCATTAAGCTATGGTTTCATAACGATGTGTTCCTTCACCAAGAGTCTCCACCAAAACCCGCGACTTACAGTCACAAGTTGATGCCACTGACCCATCATCGCTTTTACCTTCAATAACTAAAGGTGTAAAAAAACTTTCCTTACCTTAGGTGTACGTTTTAATTGGTTACTAATTACTAGGTATTAGAGTAGATACTAGGTTCCATTTCATGTATGTAAGTATTCTTAACAAAAACAAATAGAAGTTTCAAGATTAGAGAGCAAAATGTACAAGTGAAAGCAAGCAAAAGCGAAGTGATCTCCACATTTTGCCGCTGCAATCTTGAAAAGGATAATATTTCAAGTCCTTGTCTTAAAGTCCTTCCTTTTCTGCGGAATTCTTACTTTCAGCTGTCGGCCGGGAAGATTTTACAATAATTGTTTGTATCCTACTGGCTCTGAAACAAAGAAATAAACAAGGGAAGATATAGCTACCGTTAGTTTCTCTTGCGTGATAAAATCCGAAACAAAGAATTTAGTTGAAGAACAAGAATCACCGATCAGCTTTCAAAATTTTTAAGTAGAAGGGGCAAAGTGCAGGCCACATCGCTCGACGAACTGATAACCGATGGGGATGAAAGGTTCTCGAGTGGCGAACACGAACCAGAAGACGATTGGTATTTAGGCCTTCCATTATTTAGGTGAATCAATAACATCGTAAGAGTGGTGGGAGCCGATGGATACATATAAGCCTATGTTCAGCAGTGGATATCTTTCGGCTGAAATTGGTAATGATGAAGTCCCGAGAAAAAAACAGGCAACACATTACCACACACACACATTACCTTTAGCCACCTATTATTTCTGGTACGACATAGGTACTTGGTTGCCACTAAGAAATATGTTATTTAGTGTAAACAAAATGGATATCCCCCCTTTACCTCACCACCACTTGCCTCCTATTACTCCTTGCAAGAAAAGGTGTCCAAGCTATCACTTGAAGAAAGGATCTCTTCGGACATTGACAAATGATACTAGAAAATACTTGAATGCTGTATAGTAGAAAATACTACTGTTACCGACCTTATTTCAAATGGTTTATTTTACTGGTTGTTTTATATGTTTACACTAGGCACCCTCGTGGAAATTCCCAAAGTATTTTTAACACAAAAAAACATGATGACACTCAAAAATAATTTTCAAAACGAAGGAGTGTTTCCGAAAATTACCGAACTCAAAAACTTATTGGCAGAACTGGCTCTCAAATAAGGCTGCCGGAGCACACCGGTAGGTGCTTGGTGGCAGATTCTTTACATGCATATCTAGCAAGTCAGGCAAGCATTAGAAAATGCTCTACCCCTACGTAAAAATACTCTAACACCATTAACGTATAAATTGTAAGTCAATCACCATCATCAGCATTTTACGTTCCCACTGATGGGACTCTATATAGTTTTCTCAGAGAGAGAGATTAGGGTCCGTAATCTACCACGCTGGCCTATTTCAGGTTGGCAGATGTTGCATTTATGAATAAGTTTACGATTTACTTGCTCTACCATTCCTTCTGCCCCAAAACGAATTCAGCATAATTATTAATAGAAAACATTTGATGTAGCTACCAGCTAAAACGTTTCGTAATCGTTAAAGTTTATGTCGGTAGGTACATAATTCGAGAGGCCTTTGTTCCAATGCTCAGTTAGCAAGATTTTACTGGGCTCTCAGATACTTTGGTTGGTAATTTATTTCACGGAACTTTAGAGTTACGAGGAAACAAAATTAATAGCTGGGACAAATTACTTTGTAATTAGTACTTCGTAAGACGTAGTTTTAATTACAATTTGTTACAGGACAGATGTGTATTAATCTTCTTAGTTTTAATGTAAATATAAGCTATGCCCACTATGCCAACAATAATAGATAAATTCTGCTTTAATATTTCACAAACAACAACAGTGAACAAAATAACATAAAAGAAAAACTCTTAGAACTAGTGTTAAAATTGTAAAATAGAAAACTATGCTTCTTTTAAAGTACTTTTCCTCTTGCATTTCCTATTATATAGCCCATCACCCGAGTATTATTCCCAGAGTTCATGCCACGCAAGATGTTTTCTATATAATACCTACTATTAAATGTGAAGTTTTATTTGATTGTTCGTGGACATAATGTTATAAATAAATCGGGACCTGCCCAAATTGTTTTAACGCGCCCTATAGTGGGAGCAATGTGCATATAATTGAAAAGCAATTATATGCACCTTCTCTATGAAAAAATACGTAAGTACCAAAACTTTCAAAGAAAAAAGTGAAGGACTTTTGTAGATTTCAGATTTTGAACAAACGAACATTGTGTATAAATTTTTTATGTATCTACTTTTCGTAGATACATAAAAAAAAGAGGAGCAATAAACGTTCCACGAGATTCGACACTTAAAATGTACTTTTGACTACACTAAATATTCAATTATACAGCATTCAATCAACCAATGTCATATACCTACCACTTGCAGATATACAAAATTTAATATAATTTATTATATAAAAACCTTTTTGGAATTTCCAATGAAAACCTTAGGATCTTAGATAAACACAAAGGAGAAGATGAGTTACCTTTTCAAATCGCATAATTAGAAACTGGCATTGTTACAACACACGCAATCATGCTTTATACCTATTTATTTCAAAATTTCATGCAATGTAATCAACAGCGAAGAGAGATGTACCAAAAGCGAAGAGCGACAGATATAGCAACGGTACTCGTATCAAACATGAAACATGAAACACGAACACAAGTCAGGATGTGACTAAGATCATTGCACCCTACGTTAATGATTGCACCTAAATTAAGCGGTACCTTTAGTATAGACCCAACATGAAAATGTCTCTGCGAAACTTCGGGCCGAAACGAAAGGGTTAAAATTACGAAAGAACTGCTGCCAAAGTAACATTACTACGTTTGTTCGGACCACTTCAGAGTTTAGGACGAATGAAACGCCAAGTATCATCAGGACCGATTTCGGAATTACGTTTCATGGCTGGCCTACTGATTGCCCCCTTTTTGCTTATATCAATGCTTAGGATGAATATTTGTACCATATCTATTGTGTGACGTAGAGTTGAACAGGGGAATTGCTAAATTTTCTTTGCTAAAATTAAAATATAAAACATCACAATACATCAATTATTATCTTATCTAGACGATCGTCGATCACTGTAGTTAGTCCTCTCAAAGTACAATATTTTGGGTCTAGTTTTATTAGGTTATTTGCGACCCGCCCCGCCTTCGCACGGGTTGGCAAATATTTTGACAGCCTGAAAAGTAGCCAGTCCTCACATTTTTCGTCGATTTGTTTCAACAACTTTAGTCTTCTCTTACTGAAAACTCTACTATCAGAATAAAACATAAACCATGATCCTTTGGGATAATGTAGCTTCCTGGTAATATCTAAACGAATTTTCAGAATCAGATCAGAGTAGTTTAGAAGTTTTATCTGCTACATCAGAACAAAGAAAGTTACCTCTTATAATATCACTAATATTAATAAAACTAAAGACGCTAAGGAATGTTCTAGCAGACGCGTCGTGTCAGAACGCCCTTATTATATGGATTTCAATATCTCCGATAAATTCCTTAAGCACACGGAATTTCTATATACGCAATAACGCCAGTTTGATTGTTGGGGATAATCTTAAATAAGCCATATCGAACACAAAGCTAGGCGGAGGGAAAAAAGGTCGAAGAATCATACGCTTCGATGATTCAGACAGTGCGATGTATCCTGACAGTTTTATTATTGGTACCTACTTTTGTGGTAACCGTAGCAAGTTCCACTATCACATCACATCTAGGGGTACGTTTTGATTAGAACTTACAACTGCATTCATCATTATTCTTACCAGCCATTAAATTCTCACTACTAGGATATAAGCCTTCTTTCACAGAGAGAGATAGAGTAAATAATCCACCTCTCGAGCTAGAGGCCAGTCCTAGTGTCAGAGTTTTAAGACCACCTGAAGGCTTCGGTTATTATTATCCTAAGACAACATCCGGTAACGTCGAAGCATAGAAGCGCTTTACTGTATATACCACTAGTGGTTCACGTATCCAAGTAGAGACCGCTGAGAACGTCATACTTTGAGTTAAATACGATTGAAGGTTAAGCTAAGAAGGCTGGCTATTTGATTCGTATTAAAAAATGTATGATATAAGTGAGGGAGGGTTAACTTTTCACATTTCAACTATAGTTTATCTTGACTACGGATCAAAAAACTGGCCCTAAGTGTGTTCAAAGTCCTCAAAAACGTAGTTAAGCTACCAAAATGAGTTGACAGCTGTTCAGTGCTCACAAAATCATTTTGTGTGCAAATCGCCACACTGCCCTGTACAAATTGTAAACCAAAGGTAGCTCAGGCTAACTAGAGCTCTTACCGCGATATTTCTTTTTCATATCCGACGTTTGAAAGGCTTGCCTTCGCTCTGTAAAAAAACATGATGAGATGATTAAAACGATGAGTGTTTATTAGGAGATGCAAATAGCCCGTTCTGAATTACACTTGATGAAAAATTGCGATGGTTAAAGATTTATTATATTTACTGCTTCACTTAGTTGCTGGCGCCATGTAGTATAACTAGCTGCGTCCCGTGGTTTCACCCGTGTGGACTAAACTTTATCGGGGTAAAAAGTATCCTATATCATGGGTTTGAACTCCACACCAAATTTCATCAAAATCCATTCGGCAGTTTTTGCGTGAAAGTTGTATTAATATCCATCCATCCTCACACACATTAGGATAGGACACCCTGTATTCTATATACAGGGTGTCAACGTCAACTGTAGGTAAACATCCATAAATGCAACACTAAATAGACTACTAAATAAAACTACATGTAATATCATCAAAATATCCTTTATTTCTCTATCCCAGAGCGCAGAGGCATGCTGCGCGATATAGCAAAAACGACCGTCTCGCTATATCACCACCGTCACAGACAGCAGCTATAATAATTACATGATAAAATAATTACATGTTAACGCTGCCATCTGTGGCCTCCTGCAGGTTCTTATTCCAAAAAATATTGAGCTATGCAGAGCTAAATTAAATAACCATTTTACAGCTATGTCTTGCTATAATGTATATTATATTACAGATGCCGTGTGAAATGGGGTCATTCTTGCCTTCCGCGCGCTTTCTCTACTCGCTATCTCTAGATAGCTCTGCTGCAGTGTCATGTCATTGACCGTTGGGGCTTTCACATGGTCTCGAAATTACTTTGCAAAGTGTAATGACATTTTAGTAGCCGTTTTTGCCCGACATAAATGTTAAATTACTTCCTATATTGTTCGAATATTGCCATTGTTCACGTCGCCCTGTATATTGAACGCGACCAGTGAAAATTTACTGCAAATATTGTACGGTATAGCGTAAATGGTTTTAGAACGGCGCAGTTTTCCGAACGGGCTGTTGCCTTTTGATAGTGAGACCCTTCCCTTCTCTCTAGCTTATGGCACAGCCTTCTATCTTTCTTCGTTTTTTCATCTTTTGTCATAGAATCAAACACCGTCTACATATATTGCAATTGAAATTTTGTAATGCCTATTTTACGGCCTATTACCTACTCCATTTGTATTGCATAGATTGAATGAAACTAATTACTTCGTACATGTAACAGAAGCAAAGGTTTCAGTGAATATTTCCATATATACCTATTTGTAAACGACTCTGAAACATGACATCTTCTATGCAGGAATTTCAATTCCTTAAATTTCCTACCTACAAGTGATACCCATCAAATTAGAATGAGAGTAAATGCTAAGTTCTGTCACTGAAACACTATCTTATACGTAAACTTATATAAGTATCAACTATTGATTTCAAAATCAAGACAAAGTCTCGGACTATTTTGATGACAAATAAGTTTGGGATTGTAGTTAACTTGGTCCAATTCAATCAATTAGTAATAAGAATAAACTTGTCAATGTGATCGCGCTCAAAACATCTTGCATGTTTTTTTGCCGGTGTAAGGAGGTTGGACCAGGCGTAGCTAGTTTTAAGTTGACGTTTTAAAGTGATCACAATGTATCCTATAGAATAAATACAATTGACTTTTGAATTTATCAGCAAAAATGTATGAAAGATTTTTTTTTCCATCAAATACGACCTGTCTGTTACATTTACATTCAAACTTGGTGACATAGAGAAAATCTCGATCCAGAATAACCCGCGTCATTTAAATATTCTTCCAGCAACTTTAGTCTTGCCTATCGAACAAAATCCATTCTCTTGAAACTTTGCTTTAATCGAAACTAGATATCTGCAACTTGTTTTAACTAAAGCAATTTTTGAATTACGGGTTATCTTCTCATCTAAAAATGGAATAACGTATAAATTTATCTGAATTATATATTAGTCTGTCGCTAAATCTTTCCTTTATATATCTTGAGATAAGAATAATATCGTGTGGATTTACTTAAAACCAAACAACTTTGAGATCCTTGAAGATAATATAAGATTTTCAAATTTACATGCTCACAGACTCATCATCACTGATTTTAGTCGGCCTTTTAATTCCTGTCTTCCTATTCAGCTTCAACCTGTCACTGAGCAAACAAACGAACTAGTCGTAGAAGAACTAGTAGACCTTTTACGATCTACTCCAATACAAACGAAAATACTCCTTAAACTACTAGACGACACAAAACAAATTCAAAAATAACTTTTATCGATACCAATCCTAATAAACCTCAAACACTTTAAAGGAAATCGCTGCACTTCTACTTCAAAGTGCCCTCTAGATCATAAACTGCCTGCTATCTCCCAGTCCTTGCACTAGTGCAGTAAGTAATAGCGAAAGTCATCTGGGATTCAATACGAACCAGTGGACGTTTACGAGCAGTGCAATGAAATTCCACGATACCAAGACTGGACTAGAAGTATATGGGGTATCTCAAACTATTAAGCTATCGGATTGAGACTGGCTTCTGTGAGAGCTTTGTGAAAACCAGGTGCGATAGGACTTATTGAGGAAGATGTCTTACTTGTATTGAGTGAATGTCAGTGCTGATGAGGTCAGTGGTGTTGTTTGGCACTTTATCTACTACTAGCTGTTCCTCGCGGTTTCACCCGCGTGGGCTACAGTTATCGCGATTAATAGTAGCCTATGTCCTTTCTCAGGCTCTAGGCTATCTCTGTACCAAATTTCATTTAAATCGGTTCTGTAGTTTAAGCGTGAAAGTGAGGCAGACAGACAGAGTCACTTTCGAATTTATGATATTTAGTAGGGATTAGGAACATTTTCCTTAAAAACATGAAAAATGGTAAAGTTTTTTTAGATCCAAATTAAATAATTAGCGCAAACTTCATTTGTATGGGATAAATTTTGTTTGGTCCTTTTGTTCTGTTTTCCTTCTTACCCTAGATGAATTTAATAGTCTAGACATGACTGTGCACAATCGTGAAGCGATAACAGCTCAGTGGTAGTGATGTTTGTTGACTTGCAGATCAAGGGTTCGAACTCTGCAATGAGGTCGAGCTTTCGGCGAAGGAAAACATCGCTAAGAAACCATAGTTCAACGATACGGCATTTTCTAGAGCTCTCTTGGCTTATAGATTCAGATTCTGCCACAAAACACCTATCGATGTGTTCCGGCACTTGAGAGCTAGTTTCCACTTGCAATCAGAGTGTTGAGACTTCATTTTTATTTTGTATGTATAGCCACCACTACAATGACTATTTTTAAAGGTTACAATACACTTCATTATTTTAGTCTAGCTACCTATTTAACATCAGAATTCTTTTCCGTCCTCCAAAATGAAAAGTACTCGCGTTCATCTGAATGGAAGAATATTGTTCGCATGAAACTGAAAATTGTTTCTTCCCAAATTGCTTTGCAATTAAATTTAGCCTTGTATTACTAAAATTCGCAATATACTTCTAGTGGTAGTAAAGTAACGTCTTAATGTTACAACATTCTGTTTACCACAGACCCTATTGGACGCCCGCCAATATAGGAGTTTATATTACACAAGTTTTGTAGTAAAGTATTCTAGAAATTGATAATTTATATATTGTACCGCAGTTTGGAAGTTTCGCTAAAGAAAGTTTAGCGAGAAAATGTTCTGGTATGTTTGTATAGTGAAATCTTGAAAATCTACTTGTACAGTCAGCGACAAAATTAGCTGATCGTACTCTGTTTTCCAAATGTGTTTTACATGAGTAGTGTTTGGTTTTTTAACAACTTACAGGGTAGCGTTTGAGCACAAAACATGATGTTGGGTGATGATGCGATCAAAGGTTTGTGTTTAAGATGATGAAGGTAATCGGACAATTTGTTTTGTTTAGCTACTTTTGTCGTTGACCATACCTTCTAGCATTTTTTTTGTTTACTTCTTCGTGGTATCGCTTGACCACAATCCGACTGATTTTGGTCGAAGGTGCTGCCACGAAATATCTCTATTGGGAACTATTTATAATATTTATGTTGTAGCCCGTTAAGATTTGTTTTAAATTTTTCTTACTTCTTTCTTAGAATAAATACCAATGAAATTGTTATACTTTTAGGTACGTAATTAGAACAATCGATGGTAAATAAAGCGTTTTCTCATCAACCTCGCTTGAGAATTTCCTCGAACGAGTTAATGTAATTGTTTCCAAAGCGACGATTTATTTTTCGCATGAAGGTTCGCGTCCAAACGGTAATTTGATGGTAGGTATATTTGTTAGTGCTCACCTTTCATTCAACTAAACAAGAATAATTGTTAAATGGATGATTTTGAATGAAATTGCTACTTACTTTTGTTCTATCAACCGCTCACGTGAAATTAATCCGTCGTAAACAATACAAAAGAAAATAAACGGTCATTGAATTCATCATGATGTGACGCGACGTTTATTTTAAAGGCTGTGTTCAAATAGATTTCCAAACAATGAAACAATAATATAATAAAAAGATAAAGTCAAAGCCCACTTAGGACGGGATTTGAACCGACGCGATGCAATGTTAGCAGACAAGTTTCCATTTGGCTGCCACTCGATTTTTATTGGTTTTCCAATATCAGGTGAAGTTGGATTTCTATTGAAGAACTTTTTACTATGAGAATATGAGAAGGTACCTGGAAGCCTAATTTGTGTTCATTTAAGGTTAAATCAAAAATCAATTTTTACGTTACAAACAGTGTGGGCAAACTAAATATTTGAATTCAAACAGGCAGTCTGAGATCTATAGCAAGATTTATAGAAGTGTTTTTTTTTCTAATTACTGGATAGCGTGTGGCCACAATAACCTGATGTTAAGTGGCGATGTGGTCAATGGTGGCGCCACGGTACGAGTGCATTGGAAACTGGCTCTCAAGTTGGGTTGCCGTAACACCGATAGAGTGATAGATTTGCTTGACATCTTGTTGACGACGAAACAGACGTAGTGAGTTTCGACCTTAACCATACATAGAAACATAAACATATCTTCTGAACGTAAATGTTTTCTCCAAATCAAATGATTTGTTTCGACGAAAACTCAAAATATATATTAGAATCGTTCATTCAAAGAAAACTTCAGATAAACAGTCTTTGCTGTTATTTTTAAGCCCCCGATGAAAATAGAGGGGTGTTATAAGTTTAACGCGTGTCTTTCTGAGGCATTGTACACTTAGAAAAAAATTCTGACTTTCCTTCTGGGTCTTTACCTTCCAAGACCGTTTCCTTCCTTATTTTGTATTAGTTTTCCTTGCGAATCACAATTCCTTCCCTTTTGACTCAGAAGGAAAACGGTATTTACCCGGGTTACCTCGATACAGGCTTGCCTAGTGAGGTAACCTTAAGACATTTAGTTTTAAGGAAAAGCATGCCCTACATAAGGATCATGTTCATGTTTTGATTAATGCCTACTTTATGTTTATGTTTGTATCTTTTGTAGCAAATAAATATTTTCATTTTTTTCATTTTCATTTCAGAGGGTCTTTTTCTCCGTGTAGCTCCTAAACGGATGAACCGATTTTGATTTAGTTTTATGTTTGTTTGAACGTTGACTATTAATCAAGAGTGTTCTTAGCTGTCATTGGAAGGATAAATAATTATCAGATAATAACCACCATAAACAGTTTTATTGGCGATTTCTTTTTTCGTGGGGCTGAAATAAAGAGAAGTATCTACTAAGTCTCCTTCGGCCTTCACCTCAGGGGTCCTCTAATTAAATTTATTTATTTTTTCTTATGGTTTAAATTTAAACACGGCACATATACTTAGAGGAATATAAGGCTTTTTTATTTTATCTACTATGTATAGTTTACTAACGATCCACCCGGCTGCGTTCGTGTATTGAATTACTACTTGAAATCATAGAAATATCATATAAAAAGCAATTTACTAGTGAATCTTTCCAAAATAACAACAATAATACAATAATTATGAGACGTGAAAAACAAGAAACAAAAATAAAAAAAAGCCAAAGTACGCAAGCCGTTCTCAAGTAATAATGTTTCATACATGTGGCAATGTGATTATATGTAGAGATTAACAGAATAACATCGATTTTGAAGAGAAGACTTAAATTTGCTGTAGTACCTACAAATTAATGCTTCTAGAGTTTTATTTATAACTTCTTTTCTCATAAATGGAATTTATTATCCTCTGAATATATTTATTTTTATTACAGCATGGGAATGTTATGCTCTGTATTTTTACTACCCTATTTTTCATGATCCGAAATAAGTACCGTCAAAACGTCCGTCATCCAATTTACTCATCGATAGGCAATGTTATTAGATTATTGCCATTTCATTACTGTATATTGTCTCTGTCACTGATGACCACAGATAATTGTCTTTGACTTGAGAACCTCCTCCTTTTTTCGTCGGTTGAAAGTATAAACTTTTTCACGTACCTACCTACAATTCATTAGGGATTTTCAAATCACTATGGTTTTTAGGGACTTGCAACTCATCATCAGCCAATGTTGGGAAATACCATGGGCCATAATCTACCACGCTGGCCCAGTACGGGATGGCAGATGTTGCATGCCCTTGAATTGTGGTTCTTGGAGATGCCGGTTGCCTCATGATGTATTACGCCATTGTTTTTGAGCGATGGTTATACCGCACTTTATAACTTTGTTTTTAACTAACTAACTGCACTGCACCAAGCACCTATCGGTGTGTTCCGGCAGCCTCACTTGAGAGCCAGTTCCGAGTCCAGGTGTAGCGTGGCGCCATCCTCGACCGCATCGTCACTTAACATCAGGTGACTTGTGGTCAAACGCTACCCTGTAAAAAGTAAAAAAAAAAAACTGACAAACAATGTAATAAAATCTTAGAAGTCAATTTTAATTAAGTTATAGGTGTGCCTTAAGTGCGGCTGAAATGCAATTCGAACTCAGTATCGGCGCCTAGTAAGGTCATTTGACCATCATCGCTCCTTGCTACGGCGAGTATAAAAAAAACCATAAATATAACAAGTAAGTACCTAAGTGTTTTTTATGCAAATACCCTATTTCAATAAACACACTTATTGGCCCTAATAAACAACTGGCCTTAAACGAAAGTGCCAGAAAAAAAGAAAAGTTAAAAGTCAAAACAAAAGGAATGTCGTAGTCAGCCGGATGCCAGCCCTTAAAAATCCTCCCTCAATCCGCCAAAGCCCTGTTCCATGGCCACTCTGTATAACTTATGTGAATAAGAAATTAGATTGCGTTTTTCCTTTTTTGTGTTTGCTGGCTGGTATAGTCAGCGACAAAAGTCAGCTACTTTTGTGACATACCTACTCGATTTTCTAAATGTATTTTAGATCAGTAACGTTTAGGTTTGTTTTACAACTTAAGAGGTAGTGTTTCACCACAACACAACACATCTGATTTTAAGTGATGATCCGGTCAAAGGTTGGTGTTTAAGCTGATGGAAGGTAATTGGAAAATTTGTTGTTGTTCAACAACTTTTGTCGTTGACTGTACCTACTGTTTTCAAAAGTTTCATTTTATTTCTGAGAGCGACAATGGCATCTGGCCCCCAATGGGACGTTTTCTGGTAGTTGAAAAAACACTCTAAAATAAATGGCGATACATAAATATCTTTTTTTTCGTATGTTTGTTCAATGAAAAAAGCTCTATATATATTCTGTAGCTAAGGCATCGGAGTATTTAAATTCGAACACACGACTTTTTTGGCGGCAACTGAACTGTCAACATGAAAATTTGGTTTTTATTTCCAAATCTTGTGTTTCTTCGGGTGATAATGTGTGGGAAAAAGATATAAAGTTGTTGAAAGTGACTTTTTTCGTTGCTCCAAAACAGTAAAGTGCCTATAATTGCCTCTTTGACGGCTTGTTGCTGGGTCCCATCATCTCATCATCATCAATACTTAATACTTTCTGAGTTTGATATGTTTAATACTTGACACTGGCAAATACACTAATCGTGTGACGACAATACAAAAAAAACCAAACACGGTTCAGCGGCGGAAGGCCAGAAATAACCAGTCACAATTTTTCCTCAAAGCTACAAATAGAAAGGTTTTCTGTCAGCCACGGCATTTGTCACCAACCAACTGTCACTTAACTACCCTGCTTTACTGAGTCGTAGAACGCTTCGATTTACGGCCTGTTTCAATAACCGATCTATCCACGGTTTGCCCTACCAGAGATAGAAATTTGACATTACTTTCATGAGACTTATGTCAAAGAACAATGGCCAAAACGGACCCGAAGTCGTCTGAAAACGATTTATATACGATAAAATTTTTAATTTTTTGCTTATTCAGATTATACAAGCGATATTTTAAAGAAAGTGTAGAAAAAAAAGATATTGATTTTTTAACTTCGGAGTTTCTTAAGACATTTTTTAACCTAAACGATGCTTGGATGTTTTGAACGCACTCCGCATTTTTTTTTCATTCCGTTTCACGCTTTGGAAGTTGGCCCTATATAAATTAAGTCATTAAAATCAACATTATTTACCAAATATGAACAAAAACGAATCTTTTTAATCTATGCACTAGCAAATTGATTGTCACTGTCAAGTGACATTGACAAAATATATTGCATTCAGGTCCAAAGCAGTATGAAAAGTGGCCAATATTCTTTCTATCCCTAGTTTCTATTACTAGTTTGACAAACCGTAGATAGATAGCATATAATTATAAGTCATACTTCTATGATAGATAGGTTATTGCCGATAGTGTGACGATATCCCCGGACGAGCTTGCTCATTATGCACTCTACCAGGAACTATTTGATATATTTCTACCCCGTCGTGCATAGGAAACTCCTTGAGTTGCCATACTTATTTACGGAACCTATTTCTGGTGCTATTTTTACCTCAATTTGCATGTGGTTGCGTGTCGTATACCTATAGCTCGTGCGTGGCACTCAAAATAAAATAAATAAATAGCGAGTGACTAAGCTAGGGAGTTCCAAGAGTTGTTTACACGTACATAAAGCATTTGCAAGAAATTAAATTCTTTTTCTAAGTAGTTCTTTTTAAGAACTTTTTAGGGTTCCATACACAAAGGGTAAAACGGGACCCTATTACTAAGACTCCGTTGTCCATCCGTCTCTCTGTCTGTCTGTCAGTCACCAGGCTGTATCCCATGAACCGTGATAAATAAATAAAAATATAAATATCGGGGGACCATTGCACACAAATTGACCTAGCTCCAAATTAAGCTCGAAACTTGTTTTATGGATACTAGACAACGATATACATACTTATATAGAGAAATAAATACTTATGTAGATAGAAATATCCTAGACTCAGGAACAAATATTCGTGCTCATCACGCATATGTTTGCCCTTACCGGGATTCGAACCCAGGACCGCTAGCTTCGCAGGCAGGGATACTACCAACTCGGCTACCGCGTCGTCATAGTTAGAGAGTTACAATATTCACAAATGATGTATTTCTGTTGCCGCTATAACAACAAATACTAAAAAATAGAATAAAAAACATTAAAGTAGGGCTCTCATACAACAGACATGTTTTTTTTTGCCGTTTTTATAGATAACTAGCTGACCCGGCGAACTTAGTATCGCCAATAAAAGTCACCTTTTAAACCTTCCCTGAACTCCCACAAACATTTCAAGATTAAAATTAGCCAAATCGGTCCAGCCATTCTCGAGTTTTAGCGAGACTAATGAACATCAATTGATTTTTATATATAAGAAGATGGTACAGAACCCTTCGTGCGCGAGTCCAACTCGCACTTGGCCGGTTTTTTATAGAAATTGCTTTCTGGCAGCTTTTGTAAATTGCTATAATATTAGTACACCGTTAACAGCATCATCAAAGTACACGAAACGCTTTGTAACCAGACTATTTTACTGAAACTTCATCTGTAACTGAGAACCCTTCCTAAAATGGTGCGGTTTTACCCGCGTCGACTACATTTTATCGCGATAAAAAGTATCACATGTCTTTTCCTAAGGTTCTGACTATCTCTATATCAAATTTCAGCAAGATCAGTTTAGTGGTTTAGGCGTGAAAAGGTAACAGAAAAACAGACATATTTACTTTTACATTTAGGTATAATATCAGTATGGATTTTACCTCAATGAGCTACCTACGCGTATATAGGGAATCTAAGGATCGACCTAGATTCATCAACATGGTACGTAAATGAGTGAAGAGCGCAGGGTGGCATCACTGAACTGTTAGGAAAGCGTGACGCTTACCACCAGGTGAGCGACTTGCTCGTCTGTAGTTGCATTAAAAAAGGTCAGTTTTTTTATGTATTTACAGGGTAGCGTTTGACCACAAGTCACCTGATGTTAAGTGACGATGTGGTTGAGGATGGCACCACGCTACACCTGGACTGGGAACTGGCTCTCAAGTGAGGCTGCCGGAACACACCGATAGGTGTTTGGCGACAGACATTGATTGTAGCTAGCCAGGCAAGTACTACTAGAAAATACCCTACCACTAAGCTATGGTTTCATCACGATGTTTTCCTTCACCAAAAGCTCAAGCTCATTTTAGGATTAGAACCTACGTCCGTAATGAGCCGTAATCTACCACGCTGGCCCAGTGCGGATGGGTAGATGTCGCATGCCCTTGAATGTTGCAGTTCTTGGACATGCCGGTTTTCTCACGATGTTTTCCTTCACCGTTTTGAGCGCTGGCAAATCTGCACATAACTTATCGAGTTATAGGTGCAGGGCCGAGAGGATTCGAACTCGGGGTCGGCGCCTTGTAAGTCGCACGCGTTAGCGTTCGGCCACCAGAAACATCCTGTTCTATTATTAATACAATTCCAACTCTTGTCTCCATTAAAAGGATATAAAATATTTGTTCAAGCTTTTAGCAATATTTGTACAGCTATTTGCATGTTCGGTTCACCTAACGACCTGCGTGCCGTGTATAGATAAGAAATGCTAGCAATGTTGACAATTCATTTAGTCGTACAGTCAGCAACAAAAGTCGCTGATCATACTAGATTTCCTAAATGTGTTTTAGATCAGTATGGCGTGGGTTTTTTTAGATTTTACAAGGTAGCGCTCTGACCATAACATAACACACCTGATTTCAAGTGATAATGTGGTCAAAGGTTGGTGTTTAAGAAGATGCCGGTAATCGGAAATTGTGTTATTGTTGAGCGACTTTTGTCGTTGACTGTTGTCCGCCTCGGCGACTTTCGTCTATCTTCGGAAATACGAACGCGCTATAATGGTATGCTGTTACAACATTAGGTTTTTGGTCTGCAATTGAATTGTCAACATGAAGTTTTTATTGTTGTTTCTTCAGGTGATAATGTGTGATATGTGTGCGAGTGCAGGAAATGGGAATAAAGTTGTTTTTTAGTTGCTGCAATAAGTCCGTGTGAAGTGCAAGTAAAGTGCCACTACATAAACACAAAGGGGACTAGCCTCTTCGGCTCGTTCGGCTTGTTGCTGGATCACATCATCATCATCATTAATATTGGATACATCTAACACTTGACTTGACACTGACTAAATACATAAACCATGTAGAATCACAATTAATAAAATGACTAAGTATGTACTTATTTTTTTAAAGTTTTTAAGCAAGCAACTCCTCTCAAGAACACATTTGCCCCAATGGTTATCGGTTTTTAGGCTACTATGTTCAACCCACTGCCACTTTAGCTATAAAAACGAATATAACACTTTACACTTTGATTCATATACTACCAAAGATGAAAGTAGCAAAGCCTGGGTACCAGGAGGGCAGAAGTTCATAGTAGACATAGTACACTATACTAAAGTATGTAACTCGTTGTTGTCGGTTAGTTGAATTATGTCGGCCCGCGGCCGCAGCCCGTTCCCAGGAGAATTCGACACAGATTCAATTTTAAACTAAAGTAGGGATGCCACAGATGAACGTGGGCCTAGAATTATTCTACGACATTTATAACAATCACAAAGAAAAACATTGGTTTTGTTTTTCTATTTACAATCCCTGCATTCCGGAAGGATCCCAGATGTATAGCAGGTCTTACTGACAAGGATTCAATTTACAATTTTCAGTCAATGTTATCAGTTATTCGAATACCCTTAACGTGAGAACAGGCCTCACTGCGACACCTCGCGAATCTCACAATCGTAGTATAGCTTGCATAGAGGCATCGCAGTGAGGTATATATCCATCGATATGTCCATGCGTACATTTGTTTTACATGGAGGTGAAATCGAGGTAGCGAGCTAAGCCGCGGTCGTGAGGTATTGCAGTGCCCTCACTGCAAGATCCCTATCTTCGGCATATCCTTATCCTAACGGTGAGAACCCTGTCACCGAGCAAGATAGACTGTACCATCAAGCGAACAAGTCTCACGCTCACACAATCGTCTGTATTGGCACTGCAGCGACGAATGAAGCAATCGAATTGTCGTGCTTCCGTCGGTCATTTGCTAAGCCATTCTAAGCCAAATTGACATTAGTAATTCCATTCAAAGACTGAAACTGCAGTGTGGATTATAAAGTCAAATTTCTACCAATTTACCGAGTCGATAAGGTGAAGCGATATTACCCCGGTACCGACCTTAGTTCAGCACCGGCTTTAGTCCTTTGTCAGGGTAGAGAAAAATTGTCTTTTGGTGCCCTTTGGCCGATACTTCCTCTTAACTTATACCTACTACTATTTCTGTAAAATAATAATTAAACTATACCTAACTAAATATTTTAAATGCAAATTTTTGCGAGTGTTTATGTTGTTATTTCATGTCTGGTGTACAATCAGTGCTTGTCATTCGAGATTAATATTCAGAAGCGGGACGGCTAATTGAAAAATTGGCTGTAGAGGACAGTAACATAATATTATGCCTGTTCCCATATGGCGACCTGTTGCATACAGACCAGTGCGACTTTCCAGTTGTTAATAATAACAGTTTATTTTCCATTTTAATACTGATACCGAAATCAGATGTAGAAGTGAGTTTTTTATTACAATAAAATGAATAATGATATGCAGTACCTTGGCTAGGACCGCAGAACAATCATTGTTGAAATCTTTGTGTTGTTCGAAAGTTAATTCTAATTCATTTGTTATTATTGTATGTTTTTATCGTCACCTAGATGTGTCATCCCAAAAAAGGTTCGATAAGTTTGTATTACATAACAAAATATTTTCACATTTACGCGAAAAGTTTAATAAGCGGAAGACTCCATTATGCTAGCATAAACAGTTTGAAGTGCAAAACATTACATAAAAATGAACTGAATGTACGAGGTTCATTCGTTTGCCAAACAAAACTGCAACAGTAAAGAATGTAGGTCACGAAATGTAGAATTCGTCTTCTTTTATTTACAGTTTTTGTGTTTGTTTATGGCATAAACAAAGCGGGATGATAAATCTACTTCGTAAAATTATGTGACAAGTTTTTTTTTCGCAAATAGCCGAGTTTTATCATCAGGGAAATTTGCTTCTGGAGGTGACGGCTCAGTTAGGAGGAATTAGTGTCGGGGGATGAATTAATAACAGTTTGCATAATTTTTCCCTTTATCTTCCTTATACACGGGTCTTTGGAGAGCAGGTGTGATGGGCACTTTACTGATTATTTCCTCTTGCTTGAATAATATACCTACGCGTCTTTAGGCAATTTAACCCTTCTCTGAATTCCATGAGTTTTAGTATCTCATTGTAAGATTGAAATCAGACCTGTGTACGACTTAACAGCGACAGCTATTTCATATGACGATGAAACTGGATGATGATTGCTCAGATAAATAATCATTCAATCCTTTGGTAATAAGAAAAATAAAGTCAACATGATCGTATCGTATCCCAAAAAGTAACCTGCCGCCGGGCGTTTACTGCCTGTTCATTTGCCGGCGCAAGGAGGTTGGAACATGCGTAGCTAATCAGATAGTAAATTACAATATTTGACAAACATTATTTATCTTCAAGAAAAACGTGTGGCTCAGCTCAGCGAAGGCTGTAAAAAGAATCGATGTAACATCGAATCCCTTGGGATCTCGAAATTGTGATTGGGAAATTTAAAATTACCTTTTCATTCTTACATGGAATTGGAAGGCATTGAACGAATGGAACTGGTGTCTCGAGAATAGCTTTAATCTTTGACAACATATATTATACCTAATTCGGAACGGTTAATATACCTGAAGATTGCCTTAGAACCAAAATCACATAGCTCTGAGAATTTGCAAGGTGAAGTAGCAATGGCCAGGCCACATCACTCAACGAACTTATAATGAGGATGTAAGGTTCTCCAGTGGCAACCACGAAATGAAAGACGTTCTGTAGGTAGGTCACTAGGAGGACTGACAAAATCGTAAGAGTTGTGCAGCGCCGATGTATGCATTCATTCATGGTGGTGTTCAAAGACGGAGTCCTAGATGTTCAGCACTGAACTTGCTCCGGCTGGTGATGATGGTAGTATAGATGATACCAACCCCTTTTATGTTTGCATTTTAAATTGATTAAATCTGAATCTAATTAACCAGCGTTGATCTTCCATTGCATGGTACCATTTTGTGATCTGACGTCATGAAGAGGCTTTGGGCTAAAGGAATAAGGCTGATGGTGACTATGACCATACTTCAATAGAAGAGAATATTAATATGTATCTATGATCACATACTACAAGGTCACTAGTAAGATGAACCAACCCATCAGTGAGAGAGGTATCTCATAGATTTAAAGTCACTTTTGCCTCGTCACAGAAACGAGCAAGGACTTAAACTTGGCTAAGTTTGTATAGAATCTAATTGTACATTACCATAATTACGAAGAAAAGTTGTTACGCCAAAGTTACATCTCACAAATTCCCGGGTGTTACCAAACAGAAGAGCAAATAACAGCCTTATGAAAGTGATTTCATAATTAGCCTTCACTTTGTCTTGCTATGTTTAGGATAGATAACATTAAGTAATCAGACGAAAAAGGAATAAAAAAAAACTGTTATCATTTAAATGAAGCGATGCTGGCTCAGTGGTAGTGATTTCAATTTGCAACCCCCAAGATTGGGTTCGAGTCTTGCAAAGAGCTTGTTTACATTGAAGGAAATTTTATCGTCATGAAATCATAGCCTAATGTTAGGGCATAATCTATTGCTCGCTTGACCGTTAGATGTGAAAAAAGGTTATTAGCATAGCGGTCTTATCCCTAAAAAATTTGCTCTGCCTGCAAGACCAGAATGTCAAATGTCAGAATGTCAGAAGGTCAAATACCTTGTTCAAGTCAACGAAGAAACGTAGTTTTGATTTATAAGCTTCCAAGGCCAAAATAAATCTAAATTACTGGGTGAAAGAGAATGGGTCACAGTAATTGTACCACAAGTAAAAAGTATGAACAAAAACTTTTTGGATTGTGTTAAGCTATAAAATCTCTATTCGCCTGCCAACTCTACCTAGTTTATGGTGTCAGAGACGGCATAAAAAGGAGTTATGTCCCTTTGTTTTAGGAAGTCTCGCGTTTCATCTCATTTGTCAAGATAATAAATGTTATTACTACGAAAAAATACTATGTGTGGAACTCTAATGGGATGATAAGAAAAACAAATAAGTAATATCTGTTCGCGCCTTCTAAATGTTAAAAATTTGTTCTAATAAAGTAGAAATTTCATTATTTTTCACTTTTTGCAGGGTATATAGCGTTTGACCTCAGGTCTCCTGATGCTAAATGGTGGTAAATGGTCGAAGGTGGCGCCACGCTACATCTGGATTGGGAACTACTTACAGACTTACTTTTTCATCTATATAAATAGTTAAAATAAACTTTAGTAAATTTAAACAACTTGTGACCCGTAGGTCTTAGGTTTGAATCTTTATCTGTTGTTTATAGCACAGAGTATATAGATGGGTACATAAATCACCTTAAGCTCTAGGTAAACAATAACTAAGTAATTGGGTTAATCACCATGCCTCCTAGCAACTTTGGTCCGATGGAGCTCAGCGAAAACTTGTCACATAAACCTTGTTACCAATAACTTGCATTGAGATTTATATATTTTCGTACAATTGTAGGTCAAAAAGTTGGAAGTTTTAGAACGCAATAGTAAGTGTCAAGGCTTCCGCCATGCCACTGTCAGTGAAGGCGGGAAAAATTGGAAACGCGAGATTTTGTCTGAATATGGTTGTCTATGGGATTAAAGAATATTGAAAGACTTTGCTAGAGTTTATAAAAATATAGAAGTGAGAGCGGCTTGATCAATTTGCATGGAATCATGGTAAAAATATATCATGGGTTATTATTTTGGCACTGCTTTGCTTACTTATATTACTAAATAGTAGGTACATAGGTATAGTCTAACAAAATTATTCTAATGTATATTGTGCATTCGTACTGACAGTAGAAAAGCAAGTATAAAACTTTATTAACCTAGTTTACCTAGTCAAAGGATGCACTTCCCACAAAATGCGATTTCACAAGAATGAAAACAAACCGAGGATATGCTTTTAGACTTGTTCAAGTTTCACGCATAACAAAAAGTTTGTTTGCAATGTTGCTACATGACAATTTTTAATTGTATGAGTATAATATTTTAAGCTCTTTTTTTTTTGTTATGGCGTCACACGATTAGTGTATTTGCCAATGTCAAGTATAAAATATTTCAAACTCAGAGAGTTGAATCAAGTATTAATGATGATGATGATGATGAGATGAAGGGATGAGGATAGTGTTTAAGTAAAGTAGTGGCGCTTTACTTAAACTTTACACGGACTTTTTTGGAGCAACTCGAAAAGTCACTTTCACAACTTTATTTCAATTTCCCACACTCGTACACATTAACGAACACATAATGGTTAATAATCCACCAATATTACACATTATCACACGAAGAAACACAAGTTTTGGAAATAAAAACAAAATTTTCACGTTGACAATTCGATTGTCGCCAAAAAAGTCATAACCTCTTTTTTCTCCGTGGAATCCAGACCTCTCTATGTTTTTTTTTGTTTGCTTTTGTAGTGGTCTATGTGATTTTGGTAGCGGTCCGATAAACATTTCTTTTAGGTGTTTGGAAAATTTGTATTTTATTTTCCCTACAAATTGATACAAAATATTTTCACCAGAAGTCATTTGTCTATAAATAATATTATAATTAGTGTTATCCATGCGAAGCCGGGGTGAGCCAACAGTACAGTAAAAAAAAATGTGCTTAGCTACTACAATTTTTAACAAACTAACAGTTTTCTTTGCGACGTGTCTTGGGAGTAAAATTAAATAAAGCTATCACTATGGGTAAAAAGAATTATAAGAAGTAGATGAAAACTATGGAAGTAAATCTGTCACTTTCAAAAAAATACGTTTATAACGCGGCATTTTACTTTGTAGCAAAACAACCTAATTTTTATACCTTAACCAACGTAAAAAGAACGGGGTTCTCAAGTCGAGGTGTACGTACTTTTTAATAATTGAATTTTCATATCATATTATTATTCAACCGATCATTTGTAAGTAAAACAAGGGTCAAACAGTGTCATGTAAACGTCACGTCTGCTCAAATTTCAGGTCGCACCGCCACTGGCACCCAACTGGAATTAATCGGGGCCCGCAAATTAAATTGTACCGCGCGGTACAAAACAAGTGGACCATGATGCCGAGCAAATCTAATTCTGATTTCGTCGCCTAATGGCGTTTCGTGTTTGCTTGGGATCAAATTAAATACTTTTCACTTTGAACTTACAGTTAAACGCACAATCACGATGCGTTGTTCTAAAATGTTGTGAGCCATACGCAAAGTTAAGTTTAAGAACTCATTGGATTCGTCTTTGTTTGATATCTTCCAGTTTTTGTTTTCGATCTAGATGAGATATTGTGGAAATTAAAGGAAAGTTTACCATGATTAAATGCTGAATTTACCCCTATTGTTCTAATAAACTTATCACTGACTTTCTGATTTTAATTTGTCTTGTTTAATTATAAAACATGGGTGATATATATGTACATTTTATTTTTGTTTAATTTTATCGCCTGATATATATGTACATTTTATTTTTGTTTAATTTTATCGCCTGATATATATGTACATTTTATTTTTGTTTAATTTTTTTCATTGTGTAGGCATATTAGTGCGTAGCATGCCGAGCTAATATGTCGACCGGTGTTGCGCAATGAATGAATAGTCGACTGCGAAGCGTGAGGTCGCGGGTTCGGTTCCCGCTAGAGTAAAATTGTTTGTGCTTTATAAAAAAGCGCAAATATTTGTTCTGTTTCTAGGTGTCTGATAGTCATAGGTACCCTAGATACAGGGAATCCAAATTAGGGGTCAGAGCTATGCAGGTGTTTGTGTGGGTGTTATTTATTAAAATACTAGTTGTGCCCCGCGGTTTCACCCACGTCTTCTTGCTATCCCGCAGGAACCTTTTTCCGATATAAAAAGTAGCCTATGTGTTAATCCAGGGTTAAAGCTATCTCCATTCCAAATTTCGTCAAAATTGGTTCATTGGTTCATTACTTACGGTGTGGTAACAAACGTACACACAAACTTTCGCTTTTATAATATTAGTAGGATTTTTCAAGAATGTATGGCAACCCTTTCATCAGAGAGAGGTAGCAACCGGCCGATACGTGCGTCCCGCGGCCGTCTCCCACCTAAGTACCGCGATTAGCGCGCTTTTTCCTTCTTTGGTTGGACGTCGGTCGTCTGTCCTTTTCACGCGTCTAGAACATTCGACGCCGCTCGTGCGTCTCAACTCTCAAGCAAGCGGATCTCCGCGCGCTTTTTGAAAATCCAGCTCCCGCTCACGTCGCGACTAGAAGTGCCCGTGCGCCTAGGTCCGACAACCGACGCCTAAAAACTACGAACCCGATAAATTGTAATACTGTAAACAAAAAAGACAACGTCATACATGAACGTTATTTTACATCGAAGTTCACAAGAAGAGCATACAAATAGAATTAATCGCTACATATAGGTATACTGTAGGCTCCTTCAACACAGAAGTACAAACGGTGCTAAAACTTTAGAGGGTGCTTAATGGAAACTTTCCTTTCAAACGCACTGCTTTTAATTTTAATCCTCTCTAAATGTTTCGAGATAAGTGCTGCCCCGTTTTATTTCAATCGGTTAAACTCGATTACGATTCAACTAAAATTTGTGTATACAAAGTTGCGAAAATATAAGTTAAAATTGCTAAGTTGTAATTTTTTTAACTCATTTTGACAATAATTAATAAAATTACAAAGTATTAACCTGACGTTATTCTAATATTACGTTGTCATGTCAAAAATCCTATCCTCGTGTTATCTAATAGCTACAAAAATATATTAGTTTATGAAGTACCTACCTAACGTAATCAACTAAATTCAATTCGTTCATTTTGTCATAATTGAATCTCATGTCCTAAACTCTTCGCAATCAAATTAATTTTCAGATAAAATATCAGTTTTCGTTTAAAATAATGTAGCATTAATTTAAACTATTGTTTGAGAGCGATGGTGACCGAACGGTTAGGCGTGCGACTTACAAGACGCCGACACCGAGTTCGAATCCTCTCGGCCCCGCACTTATGACTTAATAAGTTATGTGCGGATTTGCCATCGCTCAAAACGGTAAAGGAAAACATCGAGTGGAAACCGGCATGCCCAAGAACTGCAACATTCAAGGGCATGCGAGATCTACCAACCTGCACTGGGCCAGCGTGGTAGATTACAGCCCATCCTCTCTCTCTGAGAGAAGGCCAGAGTCCCAGCAGTGGGAACGTGAAAGGCTGATAATGATGATGATTGTTTGTTATTTTTACATTTTATTTTTAAATATATCATGTACATAGTAACAACCTGCCTTGCTCTCCAAAATCAATTTCAAGTAGTAGTAGTAGATTTTGTTAAAGATATGGTTGTATCCTGCTTTGGGTGAAGGAAAACAGTGCTCGCGTGGCTAGCTACAACCTTCAAGATAAAACCCTGTCACTAAGCAGCTATCGGTGTGTTCCAGCAGCCTCACTTGAGAGCCAGTTTCCAGTTCATTTATAGCGTGGCGTTACCTTCGAACACATAGATTCTTTTTATGTGAAGCACGCATGCCTGTATCCTTAGTTTTACCTGTTCACTCTTGCCTTGAACATTTTCAAATTAAACGCAACCCCGCAAGAAGTTTAGGTAAGCTTGAAGGATAACTTGAGAAACGTTTCATTGGCAACTTTGTACTGTAAATAAAACAGAGATGTTTGCTTCACCTATAAACACAACTTGATGAATCTGAATCAAACGGAACGCCAGCCACGCGGGAGCGTTCACATCATAATCCCTTACATCTTGATCCCCGCTCTTGCATTTGATCCGTCATGTGTCTTCAATCAGCGCCGTAATTCATTTAGCAAGTGTAAACAAATAGAATAAACAACCGGCGCCGTTGGACCACGTCCAGATGTTACTTGGTGGTACAGCTTCCCGAACTTTTCCATTTTGCCCATAATTCTGCATAGATTAAGTCAAGTTTTTTTGTGTTGTGACAGTTTTGAGACGGAAAAAATATACTGTTTTTTTTTTTGTAAAAGTGCACGAATTTTGTTTTACAGCTAAGCTGTTGGTTTTTGGTTTGATTTATTTTGTTTGGCTATTTTTTGCAGCATATTTTGTTGCTCTTTCATTAACCGCCTGTCACGGGTTGATGTGTGTTCGTTTTACTGCCTGATTTAAAGGTTTCCTCAGTTAATTGACGGCTGCAAAATGTATAGTGTATTTTTCATGGAATATTTAGACAATGATCCAATTTAAAATGGATTATAATTAATATCTACGTAAAACAATATTTAAAGTTTTACAACTGTTTTTAAGTTAATTAAATAGTAGTCTATATTACATTTTTCCATCAATATTACAACGAAGTAAAAATGGGGTTTTGAAAAATCAGTCCCTGTTAAGAGCTTATTTATCCCCGAGCGTTATAAGGCTATGTATTACTATCCCCACCCGTACAAAACTTGGTCGGGTCGCTAACAGTAATTAACCTTCGACGTTGCATTCTCGATATTTATTCACTTGGTATTTCCCTATTTATTGCACTAGACGTCGAACTACCAAGTGAATAAATATCTTCGAATGCAACGTCTAGTATAATTATGGTAAAAACATTACTTAAGGTAAGTTTAACCATTAAATATGCACTGCACTTATTTGAGAACCTCTGTTCTCAGAATGCGGAATTTAAATATACTCACATAGGTATCAACGTGAATTTATTCAATACCAAACATTGGTGTGGATTATTATTATTGGAAGTATTCAAACGTAAATTGCGAATATACAAACACATTGTATTTTGTGTTTTATGCAAACAAGCAAAGAAAATAAAAATAAATAAATGATACATTTATTTTTCCTTGCAAAGGTACAATGTAAAAGATTAAATAAGAACAATATAATATAAATATTATTATGTTGAGCACCCGTTCTGCAAGGAACTGGTGCCTGCAGTAGGCATAATAGCCTGTGTCACAGGTCACCAGGCCCCACTCCACGGATCTGACATAAACACTTAAAACTAGCATGCAAAAACTAAACATAACAAAAAAATTAAATTCTAAATGATTGTTGTTTCTCAAGGGTTTGAGTGTTTCGTATTTTTATGTTTAGTAAAATAGATTAATCATTCACTATACTTAACCAGAGATGGTAATTTAAATTTTTCTAGTACTAACTTGGTTACCTTCGCAAGCAGCTATCGGTGTGTTTCGACAGCCTCACTTAAAGCCAGAGTTCAGTACAAGCGTTGTGGCGCCACCTTCAACCTCATAGTCAGATCGTCACATAACATCAGATAACTGTGCTGAAACACTACCCTGTAAAATGTAAGCAACAACAAAAGAAATATTATCCACACAAATGCTTTTTATTTAGGAATGGCACTAAATTGTATTTTGCGCTTGGTAGGATTTTATAAAGCTTAAATGAAGATTTGTTCCTAAGTAAAACTACTTTGTAAGCATGAATTTAGTAGTTACTTACTCTATTTCCGAACATTACACTGTTTTGAGCGATGGTGGCCGAACGGTCCGGCGTGCGACTTACAAGACGCCGACACCGAGTTCGAATCCTCTCGGCCCCGCACCTATGACTCAATAAGTTCTGTGCGGATTTGCCATCGCTCAAAACGGTGAAGGAAAACATCGTGAGGAAACCGGTTTGTCCAAGAACCACAACGTTCAAGGGCATGCGATATCTACCAACCCGCACTGGGCCAGTGTGGTAGATTACAGCCTCTCTCTGAGAGAAGGCCAGAGTCCCAGCAGTGGGAACGTGAAAGGCTGATAATGATGACACTGTTTTGACGAAAGGAGCAGTAATACATCTATACTAATATTATTATTAATATTATAAAGCTGCAGAGTTTGTTTGTTTGTTTGTTTGTTTTTTTGTTTGTTTGAACGCGCTAATCTCAGGAACTACTGATCCGATTTGAAAAATTATTTCAGTGTTAGATAGCCCATTTATCGAGGAAGGCTATAGCCTATAGGCTATTTTATTTCCAAAAAAATTAGGGATCCGTAAGAAAATTGCTATTTTGCAACCCAAGGTGTGAAATCGAAAACCTATTTTTGCGTGCGCTGCCAAAACTATTGATACTAGAACAAAATAATATATTACGGGTTTGTAGGTCTCATTAAGATCTACAAAAAAGTCCGCGAGAACATATGTCTAACTATTGTAGTTATGCCACAATAAGTGATCTTTTATTTTAAAATTTTAATTTTTAATGCTGCTGCTAGAAAATGCTCTTTATTTGTATCTTGGTATTAATCCTTATCAAAATAAATTACTTCTTATTCAAAACTGCTTCAATGCCTTTATATAACTTTTTGAATCATTCAATTCGGACATTCCATTCGAGAGATATCACGAGTTTAAAAATGTAAGTAGTAGTAGAAATATAAAACCGCCGCACCGCAGCGCAGCGGGAAACGCGGTGAAGTGAGGGGGGCACCGGGAGAATCTATGAAATAGGTAAAGTGCGGTCACGGACCAGGAAGACCTCTAGCTGCGCGGTTCAAACGTGCGGTCCAAGAAAAATTAACTTAGAATTAAAATATGATAATGGGTATCTACAGCAGGTAACGCGGTGAGGGGGCACCGAAGTGCGGGAATAATTTTGGAGTAGGTATACGGAATATATACGCTTTCGCGCCTAAACTACTGAACCGATTTATATGAAATTTGGTTTATAGATAATTTGAGCCCCTAAGGGACATAAGATACCTTTTATCGCGATAAACTGTAGCCCACGCGGGTGAAACCGCATGGAACAGCTAGTACTCGTATATTCAACGAAACGTTTTAATAAAGACAAAATTAATTGCGTAAATATTTTGACGTCTCGCCTCAACACCACTTGGCTGAACCTGTCGTTATTTACCCCCATTTTGTCGGCGAATTTGTCGGATATTTTGGGCTGAACTTCGCAGATCACAGACGTGCCTTGTTAATGCGAACAATTAATTAATCTATCATCATCATCTTCTGGTTGAATGCGAGATTAATGACTTTAAATGCGGAAAATTGGCGAACAGCGCCTGCTACGAGAGTTGCGATTGATTAGACAACATTAAGCATTAAAAAAACTGATTATAACACTTCATTGTTATCCATCATATCAAGTTCAAATTAATAGACATATAATTAATATATTTTCTATACATATTATGTTTTCTATACTAATCCATACTAATATTATAAATACGAACGTAACTCTGGCTGTCTGGACCTATTTGTTGCCTTCCACGCCTAAACCGCTAAACACATCGTGATGATATTTCGTTTGGACATAGTTTTAACTCTTGGGAAAGACATAGGTACCGCAATAAAATGAAGTTCATGGGGTGAAATAACTTATATATAATTATGTAGTATATATTATAAAAAAGTAAAGTTCGTTGTAAGTACGTTACGGCAAATCTCAGCAAATACTACTCTGTTTTTTTTATAATATTATTTATTTATTAATGTACATGCCCTTGGTGAACATGTCAGTTTCCTAATTCGTTCGCCAAAGACTAAAACACAACAAAACAAAAGAAAACACTAACAAATGAATTTAACTAAAACACAACAACCAAGAAAAAAAAACAAAATAGAATTTAAATTTAAATTTTTCTTCAAAGTCTAATGCTACCCTGTGAAACTCCTTTGAAAACTCTTTCCAATCGATCATTGTGTGTTTTATGCTGTTTTATTGTGATAAAAATAATAATAAAATTTCTACGTGGGTGAAACCGTGTTGAACAGCCAGTGTTCGATAAAATAATCGAATCATCCATTAAGGCTTGCTAATTAATCGAGTTATTCTTGCATGACGTATTCGTAGAGATACCGGTTTAGTTCATTGCGCTTACCATTTAAGTATACCTACCGAATCCGAACAAAGGAGCATAGCTAGTCACACGATCACATAATCAATACTACGAGTATAAATGCAAAACTTTGTGGGGATGTTTGTGACCTCTTAACGCTGAAGACAATACATTTTCTTTTATATTTTTTTAATATACTTGATGTTAAGTGACGATGTGGTTGAGGAGGGTGGCCCCACGCTACATCTGGATTGGAAACTGGTTCTTAACAGAGGCTGCCGGAACAGATTTGGTGACAGATTCTTAACATGATCTTGATCTTCGTCTTGGATTAAGACAAAGGTTACTTTTCATCCCGGAAAATCGTTTCCTTAGGATAACAGGAAACGGTTTTCCGGGATCAAGGCGCTTTTTACAAATTTAATCGTGTACAATCAGCTATCTAGGTGCAGGAACGGTTCCCTGGTTACCGAGGAATGACGGGTTCCTGTCACATCAATTACTTCGCACCTAATTGACACCTGAAGACCTTTACCATGATCAAGGATGATCCCACGTTAAATCTGTTACATTTAGGTACCGCGGGAATTCATGTTATGAAGAGGTGAATTTTGTGAGTTTATTTACAGTACAGGATAGCGTTTGACTGCGAGTTAGGTGATGTTAAGTGATGATATGGCGCCTAGATTGGTAACTGGCTCTTAAATGCATCTGCCGGAATACACCAATAGCGGTACTTGGTGACATATTCTTAAATTTAGGGGGTTAGCTAACCTGAAGCACGAAGCTAGAGGTAATCTTCAGTACTACGTATCCAATTTTAAACAATATTTGAGTTGATGCTAGAGAATGCACATTATGATTTTTTTAAATTATTTTAATTTGTTTGGTAAAATTAGTTGAAAGAAAATTTGTGTCCTAAACACAAAACATGGATGAAAAGATATTTAATATCAACAAGCGACACCTGCATTAAAAAGCTGAGGAAGCTTCCTCCTAAATGTCATGCCTCATAAATGAGGTGTTGAATGAGTCAGGACTTTAAATTTTATTTATATACCTAGAGATAATAAACATGTTTTTCAAACCAAACTAAATACAATATCATAGTAAAATAGGAAGTAGGTAATTAAGAAACTAAAAAGGCTTTATCAACTTAAATGTTTTATGCGAGCGACATGTTAAATAAGCCTGAACATTATTTTTACCTTATTTAGTTGAAATGGGTTTTGTTCCTATTGTTATAAAGTAACTTATGTATGCATACCAAGCATTAATTACCTAACAGTCAACATCAGGTGACTTTTGTTCAAGCGTCAAACAGTAAAATTTAAAAAAAAGATAAACAAAATTTGATAGTTATTCTATTTCTTAACCTTTCTTTTAATACAAAACAACGGAACTAATTTTGTTGAAATTTTGTATACAGATAATATTATACTCATAGATTAATACTACTTAGATACTTTTCTTTTACATCCTTTGTTCCTTT
Source organism: Opisthograptis luteolata (assembly GCA_931315375.2). Lineage (NCBI taxonomy): Eukaryota > Metazoa > Arthropoda > Insecta > Lepidoptera > Geometridae > Opisthograptis > Opisthograptis luteolata. The sequence continues at coordinate 2,836,617 of OV928043.1, forward strand.
ATATATACTTTCCGTGGAAAAATACTACATGTCCGTGTGGAATCTTACAGAACGAAGTTTCGAGACAGGTCGCTAAACCTTGATATTAGCGACAAGAAATACTTGATGTTGGTATTTTTTTAGGTACCTTCACCTTATAAGTTGTGTCTATTAGACTATTTGTAAGTACGTGAACGTGATGGAAAATTCCATTAACACGTCGTCTTGTAAGAGATTTGTTTATTCTACAGTAATAAGTAAAAATTTTACAGCATTTGTCATTTGCACAGAATATTCAGGGTAACGATAAAATATTGTAGAATTACGCGAGCACTTTGCGAAAATCTTAACGCCCTTTTTGTCATATAAAACTTTTTATAAAGTCGCCAACGAGAAGTGACGTAAATTGAGTTGTAAATGGTTACAAATGGAATTAATGTGGATTGTTACTGGGCAGTCGAATTACTTTAAATTGTGGCGGTTTACATTATTGTAATTTTTTACGAACGCGTTCTAATACCCTGTTTTGTATTTATTGTAATTTAGGAAATTCCGGAGAATACGTTTTCCTTTTTATTATTAACAGAATAAGTAGGTAGACACAGAATAAAAAGGCAAGTATGTATAAATGTATATAAGACAAAACTCTTCGTGAAACTAACTAACAAATTGTTCAAATTAATGTTTAAGTATAATAAATATAATTAATGATAAAGTATAATTTAACGACCAATGTAGCGCAATGGGCGAATAGCGGTGGGGTCGCGGGTTCGATTCCCAGCTTTGGACAAATATTTGGGAAAAAACCACAAGTATTTGTTCTAAGCGTGTAGGTGTTGAATTCTCGTTAAAATTTTGTGCGTACATATATGATTGTGTGGGCGTTTATACTATACTAAACCTTTACAGAAATTGTAATATTACAGTCAATTATTGGAATAAAATTTTTACTCAGCAAAAATGGAACTTAAGTCCTTATCTCCTGTCTTTAGTCCAGGATACAACTAGGTACCTAGTAGGTTTAACCGTGTAGTTACCCCTTATAAGAAACACCTAAGTCCATACATTTTTTCCAGGCATATTTACCACCATTCGCATGCCAAAGAACACAATTACGAATTAAGAAAATATTCATACTGTTATTTTACGGCAAGTGAAAATATTCCTCGTCCAATAAAAATGCAAACGGGAGTACCGAAATAGCATCTTGCGTCAGCATTGACGTAGTCAGGACATTATCTCGAGGGGGGGGGGCAACAACGTCTTGTAACGGTAATACCAATGGAATATGGATAGTTAATGGTAGTTTCATCAAAGTACATCATAAAACCTATCTACGACGAGGTAAAAAATATGGGGTGAGCCAAATAATCTAGATCTATACTAATAAACAGACAAGTTTTTTTTAAATAATGATCTGATCTGGTATGGAGACAATGTGTGATTAATGGGGAAGGACATAGGATACGTTTTATCGCGATAAACTGCAGTCCACGCGGGAGGTGAAACAGCGGGTAAGCTAGTATTATATATAGTAAAAAAGTTTCACCGAGCGAGTAGTTCTGTCATTCCATACAAAAGTTTTGGTATACATACAGTTAAAAAAAAACTAATTGGTTCAGTAATTTTAATTATAAAATACTTGAACGAACTTTACATGCTCAGTAAATGATTATCTCTGTTTTTTTTTCAGGCCATGCATAAAGCTTATAGTCTCTAGCGAGCTGCTCCAAGGATTTTTGGATACGATAGCAGGAGTTTGTACCCCAAAATCGTTCCTGGCTACGTCCACGTGCGTCCTGCAAGGCAAGGGTTGGCGATTGCTATGAATACGAATTCTCGGATTATGATTCAACGTCTGTTGACGTGTTTATGGTGAGAAGGAAGTATACATACTACACAGTGAATGTAATCCTTACTTTAAAACCTTATCTGAGGTAGGAAATGTGACCTTTAGGTTTTGTACGTTTATCGTCGTTTACTGACCAAAAAGTTAAATTTAAACAAACACTATTTAGAGCAAACATATTGGTCTTGAGTAATTTTGATACTGTTAAATTTAAATATTTAAAAAAAAAATGAAATTAAATAGGGCTAAAAACTATTTATGTGATTGCGTGGGCGTTATTATTGTTATTTTATTTTAATAATGGTAATTTTGCACGACGTTTTTGAATAAATAATAATCGAAACCATCGAAACAATAAAGCTATTCGAAACAATGTGAACAATCGTCGGTTAATTATGTTTGCTATGTGTAGAATAGTAATCATTGATAAAGCATTCATTGCTTTCCTAATACAGATAATTATCATCCTCTGTATCAGTATTTGATTATGATATACCTAATCAAAATTGCCAGTAAAGAGTTGGTAGGCGATAGAGAGAACAGTAACCTATAAAATATAATGCTTGGTTTGTTTTTATGTTTTGTATCCACTGCTATCAGTGTGTTCACTTGAGAGCCAGTCCAATCCAGACGTAGCGTAGTACTACTTCGACCCGGACGCGGGTGAAACCACGGGGCGCAACTAGTAGAAAATAAATTCAATTAAAACTCAAAAATTAAGTGGGTTGATAAAATAAAAAAACGAAAAGTTGGACAATATTATGAATATTATTAGCATTTAAGTAGTTTTCTAAGAACTGTTATGATTGGGATAAACCTGAAAGCTAAATTTGCTATTTTACGGCCGCTGCTTATATGCTTTTGTTTATGAACAGAAACTTTGTGCTAAACAATTACTTGTAAGGAATTAAAAAATATATCCCGGAAAAATGTATGGTAGATTTTCGGGAAAACCACTGGTGTAACCACGGCGCGCAACCAGAGAGACGTGATAAAATGAAATGATTCAGCAGCAAAAAGCCCTACATGGGATATCACAATCCGATTTAATCTGCCAATCGAATTATGTCAGGATCATTCACAGTCGGAATTTTCACGTTTCACGTAGCTAATTCGTCGTAAATGAGATTACGGTGCCGGGGGGTCCGTACTAAGTGTCATTGTAATGCAATAATGTTAAATGACGATGTCGAAATTTAATTATTTTTTTATTACAGGGTAGCGTTTGACCACAAGTCACTTGATGACAATGTGGTCGACGGTGTCGTCACGCTACACCTGGATTGGGAACTGGCTCTCAAGTGAGGCTGCCGGAACACACCGATAGGTGCTTGACGACAGATATAATGTATTGGCAAGCAAGCAGACGGACCGCTTGATGGTAAGTGGTCACCAAATATGCAATACTCAGGAACAAATATTCGTGCTCATCACACATAATTATATTTGCTCTTACCGGGTTCGGACCCGGGACCGCCAGCTTCGCAGGTAGGAACACTACCAACTTGGCCACCGCGTCGTCGTAATAATAGTTTAGTAACACACAATGCATAACTATGGCAACAGAAACAATGTTCTAGACTACCGCAGTGTACACGTTGAAAATATTTCTGAATTCAAGTCAAGTTCTAATTCTCGAAGGCTACAGCTACGATGGATGAACGACTTGGCCTCCTTAGATTAAGTTTCAATATTTTTCACCTCACAGCATAACTCGGGCTCCATAAGAAGCAGAATTTTAGAATTTATGCAGTCCAGGCGCACTCCAATTCCGCATATTCCCAGTGTGCCCATACCCCCAGTACGTTTAAAAATGCAGCGCAGGAAAACGCGAATGAGGTCGCAATCGGATTGAGTACCTGATGCTCACTACTTACCTACATAAAAGTGCAAAAGGAGGTGTAGGTAAACTTGTATGCCAGAACACATAGGATGTATTTTTGAGTTCATCATCATCAATCTGTATCAGTCCACTGTACGCCACTGAGCCCGGTCTTCGGCTCTTCTCATCCAACTACTGCCAGCCACTCGGCGCAGTCTTCGCTCGATCTTGTCGCAGGACGTCCCACACTACTTTTTGCCAAGTCGCGGTCTCCACTCAAGAACACGTCTACCCCAACGGTTCTCAGTTCTGTGGCTTATGTGACCAGCCCACTGCCACTTCAGCTTGCTAATTCTGTGAGTTATGCTGTGACATTAGTTCTCTGACGGATTATCTAATTTCTGAACCGATCCCTCAGTAAATTTTTGAGTTATAGGCTACTGTTTAATCAATATTAGACCTAATAGCAAGTGAATATGTGGTCGAAGATGCTATTACTATATGCCGTCATCTATGAAGATATTACTTTTTATCCGGCTCAGTAAACTGAAAGGACCAAATGCCATTTCGTGGAATAATGATACCATAACCCCAATTCGTTGGTGTTTTAATATTTCTGCCAGGAAACTGTAAAAATTGCACGGAATTCGGTGTTATAAAAGTAATGGAATGTATTTACTTCATGGTATGTATAGATTTTATATATTATTATTTAATTTATTTTTTCAATATTCATTCAATTCATCCGTTCTTCCGTTTGTTTTTATTTTGTACATAATATATTTTTACCTTAATATTAAAAATTAATTCATAAACTGTCAGAGAATGAAAGAGATTATAGTAAACAACGAAAATACAGGTTTTCACACTTTTCGATTTACACGAAACATGTTGGGTTTGGTAATGGCATACCACAGTGAAATCGGAACTGTTAATTAAGCCCCACTTAATTAACAATTCTATAATTAATAATTACGAGCGCCATGGTTCTATTATATGGCCACGGTTGCCGAATTTAAGGAAATTTTGGCATCAACCACATTTTCAGCAATTACTGAAACAAAGATGTAATGTGGTTTCACGTTGGTAAAATATAATGAAAGTTGAAATAGAATAGGTAAGCAAAGGTATCTCTTAGTAGAAAATGGTAGAAATTTTATAGCTATCGGAAGGATCAGCAAATATGGTTTGAATGTTCGATTTAGCTAAGTACCTGCAGAAATAAATATAAAAAATAATTTAATAGTAGGGGAAATTGCCTAGTTGCCTACCTCACAAACAAATGTTACTTATATTATCTTATCATCAGCCAATTACGTTCCCACTGCTGGGACATTGTCCTTCCTTCAGAGAGAGAGAGAGAGAGAGAGAGAGAGAGAGAGAGAGAGAGAGAGAGAGAGAGAGAGAGAGAGAGAGAGAGAGAGAGAGAGAGAGAGAGCGAGTACGGGCCGTATAGTAAGTAATAGGGATGTTACCCATTTTTCGGAATTGCTTTTATTTTAAAGATTGACTCTTGTTTACCATAAAAAAAATATTTTATTTAAAATTATTAGTATTTTCGATGAGAAAATATACAAAATTACAGTAATTATGAAGTTTTCCGCCAAAACACTAACAACTGTCACGTGACTGACATGACGTCACTGACCGAAAAACACGATGGTCGCGATTCGTAACCATACCACCGCGCCGACCCCCGACGCCGACCCGCGGCTACCGACGCGCGGGCAACCATCGAAGCACAAATCGCCGGAGTGATTAGTGACGTAAGAAGCTCTTTTTGGTGTTTGCAGTCACGTGACAAAATATAGCATTTAAAATCATTTTTATTTAAATTATTAAGTAATATATATAAATACAAAAATATGTTTTTCGATATCCTAATAATACAAACTAACATAAAAGTAAGATTAAACATTATTTTGTAATTAGTGTTAACATCCCTATTAAAGATAATTATATTTTTAGACGCAAGCTTTTATATAGATAGCCTCTTAAAAAGCACTTGAACAACTAAGAAAAATGTCTGTTAGGTATAGAATTAATTTAATAATTATGAAACAGGTCCTAAATATACATTCTGTAAAATAATTACGACGACTTGCGCCGAGTGGCTGGCAGTAGTTGGAGCCGAAGACCGAGCTCAGTGGCGTACCTTGAGAGAGACCTAAGTCCAGCAGTGGACTGATACAGGCTGATGATGATGATGATAAAATGTCGTGCTGTAGATCTTTACCATGATAAAACCATCATTTTTGTAACTTTAAACTTTATTATAGTGTTTTTAACGTCACAATTTTTTAGGATGCCCGATACGAGGAAGGAGGAAGATGTTCATCCAATTCGTGCCAAAAATTAAAACGTTCCTTCGAAACCTTAACAGAGCTTGCGAGATTGATCGTGTCGCCTCTATATTAATCATCCGCTTATTGACTCAGCGATTTTTTTCAAGTGCGACAGGGTTCAGTTTTGCAGCACAATATTGACTTTGACGACCGATGTGGCGCAATGGGCGGATAGCCGACTGTGAAGCGTGAGGTCGCGGGTTCGATTCCCGCTACAGGACAAATATTTGTGCATTGAAAATAAAAAAGCGCAAGTATTTGTTCTGTGTCTGGGTGTTGTGGATCCCCGATCCTCGTAGTTTCTGATACCCTAGATACAGGGAAACCTAGTTAGGGGTCAGTGCCTATGTATGTGATTGTGCGGGCATTATTATTTATTATTATTATTGCGATCGACTTTTGCAAAAGTCAATTGCTTGGCCTAATTTTAATCGGTCGAGTTGAAAAGATTTCTTTTAGGTACTAGTAGCGCATTCCACGACTTTATAACAATAACTAGCTGTGCCTCACTGTTTCATCCCCGTGGACTACAGTTTATCGCGATAAAAATAGTACCACAGAGTATAAACTATCTCAATAGATACTAAATTAAAGAGAGTTGGCCAAATTCAAGAGTACTAACTACTAAGACTTGGGTACTTTTTGTAAATACTTAATGATTAAAAAAGTTTCTAAAAATTTGGTTTTGTAACAGGATGAGTTTTCGATATGGCTGCACAACAGTGCAACAGCAAGCGCCGTGATTACGAAAGTATATACATACTTTTAGTTTTCCCCAAACATGATTGCAAGACGGTAAAAGTTATGCAATTTAAGGAAAACGAAAGTCATCGCTGTCACTCCATTTTCCTCTAAACTAAGCGACATAACTTTACCAAAACGTAAAATCTGTTGCTGCAGCCATATTGACCTCGTCCACCGATCAACGGACGAGCCATCCATCACTTTGTCCCAGGTTCTCGGCTCATTTAGCGCGTGTCTCAAACTCGCACGAAGTCAACGCCCCGTCGAAAGAGATTCGTTTGTCATACAGTTTGTGAGGAGACTACTGTGGGAAAACACCAAACACTCTTTTAAATGTGTAACAAATTATATTATTTTTAAGACATGTTTTCCTAATAACAATTCTGATAGATCAACTTAAGTACCTAAGTATTCTTTTTATAAACATGAAGAAAAAGGTTTTACATCAATTTATACAACAATTTCCTCCGTTACTTAAGTTTAGTGTATCCAGAAATAATATTATAATATACGCATACTCTGCACACATCTACTAAATTTGATAGGCCCCAAAGGTTTGGTTAAAACATCTGCTGGTAGCTTATCTGTGGGCATATATTTTATTTCCACTACCTTATTGTTTACTTTTTCACGAACAAAGTGAAACTTAACGTCTATATGCTTTGTTCTGTTGTGGTGGACTGGGTTCAGCGTAAGTGCTTGTGCACTCTGACTATCGGTGAAAATAACAACGTTTTGTTGCTTACCTGTTATTTCGCCAATAAATCTCTTAAGGAAACAAGCCTCTTTCGTAGCAGATGATAAGGCCATGTATTCGGCTTCAGCAGACGACAACGCTACTGTAGGCTGCTTTCTTGACTCCCATGAAATTGCACCACCAGCTAGCTCAAAGTAGTAGCCAGTATACGAGCGTCGACTTTCACAACAGTTAGCAAAGTCTGAATCACTGTACCCTCGTAAATTGCTTTCTTTTGTCTTCCTGTAAGTTATACCAACATGCTTAGTTGAACTTAAATAACGAAGACATCGTTTTGCGGCATTCCAGTGAGCCACATCATTCTTAGAGTTAAATTGACTCAAATAACTAACCGCATACGCTAAGTCAGGCCTTGTATTGACGACCAAGAACATAAGAGAACCCACCAACGCTTGGTAAGGATAACCAGACTCACCTATACCAGGTTCTAGTTTCTTCTGCGCAAGGGGTGTTGCAGCGCCCTTACAATCTGACATGTTGAATTTCTTCAACAACGTTTCAATATACGTTTTTTGCGTTATTTTAATCGTATCTTTTGCGCACTGCACATTTATTCCGCTAAAATATTTAATTATGCCCAAATCTTTGGTAGCAAAATATTTTCCGAATTGACTTTTGAAATTGTCAAACACGGCATCATCTTTGTAAAGGATGACAATGTCATCAACATAGACAGCCAGTATTAAGGAGTTTTCCTTTTCATTTGCAATCTTTTTGGTAAAAACACAAGACTCGGAAGGAGTCTGAACGAATCCTAAACAGGCCAAAGTTTGTTTCAACTTTATATGCCAGGCTCGAGGGGCCTGTTTTAAGCCATATAAGGATTTTTTCAGCAAACATACTTTATCTTCCTCCGTCTTTTGAACAAATCCTTGAGGCTGTAACATATATACTTCTTCTTCTAAGTCACCATTTAAAAATGCTGTGTCTACGTCCATGTGACGAACTTTATAATCACCCTGTACCGCTAGAGCTAATAAAGTTCGTAACGACGAAGTTCGCACCACAGGAGAAAAAGTCTCATCATAATCCACACCTTCTATTTGTGTATATCCCTTAGCAACCAAACGAGCTTTATATTTGACTATATTTCCGTCAGCATCTCGTTTAAGTTTATAAACCCATTTACAAGGAATACAAGACTTATGAGTGGGTTTGTCCACCAATGTCCAAGTTTCCTTTCTGAGTAAAGCAGCGTATTCCTCGTTCATTGCAGCAATCCATTTATCACTGTCATCACTGCTAACAGCTTCGTGATAAGTTTTCGGATCACCACATAGTGAAATGTCACTAACAGTATTATACAAAAAATAATCTGGAGGCTTACGTGCTCTTTCCGGATATCTTCTGCCAGGATTTTCTCTGTTAGGTTCATCTGGAAGAACCGGAGTCTGATGAACTTGTTCACTTGTTTGAACTGACTGCCCATCTTCTTCATCATCATCATCAGCATCCTCGAAAACTTCACTTGTGAGAGTAGTGTCACTTAGCTCCTCTGACACAATCTCAACAGCTTGTGATGAAGAGGACATTTGAACCTCTTCTGAAGATGGTGAAGGCTGTGATGTAGATTGTGACAACAAATTTATCACATTAGACTTAACAGCAGTGTCAATTTGAACTTGTTCTTTCAGTCCTGTAAAGTTACTTTCAAAGAAAGTGACGTCCCGTGACTTAAGTAGCCATCTCGGATTTTGAGCATCCCGAAAATAATAACACCTTGGGTCATCTGAATACCCTACAAAAATCTTTTCAGTGGCTTTCATATCTAGTTTTGTTCTCTGACAAGCAGGTACATGAACTAAAGCTCTACAACCGAATACTTTTAAAAGTGACAAATCCGGTTTCCTACCATACCACATTTCGAACGGTGTTTTACCATCAAGTGCACGGTGGGGAGACCTGTTCTTCAAATAAACACTTGTCTCCACAGCATCCTGCCAATATGCTTTCGATAGCGAGCCATGCGACAGCAATGACCGTGCCTTCTCTACAATGCTACGATTGCAACGTTCACTGACACCATTTTGTTGAGGACTGTACGGTTGTGTTGTTTGGTGTCTTATCCCTTGAGACTCCAAATAATCTGTCAATTCCTTATTGACGTACTCAGAACCGTTATCTGATTGCAAGCATCGTATCTTTGCATCAGTTTGTCTCTCAACAAGTGATTGAAAAGCACAAAAGTACTTTTTCACTTCTGTTTTAGAAGCAATACAATAAACAAATATCAAACGAGTATAATCATCTACAAAAATAATAAAATATTTATTACCTTTGTACGAAGTCGTTGACATTGGTCCACAGAGATCTGTGTGAACTAATTCCAGTGGTGACGTAGCCCTCTTATACTTTAGCTTTTTGAATGGCTTTCTAGCTTGCTTACCTTCTATGCAAGGTATGCATGGTTCTTTATCAACTTCTGTGTACTCAACTCCAACTGCCAGACCTTTTCTAAGTAGGTCCATGCCTATACGGCAGAGATGACCGAGGCGCCTGTGCCAAAGCTGAAACTTTGACAGCTCAAGTTGCGCATTATTAGCTGAAACATTTTTCGGCAATTTTACTGTACAGTCTAAGTTATACAATCCACCACAAAAAGAACCGCCCAAAATAGCGTCGCTAGAAAAAGATACATCACCCGATTTATAAAAATTACAACCGTTGACATCAAAAACTATTGATAAACCTTTTTCTACAACCTTTTTGACTGATAATAAATTACAGTTCAGATCTGGAACATGTACTACGTCACTAATTTTATTCACGATAGAGTTAGTATCAACCAGTATCTCTCCAATTCCAACTGTTGAAAGCTTCTCGCCGTTGGCCACAGTAATTGTTCCTTCATTAATGCGCTTGTAGCTACTGAACCATTCACCATGTGACGTCATGTGAGCCGTCGCTCCTGAATCTATGATCCACTTATCATTTTGGATGCTCGGAGCAGACAAAGCCAATTCCATCACGCCTGTCCCTTCAGTATCCTTAACAAGAAGACCTTTGCCTGAAGAGTTCGCGTTTCCGTTCTTATGCTTTTTATTCAACGGGCAATTTGGACTCTTGTGTCCAGGCTTTTTACATTTATAACAAATGATCTCCTTATGTGAAGAGCGTAGTGCAGCAACATTATCACGAGTATCCTTACTCATCTCACTGAGTAATTTGCATTTTACTATCTCACTCGTTACTTCAATATTGCTGTGCTCAAGAGCCATTACTAAAGGCTCAAACCGGGCTGAGAGCCCTCCCAACATAATCGCTGCCAGAGAAGTATCTTCAATCTTCTTACCAATATCAGCAAGATCTTGCGCAGTCGTAGTTATCGCCGTCAGGTACATTTCAATGTTATCAAAATCAGCTAAAGAATATCTATATAATTTCCTCTCCAATGACAACTTGCGCCCCAAACTCTTATCTTCATATGCTGAGCATAGCGCATCCCAAGCTTCCTTTGCAACGGATGCCGTTCTCACATGTGTGATCGCCGAACCATCTACAGTCAGACATATTTTTGACAAGGCCTTCTGATCATTTCGAGTTCTTGTCTCGAGAGATATTTTGTCTGAGTCAGAGTATCCCACAATTGTGCTCCACAGTTCCTCGTGTATGAGCAACATTCTCATTTTGAATCTCCATGATGGATATCCTTCTCGACTTTTCAAGAACTGAATTCCATTGAAATTAGACATCGCACTCGTACTTATCATAACTTAATTTTATTGTCTTCTTATGAGTAGACGAATAAAACAATCCTCTTTTTCGTGCTGATAACGAATGTGGGAAAACACCAAACACTCTTTTAAATGTGTAACAAATTATATTATTTTTAAGACATGTTTTCCTAATAACAATTCTGATAGATCAACTTAAGTACCTAAGTATTCTTTTTATAAACATGAAGAAAAAGGTTTTACATCAATTTATACAACAACTACTCGTCAGATTTATGTTCCAGCTGTGGTTTATATCAATCGGTGAATTATATCAATAAGGTTTCATTTTCCTTTACACATCTAACACACATAAGAAGAATGGGGCAGTGCATCGTCCTGCTATAATGTTTTTTCATCCATCCATGTATGATATCCTCCCACCCAATCCAATCCCACCTAGGTGTAGCGAGACGCCACCTTCGACCGCATCGTCACTTAACATCAGGTGACTTGTGGTCAAAGGCTACTCCGTAAGCAATAAAAAAAGTTCGCCGAAAGCTCAAGGATTTCAATCCACGGACTTTCCCTTTTTTTACTACTCAAAGGGTAGTTTTTGACCACAAGTCACCTGATATTAAGTGATGATGTGGTCGAAGATGGCGCCACGCTAACCCTGGACTGGGAACTGGCTCTCAAGTGAGGCTGCCGGAACACACCTACCGGTGCTTGGCGACTTCAGGTCGTAAGTTAATATAACATCAATCCTTGGTAGCATATAGGTACGAAGTCAAGTGGAATAGCTTATAAATATTGCTTAGGTTAGAATAACAATGATACAACATTATCGCTAAGTTATTACCAAGTTGATCTAAACAATTAATCATCTTCGCAGACTTAGGTTCTAGGTCTAATTGACACATGAATTGATGATCATAGTACAACGCTGGAGTTATTAACAATGTATATACAAATCAAATACATTCACGTCTTCTCTTCCCGTATATTGTACTTCGACTTTTAGTTCAATTGAATGAACTGACGTAAGCAAAATTACATGTCATTTTCAGAGGTTTAATGATACCTATTTTTTTAGCTGTAGGATAGGTACAAAATCGTAACCGGCTGGTAGCTGGGTCCAAAAATATGATCATTAGAAAAATTTCAAATATAGTACTCGGCATTAACCGTAGAAAGCTAGCTATCTGTCGGCAAGCACCTATCGGTGTTTTCCAGCAGCCTCACTTTAGAGCCAGTCCAGGTGTAGCGTGGCGCCATCATCGACCATATCGTCACTTAACATCAGGTGACGTGTGTTCAAACGCTACCCTGTAAATAGTAATATAAAAGCCTCAAATAAATAAAATTCGAACCTAGTTCAGATTTTCTGCCGTCTCTTTCCAAAGCTTGGGTCGTTACATATAATGCTTTCTTTGTCTAACTTAAAAGGGCTCTAGGAGGAAATCTCAAGCATCAGCTCATTACCGCCGCCAGTCGTGTCCCTCCAGCCCTCCGCTTGTCTTAAAACAAGACGTATCTAATAATAGAAATAAAGAAGAGATAAAAGGAAAATATTAATTATCAAAAACGTGCTGAGTTTTACCGCAGAGTAAAGAGGTGATAGATATTTGTTACATATACTTGGCATAGCGTCTTCTTGTAAGTTATGTGGCTGCTCTTAGAAGACAGTAGAACGTTACCAATAGAATAATATGTTATGCCAACTGAAGTGAACTGACGCTGCCATGATACTTTCTAAGTAATTTTATAATAAGACTAGCTGTTCCCCGCGGTTTCACCCGCGTGGGCTACAGCATTATGCGTGCAAAGTCTCAGCCCGATGGGTTTAAAATTGACAAAGTTTCATACAAACTTTCATCCCCTATTTTATACCTTTGGGGGTAGAATTAATCAAAATCCTTTCTGCCAAATTCATAACATCTACCTGCATGCCAAATTTCAGCTCGATCCGTCCAGTAGCTTGGACTGTGCGTTGATAGATCACTATGTCAGTCAGTCACCTTTGAGTTATATATATATTTAGATATTTTGTTCAGCTTTTTTGATAAGAATTTACTTATGTATCCGAACAAATGCGAAGCTACATTTTCCCTAAGTGTCCTATGCAATGTTTTGTTGTGATTAAAATCCTATATTATGATCTCTACACGGAGGTTTTTTGTTGAGAACTGCAAACTGGAATGCCCTGAGATGGTAAAAGGTAGGTACAACCCGGGGGGTTAAAGGTTACTGGGCAAGCGTGTTACGTCTTCGACCACATCGTCACTCTCTATCGAGTAAGATCGTAGTTGTAAATAAATAATTACTGTAATCAAACCGTAGGTCATTTATTATAAAATAAAGTCGTGTATATAAACACTTTTGTTTGTTTACTCAAGTTTCTACGGTTTCGAACATCGTTTTAGATTCAACCGAAGCGGATCCGTAAACAAATCGGGGAACTCATTCATTTAGACAAGGTAGCAGTTTAATTTTAATCTCGGCTTTATGTGAGTTTACGTAAATTTAATTTGATGAATGAATAATTTTATTTTGAAAGTTGATGGTGCTGAGATAAAGGAAGACAAGATTAGGCGTTCTGAATGATAAAATACGCGATTAATAAGATAACGTGCTTAACGTGCGGCTGATAAGGGAAAGTGGAAGGAGAGTACATGCTGTGCTGATCCCAAGTAGATGGGACCATAGCAAGAAGAAGAAGAAGAAGAAGAAGAAAATAACGTCCTTTAAACAAGCATAGTTATAATAAAAAACGGAATTTTTGGTTAAACGAAAACAATACCTATAGTTCAAGGTAAGAGTGAACAGGGACAGTATAGGCATGCATGTGACACTTTTAGCTACATCATCGCTTTGTAAAGTCAAACGCAGGCACCTCTTTGTAATTGAAAAAAGTTAAAAAAAATTCAAAGTCCTGACTCATTCATGGCACAGTCTAAAACACACGTGATAGAGACGTGAAATTTTTATGATAGTTTCTTTTGCTAGTTAACGTTTGGCTCTCTAATATACCAGAATAGGAGTGAACTAAGAAATAATTTTTATAAACCTTAAAGGGGATGAAAATTAGATATTAAAATTTGTATGCAAAAATATCGTTTTCGACGGGGATCAAGCCGCTAGTTTTGTATCCAGATTTAAGGTAACTTATTGCTTTCTAATATGTATAACTAATCGCTTTTCAATTGTTCTTCACTTTTTTTTAATTATATTTTTAATCGATGCTACATGTGGGACAAGATAGAAAGTTTTACCCATCAGCGGAATTTCCAACTGCCCAAACACTTTTCTAATCAATAAAATATTATGTTTGCGGAGAGCTAGATCAAATTTTTCCTCACTTAGTAAAATTTGAAAAAAGCATAGCTGCTTTAATATGCTTGAAAAATTATACCACTTTAGACTACCGCCATACTAGCACATTGTAGACACAGATAAATTGAGAAATCCGTGTAACATTTCACCTACATTATTCGCGGAACAATCTAAAGATTAACCGCATATTCCTCTGAGAATACCCGTGAGGTTCTATAATATTTATATACAAAGATATAAAAGTACACACGAATTATATATTTATTATGGTACGAGCCAGTGAGTCGGTCTCTTTCTTCTTTCTCTCTCTTAAATAGTGTCATCATAGTTTTTTTTTACCTTAATACTTACTGAGTAGCAATTGACTACAAGCGTCAATGAGGTCGAAGATGGCACCACGCTACACCTAGACTGGGAACTGGCTCTCAAGTGAAAAGGCCAAAATAGACCGATAGGTGCTTGGCGACAGATTTTTCGGTAGATAAATAGCCTGGTGAGCACAAAAAAATCCCTCCCACCAAGCTATGGTTTCATTGCGATGTTTTCCTTCACTCATTGTAGGTTTCAAACTCACGACCAATGTATGGATCGCAAGCCGTCGTCACTACCACTGAGCCATCATCGCGTCCCAAAATCAATATATTAGTTTTACATTTAATCCGGTAGGTAATGAGGTGTGGTATTCATCAATTATGTCACAATTAACGTGCTGGTTTAAAATAACCAATACATCATTCTCTTCCAATATAAACTAAAATTAATCATTTCTATCCAGTAGATTCCTATTTACGCTGAAACTTTATCTGATATGTAACATATTAATGCAAAACTTACTCCGTCAAATGCATCTGACGTGGACATAATTACCAAGCAAATTGTTAGAGAGCATAGGTACTAATATTTATTTTAACTAACAGTAGCTAATAAGGGCCGGTTTTATAAACGCCCGTAAGTCAAAAGTCAAAGTTTCATACAAACTTTCATCGCCTATTTCATCCCCTTGGGAGTAGAATTAATCAATTTTTTAGCGGATGCCTACGTCATAACATCGACCTGCATGCCAAATTTCAGCCCGATCCGTCGTGTGGTTTGGGCTGTGCGTTGAAGGATCACTATGTCAATCAGTCACCTTTGAGTTATATAATATTTAGTATGTAAAATTTTCCATGCAAAAATTTGACAATAAAATCATTTTTACCGAAATTTGGTATGACTTTTGACCTACGGACGCTTATTATAAAACCGGCCCTAAATGTACGAGCATCCAAAACGACTGTACAAGCATCCAAACGGCGACGAGCACTAACTGCGAAACCAAATACCACATATAATTTTGAAATTATGACTACTACTAGCTGTTCCTCGGGGTTTCAATCGCATGGGCTACAGTTTATCGTGATTAAAAGTAGCATATGTCCTTCCTTAGGCTCTAGACTATCTCTGTACCTTATTTCATTTAAATCGGTTCAGTAGTTTAGGCGACAGACAGAAAGACAGACAGTTACTTTCGCATTTATAATATTAAGTAGGGATAATGATTAAAATAATTAACAGCAAATAATAACGATGTCCACTAACCAGATCGTGGTTAAAATAGCAGGTATCAAAGCCCTAATTAAACATGGCCAGACGTTTTTTCACAGTTCAACATGGCTCATTATAGAAAATGAGCTCTACTTAATATTGCGAAATCCATTGAGCCGTAAAAAGAATTATACCGAAAACTTTCTATAATAAATAGGAAAATACCGGTAGAAGTAGGTACAGTCAGCGAAAGTAATCTGATCATACGCGATTTTCCATAATATGCGTATTTTTTCTAATTTTTTGTGTTTCGTTTGACCACTACACAACATAGCTGATGTTAAGTGATGATTCGGTCAAAGGTTTATGTTATAAATTGTTAAAGAAAATCGGTAAATTTATTTTTAATTTGTTCGCAGTGCTACAAATCGCAGCCCTTTATGAAGGGTGTGAAAAGAGTTCTTAAGGGTCGGCAATGCATCGGCAACTCCCCTGGTATTGCAAATGTCCATAGACGACGGTGACCGCTTTTCATCAGGCGGGCCGTCTGCTTGCTTGCCAATCCCTACTAATATTATAAATGCGAAAGTATGTCTGTCTGTCTGTCACGCCTAAAGTACTGAACTGATTCAAATTATATTTGGTACAGAGATGCCTAAGGCCTGAGGAAGAACAAGGCTACTTTTTATCGCGATAAACTGTAGCCCACGCGGTTGAAACCGCGGGGAACATCTAGTCTACTACAAAAAAAAATTGTTCTGTGACTTTTGTCGTTGATTTTACCTACAAGATTCAATTGGAGGGCACGCCGGACAGGTAAGGGATTGGAAAGTCCAAGTTTGGTAACTTCGTTGATTTCTCCCTGGGGGCTACTGTTGTACGTACATTTCTGTACCTACACTTTGAATTTGTATTTGGTATGTTTTATCTGACCTTTTCCTGCTTTAGTCAATAGTTCACTTATTTGTTAGTCAACTATTTGTTCCGCAGCGGGATTCGAGCCGCAAACTACGCTGTCCTTGTTGAGAAAGTCCATCCTACCACTTAGTTGTTATCTCTTGAAACAATGCAGCTGCAGAATCTCAGAGTTCTATCGGAAAGCTGACAGCTCTGAGCCAAGTTATTGAAGGATCGAACTCACTGTAACAAGTTTATGGACTATCGGATGGGTAGTTGGGTATACAAATGAATGGAATTTGTCAAATTTAATTCTTAATTGGGTTATTATGGCATTTAGGGCGTTATTCATGATGTTTGTGTTATGCAGTGTTAAAAATCTATTTTTCTACGTATATTTTTCTTCACACGTATATAAATACAAATGTGTGTTTGTCTGTCATTCTTTCACGCAACTACGAAGCAAAACATCGATAGATTTCGTTTATGGGCCGAGAATTCCACCAACAGGAGTTTACAAGGAAACAGAAACCTGATTATAAAATTAAAACTTATCAAAATACTTGGATTTACTAAGCTTTAAATCCTGTTTAATGTATTTATTTCTTTACTTTGTAAAATCGACTACGTAGAGAGGGACAAGAGTACAAAAATGCTAAAATCTGATGAGAACAAACCTATCAATTTTGTAAAATCAAATCAGGCTAAGCCTCTATCAGAAGTCAACAGACAATAGACAATATTTTTAATAAAGTCGCACATAACTAATACGTTTTCTAATAAATAACTTCACAATAAAGCCACGTATACTGTTGGTTATTGACTGGAGTACAATGAAAGCCTTATCGCGTGCAAACCCATTCCGAGTGTCAGCTAGCGGAGCTAACTTTACTCTGAAAAGCTATACACCCACCCACCCAGCTGCTCTATAGTTGAGTGGTAATGGGTTAAAGGTATAAATCTGGCAAGTTGATTGGAAATTACGTCGCCATATTTCAGAAGTGGGCTAGAGCATGGTACAGTCAGCAACAAAAGTAGCTGATCATACTAGATTTCCTAAATGTGTTTTAGATCAGTATGGCGTGGTTTTCATTACATTTTACTAGGTGGCGCTCTGACGACAACTTAACACACCTGATTTTAAGTGATGATGTGGTCAAAGGTTGGTGTTTAAGATGATGCCGGTAGTTGGAAATTGTGTTATTGTTGAGCGACTTTTGTCGTTGACTGTACTAAAGTAGTTGGTCTTTGTAACATTTTTGACAATATCTAACATCCTCCATCTATGAGTGTTACTGAACTTAGAAATACATAATATTCTTCTATTACAAATTAAAGTTGAATGTTGTTCGTTGGCATTCGCATTTCTTTTGAGATGGCTGGATAGATTTGGCAATTTTTTAAAGGGATCATATTGAAAATGTTGAAAAAAAACAATAATAATAGGTAAATGTTAGCAAAAAAAATAGTCTGTCGCTAAGTATCTTGTCATTATATAACTTCTAAATAAACTATCGAACGACAAAGATAGTACTCTTTTTCTACAGTCCTTCGCGTAATTGGTACCGGGGCTCGAAAAACAACCTTTGACTTCGTTATCTTCGATAACGAGGTTCGATACCATCGGCATTGTTTACTGCGAGTTGAAACGAATATAAGCAGGTAAAGTCGCCCCAATACTAAGTACCAATAATGAGGGCAATCTTTTATCTCTTAAACAAAGTTGTGTCTATTTAATGACATGGCGTTCTAATTTAAAAAGTTTTAAAGTCTCTATTAAAGTTTTTTAGTAAGTTAACAATGTAGACTCTCACAATAATTATTTGTTTAATAATTAATTATTTATTATTTTTATAAGTTCATACTACAGTACTGCTATTTTTTTCTGTAACTGTCCAGCGTACAGTGCCACCCAGAATGTTGAATGAACTTCAACACCTATGTCAAAATCAAGAACATAGAACTAAAGTCTTATAGCGATGATGGCTCAGTGGTAGTGACGTCGGCTTGCGATCCGTAGGACGTGGGTTCGAATCCTACAATGAGCTTGAGCTTTCGGTGAAGGAAAACATCGTGATGAAACCATAGCTTGGTGGTAGGGTATTTTCTAGTACTCGCCTGGCTAGCTACCACCCTCTTGTTAAGAATCTGTCACCAAGCACCTATGGGTGTGTTCCGGCAGCCTCACTTGAGAGCCAGTTCCCAGTCCAGGTGTAGCATGGCGCCATCTTCGACCACATCGTCACTTAACATCAGGTGACTTGTGGTCAAACGCTACCCTGTAAATAGTAAAAAAAAAAAAAAAAAAGTCACCGGCCAGGCCATGTTGGACAAATGCTACGCTATAAGATATAAAAACCAGGACAGACATTTAGGCTTTTTAAGGACATAATAATCTGGTCAGCACTTAAACAGAGTATAAAATACCGAATAGTATTGTTTTACTTTTAAAGGGTAGATTTAAGCGATGATGTGTTCAATGGTATCAACTGAGAACTGAGTCACAAGTGTGCCTGTCGGAACACATTGTACTTTGTGCGACATTTTCCATACTTGTTGATTTTCTAGTAGGAAATGATCTACCACCAAGCTACAGTTTCATCACGACGTTTTCCTTCACCGAAAGCGCAAGCTCACTGTAAATTTTGAACCCACGACTTATAAATTTAATGGATTACGCTTCAAGGCCTCTATTAAAAGTGTGAAACGAGTGTAGTGTATAGTATTAGAGACGTCTATATTTAGAGAACACTCTTGTAAAAGTTTCGCTCGTCCGTTCTGCGAAGCTGCGAGCTATCAATAAGTATTTGTGAAAAGCAATATAGCCGTCCTCGCGGCAATAAGCTTATTTGTACGTCGGAAGTTCAAGGAGCTATTTTATCTAATACCTATAGGATAGGTATGGTGTACCCGGCTCTTTATACGGCACGTTAGCAGGCGCGGATGAAGGATTTCGTTTTTGGGGGGGGGGGGAGGAAATCTTTGTGTGGGGGTGAGAAAATTTTTATGAATGGAGGAAGACACATAATCTTCAGCCTTTTATGACGTTCCCACTGCTTGGACTCTGGCCTTCTCTCAGAGAGAGAGTATGGGCTGTAATCTACCACGCTGTCCCAGTGCGGGTTGGGAGATGTCGCCTGCCTTTGAACATTGCAGTTCTAGGGCATGCCGGTTTCCTGACGATGTTTTTCTTTGCCGTTTTTGAGCGATGACAGTCCATACATAACTTATAGGTACCATAGATACAGGGAATCCTAGTTAGAGGTCAAAGCTATGCCTGTATGTAATTGTTGAGTATTATTTTTCTTATTTATATGTGGTATGAGCAACAAGGTTCATAATGAACCCTATCTTTATATCCTATCGATACATTTGGGAATGCAATATTTTTTTTTACTTTGAGTGAAAATGTCGTGCTACGCTTGTGAGTCAGGGGTGAAGGGGTGAGTCGAGGGGAGGGGAGTATCTGCACCCATTGCCCCCTTGTGTCCGTCCCTGCTTGTTATGAAGTTTGGAACTAGAAAGAGATTTGGCTGATATCCGTTATGTTTTATGTACAGTTATTCTCAAACGTCGCACGTCGCGCAGATATCTCACTATTTTACTAATAAAAAATGAATGTTTGGTTGGTCTGTTCGCTTATGTGTTACTCAATTACACGATAACAGCTGTTCAACTGTTTTCGTACGATTTGTTGATACAGAAGCTCAGGAAGGATTATGCTTTGGAATAACAAAACTAGGTATCAAGTTTTTTTTAGTTTCTGAAGTAAAACGGAGAAACTGCTCATGAAACCACTGAGCACAGCTGGTGATAAATATAAGAGAGATACTCACATTTTTTTGCGAATAAAGTTTTTTATTATATTCTAGACATTTTACTTCCATGCTGAATAGAACTCGGGAACCGAAGAAACAAATCCGCGTTGTTTCTTTTTAGGACTCAAACGGAAAAATGGAACTTCAAGGATCACCCTGTTGTTTATCTGTCTGTCTGTCAGGGTATAAGTACTTCTTGTTGGCCTCAGAAGAGAAATTTGCGTAAGGAGGGTTTAAGTTTAGCGATTTAATTTGACACTATGTGTATCGTTCTGTACAAACATAATATATTAATTTTGAGAGTAAAGTAATTGATTTAAACTCGTTATTTGGCTCTTTTCAGCAAAGGAAACGTCCGCAATTCTTGTTCATCACACAGATAAAACAAACAAATCCAAATTAAACTTTCCTGTTTTGCCAAATAAATAGACGGATACTATAGTTTTGTAGTGGGTGGTTAATTTTAGATATTCCAGGTTTAATTTTAGCTAGCCACGGTATTACTGTGTCAGTACAGTCAGCGACAAAAGTAGCTGATCATACTCGATTATCCATATCGCCGGCTAGCTAACAACACCGCGCAAGTCAAATTTTTTAACTTTTCAGGAGAGACATAAAACTGTTTTATTTGAATGTTTTTTATGTAAATTATTGACGTGTGTGTATTACAATTTTTAATTAACGGCTTCTATTTAGTAAAAATAATTGAAATTGACAGGTTGACAAACGCACGTCAAAACTGCATCTAATAGCATTGAAATGTCAACACTACAAAATTTTGACTTGTGCGGTGTTGTTTGCTAGCTGACGATAATATGCATATTAGATCTGTGCCTAATGTGTTTTTTTACGACTGACAAAGCAACGTTTGCCCCAAACACAACACATCTGCTATTAAGTGATGATTCGGTTAAAGATGGTAAAGGAAATTGGAAAAATTTCTTATTGTTCAGCGACTTTTGTCGCTGACCATACCTCCTACATAGTACGAAAACGTCTTTGTTTGCAATAAAACCCGCTATATAATTTTATTAAAGCCGATGATAACGAAAGGTATAACATTTTTGTGGGTCAAATAATAATTTTAGTTCTCGATTTCGCTGCAGCTGTTGTGTTACGGGACTGCCAAATGTCGCTATCAGCGGTTTACTGAGGGTGATACATAAAATAGAACACTAAAACGGTTGTCATTTCTTCTTTTATGGCACCAGTTATTTAAACTCTTACAAATTCCTCTCAAATGTTGCCCTCTCGTAACTGTTTTTTGAGGTCACAACGAGTACAGTACTAAATCGAATGTTGTAACTTCAGCGATATCCAGGTAAGATCAATGACAAAAGTCGCTGAACATTATCACATTGTCTATTCCTTTTTGTCATTAAACACCAACCTTCGATCAAACTTTACTTAATGTTAGGTGCGTTGTGTTGTGGTCAAACGCTACCTTGTAAGTTGTGAAAAAATTAACGAACATGACTGATCTAAAACGTATTTGAAAAATCGAGTCTGAACAGCTATTTTTGTCGCTGACTGTACTTATGATGGATGGTAGACGAGTTTTTCCTCATTTGCAGAATAACCGTAACCGTATCATCACTTAGCATCACGTGACTTAAGTTCAAATGCTGCTCTGTATAGGAGTTTAAATCTTATTCAACACTTGATTTCTCTCACACGTTCGATTCCATAATCTACGCACGAAAAGTTTATTCAGAAACTTGAATTCAAGTATGTATTATAAATAATTAAAGGAATTAATGAAGTTTGTACATTTAAGAACGTTCTAAGACCTAAAGTACCCATCTTTCTTCCCGTATCGCTAAGAAAGTTTATCGTCTTCTGAGATTATGGATTTGCGCATATTTTAACCAAGATTTAATGCTCTCTGCCTTCAACCCCGCTATGTCCATACATATTCAAAAATGCGGACAATATCAACCCCTTTTTTACTCAAAGGGTATATCATGTTGGTGTATAGCATAGATACTGTCGTGTAAATTATACTTGGTAAGCCTAATGTTAATATTTAGATGGAACACACCCTGTTTGCTGTCACGTAGAGCTATAAAGCACGTTCTACACCGGGGCTGAGAGTACTTCTATGTACTCTACTAAAACATACACACATACATTACACATTTTACTTTAGACATCACTTTACGTGGAAACGCGACAGAAATTTATTTTTCAAAGGTCTTGATATGTAACTAGTTCTTGGGAGAATTAAATTACTTGTCCGGGTATAAAAACTTAAGGTAGTCTAATCCAAGCTGAATTTTGTGATAAATTGAAACAATTTTTCTCTGTCATTTAGATAGAAACGATATGTCTTTTAAAAAAAATTTACAAAGTGGCCATTTTCCTCCAGATTTATAAACATCAAATACTTTGAATACCATCAACATTTAAATAATACTGTACCCAGAAGGCCTTAAAGCTATTTTATGAAATTACCTACTGCTGCTTTATTTTTTTTACAAATTATTTTACATTCATTTTTATTTCTGTTACCTTTGTAGTTAGGCTGTTAATAGTAAGGCATTAAAGTCCCTACTACGTTAGAGTAGGGGAAGGGTGAAAACAGGGAGGTAGGTTTAGTCGGTAGGTCGCCTAGTTCCCAAGGCGGAGTCCAACATAACCAGGCCCGCGCCTGGTATCCATGAAGATTCTCCATCCCTGTACCGGAAAAAAAAACAAAGGCATTAAGGAAGACAATTCCAGAATTTGTTTATAATGACAAATGCACCCACTATAGAAACCAGTTTGCTTCAGTAATAAGCATACTTTTACACTTTAGCATTAACATTGTTTGCATTGAATAAAAGATTTGTTCCAAACAAGATTTCTATTAAAACCCCTTTTCATTTCCGTCGGAGCTCAGGAATAATATATATCCGCACCCTGGTCACCCCGAAGAGGCGTTTTTTCCCAAAACTTTTCTCGATATTTTCAGTACCCCTGTCATAGGCGGACTTATTCAAATCCTCTAGCAATTTGCAAAGAATAACCTTCAGAGAAAATCCATACTATTGTGAAAATAACTGTCTGTCTGTTTTACCACCGTCCAAATTTTCTGCTTTGCCTCTGCTTTTGGATATGTCATATGAAAAGATGTTTCAAAAGATGTTTTGAGCAATGAGACCGACCTTTGTGTTCTTGTTTAAAACTTCTTGTATCATTAACCTTCCCACTGCTGAGATACACATAAGAGACAAGTGACAAGTGTTTATGTGTGTCTTAAAATACGTCAAGGACAAAAGTCACTATACATACTCAAACATTAAATACTTCTAAGCACCTCTAACGTCAAAAATGGCCAATCATGTACATGTTTGAAAATTGGTCTTTGCCAGTAATGTGTATATATTTATATAGGTATTGCAACATCGCGTATGCTTATTATTTTGCAGAAAACCTGCAATCTCGAACACTATTTCACCTAGCTTTACTTCCAAAGTGGAATTACTCAAGAGAGTATTACCCGCATCTAGAAGCACTATTTCCAGCGCTTCGTCTCAATTTCTCTTGTATCCGGCTGCACCACACTCGGGAATAAGAAATCTTGTTTTATACAACACTTGTGTTGTTACTACATCGTATTTAATTGACACTTAAAATGACGAATCCGAGAATAAGTCGAGGTTTGGAGCTGATTACATGTATCTTCTTTGTAGTTATTAAAAATCGAATGTTAATCTACAGGATACATAGCCGAGGGCCTCTAAAAAAATGTACTAATGAATTGTAAAAAAATGTGCAAAGTGCTCCCTTTTTTAATGATACGAAAATTTTTCTCCAGATCTATAAATATCAAAGACATGTCAGTACCATCAACATATTAAGATATACAATACTTAGAAGGTCTTTAGAGGGTTTTTTTAAATACTACTTTTTTGTGTATAGCGATTTGTTTTAACGTTCCTCTGTCACCGGCCATCAATATGCCCATGAACATTTGTAACACCAGGGTCGTTCAAATTCAAATTCAAATTGAAAAAAAATTATTCAATAGGATACATTGTGATCACTTAAAAACTTTGCCGATGCGTTGCTGACCCTGAAGAACTTTTTTTATATGTTTTTATCCATCTTTCGTTTTTGTTCTGTCGTTTTTCTTTTATTTTTCCATCTGATGCACGGAATTCTAATAGTCACTAATTTTGATATCACTAGACCATTGTGACGTGAACCAACCTTTCTCGGCATATGTTCAACGAAATGTTGATTACCTAAACCGTCTAGACTGTTTAGTCTATCTAGGTTATTGTATTTTTGTTACAGAAATGGAATCCTATGAAATATTTCTTTTGTTGATTTATACGCACGGTCTAGGTAGACCATTTCTGTTTTATTATATTTGATATACCTACCTACATACTAATGCCCCATATCTTTGCCTGCGTAGAAGTTGCTGTTTTATTAATATTAGCCCGCGTGAAAGTTGAAGTTTTATCCAAACTTTAACACCCCGTTTGACCCTCAAAAGAAGGAGTTATTATGTAAAAATCATATCTGAATCCTTCATCATCATCATCATCATCATCAGCCTTTCATGTTCCCACTGCTGGGACTCCGGCCTTCTCTCAGAGAGAGAGTATGGGCTGTAATCTACCACGCTGGCCCAGTGCGGGTTGGTAGATGTCGCATGCCCTTGAATGTTGCAGTTCTTGGACATGCCGGTTTGTGCACGATGTTTTCAAAAAGCGCAATAGTTCGTTGCTAGGTCAATCAAAAGAATGCTACATTGTGTGGTTTAAGAATTTATTTTCTCATAAGAATTTAACAAAAATTCACTTATAGATAGAATACAGCATAATTATTAAGGTTAGTATTATGCCATTAGGCGTAGCTTGACATGTTAGTATGATACACATTATTGTTATATTTTTACTATCATCGACTACACACTCTTGTTTGCATAATAATTGCCAGCCATTTCTCCCATTGGTTAGAAAGCTCCAATAGTATAAATATTCGATAATGGAGGAACAAATAAAATGCATGCCGGCGGGCGGACAAAATGTTGGGTCAATGTTTGCCGAGTAAATAATGACTCTTGCTGTCTATAGTTGTGTTACCTATTACTTATTTAAATACCAGCTGCATATTTGCTTTTCCTAGTTATAACTCTACATTTTCAATTTGTCAATTTTTTTATTTTTTTTTAACTATTTACTGGGTTGCGTTTGACCACAAGTCACCTGATGTTAAGTGAAGATGTGGTCGAAGATGGTGCCACGCTACACCTGGACTGGGAACTGGCTCTCAAGTGAGGCTGCCGGAACACACCGATAGGTGCTTGGCGACAGATTCTTAACAAGAGGGTGGTAGCTAGCCAGGCGAGTACTAGAAAATACCCTACCGCCAAGCTATGGTTTCATCACGATGTTTTCCTTCAACGAAAGCTCAAGCTCATTGTAGGATTCGAAGCCACGTCCTACGGATCGCAAACCGACGTCACTACCACTGAGCCAGCATCGCTATAAATATTTTATATGTGCATGGTTTTCAAGGTTTGTCAGCTTAGTTTTGAGTTTAAAACCTGAGGTAAGTATGTAATCTGATAAATACGACTGTATCTCTTATCGCGTTTTGACATAAATCTTTTTTTCTATTCTCTTCAGACGGTTCATGTGTTACGCAAATGTCAAATTGTTAAATGATGATAATTATGAAATTATATTATTATAACTCGGCCACAAGCCTGGCACGATAGTCCCCCTTCTCATGTTATAGAGACTCTCAATCTACTAAACAAATTTTATGCGGCTCTTAAGGTTTGATAGCTTATAGTTTTGAACTTAAAAACTGATGTTAGTAGGTGTATTACTTATCTTGTCGCGTTTTCACATCGGATATCCCTGATAACGCTTATAAATAACAAACGTCATTAAAAATTAACAAACTATTTAAAGACAAACCTGAAGAATATTGTTTTCTTTTTGTCACTACTATATTGCTTAAGTTTAGTGAGAGAGAGAAATAATATAAATGTCCGCTATTTTCAGAACTTTTTTTAATAATGTGAGTAAAATGGAGTTGCTCAAGAATTGCAGAGGTTCTAAGCACGGTACGGGCAGAATTGCACGTAAAAGGCTTATATTTATCTAAGAATAACTTTACTCAAAATAAGGGTTGCTTACTATGCAAAAAGCTCCCTTTGCCCGTCGTACCGAAACGAGAAAAATTCCCGACATACCTTTCATGTAAAGTTTCAAGGTGGATACCAATTAGTCTTGCGTCCTCTGTGAGGCCCCCAAAGGCTTATTAAAAAAGTTACCCTTTTGAAATCAGCCCAGCCAAGTGCAATAATATAAGTTTGAGAAGGAGAACATCAACAGGTGAGCGGTTACTGTATGTTGATTGTATCTAAAGTTGGGGGCCGACAGCTGGCTTTTCAGTTTTCAACAGATCAGACCGCACGGCGCACGTTGAATACACTCTGCCTGTGGCTGCCTGATGTTGTACGTGCTCGTCTAAGGTTCATTTTGCAACAAACCAAGCCGTACCAGACCAGACTACCCACGGTGGGACCAGGGTAGCTGTGCGTCCTGGTCTGATGCTATCCATCGGCTGCTCCGGGCGTTTGATAGACTTGACATTTTGTGCATGTGTGGAATATTATACCATCAATACAAAGCTAGAGTACTAAATCATACATACAATCTCGTGATTATTTCACGGCGCACACACATTAACCATACACAAATCTCTCCCGTGTCACTTTAATTCTAACTTACCAGCCATAAAATTTTGACAAACCTCCATTTTGTTCTTACAGAATAGCGTATACAAAAAAAGAAATAATGTATTGTCATTATACACACACACACACACACACACAGAGAGAGAAAGAGAGAGAGAGAGAGAGAGAGATAAGAGAGTCTTATTGCAGTACTATTATTATAAGGCAACAATAATATAATAAAATTTATTGCTTTTTAAAACTGGCCCTAAGCTCGGACAGATTGTCGCCGACAAAATTGGTTATTGGTTTGATTGTAAACGACGATGTGATTAAAGATGGCGCCGCGCTACGCCAAAACTAAGAACTGGCTATAAAGTAGCTTACCATCAAATAAACCATAGATATCCAGATAAATTGGGAGTAGTAAGCCTCGCTACAATATTGACATTAACATCTGAAGTGAGACTATAAACTCAGTGCCTAGCAGACATACCTATCGGTAAATATTCCACGCAGTAAAGAGTTTATAGCTGCCAAATAAGATCGACGTGAAATTAAAGATCGTTCGCCGTATTCTCCCCTCCGGACATCTATCAAAGTTTCTGCGTAACTTTCGTAAACGGAATGTTCGGTTACCGTTTTATAGACATGTTTGCTGTGGAGTGCCGTCAAACTTAGCCAAGTGAGTTTAGACAGGTGAAAGTGAAAGGGTGAGACACGGAGTTCGCTTTTGGGTATTTATTACATGTCGAGCATGATCGTTTGCGATGTACATGAAGACTTAACAACTTGACTGAAGTTTTCTACGCGTACCTACTTAGATACAAAGTTTAGTAACAATACTTAAGAAAATTTGGCAAGGAAGATTCGGTATACAACGCAGTAAGTAGCGATTCATGAATCCTCTACATTCAAACAGTTTTTTCTCGATTTTCGCAGTTTTGACGCTGCTATCCGACAGAGACACACATCCTAAACATATTCCAAGTTATTCCATAAAGTGTCGTAAGTACTTATTACAACAGTGCTTCTTTTTGATTGTAGATCTGAAGAAGCAGATTTGAGAACACGGTGCAAACCAATGTCGATGAAATTTGGTACGAAGATTGTGGAAGGTCATAGAATAAAAAGGAAAAGTTTGTTGCAGCAGTCTGTGTATTTGTGTTTACGTACGTTCCTTCGTAGCGCCTATATACTCATCCAATTTGGTTAAATGAGATTTCATTAGATAAATATATAGATGAGTATAAAAAACAGATGACTGTAAGTCAAAGTCAAAAGTCAAAATGTGTTTTATTCAATAGGATACATTGTGATCACTTTAAAGCGTCAACTTAAAACTAGCTACGCCTTTCCAACCTCCTTACACCGGCAAAAGAACAGGCAAGAAACGCCCGGCAGGTAATTTTTTTGGCGCGATCACATTGACAGTTTTATTTTTATTACTAATTGACTGAATTGGAGCAAGTTCACTAAATTCCCAAGCATTTGTCCGATATTTTTTAATTAGCTTTTACTACTAAAATTCCTCTTGTTTGGTTGTGCACATTGGGATATGGGAACATGCATAATAACGAATTACGGGATCACAACCAAAGCAGACCAGACCCCACAAGCTGCACCCGATCACGAGTTGACGCATGTGCCAGCAATCGCTCTCCTCGACCATATTAGAGGGAAGAGGGAATCGAAATCGAGAATCAAAGTGTTAGTGAGGAAGAAGCACACAAACTAAATCAACACAGTCAGAAAGTTAGCGGTTGGCAGCGATAAAGCGTTTGAAGCTAAAAGTTCGAAATAGCACACTAGAGAGTAGTTTGTATGGTAGTTGGTATTATATAAGTTCGTATATAAGCTAGTGGGCAACCCTAACCTTTGTCAAAGTTTTCAAGCCTCCGACATGGGTAAAGACAGTTTTAGCCAGCGCTGACAGCTGGGGTTTGTAAATTCCCAGTTTAAAAGATTTCATATCAAAGACTTTCATATCAAAGCGAAACGCTTCGTTTCTACATTTATAATGCAAGCGGCGAAAGAGCGGAATACCCTGGCATCGTCATTGTACTATATTTAGTATAATTTGGGAAGTGAGGAGGTATCTATCTCCTATATTGGTAAGTATGCTTCATCCATAAACATTAACTATCAGGTGACTAGAGTCTATTTTTTACATAATTCTAATTAAAAAAAGGATATTATTACCTACTAGGATTAAAGAAACGACCCTAATACACCACTACCTCGCGGTTTTTTCCACTCAGACCGTGCGTTTTTCTTTGATCAAAAGCCTATGCCACTCTCCAACCCATAAACAATTTCTATGCAAATCAAGTCACATAACATCAAGCGACTTGTGGTCCAAAGCTACTCTGTTAGATGTAAAAAAACTCTACTATCTTGGGTCATGTTTGAAAATACTTCCGTCATAAAAATTTAATCCAACATAGTTTACATGGATCCGAAAACAATCGAAAAGAAATTGATTCATCCATATTCATAAAATTTGTATAGCCCACGGGGAAATTATCGACGAATTTTTATGTATCGGTAGCGTTTTATGTAGAGTTAACGGTTGACGACTCTCCTGGTCTCAAGGGAGCATTATGAAGGTATGCACTTTATTGTGGTTTATATTTATAGAAACGTACAGGTTGGTTATCTAAATCTGGCACGTACAACTAATGAACTAACTAAAAACTAACTGAGACGGCGCAACGACCCAAGGTGAGTCTTGTCCTTCGAAAATAAAACACGCCACTTCGGTCTGTCCTGCGCCACCTCCACCCAGTCCTCCACCTGGAGCTCGCGCAAATCCTTCGTGACTTCGTCTTTCCAGCGATACCTGGGACGGCCGACCGGGAGACGCGACGAAGGCCGTCCACTGTATGCTCGTTTGACCACACGATCCTCTCCCATTCTTTCAAGGCATGTACAACACATTCACACATTTATTTTGTCTGTGGGTGAGCGCATGGCACGACTTCGCACGCTTATGAAAAATCTCTTTGTTTCTTTCCCACGCGGTTTTGTTTTTCTTACTGTATAATGAAATTGCTTTGGTGTGAGTACTTTGAACGTGTCAGCTTTAGATAACCCACGTGTATAGTACAGTAGTTCTTACCTCTGTCATTCGACTCTGTGTTTCAGTTCCGAATTTTGATTTATTTGAATTATGTTTTAAATAAAAAAATACATCTTACAGGATAGCGTTGAGCACAAATCACCTAATGTTAAGTGACAATGTGGTTGAAGGTGGCGCTAACTGGCCCTGAAAGACACCTATAAATGCTTGGCGACCAATTCTTGGCTTGAAGGGTAGCCTATCTACAGTTATCATACTGTTATGAGAGAGAGTAAAAATCACAATTATTTTTTATACTACCTATATTATGTATATCTATATAAAACAAAACCGGCGCGGCTTAAAATTTCAATGAAATCAAAAACCCTTCGCCTGGTTTATATTTCTGTTGTAAAGTTGAAACAAAGTTGTTCCGCAAAAGTCTCATCCAACAACGCAGAGCTTTGCAAATTAGAACTTCCGCAAAAATGATTCAAACCTTCACGAACGCAGCCTTGTGAAACCGGCAGAAACGTCGCCTCAGATTTATTTCGTTGTTTACCTGAAAACAGAACATTTATTTAATGTTTTAAACTCATTCACAGTAAGTTTATTTTTATCTTAATTCTTTGTTTTGTTCGCGTCCCCTTTTTATCTGGAGATACTTTTTGAGGAAAACTAAGCGGTCAGCTTTGCCTGCGTTAGATATTTATTATTAGTCGCTTGACTGTGTTGTTGTTAAAAAGTCAGTGTCCAACAGCCAGGACCAAAAAGTTTTATCACTTGGTTTTTTCATCACTTGGGTTCGAATCCCGGTAAGGGCAAATATATGTGTGAAGAGCACGAATATTTGTTCCTGAGTCATGGATATTTCTATCTATATAAGTAAGTATTTAATTCTCTACTAGTTTTCAACCGCGGTTTCACCCGCGTCTTCCCGTTATCCCGCAGAAACCTTTTTCGGGATAAAAGGTAGCCTATGTGTTAATCCATCTC
The DNA here is from genome assembly GCA_931315375.2 of Opisthograptis luteolata. Lineage (NCBI taxonomy): Eukaryota > Metazoa > Arthropoda > Insecta > Lepidoptera > Geometridae > Opisthograptis > Opisthograptis luteolata. The sequence continues at coordinate 2,868,083 of OV928043.1, forward strand.
AACAAAATCAGTTTAGTAGTTACAGTGATACGTGGTAACAAAAATTCGCACACACACACACACACACATACTTTCGCATTTATAATATTAGTAGGATATAAGTATGTATATCGTTGTTTAGTAACTCTAGTACCCATAGCACAAGTTTATTATATTTATTATTTTGTGTCCCAGCAGTGGGAACGTAATTGGCTAATGATGATCATGTCTTATAACCATATCTAATGAAGCCATCTTCGACCACACAATCACGTGACTAGAAAGCGTGCGTTCGTATCCTTCCTTGAGTCAAACATGATAAGCCTCGTTTGCCTTTAATTTGGTTTGAGTAACAAAAACCCAGGTACCTACTAAAATATAAAACAAATGCTTACCGTTACCACCTTTCGTGACCACAACATGCAAGCAAACGTAACAAGAGCTCAGTTTAATTCAGCTCTATGTAAATAGATTAAAGGAAAACCAATTAAGCGAGAGCCGCCTCGTATGTACGGCACTTGTGGGCAATTTCGCTGAGACCTACGTAAATAAAGGCACTATTTTATGAAGCTCCTAGGGTTGGCACTGTTTGCGGTGGACAGGTGAGGTTTTATTAAAATTATACAAGCTTAGAAAATGACCTAATCGTAATCTGTACCACATTTACATACATAATAAATAATTAATTAGTAAAATTAGTAAAAATTTACGTTTTGTTTAGGCATCTGTCTTTTTTTGTTCTCTACTAACTGAAAAGTTTTGACATATCTGTGAAACATATTGTTAAAAACAAAATGAATAAATTAGCGGTGCCCTGCGGTTTCACCCGTGTGGACTACACTACACTTTATTGCGATAAAAAGTATCTAATGTCCTTCTTTAGGGTTAAAACTATCTCCACACCAAATTTCACCAAGATCGGTACAGCGGTTAGTCGTGAAAAAGTAACAAACAATCAAACACTGACTACTACTGACTTACTTATGCAGTAAGGATATCTTTTCTGTAACCTCTAACTAAGTATATTTTACTTGCAAATCGTAAACAAACACACAGAAACATTCTAGGTGCATAGTAATAACCGACAGAGGGCGAGCGTCGGATGTTTGACGAAAACATGCTCGTGGAAAACAAAAATCATATTTCCGACCCTAATTTTCTTCCCTTTGTGGTTCCGTACATACTTTCCGGCTTCTTGTTATTCCTACCTAAATAGGTGGATCGAATCAACAATAAGAATAAGAAAAATACAAGGGTCAGTGAGTGACAACCCTATTCAAATACGACATAACACTGCTCTTATTTGAGATAGACGAAATTGTTGGCGTACGTAATAAGTTTGCGGTGGAGTACAGTTTAGATTTTCACAGTACCTAAGATTACAACATTATTTACATTTTAATAAATAATCATTACATACATTTTATCAATTTCAACTATTAGTGCAACAGGGAAACTCGCTGAAGAACCAAAATCACCAACAGAGCTCTCAAAATTTGCAAGTTGAAGTGACAATCAAACAACAATATTGAATTTTATGTCGAACTAGCTGCGCCCCGCGTCTTCCCGTTATTCCGTAGGAACCTTTTCCGGGATAAAAAGTATTCTATGTACGTTTCCTGGTTCTAAGCTACCTCCCCACCAATTTTCAGCCATATCGGTTCAGCCGTTCTTGAGTTATATTATAAATAGTGTAACTAACACGACTTTCTTTTAAATATATAATAATATGTAGATAATAAAATTTTAATTAATTGAAACGTTTTTCGGTTGGTTGACAGAATCAGATGATGTTTTCGTAAAATTCAATAAAAGAAAAAGATTTGATCTACTTTCCGGTTTACTAGCAGACACTGCGGATTATGCTTCTAAATAATATCCTGTTAAATATTTTTAGAAAATGTAATTGATTGTCAGATGACGAATTATTGTTACCTATATAAATGGTTTTTTTTATACAAATTATGTCGCAAGTTTAAACACTGTTTTCCACTGTTCAGCTCGTAACATCCAAGTGTAAGTGAATGTTGGTTGACACCTCTTTTTAACGAGGGTCCGTCATACTTGTCTAGGTGGCGAGCAAACCTAGGTTTTGAGATAGGTTTTATTAGCATATATTTATATTCATTGATTTCACTTATTTATGCTGCACAGGCATTAAATCAGGCCACTAGTTATTTGCATGCACTGCTATACTATGTTTATACTTTCATGTGCACTGCATAATAAATTTTTTTTTGTGTAGTATTTTTAAGAAACTATAGTTTTGATGGTAAGCCATTTTTTTTACTTTTTACAGGGTTACATTTGAGCACAAGTCACCTACCTGATGTTAAGTGATGAAGCGATAGAACCTGGACCTGGACAGGGGTCGAAGCCAACCACGCATTTATTTGTGTGTTACAGCACCCTCACTTGAGAGGCATTTCTCAGTCCGGGCTTAGCGTTACGCAACATTCGGCCACATTTTATAGGTAAAAAAAAAATTAATTGTAGTTGTAGTTTTCAAAATAAATATGTATTACGAAGTTAGCTTCAAAATTTCATAGTGATTGAGGCTGTGCGTATCAGTGAATGACCCAGGAATTTGAATTAAGGGATATAAAAAAAAAAGAAATCTGCCCCTTTAAAGTAAAAAAATGGATCTAATGAATGGATCTTAAGAGATAGAACCAAAATATTCTCATAACACTTTAAATGTTTCATTTGACCCATTTGAGGTGGGAATTTTCTAGAATCCTTTTTTTTTTGTATACGTTCACACCTTTCCGTAAACCCCTCAACATTTAAAGTCCGTATATACGTCTGAACTCTACATCCAGTGACAGGCTGTCCGTTGTCTATCAGTCTGCCTGTCAGTCAGTCAAGACAAAGCCTTTTCAAGGTGTAGAACACGTGTAATGTTTCATGGTAGGTATAGAAGAAGATAGACAGACAGCTGAGCTGTGAAACAAACAAACCTAGACTAGACAGTGAGGCGACTCAAGGCATTTACTAGCATGAAATATCCGCGCACCATTCGAACACTAAGTTGAACGCTCTTGAAGCTAAGTAGTTTCTAAGTACATGTTCAAACTTTCGAACACAGCTTCAACAAGTTTCAGTAGGAAGAGTCACTGATTTTTTTACTCTGTGTTTCTTATCGCTAGAGATCGGAATACGTGGATATATTTACCTAAATTCAAAAGAAGCAATTGAAAATTCATTCAAAAACCTCACTGGAACCTTTATCCGGGATAAAAGTAGCACAATAAACTGTCCCCATTACAAATTCCCCTTAAATTTTTAGAGTAATTTCAGCGTGAAGAATTAACAAACATTAACACTCATTCACTCAAAAAGTTTCACATTTAATTTTATATTATTAAAGTATGATTAATGTAACATTTCAATGCTCTACAGCAAAAAGGTGTCTATTAAAAATCACTCCTATTTTGCTTGACCAAAAAAATTGAGGCTAAGAGATGAACGAATGATGTACTTAAAAGATAGGAAACTGACTTTGAAGTAAGGCTGCCGGAACACACCGATAGAGGCCTAACGACCGACAGATTGTAACAAGAAGGATAGCTAAACTGAGCACTAAGCTAAAGGTTTTCAAATAGAATAGTTAAGGAGGTAACTAATTAAGTGTCGTAATTAGCACATTAAATATTCTATTTTCGGAACCATTGGTTAGCAATCTCACTCAGTTTTGTTTCAGTTGTTTTAAACTAAAATGCCTGAATGCCTGAATTATGATATCACAATTTTGTAAATTTCTATAAAAATCAGAAACACAGCATTATTAAAAAAGATATTGGAAAATTTTCCCGGAAAATTGTTAAATACTGGAAAGAATGACTTGTCATTTGCCTACTCGTGAAAAACAGGGGCGGTTCGTTATAGTAAACAAATGTACAAACTCTCGTTAGCTAGTTCAATCTCTATTTTACCCCATTATCCCCATCACCCAATTTAGCAGCTCCACACCATTCATGCGAAACGTCGAAATGAAACGAACACTTCACATTGCTGAATGAAAAACCCGTGTTTGACAAAACGACGCAATTGCGGTACTAATTGATACCCGTTTGACTATTCTATATATTGAAGCTAAAGATGCGCGACTGCGAATGATCCGGACATTCGAATAATCGAAGACTACTAATTTTATATCCGAGATGAATAAAAGTAACCACTAATGTTCAGTTCAGAGTCACATGATAACTACCAAATATTAATATTTTAAATCGCACTCTTACTAATTCATAATATCCTGGTACATTTCAAATAATATATGATTTCATTAACAGTGTATTTTCAAGTTACCAACGAAAATAATGCACTTTATTAAGAAAGTAGAGATGCTACCATTACTGTAGGTAAGGTACTACAGTATTAATATTTTAGAAAACGTTACGAGAGTTTACACGTAAATTGCGCGTCACGAGTTGCGACCGACTCGCCGCGCCGGTCGCGCAATAAGTCGGCGACTCGTGAGCCTCGAGGTGACTCGAGACGAGTCGGGCCCAGTCAGGAGGCAGCAAACGAATTGGCGCCATTAGTGATTAGTTACTAATTTCTGACAATCATTCGAATGAGTCGAATAATTCGAATGAAATCATTCAGTCGCGCCCTGCTAAATTGAACCGAGTTCCATTTGTTCCATTTGTACCGTATAATAAGAGCTTTTAGTGGCAGCATATTTGGATTATCAGAGCTCACTCAATTACAGTAGACGTGTTGAAATGTGCCGTTGGATGAACCCTCAACTCGGTTGCCGATTATGGACTAGTTATTAACTGCTGACTATGTTCTGTAACTATTTTCACGGTTTGTTGTCAATAGTACTTTGTTCAATAGGATACATTGTGATCACTTTTAAACGTCAAACTTAAAACTAGCTACGCCTGTTCCAACCTCCTTACGCCGGCAAAAGAACAGGCAAGAAACGCCCGGCAGGTAATTTTTTTGGTGCGATCACATTGACAATTTTTTTCTTATTATTATTACTAATTGATTGAATTGGAGCAAAAATTCACTAAAATCCCAAGCTTTTTTTTGTCATCTAATGGTCCGATATTTTTTAATTAGCTTTACTAATAAGATTGAGTTGAGTTCAGACTAGACAAATAAAGGGAGAGAGAACCTGAGCATAAAACGAAATGAGCAAAGTGATGTACTGTTTACCGAATGTGACTTATCAGAGATCCAGATAAAATAGTATTTTTTTTACGTATGCGTTTGACGGCCATTCCGCCTGTTGCCAAGCGATGATGCGGTCGATAGTTTAGCCTGCATGCCTAACGCCTGAAGTTAATAATCGATCCTGATCCGTTATCCGTGGTTTTGGATCGATATGTCATTTTGGTAGTAATATGTCCAGCCCTAGTACTAAAATGATATGATATTATGACATGACATATCGATCCAAAACTGCGGATAACAGATCAGGATCGATTATTAGTTTCGGGCGTAAAAGGTACCTGTTGCTTTGAAGATTCTCAATTTATAGCTTTTAGGAAACGCCACCACCATATGGGCTGTTTTATGGGATTCCGTACCCAAAGGGTAAAACGGGACCCTATTTTACTAAGACTGCTGTCCGTCCGTCCGTCTGTTTGTCCATCTGCCACCAGGCTGAATCTCATGAACCATGATAGTTAGACAGTTGAAATTTTCACAGATGATGTATTTCTGTCGCCGTTATAACAAAAAATACTACAAAACAGAATAAATTAAACACTATGTTTGCCGTTTTTATAGATACTGTTCGGGACCCTTCTTGCGCGAGTCCGACTCTCACTTGGCCAATTTTTATTTTTAATTGGGCAACCCTTAACTATACAACACTGTCACAGAATAGATACCTACGAGTATATATTACTACATTGTCCCCACAACCTTAAATTTTAAACTGCGGTGGTGATCGTTATTATTTATTCATGATGATGATGATGATGATGATGATGATGATGATGATGATGGTGATCGTTAAAACTAAACATATTGTTTTTCTTTTCCTCAGTCGGGTTTGTGGTATTCGAAAGGTTAACAGGCAAAGAATGTGCCGATATGAACAAAGTTCTATTTTAGATGCAGGACGGCTGTTGCGGACGTATCATGCGTCATTAAAATAAATTGCAGAAGAGTGTCTGCGGATAGTTTTTATAGCTGTCAGTTAATAATCCTGTAAACTTTATAGCACGTCATATTGGTTTTAAATAAAAACTTTGATATTAGTATTCGGATGCGTTAGTTGAACGGAATAGACAGTTTTAAGAAAATATTGGACTCATCAAAACGAATCATATGAGCCCATACTCGAGGGGTTTACAAGTAGCCACTGCAGAGATGCCCTACCCACCTTCTGGCTGCATCATCAGATCAGGTCAATGATACCAAATTATTGCATTATCGTCGAGATTACATACACATACAAAGTTTCATTTCGATACAACAATTAGAAGTAGGTGAAATTTGACTTATAAGATTTTATTACATTGTTCGTTAGTTACAAGTCAAGCTAATAAAAGTGTTTTAAAAAAGAAATCGTAAACTTGCTGCACCTCGCGCTTACACCCGGATTTTCCCGTCATTCCGCTCGAACCTTTGTATAATAAATAGCCTATGTGTTAATACAAGGTTTAGGTTATGTCTAATAAGTAATATATTATGCGAGAACAAGTAACACAAACATTCATATCTATAATAGGTATTAATGTGTAATATGAGAATTACTATTTAGCATTTCTGATTTGTTACTAAATATTTTATCATTATTTTGATTATCATTTTTAAACTAAGTTAATTATCCTTAACTTAAGCTTACTGTTCGCTCTACCAACTCTGACGTACATAAATTATTATATAATGCTAGGCTAAGTAGGTACTTCATTAATTATTGGAGCCAATTGTTAATACTACGAATTAACAAGTTTTAAAGTCTTTCCCAACAAAAACATTTCGAAATTGCAGCGGAAAGTAAAAAACATTTCTGTGTCTGAAATTCAGGATTTCCAACAATGAACACTCACGAAAACGTTATTAAATATGCAACAATAGCTACAAGGCCCTGTTGCATATGCAAAGTCTTGTTTTCTTTATTTCCTGTAAGCTGTGTGTAAAAAAAAAAACAAAATTGAATGCGATGAGAAAATAAAATCTAACTAGTAATTGTCATTTGCTGAGAATTTATTTTCTTTCATATAGGAATCGTTAGCTGGAATACGGTTCGTCAAATGTATGTTTCGATGAAAAATAGGAGAGTAAACGCTTATACCACAAAAATCTCAGCTAATGATGAAGTCTAGCCTCATCATTAGCTGAGATTTTTGTGGTATAGAAAATTTCTCTACAATGCCTACTTTTTGACTATGTAGGTACTACTTTTTTAGGTGAATCGTAAGAGTCGTGGCAAGCCCTTGGATGAAATGGAAATGAGTATGAGTCGTTTGTATGGCGTTCAAAAGGGGAGTCCTAAGTTCTGCAGTAGACGTCTCCCAGCTGATGATGATTCGTTTTTAGCTTGGTAACATCGTCGCAACGAAACGAACGAAGAGAGGTCCTTCGTTGCTCATACTACCAATGGTTGGGGGCAGGTTAAGTCCCCTCTTAGAAACTCGAAAAAATTTAAAGAAATGCTAAGATATTTACTGTCCGATTAACTCGTTAATGTGAACACGATTAAAAAATTCACAAGTTCCCCAAGAAATGTACGTGTTTTTTTTTTACTTTTGACTGGGTAACATTTGACCACAAGTTACCGATGTTAAGTGACGATGCGGTCGAAGATGGCGCCATGTTACACCTGGACAGAGAATTGGCTCTCTGGTTCTATTTTTGGTATTTATTTTACCTTCAATATAAACCCTCGTCTAGCATTTTGGCCCTCAGTCACTGACTGGTGACGCCCTCCCATACTACCCTCTTATCTCAAAAAATATTCTTCATTGGAATTTATATTCTATCTTCGACATCATCTTTATCTAATTTCACCAAACACAATAAGTCTTGTTATTACTGTATTTTATTCGCTATATCTCTCGCTAGGTATTTTCGTTTTTCCAGCTCGTTTCCAAGAAAGCAATTGACAATCAGCCACTGTGAACGCTACATGGGCTACATCGTTTCTCATTAATCGACCGTACCTAGTAGTGTTGTGTTCTTGTGGAAAGTTTTACTATCGATAGATTTAATCTGAAAGAAAAACGTAATTAGAGATAGACATTTTTCTATGGAATAGAATAGAAAACTTTTACTAGTTACTAACTGTTCTCCTCGGTTTCACCTGCTTGGACTACAGTTTATCGCGATAAAAAGTATCCTATGTCCTTCTTCAGGGTTCAAACTATCTCTGTACCAAATTTAATTTAAATCGGTGCAGTAGTTTAGGCGTGAAAGCGTAACAGACAGACAGACTTACTTTCGCATTCATATATACGGGATTATATGAAAACAACACATGTACCAATTAAACCGGGTATAATCGGGTAATATATCGGGTACTTATAGTTTTAAAAGCTACTAAATTTCTTTTAACTTGAAATGAAGATAATCTACTGCTTTAACAATAATGAAACAAGCGTTGTGGAAATAACAAAGTAACTGTCACAGAAAGTAATTAATGCTTTTCATCCCCGTCGAGAGCAGATTTACAGTGTTCTATTAAAATGTTGAATGTTGATCCGAATGAACATGCAATACTTTATTTTAACACCCAAATAACAGGCTTTTGCTTAAATAAGTAAATGGATTAAACAGCAGTTCTCAACCATAGGCCCGCGCGCAGCATATGCGGCCCGTAGTATTCTTGCATGCAGCCCGCGACTTTTTACAATGTTATTTATTGAACATAGTAGGTACATACATTGATCTTATCTTCACTCTCATTTAGATGCTATTCTTAGAATTTCTCACTTCCAACTTAGAACTATTCATCATATTGCGAGACGAATATAACCCCAAAAATGTAATTGATGTTTTTGTTTAATAAGTTTGTTTGCTTGTTCAAAATCCTCAAAAATTTGCGTTGTTAAAGGCGCCTGACTACCCCACGGTATTGCCAGCATGAAAGTTGATATATTTTCCATACAAGCTTTATTATTCCATCAAACCCTTTTATGGGATGATTTTCCAAAAATCCTTTCTGACACTAACAAAAAAAGCTACCTACCCTCCAAATTGTATGTTTCAAGAACCAGCGGTTGATTGGTCAGGACTTTGAATTTTATGTACCAGTAGCTGTTCCCCACGGTTTCACCTGCGTGCACAACAGTTTATCGCGATAAAAAGTACCCTTTGTCCTTCCCCAGGGTTCAAACTATATCCATATCAAATTTCATCAAGATTGGATAAAAAGTTTTAAGATTATCCGGAACAAACAATTGAATCTTCTCTCTTTACATATGTAGTATATATTATGTATAGATAGATAGTTGCCGCTTAACGTTAGGTGCCCCATCAGTTTATTCCGTCATCTCGTTAAATATGCAAAAATAAAAAATCTCTATCGCATCGTTAAATTCACTACATATTAAGTTTAGCATGCAGCGACGTGAACGGATGGTCGCTTGTGCATGAATTAATTATAATATTTACTTCACTTTATCGTAACACTAGCTGTCGCCCCGGTTTCACCCGCGTGGGCTACAGTTTATCACGATAAAAAGTATCCTATGCCCTTCCTCAGGGTTCATACTATCTCCGTACCAAATTTTATTCAAACCGGTTCAGTAGTTAAAGCGTGAAAGCGAGACAGACAGACAGAGTTACTTTCGCAATTATAATATTAAAGTTGGGATTATAAACAAACTGCACCCGCCGTTTTTTCTTTATCTCACAGGAACTGACAGGATGATAACCTTTTCTCAACTAAACTAAAAGTAAATGTCATAATACCTTGTTGGTTGTGCATTTTCCAGTGTTCGCCTGGCTAACTACCAAATCTGTCGCTAAGTCCCTTTTGGTGTGTTTCAGCAGTCTCACTTGATTCACTCTCGAGTCCAGGCGTAGCGTGGTGTTAACTCGACTACATCGTCATTTAACATCGGATGACTTGCGGTCAAATGTCATCTTGTAAAAACTACTTAAATTAAATAAGAAGGAGAATATACTTTTCATGAAAATCCGTTGAGTCTTAACGGGCTAAGTGGTATCAAAAAAAAAACACAAACGAATAAACAAATACCCTTTCGTATGTTGTAGAATTGTAGGAAATAGATTATTTATTTATTTATTTTGGTAATAGGCGAGCAGCCCAGAGGCTGATGTGCCTATATCATGCTGTGTTGAATTATAGCAATGTCCAAAAGTGCAGAGAAAAGTCAATTCTGTAGCAAGGAAGCATTGTTCGTTCGCAACCACTTGTCCAGTCTGTATTAGGATAAGATCTTCCTTGAAGTAACAGTAGCAAATCCCGTAGGCTTTACCTTGTTATAACAATTAATGTCTACCTTCATTCTACTGAAGATATCCTAAAGGGAAAACAACCAACAAACATTACTAACCCACGTTTTTTATTCTCTGCCTGCATTTTCCCTAGACCACGTGACAAAAAGGTCTCCAGTCTCGACATAAGGAGCTTTTTGCGTATGCAAGCCTTTTATCTTCGAAGATTTATAGAATTACGCTCTGATCCTTTCGGGTCTGCCCCGTTTATCTTCAATCAAATGACTCCCAAAAGTGTTTTTAGACACCTGATTCATTCTTTTCTCAGGACTTTTATGTAGCCACTTTATTTTATATGATAGCGCATCTGCTTGAACTCGGGAATGTGAAGTCAACCTTTTCTTTAGTCATTTTGTAACAAAAGTTGAATACATGTTTGAGATGTATGTACGGTTTTTCAGATTACATCTCCTTTATTCATAAAATGATATACGAGTCCTTTAAACTCATTTTAGTTAAAATGTGTTTCGTTTTTAGCTTCGTGACATTTCACGTCGGCGAAAATAAATTTTAGGTTAAAATGGGGTTAATGGGTATTACTTTTTTTATGAATAAAGTTATGTACTTACCTAAACTAATTCATATTTTGTATTAAATTCGTAGAAATACAGGGTGTGGCGTAATGAATATATACCTAACTCTTTATTCCTGCGGGGGATGGACAACACCATGACTGTACAGATTTGATAAATTAATAGAATTGTATTAATTAATAGTCTCAAGGTTCAAGGTTTCAAATTTAGGATATTATCGAAATTTATAAAAAATCAGAAATATTTATTCATTTCGGTGGCAACATCACAAATTAAGATATCTTCTGAATCTGTATTTTTTAATAGTATTCGAGATAAGGAAGCTATCAAATGTACAGCCAAATGGCTATCTGTGTGTCGCTAGTATATTTGTTTGTGTTGAAGCATGTTCTAATATTCTCTATGTTAAAATTATGTGTTTTGCTTGTTGTAAATTTCTGGAACCTTAATTTATGGTCCAAAAAAGTGTGTAATTATTCGAAATCAAACGACAAAATGAAATCATCGTCCTTAGCCCTACCTCGGTCCAGACAGTTTTCTTGTCTTTTAATTTCTTACAAAAATAGTCCTCGAGCAATCTGAGTTGTGGAAATAACTGTGGAAATTTTTCTTTACGCAAACACTTTTCTAACAGTTGATATAAGATTAGTACTAAGTGCCTTCGATGCCTATAACAGCTATTACTTATTTCACACGGAGCTATCAAAAAAATTATATTTCCCGCAGAAATGTTTTATTTATGTGTCACTAAGCTGTAATAAAGGTTCGTAATAGATTAAAAGTTAATTGGATTGTGCCCATTTTTATCGGCATACTTCATCACGTGCCGGTAAAGGGGGGGTAGGGGGGATTGATGTGGGGATGTTTATGGCTATATAACCTTTTGTTAAAGGTTTGCTCGCGTATGATTGGCGGTTATGAAGTTTGCTTTATGACATCATCGTATTAGTGATTAATTTGTCACTAAGACCTTTTTATATAGGTATGTTTGATGATGGTTTGGGACATTTTGATAATTAACTGTTTATGAGCAGATTAAATTGCTGACGCTCTCGGGATGAATAGTTTTTTGTACAACTGAGTGAGGAGACGAGCAAGTTGCTTGCTTGATAGTAAACGCCAGGTTTGCCCTTTACACACGGAGAAAAAAGACCTTCCGATACAGAAGGAATTTCTTTCCCTTTTGACTCAGAAGGAAAATAAAATAAGGAAGGAAAAGGTTACATTCTGGAAGGAATCGGTCTTGGAAGGTAAGGCTCAGATCAGAAGGAAACTCAGGAATTTTTTCTCAATGCAGTTCAGATGTCACTCAGGTTTTTGAACTTAAACAGTTTATAATCTTGCGACGGAATGTACTGCGCTTGTCACTCACATAGCACTTTTAGATGTTAAATCTATTTTTGCTCTGTAATTTAATGTGATTTAGGTTTTTATGTTGTTTTTTTTAAGATTTTTTTTTGTTGTTTTGGAAGGATGTCTTGGATGCGGAGCTACATGATCTCCAAACTCTGAACTGGGCTGAAGAGTGGCGCTTTCTCGTTTTGGAGGGCAAGACTCAGTTTGGGTTGCAGAGCAATAGGAGTAAGTTAGGTTTTTATGAATGGTTTAAAAGTTTGGCTGATTATTTTTTACAGCTTAGCGTTTATTAGTTTGTCCTTCTCTAGATCTAATAGAAGAATATAATGTTCAGTCCTTTCCCAAAGAATTGCCCACAAAGCGAATTGGCTCCTTAATTTTATGAGGCAACAAAACGATACAATAACAAAGATTAAATTATCTAAACCTCTCTGGAACGTGACAAGGACTCGGCTCAAGTGCTAATAATTTTCTGTCCGAAGCTTTTAAGCCGAAATCAAGTCAAGAAAGCCACGTTAATACTAATCACTGAAAAATGTCTTTGTTCCTTCTTCCCCTTTTAACGACTGACAGCTGTAGAAACTTTTTAATCCAATTAATTATTATTTGATGCCAGCTATATGATAGCGATGGTGGCCGAACGGTCAGGCGTGCGACTTACAAGACGCCGACACCGAGTTCGAATCCTCTCGGCCCCGTACCTATGACTCAATAAATTATGTGCGGATTTGCCATCGCTCAAAACGGTGAAGGAAAACATCGTGAGGAAACCGGCATGTCTAAGAACCACAACGTTCAAGGGCATGCGACATCTACCAACCCGCACTGGGCCCGCGTGGTAGATTACAGCCCATACTCTCTCTCTGAGAGAAGGCCAGAGTCCCAGCAGTGGGAACGTGGAAGGCTGATAATGATGATGATTGATTATTTGAATGCCAGCTATTCCTCGCGGTTTCACCCATTGCACGAACCAAAGATTATAAAAATCAGTCCAGCCGTTCTTGAGTTATAAATGGTTTAATTAACGACTTATATTTTATCTTTATCTTTTTTTAACGACGACGCGGTAGCCGAGTTGGCAGTATCCCTGCCTGCGAAGCTAGCGGTCCTTGGTTCGAATCCCGGTAAGGGCAAATTTTTGTGTGATGGGCATGAATATTTGTACCTGAGTCTTGGATATTTCTATCTATGTTAGTATTTATTTCTGTATATAAGTATGTATATCGTTGTCTAGTACCCATAACACAAGTTTCGAGCTTAATTTGGGGCTAGGTCAATTTGTGTGAAATTGTCCCCGATATTTATTATTATTAGCTATATATAGCTGTTGGGATATAGTAACAATAAGCGGTCTTATCGCTAACATTGATTTCTACCAGACAACATTTGGATAGACAGAAGTACAAATACACGTACCTAGTACTTCACATATTGGTGTTAATCGTTCAACAATTAAAAAGGGCTTCTTGTCCTTGAAGTATAATGTATAAAAGGGTTGTATTAGTCCCATTTATGAGCTTGTTATAAGCCAATCAAGTGTATGAACCCGCCCTTCAAAGGGCTATCAGAATGCTGGGCAATCGGCGTTAGATACACACATGATACGTCGTAATTCCGACCCCCCGGATGCTATAAGGTCGAGTTTAGATATTTTGCCAGATAGGATGCTTCCGTTACGCTGAAGAAGTACCTACTCGGAAGCAATTTAAGAAATATACTAGTTTATACATCACCTTAATAAAATCTTCTGTATGAAACAGGGATAAATGTGTTGCCAAGCGAAATCTAAAAAATATTTTATATTTTTAAAACTTTTTTATTAGCTTGACTTGTAACTAACTAACTAACGAATTTAGAGCGTTTTGAAAGTGTGATTTTTAGTTTTTTTTAACCTATATATTGTTCAAATATTCGTAGATGTTTAAAGAAGATTCTTATCAATTGGAAAAGTAGATTGAAAAACTGAAAAAAAAACGGGAATGAAGGGAAAGTGCTTTTTCTATGCAATGTATGTTATGATAAAAAGTAGTTACTTAGACCATTTTTCTCAATTAACAAAGATTGCACAACATATAAAAAAATTAAATGAGGATCTGTATTACAATATTTATTTTAATTAGTACTGTCATAATTATTTTTGGGTCTATTTTAAACGTTTTCGTTGCTCCCGTGTTATGAAGTACAGTCAGCAACAAAAGTAGCTGATCATACTAGATTTCCTAAATGTGTTTTAGATCAGTATTTAAGTGATGATGTGGTCAAAGGTTGGTGTTTAAGATGATGCTGGTAATCGGAAATTGTGTTATTGTTGAGCGACTTTTGTCGTTGACTGTACCTACATGCCCCCTCTGTCGCCTACGACGACTAAGTGGTAGGAACAAAATATTAAATTGGAATTCTAAAACATAATAAGATTTTAAAACACTACTTATTACTACAGTTACGCTACGTCGTGTTTTCCAGCTAGATCATTAGTCAAGACTTAGATTCGCTTTTAAAAAGACAAAGGATAACTGACTGCATCCGCTTAAATTAACGACCGCTGTATATGTCATTTGACAGCCGCTTCATTCAAGTCCCTCCCAGGGCGCACGGCACGGTACAAAATAGGTTAAAATATGCTCCGTTTACGTAGGCTGATAAAGTAAATTATGCTCGGAAAGTTGCTTGACATAGAATTATGGCGCTGGTAACAACAGCACGTTGTATCAGGTGTACTCGTATACCTAAATTATAACTTACTAGCTTTTCTTGCCTGTTCTTTTGTCTTAGTCTTAAGTTTGACATTTAAAGTGATCATTTTATGTATCCAATTAAATAAAGAATTTTGAACTATGAACTTTATACTTTGACGACGTGGTAGCCGAGTTGGTAGTGACCCTGCCTTCAAAGCTAGCGGTCCCGGGTTCGAATCCCGGTAAGGGCAAATGTATGTGTGACGAGCACGAATATTTGTTCCTGAGTCTTGGATATTTCTATCTATCTAAGTATTTATTTCTCTATACATGTATGACTGTATGTATATCGTTGTCTAGTACCCATAACACAAGTTTCGAGCTTAATTTGGGGCTAGGTCAATTTGTGTGCAATGGTCCCCGTTATTTATATTTATTTATTTTACTTTAGCAGTTTCCTGTGGTTTCACCCGCGTGGGCTTACAGTTTATCGCAATAAAAAGTATCCGATGTTCTTTCCCTGGGTTAAAACTATCGCCCTAAGAAACTTTATCAAGATCGATTCCATAGTTTTTAAGTTTAACCGCAGTGAACAAACAATCAAACGTTTTCTCTTTATAAAATTTTAAGTGTAGATGTATCTGAACAACCACAAAATTTGGTTGTGTGTTTGTACAAGGGAAGCGACCAAGAGGCAGGAGTCCTTTGCGTTGGAGTAATCAGATCCGCAACACCTCCAATAAGAATGTCCATGAGGCATATTCACATTGCCGAAGACCGAAACAAACGGAAAGCGATCGTCCAGAAAATAATTCGTTTAGGTCACGACGCTCAGCAATGAGGAAAGTGAAACAAAGGGGATGTATTTGTAGTTTCGAAAAGGCTTGACTGACCCTTATGAATTCTTTTCTCATCCAAGGATCTTGAACTTCTGCATTCCGGAGTACTGCGGAAAGACTTTTGAAGGAAGCTCGTTCCACATAATATTGCAAGAAAGGAGCGCATAAATCGAGTGCGGTGTGGGTTTTCCAGGGCTCAATTGGTGTGGATGACGAGATAATCGGTGATAAAACCAAAAGCAATGTCATAAAATGACATGTCTTTGCGTAATTAACAAGAAATGTCTAATTTAATTGAAGCGTGTAACATGTTAGCCTGCGGGTCTCCCAGGCCCTGATTACGATAGTCATTACAACAGTAAAGTTCGCTCGTTTGTTAATCAAAGGGTCTGACGGACCTCTGGGTATCTTGAGCCCACACGTTTGTCCGGAATTTGGGTAAGTTCTGTTAATGTGGACATGGGTTGGTATGTCAATATTTATTTGAAGCCATATGGAATTGAATTGGGCATGTTATCATTACATTTGAAACGTAGGCACGTTGATGTTACTTTGGGATATGACCTTATCTCAGAGAGAGAGTATGACAATAGTTGCTGCTAGCTGTGGTATGCCCGTGAATGTTATGGTTCTGGGATATGCCCAGCTTGATGGTAAGTGTGACGCTTGCTCATAATATTGTGCTACCCAGAATTGTAACATCCAACACTTCAACATCCTGGGTAATGCAACTGCACTCCTCACCCTGAATTATCGGAGAAAAAAGACCTTCCGAAATACCGTTTTCCGAGTCAAAAGGGAAGGACTTGTAATTCAGAAGGAAAATTATTGTAAAAGAAGGAAGGAATCGGTCTGGGAAGGTAAGACTTAGAAGGAAAGTCAGAATTTTTTTTCTCAGTGATATTTGATGTTAAATTTCTTTATACCCTGTAAACATTGCCCTTCAATTCGGAACATTATTAATGCTTGAAACTTCTGCCTGACAGTTGAATAACACGCTAAAGTGTTGTATGGTACTTCCCCAGGCAGACTCTGCAAAAGAGTCCTAACACTACAAAACCTAAATGATTCTTCACTCCAGAGTAGCAGATAACAAAAACTCTCAGAATTTCACAAGAGTTTCATTTCTGAGTAGCATGCAATGTAAACGCGAAACGAAATTGCTTCGTATATATAGGTACGTAGCTACGAATTGGCGAAATGTCTACAATGTAGGTCCGTGTGATATTATCTTGTATTGTTCTAGAAGAGGGAAGCGGATATAAATTAGCGATGTTACGTTATGTTTGGTTGAGTCGCGCGTAATTTGTAACGATATGCAGACTATGACGCACACTTAATTATTATTAAATATCGAGTTGATCTGCGAGCGAAATCGACAGAACATGCTATATGGTTAGCAATATCAATAATTGCCTACTATAAACGTCCCCCTCCCTTCTAATTTTGCTCTGCCTGACGGAGCCCATACGAACTAAGTACATATATGTACCTACTTACTTAAATTCATATGTTTTAAACCTACCACCTTTGTACAGTATCATCATCATCATCAGCCTTTACGTTCCCATTGCTGGGACTCTGGCATTCTCTCAGAGCGAAAGTATGGGCCGTTATCTACCACGCAGGCCCAGTGCGGGTTGCTAGATGTCGCCTGCCCTTGAATGTTGCAGTTCTTGGACATGCCGGTTTCCTCACGATGTTTTCCTTCACCGTTTTGAGCGATAGCAAATCCGCACATAACTTATTACACAGTACAGCTTATATTAAATAAATATAAATATGAACATTGTCCGTGCATTTTTTACAGGTCCAGCGATATTGGCAATCGACACAATTTCGAATCGAATTGCTACATGAGTAAGTAAACACGCTAAGAAAACCAGCGGACTATAACAACCCCAAATGACATCTTCCAAAACGTGCCAAATATGCAGATCATGTATTACACGTTATAAACTTTGAAGTAAGTCAAATCAAAGCACGCCAGCGATAAAATGTCAAACTTAGAAACGCGAGCCTTTTTCAGCATCACAAAGGCTTAGGAAAATCTATGAATGTTAAAATTATTCAATATTGTACTCACGTTTAAACCCGTATTAGGTAAAGCCTCGCTTTATCTTGATCCACGGATTTAAGGCGGCACATACACGAGTACGAAATACGAGTGTCTCTAGAAGGTTCCTAAGCCACGAACGTTGTAAATGTCACTTATTTAAGTGAACGTTCAGCGTATTAAACATTTTATGAAACTGTTTTTTTCTGTTGCGGAATGAGATTGTAGACTTTCAGATAAAAGGTTTTTATCTTCGACATATTTCCAAG
Source organism: Opisthograptis luteolata (assembly GCA_931315375.2). Classification (NCBI taxonomy): domain Eukaryota; kingdom Metazoa; phylum Arthropoda; class Insecta; order Lepidoptera; family Geometridae; genus Opisthograptis; species Opisthograptis luteolata. The sequence continues at coordinate 2,886,221 of OV928043.1, forward strand.
CAAGTCTGTTTGAAATGTACCTACTAAGTACATACCTATTAAATATCTCGGTTGTTTTAGGGCTGTGTAAAATTCCACAAAAAATTACCATCTGTTTGTTACCACTGTTACACCAGTTTAGGTATCACCAAGATACTTTAAAAAGCAGTTAAATACTGTTAAAGTTACTGCAACATCCGTACCTACTTCCTGGAAGTAAAAAGATCATTTATTTCACTAAATCCGTTTTACACGTCATAAATCTTGTTTTTTTTACCGCTGTTTTCATGATGCTTTTTATTGTGCCCGACTGACGTACAAAATAAAGGTCGGTTCAGATCCCATGCGTAAACCGTAATAAAAATCGGGATTTTCAGGACCGCCGCGTCTGATACAATGAGTTATAGGAAGCTAATAAACTACTTAATAAAAGATGTACCTATTATTTACGGACGAGTCTGTGATCTATTAAATGTATTTTAAGCGGATATTTTTTAAGCCGTAGTCTAGTTTAATAATACTCGTATACTGGAATAATTGCAATTTATAAAAACACTACCTGTTTCCAAGATTTCTCCCGCGTTTTTATGTATTTTAATAATGTTAAAGTATCTTATGTTATTCCCCAGGGTTCAAACTATCTCCATACCAAATTTCATCAAGATTTGTTCAGGGGTCATCCCGTGAAAAGGTAACAAACCGACAGAGGGACATAGAGAGTTACGTTCGCTTTTAGTATAATTAATGGATCGTTAGTATGAAGTATAGATTAGTAAATCAGGCGTTAAACCATCAATAACTGGGATACTTTTCATCCCGGTTTCTTCGGGATCTTGGTGTTGGTATAACCGCAGGGTGCACCTAATAATTATAAGAATGAAAATTTAGATTAAATCTTTCCAATTGATCACGTTAACAAATTTTTTGCACACACCAATGTTTATAATAAAACTCGTGTGCGGTAGAATACAAGAATAGCTAAACAGCCGTACCTTTTCGAATCGATCAATTTCTCACAGTCAAAGCTGGAATATTTTTAACGATTTAATCATAACATTGAAAATGAGTTGTCGGCATCCAGCGCGGTTGCTTTGTGGGAAGAAGATTATCTGTTTAAAACGGTGGCTTGCCTGCCCTTTGATTTTTGATGTAGGTGAACATTGTTTGACTGTTGTGTTTTGTTTTGTCTTGGCTGGTTGACAGTGTAAACAGAATAAACCTTTATGTTTCCTAACTGACGGTTTCAATAATCTATCTATCCACGGTTAGTCCTACCTGCGACTTTATTACCCGTGGATGCTTTTAATTGCCTCCTAGTTTTTTCCCGATATTTATCTTGTTATCTTTCATCTTCGCTGACTCGGCCACGTTGAAAGAATGGGGGAGGATCGTGCGGTCAAACGAGCATACAGTGGACGGCCGAGTGGCCGTCGCCCTGTCGGCCGTCCCAGATATCGCTGGAAAGATGAAGTCACGAAGGATTTGCGCGAGCTCCAGGTGGAGGACTGGCAGGAGGTGGCGCAGGACAGACCGAAGTGGCGTCTTTTGTTATCGGAGGCCAAGACTCACTTTGGGTCGTTGCGCCATCTCAGTTAGTTAGTTAGTTATCTTGTTATCTACTTGGATTTAGTTAACTGTAAGCCACCCAAACAAAATGATATAACATAAATAAATTGATGTTTCTTAGATTGTCCTGCTTTCACACCAAAACGGCTGCACCATGATCAGCCTTTCACGTTCCCACTGCTGGGACTCTGACCTTCTCTCAGTGAGAGAGTAAGGGCTGTAATCTACCACGCTGGCCCAGTGCGGGTTGGTAGATGTCGGCTGCATCGATATCAACAAAATATTTATTTAAAAAACTATGTCATTCATATATACATACTAATACTCTGGCTGGCTGTCAAAACCTTATCTACGCAATAGGAAATTGCATAAAAATGGATGAAGTTTCCTAGTTATATATACGTACGGGTGTGTATAGACAAGCAGCTGTTCAAATAAACTGCAAGCGAAGGTTATTCTAATACAAGCAAACCCAAGAATGCTTGTAGTGTTTATCTCTGTGCACAACTCCTATACCTATAGATATTCAGCATACTTTTATGTAAGTACTTACTAAGACATCGCCAGGACATGTTTCGTAAAAATGCGATGTAACTGTTTTTTCTTTTTTTTATCCTAGGTAAACAGTATTTTTTTAAAATTAAAACTGTTAAAATCTTGTTTTTCAAATTACTTTTTCAGCGTGTATAAAATGGCATTATTTTAGAACCTGCTGTATCGTCAATGGAATGGAATGTACGTTTCTTTCAACTACTTGTTTCTGCAATGGAAACTGTTAATTCGTTTCTGATAGAAAAACCGTTAAAAAGCCGTTCTTTGATATAACACCGTTCACGATGCTTACTGAAATTCCTAGTGCCAAAGATATGTGTGTAAAACGTTGTGTATTTATTTATATACCGCGTTTTATGGTCGATGGTCGTTGTTTATAACAGTATTTAAAAGCCATGGTACTTGCCGGCCTTATGACGCGGCAGTGGCGCCGGCGCGGGCGGCCTGAAAACTGAAACACCAGATTTGGCTACTAATTACTTACTTTTTAACTTATTTTTAATGTCTATTTCATTACCTACCAGTTTTCTTAAGTCTTGCAAAAATAAAAAGCTTGGAATAGTAGTGAACTTGCTCCAAGAATAAATTCTCAATGCGATTGCGCCCAAAATATTACCTGCCTGTTCTTTTGCCAGCGTAAGGAGACATGCGTAGCTAAGTTTAAATTTGACGTTCGTTTGACGCAACGTTGACGTGAAGTGATCACAATGTAGTGATGTAGGTATCATTCTAAATAACAGGAACATGAACTTTGAACTTTAAATTTCTATTATTATATTACAAAAGAAAAACGTAGGCATGCTTTTCGTTACATTTCCTGAAAAGGCACCTACAAATAACTCCTGCGTTCCATAGCAACTAATTTATAATAACGAGGGCTGAACCTCATTTATTAATATAAAGTTAATTAAAACGAAGCACTCGAAGTATCCGGGGAGTCTCGGGTCACCGCATGCGGCACAACCCTGAGTGAATGTTTCGCATATTTGTTGAAACTATTAAAATCTTTGAGAAATATGGTAGAACAACTATGTAGACTCTTATGAAAGTCAAACTTCTACTGAATCTAGTTTTAATTGTTTGCTAATTGACCTCCATTTGAATGCTATCCCGCCTATAGTCAAGCGATGATGCGGTCAAAAGTGTACTTAGATTAATTTTTAGAAAACGTCGTAAGTCGGTAGTGAACTTAAACCTAAACTGAAGAATTATGACTTTTTTTTTTGCTACTTGACTATAGATAGCGAGAACACGATTCACCAAAGAAAAAACCGAGCAAAAGCTACATCCGCATATGTTACACTAGTTGCGCCTCGTGGTTTCACCCAAGTCTTCCCGCTATCCCGCAGGAGCCTTTCCGGGATAAAAAGTAGTCTATGTGTTAATCCAAAGTATTAGCTATCACCATTCCAAATTTCATCAAAATCGGTTTAGTAGTTATGGTGATACGTGGTAACAAACATTCACACACACAAACTTTCGCATTTATAATATTAGTAGGATGAATTCAGCAACATACCTACTATGCCCATTGTGGGAGATAAGACACCTGAATGTTCAGAAAATACGACGTTAATGACAACTTAACGACGAACGGTATCGTTTATCAGGCCAGTATATCAAAATATACTAATATTGTGAAAGTGAAAGTTCCTCTGTGTTTGTTACCCTTTCGCGCCTAAACGATTGAACAGATTTTGATCAAATTGAGTATGGAGATAATTTAAGCCCTGTCGAAGGACAATTATACACTTACTTATACTTATTGTGGCGATAAACTGTAGTCCAATGAGATTAAATCACGCGGAGTAGGAAAGTAAAAATTATTTGAACAAATACGTGTCTACCTATCTATCTGGGTCTCTATACTTGTTTTTTTTTCAATACGAGCTTATTGCTAACCAGTAAAAAGTACAAATTCAATTCTTGAAAACTTCGCTAACGCAGAATGTTTACGTTTGAAAAAAATTCGAGATATTATAATTTTTCAATCTGACTCATTTCTCCGAATCACGAATTCATTAAACTAAAGAGGGTTATTTTTCATCGCAGAAAAAATTGGGAAACTCGAATCGAGATTCAAGTTAGGATAAGATATGAGCCGAAACTGGAAACCCATTTATTTTTCAGATTGGAGATAGTAAAAAGAAAAAAAAATTAGTTACATTGAGGTTGGACTTTTAAATTAAAAAATGCTTCTAGAGGTAGACAAATAAATTGGTATTAGGTAGTGATCTATATGTATTTCGTACTAGATTTCACGATCCGAAAACGTACCGTGTTCAACTGTATTGTACTGCAATCCGTACACCTTGGTCACCTAGTGTAGCTTGGTTATTTGCGACATGCGGTCGCTGTGAAGCGGCACTATCTAAAATAACTGAAGTGTATGTATATATGAGTGTGAATTCACAATTCGATAAAAATACTTGCCGCTTGCTATAGGTACGAGTATATACGCGGTCTGTTTATACACACGGAGAAAAAAGACTTTCCGAAATACCGTTTTCCTTCTGAGTCAAAAGGGAAGGACTTGTGATTCAGAAGGAAAACTAAGGTAAAATAAGGAAGGAATCGATCTTGGAAGGTAAGACTCAGAAGGAAAGTCAGATTATTTTTCTCAGTGTTAGTCTAGCCTTCTCATGCACTTAGTTGAGCTGTCATTATTCTTCAGCTGTCATTTCCTACGCACTATAATCCGCAATATAGTGCTCCACCGCTTAACACGTCCTAAATTATAGCTCAAATTTATTGTAGCTCTCTAAGTGAAAACAAATAAAACAAACATTGTATGTATTAGATAATGCCCGAAAGGTGTTAAAAGCGTAAACGATTAGATTTATATGACTTTGAAACAATTGTAATACGAAAGCGGCTAGAATAAAAACTTAAAGGAACATGTAGCCGTCAATCCTATCACATACACACGCCCACACACATCACATCACTCTTTTTTTTTCGTCCTTTCTCATACTTGCAAAATGTGGAACGAGCTCCCTCCACAGTCTTTTCGCAGTGCTACAAATTGCAGACTTTCAAAATGGGTGTGATGCCTCTGGTTTTGCAAATGTCCAGGCGACGCGCGACGGTGACAAATTACCCTTAGACGGGCAGTCTGCTTATTTGCCACTCTTAAAAAAATGCCATAGGAACAGTGACCAACTGACCATGCATCATTGACGCCGACGGCGACCGGTTTCCATCAGGCGGGCCGTCTACTTGTTTGCCAATCTATCACATAAAAATAAAATAAAGAAAAATCATGTCATTTTCATTGTCTACATATATGCAACTAGCTGTTCCCAGCGGTTTCACCCGCGTGGGCCACAGTTTATCGCGATAAAAAGTATCCTATGTCCTTCCTCAGGGTTCAAACTATCTCCGTACCAAATTTCATTTAAATGGGTTCAGTAATTCAGGCGTGAAAGACAAACAGACAGATAGATAGAGTTACTTTCGCGTTTATAATATTAGTAGATCTAAACTCAATGCCAAAAAACGATACTTCCTTGGAGGCGATCTTGACCTACTTATCAAATGCAACCTGAGCGGTTGGAAAGACTGTCTCGCCGCATTTTAAACTTTGTTATCCAGTGCGAAATCAACATAATGCAATCTAAACAGTTTAAAGTGGCTGTTTCAATTCACAGCACAGAATGAAAATGTTCCTGCGGATTTAAATCATTTAATAAGCTACAGCTCTCGGTGAAGGAAAACATTGTAATGAAATCTAAGAAGTGATCATGGTTCAGTGGTAGTGACGTCGACTTGCGATCGGTAAGTCGTGGGTTCGCATTCTACAATGAGCTTGAAACCATAGCTTGGTGGTAGGGCATTTTCTAGTGCTCGTCTGGCTCACCATCCAAAAGTTAAGAATCTGTCGCCAAGCACCTATCGGAGTGTTCCGGCAGCCTCATTTGAGAGCCAGTTCCCAACCCAAGTGTAGTGTAGTGCTACCGGTGACATGTGGTCAAAAACCACCCTGTCTGTAGTGAAAAAGGTGGTAGGATTTTATCTTATGTTCACCTAGCTGATTACCATCCTCAATTTGTGCGATTAGCCTTTAAAACACCGCGTTTACCATCATCAATCAGATCATTATCATCGATAAGATAGTAATTAAACCCAAGCTTGTAGAAACATAAACAAAACCTTTTTCAATACTTTTTGGTTTTCTCCTATAATCTTCATGGTCAGTTACCCGCCTAACTTTCTCGTTATAAACTTTTGACATTCTGCAAGGCTTTGGAATTGATTGATAGAATATTGCGAAGTTACGCCAGGTCAATTAGAGCAGCGTAGCTCCAAAACTTACAACTTTATGGACTTGAAACTCGTATAAAATAAGACTTAGGGGACAATAAATTACCGTCTTTGAGAATAAAACATTTAGGCGGTCCTTACTATTCCCTAGATGGTATAAGAAAGTTCCGTGCTAATGGTTTTTATATCATTTAAATTTTATATTACTTTTATGGTTTATTTTTATTACAATTTTAACGTGTCTTGTTTCTATATAAAATATCAGTTTCACCTGTAATAAATACTTCTTTTTGTTTCTTGCTTGAAGCAGTCGATCCTGACTGCTTCAGGCTTTCCGGGCATGGCCAGCCTAAAACATGTTCGGATCCAAACAAAACCAGACTAAAAAAAATCTTGCTGTTTTACGAGTTTAGAAATGAGAGAACGGAGTGCAATTATGGTAATTTGGGAGTTTTTCGAGTGTATCATCAAGTAGCCAGCGCTTAACAGTGTTTCCCTTTTAATTTAATAATAATAATAATAATAAATCTTTATTTCAGACACAAGGATCCATAAACCAATTAGCATTACATAATAATAATAAAACACAAAAAAATGAGATAAAAATAAAAATAATAAAACAATAACTTTATTAGGTGGCAATAGCCACCCAATGTAGGTATGTAGCAGTCAGCAGCAGTCTGTCCGCCATACTACTGACAATTGCATTCCTACACTTGTCAACTCTGGCCATAAAAGACGCTATCCGTTTTCGCTGAATGGCGTTGAGCGAGTCCTCTCGCCATTCAACGAACTTCTACTGATGAACTACTAATGATACCTTCTGCTTATCACTCGGATTCCCTCGGTAGCAATGAGAAGTTACGAACAGTACTACGCTCTTTTACAATTGTTTATTACTAGCGACCCGCCCTGGCTTCGCACGAGTTGGTTTGGTAATTGATGTGCTGCAGTAATACAAAGTACACTTTCAGGTTTACCCGAATTTTCTGAATTTCCGAAAATAAACCTAATTCAATTTTTCTTCCCTTAAAAACCTTAGTCAGACAAGCCAAATCGATAGAGCTATTCTAAAGTGATGCGCTTACCAACGAACAACATTTCATTGTTTATTTATAGAGAAGTAGATATGTAGAAAAAACAAACTCCAATAGCTCAGCGACCCAAAGTATGCCTATGAAACGAGAGAGCGCCACTCTTCTCTATCTCAAGCAATTTCAGCCCAGTTCAGATTCCGAAGTTAGATAGACATATATAAATCTTACAGTTATTACCAAAACGCTAATTGTTTTTATTGTGGCTTCACTAAACCTTGAAATAATTACAAATGTTTAAAAGTTAACATGTTGGCACTCGACGTAAATGCACTAAGTAGGTCAGGAAGTTTCACTTAATTCCGTTAGTAAACATGTGAATGTGAATAAACAAAACAGTTAATTACCATAACAATATTTTACAATTCATCATCATCATCATCATCAGCCGGAAGAAGTCCACTGCTGAACATAGGCCTCCCCCCTTGAACGCCACCATGAACGGCTATTAGCCATTTGCATCCATCGGCTCCCTGCGACTCTTACAATGTCGTCGGTCCACCTAGTGGGGGGCCTACCTACAGAACGTCTTCCGGTTCGTGGTCGCCACTCGAGAACCTTTCTTCCCCATCGGTTATCGGTTCGTCGAGCGATTTTACAATTAGCATTAGCAAATCGATAGTTCAAAACCGATAAGCCGGCAATAAGTCAGCTTCATACCATGCATTGGTGAGGACATAAATACACGCATTTAGATAGCAATCGAATGAATTATTTATTTTTATTGTATATAGGCCTACGGCACATTGTATGAAAATAAACCATTGTCATATGTATATGTTTACTTTTACGTCATAGAAGCACGGTAATGTATGCGTGTACACTAACTTTTACTTCTGCAAAATAGCATTTGACTGCAAATCACCTTATGTAAAGTGACGATGCGATCGAAGGTGGCGCCACGCTACATACCTGGATTGGGAACTGGCTCTCAAGTGAGGCTATCGGAGCACACCAATAGCGGTGACAGTATTGGAAATTTCCCTACTAGTCTATGGTCTCATTTCGATGTTTTCGTTCACCAAAAGTGCGCCGTGACAAAAATCCTGACGTTTCTTAAGATTCTTCCTTTCCAAGACCGATTCCTTCCAAAATGAAACCTTTTCCTTCTTTTGACTCAGAAGAGAAATGTGTTTCAGAAGGTCATTTCTCTCCGTGCGAAAGTCCAAGATAATTGCAGGTTCGAAACACAAATCGACGTCACTACCACTGAACCATCATCGCTTATTTGAAATTCCCAAAATCTTTAACGCGCCAACAAAACATATTACCTCCATATCAATAAACAGCCCGACCCATCACTCCATACGAAAGCGTCACATTGACACAAATCCCGTCACGGCGTAAGAAAAGAAACATTTTCCCATTAAAATAAAAGAAACGAAAAGATCTCGTGTATTTTACGCTCTAGAAGTCACAAAGAGACAGGCAGGCTCATAACGGACTCGTTCTCATCTCACACGGCCTTTGCGATTTTTGTCTCCCATTAAGCGACAACTGTGCCTCGGTTGCAAAAAATGACGTGTCAGTTTTGAAAGAGCGAGACATATCCCAATTGCCTTTTTTTAAAGAAGCCTGCGAAATTTCTAGGATTTTTTTTCGTACTACTCGTACTTTTTCGGACACTTTCTGAAATCAAGCGCATTGGTAGTGACTCTAGAGTTGCAAATGGTGACAGTGACCACTTACCATCAAGTGAGCCGTATCATTAAAACGACATACCCAATGATATTTAAGCTTTTAAAATGCATACGATTTAAAACTAATTTATGTCATTGGCTACCTTTACTTACTACTTCTCAATTATTTTTTACTTCTTATTTACAGGGTAGCGTTTGAGCACAAGTCACCTGATGTTAAGTAACGATGTGGTCGAAGGTGGCGCCACGCTACACCTGGATTGGGAACTGGCTCTCAAGTAAGGCTGCTGGAACACACCGACAGGTGCTTGGTGACAGATCCTTAACTTGAAGGTGGTAGCTAGCCAGGCGAGCACTTGAAAATGCTCTATCACCGAGCTATGGTTTCATCAAAATGTTTTTCCTTCACTGAAACTCAAGCTCATCGTAGGATTCGAACCCATGACCTACGGATCGTAAGCCGACGCTACTATCGCTTTAAAATTCTCAATATTTACACGTCTGCATGTAGGCTGTTCTGTCTAATGTTGTATTCTTGCAAATAAATAAATGACTGATTATTTGCTACTTCTATTAGGTAGGCACGACAAAAAACATCAAAAACAAATCTTAACTAAAAACCTACGAATTCATAGAAAAATGTGTCTAAATCAAGCGTTCTAAGTGTTTAAAAAAAAGCTAGTATAAAAATTGTGCTTAAACATTGTTACAAATTCTCTTCCACATTAAATTACTTTTTAATAACATAATTTCACAAAATTTTTCGAGAACGCGAAACGTGAAAGAAAAAATAACGTTTAAGGAAAACTGTAATGGTAAGTGAATTTCACAGTGTACAGATTAATAACGTTGTTCTTTGAAGAAAAGGTATCTGACCTCTTAATCTCTGAAAATGCAAAATAGTAACAGCACGTTATATCAGGCATACCTAAGTGATATCTTACTAGCCGTTCCCTGTGGTTTCACCTGCGTTGTCTACTACTATATACTTTTAACGTGTTAAAAAGTATCGAATGTCCCTCTCCACGGTTCTAACCATCTCAATACTAAATTTCATCAAGATCCAAACAAACAAACGATCAAACCTTTTCTCTTTAAATATTATATCTACCTATAAATATAGTAAGTAGGAAGATATTGAACGTTACAAAAAGCTTATCATTAACGGAAAAAATAACAAAAATTTGAAAGATATTAAAAAAAACGAACAAAACAATGGATCATGTAATTGAGTATTACAGTAAAATTCCTATACTGAACTCTGAGAATAACGTAATTTAAATAACAATTTCCTGCTTATTTATAAAATTAAACGCTTTTCATGTTTGTTATCTCAATTTAATTATGTGAGCGCGCTGACGCGTTTTGACTAACGTTATAAATTTAAGTATTTCAGAACGTTTGATTTTGTTGCTTAATCAACTTGAATAATCAAATTCATTCATATAGTAAAAGGAAAAACCTTCGCAAAAAAGTATAAGAAAAAAATGTATTACGCCAATTCGTACAAAGCGATTTGAATTCACATAATACCATATAAATATAGCGTATACTGATAGAGTATGGAACATTCTGTCATCTTCATCGTTTTTAGGAACCATCTTCTATCTGCTATATCTTATATATAAAAATCAATTGCTGTTCGTTAGTCTCACTATAACTCGAGAACGGCTGGACCGATTTGGATAATTTTGGTCTTGACATGTTCGTGGAGATCTAGAGAAGGTTTAAAAGGTGAGAAAAATAATTGCCGGGAAAACCCTAAAAACAGCGCTTTCCTTTTCTTTTCCCTTTCTGTTTTCTAAATAAAATGTATAGTCAATTTGAACTTTATTGCTAATCAATAAAGTTGATTGATTTTTTGATTTTTCGATTGTGGCTGCACAAAGTCTGCCGGGTCGGCTAGTATATATGTAAAATTCAATTGCTATTTGTTAGTCTCGCTAAAACTCGAGAACGGCAGGACCGATTTGGCTAATTTAGGTCTTGAAATGTTCGGGGAGGTCTAGGGAAGGTTTAAAAGGTGATAAAAATTAGAATAATTGCCGGGAAAATCCTAAAAACAGGCCTTTTCTTTTTCCCATACAAACGTTTTCTAACTAAAATGTAGAGTTAATTTGAACTTTAACACTATACCATAAAGTTCAAGTGTTAGTGGAGAGGTTCCGGGAAGGCAAAACAATTGAGTGACCTTAGTATTCTATAAACATTGATGTCTATTTTCAATAAAATTAGGGATCCATACTAAAACTCCAATAATAACTTTTGTTGAATTTTACCCGTGTGAAACCGGGGCGGGCCGCTAGTTATACAGGCTTACTGAAAAAATGCTGATGGCTACATAGATAAATACGTAAGACAAAAATAAACCAATCAGTCAAAAATAAACAGTAGCTTCTAAATACAATGAATAGTCAATTGTTTTACCATTTCAAAGTTCTATGTACAATTCTATTCTCTAATAGCAATAATGACTTGAAACTTTCTAATGGACTAAAGAAAAATAATTAGAAACAAAAAACAAAACACTGTAGGTATCTTGAATAACAGTGTACATTAGATTAATACGTAAGAATACCTATCAAAAGTAAACAACCGCTTCTAAAAACAATGACTATTCAATATGGCACCATGTTTGGTCGACTATCTGCTCATATATTTAGGAGGCCATTACCAGGTTGATTAATTGTTTGATAACATGTAATGCCCCATTTATATAGGCAGCAAACATCAATCGACGGCCTGACCCCATATAGCCTGTAGCGTAATTATAATTATGGAGAGAAGAGCTCATTTACAATTATAACCAACTAGTTGTGCCCCGCAGTTCCACCCCCGTCTTCCTACTAACAACAACAACAACAAAACAACAATCCAGACAATAACAACAAACAACAATTAAGTCAGTTAATTCAGTTTTTTGGATAACAATCCAGGAACCTTTTTCCGGGATAAAAGTAGCCTATGTGTTAATCTAGAGTATAAGCTATCTGCATTCTAAATTTCATCAGAATCGGTTTAGAAGTCACGGTAATACGTGGTAACAAACATTCACACATGCACAAACTTTCCCATTTATAATATTAGTAGGAAGTAGGATGTCATAACAGATCTAGGTATTCTGTAGACACCCGTTTCCTGTAGAGAAACGAACTATAAAATGTAACTGGATTTCAGAATAGAAATTTTAATGAATTAAAATATGAGTAAGGAGACATGTGACAGGAAAAATTTGCTGACGGCAGTAAAATACTAATGCGAATTGGCACCAAGCTGTCGGTTATAAAATTATAATGTGTTCGTACGTTGAGAAAAACTGGTTCTCTCCTAATTCTAGGCTGGAAATATCGTACACTAGCTATTCCCCACGGTTTCACCCGCGTGGGCTACAGTTGTACTAGTAGTAGTTGTACAGTTGTGCTACAGTACAGTACATAGCGATGATGGCTCAGTGGTAGTGACGTCGGCTTGCGATCCGTAGGACGTGGGTTCGAATCCTACAATGAGCTTGAGCTTTCGGTGAAGGAAAACATCGTGATGAAACCATAGCTTGGTGGTAGGGTATTTTCTAGTACTCGCCTGGCTAGCTACCACCCTCTTGTTAAGAATCTGTCGCCAAGCACCTATCGGTGTGTTCCGGCAGCCTCACTTGAGAGCCAGTTCCCAGTCCAGGTGTAGCGTGGCGCCATCTTCGACCACATCGTCACTTAACATCAGGTGACTTGTGGTCAAACGCTACCCTGTAAATAGTAGAAAAAAAAAAAGTAGTTTAGGCATTTTTTATATGTGATAGGCAAGCATTTGACCCTAGTCTCACCTGACGGTAAGTGATGACGATTGACGAGGTTGAAGAACGACAGACAGATTGAGTTATTTTCGCATTTATAATATTAGTAGGGGTAAGTATTTCTAATGAAATTACAGAGATTTAACATCTTATATCGGGGTGATGAGTTTCATTACGATGTTTTCCTTCGCTGAAAGCTCGAGGTCATTACAAGATTCGAAACCACAACTTACTGGACGCAAGCTAACTTTACTTCAGTACCACTGAGCCATTATTGCTTTGTCTTATCGTGTATTTGATCCGTGGATCCGATCCGTTATCCGTGGTTTTGGGTCGATATGTCATGGCATAATGTGTCATTTTAGTACCTACTGGGGCTTGACAGACCCAGTTTGTATCTTACTACTAAAATTACATATTATGACTTGACATATCGATCCAAAACCGCGGATAACGGATCAGGATCGATTATAAATTTCGGGCGTAAGATAACATAGCAAGGCCACACTTCCAGAGGTATTTGGTAAACGGCTAACTGTAAAGCGTGAGATTATGGGATTGATTTCCGTTGCGGGAAAAGTATATGTGTATTCAAAATTGCCCTTTTTTGCATTTATTTGATGATGTGCAAATGTTGTATTTCAATCAATTTACTAGCTGTTCCCCGTGGTTTCAACCGCGTTGACTGTTTATCGCATTTAAAATTGTCCTATGTTCTTCCCGTGGGTTCAAACCATCTCCATATCAAACTTGGTCAAGATCAGTTCAAAGGTAACATAGAAATAGACAGAGTTATTTTCATCTAGATACTAGTCTTTTTTTACTTGTAATGCTCGGGCCCCACTAACGGGAAATGCCGTTAAATAGGGCTATGATTGACGTTTCACATAAATGTGGCCACGACATTTGACAACGGCATTCACATTGGCGTTTGACGTTAGCCGATAACTCAAGTGCATTCACGTTCACCGTTCAAGTGTAGCCACTCACATAAATGCGTTAATAATTAACGCAATATTTATCGTGATGATAGGCATTGACATTTCCCTTGACGTTGATCTTAGTGTGGGCTACAGTTTAGCGTTTGACCACAAGTCGCCTAATGTTAAGTGACGATGCGGTCGGAGATGGCGTCACGCTACATCTGGACAGAGAACTGGCTCTCAAGTGAGGCTTCCAGGTAAGCACTAGAAAATCCACAAAAATAGAAATTAAATGATAATGTCCTATTAAAAGCCATTGAAGAAATTCCGCCCAAATCGCTCCAATACGAGACACCAGACTGAGGGAATGATTCAATGTCTCCATTAATTTGACCTTATAAAAATAATTGGAAGTCAATGATTGGATGAATGATGATAATTGTGATACCAATTCTGTTTATTGACGGGGTTGATATTGTCATAGATAATCTTATGACGTTGAATCATTCATTTTGACAGCCTTCGCCTACGTGGGAGTGGCATAAGTATAGATTGTATATAATGCGTAGGAGACGTAGTTCACATAATATTCAAAGAGTCTCTTTGTAATAATTATAGTATGTTACTCGTATTACGAAAAAAAAACAGTTTTTAAAAGATACAATTTGTATGATTAATTGTTGTACTAAAATACTCTTTTGCGTTTAGACCTCTTAACACTTAGTTAAGCAACGCTTTTTAGATATTTTTTTTTAATAACTGTTTTAGAATTTTCGCATATACGTGAGCGAAATTGTAGATTTTAGTACAAAACATTTTTACCAGCTCTATATTAATTAGCTTTTAGCTTTTTTTTTTGCTTTTTTTATTAAACGAACATTTATTTCACTTTTTTTTTAAATATGGAAAGGGCAAGAAATTAAAATAGTGTCTGAAAATTATTTACTTACTCTTCATGTAACAATTCAAAAATTAATTCATTAATTCTTTAATTAATTGCCATAACATTTTACACATTGAAATAGGTATATTTTTGATAATGTATTAAACAATTCACGACAAAACTAATTAAGAAAACTCACCTGACTTATTTATTCGCAGGAAATTCTAGCTTCTTGTGTATTTTCTTGTACAAAAAACACCATTTTCAAAACTTGAAACCAATGTTGACAGAAAAGACTTTACTGGCACAACATAAGAAAAATAAATCAACAAGTAGTCATTATCACTTTACCACGCTAAAAAAATCAAACTAATTTTTTTACTTAAAATTATTTCACTTTATTTGCAAAAAACTAACTTTTAAAACTTTCCCGTAAAGTTTTCTCACTTACATTTTTTCACTACAAGAAGTATATAACAAAAATAAAAAAATCACAGCGATTGTTTTTGAACGAAATCATACAGTTATTTTTTTAATTTGATTATTTTTATTGTAATAGCGAGTTGTAAGCATACAGCCTCGATACTGCGTCAGCTCGCGGGCGGTCGGCCGTAGTGACACTGTTCACTCGCCGGGCGCCAATCGCGATTTGAACTTGTGGCGCGGAGGCGCGCAAACGTCAAATATTGCTCGCGAATTTCCACGCAAGGTTCTGATGAACTGATCAGATTTAAATAATAAAAATCGGGTTTATAATAACAAACACAATTTTTTTATATCAGCAAGGGTATAAAGTTGTAAAAGTTTTTTTTTTCATTTTTTTTTTTATTTTTTTTTTCACACAAATTGACGTAGCCCCAAATTAAGCTCGAAACTTGTGTTATGGGTACTAGACAACGATATACATACTTATATAGAGAAATAAATACTTATATAGATAGAAATATCCAAGACTCAGGTACAAACATTCGTGCTCATCACACATATATTTGCCCTTACCGGGATTCGAACCCGGGACCGTTAGCTTCGCAGGCAGGGACACTACCAACTCGGCTACCGCGTCGTCAGTTAACGTTGATGTTAGGGTTATAAACGTAGCATATGATGGGTGGGGTATTTTTTTGTCACTCGGGCCTCCCCAATTAACAGTTTTGTTTATGGAATTTTGTGACTATTATATCGATTGTGGGGCCTTTAGGTAGTATGTGGTTATAACGAACAAACTAAGATGGATTGTAGGGAAAATACTTGTATAGTTTTAAAAATTTATAATAATAAAAAAAATTACTAATGTGGATTTTTTCAAACAAACTTTAATACCCCACTTTAATACCCCATCTGACCCCCTAAGGGATGGTTTTAAAATAACCTTTCTTGGTGCTTTCCTGCACCTCACAATCTACATATACATTCCTCATGTCTCAAGGACGGTTGTGCATTTTATATTTAATTCTTACGCTACCCGCGTTTGACCACAAGTTAGCTTTAGTTATGAAAATTATTTATATGTATGACTAATAGGTAAACTCACTGTGTAATCTATTCTGTTTTAAATTAAAAACTGAAGGGCCAGATAAAGTTGTTGCTTGTTTGAAGGGGTTGTACTGCTATCAGAACTAATATCTGTTGAGCAAATGTTTACCTAATAACTGCGTATAGATGTGAAGTTTAAATTAAAATTCACCTTTACTTAGATTTAATTAAAACTTCGCTAAAACAAAGGTTTTGCATGAATTCTCTTTAAAGTTGTAAGGAGAACCTTAAAGACTTTGGTCGGCAAAGCAAGTTTATTTATTTTAATATTTGCATTCCAAGCCAGCGCATGGCATTCCATTGTGGCTTTGGAGTGAAAATATCTCAAGGTCTATTGAAAACATTGCATTTAAAAGGTTTTATCTACGACTGTAAAAAAATACAGGAACATGTACGTACAACAAAAAAAAACCTTTTTGATTCCGTTTTAAGCAGTGAGTTTTGAGTGAGATGTAATTATAAACGAGTTGAATGAACACAGGGAGCCGATGGATGTAAATGGCTAATAGCCGTTCATTGTGGCGTTCAAGGGGGGAGGCCTATGTTCAGCGGTGGACTTCTTCCGGCTGATGATGATGAATGAATCTATTTATCGTTCCGATTTCTGTCTCCGAGCAGAACACCGTATGAGCTTTTAGCCCTAAAAGCAGGGACAGCGTGCTCACAAAAAAACACGAAATCTTTGTAAGCGCAAATCAAAACGCACTCAAAATGGCAACGCGCTGTTAAAACAACTTATACAGAGCCACGCATGTTTTATAACAACAGGTGTGTAAATAATTATTACCCAATGTACCTGGAGAACATTTCTCTCTCATCGCAATTCCACGTGAGCCTCACCCATTCCGGATTCCTCCTGCTAATTCAAGGCGATAACGTACTGATCATAAATACTCAGGCGATGAAACAAACACCCTGAAAACTCTTAGATAAATGTGTACCGCTAGAGAAGAAAGGACGTAAGTGTCGTAAGCGCGAAAGAAGTTACGGCTCTTTGTAAGTGGCAGTGCGAAATCAGTATTTGTTTTGTTTTTTGGCGTAGTGGAATAAAACTCGGGTAGCGTTTCTCCGCGCATTCTGTATTGGAAACTTTTTCTGTATTTGTGTTAAACATTACCGCTGAGATAACGTCACTCAACATTAACAACTTGCATTTATATCTTAGCAGATGAATAACAAAATTCAATGCGTTGGATGGGTGGCTTGTGTTTGGTACTTAGACTAATCTAATCTAATTATGTATTTTAAATTTTTGGCATTTGTTTTTGTTTTTACCTAAAATTTATATAAATAACGTGACAACGAACAAAATTATGTACATGTAACCATGTTCTCATGTAAGTGGCAAATTGTATTTTTTTGAATAAATGTCTTTTAACCTAAACCAAACATTAGCAAGTAGGTATAAATAATAAATATATATAATAATATAATATATATAATAAAATAATAAGTAATTAGGTACTAACTACATAATTATATTCATTTTTATAGCATGAAATCTCAATTCAACTTCGAGCGCATCATTGCTTGACAACAGATTGGATGACGATCAAACGCATACCTATCATATTACAGTAATATTCTAAATGCAAAAGTATCCTGATGTGAAGTGATGATGTGGTCAAAGATGGCGCTACGCTGCACCTGGATTGGGAACAGCTGGCTCTCAAGTGGGCCTGCCAGAACGCACCGATAGGTGCTTGGCTACAAATTCTTGAGGATGGCAAGTCAAGCTATGGTTATGTCACAAATTAATTTAATTAAAACACCTAACACTGTTATTGTAAGTTCCAAGTTTTCTTCAAAGTTACTATTTAGTTCACAGCAGCAAGTCCATAATGGGATAGCTTCACCAAACTCCAATTAAGCTGAGTGCAGTAAAATAATATTAGAAGTTAGCACTAAATTAGCGTTCTGGAGTTACTAATTTGTTTAGTAACTCGTTTCCTGCAGCTTGTACTCGTGAGTTCAAGAAGTGACAGTTTTCATTAGTGAATATAAAAGTATGGTAAGTTGAAGTTAACGCTAATTTTATATCTTACTAATATTATAAATGCGAAAGTGTGTGTGAATGTATGTTACCACGTATCGTGTAGTTACGGAACTACTAAACTGATTTTGATGAAATTTGGAATGGAGATAGCTTATACCCTGGATTAACACATAGGCTACTTTTAATTCCGGCAAAAGGTTCCTGCGGGATAACGAGGCAACTAGTAGCGACAATAAACTTTGGTACGTATTTATTGTAAGGGAAGGACATCGGGTCTAATGCAAACGAGAAAATTGGCTGAGTATGTGTCAATGCTAGTAATTAAATTTCACACTAAACACACTAATATTTTAAAATATGCGTAATTTTGTGATTGAGTGTGAGTGTGTTTGTTACTTCTTCACCCTGGAACGTTACCAAGGATTTGAAATAAGTTTGGAATGGAAATAGCTTGCATCCTGAATTAACAGACAAGTTACTCGTACTTTTTATCGGAAAATAGTTTCTGTGGACAAACGGGAAAACCACGAGTGTAACCGAGGGACGTAGCTAGTATTAATTAATTAATTTAACTAACCAATTGCTGTGCAGTTAATTTCACTTTTTATTGTGTACATCGGTTTCTGTCTGGTGACCACCGTCACAAATTACTGAACAAGTTACCCCAACCTAGTAGGTACTGCGGTTTGTCTAGCAATCGGGAAATTGGACGGTCTGTGATCTCCATAGTTGAGTCGTTAGTAGGTACTTTTAACTAAGTAATAATAATTCATTTCATACGTACATATAAATGTGTACATATAACGTTCTACATATAAATATGAGTTCTTAAAATAAAAATTTGCTCATACATTCTACCATAACAATGGTGTGGAATGTCAACTTAAGTTTACAATTTAAAATAATTAATAATAATATGAATTACGTCTTCATAATGAACGTGCCCTCTGAGAAAGACAAAAAAAAAACAAGCGTGAATTATTTAAGGATTTTCAACACGTTAAATTAATTCTGAACCCTTCATACACAGCCCCTGTTACGCGCGTTGGTGGCCCAAACGGTCGTGACTAAACTTCAAACGTTTGTGCTGTAGTTGAAATGCCTTCCAGAACATAATTAAGTATATCTGCCACAAACTGACGAACTGTTTCATAGTACATATTTTTTACTAGCTGTTCCCCGTGGTTTCACCCGCGTGGGCTACAGTTTATCGCAATATAAAAAAAAGTATCCTAGGGTTCAAGCTATTTTCGTGCCAAATTTCATTTAAATAGGTTCAGTAGTTTAAGCGTTAAAGCGTAACAGAAGACAAACAGACAGAGTTACTTTTGCATTAATTATAATATTAGTAAGGATAAACTATGCATAGTAGAAAAATTACTCTTAAGAAGGATTGAGAATCAGATTTATTTCTATGCAACAAACCTATATATGTATACATTTTCGGTGTGCGTGAGTTCGTCATTATTTTTGTTGTAACCTATTTGGGTCCGTAGTTCGCTAGTTTTAAGCACTAAGATCAGCGCGCCCTAGACCTAAAAAGGGTATGGTCATGGCAACCCGAAAATGCTAGTTGGATTGCAGACTCGCTCACAATCGATACATTGTAGGTATATATATCCCTATAAAGGAGACTTATAAAATGACGCTTCTGCCAAGACGCCGAAGACCTTGTTTAGCCGATCCCTTTGCTTTTCATTGGACAGAAACAGTCAGAAAACTTCCATTAGGGTTGTGGGCCTGGCCCACCGCGCCCATATCCGCGATTGGACATAGGGCTCCCACGCAAAACTACGATGCGATGCGAATCAGATCGAAAGTTCTTGTGGTGCATTCGTGCGAGCTCTTGAATATGATTGCAATAAATAATTGAGTATTGAGTAAACGCCTTAAATGTAATCCCATAACCTAAGAGCCCACGGCAATCAGACCTTCGTCATTTTATAAAAGCTGAAAGTTTTTCTGTGCATGCCCCCTATACAGGTAAGAACGACCTAAGTGTCATAAGTATACGACAATGGACGACGAGACTCCTGAAGTTATCCTGAAGAAAAAAGTTTTATACATTAACGAATTTAGGGTACTCATTTATACACCTGCACTTCCTGTTATCTCCCAAAGTAACCACAACCCAAACTCTATATCCGCAGGTCGTTCTTACCTGTATACATAAAAAAAGGGACATGGGGACATGCACAAAAAACTTTCAGCTTTTATAAAATGACGAAGGTCTGGCTGTCGTGGGCTCTTAGGTTACCACTATTGTATTTAAAAGATCATTGATGTTGTCAAGACTCTCAAGACACCTTGTAGAGCTAGTAACGTCAATTCGAAGGCTCTCACGTGAGAGCGTCCCATTCGCATAGTTAGAGAAAGTTCCCAACTTACTCTGATGGTTGGCAGCATGCCATATATTTAACATTTAACTAGCTTTACCTCGCGGCTGCACCCTCGATTCCCACGATAAGAGTAAGCAATGATAGCTAATTGGTAGTGACATCGAATTATCACCCGTAAGTCGGGAGTTTGCATCCTACAATGAGCTCGAGCTCTTGGTGAAGGAAAACATCGTGATGAAACCCTATCTTGGTGGTAAGGCATTTTCTCTGCTTTGCTCGTCTGGCTAGTAAAACGCTTATCCGAAGAAAAACAAAAGATAAAAATAACCTGTGTGTGTCACGCCTTAGTCCATATACTATCTTGCAAAATAACACGACGATCTGTTGCTCCGTGAATAATTAATAAACAAGCAAATCAACTGTTGGGGTTGGGGGTACCTACCGGTAATGATAACGAACTGAAATTATTAATAATTTAACATCGTTGTTATTTATGTGCCGTAATCTCTGGTGCTAAATTATCATAGGCAAGTACGTAAACTCAGAACTGACTTTAGTTGATCTTAATAAAATAGTCTGACGTTGAAATACATTGGCCATGATAAGATGCAAAAGAAGTCAACACAATGGGGTACTTAATTTAATAAATTAGTCCAGCTTTCATTTAACTTTGATTTTCGTTTTTTAGTTTAGCGTTCTTACTCTTATAGGTAAGTGTATATATTTATGAAAATTTATTGTTGCACGACTGTTTGCAAACTGAATATATTTGGTGCTCACAAGCACATTTTAATGAAATCCTACTTATCCACGTGACTTGTCCAATTCCGTTCTGGTTCCGTAACTTTTTCCAATGTGTCACATGGCCTATGTTCGGGCAATCTAAAGTTGTTCAAAGTTGGGAACTTGCTCTCCATGTGGACTGGCAACGTGCCACGGCGGTTACCTAGCAAGCAGAAGCAGTGTTGCTAGATTAGAATGTTTTCTCCTGAAATACATTCTATGTTTTACAAAGCTGAGGAAAAATCAGAGATAAAATAGTCAGGAATATTGTTGAAGAAAGAAAGGAAGACGCTCTGTAGGAAGGCCACCCACTAGGTGACCTGACGAAATTGTACGAGTCGCAGGGAGCCGATGGATGCTAATGGCAAATAGCCGTTCATGGTGGCGTTCAAAGCGGGAGGCTTATGTTCAGCAGTGGACTTCTTCCAGCTGATGATGCTGATGATTGTTGAACATTAAATTGTTGCAGAGATGAATTCGAGTTATGAATATGACTTCTAAAACTATGTGCTGCTAATATGATTATATGTACCTTTATGCAAATCCTGTTGAAATATCAATGTCAAATTGAAGATCTCTACCAGAGAACACAAAAGAAAAGGAATTACTAGCGTAATGAAGACTGACTGACTGTCCGATTGATTAATCGCACAAACTCAATACTTACGAAGCTGTAAGGCATCCGGATTCTTTTTAGAAATAAAGCGCTAAATAATAAAGGACTTTAAGGACATCCTCTAAAAGGCCAAATTGGGTGTTAAAGTTTGTTTCGAGAAAAATCAACATTCCCGAGCGAAAAGCTGCGTGGAGGGTTACGATTATTTTAGTATACACAAATAAACTAATCACTGTGACTTGTATAGATATGGTAGTGGCTAATAAACTGGAGCGTGATTGTGATTGCCTAACTGCTTTTTTTATGTAATAGATTAGCAAACAAGCTGACGGCCCGCTTGATGGAAAGCGGTCACCGTCGCCTATGGACATGTGCAACACCAGGGGAGTTGCCGATGCGTTGCCGACCTTTAAGAACTCTTTTTACAACCATCTTGAAGGATTGCAATCTGTAGCACAGTGCACAGTGTGCTTTTCTTATGTCGGACAAAGTACACTTTCTGCGGGTATTTTCTCGCAGGTAAAATCACGGGGCACAGCTATTTACTTATAATTATATCATATAGTCGATAGTCAATAGTACTTTATTCTTTATTTTATTCTTTATTCTTTAATTATTTTTTTTTTCTTTATTCATTGTGATCACTTTAAAACGACAAACTTAAAACTAGCTACGCCTGTTCCAACCTCCTTACACCAGCAAAAGGACAGACAAGAAACGCCTGGCTGGTAATTTTTTTGGCGCGATCACATTGACAATTTTTTTCTTATTACTAATTGATTGAATTGGAGCAAGTTCACTACAATCCCAAGGTTTATGCTTTCTTCTATAAAATATATATTTATATGTATATACAAAAGTCTAATATGTAAAATAAGTAAACAAATAAACATCATCAGTGGAACAAAATGCGGTTGTACAATCAACGACAAAAGTCACTGAACAAAAACAAATTTTCAGATTCTTTTTATCATCTTCAACAATCTTTGAATGAATCATCACTATACATTAGGTGGTTTGTGTTATGGTCAAACGCTACCTTATAAATTGTTAAGAAAAAACAAATACTACTGATTTAATACGCATTTGGAAAATCGAGTGTGATCAGCTACTTTTGTCGCTGACTGTACGGTGGAACTAAGATTGCATATTCGCCGCCTGATATATCGCCAGTTTTGTCTTACCTATCTCCTCTACCTCCGAACAAGCGAGAAACAATTTACCTTATCAGTGATCCAACAGTTTTCCCTTTGATTCAATTAGACTTTAGTTGCTCAATCACGTTTGGACCGTTTTGATTAAACTTGTCCCGAAGATTGATATGGGCTAGTAATTTCCGCTTGTAACAGCCTTATTTTCAATGAATAGCACAGAAGTTAGGTTTCACAAAAGGTACCTTCGGTACCGGAGTTCATGACCTAGCAGTCTATAAACGTACCTATACCTAGGTATTGATGTTGTAAGGAGGAAAAGTTTGTTGTAATCTCTGTAGTCTGTATGTTACGGCCATTATCTGGAACTGCTGCTGCTGTAATAAGATATTGGAATGTAGCTCGAAAGATTGTTCCCTCATTGAAAGAGCGCTTCCTCTAGGAGTTTCAATATAATCTTATTACTGTGAACGATTCATCGACTTAATTTTTTGCCTATATATATAACTAGCTGTTCCCCGTGGTTTCACCCGCGTGGGCTACAGTGTATCGCGATAAAATGTAGCCTATGTCCTTCCTCAGGGTTCAAACTATCTTCGCGCCAAATTTCGTTTAAATCGGTTCTGTAGTTTAGGCGTGAGAGCAAGACAGACAGACAGATAGAGTTATTTTTGCATTTATAATATTGGTAGGGATAATATGCATGTTTCGTCACCAGAATTTAACACCTAAGAACGTATTGCACTCGGATTTGTTCATTTTTTTGTGGATTATACACCACGTAAGTATCTATTGTATTATATTCCCAAAATATCATCTTTTATGTCCTGTTAAGTCCTGTGAGAATATCTACGAGAGTAACACCGTGAGTCTTAGCTAGTAAATACCAGTTCCAAAGATTACGACGACCGCTTCGTAATCTCCGGCACTATTGAGCTTTAAAAATGTTTTTGCTTTGACATTCAGGTTTTAATATAGATTCCTTTTTATAGAGAATCTGAAAGGCAAATTCGCATTCCCGCTGATATTGACAACCGTCCACCGCAATAAGCACAGCGCCTATTTTATCTGTGGAGTACCATAGATTAAATAAGAGCTTAACTAAAAACAGTATAGTTGGACTTTTTTGGCGGCAATCGAATTGTCAACGTGAAAATTTTGTTTTTATTTCCAAAACTTGTGTTTCTTCGAGTGATAATGTGTAATATTGGTGGATTATTAACCATTATGTGTTCGTTAATGTGTACGAGTGTGGGAAATTGAAATAAAGTTGTGCAAGTGACTTTTCTAGTTGCTCCAAAAAAGTCCGTGTAAAGTTTAAGTAAAGCTCCACTACTTTACTTAAACACTATCCTCATCCCATCATCTCATCGTCATCAGCATCATCATCATTTAAACTTGATTCAACTCTCTGAGTTTGAAATATTTTATACTTGACACTAGCAAATACACTAATTGTGTGACGACATAACAAAAAAAAAAGTATAGCCTTTACTCTCTTCAAAGTAAGTATATACCTACCATATCTTCTGAGCGATATGTCTTATACTAACTCCTATGGCAACACAAAGTGTGTCTTGGACTCCAAAACAAGAGTGCGCTATTCCCCTCTATCCTGAGCGATTTCAGCCCAGTTCAGAGTCTGTAATTATCGAAGTCAAATATTTCTCGGGGTATTTGTTTGATGAAAGTAACAAAAAAACTGTTTGCATGTGATGTGTTGATGTATCCAAGTCGTGCTAAAAGAAAGGAATCCTAGTACAAGGGTAAGGGATAAGGGTTAGAGTTTGTTAAAGTTAGCCCAGTTGAATCTGTAAAGGTCAACAGTACTAATCAATCTTAAGAAAAATCAAAGTAAAGCCAAGTAATTTTCTTAGCCCTTAACCTTTTCGAGGGTAACAGATTGATATCTATCTATTTAATTAATCTTTATGAAAACCTCAGCGCTGAAGAGTTTCTCTATATCTTTGCATCAATTTTATTCTGGGGGTTTCATCAGTTTAAAATGTCCCTGGTTTTCATCAACATAATATATCTGTACCTTTAGTTTTAGGTTTAAAAGGGAAGATGTTTATAAATATTTCTGTTATGTAGGTACTGTCAGTTACAATTTTAATTACTGTTTTAGTTGACTCTGCTTTCATAATTATAGTACTTAGCTATAAAAGCAAGTTGATTTTGACCATCGTGAAATGAGTAATCTGTGTCTACGCCAACAGACGTAGGTACCTACGTTGTGTGTATTGTTTGTGTGCGTGTGTGCGTGTGTATGTGATAACGAGGGAAATAAATAATGTTTTTTGTGTATGTGTCGTAAATGTGTGAGTGTGTGATTAAATTGCCGTCACACTATGTGGTGTGGTCAAGGTAACGAACTTCCTGATACAGATCTGCTATTTTTGCTTGTAAATACATAATTACATCGCCCACAGGCATGATGTGTGTGATACAGATGCTACATTGAAGTTCTAAGACTACTATTTTAGCCGGTATGCCCCGGAATCTATTAAAGAATTACGAGTAACGAAAATAGTTTCTCAACAAGTTTTTGAAGAGATCTATTTTTAACAACAACATTTCAAGCAATTAACATACTCGCACGTGTTACTTACAGATATATAGTTCCGCCACCTACGTTTATATTTTTGTATGTAAATATGTTAGTGAGTACGGTAGTTGTGTATCACATTCATGTGTAAAGCATGTGATGTAAGCTTATCATTTGTCACATCTGCTATACGCCAATATAACAGCAGCGATGAATTATAGCAGACCTGCGCAATCATTTCACGCCACATTTGTAATGTCATCTTTAAACTTCAGGTTCTAATGTCTTAATTACTTTGGCATGATTTGTAACAGCTCATAATGTTACTATACAAGTCCGATTTCAGCAGCAAGGCTGCTCGATGTCTTAATTAAAAAACCTATTTCGTTTTAACATTTGTATTACATAAATATCATTTTATTGTGCAGCGCATTTGGCCGTAATAGACGAGCGTGATGCTTACTATTAGGCCAGCGATTGTTCGTCTCGAAATAGCAGATAGCAATAGCAAACATAACAGTATCATTCACCTATGATTAAAAAGCATTTGCTCTAATTTTCACACGTGAAAACGCAGTGACAGAAAAAATACCATCAATTTTTTTTTTTTTTTTACTTTTTACAGGGTAGCGTTTGACCACAAGTCACCTGATGTTAAGTGACGATGTGGTCTAAGATGGCGCCACGTTACACCTGGACTGGGAACTGATAATGATATAGATGTAGCAATCATTTCCATGCCTAGAGACCAGATATGTATGAACCTCAATAAAGGTGAATAGGCAACCGCTATGAGAATACGGCATTAATTAATCCGCCGACATTCCTCGCCCGACCCTGTCCACAGAATTCCATTGATGTCTTAGTTCCGAAATTGTTCTTATTTATTAAATAAATACCGAATTTCTGGAGCATTAGTTTGTTTTAGACGGATTTTATTTGCTCTTACAATTAATTAAATAACGAGAAGTAATTAAGGAGTAAACTTAATAATTATTAATTCAAGTTTGCGGCGACGCTCGGCGGGTTTTTTTGAACCAATTAGACTGTATATTTTGGTGTATTATTAAATTTCTGTAGGCACTAAGTGGTCACAAAGTAAAAGCGCGTTATAAATGAGCGCAATAATTTAATTTGGTTAATTTGGTTTTGTGTACATTCAATTACTGTATTTTTTTCCATAATTTTTACCATGGGTGCTGTTGTGGCAAATAAACATTTTATTCTGTCTTTCTGAATATTTTTATCAGCAAGTAAAGTCGTTTTCGGTCAGCGTGACAATAAATATCGATATCAATATTAAACACTCGAGATGGAAACAACTATTTTAGACATAATGAATAAAAAAATTAGGCAGCAGAAGATTGATATCATATTTTTAACTCAATATTATTTGCTGGTCACTTAGCGTTCCAAAGACTTGCCTAATATTCATGCCGGCAAAAAAATCTTTTAATCAATGAGTTGTATTTTGCTAGCATATGTTGTAAGTTTAATAACAGTAGCATCTTATAAATCTTGTTTTACACTTCAGCTAGTAGCGTTATTGAGCGGAAGAGACATTACATCAGGTTTGAGATGCTTTCATGTTTCAGGCTGACAGGCAAGGCACGACCGGTATGGGTCATTAGAGCCTACCAGCCTACCTATGTTAGGTATGCAATCTCCTTATTTAATGTAAGCGAATCAGTACAAAGAGAGTGACTGGTCACTTGAAATAAAATAAAATATAATATACCTACGTCATACGCGTCAAACTGAGACCATCCTCCTTTTGTTTTTTATCGGTTAAAAACAAAATACGATTATCCTACTGAGATAATCGTAAGTCATTTTAGTAGATACTAGGGCTTGACATATTACTACTAAAATGACATGTTATGATATAAATAAGTAAAAAATCAATTTATTGCCACTATAACACAAACATCATATTATGTTTTACACGGAGAAAAAAGACCTTCCGAAATACCGTTTTCCTTCTGAGTCAAAAGGGAAGGACTTCTGATTCAGAAGGAAAACTAATACAAAATAAGGAAGGAAACGGTCTTAGAAAATTCAAAATTCAAAACTTTTTTATTTAATAGGATACATTGTGATCACTTTAAAACGTCAACTTAAAACTAGCTACGCCTGTTCCAACCTCCTTACGCCGGCAAAAGAACAGGCAAGAAACGCCCGGCAGGTAATTTTTTTGACGCGATCACATTGACAATTTTATTCTTATTACTAATTGATTGAATTGGAGCAAGTTCACTAAAATCCCAAGCTTTTTTTTGTCATCTAATGGACCGATATTTTTTAATTAGCTTTACTAATAAGATTTCTCTTGTTTGGTTGTACACATTGGGATATGGGAACATGAATATTAACGAGGTGAAGACTCAGAAGGAAAGTCGGATTTTTTTTCTCAGTGCAGTTACTTACTTATCTATCAATATCGATATGACATATCGATCCAAAACTGGGGATAACAGATCAGGATTAATTTCGGGCGTAAGTAGTTCTACTATTCTACGGCAATATACCTAAGCTTTTTTTCTTACACGCAAAGAGAACGTAATGGATTTATACATGACGTCAACCCCCTAACTTTTTAATAGACTTCCAACTTGTAGTGATCATAACTTCAAATATTTTCGTCTTTCCTTTACTAAAGCCACCATTCACAGTTCGGTGAGGTTGAAGTTATTAAACCAGCACAAACACTTCGATTTCCTCCGCATTTCAAGGTTAGCATCTTCTTACAAAGTTGGTCCCGGAATCAATTTGTGAAACCATATTATTTGCCAAGATCTGGTTTTTTTTTTTTTGTTTTGTTATGGCGTCACACGATTAGTGTATTTGCCAGTGTCAAGTATACAATATTTCAAACAAGTTGAATCAAGTTTAAATGATGATGATGATGATGACGATGAGATGATGGGATGAGGATAGTGTTTAAGTAAAGTAGTGGAGCTTTACTTAAACTTTACACGGACTTTTTTGGAGCAACTAGAAAAGTCACTTGCACAACTTTATTTCAATTTCCCACACTCGTACACATTAACGAACACATAATGGTTAATAATCCACCAATATTACACATTACCACTCGAAGAAACACAAGTTTTGGAAATAAAAACAAAATTTTCACGTTGACAATTCGATTGCCGCCAAAAAAGTCCAAAAGATCTGGTTATAAATACTTTTGGGATAACCAGCAAACCTCTGTAACCGTCTACTGTCCCGGTTTTGTTCCATTCTCGGCGGACAGAGCGCAGTAGCCGGGACATTTCTAGTTTCAAGCTTCGATTGCGACCAATGTCCTGTGTGTAAATCGTGTCTTTTCATCTGCAAAATTCTCTCTCGCCTAGGTTTTGTTTAAAATTGTCTGGATTGTTTCTAGATCCGAGAAAATCCGTGCTTTCACTGAAGCTATGCTAAATCTGCGAACAGCTGAACACGTATTTGGACTTGGAAATAAGTTTAATGTAGTTTCTACTCGAATTGATTTGAGCTTACACTTTATCCCACTTCTGAAATATATAAGCTAGTAGTCACTTCCTTTAGAATCGTCGCGTTGCTATATCTTTAAATATGACAGTAACTTCTTTACACTAAAATGCTCAAAGGATTTTAGTGAAATTTGGTATGAAGATAGCTTTATACCTTGAATTAAGACATAGCCATTAGATAACCTTTTTATTTATTTGTAGCAATGAAAGGATACTTTCTATCCTGGAATATAACGGGAATACCTCGGGCGTAGAGCAGCTAGTTGACTATAAGCCGAATTAGAATAAAATAAAGACTCACACAAAGCGTATTCGGTACCTATGTTTATGACATTATTTTACCAAAGGCGGGTTTCGCAAAGTCGCATATAATTTTATCCACGACTATTAGCGTGGTCGATGAACATTGAAACCGTACTTATATCGCTTTACGTCGTCTTAGTGGGCCTCGTCTTATGTCCTGTAGTAAATTTTAATAGCCCTAACTGTACGCTCTAATCCCGAAGTTAAGATTAGTGATCGAGTTAGTGGAAGATGGTTGAGATGGGTATTGAACGCACAAATTTGTTAGTGTTCCTTCTTCGATCGTAAACTCACTGAGGACTTGGGTGGTTACGTTAATTATACAAACCATAAAACAACATTTATGCATGGCCCACGCAAGCACTGAGAAAACTACTGGCCCCCTACCAAACTATCACGGTTTTGTTATAAACTTGCAGTTCCCCGCAGTTTTTCCCGCATGGACTACATTTTAAAAGTGATAGGGTTGTCTAACTATGAAATATTGACATTCCTACCTAGAGTATCACACATAGATTTATTGTGTAAAACAGGTAAAAAAAGCTTCCCGTGGTACTACTGCATCGCTTGGTGGTTCTACGTTTTTTTTTTACAAATGGTACTACTGGTAGTACAGTCAGCGACAAAACTAGCTGGTCATACTCGATTTTCCAAATGTGTTTCAGATCAGTAAAGTTTTTTTTACAACTTTTAGGTAACGTTTGACCATTACGCAACACACCTGATGTTAAGTGATGATGCGGCCAAAAATTGGTGTTTAAGATGATGAAGGTAATCGGAAATTTGTTATTGACTTTTGTCGTTGACTGTACCACAGGCAACACAATAATATCTTCCTATAGATTCCAAAACTAGGACTAAAATCGATTCAATAATTGCAAGGAAGTCATCGACAATAAATCTGCGAGGAAGACGATTTTGTTTCTGAAATAGATTATGAGCGCTGTTGTAAGTTGTAAGCATGCTACACGTGTCACTTTTTATCAATAACTCAGCTTCTTTACTTACAAAACTACAAAAGACTGTTTAAGGCCGATTGGGTCGCATAATATGCTCAGAAACATCGAGAATATGCCCAGAAACATCGACCTACCTGGAAATCCCGATGACAATTCGATATAAATGATGAATTGGATGACCGGATGGCTCATATTGTAAGACATGATGTATTTTATTGCCCGGTTCGGCAATCCGGCTGAATATAACGCGAATATAAATTATGAGGTGTCGCCGATAATGTTCGCAATGTATTCACGTTAGCAACAGCAATGCATTGACGTTATTGTTGTTTTTACACTGGCAGCTACCTCATTCTGTGAACCGCATTATTCAGAAAGGCATAATCGATTTGCTGGATACATTGTAAATTTCAAGACGATAGATCTTTTGTGCGTGATGTTTGATACTCTTTCACGTAAAAACAATTAAACGGAGTTAAGTGAAATTTGAAATGGAAATAGCTTATACCCTGAATTAACACAGACTTTTTATCCCGGAAAACGTTCCTGCGGGATAACGGAAAGACGCGGGTGAAACCGCGGGACGCAGTTAGTATTTTATAAATGTTGGTTTAGTTGCTATGAATTCCTTAAAATACATATCCATATTATGTTAGTTTTTGCGACCTTTATGTTATAGGGTTGCATCCTACAATGAGCTTGAGCTTTCGGTAAAGATGATCATGAACATCATGATGAAAACCGTACCTTAGTCGTAGAGGATTTTCTATTCCTCGCCTAATTAGCTACCACGCAGATGTTAAAAACCTTTTGTCAGGTACCTATCGTTGTCTTCCGACAGTCTCACATGAGAGCCAGTTCCCAAATCCAGGCGTAGCGAGGCATAGCAGACGTTCGATGACAACAAGTTTGTTCTGTTAAAAAGATACTCAAAAGGGTCTGAACTAAAGGTATTTTTAATTAAACCTGGCAGTGGCTTGACCCGCGACAGTTTTCTTGCATTCCCGGGCCTAAACGGTAACCGTTACTCTCGGAACTGGCTCTCCGCCAAGCTTTCGTTTATTAAACCGGCACCCGACGCTGCATTGTCCACAGAATGTTCCACGAAATATTCTGAGCCTATTTATTGGTATTTTATGCCATCCGTCCTTTTCTAATTAATAGTGGAGAATGTTAAAAAAATATTTTTGGTTTTTATAACACGACCACAAAATATGACCTTTACTGCGCTATAAATATGGAAGCAGACCACAGATGCTTTACTCGTAGTTATAACCGTAATTAATTATTCTATTAAAACGCTTAGTTGTATTTCTATACTCATCCTTACAGTCATATAAACTCAAATGTGTACTTGTTTTGTTCTTCCTGAATCGAGTAGACAATTTTTTGTGATAATAATTGTTTATGGAGAGTGTAAAAAGAAAGATGTTTACACGTATGTTATTAAGTTGGTATATTTTTATTGCCTCAAGTACAAGACCGCAGAGCAGACTAATAAAGTTGAACGTAAACGGTTATATTGCCCACTCTAGAGGACCATCTCTTTAACGTTTATGAGAACTATTTGGACACCAGCACATCAGGGTTAGTTTATTCTATGGATACTTACACAAAGGTTTGTAGAGCTTTGAAAAATATATGTTCAGATACATCCTTTTATTAGTTCTAAACCGAGAATCCGTGGCTGCAATACTCTGTATTATGCGTCAATACGTCAACAGCGTGGTTGCATTTCCCTGTGTGAGTTTGTCTACGTTTCTAAATATTTACTACGCTACCCCTCCTTCCCGTCCCACCCACCACCCACAGCCACCGTGAATCTATGCAATACTACGCATCCATATGCCACTTGCTTTGCCTCATGCTTTTCCTCATGTATAGCGTGCGCCGTATTGAGCTATAGTAGGGAGCCTACTACGTAGGCGACGCCGAGCACGCTACGCGTGTTTTAGTGACGTAGTTAGTTACGCATCCGTGCGTAGCGTGGCTATGTATCAGAGTAGATGATTCCACTTACATTTGCCTCATGCTTTTCCGCATGTATAGCGTACGCCGTATTGAGCTATAGTAGGGGAGCCTACTACGTAGGCGACGCCGAGCACGCTACGCGTGTTTTAAAGACATAGTCAAGTAACACATCCGTGCGTAGCGTGGCTGTGTTTCACCTACATTTCCTCTCAAATCGAAGCTACGTGCACGTGCGTAGCGTGTCCATATGAGGTATAGCAAATGATGATCACATACTTATCAGCATCGTACGCGTTGTACGTACGCGTTATACTCGCCGCATCCGTCGCCCACAAAAACCACTTCTCGCACCAGATTTGCACGAGTTATCTACACAAAATATTAAGCAAATTTCGGCTATCATCATGTTTCTTGGAGGAACTTTGTATATTAATTGGATACATAATACGCCAACGTTGGTAAATAATAATCAGAAGCGTTGAACGCAACTGAAATTTACATATTTTTTAGATCAGGCGAGCGACTAGTCTGACTAGACTAAACTAGACAGAGTAGACAGTCGTCGCTAAGGAACATAAAAAGAAAAAAACATCATGCTTTTTTTTAAGCTAACAAATACAGGATCAATAAAATTTGGCACCTTGAATTACGCGGGTTCCGAATATAACAAACGAAGGCAGGTACTTCACATTACCGTTTTAAATTTAATCAAAACCATTTCTGGTACCTTTCATAAAATGCTGCCATCGTTTCGCACATCCTCTCGGTACCGTATCGGAGCTCATAACAAACAAATATCGGAGTTTCAATTAGTTGGGAACCAGTCAATACTTACTTGCGCAGAGTTTCTGCACTTGGACATTTCGCCGTTGACGATGCAAAGTGACATATCTCATAAAAAATTGAAAATAAGTTAAATATACAGAAATATTTTTAATTCTGTAAATTTTGCTTCTTTTCAATTTTTTTAGCCTATGTGTTATCCAGAGTATAAACTACCTCCATTCCAATTTCATCAAAATCGGTTGAGTAGTTACGGTGATACGTGGTAACAAACACACAAACTTTCGCATTTATAATATTAGTAGAATAGGATGTTTTGATCTAATTTTTTGCAAAAGAATTTACTCCTAACTCAATAAATAATCAAGATTTTTTTAGCCCTATCAATTTATATTTAAAGTCGTTACAAGGAGTCATATCTTAAATTAGGTATTTCGTGACTGTAAAGAACTAGTAGAGTAGATTGAAAGCAGGCATTTCAAACAGCCCTTTTCAGTTGGTGGACCTTGAACTAATCTGATTTTCAGTAAAACCTTGAGTTCATGTTCAGTATTTCTGATTATCACTAATCATATAAACCTTGAGAATATATTTCACTGGACTTTGTTTTGATTACATACTTAATCTAATTTTATGTGTGTGTACGTGTGTTTTTGGCGTTTTTATCTCTCCTGAATATTTAGCAAAAGCGAGATAGGGCAGTTTGCATTGTAAGCGACGACTTTGTGTTTGACTCTCGATGGACAGGCAAGAGAAGTTTGTTCCAATCGCATAATTAGTTAGGAGCTATATTGAACAGGATTATTATGGGGCTCTTATGCTTATTTTCACGTATTTCTTAACATTGGGGTCCCGTTACTGAAAAGGAAAAACTGGCCGAGTTGGACTCACGCACGAAACGTTTCGTACCATTATCTATAGAAATGGCAAAATCATGTTTGATGTATGGGAGCCCCTTTTAATATTCATTTTATTCTATTTTTTTGTATTTGTTGTTATAGCGGCAACAGAAATACATCATCTGTGAAAATTTCTAACTATCACGGTTCATGAGATACAGCCTGGTGGCAGACGGACAGACAGACATACGGACGGACGGACAGCGGAGTCTTAGTAATAGGGTCCCGTCCCCTAAAAACGGAACCCTTAGGGGATCACTTTGTTATCCGTCTGTCTGCCTGTCTGTGTGTCAAGAGTCAAGACCCTTTTACTCAAGAACGCGTGGAGGTATCAGGAGGAAATCTATATGAAATACCCTGCTCTACGGAGTCTTTCAGCTGTGAATATATGAATAAATAAATAAGTAAATATAAATAAATATCTAGGACACCTGCACACAAATTGACCTAGCCCTAAATTAAGCTCGAAACTTGTGTTATGGGTACTAGACAACGATATACATACTTATAATAGCGAAATAAATACTTATATAGATAGAAATATCCAATGACGCTTAATGTCGCATATTTTGCGATTCCACAAGGAAATCAAAAACCTTTGGGGTACCGTTGACCCAGAGTCATAAAATTTGACATGAAGCAAATTCTTACAGCACATGTAAAGGAAAAAATGTGCAAACCATAAATGTGTAGGTAGTTTAATAAAAAAAAACAAGTGTGTACGGAACCCTCAATACGCGAGTTCAAATCCCACTTGACCGGTTTATTTTT
Organism: Opisthograptis luteolata; assembly: GCA_931315375.2. Taxonomy (NCBI): domain Eukaryota; kingdom Metazoa; phylum Arthropoda; class Insecta; order Lepidoptera; family Geometridae; genus Opisthograptis; species Opisthograptis luteolata. The sequence continues at coordinate 2,921,057 of OV928043.1, forward strand.
AAATCGTATGACGGACTATACAGGGTGATCCATCAAGACCATTCAGTATGGAGAAGTCTGAATCGAAAATGGCTGAAATTGAAACAGTATTTTTGCTTGACTTGAAAATGGAATAGCGATCGATACGCGAACAAACGCTGTGTTTGGAACCGTAAATAAAATTGCGCGGGAATTTCATCGGTATACGGTAAAAGGTTTTCATCAAACTTCTCTTCATAAATTTCTTAATGGGCTCATCGCAGCGTAGCGCACTTTAACTTGAATCTTCCTCGAAAGACGATCTCGGTAAGTGAAATTAAAAAGTGGTAAACTAAGAAACCAGTAAAATTCATTCGAGTTGAGTGTTGATTAAAAAAAGTGAAGATTACAACACAACCATACCAGTCAAAGTTAATGTCTCAGTTAAAATTAACTGTAGCTTTAACATTCATCTTAAACCGTAACTAGAACGTGTTACTTGATGTACTTGACAGCTTTTTGACAGAAGTTTTTGCTCTAACCGACCAGATTTGGCCAGTTAAGGGTTGCCGTTAAATTAGGGCATCATTTTAACCATAGTTGGTGCAATAAACTTTTGCTTACCTGGAGATGAGCTCCCCCCACAATCTTCCGCTATGCTACAGATTGCAATCCTTCAAGATGCGTGAGAAAAGAATTTTTAAAGGTCGGCAACGCATCGGCAACTCCCCTGGTGTTGCAAATGTCTATAGGCGACGGTGACCGCTTTCCATCACGCGGGCCGTCTGCTTGTCTGCTTGTTTGCTAATCTAAATCTATTACATAAAAAAAGCAAAAAGATTTAACTGCAGATTTGACGATAGTTAATGTTAACCATGGATGGTCCAACCTAGCTTTATGAAAAGCGCGGTGATGTCACAAGGTTGACCTTGTAGTATTAAGATACGTCCACGCTTCTACAAAATTCCCTATGAATATGCAAAGCCTGTTATAGAAGAGTATGCGTGTATCGATTTATACTATACAATAAAAATCACTTATAAAAGAGTGTTGTGCGTGTACTAATTTCTACTAGACAGTAAAAAACTACTTCATTCACAAACGTAGTTCACTTCTCGTGTTCACGTTACAAGCTGTGCCCAATTTCAGGCCAAAATGGTTTTTCCTAGGACAAATTATAGTTTATTTTAAGATAAATAAGAAATTAAGATAAAATAAGCTATGATAAACTTAATTTGCATAAAATGTAGTTACTATTACACAGTAATTACGATTGATATTGATTGCACTTGCCTTTTTTCTCATGAACTTTGGCTTTCTCTGTTTTTATGTAGCGTCTTCTAGTGTATCCCTTTCTAGTATAATACGCGAACACGTCGCGTCGTCTGTGCGATACATAGATATAAAACACTGTTTTGCACTTTCAAACAGATTTCAACAATAATACAAATATCGTAAGAACAATTATTAAAATAGCACAATTGGCTGTATCATCGCTAAGCAGTAATAACTCAATAAACAAGTAAATAATACCCTTGTTCCCCGTACATAATCAAGTTACATAACCAGCACTGGAAGATAACGAATAATTCCTATTCCAAAACCGGGTTTTGTTTATAGATTTTTTCTTTTCTTGTACAAAAATTACGTTTCACACCGTTTTCCAACAATGCCTTCACAATAACGTTCTGGGATAATACTGTTCGGCCCGTTTTCAATTTTTTCCGGTAACAATACAGAAACTATTAAAATTTTCAATAGCCACTTGACGTATCACTCGCTGCGTATGTATACGCAATAAACGACAAATGTTTGAAAGCTTTTATCGTAAAACTTTTTTACGGCAAGCACTTTCGTGGTTAAATAAAACAGATATTGGACTGTTCGCGAATATCTGTACTCTGTACACTAGCTACAACCATGTCACAATAACGCAATTTAACTTGATCGAATAATCAAGCATTCGTTTTAGAAGCTATTTTGACATGGTTCTTGAGTGGTGGTGGGCTCGGAATTATTTTGAACCTTCACCTTGGGATATAACAATATGATGACGTTTAAAGAGATCCGGTTAAGTCTTTACCTTTGCCACCAATGTAATGATGGCAAAGATAGTGGTGTCAGCTGGGAATAAAGGTCTCAACTGCCATCTTTGGTAACGAGCTAGAATGAATAGCTGGCATTTAACCATTGGTGGTGACTGGGATTTTTTCAGCCACGATAAAAAAAAACCTCAATAAGTTTCATATATTATTTTGATACAAATGTAATAAAACTTTGAAAAAGTTTCAAATTAATACGACATAACCACATCTTCACCAAAATTAAACCATGTTCAAGTAGCGAATATCCTGACACTAAACAAAACAATGAATAATCGTCATAAATTACGCACACATTTTGTCAGCGGTTCCGAAACAGTGAAGTGCCATTCGTCAGTGACGACACAAATGTTGCCAGCATTTAATTAAAATTACGTCTTGTGCACAAAGTTGGCGCTAAGTGGGATGGCACAAGTCAGTTTCCTGTTGGAATACGCGGTTCTCGTTATGCTAGGATGAATGTAGTTGACGTATTTGGTTATTTACTTTTAAATAGTCCTTATTACACATTTTGGTGGTCAATTATGGAAAAAGGAAATTGTAATTTTGCAGTCACAGATCAAACGCCCCAATATGATGCGACTCCTTCGACATGGCTGTAAGATTCACCTTTACCACATTCACTGTTTTGTTTTAGGGCACAAGTCCACAATACAGAGACAGCATAGCGGTACCTTAACAGTATAATACCTAAATAGATAAATCATAGATCAATAATTCAGAAAACTCCATAATGTTGATGAAAAGCTAATATTTTTCTTCTAACAAGAATGACATTAATATTAAACTTGTACCGTTATACTTAGTTTACTTACGTCAATAACTTGTGGGAAGCAATTTTCCCTAATCAATGTTTTGGTAAAAGTAACAATAACACAAATCTTTGCTCCAACAAATTACTTCCCCTGTAAGCCAATAACATAATATCAAACTTACGTCCTTACCCACTCATAATAAGATCGCCAAAGATAGAATTTTCCGATAAACAAAAATTACCTTCAAGTAGCATTATGAGAAACTTTGAAACTCTTCAATGATAAGATTATTTTTTTTCGCTTTATTTATAGTAGAATTTCTATTGGAAAGGCTTAACAACTTTTTAGTTTCCTAAGGTATTATATAACGTTTTAATTTTTTACCTTATTTTCCAATAGAGTTCCTGTACCTTTTTTAATTGTTTAGGCCGATTACAAGATTAATTTAGAATTAGGTATTAGATAGATAAGAGAATAAGGAAAATATATTTTCATGTTTCAAATTGTTTTTTGGTTTTACTTTGACGACTGATGTGGCGCAATGGGCGGATAGCCGACTGTGAAGCGTGAGGTCGAGGGTTCGATTCCCGCAACAGAACAAATATTTGAGCGTTGAAAAAAAAAGCGCAAGTATTTGTTCTGTGTCTGGGTGTTGTGGATCCCCAATCCTCGTAGTTTCTGATACCCTAAATACAGGGAAACCTAGTTAGGGGTTAGAGCCTATGTATGTGATTGTGCGGGCATTAAAGAAACTTTAGTTGCCCCCCGCGGTCACCCGATGTTTGCTCGTAGCGTTTGATCACACATCACTTGATGTTAAATGAAGATATGGTCAAATGTGTCGTCGCGCTACAGCTGGATTGGGAACTGGCTTTCAAGTGGGGCAGCCTGAACACACCGACAGGTGCTTGGCGACCGATTCTACTAATGACTTTAACCGAGATATCTCGAGACATGTTCTGCGAATAATTCTCACCGCTCGCTACTTATAAAACGACGATGACAAAGGTTTTAAAATGTCCTCTACATCTTTACTGTTAATATTAATGATGTTTCTACCCTTTTCAGAAGGCGGGTCTCACGGTATGCCGATAGCATCTGGATAAAAAACTATTGTTCGAAGACACGCAGTAATCCATCAATCCGGATGTGGACAGCTTGACGGCGAATGGGAGGTTTATTGAATGTTACCAGGTCAATATCAAAGTTATGCGGTGTTGATGTAAATAGAACAGGGGAGAAAAAAGGTTACAATATATATTTTTTGTACGAGTATATTTTTTTTTACTACTTGCAGGGTAGCTTTTGACACAAGTGTACGATGTGGTCGAAGACGGCGCCCGCTACCTGGATTGAGAACTGGCTCTCAAGTGGAACTGCTGGAACCCACCGGTAGGTTGGCGATAGATTCTTAACTTGAGAATGGTAACTAGCTAGACGAAACCTCAAGCTCATTGTGTGATTCGAACCCATGACCTACAGATCGCAAACCGACGTCACTACCAATGAGCTATCATCGCTTAAAAAAATAGGTTAGCTAATATACTTTACAATATCATGCTGGATATTAAAAAATAGCGCTAGTTTTTGTTCTAGAGTTACGAGTATTAATTTTTTCTTTCAATTTTACAATAACAAAAACTAACGAAGTACATTCTGCCTATTTCTTTGTGAGTAAGGAATACTAGTCAGGTTAAGATCCAAGCTACATTATATGTGTTTCATCATCACCATCTGCTTTACATCCCCACAGTTGGGACAAAGGTCTTTTCTCAGAGAAAAAGTATGGGACATAATCTCCCATGTCCCATGCCTAGTGCGGGTCGGCAGACGTCGCATGTTCTCCAAAGTTGTGGTTCTTGGAAATACCAGCTTTCTAACGCGATTTTCTTTAACTGCTTCGAGCGTTATGATGCCCACTGCGCGTGCGCGCATTATGCTCGGTGATATGCTCGTTCAGCACCCGAATGTTGACATATTTTACGATAAGTTCCCTACTTTTTTTAGGTATGCTTATATGTACCTATGTAAATCTGACATATTTTGATAATTGAATCGAATTTATTTATTATTATTATTAATTTGTTTGACTGTGTATATTGTGATTTAAAATGAAGATTTTATTTTATATTATTATTAATGATTATTGCCTGTGTTTATTATTTCATTGAATTTTTATTACTTATTTAATTTCTTTTGACGTATTGTGTTTTGGCGTATGCTGTCAACAATATTGCATTACCTATGAATAAATGAAATGAATCTGTAATCTAATTTGATTTTTCGAAAATTAAACATTAAACATTAAGGATAGAAAAGAGTATAAACATGATGGGTTGGGTATTATTTTTTAACCTACAAATTTCTCTTTTTCTACGTTTTTTGATGATAAACGAGTACCTAATGTAAAAAGCTAGTCTCTAGATCCTAAAAACCTAAAAACTATTTTGTTTCATACTTTTCTTGTTAATCTATAAATAAAGATTAGCATTTATAAAGATTTAAATAAACAAAAAGCTTTTGCCCCTTTTAACGACATTCCCACAATAAACAACTTTGAATGGTAGGAATTAGGCACTGAAAGCCTAAAACACTGAATATGCATCTAAAGACTAAGGATTAGGGATGAGCTATTTTTATCGAAATATCGATATTGATGCACAAAATATCGGTATTTGAAGACATAAGTTATTTTTTTTTTTTACTATTTACAGGTAGCGTTTGACCACAAGTCACCTGATGTTAAGTGACGATGTGGTCGAAGATGGCACCACGCTACACCTGGACTGGGAACTGGCTCTCAAGTGAGGCTGCCGGAACACACCGATAGGTGCTTGGCGACAGATTCTTAACAAGAGGGTGGTAGCTAGCCAGGAGAGTACTAGAAAATACCCTACCACCAAGCTATGGTTTCATCACGATGTTTTCCTTCACCGAAAGCTCAAGCTCATTGTAGGATTCGAACCCACGTCCTACGTATCGCAAGCCAACGTCACTACCACTGAGCCAAGTTTGTTCATAATAGATGTAACAAATAACAAAGTGTACAAACAGGAAAGGGCTTGCGAGAATAACTACTTAGAAAGGTAAACGTCATTCTAAATCGGCGGGATTCTAAAGATGGCGGACAACGTTTTTTATGCTTTCCTACACAATTTGGGTGTCAAATGAAAGGACTTGCTGAGAATACGAATGCGGCAAAAAAAACTAGAGATAGAAAATCTTTATAAAATATGTTTTCTTTTACTATCAACTTATAGCGTCATTACAAAATTTATGAGATATAAAAACTTGTCGATATTACGTCAATATCGTTTATCCCTAAATTCGATGTCATTTGTACAAAAAGAGCAAAAATCCCTCTAAATAAGCATTTGGGCCTTTATTCGGACAATAAAAATGACTTTGGTGTTATTTTTCACCCAGTGTGACGTATATGTGTATATGTACATATTATACGATAGAAATTGGAACGGCATTCGAAGGGCCGATTCACATTTGTATTCTGCCAAATATGGGTTGAGATAATAAGTGAGTAGGTACCTACAGGACGTTTTTTTAGGTCAGTCGTTATAGAGTTATCGGAGTGATATGTCCTTGGTACGAAACTTTGTCTTTATAACAAGATAGATAGACAGTTGATCTTTTTCACCTCTTTAGTTCCTTCTAGACGAAGTTTGTTTGAAAGACCTAGCCGAAAAATCTTTAAAAACCATTTTGTTGAACAGCCTTTTTTGAGTCAACGAATTTTATGTTTTACTAGAAACGCTCAATCATGATTCATACTCTCTCTTGTCAAGTAAATTATCTAACTAATAATTTTATGGAGAAGAATTTAATCTTCTATGTGTGTTGAGGGCTTTTATTGAGCAACTCTAGACTGAATATTTTTTTTTTACTATTTACAGGGTAGCGTTTGACCACAAGTCATCAGATAAAAAACAAAAAAAAACAATAAAACAATATAATATAAAATGTAGAAAAACAAACGATAAATTCAAAATTTATAGGTATGAAAAGGTTGTAAACAAATTGCGGTGCTGGCCGCCAACAATGTGCATTTATTAGATTTTGTCTTACTGGATGCGCCAGATTAGACAAGGATCAGATTACCGAAGACCTTCTGTTTCTATGGCGTCCAATGACACTATAGCTAACGTGGCTTAATGCTCGTCTAATTTCAGTCTGCGTCATAAACGATTCATGATTCATAACAGTCCAAATTTTTGTAACTAAACTTTAAACCATTCATAAAGGCATAATCTGTCATGAAAATAGCGTTTTTATAAATTCATACAATCAAATGAAACAACCCTACTCTTATTGCTGGTGGCTCCCTCTACGCGAAGCTCCATTTGCGTGAAAGTTAAACGCTGAAATTGATCGAAAAAGTTGGTCTCTAATATGCTTGAAAAAAATGAATGATGTACGTTCCAATACCCCAAACTTTTGGTCCCTAAAAACGCCAGGTCCTAAATGAACTAACATCAATAACAGGGTCCTGAGTCGAGGTCTTTGGTAAATGAACGAATTAAATGAACGGTTATGGAAAATGAGTCTTGCAGTAACGTTTTTACGTTATCTTTTTGCTTAGGTATTGTTAGAATTTCAAATATTGGCGCCTTATTTATAACAGATCTTGTATGTTGTAACTCTGTGGATTATTCCGTGCATGACATTGACGTATCGTAGCTAGAAATGTCAACACTGTCAACAGCGCCCTCTGTCTTCTCTCTCTTGACCGATAGCCCTAAAAACGTGAATACGTATTACAATTTTATTTTCCCTTTTCCCGTAAATAAACAAGTAACAATTACAAAAGGTCGTTTAATTCATCAGGTTATGGGCCCAGAACGCCTACCAGTTGAAATTATAAGCGATCCTTTTGTAATTACCGCGATAGTTCCGAACACCCTCACCGGCAAGATAACCTCACTTCGTACCGCGTGCCGAGTGGCAGAAAATTCTTTTCTCAGGTTTAAGAAAACAAGAAAATGAATTCCACTGGCAATATTCCGACAACTCTGATCGAAAAGTTGACGGGCAGGGACAATTTCGCGAGCTGGAAGTTCGCCATGCAGACTTACCTGGAGCACGAAGAGCTCTGGGACTGCGTGGTCGGTGCCGAGGTGATTGACAAGAAAAGGGATGTAAAGGCAAAGTCGAAGATTGTCCTTCTAGTGGATCCGATAAACTTTATTCACATACAAGATGCAAAGTCTGCAAAAGAGGTGTGGGACAATCTCTGTAAAGCTTTCGACGACTCAGGCCTAACCAGGAGAGTGGGGCTTTTGAGAGAGCTGATAACAACAACACTAGATAGCTGCCAGAACGTTGAAATTTACATAAATAAAATGATGAGCTGCGCACACAAACTCCGGAACATAGGATTCAAGATTGACGATGAATACCTGGGGGCACTGCTGCTAGCAGGTTTGCCTGAAAAATATAAACCAATGATAATGGCGATTGAAAGCTCAGGTGTCAACATCACCGCAGACCTCATCAAAACAAAACTCCTGCAAGAAGTTAAGAGTTCAGAAAGTTCCATGGCATTCTATACAAATAAAAATAAAAACAAACAGTCTGATAACAAGGGACCTAGATGTTATTCCTGTAATAATTACGGCCACTTAGCAAGAAATTGTAAATCGAAAAATAAGAAAAACAAGAAAGGTGATTCCTTTGTGGCAGTCTTTTCAGCTGCAAGCAACGCTGTCAATGACAAGAGTGATTCTGCATGGTACTTGGATTCTGGTGCATCACTTCATCTTACGAAGACTAAAGAATGGTTATATGATGAAACAACACCGCCAATAGCAAGCATTCGAGTAGCCAATGGTAAGGAATTAAAAGTAGAAGCATGCGGCAAAGTGAACATCACTTTCACAAAAGGAAATGGATCTAACAGCAATATAGTACAGGTAAAGAATGTATTGTATGTACCTGAACTTTCCACTAACCTTCTCTCAGTTAGTCAAATTGTAAAAAATGACTGTAACGTAAAGTTTCATAAAAATGGGTGCCAAATTTTTAGCAAAAATGATGAGGAAGTAGCTACAGCTAATCTGGTAAATAACATGTACCGGCTGAACATTAGCTCTGTTCAAGCATACGTGTCTGAATCTTGCAATAGTGACTTCTATCTTTGGCATCAACGTATGGGTCATATGAACTTTAATGATTTAAAGAGATTGGAAAGTCAAACAGATGGTGTGAAAATATCTCCGAGCGACAACAACGTGATCTGCGTTGCCTGCATCAAGGGCAAACAGGCAAGGTTACCATTCAAAGAAGAGGGAACTCGGGCTGGTGGTCACCTTCATCTCATTCACTCAGATGTGGCAGGGCCTATGGAGGTAAACTCACTTGGAGGAGCAAGGTATTTTCTCACATTTATTGATGATTATTCTAGAAAAGTTTTTGTGTACATACTGAAAGCAAAGTCAGAATGCTTTGAAAAATTCAAAGAATTTAAAAACCTGGTAGAAAATCAGTTAAATGCGAAAATAAAAGTATTACGCACAGATTGTGGAACTGAATATATAAATAAAGCCTTTGCCGACTTTCTAAAGTCATCAGGAATACAGCACCAAACATCTAACCCTTACACTCCGCAGCAAAACGGTCTAGCCGAGCGTATGAACAGAACTCTAGTTGAAAAAGCGAGATGCATGTTGTTAAATGCTAATTTACAGAAACACCTGTGGGCTGAGGCAATAATAACTGCAGCTTACATCAAGAATCGTTCACCGGCGCAGGCTCTGGACTATAAGACACCCGAAGAGAAGTGGACTGGAACCAGACCTAACATCAGCCACATGAGGGTCTTCGGCTGCGAGGTAATGATGCATCAACCTAAAGAAAAGGTTAAGAAATGGGATGCTAAATCAAGTAAGATGATTTTCTTAGGTTATTGTGATAACACGAAGGGATACAGACTGTTTAATCCCGAAACAAGAAATGTGACGAAAAGTAGAGATGTTGTTTTTCTAGAGAGCTCCATAAAAAGAGATACAGTCCCTATCTCTTTATTAAGTCCACAAAAAGAGCAAGTTAATGATGATGATGTGTCCGACTCTGATGATAGTAACACATCAACACTCACAGCAATTGAAAAGAGTGATTACTCAAGTGCTGAAGACACCTCTGAGTATAATGTAACTGCAAAACAATCAGTAGACTCCCCTAAAATACCAAGAATGACTCTCAGACCACGTAAAGATCAGAAACCTCCAGCAAAAGGTTATCTTTGTTCTAGTAATGATGATGTTTTATCAACTAACAATGATCCACAGACATATGAAGAAGCTTTATCATCACAGGACTCTGATAAGTGGAGAAAATCTATACAAGAAGAGTTAAAAGCACATGAGGACAATGAGACATGGCAGTTGGTTCAGAAGCCACCTGAGGCCAGGGTCATTGGTTGCAAATGGGTATTCCGAGTAAAGGATGAACCAACAGGACCTAGATACAAGTCTAGACTATGTGCTAAGGGATATTCACAGAGGAGTGGTATAGATTATACAGAAACCTTTTCACCAACGGTGAGATATAACTCTATACGCTTATTATTGTCTGTTGCAGCTGAGAAAAACTTTAAAATCATGCAGTTTGACATCAAAACGGCTTTCCTGCATGGTGAGCTACGAGAACACATCTACATGACGCCGCCTGAGGGCCTCACAGTCGAGAAGAACACCGTATGTAAGCTCAAAAAGTCTTTATATGGATTAAAGCAAGCACCTAGATGCTGGAATTCTAAATTCGACGCTGTGTTGAAGAAATATGGCTTCTCTAACAGTCATGCTGATAGATGTGTCTACGTGGGCTGCATCAGAGGAATTAAGGTCAAAACACGACAGTAACATGGTCAGTTTCAGTGACTCTGACTTCGCCAGTGATCCCTCTACGAGACGCTCGACAACAGGCTACGCTATGATCAAGAATGGCGCCGCCGTGAGCTGGAGCAGTCAGCGCCAGCAGACCGTCGCGCTGAGCACCACCGAGGCAGAGTTCATGGCTGCCTGCCACGCTGCCAAGGAAACCCTGTGGCTGCGTCAGCTAATGAACGATATTGGTGAATTCAAACAAAAGTCTATAGTAATTAATATTGATAATCAAAGTACTATATGCTTAATCAAAAATTCAGATAATTATAAAAGATGTAAGCACATAGATGTAAAGTATAATTTTATCAAAGAAAAATATGAGGAAAAGTTAATTGATTTGAGTTATGTTTGTAGTAAGGAACAAATAGCAGATATTATGACAAAAGCTCTGCCAAGTAGTAAATTCACATATTTCAGAGAAAAACTTGGCATAATTAAGAAACCATAAATGACTTTCTGGTTGGTTTTGTAATTTAAAATACTTTGTTAATTTGTTATAATATTCTAACTTTTCTGAATGTACTTAAAGTTTCATCTTGCAAAACAATTTGAGTATGTACTTAGTAAGTGATATGATGTAGTAGGTAGGTAATTTCCTAGTGTGTAATTTGTATACTTACCCATTATATAAAAATAGATTAATTCTAGGTGTAAGTAGGTACTAACCTGTTGCTTTGTATACCGGCCTACATAATAGGTATATAGTTATAATAAAGAAAAAAGATCAGAGGGCTAGGTCTTAGTATATTTATTTTGAGCAGACAGGATAATTTTGTTTTGTATTGTATAAAGTTATATGATAGAAAAATGAGTTAAAATAAGGCTTAAATTTGGTAGGAGTGTTAGAATTTCAAATATTGGCGCCTTATTTATAACAGATCTTGTATGTTGTAACTCTGTGGATTATTCCGTGCATGACATTGACGTATCGTAGCTAGAAATGTCAACACTGTCAACAGCGCCCTCTGTCTTCTCTCTCTTGACCGATAGCCCTAAAAACGTGAATACGTATTACAATTTTATTTTCCCTTTTCCCGTAAATAAACAAGTAACAATTACAAAAGGTCGTTTAATTCATCAGGTATTCATTCTTTCTTCTTTCACATTCAAGGGCATGCGACATCTACCAACCCGCATTGGGCCAGCGTGGTAGATTACAGCCCATACTCTCTCTTTGAGAGAAGGCCGGAGTCCCAGCAGTGGGATCGTGAAAGGCTTATAATGATGATTGTTTCTGCGGTAGCGTAACTAACGTTTATACCTATACCTACTCTTATTCTCGCACTTGGATCAACTGTGCCGTTGGTGATTATCATCATCACCCTATTATGTTCCTATAGGTGTAACACAGGCCTTTTCTCATGCTGAAGCCACACTAACGGGAAATGCCGTTCAATAGCGCGATGATTGACGTTTGACATAATTGTGGCCACGATATTGGACAACGGCATTCACATTGGCGTTGACGTGTCAGCCGATAATTTAGTGCATTCACGTTGACCGTTCAATCGTAGCCACTCACATCTTCTAATATATGAAATTCTTGTGTCACAGTTTTCGTTGCCATACTCCTCCGAAACGGCTTGACCGATTTTGATGAAATTTTGTGTGCATATCGGGAAGGTCTGAGAATCGGCATACATCTATTCTTTATATTATTTTTTTATCGAGTTAAATGTAGTCCACGCGGGTGAAACCGCGGGGCGCAGCTAGTAATAGTATAATAATTAACTAACGGAATATTTATCGCGAAGATAGGCATTGACATTTCCCTTGACGTTGACCTTAGTGTGGTCCGGGCATCAGAGAGAGGGTATGGAATGTAATCTGTCACGCTGGTGAGGCTGCAGGTAGACACCGATAAGTGTTTGAAGACACATTCTTGACGGTGATAGTCAGGCAGGCGAACTAAAAAATAACCTAACAACTATTATAGTTACTATTTATTACAATAGGTTGATGTAAATATGTGTTAGTGTTTCGTCACACTCAGCTTAAATACGTACAACGACAAAAGTCGCTGAACAATCACTCTTTTTTCTATTATCCTCATTTTTTTTTACTTTTTTTTTACTTTTTACAGGGTAGCGTTTGACCACAAGTCATCTGAAGTTAAGTGACGATGTGGTCGAAGATGGCGCCACGCTACACCTGGACTGGGATCTGGCTCTCAAGTGAGGCTGCCGGAACACACCGATAGGTGCTTGGCGACAGATTCTTAACAAGAGGGTGGTAGCTAGCCAGGCGAGTACTAGAAAATACCCTACCACCAAGCTATGGTTTCATCACGATTTTTTCCTTCACCAAAAGCTCAAGGTCATTGTAGGATTCGAACCCACGTCCTACGGATCGCAAGCCGACGTCACTACCACTGAGCCATCATCGCTATAAAATCATAATCTTAGACACCAATTTTTAACCTAATCATCACCTAAAATCAGGTGTGTTATGTTGTTGTCAAAATGATACCATGTAAAATGTAAAAAAAAACAATAACAATAATTACTGATTTAAAACACATTTGGAAAATCGAGAACGATCAGCTACTTTTGTCGCTGACTGTACAATAATAGTCACATCTAATTTGTTAGTTTTTTAAATTCAAAGGTTCATTAACTGTTTTTTTTTGTGAAATTGCTACCCATATTATTAATTCTTTTTGAGTGGCTTTATCTGTAGTGTTTTTATACGTATCGGTCGAGCATTAACAACTATTGCTTCTGGTAAAATGTTGGTACAGTCAGCGCCAAAAGTAGCTGAACAATAACAAATTTTCCGAATCTCTTTATTATCTTAAATCAACCAACCTTCGACCGAACCATCACTTAACATCAGGGGTTTTATGTTGTGGTCAAACGCTACCATGTAAGCCGTAAAAAACAGCAAAGATTACTCATTACATTATACTCATTTTAGAAATCGACTATGTTCAGCTACTTTTGTGGCTGACTGTACGATGTTGTACCTATACCTGCTCCGTCAACGAAAGCTCAAGCTTAAAGCTTCTTTATTTGACGCAGAGCTTACTGTACATTTATCTACCGAGACTCATGTTTTTAAATGGCAGTACAAGAATGTCACGGCTGCCTACGTAATCAAGGTAGGTACATAAACATTCGTAGAATAGAAGGCGAAGGAACTATTCCGTTTTATCTAGAATTCTGTACTTAGGTGTTGTCTAATCTTTTAGTGGCATTGCTCAAAGACACGCAAGGTTGGAGCTTTCTACAGCTGAGTTTTAGCCAAAGGTAATATTTTGGAGCCTGAAAACTAGGGCTGGCAATCTTCATAAAAAATCGAGGTTCTTTCAAATCGAACATAAGTAGGTATTATATATGTATATATGAAATAAATAAATACCTAATATATCGCTTAAAAAGTAACTTGCATTATCAAATCTCGGTTTGCAAGTGTCTGAGATCGATGCATGGAATCGGTTCATTCGGTTTAAAAAAATCTATTTTCATAACCAATTAAATCAGTTCTTCGATAAATTCATTACCATCTCTACTGAAAACTCAATTCAAATCTATTACAATATATTTTATACAAGTACCTAATTAAAGTTAGTCTTAAATTTAAATGAGTACCAATTAATTTGGATCTCAACAACTAGTGAAAGTGTATAAAACATAAAGTAAGTTAAGAAACTAAAAGTCTTTGAAATTAAATTGTAATTAAACCCTATTAATTAATAATGAAACTCCACAATAAATAGGTACTTAGAATGTTTAATAGATATTCTTTATCACGAATTCAAAATAGACTAGTGATTTTTCATACAAAAATACGGCAAAAGAACAATTTGTACGTTATTTCTATAATTACTAAGTTAAGCTGATGTCTAGACTGTAGACCACTTTAGGAGTTGTTAGTTTACAATGAAATCTTGATGCGCATGAAAATAAGGATTAAGGAAGGACCTTAGTGAAATCTACACAACGGAAATAAAAAAGACTATAATCGTATTTTTAATTAGTCGAAGCCAACTGACTGTAGCAAATGTTACTTTGTAAAATAATGTTGCCATAATAGTGATGCGGAGACATACCACTAACTACCACAGAACAAAGAGGTAATCCATTATCACCAGCTTATTACGTTTTACGTTCCCACTGCTGGGACTCTGGCCTGCTCTTATGCAGAGAGAGCGCCATAATCTACCACGCTGGCCCAGTGTATATACAGCATCATTGTTATTTGTAGTCAGTATTGTTGGGATCGCATTTAGTTTAAGCTTTTATTAATACGTTACAGTTTGTTATAGACTAACTAACTGAGATGGCGCGACGACCCAAAGTGAGTCTTGGCCTCCGATAACAAAAGACGCCACTTTGGTCTGTCCTGCGCCACTTCCTGCCAGTCCTCCACCTGGAGTGAGCGCAAATCCTTCGTGACTTCGTCTTTCCAGCGATATCTGGGACGGCCGACAGGGCGACGACCACTCGGCCGTCCACTGTATGCTCGTTTGACCGCACGATCCTCCCCCATTCTTTCAGTCTTTTTTTTTTCCTCTTTCTTTCATGTTATACTATAATACGTAATGTGTTTTTACTCAAAGATGGATTATTGAAACTGGCCGTAAATAGAGAGGGACGAGGGACGTTCTATTCAAATTTTGCATGCAGCAACAAGGGTGACGTGGCGCCAAGAATTAATGACGCGACGCAACAATGACGGTTGCTTATTGTCTCATTTTCAGCTCATTTCCATGCACCCAGACGTAGTTCCGAGATGGTCATGAATATTTTGGATGTAAATTCTTTTAATGTTGGGATCTCGCTCTTGTACAGACAGATATTTACAATTTACCACCTCGAGGGGCTTAGTTTTTGGAAAATATTTAGATTTATTTTACTCCACCATTTCCGACCGCATCGTCACTTAACATCAGGTAACTTATGGTCAAACGCTTCCCAATAAAAGTAAAATAACAACTTTGCAAGCCAAAAACACGACTTCAAAGGTTTTCTTATAGATGCCATGATCAGAACTGGACCAAATTGAAATGAGACGGGAAGCATCAGCTTTCAAATAACAAAAGGATCATCAATATCGGTTCGCCCAGTCGAAAGTCCTGATCCTGAGGTAATACACATTAAAAAAAATACAGTCGAATTGAGAACCTCCTCCTTTTTTGAAGTCAGTTGAAAATGAAACGCAGTTCGTGACATACGTTTTTTCAATGTTTCTTGTTCAAGCCGTGGAATGTAAAAAAACGCGTATAAGTACTCGCACAGTACGGTGCGAATAAGACGCCCGAAATTAATAATTAATCGATCCTGATCCGTTATTCGCGATTTTGGATCGATATGTCATGTCATAACATGTCATTTTAGTGGTAATACACTGAGAAAAAAATTCTGACTTTCCTTCTGAGTCTTTACCTTCCAAGACCGCTTCCTTCCTTATTTTGTATTAGTTTTCCTTCTGAATCACAATTCCTTCCCTTTTGACTCAGAAGGAAAATGGCATTTCGGAAGGTCTTTTTTTCTCCGTGTATGTCACGCTTTACTACTAAAATGACATAATAATATAATGAAATGACATATCGATCCAAAACCACGGCAAACGGATCAGGATCGATTATTAAGTTCGGGCGTTAGTAAATAACAAATTTTCAATCCAAATCCGAACTGAGTAGATTCTCCTCAGCACTTGATTTTCAGATCAGCACAAGTAAGTGCCCTTATTTTCTTCTAAGTCTTCCATTTATTTATTACAGTCGAGACGTAAGGTTCCTTTGAACTTTCCGATCAAGTGGATGAGGGTACAGTTACCTGGAGTAAGCATCCTTGAACATTATTACTGATTGGGTGCTTGAATTCCTAGATCCATTGAAAAAGTATGATACTATTTGTATACTGACACAAAGGAAAGAGTACTGCGGTAAATAGGTACAAAGTAACTCTTATAATCATGCAGTGAAAAAAATAATCAATACCAGCTGGTCTAGCGAACTTCGTATCGCCAAAAAAAGTTGTCTGATAGATGTTTTTTTCTATTTTCTCAACGTTTAAACCTTCCCTGAACTTCCACAAATATTTCAAGATCAAAATTAGCCAAATCGGTTCAGCCATTGTCGAGTTTTAGCGAGACTAACGAACAGCAATTGATTTTTATATATAAGAGAAGAAGATTAGTTGCGCCCCGCGGTTTCCCGCAATCCCACAGGAACCTTTTTCCGGGATGAAAAGTAGTCTATGCGTTAATCCAGGGTATAAGCTATCTCCATTCCAAATTCCATTTAGATCCGTTCAGTAGTTTTTGCGTGAAAGAGTAAAAAGCATCTATCCATCCATACTTACAAACTTTCACGTTTATAATACATACTAGCTGCGCCCCGCGGTTTCACCCGCGTGGACTAAAAAAAAAAAATTAATATAAAAATAGATGTTGGCCGATTCTCAGACCTTCCCGATATGCACACAAAATTTCATACAAATCGGTCCAGCCGTTTCGGAGGAGTATGGCAACGAAAACTGTGACACGAGAATTTTATATATTAGAAGATGTGAGTGGCTACGATTGAACGGTCAACGTGAATGCACTAAATTATCGGCTAACACGTCAACGCCAATGTGAAAGCCGTTGTCCAATGTCGTGGCCACACTTATGGCGAACGTCAATCATCGCGCTATTGAACGGCATTTCCCGTTAGTGTGGCCTCAGCATGAGAAAAGGCCTGTGTTACACCTATAGGAACATAATAGGGTACTAACATAATAGGCCGTTTCGGAGGAGTATGGCAACGAAAACTGTGACACGAGAATTTTATATATTAGATAAGTAGGATTTAGACTTGTAAATAAGGTCATAAGCGTCCGGGCATGAAACCCAAAACTTATCCATACCAATATTAGACGTAAATGCGAAATTTGTTTGTTACCTTTTCAGGAATAAACCGCTAAACAGAGGTTTACTATTCAAAGTGTATATGTACTCGTTTTTAATATTTTCTTTCATAATCAAAATCAAAATCAAAAATATATTTATTCAATAGTATACATTGTGATCACTTTAAAACGTCAACTTAAAACTAGCTACGCCTGTTCCAACCTCCTTACGCCGGCAAAAGTACAGGCAAGAAACGCCCGGAAGGTAATTTTTTGGCGCGATCACATTGACAATTTTATTCTTATTACTAATTGATTGAATTGGAGCAAGTTCACTAAAATCCCAAGCTTTTTTTTTGTCATCTAATAGTCCGATATTTTTTAATTAGCTTTACTAATAAGATTTTTCTTGTTTGGTTGTACACATTGGGATATAGGAACATGAATATTAACGATTAATTAGATGAAGAACGCGTTATGTTCTTAGTATAAGTTAAAAATAATACACAATTGTATAATACTGCAAAAATACACAGTGAATATTGAAAAAGGTTAAAGAGTATTTGAGATATTACAGCAGATATAAAAATTACAACAAAAAATTAAAAAAATTAAAAATGAAAATTATTTTAAAGATGCCTTAGTAATAAGTTTATCGGCATAAACTGTAGCCCACGCAGCTGAAATCGCGGGGAACAGCTAGTGTATTCATATAAGCTAATTTTGCAATTAGCTTTCATGAATATTGTGTATTTGCTGGTATACATTTCAGTTCTCATACAGGCGCTGCCAGTATACGGCCACAAACGAAATGCAATCCGGCTTTTGAATAATGCAATCCGGGCCTGGGTGTGTCACTATCGGTGACAGCTCTTTGACTAAAGTTCGTATGCTAGCGAAGCGAAACTCTAATGGACGGACGATGGAATCGTGTTTCTAAAGAGACGATGTTATCAGCTACAAGGCTTGCCACCTGTTCTGTATTAGGGGAATTGTGCTCATGATGATATTCAACATATCATCTCATATATCTCAAGATGATTTCTTTTAGTTTAGAGGAAAATATTTGAAAAATTAAAAGTGATAAAGGATAAATGTAAGGTTACACATTGAAAACGTGCTTCGTACGAAAACGAATCTTGACGCTGTGGAAAACGGGAAAGCCTGAGCACCAGCAGTGGGAACGTAATAGGCTGCTACTGGGGTGGTGATGGAAAAAAACTCCGACCACGGTGTCGATTCTGATATGCATTTTCTAAAACTAAACTAAGTTTGACAGGTCTAATAGTATTGCTGTCCTTTTATTACTTACGTGGTAAGAAAATCTTTTAGACCTGTCAAACTTAGCTTTAGAAAATACACAACAAAATCGAAAATCGAAATTCATATCCATGTGGGTAAACTAAAAAGAAACGCCCACGCTTATGCACGCTTTTTTTTGCCACGCTTATTACTAACATGATTACTTTGCTATTAGATACCGTGCCTATTTTTAGACCAAATTTAGTATAGAATATTTTTTTCGTTTCTCCTTATTCTGAAGGTTGCAAAATACGTCATTGCATCCCCATTTCCTCTATTTAACATAAAACAGTCGTTTGAAAAGTAATTTCTTGTTCACACACAGTAAAATTGCTTGAGCTTTTTAAAAGTAAGGAATTGGAAAAGTTTAGACATTCGTCATTAAATATTACCTACTTACTAAGTTACCTCAAAACCTAAACTCGGCTACCCGATAGTACTTTTTATAAGAATTTTATTTATTTATTCACAGCAGCCTGAAAATCGTTTAATGTGCACAACCAACCAACATAAATCTTATTAGTAAAGCTTATTACAAAATTTTAGAAAATTTAGATGACAAAAAAAAGCTTGAGATTTTAGAACTTGCTCCAATTCAATCAATTAGTAATAAGAATAAAATTGACAATGTGATCACGCCTAAAAAATTACCTGCCGGGCGTTCCTTGCCTGTTCTTTTGCCGGCGTAAGGAGGTTGTAACAGGCGTAGCTTTAAGTTTGACGTTTTAAAGTGATCACAATGTATCCGATTGAATGAATA
This sequence comes from Opisthograptis luteolata, assembly GCA_931315375.2. NCBI lineage: Eukaryota > Metazoa > Arthropoda > Insecta > Lepidoptera > Geometridae > Opisthograptis > Opisthograptis luteolata. Next base: position 2,940,665 of record OV928043.1, read on the forward strand.
ACTATTGACTATTGGCTATTGACACAATTATTAATTATTGATAATATAATTAAGTTGAATTGAAGTTGACTTTGACAAAAAGTTAAATTTTGTGAATTTAAATTTATGATGATTGAAAAGATGAGATTTTTTTTATATGGAGCGAACATAATGATGAATAAAAAATCTATTTTCTAAGATGATGTTGCAGAGTTGTTTTTGGTATTATTTAAACGAGTTAATCTTTGAATGTGCAAATTTTGTTATTTTCATCACCTAAATATTCTGAGCATACATAATACAAACATTGAGACTATGAGTAGATTTCATTTAGAATTTGATGACACAATGTACTTACTCTGAATTAAAATTAAAAAGCAATTAGCGGCTTTCATATTTCATGACGAGCTACAAAAAACCTGCTCACTTTTCAATATTTCTCCCACTTTTTGTAAGAGAAAAAATACATTGAAGAAATTCTGAGACAGGTACACATCTGGCAAAATTGCCCGGTGATTATTTGAACCATTATAATATGATACCAGTTCTGTATTAATAAATAATTAGATGTTTCCCTGTCTCTCAAGAAGATTTGTGGTCCTTCGTAATAGGTAATCATTACCAAATTATAAATAATTAATGTAGGTGAGCAATTTCGTATTTTCTTTTCGTAGAAAACGATCAATACGGTAGTTTTATTCATATGTCATTTAGATTTCAAAATGACAAAATAAATTATGTACCTGAACCATAACGTTAATGATTAAATTATATAAATCTACTTGTGTTTTTTTTTCCGTTGCGGAAATCGAACTCGTGCCTCGCGTTCCGCAGTCGGCTGTTCGCCTTTTGCACCATAATGGTCTTCATTGATGTTGCTATCTATATTCATCATCATCATCAACAACCTATTGCATTCCCACTGCTGGGACTCAGGCCTTCTCTCAGAGAGAGTATATGGGCCTTAATCTACCACCATACATACCATTTATATTGTATTTGTGTACAAATAATAACATGCAAGAGTGAAAATTGTGCAAAATAACATGACACGGTTAACAAGTATGCAAAGGCAAATAAGTTTTCCACGTTTCGCGTCCATTGTTAAGCTGCAAGTGGCAACTCAAACGTTTGTAGTATCCACTAGACACTCTACAGGGATTTACGTACCTAGTACAGTCGTGTACACAACAGTCAAACGCTTACTGAATTTATTGCAAAAGAGCTTGCCTAACTAGTTACCACCACCAAGCACCTATTAGTGTGTTCCGGCAGCCTCACTTGAGAGCTATCCTAACCCAGGTAACGCGTTTTCCTTTACCAGATCTCAATTAACATCAAGTGACTTTGAAGAAGTAAACAAGAAGATCGGTCTTAGCGGTTTGCCCTGAGAGAGGCCTATGTCCCAGTACTGACACAGGTTCATAGTGATGTTAAGATAATGGCTGGAACTGAACTAGACTTTAAGGCTAATTACATTACTAACATAAAATCCTAAATAGACAAATTAATGTGATCGCATTTAGCAAGTTACCACCCTAAGAATAACCTAATTGAAAAAGTATGAACGCTAACATCTCTACTTTAATATTATAATTATGAAAGAAACTCTATCTGTCTGTCTGTCTCGCTTTAACGCCTATACTACTGAACAGATTTAAATGAAATTTGGTACGGAGATAGTTTGAATTTTGATAAAGGACATAGGATTCTTTTTATCACTATAAACTGAAGCCCACGCGGGTAAAACTGAGGGGAACAGCTAATCCAATCCAGTACTGCCTTGTTAGGTATCGTGAAGTAACTTCCGGTGTAGCCGTAATCAAACTTAGTGTACACATTGTGCTAAGACCAAGTCGCGAACAGTGGCCCTGATTGATTGCAAACTTCCCTCAAGCAAGTCAAAGACGCGCTGCACTTTAATTTAAAGTTTTTAATATAAACTTCGTAATAACAACAGAGCTAGAGCTAGGAAATTAAATGCACTAGCTGCACCCGCGGTTACACTGCGGTTTTCTGGCTATTCGCAAACTTTTCCAAGTATAATAAATCCCTACTAATATTATAAATGCAAAAGTCTATCTGTCTGTCTATCTTTCACGCCTAGACTACTGAACCGATTTAAATGAAATTTGGTACAGAGATAGTTTAGAGCCTGAGAAAGAAGAAAGATTACTTTTTATCGCGATAAAGTGTAGCCAACGCGGGTGAAATCGCGGGGAACAGCTACTATTTTTGATCAAATTTTCACTCAAATCCTTTCAGCCATTTCAGCGTTAAGAAGTAACAAACATAAACACTCACTCACAAATTTTCGCATAAATTTATATAAAAGTGAAATGTGTGTGAGATGATAAAGCCACAGAATAAATATGGTAAAAAGTACTAGCTTGCGCATTTAGGTTCAAATTAGTGATGAACAATCAGCGCAGTAGATTTTCTCTCATCATAATCATCAGCCTATTACGTTCCCACTGCGGGAACTCAAGCCTTCTCTCAGAGAGGGTTTACCATAATTAGTTTTAATGATATCTTAGGGCGATAAGCGCATTGCATTGCTTCGGGGATATTGATCTGTTGAAGATCAAAATTCTGGATGGCACTGCACTGAAATGGGCAAGCATGTCGCTTATCATCAAGCGAGCGACCTGCTCGTCTCGTCATGTAACTTACATTAAAAAAACCGCCACTCGCTCATCATCAGCTTATTTACGTTCCCACTGCTGAGACTCTGGCTTTCTCTCAGTGAGAGAGTATGGAGTATAAAATCCGTAACTACGAGTACATCTCCAGAAGCACCGCCAGCCATTAGATGCCACGCTGATTTGAACCAAGGTTTAATTAAGCCCTCGTTAAAACTATAGCTGAGACGAGACGTGGAAACGTTGAAACAATAGGAGTCCATACCGTGAAATTTTAATTGCTTCAGTTATGCTCTGTTTATATGAGACGGCGAGAAAAAGCTTAGGTTTAGTCTTGAAGCATTAAAGCCGTTTTTATCGCTTGAAATTACTATCTAAGTGTTGAGTTATTTTTAGAAGCACAGTAACACTGATTAAGAGTTTTAGTATTTCTTTTATTCTATTTACCCTACCCGTTTGACCATAAATCATCTGAAATTAAGTGAAGATGTAGTCGAAGGTGGTACTATGCTACACCTGGACTTTTGTGTGCAGAAATTAATAAATACCTTTTATCTTATTACCATAAAAACGTATTAACTAAAATAAAGAAACAAATATACGTATTTTCGTTGGCTAGAAAGCGCAAACTAATAAACATTATTGAAACAAGTTTTTGCACAAATTGATGTGAATGAATTTGGACAGTGATTGGTTGATAAGTAAGTAGTGCTTACTGAAATGTGCAATTTCTTTACAATCCGATGCACGACAAGCTTTTTGAAGAAGACGCATTTTATAAAAAGGATTTTTCTTTCTCTACATAGGAGTATTCGCAGACTCAATATTGGAGCCTTGTAATATGACAGACCGTTAATATAAAAATAATAAAATAGCACTTTGACAAATTGCATCTAGACACGATTAGCTTTGAAGTTCAAGCATCGTTAAATTTTCAATAGAACCCAACAGCTGTGATTGTCTAGAAGAAAACTAATATTTCTTACCATACAAATGGCTGTTGTAAAGTTAATATAAAAATCGCTGAGTTGAACGTTCCGTCCGAGTGTACAGACGGACAGCAGGTGCTACAATAGTGAATATAACGAAAACGAATCTATTCGAACCTCTTTCCGATTGTCGATTCCTCGCTTCGCTTCGTCTACTTCACAGGGAGCTTATGCAAGCCGGACGTGCATTTAACGAAGGCTATTTGTAGCTTTTTCCGAAGTTACTTTAAATATTGCATTTTATATAGGCTCTCGAAATGTATTTGCGGTTTTTCTGCATCTGTGGGAGCGGTGCATTTTTTATTTATTTTTTTATTACAGTATCTATGGATGAGATCTAAGTTGTTTACATCTTGAAGCGATGATGACTTGATGGCTCAGTGGTAGGCTTGCGTGGGTTCGAATCCGACAATGAACTTGAGCTTTCGGTGAAAGAACACATCGTGATGAAACCATAGCTTAGTAGTGCATTTTGTAGTGCTACGACTCTCAAGTTCAGAATATGTCACTAAGAGCTAAGAGAATCCTATCGGTATGTTCAGATAGCCCCACTCAAGAGCCAGGTGTAGTGTGGTACCACCTTCAACCAAAAGTCACTTAACATTGGGTAAGTAACTTGTAGGTAAACGTTACCATGTACGAAATAACAAAAGAAAATTAAACAGTACATCAGGCTAAACTTCGCGAGCATGTTTATGTTACCCTGTTGTGTGTGTGGTGTGGTCGTCATAAGCCACACTAACCAGTAAAGCTTCGATATAGCACCGCAGGGAATCGCAGCCTTCCTCCGCCTTGATATATCCTTTCTCCTATGCATACCTTACCTTATTGACCTTATTGACCTACTAAGAGATGGACGTCGGGTCCTTCGCTCAAAAGCGTCCAAACCAAAAGAGGTCTAAAATACAAAAAGAAGGCTAATATTACGCCAGTCTCTAGCTGTATCTCGTGCCTCCGTGCTGACGAATTGTTGCAAGCAAAATTATGTCAAAAGTCAAAAGTCAATTTTTATTTATTCAATAGGATACATTGTGATCACTTTAAAACGTCAAACTTAAAACTAGCTACGCCTGTTCCAACCTCCTTAGGCCGGCAAAAGAACAGGCAAGAAACGCCCGGCAGGTAATTTTTTTGGCGCGATCACATTGACAATTTTATTCTTATTACTAATTGATTGAATTGATTGAATTGCTGTATGTTATTGACATAATATGACATAAATTAAATGGTTTTTTATACATGAAACCTCGTTTATAGGTAAACTCAGTACACACTCAGTCACTTTTATCGTCACGTTTGCATTAGACCCGACGTCCATTCGTTTGTACGTTAATGATTCCTTACATACAATCTCATGTCAGAGGCAAATAAAAAAATGACCGCGTTCTACTTATATGGCGAAATTGTATTTTGTACCCGTAAAGTGTATATTTATGATAGCTATTAGCACCTTGGGGTTAGACAAATTGTGTCATTAACGGATATATATCACTGTGGAAGGAAACAATTTGTCGAATTCATGTAATCTTTACTGCGAAGGTTTCCTGAAGAAATTCTGAACTGTAGAAATTTTCGTCTATGTCGGGAGTATTTTTTTTATTTTATAAGTTACTAGCTCCGCCTTGCGATTTCACCCGCCCGTTATCCCGCAGGAATCTGTTTCCGGGATAAAAAGTAGCCTATATTTTAATCCAGGGTATGAGCTATCTCTATTCCAAATTTTACTCAAATCCGTTCACTAGTTTTTGCGTGAAAGAGCAACAAACATCACAAACTTTCGCGTTTTTAATATTAGTAGTATTTTATCTTCAATTCTTTTCTACAACCTCAGAAGAATTTCTTACTCATTTCTTACAAAAACCACACACTACATTGCTACAGTAATAAATAAGGCCAAAGTTTTTACTCCCGCCGAAAGGTGGTCCACTTTAACCAAAGCCAAATAACTTGAGCTCCTGAAGTGACTTAAGCTTTGTTTTTATCTTATCTTCTTCGGCACCCAGTACATCTACACAAGGGTCGGGTAAGTCGGCAATTATGTCGCATGACCACACCAAACTTCTTCCGGAAAGGAATTTGGAAACAACTTATAGAAAATACCAACGAATCTTTTTCTAAGAGGCGGAAGTGGACTTGTTTGAGTGCTCATTCATGTGTTTTTAAAGCCCTAGGAGCGCAAGCGTTTCTTTTTCTACAATCTTTAACGGCTAACTAAACTATTAAGACCATAATTAAATTACAAGTAAAAAAAAACAAATTTAAATATCTGCCTATCTTCATGATTAAAATAATTAGATATAAAAGATATCCAACGAAAATAACACACTGCCCTCGCGCCGATTTACTAACAAAGCAACTGTTGACAATTCCCATAAATACAAAGCGGATTTATCTAAAGCTTAAATAAACCTAAGCTCGTGATTCCGCCCCATTTGGAAGTAATTGATTGTTTTACCTTCCCAAAACAGTTTTGTACAATGTTAATGTTCCCTTTTTTAGATTTGTAATCCAGAACCGACTGTGATTCGCTTTCGTCACGATACCCATGTAAGTAAAAGACAAACTAATACTGAGATGCGCTACGACCCAAAGTGAGTCTCGACCTCCAATTAAGAGGCCACTTCGGCCAGCCCTCCACCTGGACCTCGCGCAAGTCCTTCATGACTTCGTCTTTCCAGCCATACCTGGGTAATAACATTAAAATAAATAAAATAATAAAAAAAATTATTTAGCCTTATATTCTGCTAAGTATATGTACAGTGTTTGAATTATAACTATAAGAATAATAAAACAAAGTTACCGAGTTAAAATTATTGTAAGTACATATTTGTTTTATTAGTTGCAATAAATGGATTACTAGCTGCATACTGCGGTTTCACCCGCGTGGACAGCTTATCGCAATAAACCGTAACCTATATACAAAAAGCCTATAGAAAAAGTACTTTCCTTGGACTTCTACGAACACAATTAGCGAAATTATTTCATTCCTTCACGCGTGATGCGATGACCAAGGAAAAAGAGATTCATTTTTATAAATACTCGTATATAGATTATTATTATGTCATCACGATGTTTTCCTTGACCGAAATCTCAAAATCATTGCAAGATTTAAGTCAAGATCTTTGCTCCTTAGCAGCGCTTCCAAATCTTAACCTTAACGCCAATCGATTGAAGCTTCCATTAAAGGCTTGTAAACCTCAATTTAGAGAAAAAATCTAATTATCCTAACCAATTGGGGTAATGGGGACACTCAAATAAAAACCTGCCCTTGTTAGTGAAGAAAACTGCCTTTTTACGGCGGGTTCCACTTAGGATGGGGCGATTAGGGAAATAATTCTCAAATCTTTGCGTGAAGCATTATTCGTTACAGAACGTTTCCTGGTTCAATGTGTGTTTAACTATGTATATAGGTGTACGAATGAATAATTATCTAAATGTATAAAACCTTCGAGTTGCTGAAATACCGGAAGTTCCTTGGCTGTTCTTTTGCCGGTGTAAGGAGATTAGAACTGGCCTAGCTAGTTTTAAGTTTGACGTTTTAAAGTGATCACATCTACCCTACTAAATAAACATATTTTTGATTTTGATTTTAAACCCACAGTCGAAACGGTTAGTTCTAGAAACATGAAACGAAAATATCATGGAAATTTTTGAAATTAGGAATTAGTTTATTTAAAAAAATAAAAATTACCTCCGTTTACACCCATCTCGAAGGATTGCAATTTATAGCACTGCGGAAAGACTTGTGGGGGGAGCTCGTTCCACATTTACACATTTTAAATTATATCTGAATGAGGTCAAATCAGGTGTTAAACTTTACATATGAAAAATTCAAAAATTCCACGCAGACGAAGCCGAGATGCAGATCGCTAGTTACATAATTAAAATTCAAAGCAGACCTCTTCCTCAATTTGTTTAAAACTGCAGTAAAATAGGTACGCAAATTCGAGTTCAACATTATTGTAACTTCAATCTGGCACTTCAAAAACAAATGTGAACTAGGTGGGGTGACTACTCGGCATTTCGGTGAAATAGTTTACTCTGCTTGCTTGTGGAATGCAAAATCAAATAGCTTAGAAACGCTGGAGCTTTCCAAATAGTGAGCGCTACCACATTACTACTGAGCAATAACTTTGCTGTACTTAGTTTCAAGTTCCTGTTCTTCAATGTTTTCCTTCACGAAAAGCTTGCTCATCGTAGTATTCGAAACCACCATTTGTCACTATTGACAATGCGGTAGCCGAGGTGGTAGTATACCTGCTTGCGAAGATAGCGGTCCCGGGTTCGAATCCCGTTATGGGCAAATATATGTGTGATGAGGACGAATATTTGTAGCCGAGTCTATCTTTCTATCTTTATAACTATTTATTTATCTATATAAGTATATTATATCGTTGTCTAGTACCCATAACACAAGTTTCGAGCTTAATTTGGGGTTAGGTCAATTTGTGTGCAATGGCCCCCCCAATATTTATTTTATTTATTTAGGTACTATCATCGCTTCAGCATTTCAACTTTTGACTTCATTTGAGCATAATTAAATATCCTCTTCTAGGATTTGAAGGCTATTTGAGTCATTTAATCACTTTTAAAGCGGCAAGTTTAATACAAACACAAAACTTCTGCAAGCACGTGATGGCCAAATTTCGGTCGTCGTCGAAAGTCATTAACATGTAAAAGCGCCCTTTACAACTCATTCACAAAAGATTTTGAATTTCATTTGAATTTTGGTGTTGAGATGGACAAGCCCTGATGGAAAATTCGGGCTTCGCCAGCTGAGTTTGAATGTAATGACTAATTAAAAGTTGAGACGCGCAATGACTTTCATGACAAAATTTCAAAAAATGTTCGACTTGCAATTTATACAGGCTTATAATTTTTTTATTTTAGGTAAACTTTTTTAGTGATAAGTTTTGTTTCAATTACCACTGTATTAATAAAACTCAATCATTTATTGAGTTGGAAAAAATGAGTGAGGATCACGACCCTGCTGTCACTCTACACGGAGAAAAAAGACCTTCCGAAATACAGTTTTCCTTCTGAGTCGAAAGGGAAGGAATTGTGATTCAGAAGGAAAACTCATACAAAATAAAGAAGGTCTTGGCAAGACCGATTCCTACTTTGGAAGGTAAAGACTCAGAAAGAAAGTCAGAATTTTTTTTTCAGTGTATATAGACCCCTTATAACATTTACAGAAGGTACATTCAATTCACTCTCTACTACTCTACAAAATATAAGAGCACGAAGTAAAAACTATTTATTCAGTATCTGGTGTTTATATAGGACCATTATCCTCGTGTTGCCTAACCGTTTAGTTCACAGCCAAGCGGACCCAAAGTATTTAATATTTATCGAGCCACCCAAAAACCTAAAAACCTTGTCTATATATATATATTATTTTGACCTTCAACAATCCCTACTTAGCAATTTCAGATATATTAAAATAAAAACTTACTATCTTGTTTTTACAACGGGTGCGGTGTAATGGACAAATGGCTAACTGCAAAGCGTGAAACCCTCGACAGGTTCGATTCCCTGTACTGATAAAAATATTTGTACTTTATAGCGCGAGTACTTTTCCCTGGACGGGAAGTAAAGACGCGGTTGAAACCGTGGGGTAGCTAGTGAGTATGTATGTATGTTTGTTATTTCTTCACGCTGAAACGGCCCAACGGATTAGAATGAAACTTGGGAAGAAAAGAAGTTGGAATTGGAATGAGACAGGCTACTTTTTATCGCAGAAAAAGGATTCGACGGGAAACTGCTGGTATAACGGCAGGTTTAGTTCTAATAAGGAGTGCCTAAAATAGAACAATTTTGGCTGTTTTTCTTTGATTTATTATACCTACCTCTTAATTTTACCAAGTTGGTTTTTTTGCCGCTCGTAACAGCTGCGATGGCTATTGACAGCCCCGAAAAATTGGGGCTTACCAGTAGAGGTAAAATGGGCTTCCAAAATAAAATATTGAAGCCACTTTGGCGTCGTAAATTAGACTTCAGATTTATGTTCTCGTTTACACGGCCTGTCCGCATGCAACAGATTTTGGTGTATGATAACTATTTCGTTAAATGATAGGACTTTTTGGCGAAATAAACAGCCAGTTGTAGTCGACTTGCGATTTTTTTTTTTAAATCAAATCATCCAAATGAGGTTGAACTTTCGGTTTTCGGAAACATCGTGATAAAACCTTAAAATAAATAATAATATATTCTTTTAAAAACCTAAAAATAGCTTGGTATATAGTAGGGCATTTTCTAGTGCTCGCCTAGCTAGCTACCACACTCATGTTAAGAATCTGTCACCAAGCCCCTACCGGTGAGCTCTGGGAGCCTCACTCGAGTGTCAGTCAGGCTCACCGTGGCGTCACCTTCAACCTCATCGTCACTTAACATCAGGTGACTTTCAGCGCACTGATGCTCCACCACCGTTAGACGTCGACGCTACGTCTCACCGCTTTTTTTGTTTTTTTTTTATATTTTATCATCATCACCGACAGTGTGGTAACTCTATGTCACCTTTCCATCAGATACAGCTGTTTCATTCACATTTTAAAAATAGATTTTTCGAGCTTCGTTGCTTCTTTAGAAAACTGTACATCAACACCAAAACTAGACCAACATTTCCGTTTTTCTAAATCTCCCGTCACTCATAGTAATTACAGCCAAGCTCCAGCGGCGAGGAAACGTGATATTACTTTCGACTGACTCTGCACAAAGTAAACCCATTCTCTGATAATCGTTTCAGCTTGTTCGGTAAGTAACTTTTTTCAACTCACACAAAATAGTAACACAATAACTAATGTACTTTTTCGGTCTTACTAAAAGACCTTCAATGTTATTTATTTTAACAAATAAGTGATTTCTACACGTGGACTTGGTGACCTGTACGACAGGGTTTTTAAACCTATTTAAGGCTACAGCTCGTCACTAAGTTTGATTTTAATTTGTTATTTCATTCATGCTGTCACAAATTTTCGAGGGATATACTCGCATGAAGGTTCCTAAACGGTCCAAAAAGACACAAAATGGCTACGTTGTAAAATAAATGTTGATCTTAGGATTCGATTACAATATAATCCTGAAATATGTTTTCGTAGTTTGTAATAAAGAGCTAATATCACAGAATAAATATAGCATTACGTACTTACATCGGATCTCTAATGTTTTCAATCTGAATCGAATTTCAGATATATTATGTAAGTAAAGTACTTATTTTGATAACATTTTTGACCTTATGATTTGACATTTCGGAACAGCCGAAAATCATCAACAGCTTATAAACAAATCTTCAAACTTCGACCAGTTCAAGTCCTACTTAAATATTTTCAATTAGCGAATAACTCACCCTCGTCAATAATTTATTCAAACAGATGAATAACAAAATTCTTAGCTTCATTCAAACATACTTTTGGCAAAGTCTCATGTTCATTGAATCATTATACAAAAAGTTTCATACGAAGTTGGACTAGCGTTATTACGAGTTGACTCGAGTATCGTTCCGAATAACGCCAGAAATTAATAATCGATCTGTTATCCGCGGTTTTGGATCGATATGTCATGTCATGTCAAGCCCACAAAATGACATAATAATATTATGACATGACATATCGATCGAAAACTGCGAGTAACGGATCAGGATCGATTATTAATTTCGGACATAAGCCGAGTAAAACTAAATCGTTCTGTAATTTTTCAGTAGGTAACTAAGCATGACGAACGATAACTGAAATTCAAATCCAGATTAACTCACTTGGCGCTGCAAGTTTTAAGAACCAAGAGCCGAGTCTATGGGACTTGAGTTCCAACTCGATTAGACTATTATTTCTACTCGAGTCATTCGAGTTGAGGGATAATTTGACTCGTTACATCGCTAGTTGAGCCCCTGTTTGACCTACTTAGTGGTCGATTTTTAGAAAAACTGTTTTTGTTCTCACGGTTCAAGTATTTCAGCCCAAAAGGCTATATGTAAGACTTACATTAAAATCGTTCACGCATGTATTTTAGTTACAAACAAACAAATATTCGTGTAATATTAATATTGAGACGGCAAGAGCAAAACAGTAAAGCATCCTCAGGGAAGGGATCTCGGGATATCGGGCACCAGATGTTCCGATCCGAACTTTTATCTCCCGAAAAAGGTAAAAAACTTATTTCTTACTTTAATAACTTAAGTTTTTAACGATTAACTGCACGTGGTCAGTAGACAATTATAACAAAAAGAACTCTACATTTTAAGTGATTTGCTCTCTACATTTGAGTCATCAAACTGTCATTCGGTGAACATAAATTTGCAACTTGAAGTCTTAAAGTAGATTGAGTAAAACGCGAGGGGTACATTTTTCTCTTGTTTAAATTACTCTTTTTTTCTTAGGTTATGGCCCTAGTTTTGAGTTCAAGATGACAATTGGGATTAATTAAAACCATTTTTCTCTTCGAACTATGATTTCAACAAATCTAAAACAAAGATATATTGCAGGGGACACCCTTTTCTCTAGAGTTAAGACCACATTTTACTTCTGTTCTATAACTAACCAAGACTTAATCCCTCCTCCTCATAAGCCTATTACGTTCCCACTGCCTCTGGTCCTGGGACTCTGGCCTTCTCTCAGAGAGTATGGGCTATAATCTACCACGCTGGCCCAGAGCGGGTTGGTAGATGTCGCACGCCCTTGAATATTTCATTTCATTTCATTTATTCATAGGTAATGCAATATTGCTAACAGCATACGCCAAAACACAATACGTAAAAAAAAATTAAATAAATAATAAAAATTCAATCAAATAATAAACACAGGCAATAATCATTAATAACAATATAAAATAAAATCTTCATTTTAAATCACAATACAGACAAAAAAATTAATAATAATAATAAATAAATTCGATTCAAGTATCAAAATTTGTCAAATTTACATAGGTACATGTAAGCATACCTAAAAAAAGTAGGGAACTTATCGTAAAATATGTCAACATTCTGGTGCTGAACGAGCATATCACCGAGCATAATGCGCGCACAGCGCAGTGGGCGCGTTGTGTGCGCGACAAGTACGCAAACGCAAGTACGTAATATTGTGGTTTCCACACAATGTTTACCTTCACCGTTATCCCGCAGGAACCTTTTTCCGGGATAAAAAGTAGCCTATGCGTTAATCCAAGATATAAGCTATCTCCATTCCAAATTTCATTCAGATCCGTTCAGTAGTTTTTGCGTGAAAGAGTAACAAACATTCATATTAGTAGGATATCAAACAAGGTATTTGCTTACTGCCCACGCTTTATTTACTTAACTTGGTATTGTGTATTCTAATATAATTCTCTTTAAAGGATATGTTAGGGTCAAAAATTTAAACCATTTGGGAAGGTGATAGTTTCGAAAATGATCACGATCGAACAATTCACAACATTTACGTAAGAAATGTACTTATTACAATATGTTTCAATCTTTTTCCCTTTCTATTGAGTTGAGCTACTAAATCCAAAAGCCCATAATTAACCCCAAAAAACATAATTAAATCACTTCAAAAACTCAAACTCATTTTACCACAGAGCACAGATTTACGTCAAATTAATATAATTGCATGTACTGAAATCATATTTTTCCCAATTATTAAGTACTCAAAACTTTGTGACCTTTTCACGAAATTATAATGGCGTTATTAAATTATCCCGTGTCGTATTAACTTTTAATTTTCAGCTACAACGTTTTGAATTTACGTGACTTGGTTACTACAATGACGGTTGTTTGTTACTATAACCTAACAAGAGCTGATATCACATAAAATAACAATAACAGCGAGCGTTGGTGGACCAACAGTAACACTTTCTCCTTAAAAGTTTCGATTCTGAGTTCGAATCCCATCTCAACCGATATGCAGTCGCTTGAAAACGGTACAGGAAAACTTCGTGAAGAAACCGCTTTTTTTTTGCAAATGTAAATGCTATTGTCTCAGTGCGGAGTGGTAGGTGTCATACATACCCTTGGCTGTTGTGGTTTTACGATAAGCCGAAACAAACAACAAACTCGTACAAGGTGCTCAAAAAATATATTTACCCATAAAAGTCCCTCCTCATCGGTCAGCACGCATCTATCAGTGTGTTCCGGCAGCCTCACTTGAAAGCCAGTTCCCAGACTAGGTATCACCTTCGAACGCATCTTCACCTAAGATAAGGTCTCTTAAGGTCTATGATCTATAACTTTGCCGTGTAAGTTGATAAACAAAAAAAAAACTTCTAGCTTTTTTTCTTTTTGTAACAAGATTCGCGAGGTCTCGCCGAAAATGAAACCGTCTTAGTGTAAGTCAACTCATTATCAGATTAGCAATCTGTCACGCCACGCACGTTGTCCAAACAGGGTGACGGCAAGTTCCATTAAACCATCGCCATCAGCTTAATGAGTCCGCGCCTGGCTTAAGTGCTTTCGACGCGTTTTACCTTAAATGCTCTTATGACGCTTATGACGGGACGGGCTGAAAAAGGCAAAAAATATTAAATATGGTAGAGCAGATAATTCATGGTAGACAGACCATCTATTCTGAGATGTAATTTTTTTCATATGATTACTAAATAAATAAATATCGGGGGACCATTGCACATAAATTGACATAGCCCCAAATTAAGCTCGAAACTTGTGTTATGGGTACTAGACAACGATATGATATATAGAGAAATAAATACTTATATAGATAGAAATATCCAAGACTTAGAAATATACGTGCTCGTCACACATACATTTGCCCTTACTGGGATTCGAACCCGGGACCGCTAGCTTCGTAGGCAGGGTCACTACCAACTGGGCCACCGCGTCGTCAAAGTCAAGTCAGCGTTTTGGTGATTTTTCGAGTAGCAAAAAATATCTCCGCCTATCATACTGTCGCCCCCGGCTTTTATGCTGTCATCTGACAGCTGATAGCTTCGAGCGAGGGTGTACTACAAGGAAGGCTTGCAGCCCGACCTTTAGAGGGAATATTTGATAGGCATTTTGGATAGCCGCGAGGTGATCGGACTGCACCGCTCAGAGTGCATTGCGTGTTCGGCGGAGTGTCGTTAGTAAAACTAGGAATTGTGGGGTAACGCCATTGACAATGGGTTTGCTGTTTAGTCGTACGGGACAAGTTGTTTCTTTATCCCCCTCGCCTGATAACTCCTGCATCCTGACATTGGTGTAATAGGCCTTGTACCTTTAGTTGATGTTCCTGACACTTCTGATAATTGTAGGACCGCAATCTCTTTTGTTATTATTAGTTTGTTGAGTGATCGATTGATTGTTTACTTTTCCGCTTGATTAAAGCAAAACCATTTTTAAAGAATTTCTGAGAAACACTTTGTTTGAAACTGCTAGCGTACATTTCATGATTACGATTTCAAGCCCTTAAAAGCTTCATGAATATTTCATTTAGAGAAACGTGGTGCTACCGCAAAATTGATTTAACACAAACAATGGTCCACCACTTAATTTAGAGGTCTCATTTGTATGTGAAAACGCCAATTTGGGGATAACACGCGTATATAGACGGCGCGACAACGCTATTCGCTGCTCATCACAAATAACTCATTGATTCGTTTCTTAATTTACATTGTAGGTATGTTAACTACACTATAGAAATATGTTTTTAACATAGGTAATATCTGATAGAGTATGACCAGAAGTTCTCTGATGTTAAGTGGACAAGAATAACAACGCTAATACTTAGACTGACTTCCTTTGGCCTCTAATTATAGGAATCCCTTTGTAAATAGGCTATCAGGAATCTGTCACCAAGCACATATTGTGTGTTCCGGCAGCCTAATTTAAGAGCCACTTTCCTATCAAGGTATCACTTTTGACCACATCGATGCTAAGCATTAAGTGAACGTGGTGTCTCTTTCACATCGATCCTAAAGTGAATTATTATTACTACTAGATGGAAATTATTGCTTCAAAGTAATACTATATATATATTTTTACTACTTAACATATAGTACTATTACTTCTAGATATAATTACCGGCACCTATGTTTAGATCCACCGAAAGGTGTTGGGTCATGAAGTCAACCCGTTGATTGTCCACATCGCGATGACGCGACCACGTTGACGCATTCAACTGCTACCAACGATGGCACAGACCACGTGGGAACGTCGCGTTGTTAATGTGAATGAGCCCTTTATTTTAATTACTAGTTTTAATTATTATCCTGCCCGGCGGAGAACTAAAACTAATTTAGTTGCATGCAACGGAGAGGTCACTGGCTTACCGCAACCGAATAATAAATATTGTATTTAGTCCCGAGGCACTGTTGCAAGTGAAGTCATTCATTCATTATCAGCCTTTCACGTTCCCACTGCTGGGACTCTGGCCTTCTCTCAGAGAGAGAGCTTATTAAATCATAGGTGCGGGGCCGAGAGGATTCGAAATTTCGAACTCGGTGTCGGCGTCTTGTAAGTCGCTCGCTTAACCGTTCGGCCACCAGCAAGTGAAGTATGGTGTAGTAATTACCTGCCGGGCGTTTCTTGCCTGTTCTTTTGCCGGCGTAAGGAGGTTGGAACAGGCGTAGCTAGTTTTAAGTTTGTTTTATAATTACTCTTACTAGCTGACTATTTAATACGTTTTTGAGTATCTACAGTGATAATGTGGATTTGGAAATGGCTCTCAAGTGGGGTTGCCGGAACACACCGATAAGATAAGGTAAGGTTATATACGGTAATAGAATGTCATTTTCATTCATGAAATAGATAAATAAATTAACTTTTTATTAGATTTGGTTTTATAACGGGATAATTACCATGTATTTGTTTGAGTTTTCAATATTTCGGCACTGTTGCAAGCGCCATGATCACGAGAATACTAAAAGATTTTGCGGGTGGGATTGTTGATGTTATAACGGGCAGACGTATCTATCTACCCGCTTCCTCGCACGTTTTTTGCTTACGATGACATTACCATTTTCACACAAGTCACTCGCAACTCGATTCAAATCCTTAACTTTTTATTGCTCACCACATTACAGAGAATTCAATCTAAACATTATTATTTTCAAGTGCAAAGAGTAAAAAGTTCGTGTGCTGGATAAAAAAGCTGTGGTGAGCCGCATGTAGCCCACGGACTCGTCGTTGGCCATATTATTGTGTGATATAAATTACAGAGCTTTACCAAAAAGCATTATTACCTTTTAAGTAAGTTAATGAATAAAGTATTTCAGTGCTTACTACTTAAAATAAAGCATTCGCTTATTATTATTAAAACACGTTTGTTAAACCAGACTGTACACAATATAGCTTCGTGAAGTTTCTTCAGCACAGAAACACTACGATAAAGTCATAAAACTGAATTTTCAAGAGGTAACAACAAAAACGCCACAACACCTCTTTACTCTGTGACAATACGAAAGCTACGGAATAATGGTTCTGTTAGAAAAAGCAATTCTAGAAATAATACCGCCATCTCTATAGTACATTAATAGTACAAGCAATTCTAGAAATAATACCGCCATCTTTATAGTACATTCATAGTACAAGCAATTCTAGAAATAATACCGCCATCTTTATAGTACATTCATAGTACAAGCAATTCTAGAAATAATACCGCCATCTTTAAAGTACATTCATAGTACAAGCAATTCTAGAAATAATACCGCCATCTTTATAGTACATTCATAGTACGTTTTGATCTTAACATATTGTAATACTAGTTACTAGGTATATCTTTTTATCGTAATTGGCTGAAGGGACAAGCATCTCACTCACCTGAGGGTAAGCGTCTTGCTTGCCATTACAGCTCATTTCGCTTTTGGCTTGTTTTTTTTCATTCATATAAATAGTAAGATAGAAAAAAGTCCTTAAATGAATCAGTGATAATATAAATTGTTCGCGCCTCCGCGCGTACCTATCTGCATACCTACGTATCTGTATTTAAATAGCCTACCTATATTGTCAACTCCACACTTAGTACACAAATACACCTCACACGCACAGCACACACACGCATGTCTCATACGCACCGCAAACGTCACTTTGACACCTTTGACTTTGACATTCACCTATCACACAAGACTTTTTTTTTTGTTTTGTTATGGCGTCACACGATTAGTGTATTTGCCAGTGTCAAGTATAAAAGATTTCAAACTCAAAGAGTTGAATCAAGTTTAAATGATAATGATGATGATGAGATGATGGGATGAGGATAGTGTTTAAGTAAAGTAGTGGTGCTTTACTTAAACTTTACACGGACTTTTTTGGAGCAACTTGAAAAGTCACTTTCACAACTTTATTTCATTTTCCCATACTCGTACACATTAACGAACACATAATGGTTAATAATCCACCAATATTACACATTATAACTCGAAGAAACACAAGTTTGGAAATAAAAACAAAATTTTCACGTTGACAACTCAATTGCCGCCAAAAAAGTCCTACACAGGACTTACATCGACACGCTCCGTACGGCCACATCATAATTTCCATTGTAATTACCAAAAAGCCTAATAAACTACATTTTTCCTATCAAAACCTTCTTATCATTGTTCGATCACGAACATAAATAATATCTAATATTCTACACTAACATTTTTCAGCACACTTCTTCGTAAAGTTAACCTTTATGGTCATGCATGATCATAATTCAGCTAATTACACCCCGCGTGCTTTTTTCATTATAGTTACTTTACTAGTGCTATAATATAATCTTGGTTAGGAATGATACAAAAAAAAATCTTTTTTTTTTCTCGCATTCGCAGGCTCTGTATGTTATATTAAAATTATTATTATTAATATTGTTGTTTGTTTGTTAACTATTTTTGTTATTATTATTATTTTGTTGTTATTTTATTGCTATTCGATAAAGTTGATTGATTTTTTTAATTTTTCCATTGAGGCAGTACGAAGACTGCCGGGTCAGCTAGTTAGCATATATAAATACGGTGCGGGTACAACCTTACGCATAATAGAAAATGATTTAGTGCGACTTGTGACACTATAATAGCAGGGGATGATTTACTACGAAGAAGGTTTCCGGTTCAAAATAGGTTTTCCGGAGCGTGTATTTTTTGCGTTTATCTACAGATTTCAAAGCTCTCGATGTCTTTCAAACTGATACAGTTATCTTTTTTTGAGCAACTTTAGTGTAGTTTGTTAACAAACATAGCTTTTCCGATTTCGGAGTTAAACCAGCTTTTTCTTAACTTATAATGATTTTGTGGTTTCTACGAATCACGTGATAGGTTGACTTCAAAGTCAAAGTCAATTTTTATTTATTCAATAGGATACATTGTGATCACTTTAAAACGTCAACTTAAAACTAGCTACGCCTGTTCCAACCTCCTTACGCCGGCAAAAGAACAGGCAAGAAACGCCCGGCAGGTAATTTTTTTGGCGCGATCACATTGACAATTTTATTCTTATTACTAATTGATTAAATTGGAGCAAGTTCACTAAAATCCCAAGCTTTTTTTTGTCATCTAATGGTCCGATATTTTTTAATTAGCTTTACTAATAAGACTTCATTTTTATTTTAAGATAACTTAAGACCCTTACTACTAATATTATAAATGCGAAAGTTTGTGTGTGTGTGTGAATGTTTGTTACAACATATCACCGTAACTACTGAACCGATTTTAATGAAATTTGGGGTGGAGATAGCTTATACCTTGAATTAACACATAGGCCAAAGGTTCCTGCGGGATAACGGGAAGACGCGGGTGAAACCGCGGAGCGCAACTAGTCATCATTATCAGCCTTTCACATTCCCACTGCTGGGACTCCGGCCTTCTCTCAGAGAGAGAGTATGGGCTGTAATCTACCACGCTGGCCCAGTGCGGGTTGGTAGATGTCACATGCCCTTGAATGTTGCAGTTCTTGGACATGCTGGTTACCTCACGATGTTTTCTTTCACCGTTTTGAGCGATGGCAAATCCGCACATAACCTATTAAGTCATAGGTGCGGAGCCGAGAGGATTCGAACTCGGTGTCGGCGTCTTGTAAGTCGCACGCCTAACCGTTCGGCCACCAACGCTACAACTAGTATTCTATAAAAAAATAATTTCCCATTTATTTCCTCAATGTTTTATTATTTATTTTATTTCTTCAATAATATATTATTTATTCAAGAAGAGCGATCTCTTTAGTCGATTATAGGACGTAGCGTCACGTCGGGGTCGCGTAGACCGCTCATAGCACGAACCGCGTAGCACGTAGATCGTATCACGTAGCACACGCGTAGCCTTTAAGAATTTTGCACTCAGAAAAACTGTTTATCGATAGCAAGAATAAAATGTTTGATCACTACATAGTATAAAACAAACAAAGTCGCTTTCTCTGTCCCTATATCCCTATGTCCCTATGTATGCTTCAATCTTTAAAACTACGCAACGGATTTTGATGCGGTTTTTTTCAATAGATAAAGTGATTCAAGAGAAAAGTTTATATGTATATTACATATATATTATAGTACAGTAAAGCCGTAAAATTTAAAGATTTGTAAAATACTGCCCCATATTAGTATCTACAAATCTACATTGCACCCGTGCGAAGCCGGGGCCAGCCGCCAGTTTTATATATAAAATTAAGACTTCGATTCGTCTATACAATCTTAGTAGTATTATAAATGCGAAGTTTGTGTGTGTTTGTTTGTTGCCACGTATCACCGTAACTACTAAACCGATTTTGATTAAATTTGGAATTGAGATAGGATTAACATACACCCTGGATTAACAGGCGTAGTTAGTTTTAAGTTTGACGTTTTAAAGTGATCACAATGTATCCTATTGAATAAAGAAAAATTGACTTTTGACTTTTGAACACATAGGCAATTTTTATCCCGGAAATAGGTTCCTGGGGGATAACGGGAAGACGCGGGTGAAACCGCGGGGCGCAAATAGTAGGTAATATAGGTATCCTAAGTTTATGCTTAGGAAAATAGAGCTTTTCCTGATAATCTTACCGGGTTATTACTACATACTCTTTAATACAATTTTAAAAGTTATTTATAGTTGGTAAACGAATAATTTCAGGTGAAAATAGTACATTACTGCAGCGGCCTGCAAAGGGGACTAGATGGACGAGCGTGTAAATGTGAGCCGAGGCGAAGGCGAGGCCCACATACGTAAGTCCATCTAGGCCTAGTTGCGGCCAAGGCTTGTATAGTAGGTACTTTTATCAAATAATGCGCGGAAATTAAAACTTAGTAGTACCTGGGCAGAGATTTTTTCTTTCAATTTTGGCAGTAACATGTTTTCTATTGCGGCTCTTGCTCTTGCCTCTTGAATTTCAGGTGGTGTTAAAGTAACTTCATCACACTTCACTCATTGTCTTCACTTGAACAGATTATTTGTCAAATAACAATTACTTTTCAAAACCAATGACAAACAACAAAAAAATCCCGCGTTAAAGTGTTCATATGTTTTTCTTTCAATAAACAGCTTTCTATGTGCAAACCGGTTCGGAATTTAAATAAAACCTTTGATAAGTTACCACCTTGGTTGCCATGTTTCGGAGCAAAAATCGTTTCATTTTTAAATAATACTACAGATATGAGTTTACTATGTAATTTATTTGGCCGCTAAACACGATAGATATGAGTTTACTATGTAATTTATTTGGTCGCTAAACACGACATATATGCATTTTCATACAACTTTAGCCGGCCGCTGCTCGCATATATTTGGGCAGTGCAGCAAGTTCAATTTATCTCGAAGAAGGTTGTCAAAATAATGCTCATATTTCCAAGCATGTTTGAGAAAACAACGTTTCACAATAAAAGGCAAAACGTATCTCAATAACTTTCACAATAAGTTTTCAATAGCTTCGCAATATTTGACAAAATTTCATCCAATGGGAAATATTATAAAACAGATTAATTCCAAAGTAAATAGCGACACTTAAGCCAGTCGACATCTTGATTAATTTAAAATTCAATATCGCATTTTCTCGGAAACATTCATAAAGACGACCTCAAGTTTAATTATTACGTTTTCAGTTCCTTAAGTAAACAAATCTGGGGATTATGCCTCAACAAATCTTTAATAAGTCAGAACCGAGATTTTAGATTTATGAGTATGCCATCAAAAATGTCGTATAAAACGATCTGCTTTATAGCGATGATGGCTCAGTGGTAGACTTGCGACTCGTAGGTAATGGTTCTAATCTAATAGTACAGTCAACGACAAAAGTCGCTGAACAGTAACAAATTTTTCGATTTTGTTTATCATCTTAAATAACAAGCTTCGACCGAATCATCACTTAACATCAGGTGTGTTATTTTACGGTTAAACGCAACCATATAAGCTGTAAAAAAATGCAAAAAATGTGCATTTGGAAAATCTAGTCTAATTAGCTAATTTTGTCGCTAACTGTACGGTCTAATGGTAAGGTTGTGACCCTAGCTGAATTAAAAATATAATTCTTACAAATACTAATAATCTTACACTCACACTTAACAAGCTTAACTCATACTTTTTTAAACTATCATGGTCAACAACATTAGAGTTTGGTTTTCAAAAACAAATACATGGTAATCATCCCGTTTCAAATCCTAACTTTAATAATTCTTAAATATTGCTTTTACTAACCTATGTGAAAAAATAACTTGACGATTAAATTGTCGAATAAGAAAAAAATATATGCGATGTTGTTTGTCGTTATTAAAGAAACGTGATTTGAAATTCAAGAAAAAATAAGAAGTTGAATGCGAGATTAACTGCCTCTGTTCCTCCGTCTGTTTACGTTTTCACGACTAAACGGCTAAACTGATCTTGATAAAATTTAGTGTGGAGGTAGATTAAACCCTGAGGAAGGACAAAGACTATTTTTAACTACGAAAAACTATAGACCACGCGGTGAAACGCGGTGAAAAACGTGAGTGTAACCATAAAGCGCAGCTTTAGAGATAGAAGTCAAACACAAGCTAAGAAACCAAAAGTTTGATTAAAACTCTTCACTGACAACTCTGCTACCCACAGTAGATCCATATTAAATCGCAGTGACTCCGCGAAGCATCAATCAGTTGTTAAACAAAATAGAGCCTCGACTTCGCTTCGCAGAATATCCCGCAGATATTGCGCTTACAAGTGAAGCGTGTACCACACTCCATTGTGTTCAAGATCTAAATCGTGATTTGATTGAATGCCGCGAATACAGAACCAAATAATCTTTAGAAAAGCAATTCGGTTGAAATGAGTTCACAAAAACAAAATTTAGAGACAAAAACTTGTGTTGGTTAAATTAAATGTCAAAGTTGTTTGTTTATATGACTTCCAAATTTTTAATATTTTCATGCAATTTCGTTTTTTAGTAGGCTAACGACCTGGGGGCCAAGTCTGCTCTTTACTCTCACATGTTTAGTCTGGATGCACGCTGAGACGATGCTAAAGTTGTAGTCTGCTATGTATCTGAATCTTTCGGTAAGCAGACTATACGACAATGTTATTACTATTACTTAATCTGTGACGGAACCTGAGATCGTTTCAATATTCATTAAAACGATCTCAGGTTCCGTTCAATACTAGCTGTTCCCCGTGGTTTCAACCGCGTGGGCCACAGTTAATCGCGATAAAAAGTAGCCTATGTCAGTATGCCTTTATAAGTATTTTATTAAGTAGGGATTAAAAATGTAGGAGACCACCAAAAGAGTCAAAATTGGCCATTATGGGCCGAGCATATATTCATATTGATTAGCAGACTTGGGCTGCTGGCTGCCTATCATTGATTTGCAAACTAAAACATTGTGGCGTTCAAAATGATGTAAAATGCTTCAAAAAGCATCGATATGTAAGGAAAAGCATGCACTACTTCAGAAGACTACAGGCACACTGAGAAAAAAAAATCGACTTACCTTCTGAGTCTTTACCTTTCAAGACCAATTCCTTCCTTATTTTACCTTAGTTTTCCTTCTGAATCACAATTCCTTCCATTTTGACTCAGAAGGAAAACTGTATTTCGGAAGGTCTTTTTTCTCCGTGCATGGTGTATTCACGGTGAACCGTCTGGTATGATGTGAAAAATAAGGACGTGTGCCAAATAAGAGGACAAAGCCGCTGGCAGCGGCTAATAGAGAATACGTAGGTACATTATTCAGTTGGAATGACATTCACTCGTCTAAAATAAAATATGTTCTTCGCTAAAAACAATGCCAGACAGACAATTTCATTTATAAAATCGAGTTTCATATTTTTATGACAGAACTTTCAAAAGATAAGCTATTTATTTGATGAAACAAAACAATATGTAATTATTTTTATTACACGAGTAAATATATTTCTGTAGCGAGTCGCAGAGGAATGCGATTGATTGAGAAACTCAAGTGCTGAATGATATAATATAACCGTTCATGACGAAGCGTCGCAACGCCTGGTTTTATGTGTTGAATCCAGGGACGAAGAATGGTGACAGGTTTGGACCATAAACACGTCATGCTTGCCCATTAGTTTATCGAGAGTTAGGTGATTTGACGACTTACCTATTTTACGGTTTTAGCAGGATGGGTTGCCCCGGCAATGCAGATTTGTAGATACTAAAATGGGGCATTATTTTACAAATATGTAAATTTTTCGACTTTTCTGTACCATAATATGTATGTACCAGTTGCGCCCCGCGGTTCCACCCGCATTTTCCCGTTATCCCACAGGAACCTTTTTCCGGGATAAAAAGTAGTCTATGTGTTAATCCAGGGTATAAGCTATCTTTACTCCAAATTTCATTCAAATCCGTTCAGTAGTTTTTGCGTGAAAGAGTAACAAACATTCATTAATCCATCCATACTCACAAACTTTCACGTTCATAATATTATTAGTAGGATTTTACTTTTCCCTTGAATCACTCCATCTATTGCTGAAAACTGCATCAAAATCCTACGCGTGCTTTTAATGATCTAAGCATACATAGAGAAGCGACTTTGTTTTATACT
Organism: Opisthograptis luteolata; assembly: GCA_931315375.2. Taxonomy (NCBI): domain Eukaryota; kingdom Metazoa; phylum Arthropoda; class Insecta; order Lepidoptera; family Geometridae; genus Opisthograptis; species Opisthograptis luteolata. The sequence continues at coordinate 2,965,148 of OV928043.1, forward strand.
AAGTAGTGATATATGTGTGATGAGCACGAATATTTGTACCTGAGTCTTGGATATTTCTATCTATATAAGTATTTATTTCTCTATATAAGTATGTATATCGTTGTCTAGTACCCATGACACAAGTTTTGAGCTTAATTTGGGGCTAGCTCAATTTGTGTGCAATTGTCCCCGGTATTAAGATAGATAGATTAACTCTTTATTGGTACACCACAACACAGAGAAATTAAATTTAAGACAAAAAACTTAATGGTAAGTGTCACAAAGGGTGGTCTTATCGCTCAGAGCGATCTCTTCCAGACAACCCAAAAGCAGAGGAATAGTACGAAACTACTATATGGACGGTGGTATTTATTTATTTATTTAACTTTGAATCATTGATTTTTTTGTAACACAGGCCTTCAAACAAACAACATTATAGAAACAAATGAGGAGAATGTATATTTGAAAAACACAGATATAATGTAGCCTACATTTATACTGCGGTAGCCCAGCGCACGCACGGCGCTTTCGCTTTACAGTCACCATTATTTACACTCGGACATGTCGAAGAATTCTATTGGAGAAACCTTTTATGTCGTAAGTCGGTAAGTTACGAATTCTCCATATAAAAAGGCTTCTCGGTCTGCGGAGGCGTTCGAACTATATCGAAGGATTACGCGTACTCTACATGATTGTCCTTGCCGTAGAGATGGGAATCGTAAAGGAAGGGAGGATTTTCTATTTCCTAGCAGCTCGATGCGCTTTAGTTTTAAATTATAGAAGCTTTTTGTAAGTCCGAGTGGTCTTTGTAATGTCACGATGGGCACGGTTTGCCATTTTGACTGTTATTCTACATTTTAAAGACGATAATCGTTTTGGCTAGTTTTTTGGATCGTTTTTTTACCTATACGTGAAAAACATGTTTTTATGTAATTGTCACCAAATGAGCCAGTCGCTCGCCTAATGGTAAGCGACACTTGTCTTTCATACTTTCACTAGCTGTTCCCACAGCTACAGCTTTATGCATGCAAAGTCTCAGCCCGATCGATATAAAATTGACAAAGTTTCATACAAACTTTCATCCCCTGTTTTATCCCTTTGGGGGTAGAATTAATCAAAATCCTTTCTTAGCGGATGCCTACGTCATAACATCTACTTGCATGGCAAATTCCAGCTTGATTCGTCCAGTGGTTTGGGCTGTGCGTTGAAAGATCACTATGTCAGTCAGTCACTTTTGAGTTATATATATTTAGATAATGCCACCCACAATTTTTTACTTCAAAAGTTCCTGTGTCACAATACATTGCGCTAGTAACCCTGTGAAATCTCTTTATGCATTGTAATTTTATTGGTAACATTGTCCTATAAACCTAAGCATAGTAATGCTTGAATACTTGGCGGTTGAATGACTTGAAAAGGTGTGGTGCTTCCCCAGACGGACTCTGCTAAAGAGTCCTCCTACAAAAGTATAGACAACTGTACTGTTAATTATTCTACGTTCATTTTGTACCAATTAATTTTTTTATTTAGCCACCTGAATATGTTCTGAGAATTAATTTCGAGGAAAATGTATCACCAAATCAATTTGTAAGTTGTTATCATTAAACAATTCATCGAGCAATTCCAATATCGTTCCCGATTAATCGAGAGACGTCCAAACTTGATTTCAATAATCCAATATGATTCGATTTCGATCACTGCCTGTTAAAACTGACCGATCCTGGGGACGGAATTGAAATTCCGGAAATGGTAGCGAGATGTGATAGCGGTGGCATAACTCTTCCAAATCTCAAACAATATTTCCACAGTTATTTATTCTACGGCAGCAACGAGCCAACTAATAGTTACTTGTATTAAAAATTATTGAGTTCAAACCGAGTGTTTAAGGTCATTTATCTTCCAGATAAGTCGCTTACAGAATAATGTATCGCTGTCCACGAAACATGACGGCGAAGATGGATGGTTCCGGAGAGATTCTTAAAACGGGGTAAAATATTTGTACACTTTTAAAATGTGCTCGTTTTTAGGGTTTCGTATTAGGTATGCGTTTTATAAACAACGAAGTCAATACACACACGTTTTCGGTTCACAGTGTTAGTAAACGAACTTCTCCGAAACTGCTTGACTAATTTTATAATTTTTTTGTGTATATTTGGTAGGTCTTATAAAATAGTTCGTAGGCTATTTATTATTGCTAAAATGTAGTCCACGCGGGTGAACCCGCGGGATGCAGCGAGTATTTAATTTACACAATATCATTTAAGTTTGAACTGAAAGATAACTTAACCAAAGACTTTATCAATATAATAGTTGTAAACTTGTATCACAATTCACAAGCGAGGTGACGATAACTGAGCTCAGTTAAACCGCAGTTAATATAAGTTAAACAAAGCTTATACAGCTGTAAACTAAGTTAGAGGCAACAACTTTATCAAACTTACCAACTTAGATAGCTTAAATTGTATTACGTATATCGTCTTGTTAACTACCAATACGATACGATTTTCGTTATTGTATAGGTACCACACAACATATGCATTATGCAATGCAAATAACACAATGAGTATTTAAATATGTGGCCACTTACCATCAGGCGAGCTGATGCTTGTTTGCCACTCTATTACGTAAAAAAAACTGGAAAAATTTATCGCTCAGAGCGATCTCTTCCAGACAACATTTGTATTAATGACAGGATAAACAGTAATATATGATATATTTTACTTATCTTCCTTCGTCACTGCTATTAATATTTGATCGCTTATGATAGTAAAATAGGACTATATTTGTAAAGTAATGTCAAGATATCTATATATATATATATAACTCAAAGGTGACTGACTGATGACTGACTGACAGTGATCTATCAACGCACAGCCCAAACCACTGGACGGATCGGGCTGGCGGATTTGGCATGCAGGTAGATGTTATGACTCAGGCATCCGCTAGGATTTCGCGATGAACTATAGCCCACGCGGGTGAAACCGCGGGGAACAGCTAGTTGGTAAATAAAAAATGAAACGGTACGAAAAACTTATTTTATACATAATTATTACTCATTTAATGCTATTAAGTTATCGTGAAGCAATTTGTATCATCAAAACCATGTGACATCATTAGTAAATGTTTAACGCGATGGCAGACAGAAGACAGTACGTCATAATCTCTTTACAAGCGGTAGATTTCAGAAAATTCCATGTCCTTTTTTATGCAAAAATAGTTAGGTACGAACCAATTTCTTGTTTGGTCAGGATGCCCAGTTTAGGGTCAGGAATTCGCATAGGTTTGCCTCCACCCTGTACCTACAGCAGTATCTAGGGCGTCCACCCGGCCTACAGCCACTCGCACACTGTATTAGTAAGGATAGTAATAAAAGTAATAAATCAACCAGTGGTTTTGGACATCGTGTGAGAGAGAAGAACTTTGCTGACAACAGTACAGATAAGAAGAGGAAAGATGTTTGGCCACTTGGTACGTCATGATGAATTATATGAATACCATTCTATTTATTTATTTATTAAGAAACTCAACAGCGTAATACAATTATATTGCTTATAGAATATTTAACATTGTAAGGCCAATTAAAGAATTTCGCATTAATATTATTAGAACAAGGCACAAAATGAAAAAAAAAAGAAAAACAGATTAATTAATGAATGAATGATAATTACAATGGTTGCAAGTTTGGAGAGTAGTTTTGTGGTAGTGTGTGTGGGGGGTGTGTGTGTGTGTGTGTGTGTAAAAAAGGGGGGGGGAGTAGGGTGAGGAAATACTGATGAAGATACCTGAGTGAAATCTACAAGGGCCGCTATAGAACTTCCAGGTTTTGAATTATCTTGTGACGAAAACCGTGTTTATTCTAGAAGGAAAAGTAGCAGAGAAGAGAGAGAGGGTTAGACCGAGAAGAAGCTAAGAAAGAAAGAATGAGAAAAATCTAGTCAAAGATGTCGTCGATGTACGTCATGTCGTACCAAAGGTTAAAACGATCGCTGAGGACAGAACGGGGTCTAAAGTGCTCCACCGACAAAATCTCTGCTCTTAAATAAAAGAAGATGAAAGTAAAATATTCAGAATCTACCCTAATGACTGGTGTTGTTGAGTCGGGTAATGTTTACCTACAATTTTACGCAAGCAACATTGTTTGTGTAGGAAGATATTGCGCGGTTAACAGTGGTATGAGCTGATGCGAAGACGTGCCAGCCTTCTTTTAGTTTTTAGGGTTCTGTACCTCATAAGTAAAAACGGAATCCCTATAGGATCACTCTTAGTCTGTCTGTCTGTCAAAACTCTTTTCTTCAAGAACGCATTGAAGTATCAAGTAGAAATTTAGATGTGCCCCACGGTTTCACCCGCGTCTTCTCGTAATCACGTAGGAGCTTTTTTCATGTGTTAATTCAGGGTATAAGCTATCTCCATTCCAAATTTCATCAAAATCGGTTTAGTATTTACGGTGATACGTGGTAACAAACATTCTCACACACAAATAAACTTTTGCATTTATAATATTAGTAGGTCTACGGTCTCTTTCAGCCTTGAGAAAAACCAAACTCAGTCAACGATATATTTTTGATATATCGTACATATGATAGTTTATGTTGCATATTTTTACTGTGATAATATAACGGACTCATATATGAACACGTATTATATCAATAAGCCATCTGCCAATTACAATAACATCCAATAATAATGGTCTACCAAATACATTGTAAACGTTGGCACGTCTGAGGTTAATGCCATCACAACTTAGTAAGTACAAGCAGTTTGTTTTCCAACTTGTTTATCAAAGGGCAGGCTCAGGCAAAACGTGATTTACTGAAGAAATACAGTAGCAGGCTTGGAGTATGGCATAACAAGCTAGGTTTAATTCATTTATTCTATGCACAGCAAAGATTGCAAACGAAAATTATTTTCAAGACATGTAGCATTGTTTACTTACATAATTATCTTAATAATTGTATAATACGACATAATATAATAAACGACTACAACATATAATTTAATTTAATAAACCCACAAAAAGAGAACCTTCTGGCTAATATGAACTCAGTTCTTTTAAAATTAAAGTTTTAATGTTTGTAACCAACTCCAATTCCCCCAAGTTTTGTGCCCAATTAAAATTAATTGAGGTATATAGATACATAGGTGAAATTTAGGCAAACTGTGGTCACCTAACATTGCTCGCATCGTCATTTAACGTCAGGTGACTTGATGCCAAACGTTAGACGATGTAATTAAAAAAATCAGCTTTCTCATAACAGCGTGCCAATATTTTTGCAAGCAACTGCACCGTCACTAACTTTTTTCATAACCTTCATAACTTGACAACACTGTTCCTGGCACGTAGATAAAGCGGTGACTGCGTTGACACCTAGTCACCTACAGTATTAATAATGCTGTTCAGTAGGTACAGTCAGCGACAAAAGTTGCTGATCATACTAGATTTTTCAAATGTGTTTTAGATCAGTAATGTTTAGGCTTTATTTATATTTAACAAGGTAGCGTTTGACCACAACACAACACTTCCGATAAAAAGAGATGATGCGGTCATAGGTTGGGGTTTAAGATGAAGAACGTAAACTGAAAGTTCGTTATTGTTCAGCGACTTTTGTCGTTGACTGTACTTTCAGATTACTTGTTTTGATCGATTTCGCTCCTTTGTTCGTCATGTTTTGTCCAGCAAAGTAATGGTGTAGGCTAGGCGTTTAGTTACATATTTACTTTTTCCCCAATAATTCGGGTATAACTGTGGCAGAGTAATAAAAATCATAGTACTTATACTTGAAATTTGCTATTGTTTCGCAGAATTATAGAAATGAGAAAAATATACGGCGCCCAATATTTTTGTTTTCACGTACACGTGTTCAAATTTATGATTCATATACTCGTATATACTGTATATACAGTAGAAAAAAGTCAAGTGACCGCATGATTCGCGGCTATCAAAAGGGGTATTTTATGAGCTACGCTGAGTAAATATTGTTGCTGATGTTTAGCATCACACAAGAGCAAAAACATTAGATAAAAAATAACGAAATATATTTATTCAGTATCATATAACAACAAAACAACAAAATATGTATATACAGTAGGATGGAAAATGAAAAACCCTTTTTTTTACTATTTATAAGGGAGCTTTTAACCACAAGTCACCTGATGTTAAGTGACGATACGGTCGATGATGGCGCCACGCTACACCTGGACTGGGAACTGGCTCTCAAGTGAGGCTGCCGGAACACACCGATAAGTTCTTGGCGACAGATTCTTAACAAGAAGGTGGTAGCTAGCCAGGCGAGTACTAGAAAATACCCATGGTTTCATCACGATGTTTTCCTTCACCGAAAGCTCAAGCTCATTGTAGGATTCGAACCCACGTCGCCATCATCGTTATAAACCTATATAAAACTAAACAAATAAAAACCCTGATTTAAATCGCTGCCTGCAGGTAGAGTGCCGATACATATATAGATTTTTATAGCGATGATGGCTCAGTGGTAGTGACGTCGGCTTGCGATCCGTAGGACGTGGGTTCGAATCCTACAATGAGCTTGAGCTTTCGGTGAAGGAAAACATCGTGATTAAACCATAGCTTGGTGGTAGGGTATTTTCTAGTACTCGCCTGGCTAGCTACCACCCTCTTGTTAAGAATCTGTCGCCAAGCATCTATCGGTGTGTTCCGGCAGCCACACATGAGAGCCAGTTCCCAGTCCAGGTGTAGCGTGGCGCCATCTTCGACCACATCGTCACTTAACATCAGGTGACTTGGGGTCAAACGCTACCCTGTAAATAGTAAAAAAAAAAAAAAAAGATACCTACCTGAGTATATCAGTTTTTTCCGGAGTCGGGACGGTGCATAATTTATCGAATCATCTCATGCTGATATTGTTAAGATGAATATTACAGAACCGTGCTAAAAAAGAGGTTTATAATTTAAAAATACTATGAATCATTTATTTGCAACAAATTATACAAAACTACATAAGAGAGTATGGTAAAAATCTCCACATTTCTGGTGCCTAATTTTATTGAAAATTTTTGTTGAGAGTAAGGAACTGTGATTCCATTAGAAAGTTTAGTACCTACCGTAATTTCTACGTGTTGCTTGCTTCACACTCAGCTTAAGACGCCTTTTATTTTCTCACAAAGTAAATATTTCGTATACATTACAACTCGTGTTCTTTATTCATGAAGCTAATATAAAACCTTTGAGGCTTTATGCGCGCAGTCCAACTAATTTTTTTCAGGCGTCTATATATTATTTAGTTTCCGTTAACTTTTTAGAAAGCCTCTTACTTCCTCGTCTGCATCGTTAATCTGGGAGCTGTGGTTTGTGAAAAGAAAAGGTCATGGATTTATGGTTAAATAGAATTTTGTAGCGGTCGGTGTGGTCATTAAATTTTACGAGAGCCCGTGGACTATGTAACAAGGAAGGTTTGGGCTTTGTCGTACTTTCACAAACACAGTTTTGGCAAAACGACTAACTCATTTCACAGCTATACAAGCACATAAACAAACAGACCAGAGTAGATACTCCTTCTATGACTACTTTTCAAGTTTCAGGAGGCTTTCGTAGAAGAAATAGCTTGTTTCAACAACGCGGGCGAAGTCGCAGCGCAGATCGCTTGTTGTTTAAAAAGATTTGTTGTATTGTAATTTGTAAGTAACATTTAATACTGACATGTGACGTCATCAGAATAAAACTTTTTTGTTTACAGACAAGGCGTGACGCCATACGGCCTTACATCGCTAAAGCCGGAGGAGCTCGGAATAATGAATAATTTTAGCATTTTGTGCTCAAGTCCTCACAAAAATCCGTAGAGCTCAGAATAGAGCAAATTTATTTACGTTCTGTTCCATTTAACAGTTTGATGGTGCGACGCGGTGGGAATGGAACGGTAGACTGTTTAAAATAATTTTATCAAGCCAGTCACGTTTTGAGAACCGTGAAAAATAAAATGTCATGGACCCTACGAGTGTAATGAACCCAGATCAAATAATAGATATTATGAAAGTTGAATCATGTTTGTCCAACTCTGTAACTTGTGAAGCAATAGTAACTCAGTGGTAGTGACAGCAACTTACGACCCGTACTTGCGGTCGTGGGGTCAAATCCTGCAATGAGCTTGAGCTTTCTGCGGAGGAAAACATCGTGACGAAACCATAGTTTAGTGGTGTTACAGTAAGCCAAGTGCCTTGGTAGCCAAGCACTTATCGTCGTTTTCCAGCTGCCTCACTTAAGAGCCAGTTCCCAGTCCAGTTGCAGCATGGTACCTACCACCTTCAAGTACATACATCGTCACTTAATATCACGTGACTTGTAGTCAAACGCTACCCTGAAAGATGTAACAGAGCTTGTATGTAACCTTGAAAAATGTGACGTGACTGTTTTAATAATTAATTGTGTAGGTAGAAACACCTTTATCTCGAACATCTACGCGGGCAAAGCTGCAGGGCGCATATAGTCTTTTATAAGCAAAAGGCAATCAAATACATCTGCCCTATCACGTCCGACAAGCTACGAGCGCGATCAAATAATCAAATAAAGGGAATACAAGAAAAGCTAACCTCCATTGAATCTATTTGTAGTACAAATCCTAGGATATATTCGTTTTCATTATGGCAGCTATCTTCACAAGTTATCTGGAGTTTATACCATTATTTACTAGTAGTAATGCCAATTTACGCCTTCGTCTGGTCTGGACATTGGCTCTCAAGTGAGGCTGCCGGAACAGACCAATAGGTTGGTCGGCGTCAGATTCTTATCTAGAGGTAGATAGGCAAGCGACTACTAGAAAAATGACCTTTAACAAGCTAAGGTTTCATCAAGATGTTTTTCTTAACCGAAAGTTCAATCTCATCGCAGGATTAGAAACAACGACAACGGTCGCAAATCGACTTCACTACCACTGAGTTATCATGGCTTTACTTATAAGTCGCAAGTTGATGCAATCAGATCTTCGACTCAAAACAGATGGAATTGATTGAGCTACAGACAATTTATGTAAAACAAGCGCATATTTTTAGCAATAATTGTTTTTCTATAGGTAATTATCGTCTGTGGTTCATTCGTCTTGAATACGCAATAAATAATTCCAGTGCGGCCGAATACCTAAGTATAAATCAATGCCAGTATGTGCACTATAAATTAAGATGACAAAGCCATAAGGGTACCTCGTGATATATTGTTATTACACTTATATAATAAATCCGAAAGCTCGTAGAATGTATGTGTTTGTTAATTTTTCACGAAAAAACTTCGGGCGGGCCACGCCGCAAAACGTTATGCATTTCTGTCGTTTCTTTAATATCTGAAAGATGTAGCATGCGTTGCGGCGCGACCCTCTCTTATGCCTCGTTGCGGTGCGGCCCTTTATTATGTCTTTTTAATTTAAGTGAAGTTTGGAATATACTTGTATGCTACTTCTCGTGCACGAAAAAGGGTCCTGCGCGAAAACCGCGGGTGTAACCGCGGGGCAAAGCAAAGTTACTCATAAAACACACTCGTGCGGCGATAAACGCTTATTTCGTAAAGAAATGAGAGAGGCTTAGATTGCAGTTTTTTTATTTATATGCCACAGCCTAGGCTTTGGACTATTTAGACGACAAAAAGCGCTTAGTTAAATAGCACTAGTGGTCACCTATCCTAGTAGAGACCGCTGAAAACTTTACTCAACTTAGTTGATCGGTTAAGTTCGACTAGGAGGCCTCCGCTATGAGCGTTGTTATGCACACCTATACAGTACCATAATAAGTATGTATACCTATACGAGTTGCCAAGCTTAGGGAGTTTTGATTTGTGTTTTACCTTTCATTCTTACATTTATTTCGACATTTGTAAGAATTTATGTTTCCTAGTCGGTATCTAGATCTAGGGCTGCATCCGCCCTTTATTGCCAATTTATCTGTTTTCGTAAGAGCTACGAGTTTTTTTTATTTATGTCAGCTCTATTTGGCCCTTTCCGCGTTTTGTTTACCGAGCCCTTAAATACTCGTAGGTACAGATAAGAATGTAACGACCTCTTTTTACGCGTAGGATGACAATAAAAACATCATGGCACTATGGTATAATAAACATTGTTTTCCTTATTTCGATGTAATGAGACCGTGAAAACCTTTTACCGTTATTTTTGTTTGTTTTTAAGTCACGTGATTTAATAGTTAAGGTAATTTTGTTTCTATTTTTTGTCTAAAATGTTACTGCCGCGTGAATCACTTGTTTTATTTGCATTGTTATTTGTGCTTACTAAACGAGCACGTTGGCACTTTTTTAACGAAATTCTTGTGAAAGACGTTTGTACAAAGACTGTTATGAAACAAATCAAGGACCATTTCAAAGTAAACTTTAGTCTAAATCATCATCATCAGCCTAATGAGTTACTACTACTAAAAAAATTAAAATAAGCTTATTATACTTATTTGTTGAAGAGAAACTCATATGCCATTAGGATATAATCAAGTGGTGGTAGACATCAGCAGAATTAAGTATCAAACAAAACACAAAAGCAAGACCCTAACAAAAACCATTGTCAGCACATAAACCGTTGATTCTGTCATCACATCAGCCAAAAACGTAATCAAAGCACAAAAGCACGAATGTGACCAGCCTATGACTTAACATTTCTGGCAGCACAAAGCCGGAACTCCATTAACCTGCCTACTGTCACACTTTCGCGGTATTGATGGCTTCAAACTGCCGCCGACTCGACATTATCGGAAAACGCGTCGAAGTCCTCATTCGTTTTTATGACATATTTTTGTGTGGGAACCCGTTATGTTCGTTAAGGGGGAGTTTGATTGCGCGCAACTGCTTCATATTCGCGTTGAGTGTGTATATTTGTTACTTCTTCAAGGAGAATGCCCATTTCCTAATATAAATATGAATTATTTTTCGCTTAACAGTATGATCAGACACTTGTTATTGGGAAACCTCTTTTGGAATGGAAATTGATTATATTATATATCACTGGTTAAGTACATAGGATACTTTTTATACGGGAAAAAGTTCCTTTGGGGAAACCATGGGTGTGCTTCTATCCTATCCTACTAATATTATAAATGCGAAAGTTTATGTGTGTGTTTGTGAATGTTTGTTACCACACTGTAACTACTAAACCGATTTTGATACAATTTGGAATGGAGATAGCTTTACCCTGGATTAACACATAGGCTACTTTTATCCCGGAAAAAGGTTCCTTCGGGATAACGGGAAGACGCGAGTGAAACTAGTGTTCTATAAAATTTTACCCAAGAAACAAACGAAGGAGATACCCTAAACGTAGTATATAATTATATATTCTGTGACCCTGTTCAAAGCGAACTTTTTTCTGTACGTTTAAAACACAAAATCGCCAGACCAGACCTCCCCTTAACCTCCCTATAACATGCCGTTAAAATATTTTCGACTATTGGAAAGTACGCAATAGGTGTTTTAGTAATAAAAACAACGCTAAAATGTTATTAGAGGAAACGGCCTTGTTTGTCGACCGAAATGACAAGGGTGAAAATGAAACATACTTTCTCCCTTTCTTTATAGCAATTCAATCATAATCTACATAATCTTGTGAATCGAGACGGGAAGTTGCGGGTTCGATGTACCTACTTATTTTTCTTCAATGGTACAGTCAGCGACAAAAGTAGCTGATCATACTAGATTTTCCAGATGCGTATAGGATCAGTAATGTTTGTTTTTTTCTTACAACTTAGAAGGTAGCGATTGACTAACAATACACACCTTATGTTAGGTGATGATTCGGTCTAAGGTTGGTGTTTATGATAGTTAAGGAATCAAAAAATGCGTTACTGTTCAGCGACTTTTGTCGCTGTCTGTACTAAAAGGTAAATGTACTTTGAATTTTGTATCTACTTTTTTTCTTCAACGGTAAGTACTAGAAGGTAAATGTATCTTGATTTTATTTAACTACTATCTGCGCCCCGCGGTTTCACCCGCGTCCTCCCCTCATCCCGCGGGAACACGGTCCAGTAGTCACGGTTATAGGTGGTAACAAACATTCACACACAAACTTTCGCTTATTAGTAGGAAGTACAGTTTTGAGAGCGATGCCGGCCGAACGGTTTGGCGTGCGACTTACAAGACGCCGACACCGAGTTCGAATCCTCTCGGCCTCGTACTTATGACTTATAAGTTATGTGCGGATTTGCCATCGCTCAAAACGGTGAAGGAAAACATCGTGAGGAAACCGGCATGCCCAAGAACTGCAACATTTTCAAGGGCATGCGACATCTACCAACCCGCACTGGGCCAGCGTGGTAGATTATAGCCCATACTCTCTCTCCGAGAGAAGGCCAGAGTCTCAGCAGTGGGAACGTGGAAGGCTGATATTGATGACAGTAGTGGTGATGTCGGCTTGCAATCGGTATATCTTAAGCCCCCCCCCCCCCCCCCTCCCCAATTGAGAGCCAGTTCCCAGGTGCACTGTGGCACCACCTTTCACCACACCGTCATCTAAAATAACGCTTTCCTGTAAGAAGTGAAAAAAAAACATTTATATTTATAACATAGAAAAAAATTATCCTTATAATAAAAAATGACCATTTCGCCTTTGATTCAGAGCTACTCTGAAATCCGATTCATAGATGAATGTCAGCCACGCTCATAATAGCTTTAATTCCTAACTAGGATCCCCTTTATCTAGGGTAGGTATCTGTCAGAAACTACGCGGATCAGGGAATCCAGATACGGAATAAACATTTAATCAATTATGTATCTACAAATGTGCATGACTTCAAAAACCATACCACCTAGTCTCAAATTGGAACTGAATAAACGCAGATTTTAGAAATCAACGAAGCGCAATGAATCCGGGCTAAAGCTCTTTGCACACTACACGAAGGCAGAGTGGTGAATTTAAACACCTCTTATTTTTACAGTTATTTAACGTCAAATTGAAACGATTTCTATATAGGTAAGTATTGTGTTTGTGTTTTAGTGGACAGATATATTTTGACACTGTCAAGATCTTGTTGTTTCTCGCCTGAGAGAAGTAATACATATATATTCTACCTAGATAATTTTTATCGAAAAACCGACTTCCCGTGGTTTCCTATTATGGTACCACCCTTGGGATATCTCCTTTCCAACAAAAAAAAAATCATCCAAATCGGTTCATAAACGATGAAATTATCTATGAACACACATAAAAAAAATACGGTAGAATTGAAGCTTCTTGAACTCCTTCTTTTTCCCCTTCTTTTTTTGAAGTCGGTAAAAAAAAGAAACTTAATAATATATCAGCATTTTACATTAGGAAAATGACCCTTAAACTACTAGCTACACAGGCTAGATACCCGGCCAGTTTATACAATTGTTCTTTTGGTCGCATAGTCCATCCGTAGCAATTTACCGCAGCGTAGTTCAACTAGTGTTAATGTGTTCAACTAATGACGATACACTTCGGCTAACTAGTGTGCAAGGGCTTTAAGTGCACGCGTCGGTCGGGAGTGGCTCACCGTAAATGAAACGACTAGGAAATGGAATGCGGTTGCGGTGCACAGAGTTCGACTTTCGCAGCCAGAAATATGTGCCAATACTACCTGAACTAAACTACGAAATAGACTGAATAGAATAGAAAGTGAAGGAAAAATACAGGAAATTAAATACTCACAAACGAAGTCATGGCATATTTTTCAAAAAACTAAAACTTCCTAACCGAAAATATAAACAGTAATGTTTGTGAAAATTGTGTTGACTTGCTGATGAAAAAAATACGCTGGCCCAGATTTTGGCGATGGCAGTCAAAACCAATTTTTCAAATATATAGGAAACAGTTAAAAGTAGTTTTTTCAGACTTTTTTAGAAAAATCGTGATTTCTTACTTAACTACATAGTTGTGCTCCGCGGTTTCAATCGCGTCTTCCCGTTATCCCGCAGGAACCTGCCGTTTTCGTCACATCATTTGACTCCAATTAGTGATAAATTATATTATTAACTAGCTGTTCCCCGCGGTTTCACCCGCGTGGGCTACAGCATTATGCATGCAAAGTCTCAGCCCGATCGGTTTAAAATTGACAAAGTTTCATACAAACTTTCATCCCCTATTTTATCCCCTTGGGGGTAGAATTAATCAAAATTATTACTTAGCGGATGCTTACGTCATAACGATCCGTCCAGTGGTTTGGGCTGTGCGTTGATAGATCACTATGTCAGTCACCTTTGAGTTATATATATTTAGATTATTATATTCCTATTAGTTTTCGGGATCGGATCTGCATAAGTACCCTATACTTCCAAAACAAATTTTACCTCCTCATAATATTAATAGGTAGCTATAGATTTCACACTCCCTATTCGAGGAAAAACTGTACATTGGCTAGTTTAGTCAATTCCAGCTACCCTGAAGTTGAAAGCATAGTACACAAAGTAAGCGGATATTTGCCGCTGGTGGGTGCGAGCGGTGGGGGAGCGAAATAGGAAATTAAATAGGTACACGGCGTTTGCGATAACCTTGCTATGCATATTGACAGTTATTACAACAATTAGTTATGGGGCTATCTGTAGGCCTAATGTGAGTTTTGTGGACAAGTTAAGACGGTCTACCGCGCGAGCGTTAACACATTTTTGTATGGAAAAATATAGTAGCGACTGCATGAATAAATTTTTCTTCTTGCCCAAAAGAGTTTAAGCGCTTACGGTAGAATGTGTTGAAATTTAGTTATTTTCAATTGGTTGCAAAAACGTACCCAATGATCTTTGCAGTAACTGCTGACTGCGGAGCTTAGTAGTGGGTACAGTAATTTTAACTTTGTTCCTGGTATTAAACCTATCCTTCCAATCTCTCCCCTTCCCTCTTCTCTCTATCTAAAATCAGCTAGAAGTAAACAACGACTTTGCTGACTAGGTGATGACAGAATGTTTGTGTTTTGAATGTTTCACTAGAGTATTTGATATCCGGTTATGTTACGCTAACGTTCCGTTCCCGTTCCGTCCGGTCCCGTTCCGTCCCGGCCGTAACGCCCGTTCCGTGTTTTTCTCCAGTTTTAAATAAATCATGTGTCTATTTTATTTAGCTTTGGCTTTCATATCATCTAAAGCAACCGAATTTCGAACGATCTTTGTTCTTTCTTCCTTACTGTAACTGTATAGTCAAAGCGACTGACTCTTTCTTTTGATATTAACCCTTGTTGCTTTGGAATAAGAGTGAAAAGCGATTATATTAAGCAATTATCGTAGTAATAACCATGACTATCAGAAGCAGAGGCATCTCTATTATTCACGTTAATGGTAGTACTTACAGGTGGTTTGATGTCGTACTCAATGAGAAGTCGTTAAGGCCACGTCATAGTAGCGTATTATAGCGCAACTGCCGTTTCATTTCGAAGACAATGTAATTTAATAGAGATATGGATCTTTATAACAAGTAATTTAATTATATGGAGGCATATTCTGATACATTAGTAGGGTTAAAGCAGAAAGTACTGCCAGATAAGTTCTTTAAGTATTTCTAGGTATACGTTCAAAATGGGTTGGCGTTTTTAGTAGCCAAATCGTGTTCAAACCCCATAAAAACTCATATATTTTCTTAGTCTTGTTAAAACTCAAAAACAATTTGACCAATTAGAAAAACTTTATGTTGTGTGCGTGATGACAAGGTTTGTAAGAATAAAAATGTTTGTAAAATTCATCGGAATATTGGAAAGTTCAGGATAAACTTCGGGTTTTGTATGAACATAGGACCCGGCTTATATTTGGCTACCCATGCGAAGTCAGGGTGGGTCACTAGTGAATGAATGAATCTTATAGCATAGCTTGTTATCATCTGAACAGACCACCATTATCATCATCAGCCTATTTTTTTCCCACTACTGGGACTCTGGCATTCTCTCAGAGAGATAGTATGGGCCATAATCTACCACGCACAGATTATTATCTAAGTCGTACACTCTTGTTAGAGTGGTAGTGGTTGCTGTGATGCGTTGTCTTCGGCTTGGACACCTCTGATGGCAATGTGACGCCATTTTTGCCTATTAATGGCGTCACGAGAGCATTGGGTCATGGATGCGTCAGTGGCCTTTTTGATGAGATCAGTCCAGCGAGTTGGAGAACGGCCTCGGGCTCTCTTCCCTTCAACCGGACCCTGCACCCGGCACGCACAGATAATCTTACTGAAATACTTCTCAATCATTACATTACTATTTATTGAACAACATTATCGAATGATCGCGCATTGTTTATCGTAAGTGCTAAGAGACATCTAAACTCGATCGGGCGCTAACGATCCGTACGAAGCTTACATGCGAAGTACAGATGAATTTATTCAATTTACGTATACTCGTAGGCTGTTACAGGGATATTGGAAAGCCTAGTTGTGTATAAAACGCTGGAGCAGCGGCGATAGCGGCAACATCTATCACGGCAAAGTATGAGGCCACTTCCATTTGATCACAAGTTGAACGTACAAGTTGAACGTACAAGTTTCTAAATAGAATCAGCAACTGCCTCGCAGGGTTGCATTTGACCACAAACCACTAAACCCATCTGCGCGGGTGCGTTGCGTTATCTCCTTGGAGTAAGCCCGTAATGATGTCACCTATTAGCGTTATTGGCAAGGAATTTTGGTGGTTTTGCTGATATTAAGTGACGATGTTGAAGGCACCGCTAAGTCTGGATTGGGAACTGCCTCTCAAGTGGAATGCCGGAACACACTTATCCTCGCTCTCTCTCCCTCTTAGAAAGGGCTTGTGTCCCAGCGATGGGAATTGAGGACGTAATAGGCTGATGTTCATTAAATTTAAAAATAGTTCACTATCATTAAAGTTGCTGTACAAAACAGCTCCCCAATTTTTTTTACAAATGAAGTTTACAAGACTTGTTCGATTTGAGAAATAGAAGCTATTTCCGGATGACTACCGCTGTGTAAAGATTTATGAGGCAACAGTATTTTATTTATATAGCAAAAAATATATACAACAATCACCCAGACCTCACGTACTTGGACTGGACTGTACAATTTATGATAGGATTTTTGCTATGATGGCACAGTGGTAGAGTGATCGGACGCTGTGTTAGATCGACGGTCGCAAGTTTGAATATTACAATGAGCTTGAATTTTCAACTGACGAAAAAACGGCGAATTTTTTCAAGTTCACGCTTAATTTTTTTTTATGTATGACGCATAATTTTTTTTACAGAGTAGTGCGATTTTGATAATAACTTTTTTTTATACTGAAAAACATCGTGATGAAACCATAGCTTGTGGTATGTACATATGGCATTTTTATTAACCCCCGACGCAAAAAGAGGGGTGATGTAAGTTTGACGTGTCTGTCTGTTTGTTTGTCTGTTTGTCTGTCTATCTGTATGTATGTCTGTCTGTCTACCTTTCTGTCTGTGGCACAGTAGCTCGCAAACGGACGAAGCGATTGAAATTTAGTTTTTTTTGTATGAAAGGTGAGTTACGGGCGAGTGTTTTTAGCTATGTTTGATGAATGAAATCTATTGCTTACTTGTCGAATCTATCGCCAATCCCCACTTGGGAGCCAGTTCCGTCGCCAGTTCGTCACTGAACATCTAACTTTTAAGGATTAATTAAAAAAGTTGTCTTCATTTAAAGGCCGTTTGGAAACATTTTTCGTTGGAATCGAAAAGTCGTTTGATTGTGTTCATCCGACGAAATTATTAAAGCAAATCAGATGTTCGTTTCATTTGCTACGGTTTTTTATAATATTTCTTCCGCAACGAGCGTAAGATGTACCGTTATTGATAGGGAGATGTGATTTCGGTATAAATTACTACGCCTACATGTCCTAGTACATTAATCAAAAGAATAATACATATTTATAAAATATCGTATTTTACCATTTCTCCGTTCTATATTTTATCTTCCGTTCTATATTTTATCACACCCCGCGGTTTCACCCGCGTATTTCCGTTATCACGCAGGAACCTTTTTCTGGTATAAAAAGTAGCCTTTGCGTTAATCCAGGGTATAAGCTATCTCTATTCCAAATTTCATCATAATCGGTTTAGTAGTTAAGGTGATACGTGGTAACGAACATTCACACACACACTTAAACCTGTGCATTTATAATATTAGTAGGATAACAATTTCTGTCTAACGCGCGAAATTAATAATCGATCCTGATTTATTATCCGCGGTTTTGGATCGATATGTCATGTCATAATATGTCATTTTAACAGTAATATGTCAAGTACTAAAATGACATATTATGACATGACATATCGATCCAAAATCGCGGATAACGGATCAGGATCGATTATAAATTTTTGGCGTTAGAGATTTCAAACCAATCTGCTGGTACATATATGTTTTCTCGTTGGCATCTTAGACCAATACTGGTTACGAAGGTGCTACGCTTCTACGCGCCTGCTACGTTATCGGTGCACGCGCCATTTTGTTTTGTTGCCATATAAAACCTGTATCTGGTTTAGACAATTTATATAAAAAGGTAAGTACATACATACAGGAAATTACCTTTGCTTTTCTTTGTCAGTAAAAAATATAATCAGAATTCATGCCAACGCACGTGATAAAGTTCAAGGGATATGAACCTCGGAAGTGTCAAAGTATCTGCGATTTTTGTTGCCTAACTTTATGAGGTTATATTAGAATTCGTGTCGAGGAATCCATTTGTGACTTTTTAAGAACACTCTCTCTTATTCAGGTTACATTAATTTGGAGAAAAAAAGATGCAAATCAAATGAAAAATTTATATAAAATTTTGTGAAAAAAATTGTAAATGATTGTGATTTTGTATTAGAATAATAAATAAATAAATATCGGGGGACCATTGCACACAAATTGACCTAGCCCCAAATTAAGAAACTCGAAACTTGTGTTATGTGTACTAGACAACGATATACATATATAGAGAAATAAATACTTATATAGATAGAAATATCCAAGACTCAGGAACAAATATACGTCCTCATCACATATATTTGCTCTTTTTTTTTGAATGGAGTAAATATTTTGTCATATACCCATACTACTAAGTCTGTGTATTCTACCAATTTTGTTTTTCTTATTTTTCTTTTCCTGAACCTAACGTTAATATCACAAACCAATAACTGTTTTAGGCCGGTCAAAACTTCAATAAGCTATTCGTAATTTTTATACAAAACATATTGCTGTCAGGTCCAGCGCAGTATAAAAAGTGGCCATTGTTCTTTCTAAATGAAACAATTGGTTTTCATCAACGATAACTCGGAAACAAACACAAGAACTATCGTCGTTTAAGTCAGCAAGAAACTTGAATAAAATCTTTTCTAGAACGAACTTTCTACTTCATGAGAACACTGGCGTCTTATCTCTAATACATTACAGTTAACATTAGCATTTAGCCAAGAAAGTGAACGCAATCAGTTATGCAGCAAATTGTCTAGATCAGTGTTTCCCAATTAGTGGTACGCGTACCCCCAGGGGTACGTGAAGTTGCATCAAGGGGTACGTGCGGCTATGAGTAAAAACAAGAACAATGTCCAAAATATCATTTTACTAGATGTACTCCTCGGTGTTACCCGCGGTTTAAGTAGCCTATCTGTTAATCCAGGGTGTCAACTACCTGTATACCAAATTTCATCAAAATTGGTCCAGGCGTTTGAGCGTGAAGAAGTAACCAACATACACACAGACTCACAAACTTTCGCATTTATAATATTAGTGTGATTGCTACAATAAGAGTTACGCAGGTATAAGGTTTTTTTTTGAAATGGTACGCAACATAAACTAATTGGGAACCACTGGTCTAGATAATGTTGGAAGGAAGCCAGCTGTAACTTCAGGTAAGGGCTTTGACAAGGACGAGGTCATGTGCGACAGTAACTCCGTCTATCTGTCTGTTGCGCTTTCACGCCTAAACTACTGAACCGATATAAATAAAATTTACTACAGAGATAGTCTAGAGCCTGAGAACTTATATCTTTTTATCGCGATAAAATATAGCCTTCGTGGGTGAAAACGGGGGATCAGTTAGTACTTTCTATATCAGATAGTGATGTCGATTCGGTTTTGCATTCTGTAAAACTAAACTAAGTTTGACAGGTCTAATAATATTGCTGTCTTTTTCTAACCAATAAAGTAAAAAAAGAACAGCAATACTATTAGACCTGTCAAACTTAGTTTAGTTTTAGAGAATGCAAAACCGAATCGACATTAGTATTTTAATCATTTAACAAATTCATAAACGTGAATCATTTAAACATTAAACTAGTACCTAACAAAACGCCCTCCTCAAAAGACCTTTGCTGAAATTATTATTCAGCTCTCAAGCTAGGTAGGTACTAGGTATTTGTGGCCATTGAGAGCAAACATTACATCCTTGCCCCCAATTTCTATAAGAGATAAAGGGATCAAAGAGGCACCGAAATGTTTAATTACTCAACCGCACTTTACCAGAGTTACATTACAGCGGTCCTATATTGTGTTTATTTGTTTTTATGAACCAGACGTCTCGTCCCAAATAAACAAAGTTACATCCAGATTTACTGTAAGAGCAGCAGTTATTTTCACATATTGTATGTAAAAGTTCAAAATTCAAATATATTATTCAGAAGTTTGTAGGCTATTGAAAAAAAATCACGTTTGTTGTATGGGAACCCCATTAAATAATTTTTATAAATGTTGTTATAGCGGCGACAGAAATATATCATCTGTGAAAATTTCAACTGTCTAACTAGCGCAGTTCATGAAATACAGCTCTGGTGACAGACGGACAGTCAGAGAGACGGACGGACAGCGGAGTCTTAGTAACAGGGACCTGTTTTACCCTTTGGATACGGATTTACGGAACCCTAAAAACACGACATGACGGAGACATAGCAAGGCACAGCTATTAATATGTATAGGTGCAGTTTAACACAAATCGTGCACTTCATATACTTTACGAGACGCGACGCTTTTCAATAAAGTCGTACTGAACACAATAGCCTAAAGATTTCTGCTTCAAATCTCATAGGAAAGTGTATTTCACGTTAAGAGCCTGCTTCAGTCCGTAAAAGGCATGAAATTGCTACCATCCGTAGCTTGAAATCGGAGACTGGCTCGACAAATAGTTACAAGTCCTTCGTAGTTCACGTGTTCAGACATCTGTCAAACTAAAAAGTATCCTATGTCGTACTGCAGTAGGCTGATAATAACTATGTGTACTTCAATACGAGAATCATTCGGCCGTTACGAAGCTGATTGATGAATAATACCTACCCCACACACACACACAATCAAAAACCATGGCAAAAATACGAAATACACGAACCGGATGCCCTTCACGAGAATCTCTGTCGTCGGAAAATGCGATCAACAAAGCTCAAAAGAAAATGATATTGATTTATTATTTCCAGATTTGCGCATGCTGTAGCCTCACTTGAGAGCCAATACCCAATCCAGGTGTAGCATGACGCCACCTTTGACCACATCATCACTTAACATTATGTGACTTGTAGTAAAACGCTACCATGTATCTAGGAAAAATATAGCATGTAGTTAAAAACGTAGATGAATGGTCTGGCTGTTTCCCACATTTTCACCTGCATGGAGGTTTCTATAAGAATTATAACACAGCAAAACATAAAATTTATAGCTAGTTTAGCTGTCCAAAAACAAAAGAAATTAATATACGGTTTTAAACTACCATGGTCAAAAACATTAGAATTAGGTTTTATAACGGGATAATTACCATGTATTTGTTTTTGTTTGAGTTCTCGATATTTCGGCACTGTTGCAAGCGCCATGATCACGAGAATACTAAAAGTTTCTGCGGGTAGGATTGTTGATGTTATAACGGGCAGACGTATCTATCTACCCGCTTCCTCGCACGTTTTTTGCTTACGATGACATTACCATTTTCACACAAGTCACTCGCAACTCGATTCAAATCTCTAAAATAAACAATCTCTCAATATCGAGAACTCAAACAAAAACAAATACATGGTAATTATCCCGTTATAAAACTAATTCTAAAAGAAATTAAAATTGAAATTGGATCAGTAGTTCTAGTGATTAACGATTTACCGTCTCTACCCGCAAACTTTACTTCTTTAAAATTTTATAGTAGATATATTGATGGCGAATCTCTGATTTAAGGTGGATGATCCCAGAGCTCATCACGCTATGTTGTCAAGAGATGGCGCTGATGTCATTTTTTACCTAAATTATTTTTTTACGTCGAAAATAATAATCTTATTCGAACCAAACACTAAAGCGCGCGTTCTATAGCGTTACTCAATTGTAAATTACCCAAATCTTCATTTAATAAACTAATAAATTACTCGTAACGCTTCTCTTACTGCTGGTGTCACAAATTTACGTACTTACACACGCACACGTAGACATAAAGTATGTCATTAGAACGCATCTAAGGTGGTTGCTTGCGGTCCGCCTAGCAGCCCAGCGTCAATAGATGGCGTTGTTTCTAATTAACGCATCTTATTTTATTATGAATGAACAGGTGCATATTATTTTAATAATAATTATGTTTACCGGTAATGGCGTAATATGTTTTATGTATCAAACAATATTTCAGATGTGTTTTAGTTTTCAAAACACTTTTATTTGTGCCAAACAATATCGCGGCGGTAGTGGTGAATGGCAGCTAAGCAACTATTCACGCACACATAGAAAATGGTTTTGTTGTACACGAAACCATTTGCTAATTTCGTTCTTTCGTTTACTGTATAGGTTAGACCAGTGGTCAAATCTCTCAGTAGTTCTTTACTGATAACGAGGTTCCGAGTTCGATCCCTGCCTCAGATTTTTGGTAATTTTCTTTGATTTGGATGAAATTTAGAATGGAGATGGCCTATACCCTTTATTACCTATACTCTCTACTCTCCTACCAATAAAGACATTGGCTATTGTAATACTTTATTATGAAACAATCAGGATTATTTATTATACATGTACATAGTATCAAAATAAAAAACAGTCAATCACCAATAGTCTTTTTATTTACACATTCTTAAATATTCAATAATTCACAATTCTTCGTCAATATAAAGTCCTGCTGGTCGCACAGTTTTTTTCATTTTTTCCATGAACTATGTTCTGGCCACAGACTCATTGTGTTGGCCATATGCCATGTTATTGGTCAGAACATTGTTTTTATACAAAATGCTTTTGACGTGGTTGTGGCATGGTGTTGTCGCTTTTCGTTTACATATCTGCAACAAAGCTATAATTAAAGTATATTCTAATTTGTATCCCAACCTGGTCATACGAAAACCACGGATTTATGTCTACTAAACACTACTAAAAAACAAACATAACTTTGAAAAACGGTTAGTTTCCAAATCGGCTGGCTGGCCTGTCGCATTTATATGTAGTGTAAACATCATTTTCATGTTGCCCTATGGTCAGAAGTTCAATTCCTTTTATTTCCTCCGTTGTTTTTTGGAAGTCTCGAAGTTTCGAGAGACATGCTTATTTCAAATCTATTTCCACAATTGGTTCATTTGGTTTAGTAGTTACGTTGATACGTGGTAACAAACATTTAACATACACACACACAAATTTTTGCATTTATTATATTAGTAGAATAGAATTTCGTTTATTTCAAGGTGTATCATATACGAAGTAAATAAGCGTAGGAAAATTAAATGTTATCATATTGTGTAGTTCAAAGGTATTTGAATACACTTTCAGCTAGGGCAGTTGTAGAACAACGTCCTTGATCCTCCGAAAATTAGATTTGTGGTGTCAGCCAGCTAGCAGGGCTTTTCCGGTTATACAAAGGTACTCTGTGGCAAGGCTGTTGCTGGCCTCAGCTGGCGTAGTGGTGCACGATTGTATCTGCTGATTTCCATCAATAATTTTCCAACGTTGATCAACCTTTTTTACAGAGTAAAACTATAAACAACAACTTGCCTAGCAACGTAGCAACTAGTCAAAAATGCATTTTACGTGAATGACGTAACCAAAAAACTCATAGAACAGTCTGATTAGTTTATACTAGCTGCACCCCGCAGTTTCACTCACGTGTCCTACAGTTTATCGCGATATTTTTTTTTATAAAACTATTGAAGTAAAAGAAACACTAAATATTAAGTGAAGCTTACCACTTACCACACATACACATACATTAGTGAAAACCGCACCCTAATCGGTTAAGTCGTTTCTGGAATTAGCGCGCACAAATGCACAGACAAACAGACATACAGTCAAACAGACAAAAATTCTATTTATCATTGTTTTGGGTTCTATTGCGTTGATGATAAAGACCCCCAATAATAGCTTTTCTCATTTATCTTTCACTAGTTTTCAGCCGCGGTTTCACCCGCGTCTTCCCGTTATCCCGCAGGAACCTTTTTCCAGGATAAAAAGTAGCTATAAGCTATTTCCATTCCAAATTTGATCAAAATCAGTTTAGTAGTTACGGTGATACGTGGTAACAAACATTCACACACACACAAAAACTTTCGCATTTATAATATTAGTAGGATAGGATAGGATGTACAGACAGCGATCAGTCACAGTTTTATTACAAATGTAGGTAAATAGATTTTTACTGTAAATGTGGATTTGAATTCCGTCTTCTTTAGCGCTTAGACTGTTTCATTGAAAAATATACCATATTCCGTTTGATAACAATATATATAGCACTAGCTGTTCCCTGCGGTTTCACCCGCGTGGGCTACAGTTTATCGCGATAAAAATACCAAATTTCATTTAAATTGGTTCAGTAGTTTAGGCGCGAAAGCGTATATATTCCGTATACTCCAAAATTATTCTCGCACTTCGGTGCCCCTCACCGCGTTACCTGCTGTAGGTATCCATTATCCTATTTTAATTCTAATTTTTTTTTTGACCGCGCGTTTGTACAGCTAAAGGTCTTCCTGGTTCGTAAATTGCGACCGCAGTTTACCTATTTCATAGAATATTCTCCCGCCTTTCCCGCGGCACTGCGGTGCAGTGGGTTTATTTTTCTACTACTACTTACATTTTTAAACTCGTGATATCTTTCGAAAGGAATGTCCGAATTGAATAATTCAAAAAGTTATATGAAGGGATTGAAGCAGTTTTGAATGAAAAGTAATTTATTTTGATAAGAATTAATACCAAGATACAAATAAAGAGCCTTTCCTAGCGGAGGCATTAAAATTAATTTTTTTAAATAAAAAAACACTTATGGTGGCATAACTATAATAG
The DNA here is from genome assembly GCA_931315375.2 of Opisthograptis luteolata. Classification (NCBI taxonomy): domain Eukaryota; kingdom Metazoa; phylum Arthropoda; class Insecta; order Lepidoptera; family Geometridae; genus Opisthograptis; species Opisthograptis luteolata. The sequence continues at coordinate 2,990,239 of OV928043.1, forward strand.
TTAGACATATGCTCTCGCGGACTTTTTTGTAGATCTTAATAGGACCTACAAACCCGTGATACATTGTTTCGTTCTATTGTCAATAGTTTTTGCAGCGCACGCAAAAATAGGTTTTCGATTTCATACCTTGGGTTAAAAAATAGCAATTTTCTTACGGATCCCTAATTTTTTTGGAAATAAAATATAGCCTATAGCCTTCCTCGATAAATGGACTATCCAACACTGAAAGAATTTTTCAAATCGGATCAGTAGTTCCTGAGATTAGCGCGTTCAAACAAACAAACAAACTCTGCAGCTTTATAATATTAGTATAGATTAGTATAGATTACATTGATAGATATCGGTTGATTTCGGTTTTGTTTTGACGTTTATGTTTTGAAGCGATGATAGCTCAGTCGGTTGCGCATCGAACTTCCGTGCTGGAAAGCACATGTTCAAATACCAACAATAAGTATGAGGTTTCGGTGAAGAAAAATATCGTGTTTATTGACCTACCAAACATTTATTTGGTAGTGCGGTACCAACACACTAGGTATCAAATATAGGGGTGTGACTAGAAGGGGAAAAAATCGATTAAGAAATAATCGATTTTCATCTCTTTAGAATAAATCGATTTGTAAAAAACGATTCGATTATTTTTTACTTAATCGATTTTTTACAATCGATTATTTTTTGATTTTTACAAATCGATTATTTTATTAAAAATATAATCGATTTTTTATAAAATAAATAATCGATTTTTAATACAATTAATAATCGATTTTTAATATAGTAAATAATTGATTTGTAATATTTGTTTATCGATTTTTTTTAAATCGATTAAACGAAAAAAATGATCGATTAATATAAAATCAATTTTTTTTCTCATCTCTAAACTATTTAACCGTGGTAGGCGACTTGCAAGGGCGATCTACCATTTCTAGTTCTACCGCCAAGTACCTAACTAACTATACATTATTATCAATAGTAGGTACCTACCTACGTAGGTATGAATTTAGAATTACGTTCTAATGTAATTATGTTGTCAGCTGTCTGGTTACCATAATACAAGCTCTGCCTATCTTGGGATCTATTGGCCGTGTGAGAAACTATCGCAATATATATATTTACTTCTTACCTATTTATTTACTAATTTTTCTACTTTGATTACCTGGGCGAAATTATATCACTTAGGTAATCAAAGTGGATTAGACCTCCACGACCTTGACTACCAACCCGTTTTGATTTACGTCTTCGGAACGGAAAGTAAAAATTTCCCCAAAGTCAACAACATCGTTCATGCACGATTTGGCAAGTCGCAATATCGTAGGCCGTGGCGAGCGAGACAGAAAATCATTCTTCACTAGTCATGCGCGATCTTGCAACGTCGCATAATTTTTAGCTATTTTGTGACCGAACCTAATACAAACTATAATTTCTTCTGTGGCAAAGTTGTAGCCACGCCACCACTACATCGCTCACTAAGGTCTACATCTAAATAGTTCATCGAAATTCAGGTAGATGGCAGGTAAAAATCACCTAATTCAAGTCCGTCAACTTCAATGCCACTCACGCACACATGTGTATAAAAATACGATTTTTCCGAAAGTTTTAAAGGTAAAATTTGATGGAAAACATAATTTTGGTAAGAGAAACTGATAGTCCGCGGATGGGTAATTAATTGAAAAATTTAAGAAAATTTTCAAACTTCATTAAAATAGTTTGCGTGATCTATATTGCTCGGCTTGAGTTTGTATGGGAAATTGCCGGACCCATTCACCTTAAGTACTTGATAAAATTGCAGAAAAATAATCGTAAGATTGGCCTTCAAAAAGTCAAGGAAGGACGTGATCACTAGTGACTCTACAAAGGTCGTAAAGTAGTCTGGAAGTGGATTCAAGTAGGCAGTTTTCTATTGAAAACCTTTCTACTTATGTATGCTTGCTTACAAGGCTTGTGAGGTCAGAAAAACGGACATAATCAATTGCGGCGGAAGGACAATCAGCCCTCATTGTGATCCGCTCTTCTGGTCCAATTGTTATGATAATTGCCTAAATTTTTTACGCAAAAATTTCGGTATCGACGTATAAAAATACGTCGGAGTTCTTAAAAAAAGATTATGAGGAAGAGACTTGGATGTTAAATTACGTTCATTTGTCTTTTAGTCTTTTACGCTGTGGTTATTTTTCAAAGATGCTTGCTTAATCGCCCAAAGGATTCAATTTTAAAAACTACTAGTTACGTCAACTATAAAAGACTATGACCGCAGAGAACGTTGCTTATGACTCCCACATAAAACTACGATGCGATGCGATTCAGATCAGAAGTTCTTGTGGTGTATCTGTTAGTGCGAGCTCGCAGATATTTGCGATGCGAATTCGTAGTATCATGTGGAAGCCCTTAACCTAGTTTATCAGTTAAGAACGACTAGACAAGCTCCACTACGAGGGCTCGTTTTTGGCAACGTTTATGTAAACATAATTCGCTACAAGTTTATAAGTCAATGACAGCTCTAGTAGCTTCGGTTTACAAATGGGGTGCGTTAAAAGGGTATCGCGTGTCGCTGCCTCACTATTATCGAAACAAAAACAACGGTAGCACAATGTATTTACAATATTGTTGTATTTCACGAGCACGCGTTAGCTTTGTACGTGATATTAGGAAAATTCTAAATCTATGGCGTAACTTGACTTTTGATTCGATACCTGTAAACTGACATCGCCAAATGTCATATGTAATGTAAGTACTTAGTGCGTTAATGAAAAGATTTTTAAATCACCTAATATATAGGTCTACCAGAATCTGATGGCAAAAAGGGAAAAAAGAATTTGACGCTAGCAATACTGGGGGAAATTGGAATAAAACGTTTTGATACTTTTTTTCCCTATAGTGGCTGATTCTGTGAAAATCTTACTGTGGCGAATGTGGAGTTCGAAATTTAGATGAAAACTCTAATTACTCTGTCCATGAGTTTATTAATTAATTAAAGGCTATCAGCTGAAATGGTTGAAAATGGTTCCAAATACTGCACATCCATAAAAAAGTCTTCAACGGTAGAGGAAGACGAGGAAGACGCAGTATTTATGATAAACCTTTCCTCCTGCATCTCAATCGATCTTGTTCTATGAACTGATTTTCAATTTTTATTACATGTTCACAAGATTTTCGCCATTCATCGATCCCTATTCGAGAGAAAGCTTTTTCAGTTCACACGAAAGATGCAATAAACCAAAGTATCATGACTTGGCATTCCTACTAATTTGAAGCCAAACCATAAACAATTCCTCGAAATTTCGGTTGACAGATGACATTTTTTTCGTTGCCATATGAAAATCGCTATTTATTAAACTTTTTTTTCAGATCCTGGTAGACCTATAGCAGTTCTTATAGGGAAAGAAATCGCACAATATGGAGAATATTCCCAGGCAAATACCAAGAAAATACCAGAAGCAAAATCACAAAAACCAGTTTTCACACAGATTATCGCACTCACAAAGTTTGCACTTTGCCACGTTCAAAGCCGACAATAAAAACTTAGGTACTCGTATACTTGTATCATATCTCTGAAATAAGTTAAAAGATCTATGGAAAAATACCTTTTTTTAAGAAAGCGAAGTTATAAAGATATGATCAATCATCGATAAAAGTAATATTAAACTCATCATCGTAAAATACCACTTAGATACGAATTTTTCCAACATTTTTATTGCTGCAGATCGACTTTGAAATTCTTGCAGAGGAAAATTCCTAACCCGTTCTTACCGTCCGTCGGAACTTTCAGTTTTGTTTACTCAATGGAAACTTTTAAGGAAAAAATAGCCTGTAGGGATAAAATATTACATACCTACTTCTCTTCTTTTTTCCTTATTTTAAGGTTCCGTGTCTCAAAAGGAAGGAAATACCTTATAGGGTCACATCGTAATCTGTCTGTTGTTTTTTTCATGTTTATCAAGACCATTGTTCTCAGGATTGCATGGATAAAATCATGTTTAAATTAATATCAATCAGGTATTTAGGTCTACGGTCTCTTGGAGCTTTAAAAAAATATTCTAAATATATATAACTCAAAGGTGACTGACTGACATAGTGATCTATCAACTACAGCCCAAACCACTAGACGGATCGGGCTGAAATTTAGCATGCAGGTAGATGTTATGACGTAGGCATCCGCTAAGAAAGGATTTTGATTAATTTTACCCCCAAGGGCATAAAATAGGGGATGAAAGTTTGTATGATACTTTGACAATTTTAACCGATTGGGCTGAGACTTTGCATGCATAAAGCTGTAGCAAATCACGCAGGTGAAACCGCGGGGAACTTCTAGTTAATAATATAATCTATCACTAATTGGAGTCAAGTGATATGAGGAAAACGGCAGGTTCCTGCGGGATAACGGGAAGACACGATTGAAACCGCGGGGCACAACTATGTAGTTAAGTAAGAAAACACGATTTTCCTAAAAAAGTCTGAAAAAACTACTTTTAAACTGATTCCTATATTTTTGAAAAATTGGTTTTGACTGCCAGCGCCAAAATTTGGGCCAGCGTATTTTTTTCATCAGCAAGTCAGCACAATAAAATTTTCACAAACATTACATTAATATTTTCAGTTAGGAAGTTGCGTTGTATGAAACTTTGTCAATTTTAAACCGATCGGGCTAAGACTGCATGCATAAAGCTGTAGCCCATCACGCGGGTGAAACCGCGGGGAACAGCTAGTAAGCTATAAATCAAAACCTGTAGGATATAGGTAGCTAGAATCATGAAATAGCTTCTCACAGTAGAAGTACCTACTAAATAAATGAAAAACCGTCCGTAATAAACGTCCTCCTCCCTCCTAATTTGTGCTGTGCCCGACGGGGCCCATACGGACTAAATGTACCTACTTACCAAATTTATAGTTTTTTTAAGTTCTTTGTCTACAGTATGGATGCAATAAAATATGAATAATTATGAACCTGAAAATTATAAATTTGTAGATAAACGATCAAAAAAATTTTTTTTTTTTTTTTTTTTGGTTTTACGGAACATGCAAATCAGACTCGTACTTATCCGGTATTTTACTATGAAATTTGTACAGAGGTTACGTAATAGTTACTTATCTAAGCAAGTATATTATGTATCTTTTTCTGTACCTACCTACTAACATAATAATTAAGTATATTATCTGATAATTATTCTAAAGTATCTGTTAACTACGTTTACTACTAACCTCGCTTCGGGCCATAAAATGACTTCTTTTTAAGTAAGGACCGTCAGCAGACAAGTAGGTACCTCTATCTACATTGTAACCTAGCCATAAAAGGACCCTTCACATATTCAGATTCATTATTTTGCGTTACAACGCATTTTATGGTTACAAAGCTTATCAGCCATAAGCACGCGTCTTATTTCCCTCTTTGTTCCCCTAAATTGAGCTAGTAATATCGTTACAAAAGAAAATGGGTGGAAATACGATTTGTGAATATCTTTGAAATGCTTCTAAGTTAAAATGAAATGATGTACGCTTGGATTGGAGCACCTAATCGTCTTATAAGTATACCTAGGTGGATATATGTTATATGGATAATTATACATTATTTTAAAAAAGGCCTAAGCCTAAGGCCTATAACTTAGAGCTTAGCTATCTATAGCTACTTTTCTATACAGATACTCCTGTGAATCTAACATGGAATTCCGTGCGCGCTGACCTGTGTTTGGCTGTAGGTATACTGTACATACATAGGCTCCGATGCCTTTGCTTTTTTTTACTGAAGATATTATTCTAATAATTTAGAATTTCTTCAGTTAGAATAATTATAAAGATGAAAAAGTTATGTATGCTAGCGCCATCTATCCATGGTTCAGGTTTAAGAACCTTGAACTACGTTTTTACAGCTGTCAGACGATATTATATCGATGACGCAGGGTCTTTCGCAAAGTTTAAACTCCCCTCGGCCTTTAGCCATAACATAAAAAAAAATGAACATATCCACACATATCCATAGAGCTATCCATTAGCCCCGTCCACTAGTCCACAAGACCAAAAACCAAAAGCCAAAGCCCACTAAAAATTGTCTTTGATTTTTGCAGGTGCCTGGTATTGTCACTGTCATCTATCATTTTTTTTTATCAATTGTCAAAACTGTCACGGTGTGTTCAATTAGTTGTCATTTGTCATATCTGTCTGTCAAACTTTTCTGCCTTCTAGTTCTGCCGGATTGGATGGCCTGATGATTTCAAACAAATTTTAAATTTCTCTTTACGCACCAGTGCAAAACCTAATACAATAAAAATGTCAGCAGAAAATTCACCGATGAAAGCGTCAAGATCGCCGAGCGTGCTCGAAACCATCGATGACTTCGATAATCAAGTCGGTAGTCGTTCCGCCTACTTTTGGAAGTGTTGTTACTTTTGGTGTGTAGTTTGTGTTGATTGCGAATTTATTGCGATTTCTTTTCAGGATACCTTGTTGAAGCATGTGGATATAACTATAGTGGAGTCAGAGAAACGCGCGAACGGCACACTTCATGTCAGAGACCACTACACCGTGTATCTAATTGATCTCAGGTAAGTAATCCATTTCTATTGTTTTGCTTACAAATTACAGCCTCATTGTGATTCAATTGGCGGTAATTAGTATACCTTTGTCTGTATTCACTCTTTGATGGACCCATAGAGGTGAGAGCATGGTAATTGAGGGCAATTGAATAAATATATTCCATTTTTTGATTGGATCATACTCCTAGGGTCGAAGCAATTGACATCATTAGTGCTGAAACATTGCATTGCAGCGAAGAACAGGGGAGAAAAAAATTGTATGGAACACAACAAATTTGACTCCTTACTCATAGAAATACGAAATTCATTTGTTAAGGTTTGTTACCATTTCACACCTATACAGCTGAAGAGATCTTGATAAATCTTGGTTTGGAGATATAATGAACAATGGCGAAGGACATATGCTACCGCCTATTGATGTTATAAAATGATTGAAACAATGTTAAACACAGTAGGTACAAGCTATCTTATCTACGAAAGTTATTGCGGTGTTTATCTAAAATGATTTTTGACACACTACAGTTATGTATCCATAGCAAACTCTTATCTGTATTTGAGTAGATAATATAAGGTAAATGAAGGTAATGTATTGCTAAATAAATAGTTTAGCACAATACAACATTAAATCATTCATTCTACCAATTTGTTGCCAAGTACCTATCAATGTGTTCCTGGCCCAACGGCCTCGGTTCAACCTTGGATCAAATTGTCACTTAACATCAGGTGACCTGTGGTGAAACGCTACCCTGTGAAATGTAAAAAAGGCAATAAAAAATGCTGTTGTAACCGACATGTGAGGAAACCGGCATGTCCAAGAACTGCAGCATTCAAGGGCATGCGACATCTACCAACCCGCACTGGGCCAGCGCGGTAGATTACAGCCCATACTCTCTCTCTGAGAGAAGGCCGGAGTCCCAGCAGTGTGAACGTGAAAGGCTGATAATGATGATGATGATGAACCGACGAAAAAAAAACAGAAGAGGTTCTCAAGACAATGTGTATTATATTGTTTTTTTTTATGTTTGTCCCTCATATCACCTGCTTGGAGACTCCTGCAGGATTTTTATCGGAATAATACATAACCTATGACATTCAGGGATAGTGTAGCTTTCTCACAGTGCAAGAATTTTCAAAATTGGACCAGTGGTTCCAGATAAAACTTCCTACATTTGAACTCACAAACTTTACCACTTCTATAAATATAAAGTATAGAATGATAATATAATTATACTAGCTGTTCCCCGCGGTTTCACCCGCGTGGGCTACAGTTTATCGCGATAAAAAGATTCCTATGTCCTTCCTCAGGAATCAAACTATCTCCGTACCAAGTTTCATTTAAATCGGTTCAGTAGTTTAGGCGTGAAAGAGTAACAGACAGACAGACAGTAACTTTCGCATTTATAATAAGTCAGGGATTTTTTCAGAGTAACAGATCCTGAATACAAGCTTGTCCAATCAAAAATTAGCACTATATGGAGAAGATACACGGAGTTTGAACAAATCCACGACTACCTGCAGGTCACCTACCCACATGTTGTTATACCACCATTGCCGGAAAAACGGGTAAGGTATAACCCTACACCATTATTAAGCTAAACTTGTTCTTCAGTTTCACCTGTGTGGAGATATCCAAAGGATACCTTTACCTGTTAGACAATTTTCAAAATCTTAGTTTAATGATACGCAACTATGCAACTATGAATGATGATTTATCCATTTGAATGATTCAACTACACAAATAATTTGATTGACCGGATCAAACTCAAACTCAAAACTTTTTATTTAATAGGATACATTGTGATCACTTTAAAACGTCAACTTAAAACTAGCTACGCCTGTTCCAACCTTACGCCGGCAAAAGAACAGGCAAGAAACGCCCGGCAGGTAATTTTTTTGGCGCGATCACATTGACAATTTTATTCTTAATACTAATTGATTGAATTGGAGCAAGTTCACTAAAATCCCAAGCTTTTTTTTTTGTCATCTAATCAATATTTTTTATTTAGCTTTACTAATAAGAAGATTTCTCTTGTTTGGTTGTACACATTGGGATATGGGAACATGAATATTAACGAGTTGCGGGATCACAACCAAAGCAGATCATTCGGTTTTGCGGATTTTTACCGTGTAACAGAGGGATAAGCTTGATGTTATGATGCCACATGTATAAATCTGAATTATGAAAACTAACAAAGAACTAGGCAAATATCATATACTACATATTTATCCTAAAAAAAAAACAGTGTAAATATGTAAGAAAACTGGGTGAAATCAAAACTGGGTTTTTTAGCTTGGTGGTAGGGTATTTTCTAGTACTCGCCTGGCTAGCTACCACCCTCATGTTAAGAATCTGTTGCCAAGCACCTATGGGTGTGTTCCGGCAGATTCACTTGAAAGCCAGTTTCCAATCCAGGTGTAGTGTGACGCAACCATCGACCACATCCTCACTTAACATCAGGTAACTTGTGGTCAAACGCTACACTGTATCTAATAAAAAAAAAATGTCAATCTGAAAAAATAAATCCAACGTAACCAAGCCAAGATTAACGTATTTACACTAAAAACACGAGATTTGGGCAGGACGGAAGAGGTCGAGCCAAATCTCACGGAAAGGGGATTAAAAAATCGCCTCGCTTAATTAATGGGCGCCCCCTTACTTCAACCATACATTCCAGGTACTATACGCCTGGCGCAAGTCTGACACCACCGATCCTGAGTTCGTGGAGCGGCGGCGCGCCGGTCTCGAGAACTATCTGCTGCGCGTCGCGTCGCACCCTCGTCTCTGCTTCGACCATCAGTTCATCAACTTCCTTCAGCAGGAGCACGGCTGGCGGGAAACCATCACAGACAGCGGTGAGACGCTCATTCCAGTTACTATTCAATACTAGAAATAAATAAAATTGCTCCATAATGTCAGCAAATCCTTTAAAGTACATTTTTTCAACAAAACCCAAGTGAAATCCAAGACTTGTTGATATCAGACTAGATGATAAAAAAGCTTGGGATTGTAGTGAACTTGCTCCAATTCAATTGATTAGTAATAAAAACAAAACTTTTAAATGTGATTGCGCCTACAAAGTGACCTGCCGAGTGTTTCTTGCCTGTTCTTTTGCCGGCGTAAGGTGAGCATAGGTGAGCAGCTTGAGGCTGATGTGCCTTTATCATGCTGTGTTGAACTATAAGCATAAAAAGATTTACTGTCAATAACTCAAGGACTAGTGTAGTGCATTGCTGCGCAATATTTTGAACTGTTGAAGCTCCAATCTCTGGGTGCCTAAGAACTGTTGCAGGGAGTCAATGCATTCATATGGCCAATAGCCGTTCATGGTGGTGTTCAAAAGGAACTCCTAAAAGATTCAGAAGTGGACTTCTTCCAGCTGATGATGATGACTTAGTATTAATGGGCAAGCATGATGCTTACAATCAGCAACTTGATCGTCTCATGACTCAGATATATAAAAAAATTTATATAGTTTTGTTAACCTGTTACTAGTCGGGAAGCAAGGTTTTGCCCATTTCATGCACATTATTATTTCCAAAATATTTGTATGCCAGTTGGCGACATAAGCTTACCTAATTACAGCTAATCCCAATTAGTGTACAGCCAGTCAAGGCTTTCTAATTATCCAATTTGACACTTACTTCTACAGATATTATTTATTAGGTACAGTTTTTTTTTATGTTTTACCACGCTACCCTGTTATTAGTAAAAAAAAAAAAAAAAACAAGCTTCATTGAAATGCCCAACAAAAAAAATGTCTTGACTTCAAATCAAGGCATGATAAACCTTAGTATTTAACATAATATATTTTAACTTGATAGGTACCTCCATCCGTTCCTGAGTAAAAGAGAGGCGTACAGACAGACGGAAACAGAGTGAACCTATAATGATTCCATTTTTACCAATTGCAGTGCAGAATGCTAACAAAACCGTGATGTTATTTTGTTTCAGGTTATTTATTACAAGCTGAAAATAAGCTGAAGTCCTTATCAGTATCAATCAGATTAAAGAAACCGGATCCAGAAATAGAGAGTGTAAAGAACTACGGGAAACAGCTAGAGACTAATTTAGGAAACTTTCTTTATACTAGGTAAGACTGTGTTAGAAATATCTAGTCAGCGGTAAGGTTTTTATTTATTCTTTCTCTATCATCTGCCTATAACTTAGTTATTGCTGAGACAGGAATTCTCTCGGATTGAGTATGGGCCATACATAATCCATCACGCTAGCCCTGTTACAAATAATACTGTTACAGGCTTGCCTAGTGAGGTTACCTTAAGATATTTTAGTTGTAAGAAAAAGCATACCCTACATAAAGAATCATGTTTAGATTAACGCCTATTTTATGTTCATTGTATCTTTTTGTAGCAAATAAAATAATTTTCTTCTTCTTCTTGCCCTGGTCCCATTTATTTGGGGTCAGCACAGCATGTACTCTTTTTCCACTCTCCCCTATCAGCCGTCATCGCTTCATTCACTCCCCTTTCATTCATATCACACAATCCATCCATCTTTTTTTTGGTCTTCCTCTTCCCTTCCATCCATCAACATTCATATCCATCACTTTTTTTGTAACATGACTATCATCCCTCCTCATAACATGTCCATACCAAGCCAAGCGATTCCCTTTCAACTTATCTGTCACTGGTGCTACTTTCATACTTCCTCTATTAATTTTAATTTCAAATAAAATATATTTAATTTCAATAATAGTCGGGAGTCTCATCCCATAGACCGGTTTTCAGTAAACAATTACTTCACACTAATAACTCGCATACATTTTTAGCATTGTTGCAATAGTACACCTCACCCTTCCCTAAAGCATAGTTCTTGTTTCTCATATTTAATTTAAAATGCCCCTATAGCGTTACGGCTCCGCTAATGCCAAACAAACGTCTAGGCCAAGATTTAAACCTCATTGCAGAAATAATGAAAATAGGGCTCCCACACAAAACCGAATCAGATCGGATGCATTCGTTTTTGTTGTGCATTCGTGCGAGCACCCAGATATTTTCAATGCGATGCGAATTCGTAATTTTGTGTTGGAGTGCCCATAGATGTATCATCAGCTATGACACGAGTTTCACGATGTGGGTGTTTTAAAGAAACCAGAACGCGTTGTTTGTTGTTTTTTCGCTTAATGAGCGTTTTTGTTCCTTGAGCCTAACATAAATAATAATAAACCAATTTGCCGAGTTAGACATATCGCGGCGGTTTTAATGCAAAATAGGTAAAAAAGGTAGGTTATGTACGGATTTGCCATCGCTCAAAACGGTGAAGGAAACCGGCATGCCCAAGACCTGCAACATTCAAGGACATGCGACCTCTACCAACCCGCATTGGGCCAGCGTTGTAGATTACATCCCATACTCTCTGAGAGAAGGCCAGAGTCCCAGCAGTGGGAACGTGAAAGTCTGATAGTGATGATGATGATGAACCAACGAAAAAAAAAACAGAAGAGGTTCTCAAGACAATGTGTATTATATTGTTTTTTTTTTATGTTTGTTGATGAGGTAAAAAAGTTTACATTTATCTTGTGAGATACAAAAATCAAAATCAATAGTTTTTTATTCAATCGGATACATTGTGATTGTGTGATCACTTTAAAACTAGCTACGTTTGTTCCAACTTCCAAGAACAAGGCAAGAAACGCCCGGCAGGTAATGTTTATGCCGCGATCACATTGACAATTTTATTCTTATTACTAACCGATTGAATTGGAGCAGGTTCACTAAAATCCCAAGCTTTTTTGTCATCAAAATAGTCCAATATTTTATAATAAGATTTACTAATAACACACAGAAGATTCCATTATAATATCTCTTTGATAATTTCCAGATCTAAAATAATAGAGAAGAACTATGCACTGTGCAAACTCCACGCAAACTACGGTAAGCTGTTCAGCGAATGGAGCGTCATTGAGAAGGAAATGGGGGATGGGCTGCAGAAGGCTGGACACTATTTCGGTGAGATGTCACTATTTATCTTCTGTACTAAATATAAAGATTGGATTGTTTGTATCTTCTGGATACAACTAAAAACTATTGAACCAATCTTTATGAAATGTGGTATAGAGATAGTTTGAACCCTGGGGAAGGATGTAAGATACTTTTTATTGCAATAAACTTTTGTGTCTGTTTTCCACGAAGGTGAAACCGCATGGAATAGCTAGTATAATAGATACAAAAGCAACTCCTGCATCTTGAGGAACGAAGAGCGCTCGTTTTGTGAATTGCAGTCCTTCAAGATGGACGTGAAAAGAGTTTTTAAGGGTCGGCAACGCATCGGCAACTCCCCTGGTGTTGCAAATGTCCATAGGTAACGGTGACCGCTTACCTTAAAGCGGGCCGTCTGCGCGTTTTCCGTACCATTATCTATAAAAACAGCAAAAAAAAAAACATTTCTTTTGTATGGGGGGATCCCACTTGAATATTTCTCTAAGTATAATTGATGTTATAGCGGCAACAGAAACACATCATCTGTCAAAATTTCAACTGTCTAACTATCACGGCTTATGAGATACGGCCTGGTGACAAACGGACGGACAGTCTTAGTAATAGGGTCCCGTTTTACCCTTTGGATATGGAACCCTAAAAATGAATTCGGTTCCGTGCTATAGATGTAGATAAGATCAATACCGTCCATGGTTCACAGACTCGATAGCAGACAGCATAGACTCGGTGGCAGAAGACGAGGAGCAGCTAGCGGACCAGCTCAAGGAGTACCTGTTCTACGCGGGGGCGCTGCAGCAGCTCTGCAGCAACCACGAGGCTCTGCAGCGGGCGCTGGAGAATGCGCAGGATACGCTTAGCAATAGGTACATCATCATGAGCCGAAGAGAATCCACTGCTGAACATAGGCCTTCCTCCTCTTTGAACGCCACCATGAACGGGTTTTTGCATCCATGGATTCCTCGTGACTCTCACTATATCTTCGTCCTCCCTAGTGGAGGGCCTACCTACAGAACTTCTTCCGGTCATTTTTGTTTTTTGTCATAGCATCTTGGACACGGATTTGGTACACATTTGAAAAATTGAACGTGCACAGGTATTTTTATCGCTGACTAAACATACTTCTTTGTCATCCGCATAATATATAGATGCATCACTATTTTACATCTAAATGGGTAGCGTTTATCCACAAGTCACCTGATGTTGAGTAAGAGTGATTGGACGAGGCGCCACGCTACGCCTGAACCTAGGACTTGCTCTCAAGTGAAGCTGCCGGAACACTGCTTGGTAACTCGTGACCTCACGATTCCCAGACGGTCCTTAACCCATTGCGCCACATCGGTCGTACTTCTACCTAAATTTTTTGAAGCGATGATGGCTCAGTAGTGGTGACGTCGGCTTGCGATCCGTAGGTCGTGGGTTCTAATCCTGCAATGAGCTTGAGGTTTCGGTGAAGGAAAACATCGTGGTGGAACCATAGCTTAGTGGTAGAGCATTATCTAGTGCTCGCCTGGCTAGCTACCATCCTCAAGTTAAGAATCTGTTGCCAAGCACCTATCGGTGAGCTTCGGCAGTTCCACTTGAAAGCCAGTTTCCGATCCAGGTGTAGCGTGACGCCATCTTTGACCACATCGCCACTTAACATCAGATGACTTGTGATCAAGCGCTACCAAGGAAATAGCTTATTTTTATATCTCTCATCCTCCCAGGATAGCAGAACGCAACCGCGCGGCGGCCGGCAAGTCCGGGTTGATGTCGAGGATATTCGGCACCACCGACCCGGACATCGTCCGCGACCAGAGCACGCGCGCGCTCGACGCCAAGATACTTCAGGACAAGGAGGCCATCGAGCACGCCTCCAAGGACCTCGCGTGAGTTACAATTCTGGTTAAGACATGTACTTTTTCAAAAGAATATAGTTCACTTATTGAGACAAATTAATTGTATAAAGTAGAGTTTTGCCAAAGCATGCTGCCGTTACAACAAAAAACAATTATTAAGTTAAAACAAAAACCAAATGAACAAAGAAGAATTAGGTTTTGAAACGGTATTATTACCATGTACATATTTGTTGCAATCCTTCAAGATGGGTGTGAAAAGAGTTCTTAAAGGTCGGCAACGCATCGGCAACTCCCCTGGTGTTGCAAATGTCCATAGGTGACGGTGACCGCTTTCCATCAGGCGGCCGTCTGCTTGTTTGCCAATCTATTACATAAAAAAAAGCGTGAAAAGAAACCATAGCTTGGTGGTAGGGTTTTTTCTAGTAGTCGCCTGGCTAGCTACCACACTCAAGTTAATAATCGGCTAACCCTCACTTGAGTGCCAGTTTTCTGTCCAGGGCCCCTAGCCAAGATGCATTCTGCAATCGTTGACGCTAATAGAAAACAAGAAAAAAGTATTGGTTTGACATATTTCAACGCTAAGTCACGTGGTCAGAAATATGTCAAACACATACTTTTTTTTGTTTTCTATTAGTGTCAACCGTTGCAGAATGCATCTTGGCTACGGGCCCAGGTAGCGTGACGCCACCTACAAACATTTCGTCACTTAACTTCAGGGCCCTTATTCGCTATGGCCATTTTAACGTGAGACGTCATTACGGGTTTTAGCTGACATTCCACGCAGATAAAACGACGCGCCCGCGTTACGTGCTTAGATGGTCATAGCGATTAAGGCCCTAGTGACTTGTGGTTAGTAAAACGAGGGTAATGTTTGTATATCTCTTTTTTTAGTGTAACATACACTTATTAATCTACAGGGAGTTTACGAAAAAGGCGCTAGTGGAAATAGATTTCTTCCAAAGACAGAAAGACAAAGACCTGCACGAGTCGCTGGTCGGGTTTATCAAATTACAAGTGAAAGCCGCGAAAAAGGTATGCTCTGTTTTTCTCTTACTTACTACTACTTACTATCTTTGTATAGCGATCATTGTGTTGATCACTGCTTGAGCAACGCTTCAGTGACGTATGTGTCTGAAATGAAAACGTTGGACTCTTTAAACGCATGTAGACAAGTGTGTGCCAAACCTTATTGAGTATTAGCAGAAGAAACAATTAAATTATAGTCTTTTAATTACTTATTATAAGATAAATCAAACAGCAGCTAAAATTATTAAAACGATAAATTACAACACGCTGTATATATATATATCATTCAAAATTTAAAACGAAAAAAAATTGTAATTTTGTCATTTAATTTGGTTGGTTTTGGTTGGTTGATGACTCTAATTTAGTTTTATCTTATTTTTTAGTTTTTGCATACCTAGTTACTAGTTGGTGGAATATATCGCTCTATTTATTACTTTTATAACAACAATTGTATACATACTATATTCATGCAAATAAAATTTTGATTGATTGATTGATTAAAAAAAACTTCAGTCATAGTTTTCGTCAAGCCAGTAATAAGTTTTATATATATTTTTTTTATGTGATGGCTTAACGTTTTCGTTATTATTATTAATCTTGCATAGAAAAGCAGCAGGCAGAACCTAACGGACATCTCACACATACACACATAGATATGTGTGAATGTGTTTTTTATTGCCAGTTTCAGATAACCCACCTGTAGAATTTACACCATCCCTGATTGTCATATTTTTTATTTTTATTTTATTTTATTATGAAACTATATATAATAAATAATATGCTAAGTTTCATTGTAATAAAAAATCTCCATACGGTTGAAAACGCAACAAATAGCTAGTTTTTGTTATAACGATTTGTTTTGTTGCAGAACCTACAAGCATGGACACAAATTAAAGAGTGCCTCCAAAACATGCCTTGAGAATTATCCCGCGGCGGGAAAACATACCAAAATGTACCTAAATCCTATTTATATTCGCATAAGTGTATTAGTACTTTTGTATTTCACTTTATAAGTACCTTTTTAATGTATAATTCTTATAAAAAGAAATGTTCAAAATACTTTTTATGATAAAATAGCATGTTATGTATTTTGTATGTTATTGTATATTTTACGTGGAGTGTTTACAGTTAGATATCTAAAATTATGATATTTGAACAACTTTTTAGTAAATGACCGGTTCATTTGGGTGGTAAGAATAATGCCTGGACAAATCGCTTAGACCATCAAGATTCCTCGCCAATAACGTGTGACGTCATTACGGGATCTAGCTGTTATTTCACGCAGATAACGTAACGCGCCCACGTTTATTACGAATAAGCTCTCTATGGGCCCTGGCCGGTTAGCAAAACGGGTTAGGCTATAAAATTTCCACAGAACCACCATAATATCATGTATATAGTCTGTGGTCTGCAGGATCGTTGCACGCTCATAGCGTTGGTTTGTTCAAGTTTTTTTTTCCTGTAGTCATTTCAAGAAGTTGTTGATATATCGTTACATTTTACAACACAGGTACTGTTCGGTCGTTTTAATTGTAGCTCATTTCGGAACTTCCATCGAAAAGGCCACTTACCTACCACTTTGTTGGCTTTCTTTTCGCGAACAATGTATAGAAGAATAACTATGGAATAAGAATCGGTTTTAATCATCGCATTCATCATCTTCATCATTATATTTATTTTTATTACTTTCTAGAGAGAGTTAACTTCTCGCCTGGCCAGCTACTGACCTCAAGTTCAGAATCTGTGGCCAAGCACTGCTATCGGGTGTTTTTTCAGCTTCACTTGAGAACTAGTTTCCAATACAAGAGTAGCCTTCGACCATATCGTCAGTTAACATCAGTTCCCTCTAGTACAGGTTTTGATAGTTTACAAAAACTATAAAAGTTTTCGTTTACATCCATACATATTTTTTTCAGCGAATTTTACCGAGACTTTGAGGAACTGAAATCGGTTATTTTAAATCGTTATAATCATATTCCAACAATGTTATAGAGTTACTTTTTGAATTTAAGCAGATCGAGTGGCCACTGACAAGTCGGCGGTGGTAAACGTCGACGTTTACCAAAACTTTTATCGTTTTCAAAACTTGTACTAGGGGTACTGATGATTTGTAGTCAAACGCTACTTTGTAAGATGTATAAGTTATTGAAGATTTAATGTAGCTGACAGTTCGCTAATTGGTTGAAGTTATTAAAAAAAACATCGCGAGAAAAATTCCAATTTTAGTAGTTGTACCGCTAGAATTATGTACTTTTTTGATACCGAAACTGTCGCAAAAAAAAGAGTTTAGTTACCCATTTCCATACAAGATTTTGCCTTCGATCTTGGTGCCTTAGTAGTAGATTAAATGTGGCACAACCACAAACTTAATCATGGCATTTGATAATTTGATGCCTTTGATAGTTTGAGGCGGCTTCACTGTACCATTATAAATACTATGTCAAAGTTTTCCTCATGTATCGTACTGTACCGATTAGTGTTGTAAAAGATTTTTCAGTCTTAATTATATCGACTCCGATCGATCGAGTCAAGATGAGCGCTAGATCTTGGCATAACAGTTCGAGTCTCGAAAATAACTCGGTTCTTAAACTGAATTCGACTCGGATTACGGTACTAAATTTTTGCGTCGAGTCGATTAGTATAGTCGCTTTCATATTACTAATTTAAATAATCGTTTTTGTAACTATAACAGCGACGCCAATGCCAGTTTTTGCTTAATAACAGCTGATATATATGTAATAGTTTCATAACTGACATTAGACAGAGTCAAGACTAGAAAGATTCGAATACGACTACACAGCAGAAAAAATACTCGAGGTCTAATTTCAGACTCAGAAACTCACTAAGCTCGAAGTCTTGGAACACTGGTGTCTTGTAACAAGTCCTGTTAGTTGACTACAGAGATCTAATAAGAAGACTAGAGGAGATTCTCTTACGACACTAGTACCGTTACTGCATAGGTCGTATCTAAACCTGGCACGTACAACACATTCACACTTTGTCTATGAATGAGCGCACGGCAAGACGTCGCTCTGCAAACGCATTGTGAAAAATCTCTTTGTCTCTCTCGCACGCGTTCCGGGTTATCTGCCTGACAGAGATGGTTATTGTTTTGTTCTTACTACTGTATAGTGAAATTGCTTTGGTGTGAACGTGCCAGCTTTATTTAACCGATGTATACTGAGCGTAGCGCCGAGATAATAATTTTATTGTGAATCTTGATAATAATTTTCCATGTACACACACTGGTTTAAAGCAGGTGCTAATGTAGAAAACTCGTAGTAGGGTGCTTAGTAGTAAGGTTCACGATCACGACTGCCTTTTCAGCTATCAAGCTTCGTTATTTTTCTGCCACTGAGAAACGTGGAAAAATAATTAAGAAATCTTTGCTTTCCACATTATTGACACAATGTGTTTGCCGCGATGTTACTTAGCGCCGATCGATTGACTTTTTCATGTGTAGGAAAATAGGATTCTTTTCAAATCAGTAAGTAGCTTTTTTACTTATCGTATCAAGATTTATGTAAAATATACCTACTCTAAATTTTACTTTATGTCATCTTTTTTGGCCATTCCATTTGTGTTATTTAACTTAGAAAAATATATAAATAAGTAAAGCTCATACAAACCTGACCACTGACCACTAAATAAGATCCCTGTATCTGTATCTATGTAGCTATATAGCCCTTGATGTGGGCGTGTTGTTCAATCCGTATTTAAAAAATAGTGAAAGAAAATGACAAATGGTTATTTTCCGGACATTTTTGTCTCATTGACAGCGGATCAAACTACGCGCTATAAGGTCTTCGCGCACATGTAGTCCAAACTCACTGGTCGCACTTTGAATAATGGCAGATATACACTTTATATGGTGTCAAGTAAAGCCTAGAGTTTGTTTCTGTATGTAAAAAAACCGGTACGAGTTAGGCTGTACTACACTAAACACAGTGTATACCAGGTGAAAGTGCTAAAGTACAGTTGCTAATGCAACAAACACAAACACATAGATGTGCTCAATGTAGCCACTGTGTCGTATTGGTATTGGTCTATATCAGTGGTTTCCAATTAGTTTTTTCTGCGTACCACTTCAAAAAAGACCTCAAACCTGCGTACCCCTTATTGTAGCAATCACACTAATATTTTAGTGCGAAAGTTTGTGAGTGTGTGTGTATGTTTGTTACTTCTTCACGCTCAAACGCCTGGACCAATTTTGATGAAATTTGGTACACAGGTAGTTGACACCCTGGATTAACAGATAGGCTACTTAAACCGCCGGTAACACCGCGGGGCACAGCTAGTAAAATGATATTTTGGACAATGTTCTTGTTTTTACTGATGGCCGCACGTACCCCCTGAAGCAACTTCACGTACCCCTGGGGGTACGCGTACCACTAATTGGGAAACACTGGTCTACATAATGCGCGAAGACCCTTGGTGAGAGTGGTCATCGGTATTGTGGTTTCAAAAATAAACTTGTATTGATATTATTAATATTACGATTTATTACCTTCTAAGTTATGTCTTTCAGTTATTGTATATTTTGTTATTTTAATACTCATCTGTGATTGTGAGACCTACTGGAAATTTTTGTGTTATGTTAATGTTACAATGAAGGAGAAATTATATTGTCTCGAAATGGTATCTTAGAGCACTGTATTGATTTTGAAATTTGAAAATTATTTCGTCTTTGGAAAGGCTAAACCATTATGGGCGTACTCAGGTTTGGGTCTGGATGGAGGCAAACCAAAAAGCTAAATGCTACTCTCTCTCTGAGGCCAGAGTCCCAGCAATGGGAACGTTAAAGGCTGTTGTCGAAATGAGACCCAGAAAGGATTCAAAGGTGAAAGGTCAGGTCCATGAGGGCAACAGCTCATTTGCCTTCAAACAGTAATAGCCTTAGCAACAGAGTAAAGGGAGCGATGTAAGTAAAAAATATTGCATACCTTGATATAGTTAATTACCTAGTTTCTCATATATATTGATTTTATTTTATTATGTTGTTTTATGTTAATGTTGTCGCAATGCGATTTGTATAGAGCATAGTCACTTTAATAAACAATCCGTTTTCTATACACATGTCTTTTTATTTTCTTGTCCTGCCACTGCCTTGTGCCCACCAACATAAATCTCCTTAGTAAATCTTATTATAACATTTCGGAATATTTAGATGACAAAAAAGCTTGGTATTTTAGTGAACTTGCTCCAATTCAATCAATTAATAATAAGAATAAAATTGTCAATGTAATCGCGCCAAAAAAATTACCTGCCGGGCGTTTCTTGCCTGTTCTTTTGCCGGCGTAAGGAGGTTGGAACAGGCGTAGCTAGTTTTAAGTTGACGTTTTAAAGTGATCACAATATTATATCCTATTGAATAATTTTTATTTTGAATTTGTGAACCTTTACATTATAACTGTACACCTCATAGAATCATCAGCACCAGACTGGAATGCTCTAGGTTATTGCGACAAAGTGGTAAATCAAACAGCTACTAGATAAACTTTCGTCCTTGACTATAATAAGTTGTCACTGCCAGGTGGCTAATTGCCGAGACCCATCGATTTATCGATTACATTAGGACGTAACATTTTGTCATTCATCGGTTAGTTTTGATCACAAATCTACGAAAAATACATAATTTTCATAATTTTCTCGAAGGATAAAAAACCATGCACCAGACAAACACGTATATTGTTCCTAACCCACGTGGAATGAGGCTATGAGGATCATGAAAGCAAAAAATACCTACTTAAAATAAAACTGGTGTGATAAAATCCGAAACGAAGAAAACGCCGAAAAACCAAATTCACCTACTTACATCCTCTGAGAAAAAAATCCTAACTTTCCATCTGAGTCTTACTTTCCAAGACCGATTCCTTCCAAATTGTAACCTTTTCCTTCCTTACATTACCAACACTAGTTTTCTTTCTGATTCAATAGGGAAGGAAAATACTATTGATTCCTTCTGTATTTCGGAAGGTCTTTTTTCTCCGGATAGTTCCCCAGAAGGGGAGGGGGGCATTGCATCGGAGGGGTTAAAGCGTAGGAGCATTTCCCCGGGCCAAAAAAAAAGGTACATTTAGAAAGCTACAAAAAATAGTTGGCTACACCTGCATCATATATTATTCGTGCCCCACGTCGATTCAATCCATGAGAAATGGGTCACTTGGAAAACCACCTTCGCTTCTTGAACACCCGTCATAAAAAATCTAAAAAAGTAAATTATTCCCGTTTTCATAATAAAACGCTCGTTTCTTATACCAAACTAAGCTTTAAATTCTCCCATGTCAAATACTAAGCTCATTTTTGCTCGTTTGCATATCGCGAAGTAAGCTTAGTAAGTGAAAAGTGTACCTACAGGGCAGTGATGACATTGCTTTTATTTTATAAATTTTCGATACTTACACAATAAAAATTACAGTCGATTTCTTAAAAAAAAAAGAAAAAAGTTTTGAAAGATTTGTAGAATTATAGAGGATAAATTAGTTTTTGTTTGTAGTAAAGTCGAATAATGAAGCATCAGCAAGTGAGTGTAGACTACTGGACCATGGGGAAGACGATGCTGATGTACGCGTTTCTAACAGCAGTGGGCTGGCTGATGCTGCGGCTGTTCAATACAGTGTTCATGCTACCGAGGAGGCTGAGGTCACAGCAGGAGAGCATTCAACACACTTTGGCAGAGCTACAGGTGAGCTTTGACAGACCTTTTAATAAGCAAAAAAAAATAGATACATACTGGTGTTAAAAGGGACATGTCTATTTTTTATACATACATATACTATAGCATTTACTTTGGTTTATATCTTGGTGAAAAGGAAATATTTGTAGATTAATCAGGGATAGCTTTTAACAAAAAAAAATGTTTTCAATAAAGGGTTGTATGATCGTGTCATCATTTAGTGAGTCTAGCGATTTGTCATGATATGACTTCACCCACGTGGATGCTGATGTTTTTCTAAACAAACTTTAATATCACAGTTCAGCAGTGATGAAACTATACACTCTCAAAAAGTTCATTTGAAAATGTGCGTTGAATAAGCCAAAACTTTAATTTTTATCTGAATAGATAAAAATATGATATGGATTTAATTAAGTATAAAATTTTTTGCATTTCATAGAAACGATTCCCTGACTTAAACATCACTGAAGAAGACATACAAAATGCTGAAAAAGAGTTAGAAGAGTACGTCAAAGAACGAGACGAGAAAGAGAAAACAGCAGCAGAAAATGAAATAATCGGTGAGAAATTCGAAGAAAACAAGGAAAATGCAATTGAAAACACGCCACCTGAAGAGGACAAGAAGACTATCTAGTATTTTTAATGATTATTAAGATCGCTAGAGTTAATTAAGTAGTTAACACTTGAATAATAAATAAGATTCACGTTTCCTAGTCTAAAGCTATGACGTCATTGACGTAGCTATTTATTTTGTGTCCATGTTTAGTCATAGTTTTGATTCCAAATCGGCAACTGACCTAGGTCTATCTACAGTAGTGGTGAAGTAGGGAGATACGTAGTTGGATATAGATTTATTATTTGCAGTGCTGCAGTACCTACCTACCTATATTGCAGGTGCATTTCATTTCAATATATAAGGTTAACATTTTCGCACGGTACTTCTTTGAAACAACACTGCAGCTAGGTTTCCAACTACCCCTTGAATGTTGTAGTGCTGCAGCTCTCTAGTGAATTGATTCGAGGGCTGTTGGCTAGATGGCGTTAAAACAGAAAGCTGGTATGGAACCGGGCAGGAGGCGTGGTTTGGCCGCCCGGAGCCGAGAGCTTTCACCCTAACCGAATTCTATCGATTGCTCGAACGTAAACATTTTTAAGCCGTTTTTGTCATGACATTGCTAGCGTTTTTGTATTCTTATTATTATTTACTGATACCGTCGATAAATGCGACAATCGTCCTCATTGTGTGATAGATACGTTATCAATGTGTGTAGAGTAAACACAAATGTTAATGTTAATCAGTTGTTAGCATGCATTGCCTTAGGCGCGCCGCGTTTGCTCAATTAGCTTCGTGATAATTACGGTGAGGATTGGCGCTTACTGCTGAGCTGTTGTTGTGATAGTGTTCAAGATGACGAGGTCCAGCTACCGGCCTCTTGTTCCGCGCTCCTCAATCAATTCTCTAGACACAAGGGATCTAGGGTGAGTATTTATATTTAGGTGTGATTTTATTTATTTATAGACTTTTTAGACATATCTTGAATATTCCCAGCACCAGAATTATTCTACACGGTCTTAATACATTTCTGTGTGTTAGAACTTACGTAATTTACTGCTTATTAAAAGCTCATTAAATAATTTAATCAGTTTTCCAACTGTATAATTTTTAAAACACGTATTAATTTACTAATAAAAATGTAGGATTGAAATGAATATTTTAGAATTCAAAGCTCACATATTTCTTGGTCCTGATAATGAGCTATAATATATCTAGGGGTGAACGGCCAGTCAAGGTAAAGCAGCGCACACATTCCTGTCGCCCTTCAATACTATACCTGAGTCAGGTTTGGTGAGAAACGAGAATTACGGAAGATATAATACCTATACCTACTTGTGAGTAACCAATAAATTCAAAGTCCTTTCTAACCAGAATAACTTGAACATTAACCATCGTGTCTGTCTGTAATAATTAACTTGTATAAAATGTTACTATGTTACTTATATAATTTACATATCGTGCCACTGATCCATGTCTGTATATCAGACTGATAGTGAAGTCATACCTATATGTGTCGGTGGTTAATGTGGTTACTTTAAAAGCACGGAATATCTACATATAATATAAATAATTATAGTGCTTACGTACCTATACCCTGGAGGAGGAAAGTCCAATAATTACATGGTTTTATGCACAAACGTTCAGACGCTAGGTATGCAGTTGACGTGATTTTAATTTTTGATGGTTTTGTAGTTTTATAAAGTGCTGCAATATTGCTACGTATACCTAATGGTATACCTATCTAGTTTTATATAGGTAAGAGGTATGTATACTAAATATTTCCCCTCTTATTACCTTATGTTACTTACTCGGAAAATGCACCATCTGCAACACGGGAAGACAAGGAACTCAAAAAAATCTTCATCATAAATGTGGTAGGTATGTGGATGATGCATCTCACACAACACCCATCTCTTGGAAGATCAAGGATATACCGTGGCTTTCCGTGAACATACGTGCGGCCCGTCGCTCGTGCTCTCTGAAAAAACAATAATTTACAAATTACCTACATATCAAATATAATGAATGCGACTTAATATTTCATCTTCTACCACAGCACTGATAAAACAACGTATGTACCTACCTACCTACTTACCTTTAAAGTCCTGCTGACGAACATATTGGATTCGGTTCGCGTATACCTTTTCGTGTACTCTGCGTTTTTTGGAACCAATGTTTGGTGCCATCATTATCATCAGTCATTTACATTCCCACTGCTGGGACACAAGGCTTTTCTCAGACAGAGTATGGTTTTTAATCTAGATACTACGCTGGCCCACTACGGGTTCATAGATGTCGCATGTCCTTGAATGGTGTATAATTATATAGTTCTTGGACATCTTGGTTTGCTCAAGATGGTTCCCTACGCCCTTTAGACGCAATACCTACCTACCATGCTTAAAGTATAATGTCATTTTTTTGAGTTAACTATAGTGGCCCCCGCCTTTGGCTCATAGTCTGCCCGAACGTCGTCGTCCCCTCGGCCCCTCTTTATTCCTCTAATAAGTCTCCGTATCTCAGAAAAACAGAAAACATCGCATTATATAAGATACAGTACCTACACTTTTTCCATGAATACTCATAAATTCGCAAATCACTTCAGAAATTGGATGTTGATATTGGAAAGGTTTCTTATCTAAGCCAATTTTTGGGGCGTTCGAACTGACATTGAACCAAATTACTTATCATCGAATTATCGGCTTTTACAGCCGTGTTCTGAGAATAAGGGTGCTTACATAAAGCCGCAGGCCGCAGGTTGTTCGCGCCGACTCTCATTGCATATACTGTCTACGCAGATTTATATTTTGTCGTCCAATTATCACATCACACACGCATATTATAAAGTGGCAGATTGCCCGGAACGATTAGATGGTGTGATGATGCTTCGTCGGACGAAATAAAGTCCACAATTGATCTGACGAAAGAACAACTATCTATAATAGTTTTGTCATTTAAATATAAATTTATTACTGTAATAAACATAGTTATCACATTGATGCTAACATACTTATTTACCTATGTTGTTATTTCTTTGTACAAAACAACTCATGTTTATCAAAAAAGTATTTTAGAAAACCAAGCAACCAAGCAGCAATAAGCAATTTAACTACTACAAATTCTAATTTAATTTCATATAACTCATAACCTAACCAAAATCTGACGAATACCAATATTCTGACGAATACCAATATTCAATTACATGTACGTAGCGTAGACACAGTACGTACTACGTAGGTGATTACGTAACTTGTACCGTTGTTCTAGCGTAGCGGGTTCACTGAGCTTTCAATTTCCCGCTGCATTACCAAAATGTGCTTTAAACGAGGCGGAAAAGCTTCGAGAATATTACCTAGGACCTCATTTGCAGTTTTGCGTCTTCATGACTTTATAGAGAAGTATTTAAAAGTTTACATTATAAATATTTCCAGCTGCTCTGTGGTTTCGCTGCGTGAATGGTTATTTAAAGTACCTACCCCGTCCTATAAATCAGGGTTGAAAATATACTCACACAATTACACTCGGACACACAAACTTTTGTTTTTATATTTAGTTTGATTTGCCTGTCACAATGTAATCAAAATTCACAACAAAGAACAAAGTGTCAACGGATAAGTACCTATACATTAATAATTTCAATATATTCAATACCTTATGCAAAATGATTAGAAATCATACCACGTTACCGCGCAATATAATTTTATCAACGTACTCAAATCAAAACGTGCCAATGATAAAGGGTAAATGAACTGTACACGAGAATGATAAAATGTAAGTCATTTATCATCACTTTATAAAATCTTAAGCTTAATTTTCACTCTGTGCAAACTAAGCTCATTATTTTTAGCCGTTTGATGTTGAGCTTAGTAATTTATTTTATGTTATCGATGAATCCGATTTAAGGACAAACTCTTTTGCCTGTTGTATGAGTGTATGACCTATAATATTACTTATAATTATTATACGCGCCAAAACAATATTTCAGGAAGTCTGTCGAAGAACAACAAAACATTCTCGATGTTGATAACGCGGTCTGAAAATAGTAAGGAGCACCGCGGTTATCAATGTTGACATACATAGGTATAATAACATTTATTTGGTGTTACTGACATATTTACAGATCCAACAAATAACCGTACAGTATGTACTCAGTCTTCTTATCAGTTCTCTTACAATAGCTCACAATAGGTAGCATTTATGTCGGTACTTACCTAAATAAATACTTTCAGTACTCGTAAGTAGGTTCAAGCTAACCTTACACAATGCAAAATGGAATTTAAGACTGCCTAAATAAGATGGCGCAAGGACCCCAAGTGAGTCTTGGCCTCTGATAATGAAAACGCCACTTTTGTCCTTCGCATATAATTATACTAGCTGTTCCCCGCGGTTTCACCCGCGTATAGGCTACAGCTTTATGCATGCAAAATCTCAGCCCGATCAATTTAAAATTGACAAAGTTTCATACAAACTTTCATCCCCTATTTTATCCCCTTGGGGGTAGAGTTATTCAAAATCCTTTCTTAGGAGATGCCTACGTCATAACATCTACCTGCATGCCAATTTTGGGCTGTGCGTTGATAGATCACTATGTCAGTCAATCAGTCACCTTTGAGTTATATGTATATATTTAGACTGATGTAGTCAACGATTGTGCCATGCTATGGACTGGGAACTGGCTTTTATATGAGACTGCTGGAAAACACTAATAAGTGATGGGCGACAGATTTAGCTAGTCAGGTCAGCCCTACAACTAAGCAAGTTTCATCACTATATTTTCCTGCACTGAAAACTCAAGTTCCTTGCTTCAAAGCTACGACATACGTGCGTCTGGCAAGTCGAAGTCACTACCACTGAGTTATCATTGTTGAGAGCAGCAATCGTCATTCTTCTAATCGACTACTATTCTAGACATATTATTTTTCTAATCTCGCAACAGTACATTACCAAATAAGAAGTTGTAAATCTGTTTAGCTCTTCTAGCTGAAAATGACGACTTACCTAAGTGGAGCAATAGCCGACTGCGGAGCGTGAGGTCGCGGGTTCGATTCCCGCTACAGTACAAACATTTGTGCATTAAAAAAAGCGCAAGTTTTTGATGTTGTATTTGTTGTTGGATATTATTTGATACCCTAGAAACAGAGATTCTTAGTTAGGGGTCAAAGCGATGTATATCCTGATAAGCAAATATTAAAAAAATATTCACTGCAATTATCCTACTATGTAATATTACAAATGCGAAAGTTTGTTTGTGTGTGAGTGAATTTATATTTGTTACCACGTATCACCGTAAACTACTAAACCGATTTTGATGAAATTTGGAATAGATATAGTTTATACCCTGGATTAACACATAGGCTTAGAAAAGGTTTCCTGTGGGATAGCGAGAAGATGCGGCTGAAACCGCGGGTCGCAACTAGTATTATAATTATAGTCCTGCCACTATGTTCAACATTCTCAAACCCAAATAACACGAAGAAATGCTCAAATAAATCTCTCCCGCGGCGGAAACGACGGCCATCCAAAGATGTACTGTTCGTCTCAGCGGCGATAACATTCGGGCGAACATTTAAAGCGGATGGCGAGCATTCTCATCAAGTGAAACGACTTCAAGTGTAATACAGTGACTAAGCTTCACACACGTTATACTAAGAAAATAATGTTCCGAGGTGTCCGACAGTGCGATACTAATTCACA
Organism: Opisthograptis luteolata; assembly: GCA_931315375.2. Lineage (NCBI taxonomy): Eukaryota > Metazoa > Arthropoda > Insecta > Lepidoptera > Geometridae > Opisthograptis > Opisthograptis luteolata. Next base: position 3,018,499 of record OV928043.1, read on the forward strand.
CGGAAACACTTCCGACCACGGATTCGGAAAAGTTTAAGCGAGAATGTTTTAGACGCTATATTTAATTGGACAAACCAGCTGTTCAATCACGGAAAAGTTTCCGCCACCTATTTTCTCTCGGAAGTTTCCGCGAAGCGAAAGTGACGTCGAATCCGACACGGAAACTTTCCGAGTGAATTAGAATTGCACTATGAACTATTGTTTCTCTCATCTCGCCGAGAACAAGGTTAAAAATTTATAAATTTATATGTACTTACGTAATATATCACGTCTGATAGAAGAACAATATAGGTGAAAACATTATTGATGGACAAATGCTACTACAGCCTAAATTATCACTTCACAAAATGACTAGAACGGATCGGTCCGCTCCCACATTGCTATAGGTACGCTATTCGGGTCCATTTATGTTCGCTAATTTTAACCACTAAGATCTCATAAATGCAATAAATAATTGGGTATTAATTATAAAGACGCCGTCACTACCACTGAATCATCAAGTCACCGCTGCAGAAGCCACTAATCTCTGACAATGACGCTAGTTTAGGTATTCGCTTTGAAAACGCGTGCACTCGACGTGTCAATGTGTGGAATTGTGCATTTACAATCTCCGCCAGTACTTAACCTAACAACTGCCGTATATTGTAAACTGCTATACCGAAGTTCCTTTCGTAGCCAGCGGCTGCGGAGGCTGGCAGACCGCCAATGAACGGCTATCCATATTATGCCCTTGTTCAATTTAAGCAAAATAAGGGAAATACTTTTAGGTACGGCTGGTATTCAACCGGAATTGCTTTTAGCCTTTATTTGTAAACATCTTTTTACCTGGGGACAGTAAGTAGGTACCTATACCTACCTAAACTTCCGCGTACCTACATCTATATCTATAGAAGAACCTAATTTTTTTCATTAAGTATCTAAAGAGATTTTTTTTTTTTTTTTTATTTACAGTTTGAACTCTGGGGAAGGACTTTTTATCGCGATAAACTGTAGTCCAAGCAGATAAAACCATGGAAAACGGCGATTTAGATATATTTTGACTAGCGTTTGACCACGATCTCACCCGATGGAAAGCGAAGATGTGTTCGAAGGTGTAGAACGCTTGTCTAGCAGATATATACTCAATCTTGACTTGAACCTCAAGGTATATATTTTCTAGAAACATCAACCATGTTATAATTCAATACACATTTTGACAGTTATTGCGATATTTATCGAATGTGATAATGCCTATATCACGCCGCGAAATCTAAAGCTTCAATATTTTAACATATTTTAGCGCTGACTCTAATAGATAAATAATAGACAGGTAACGCTTTATTGTTTCACCGCCACAACTAAAGAAAATAAAACAATGGAAAAGGGAAAATCTTTGAACTAGTACTATAAAATTACAAAGGGCGGTGTTATTCCTTTGAGCACTAGACAACCTTTGACAGTAAGACAGACGTTTTATGAAAAAGAATACGGTACTTTTTTTGAATTTGTTTTTTTTTTCAATTCACTGTAGGCACAGTATATACGAGTAAAGAACAGTAGGTTAGCTAAGGCCGCTCGACGAGTTAATTGCCTACTCTTGCGGTAACGCATAGGCGGCGCGTTCCGTACTGAGTGCATGGCCGCGGCCCCGGCCGCCTTCTTTCGTTTATGTGATTGTGTGCGTGAAAAGTGCGTGCGTACACGGTGCCGCTACTCACGCACACATTCAAACCGGCGACGGCCGATTTATATGAAGCTGAACTACTACTCCTTTACTATGCTATAGGCAAGCATTTGACCACAGTTTCACCTGGTGGTAAGTGAAGACGTGGCCGACGATGGAGCATGCTTGTCAGGAAGATACCTATTCACTCTTGACTTGAAGACTCCCAAATTGTACTTATCGGGCGTTCCACTCCTTTGCTGTTCGAATTATAAATGAAGAAGCGAAACGCTTGGTGTTTCTAGTACATACCTCCAGTTGTTTGTACACTTGACGTGCTTGAACGTGTAGGTACTAAAGTTACTTGGTGTCAGAGCTAGTCTAGTCTAGACAAAGGAAGTTAATCCTGAGCTACTTGTTACACATAAAGTTCTTGTTTCACCTTTTATGGACGTGCCTGGCATTGACAACAAACCACTTCAGGAAAACGTGACTGAAATCGTAGTCTGTGCTAACAGTGAAATAACCAGTTCGTGATTCACAAAATGTGTAGGTTAGTTACCTTAAGAGTGATAATTGCAGATACGTATAGACGAGTATATTGGCTGTCTCCTTACATTTATTAATCACTAGCTGCGCCCCGCGGTTTCACCCACGTTTTCGTTATCCCGCTGGAACCAATAGTCAATAGTACTTTATTCAATAGGATACATTGTGATCACTTTAAAACGTCAAACTTAAAACTAGCTACGCCTGTTCCAACCTCCTTACGCCGGCAAAAGAACAAGCAAGAAACGCCCGGCAGGTAATTTTTTGGCGCGATCACATTGTCTATTTTATTCTTATTACTAATTGATTGAATTGGAGCAAGTTCACTAAAATCTCAAGCTTTTTCCGGGATAAAAGTAGCCTATGTGTTAATCCAGAGTATAAGCTATCTCCATTCCAAATTTCACTCAAATCCGTTCAGTAGTTTTTGCGTGAACGAGCAACAAACATACATACATGCACACATACTCATAAACTTTCGCGTTTATAATAATAGGAAGGAAATAGGATAGGATTTTATAATAACCAACCATAGCCTTCATAGAAACCATAGCTAGGGCATTCTCTAGTGCTCGCTGTGTGTGTTCCAGCAACCTCACTTGAGAGCCAGTTCCCTATCCCTATCCAGGTGTAGCGTGGCGCCATATTGTCACTTAATATCAGGATATCATGATTTGTGGTTTAAAGCTACCCCGTAGAATGTAAAAAAGTGTTCTATTTTTTTATTTAGATCTTGTACCAATTTCTAGAGGAAAAAGAAAATCATTTCATTTCACTATGTCGGTCCCGCTTTATCACAAAGAAATAGTGTAGCTTTATGTCAGTTTAATAATTTTCAGGATCGGATCAGTTGTTCCAAAGATTTCTATTACCTACTTATGTAATACCTACTAGTATATATATATTTTTTTTATAATAATGCCCGCACAATCACATACATAGGCTCTGACCCCTAACTAGGTTTCCCTGTATCTAGGGTATCAGAAACTACGAGGATCGGGGGATCCACAACACCCAGACACAGAACAAATACTTGCGCTTTTTTTTTCAATACACAAATATTTGTCCTGTAGCGGGAATCGAACCCGCGACCTCACGCTTTACAGTCGGCTATCCGCCCATTGCGCCACATCGGTCGTCATATTATTAGTATCATCATTATCATTATCATAATAAACCTTTTTCAGTCCACTACTGGCCAAAGGCCTCTCCCAAAGTTCGTCACTGAGCCCGATCATCGGCTTCTCTCGTCCAACCTAGTAAAATTGTAGGTAGAGGGTATAGTAAAGCAATGGTTGAGTCACTCTGTAGAGTAGTACATTGACGCCAATGCCAAGAGCCTTCTCCATTCTGCGCCAGTTCACAAAACCCGTACAGAATGATTATAATAATATTATTTGCGGTTAACGGACTTTGTTTGTTTTGAATTTGAAATGGGTATTGTGTTGTAGAGCTTTGCTTTAATTGAAACAATACATTGCTAGTTGAACACTTTCGACAATACCCCTTTATCCATACTATACTATTATATTACTCATACAAATTATGCGAAAGTAACTCCGTCTATCAATCGGTTTCTTTGTTACGTTTTCATTTCCAAACCGCTGAAGCGATATTGAGGTGACTGGCTGTCTATAGACAGCCCTAGGCCGGGACCCCACTTTCACGTAAATACGTCACTCAAACGCTACACAAGCATCATTCTAGTCTAGTATATTATGTACTTAACTGCAAGTACATAGCAGTGGGTGCAAATAGCAATTAGTAATTGTTACAACTGGTATCCAACTAGATTAGACCCAAGATCTACTGTTTACTGATGAAAAACTGTGCAATCTACCCAACACATACTTCTTTAAATTTTTTACAAGTAATGAAACAGTCGTTCTGTATACAATTATACGAGTAGATGTAGTATTTTAGTGTGACCATTCTTCCGGGTAATTCCTTTGCTTGTGGGGTCTGGTCTGCTTTGGTTGTGATCCTGCAACTCGTTAATATTCATGTTCCCATATCCCAATGTGTACAACCAAACAAGAGAAATCTTATTAGTAAAGCTAATTAAAAAATATCGGACTATTAGATGACAAAAAAAGCTTGGGATTTTAGTGAACTTGCTCCAATTCAATCAATTATTATAATAAGAATATAATTGTCAATGTGATCGCGCCAAAAAAATTACCTGCCGGGCGTTTCTTGCCTGTTCTTTTGCCGGCGTAAGGAGGTTGGAACAGGCGTAGCTAGTTTTAAGTTGACGTTTTAAAGTGATCACAATGTATCCTATTGAATAAAAATGATTGAATTTTTAATTTTGAATTTTGCCCCACCAAGCCGTCCCATCGGCTTAAAATTTCAGTTGACTCTGCCCCATGCACCAGGGCTGGCAAGTGGCAATGCTGGTTTTACCAGGTAAGTAGTGCTTATAACTAAAAGTAAAAACAATTGATTGGGCAGATCATGACTAGGACAGAAAATCACTAGGGCAGAACATGACTTACATGACTAGGGTAGAACATGGCCAAAGCGGAATGTGACCAGTTACGAACATGACTAAAGCATATTAAGACTAAAGCCGAACATGACACCCACCTATCAACCCGTTATTTTTATTATGGTATTTTGGATGATTTAACACACATCATCCAAATACAGATAATTACAAACCACCCCTGTTATATAAGAAAGAACCCCACAGTCCTACGATGTCCGCTATCCTGGATCCAGTATTAGGTGTCTGGTTACCTAGTCACGTTTCAGGCTTCACGTGACCACGTGACCGGCAAGATGAAGAGAAACTCGAGCCGATTGTATTTAGATCGATACCACGGGAATTACTTGGGCAAACTCCGTCGCCCTTGGGTTTCTTTTTGCAATCGGTTCGGCTTCTTTCTATTCGTATATTGGTGGTATTGGTAGGTATAGATAACGTAGTACTTGCTTGCACACCCTAGTATGTACCTACATACTATTTTTATATGACAGCTAAGATAAGATAACTTTATTGTCATTGTTACAAGGGACTGCATTCAAAGATAAATTCAAAGATAATTACATACAGAATACAGATGTACTCATTTCATATTTAATGTTGAACTTAAGTAAAGAATCAGTCGCCAAACGCCTATTGGTGTCTTCGGCAGCATAACACTTTGTCGTACAGTCAACGACAAAAGTCCCTGAACAATAACACATTATCCAATTACCGTCATCATCTCAAACACCAACCTTTGACCACATCGTCACTGTCCATCGTGTGTCACATCGTGTGTTTGGTTGTGGTCAAAACGCTACCTTGAAAAAAACTGATCTAAAACACATTTGGAAAATCTAGTATGATCAGCTACTTTTGTCGCTGACTGTACCAAGGGATGGACACTGAACGTCAGGTCCTTCTCTCAAAAGCGTCCAAACTAAAAGAGTCTAAAACGTGAAAAGGACCCGACGTCCATCCCTTGGTACGATAATGTATTAGGTGGTTTATATAACGATTTCCTAGAATAACGAAAGGCGTTACTTTAACAATAAAAGTTAGCCAACTTTTACTTTATATTCTGGAATATTCGTTGCTACGACGGCACCGCGAAAATATTTGTTCAATGTAGGTGTAGTTGAGCAGATAGAACAAAACTCTGCCGACTACGAAGTAAGGTCGATTCCCGCTACAGGACAAGTATCCTAATCCAGGCGTAGCGTGGCGCCATCTTCGACCACATAGTCACTCAACATCAGGTGAGTTGTGGTCAAACGCTACATACACCGTATGTAATAAAAAAAATAAGAAAAACTTTGCCTTCAAAAGCGTATTTATTGTAAAAATTTATATATAAGTTCACTGGAGAAAGATATCCCAGAGTTAATTTGATTCTGGCATAATTCCGTGTTAATTTTCAGCAAAGAAAAATAGGTACCTACTCTGTTAAAAGGGAAACTGGTTCTTTTACAGACATTCCTTTGTTTCACCGAAACCCAACGTCACTACACTAGTCTCTACGAAAAAATTCGCAGTAGGTATTTCACGTAGAAAATGGAGAGCTTTGAAACTTTGAACCGACACGCGGGCTGCATACTGTAAGAAACTTTGATAGAGAACTGGGTTGTGTCAACAGCGCCCTGAATGGAAGTAGGGCGGTGTTGCTAATGACTGCCCTTCTTTCAGTTCGTATTGTGCGAATGCTCTCTTTGAGTTAGATACAGACCTCTGTATGAATAATCCCTATCGTAAAAACTATCGGCTAAGTGCCAAAGTGTGTTCGTTGGTTTGACCTTCTTTCACGCGGGGACTGAGCAATGGATCGGCGTAGTTTTTTGCATGGAAATAGTTTATGGGCCGGAGAGTGACTTAGGCTAGTTTTTATCTTGGAATAATTCACGGAATCATCAACGCCAAAGAACGAATTAGTAGTAACAATAATAATAAGGCTGACCCTCTCATTGCATCTAGGGCATCATTAGAGGATTTTTTCTGTCTATTTAGATGGATATACTCATTATTTGTGTAGGCAGTCAGTGACAAAAGTTGCTAATAAAACCCAATTTTCCAAACAAATCAATTTTATAGGAGATGCTTACGAAAATTTGTCGTGTTCCGTAACTTGTGTAGTTGACCGTACATACAACACAAGACAGAAAACCTTAAAACTAGAAGAACAAATAATCAAACTTTATTGTAAGTGTCACTAATCTCAGTTTTTAATAACCTAAACTTACTAATAGGACAATCAATTTTAAAATAACTTTAAAGCACCTAAACCAAAATAGAGTCCACAATTTTAATTCAACTTAAAATATGCGCTGTTCTAATTTAAGCTCTTTTAAAGCTTTTAAGTTAAGAAAACTCTTGCCTTTTAAAAATAATTAATTCCAAAGTGATGACACTAAGATAAAATTAAAAGGGGAAGATGGGTTACTGGTGTCTCGAGCATGGGCAGCTTATATTAGCGCTACTTGCTCGTTGTAGAGTTGTGATAGTCGTGTTAGGTTTGCCTGCGTTAGGTGTTAATATTTTACGTGTTAGATACGACTAGCTATCTCAGTCGTACTTCAGCTTTTGATACGTCCTTCTATCTTTATAGTTGACTTTGACACCCTGTTTGATCCACTTAGGGGTGGAATTTTGAAAAAAACGTTTTTATTGTTCGCCTTGACCATTTGAGGAATATTGGTTCTAAATTTCAAGTTTCTACGTTCAGCGGTTTCGGCTGTATCGTGATTGTGTAAAACGCTCTGTTCTTTTATTAATATAGAGATTCGAAATGTAGCTGTGATAGCGTGTGTAGGTATGCGTGTTGTAACAGCACCAGTTATTGATTGAGCGTTGTAAGTGACGCATCTTCCCGTTCGGTAAAATCATAGGTATGCACGTTTGTACTTAACTGAGAAAAGTCGGGTCTTTACAAAGTTCCGCTCCGCTGGCCTGGCAATACGTTTTCATTAAGCCTTCATGCGACGGCGGCGGCAGCAAGTTTTTATTTATGATTTATCTAGGTTCAGCCAGTAAGGTTATTTTTTCCCTTTTTCCATATTTTTTTAACTTATTTTGCTGAATGTTATAACTACTAGATAATATTATAACAACTGTGTCGTCTTGTGACGGTGATGTCCGCAAGGCCCTGTGTCTGTGTGTGCCTGTGTATGTGTATTTGTGTATGTCCTGTGTGTATGTTTGTGTGCGGGCCTCTTTTTAGTAGCCTGATTCCGTAAAAACGTAGTCGATAATGGGGTAAAATTTATCAGTAATGTTTTTTACAGAAAATAGATATTTTTTAACGTATATTTTGTACATTTTAAGTTATAGCAAAGGCGCGATATATCCATTCCACCGTATAAATAGCGTAGTCGTATCCACGCGACCCTTTCACAGAATATACCTCGTACGTATCTATGCGGATAGCATTGCGGGCATTGTTTAAATAAGCAAAGAGGCTTACATTCGCTGCTCTGCTGACATTTTTATCACGCTTACACTCGGTATTTTCTATTTTATCACATTGAACAATGCTATTTTCATAGCACGTGAAGAATTTGACGATAACAATTAAGTTTTTGCAACATTTTTTTTAGAGCTAGCATAATATAATAATAGGTTTATCAATACAATATTACTCCAATTAAACTATAACTAATATCCAATCCAACTTATTTTAGATGTTTAAGTTTGTAGGGATGGATGCATGTATGTTGGTTCCTTTTTCACGCAAAAACTACAGAACGAATTTTGATGAAACTCGTTGTGAAGATAGTTCAAACCCTGGAGAAGGATGGACAAAATTGATAATTATTTTTAGACGAAAACTCGTGGCATTTTAGAAAAGTTTTATGGACCAAATGTTAAATAACCTCTAAATCCTACTAATATTATAAATGTGAAAGTTTGTGTGTGTTGTGTGTGTGTGAATGTTTGTTACCACGTATCACCGTAACTACGGATATTGATGAAATTTGGAATGGAGATAGCTTATACCCTGGATTAACAATAGGCTTATTATCCCGGATAAAGGTTCCTGTGGGATAACGGGAAGACGCAGGTGCAACCGCGGGGTGCAGCTAGTCTGTTATAATTGTTTGAAAGTTGTTTACGCATGGTACAAAAGGTGGTACGCGTATTATTACAAATTACTCGACGTCATATTGTGGTTGGCCGGTAGCCAAGTGACGACGTTAAAGCTGATACAAGGGCCAAACCGCAGGGGATATAATATCCTACACTCTACAATATACATGTGTGAGTGAGTACCTACTCACCCATTAATACCTATTAATTTAATCTATGCTATGCTTGGAGTTTCTTTGCGTGATAGAATCCGTAATGAGGAAATTCGCCGAAGGACCAAGGTCACCGACATAGCTCTCAGAATTTGCAAGTTGAAGTGGCAATGGGCAGGCCACATCGCTCGACGAACCGATAACCGATGGGGAAGAAAGGTTCTGGAGTGGCGACCACGAACTGGAAGACGTTCTGTAGGTAGGCCCCCCACTAGGTGGACCGACGACATTGTAAGAGTCGCAGGGAGCCGATGGATGCAAATGGCTAATGGCCTATGTTCAGCAGTGGACTTCTTCCGGCTGTTGATGATGATGAATTTAATCTAACTTTACATTTTACGAGTTGCACCCCGCGGTTTCACCCGCGTCTTCCCGTTATCCCGCAGGAACCTTTTTCCGGGATAAACAGTAGCCTATGTGTTAATCTAGTGTATAAGCTATCTCCATTCCAAATTTCATCAAAATCGGTTTAGTAGTTACGGTGATAAGTGGTAACAAACATTCACTCACACACACAAACTTTCGTAAATAAAAATCTACAAACAAAAAATCTGATTTAAGTCGTTGCCTGCAGGTCGAGTGCCCGAGAGAGAGAGAGAGAGAGAAAGACTTTATTTGGCAAAACTGCACACAATAACAAAAGAAAGAAGCACACACAAAAAAACAGTAAAATTATACATAAACCATTAAACTACGCGATGGTGCGAACACTGCTGCTGCAAGAGACTTGCAAGTGGCGAGATTATAACTATACCCATACTCTATCTCTGAGAAAAGGCCAGAGTCCCAGCAGTGGGAACGTATATGAAGGGTCCACTGCAATAATGATGAATGTCCAATTTTTTTTAAATCTCAACGAGTAATACCATTCGGTCACATAACATTATATTTAGAAATCTTGTTAGCAAACTTAGCAATATCGCTTGCAGTCTCGTGATAAATATGTTTTAAATATTTTGGCTACACGGCTAGAACGCTCAACGTAACAGGTGTTCACGACAATAAAAACATTTTATAATCTTCGGGTCTGAGTTTTTTTTACACCGTTTATAAATTTAAAACCCAATTATCTCAAAACTAAAGTTAAAGGACATTCATCATTATTGCAGTGGACCCTTCATATATTAGGCCGATGAGAACGATAATATTTTTTTTAATTTGGAGATTCATCTCTATTTTACATCGTAAGAAGACTGACGTTACTGATGATGCGTTCCAGTTCTTCTACGAATATGTGCTGTTAGCACTTGTTTATAGACTCCTGCTCTCATTTTCACTGAAACCAAGCAGTTTCTAAGTTCCGTCAACATATTTCGACAGCTACTCCAACCACCATACATCAAAGAGCGGCTGCTGGCGATGATATGCATAAACAGACTTGATTATTGATTGAGCATTTCGTAAACATGAAGAGATAATGATGGAGGGTTTCAATGTTTTCAATTGCCTCTCTCTTTTATAAAATACATTTGTACGAAGAAATCATAATTCTCTTTAATCTTTGTTGATGGCATCAATCTGTCTGCTGAAGAATGATGTGCTGTGAAAATGTTTTCACTGACAAAAGCAAACATTATGATAATTTCTTTTGGATTTAAGTAGGATAAGGGTACTTCTATTTCCTTTGAAGTTACGGTAGCCATTCTTTCAGGTATTTTGTAGATGTTGCTAAGATTGATATATCATATCAACTCAAAACAAATCAATCATTTATATGCTAGAATCTATGTAAGTAAAACATGAAATCAAGGTCGTAAAATAACTTGTAGACACACTGTAACTAAGCGTAACTTAGTTGAAACTGGCTCTACGCCCCCACAAACAATTTTTTTTCTGGACTATTACTAGATCTAGCTGAAAATTTGCAGTACCTACCTAATTAAAAACATTTTTAATTTCTATTACTACCCAGGAAATTATCTGGATTATTAATATTTATTAAGTACTGTTAAATTCTGATTCATATAAAATAGTTACGTTACTCATAAAAGCAAAGCAATCGTTACTCAGAATACTTCGGTTGAGTTTTCAGAATTCAGAAAATGAGATGTTTCAGAGATTCAGGTTGAATATAAATAAATATCTCCAGTTACCTACTTCTCGATCCAGGAAACTGAATGATGATTCGTTTTCCTAATAAGAAACAAACGAGTAGTGACGCTATACTTTTATTTCGATTTTGATCAAAATATACAATAAGTATTAAAATTAAGGAAAGTACCTACCCAAGAAATGGTAAATTTGGCTTTTTGTCCCTTAAACACACCGAGAGTACATATAGTGTAGTGCGGTTTCTTCACGATCCGGCTCGAAGGACCAGAATGTAAGCCACATTCTGGTCCTTCGAGCCGGATCAACCACCAAGCACCAAGGACCAAGATACTATTTTTCGAGAATTTAAAGAAATGAATCTAATTTTACAGGAAAAAATTGACCACTAAACGTCAATTTCTTGGTGGAGATCTGCACATTTTACCTTCCCACCTAGTCACTCCACAATTTTAGGTACATATTATTAATTATTAACATATTACATTAATCGTCGCCTTACTTCAAAAGACACCGTCTACTACTATAATATTATCTATCTAATTACTAGACTCTCAAATAGCTGCCAATTTTGTTCGCGAACATTAGAATAGAATTGGATCTCATTATTTTAAATCTATTCTGCAATTTTCTTCTCACATGTAGGAGTAAATAAATATAGATGTACTTAGGTCTGTGGACTTTTTTGCAACTGTGAACAGCTGTCGTTTACGTTGTGGCCTACGTTTCTGTCAAGAGCTATTACGAAATATTAAAATAATAATATCTGCTCTTAACCAGCTGATTCGCTGAGATAAAAATATCCAACACACACACTTGTTCTATTTCTATCAAGGCAAACAATCTGCATCACAAAACATTAACACCTACAAAGTTCACAGAGCTATCTCGAAGCTTTTGTCGTTCCCACTTCCAATTATTATTTGAAACTAGCGGCCCGCCCCGGCTTTGCACGGGTATTTAACAAAAATTCATTAAAAATTATAATATTGTAATACATTATTTGAGTTTTAGTAAGGATCCCTAATTTTACTGAAAATAGACATCAATATTTATACGATACTAACGTCACTCAATTGTTTTGCCTTCCCGGAACCTCTCCACTAACACTTGAACTTTATGTTATGGAATTAAAGTTCAAATTGACTCTACATTTTAGTTAAAAAACGTTTGTATGGGAAAAAGAAAAGGGCTGTTTTTAGGGTTTTCCCGGCAATTATTCGATTTATTCTCGCCGTAAAGAACATTCTTGGACTTCAACGAACATTAAAAAAAAGAATGGGCAAAATTGGTCCAGGCGTTGTTGAGTTATGCGCTTACAAACACACTTTGCGATTCATTTTTATATACATACTAGCGGCCCGCCCCGGCTTCGCACGGGTATTTAGCAAAAACGCAAAAATTATAATACACACATTATTGGAGTTTTAGTAAGGATCCCTAATTTTATTGAAAACAGACATCAATATTTATACAATACTAACGTCACTCAATTGTTTTGCCTTCCCGGAACCTCTCCACTAACACTTGAACTTTATGGTATGGTATTAAAGTTCAAATTGACTTAAGTATTATTACGAATCGTTTGTATGGGGAAAAGAAAAGGGCTAATTTTAGTGTTTTCCCGGCAATTATTCGATTTTTCTCGCCGTAAAAACCATCCTTGAACTTCAACGAACATTTTAAAAAAAGATTTGGCCAAATTGGTCCAGGCGTTGTTGAGTTATGCGCTTACCAACACATTTTGCGATTCATTTTTATATTATAGATTAAGAAAATGTACAATGATCCTGTCACAAATAATAAGTTTATGTCTGCGTCGAGTAATGAACTTTATAATTGAATTGAGACCCGACATATTCACGTTTTGTTCCCTCGGGTGCTAAATATAAATGGATTTATGGTCGAGGTTGTCGACCTGCCGTAAGCAGACGACACAACTATACATTATGTTGATTACTCTAAAGTGAATGTCTCTGTTACTAATAAGTAAAAACTCAATTTTTAACCCCCTACGCAAAAAGTGGAGTGTTATAAGTTTGACGTCGATGTATGTCTGTCTGTGGCATCGTATCTCTCAGTTTCCTTGCGCGTGGTTCTTAGCTATGCTTGATGAAAATAGGTCCAAGACATCAGAGGTTTTTTAAAAAATTTATATTTATAGTTTTTTCCAGCTAATTTTATCGTACTTTCAGTTGTTAGATAGTGAAAAAATTATAAACGCAAATATACCAACTAGCTGTGCTCCGCGGTTTTCCGTTAAAAAGTATAGGGTATATAAGCTATATATAAATCCATTGTATATATAAATCCATTGAGCAGTTTCAGTGTGAAAAAGTTACAATCATAAAGCCTTACTACTAATTCATAAACTTTCGCATTCATAATATTAGTGTGTGTCTATTTTAGTGACGCGTTGACTCAGAATTTCTAAAGTATGAAATAAAATAACCGCCTATTCATTGATAGCACAGTTTGGAATATTCTCACCGAGTCAGCTTTGAATCAGATATCATTATGAAAAACGATGTCAACTGAAAACATTCGGGAAATGTTGGTCGCGTGATTCAGATCTTAGAATAAACTATCTACGGATTTGAATCACGTTTTAAATTTCACCAAAATTACTAACTCCACTCATATCTTATACACAAACTAGTCACCAGCGTCTTCCCGTTATCCGGCAGGAACCTTTTTCCGGGAAAAAAGTAGCCTATGTGTTAATCCAGGATATAAGGTATCTCGGGGGCGGGAGGGTGACTGTCACAGCCCGCCCCTCAAAAAAGGCGGCGGTATGCACAAATAAAAAAAATAAAAAAAGGATTTATAAGCTATCTACATTCCAATCTTTGACACCTTCTCGCGGGCGTGCACACAACAAACCAGCAAAGTTTTATTCCAATCGTTTTACTTTTACATACATTTTCAAGGTAGCGTTAGACCACAGGTCTTTTGATGTTAAGTGACAATGTGATGGTCAAAGGTTGCGTCAGAACTGGATTGGTAATTGGCTCTCAACTTTACTTACAAATTTTTATTTTTTATTGGTAGGTATCTAAGGAAAAAGATTTTGCGTCTGTCGTTCCAAAAACTCACGTAGGTACCTATAACCCGAAGTGATGTGTCCACTTCGGTCACTGAATATTTTATTTTACGGACTACAAAATCAGGAATGAAATCCTTGAAATCCTTGAACTACTAAAAAATAAAAAGGCTTCTATAAAAATATCTCCCACAAAAGCGTGCCGTGTTATCACAAAAAAGAAGATTACTCACCACATTTCGTAGAAGGATCTTCGATATCGCATTTTCGGGACCTACAAAGCGATATTCCCGGAATACCTCCTATAATGGCATTTATTTTCCTTGATATTTGCGTGATCTTGAATACGTGTAAGTGTAGTACCAGGAAGGAATGTCACGAATCACGGATTTTTGCTCTGTAATTCACGTTGATACTACTTTGGTACTACTAAAATAAACACGAAAGGAAATAAAAAGAATTTGCCATAAGCATACCTCTTTCTGGTGGCAGAATTAACCCCTCCGCACACGGCGTCGTACAGTTGGAACGATATATTTTTGAGTTTGAGTCTTTTGTCTCTTGATATTAGCTTTTATACTTAGTAGACATTTATAGTAGAACCTATTCACTTTCTTTCAAGCTATCATCATAATCATCATAATCATCATAATCATCATAATCAACCCGTCTCAGTCCACTGCTGGACATAGGCCTCTCCCAAAGTACGCTATTGAGCCCGATTTTCGGCTTCTCTGATCCAACCGCAAGCTATATGGTAATCAAACTGAACATTAGTATTTCCGAACGCAAATGTCATGGATTTATAAATTTCTATAAGATAAATAAAATAATCTATTCTATAAAATGAGTACAAGATCCTTGTTCCGAGCAGCAGCCAAAATTAGGATAGTCCTAATGATAGCCGACCTCCGGTAGGAGATGGCACTACATAGGATAGACTGCATAGAGGTAGACTGTGCACTCGATGGGATGATAATATCATCATCCCATCGAGTGCACAGTCTACCTCTATATCGCTTGCCTGACAAGAAGAAGATAGAAAGATGTAAGTATTTAACTTAGGTGTGTCATAGAATCAGCTGATAAGCTAAAGGCGCGAGGATTGTGGAACCCGATATGTCGTAGCATCTTCACGGCTTCAAACGTAGCCGCTTTAGTATTCTTTCTATGCTATATCCAGTTTGAGCATTTGATTACAAGTCTATGACCCTCGTGTCGGCTTCTTGAGTCTACAAGTGGCACTTAGGATAGCTTTAGTGTATAAAGCCAGATGAATGTTCGCTGTTTGGAAGAGCCTTGTCTTAGGAACAATGCCCTTGAAGATTCTGCCGCCCTAGTAACTCATGCAGGCCGGAGATGGATCTTCTAAAGAGAATAAGATGAGAAGAGGAGAAGAGTTTCTAATGTTATTTTAAAACAATGGTGGACGTCCATTTTTGTCTACACTAATAAATTTTAAAAAGGTAATGTTTAATTATATGGAAGTATGTCTGTTTGTAGGGAGGAATCTCTGGAACTACAGATATCTGATCTGATTTGAAAGTGCAGACAGCTACACTTTCCTTAAAGTTTTGGTACAAAATGATTATATTTTCTAATCTTATCGAAACATGTACGTGAGGGGAATCTTAAAGGCACAGCATCTAGGCATAATAAAAATGGGGGTTCGTCACAGAGGCCAAATAATCAAAAACTTGACTTGACAAAATCTTAAATGGTTTTTTAGTAGGCTATAAGATATCCGAGTAAAGTTTACGTAAAGTACAACTACCTTCGTGTTCGGCTTTAAGCTGGGCCAATATCATCTAATTACAATTGGATACATGACATTGATATTGTACTAATCGTAAGAAGCCACGAAAAATTTAAAACAATGTAACCCTTCAAAAGGGAAGATTGAGGACTACGTAAGGGAATTAAAAACCCCCAAAGGTTTAATGCAAAACTTAGGCATAGACCAAATTATTCCCTTCCAGGGGCTAACATGGCTCTTCTTGTTTGTTTAGGCATGTTTGAAGAAACATTATTAAAGAAACCAAAACGATTTCATCCCTCTCCGTTCTTTAATAACGTCCCGTGACCTCATTTAAGAGCATAACCTTAGGTATTCAAATAGCTGCAGCTAATTCCTTGGAACATTCTCCAAATTCCCATCAACCCCAAAGGTCTTTGCCCCCATTAGGGCGAACCTTTAACATTTAAGATGGCGGTTTTTTTATAATATATTTGGTTTACACTGCGGTTTTGTCCGTTGACTCCAACATTTTGCGCTATTCTATTGTCATACATAGTTGTTTTGTTGTCTTTTGTTATTATTTTACTGTAGAACATGACATTATTTTCTAAAATGTTTATACTCGTATTATGCGTATACGAGGGCGTCGCCAAAGGGCAGCAGCTGCCCCTGGTGGGGGTAAGTGCCCCTAGACACTAAATCAAATGTAGTCAAAATGTCCGATATATAATTCGATTGATGATGTTAAGTGACGATGTGATCGAAGATGGCGCCACGATACATCTGAACTGGGAACTGGCTCTCAAGTGAGGCTGCCGGAACACACCGATAGGTGCTGGTGGTGGTGTGGTGATAGGTTCCTGCGGGATAAGGGGAAGACGCGGGTAAAACAACTAGTAAATCTATACTTTTAGGTACAAAAGATTTCCTACTGACAGGTAGATGATGTGGGTACGAAGTAGTAGGCACGAACCGTAAAGGATCCTGAAACTTTTCCATTGTTTGTTGTTTTCAGCCAACTCACTGAACATTAGTGATGGCATAGGTGAACGTGTTTTTACCAATATTTCAAGTAAACAACGCGATACTTTGGGAGAGAAAGTTCAAGCCAAAGTTCAACAAGTATAACTCAATTTGACAACATTTACTTTTCTCTTATTTCAAGTCTTGACACGGGTGAAATGGTCCGCAAGGATTTTACCCTTTTATGTGGTGACCTGGGATAGAAACATTCTATGTACTTGTTACAATCTGTATCAAAACTCTTTCTCTTTCTCGTTCTCTCTTCAAGACTCAAGTCTTTCTCTTTCTTCTTCTCTGGTAAGAAGTATGCTTTCTTCCGAAAAAAAACCTGTATGGTATATTTATTGGCTTCAAATTTCAATGTACCTATTTTAAAATGTACCTTCGCTTTTCTTGTTCGTAATTTTTGTTAGGTCTTCGAATGTCCTCGATATCGTTGTCTTTCATCGGTTGACTTACGGCCGGTTTCAATAACCTATCTATCCACGGTTTGTCCTACTAGAGATCGAAATTTGACGTTACTTCTATGGAGCTTATGTCATGTGGATAGGTTCTTTAAACTGGTTGTTAATGTTTTAATAAAAACAAAAAATTTTAAAAAAAATCTAATATACTGGCTGTCTAAATAAAAAATATACTTGCCTGCTGTCATTTTGAATGTGCATTCCAATTTCAAATTCGAATATTGACGACAAGAGATAGCAATCACATCACCCGCCGCGCCGCGCCGCGCCGACCCGTCCTAAAGTCGGTTCCAATATCGTATATCCGTTGCCTGCGGCGTGTGTTCCAAACGTTTTACGATAATTTTACGAACGAAAATTCCCTACTTTCGTGGATGTCGTACATTTGCGTGATGATTTGACCGTCTCTGCCCTCGGAGGGCGTTGTCCCAGAAAACGATCAGCCCTTCGTTAAAAAGAGGACGCTGCGCGGTGATATACAATTTTCAGTCCTTTCCGCAAAATATTCACTCGTTGTCAATATACCATAGGCAACCAGAAAACTTTTCAGAAAGTGCAAACGTTCCATTTTGGATTCTATTATTTATGACGTCATACGCCGATATCGTTGCGTTTTGTAAAGGTCCTATTTTTTGGTTTAGGTACTCATAAGTTATTGACGTCATATCCTAGAATTTGCCTTTCGGAACAAATAAAAAATATGAGAATTTATGAAAATGAAAATCTGTATTATTTTACAAAAATTAAGCATGAATCTTGATTGATCAAATTATCATTGAATTCATTAATTTAAACTTTATTTTAGATTATTTTGTGATTACTATCCGGTAGCCAATTGGCTACCATAAAAGTGTGAGTCTCAGAATCGATGAAAAAACAGTGATACCTACCGGATGGGATTCATATTACCCGGTATTACTCCTATTCGTACCGTAAGTACCTAAGATCACGTTTCGCTGAAATTAACAGCTAGCTAGGTAGCTATAAGGTAAGTGAGTGCTTCCGTTTACGACGTGTTCGCCGAATAAAAATTGAGTTTGTTTAATTTGTAAAAAGATTTTCGGAACTGGTACAGTCGCCGACGAAATTTGCTAAACATGCATTCGTCTTCAAATTAGGTATGTAATAAACGAAGTTGTGAATCAAAACAAGCATCAGCAGCAAGTCAAAAGCAAGTTACAAAATAAGTTATTATGGTTATGCATTGACTTAAAAACTGTTTGTCTTTCGTTGTTATCAAAGAGACAGATATGCAAAAATATTTTGACAGATTGTTTAACGGTTCTTTGTTTGTAGAGATAAGTCAAAAGGCTTTTGATTTACTGTATTTGACGCTTAAATATTATGTATGGTTATTTATTTTAATGTATTTGACGCTTAGATGTATGGTTATGACACTTAGATCTATACTAATATTATAAAGCTGCAGAGTTTGTTTGTTTGTTTGTTTGTTTGTTTGTTTGTTTGTTTGTTTGAACGCGCTAATCTCAGGAACTACTGATCCGATTTGAAAAATTCTTTCAGTGTTAGATAGCCCATTTATCGAGGAAGGCTATAGGCTATATTTTATTTCCAAAAAAATTAGAGGTCCGTAAGAAAATTGCAATTTTGCAACCCAAGGTGTGAAATCGAAAACCTATTTTTGCGTGCGCTGCCAAAACTATTGACAATAGAACAAAGTAATGTATTACGGGTTTGTAGGTCTCATTAAGATCTACAAAAAAGTCCGCGAGAGCATATGTCTAACTATTATAGTAATGCCACAATAAGTGATCTTTTATTTTAAAATTTTAATTTTTAATGCCGCTGCTAGAAAAGGCTCTTTATTTGTATCTTGGTATTAATCCTTATCAAAATAAATTACTTCTCATTCAAAACTGCTTCAATGCCTTTATATAACTTTTTAAATCATTCAATTCGGACATTCCATTCGAAAGATATCACGAGTTTAAAAATGTAAGTAGTAGTAGAAAAATAAAACCGCCGCACCGCAGCGCTGCGGGAAACGCGGTGAGGTGAGGGGGGGGGCACCGGGAGAATCTATGAAATAGGTAAAGTGCGGTCGCGGACCAGAAAGACCTCTAGCTGCGCAATTCAAACGTGCGGTCCAAGAAAAATCAACTTAGAATTAAAATATGATAATGGGTACCTACAGCAGGTAACGCGGTGACCGAAATTATTAAAATTATTCAAAATTATTCCCACACCGAAGTGTGGGAATAATTTTGGAGTATACGGAATATATACGCTTTCGCGCCTAAACTACTGAACCGATTTATATGAAATTTGGTTTATAGATAATTTGAGCCCCGGGGAAGGGACATAAGATACCTTTTATCGCTATAAACTGTAGCCCACGCGGGTGAAACCGCATGGAACAGCTAGTAATAGATATGTATGCTTTCTAATAGATATGTTTTCTTTTACTTTTTGTTGGAAAACAAAAAACGTAAACAGTTGTTATTTTCGTTGATGTGTTTCCTTGTTTCTTTAATGCATTTATATGTAGATTCAATCAGATAAAAGGTTTCGTGTACTGCCAAGTTGTTATCCTGCTGTTTATTTCAGTCACATAATCCTTACTTCTAAGTTGTAAGTGCAATTATCTTACCTAAAAATTCTACCCTTGCTGAAAATTTTACCTTTGAAGTAGGTTTGAGGTAAACAAAATTTTGTTCCAATATCCACACCTTTGCCAATTCAAACATACAACAAACTGCTCCACGTTTCTAAGCGATATCACTAATTAATGCAACCGACGTGTGTTGGTGTTGCTATCAGAAGCAGAACCGGTCCACCGAGATCTGCCGCAACTTTCCTTTTTACTACGTAGTTTAATTAAAACTGCACTTCCTAATGCTGTATTCATTTGTTTTCAGGTAAGCAAAGCTAACGATAAGATTAAAGAAGCAACAGAAAAGAGTCTTTCACGGACTTCATTACAAAGCGGATGGACACAGAAGGTTAAAATTGATGATAATGAATTCAATGGGTAATAAAGAACATCAGCCATCTACACAGAAAATTCAGACAGAAAAAGCCATTACTAAGTTCTTACGGTAGTGATAGAAAGTGAAATTAGGTCTTAAAAATTTACATCCAAAAATATGTCTCCCAAACCACAACCAGTGCCAGTGTCATGTCACATTACTAAATCATGAAACTACGTCGACACTGACCGCATTTCGGTACGTTAACAGCCTGCAGCATCCAACCAACAGGGGAAATGCACCTACTTTCTTTCCCTGCATCTAGCGGGCTTGACTACAGTCTCTGACTTCTTGCGGAGCCAAAACAACGTATACACCAACCAGCATTAATCAAAACACAGCTTTCCCTGCGGCAGTTTAAAGTTCACTTTCATCGGTGTTTGTGTGAGTTAGGTCGTGAGCGGACTGCGCAAGATCCCGTTTATTTTTCATGGCGAGATGGGTAGCGGCGCGGTTTGGCTAGTAGTCGTCCGTAGGTCGAGGCACGGGTGAGACGTGCTTGCGGGTGTTTCAGTGATTTCAAACGATATCTGTGCGCTTGGATTTGAAACATGTGCTGTGCTTGAATAGTGAACATGAATGGTGATATCCAAAGCTGCAACAAATGGTATGCGTTTGTTGGAGACGAGTAGCTGAGCAGGAGGCAACGCACTTGGGTGCGCTCCTCTCTCTGGAGCAGAGTCCCGGCATGAAGGGCCAACCGGTTTGGTAAGATCCCTTACAAATCCACTCTTATTAGAAAGTCCTTATCTTCAATTCGAAGATTACTAGTTGCTTGTTTCCAGTTATCGTTTCTCATACATTTATTTTGCTTGCTCTCGTGACTTAGAATAAACAGCGCTGTATCATCTGCTTCGTGGATCTTGATAGTGATAATGTATTATGCATCGTTTATTCGAATGAGCCCGATACATTTCTCCAAAAGCTTTTGTAATTCAAAACACTGCTTGTCTGACATTATGTAACTGATTTGCAAGAATTGGATTAATTCATCTTTGTATTCTGGTGATACCTTGCCGATTCATTACTTATTCATTTCTATAATTTATGTGCGCTGAATAAATATTGGACTATTTGGTTTTTCATCAATATTATTCCAGTTTTCCATGTTTTGTTTACTTAATGAAGTGAAGTTTTTTTCATTTGTTTAATGTCATTTGAATTAATTAAGACTCATATAAAACCATTGACGCAGTCTTAGAACCAGTGAAGGAAGAAAATTAAGAATTCCACGTGATGGAAAATAATTTACGGTTTTTAAGTGACTGTGTCGAATTTGATAGCATTGTGTTGCAATCAGTTAGGTATATGTTGACTCTAACAATTGATGACAAATTCATCATTACGTACGCTTCCGTAACAATAAGATTAGCAATCAAGTAATACGAAATTATTTGATAGAATCCATACGCCTTAAAATTGGGAGAGAGTATTTTCTAATTTACAGTGGCAGTGGTGATATTATTTCACTTTTATGTTATTGTCTTCACTTATCTACTTGCGTATACTATTATGGAGTTACGAAAACAGAAAATAGCCATCCTCATCACAATGTATGAATGTACCTATATAATGGGGGATATCTTAATAGCGTTAGATTACTAACTTCCGCACTCTACTCGCAGTTGTCCCGCTTTATAAAGTATTAGACACGCGGTAATGATAAATAACAATGCCTTATTAGGATCTTCATTGTTCTGCTACCTACTAGAAAATCAAACCTGTTTTATAATGCAATTTACAATTATGTTTTAAAGTCAATAACTTTAGCTGTGTCCACAGATGGCTGTTTCTTTTAAACAAAGTGTTTTTTCGAGATAATCCACTAAGCCCGCTCAGTGAGATTGCAGCCGAGATAATACCCTACCTTCCCGGTTCAGTCGCTCTCGAGATAAATCTTATTTTTAGAAACTTTTATTTTATGAGCTGAAGTAATATAAACATACACACGGATCATCTCAATTACATTTCTAGCAACAAATGCATGAATTCAATACCTACTACATTTCTTTATTTTTTTTTCTAGAATCGACCAGTTTGTTTGAAGTAGCAATTCTTTTGATAATATTTTCACAATTTCCACAATCTTATTGCATATTTTATCTCATTTATATTAGTCTAAGTTCTTATTAAATAAAAATCATCATCATCATCAGCACTGCTGGAAGTAGGCCTCTCCCAAAGTACGCCTTTGAATAAAAATATGGCCTGCAATTGTTACGAACGAACGTCATTCAATTGTGTAAAGACAGGCCTCATACCAAGCTTTACTTTGTTTGGATGTCTAGCTACGTCTCTTGAATCTTAACCACTGTAAACAGTCCCGAGGAAATGTCAACAGCAAGCGACACGTCTATATTAAGTCGACGATAAAGTAATATCGCTCACATAATACTCCAAACTTGTATTCCCTGTATATCTAAACTACCAGTAACAATCAGGGATCCTCAACACCCAGACACGGAACAAAGAAATTAACTGAGATGGCGCAACGACCCAAAGTGAGTCCTGTCCTCCGATAATAAAAGACGCCACTTCGGTCTATCCTGCCCACCTCCTGCCAGTCCTCCACCTAGAGTTCACGGAACAAAGACTCGCGTTTTTTTCTTTCAATACACAAATATTGGCAATGGGCAGGCCACATTGCTCGACGAACCGATAACGGATGGGGAAGAAAGGTTCTTGAGTGGCGACCACGAACCGGAAGACGTTCTGTAGGCAGGCCCCCCACTAGGTGGACCGACGACATTGTAAGAGTCGCAGGGAGCCGATGGATGCAGATGGCTAATAGCCGCTCATGGGGGCGTTCAAGGGGGGAGGCCTATGTTCAGCAGTGGACTTCTTCCGGCTGATGATGATGATGACACAAATATTTTTGTCCTATAGCGAGAGACAAAACCGCGACTTCACGAGGGCGGTTGTCAAAACGTCCAACTGCCAGTATTTTTAAATAGCTAATAGTCATGACTTAGTCCAATTAATGTCTCTTTTTTAGTTAATGTGTCCATCTATGGGCGCATAGTTCGTAGGTACCGCAACTTCTGACATATTAAGAATGACGAGAGGGAAAACTTTTGTAGAAAAACATGACACAGTAAACCCACCACAACAACAAACATATCGGGGAAGTATCTGTTTGTTGAAATATGAATTGTGACTAGCAGACCTAGACTACCTACCAAAGGATGGACGTCGGATGCTTCCTTCAAAAGCGTCTAAACAAGAAAAGAGGGCTATATAGTCACACGTCAGTCTCCGTTTGGTCACCTCACCGGTCATAAAGAAACGCGTTGAAAATGCACAAGCTCATAAATTGTTGCAAGCAAAATTTTGCTGTACGTTATTGACATATTATTATGACAATTAACTACACTGTTTGGATTTATTGATCACGCAAATGACACTTATTTTACTAACATATGAAATTTTACCAGTGAGTGTTTGTTCCTTCTTCGCGCTGAAATGGTTCAACGGGAATCAAGATAGCTTATACTCTGGATTAACACAGTCATAGGCTTTTTTATCCCGATAAATATTCCTACGGGTAACAGGTGATCGCGGGTGTTATCGTGGGATGCAGCTAGGTAAACATTAAACCTCTTTTACAGTTTAAGTCAAAACTCACACAGGCACTTTCCTATTCACGGTTGCATTATACCATTTAGCGACCCGACGTCCATTCCTTTTGTACGCTAATGCAAGTAGCACTGAATATATCAGTATAGTAGTGCAGCTGAATAACCTAGCTTATGTCTACATTCTACCTGTACCTTGAAGTGTGTAAATATTTTCTACTCCTGTCTAGGTGCGTCACCCTCTGGGAACTTGTTTTAGGAAAAGTCCGTGTAGAGAAATAATGTTTGCACTTCGTACTTTGCTCTCTCACAGTTTACGACTTTCCAGTCCTTACCTTGAAAAAACCTCAAGCTGTTTTCTTTACTTCTTTACAGCAATGCATTAGCCCTTGAAAATAAAATAACCACAAACTGAAGAGAATTAACACGAACTATTTTGCTACCATAATTTATGATTGATAGATTTTACTTCCCTTGTTGAGTAATAATAACAATCTATACTAATAAAATTATTATAAATAGTTGCTGTGGGTTTGGTTGGAGGAAGACTGGAAGCACTGATCCGATTTTGAAAATTATTTCACTGTTATAAAAGCTTTACCATTCCTGAGTGCCATAGTATAGGCACTTAGCTTAAGCTATGTTTTCATAAATTTGTTATAAATACAAAAGTTTGGAGTGCATGTGCATGTTTGAAACGGGGCGCAGTATTGTGATAAAAATCTTGTAGGAATCTCTTCGCGGTGAAACCGGGAGAAATATCTTTAAGCTTTCAAATTCAATGACTTTAATCTCAGTAACATCAATTGGTCTAACAGTGTGGTTCAATTTAACAGTAATTTGAATTAAAATGTAGGCCCACAATTATTCATGTGTTGTGTTTATATGTCTCAATTTTCCACGCTTTCTTGTTCTAACAGTGTTATTTATTAGCTATGATTTTTGCGACTTCCGTAACACGTAGGTATATAAGATAATATATAAGATCATGTTTTATTCTGTTCTCCCCAAAGAAATCATCGTGTTCCGGTGTAAAACATTGGCGTTATAAAAGTAAATAATATAACACTTGTGGAAATGGGAAAGTTTATGAATAATAGTTAATCCAAAAGCCAATGATGTCACGAAAAAAGACCTTCCGAAATACCGTTTTCCTTCTGAGTCAAAAGGGAAGGACTTGTGATTCAGAAGGAAAACTAAGGTAAAATAAGGAAGGAATCGGTAAAGATAAAGACGCAGAAGGAAAGTCGAATTTTTTTTCTCAGTGCTGGTTGGTAGTGTCATAATGTGGAGCCACGCTAGACCTGGATTGAAAACTATATAGCTCTAATGGATTTAATACTAGCTCTCAAGTGAGGCTGCCAGAACACACGACAGATTCTTACCTCGACGGTGGCAGCTAGCTAAGCTAGCCTAGTTCTCTCGTGGCCTGTCGCCAAGCACCTACCGATGTGTCCCAGAAACCTTCTTGACAGCCTGTACCCAATCCAGGTGTACCTTTGAACACACCAAAATTAACTAGTCCAGCGGTTCTCAATGATTGTATTTATTTCTCTATATAAGTATGTATCTATATTGTTGTCTAGTACCCATAACACAAGTTTCGAGCTTAATTTGGGGCTAGGTCAATTTGTGTGCAATGGTCTCCGATATTTAGTTATTTAATGTGTTGAAATGATGTCACCCGGCCACGATACTCCTCCCTCCCGTTATATTCAGTTTAGTGATAGTATGTCAACCATTTTTAAAAGTCTCTTTCATTACTTTAAACACTTTTTAATTGAATGGCGTGTACCTCTTGAGTGTGTATTGTAATTTACCGGAAGGGAAGCGCCATTGTATTCCAGTGCGTACAATAATTTCTTTAATGGCTCTCATTAAAATGGCCGTTTCCACTCCCACCGTTCGTTGTCAGCGTAACTGTTGTGAAATAATTACTTTTTTTATAAATAGGGCAACTTATTCACCGCGAGATAAAGGCGCTGCGCGACCCTTTGGATTCTCTCAAGTCTCAATTCTCAAACAAAACGATGCATTTCAGTAATGTACTGTCACTTGAGGGGTCGGCAATTTTTGTGTAGAGGCAATATTCTAAGTATGATGTTTTTTAAACTGACCAAAATGTGCTTTTGTCATGAATGAGAGGAAAGGGGTGCATTAGGTATGATTGTACTGCTCCAAATAAAGTTTTGGCACTTAAATCGCTATATATAGTTACCTCGCTGCCGGCCCCGCTATCATTTCGGTGTGAAATGACCCTTAGTCACCCAGCACGTAATGGTAAATGTTTACAAGTTACATAATAATAACATTATGTAATTACAACTAAGATACGGTAATAGGTTAGGTATATACAACTACTGCTCTTTAATCTTACCCAGATTAAGCTGAACCCTACAATTACGGCTAATATAAAAATTTGTTATCGCTTCTTTTATTCGTATTTTCCTACCCACCGTACTGACATAATATTACAGAGATAAGAGTTGGCAATTCAAATATTATCTTTTCTTTAAGTACGGTGTTTCTTATTGCTTGTGGTGGGACAAATCAGATTAGAGTTACGCAAAAGAAAATATTATCGCATGAAACGTTGTAGGTAAATTGTCAGAGTCATCTGCGTCAACAGCCTGTTACTTTCCCAATGCAGGGACAAAAGCCTCATCTCAGAGAGAGTAGAGGGAATGGGCTATAATCGCCCACGCGGGCCCAGTACGGGTTGGCGGATTGGGCCAGCCTGCTAGCGTCGGAGTGTTCAGACCGCCCGAAGGCCTGCGACAAAGTCTAACGATTTCTATCCTAAAACAACAAAGAAGTGCCCTCCGAAGCACGGAAGCGAAAGCGTTGAATATACTACTAGTGGTCACACATCGAAGTAGTGAACGCAGAAACCTATAGTTGAAAGCAAGCTCCGCTATACGAACGTTTCGAAATGTCCATACAGTGCCATGCACCCACTTATCTGGTGAGGTGACTGACGGTGGCGCAGTAATCGAGTTTATTCCTATGATTTCTCGCTATCTTCATACAATGATTTCTAGTTCCAATTTTGCCCACCTGAACAGTTAAGTTGGTGGCACTATCGTAGAAAAAAGAGCTTCCGAAATACCGTTTTCCTTCTGAGTCAAAAGGGAAGGAATTGTGATTCAGAAGGAAAACTAAGGTAAAATAAGGAGAAATCCGTCTTGGAAGGTAAAGACTCAGAAAGAAAGAAGAAATTTTTTTCTCAGTGGTACATAGACTTCTAAAAACGTAACTCTGCCGTAGTCGTGCAAAAATATTAGTACGATAAATAATAATCGATATCGAGTATAGTTGATGAATCACGATTATGAATTCGTAATGCAACCCGCATCAAAATAGGTTCCAAAGTACCCATTGTACAGTTACATATATTTACCTACTCGTATAGTACCCAAGTCCATAGTCCTGTTAGCACGAGATATCGTCTAAGAATGTATTGCGCCGCGATGAGTTCTTGTCGAATGCACGTTGAAATGAATATGAAACAATGGTACTTAGTAATTAATATATAAACAAAGACAGCACGTGTGTGAAGAGAATAGCAGCTTGTTCAAAACCTCCTAGCACATTTCCCATAAATAAGTTCTAGAGATAATTTAATACCATACGCGAAAGTTAGTCTGTTTGTTATTCTTTCACGCCTAAACTGCAAAAAAATTATAAGGCAGTAGTTTAAACCGTGGGACTCTACTCGAGGAGATATCTGTCCAGCCTAAAGAAACCTAATTTATATACCAAACTATACAAAACAATAACATTCTCACAATGTATCAGTATCTGTAATACACGGAGAAAAAAGTCCTTCCGAAATACCGTTTTCCTTCTGAGTCAAAAGGGAAGGACTTATGATTCAGAAGGAAAACTAAGGTATAATAAGGAAGGAATCGGTCTTGGAAGGTAAAGACTCAGAAGGAAAGTCAGAATTCTTTTCTCAGTGTATTTGATGTTTTCACAGGTTTTTGCAGACACAATTTTGGTGTGTAGTGTGTAGATACAATACAATAATGACCATGATGATGACGACAAAATCCGTTATCTTTAGGTAATATCTCTATGCCTATTTTCTCTATACAAATTACTCTAGAATTAGCCTACATACCCACTAAACTTACAAAAACTTTTATTGGATTGCTTATTTTTAAGGCCAGCTATTAGAAACAATATGAAAAAAGTTTTGCTGACTCAGCTTTCTACACCTACTGGCGCGGTAAAAAAAACAATACATAGAGAATGGAGACGTTTTTATTAGCACTAACACTCAGTGCTCATCGATCGATATATTTAAATAGTTGCGCCCCGCGGTTTCACCCGCGAACCTTTTACCGCGATAAAAAGTAGCCTATGTGTTAATCCAGGGTATAATAATCTATCTCCATCCCAAATTTCATCAAAATCGGTTTAGTAGTTACGGTGATACGTGGTAACAAACATTCACACACACAAACTTTCGCATTTATAAGATTAGTATAGGACAACTGTGATATCTCAAATAACACCCCCTAAGAGGGCCAAAAGGGTTTTTTTAAAACTGTATGCAAATGTATGATCTTCCACGCATACCTAATTACCTACCTTTGTCATGTCACGAATATCAAGTCTAAAGAGCAAATTTTATTTTGCATGTATCTACTGATTGACAACTTTGCGAGTGACTTTTCGTTTAGTATTATTTTACATCTGTGACGTAAAAAGTATTTTTTTTATACGCGTAGTGTGAGAACGTTAGTAACCCGTGTCCCGTGTACCATTTTGATTTTTATTAGTGGAGCCCATCGGTTTCACCCGCGTCTTCCCGTTATCCCGCAGGAACCTTTTCCGGGATAAAAAGTAGCCTATGCGTTAATCCAGGGTATAAGCTATCTCCATTCCAAATTCAATTCAGATCCGTTCTGTAGTTTTTGCGTTAAAGAGTAACAAACATCCATCCATCCATACTCACAAACTCTCACGTTTATAATATTATAGTAGGATATAATATATAAGTATAAATATAGTAGAATAGTTTATAGGTAAGCATGAGACCAAAATCACACCTGATGGTATAAGTTGATGACGAGGTCGATGATAGAGCAGGCTTGCCTATACGATACCCACACATAAAGGTAATTTTATATGAGTAAAGTTGACATGTACGTGCCTGTACTCACAATGGTTAACTTTTGTGACGTTTTTCATTGCGTAATTTACATTTCTTTCATATCATACCCCGTGAATAGACACGCAATGGTTCCACAGTCAGGTGTAACTATTTACTGTTATCTATGTTCTTATGAGCACGTTTCGTGATCTGAATCATAGTCAGCCATCTAAAGTGGTTTGGTGTGGGTAGTCTGTGAGCGCTAGTCACCTGATGTTAGGTGACGACGTGGTCGAAGATGGCTACGACTTGTCTATGCCTGGATTGGGAACTGGCTCTTAAGTAAGACGACTGATACACACCGATTGCGGTGCTTGGTAACAAATTCATACATTTGTCAGGTGGGTAAATTATAGACACTTAGATATAATATTTTTATTTTTATATTTTTTGCTAACAAATGTGTTGTTAATACGTAGCAATTTTCACAAAGATGTTGCTAATATTTGAATTTCCGCGAAGTAGGTAGAGAATAGAGACCGACTCTATTAAAAGTAAGCCAGTCATCGTTAAGAAACATAAAAAAGCTCAACCGAAAACGTCTACGCTAGATAAAGAATTACTGGTTTATCAGAACAGACCGGTCCACAAAAAATAAACATAGAACGAATTGATTTGAATAAATAATAAGCGGTGTCGTTGAACTCTTTTCTACTGCCTATAATAGACGTACAATCTATTAAAATTTAAAGTGTTCCATCAATAAATGCATGTAGATGAAGAAAAATAAAGTATTTAAAGAGATTCTAATATCTCAGCAGAGCAGAGAGACGAATAGGCTTGCTTAGTTTGAGCCGTTCCGCCGAGTGCCTCGGGACGCCTATTGTCCCGGAAATCTATAGTAATGAATAGTGTCCCATGACACAAGCCCAAGACTCGGATGTTAGAAATTTACTTTCTTAAAGTTGGCTAGCCTAGTCCATCGCAGTGCGTTGCTGCGATCGACTAGGCTTGCCAACTGTAAAAAAAGTTCTAAGAACTCAAAAATGCTTGATGCCACTGTACTGTAAAAGCATGACGCTTACCATCTTCCAGGTGACTTGGTGTACAAAAATAAGACGAGGGAGTGATAGATGCAGAGAGAGGATTTATGCTAATCTGATTTTTTCTTAATCCTCGAGATAAAGGTGCACCAGAGAAGAGCTTGAAAACAAGATAATGCAAATTACAATGTAATTACTAATTAGTGATTTGATAATGTCGGTGATGCACCTAGTACGAGCTTGTTACTAGTAGATAAACTTTATTATATATTTTTTGCTCTTGTTTTTACCTTATTTTTTACATAAAGATTATTTTATTTGTTTTTTAATTAGAGTCATCTATCTGTAAATGAACAAATTTTGAACACCATTTTGTTTTAAAAGCTAAAGGCTGTGCTATCGAAATCCGAGCAATATTGGATTACGCAATGAAGTTTATTTATGTATCCATAAAAAGGCTTCTATCTCGGCCAGCGAGAATAAATTGACATCGCATGTTAAATCTGGCATAATAGAAGAAGACCACCCACATTTCCCTGTTTATATGCCGCTATTTCGATTATTTTGTCGATCACCACCAGTCGCGGCCGTCTCGGACAGAATTCAATGAATATCGTTAATATATTCCGCTTTCGATATAGAGAGGCTTTGACGCCAACTCCAATAAATATTAATTAGATTCATTAGACTTAAAAGTCTGCAGTTTACTGTTTACCTTTTCCGGGATAAAAAGTAGAGCAAAAGTAAAAATGTACCTATGAATCTAGATTACAAGCTATCTCCATTCCAACCTTCACTCAAATCCGTCGAGGCGTTGTTTTAGCATGAAGAAGTAACATACATACAAACTCACACATAAATCTTCACATTTTATAGATAGAGTGATATACGAGTATAAATAATTTGTTTTGATTCTGATGTTCCATGTTCTATGTACATTTTCTTTCTAAATAAAAAAGTAAAGTAAATTGACAGTTCTAAAAGTAATGCTATCCTTTTTTCACATCTGTGGTCAGAGAAGGACTGCATTATTTTAAGACCTGTCAAATATGGTTTAGTTTAAAAAATTACACATCTAAATCGGTGCCAATGTGATTTAATTACATAGCCTTTTGGTTTAGTTTGTGGTTTCGAAACGTAGTAATTATAGGTCAGACGACTCGCCTAGAGGCGTACATTTATAATTCAATACGTAGCATGTGATAATCTGGTAATTATTTAATCATCATTAATCCCTGATTACAGTGGCGTTCGTGAGTCACGTGGAATTTTCTTATGTATGTACATATTTGCTATAGAGTGGCAAATAAGCGTAAAGTTTATAGATAGTCTCTTAACCGCAACGAAAATGCGATAATGTCATCAATGAGTTGCAAAGAATGAAAGTTGAGTAGGTAGAGGTATTGCGTTGGTGCTAAAAACAATTTCAGTTTGCTTCGTGAATTCTAACTGTTATGTAGGTACGAAATAAAAAAACCATCACATGAAAAGACCAGAATTGCCGATGTTTACACGGTTCTCTCGACCGACAAACCGTGTGGCGTAGAGGTGTAAAATAAAATGAACGTAACAATAATAATTGAGGCTTCTGGAACATTCTCGTTACTGTTTATTTTTCGTGCATTTGGCTATGTTGTGACGCGAGAAACTGTTCGTATGCCGTTTTGTAGGTAGCTACTATTTTTCACTTCGTATAGCGTAGTTGACCACAAGTCACCTGATGTTATGTTAAGACGGTGTGGTCAAATGTGGCGCCACGCTACCTACACCTGGAACTGGCTCTCAAGTAAGGCTGCCGAGAAACACCGATTGATGCTAGGTGACGGTGGTAGCTAGCCAGACGAGCACTAGAAAATACCCTACCACCAAGCTATGGTTTCATCACGATGTTTGTTAGGCTGTAGGTACATATGCTTGTATTTTGCTAATGAAGCTACGTTTCATAATTAGCATATTTCCAATTCCATCCATACAACTGTCTTCATTAGAGGTCGTTCCCCTAGTAAATTGAGCTTTCGACATAAACCCCAATTATTTTACACCCCGAAGGAAAGCATGCGATCCCATTTCTGATGTCGTCATTGTCAAAGGTTGGCCAGAGGGTAGTTAGATCGCTTTTATAATAAAATACGTTTTCGCCAGCATTGTGATTGTGGCACGCACATCTAATAAATTACGTCCAATTTATTACAGATCAATGAAAAAAAATATACCTGTTTCGGGACAAGGGATGGTAAATAAGTAATGTCACCGTGCCCTGTCACCGGGCCGATGTAGTGCTCCAATGGAAATCCAATTTAGTGAGACACCTGCGGGCACCTGCCCCGTCCCGAATGCCAATACAAAATGTATTACTGTTCCATTTGGGTAAAGTTCTTTGGTATCTTTTTGTTAGGTTTTGTGGTGAGTATTTTATATTTGTACCTGATACTAAATTCGCTGGACTGAAATCGTCGTGTTTTGACGCACTTTAGTACTTTGGGAAATGTTGTATGCTATATGACTATTATTTTAACTAATTTGACTTAGAAAACCATAATGTGACCGTACTGTCGTAATATAATTTTTGTATAGTTTATTAGGTTTTTACTTGATGTTCGTTACGTTAATTTTCACTCTTATATAGATTATAATATTTTAGATAATGGAAAGTAATTACTGACTTCTGATTGAATCGGAGCATAATAAATTAAGGTGGAAATTACAATATCAAACTGAACAATGGGGTACATTATAATCATTTTTCTGTCAAAACAAAATTCAAAATGGAGATAAAAATATTTTTCATACTATTAAAAAAATACTGTCTTGACAATCATGTAGCAATTATTTTTTTTACTTTGCTTTATTCAAAGACTGACACGGATTCGGAAAAGTTTCCGCAAGAATTTTGTAGACTCGATTCATTAATCTGAATTTGGAAACTGATATTTAATTTGACAAACCAGCTGTTCAATCACGGAAAAGTTTCCGCCATCTATTTGCTCTCGGAAAACGTTTCCGTGAATTGACGTCGAATCCGACACGGAAAGTTTCCGGTGAATTAGAATCGCGCTGCTGGTCATAGTGAAATTTGGTATCGAGATAGCTTGAACCCTGGGGAAGGCCATATGATAATCTTTAGTCCACGCGAGTGAAACCGAGGCACAGCTATCCAATAAAAGCTTTCGTACATCTAAAATGTCGGTGCAGTTATAAAATTTGATGATAATCGAATTCCGATTTGGGTGGATCAAAATTCGAGCTGCGTGAACGTTCAATGACCCCATTTCCAACAAAAAAGTCTCGACAGATTTTTTGCGCAAAGATGGCTTCAGACCCGTCGAGTCACGAGCAGGCCACATTACTGTAAATTCACTGCCATTAGCGGCCGAGGCTCGTGAAAATAAACGATTTTTCAGTTCATAACTACGTAGCTAGTAGCTACCTACATATAGCGTTATCTATCTTTGCCTATTGATATAAACGTACCTATATTTATATATACATAACTAGTTGCGCCCCGCGTCTTCCCGTTATCACGCAGGAACCTTTTTCCGGGATAAAAAGTAACCTATCCAGGGTATAAGCTATCTCCATTCCAAATTTCATTCAGATCCGTTCAGTAGTTTTTGCGTGAAATAGTAACAAACATCCATCCATCCATCAATCCATCTGTATATACAAACTTTCGCGTTTATAATATTGGTTGGATTGTTGGTTTATTTTATAGTTAAGTTAACTGTTGTTATTAATAAATAAATAAAGCTATTAATAGATAGGTCTACTTCTATCTACATAAACTCTAGAACACATCATGCCCTCATTTTGCTACCATCTTCTCGCCAGCTATGAACCAGGTGATTTTAATAAATCAAAGTTCGATAAACTTTTCAGATCGTCAGTCGACCGAATTATTAACACGTTAAATAATTTCCAAACTTTGAAACGGGGCTAGATTTCAGGGCAATTTAATCGTGTATGATGATTAATTGATAACCTACAGTAAAAAGTAGTTATAAATACTCACGTTTAGGTTACGAGCCAACCCGACTTTGTGAGAAGTCTTTGTTCCAACACTGAAAATGAAATAAATAGACACGTAATATTAGAAAATTCGGAAAACTCAAAGTACTTTTCCTCTAAGATTTTTTTAGGTACACAACTATATTGCGTACCCGTGCGAAGCCGGGGCGGTCGCTAGTAGGTTTAATATAAAAGAGAATTTAGAATAGTAAAGTATTGAATACAATAGAAGTAAGGATAACTTTACCGCAGGACTTTTTTGGCGGCAATCGAATTGTCAACGTGAAAATTTTGTTTTTATTTCCAAAACTTGTTTCTTCGAGTGATAATGTGTAATATTGGTGGATTATTAACCATTATGTGTTCGTTAATGTGTACGAGTGTGGGAAATTGAAATAAAGTTGTGAAAGTGACTTTTCGAGTTGCTCCAAAAAAGTCCGTGTAAAGTTTAAGTAAAGCGCCACTACTTTACTTAAACACTATCCTCATCCCTTCATCTCATTATCATCATCGTCATCATCATCATTCAAACTTGATTCATCTCAGTTTGAAATATTTTATACTTGACACTGGCAACACTAAGCGTGTGATGCCATAACAAAAAAAAAAATTTTTAGCGCAGAAGCGAAATTCAATATCATTTCATGTATATTTTATTTAATTGTCTCTTTTGTCTCTCAGCTGTGACGAAAATACATCGGCAGTGAGAGCTTTATATGTAAAAGTTAACTACCAACCGCAACACCCACCCGGCACTCTATTTTATAACGAAAACATTAGCATGTTAATTACTGTTCGAAATTATTTTTAGAATACAATTTAATTTAATACCCACTGACGCACTGGAGAAATATCTTTGTTCCTAATACAGTAAATACGTAATACGTCTAACCTCTGAAACTACTGATCCCATTCTGATAATTATTTTTAACCCCCGATGCAAAAAAGGGGTGTTATAAGTTTAAAATCCAAGTCCAAGATGTCGGGTTTTTTTATTTTAACTACTTATACTACGGCTCTGGTATCCGTAGCCTTACCCCGCATCAGGCGACAGAGGGAGACACCTCATGCCAATCTGAGGATAGCAAACACGATAAATAAAATAGCGAAAAAGTAATCAAGACAGAATTTTAAAAATAGCCTAAAAACCCTCTGGGTATTTATTGTACTTTTTATAATACGTTGATGCTACTAACAAGTTTTGTTATTTTTTATAGATCTGGAGAAAAACGGTCGTAACTTTAAAAATAGGGGGCACTACATACGAGCAATATGTTTTTCAACATATAAATACTTAAGTTACGTTTTTCCTCCAAAGAATCCCTACTGTATATTATGTTCTACATAGCACGATCACATTTACAATAGGGATGTTAACACTAATTACAAAATAATGTTTAATCTTACTTTTATGTTAGTTTGTATTATTATGATATCGAAAAACATATTTTTGTATTTAAATATAACTTAATAATTTAAATAAAAATAATTTTAAATGCTATATTCATAATCTTTTGTCGCGTGACTGCAAACACCAAAAAGAGCTTCTTACGTCACTAACCACTCAGACGATTTGTGCTTCGATGGTTGCCCGCGCGTCGGTAGCCGCGGGTCGGCGTCGGGGGTCGGTGCGGTGGTATGGTTACGAATCGCGACCATCGTGTTTTTCGGTCAGTGACGTCATGTCAGTCACGTGACAGTTGTTAGTGTTTTGGCGGAAAAAATCATAATTACTCTAATTTTGTATATTTTCTCATCGAAAATACTAATAATTTTAAATAATTTTTTTTTTTATGGTAAACAAGAGTCAACTTTAAAATAAAAGAAATTCCGAAAAATGGTTAACATCCCTATTCAATTTTTTTGCAATCCTAAGCTTTTTTGTAATATTGAGTCTGATGTCTAAAGAGTCCTCAATGTACATATATTACTCACCATACTTAAAATACGAAATCAAGTGAGGCTTAGCTAAGGTACTTCGTGAAAGTTGTTTCAACCAGCATCAGTAGACAGTAGGCTAGTCTGACCATGATAGATTGTCTGACATCGAGTAACATTTAGATACAGTGGTTCTTAACCGGTGGTCCCTGATAGCATCAGAAATGGTCCGCGTAGCCATGCTCGAAATTGAGTGAGATGATACGATGCGAGTCACACTCTAAGTGAAAGAGTCAGTCAAATAGCAGAGGGACCATTACCTTCAAACAGTTGGTAGTCCATCATCATCATCACCATCAGCTGGAAGAAGTATACTGCTGAAAATAGCCACAATACCGCCACAAGCGATAATCAGTACTTAAGCATAGATTTGACGCTGTCAGTTTAAACAAAAATGTCACTTAATCGCTACTCAATCAAGCATTGATCAACACTTGAGGGTCATTCTAGAGTATCAGCCTTAATATGTCGTCGGTCCACCTACCTACAGTACCCCTAGCAGGTTTTGATAGTTTACAAAAACTATAAAAGTTTTCGTTTCCATCCATACATATTTTTTTCAGCGAATCTTACGAGACTGGGAAGAACTGAAATCGTAATACGGGATATTTTAAATCGTTATAAACATATTCCAACAATGTTTTGAGTTACTTTTTGAATTTAAGCAGATCGAGTTGCTACTTTGACAAGTCGGCGGTGGTAAACGTCGACGTTTACGAAAACTTTTATCGTTTTCAAAACTTGTACTAGGGGTACAGAGCGTCTTCGTATTTTTGCGTTTGGTAGTCCAGGGCTGATAAATTTTATCAAATGGTCTCATATACTAAAAGGTTAAGAACCACTGATTAAGAATATTATCCACGTTATATAAGGCAGAGTGAGGCAACACTGGCAACCGTGTGGCAGAGCAAATCAGGAACTGTAGCAGTCACGCAAAACTAATGGTAACATTCGGTGTTGATAACAGGTTTTTGCAATCAAATCATTATTATTTTGTATTCAGTCTTTACGACATTATCGCGGGTTGCTTATTTATATCTGGGGTTTGTTTGTTTTTCAGTTTTGTTTCACTTGCAATTTTGTTCGTATACCTTTTCAATGTAAGATTAAAACAATGCTGATATAATATAAAAGAAAAAAGTAGGTCTGAGCTCTTGAGAGTAAAATTTATCGTTTTTAACCGACGAAAAAAGGGAGAATGTTCTCAAGTCGACGCGTATAAAATAGTATATATTATATCATTTGTATTGACCACGCATACCTTTTTACAGGATAGTTCGAATTTGATGATTATTTTTTTGTTAATTTGACAAGTACCTAGTTCTTCTTTGCCGTACATTTCGATTTTAGGAACATAAAAAGATCAATAAGTCTGACTTTCGCTTCTCTTCTTTTAGTATTGGGTTTTTGTAGTTCTCATACAGCAAAACTGGACTACCTTATTTTACTCTATTTTATTTGTCTTATATTTGATTTCCATAGTCGACCGTCGAGTTTTCTAAAATTAAAAGGACAATAAATGTAGGTATACCTATTTACAAAATAAAATTGGACTATGCAGTAGGTACATACATCAGAATCATTATTATTAACTAATTATTGTATTTATTGTAGGTATATATAACAAATAGATATTTATAACTTAAATTTTTTACAAATTATAATATTTATAGTGCGGCTAACGGCTATATTTTTATACTAGCAGAAAAACATAACTCTGTTTCTAAAACAACACTTTATTATAAACTATACAGTCCTGCGCTACCTCAAGCCGGTCCTCGCGCAAGTCCTACGTGACTTTTAAGCATAGTTTGTATAAATTTCGACAGTTTAGAAAAACTATAAAAGTTTTCGTTTCCATCCATACATATTTTTTTCAGCGAATCTTACCGAGACTTGGATGAACTAAAAAACTAAATCGTTAATCTGGGTTATTTTAAATCGTTATAATCATATTCCAACAATGTTATTGAGTTACTTTTTGAATTTAAGCAGATCGAGTTGCCACTTTGATAAGTCGGCGGTGGTAAACGTCGACGTTTACGAAAACTTTTATCGTTTTCAAAACTTGTACTAGGGGTACAGATGAAATCACGATCAAACAAACTGAGATCTCTCCGTTATAAAATAATAATAATAATATAATAATATCAGGGACAATTGCACACAAATTGAGCTAGCCCCAAATTAAGCTCGAAACTTGTGTTATGGGTACTAGAAAATAGTATTCTTCTTCTTTTATTTAAGAGCAAAGCTCTTGTTTGTGGAGTATTTTCCATCCCGTTCTGTTCTCGGCCATCCTTTTGACCTCTTGGTCAAAAGTCCTTTCTTTAACTTGATCTATATATGTTCTTCTCGGTCTACCTCTCCCTCTCTTCCTTTCTACTTGTCCTTCTAATATGGTTTTTATATATTCGTCATGCCGTACCAAGTGGCCAAACATCTTTCCTCTTCTTATCTCTTCTGTTGTAATATCTCTCTTTTTTCTCCTACTAAGTCCAATACTTCTTGGTTGGTTTTTTTTTCTTTTCAGCTGATTTTCTCCATACGTCGCAATAGTATTAGTTAACGTTAATCAATAAAGTCTTCATTCTCAAAGTCCGTCTCACTAGTTTGAAGTCGCTGCATCCCGAAGAACTGAAAAATAAGTTAAGTTAATACCTAAGTAAAAACTTAAGATATTTTGACTAAACATTTTGAATTTTAAAGCGGCTAGCGACCCACAGGTTAACGTTCTACAACTTTAGGTGAAGTAAAATATCATGATGAAACCATAGCTTGGTGGTAGGGCAGTTTCTAGTGCTCGCCTGGCTAGCTTACTACCCTCAAGTTAAGAATTTGTGGCCATTG
This sequence comes from Opisthograptis luteolata, assembly GCA_931315375.2. Taxonomy (NCBI): domain Eukaryota; kingdom Metazoa; phylum Arthropoda; class Insecta; order Lepidoptera; family Geometridae; genus Opisthograptis; species Opisthograptis luteolata. Next base: position 3,057,271 of record OV928043.1, read on the forward strand.
GTGTGTTCTGACGGTCTCACTTGAAAGTCAGTTCCCAGTTCAGGTGTCGCGTGGCGCCATCTTCAAATAAATAAAGCTTAACATCAGGTGACTTGTGGTCAAACGCTACCCTGTAAGATGTATTTTATAATTAAAAAAACATCTAAATGAAGATGTAGCGTGGCACTTCCTTCGACCATATCATCGTCACTTAACATCAGGTGACTGGTATTCAAGGGTGTAGTTACACTTAAAATTATGTACAGTCATAATAGTTTTACTTACGATATGTTCCAGATTGCATTGCATGCAGACATTTCGTAATTAAGAAATACAACATTGCCGTTGCCACCGCGCTGCCAATGGCACTGCCTATAATTACAGTTGATGGCGCCGTTTCGCTTGAAATAGGTGACGTTGAATCTTCATATTTAGTTACTGTTGATGGTGCCGTTTTGCTTGAAATAGGTGACGTTGAATCTGCATATTTAGTTACTGTTGATGGTGCCGTTTCGTTAGAAGTAAGTGACGTTGAATCTTCATATTTAGTTACTGTTGATGGTGCCGTTTCGCTTGAAGTAGGTGACGTTGAATCTTCATATTTAGTTACTGTTGGTGGTGCCGTTTCGTTTGAAGTAGGTGACGTTGAATCTTCATATTTAGTTACTGTTGGTGGTGCCGTTTCGCTTGAAGTAGATGACGTTGAATCTTCATATTTAGGTACTGTTGATGGTGCCGTTTCGTTTGAAGAAGGTGTTGTTAAATATTCATATTTAGTTATTGTTGATGGTGCCGTTTCGCTTGAAATAGCTGACGTTGAATCTTCATATTTAGTTACTGTTGGTAGTGCCGTTTCGTTTGAAGTAAGTGACGTTGAATCTTCATATTTAGTTACTGTTGGTGGTGCCGTTTCGCTTGAAGTAGGTGACGTTGAATCTTCATATTTAGTTACGGTTGGTGGTGCCGTTTCGCTTGAAGTAGGTGGCGTTGAATCTTCATATTTAGTTACTGTTGGTGGTGCCGTTTCGCTTGAAGTAGGTGACGTTGAATCTTCATATTTAGGTACTGTTGATGGTGCCGTTTCGTTTGAAGAAGGTGTTGTTAAATATTCATATTTAGTTATTGTTGATGGTGCCGTTTCGCTTGAAATAGCTGACGTTGAATCTTCATATTTAGTTACTGTTGGTAGTGCCGTTTCGTTTGAAGTAAGTGACGTTGAATCTTCATATTTAGTTACTGTTGGTGGTGCCGTTTCGCTTGAAGTAGGTGACGTTGAATCTTCATATTTAGTTACTGTTGGTGGTGCCGTTTCGCTTGAAGTAGATGACGTTGAATCTTCATATTTAGGTACTGTTGATGGTGCCGTTTCGTTTGAAGAAGGTGTTGTTAAATATTCATATTTAGTTATTGTTGATGGTGCCGTTTCGCTTGAAATAGCTGACGTTGAATCTTCATATTTAGTTACTGTTGGTAGTGCCGTTTCGTTTGAAGTAAGTGACGTTGAATCTTCATATTTAGTTACTGTTGGTGGTGCCGTTTCGCTTGAAGTAGGTGACGTTGAATCTTCATATTTAGTTACTGTTGGTGGTGCCGTTTCGTTTGAAGTAGGTGACGTTGAATCTTCATATTTAGTTACTGTTGATGGTGCCGTTTCGCTTGAAGTAGGTGACGTTGAATCTTCATATTTAGTTACTGTTGATGGTGCCTTTTCGCTTGAAGTAGGTGACGTTGAATCTTCATATTTAGTTACTGTTGATGGTGCCGTTTCGCTCGAAGTAGGTGACGTTGAATCTTCATATGTAGTTACTGTTGGTGGTGCCGTTTCGCTTGAAGTAGGTGACGTTGAATCTTCATATTTAGTTACTGTTGGTGGTGCCGTTTCGCTTGAAGTAGGTGACGTTGAATCTTCATATTTAGTTACTGTTGGTGGTGCCGTTTCGCTTGAAGTAGATGACGTTGAATCTTCATATTTAGTTACTGTTGATGGTGCCGTTTTGCTTGAAGTAGGTGACGTTGAATCTTCATATTTAGTTACTGTTGGTGGTGCCGTTTCGTTTGAAGTAGGTGACGTTGAATTTTCATATTTAGTTACTGTTGGTGGTGCCGTTTCGTTTGAAGTAGGTGACGTTGAATCTTCATATTTAGTTACTGTTGATGGTGCCGTTTCGCTTGAAGTAGGTGACGTTGAATCTTCATATTTAGTTACTGTTGATGGTGCCTTTTCGCTTGAAGTAGGTGACGTTGAATCTTCATATTTAGTTACTGTTGATGGTGCCGTTTCGCTCGAAGTAGGTGACGTTGAATCTTCATATTTAGTTACTGTTGGTGGTGCCGTTTCGCTTGAAGTAGGTGACGTTGAATCTTCATATTTAGTTACTGTTGGTGGTGCCGTTTCGCTTGAAGTAGGTGACGTTGAATCTTCATATTTAGTTACTGTTGATGGTGCCGTTTCGCTTGAAGTAGGTGACGTTGAATCTTCATATTCAGTTACTGTTGATGGTGCCTTTTCGCTTGAAGTAGGTGACGTTGAATCTTCATATTTAGTTACTGTTGATGGTGCCGTTTCGCTTGAAGTAGGTGACGTTGAATCTTCATATTTAGTTACTGTTGGTGGTGCCGTTTCGCTTGAAGTAGGTGACGTTGAATCTTCATATTTAGTTACTGTTGGTGGTGCCGTTTCGCTTGAAGTAGGTGACGTTGAATCTTCATATTTAGTTACTGTTGGTGGTGCCGTTTCGTTTGAAGTAGGTGACGTTGAATTTTCATATTTAGTTACTGTTGGTGGTGCCGTTTCGTTTGAAGTAGGTGACGTTGAATCTTCATATTTAGTTACTGTTGATGGTGCCGTTTCGCTTGAAGTAGGTGACGTTGAATCTTCATATTTAGTTACTGTTGATGGTGCCTTTTCGCTTGAAGTAAGTGACGTTGAATCTTCATATTTAGTTACTGTTGGTGGTGCCGTTTCGCTTGAAGTAGGTGACGTTGAATCTTCATATTTAGTTACTGTTGGTGGTGCCGTTTCGCTTGAAGTAGATGACGTTGAATCTTCATATTTAGGTACTGTTGATGGTGCCGTTTCGTTTGAAGAAGGTGTTGTTAAATATTCATATTTAGTTATTGTTGATGGTGCCGTTTCGCTTGAAATAGCTGACGTTGAATCTTCATATTTAGTTACTGTTGGTAGTGCCGTTTCGTTTGAAGTAAGTGACGTTGAATCTTCATATTTAGTTACTGTTGGTGGTGCCGTTTCGCTTGAAGTAGGTGACGTTGAATCTTCATATTTAGTTACTGTTGGTGGTGCCGTTTCGTTTGAAGTAGGTGACGTTGAATCTTCATATTTAGTTACTGTTGATGGTGCCGTTTCGCTTGAAGTAGGTGACGTTGAATCTTCATATTTAGTTACTGTTGATGGTGCCTTTTCGCTTGAAGTAGGTGACGTTGAATCTTCATATTTAGTTACTGTTGATGGTGCCGTTTCGCTCGAAGTAGGTGACGTTGAATCTTCATATGTAGTTACTGTTGGTGGTGCCGTTTCGCTTGAAGTAGGTGACGTTGAATCTTCATATTTAGTTACTGTTGATGGTGCCTTTTCGCTTGAAGTAGGTGACGTTGAATCTTCATATTTAGTTACTGTTGATGGTGCCGTTTCGCTCGAAGTAGGTGACGTTGAATCTTCATATTTAGTTACTGTTGGTGGTGCCGTTTCGCTTGAAGTAGGTGACGTTGAATCTTCATATTTAGTTACTGTTGGTGGTGCCGTTTCGCTTGAAGTAGGTGACGTTGAATCTTCATATTTAGTTACTGTTGATGGTGCCGTTTCGCTTGAAGTAGGTGACGTTGAATCTTCATATTTAGTTACTGTTGATGGTGCCGTTTCGCTTGAAGTAGGTGACGTTGAATCTTCATATTCAGTTACTGTTGATGGTGCCTTTTCGCTTGAAGTAGGTGACGTTGAATCTTCATATTTAGTTACTGTTGATGGTGCCGTTTCGCTTGAAGTAGGTGACGTTGAATCTTCATATTTAGTTACTGTTGGTGGTGCCGTTTCGCTTGAAGTAGGTGACGTTGAATCTTCATATTTAGTTACTGTTGGTGGTGCCGTTTCGCTTGAAGTAGGTGACGTTGAATCTTCATATTTAGTTACTGTTGATGGTGCCGTTTTGTTTTCCCCTCTACTTACTGAAGTAATAGACTTGTAATAGCTTGTTGTTGTGGTATTTGAATTTTCACAGATAGTAGGAAGCAGATCTGCATTACAATTGAGTTCTAATATACAATCAATATTCTTTTGAATAAATTCGTATTCTGCAGAAGTATTGAGTGAATAATCCTTGCTTATTTCTGCTCTGAAAACAAAATAATACGATTTTAGGTAATTTAAATAAGTAGGTATTAATTACGAATGGCGATCCACTACGAAAATGAAAAGATTGGTAAAATGTAAACTAAATAAAACTAAATTTAATTGTTTGGTGTAAATGTTAATAATACTACTTACGGGTGCATGGTGCTAAAATTCATTCCAGGGCCTTTTTTCAATACAATATAGTAGTCTGTACATTTTGCGCAGAAGTGTTCGGGAATTTGAAATATCTGTAATGAAACAAAAATTCATTATTAAAATGTATTATTATCCTGCAGGAAAGTTCTGCCGCAATTAAAAATAGCTGATGTGCTAATTACAGAGTTCATCGCGCTATAGACTATATAATTAGTGCTGGACTGGAACAGATATTTTGCAGCAAGTTACGAGTTTTCAAATGATAGTCCTTCTTTTACTCCATTAATAATTATGATTCCTTGACTGCAACCTCAAGAACTATTTAAATATTTTTTTAAGAAACGTATCTCAATGTTCGCCATCTCTGGTATATTAAGGAGTTTAAAAACTTTAGTAAAAATATTTATGTCTACTTACCGAAATATACAGAACGTAATAAAAAATGCATTGAAATATCATTTTTATTATCATTTCACTATTTTATCACAAGTTATGGCGGATTTTCTTATCTTTTGTCGGCACCATTTATTTTTGTTTAATGCACTTTACTACGTGATATATTATTCGATGCCGACAACGATGTAGGTAAGTAGGTATGTACCACCTATAACTATCTATTTGTCCTAGATTTTTGTTGTTAAATGTAATTTAATTACATTTAATTATATTATTAATAATGTAATGTTGAATAAAATAATGAGGACATGTAGCTCTCTGATGCCACGCAAAATTAAATGACAAACTTAATGCAATACATATATGTTAAATGCTTATTTCCTCAACTCTATAGTTATTTCAATAAACTAACATCATGTTAACAATAATAATAGACAGCTCTGCGGTTACTAAACCAGATATGGGTAACCTTTGGCAATGTAGCTAAAAAAATATAATGTTTCATTGCAATTTTCAAGGATTTTGGGCGTTGCCCATATAATAACCTATTATGATGTGACATAAAAACGTTCTAATATTCCCAATCCAAGTCTCTAAGGTACTACTGAAACCGTTTTACGGCACAACTATAATGAATACTCTAACAAGATTTTCTTTTTTCAAATAATCATCATCTACATCATAAACTGCTGCCAGCCATTTTGACAGGTCATCGCTCCACCTAGCCGGAGGACGTTTGAGTAATTTAAAATGATATTTTTTAGACATTTTTACGTGCAAGAAACACACAGGTACCTAACTGCGTTTTCATACAAAACTAGGTCACTAACACATCTATTAAAACAATGATCGATGAATTAACATCCTGATTAGAATCATCACGGAGGTATGACTAACGTGGCCATACGAACTGCTTTAACCAAGACTGTCCCGCGTTGAAACTATGTTTCCCGCTTTCCTCTAATAAATGTCCCGCTTTGACAAAACAGGCCATGTGTGACAATGAATTCAGAGAGGGCGCCAAACGTCGCATTCTCTATTAGGTAACAAAGTAGAAACTTGAAATGGAAAGAAAATAAAAGGAATGAAAAAGCCATTCTTCCCGCGGGGATTAGGACCTGGTGACCTTTCAGGCACCAGCTCTTCATAAAGTCAGATTTCAACTTGTCATTTCTAATTGTGCCTATAACCCTTATGTGGAGGAAAAAATATATTTAGATTGAATGAGTTCTTGATTCTAGGTATTTTACTAATAATAAATCATAAAGTTTCCTCTGTGAGAGACAAAATAAATGGCCACATTACCTACACTAAGCATGACGCATCTTGATGATAAGGTCGAGAGAAATCCGACGCTGGTCGGCTATTAACGCATCCTGGGTCACGCACGCCAATCGATTGTTATAATACCTTTAGGGTTTCCGCACACGAGTCGTAAGCGTAGTCGTGGATTAGGCGTATCGTAAGACGCGCGTAGTACGAGAGCAATACGACCACGTACATGCTCAAACAAATCCGCAGAGAAGCGCACCGCTTCGCTTCGTACTTCGTAGTCGTTCGCGACACCGCGCCGTGTGCGGAGGGGCTTTCTACACGTAGAGGGAAAAATATATATTCATCAATTCTATATTCTGTAACAATACTAAGAGTAGGTAATTGATAGAAAGATGAAATTGCGAGGAAACGTCGCCATTTTAAAGAAATATCAGGCTTCAGATCACGTGGCTTTAGGCCGTATCCTGGTGCGTTCCAATATGCGCATTAGGCGCTAGTAGCTCTTTTGAAGTTCGGTTTTCTGACCACAGAAAAAACGTAGTAATTGAAACATGGATAGATGGTGCTAGCTATACCTTGGGATAGGCGTATGTCTAGCAGTGGACTGATACAGGCTGATGATGATGATGATGATATACATGATCCTTAGATGCCTAAAGCTCAGACAAATATAAGATTAGAATTAGGATTTGAAACGGGATAATATCAAGAACTCAAAGAAAAATAAATACTTATATGGTAAAGATCCCGTTTCAAACCGTTAATGCCTATTATGGCAGTTTAAAAATACATGATGATCATGATGATGATCATCATGATTGTCATGTGTGTTGTTGTGTGATTGTTGATTGTTGTGTGTTGTTGTTGTTGTTTCATGATTGTCTAATCTCCTGTTTTTTGTTGTTGTTGTAAATGTCTAGTCTCTTCCATTAGTTCTAAGCTAATATAATAATCTGTGACCTGTGACGTAGGCAGAAACAAAACAACCCTGTACAAGCTTAGCTTCCCAACTTTGGTGTTATTTCGTTTGATCGTAAATCTCGAAAGTTTACGTGTATAAAACAACATAGCTTCCGAAACCTCGCATATGGTAAACTGTGAATTGATCAATAATATAAATAAACCTAGTGATGGGTGATATTATTATTACGTGGATCTAGATTAAGGTATGGCCCTGCAGCAGGTACAGTCAACGACAAAAGTCGCTGAACAGTCACACTTTTTTTTCTCTCTCATCATCTTAGACACCAATTTTTGACCTCATCATCACCTAAAATCAGGTGTGTTATGTAGTGGTCAAAATGATACCATGTAAAATGTTATAGTTACTGATTTGAAACACATTTGGAAAATCGAGAACGATCAGCTACTTTTGTCGCTGACTGTACCTCATGCGTAACTTCATGAGTAACGAATAAAAAAAATAACCTAATGGCCGTTTGGATATTTTATTTTGTAAAATGTTACTAGTATTATAGGCTTGGCCTCCTTCCTCCCCTCCTCTCCCTCCTAGATCTGACCCTGTATAGTGCAGGATAATATACTAACTACGCCGGCTTAATAGTTACCATATTCTCATATAAAAAATTAACGCTATTTTCGGTGGTCTGCTATGTATCATTTTACACTGGGCCTTAACCACAATGATCTACTGAGATGTCCATACTATTAGGTCAGTTCATGTTTAAACATAGCAGTACAGATGATTCATAACTCATAACCGAGTTACCTACTATAATCTGCGAAAATACGAGCGTTCGAGTTCGATAATTAAATGGGAAAACGTGACTCCGATTTAGGTAGTTGAACTTTTGCGTCAGATACTATGTAGGTTTAAAATCTCTCTTTTTCTATTTCTTAGATTATTTTACAGTTTATGACCTCAAGTCACGAAGATGAGGCAACTACTGAGACTTGGTTCTCAAGTGAGGCTGCTGGAACACACCAGCAGCTCTCATGCTTAGTGATAGATTCTTTATATGAGGTTGGTAGCCAGGTGAGCACTTGAAAATGTCTTTCCACCAACGGTATTGTTTCATCAAGATGAAAGCTCAAATTCTATAAGAAAACAAACAAAAAGCGTAAAAGCGTCTTGACTTGGTTTTGACTGTGCAAATGTGATAATTATGAAGGAAAATATCAAGAGAGTATATTCAAATACCAAAAAATCGGGGACCAGGAGCATGACCTCTTACAACCAGCACTGGCCCATCGTGGGCCCATGCAGCGTGCTAGAAAAGTTATTACCATCCAAATTTGTCTCTGTTACAAGCAGTGGGAATATGCATAATTATATATATTACATGTTTTTCCTTTATATATTTTTTTCCCCTCTTTTTATTGTATTTTTGTAAAATGTTTCGAATGTCATTGTATGTGTACTTTTATGGGTCTTTTATGGCCTGAAAAACGATAGTTATTCAGGCCATAAAAGACCCATAAAAGTTTTTTTTTTTAATTTTATTATATTTGTGCTGTATTAGGCTAATGATGATTATAATGTTGATTTGTTTAATTTATATTTTACCTACACTTACCGATACAAATTATATTTAATTAATATAATTTTACATCATTAACTATACATACAAAGGATAGGCACAGATTCTATTATTGGTATTACTGATAAACCTCGCTTTATTTCCATATTAAAATTTACATTTATTTCCCTTCAATTTTATCCTCAACATCGCCATTAGCAAATTACGACTGTTTACCCCAAACGGTAAGTTTATTCGATCTGGCAGCGGCAATGTCGCGAGCTGCCACGAACGAACCTGACCTTGCCACCGCCAGGGTCATGGTTTCCACGCAAGCTGATTCGGAAGTTGCAGTACTGTTCCTTTAGCACGCAATTCACGTAGTGCTAAGAACTATAAAAATCATAAAAGAGAAAAAAACGAGAAAACCCAAAAAAAGAGAAGAGAAAAACACATCCAAAGAGGCTCTTGCTTGACGGTTGGATGCAGAAGGCTCTTTAGTATACTCCTTGACACGGCAGCTACCGTCGGCGTCGGAACAGAAGGTTCCTCACTCTGCAGCCCTAACTATCGGTAGCTTGAGCCCTGCCCCGCTACCGGCGGCACTCCGGTTTAGTTTTTGATTTATTTTCATCTATCAAACAATTTATGAATATGAATGTTGATGGATGGAAGGGAAGATGAAGACCAAAGAAAAGATGGATGGATTGTGTGAGGGTTGATATGAATGAAAGGGGAGTGAATGAAGCGATGACGGCTGATAGGGGAGAGTGGATGAAGAGTACATGCTGTGCCGACCCCAAATAGATGGGATCAGGGCAAGCAGAAGAAGATGAAACAATTTAAAAAAAACTTAGAAAATACGATGTTGCAGAAAATAGGGCTTGCAGGAGTTCGACTGACTTGCATATTGCAGTATCGTTCTAATACGCTTTTAAGGTTATCATAGCAAAAATATTTAGCCGGTCGTTATCGGGTCTTGCTTATCTCGTAGTTTAGTAACTCAAACGCGGCCTTGGCAAAGCTTTCACGGTTTTCATGCAAACCATTTCAGAGGGAGCCTATTTGCACGCCACTTGGACTTAGGGTGAAGTGGCCTAGACCTTATCGGGTGAAAGGAAATTTATGTTCTCTTCCAAACAAGACGTCATAGTTGGTTTCAAAATTATCTCTTGGACAACGTAGTGCTCATGATTTTTTTTTCTTCTAACATCCTACCTACTTCCTGCATAAATGCCAGAAATATTCATTTTCTTCCTTAAGATATTTAATCGATTACTATTTATTAGTCTGACCTAATTTTTTTTTTAATAGCTTTACTTAGCTTACTCATGTTTCCAATTTTGACTAGGAGATCCGTTCTCTCTTATCGCTAATCTGCCAAATAAAAAATATTCGCTCTAGTAAAGCATACTCGCTATTTTATAATAATCTGTGTAGAATGTAAGTACTATTCTGTGATAGCGGTTCGATTTAATTAAATAGTTTACTCTGATACAGGTTTTTTTAGTTTGCTCTCGGATTTAGAAACATACGTCGCTTTTACTTAACCTATTGTTTAGACATGTAATTTATTTAATTAGTCAACCTCTCAAATACCACGGACCCGACTAGAAAAAGGAAACAATATGTGTCCGACTTCTACGCTTTAGAAAACAAGTTGCTCTTTAAGATTAATTACCTTGTTTTGCTATCCGCTCTCTCCATCTGACTACCCCTCTACGCCCACTACCTCACCCGACTACATGCGCAAAACACGTTAAAATAGGGGTTGCAACTATAGAAATAAGTTAACTCTACGAAAGCCCCTGTTCTCGATAGCGGCTGTTTAAATATTTGGAAATGAAAACGTGCCTAATAGGAAAATAGTGCTGAGCTTGTATTCCGACGTACAATCAACAAAATTTCGACGACTCGATGATCCTATGTAAGTCTATGTTGGTATCTAGGTACAGTTTCATAATTACTATTTATTAGTAACTAGCTGTTCCCCGCGGTTTCACCCGCGACGGCTACAGTTTATCGCGATAAAAAGTTGCCTATGTCCTTTCTCAGGCTCTAGATTATAACTGTACCATTTTTTTTAGTTTCATTAGTTTATGCGTGAAAGCCAGATAGACAGACAGAGTTACTTTCGCATTTGTAATATTAGTAGCGGGTAGGGATTTGTTAATAACTTGACGAGGTGAAGTTTGTAGCAAAAACCTATATTACGGATAATCTCCGGAAATACTGATACGATTTTGAAAATTATTTCACGATGAAACCATTGATTGCTTGGTGGGCATTTTTCTACTGCTCGCTATACTATTCAGTCCTCAACATCGGTGTATTCTGACTTCTTGCAGCTTTACTTGAGAGTCAGGTTCCAATCCAAGCGTAGACTGGCGCTACAGCGTCACTTAACATCAAGTGACGTCAAATGCCATCCTCTCATATATAAAAAAAACTGTAGGTACCTACTTGATAATCGACGTAAGTTGTTCCATAATGACCGGAAAACACAATGAAGAGTCTGTGGTACCGTGGGAACTCAATTTATGAGCAGGTTGATAACAGGCGCGTCCTCTGTGCCTCTGATTGATTTGTTTACGGTTCTGCAGTACTAGTTTCCATCCTGTGTTAGGCTAGGCGCGCACGACGACTGTTTCGCCGCACGGCAAACAATCGCCGCGACATAGTGTCGCACCGCAGTTTTGTACATAATATCATCTACTAACCCGCAATGGTGGCCCAAAGTGGACTTTATCACATCTTCTCTCTGAGAGAAGCCCTGTATCCTAGCAGCAGCTGATGATAGCACAACTATTAAGTCAGTTTTCAACCACGATTGTTGCATACGACGCGATTGAATTGAATGACTTTTAATAGAATCTCATACAGTTTTCAATTGTATTGCGCGTGCTATAAACTATTTGCTGCTGCGGTTACTTTGCCGTTAGGTAAGTGCACGCAATATAATGTGAAACTCTGTTACAAAATTGCGGTGCGACATTACGCCGCGGCCTTTTTTTTAGCGTCCGGTAAACAAATCGCAGTACGTGCCTAGCTTTAACGGTACAGATATTGAGGCTATACCAATGTCGAATCTGGTGAGAAAATAAGGTTAACGATCAGTTTTATAATATGTTTAGAACAGATATTTTTACTCGGGATTTGGAATGGAAAATAGGTCGGTGCATATCAATCCGATCCAAAATAGCTTCAGTATTACGTCAATTCTGCAGGTCTGTTGATATAGTTGAAATGGTAACAACGTGGAAACCGCTTCACGAGATCCGCTCTCGTATACCTACACCAAACAGTTATATCTGGTACAACCTTTTCAACAACGTTAACGAAAAACGAGGTCTATTTTCTGAGAAGCACATTTTTACGCCACTAATTTTTACACCCTATATTTACGAGGGAAAGTGACAGTTTGTTCGATACTTTGTAGCGCTGTCTTTTTACCTTAACATGTTATTAAAGCATAAATGATTCTCACTTTATTGCAAATCTATGAATAAACACGTTTTTCTGCGTTTACACATTGCTGCCACAAAGTCGTGATTGAATATATTTCAAGGATTTTATATCATATCTGATCATTTGACCACATGTCATCTGATTCAAAGGCGATGATCAACGTCTGTGAGTGCTTTTATCAGATACTAGCGCCCCGCGGTTTCACCCGCGTCTTCCTGTTACTTTTCCGGGATAAAAAGGGATAAAAAAATAAAAAGGAATAAAGCCTATATGTTAATCCAGATTATAAGCTATCTCCATTTGAAATTGACTTGCCTAGAGTAACGACACATGTTATTATGGTCAATGAATGAATTGAATTGAAATTTCATCAAAATCAGTTTAGTAGTTATGGTGATATGTATTCACACACACACCAACTTTCGCATTTCTAATATTAGTAGGATAACTTCGCTAACAAATGAACTCATCCATAAATCAACCCTTTTGCTTTTGAGACCTTATTGATATCGAGTAACAAGAGTTCCAATTTCATTAGTAGCCAAACAGGTCTCTAAGTTATCGGCTACAAACCGTAATAAGGCTTTTAATCACGATAACCCTGACCTTGGCAGGGAAATTATCGAAAGCGTAAGCTTTCTTAGATTAATGACTTGGCTTTTTGCTTTGGTTTAGTTAGGTAACGTTTATTTTATTGGATTTAACGAGCGTTTTTTGAGCAGAAATAAATGGCTCGACGGATTTATTTCTCTGTGGCTAAGGCTTATGCGTACCTTTGTGTGTATAATATTATATTATTATACAGCTTTTAACTCCGAATTATCTTGGCCTAGCCATCTATGTGTACCTATTAATAAATAAAACTCAAGTGGTCCTGTGCTGTAATATTTCGCTAGCAAAAATAAGTTAAATCACACTTTGACAGAGTAGAATGGAGACCTCTTTTTTCGTCGGTAAAAAATGGGTTAATGAACTAAGTTTTTACTCGTACAGTCAGCAACACAAGTGGCTGATCACTTTTAATCCATTTTCCTACTCTGTACCATATCAACGAAGTTGTGTATGCTCAAAATACTCATCAAAAATAAAAAATTGCTCATGTTCAACTACTTTTATCCCTAACCGCTGACCTAGTTCCCAATTTCTATAGAAAAGTGGCAGGAGATTTCCATGTCCTTCCACACTGACTAACCCACGCACTTAACAGTATTGATTTCGATTCCCCTCCTCTCTCGGAGTCTATTTGTTTTTATTACTAGGCACTGGGCTTGATTTAGCGTTTCAATGTCAATAAGCATTTCTGTTCAATATTTCTTCGTTAACATACTAATCGGCTTATCATCATAATGGTGAAAAGCATAATTTATCCAATTTGCCTTAGTAAATGTCTTATTCAAGTCACTGTTAGACCTCCTTTTTCTACAATTCTTGCGATCTCTCACCGCTTTGCAACCACTTGCTTTTCTTTCTTAACCGTTTTGCAACCACGTATGTGGATGATGTTAATGTTAAATATAAAATAAATATATTACGAGTACATAAATATTATATGTGTAGAACATGAAAAGACACGCAAAAATATTGTAAGCGTGCTCTTCAGAAAATGAATCAAAAATTCATGAAGTGCTAAAAGGAGTCAATTGATTTATCATGTTAATGACCGCAATAAGCTCAAACAACATTAGAATCATAACCATAACATAATGCAGCATATTTTAGGTGTCTCCTAAACATATGTCCCTCAATATTTCATTTTGAATTATTACAAGAAAAGCATTTTTAGAGCTCTTGTCACTGGAGCATTTTCCATTGTTTTCGGTCCTCAGCCATCTTTTTAAACTCTTGGTATGACATGACGTCAGTTCTTTCTTTGACTTAGTCTAAATATGTTCTCGATTTACCTTTACTCTCCTCCCCTATACTTTTCCTTCTAAGATCGTTTTTACATATTCGTCATGACGTACCAAGAAATTTTAATTAAGTAGTAGGTACTAATGTAACCAAAATACAACGACAGTTTCATCGTTAGGGCTTGTTCCACATTTTAATTAAAAATACTCTGCGCGCCCTACATTCGCATTTCTCAGTATAACACGCTCTCAGACGCATTCAAATTTATTTTTAATATGTTGTACTTAGGTACATACGTATGTTTGTAATTCTAATTATACGCTTAATACATTGAGTAGAGAGTTGGTAATTACTGCGTAGAATAAAAACTCAAATAGCTTTCAGCATTAGATACAGCATTGTGATCACTTTAAAATGTCAAACTTAAAACTAGCTACGCCTGTTCCAACCTCCTTACGCCGGCAAAAGAACAGGCAAGAAACGCCCGGCAGGTTATTTTTTGGCGCGATCACATTGACAATTTTATTCTTATTACTAATTGATTGAATTGGAGCAAGTTCACTAAAATCCCAAGCTTTTTTGTCATCTAATGGTCCGATATTTTTTAATTAGCTTTTCTAATAAGATTTCTCTTGTTTGGTTGTACACATTGGGATATGGGAACATGAATATTAATGAGTTGCGGGATCACAACCAAAGCAGACCAGACCCCACAAGCAGCACCCGTTCACGAGTTGACGCATATCACCGTCATTTTAGTTCACAAGAGTAAGATCAATTTATCAAATTCGTAGTAATTTATGAACTAGTTGCGTCTCGCGGTTTCACCCGCGTCTTTTCGTTATCACGCAAGAACCTTTTTCCGGGATAAAGCATGGTATAAGCTATCTTCATTCCAAATTTCATCAAAATCGGTTTAGTAGTTACGGTGATACGTTTTAACAAACATTCACACGCACAAACTTTTGCATGTAAAATATTAGTAGTATAATATAGGATGTTTGGTCTTCAAGACGCTTAGGATAATAATTTGCTGCGCCCACCATTTTCCCGATATAGGACAGGAATCGATTTCGAGGATAAAAAGTAGCCCAGCTATCTCCGTTCTAAATTTCACTCAAATCGTTTGAGCCGTTTTAGCGTGAGATACGGACACACTCACAAATAATACGCATTTGTAAATTGAACGTTTGTGAAACGTGATGTGATAAGTATGACGGTGATTATAGTTTACATTAGTGTGTTAATGTGATTTAATTGGCATTTTGTCCCTGACGGTACAGTCAGCGACAAAAGTAGCTAGTCATACTCGATAGATCAGTAATGTTTGGGTTTTTATTACAAAATACAAGGTTACGTTTGACGATAACACAACGCACCTGACATCAAGTGATGATGCGGTCAAATGTAATCATTTTAATGTTCAGATACTTTTGTCGTTGATCGTACCACATCCATTAATTTCTTACGCCCATCTTCTTGATCGATTCCCGACTTTCCCATATCCATAGTGGAGTGTGACACTATCCTATAGCTTTCACTCACATATGTATAGATTAGGCCGACCTCGATTCGACCTAGACCGTACTTTCTAGGGTTTCTGTAAGCCTGGTAATGAGCTAATACTACAATGAACATCTATTTAGTGTGTTAAATCCTAAGAGGATTATAAGCATTGACGTTATCAGCTTATTTGGTGTTATTTTAATTGACATTGATACCAATGCCAATCAACGTCCCTACTCCCTACTAATTAGTGAAAATAATCTATGTTATTTTTGTTATAATTAAAATTACGTTGATTACTACGATTAACGTTACATAACATGTTACTGTTTGAAAATTAGACTATTGCCTGTTTATTCATATTCATTTATTTGCTTAAAATACGACAAAGGACAGGTCTTAATTAAGTTTATTTTATTTTATTTATTTAGGTAATCCAACAGCGTTCCAATCATAAAACAGACAAACATTTGTTACACAATAAGGCCAAAATAGGATTACACAAATTACAATAAAATCTAAATTAAGGGTAGGATTAAGGTAGTAATAAAAAAAACTATGATTTATACTAAATTACGTGATGTGATGAGCGTTGTGTGTGTGTGTGTGTGTGTGTGTGTGAGACTGTGTGTACGTGTGTGTAAGTGGTGTATGTGTCGAAGGAAATATTTATAAAACTTCATATAGAGCGATGCATCTTTTTAATTTCCGTGCTAGGGGCGTTTTTAGTTAAATAAAATAGGTCCAAGCCAGAGTATTGTTTATTATAAGGACGGGCTGCACGACACAGAACAGAATTTTGCGCATAATTTGTGCTGACGTGAGGAACATGGAGCAGGGGTGTGTGTCGTGTTCGGTAAGATGGTACTTGCAATGAGATACTACTTAAAAGTTCAGCACAATCAGTTTTACCTGTTAAAATATCATGCAATAGTACGACATCATATTGTCTCCGCCTCTGTTCTAATGAATCTAAACCAAAATAATTAATTAGTTTAATAGACAATAGACTTTTTTTTCAAAGTCTTTGTTAGTGTTATACGGCCGGTTTCAACAACCGATCTATCCACGGTTTGACATTACTTCTATTGAGCTTATGTCAAATTTCCATCTCCAGTAGGGCAAATCGTGGATAGATCGGTTATTTAAACGTGACATTAGGGTCTTACCGGTAGAAGTTAAAAGGAATCCTCGAGGTGAGCGGTGGTGGGCGAATTTGGTGTCGTAGCGTTTATAAGACTTGAATTATGAATATGAAACTCTTCATTAAATCAAGTTTTGTAGGGTCGTTGCTAAGTTAAGTTTATAGCGGACTTACGTAACTAAAATTTTTGCTGACATGGTTTGCGACGTAGGTACTACTTATGCCAATTATCAAGTCACAATGTATGTACCTATATCCTCTACACATACTCCATAATAATTGCTGACATAAACTTTACCGACCACGAAGTTTACTGTAACGCTTCAATCTAGTGTACCTACTTCTAGATAAATACTTAGGGAGGCCTCTGTTCATTTTATTTATTTATTTATTTTATTTATTTATTCAAAAAACACTTAAAGTCTAATTTACACCTTTTACAAGGGGATGCCGCGCATGAGTCCCTAAGACTTGTAAATACCAGTTAAAAAAACATTATGGTGTTATGACTAATAGCCACCCAAATAGGTCGAAACCTGTGCTTGGGTGAGCTACTGATTGAAGCGAACCACAGAACAGTTTGCGATAAGCGGTGAAATACTGTATGGACATTGCAAAAACCTTAAAACTAACAATTACAAGCATGCGATTGAAATTCTACACTAAATACATACGACTACATGTATACAAAATAATATGAATAAGTCTCATTGATATCCTAGCAATAATAATAAATAACATATACATATACATACACATATATACAAAAATATAGTAATGAATAATTATAATATATAAATACATAAATCATAGATATTTTAAACACATTAAATGATAATAATATTATTTAGATATATACTAGCTTAGGTTACTGTCGCCGATCCATTTTTGCCATAATTTAATGAACTCTGATTGATCTATTTCGCCTAGTAATTTGTTGATTTTATATTTTAAATGCATTTTAACAAGAGAATCTCGGATTTTAATGGAAAGTATAAATTCAATAAACTCTTCTGGCAAGGAGTTAAAAATTCTAGGAGCAAGTGCCGTAAAATGTTTCCGCGTGAAAACTGTGGTCTTGTTTGGTACCTGAAATATCTTTTGAGCAGCTGCTTTTCGCCTGGGCCTATCAGAAGACACCAAAGGCATTTCATCTAAATGTTTCGTCATATGAATAATTGTTTGTTTTATATATAATTTCCTGACAGTTAAAACTTTACAAAGAAGGTACAACTCGCCACTAGGAAACCTCATTGACTTTCTTTTTATTACTTTTAAGTTAAGTTTTTGAGCTTTTTCAACTCTGCCCATAACATGATTTGAACATGAGCCCCAGCTAATTATTCCGTACATTAAAAGAGACTGACTTAAAGCAAAGTAAATTTTCATTAGTAGGTTATCATCAACAATATTTCTCAGTTCTCCATACACATATCCCAATTTTCTAACTTTCGATGCTAACCCTGTTGTATGTTCATCCCAGCGCAAATGTTGATCTATTGTTAAGCCAAGGTATGAAGTACTAGCTTTCCTCAGCAGGTTTATACAACTACAGCTACTGGGAGCCAGTGTATGTACACAGTTTTTGTGTATTTTCAGTGCTAAATTTGAATTTGGCAAACCAGCCTTTGTTGGAGAAAAACACATATATACTGTTTTTTCTTCATTAACGGACAACAGATTTTGACTGAACCATTCCATACCTACTTTGAGTCCCCGCTCCGCTTTAGCAAAAGTACTCTCCCATGTGTAGTCATCGAACAACAAAACCGTATCATCAGCAAAACAAATAGTCTTACAATCAGGTAGTAAAGAACAGAAAGTGTTAAGGTACATAACAAATAATAATGGCCCCAGCACACTCCCCTGAGGCACACCAAAACTTACGGTAGTTTTGTTACTAGAGGTAGAACCGATTTTGACAAGCTGCTCTCTGTTTCCTAAATAACTAGTAAGTAATTTTAGTGCATTTCCACCAATACCTATATTTTCCAGTTTCCGTAATAGCAGTTTGTGCGACACGGTATCGAACGCCTTCGCTAAATCAATAAACACAGCTAGTGTCTTCTTACCATCCTCCGAATTATGAACAACGTGTTTAGTTAGCTCAGCAATGGCATCACTAGTGCCAACTCCTTCACGAAAACCAAACTGGCTAGAAGCAACGGAGTCACCAAAAAATGCATTCAGCCGTATTTTAATAATTTTTTCGAGAACCTTCGATGTTACTGATAGTAATGAAATTGGGCGATAATTAGACATTATATTTGCGGGTCCTTTTTTGTGGAGTGGTGTAATAACAGCTAATTTTAGGTCCTGAGGAAAAGTCCCTGTTTTAAAACTCATATTATAAATAAATTTTAGAGGTACTGCTAGTTGGTATTTCAAATATTTAAACATTTTAGAAGTAAATCCGTCATATCCAGATGAGTTTTTGTTTTTTAGGGAATTTATAGTTTTTATTATCTCAATTTCATTGGTACGTCGCAAATAGAAAGTTTTATCTACGATAACACCTGCAACACTATTGGACAAATCTTCCTCCTTCAAGTTCATTTGATTTAGATGAGCTGAGGCAAGATCTACCCCAACTGAACTGAAATAGTTATTCAATGAATTACAGACCTTTGTCATATCATTCGTTACTTGCCCGTTTATATTTAATTCCGATATTATTTTTTTATCTTTTGTTTTCCGGTTTGTTACTTCGTTTATGAGACGCCAAACATCTTTCGGATCACCCTCACAACTCCTTATTTTTAATCGATAATAATTTTGTTTCGTTTTTTTAATAGCATTGTTGCAAATTCTACGATAGTCTATATACTCTTGTTTAATTATCATGTTATCTGGATGTTTTTTCCAAGTTTTATGTAGCTGGTCTCTTTTTCTTATACTTTTCAGAAGTCCGTAAGTTATCCATGGTTTTAGTTTTCTTTTATTATGTGGTATATATTTAACTATAGTATTTTTCGAAATATATTTCTGTAAAGTATCGTTAAAAATTATTAATGCTTTATTTACGTCTATGCAGTTAAATAAAGTAGACCAATTTTCGTTTATTAAATCTTCTTTTAATTTATCATAATCTAAATCATTTTTAATTATATATTTCTTCAAAGGGGTATTATTTACCGGAAATAATTGTTTGTCATTAATTGAACACAAAGTCATATAATGGTCAGTTATGTTAGTTTGGAGTACGACACTAGTATATGATTTGTCTTTATTTTGCCTAAGCATAATGTGGTCAATGCAA
Organism: Opisthograptis luteolata; assembly: GCA_931315375.2. NCBI lineage: Eukaryota > Metazoa > Arthropoda > Insecta > Lepidoptera > Geometridae > Opisthograptis > Opisthograptis luteolata. Next base: position 3,077,130 of record OV928043.1, read on the forward strand.
CTTTTATCTCTAGTGGGTTTGTTAATCCCTACCTTAAGTCTATGCAAGGCTAGTAGTGCAAGATAATCGTCCGCTTGAGGATGACCATTTTCTAATATATTAATATTTATATCCCCAACAAGATACATATTCTTTTTACCTTTAATATTATTAAACGCTATTTCTAATGATTCTAAAAACAAAGATATATTGTAACTCGAAGGTGATCTATACATAGCTAGTATACAAGTATCGTCAGGTAACAATAGCTGAAGACAATTTGCACCTAGTACTTCTATTTCTGTGCAATTGCAGACGATAGATTTTTTTACAAAAACAACTACACCATCGTTTTGTAAGATATTATTTTTTGTTGAAAAACCAGTATAACCTGGAAGTGTATGATTAGATTCATGATATTTAATACGACACTCAGTCAAAATTAAAACGTCGAAATCTATATCAAGATTCTGCAAACTCACAAGAAGACTATCAAAATTTTTGTAAATACTGCAAATATTCATTGATATTATTTTTAAGCCATTTGACATATTCATTACAGATTGACAAAGTTTATAATCAACGGTTACCAAAGTCTCTTGCCTATCCATATATGTGTCTAAATTATTTGAACACTGTGTGATGTAATCAAATGTTATATCTAAAATATGTGTCCTTAATAATAAATAGATTGCTATTGTACTGTTTTAACGTAAAGTATTGCAACATTTGAAATAATCTTGTAACATAAAAGAAAAAGTAATAAATATTTTGTAGTATTTCTATATAGATACAACTAAATGCTATTTTTAAAGTTTTAAGTACACATTGATAAATATAAGATAAATATATATAATTCCGTACACTATTTAAATACAACATTAACCAAACCCAAGTAACCATTTTTAAACAAGTAATAAGTCATAAGTTAAGTAGGCAGTCCTCACCGCTTATAACGATAGGCTTAGTGGAGTCGCTTTTTTTTACCAAGATTTTACCGTTTACGTGCCAACAGTACTTGTAGTCACGCTCTTTCGCAACTTGTTTTGTTTTCGACAATAGTATTTTCGTTCGCGCTGTTAGATGTTCCGACACAAAAAACGGTTGTGAGTCGAGATTAAGGTTAAGAAAATCAGTCTTCAGACGCATGCCTGGCTCCTTACAATTTTTGTTATATTCTTTAGCATAACGCAAAAAATTATTTCTAGCAAAAAAACTTTTAAAAATAACAATAATCGGCCGAGTTTTGCTGGGGACGCTCGTCGTCCTTCCCGTTCTGAAGACTGTATATATTTCTTCCTTGTCCATTTGTTTGTTGAATATTGCGTAAGTATTTTCCAAAATATTCAACAGCTGTTCTCCTTTTACTTCCGGTATATTGCGAATTTCCACATTGCAGGACCGATTTCGCTGGTCGATCTCGTCAATTTTCGCTTCTAACAGCGAAATTTGCGCTTTAATACAGCCTGTTTCTTTAGTCAATTGTTCCTGTTTCACTGTGACTGATAAGACCTGTTTTTCTGTATTTGTTACTTTTTGTATCAAGTTGTCATACTGGGTACTAAAATGCGCTATCGACGCTTCGACACTGGTGCTCTTTTCCGTCACAGACTTGTTCAATTCCTTCAACGTGCTCCTTACTTCTTTGAGCAAGGTGTCCTTGAAGCTGTCAAATCTTTTGTCTATATATGACTTAAAGCGCGCAAAATCGTCCGAGTCCTGCGGCGACGTCGCCGACTGCGTAGGCTGCCTAACGGGCGTATTAGAGTTATCCGCCATCCTTTTCTCATTTGATTTACACTGAGGGCATTTCCAACTAGATTTATATTGTTTGGATTCTTTTTGAAAGTTGTCCAGTGAGATGCGCAAGCACTGATAGTGATATTGCACGCTGCATGCTGAGCAAATCTTTGTTTCTGATGCCTTAATGGCTTTGTCACATGCTCCGCATTTACTCATTTTGTATGTAAACAATCAAAGAATTGTAACTCACAACAAGCGCGTCTTGATTGAAGAAACATTGTAGGAAAATTTGAAACATTTGCAGAAAAAAGGAAAAGGAAATGGTTCGTATACTTATATCACAAAGGGATTCTTGTAGAGATCACTTCAGGAAATTAGGCATTTTGGCAGTTCCAAGCCTGGACATATTTTTATGTTCCTGTATACCTACAGGAATTCGTAACGGAAGACGAGAGGAATGAAAATAAATACCCAAAACACCACATACCAAGCTGGTGAAATATTTAATGATCTGGCCACAAGACATCAAGAAAATTAATTAAAGTCTAAATCTGTTTAAAAGTAGGGTTTTTTTCTGTTTTTTTTTAGATACAACAATGCTAGTTCTACTTGTTTAAGCTAGCATAGTATTATAGCAGTCATCGTAATTTTTAATAAATGGTCTAGTTTTCAAAAATAAGGTCGTCGATCTTGGTAATTTACCACAATCTTTATGTCAATCGCCGTTAAAACTAATACAGTAACAAAAATGTATAGTCATAGTTTTTTTCTTTTCTTGCTTAGACAATGCAATCATTGCAGCACAGCACAACCCTACGTGTAGACTATAGCTATAGGCATCTGTATATAGGTAGAACAATCATCTGATGCTGTCCATTTTAATGAACCGGAAGACATTATTAAACGCGGGATGAGCACAAATGGGCACACCTACAGTAGAGGTGGATAAGTGCTCACTGGCAAACAAATTTAGTACTATGCACTAATCTTGTGACTAAATTGTAGTGGTCGGGTGCATCGTTGATCCATTTCAGATGTGACTGTGAGCGATGGTGGCCGAACGGTAACGCGTGCGCCTTACAAGGCGCCGATACCGAGTTCATACACAAAAAGTTACCTTAGCTTCCACAAATATTTCAAGATCAAAATTATTCAAATCGGCCCAGCCATTCTCGAGTTTTAGCGAGACTAACGAACAGCAATTGATTTTTATATATAAGAGAAATAATATGTTGTCGTCATAGGTAAAGTAGGGAGCTAAGAACTTATTTAGATAGGTGTTGACGTATTAGGTACACACAGAAATTTCAATTTGTATTTAATTTGCTTAAGCTAACACCCAGTATATGGAATAAGTGTTAAAGTTTACACAGTACCTCATGTCAAGAGTCAAGATACTTCACTGTCAAGAGTGTCAAGTTGACAACAAAAGAAACTTCGCTCGTCACAGAGAAAGGCCTGTCTACATACGAGCTATAAATAGCACGGTGCCTTTGTAACCCTTGTCACAGTTTATACACGTTGTATAATTATTACGTATATACATCCTCACACTTATATAAAAAATACGAAAGTGTTTGTTTGTTTGTCCTTCTTTGACGCAGCTACGCGTGACGGAGAGGCGGATCGACTTGATTTTCTACATAGAGATAGTTTATCGACCGAAGAGTGAATGTGCTACTTTTAATATCGGAAATGAGTCCTGTGAGAATTTCCGCGCGAGTGAAACCGCGGGGAACAGCTGGTAGTTTTTAACCTGCGGGGTCGTTAAATTAATTAAACATGTCATTGACAAGTTTATACTGAAACGACGGTATAGGGAGACCAGAATTAGGACTGTGATAAATGTTCTATGAGTAAATGACACACCTATGTTTAGCTCTTATATGCTATAGAACGATAAATTCAAATTAGTTTTTTTGTAGCTGCTTGAAGAAATTTAGATAGGGGACTTACCTATTGTAATTCAAGCCAGGAGGAGAATAAATATCACCACACACAGATCTCGATGAATCACTCTAAACAGCCACCCAAATATTTTTCAATACAATCGACTGTCACTACTATTTCCCGCCAAAATCTACCCCATCCAAATTGATTGATAGAATGAATATAAAGTTGCCATTCACATAAATGTGTGCAATCGTAGACGTTCTGCCACAGATATAATTATTATAATTAAATGGATTAATGAGTATAATGGCAATATTTAAGTAAGAGAATGAAGTTACTATGAATTCTATGAATATGATTTGACATAAGAATTATTGCTCGTTAACACTATACTCAGTATTTCTCTAGCATAAACGGATAATGCTCAATGTTATCTCATTTCTTTGTTTGAGTTGCTCTCTGTATCTTTTCTGAGATCAATAAGTTTGGAAACTGCCTCGGACGTTGGACAATGTTTGCGACATTTCCCGGGTCAACACTCTCACCTACCAAATGACACATCAGATGGATAGCTCTCGTGTTTTTAGACGTACTCTATTTGGCAGTCAGCCAAATATTTGAGAATTGATATGAACTGAAGGCCTTTGGATGTAAAGTCCACACACGTTTAATTCTCTAAGACATGCGGTGATTTGATGACACCTAATAATGTTCCAATGTAGGTTGTTGTATATCTATCTATTTTATACCATATCGATGATCTGGATAGCTTTGATCGTCTCATCTACGGACCTAACCTAGATGCACTTTACTATCCTGAACGCTAATAGAAAACAGAACAATCAGAACAAACGTGTACTTACTACAATGTCGATCGCTACGTCCCATACAAAATACCTATCACAGAGAAAAAAGACCTTCCAAAATACCGTTTTCTTTCTGAGTCAAAAGGGAAGGAATTGTGGTTCAGAAGGAAAACTAATACAAAATAAGGAAGGAAACGGTCTTGGAAGACTCAGAAGGAAAGGCAGAATTTTTTTCTCAGGGAGTAGCCAAGACCAAGATACATTATGATTTGACAAGCTCTAACGAAACGTCATAATGCGTTAACAATTTATTGTAGAAAAAGAAATGTTTCTAGGTTTGCAACTTGGCTTGGCCCCCTGATCCCAGGTTGTAGAGTTATTTATGTACGAGTAAAACACGAGGATCGTTAGAATATGCCTTAATTTATTTGATTCGATAAAAAAAGAAAACTTACCTTATGATCTAAATATTCGGAATAGAGTGAAAAAGAAAGAAGGCAAGCAATCTGTCAGTATGGCATCCAAACAAATAAATAAATACTTATTTTACGGCCCGTTCAATCTTAGTTTACACTATTTGGTATTGATAACGAAGAGGTACGATGTTACGCAGGAAATGCTATGATTTTATATGAGGATATTGATTGTAATCACCACGCGACTGATTCCATGGGCAAAAGCCACTAATGCATGGAATCATAAAATAAAATCCGACTTTCTCCGATGCCGTTCTTTCGCTTCAAAAATATAAAAAAAATAAAATAAAAAAAATAAATAAAAAAATCAATTTATTGCCACTATTTAACAGCATATTATGTTCCAGTTACTTATTTAACTAATTAATCATAGGGCAATAGGGCAGCTTCAGCATGCTTCAATATCTAAAATCAGCAAAAGCAATGGCCGACGAAGCCGTTTTATGGTCCATAAAAACAGGGGCTCTTCACGTAGAAGCGATTCATCAGCGGCAAACCGTGGATAAAACAACGGGGGTCCACTCGGATTTATGCTGTCGTCGCTAATACAATGACATCATATTTTCTCTTTAGTACTGGAGCCTAGATGTTGATAGGATTGATTGAAATGTTTACTCTATTTTCGCAGTTCGCAGATTCGATGCTGCTACGGGAATTGATCGTAGATATAAAAAAGCAAGCACTTTTAAGAACTAGTTATGTTCTCTAGATTAATCATCATCATCATCAGCCTGTATCAGTCCACTGCTGGGCATATAGCCGATTCAAAGGTATATACGCCACTGAGCCCGGTCTTCTGCTTTTCTCATCCAACTACCTACTACAACGTCAACGATCAAACTTGACGACTAATAGTTAAAAAGGCGTATTGATAAAAAAATTAAAGGTTTTGTGTGCTTGTAAAATGAAAATCTTTTTTTTAGAGGGCAGTTTTCGATCATTGTTTCTGTGCTATGAAATTTAACCTACCTATCGTGTTATCTTACCGATCATATGATATCAAAAACATGATCATTAGTGTACATAAATATTAGCTCCGTATGTTTTATATTATAATTGATAAGAAAACAGGAGATCCCTGCAGCCAATATTTCCGATTCGTCCTTAGCGTCCGATTAAGTACTTATTCTACTTGACAGGCTATTATTTTCCTAATTTAGAAGCCTCTGAGGTATTAATGACGCGTTTCCAGCTAAGCTTCAGGTAAACTTTAAAGGACAGCGCTATATTTAGACGTTTTCCAATTTCTATTTTAAAATGTAGTATAGGTATCCTATCATCATTATTGCTTCATCTTTATCTATAAAATTCCACTGTGCATGTGTTCATAATTCTTCTCCTCCTTAACGGCTAGACCGGCTTTTATAAAATTTGGTACGGAAATAGTTTGGATAAGTAAAGAATATGTACTTTTTATCGCGATAAACTGTAGTCGACGCTTGTGATGCCGCGGGGATCCCTGCAGCGAGAATGTAATAATTTTCCAAATCACAAAATTTCTTCATACAAATTTTGATCCCTTAGAAGTTGACTTTTATAAAATTCTTTCTTAGTTCACAATCTATATAATATTATATTCCCAATTTCAAGGTTCTAGGACTTAGCATTTAGACAGTGCGTTGATCTCAATTCTCAATCAGTGAAAAGTCTGTTTGTATGGGAGGAATTATCTTATAACTTGCTTTTATTTTGTTTACAGGTAAGTAATCTGGGCAACAATCGGTGTCTTCTTCGTAACAACGGTGTAGTATCTTAGAATTATTTTCACATAAATAATTAAGTCCAATGCCCGAACAATACGATCACTAATCGTCATATTACATCATGTGGCAAAACAGGACTCGGCAGCTTCTGTTTTTGCAGCAATGGGTTGAATAAATTCCGCCTAGGCGTCCTTTATTGATCTGATTCTGATGTATCCGACCTCGGACCGCCATTCTGCCGGGAAGTTTAGTAAATATTTGCACCAGGATTTACTCTAAACAGAGTAAACACACCAACTAGCTTGGGCCGTACCTACATAAAATTCTTAATCTAAAGACTTTGCCAAATAGAACGCGTACTTAGCGCGCGTCAAAGCACTATAATAATTATAGCCTCATGTCGCGCTATAGCGCCGAATTGTGTTGTACTATGACGGTAATATACTGTCATACAGAACGCCCGGCGGGCACTAGCAGTGCACGCAACGTTCTGTCGCGGCGTTAAGCGCTATGTTCGCGTTCTATTTGGCGAAGCCTTTAGTCTCGTCCTGGCGTGGATTCCATTACGTCGCAGGGCGTGGATTGTGTTCATTTCTTGCGTGGTGATGACATGAATATGTAGCAGGAGCTTTAGCTAGTTTTATTAAAGTTTCCGTAAGACAGAATGGATGTAAGTAGGACGCTACATGCCATGTGTACAGACAATAACGCTGCCTTCGTTTCTTTATTATAATACTGTATCCGCTAGCTAGAAGACTCGGTTTGTTTTTCTTACAGCTCAAAATATCTGAATATTTGACGTAGGTGAAAGACAAACTAAAAAAGCAAAAGACCTGATAACTATTCCCACTGAGGTTTCTCCATTTTAGCCACCTCTTAGATAAATATGAATTGTATCCAGCCGTTTCAATGTATCCTTATTTTCTCTTCTGTTGTGAAAAGGACAACCTCCCCAGCGACAAACAAATAACTCAATTATATGGGACACTTCAATATCACTCCGTTACAACAACACTGTGATTTGATTCGTCGCGGCGAATCGGAGAAATCTAAACGTGACTCAGAGAGGGAGCTATTGATAGGTCCTTGATAGTTCAAATACTCACTCAAATAAAGAAATTCCTCGCGATTTCGTTTCTTTTTAAATAATTGCCCCTGAGGGTCCACCCACATTTAATTTCTTCAAAGATCAATACGCAATACTACGGATAGACTCTGCTCAAATCGGATCTTTACAGCGATTGAAGATTCAAAGTACCTACTTATAAATAAACGATGACATGAATAAATTGTTATCAAGCGTATATATGTAGGTACTCTTTAGGCAAATTACTTACAAGCATGACGTTGGTGTTAAGAAATTAGTAGGTTAGTAGTATGTACACGTAGGTACATACATTTTCACTATTGACATCTATGGTGTTTACCCACGACCCTAGAAAATTAATGAAATAGCGTTGATGAAATGACGTAGGTAGTCATTTTGTTAATATGACTATTTATATAATAGAGTATACATGTAGCAAACAAGTAAACCCGCCTAATGGTAACCGGTCACCGTCCCTAAGGACGTGACTACGCTCTACCAAACTAACACATGCAACCAACGTATTGGGAAATAAATGATTTAAATGTTCACTTAAATACATTTATTTTTGAGCTTGACGAGGTAAATACAATGTAAAAACTAGAAATGCCACAAATATTCAGTTACTATTCGGTATTCGGCCAATGACCGACCATTTTGTGTATTATTCGATATTCGGCCGAATATTATGAACTATGAACTATTTACCTGAATATCGAATACCAAATCATGAATAAAAAGCACGATAAATATGTTTTACCGAGATAGATACAATTCCAAACTTATCTGAGGTTCGTTGTGATGAATTAAAACCATTTTTTCAGCATTTCTTGACTGAGAATATTCGGAATCCGAATGTTCGCCGCTTCAGCCAAGAGCGTGGCCGTTTTCGATAAAATCGCTATTCGTGGCATCTACTAAAAACTCTTTTCACAAAATCCATTCCAGCGTTGACCATTTAGATACGAGAACAAAATCACTAGCCGTCGAGCTTGAGGAACCAATTTAGGTTATACCGTCGTCGATTGAATACTTGAATACTATATATATATATATACTCTATCGAAAAAGGTGAAATTTGGTAAACGAAAAGCGTTCCGCCATTGTTCGCCTTTCGGGACCAATTTTCTTCAGAGATTTGTTTGCTAACTTTTCCTTTGTGATCTATAATCATGAGTTCATTCATTTTGCAATAACAAGGTTCACTCCCATGAAAATTGAGGTTATAACCGTTTTTCTCTGCAACTGTTATTAAAAATTAAACAAAAAACGCTCCTCGAAAGATACTGAATAATGCATTAAAAAAAACATCCACACAGTCACCTTGTTTTGGTAATGAATGATACAGTAAGTAAATTCCAAAGTACAATACTCAGAGTTAGAACATTTTTTTGCAAAATTTGCCAAGATTTTTGAACATTTTCTTTGTCTCAGATTGGCATGATAAGTATTAGATAGTCTTCAGCCTTTTGCAAGACGAGCCTACTGAGACCTGAGCCATAATGCCTGCTAACTGATTCTGTTGGCAATTAATGAAGATATATTTCGTGCCATTTCAGAATCCCGTCCTCGTTATAAATAAAATACGTACCAACCTAAAAATATTACCACTATCAAAACCTGTGATTAATACTGCTGCGATCTGAATACCAGGACTGCATTGTTGAAATTTTGAAAGCCATAATAAACTATTGGAAAAGTGTCATTTTTACTCAAAGACAATCTTAATATATAAAACAAAGTAGGGGTAGTTTTACACTATTGATAACTCAAGAATGACCTGACTGTTTTTTTATGATCTTTGATTTATTTTATTTTATTTTATTTAACCTACCATCAGATGAGACCAGTGGTCCAAAGCTTACAGTCCAAAAAATATTGAAATATTTTTCAACCAATTAAAGTTAGTGGAATCGACGTTCCTTTGCCACAGTAATGAATCATCAATTCCCGTTCACGTAGACGGACTAATTAATGCCCAGTCGCGACAGTCTGGATGGAAATGCAGTCGGAAGCGGCGGACTGGAACAGCCGCCCAGACGAGTTCAACGCTCGCCTTTCCTCCCTGCAAGAGAACACAGAGCAGGTGACGAGTGTCTCCTGTCTGTATACTGGATTTAAAATAAAAAATGTATTTAGTAAAATGTTCAACATTCAAGGGCATGGGACACCTATCATCCGCACTGGGCTAGCGCGGTAGATTACGGCCCATAGCCCCATACTATCTCTCTAAGATAAAACCAGAGTCCTCCCAGTGGGAGGGAACGTAATGGGCTGATGATGATGAGGTAAAATGTTGCATACATTTCACAATGTAGTAACCGATAAATAAGCCATGCTTCCTTTGCTTTTAGGACAAATGTGGGTATCAAGCTATAACGTTTAGGTAAAGCCTCACATAAGAACCAGTTTTGAATCTATTCGTAGCGTGGTCCCAATTTCGACCACATCCTCTGACATGTGCTCAAATGACTCGAATGTATAATAGGTACCTACCTACAATCTCATTGCAGAGCACTACCAAAAATTATACAGACAATTATCTGTATACCATGGCCTCTGATGGTGGTTATTAAATTAACAATGATAGGTAATAGTATTGCCGGAAAGTTTGTCACGGATCTTCTTTTAAGTAATGCAAAAAGTTTGGAGTCACACATACCTAAATGAGAGAAGTATCTGATTCCTAAAACACAGTTCCCACTAGTTCAGGAATCAGAGGCTTCATAATTACTTTGTTAATTTTACTTTGGTTGATTGATTGATTGACTTGCCATTTATCACTGCGTAGATATTAGATGTTGTATGCTCATCAAAGAATCGACATCGGGACTCCCCTTTCAAAATTTCAAGATTACTTATCTTATCCTTCTGGAAGAGATAACGAGTCAATAGAAGCAGCGATACCTGTGTGAGTTGTGATTAAATCTGTCACTATCGCTTCCGCAAGTGCCGTGAAGCTGGCACGTGGGAGGAACGGGACCGGGTACGTTGAACCCAACTGCTTTCTACATCGGTGCTTCCGCATCACTTCCACAATCTCTGTTTGTTAGTCAAACTAATGTATTATACCTAGCTCGGTAGACGAGGACTTTGGCACGGTGCGGTGTGGTATCAATGATCTGATCTCGTTTGGTTTCTCATTGGTAACCTCTACCTCCAATTAACCTAGAAAGCATTTACAAACAACAGAAATAAGAACGTTTCTGACAACAATAGAGATAAGAAGAGGAAATATGTTAATCACGTTAATTCGTATATCTATAGTGCGAGCAAAAACTTTAATAAACTTAATAAGTGCCTCGACATAGACTTAATTATTCTGTACAAGTGTGGCAGCGGCTAGACGGCTGCTTAGCAGAGAATTTTCAAATTATTATATTTTTTGATTTTTTTTTTTATAAGAATTATTTATTTTTATGTTTATTTGTTCTAAGTTTATGTTTATGTATAAGGTTTACCACTCACTATGTTGTTCGCTGTTATTTTTATATATTATCTCGTTATCATCCGTGAGGATCTACAATTGGCTATCTGTTTCTTAGTAGTTATTATCCAAATATGTATAAGGTGTTGGTATTCCTTTAAGTAAATAAATAAATAAATAAATGTCGGATATGTAATATCCATAAGCATATATGGTGGAGTAGACAGACAGGAAGTGACCGAGTAGTACATACGTAGACCAAGACAAAGAAAGAATTGACGTCATGTCATACCAAGAGGTCGAAAAGATGACCGAGGACGGAACAAGATGGAAAATGCTTCACCGACAAGAGCTACATGCTCTCTAATGAAGAAAGGACTCCAAACAATTTTTTTACCTATTAACTAACAACTAGTAGCTGGCACAGCTGAAGACTGTCATGTGTCTGGCCATCTGGTGTATTTGGGTGCTTGCATAAAGAAGCGGATTCTGTAATTCTGTACCGATCGGTATATATATATTAAATGCTCACACATAAAGATAAAGGATGAAACAGTGAATTCCAATGGCTTGTTGGGTTGAAACTTGTCCGTACCGATTACCCGGTCAATTGCAGCTTAATTGCTTTAATTGTCCGACGAAATAAAGTCTTCATTATTGTCTGGCGACTGATTAACCCGTTTCTCTGAATAATTCGACCCGCACAAATCTGCGACGACTTATCGTACCGAGAGTCTAGACCGGAAACCTGTATTAGTGTATCAAATAACACTTGTGTCTCGTCGCTGGATAAAATAACATGTAAGTATGTTATTAAAAACGAATCATTCGATGATGTAGGTGCCTGGTGCCTAAAAAGTAGTTACTAATTTCATAATCGATTATCAGTACCAGTCCCTTAATAGTAAATGTCTCGATTATGACAACTAGCCATGAACTAAACTTAAAGCAGTATAAGCAGCTATAAAACTACTTCTAACTTAAATACGTAAATAGATATCTCCTGCGTAGAAGCATCGATCGTCAAGCTTCATGGCCTATTGATATTCAGATAGCGAGCTAAGTTCCGCTTGGAAAAGGAAATCTGTAGAACACAATCGGCTATTCTAAGTGTATTCTACTCAATTAACGAGTTAAACTTCCTCATTGAAATGTCGGTAGGAAAGCGAAGACGACGGCACTACTAACTTTAGGTTCAGGGACCTAGTACAGGGACAAAGTCTCTATATTAAATTTAAGAACTCCTCATTTTATATACTAACTACGAAGGTGCTGTAGGAACCGTAAATTTTTCCAAGATATAAATGCCATTCCAGCTCTTATTCTATGCAAAAAGCACATTGATCCACTGCTTCAAGAAGAACGAAGGCAAACCAACAATTAAACACACTTTTGCATATATAATACATAGTAGGAATGGTCAGTTTTTAATGACCTCCTGCGAAAGATGACTAATTTCTCAAATTACTTAGGTAAACCATTTTTTATTAATGTGTACTCAATAATAAAGACAAAATGAAGATACTGTATTCATAAGTAACCATCGAAAGTTGGTTTATTACACATTTAACGTAATTAATTATTTTGTTAGAAAGTATAATCAATTCGTCAACCATATTAAGTAACAAACTGTGACTTGCATTTAATTTCGGAAGCCATTATTCTTCCTCAAGATGCATCACAACATTCACAACCACATTATATGACTGAGAATTAGGTCACACAGACACAAAAGCGTGACTTTTGACTTCCGGTTTACATACTACAAGTCAGACTGTAGCCAGGTCAATTTAAAAAGAATGATCCAACCACGTCAAGGTATAAGGTATTGGCTTGTGTTTTTACAAGATTGATTCACGAGCTTTCAAATTTTTCATCATCATCATCAGTCGGAAGAAGTCCACTGCTGAACATAGACCTTGAACGGCTATAAGCCTTTTGCGTCCATCGGCTCCCTGCGACTCTTACAATGTCGTGGAGCTATTAACCTAAGATAAAATTTAGGCCACGACTAAATGCAACGTTATTTAGAATAGAACTACTGTTTCATCTTTCGCTACAAGGTGCTTAATTTGTTAACAATACATAAATCATTATTAGGTTTAGACGAGAACCAATAATAACAGTTCTTGTTAAACCAATAGCTATAAGAATATAGGTAACTATAGTGCGGTTTTTAGTCTGAAAACTTGTTGTAATTAATTAAAATATTGTTTACCATATTTTGTGCCTACATTATTCTTTCATCAAAAAGCTTATAATGTCTAGTCTAAAGAACATAAGGACTAGAATATAATATAATATGGTATAACGTATTATAAACTATCAACAAAATCCCTAAGGTAGAGTAGCCTCACCCGCAAGCGACTGAGGGAGTACCTTACCTACTAGCAGTGGCGGATTTCCACATTTGCCGCCAGTAGGCTAAGTATTCAAATTTTGCCGCCCCTACCAACCTCTATAACCTCTACGGCCTCTGGCTTTCCTTTTTAAATGTGTCATTTTTTATGCATCAGACATAAATTGAAGACAAAACAAGTGGTGAACAATGTTTCATTGTTTGTGTGCACATAATAATATTTAAATACATATACATATACGACTCTTTTAATATCATTAAAACATTTTTTTAAATTGACACTAAATTTGCCGCCCCTAAAATCTGCCGCCCTAGGCTCCAGCCTACTCAGCCTGCTGCTAAATCCACCACTGCCTACTAGTCCTACTACTTACCTTATGTCAATCTAAAAGTATTGAAAACGTGAGAAAAAGACTTCACAAAGGCAAATTGGGCAAATAACTTTGACGAATTGACCTCTAACTGACGTTGAGGAGCTCCAAAAACAGTAGCAATATGCGTATTTACGTGAATCAAGGAGCGATAAGCGTATTTGCAAAAAAATACCTCAAAGGCCCTCTGTATAATAGGAAAAGAAAAAACTAAGGCAATGGTCACTGATCATCATCATCAGCCGGAAAAAGTCTACTGCTGAACATAGCCCTCCATTTAAGCGCCACCATGAACGGCTAATAGTTCGATTCAATAATTACGATATCGTTTTTCAGTAATAAATGAAAATTAACTTTAATGTATGTAATGTCGCCAGCTTGATTTTGTAATCTCAGCCCCACAGACTCACTTGATACATCCCGCGCTCGCGCAGTACAACAATGTGTCTAATTTTAGCCCTCAACGTGTGGAGCGAAATTTAGCAGTCATCTCCTGTTGGTAGTACAGTCAGACACAATAGCGATTACCTTTTCCTTACACTCGGGAATAACAGACATACAGGTGTTTGAAATGTAACCAAACATCATCACCAACGGAACCTTTTAATGAAAAGAAGAAAAGTTTGTGATGAAAATATTATAGCATAACTGTAGCGGCGTGATGTCTACACAACTATATATTATGTATTTACTGACTTTCCTACTTGTTTTGATGGATTGGGAATTTATTTAATTAAAAATGCAATGTTTTTTCTTCAACGAACTGGCGAATGTAATGCAAGTAATTAATACAGAGACAGAGGATAGCGGGGTATGGGAACATTAAATGGACCAATCAGCGCGCACTATCACGTCATCGGGTTGTGTCCTTATTGGCGGTTCATGACGCGATCGCTGAGGAGGCTTTCGATCTCCCTCTCCAACATGCCCGCGGCCTTGAAAGCATCAGCTTACAATAGCTTCATTCACTCATCTTCAACTAGTGGGCAAATTTTTGTGTATGCTCGTCTCACTATGCCTGATGATGTCTGGATGTCGGCGACTCTCGAGATTCCGTCTTTGCCAGGTATCGTCTTCACAATGCGCCCCAATTGCCATTTCAATGGCGGAAGGTTTATGTCCTTGATAATAACAAGCGTATCAGGTTTTAAATCAGTTGTGTTTACCTTCCATTTTGTTCTGGTCTGTAGTTCCGATATATATTCCTTAGACCATTGCAGCCAAAACTGTTGACGAAGCTGCTCCACTCTATTGTAGCGTGTCAAACGGTGTGCAGGCAAGTCTCGCAGGTCATCTTCACAGACAGGTGCCGTGAGGGGTCGGCCGATTAAAAAATGTCCGGGGCTGAGGGGAATATAGTCTCGTGGATCCGAAGACATGGGTGCCAATGGCCGAGAGTTGAGTACAGCTTCGATTTGGGATAGCAGCGTCGCGTACTCCTCGAAGGTGAGATGCGCGTTTCCCACAACTCGGCGAAGATGGTACTTGCACGATTTGACCCCAGCCTCCCACAAGCCACCAAAATGAGGTGAATAAGGCGGAATGAATGCAAATTCGATAGTTTGATTTTTAGCGTATTCAATAATATCACTCTTACATTTCAATAAAAACTGAGCAAATTCATTATTTAAACCAATAAAATTACGGCCGTTGTCGGAATAAATTTTCGAAGGTTTACCGCGCCGTGAAATGAAGCGCTTTAGCGCGAGTAAGTACGCATCAGAAGAGAGGTCACTAACGAGTTCTAGATGAATAGCGCGTGTGTTAAAACATATAAACAAGCAAATGTAAGATTTAGTTAATCTCGCGCCCCTTCCTTTCCGATTGAGTATGAACACTGGTCCCGCATAGTCTACCCCTGAGACATAGAAAGGAAAACTAGCAGTTATCCGCTCTTCAGGGAGATTGCCCATAAGTGGGCTTAATGTCTTCCCTTTAACGCGTGTACAAACAACGCATTGACGAGTCACCTTCCTAGCTAGGTTCCTGCCTGACAGCGGCCACCAATCTTCGCGTAATTGGTACAACAATGCTTGTGGCCCACAGTGCATAGACTGGTTATGTATATGCCTAAACAGTAAAAGTGTAAAATGATGTTCTGAAGATAGAAGTATTGGGTGTTCTTTATTATAATTAAAATCGGGTGAATTCTTGATTCTACCACCTACTCGTAAAACATGCTCTTTGTCTATAAATAAATTTAAACTTGCAATTCGATTATTTGATTTAACATTCTTTCCATTTTTAAGTAAACTGTATTCATTTGTAAACGACTCCATTTGAGATAACTTAGCAAGTATATTAATAGCTCGTTTTAATTCAATAACAGTAATACTCCCTGTCAGCTGTTGTCCTTTGTTGCGTGTATTATAGATAAAGCGAAGTATGTATGCAGCGACATGACTCATGCGATTGAAATTCGAGTACCTACGAAATGGAAAGAAAGTTAAATCTGTTTTGTTATTATTTGTAATCAGTGAATTTACGACGTTTGATTTGAGTTCCGGTAGCTCATTAGGTATAATTTCATTGAGTTGCGATACGGAACGTGAAATTGATTTGTCAAAATAAATTAAATCTTTTAGGAAAGTGGGTCCTTCCCACCACAAAGTCGATGAAGACAAATCCTCAATATTTACACCACGGGACACCAGGTCAGCTGGATTGTCTTTGCTACCTACGTGACGCCAGGGACAGTCATTCGTCAGCTCATGAATCTCTGCAACACGATTTTGCACGAAAGTTTTTAATAAGTTTGGTGACATGCGTAGCCACCCCAAGACAATCGTGGAATCGGACCAAAACATTACGTCATCAAATTCACGAGTGAGTACACTACGAATCGTGTCGTAAAGTTTAGCGCCTAGAAGTGCACCGCACAATTCTAATCTAGGGATACTCACTGGTTTTATTGGAGCTACTTTACTCTTAGAAATTAACAACCTTACTATCACATGATTATTACACATAGTACGTACGTAAGCACAGGCGCCGTAGGCGATTTGGGAAGCGTCTGTGAATATGTGCAACTCGACTCGCGTAGCGTTACATTGAAAAGCATGGCGCGGAACTTTAATAGTGCGAAGATGAGACAGGCTGTTAACAAACCGGTTCCAAGTATGCGCAACGTCAGTAGGAAGCGGGTCGTCCCACCCTAATTTCAATAACCAAAGCCTTTGTAGTAGGACTTTTCCTATTATAACGAGTGGACTCAACAATCCAAGCGGGTCGAATATTTGCGATATTGTTGACAATATTATGCGTTTAGTGACTGGAATTTTGGTGTCGGTTTCAATTTTCGTATTAAAATTAAACTCATCCGCGACATTACACCAACTCAAACCTAAGGTTCTACACTGATTATGATCACCTAAATTTAAATCTCGGAACACGCTATTCAGTGACGTCAATGACTCACCGTCGAGTTCGAAGTTAAAGATCCACTTGCGCAGTGGAAAGCACCCCGACTTTAGTACTTCGACGGTGCTTTCGCAAATCTTTATTAATTTTGATTTGTCCTCATATGAGGTCAATAGGTCGTCTACGTAAAAATCATTGC
Organism: Opisthograptis luteolata; assembly: GCA_931315375.2. Lineage (NCBI taxonomy): Eukaryota > Metazoa > Arthropoda > Insecta > Lepidoptera > Geometridae > Opisthograptis > Opisthograptis luteolata. The sequence continues at coordinate 3,094,533 of OV928043.1, forward strand.
GTATAACTCTTTTTACCTCGGGGTCAGTACATTCATCGGCTAATTGTTTCAAACATCTAACACTGAGAAAAGAAGCCGAGGCATGGCCATACGTTACCGTATTCAGTCTATAAAACTCGAGCGGGCTAGCTGAATCATCGCGCCATATAATGAGCTGTAAATCGCGCTGAGACGGATCGACTAGTACTTGACGGTACATCTTTTCACAGTCTGCAATTGCCGTAAATTTAAACTGCCTAAATCGTAATAGGATTCCGAGCAAGTCTCCTTGAATAGGAGGCCCTACGAGCTGTATATCGTTGAAAGATTTCCCACTACTAGTTGTAGCACTGGCGTCAAACACAACACGAAGCTTCGTAGTTGTGCTGTGCTCGCGAAATACACCGTGGTGCGGCATGAAGTAGTGAGGGTCCGCGTAAGAACTAACCTTAGTCATATGACCTAGATCAATATATTCGCGTATGAAATCAGAATATAATTTTTTATAACTGTCAGGTGCGCGTAATAATCGTTTTTCCAAAGATAAAAAACGACGCTCCGCCTGTAGGAGTGAGTTGCCAAGAACATCGGGCGATTCTTTGAGTGGGATGCGAACACAGAATCTACCATCACTTTCGCGCGTAGTAGTTGTGGTGAAAGACTCCTCGCAAGCCCGCTCTTCATTTGTGCGTATATCCCGTTGCTTGGGCATTTCCTCTAGCTCCCAGAACGAACGTAGCTGTCTGTCCATGGATTGTGTGAAGTTACATTGGACATATCTATTATTGTGCGTAATATAATTGATGGGCCCTGAAACAATCCAACCTAACTTCGTATTTTGTAAGTGCGGACCGCTTGGTAAACGCATCTTGCCATCGATAAGCAAGTCCCAAAATAAGTCCGCGCCTATTAAAATATCGATATTTTGTGGTTTTAAAAATTGCGTATTTGCTAGCTGCATGTTAGTAGGTATGTTAAAACGTGCGCTTTGTACTTGCACAGCAGGCAGCGTAGCCGTTATCTCCGATAGAACGAAACATTTAACGCGCGTTGAGTAGGTATTTATGCGAGATTTAATGACGATTTCGCACGTTTGCGTTGAATGGGAAATTACATTACCTACCCCTCGTATCTCATGAGTGGACTGTATAAGCGGAATATCTAGCGATTTACATAAGGAATGTGTAACAAAACAGCTTTGACTACCACTATCGAGTAATGCGCAAACGACATGATAATTGTTATATTTGTCGGGAATCTCGACCAAAGCGGTGGATAGTAAAACCGGTTTCATATCTAGGCATTGTGTGTTTGAGTACGTATCGGTATGAACATTGCTAACTTGAATGAACTGATTTTTGTCACCGCTATCACAGGCTGTCCCCGCTGGCGGCGGCGACGGGGGAACGCTCGCCTCAATAACCGCAGCCGTCATCGTAGTGCGATTATTATTATGAATTAAAGAATTGTGTTTTAAATTACACTGCTTACAAGGCCCAAACAAACAGTTTTCAACAGCATGTCCGGAACGCAAACAATTCTCACATAAGTTGTGATCGCTAACAATTTTTAGTTTTGATTGTAAGTCCATATTAATGAATTTATAACATGTGTAAATTGGATGTTTTCCTTTGCACACTACGCATAGAAATTTGTTTGTTTGTTTACGGTCTGATGATGGCGGCGGCTTATTGGAGGAAACATTACATTGTGAACTGTTAACTGAGCTAGGTTTTTTACTTTGCATGCTATTATTATTATTATCTTTACTGTGGGATAAAGATAGCGTTTCCAACAAATCGGCCCTGTCTTTGAGGAATTTAATTAGATCATTGACCTTCAAATTAGACTTGGAATCCGACAACAACGAACCTTTGTGCTCTTCCCACTCTCTTTCCGTTATTTTATCTAACTTGCAGGCAACAATATAGATTATCAGTGTATCCCAGGAGTCTGTAGGCTCACCAAGAGTTTTTAATGCGCGTAGATTATTGATAATCACATCTATTAGTGTCCTAATTAGTGCAGGCGACTCTTTTGACAGTGGCCGTATTGAAAACAATGCCTTTACATGACTATGCACTATAAGTCTAGTATTGTTGTACCTATTTAGAAGAAGCTCCCATGCAACAGAAAAATTATCTGATGATATTTCTATGGAATTTATCACTTGCTGTGCATTTCCCTTTAATGAAGACTTCAGGTAGTGCATTTTTTGAATGTTACTTATATCAGCGGAATTGTGTACTAAAGATAAATAAGTATCCCTATACTCGAGCCAGTGTTCATAAGCACCGTCAAATGTAGGCAGCGAGATTGTAGGTAATTTAACTGACACAGGTTTATTAGAATGATGACATGTAGAACCATTTGGTACCTCTCCACATTTGCCAAGAATAGATTCAGCTTGAGAAATAATGCTATAATAACTATCTTCGAACTGTTGACGCTGGTCTAACTGTTCTTCGATATCAGAGTCAGGTACAATTTCCTCAATTTTTGATTGAATTTCATTAAATTCGGAAAACAAAATCCCTGCCCCTTTAATGCGTAAGTTTAAGTCTATTCTCAACTCACTGGTGATAGGCGTTTAACTATTTAAATGGTTAGCGAATCTAGTCAACCTGCCCTTAACTATTCCGCGTTTTCTAATTAAATCACGCACGATTTGCTCAGTTTTTTCGTCTTTGTAATGTCTATAAGGAGATCTATCGCGACTTTTACTGGTTCCCTCCCCATCTTTAGATGCTAACGACATCCTGGTGGCTTGTGAAAATAAGGGAACTCACGTGGCAAGTACTGACTGCGTGTGAAGACAGACTAATGTGCTGACAATGGCACAACCAGCTGAATTGTCGATCTGCTCCGTGAATAATCCACTCCTTAGCACACCATGTAGTCCGTTGTTTCACTTTGTAGAATATCCGAGTTCACGTAAACACGTAGCAAAATGGTCAGTCCAAGGGTCACTCCGTACGATGAAATTGGATGTGATTTTCCAAAAAACTCGCTAAATCCGGCGTCGAAAGGATCAATTATGTAGCGGCGTGATGTCTACACAACTATATATTATGTATTTACTGACTTTCCTACTTGTTTTGATGGATTGGGAATTTATTTAATTAAAAATGCAATGTTTTTTCTTCAACGAACTGGCGAATGTAATGCAAGTAATTAATACAGAGACAGAGGATAGCGGGGTATGGGAACATTAAATGGACCAATCAGCGCGCACTATCACGTCATCGGGTTGTGTCCTTATTGGCGGTTCATGACGCGATCGCTGAGGAGGCTTTCGATCTCCCTCTCCAACAATAACTAACCTAACACAATATTTTATCGCTTTGATTAGATACTCTATGGTTGGGAGCACTACCTTTCTTAATCTGTAGGACTTCGCGCGTGTTAAGTTTGGCCTATCTTGCTTGATCTTCAAGCTCTAATCAGTATGTTCCAGCAGACTCTTGTGAGAGCCAGTATCCCAGTCTACGACCACATCGTCACTTAGCGACATTTGATCAAACGCTACTCTATAGGATGTAAAAAAACTGCACATTTATGCACAGGTACTTGGACACACATGTCCTCGGGTTTTATGACACTTGCTATATTGCATCTGGCTGTACAATTGTTTAATGCGGTCTGTCGGCGTCAGAGTGGAGTGTCGACTCTGCTAATCAGGAAACACCTCGTACAAACATTAGCGCCAATCATTCTATTGTTGAAGCTTTAATGGGCTTAACTGAACAGGATTTATAAGGCAGGGAATTTTTCTCCCACATCAAAGATCACGCACTAGTAGATTAGAAGATTAATCTGTACTCTGTACGCTACAATGAAATACTACGCAGTGAAAAATCGTATCTGGGTGTTGGGAATCCGATATCCACATTGTTTCTGATACCATAGATAAAGAGCATCCTTAGTTAGGGGCAAAGAAGAAGACTCGACATTAGCAATGTGTAGAACCACAAATAAAAAAAACTCGGTCAGAATCTGGTTGAGATTGAGAGTTGAAACACCCAACATGGCGCCAACTTTCACTAAACTTTATGGCATAATTGGAGAGTCAATCGATAGTATGTGCGAAAAATGTTAAAACTATCACGCATTGCCAATCTTGCGCCAACTGCGTCACCTGTTGAGAATCTTAACTTTTTGCCAAAGTTTTTGAGTCAAACCGTGGTAGGTACTATTTTATACTCTGTGGTCAAACCTTGGTTGCGTGTTCTATACATACCTGGTAACAAGCAGGATACTTACTGATCGTCCGTCATGACATGAGCGTCCTCTGTCTGTCACTCATTGTGTGGGGGCCGAAGACTATTTTCGCCCAGACTGAGCAGTGGCTAATGACAGCAAATTGCCCCCTCCGAATACAAGAATAAACTGTGGACTGCCAGAAATAGCCTCTGCGGGTGGCAGACTGTAGTGAATTTTAACTTGTTTTCAAATGGGTATAAAATGAAACTCCATTAAGTTTGAAATAGGTAGTTATATAATATTCTCTTCCGCATACATACATGTAGTATTTTCTTACGCCCTGAAAAAACTTCCCGCCAACCAGCGCGATAAAATCTAGTTGGTTCTTTTCTTTTTTTTTTCTAATCCTGCATAAACAGAGTTATTTAACTTAATGACTTATTACATTTTATAAAACTGTGACAGGTAAATTATTGAAAATAGGCACATTACATTAGGTAAATAAGTATAATAATGACAACAATAAAACATCTGTGTTGGTTTTGCGTTTTGCTTTCAATTTGTTGAACTTGATTATCTGTTAAAATTACTTAGGTAGAGTTTCTGAATCGATGTTTACCTCAAACTTATTAATATGTTTAATGTTTTGTACATAAATGTTTACAATAAAATTAGGCAAGGTTAACTTCTAGTCCAAATAGAATTTTATAAATGATTACTTAATCGATAAACGAACCCACTGTTTGGTAAATTTTATTAGTTTGCGCCCAATAAATGACCTGTCTGTCGTTTAGTTTCTTGCCCGATGCTTTGCCAGATTAAGGAGGTTGAAACAGGCGTAGCTAATTTTATGTTTGGCGTTTTAAAGTGATCAAATGTTGTCCTACTAAATAAATATGTTGTGATTTAGATTTTTTGATATTGTAGTTCAGTTCAAACGTCGTCGTTGAACAACATTAGCTGTCAAAACAAAATTAACCCAAAACTTTTAGTTAGTCATTGGTGAGTTTCGTTGTCAAATTAAAAATAATACTTTTTACCAGTTGTGCTCGCGAATTCACCCGCGTGGAAATTTCCACAGGAATCGTGATTTTTTCGGTACAAAAAGCCTATGTCACTCGCAGGCCTATAAACTATCTCTATGGAAAAAACCTCGCCAATCCAATGCTCCAATGCTGCGTAAAACAGGGTCAAACTAACAAACTTTCGCCTTTAAATAAGTGTGGGGGCTATGTTTTTGTGTCATAAATCATGGTTGTTAAGTATCATGGGCAGATACTGCGCAGTAGTTTGATGAAGCAGGAAGGCTTGTCGGCGGTCAGCGGGTCGGAAACTACAGTTCATTGTCGTCGACGATCCGTAACCACCGTTACGTCCTGTGCTGGCCATTCTTCTCGAGTCAAATTAACGTCAGCTCGTGGTTTTTTTATGGAATCAATATCTGTAAATCATTGAGTAGTTTACTATGGGTATACGTATGGTATATAACTAAGTAGGTATATACCTAATGCACTAGACCCACGGCCACGCGCGGGATTATGGATCATACTCTCTTTGAGATTTTTTAAAATCCCAATCCAGGTTTAGCCTGGTGCCATCTTTGACCAGGTGATTTGCGGTCAAATGCTACGCTATAAATAGTAAAAAAACTAAAAAAAACACTTAAAACGCACTCAAAAAGTGTGGAGCGCTTCTCTTACTGGGTAAATAAAAGTACACACAACCAAAAAGCGCTCCACACTTTTTGAGTGCGTTTTAAGTGTTTTTTTTAGTTTTTTAAACTATATATTTTTATTTTTTTACTTTTTAGTCTTTTGTTACCAAGTCCAATCTATCGGACTCATCAAAATGAATCATATGAGCCCAAACTCGAGGGGTTTACTAGTAGCCACTGCAGAGATCTCCTACCCACCTTCTGGCTGCATCATCAGACCCTCGTCACCAAGTTCAATCTATTGGACTCATCGAGACGAATCATATGAGCCCAAATACGAGGGGTTTACTAGTAGCCACTGCAGAGTTCCTCTACCTACCTTCCGGTTGCATCATCAAACCCTCGTCACCAAGTTCAATATATTGGACTCATCAAGACGATTCATATGAGCCCAAACACGAGGGATTTACTAGTAACCACTGCAGAGATGCCCTACCCACCTTCCGGTTGCATCATCAGACCCTCGTCACCAAGTCCAATCTATTGTACTTATCAAGACGATTCATATGAGCCCAAACACGAGGGGTTTACTAGTAGCCAGCGAAGTGATGCCCTACCCACCTTCCGATTGCATCATCAGATCAGGTCGATGATACCAAATTATTGCATTGTCACCGAGATTACATACACATACAAAGTTTCAAGTCGATACGACAATTAGAAGTGGGTGAAAATTGACTTCTAAGATTTGATTACATTGTTAGTTAGTTAGTTAGTTAGTTAGTTAGTTAGTTAGTTAGTTAGTTAGTTAGTTAGTTACAAGTCAAGCTAATAAAAGTGTTTTAAAAAGAGAAGGCCTAAAGGTTCTTAGCAGTCTAAACATAATAGGCCTGTTCTTTTACCGGCGTAAGGAGGTTGGAACTAGGCGTAGCTAGTTTTAACTTGACTTTTTTATTTTTTTATTTTTAAAGTTTTCACTATGTATCCTATTGAATAAACATATATTTGATTTTGAGGCTAATGCTGATGATGATGACGGACTAAAGTACATGTGCCGACCCTATCGCCACATATTACAAGGATACGTGCATTGCGATACCTATTTGATTATTACTAAGACTGCTCGATAGATTATGTAGGTATAGTTGTATATTTACGATAATGTACCTACGATTTTCCTCAATTTTATTCACCAAAACGAAATCTAAATCGGTCATGTTCACGGATTTCGGAGTTATCTTCAATACGCACACAACACTCGTTTCTTTCCGTGAATGACGCGAAGAAATCCTCAGAAAAACGTGTAAACTTAAACAAAAAGTTTTCTATTATCCTCGTTGCGGTCATATCATAAGAATGCCTAGACTTATATAGATACCTAGTACTGGAGCGTAGCTCTTTGTGAGTACCGTCAGATAGAAACAAGGTTAAGTAGAGTTAATCAAGACCCTGGTCCCAGTACCTAGTCTCAAGCCCGCAAGTGATGATCTGAAAGTAGACAAAAAAATCGCTTTAATTTTTTATTAAGGTTATATTTTTTAAACATAGTTCTCTGAGTATTTGTGAATTGTAATTCACTCAAATTTTTAGTTTAATCTCGGAATATTACTTTTCTAACAGTTTTGTTGTTATATCCGGAAATATGGGATATAATACATTATCTTCAATTCTTCACCGTAGGTAGGTATAGCATCAAGTCATGCTATATCTCTCTAATAAAAATAAGTCGGGTTTTCCTTCCTGACGCTATAACTCCAGAACGCACGAACCGATTTTCACGGTTTTGCATTCGTTGGAAAGGTCTCGGGCTCCGTGAGGTTTATAACAAAGAAAATTCAGGAAAAATTTCAACAGAAAAGCGGGAAAATCTTTTTTTACATACAGCGCCATCTCTGATAGCATGTACTACAAACCAATATTTTAAGTAGAAATGAATTCATTACTGTTGTGAAATGAAATAAAATTTTTCCTTTTCAAATATAAAACAAAAAAAAAATTCTTCTTCTTTTAATCACCAAAACGAAATGTTACATAAAACAAAGCCATCTGGTGGCGAAACGGAGTTCGCCGGGTTTGCTAGTTATACATATATCTCGTAGGTACCTACTTCTACGCGCATGCAAATAATATGTTTACTTACATTTTATTATACATTTCCTGATTAATAATTTAGTTAGCTAGGTATGGTAGGTATACCTAGATATATCTGCATCTGACGCATCAAGCACTTGCTTGGTAATCACTATAAATGAAATGATCTCACTGCTCAGTTTTAATCTACATAAAAGTCTACACTAATCGATCTTAACTATCTTAATATAAACAATACACCAGAAAATATACTAAAGATACGGCAAAACTGCCGAAAAACAAAGACAGTTTATTTTCCTTGTCAACTTTGGACGTTGTTTTCCACTTTTCTCGTCCGCTTCTGTTTACGAAGCACTCTTCAATCCAAAATGATCGCTGCCATAACATAAAGATAAACATTTTACGGTCAATGTTAATCGGATTTTCAAGTAAAAGTGGTATTTCTCTTTATGTAAACAAGGACATTTCACTTTATCTATAACAGTACCGACAACCGTTGGGGTAGACGTGTTCTTGAGTGGAGACCGCGACTTGGCAAACGTAGTGTTGGACGTCCTGTGACAAGGTGGAGCGACGACTTACGCCGAGTGGCTGGCACTGGTTTGATGAGAAAAGCCGAAGACCGGGCTCAGTGGCGTATCATGGGAGAGGCCTATGTCCAGCAGTGGACTGATACAGGCTCATGATGATGATAATGAAAAACAGATTTACAGAACACGGGCTGGAAGTAACCGCTAAGCTGATACTTATCAGCTTATTCTAATAAAAAAGATTGTACCTACCTAATTTGAAGATCCGCAAAACGTTTGTTGATAGTGGTATATTTCAAACAAAACATGATATAATATGGCTTTCAGAAATAACAAAACATACAAAAATGAATAACTATGTTTACTATATAGCATGCTGAAAAATCAACAGTTCCTGAAAATAGTTTACATTTCCGACTAATGCGGTGTTGAAAACAATGTAAATTGATGTTGGTGTGGGTGGGAAGTGAAGAAAGCATGAGAATTATGACACGGGCGCATCCGTTTTGGTGCGGCTGAATTGATATCAGGTCAGTACGTGGTTACATACAGAGATGTATTCATCACAACTTTGCATCGCCCACACTAATTTCCTGAAAAGATAAAAGAATAACGCTCACGCAATCACATACATTGATCTGATTCCTAACTAGCTGTAGGTAAACATGATTGATGTAACAAACATCAATCTGTCCGTCCCATCCATCCATCCATCCATACTCACAAACTTCCACGTTTATAATATTAGTAGGATGGTATCAGAGGTCAGAGGATCATCACAACCCAAAGACACGAAACAACTCCAAGATACGGAAAAAACAAACAAAACAGAAGCCCAATTCTCACTCCGTGCGATATTTATAAATGGTTATTATATAAAGGCACAACTACTTTGTCCTACTAGGCAGGAATCGAAGCTGTGGCCTCACGCTTCGCAGTCGGCTGATCACCCACTGCGTATATACCTACACAACTATACTCAACGCTTTGATCCTCGATGCGCGATATTTTACGTGACAGCGCTTACTATGAACGAATGAGCGACCGACCGACCGTCCAATGCGTTACGACATATGTAGAAAGCATTTATTATTTGAGCATTCGATATTTTCTTTAGTGATGTAATATTACGCCAAGACATAGTATATTGGTATCTACCGCCTACACCTACACTCATTGCCGCGATGAATGAGGCATCCACAAACGCTTCCTTCAATGATACAGAAATGTAGACGCCGTAAATTCACTCTTATCTATAAACATTATATTCACAAACGTTAAGGAGAACGGAAGTGTCGCATTTATTACATTGTAATGGCATCCTGTAATACTATTGTGCACCTTATTTGGCAGGTTCGTTTACACAGTTGGTGCAGATGACCAAAACTTTGGAGAGTCTTGTTCTTTGCCGGCGCGTTTTCTTATTTGATCATCATAAAATGCTATTTTGAATGCAGCTTTGAAAAACTTCTGCTTTAATAGTCTAATGAGTATCCAAAAAAGTTAAGCTTGGTAATAAACAAAGAAAAATATATATAGGCGTTGACTTGAAAACATCCTCATAATTTCTCAGTAAAAAAAAAACTTTGGAAGATAAACAAATGAATCTAGAATAAAACTACTTTCACACAAAAAACTACTTTTCAGACCATTACCGTAACTTTTAATGAAAAGATTTCTTTTGTAATTAATTGTGACGCAACCCTAATTTAGTCTTGTCTCATTATCTAAATCCATCCAAAAACTTGTGGAAGTTAAACGAAGTCGCGGACCGTGGCTCAAAATTCGGGCACCTTTAACCAACCCTCGTTAGTTATTCATCAAAAGTTTCCACCAAAAGTTGCCGAACTCAATCTTTTGTGATTGGAACAATGAAACCAAAATGCTCGAATAATAGATTCATTGTTGCTTGAAAAGATACTTAATTATAATGGTCACTTTTATTTAATTTTCTATCATAAAAGGCTATTGTCCTATTGCGGGAAAACTTTTCCATAAAATAAGGACTTATCTACACTGTGTACCACAGGCCTTATGAGTTAGACACTAAAATAAATTTTGAAAATTAAAACCCTGTTAATTTTGAAGATTTTCATGCCGAATGAAAATCGATATTTTATCTAATTAGAAGTGGGTGAACATTGGCTTCTAAGATTTAATTACATTGTTAGTTACAAGTCAAGCTAATAAAAGTGTTTTAAAAACGATGCTCAATCGACTTTTATTTCACAGTAGAGATGTCTATAAACTCGTTAATACTATTTTACTTTATTGTGTGACTAAAATGACCGAACTTATGCTATGAAATATCCGGATTTAGATCTAATATCTCGCTTCTACATTCGGCTTGGTTAACCTAGATAGTACAAGAAACTATGTTGTCCATAATATTGTAGAGGTCATAAAAACAGTGATGTAATAGATAGCGTCTGAAGGACGACAGACGATAGCCAGTTCAGTATCCAGCGCTAGAGACGGAAAAAAGAATATAAACCCAGAAAAATAACTTTTTTTTTATTTCATACCAAGTAAAATGTATCGCATAGTGTTTTCATTTTATACTAAGTAAAGTGTATCAGAGAGGTTTTTACAGATTATTCCGATTAATGATGATTCTTTTTTTCTCACTAGCCTGGTCAGGTAGTGACCAAAAAAATAAAAATATCTGTTGGGTATACCTTCGTTGAATAACATTAAATTCATGAATCATCAGGCTTTTAACTTCCAGACAGGGTAAAAAACCGTAAGTATCAGTAATTTTGAAACCATTAGTTATACTTGCTTCGCTTTAATGGGTTGAAGAAACCTATAGAGGTTTCTTATAAGAATTCAGTTAGTTTTATAAGGATTCAGTGAACTGGCTGAGCAGATATCGCGTGTCAAAGAAAGACGTGACATCGCAACAAAGCTTGCTCTAACAAACTTAGTTAGAAAATATTCAGGGTTCATTTACGTTCAAAACGCTTTCGCGAAATTGATTATAGTTCTTGTTCTACTAAACTAGAGTAATTTATTATGATGACGTATTTAAATAGAGATGTCAACTACATGCCAACTAATTTATAAATTCTTAAAATAAATTACATAAATCTTTTTAGACATCATAATTCATACGTACATTATTATGTAAAGGTAAGTAAATAGTGTATGAGTAAGTACCTACTAAGTACTTTTAAAGCTCTTTCATAGGTTTAAACTCTCTTTTACCTACCTACATACATATGCACAAACGATATTATTTCTTTATGTAGATACCTACAAAATATTGTTTTCTTCTTTGTCATCTCTTCTTCTTTATTCTTATTTTATCTATTTTACGCTACAAAGTAGCGTTTGGCAACAGGTCATGATGATGTGGTCGAAGGTGATGCCACGCCTGGACTCAAGTGAGGCTGCCGCCGAGGCCGGAACACTCCGATAGGTGCTTGGAGGCTCTTACAGATTTTTCTCCAAGACAATATGTTCCCGTCTTTTATTCATATAAAATACCAAAGAATTGAAAGGTCACTTAATAATAACAAAGGCTGTGTAAAAGTTGTTCTAAATCGTAGAAGTTTTAGGAACCAAAAATATTTCTCTGTCACATCACATTATCATACATTTACATATTACACAAGCTTCCTACGTTACCTACCATTAATGCCTAAATACTCAGAGAACTATTTTATGGACTTGTTTACTGTTTACGCAGAGGGTTTCAGGACCTAAATAACACGACCACACTCTAATGAGTGAGTGGGTGAGTGTGATGTTTCTGACCTTTTTACGCTAAAACGGCTCATCGGAATAGAATTCTAGACTTTATTTGCTGGAAAAGGTTTAGATAGATAGATTACCTCTTTATTGGCACATCACAATACAGAGTAATTAAAAAAACAAGGTAACAGCATAATATTATGTCGTAAAAATCCGTTCATCAGCCGTCTTGAAGCTAAGTGGTCAGAATCATTAGAAATAGCTTTCGCCATTCGTAAAATGTATTTTAGTAGAAGAGGAGCTTATCCAAATTAAAATTAAATGACACTGTTGTCTCTTAAGTCAATATTTTACAATATAGTGGAAAGTTTTTACTCTAGTACGATAGAGAGACTGTTGCCAAACAGCGCTAGGGTTGCAACCTTTATTTGAGGAAATTAATGAATAAAATTTAGAGTAAATTTAGCTTTTTATTTAGGTACTCTCCTAATATATACGTATGTACAGCGTGTGTAAATAAGGATCTGCTTTGTTGCTTTTAGCAACATCTAACATAATCAAATACTTGTTTGACCCAATCGTAAAAAAACGGCTAATATTTCTGTTAATATTTTTGTAAAAAATGTAATTAAACTTTGAAATCCAAAGTTGACACAACAATGTTACTCCACGTACTTTATTGATCCCGTAAAGTATAATTATTTTTTCTCGAAATTACGTACAATGTTTTATTATAAATAATGGGTGGCAACCCTGAAACCGGACTTCAGCCAACAAAAAGTGGACTCGGTCACGTTCACGTGCGCACTTTTATTAGGAACAATAACGCAACGCTATCAATTCCTTCAAGATCTTTGAACCAGCAATTCAGTAATGCATCTCATGCCATTATCATAAATATGATATTACGAACGCTTATTCAATGTCTAAATAGTTCTATATGTGCTTTTGAGTGAGATAGGAACGTTATGTCTTTTGCTAATAGCAAGGGAATGATATCATAATATAATTTTGGAATCCTTCGTTTGCGGCGGGTTTTTAATTTAAACAGCATTAGTTGCCACTTTGACGAGAGGGCGGTAGTAAACTTTGACGTTTACAAAACTTTTATAGTTTTCAAAATTTGTTCTAGGCGTACTGGTTAATCTTTTATTGTAAGACCAAACTGAACCAGTCCACTATCCCGCAAGTCCTATACAATATACAACGTGCCTAAATGAGCTCGTACTTTTTATTTTTTTAAATACATACATAATACATATATAAAGATCTAATACTTTAAGTCTAGCGTAGATATGCGTAGAGCAATATAACTCTATCCGCCGCATAAATTTTAAAATGTTTATGATACTTCAAAGTGAGCATTGAAATACCATTGCTCGTAATATTCGCCGTTGTATTTGGTTTAATAAAAATATTTTTAAGAAGGGCATTAAAAATCACTGCATAATGGTGATGACAAGATAGATTCTTCGCTAGGACATTGAGGAAGCATAAGTACTTGTTTCATAATCAACTCAACTCAATAGACAATTTTTCTTTTTATATACAGACTTGTTTGTTTTTTTTGTGTTCCCGATATTTTGGCTCCGATGCATTCAGGCAGGTAGGTGGCAGGTACCTTAACATGGTCACGAGCAAACAAATCAAATACGTGTTAAATAACACAGTTCAATTTTATCTCAAACTAGCTGTGCGCCGCAATGTCACTTGCGTGTTGATTCACACAGTATTTTCAAAATAAAACATATAAATAGCCTATGATAATATTTAAGGAAAGTTTAGTTTTCAAACAGTGAAAGCAATTTCTAGCATTGGATGCGCATTTCAGGAGATTAATTAGTTCCTACCTACATCAAAACTGACAAACAAAAGGTATCATGATAATATGCTAGAGTCGACGCCGTAAATATTGAACTCAACTTTGCTATTATAACATGTCTATGAAATTATGCAGGTTTTGGGCGCTATGGCGAGACAATACAATATTTTGTGAAAGAATTTAGAAAACTTTTTATCAGTAAAAAGTCTAATTTCTCCAACCTCCACAACGGCCTATGACATAATGCTTATTGTATTTAAATTTAGCTCCAGATAATTGTTGCTTCGTTGTTGAGTTTAACGATTTTATTGGGCTTGCTGGGTTGCTGGTCGCTACTTTACGACCAATCCGCCACGCTTCGTAAAACCGACCACTGTGTTAGATTAGCGGTTGTTTGTACTGAAAATGTGTGGTTGGCGATTCTTTTATTTCATTTTGTTTTCCTAATTGCTGTGTTTGTTTTCGTTGTTGATTTTTATTTAAAGATAAACTGCTTGCTGAACAGTTAAGCATTGTAACGTGCGAAAGTAACTCTGTTTTATTATTTGTTTGTTTGTTTGTTACTTTTTCACGACTAAATCGCTGAAACAATCTTGATGAAATTTGGTGTTGAGATAGGTTTTTTTTTATCGCGATTAAGTGTAATCCACGCGGTGGATAACCGCTGGGCGCAACTGCAGAGTAACTACTCTGTCTATATAAACAGTATAAACTACTACCAAAATAGCATTATAACCTCTCCTTGATTTCTTTATGTACAAGAGATTTTTTTTATGCAACTGAGTATCAAGACAGGTGAGTCGCCCGCCACGTTTGTCCATGACGGTTCAGAGCCACCCAAACTTTAACAGTTCATAAACTTACGTGTGTGTGAATTTACTACGCTCGTCACCCTGAGATATCAGGTAAAATTAAGTAGCAAAATAACAGTAACAAAGGTACTGACATATATATTTAAAAGATAAAAGAAGTGCCGGTGCGAAAATGAAGTAGGTAAATGAATCCCTTCACGCAGTCCCACCCGGCCACACAAATCACTCTTGTTGGCTGAGCCAAGATTATTGTGCCAAGCTTCTTGTAGACGCAGTAAATTGTAATTAGTTTACAGAGCAAAATTAAATGTCACCCCAGTTTGCGAAACATCTGACGCTTTCTGAATGAGTTCATGTGATTCGTGCGTGTCTTATTTATATTATTTTAAAAACTAGCCCTATCCACCGACAACGTACGCGTAAAATTTTGAATCAAGTAAAATGGAACCTCTAACAATGGGTATTAGATATTATTATATACATCGGTGAAAACAGCATTCAATTCATACGCGTGTTACAGTTTTATTTTAATTATGTTAATGTTGAAATTTAACTTACATGCTCTAAGCTCCGCCCCATAGACAATCTCTATGCAAAAAATCACCGGTTACATCCGTTGCTGCGTGATAGAAGGACAAACTTTTGTACTAAAAAAGTCTTTATTGTCGTTTAATTGTTTATTTTTGTCTTGTCTACAGGACGACTTCGCCCCACGGCGAGCCGTTAGTGCGCGCCCCGGTGGGCAAGCCGCGATGCCCCCCTGCAATCTCGAGACTCCGCGTCGAGAAAGTGGAAGGAGGTCTGGCAGTCGCCGGCGTGGTCGTCGCAGCTAACTGCCAAATCGTCCTACCTATATTTGGATTTCTTTTTATGCTCGTTGGCTGCGTTCTTACTGGTAAGATTTTTTTTGACGTGACAACGTCTTATAATTCGATAGAGCCGGCTGCACGCACGAAAAAACATGACTCATGCGGCGTTACCTCGCTCTGAGGCGTTCCATGTAAGGCTTGAAGTGCAAGCGAGAGCGCGGAACGAGCGACAAAGAAGCACAATCGGCCAATCGACGTTGTCACGTTCAACTATCGTCAGTAAACCGACTTTACAGACAACCAATTTTTTTTTTTATTCTGCACTGTGTCTCTTAAGTGAAACATTGGTCTGGCCAGCAGATGCGGCTTCCGCTGTTTTTCTTCTTTGCACCTAGTGACAATGACAAGGACGTTCCATGTAGGTCGTCCCGCCTGTTCCAGTGATTTTAAAAATACACTTTTTATAGTCTATGGTTTTTACATTTCTAATATCAAAATTCGCGCCAGACTTTTAGCGCCATTACGAATCTACTTCCGGTAGTCAAATGATTAACTGTACAGAATAATGGAGTAAGGTTCCGTATAATTGAATGCTCGTTATGAACATTTGTTAAATAAGATACTCGTAGTAAAGTTGTTATCTCCATTCGAAATATGAGATGAAATGATTGGATTTCCATTCCTAATTTTAATTTTAACTGTGAAATTCAAAACTTTACAGCGGCATCGTATCGCGGTTGTGGTGAAAATGAGGAACCGGATCATTATGCGGCTCGAATAGCGTTCACTGGCAACTCGAGAGTACTTGGCCCGGTTTGCATCGTTGCTGGAGCTCTCATGACAATTGCAGGTACGGAAAATGATTTCATTACGTTTCTTTTACAGAAAACCGTATCTACTATTTAAATTAATTCCTCTGAGGCCTACATCTTATGATAAAAAATATGTAATATTATTTTGAATTAGATTATAATGTGTCTTAGACTAAAATGTAAAGTTACGCCTAATGGCATAACACATAATATAAGTACCTACTAAATTTAATAATCACGCTGTATTTTCTCTATAAGTGGATTTTTGTTAAATTCTTATGAGAAAATAAATTCTTAAACCATAATTAACAACATTTAAATGACGCTTTACATAGAAGTATAAAATTACTTAATTACAGATCCCACTGCTGGGAATCTGGCTCTGGGCCTGGCCTTCTCTCAGAGAGAGAGTACCTATGGATCGTATCTAATCTACCACGCGGGCCCAGTGCGGGTTGGTAGATGTCGCATGCCCTGGAATGTTGTAGTTCTTGAACATGCAAATTAAAAGAGAGATTAAAAAAACAACATCTTTACCGCCATATTGTCATTGATTAGTTTATTTCTGTTCTGTTCCAGGCATTGTACTATGCATTTTGATGCGCTCTGCTCAACGTCGTCAGCGCAGACTGGCCTTCCACTGTCCAATCCACGGAGACTTTTATCCACTGAGTCCTCAAATCAGCAGAAAGTATTCTCGTAAGTTTCATAGACATAAATGTTTAATTTGTTTTGGTTACTATGTCATATTATGGTTTCCATTCAAACATGTCTAGGTATCTATATTGATTGAGTTCAATTATTATTCTTGTAATGGGGTTACAACAACGATTGTATTATAAAGCAACGGAAAAAAGATAAAGGCTTTTTTCTTCTGCAACTGTTTATTTGAGAAATGCGCTCTCCATTACCGTACCACCAGCAGACGGTGTACCTACAATTAATATAATATTACTAACAATACTCTAGCACTTTTTTCAGCTAGATGTGGCACCAAGCCACAGAATTTATAAATAGCTAACTACCGCCTAAAATGCCAATCTGAACATAGGCTGTAGTAGGTAGTTGTAAGGTGTAGGGCGGTAGATGGAGGCGTTTTGCTCGCCCCCTCCCGCCCCACCAGAAGGGTGATGACGTTGTTTCTGGGGGGTGTCGCTTATGAGCTGGACCCCCCCCCCCTCCCATGTGCTTGGTGTGTTGTGGGGCCCGGAATGTCGGGGCGGGTTGGTTGACTTTCACAGTGACCCCTTCCCGTCCCTTCAAAAGACGGGGACCTGAAATAAATAAAAAAAGGGGCGTGTAGTATACAGACCTCTACCACTTAGCCACTTTCTCACAATACTTGTAACGTTTTCCAGGCAGCCCCACCGGACTCTGGCGCTGGCTGCGCAGCTGGCTGGGCATGGTGGAGGACGGTGACGCGCCGCGCTGCCCGCGCTCCACGGAGCCCGCGTCGCCGGCCCGCGCCGACGCTCCCTGCCCGCCGCCATTACCCTTCCTAGTGCCATCCGATTCCGTCGTGTATGTATCACCATAATTCGACATTTGTTCACAATTAAGGACGTCGCCAGGTCCGCCCGTCCTTCTTCCCTGGAGACTTGAAAAATTAATGAAAATTAAAATACATTTTAATTTAGTCCAATACAAAGTAATTTATTGTACTACTAGTTGCGCCCCGCGGTTTCACCCGCGTCTTCCCGTTATCTCGCAGGAGCTTTTTTCCAGGATAAAAAGTAGCCTATGTGTTAACCCAGGATATAAGCTATCTCCAGTCAATATTTCATTTAAATCTGTTTAGTAGAGTATGAGTATGTATAACGACAGTCCTGTTATCTAAACCTACTTATAACTTAATGATGACGAAGTTTCAATATAAAACTAATCTCATTGTTACACTTCTATATTATATTAATTGTATACAAAAATTAATTCCTTACAGAGGTATGGCGTCAGTCCTGGGAGCGCCGCTGAGCCCAGAACAAACCTTCGGTTCAATAAAATCGTTGGCTATTTCGAGGGAAGTAGCCAGTTTTCCCTTATCGCGCTCACCAACTCCACCACCTTTGAGGTAAGGACTATAATAGCTTCCTTAGTTTAATAATATGTCATATTCAAGGTAGTTGTCATTGCCATTATCACCATCATTACCAATAGCCTGTATTAATCTACCGTTGAGATATAGGTATCTTTCCCAATAGATTTTGATCACAGAAGAACCAAATTTATTAAACATTGACAAAATATTTTCAATCATTTATTGAAACCTAAGTTTTGCAATTGGATCCAGAGTTTACCTCACCTCCTACAATCAAAAATTCTCAAGTTTTACCACACTTATAATATCGGTTTCGCTTAAATCTCCATGTGTTCCGGCAACCCCACTTGAAAGCCAGTTCCCAATCCAGTCCAGCGAGATGCCACCTTCGACCACTGACTTTTGACCACAACGCTACCTTGTACGAAGTAAAAAGAAACAAGACATATATTTCTATTCAACTAATCCAAAACATGTCTTTACAGCTGCCCTCCGTTCAAAGAAGAATCAAAGTGCCTCGATGACAGCATCCCGAATGCAACAATAATGCGCCCTGACTTCGATTGTGGATCGCCCACTTGCAACTATCGAGTTGTCGAATGTAAACTGACTACCACGGAGGAAATACACCGCAACGTACCAACTAAAGCAAGCATACACCAGATCTCAGACAACAAACAAAAACCTACCTCGGTATCAATAACGATACCTGACGAAGGCAAAGGCTAATGTTAAAAAAAAAATTAGACTAAACATCAATAGAGACAATTATTAAAAAATGTTCAAAGAGAGTAATTGGAAAAGAACACTATTTGGCGTCGAATGTTTATCCTTCAATTCTTATTCTTAAGATTTACTATTGCAATGTAAATAAAATACTGATGTAACACAATATTTCACCGTCAAAAATTTATGCTACAACGTTTTTGCTCTAATGTTCACATTCGTCTTCGTCGAACTAGCTGTGCCCCGGGATTTCACCCGTGTGGAGTCTCCCACAAGGTTTTTATCACACATTACACTAAAATGGATAATGTATTTTCCCAACTGTGAAAGATTTTTAACATCTGATAAATAGTTCCGGGATTATCTCCTACGTCCAAACTCACAAACTTTATCTCTCTATATTATTAGTGTAGATTGTTTTTACAGCTCGTATTTACAAAAAAAAACGACAGTTATTACTAAAATAGTGACACAAATTTCATAATACCTATCATATTAATGCAAAATCAAGCAAATTTAAGTTACGATTGTGATTTTATTGAAGTTTACGTAAAGAAATACTTATTGCTATAGTCCTATTCTTAGCAATACATTGCGCCAAATATTGTAGGTACCGACTAAATTAGTAGGTAGTGTGCATGTGCAAGTTATGTGTGGGACATGAATTGAATTGGTTTGACCTAGTGAATAGTTTTGTCACGGAAGTTTTTTTCTGTTTTTACAACAAGCATTTTTGTTTAAATTATAATATGTTCTTTTTTTAACTCGCACTTGGTTGATAATAATTGATATGTAATATGTAATGCTCGAAATGTTGGCATTCTAGTCTTATGGTGCGTTTTCACCAGAGCTGTGCGAGATAGCTAAGCGGTGCACATCGAAAAAATCCTCCAATAGAATGTGAGGAGGAGCATGGTTAAGTAAATGAAGCAATCCTATTGGTGGCTTTTGAATCGTGCACCGCTTAGCAACCTCGCACAGTTCTAGTAGAAACGCACCCTTCATTTTCTAATATTATTGCGCTAGTGTGTAATAAATTAATTAAAATATGTAATCTTTGTAACGTGATCAATAAAAAATATGTATGTAATTTAATTTAATGGCTCATTAGGACAATTCTTATCTATGACCCATTAAATAATTATTAAGTATCCTTTCATTTGCTCATTTGGTCATATTTTGCACTTACTTTACCCTTGATTGTAATACTCAATAATTGATGAGTATAATTTTATATTTACATAAATAAAAGTATAGTAAACTAGACTTTAGTGTAGTCCCGAAATGTGATATTAATTTTCTTATATTTAAATGTTCCTCTTTGTTGAAACATAATAATCATTTCATCCTGTATTCTGTAATCATGATTATATATACATATTCATAAGATATTTCCATAATTGAATCATTTTACTTACACACTATAATTTATTTGGTGAATGAGCCAAAATGAGTTGCCAAAAAGCATTGTTTATCTCGTCCATGAGTTTGTATAACTGTTTGATGTATCACATTAATTAAAATATGTATTGTGCTCAGAAAAAGACAATTTGGTAGAAAATGAGAAAGTAAAAAAGTTTTAGTCTACAAAATAGCTAAGAAATAATTTGTAAGTAGGCTAAGTCATAATTTGAGTTTGTGATGCAGGCATTTATTGGCCAAGTTATTCGAAAAATTATAAGGAATGTAATTTTTTATAATCAATAGTTAAGTGCCACGCCTAAATATTACTATTATATTAATTTGGGATAAGCATATTTAATATTGTTGTAAGTATAAGGATGAAATGAAAATACAAGATTGAGTTAAAAAAGAAATGTATGTTTTTTATTCCGTACCAAGATAGTTCCTTCCTTCCGGTTTGAGCTTCGATCGCATCTTCATTTTCAGATTGTGGTGCAAACATTTAGAATTTAATGAAACAGAGCAAATCTAAAACAGAAGGAATATAATTTCATATTGCCCATTTATGAGGTCGCTTTTAAAATCTTACTAGACCTTACTAATATTATAAACATGAAAGTGTGTGACTATGGATGGATGCATGGATGGATGTTTGTTAACACATAGGCTACTTTTTTATCCCGGAAAAGGGTACCTGCGGGATAACGAGAAGACACGGGTGAAACCGCGGGCGAAATTAGTGATTTCATATAATATTGTATGAGGTCGCTTTTAATTAAACTTCCACCAGATTATAAAATATATTCCCGAGTTCGGCTCCTAAATATTTCCAGAAGGTAATAAAACAACAACATTGCTTTCTTTACTTGGACAGGACAGGGTTAGATAAAACGGAGTGTGGTCTGTAGACGGAGTGTGGTCTGTAGAGTGTATGTGTTCACTGGGCAATGGGGTATAGATGATTTGACGGAACATTTAATTTGTGTTTGTTTGGTAAATACAGGCCGCTACATATTATCAGATGATTTAAAAAACATTATAGCTAGCACCCTTTGGAGTTACAATACGCGTAGCAAATAAAAATCTGAACAATAAAAGCTTCTGTTAGAATTTTTTTAGGGTAATGATTTTAATTAAGTAACATTCAATCAATCACTTTGGGTTTAGTGTTTAATATAGGTCCACCTAATAATGGAGAATTATTGGTTATCAATTCGTCATAGATTTTAACAATTGGAAACTTTATAATTTCGTGTGTGCAGTGCAATATTATATCAAAAATACCGCCAATTCATAAAAAGAGGTAAGAAATTTTAATGTTGCCATTTGCCAAAAAAATTTCACTAACTATATGAACCAATAAATTGCAAAAATATCCTTATAAAGTAGTTTTTAGTAACATACACAAACGCAATACATGTTGTTTAATTTAGGTACTTTGATCGTGTCATCACTGTTACAACAACATAATAAATATTATTATTCGGTTAGGTATGTAATATGTATGCCCAATAGTACTCCAATAGTATATTCGGTCCATCCCATCGATTGGTATTCAGTTATACACGGATGATGTCTGTGTGTGACGCATCTTTATTCATGAGTTCTCACCGCAAGTCATCACAATTTTTTTGTGGATCTCTAAAACTAAGCAATTTTTTGCGCTGGCATTTCAGTTTCGTGTCACTTCCTGTCCGTATACCCAACCAAACCAAACCAACCAACCAACCAAATCAACTCACAAATTGCAGAGCGACGGCCATCTTGAATAAAATTTTTATGATAGCATTGTCTTTCCAAATAAAAAGTGTTCTAAATTAAATATCTCTTGCTCTAAATTAAACAAATCATAAAATATAAACACATTTAATATATTCTTTTTTACTTTTTTGAAGTGATATTAATTTGTATAAAATTAAAAAGATCACCAATAAAACAAATCAGCTGTTATCCGTCAATCGATGTCAACAAAATTACATAATTTTGTTTAGAAAAACAGTGAAGCCTCCGTTGTCATTTGGAAATAATAAAAAATGAATGTTTATTTCAATAATTCATAGAACAAATTGTGAAAGTGTATCCAGCAGTTCATCACAACATTGTCGACACAACGTCATTTTTTGTATGATGTAGCCGAACACAAATATTTTCAGTAATGGATCAAAACAATATTATAGAGAGTGGAGGATTTTATTTTATACACAACTTTGACTCTGGGAACCTCGGTCATGTAGAGCGAGTGCCCACGGAGCTGATAGGTAAGGAATTTTGTAACATTTTCATTGAAACTACAAAGTAAATTTGTTGATGGTAACTGCATTTTGTGCTGTGCCTATTTTACGATTCCTTCATGGTCTTGTATTCAATGATGAAATAAGTCGTCTGTTTATAGATGCTTAGTTTTCGTGTCATACGAGCTCCCTTAATGAGTTGTGACCAAATGTAATGAATAATGACATTGGGACATAAATGCATTTAAAAGTAAATAAAGAACTACAGCCAATACCTACAGCTTAGTGCTTACTATCATTCTGCCCTATAAAGTCAACTGCATGGTTCTGCTTTGTTCAAATGCATCAATAATTGAATAAAAGTATTATGTCAAAAAAATAAAATGCAGCGGTGTAGAAAAATAGCAATCAATATAAACTAAATACTGCTAGAGCAAAATCAGCAACAAGGTAGACCTCATTCCTTCCTGGATTTTCCCAAGATACAAATATTAATCTAAAAATTCTATATGCTGTTGTAGATTCCTTTCCTTACTCTTTGGAAGTATGTCAATGTCGCACTGTCTAAAAAACAATCCATGTACCTACTCATGTCGAATAACAAAAAACAGATGTACACAAATGTATAGGTACATATTGTTATTTTTAAAAACAATTTCTTAGTAATTCATAATTATCATATGCCATCTGTTCTGTTGAAATAACTCAGCTAACCGAATATATGTTACAGCTCCTCATTTAATGGTTTCTGTTATAGCTCCGAGTTTAAATACAAAGACAAATGCATCGGAAACGCCGGACTACGAGTTCAATGTGTGGACGAGGCCCGACTGTGCCGGCACGGAGTTTGAGAATGGGAACCGTACCTGGTTCTATTTCGGAGTGCAGGCCAGTGAGGCAGGAGTATCGGTAAGTTTAGACTATGGCTACATACAAGTACAAATAAAACAAAGTCTTATTAGAAGCGCTTAAAAATATCCAGAATGTTTAGATGACAAAATGCTTCCTTAGGATTCTAATAAACTTGCCCTAGTTCAAAAGTGAAAAAATAATCGATTTTTATATTAATCGATTTTTTCTTCTTCTCTTAATCGATTTTTAATAATCGATTAGATAAATATGAAAAATCGATTATTGATAAATCGATTTTTTTAATTACTCTCTTTTTTAAAGTTATAAAAGATAAGATAATGTTTGTATTATTGAAGATTAAACCAATGTGTAGCCAAACTACACATTTTTATCGAAATTTGCAGTTATAAGTTACTCAAGTAATTTTATTACAATGTACAAAAAATTGCAACTTTACGAATAGTTAGAAAAACATCGATTATATAAAAAAAAGATAAATTTTTATTAAAATAATCGATTTTTTACAAATCGATTTATTTTAAAGGGATAAAAATCGATTATGTATTAATTGATTTTTTTCCCTCCAAGTTACATCCCTATTGTAAGGCTGTTAGAATAGGTGTAGCTAGTTTTATGTTTCGAGTTATAGAGCAATAAAAATTGCTATTCTGAGTCATGCAAAAAACGAATTCCTATTATTGTCATCACTGATCCCGAATTTATACTTTTACCTCTTGTCTTTGTGATGATGAAGTCTACCACTTCAGAAATGACTGGATGAATTTTTATACGGTTTACTCTGTACATATCTACATGATGCCGTGAAGCCGCACCGGGCTGAACATAGCTAAGCATAGTTTTCTTATCATAGGTGCGGCTGAATCTGGTCAACTTGAACAAGCAAGGAAAGATGTACAACCAAGGCATGGCGCCGGTGACGCGCACGCTTCCCGGCAAGCCACATTGGGAGAGAATCAGGGACCGCCCCGTGCACTCAGTGAGTATCAACAAATTATGTCTCAGGAGAAGATAAAGTAAAGTGGGACTTGGAAACCCGCTTGGTTTATGCGCTCCTTCCTGTCATATACTTGCAAAATAGCTCCCTTGACAAGTCTCTCCACAGTGCTACAAAGTGCAGTCTTCAAGATAGGTGTGAAAAGAGTTCCTAAGGATTACAAAGCCCCTAGTGTTGCAAAATGTCTATAGGCGACTATTCACATTTGCATCACCAGGGGCGTTGCCGATGCCTTGCCGACCCTTAAGAAGTCTTTCTTTTTCTTAATATTTTCTCTATCGTATTGCCACAGACGGACGACAACACATTCACATTGAGCTTCAAGTACCGCACCTCAGACAACCTGAAAGCGACGACCTTCTTCGCGTTCACATACCCGTTCTCATTCGCGGAACTGCAGATAGCGCTTAACTCCATAGACTTGAAGATGCTGCCCTTACCCACAGTGCAGTCCCCGGACGACATCTACTACTATAGGGAGTGTCTCGTTCACTCGCTAGAAGGTAAGACTCCGTTTTGACGTGAACATTTATTTGTCACTTCAGTCCTACTCTTACTAAACTCTCAAGGTGAGCCCGGAAAACTTAATTTTAGGGCTAATTTGTTTCGTGACGTCAACATTATTTTGTCTAAGACTTCAGTCCACAGTAAACTCTGTAGTAAAACCCAAAATACTTAAGATAGGGTCTAATTTGTTTTGTGACGTGAACATACCTTTGTCTATCACTTTAGTCCTAAATATTAAACTCTGCAGCAAAACTAGAACTAATTTGTTACGTGACGTGAACATTATTTGTCTTATACTTCAGTCCACAGTAAACTCTGTAGTAAAACCCAAAATACTTAAGATGGGGTCTAATTTGTTTTGTGACGTGAACATACCATTGTATAGCACTTTAGTCCTAAATATTAAACTCTTCAGCAAAACCAGAACTAATTTATTACGTGACGTGAACATTTCTTCGTCTATGTCTTATGTCGTAGCTAAACTCTCAAGGTGAATCCGGATAACTTTATTTTAGGGCTTATTTGTTACTCAACGTGAACATTTCGTTGTCTATCACTTTAGTCCTATCTAAACTATCAAGATAAACCCGAGAAACTTAATTTTAGGGCTAATTTGTAACGTGACGTGAACCATTTCGTTCCGAGACGTGAACATTACGTTGTCTATCACTTCGGTCCTCTAAACTCGTGGGAAACCCGGACTACTTAGTTTTAGAGCTAATTTGTATCGAGCTTTTTTACGGAATAGCAAGCGAGCGAGTCTTTTCTTGTTATTGTTATGTATAACTTACTAAACACGACATAGGACTTTAGACAATAAGCTTTTTGCCATGCCGGACCTGTGAGGTATAAGTGAGTGATGCCCTTAAATCAGATGTTAGAGCAAGAACCAGAATTACAGATGTGATCATAACTGAATAAGGTTATACATTATAAATAGCAGACCGGACATTGGCTATGCAATATGGAACGAGCACGAGTGCTCTCATTACCTACGTATTAGGTAATTGTTACTACATAATAATATTGCTGTACACACCCGTTCAGTAAATACGTGATGCGATAAGCTCTCCCACCGTTGTTTTTCGTGTGAAAGACAAATAGTTTAGAGCTATAGTGGCTCTAAATAGAAACACATTAACAACTGCATTCGTTCCGCGCTGCTATTTTAATGATAAGTCTAGATGCGACTCTTGCGCAACTGAAATTCCTGTGTGATACTAGTACTATTATATATTCTGTGGTGATACGTTCATGTTCCGGTCGCGTTCGCCAATGTAAACGCAGCCTTACAGAGTACAATAGTTATATGTCTCGCTCTTAAGTAATATACCTAAATGTTTGTTGCTTTGTCTTTCTTTTACGCAGAAATTAAGCAACGATCTTTGCAAAAAACAAACAATTTCCACAGATATTATATGTTTTTGTTTAGGAAAAAAACACGGTTCCTGTGGGAAACCATAGAAGTGAAACCGCGGTTCCATAGTAGTACAGTACTATCTAATCACACAAATATGTTAAATGCTAATTCTTCACGCTGAAACGGCTTAATGGACTTGAGTGAAATTTGTAATGGAGAAAGCTTGTACCCTAGATTTTGTCCCGGAAAAATGTTTCTGCAAGATAACGGGTAAACTGCGAATGTAACCGCGGGGCGCAGCTAGTCCTACTAATATTATAAATGCGAAAGTTTGTGTGTGTGTGAATGTTTGTTACCACGTATCACTGAAACTACTAAACAGATTTTGAAGTGGAATGGAGATAGCTTATACCCTGGATTAACACAAAGGCTACTTTTTATCCCGGAAAAAGGTTCCGCGGGTGGAACCGCGGGGCGCAACTAGTAGTTTTATAAAAACAAACAGAAAAAGCCTACCCTCATTCTACCAAACTGCAAACAGCTCTAACGGACGGTCGCGTGTTATACGAAGGTCGTTAAAGTGGCAAAAGTTAGCTTAATGGCTCCTGTTGGAAGATATCACCATTAATACTGTATTTAAACGCTTCATGCCGTCCTAATACAGACGATGAATGTTTCATAAACGTTTCAGCAACTCGGTAAAGGCCATTTACCCAGAAGTTAATTGCGAGCTGGTTAGAGACTGAACTCGCAAATGTTTTACGTTATTTAGAAAGCTTGACATTGATTGCTGCGCAGTGCGCACTGCTTTAGCGTCGAGACTTTTGACTTGCTGAAAATTGCATTAATCTTAATTGATGATGCCATTATAAAGCAGGGAGATTTCATTAAAAAAACAACTTAATAAAATACTTACATGTATTGTTAGTAGTTTCAACCGTTTTTATCCTATTCTATAATTTACAATAAAAAATACAGCACTCAAAGCAATATTTCGCAAATATTACGTGAGAGGAAGCGGGTAGATCTGCCCGTTATAATATCATTAATCCTACCCGCAGAAACTTTTAGTATTCTCGTGATCATGGCGCTTGCAACAGTGCCGATATATCGAGAACCCAAACAAAAACAAATATGTATGTGCAATTGTGCATGGTAACTATCCCGTTACAAAACCCAATTCTAATTGCCTTGATTGCTTTTAGTTTAGTGGCATTTTCATTTTGCGCTACCATATTTTGGAGGGTATGTCAAGCTGACGGTCTCGGCTATGTCAGTCGTAAAGCCATGTCGGGGGCTGAAAACTTCAACAATAGAGTTGGCCACTACCTCATACGAAAGAAGAAAACAAAAAAGTCTTATTTTTTATTTGATTGACAGGCAGGCGAGTGGACCTCCTAACAATAACATCACACCACGGCATCACCAGCGATAGGGAAGAGAGGCTCAAGAACCTGTTCCCAGACAACAAGGAGAGACCTTTCAAGTTTAGCAATAAAAAGGTCAGATAATCTTTTTTTCCGATGAAATGATGGCAACACTAATAGTCTATGCCTATGATAATGCTTTACCTTACCTTATAGCTCATCATGTACACTTGGACGTGCTGGCACTGTATTGCTTCCATCACCTTGAAGCAAACTAAAATTAAAGGTGTTCACAACGGCTATATATCAAAAAAGCGTTGTTACGAAATGCTATATTTTTATGCTAAAATATGCTATAGCATTAGAACTGTGTTAGTTTAAAATATAGTTACAACTAGAGATCGAATAATGGGATGCATATTTTCCTAACGCACGTGTCTCATATAATAGCATAGGATTCTTTATAAAAATTGAAATAAAAATCATAGTACATATGCTCATCGAAAATCGCTTGGATTATTTTTAGCGTTTTTTTTTCTATGACGGCTCTATGTGTGTATGTGGCTCCACCACCTCTTCTCTCACCAGAGCTGTGCGAAGTAGCTAAACTGTACGTGTAAAATCCACCAATAGGATATGAGAAAAGGCGCGAGACTAGAATATGAAGTTATCCTATTGGTGGATTTTGCCTCGGGCACCGCTCAGGCTACTTCGCACAAGTCAGGTGGAAACGTAGCCTTAGGGTTTGTTTTACTGCACGCGCCTACTTGTATTTCTTTCAGCAGACTAATCTAGGTCAAACGGCGACTCCGTTACGTTGCGGATTTATGTGTTGGGTCACGCCATGACTCGTGTTTACGGCACAGACGTAGGAACGGAAATTATCTTTCCAATTATGTTGGAAGCCGTAATTGGGTGCAATTTTCACGCTGAGATATATCGGCGTGGGGATAAGTTATTGTGATTCTACGCAACAGCTATAAAGCTTTTTATCAACCCCGACTTTTTTGTTCGAAGTTGGCAGTTGTTATAATGTGTTAAACAGGCAATATTGACCCATATGTGAACAGACAAAAGAATACAAGAATACAAGTTGAATACAAGAAATGGTCAAAATATATATCATTTAAAAAACTTTTAAAACTCCACATTTTAAGTGACCAATCATTACTTCTGTAGTCTTCATAATCTTTGGCCAGACTTGCGATGATTGTTTGTTTTAGTTTTTACTTACCTACCCTACTTATTAATTGTTTTTAGTTGTAACGCCTGCATGCTCTAAGGCAAAAATGTACCCTACTTTATAATTATTTTTTATGTTTCTCTAATAAGTGAACTATGTTCTTTTGAGAAATAAATGTCTTAAACCAGAAAACGGAAAGATGTTTTCCTTCACCGTTTTGAGTTATCGTAGTATTCTAACAAAACGTATGCCTAATATAACGTTGATAATATGAAAAATAAATAATAATATCACTTATGGACATGTAAACTGTAAACATTAAAGGGAGAAGAAACTGGTCCCTGAAACACAGTTCTCACTAGTTCGGGAACCAGAGCCTTCATTAATACTATGTCTTAATTGTATTGCGTCAATAAATGCCTTTGATTGATTGATTGATTAAATGAATGTTCAACAGATCATCTTCATATCAGCTCGAGTACACCCCGGAGAAACCCCATCAAGTTTCGTGTTCAACGGATTTTTGAACCTGCTCCTGACTCGTTCCGACCCCATTGCGGTCCAGCTGCGCAAGCTGTACGTGTTCAAGATGATACCCTTCTTGAACCCCGACGGGGTCGCCAGGGGACACTACAGGACCGACACAAGGGGGGTCAACCTGAACCGGGTCTATTTGAACCCCTCGCTGGCTCATCATCCGACTGTGTTCGCTTCCAGAGCGTTGATAAGGTTCGTGAATTCTTATGCCACCATAAAACCATTACCCGACTAAAAAAAAGGAGTAATAGTATGTCTTTTATTTACGAGAGATAAACAAATGATCGTAGAAAAGTTAAGAGTCATCGACCTCTAACAGAGAGCGCTGCCGCTGGTGAGATGTCCCATCTCAATACCTTGAAATGACTTGTATTAAGGTTCAGGTTTGACCATAACTCAACTAATGTTAAGTGACGAAGAGCCTGCACTAAGAACTGGCTCTCAAGACAGGCTGCCGGAACACCGAAAGGTGCTTGTTGACAGATTCTTCTAGAGATTGGTAGCTAGGCAAGCGCCTACGCTTTCTAAACAGGTACCAAAAATTACCCTACCACCAAGCTTCAAGTGTAGTTACAAAGTGTTTACATCATCTTTTATTTTCAGATACTATCATTTTGGTTGTGAGAAGGAAGACATCCTGGAAGATACTAAGAGCTTTACTTCGCGGAGTATTCAGAACATCAGCGAAAGCGTCGAGGTAAGGCACCGCTTTAACACTGCTGAACATAGGCTTTAACATATTATGGACTACGAAAATCTTGATGACATTTTTGCAGTGTCCCACGATTTTCTCGTTAAAAAGTACAGGGTTTAAGCTATCTACATTCAAAATTTCACTCAAATCCGTTGAGCAGTTTCAGTGTGAAGAAGTGACAATCAGACAGCCTAACGCCCGAAATTAATAAATAATCGATCCTGATCCGTTATCCGCGGTTTTGGATCGATATGTCATGTCATAATATGTCATTATAGTAGTAATCTGTCAAGCCCTAGTACTAAATGACATATTCTGACATGACATATCGATCCAAAACCGCGGATAACGGATCAAGATCGATTATTAATTTCGGGCATTCGTCACGAGCCGGTCTAAACAAAAGAAAATCAACACTTTTACCTTGTACGGTCCGCAAAAACTAACTTGATTGTTCCCTCCAGCTAATAGATGTAAAGAAGAAGAAAGGCTCGGGTTCAGTCACGTCCGCACACAAGCGGGACAAGCCCAGCAAGGCGGCCACTGCCAACAAGTCCGCCACCACCATCAAACAGCCCTCCGTCGAGACCAAGAGGGACTTCAAAACACTCAGCAAGGAAGCGAGCTTTTTAGCTGAACAGGTGAATATTAGATAGATAGATAAACTCTTTATTGGCATACCACAACACAGAAAAATTAAAAAAACAAGAACAACAAAGAACTTAACGGTAAGTGTAAAACTCAAACTCAAAACTCAAAAATATGTTTATTCAATAGGATACATTGTGATCACTTTAAAACGTCAACTTAAAACTAGCTACGCCTGTTCCAAGTCATCTAATAGTACGATATTTTTTAATTAGCTTTACTAATAAGATTTCTCTTGTTTGGTTGTACACATTGGGATATGGGAACATGAATATTAACGAGTTGCGGGACCACAACCAAAGCAGACCAGACCCCACAAGCAGCACCCGTTCACGAATTGACGCATGTGCCAGCCATGTAACAAAATAAATTGTCGAAAAGTGACATGTTATGTAATGGTGTAAATCTGTACTGCATGTATTGGTGCCTGAAGTAGGCATGCACACAGAGATCACCAAACCCTACTACAAGGATCTGATATAAGCATAATAATATTATATTAATTACTAACAAACAATATAGGCAACAAAATTTTAAAAAAATCCAAATTGTTATTTGGTTCTTATCTTTATAAAATCCTAACTTGATGTTGCGATTCGCCGCTAAAGGGTGCAGGCGAAGCCACGACGGCTTGTCGCTAATGATTAATAAGCAAGATACATAAAATTCATCACGACGATGCCTTAAAATCACATATATAATTTACTAGCTGCGCCCCGTGGTTTCACCTCCGTCTTTCCGTTATCCCGTATGAACATTTTTCCGGGATAAAAAGTAGCCTATGTCTTAAGTCAAGGGTATAAGCTATCTCTATTCCAAATTTTATTCAAATCCGTTCATACTCACAACTCACACATACTCACAAACTTTCGCGTTCATAATATTAGTAGGATATAAAACGCTATTTAAACATTTATTACTATAGAAAAAGATTGTTTGTTCCGTGTCTGGGTGTTGTGGCTCGATTGATTTTCAATCACAAGTCCAGCCTACCGTGAAACCAGTAGGTGCTTATCTAAATCCTATAAACCTATTAGTCCTAATACTAGAACTTAGTACCTATTGTATACACGCG
The DNA here is from genome assembly GCA_931315375.2 of Opisthograptis luteolata. Classification (NCBI taxonomy): domain Eukaryota; kingdom Metazoa; phylum Arthropoda; class Insecta; order Lepidoptera; family Geometridae; genus Opisthograptis; species Opisthograptis luteolata. The sequence continues at coordinate 3,126,575 of OV928043.1, forward strand.
TAACTAACCACCGTAAAATGCTTATCGTAATCGGTTACTCATTGCTATCGAACTCTAATTTTATTCAAGTGATAAAACGGTCTGACTTACTGGAAAATTATTAGAAATCCGACCTAGCTTTAATGCATATGCAAATAAACATTACCTATATTGATGATCGTACAATCAAAAAACAAAAAACATGATAATCGCTACATAAATAAGGCTACGCAGGATTGCTTTCTTACAATAAAGTGACGTGACGAACAGGATTTTTTCATGACATTATCCACAACAATTGCTTTGGCACCCCTCTCTCCAGCGTTTGAGATAAATTACTTATAAAAATTCATTAAGGACGCCTGTGTCGCGCCCATTCTAGCAATTTGCCGTTCGTATTGAAGGCACTTTGTGGGGCAAGTTTTATTTATTTTGATTTTGAACCCCCGTCCTAGATCAGGGGGTGCATAAGTTCAGCAAATTTGATTGCTGACGGTACGTAAATATCTCCACGGTTTATTTATTGGGTTGGATTGATTGGATTGGGTACTTTTCTATATTTTGTTTATAATATAACTGTATTATCCATCAGGTATACGACTTGAAGCTCCAAGAGCAGCCATCACAAACGAGCGAGCCGTCTTCCAAGCCCTCGAACACAAACCTGGAGGACAACCCTACCGTTCTCAACGACAGCGTGCTGCGGACCTGCCTCGGGTCTAACGTGCACATCAGCACTAGTGAGGAGATGAACTTGGCGGGCGGGAACCCGCTGCGACCCCTGAGAGATACACTGAAGAACAGCATCAGTCTCTTGATGGAGTCCTCGTCATCCAACGGAGGGTGAGGCATTATTGAAATCTTCTTGTTTCTTTTGATATTGTCGAACGTGCACATCAGCACTAGTGAGGAGACGAACTTGGCGGGCGGCAACCCGCTGCGACCCCTGAGGGATACACTGAAGAACAGCATCAGTCTCTTGATGGAGTCCTCGTCCTCGTCTTCCAACGGAGGGCAAGACTTAATTTCAATCGGTTTGTTTTTGGTTTCTATTGTTTGAGAAACTACTCGAGTGACGTCACATAATTTTCAATATTTCGGCACTAGTGCTTTTTTGCCGATTTTTCTCCTTCTTGAGTGAGATTTGGTTCGACCCTCGCACTCTCCCTTTAATCTCACGTGAGATTTTTCCAAGTGCGTTATTTTGGGCTTGATCGCTTGGGTTATATTTAGAAAAAGAAACGTAATTTACTTAATTTTTTTTTGTTTGGCACAATTTCCCAAAGTTTTCTTGTAATTTAAGACTGTTTCTTTTGGGGGGGGAAATTAATTACCTGATTACATTGGGTATGTTTCGGCTTGTCCCCCCTCCCAACGTGACGGTCCCTAACTGTCCCGTGACCCGCCGCAGGGAGTCTTCGGCGGGCGGCGCGGGGTCCCGGGCGGGCGGCGTGCGCATGGCGTGGTGCTCCGCGTGCCGCGCCGCCGTCTCCAAGCTGGAGGCCACCATGCCAGGCATCGCCAGCATCGTGCCCGGCTACAGCGCCATGGTCAGTGCCACCACTACTTACATCTATCTATATACGAGGCGGGCCAAAACAAGTCATCCGATGTTGTTTGGCTCTCGTTTTCTTCCTAAATGTAAAACTTCGATTCTGGCTGATATAATCTTCTCGACTTGACCGATAAAATTCTTTTTTTTTATATGAGATAGGTAAGCATTTGACCCCAATCTCACCCGATGGTAAGCGATGACGAGGCCGAAGATGGAGCATGCTTGCCTAGAAGATACCTATTCACTCTTGACTTGAAGGCTCCCAAGTTATACTTATCGGGAAACAAAGACGCTGGCAAGGTGTTCCACTCCTTCGCCGTTCGCATTATAAATGTGGAAGCGAAACGTTTTGTGCGAATTGGGGGAATTTCAAACATGTACGGATGACGTGTTTCCGTGCGTCTTGTAAAAACTATTGTCTTGTGTGTTAATTCTAAAGGTTCAATAATGCCCTGCCTTGGTCGGTGTTTCCTGATTGATACAACCCGGGGGTGTTCAAGTCAAGAGTGAATAGGTATTTACTGGGCAAGCGTGCTACGCCTTCGACCACATCGTCGCTTTCCAGCGGGTGAGATCGTGGTCAAACGCTAGCCTAGTTTGTTGTAAAAAAAAAACATAATCAAAAAACAGAATCGAAGTTTTTCATTTAGAAAAAAAAAGCTAAGCAACATCGGATGACTTCTTTTGATCCACCTTGTATATGTATAAAAGAAAATCGTGTTAGTTCACTATTAATAACTCAAGAACGGTTGAATCGATTTGGCTGAAAATTGGTTTAGCTTAAAACCAGGAGACGGACATAGGATACGTTTTAGGTTCCTACGGGTGAACGGGAAGATGCGGGTGTAACCGCGGGCGCAGCTAGTTAGTTATAATAGTAAGCTATGTGCAATACCCGCACAACCTTAGGATTGGAGTAAACCTGCTCCAAATCAATTAATCTATGTCTTATATAATTATTTACAAAGAAAATAGAATTGATTAGCGACTTGCCCCGGTTTCGCACGGGTGTAATTTGTAGATACTAATATGGGGCAGTATTTTACAAAACAGGGATTTTTCAGCTTTCAAACCTTCCCCTTGAATCACTAAATGCAACTATTGCTGAAAACTGCATTAAAATCCGTTGGGTAGTTTTAAAGATATAAGCATACACAGGGACGGATAGCGGGAAGCGACTTTGTTTCATACTATTTAGTGATGCTTTGTTTGTTCCGGATAAACATAAAAACGACTCAACCGATCTTGATTAAATTTTACATGGAGATTGTGAACCCTGGGAAAAGACATAGAGAACTTTTTATTAAGATAAAATGTAGTCCACGCGAGTGAAACCGCGAGGAAATGCAGTAATAAAAGTTTATCTAGTAATAAAATTGCCCTGCCGGTCGTTTCTTGTCTATTCTTTTTCCGGCTTAAGGAGGTTGGAACAGGCCAGTTCTCAATCCAGGTGTAGCGGCACCTTCAACCACATCGTCATTTTACGTCAGGTGACTTATGATCAAACGCTACTTCAGAAGTATAGGCAGAATTAAAACATTAGTTCCGATAGCTTTAATGTCACTATTTTTACCATTCAAACTTATCATGCCGTTCTCCCCTCCCCTGGGCAGGCCCGAGCTGACTCCAACTACCACTCATCGATAGAAGAGTACCGGGAACATCAGCGGCAGCAATACGATGCTATATCGAAGGTAGGCGCATGCGCATCATTTCGATATACTTAACAAAGGCTTCTTATTGGTTGTCCATTAATTTATATGAACACGAAATAGGGGAGGGGTTTCGCGCGTAGTTTTAGCACTCAATTACTTACATCTACCGTGAAGTAAGCTGCTAAATACAAAAAGAATTACGGCTGATATTCGCTACTTTCTTTTGTTCAACTTTCTTCCTACATGGTAGCGTTTGACCACAAGTTGCTAAGTGCTAAGTGAAGATGTGGTCGAAGGTGGCGCCACGGTACACCTGGATTGAGCACTAAAGCTGCCACTTTGATATTTGTCTAGTTTCTATGTACGAGAAGTTGCTGATCAAAGACAATTTCTCTCAATGATTTCCAAAAGATCACCGACTTTGGTGTTCATATAATATAGAATGCCGTTTCTAATATATGTACTTAAAAAATGTTTTGTTGCCGTCCGTAAGTTGTTGTATGTATGTATGTTGTCCTGATCTATACTCTAGGGTTTAAAAACACTAACCTTTCCTCTGCAGTCGCCAGACAACGAATCAACAGATGTAAGCGAAGACGTCTATTTCTGCACGAATTGCTTTAAGAGATACCTGATTTCGGAACAAGAGGAAATTGTAAGTATGCAGTATGCACTATGATTTATTATAGCTATTTAACTTAGTAACTCAGCAATATTACTTTAGGCACGAGAGCTCCAATTGAAACGTGCTAATGTTTTTGTTTTAAAGATTTGAAATGGTCGGTCGGTTTATATAGATTCTTGTGGCTTCTCTGTACGAAACCTCAGTGCGCGAATATGACTCGCAAGTTAATCCGCGTGAGTTTCTTTTTCAAATATTATTTGTAGTAGGTAGTAATCTAGGTTTTTTGTGCCACCTAGCGTGAAGGCAGTTAGTTTTTCTCCCCATTGTTTAGCATTGTAATAAGTAATAAATGTATTTTCATTTCATTTCATTGTAATCGCGCCTTCATTTCCCCCGTGCAGAAAGTGTCGGGCGCAGTTTCGTACGCAAGCGTGGGCGTGTCTTGCGGAGACAACGGCGACTTGCCGTGCTTGCCCGACTCTCCGGACTCGAGGGATGGCAGCACGGGCGATAGCGTCATACCGGTGAGTTATAGAGCAGCGGTAAACGCAAAGAGGCTGGCAGTAGTTGGATGATAAGAGAACGATTATGATGTTATGTGATAAATAGACTTAGTTATTAAATGAGGAAGTCCGAAAAAGAAAAAAAACTGTTGTTCTTATCGGCTAATTCCTATATTTCCTTTTTTTTACCCGACTGCGAAAGAAGGAGGGTTATGTTTTTCGAGTGTATGTATATTGTATGTATGTATATTTCTTTGGCACGGTCTGTAGCCTAAATGGCTTGACGGATTTTGACATATGAGGTGTCATTAGATTCTTTATTGTGGTAGTGACATAGGGTAGTTTATTAGGGCGCAGTCGGGTTTTTTATTTGTTCCTTTTGTAGTAATAATCTTGTGTATGGCTGGCTAGGTACTAGAATCTGTCGCCAAGCGCCTACCGGTGCGTTCCGCCAACCTTACTTGAAAGCCAGTTCCCAATGGCACCACCTTCGATCACATCGTCACTTCATAAAAGTCAAAGTCAAAAGTCTAGATTTGTTTTATTCAAAAAGTGACAATGTAGGATACATTGTGATTTTTTGTGATCTTTAAAACGTCAATGTCAACAATATCAGGTGACTTGTGATCACACGCTACCCGTTAAAGCAGTAAGAAAGCAAAAAAGCAGCGCGCTATTAGTTCTGACGAAGTGTTCTGGATCATCGTCGTTTTTATTATTAAGATCTTTATTTTATTAAGATCTTCATATGTACCAATTCTTAAAGCAAATAAATCATTTCATTTCAACTCTCTGTTAACATTCCTGTATCTATATTATCCCGTGCAGAGCAATCCCCCGTCTAAAGAAGAGAAGCCCAAGTCCCCGGGGGCGCGCGCCCGCAAGAAGCCGCCCCCCGCGGCGGCCGCGAAGGAGCCGCGGCCCGCGTACAAGGAGCCCGACTCGGGCCTCTATCTTTACATCGACCTGCACGGACACGCTTCCAAGAAAGGTAACGTGCACGTGAAAAGTTCACTTGGATTCAGGCCGCTAGCGGCACCAAACACGACATAGAATGAGTTGCGGGATCACAACCAAAGCAGACCTAACAAAAATAATCTACCACGCGGGCCCAGTGTGGGTTGGTAGATATCGCATGCCCTTGAATGTTGTGGTTCTTGGACATACCGGTTTCCTCACGATGTTTTCCTTCAAAGAGGATTCAAACTCGGTGTCGGCGCCTTTTAAGGCGCATGCGTTACCGTTCGGCCATCGCTCTTAATTTGATATATTTGATGCAATTTGATATTTTGTTATGTAACTTGATTAAATTAGTATTTTAATAGAATGGAATGTAAAATATTGAAACCGGCGACCACAGTTACAAAACTAAAATCGCTAGAAGCAAAAAAAAATATTATTCCTTACCTTCTTTTTTTCCATTTTTGTTTTTCTTTTTTTTCCTTTCCTTTCTCTCTTATTCGTTTTATTTCCTTCCTTTATCCTTTTCCCTTTTTAAAAAAATGCCAACACACTATATATACATTCCGCCATTCCTGTGTCGGCAGGTATATTCATGTACGGCAACCACTTCGAGGACGTGGACAGCTGCGTGGAGTGCATGCTGCTGCCGCGCATCATGTCCCTCAACAACCTGCACTTCCACTTCTCGTCGTGCAACTTCACAGAGAGGAACATGTACCTCAAGTGAGTACCACACAAGACGGCACAGCCAAGCGCGGATCCACCGCGTGGGCACAGTGGGCATGCCCATAACCAGGAGTGTATTTACCCTAGGGCCATGGCCTGGGGCGGCAGGCTGGGACGCAAGCCCCAACACGCTTAGCTTTGTGCGCCTTTTTTGACTTTATATGCCTAAAGAAATTTTAAAAATGCCTATATTTTTTTGTATTTGTTCCATGAGAATCCTACTAATATTATAAACGAGAATGTTTGTGAGTATGGATGGATGTTTGCTACTCTTTCACGCAAAAACTACTGAACGGATCCGAATGAAATTTGGAATAGAGATAGTGTATACCTTGGATTAACACATAGGCTACTTTTTATCCCGGAAAAAGGATAACGGGATAACGGGAGGACGTGGGTGAAACCGCGGGGCGCAACTAGTCAGTTATATAAGGTCTTGGCCGGCATCATACATTTTGGTAATGTCTCAAATAAATGACATTATTATTATAACATCTGCAGAGACCGTCGGGACGGCATGTCTCGCGAGGGCTCGGGGCGCGTGGCGGTGCTAAAAGCCACCGGCCTAGTCCGCTCCTACACCCTGGAGTGTAACTACAACACGGGGCGGCTGGTGAACGTGTTGCCGCCCGCGGGCCGCGACGCTGCCCCTCCGCTGCAGCCGCCCCCGCCGCCCAAGTACACGCCCCACATCTTCGAAGAGGTAAACCCGTTCCAGGTTTGTGTGCTGCGTGCGGGTACATACTTAATCTTAAATGCAGGCCCGGATCTACGATTTTTTCGAACCGGGGCAGAAACATGATAGTGGCGCCCCTCCCTCCAGCGTTTGTAGTAAATTTCAAAATAAAATCTTGTAAAAAAGAAACAAAAAACCCGACTGCGCCAAAGAAAAGTGTCATATGTCACTCCCACAATAAAGACGAATCTAATGACACCTCATATGTTACAATCCGTCAAGCCACTTAGGCTACAGGCCGTGCAAAAGAAATATACATACATACATACACTCGACAAACATAACCGTCCTTTTTTCGCAGTCGGGTAAAAAAGCTTGGCGTTTTTCGAAAATGGGACAATACGAGGCCGTAACTCAATTTGTGCTAGGCACTTTTTGAGCTAGTTTTTTTTATTTAAAACATACTATATTGTGATTTTGGCGCCCTCTGAAAATGCCGCCCCGGCCGCCCGGATGCCCCGGTTTTCCTCCCTAGATCCGAGGCTGCTTCCACGGTCAACGGTACAAGTCGCTGAGCTCACTTGTTGTTTTTTCATGCATTAGTGACTTCAATAATGTCTAATTTGTTTTTTTGTTTTAACATTGTTTGTCACCACTATATTATAATCTGGTACTTATTTGGAAAATTGGTCGTGGTCAGCAACTTTTCTCGCTGACTGTACTACTAGCTCGTAGGGTACTTGTTAGTTTTGTTGTTTTATTTTTGTGTAATGAAATTGTAAAATTTTAATCGTTGTTTTAAATTTTTTGTGGGTGTAATAGTGTGATTGATAAGAAACTCTGGTATGACTCGTTTTTGGCTAGTTTTTTTTTAGCTATTAATTAATTGCCGTTACCGGATCATGCAATGAAGAAAATTTAGTTTTTACCTTGTTGATATGGAGCAAACTATAAAAATATTGCAAGTTTTCTTTCATTAATTTAATAGGTAGGTACTTTGTTGCGAGTACTGAGAACGTGCCTACTTTATTAGATAGCCAACCTGTACAGAGCGTGCCAAAGGACTTACATACTAACACTGGAAATACATTACACTCCTTCTGGGGCAGTGGGATAAAAAATGAAAGTGCCATAAATTTTATAATTTTTGATCCTGCATATCTTTTACATAAATCATTGAAACAAGAAACGTTTCAGATAAAACACAGTCGCGCAAAGAATCAGGATTTTTTCGAAGAGATAAGTGCCTATCAGGTTTGTCACTAACTTGTATCGCGTATATTTAACGTAGATAGGTATTTTGTGAAATATATATATATTGTGTATATATGTACATATATGTGTAAAAGTTACTCGTAGTCGTTTCTAGATTTAGTTTTATGCTTTGTAACATAATGTTATCTCTTCAAAAATCTCCAGATGTTGTACTATAAAATACACAGCAGAAGCACTTTACAGAATAATAATTTAATAAATCACGTTTTTCTAACACAATACATATTAATTAAGACAGTGACCACGCTGTCTTCAGAATGTTTTATATTTAATCCCGAACTGTCTTGTTTTTGACGTGACAACGTCTTATAATTCGATAGAGCCGGCTGCACGCACGAAAAAACATGACTCATGCGGCGTTACCTCGCTCTGAGGCGTTCCATGTAAGGCTTGAAGTGCAAGCGAGAGCGCGGAACGAGCGACAAAGAAGCACAATCGGCCAATCGACGTTGTCACGTTCAACTATCGTCAGTAAACCGACTTTACAGACAACCAATTTTTTTATACATTTTAGAGTTTGATGATTATTAGAATGGTAGCTAGCCAGGCGAGAACTAGAAAATGCCCTGCAACCAAGCTATGATTTCATTACGACGTTCACCTCCACTGAAAGCTCAAGCTGATTACAGAATTCGAACCCATGATCTTCTATTCACAAGCCGGCGTCTCCACCAGCCACTGTTTTTTTACCGAATTGCAAAGCCAAAAGCGGCTTTGTTATTGTAGCTAATTTTCACTGTCCAAGTTTGATAGCAGAACTTAGCATTACCTGTTACAACCTGCAGGTAAACCAACCAACCGCTTTGTTACCATAAGCGAATTATTAACACATAGAGATAAAGACTATATCGCCTTTGTAAGTATAAACCATCATAGGTCAATGTCGTATGAACGGTGCAGGTATGATGATTGAAGTTATCTTGCTGGTGCACGTACAGAAAATGTGTGACTGTGACATAGCGTTAAACAGGTCTTGCACTCGGAATTCAATGGATATTTGGTTGTATAATGTGGGTCGGCGTCAGATATTCAAGAACGTTTGCGAAATAGAAATAGTACTAAGAGTCGAATTCTTCTGATGGCCGCACTTGCTTCTCTCGATAGCTTCGCACGGTAGGTAGAAGACAGCGTTACCGCTACACGAATACGCTACGCGAAGTAAAGTGCTGCCATGAGAAAAGAACACGACGATTTCTAAAATGTATTTTGATGAATGCCAGGCACTTTTTGCCTCAATTAAATTTCGCGACATTATTGGTTACTATATTTTCTAGAACAAATTTCCTGAAACATAAGTACCTGATATCTGGCGCCGATTGGTTAGTCGTCGCCTAGTGTTGCATGCGTGAATGCGCCCATAACGTAGCGGTGTGTGTGCGCAGGTGGGTCGGTCGCTGGGCGCCTCGATCCTGGACCTGACTGGCGCGCACCCCAACTCGCGCATCCCCTGCTCCGAGCACCGCAACCTGAGCGCCGTGCGCGACTGGCTGCGGGCGCACACGCGCACCATGCGCCCCCAGGTACGACACACGACAACTGACGCATCCCCTGCTCCGAGCACCGCAACCTGAGCGCCGTGCGCGACTGGCTGCGGGCGCACACGCGCACCATGCGCCCCCAGGTACGACACACGACAACTGACGCATCCCCTGCTCCGAGCACCGCAACCTGAGCGCCGTGCGCGACTGGCTGCGGGCGCACACGCGCACCATGCGCCCCCAGGTACGACACACGACAACTGACGCATCCCCTGCTCCGAGCACCGCAACCTGAGCGCCGTGCGCGACTGGCTGCGGGCGCACACGCGCACCATGCGCCCCCAGGTACGACACACGACAACTGACGCATCCCCTGCTCCGAGCACCGCAACCTGAGCGCCGTGCGCGACTGGCTGCGGGCGCACACGCGCACCATGCGCCCCCAGGTACGACACACGACAACTGACGCATCCCCTGCTCCGAGCACCGCAACCTGAGCGCCGTGCGCGACTGGCTGCGGGCGCACACGCGCACCATGCGCCCCCAGGTACGACACACGACAACTGACGCATCCCCTGCTCCGAGCACCGCAACCTGAGCGCCGTGCGCGACTGGCTGCGGGCGCACACGCGCACCATGCGCCCCCAGGTACGACACACGACAACTGACGCATCCCCTGCTCCGAGCACCGCAACCTGAGCGCCGTGCGCGACTGGCTGCGGGCGCACACGCGCACCATGCGCCCCCAGGTACGACACACGACAACTGACGCATCCCCTGCTCCGAGCACCGCAACCTGAGCGCCGTGCGCGACTGGCTGCGGGCGCACACGCGCACCATGCGCCCCCAGGTACGACACACGACAACTGACGCATCCCCTGCTCCGAGCACCGCAACCTGAGCGCCGTGCGCGACTGGCTGCGGGCGCACACGCGCACCATGCGCCCCCAGGTACGACACACGACAACTGACGCATCCCCTGCTCCGAGCACCGCAACCTGAGCGCCGTGCGCGACTGGCTGCGGGCGCACACGCGCACCATGCGCCCCCAGGTACGACACACGACAACTGACGCATCCCCTGCTCCGAGCACCGCAACCTGAGCGCCGTGCGCGACTGGCTGCGGGCGCATCATACGCCCCCAGGTACGACGCGACACGACACTGAACAGAATACAATATATGTAACAATAAAACTTATGGTAGGTACGAAATAATATCTAAACTAACTCCGATGACTCAGCGACACAAAGTGTGTCTTTGCCTCCGAAACAAGAGAGCAATTCGTCACTCTCTCCTCTCTATCCTGAGCGATTTCAGCCCAGTTCAGAGTCTGAAGTTCGCGTAGGTCCGTATCCAACGCGGCCTTCCAGCGGTATCTAGGGCAAAAATAGATAAAAACCATACACACATACTACTCATCTCCCACACGCAGCAAGACACTCAACTGGATGTAAATCGTTCTAATCACCAGACTATTTAGATGATAAGAAAGTTTGGGATTGTAGTGACTAAAAAGTTACAAACGCGATCGCACCCAAAAAATTAAGGAGGTTGGAACAAACTTAGCTCGTGATGCTCTGGATACATCATGTGATCACTATAAAACGTCAATCTTAAATAACGAAGCCTGTTTGTTCTGCCTGTGAGAGAATACATGCAATTCCATCTTTACCATAAGGACACACCTGGCTTGTGTCCAGGGCCCTCGACCTCACGGGTAAATGAGGACATGTTCGTTTACACAAAATAAAGTTAAGATAAGAAACTCTGAACTTTTGACCGCTAAAAATACAAGAACAAGTCTAAATTTAGACGATTATTTTAGAGTTGAGGTCAAGTGAGCGACGATTATGATTTATTAGATTCAAGCCATACGGCGTTAGTTTTGAAAGTTTAAGAAGTTTGTTTGCGAAAGTAATTTGTAAATACATCAAAAACTCTAATGTACCACTGCACCTAACCAATGTCACTGATCACTTTCGTGTGTAAGATAGAAGCTCGTACAATACACAAGGGTCCGTCTGATAAAAGTGCTCATTGTGTTACAGTGGTGTTTCTTGTCGGTGAACGACGACGATGACGAGGCCCCCCTCGCCGTCATTCCCTACGACGGCGAAACTTGTCTCTCTCCGGAAATGTGAGCTACATATTAGGAAACATCATAATAACTAGGTACACATGCTTTAGTTCTATGGCTTTTGAGAAACGCAAAATAGACTCGGGCGTAATGTTTGAAACACTGAACACTATTATCAGACCCCTTGTTATTTCTGCAACCTCACTATAGGCACCAATTGGTGCATTTCGTACCAATCAGGAACATTGTTTGGGCCCAGGAAGCCGAATAATTCTTGCAAGTTTTTAATAGGTTCAAGTTGTTCATTTATCAGTATAGAGCACGCCATTTAAATATATGTAGAAATGATACAGTATGTAACTGTGTTTGCTGCCTAGTATGTTATGAATCTTTAGTAGTCACAAAGTCACTGATTGGTATAATTTTCGCCAATCAGGGACATTGTTTTGGTACAATTTGCTTGTTCCCATACACGGGAGTTGGAATTATTCTTGCGAATTTCAAACATTTCCGATTTGTTCACGTAAAACGTTGAAAGACAAAAGTACTGAGCACGTGGTGTAATGAAGTAGAGCTGTTGGATACTATGATTGTGTGTCTCACGTGGTTGTTAGTTGTGTTCTCGCACTCTTTAGTGAAAACATACCAATTCTTGGTCTAGGTTCAAGAGTTTTAACCTGTATTATTTTGTGTAGTATATCACAAATTGATTTACTTGTAGGATCCTCATGCAGCCCACTTTTAGCTTAAACAGTTAACTTGTTGTCGCTTTATCCTCATTCCTAATCCATAAAACATCCCTGTACAGACATACATTTTCTTTGATTGGTAACAAATTGTCTTTTTAATTTTCAGTGTTAAACTACTAAATAAATCCAAACAACGGTTCTTTATTATTTGGTCGGGGTAAGAAAAAATGTTGCTTGAATCGTGTCGTCCAATTTTAATATAATAACAACCATCTATTAGCTACTAAAACTATTGGGAGTGCGGTTTTTCACTAGAGTATCACTGTCGAGACTGTCCTCATTGTACTAGGCCGTTATATCCGACTGGGAGCCTTAGAGCCATTTTATTTGCAGCTAACGATGTCGCGGCTGCGACCGAAGACGACGTCCCCGCCGCGGGTGCCGCTGTACGCGCGCTCCAAGGCGAAGGTCGTCGACGAACGCAAGGAGAACACGTACGTCGGCGCCAAGACCGACTCGGAGCGCAAACGCAGCCCCTCCGCGCAGCGCGGGCACGACGTCATCAACATGAACATGAAGTTCGGCAAGAAGAACGAGCCGGCCAAGTCCACGTCGCGCACGCGGTACCTCGCCGAGAACGAACCGAAACCGAAAACGTTGTCCACGAAGCGGCGGAACATCCTAGCGATCCGGAAGCCGAACACGAGCAAGACGCAGGTGGGCGGCGTCAAGTCGAAGACGAGCCGCCGCTCAGCGGACGATGCGGAGAGCCCGCGCGCCTCCTCAGTCTCCGCGAAGCTGAGCAAGCGCAGCTTCTCGCGTTCTATCCGGGAGAAGCTGCGCTCGGGGAACCGGTGCCGCGCTATGGCGTCGTCGTCGTCGGACGATATGTTGGGCGGCACGTGGGAGGACGTGGCGGGCGGCACGGCGCTGGCCGGCGTGAGCGGCGGCCCGGACTCGGCCGCGCCGGCCAAGCGGCGCGTGTACCCCAGCCCTGCGCCCTCGCACCTCAAGAAGATCCGCCTGAAAACGGGCTTGTAGCGCAAGCCGCGCGCCCGCCCCCCCGCCGCGGCCGCCCCCCCGGGCGCGCCGCCCGCGGTGGAGCCGGCGCGGCGCCCGCGCGCGAGCCCCCTCAGGTAAGCCACTGATCATAGACAACCCTACCGTCGGAGTGTGTGCGACGTTCAGTCCGAGTCTGTCGACGTCTTCGTTTTCTTCCTACTAATATTCAAGCAAAATGTATCATCACTTCTCAGCGGCGCCGACTCTTTATGCCATTAAAAATTAACACGGTATAATATTGTATGTTTAGATTATGTGGAGAAATAGGGTCGACATTGTCTCCATTATCGTTTCAATTCGGTTACATGCGATTGAAAACGCTTGCCATCTAAGTATTTGAAGTTTGTTGAAATATTGTCCTAGTTTAAATAAATAATAAATATATTTTACGACGATATAATAAATATATTTTAATGGCATAGAGTCTAACGATATACTTATTGTAATATAATATTTTAATGTTTGTTAAACATTTAAATTTTTATTGCTTATTTTTGTTTCTCTTTGTATTCTTCAACCCGAGATTTTGTTGACTGATTATATCGAAATGATTGTGTTCCACAAGCATAATGTTAAGTTTTAACACAAGTATGTGGGTGACTATGTATTCTCATCGATGTATTGTTTACAAGTGTGTATGTCTATTATACGAAAGGGGATTTTTACAAAGACAAGTTTTTAACTAGGTATCTGTATTATGTTAAATTGTAAAGTGTATTAAACTTTGTAGATGTTTTAGGGGCTCAAGGAGCGAAATTTGGAAAGTGTGCTAGCTAACTATGTGAATGTATTTTATTGATCTCATGTTAATACAATATCAGCAGCGAGCAGTTTTTAAAAAATGCTCTCACATTGTTTTTTAATTGCAAAAATGTCTGTATCAATAAACTAGATCTAGTAACTAACGAGTTATGAGGTAATCTTTAAAACGTAAAAATAAAGAAAAACTTAAACGAATGATGCTAAGAAAATAAGCGTTTGTGTTATAGAAAATGGCAATTTGTAATGGATTTTATAAAATCACAAATGTAGTGTAAGGATTGCAAAAATACAATTATGGAAATAACATAATTCTAGTGCAATAATAAGTTTTATAATTATTTATGTTTTTTTAATGCAATAGTAATTACATATATCAAAAGTTTTAATATTATAAATTGTTGTGGTTATTATGTAGAAAAATATAGGAATGATGTATATTTCAAAGTAACTATTTATTTAGCTGGAATTTATATATATCATTAAATATCTACATACAATGTTCTCACAATATTGTCTTTTATTTTTTTACATTTTTCCAAATTATGATATGATCGAAGGAGACGCCAGGCTATCCCTGGATTGAGAACTGGTTCTCATCTCAAGTGAGGCTGCTAAAACGAGTAGGTAGAGTTGTCAAAAGCTCAACCAAATGCAGTACCTACCTTACATGTGGAAAATAAAAATATAAACACCTATTTTTAAACCTGGAAACCTTTCTTAGATTTAATAATTAATATAATTCTTGGTGATTGCTAATAAAAATTAATAAGGCGTTTAACTATCGAATTTAGGTTTGCTCGCATGGCTGAAAATCGCATATGTGGCATATTGCTACTGTAGTCATTTCGCACTAGTAATTTGCTCAGAATAAGGCTTATTTATAACGACCTCCACACTATAAAACACGCGCCATTCTGAAAATCTGGCTGCATAATTATGTATTATGCTTACTAATCTTGTTGAGACGGATGTGTGGAGTGACGAGAATGGATAAAATAAGGAATGAGTATACTAAAGGAAGTATGAAAGTAGCACCAGTGACAGATAAGTTGAAAGGGAATCGTTTGGCTTGGTATGGACATGTTATGAGGAGGGATGATAGTCATATTACAAAAAAAGTGATGGATATGAATGTTGATGGATGGAAGGGAAGAGGAAGACCAAAGAAAAGATGCATAGATTGTGTGAGGGTTGATATGAATGAAAGGGGAGTGAATGAAGCGATGACGGCTGATAGGGGAGAGTGGAAGAAGAATACATGCTGCGCCGACCCCAAATAAATGGGACCAGGGCAAGAAGAATCTTACTGCATACCTATATTTTTTGTTCAAATTTGGTATATTCATTTTTTATTGGATAGGCCATAGGCGCTATAACAGGGTATAAGTAATTAGGTCCCATTTTAAAAAGTAATTGTGTCTCTGAGGGTGATGCTACCTAACATTAGTTATCAAATAACTGATTTTTGTAACGGTATTCATCAGTTTTACAACCATTTTGTCACATTTTAGGGGCTTTTTCAAAAATTAAATTCATTTCAGTTTATATGAAAAGTGAGCATGAGATGCATTATTATTATTATAATTTATTATTACTTATTCTCATAATAATTTCCGATATGACCAACGAGCTACCACTTTTGCTTGTAAAACTCATCTGTATAGGTAGGTATATTATCACTAGCCATTAAATAAAAATACAGAACTGCTGTAAACTCTTTTATTCAAAGTCCACAGTGTCCTTAAATTAACAGATTACAACCTGCGGCCTCGTCTACCGCCCTTCCTGCGAGTGGAGTCTGAGGGCACAGGGGTCACATCTTCGATGCGGCCAATCTTCATTGCAGAGCGAGCCAAGGCTCGGAGGGCTGACTGTGCACCAGGACCGGGAGTCTTAGTCTTATTGCCGCCAGTGGCACGGAGTTTTATGTGAAGGGCTGTAATGCCTAAGGTTTTGCACTTCTCGGCTACATCCTGTAATAAGAAAAGGGTGGAATAAGAGAAGGAATAATTCCATACACATATTCAAAATAGACTGCAAAGTTATTTTTCATTTTGCTCCTATGTCTGCTTTAGGAATGAACACGAAGAATAAGATATTATGTCTATTATACGGGTGTTAGTGAATATCCAGTAAGCTTATATAGTTTGACAGAGTAACTCGTTGGACCAATGGAAAACTGATAGGTAACAGTTTTCAGTAGTAGTATGGTGTTTTGGATTTTGCAGCTACCTCGCATTACACAATGTCAACGGGTTATTTTTCTTTAAGCACTACAGATGAACACCACAATCTACACCATGAATGATGGGAATTTAAAGCTTTGGGTAAACTGTCAATAGAATGCTAACTACTAACTTTTTATGTATTTTATGGACAAATGGAATTGAAGCAGAATTAGTTAATTTTCTATCCAATTGTATATATTTTGTTGTTTTGTCATATTACATCTATTACATATAATTGTAGCACTTATTTGTAAATAAATTGTTATGCATAGAAGTGGTATCACTCAATCAGAATTCCAAAGAGTCAGAATAGCTGAATGAGTACAGAATAAATTTATAATGAATATTATAGTCAGCTGAGGTTACAGCTGTAGTACTGTATGTCTACACTTGGCGTAAAATTCTCTTATAACCTCAAACGAGATGTTGCCGACGGAATGTTTGGAAAACACTAAATTGGCACGAAACAAACTAACCTGAGCAGCCAACATAGCGGCGTAGGGCGAAGCCTCGTCACGGTCGGCCTTCACCTTCATGCCACCGGTAACACGGGCAATAGTTTCCCGACCGGATAAGTCAGTAACGTGCACAAATGTGTCGTTGAAGGAGGCAAAGATGTGAGCGACACCAAACACAGTCTCGCCCACCAAGTGCTGGGGACCGAGGGTCACCTGCACCTCTTCTTTAGCTACTTTGTTTTTCCTGGGGGCCATGGCTCAGCCTGCAAATAATAACACTTCTTCAAACACTTGTAACCTTAAAAAATCCAAGTAATCCACGCACTATTTTCTTTGAAACTAGATATATAAGTAAAGTGATAGCATCCGTAACATAGGGAAATGTTATTTTATTCGGTAATTATCGATATTACGTAGTTTTTAACATAAAAATTCGAATATACCTTGAGCTTTGAAAGCTGTCAAAAAATAGAAAGAATTTTTTTAGTTTGTTGGTTGGTGTTGCCATACCTTTTCTTAAAACTACCATTATGTTAATATTATTATGAAATTATCTCTAACGTTAGCACCGTTGAACTGATGTCGATGTGTCCCTATTATTTCCTTTATTCAGTCATCTCAGGGGCCTGAAAACTCCGATACTAGCTCATGTGAATGAAGAAGTCAGAAACGCATTAGAAAACAGTAAAAAGAAAACATTTATGGGCTCTATGGCCATCAACATCAAAACCTGCGTTTTGCTGACCATTTCAAATTCTACTGTTTTAAAAAATAAACCTGCTAATGCAATTAATGGTATCACCAAAAACATATATTTGGGTGCGTTCACTGCTTTAAATTTTTAGAATACATGAAGTATTCAATAATGCGTCATATATTCAGTCCTAATTCATTTTTATATTGCTGGACAAAAAAATGAAGAATTTCATATCATATAAATCTAAAATATTACATTTTTGAAAAACATGAATAATCCTTTCTTCTTTGATTGTGTGTGAATGTATGTGAGTTATGTGACAGCTTCCGGAAATAGCGTACCGTACGTCACGTCATTGCCAACTTCATATTTCCATCTCTGCTGAGAAAAAATCGTCTTTTAGCGCGACGTAACATATTGCAAATAAGTAGGAAATATTGTGATAAACTTCCTTTAGCGTTAGTTAATCTAGTTAAATTTTAATAAGTGAGTATTTAGCTTCAGTTCATGGTGTAATATTTGTTGGAACTTTCAAGTACAAAATTACGTTCTGTCATTCATGTTACTCAATTCAATATCGTATTCCTACTACGTTTTCGATTTCTTGGGACTTGTGTTGAGTACGTTCAATAACGTCTCGGTAATGCTCTGCTGGCGTGTGATACGACGCAGTTGATAACAGTCATGCAAGTCATTACTCATTTCTCATCCTCTCTTTGTGAGGGAAGGTGATGCCCTGAACTGATAATAAAAAACTTATTTCCTGCATTCCAGATTCAAAATGTTTATCTTGGATTGGTTCACTGGTGTCCTTGGGTTCCTCGGTGAGTATCAACTGGCCTCATAATATGCTAAGTAGATAATTATCATACAACTAATATCTGAATTAAAACTAGGTTCTAGATAATTGGTAGACTTCTATATAATCATTTTTGCTATGTAATAAAAATGCATCAATATGTGTTTACAAATAGTCATATTAGACAAACTACAACACAATGCAAGTAGGTATTGCAATTAATTATGTATGTTTGGTCTGTTGTGTACCACAGACCCAAATTCAAGATGATAAACAAAAGAAGAGCAATGTTTGATTTATCTCTGCAGTTATCTAAAAAAGTCAGCATATTTTGAATAATACTTTTATTAAGTTGTCATATCATATTACTAGCTGTGGCCCTCAGTTTCACCCATGTAGCCTACATATTATCGCGAAAAAATGTATTCTATGTCCTTCCCCAAGGTTCAAACTATCTTCAGCACTCAGGTTTGAAAATGTAACGGACAGATTTTTGCATATAATCAATCCATACTATTCCATACTACATTTATATTATAAATATGTTTGTAGTATGGTATGATGCATGTGGAATGCAACTTCTTTAGTAACAATTGTCTTGTATATTATTAATCTTACTGATTTATCTGTAATTGTACTTTCAAACCATAATGAGGAAGACGATGAGAAAGGTATCAGCAAATCAGCAATGAGAATTTTAGTAGTTACTATAAAAATATTGACTTATCTGATCTAAATTTCAGTAGCTCTCTCTTATCAGGCTGCCCACTACCCACTTCATAATGTTACACCAATAGAATGTATAACTTACTATCTGAGATGAAGCAATAACCGAAAATGAGTTTTGACTGCTTCCAATAAAATTAATTATGCCACTTCAGTCTGTCCTGCGCCACCATCTGGAGCTTGCGCATGTCTTACGTGACTTAAACTTTGAATGTATAACTAGTTAAGTAGCAGAATAAATTACAGGTTTATGGAAGAAATCAGGAAAGCTCTTGTTCCTCGGGCTGGACAACGCTGGCAAAACCACACTCCTACATATGCTCAAGGATGACAGATTGGCGCAGCACGTGCCCACACTACATCCAAGTGAGTAGACTATGTCCAATATGTGGCACTAGCAGCGCCCAAGCTTCAATTTAGCAAGAGTTCATGAGTATCATGTATACATATAAAAATTGTGTTAGATTCTTACTTATTTTCCATCTTACAACAGTTGCGTGATCACGTGGTTGAAACTGGCTCTCAAATGAGGCTCCCACAATTCATGATAGGTGCTTGGTGGCAGTTTCTTAACTTAAGTTATCTAGCCAAGTGAGCACTAAAAAATGCCCTACCACCAAGCTATGAGTACATCACAATTTTTTCTTTACTCAAAGCTCAAGACCATTGTAGAATTCAAACCTACAACCTCCTTAGGTTGTAGGTTTTCGAGCTTTATTTATTTATTTATTTGAGCTTTATTTATTTGAGCTGTATTTATTTATTTTATTAGCAAAAAATGCTCAAGGCAGTCCAAAAATAGCCCTTGTTAGCCACCGTCTTAAGGGATATGTTCAGCAGTGGACTTCTTCCGGCTGACGATAATGATGACTAACTAAATCTCCTGCTTCATCCCCAACAGCGTCCGAGGAGCTGTCCATAGGCAGTATGCGGTTCACAACGTTCGACCTGGGCGGGCATCAGCAGGCACGGCGTGTGTGGCGCGACTACTTCCCCGCCGTGGACGCCATAGTGTTCCTGGTGGACGCGTGCGACCGCGCGCGCCTGCCCGAGTCCAAGGCGGAGCTGGACTCGCTGCTCACCGACGAGACCCTCAGCAACTGTCCCGTGCTCATCCTGGGCAACAAGATCGACAAGCCCGGCGCGGCCAGCGAGGATGAGCTGCGTCAGTTCCTCAATTTGTACCAGCAGACCACTGGAAGGGTGAGTTTTGGGACCACATAATTTTCTTTGTGTTTTTACCAGACTTCGAATGAAGGATGTTTTTCGAGTGTATGTATGTATGTATATTTCTTTGGCACTGCCTGTAGCCTAAATGGCTTAACGGATTTTAACATATGAGGTGTTATTAAATTCGTCTTTATTGTGGGCGTGACACAAGGTACTTTATTTTGGCGCAGTCGGGATTTTTTGTTCCTTTTGTAATGTTTAGTAAAAAAAACAAGCGAAGGAATATTTTCCTTAGCGATTTTTGTAGAAGTAGTGAGTACTTCACGCAAATTTTTTTGCTGGAAAAGAAATAGCCATAAATATATATTGTAGTCAACGACAAAAGTCACTGAACAATAAGAAATTTTCCGATTTTCTTTAACATCATAAGCACCAACTTTCGACCGAATCATTACTTAAACATCCAGTGGATTTTGTTGTAAGAAAAACATAGATTAGGTACTGATCTAATATGCATTTGGAAAGTCGAGTATGATCAGCTACTTTTGCCGCTGACTGTACTTATATTCCCAAAAAGGCTGATCCGACTATGATAAGGATTTTTTATGGCCTATTACGACACTTGGGGATAGTGTAGCTTTTTAACAGTGAAATCGGTTCAGTAGTTCCAAAGTTGATCGCCTACTTCTAAACCCACAAAATATTTAACCTCATTATAATTAATTAGTAAGGAGGATAATTATGTATTAATGCGCAACATACAGTTCTTTTCCACCAGCCAGCCAGCAGGCTTCAATTATATTTTGTTGTCTTATAAACGTGTTGAGCATTTACGCCTTATTTCATGGCACTTCTATACAATATGTATATTAGTAGGTGCACAATTTATTTGTGTGTAATTGACACATACATAAATCTAATCTAAATAGAGATAGTCAACATCACGACACAAGTTTTTATATGAGCCAAAGCAGTGTATATTTTAGGAAAATGAAAGTGTTTTAAAAATAGTCGCAGGTTTCACATTAATTTACTCACTTGTCTGTTAACTATTCGTTTTACGAGTAATTTCATTACTCCATTTACTTGTCTCTGATAACAAAAATTCTTAAAATTTTGTATCACACTATTGTTATAAATTCGAAAGTTTGTGAGTGAGTGTATGTTCACGCTGAAATGGTTCAATGGATTTGAGTGAAATTTGGAATGGATATAGTTTACACACTGGATTAAACACAGACGACTTTATTTTTTTGGGATAGCGGGATGACTACTATGTGTACAAAGCAACAAAAATTACTTGCAATTTCTCTAAGATTCTTGACAACCAAACATTGGTTACCCTTATAGCTACTTGGATCGCTGACTGTAAGTATTGTGTTGCAGGGCAAGGTGTCCCGGTCGGAGCTCCCCGGTCGGCCGCTAGAGCTGTTCATGTGCTCGGTACTGAAGCGCCAGGGCTACGGCGAGGGCTTCCGTTGGCTCGCGCAGTACATCGACTGAGCGCCGCCGCCTACCGCGCCGCACGCTCGCAACTTCTCATATGTTATGTGACCGCAGCCTCCTAGTAGAGCTAGCATGCCCATCAGTACTCTCCTAGTGGATTCTCATTTGGTTTAGAATAGCGGGGTACAAATAGCCTTGCTGATGGGTTATTTTGATAAGGGATAAAATTGTATAGTGGCATATTAGATTCCTATAAGAATTGTACCATCAGCTAGGCGATAGGTTGTACTCTTCGGGCATGCTAACCCTGCAGTACAGAAACCGTGAAGTGTGCATCGGGGTAGTAAGTGCAGTTTACTTTTTCAAACTGAGAGTGGCTAACGCACTCATTTCTCCGATAGTATAAGTTGTGAGGTGTGCTTTCAAAACTTTTTTAAATCACAGTAGAAGCACAGATTAGACATTAACTACTAAAGGTAGATGTAACTATATTGTACAGATTTTTATTAGCATTTCAAATGTAAATGTGGGTCCGCTGGGAAATCTCGTTTACATTGGTGTTGATTCGGTTTTGCATTCTCTAAAACTAAACTAATTTTGACAGGTCTATTAGTATTGCTGTCTTTTTCTAACCACTGAAGTAAAAACGGGACAGCATTACTTTTAGACCTGTCAAACTTAGTTCAGATTGAGAGAATGCAAAACGAATCGACACCATTTACAAGTTATATTATGCAGCTGTCTTAAAAGTTTTACTTTTATCTGTGTGCATGTTGAACATAAACCCACACTGCATTTTCAAGAAGGTCCCATTTGTTACAAATGACGTGACGTCATCAGATAAAATGAGACTATTATTTCCAGTTTTGTTTCATTTTGTGTATGACATCTAAAATTTAGCCTCACTATCTTTCTTTCTGGTTTCTTCTGTAACATATTTCTTGGTTATGTGTTCTTTAGATTCATAGAAAACAAATAGTCTAAATTAAGACACTTATTTTTCTTCCTAACCTTTTTCTACTTCATAAATGTTTCCCAACATTTTTTTCTTAGTTCAAAATACACTCTTCTGTTATGTAACAATATGGGAAAAAATAGATTCCATGACGTCCCCGAACAGTGAAGTCGAATGAAATGCTAGTAGTATTATGGAACGAAACGAGAAAATATATATTTCGCCCAGCGACATCACTTTCATGTCATGTGCACAGATGGGACCAAATTGAATTTTCCCGGCCGGCCCCTTACCATGGATCCTGTTGTACTTGCATAGTTCAAAACATAGAATTTTGTAATGTTGTTTCATACCAATTGTTAACAATATAAATCTGTATATTTGAAGTGCAGTTTGTTTCTTTGTATTGTTGTTTAAATAAAGTGGCAGATTTAAAACTGGTTGAATATTTCAAATCTTGTAATCATGCTTGAAAATAGTCATACCGGTTTTACTGCACACAATGGAGGTCTGGTCATCAGTGCTGTTGATATTAGTCAGCTGGTATACTCTTGATGTATCATCAGATCACTATTCTATTATGGTCGATGGTAGATAAAGTATATACTGGATATAGTATTTCAGTCGGTTCATAGATATGAGAAAGTCTAGAGCAAAGTGGCGATAAATGGCAACATTTATATATTAAATGTGTACGTTCGAAATGGATCCATTTGTAAGCTCTCGCTCACTAGCAATACCTCGCATAACTTACTAAAAATGAAATGATTTAGGTTGTTATTATATTCTTATCACAATGACACAGTTGCCTTCATTATTATCTGCCCTCTTTTATGGAACGAACTAAACAGTATTGCTGCTTTTAATATTCAGTACTTCCAGCTAGTCGATAGTACAAAATGTTATGGATTCAATCAGTTTCACAGCTTAGTATTATTAGTGAGCGAGAAATATGTAATAAATATATTATCCTGAGCTGACCGCTAGCTGTTCAGTGACCGCTCGCTGCCTGTAAACACTGAAATGAAGTTTTATTTTATGTTAGGGCAATGTTCAACATAGAAAGCAGGCGCTATCACACAGATTCCGGTAAACAAGTATTAGTTATAGTCGCAGAATATATTTGTATCTAGACTGAGGGATCAAGTCTTTAAATCCTTATAAAGACAGATTTTATAAAAAAAAAAAACAGGAACCTTTTTTTTCAAAATTCCAGGCCCAGTAGAAATGATGATAATTTAACTGGATCCTGAAATTCGTCACAAGCATTTTGTAATTTCAAATATAACTTCTGGATGAATTTGTATAAAAGAAATCGTGACTCGGCCAATCTGTTTGTTTACTGTAATCTATTAGGAGCACCTGTTATGTACGTGAACACGTCCTAAGTTCAGTCGATCACGCAAGGTATTTGAATCGTTGTTTAGGTTTGTGAAACCGTTTATTTGCGTCTAATTAATTAAGGTAATGGTGCAAAAGCATGGTCATTTCGGTATGGTATCATCTTATCGCCAAATATGTATAATTTTAAGACAAAGCCTTTGATTTCTGTCCAAGCAGCTTTGTCTCTTTATCTAGTAACAACTCGAGTATCTCCATCTCAGGAGTAGAAGTATGTATGTATTGCAATAAATAAAATGATATTTATTTTCTTCTCATTCCAACATTGAGTGATAATATTGACTCTGCATATGTAATTGTATATCAAATAGCGCTCTTTTGTGTATAATTTAAAATGACGAATATTATAGTTTTGTAAATTATTTCAATTACTTTTTCGGATTGTTTTTGTGAAAGTAATGTTCGAAACGGTTGGTCTAGGTCTACATTAGGGTAGACGCTGAACGTAATGTTTATTACTTAATAAGACTACCGAATTGTTTAGCTCTAACTTGCATTATATCGCTATCTATTGACGGCGCTGTACAATGTACATATTATTATGTTTTACTCAGGTTTATTCAACTCGAATGAGTTTCTACCATCACAACTTATGTTTGTGAAAACAGGAACTGTATGTACAGTGATTACTAAAAGGACAACTGTTTTTAGCATAATTGGTCTGGTAGTTTTACATTATTTAGATTCGCGAGTTAAGTGTCGCGTACTTGCCTTTGTCCAGGTCAGAGACATTTTTGGAATAACTTCACTTGTAGGTAAATTTAATAAACATGTGTCGCCTTACTAGACGAGCCGTTTCCAGTAATTATGTTGCGATCGACGTGTGCTGGCTTGTCCCAGCTTTTCTTGCTCTTTGGTATCTTATCAGTTTAAGTCGGAAAACCAAGTTTGTAATAAAATTTATACTAAAAATCACGCGTTTTTTTTAAATATTTAAGTAATATTCCTTTTTTTCTTTTTTTTTACTATTTACAGGGTAGCGTTTGACCACAAGTCACCTGATGTTAAGTGACGATGTGGTCGAAGATGGCGCCACGCTACACCTGGACTGGAAACTGGCTCTCAAGTGAGGCTGCCGGAACACACCGTTAGGTGCTTGGCGACACATTCTTAACAAGAGGGTGGTAGCTAGCCAGGCGAGTACTAGAAAATACCCTACCAAGCTATGGTTTCATCACGATGTTTTCTTTCACCGAAAGCTCAAGCTCATTGTAGGATTCGAACCCACGTCCTACAGCCGACGTCACTACCACTGAGCCATCATCGCTATAAATCACCCTGTTCTCATTACACATTACGAGCCACAAGCATTCACTGCAGAAATTTAAACGCCTGGATTAGGTTTATTTCGTGAAGCCCATAAAGTTACCTAATCTATCAAACTTACAATACTTGCTAACCTTGGCCTGGCGTTAGTCGGGGCAAGATGGCGGAGGAATCCTCACGGGGGGTTAGTGATTCGAGTGTCATAAAAAAGCCCTGGCGTTAGTAAAATAAAAAAAAGGCTACATATACTAGTCGTTTTTTAATTAAAGGAAAATAATGCAATAAAATACTAATGTATTCATATCTTGTAAAGTAATAATTTTACATACATATATAACACTTTTAAATTTCTCTTGTGAAAATAATCTGAGTCCACATTCAGTGCAACATTTATGGGAATGCTTTAATAAATAATTTGATGGATAAGTTATGAATATACCTCGAAATCACAAACAATCAATGCATTTAAATCTAAAAAAAAACTAGAAAAAAATTAAATCGAACCTACATTTGCGGGTGGATATTTACATTCTGCAGTCGGTGATTATTGCACATTAACACTTAAAATTACATTGTATTAAATCGTACGTAACATTGGTACATGTCAAGTGGGTGAACATAAAAAATTCCCTGTGCTATCACATAGTCCACTTTCTCTTAAAACCAGATCTACAGGGTATCTTAATACATTTAATTCATCGAACCGTTGAATTCATATTTTTGTTGGATGCGTTGCGAATACATTTTCATACATCAATCGTACTAAATCATTACGTGGCTAGAACACGATAGTCACACGATTTTTGTGAGGTAATATCACATTTGGGATTATTAACTACATAAATTATTCTACCTACGACTTGCGCACGGTACATACATACTTATTTTTCAAATTTAGACGCATCTTCAAGAGGAAAGGCCGCGGTCGTTACCTCTATACAAACACAGTCCCCATCTCCTCCCTGAATTTTTAGCTCTCGAGCGCAATTTTTTTAAATATGCCATCTATGGATCTATATATACACTAGCAGATTGTCTGTACGTTTTAAAAATAAATAAATATTGAATCTATGACCTTCCGAAAACTTCTCAATGTGAACGCTGTCTTTAGACGTCTCGTTCAAATATGACAAGTAAAATGTACCTAGTTGAAAAATCTTAGAATCGTTTCATTTTTGGAGGAAACAGGACTACGAAGCCGCAATCGTTGCTAGTTGAAATCAGCCCGCAGACAGGCATCCATTTCGTTCAGAAGCAAACCTACGACAGCAACACATTTTAAAAATATGTACCTATTTACCTACTTTCTCTGTGCGAGCCTTTCGTCTTAATGCATTTAATAGATTATATTATGACTATGTGCGCAAGTTCTTCGTCTCCGCGCAAACAACCATTTACAAATTCAATTCGGTCGAGAGAAGGCGCGCCGCTCCGTACAGCTACACTAGCACTACAATATACACAACTGGTGAGGCACATCGTGACATCACAACTCTCTTCACTACAAATCCCTATCTGAATTCAGTCGGCGGCAGTACTGATCATAAAATACTTGCTCATACAAACTTGGTACGTTTTTTTTTATAGTAAAGAGAGCCGAGTTTATGCTAAATAACTCTTGTGCTACGGTTACTAAATGTCTACTTGGTAACTTAACCTAACATGTCGTCACTTGAGATTTTAGGAATATAGGAGAACATTCAAGCATAAATCACCTGTTTACACTCGAAGAGAAAAATTACGTAATAAAAACGGACCTTGAAAAAAAAAAAAACAAAATCAAATAAAAAAAAAAGTAAAGATGTAAATATATAACAGCAATACAAAACAGTTATAGAATAAAAATTTCGAAATAGACGCGTATATCTAAGTATGTATCTATTCTAAATCTTTAAAATGCTCACATCTAAAATATTTATATTCAATAACAACGATTTATATCCTATATATAATAATATTCACGTGTATCAAGTCAACTATCAACGCACAGTTACGTACAAAAACGTGTCTCCGATTGATACGTTTAGTACATGGCAACTACAAAACTGAAGATCACCAGTAAAGCTCTGCTCGATAGTGTCCTTATTAATAAGTCACACAGCTCATGGAAGTTAAATCCATTTCATTAATCTAAAAACGTCGTCCGCTTACAAATACAAACAAATAACTTTGGTACATAAAACTAGTTATCATAGCCTTTTGCTAGTCTAGTCACATGGCGTATCCTTTAGCGGTAAATATAATTAAATAATGTGATTTATATTTGTCTAAAAATTACAAAAAGTTTTATGATTTCCAAAATAATTTCGTCTATGGAGAAATAGTGGTAATTTGTCCTTAAATCTAATTAAAAAACCTATAAGTAGTTATCCAGTATTATGAATGCACTCGAGAGCAAAAAATGCTCCGACTAAAAAATGGAAACGTATTTTTTCGAACACATTATGTAAAGGATGTCTTTTGTCCGAGTCTGTTTTTGCTCCCGAGTGTACCCATATGGCGTGATGTCCGACACTAGTTCATCCACTTGCGGCAGTTGGGAGCGCCACACATACACATTATCTTGTGCGCATCGTCTTCTATATCGAATTTGTAGTCGTACGCCAACTGCGGAAGGCAACATCAAAATATAAAAGCTGGCTATCAAAACAAAGACAAAATCAGATTACTCTGTAAAAAGTTATGAGTGTGCAGGGTAGCAATGTCTCGTCTCGAGAAAATTACTTCGCAAAGTGTCATATTGTACAGTGTGTGTGTATTTTAAAAGTTTTTAGCCGATACTGATTTCGAACTGTACTTCCTATATTTTTAAGAAAGGAGTACTACTCTATGTACGATTATTGCCACTGTTCACGTCGTCGTTGTAGACAACGGCACAGCTCGTTATGCTCGCTCGTTCGCAAGGGTATTATGCCAATATAAGTTCTTAGTTCATACAAAAAAATCCATAGAAAAAATCAATTAACTTTCCCGAATTTCAAAGTGGATTTTTCAAAACAAAATCTTTCATACAAACTTTACGCTGACAATAACGCACACAACCTTAACATCGTTCAAAAACGGTGAAGCAAATCATATCGTGAATCAGCACTGGGCCAGAGTGGCAGATAACGGCCAAAGTCCCGGCAGTGGGAACGTAAAGGCTGATAATTAACGCACATAACACAAAAAAATCTCAAATCGGTCTAGCTATTTTTGAGTTTTAGCAAGACTAACGAGCAGCAATAGTTTTTATATCTAAGAGAAGAAGATTATAGTTACCTCCTCTCCTCTCGCGATGCGTCGCTTGGCGAATATGATGATACGCAGTTGTCTATCCACCTCGATCGTCTCAGCGACGCAGTTCGGCTGGCAGGAGTGGTTGATGTACCGCGCGAGGCCGCCGCTCAGGGTCGCGTCCACCACGCGCCGCTCGTCCAGCCGGAACATGTAGATGCCGCGGTTCTGGAATCGTCGCCGGTTTGAATGTGTGCGTGAGTAGCGGCACCGTGTACGCACGCACTTTTCACGCACACAATCACATAAACGAAAGGAGGCGGCCGGGGCCGCGGCCATGCACTCAGTACGGAACGCGCCGCCTATGCGTCACCGCAAGAGTAGGCAATTAACTCGTCGAGCGGCCTTAGCTAACCTACTGTTCTTTATATACTGTGGTACAAGTATCCCGAGGTTGACAACGTAAGTTTTTTGTACTACTGTACTGGTAGTGTACAGCAGTGACAACAGTAGAGATAAGAAGAGGCATGATGTTTGGTCACTTGGTACGTCATGACGAATACATGAAAATCATCTTAGAAGGAAAAGTAGAAGGAAGAGAGGGAGAGGTAGACCGAGAAGAACATACATAGACCAAGTAAAAGAAAGGATTGACGTCGTGTCGTACCAAGAGGTCAAAAGGATGGCCGAGAACAGAACGGGATGGAAAGTACTCCACCAACAAGAGCTTCGCTCTTAAATAAAAGAAGACTGGGACTATGTATTAAACTTGCTGTTGGACTTTTGGCCTGTACAAATTCACCGGGCTGCTAGGATCATGCAATGGGCGAGATCTCAAGTTCAAGAAAACCATAAAATCTGACCAAACCTGTCGATTGACATTTCGAAAAAAAAAAAGAAAAACAAATTACAAACAAAAAAATACAAAAATAAAAACAAAATAAAAAAAAGAAAAGAAATAAAAACAAAACAAAAAAAAAACAAAAATAAATAAAAAATTATAAAAAAAAAAAAATTCTTGCTAAAATGGTTTTTTATTTTAATATTCCAATTAAATACAGTTATTTTTGTTACGGATAATCCAAAACCTTTTGCGGAATTTGTGGTCAGAAAGTCAGAAACTTGAGAATTATTATAATGCAATGGAGGACGATGGAGTATGCTTGGTTACACGAAACTTTACTGTAATTTATCGACATAGCTTTTCAAAAAACCCGTTACCTTAGCTTCGTATTTCTTCTCCCGCAGCTCCGAGAGCTCGGAGCGAATGATCTCGCCGATGTACTCGATCACCATGGTGTGCTTCTCCAGGTCGCGAGCTGCGTACAACCCTAGACCCTGGATTTTAGACCTGAAGAAAGGATTAACCGCTAGATTAGTTGATGAGCAAGGGACGTATTTTTTAACCTAAGTACATACATACATTTTTTCTAAAGTATTGCTCGAAGTTTAAACCCGTTGTTTTTGTTTTCGAAGTTTGCTTTAATTTTATAGATACTAGAAGGAAATCAAATTTATGTAGAAAACTCGTATTGGGCTAGCATTATATTTCTCTCTCTCTCTCTCTCTCATGGAGATAAAGTCCGAGACTAAACGAATGACCGTACAGCTGGGGACACGGTTGTCGGACACATTTTTTTGGACATTGTCGGCCAGATAGCCGTCAGACGATTTGTTCCTGATTCGTCATACTCCTAATTGTTCATATTCCTAACTCGTCACATTCCTAACTCGTCATACCATGTACATTTGACTGCACAAACTTATTGTAGAAATCTTCTGTGGTAAGTAAAACCTCTTTAGTATAATTTTTTATATGAATTATTTTCTTTGTTTATTTTCTTTTTGGTTTTTATTTTCCTTGGTTATTTAAACGAAAAAACTGTGCTTTTATTATTAAGTTCAGTTTAATCTTAAAAAATATTTTTACAAGAAATAAGTATAAAAAAATAAAATGTAAAAAATATATCTGTTAGTTATTTTTTATTTGAGTTATAACAAGTTTGATAAAAAATGTAGCTTAGGTGTGCACGTGTTCGCGATTTCATTTGACTGTACAATGACGAGTTAGGAATGTAACGAATTAGGAATATGACCAATGTAGGAGTATGACGAATCCGGAACAAAACCGTCAGACGTACGACCACTCAACGACA
This sequence comes from Opisthograptis luteolata, assembly GCA_931315375.2. Classification (NCBI taxonomy): domain Eukaryota; kingdom Metazoa; phylum Arthropoda; class Insecta; order Lepidoptera; family Geometridae; genus Opisthograptis; species Opisthograptis luteolata. The sequence continues at coordinate 3,157,120 of OV928043.1, forward strand.
CATGCGCGACTTACAACCGATAGTATGCACAGTTTGGCGTTTGTATACTAATCCTGATATAGCTAAGTGAACGGTTGCAACTTTAAAGCAACACTAAAAGTTATTGTGTCGTCACCTGGCAAGATAGACGTTGTTCCGCCACTCGAGCTTCATCTTCTTGTACTGGCTGCTCTTGGTGTGTATGAACTGCTTGGTGTAGGGGCAGACGGGGTGGTCGGCGGAGGGCGGCGGCGCGGGCAGGTGCGCGGGGGTGGGCGCCAGGCGCTGCGGCGGCCGGCGCCACGCGGCGCGCCCGCGCGGCTCGGCGCGCGCGCAGCCCGACGGGTTCACGGCCAGCCCGCCCTCCAGCAGCGCCGACCGACCGAACTTGAACCGGTAGTCCGACAGCGTCTCGATGCCTAGCCGTTGTCATAGCATACACAATGTAGTTACCGATAACAGATGGGGAAAAGGTAGGCCCCCCACTAGGTGGACCGACGAGATTGTGAGAGTCGCAGGGAGTCGATGGATGCAAATAGACAATATTTTTATTTGTAGCAAAAAACAATACATATACACTGACGCCATCAGATCATAAAAAAGGCTAATAGCCGTTCATGGTTTCTTTTGACTGATGATGATGAAATATTGTAATTAACTTGCTCCAACTCAATCAATTAGTAAGAAGAAGAAGAATAAAATTAGTAAGAATAAGAATAAAATTGTAAATATATGATCGCGCTCAAAAAATTACCAGTTGGGCGTTTCTTGCCTGATAAGGAGATTGGAACAAACGTAACTAGTTTTAAGTTTGTCGTTTTAAAGTGATCACATGTATCCTACTAAATAAATACAATTGGACTTAGGATAGAGCTTTGAAAATTACTAATATAATGTAGTAAACCTGAAGTTCTATTCGAAATAAAATGAATCGCATTTAATGAGATTGGCATAGCACAGTCTAGTAACAGGGGAGACGGCGCCCTCACCTGGCAGGCTCTCTAGCACGCGCACCACGGCGGGCTCGGTGAGGCCGAACAAGTCCTCGCCGGTCACGTAGTTGGGCCACAGCTTCAGCACGCCCTCCTCGTTGCGTCCTTCGCGTAACGCTGCGACTGCATCCAGTATCTGTTTCGGAACAAAACACTCTTGTACATACCAGAACTGCTAGGGATAGGCGAGAGTGGAAGCGGGTCGCCCTGCGCGCAGGTTTGTTTTTTTTACTATTTACAGGGTAGCGTTTGACCACAAGTCACTTGATGCCAAGTGGCGATGTGGTCGAAGATAGCGCCACGCTACACCTGGATCGGGAACTGGCTCTCAAGTGAGGCTGCCGGAACACACCGATAGGTGATTGGCGACAGATTCTTAACAAGAGGGTGGTATAGCTAGCCAGGCGAGTACTAGAAAATACCCTATTACCAAGCTATGGTTTCATCACAATGTTTTCCTTCACCGCAAGCTCAAGCTCATTGTAGGATTCGAACCCACGTCCTATGAATCACAAGCCGACGTCCCTACCACTGAGCCATCATCGCTATGCACGTGCAAGTAGTCGTATAGCAGTTGTGTTAGTGTATTGTGTTAGTGTGTAGTGTTGGGTAGGTACTGACGGCGGCCCAGGCGGCGCGCGGCGTGGCGGCGCTGCCCTCGTGGCGCGGCTCGTCCTGCGCGCGCACGTGGAACCGAGGCCGGCCCGCCTCCTCCGCCACCCAGCACAGGTAGCGGCACCGCGCGTTGGCGCGGACCATCGACCAGTAGAACCGCACCTGCGCAAACAGTCACCGTACACTCGTCTAGCGGTCGGTACGAGACGCTCCGAGGGTTCAACCGAGCGCTCGTGTCTAGAGCAGGTACACCAGTAAACCCCGACGCGGATCTAGCGCTTAAAAAGGTTGTGGTCAAGGCCATCCGAAAATCGGTCAAATGCATACAGTATTTTACCCGTTATCAAATCTGTTCTATGGGTCGCTTAAACCAGTAGCTCATCTTAGCACAGGTTATGAGTTACGACCTGATTGGGTGGCTTTAAGTCTTAAAACCATAATGTTTTTGATCAACTTGTTTTACATGTATAAAGACTCATGCGTGGTCCCCTTGTAAAAGGCGTAAACTTGACTACTAACTAACTAGTGTTTATGAATGAATAATAAACACTTATCGTCTAGTTTATATAAATACATTTTTATAAGAATTCACAAAGGGCTGAAACTGACAGCTCCATCAGACGGAATCAAAAGTATCGAAAAACACTTACGATCTTATAGCCGATTGGATATATGTAGTTGGGCGTGTGGAAGGCGGCCAGTTGGTGTGGCAGCAAGTGGCCGGGGCTCAGGAAGATAAGCCCGCCCACGCGGATCAGGTGGTTCGTGTCCGAGTGCAGCATCACTGACGCCACCTGCCGTTGCTCATCCCGAGACACGTACACTCGCCGTTGCACGCTGAGTGTTGTCAACTCGTTGTCTTTCTCGTTCTACGATAATAGTAACATTCGGTTTAGACCATGCTGTATCACTAAACGCAAACGCAAAATAACTTTTTTGATCGCGATGACTTACAATTTTGATTTTTCACAGCTGAAAGAGGCCTTGAAATAAAGGGTCTTGACAGACAACCAAGCGATCCTATATGGGTTAAGTTTTTCCTTTTGAGGTACAAACCCCTAAAAATGTATACTGCCTGATTATGATTGAAAAACTCACCTTAGGAGCGTGAGACGCGCAGAAAGCAGTCTTGTTCTTGTAGAAGACGCAGTTTTCCTTGACAGCGCATCCGAGATGGTAGATGCTCCCGCATCGCACCTTGAAGCACCTCACCGTCGCCCCCAGCCTCCGACACACTGCGCAAGTCGCGTTGGAGCCAGCTGCCAGCGCCGTCTCCACGTTCATAAGGGCCCCGCTCACAGTCTCGTAAACTCCCACTGACCATAGCGCGCAATTCAAATGCACCCATCTATCGACATCACAGTTCAGTAATCTAGACACGCCATCCGCGACGCCATCGCCTTGAATGCCGCACAACTCACAACGTCTCGAGTCTTCGTTCGTAACGGGCATTATCGCGACACCGGTTCGGAAAACCAATTCTGTCAGTTCTCTGTCAGTCGGCCTTTTATATTTCACCGGCGGGCCGATGCAGCCAGGCGACCACGCCTTGTATCTCACGCCCCGGTATTTCTCTTTCTCGGTACTTTGGTTGCTTTTCTCGTCTTGTTCGACGCTTTTCAAGTCTTCGTCTAGCGCGCTGACATCGTCACCGACTTCTTTCATCAATTCATCGTTGTCTAAAGAATCCATGAAGGACAGATCCATCTTTTCATCTTTAATGTCCCGTTTGATGTCTAAATCGTCGGTTTCCATACTTTCGGTTGAGCCGGTATCGAAGTCATCGCGATCTTTCGATAGATTAACGTCATTGTCGGACTTGTTGCCCTCTTTAATAGCTGTCTTCGATTTACCGTCGAGGATGATGTTTGTAGGTCGCCAAGCGAATCTCTCATAACACTGAGTACTGCAGAAGTAAAGTTCTGAATCGCTGTCGCAGAGGATTTCTCCGGCGTTTCCTTTATTGGCTGATAGAAGTGGGAACTCTGACGCCTTCGCTCTCACTACAGAATCCAGAATAACAACGTCACAATGTCGACAGAACTTAGCAGCACCATTCAGAATGCTCTGAATGTCGATAGGAGTACCTTCTTTACCATCTTTGCCTTTCGATCTATAAAGACCAAGTTTGTGCGACGGGGGCGTGGCCGTCCTCTCAACAATTTGGTATGATGTAGGAGGCGGAATATGCAAAATTCCAGCGAGCTCTTTCAATACCCCTAGAATGTCCTCCGCAGCCCCAGATGTTAAAGTTAGCGTTACGGTAACATTTTCGTTGCTCTCCGTGCTGCCTGGAGAATCTATCATTTTGATTTTGTTTGGCGAGCCCGAGTCGATAGTTTTCTGTGCTTTTTGATTATCATCTACTTCTTTTATTTGTAATAGCGACACAGGTTTCAATCTGATCGGTACGGGCGCAATTAAGGCAATGACAGGGGATATGCGCCCGGAGGCAGAGTCACTGTCCTCATCTTCCTCTTCGTCGTCGATAAATTTGAGTCCCGGGAATCTGTTGAGAGGTTCGATCTCCAAGCACTCAGGACTCGAACAACTAACAATACTATCAGGCGTGTCTGTATCTCGCTCTTTGCAAATGAAGTCCAGTTTCTTATCATCAGGATCTTCATCGAACATGATCGGTTGAAACTCCTGGTCATAGAAACCTCTCTGCGTCGATGCCGGCGGCTTCTCGGGCAACGGCTCCTCGTCTCCGAATGGTTTAGTGTTGTAATAGTCAGCGACGCTCGGAATCTTCGCGTTACCGAACTCGCCCGTTAAATCGCCCTTCAACACATCGTAATCTTTGCTTTTCAGTTTAGTCAAGTCCCCGGAGCCGAAAAGGGGACAGACTGAGAAATTTGTAGTCAACGCCGGTTCCTGGATCTGCATCGTCGGCAACAATCTTAACTGAGTCATGAGATTGTCAATAAACGTATCATAGTCTTCTTCATATCTGGAGCCCTTACGAGGTCTCTTCTTGGCGTTGGCAGCGTTCAAACTGTTCTCCGCAGCCGCCTTCATGTTCATCTGCATCTGCTTTCTCTTCTTCTGCTGGTACTCTCTTCGTTTCCGCTTTTTAGCTTCAGAAGGAGTTTCAGGGGCGTTAACTTCAGTCGTGGAGTCCATGGTGCCGCTCTCAGGGAATTCTTCCTTCATGGGTTGGTCCAGTTTGCCCTGGTCCGAGGCGGTGGATACTCCAGACGTGGCCGACTGCTGCGAGCTCTCGTCTAACAACTCCTTTTTGACATCCATGGGAGTGAATGGTCGATGGACGGGGCTCTGGTGCGGGAGCGCAATCTCCTTTTTTATCGCTTGGTGGATCTGCTGATTCTCGACGCTCATCGGATACATTTGCAGCGTTTTCATTGTCGGCGAGCTTTCGGGTATCGGTGCGTGTACCACGTGAATTTGTTGTTCTTCCTTGTTTACTATCTTCATAGGTGGTTTCCGCACGTCCATCAGCGACTGGGTAGTGTGTGTGTGCAACGACGATATCGTAGATGTGGGAATGGAGGTTTGTATCGGGCGCGCGGGGAAAGATGTGCTGACCGTCGCAATGTGTCGCGGCGAGCTCTTGGAAATGACTACGTCGTGCGAAAGCGCCGGCGTAGGAGGCGGGACGGACGGCCGCGCCAGCTGTGCTTCCAGTGACGGGATCGTGCCGAGTGCTGGGGCGGTTCTTTGTATGGTCATTGTGCGTTGAGGGACGGCGGTTGCCGCCGTCGTCGTAGTCTGCAACAATTGCTTCAACAAAACGTTCTGTGACTCGTCATTATTATTCCTCTGGTTGGCCCCACCCGGCTGTATTTTATTCCCCGCAGCGTCGGTGGCGACATTGGGATCGTCGGTTTCCATCGGTTCCGATTTTACCACGACTGCCTCGACGCTGTGCCTTTTCGTCGGCTGGATGTGGCCGACGATCACCTCACTCTTTGGCTCATCTGTCGACTTTGATCTCTTGAGAGGTGACGTCAATTGCGTGTGGAGAAGCTTGGAAGTATTTATGAAGTTTATGGACCCGCCGGGCGCCTGCTTCCCCTGCAGCTGCGCTATGCCGGGGCTTACTATAGTATGAGTTCGAACGGTCACGTTCGGGGCGACCTCTTTGTTTACGATGAGGGGTCTCGACGTCATCACGAGAGCGGGAGGCTGGCTGGAGCTGATGCTGTGCTGGTTGAACTGCATGTTGGCGGGCAGGTTACTAGCGTTCATCTGCCGCGTCGGCTGCAGGAGCGTGTGACCGAGGATGCTCGTCGGGAGAACTTGACTCTTTTGGTAGGTGTTCATACTGGTGGTAATAGTATTGTTCGTGTGAATGATCGAAGGCGGAGTAGAACTGCACTGGATCCTCGACAAAGCCGGCATCTGAATTATCTGGGAGGCGGACGAAGTCGGTCCCGCGTCTTCCGATGGGTTATACCCCTGCGAGGTAACCAGCGACAGTTGCGCTGGAGACTTCATCATGGGATTCTGCACCACGGGGGAGTTTATCGGGGACACCGTCGGGGACTTCCTCATCTGCCCCAGCGACGAGAGCGTGTTGATACGCGAGGCGAGGGCGTGTGCCGCGCTCATCGGCAGCGGCTCCGACGAGGCCGGCGGCGGTGGCTTGTCCACCCGCTGCACCGGCGACGGCCGCGACACCGCCACCTCCACCTTGGAAGACGGCAGCAGGTTCTCAAAGTTCACCTGCGTGGGCGCTGTCCCGTCGCTACTCTTCCGGATGACATTGGTGGTTTCCACTTTCTGCGGGTTGAGCGAGGACATAAACGTGCGCAGCTGCTGCGACACGTTGGCCATGTTGGACGTCAGCTCAGCCGGCTGCGACAGCGGCGACAGTTGCGGCACCGCGGCCGCGGCCAGCGCCAAGCGCTCGCCCTCTCGCTTCGGGAACACCGGCGGCTCGGGCTCCTTGGGGGCGGGGCGCGGGGGCGCGCTTACCGGCGGCGTCTGCCGCGGCTGCGCGTGCAGCGGGTGCGAGGGGCGCGGGGGCGCGTGCTTCACGTACCCGTCGGCGTCGTCGATGTTCTCGAGCATACATAGCATGTCTTCGAAGCTCTCGACGCGCTTGCGTTCAGTATCGGCCGAGTCCGCGGCGTGCTCGCGCATGGTGATGTCGTCCAGGTAGCGCTCCTGCGACGGCGTAGGGGACGGGATCGAGATCTGCACCGACTCCTGCGCCACTTCCGCGCCGGGCTCGGCGGCCGCGCTCGCGTACGACATGCCCTTGGTCTGGTTCGCGATCGCCTTGATCGTCTGCGCGACGCCGTCGTCGTGGCGCGAGGGGTGCGCGGGGGGCGCGGGCGGCGTAGGCGGCGGGTCCGGCGGGCGCGCGTATGACAGCAGCAGGTCCTGCGACGGCTCGTCCTCGATGCGGTCGTCGTCGTCGCCCTCCATGATGTTGTCGGGGATCTTCTCCGGCACGGGGTCAGGGCTCTTGATGTCGGCGCGGCCGAGCGGCAGCGGCGCGCGCTCGGCAAGGCGCAGCGCGTGCGGCAGCTCCGTGTGGCGGCTGATCTCCGTCTCGATGTCGAGGTCGCGCGCGCGCCGCTCGCCGCCCTCCGCCGCCACGGTGCTGTCGGGGGACGCCGCCTCGTCCTGGAAGATCTTCGCGGGGAGCGTCGCGTCGTGCGACACCGCGAGGCTCGACAGTTTCGAGCCGCCCAGCGAGAGCGCTATCGGCCGCTCGATCGTCTTCACGATTTTCTGCTTCACCTGATGCTGCGTCAGCATCGAGACCGGCAGGCGCGCCGGCGGGCTCGACGTGGCGAGCGTGATCACCGGGCTCATCGCGACCTTGCCGACGCTCGACGAGATCACGCCGATCACGGAGCCCAGCTGCGACCCGCCAGCGACGCCCGGCGGCTTCTTCGCCTGCGCGCGCGCGCCGCACGAGAGATTCTTCAGCACCGGCACCGAGATAGTCTGGTTGGCGATGGAGACCGAGGCGACGGTCGCCTGCGCCACGTCGTCGAGGATCTTGGCCGCGGCGTTGAGCACCGGCAGGCGCGCCGGCCCCACCAGCTTGTACTGCTGCAGCGCGGCCGCCGGCGGCTTGCCGGTGGAGAGGCTGATGACGGCGACCGTCTTGGTGGCGGTCTCGGTGCGCGGCGCGGGCGGCGGGTCCGGCTCGTCGGCCGCGCCGCCGTCGATGAGCTCCTCGAAGTCCTCCTCGGTGGCGACGCGCGCGGGGTCCGGCGCGCCGTACTCGAGCGCGTCGTAGGGCGCGTCGTCGTCGGCGCGCTCGTCGGACGCGACCGTCTTGCCCGCGAAGCGGCGCCGCTTGAGGATGGACACCTTGGTGATGTGCCGGCGGCGGTCGTCGTCCCGCAGCGGCGGCGGCCAGGCGGGCGGCGCGCCGCCGCGCAGGCCGGCCCGCCGGTAGCGGTAGCCGGGCGGGAAGGGCGCCGCGTGCGCGGGGTGGCCGCCGCCGCCGCCGTGCTCGGGCGCGGGGGAGGCGGCGGGGGACGCGGAGGGGGTGGGCGTGCGCGCCACGTGCGGCGACCGCGCCACCGACGGGGACGCCGGCGCGCCGCCCATCGGGCTGTACTGCTGCCGAGCCACCATTTGCTGACGCTACATATATAAACAAAGATGTAAACTATCTCTTCGCGTGCACGATTCGATAACACGTTGTTAGAACCATTTTTCATTATAGATTTTATAACTATACCTCAAAAAAAACAAACTTAATTCACATTTTTAATCACATATAGATAGATAAAGGTAACACGTACCGCCATCTCGTTGGCAGGGTTTCCGGGCGATGGCATGGGCTGGGGACTGCCGAGCGGCGAAGTCTGCTGCCGTCCTCCAAAAGGTCCACCCACTCTCATTCCTACACAAAAGGTAATAAAAAGAGTATGTAACTAATGTGTTTAGTAAACGAAGTTAATAAAAGCTATAGTCTACCTTGTTGGTGATGCGGTGGGCGCGCAAACCGCGATGGTAGCGGTGAGCAGCCGGGGGCGGGCCGAGGGAATCTTCCTGTATAGTCGGTCTGTAACAAATACTTTAAATGTGTATTACAAGAGTAAACAACGCCGATGGATATACTATCTATGTACATTGCTGTAACTTACATTTTGCAATTGCGGAGAATTTGATGAAACCGGACTTTGAATTTGTGATTGCTGGTAAATCTGCAGATAAAACATTGTTTTGTTAATAACGCTGATACTTTTCCTGTGAGTAAATTATTAAATTACGAAATGAATATATTTAACCTGAGGGCTTCGACTAGGCGTAGGCAACTGCGGACTTGTTCTCTGAGCTTGTAGTTGTTGCAGGAAATGTTGCGGCGACATCGCAGATTGCATCGGCGACTGTTGCGTGTGCATCGGCGACTGCTGCATGTGCATCGGTGACTGCTGCATGTGCATCGGCGACTGCTGAGAATGCATCGGCGACTGATGCGAGTGCATCGGCGAGTGCTGCGACATCTGGTTCTGTTGCGAGTGCATCGGCGATTGCTGCGCATGCATCGCGGACTGCTGCTGGTGCATCTGCGACTGCTGGGAATGCATCGGCGATTGCTGCTGATGCATCGTAGACTGCTGCTGGTGCATCGGCGACTGCTGCTGGTGCATCGGCGACTGCTGAGGGTGCATCGGCGACTGCTGCGGATGCATCGGCGACTGCTGAGAGTGCAGCGGCGACTGCTGCGGCAAGTTCGTCTGCTGCACGTGCATCGGGGACTGCTGCGAGTGCAACGGCGACTGCTGCGCGTGCAGCGGGGACTGGGTGGAGGGGTGCAGCGGCGACTGCTGCGAGTGCAGCGGCGACTGCATCGGCGAGGCGAGGTGGTGCAGCGGCGACTGCGGCGCCAGCGAGTGCAGCGGCGAGTGCGCCGACTGCACGTGCAGCGGCGACACGGCGGGGCGCGCGCCGGCCGGGCGCGGCGCGGGCGCGCGCTGCCCGAACTGCACGAGCGGCTGCGCGCGCGGCTCCGCGCCCAGCTGCCGCACCAGCTGCTGCGCCGCGCCCGCCTGCTCGATCACCAGCGTGCGCGCGCCCAGCAGCCGCCCCGCGCCGCCCAGCGGCGACGTCACCAGCCCGATGCGCGGCTGCTGCAGCGCCGCGCCCTCGCCGCCCAGCACCGCCTGCTGCGTGCGGATCAGCGTCTGCTGCTGCTGGATCGTGGCGCCTTGCAGCCCGAGCTGCATCGGTCGGTTGATCGCGGTCTGCTGCTGCTGCAGTTGCGTCTGCGTTATGCTCTGATTCTGGGCGAACGATGTCTGATTCTGCGGACTTATGACGGTCTGTTGCGCCAACTGGGGGTTCTGCTGCCGCTGTTTCGTATCGTACTCCTGAAAAGAGGTTTCGGCTGTTGCATTTGTTCGTTTTCGAGAAGGGGAACGGCGCCGGTGGGTTCTCTCGCTCGTCCGCACCTGCATGAGCATGCTGTGCTGGCGCGCCTGCTTGCGCGCGGCCTCCAGATGCTTCTGCAGCGCCTGCTGCTCGGTGGAGACGCGCTGCAGCTCGGCGGCGTCGTTCGGCATGAGCTCGTTGCCCGACTTGCGCAGCTGCCGCTGCTTGCTGTTCAGCGACTGCAACACGGGAGGGCGGCGTGGAGGCGGCGCGCGCGGGCGCGGCGGCTCCCGGTTAGTGAGGTGGCGCGCGGGCGCCGGACGCGGCGCTACACTACAAGCTCACGACACGGAAGCGCACTACGGCTCACCTTGCGGGCCTTGCGCAGCTTCTGCACCTCGGCCTCGTAGTACCGCTGCTGGTCGGCGGCGAACGCGTGGAACTTCTTGAGCCACTGCTCGTAGAGCAGGCGCGCGTGGTGGTCGGCGTCGCAGGCGGCGCGGTCGGGCGGCGCGGGCGGCTGCGGCGGCGCGGCGCCCGCGTACAGCGGCACGGCGGGCGGCGCGGGCGCGGCCGGCGGCGCCAGCGCGGGCGCGCCGCCGCCGCCGCCCCACTCCCCGCCCTCGCGCTCCTGCTCCCGTTTCTCTTGCTCCAGGAGCTCCTCGAGAAGCAACGGTTGCTCCTGGTTTACGTTCTGACGGTTAAATTACGATATTTGACGTCGCCGTTTGGCGACGTCGTTCGCCACCGTTGACTGCGTCGTCGGTAGCGTTTGCACGTTTTCAGTTGACTAGTTTTATTATGTGGCTAGTTTTATTAACGAGTAAATTTGAGTTCAACATAAACTTGTTGCTATCAAAATAGATTTTTTATACATGAATAAAAACTTGCATTACATTTTGTGAATTTGTCACCTGTCTCATCTTGGAGTATTGACTAAATTATGGATTTTAAGCATAGCTCTGAGTAGAAAAGAATATCACCGAACCTTTCTTGGAGAAATTTCAAAACGAACTACAGAAACAAAAAAGGAAAGTATTGCGATAGGTTCACCCAGCTCGGCATCGGCTTCATAATTTGGAATCTAGAAATGAAATCGTTGTTGCTATCTGACTGCGCATACTACATACTAACTAATGTAATGGTGCAAAACACTACTCGTTTTCAGATCTAGAGTAAGAATGTGAATCTACAACGCAGTGCCAATATTTCATTATTGCTATTAATAAAGGTACATTTGTAAACTGTACTTTTCAACGCAAATAATTTTAATTCTATTGGAAAGAAAGAGATAGATGAAGGGTGTTCTGTGTAGTTATAGAACTGTATTTTTTGTATGTCAACATAGTTTAAAGAGTCAGTGACCTTATGAAAAACTCAAATCTCATTTTAAACAAATCATGAAAAATTAAAATGAAATAAAACTCTACCCACAACCATCACCATAAACCGTCCGCCACCGCAGTAATCTACTCAGCAAGATGAGACAGGCAAACTAAAACTAAACTCTATTTGGAATTATGTATTACTTACATTAAAAAAGTTGATACAATTTTTGTTATTTGCCTTTATTATTTCATTATTGTAGGTAGTTTCGTTAGTGTTCGTGTTAGGAAGGATGCTGAAATGTACAAAGGTTAGTCGAGTACGCATGCGTGCGGCGAGCATAGTAAGAAGCGTTCAAACAGACACGTAAAGGTGGTTAGCGGTAACAATAGGCCCTATATCTGTGGGACCTGCTATACTAAGGAAGTCGGGGGTACCTAGAGAAAAGAAAGGATAGGACACGTGAGGAAACAACAGTCAATACATTTAATAATTCTATTATTAAAATTTAATTAGAAGATTGCCATTTACAATAATTGCATCTAGGTAATGTCAAGATACTTTTGTTAATCATAATGGAAAGTTCAGAAAAGTGGCTATTCAGATATTAATTTATTCATTCACACGTAAAAACACCGATTCCTTCAGATTTCGTAGAAATAAATCTTTCGATGACACAGTTCAAGATATTATAAAAAAAATAAGAAATTATGAACATTATTTATTTATTTATTAATAAGATCCACAATACAGTATTTAGAAAATCAGTGCACTTTAGAAGATTACAGTTTATAGAACTAACACAGGCAGTCACAGACCTTGACTCAAGAAAACGGTTTTCAATACAACCTAAACATTCAAGACTGGATTGAAGGGATTTCAGATAGTGGAGAGATAGGAGAGATGGTGGAAGGAAGAGGAGCTCGGAGTTCCACTCGGAGAGCTAGTGCTAGTGGCGGAGGGTGCTTCTGACCTGCAACAGCAGGGGCCGGCGCTGCAGCCAGTCGGGCCACGCGTCCGCGGCCTCATAGGGCGCCTGCCGCCACCCGTCAACCACCGACATGCAAACAACACGCCTGTACTCCGCAGTCGGTGGCGCCTCTACCGCGCCGTCGCACAACGATGCCTCCATTTCATACCATTTTGTGCCCGAACACAATTTAACAACCCGACATAATAATATGTGATTTCTTTAATTCGCAATTTGTTTTACATAAACGGGACATCCGATATTTTAAACTTATTTTGTGTGTACGTATCGGGCGCTGTCCATCTTGATTCTGGTCCTTCGAGCCGGATAATAACAGACGCGACCATAGACTCGTATCAAAAATGGATCATCAAGTCTATGTAACCTTCTTGCAACTTGACCTTTTATAGATTACAATGTCCGAAAAGAGTTTGCATTTTTACGATACTGCTATGCATGAAATGAAGGCGTTTACTCAATATACCCATGCAATATTAGTTATCTTAACTTGTCAAAAGAAAGAAACTACGTATGTTTAAATTTTGATTCGCATATATTATTTACATTCGATAACAACCGCCACCAATGCATTGACAAATTAATATTGCTTTGGATATTATGATATATACTTAAAACATCACATAATCTGCGACTGAATAAAAATTTAAGCGATTTATGAAATTCATCATTATCGGTTCACATTTAACGGTGCGTGAAATCGTTAAATCTGCGTGAAATCGACAGCGCATGTTAACGGTGACACGAAAATGTGAACCAAAAGCTTACGCCATACACTTAAAGCGGCCGAATCTGTCCTGACCCGCTCGAAGCATGTCAAAACAAATTCATAAAAACACGTAGATAAAAAAATATTACTGCATGCACGACAACATATCCAAAAATCCTCCAAGATGTATATTAAAGTATTACAAATAAGTATGGCATCAATTCAATTAGTATGATTACTGTTCGTAAGTTTCATTCGATTTAGTTCTGTATTAAATTTTGTTCATAAAATACTTTTAAAGTTTGTCCGTAATTCGAATGTCGTCGAGGCAATAAATACATGTTCATAAGAATCTGGTGAGTATCTTCCTATACTAAAACGATATCTAATTTAAAGATACGAAACATAATATTCAATATCAGTGTAAGGCAACGCCATTTGCCGGTTGTGACCTAAAGATGTAACGTAGGTTAACAATATAAAAGGGGATCGTGGTTTTCCTTGGCTCAGAAATGTTGCTTACATAACTTGTAGACGACGGACGCTTTAACACCAGTTTGAATATTACTCCAAGTTTTTCTTTACCCTATTAGTTTTAAATGAGTGCAAAAACAAATTCTTTAACGTTTGAAAGAGAATTGAAATTAAAATATGTTCGAATACAGCAATCAATAATATCTACATGCCTAAAAGTACTTTGACCAGCAAACCGTTCGGTTCCCGGTTCGCTAGCGTACCTCGACGACATTCAGGTGGTCCGTATCTCCAGCGCGTGGTAGATCCTTACCTGTGGGTAGGGCGGCGGCGGAGGCTGTGGCTGCCGCAGCGTGCCGGGGTAGGGCGGGGGAGGCGGGGGGCGTGCCGCGCCTCCGCTCGCTGCAAACACGACTCTATTATTATTTACTTCGGTACTCTAATGCCCAGCGATCCGGGTGCATCCGGGTTACGTGTCCCGCCCACTGCCACTTTAGCACGCAGTGGGTACCTGTGGACGGGCGACGTCGATGATCTTGATTCATTTCAAGAGCGGTGGTCTGAGGTTGCAGGAGATCGAGATACCTGAAAAGAAATGGGGGAGACCTTTTCCTTGCAGTGGGATAGTAGAGGTTGAAAAAATACTCTAATATGATTGAAGTAGTAAGCGGGGAAACCCCGCGGTTTCATCCGCGTAAACTGCCGTTATTGCAATAAGCAGTATGCATCTATCCCCAGGGTGACAGACAAAGATACAATAGAACAGAATCACGTTCAATTTGGCTCCAATTTTCGGGGCAACGTTTCCAATTCTCGTTCTCTAAAAACTCTATTAGGACTAGTACTGAAATTACATAATAAAAGATAGAGAGAAGTTGCTTAGCGCGCTATGGAAAGGGCTATGCTTGGGGTTTCACCGAGGGATCGAATCAGAAATGAGGTGATCCGTCAGAGAACTAAGGTCACCGACATAGCTCATAGAATTAGCAACCTGAAGCAACAGTAGGCTGATCATATAAGCCGCAGAACCGATAACCGTTGGGGTGGACGTGTTCTCGAGTGGAGACCGCGACTCGGCAAACGTAGTGTAGGACGTCCAGGTGGAGCGACGATTTGCGCCGAGTGGCTGGCAGGTAGATCGGGCTCAGTGGCGTACCTTGGAAGAGGCCTATGTCCAGCAGTGGACTGATACAGGGGGCTGATGATGATGATGTTGAAACAAAAGATTAGACGGTGCTTATCCGTCCCCGGCTTGCTGTTACTGTCGTGTCGGACGGTGCCGTCGAGTTCGTCAGTGCAAAACCAGGCTGATGGTGCGGCGGTTACCTGCGTAGGGCAGGTGGCTGAGCGCCACGGTGCGGTCGGCCCGCACGATGCCCACGGCGCCGTCCGCGCCCACCAGCTGAGTGCCGGGCGTCATGGACCGCCCCGCCGCCAGTGCCGCATGCACCTGACGAAATTGGTTATATAATAAAATACTGACCCGAAAGAGCAATCTGCACAATCGAGGATATAAAAAAACACCTTTATTTCTTAAGCAAAAGGGTGTGAAATAAGTTGAGTCTATAATCGTCCCCCATTGCCCACAATATGTAATTTAATTAATTAAAAATAGTTTTTAGTCGATTCACGAAAGTTGACGATATTGAAACTGATATCATCCTCATCAGAATTATCATCAGCTTATTACTGCTGTGATACAGACCTAATCAGAAAGAGAATTAGAGACATATCCGATTTGACCATCCGCAATGTTGTCTCTTCTTTTTTACCCGATTACTACAGTACAGTTTAATTGCAGCAGCGTCTGTTGAATTAGCTGAAAGACAATACCAGATCGCAATCAAATTATATAGTCATGTTAATTTCATTACATGTGCCGTCATCGCGTTAACAATGCTCTGCGTATTGATACCGCTGGGAGTGATGCCTCCTGCGCTTTGCGTCACACTGCCGCCGGAAGCCGATCCCTGAAAGGCACAAATGGTACAGTTGATATGGAGAATACAATACAAAACTCAAAAATATTTATTAAGCAAGAGGATACATGTCTCCAAGACACACTTTGGGTCGCTGAGCCATCGGAATTAGTTAATTATAAAAGTGATCACTTTAAAACGTCAAACTTAAAACCACGCGTTCCAACCTCTTTACGTCGGCAAAAGAACAGCCAAAACGCCCGGCAGGTAATTTTTTGGGTGCGATCACATTTAATATTATACTTTTATTACTAGTTGATTGAACTGGAAAAAGTTGTAGTGAACTTGCTCCAGTTCAATCAACAATTCCAAGCTTTTTCTCATCTTAGTCTGGTACTTTTTAATAAGCTTTACTGATAAGATATCGTTTTATACGGACTTGACATGAAGTAATAGACAATGGTGTCGATTCTGTTATGCACTCTGTTAAACCAAACTCAATTAGACAGGACTAAGACTAATGCTATCCTCTTCTTACCAGGGTGGTCAGAAAATGACATCGATTTTTGTGACCTGTCATATTTCTTAATTTTAGAGAGTGGACATCAGAATCGACCGGATTAAGAGCCTCCATAACGTCGTTGACCTTGCTTGATCAAGTGAAACTGCTCCGCGCACTCCGCGCATCCCCTCACCAAAATTACGCGATCTGCGGCCAACGCGCCCGAAGCGACGCTCTCGCCATGCGGCGCGGCGCGGTACCTCTACTAATCGAGCCCGCCGTATCTACATATATACACAGTAGCAACATCCTACTATAATATTATAAATGCGAAAGTTTGTGTGTGTGTGAATGTTTGTTACCACGTAACTACTGAACCGAATTTGACTGATGAAATTTAGAATGTAGACAGTTTAGGTATTGGACTAACACATAAGCTAATCTAATATTGAAAAGTCAACTCTGAAAGGGGTTAAATAAGGTAGATAAGTTTGTATGAAAAATGTCATTCCTTGGTTCGATTGACTCAAAAATAGGTACAAATAAACCTTAAAGTAAGTCATTGAAAACGCATTTTTTATTTTTTGATATGTATTACTTCTACGGGGTGTGCCATAGAGTTTTAAAGTTTGTATGGCTTTTTTTTATTCCTTATGTGGATTTTCTTAAAAGTAGGTACAAATAAACTATAAAGTAAATAATTAAATACGTATTTTTTATATTTAAGAAAACCCCTAGAGGTTGTGCAATGGCGTTCTAAAGTTTGTACAACACATCAATTCCCACGCGGGCGAAGCCGCGGGGCACGGCTAGTAGTCGCTGCCGCGCCATTTGAATGTGCGCGTGAGTGAGTAGCGAGCGCCGTGTACGCAGGGACCGGCCTGGGACTCAGTAGGGCTGTGCCACGCGTTTGATCGCGCGCATTTATGTACTACACTGCTCGCTCGCTCGGATTTGCTGCTCTCACTGACTATTTCATTTGTATAGTTTATAATAAATCGTATTTATTAATTTATAATTATTAAAATGTCTTTAATATGCTACCCATTTATGAATTGGTAAAACATTTTAATAAATTACATGATTAAACACCTTGCGCTGTCATAATACACAGATAATATAATCTATAAAAAAAGGCATGTTAGTTACAACACTTAGGTATAAGTCGATAACGGCTGGACCGATTTTTATAATCTTTGATTTTTTGCATTTGTCTTCGTCCGGAATAAGATAAAATATGATACTCATAAATAATAAAATTAATCATTCATTTGTTGTAAATGGTATACCAAAATGCAACTGACATGGTGTAACAAAACACAACTGACAGCTAAACGTAATGTTGTCTATGGTTGATATTGAAGTTGTGAATTGAAGATGTTTTTGTTTTATGCGAGTTTATTTATTACTAACGTTAATTAATTTTAAAATCCTAAATCTGCTCATTTATTGCCTCTTATGCGGAAAGAAGTTCGCCGGGTCAGCTAGTATTTAACTAAAAATAAAAGTGACAACCCTATGCATCACCGCAAGAGTAGGCAATTAACTCGCCGCGGCACTATGCACTCATAGCCTATAGGTAGTTCATCGTACGACTTTCAGCTACAAAAATATGCGGAGAAAAGTGGCACAGGTCCGTTCAGCACGGCGGCTCGTCCCGCACTGACTTTATGGGCGAATGAGGGGTGTACGTGCCGATTTGCGAGTATGAAATACGTAAAAAATTCGCAAAAAATAATTAAAGCAGTATTTTCAAAAAATGGCCTGAAGGTGTCCTGGGTATTATATTTTTTTATAAGCTGATGGTATTAACAAGTCTTTGTTACATATATAGTTTAGGAGTAAAGTAGTATTAAACTTTTAGGAAATGGGGACTTTGCACATTTGTTTTCAATATATAAATACATTTTTTGCATTTTTCGGCCTGAAGGTGTCCTGCTATATATCAAGTAGATCAACATATATTTTTATTAGATTTTTTTTAGACCAGAATTACACAGAAAGATAGCTTTAAATAACCCCATTTTTGGAAACCTGCGCCTTAAACTCCAGTATTGAGACTGGTCTGGTACTGCAAGCCCTAGTG
Organism: Opisthograptis luteolata; assembly: GCA_931315375.2. NCBI lineage: Eukaryota > Metazoa > Arthropoda > Insecta > Lepidoptera > Geometridae > Opisthograptis > Opisthograptis luteolata. Next base: position 3,175,020 of record OV928043.1, read on the forward strand.
ACTAGATCAAACGAGACAGGAAGTTACAGACCTGCGTGAAATGCATGTTGTGCTGCGGGAACTGCATCTGAGGACGCGGCTGCACCACGCCCTGGAACTGCGGCGCGCGCGCTACCACGCTCTGCTGTTGCTGCACACACACAAACGACAAGGTTCAAGCGCGAATCCATCGTTGTGGATCAACCCTAGTGGGAAGTTTTCTAACAGATGAAAAAACGTACAGTGGCCGGCAAACAAGTTCAGCTAATGACATTGGCTGCGCAGAAACGATTTTTAGATCTCTTCGGTGGATCGAAGGGTTCGCGGGGGGAGTTCGCTGAAACGCGTGCGCCTAATTGGTTAATCAGCTTCCCGCGCTGTGTTCACGTCTCGTTAGCATCCAACTACGAACTCGAACGGAAGTACACATGCGCGAACTTTCCACTTCCACGTCACTTTTGGTTCAACCTGTTTGCCGGCTTGTATAATTCTTAAACCTTGAATAAATGACGCTGACGAGAAATGTGAACTAAACGATAACTTTATGTTTATGAACAAATAGATATGTATAACAGATAGACATGTACTGACCTGATGTTGTTGCAGCTGCAATCGCTGCTGGTTACCGAACGGCATGAACACCGGCCGCTGCTGCTGCTGCTGCTGTTGTTGCGGATGTTTATCGTCACCCTCTAGCTTCGACTCGGACTTGATGGCCTGCATTGCGTTCTGAGAAACGAAAAAATTCGTTACAAACGGCCCAAATGGGGTACGCATTATCCATGCCGAAAGGATTAACGTCTCCGAGTACTTATAAAGGTAGATAGAATAGAAGCCATCAACTGACTTGAAAGGTCTTTGGACACTGGCACAACGCTTTTTAAAGTGTATGCACACATACCCGCGCCAAAAAACCAAACGGTCAATAATTTTTTTATTAGTAAATAGCAGCAGCTACTAATATGAGTTAGGATCGCATTTTTTTTTTCAGTTTATATATTTTTTCATACCGTAACGTGAAAACCTGACACATTGTTTTTCTTTCGTAAATTATGATATACGTAAATTATATAATTATCAAAAAGAAACGTCATCCAAAATTAATATATTAGTACAGTTATTAGTTTTATATTTAAGTAGAAACTTAATTTCAGTTAGTGATTAGTTTTTCAAGAAGAAGTATTTACTTTGCTTGTGTTGTAAATTTTTTTTTTTTTTTTTTTTTTTTTAATAAGTAATAATAAGTCACTTTATTCATTAAACCACAGTATGACAAAAAGAACCTCAATAAGTTGATTTGGCACTTATTTACGACATAAACAATACAGTAACACGATAATAGTTGACATGAGATTTTAGCAAGGTACAAACTTGTAGAGCCAACTGCTGGTTCGACGTAATAACTCTTTGCACTCCATCGCTGTACATGTGTGGCACGCCAGGAGTTGAAGGTGCTTCCTGTTTCACTACCTGTAATTCTGTCTTCGCCTCAGTGCCCTCCGACTTGCCATCGGTCTTCGTAGTTTCTATGTTCTTAACCGCCTTCTGATGGTCGTTGTACATCTTGTGCTCTTGATGTTGCTCGTGCTCTTCCCTAGAAGAGAATAGAGATACATAGTACCTATACAGACATTTTCTATATCTTGGTATTTGAACAAATAAACAAAGAAGAGTCTTTGAAGGAAATATCCTAGCTACCGTAACTGCTGTATTTTTATCTGCAGTAACCACATTTTCAAATAAAAAGAAGGGATTTAAATAATCAAAGACAATGCTCACTGAGGTTCCCGCTTGGCGTGCCTCTCCGGCACCGCTTCGTCGGCTAACTCCAACCCGTCCAGTATATGTTCTGCGTCGTTCAAATTGGCGAGTTCAGGGTCTGCGTACTCGAGTATGTTGAACTGCTTGCCTATTTCCGCCGTGAGAGATTCTAACAACTCCTCGTCGTCTTCGCCGCCGAGCCCGGTGAGGATGTCCCCGACCTGGGAGGGAGGTAACATTCTCAACGGGAACTTTCAGTTTTACCTATTGGCTGGCCACAGCTGCAAAACATTTGAGGCCAGCCCTAGACAATCTGAAGTATTGAAAACTACTCTAACTCTGGTTATCAAAAAAGTTGCATACTTCTCCAATATTCCCCGTATCTTGCTCTAGTTTGTCCATGTCTCCCATATCCATTTCATCCGTTCCTTGGTCCTGCGAATCTTGTTTGGATTCATTGGTTACTGCAAAATATAAGTTTAAAATTTAACTACACAATATAAAACCAAGTTACAGTAATACATTTTTGTATGACAAGTGTAGGCAATCACCAAGAAAACAAATGTGTAAAATATAAGATAAACTTATATAAAGCATTGGTTTTAAACAGTTGACGAACTGCCCTTTACTGTACTCCACACTAAAAACAAGTTGCTGGTGTCTTGAAGCAACTTGAAGAACGATTGTGGAGAATAAATAGGAACTGTAAGCAAATACTATGGAACAGTAGCAATAGCCTAACTCTTGGTCTTGACAATTCTATACAAAAGTAACTAAAACATTAACACAAAACTCAATGGCGTTACGAACACTAAGCAAAACAGCGAGTATCGCCAGTTTAAGTTTTGTAATAGTTGAATGGTATTGCTGTTGGTTTCATAATATTGGCTGTAAGCCACATACTAAGCATCTAAGCACATTATAAAGCTTACCGTTCGGTTGGACAATAACGTTAGTCTTCTGCACCTCCATAACCTGATGCTGAACTTGTCCTTGGTTCATGTTTTGTTGCATTTGACCATCTTGTGTCACAATTCGCTGGTGCATTATCACTGTGAAATAAAAATATAGTTTTTGTGGCGATCTCGATTTATTCCGTAAAGCTTGAAAACTCTAGAGGTATTCAGTTTCTTTATAACAACAGATATATGATCAAAATTCAAACTATTTATTTAGTAGGATACATGTGATTACTTTAAAATGTCAAACTTAAAACTAGCTACGCCTGATCCAACCTCCTTACACCGGCAGAAGAACAGGCAAGAAACGCCCATTGATTGAACTGTAACATCAGTCTCGTGTCCGAGATATTTTTGAACAGAGCATAGTACGTTTTTTTTTTTTTTGTATATCACTTTTATTACAAGTCACAAATAAGTATTGCAGCGCATCTAATGTTGTTTAGTATTAACTCACAGTGTTGTTCGGGCCGCTGCGTCGGCATCATGGGGTGCCTCGGGCGCAGGCCCACCGGCAGCGGCGGCCGGAACTGCTGCCCTTCGGGGCCCGCGCCGCCCTCCATCCCCTCGCCTTCTGTCGACATTCGAGCTATTACCACACCTTCTACGCGTGAGCGATATGGAGATACCATGCCAGACCCGTGGCGAAAACAAACTGAGGAGTTAGTAGGGAGTGAAGTATTCTGCGAAAAGGTTTAAATAACTGGCATGCTTCCCATCTCCTATTCTGTACAAACCAACGGACAACACTGCAAGGCTGTAGCGAACAAGGTAACGTATCAACCGTCGCATTCTTTAGTGGTTTAGTGCCCTTGCATCCGGAGAATGTTGTCGGAGATCTCTCAACTGCCTGACTATTTCGATGGTCCGAAAGACGTTCCTAGTGTTGCAAATGACCATAACGACAGAGACCGCTTACCATCATGTAAAACACTATTACACAAAAAATAATTTATCAGGGGATTAGTTTAAAGATTGACAAGCTTAAAAATAACTTGTCCGCCAGTTTATAAATTGTCATCCAAACTAAACGTGTATGTATACAAAATTCCAGATGTATGCAATATTTCAGCTCAATCGCAAACGATATCTGCTTCAAGTTGCAAGATTCCACCCAAACAAACTAGCTACATACAAAATAGAAAGCCCTAAGTACTTGCCACTGCAGCAAGCCACAGCCCCATACGATCGAGTATCCAATAAGGTAGAAGACACTCACGTTGCGGCCACTTATCCGGATGCCGCTGCAGCAGGTCTCTCAGCTGCCTGTTGATATCCTCGCTGCCGGCGCAGTGCACCGAGAACCGTGCAGTCGGGAAGACGCTGCGGGGCGCCTCCGTCGAGGTCGGCAGCAGCAGGCCCGGCGGGCCCGGAGCCCCCGGCGCGCCCGCCGCGCTTGCCGCCGGCGACGTGCTGCCGTCCGGCGCACGCAGCCGCTGCATCGCCGCTGTGTCGAAACGAGGGAAATCTAATGTAAGTTAGATTTGATCTATAGTTCATTAGATTTATCGAACAACACATTGTAGAATCTCTTTTGGATAGAGTTTAAGGTCAAGGATATTGATACTAACTAGTGACATGAACATTAATATTGGCTGTGTGACAATTGTTTTTATCATGGATGATAACATCAGATCTAAGTTTGATTCTAAGATATCAAATGAAGACAAACAAATTTATAATATTGTAAGACATTAAATTATTAATAAATATACTAAGCATAATACTGCAAAATAAAAATAGTATAAATATTGGCACGACTGTAAAGTTGAACAAAGGGAAACTTAAATGTATAATGAATGTAACTACCATACCTACGCAAACAAAAAAATGACATTTATTCATTCATTCAAAAAGCGTTCTTCCATCTTCTAAATATATATAACTCAAAGGTGACTGACTGACATAGTGATCTATCAACGCACAGCCCAAACCACTGGACGGATCGGGCTGAAATTTGGCATGCAGGTAGATGTTATGACGCAGGCATCCGCTATGAAAGGATTTTGATTAATTCTATCCCCAAGGGGATAAAATAGGGGATGAAAGTTTGTATGAAACTTTGTCAATTTTAAACCGATCGGGCTGAGACTTTGCATGCAAAAAGCTGTGGCCCACGCGGGTGAAACCGCGGGGAACAGCTAGTGTGGAATAATATTTAGCTTTAGTTCTAGTCTACAATTGATCTACAGTCGAATATCTTTAAAACCACAAGCATCTCGTCATCCCTCCTCTAAACTAAGTTGCATTATCAGTGCAAACAATTACCATGCATCCGCTGGTCGTGTATGATCTGCTGCTGCTGCTGCGTCTGCTGCTGCCGCTGCTGCTGCAGATTCTTCCACTGCCGCTCCTGTTCCGCTTCGCGCGCGCTCCGCTGCTGCCCACATGTACGTTCTTGGTCCTACATCATGAATGCTCTGCATCAGTAAAGGGTCGTGATGACGATAAATAAACGAGTGTTGATATTTCAAAGTACTTTTGGATAAAAGAGATATGTAAATGAATATGAGAGATAGTTCCTTCGACGACAGAAGTTCATTTTTAAAGACTTTTCAGCCATGTAAAACCTAAATTGGGCGACTCTGGAATATAGTTTTCGTCTTTACAATTAAATAATAACACTCTTGCATCATGTTACACGGAGCTACAAGTTGCAGCAACATTTAATTTAGGCATTTCAATGGTTTTCGTAAATCGGGCTAGTACTGGGATTCCCTGTATCTAGGGCATCATATATTATACGTGTGAGTTAGGGAACACAACACCCTGATACAAACAAATTTTTTTTAGTTAACATTCTTGTCGTGTACTTTGAAAATATCATCCATAGGTTCGTTTATTTATCATGAATTTGCTATTTTTTCATGCTTCAACTACGCAGGCAAACCATGTTCAATTCTATTGGTAGTTGATACTATTGTACAAATTGAACATTTTACAAATTGTTTACACTATTTGCTGATTATTTTAACCTTTACCTATATAGTTTTCTAATTAAAAATAAGAAAATGTAAGTAGATAATATATTATAAATATAAATAATAATAAGAAACAAATAAAATAAAAAAGAAAGAAGTACATAATATTTACCAATTCTTAAAATAAAAATGTATGAAACCAACTCAACATAAAGTTATTTACATATTTTAATTCCTAGTAATCGTATGCACATGCATGCTCGTATTAATAGAAATATTAAATGTGTAATTAATTTAATTAATTAATTGTGTATATTAAATTGTGTAATCCTGAGACACATAGATTAATAAACATTAAGTTTTTTGATAAAACATTTGGTACGTCGGATGAAAAATATTCTCAAAAACAACAATTAAAAAATCTAGTCCAGAAGCGAAGTGTAAAACTTAATGAATACTAACGAATGTTCTCAAAAATCTGTACGATTTGTTATTTTTTATTAAAAGAAAAAGTAAAAAAAATACCGAGTTTAGGACTCAAATTGTACAGCATCCGAAATATATAATCTAAATCTGTCTTATATAAAGTTTATAATACAAAAAAAACCTTCATAAACGTTTAGTAAACCTGTAACCTTATACTAAAAATCAGTAACAATCTTAGTCTAACTTAAAGCTTTATACAAGAGCGTAACTTTGCAAATCAACCGTGAACTACATATAATGTTAGAAGTGTTAGCACTCCATTTCCAGCCACCAACCGCGACCAATGTTAAAGCCAACACTACCAAGGCCAAGCGAAACAAAATAAAAATACACAACATTACGGGTACAGAGGGCGTGAGTCCCGGAGGCGCTCGACTCATTGGGAGGCAATGGAAAGGATAACGTCCTCGAATAAAATAAGCTTAAACAAAATTGTAACAAAGTAATCACACCAGCTTACAGCAAACAGCCATTTATTTAACTTTGTTGGGTGATGACAGGAATCAACTGAGTCTAACGGGGGATGTGCTTAGGACCGCGAGGTGCCATGTGACGCGATCACCCAACAATTGTTCGAATGCAACTCGCATACACACACGACGTATTCATGTTTAGCGCATGTGTTTGTGTGTGTGTTCTGTGTATTTGAACATGAGTAGGTACGTGTTACATTTCAATGTTTTTCTAAGACTTTGCCAGCATTTCCTTTTTGCGTCAGTATTTTTGCCATCACGTCTTAAACTCACTTCCATGCCTCTAAAGGCTAACATTTAACGCAAACATTATATCTCATAGAGCGTTTGGCTTTTGTTTAGGTATAGGTACATGCGATCTTCCGATTAGTAAGCAGACCGAGTCTACTGATCGCAGGAAGTATACGACGGTTTTTTTTACATCGTGTATCGTTGGCCACAAGTGACGGAGTGGTCGATAACAGCCCCACGTTACACCTGGGTTGTAGGCTGGCTCTATAGTAAGGCTGTCGCAACAGGCCAAAAGTTTTGCTACAACTTCTTTAACTAAAAGTGATAATGGTATTTATGGTTTCATCACGATGTTTCCCTTCGCAAGAAGCTCTAACTCATTGCAGGTTCAAGCTCGCGAGCTGTTTATAAGTCCTAAACCTGAGCTATCATCGCTTCTTATAGATTCAACAAGTGCGGTTTCGACACGCGATCAAATCTTGGCTACATTAATGCCATTTGTATGGCACGATATGATAATGCGTGGAAGGCAACAGGGTCAGCTGTAATTCGTTTGTAAATTGCAGGGCATGCCTTATGTTCAAAGAAGGTAAATGTGTCTTTTTACTTTTTGTACGGCGTTTGACGGCCTGGGGCCCGATTCTCGCGCCGTGATATATTATCACATTCGATAAATATCGCAATAATTGTCAAATATCTATTTAATTTTGTCAGTTATTGCGATATTTATCGAATGTGATATATCACGCCAAGAATTGGGCTCCTGGACCATGAAGCGGTCCAAGGTGGCGCCACGCTACACCTGAACTGGGAACATACGCGTAGTTCTCGTTTGTATGCGTGTCGTGTGTGTGTGTGTGTGTGCGGGTGTGTGTGTGTGCGGGTGTGTGTGCGAGCGCGCGCGGTACCGTGTGCGGCGAAGGGGTGGCGGAGGGCGCGGAGGGCGCGGCGAGCCGCGGCAGCGTGCGCATGATCTCGGAGGGGGTGAGCACGCGGATGTGCGCGTCGGCCTCCAGGAGCCCGGCCGCCGTCACCGTGACGTTGGGCGCGCGCACCCCGGCCGGCGCCGCCGCGGGCGCAGGCGCCGCTGCCGCCGGAGCCGCCGCCGCCGCCGCCGGAGCGCTGCTCTCCGCGCTCTCGACGCTCGTGCTCTGTCGCGTCTTTACTGCTTAGAATCCGTTAGGAGCGCCCGCTGGGTATCGACCCCGACTTTGCCCTTTCGGACGTTACGCTCCCACTCCGAGCTTGTTTCCGTTTGACGAGTTAAGTCTAGCTTGGTTCTCTACCCGAGTGAATACTCTTCGATGATTTCAGTGGATAGAGTCCGTTTTTACAAATATTTCAGTATTGGATAAACAGTGGTCCGTGCGTAAAAAATAACGTTACAGTCGTCGATTACAACAGACGGTACATTCTGATTATGGTATGATACTTCTAATAGTCATTTGTCATATTCTATTAGACCTCAACAAAGGTTCTCGTTTCAGTTTATGAAAATGACGGGATGATACCATGAGCCCCGAGTTAGAAACATATTTTATGAAAGTACATCGAAAAGTAGTTTAGCGCTTAGCTAATTCGATGTCTATGTTTACTTTTCTAAATGGCTTTATCAGGTAGACATATAAATCCAAAAACATTTAAAAAATCTTCCCGTACTTTCTAGCAAACCCACTACAGAATAGCAGACCTACCTAAATGAAGAGTTCCTAATATTTGACGCAGAGAACTGTAGATCCTATCACTTAACGCGATGGCACGGGTCTAAATAAGCTTTTATACACAAATAAAACATGTAGTGCTCCGGTGTGTCCTATATTTACACTTGTGCTAGCGTTGGAACAAGCAATAGAATCTACAGCATACGTGTTCGTCAAACACCTAACAACTAAATAGCGATGGCATACGATGTAGACATTGTTTTATAAAAAAAAACCACTCTGTAGGTGAGAACGAAATGAAATACAGAAGTGCTAATGTCGCTATTATAGCCCAGTCGAGTTAGTCTAAAACGGCTTCAAATTACGAAAGTTACAGACAGAAATTGGACTACTTTAAACTTTTATAGAGGATCGGTCATTATGTAATCTCAATTCAAAATGGCGAATTGAATGTATAGCCGCAATAACTTTTCTGCCTTTTACATTCGAATCGAAACATATCGATAACATTGTAAAAAAATCATGAAGACCATTTTCATTAAAAAGTTGAAAATAACAGACTTGTTATTGAGAAAAACCCAATACGCCATTGAGTTTAGTCCACCAATGACCGACCCACCTAAAGTTTGAACCAATAAAACACCTGTCGATAATTTTCGTAATTTGAAATGATCAACCCGACTGAGCTAATGTGGAAATATCTAATCTGTCGGATTCGAATAAACTGATGTTGAATCTTTCTAACTTAGATATACCAATTGCACTTCTATTCAAACAAATATATAGTTGTTCCCATTAGGTAACACTGCCAGTAGGGTAGGCACTCAAAAGCTGTTGATTTGATACGAGATCAATCAATTTTAATGGAGAAAATTTGTTTAGGTATTACAGCGAAATATTTAAAATTTGTGTTGTCACAACATCTCTTTATAATATAAAATATTTCAAATTAGCAATCATAAATGCTCTAAAGGTAATCAGGTGTCCATGCGACTCCTGAAAACCTCCTGTGTAGGAAACATAAATCTTCAACGTTTTTTGTTCACAACATTCACTAGACCTTCACTCGTATCGCACCAACAGCACAAGTGTGAATAACACACATAAACAAGGTGGTAAGTGAGTTGGGTTAGCACACACCACATAAACACACACAAGCGCACATACCTGTTGCGCTTTCTTCATCCTGATCGCGCTCCTGTTGTCCCTCGCCCTCTGCAGGTAGGGAGACTTCTGGTCGGACGGTAGAGCTCTCCATTTCTTCAGGATTTGCTTGCAGCGGTCCACCCAGATTGGGTACTCGATCTTCCACTCCGGGTGGTTAGTGTTTGCGTACAGTACCGCTGATATTGTAGCCGCTGTGCCTAGAGCTGTGGTGAAAGTGGTGTTACATTACAATGTTACGAGGTAACATTTTCTACCCCTTTTTTAATGCAGTTAACCGCTATCTATATGCAATTAAGAAAATATTGAAAGGTAGAAAGTGAGCAGTACTTACTCTCATCAGCTCGCATTTTCTCAGCGCTGCGCTGGTTGTAAGAGGGGGGCGGTGTCTGCTGCTGGTCCGCCCAGCCACCCGGGGGGCCCCCGCCACCTGGGGGGGCCCCGCTAGCTGGGCCTCCACCACCGCCCTGTCCGCCGCCTCCGCTGTTCTCGGAAAACAACGGGCTTAGCGCGCTATTACTGCTGTAACAATGTATTTTATTGACTTTCCCGAGATATGAAAAGAAATATTTATGTGCACCGATTTCCGGAGCTTAACCGCTTCAATACTACAAACCAGACTAAACAAATGAAAATCTTTGCCTGGTTTATGGATCTCAAACAATGAAGGTTCCTGACCTGCTTCCAAAATCAGTGTGGTAGGGCGAGGCGTACGTTTCCATTGGACTCTGCAGCTGCTGCCGCTGCTGCGAGTACGGCGTGCTGGCCATCGAGTTCACGTACGACACCGACGACTCTTGGGATTCCTGCAGGGAATCACCAATTAATATAAATAATGCACACACAATCACAAAATGAATTCTTACTAATATTATTAATGAGAAAGTAACTCTCTCTGCGATTCAGCTGGGTACTGATGAACTTCCAACCGAGAGCGAAATTAATCAAATCCTTAACTTTAACTGACAGGTGAATTGTGTTTATGTAGTCTCTGCTTTGATGTCGCCTAAACATTGGACACAAAAATATGTAATCAACTATGAGAATCAAATTATACTTATATCTTAATATTAGAGAGAGAAAAAATAAACCCACCTGAGAGTCATCAGTCAGAACGCCCTTGAATATCTCATCCACATCATTGCTATCCATATCGGGAAGTGTGTCTCTGATCGCCTCCAGGTTCACTCCCATTAGCGACAGGTCTTCCTTGGGGGATATAGTCGACGCTTGCGAGGAGCCACCAGTTTCTGTGCAGAGAAAGGGGCAAGTTGGTATTGTGGATATATCATCATCATCATTAGCCTATTACGTTTCCATTGGTGGGACCTTTTCTCAAGGAAAGAGTATGGACCATAATCTACAACATGGGCTAGTAATGGTTTTTAAGATAAAAAAGAGACAGTAATCTATTGGCGAGTAATCTTAAATGTCCTCAATACACAAACAGTAATCAAAACCAAGTTTAAACACTCCTGTGACTCAACAAAACATCGAGGGAAACTTAAATGACGTAAAATGTCTACAAAACTGTCACAATAGATTGCGGCCTGTTTCTCATCACAACTTTTTGCACACCACACTCACTGCTAAAGTACTAACCACTTATAGTTTCAGTCTTCGTATTGATGAATCCGCTCTGAGCCCCGTCGCTGGCCGGCGGCGCCGCCTGCTCTGTCTCCGCGGACTGCGGCCCTAGTATCGCGTTCCTCAGGGCGGTGGAATCCTCAGTGTGTTTGAGCTGACATTCGTCCCCTTCAACCTGCCCTTTGATGTCGGCAGTGTCGTCTTTCTCGTCTTTGGGCTTTATAGTGATGGGCTTTAGTGTTAACATGATGTCGAGCTCCTCCTGTTTGGGAGTCGAAAGTTAGTTTTAGTGTCAAACCTTGCGTATTCGCTACGATGATGCGTAAACTGGACTACCAGATTGCCGCAGCGTCAAGTTAATTATTAACAAGTTTGGAAATCGTTATTATAATTTTATCCGATACCATTACAATCGCCGACTCTCAACGCGAGTGAAATCCAGAGTCAATTAAACGAAAAACTTTACATTCAATAACGAGCAATGCAATTTACAAAAATTTGTATATTCCGCAACAGTATTTTTGTCGCATTCCGCAACAGTATGCTTGCACGTGTATGTTTTGCCTTAATTAGAGTGATCTTCAGCGCTCACCTGGTTCAATGATATAATGAAAGTTTGGTCGTGCTCGTTCATAGAAGTCAGAGCGGCGAGTACATCCTCGCCTTCGCTCTCCGAGTTATCCAGGTCGATTTTGAAGTCGCGCAACTCTCGGTAGCCCTCGGGAGTGGAAATGCGAAGAGAACCACCGGGGCTTTCCGCGGGGTTTGCTAGAGAATACAAATTGTTCAATATTTTGCAGTGCAGTCACCCAACTGATAGTGTTACTACTAAGCAACTTACCAGTAGAACTGACAGCTGGTTTAGCAGGCTCCAGAAGATCCTTGCCGAAAAAAGCCTCCTGCATGTACGGCGGAAATTGCTCCATGAGCTTGGACCGAGGCTTGCGACGTGGCTTGCGTTTGTTGCTCGGCGATTCTGCGTATTGAAAAAAAAATTGATCACTACCAGCCCACACCAAAAACAAACTTTTTTTTATACTTACACACTTTGACCACAAGTCACCTGATGATAAGTGACGATGTGGTCGAAGGCGGCGCCACACTACACCTGGCTTTTAAGTGGGGCTGCCGGAACACCAAGAGGTGATAGACCACAGATTCGTAACATGAGGGTGATAACTAGTCTGGCGAGCACTTGAAAATGCCCTACCACCAACGATGTTTTCCTTCACCCAAAGCACATTCTACACTTTGAAAAACAATAAAAAAGAAACAAACTTTATGGTTTTCTTATTTGCGACCTCACCTCCAGACCCTTGCGTGCCATCTCCCTCTTTCTCCTCGTCGGCTTGCGCCTTGATTGTCGCCTGTCTCTGTCGCACAACGAAGCCGCCAATGCCCAGTTTGTTCAAATTCCGTTGCCGTTTCCTCCGCAGCACCGTGAGCCCAGAGTCCGTGGTGTAGAGAGTAAACCCCTCGGGCGGCGGTCCGTCGTTGGCAACACTCCACAGGATGCCTTCTTTGTAGTTTGTATTAGAAGTGCCTGTTGGACGAGATTTGATTTTAGTTTTCCGCATTAACCAGTTTACATGTAGTAGATTTTTAATAAGCTTTTCTAGCAGACTCTGCTAGAAAAGCTTATATTTTTAAATATGGATAATTGATCAAAGTTGTGGAACAAATGTTCTTTGTTTTGACGTCCAGAAGTTTCCTCCTAAAGAGGTGATAAGTATGCTTCCTATGACGCTAAAGGTATAAAATTGGTTGTGTGTTGAAGAATCACACAAAAAAGACTGTCCCTGAATGGTGAACATTCTTATATTGTTATTTTTTTAAAACTACAGATTAGCTTTATAATTTTTAGCAAATAATCTTATATATATAAAAATCAATTGCTATTTGTTAGTCTCGCTAAAACTCGAGAACGGCTAGACTGATTTGGCTAATTTTGGTCTTGAAATGTTCTTGGATGTCTAGGGAAGGTTTAAAAGGTGAGAAAAATTAGAAAAATTGCCGGGAAAACCCTAAAAACAGCTCTTTTCTTTTTCCCAAACAAACGTTTTCTAACTAAAATGTAGAATCAATTTGAACTTTATTGCTATTCAATAAAGTTGATTGATTTTTTTATTTTTTTGATTGAGGCAGTACGAAGTCTGCCGGATCAGCTAGTAATAAATAAGTATTCAAGTTATTTAACTACCTAACTAAGAAGGAGCATGACTCAAAATGAGTCAAGACTCTCTCTTATTATCGGATGCCAGATAATAAGAGCCACCACTTAAGTAATGTCTGTTCTGTGCAAGCACTTGCCAATTTTTAACTTAGATGAAGTTAAGTAATTTGTAAATAGCAAAAACTGATCTTGGAGTATTTGTACTTCAGTTTATATTTTAGTTATAATAGACATATATCTTACCAGGTTCTTCCTTCACTTCCGCCGTGCTGTCCGGCTTAGCGTCGTCGGTCATCTCGACGTCTGCATTCTGAACCACTGTTTCAATAGATGCCATTATTTCTATTCCATTACGTCAGCGTCCAACACACACAAAAACTCAATATTAGATTGTAACTAACATTTTATTATTTATATATATGTAGTTAAGTAATATGTAGTTAAGTAGTAGGTACTAAGTACTTAAGTATGGCTGATGAAAACGGCATGTGAAAATGATGAATTTATCTCTATCAGTACTTGTGTGTAATGGACAGACCATTTCTGATTTCATTAAAGGAGCAAATGAAGAAGCGTTTACGTTACTGAAATGATACAAGCAATTATGGAATCAAATCTTAAGATGTTAAGTCACAAATTGGTTTAAACAAAAACTCTTCAAAATGCATATATAAAATATGCTCATTGATATTTACCTACATAATTTTGTGTAGATACAATGGAACCTATAGTACAGTTACAGTAATGACTGCCAGATAAAAAATAAAATCTATATAAATGTATTATAAAAATCAATAATATGGAAAATTCAAAATACTAAGTAGGTAAACAAACATATAGTAGTGACAACACCCTGAACTTGTGTAAAACCTACCAATGTTCAAATGAAATGAAGTTTTGTTGCATAAACGTGCAGCCGTTTTATGATACAAAAAAAATCAGGCACAGACTTACCGGCATCTTTATCAGCGGTCTCATTCTTGAACCTCCGTTTCCGCCTAGTGTGCGTGACGCCCATTTCCGCCTCCAGTTGTTTCATGTGGTGAGCGCCGCGCTGCGAGAGGCACACGTCGTCCACGTAGTACTCGCCGGCCAGGCCCAGGGAGAGGGGGGTGGGGCGCGGGGCGGGCCGCGCCGCGGGGGCGGGGCTCGGCGCGGGGGCGGGCTCGATGGCGCGAGTGATGTGCGGCGGCGGGATCTCGCGCCCGCGGCACAGGACGCATTTGTACCTGCGGAACGGATTACTGTTAAAACTTGGACTGAAGTGTTGACTAGCTGTTACCAGCGTTTTGCCCGCATGGACTATAGATTTTATCGATCTCAGTAGTCTATGTAGTTCCATACCAAACTTCATCAATGGGTAATAGTTTTTTCTGTGTTAAACCCTAATTCTTCTAGCCTAATTCTTCTAGCCTAATTCTTCTAGTTACTCTTTCTAACGTCAGCTATCTGCCAGTGAAAGTCCCGTCAAATCTATGCAGCAGTTTCGGAGATTAGCCGGAACAAACAGATAGAAAAAGATTTAAAAAATGTTGTCAAGTAATCTTACTTACCACGCTATTTAACAAAGAATCAGAGTTCATCATCATCAATCTTTTGCGTTTCCACTGCTGGGACTCTGGCCATCTCTCAGAGAGAGAGAGTATGGGCGGTAATCAACCACGCTAGTCCAGTGCAGGTTGGTAATGTCGCAGGCAAACATTACTTTTGCATTTATAATACTATAGTATGGATGAATGGAGCTTCTTACCCAGACCTACAGCAGACCTCAGCGTCGTTCTCGCTGCGAATAGCATCGCAGGAGGCGTGCAGCCATCGGTTGCAAGTCTCGCACTGGATGATGAGCTCGCCGTCCGAGTAAGGCTCCGAGCAAACGCAGCACATCACTAGCGAAGCGCAGGGAGCACACTCTGTAAAATTAGAAAACAATCAGATGGTTCTTAGTACGAATTGTCACCTGTTAGGCTGAATGAAGAGAAGAGAGGTCTACCCACATCTCATTAGAGGAAGGTCACGTCAAATTTACAGTTTTATATGTAGTGAATCGTGTACCACGCACGATGCAATAATGTGGACAACGTCGGTGTACCACGCACGATGCAATAATGTGGACAACATCGGAGCACTCAGTCGTTGTTTTTTTTACCAACGGTCCACCCCTGTGCTTGTACGCACACATCCACGCACACACAGACACTTTGCTGTCCTTTTCTTACTACCGTGGTCAGAAAAGGAAAGCGATCTTAAGACTGTGTACGTGTGCCACGCCGTGTCGCAGTCGTCGCACAGCAGCAGCCGCGTGTCGTCGTGTATATAAGTAGAGAGTAGAGCCCCACCGGTGTAGTTGTCGCACCAGGCGATGGTGTCCCTGGTGCCGCAGACGTCGCACAGCAGCAGCCGCGTGTCGTCGTGTATATAAGTAGAGAGTAGAGCCCCACCGGTGTAGTTGTCGCACCAGGCGATGGTGTCCCTGGTGCCGCAGACGTCGCACAGCAGCAGCCGCGTGTCGTCGTGTATATAAGTAGAGAGTAGAGCCCCACCGGTGTAGTTGTCGCACCAGGCGATGGTGTCCCTGGTGCCGCAGACGTCGCACAGCAGCAGCCGCGTGTCGTCGTGTATATAAGTAGAGAGTAGAGCCCCACCGGTGTAGTTGTCGCACCAGGCGATGGTGTCCCTGGTGCCGCAGACGTCGCACAGCAGCAGCCGCGTGTCGTCGTGTATATAAGTAGAGAGTAGAGCCCCACCGGTGTAGTTGTCGCACCAGGCGATGGTGTCCCTGGTGCCGCAGACGTCGCACAGCAGCAGCCGCGTGTCGTCGTGTATATAAGTAGAGAGTAGAGCCCCACCGGTGTAGTTGTCGCACCAGGCGATGGTGTCCCTGGTGCCGCAGACGTCGCACAGCAGCAGCCGCGTGTCGTCGTGTATATAAGTAGAGAGTAGAGCCCCACCGGTGTAGTTGTCGCACCAGGCGATGGTGTCCCTGGTGCCGCAGACGTCGCACAGCAGCAGCCGCGTGTCGTCGTGTATATAAGTAGAGAGTAGAGCCCCACCGGTGTAGTTGTCGCACCAGGCGATGGTGTCCCTGGTGCCGCAGACGAGGCAGCGGCGGCACCGCTCGCAGCGCCAGGCGCCGCGCGGCACGTCGCCGAGCGGCGGGCGCGCGCAGTACGTGTGCCACGCCGTGTCGCAGTCGTCGCACAGCAGCAGAAGCATGTCGTCGCCGCGGTTGCCGCACCCCTCGCACACGGTGCAGTCCAGGCAGCGCCAGCCCAGCGTCACTATCACTTGCGACACCTAACGACAAGGCTGCTGTTTACACTTTCATGTTCACTCTAGATGCATGCTGAGACGATGCTAAAGTTTGCTAGACTGCTATGGAATCTGCGTAGGAACCTAAGATTGTTTAACTATGGACGCAATATGGACTAACATAGACTACCAAGTGTCAAAATCGGCCACTATGGGCAGAGCAGATTCATATTGATTAGCAGTCTTGGGGCCCTGGATAGTTTACCGTCGGTCTTCGAAATTAATTTCATTTGCATCTAATTAGCTTGAGTTTTCAGTGAAGTAACAAACCGTTAGCTATATACATAATTATTACTGTAATAGTAGATAGACTTGAAAAAAAATATTATAGGCCATCACTCCCAGCCAACAAGTACTAATGTAAAGTAGAGCTGTTGTAAGTTGTAACATGCAACATAATTCATTGGCCTTACCTTAATGTTAACACAATAAGGATGAAAGGTCTGGCCGCACTGGGCGCAGGAAATAAGGCACCCTTCGGAATCGGTTCCCACCGCGCCGCACATGACACAGAGATCTTGAGTCAGCACAAACTTGTCTTTGCTTGAGCACAGAACTAACTTGTTCTCTACGCCTGAAAAGTCATAGAAATTAGAAATGTACTGAATAGGAAAAAAGAGGCTATACTACACTTTAAGGCAAGTCCATGTTGAGGATAACGTACTGTGCCAACCCTATAATGGGACAGAGACAGAGTGAGATATAGAAATTACCTGGATCATCTTCAGGCGTTTTATTATCGGGTGCCTGCGGTCTCTGCAACCCTAGTCCCGGCACTCCGAACACTCCTCTCATCTTAGGCTTGGACCCTCTTTTCCTCCCGAAGTCAAGAACTGACCTCTGTCGTTTCTGGAAGCCTAGTTTACCAGCCGTTGGGAAACCGCCTTTTAGTTTGTACCCGGCTATTTTCTTTTTAGCCACTTTTGAGGAGACGGTGAACGGCTTGCCTTTGCCGAGGCCCACATCAGCCGGCTGGGAAAAAGCGTGAAGAGTTCAAACATGTTCAAAAGCTTCTAAGGTTTGCATTCCGCATATATTAGAAACTATTTTGTATACGTTACCTTAGGTTCTATAGCCAATGGGTCTTGTTCAGATGTTTGTGAATTCTCATCGCCAAACGACGAATCTTGAGACGTCGACGCCATGTTGTCCTCTTCAAAAGCTAAAAAGAATACTTCTTTTAGACATTTGCACAGAATATGAATCTAGAAATCAGTTAGCATCAGCAATTTATCTAGAGCACGAAACGAGAATATTTTTCAAACTTACATCCAGATTTAGAGATACTCATCAAAGGCATCTGTGTCTTACAAATTGGACAGCAGTATTCGTACGATGGGTTTTGTCTTTTTTTCTGTTTGTGTAGAGTTGGTTCCGCGTCAGGGTCACAACTCCCGTGCACATACCTACAAGAAAATAATGCTGTAATGAGTGAGGCACATGAGTATTGCAGTTTTTGCATAAAAGTTTCTGATGACAAGGTAGTATCCCGTATGAAAAGAAATCAATAGCTCCTGATTATTTCATCACCCTATGGCGTAATATTTAGTCAAACATTTCCTGAGCTTTTGCTTTTGCTGAGCATATCTGTACTTTGACTAAGAAACAAAGACGTTGATCGGTTAAAAACGACTATACAAGCTCCGCTACATAATCACGTTTATGATAATGCCGAGTTCAAAACAAATAGGAATGCTAGTTCCACTCGACACTGCATCACGTCAAGCGCCACAGTAATCTAATGATTAGTCAGCGCTTAACATTGCCGGAGGACACACGTACCTCTATAAATAAATAAATAAATAAATAAATATCGGGGACATCTGCACACAAATTGACCTAGCCCCAAATTAAGTTCGAATTAAGTTGAAGTTCTATGAGCGAAGGTGGCGGTAACGCGACTTACAAGGCGCTGACACCAAGTTCGAATCCTCTCGGCCCCGCACCTATGACTTGATAAGTTATGTGCGGATTTGCCATCGCTCAAATCGGTGAAGGAAAACATCGTGAGGAAACCGGCATGTCCAAGAACTGCAACATTCATGCAACATCTACCAACCCGCATTGGGCCAGCGTGGTTGATTACGGCCCGTACTCTCTCTCTGAGAGGAGGCCGGAGTTCCGGCAGTGGGAACGTGAAAGGCTGATGATGACACGTACCTCTTGCAGAGCGTGCAGCGGATCATGTCGCGGTAGGCGGCGGCGCGGTAGGCGCGGCGGCACAGCGGGCAGCACGAGCCCTTGTTGCGCTGCTGGTAGCACGAGTCGCACACCGTGTAGTGCGCGTGCCAGCGGGACGACGGGCCCGCGCCGGGCGACCGCGCGCCGCAGTCCGAGCACACGCGGCAGCACTGCAACACACGCAACGCACTCGCAGCTCAAACTAATCATGGTCAACTTATGATACTGGCTGCGCCCCGCGGTTACACCAGAAGTGTTCCCGTTATCCCGCAGGAACTGGGATAAACGTAGCCTATATGTTAATTCAGGATGTCCATTCCAAATTCCACTCAAATTCGTTGAGCCGAGCGCAAAGTTAAGTAATATTGTTATTGCAGCACAGGGATCTCAACTCAATACAATGATCTCAACTCTATATATATACTAGCTGCGCCCCGCGGTTTCACCCGCGTGAACTACATTTAACTCGATAAAAAATTGATATAAAAAATAGATGTTGGCCGATTCTCAGACCTTCCCGATATGCACACAAAATTTCATCAAAATCGGTCAAGCCGTTTCGAAAGAGTATGGCAACGAAAACTGTGACACGAGAATTTTGTATATAAGATATCTACTTACTAGCTGGCCTGGCGAACTTCGTATCGCGAATAAAGGTCACGTTTTAAACCTTTTTCCAAGATCAATATTATCCAAATCGGTCCAGCCGTTCTTGAGTTTTAGCGAGACAAACAAACAGCAATTGATTTTTTATATAAGAGAAGATTGTTACAGGCAATATTTCTTTGACTTTGAACCAATATCCAGCAGAATTAACACTGTGAGCAGCATACTGACCTTGCACTTCCAGCCGTACTTGGGCACGGTGGCCATGATGGGCCGCAGGCAGGCGGCGTGGTACAGCTTGTCGCAGTGCTCGCAGGCCACGGCGCGCGCCTCGCCCAGCGCCAGCGCGGTCGGCGCGCCCGCTTCGCCGCGGCACACCTGGCACACGCGGCACGCGCGGCACGACCACCCCGACCGAACGCCTGGACGATACTGAACTTGTAAAGCTTGAACTTATTTGACGGCCCGCTTTGTGGTAAGCAGTCACCGTCGCGTAAGGACATTTGCAACACTAGGGACGTTGCCGCTGCGTTGCCGACCCCTTTTCGCCGTGTGACTCGAATGGTATTATGAAGACGAAGGATACCTATACTGCAGTGGGGTGAAAAACTGGGGATATGAAGTTGATGGATTTTACAGGTCAAATACAAAAGTGAATCGCTCGTAGGCGGAACCAAAATAAGCGACTATATCATCCTAAAAACTTGTTTGTTAAAAGATTTCAATTATAAACAAAGCTCCCAAACTGGAACATACCTGGTAGCTGCGCCAAGCCAACGCAAGTTCCGTGGTAATGCGCACCGCACATCACGCACGTCATCAAGTTGGCGATGTCACCGACAGTTCGACAGGTTCTGCACTCTATGTCAGCTGTACCTGATGAAAATTACTTACATAAACACTGAGAAACCGTTGAGCTAAGAATAAAACATTACCTTAAAAAGCTAACAAAAAGAATGGTAAATATTAAGAGATACTTACAAAATACTGGTATTTGATAAAGGTGGTCTTTGCAAAATGCAGACTTGGTCAGAAAATCTATAAATCCTCCCGATGCCAATATGCAAGGCAAATGAAAGTATTTACTGCAACTCATCTGTAACAAGACAACAAATAAGAATCCTAATGTTAACGAAACTCTTATATTTTAGAATAAAAAACATATGAAATAGATGGTAATGTTTTTTCTCTCTAATATGGCTATAATATTTCAATCATCTACATAACTCACTTTACAAGGTATACTGGCACCATGTCTGGTACAAAAAGCACATTTCTTCGACAATGCTGCACCCACAATCCCCTTCACCCTGCCCTCTTCCAACTGGTCCCTCTCCTCATCTGTGGTAGAAGCCAACACCATATGCTCTTGGAACGGAGGAGTGAACTCGAGGCAGAAACGATGCATGTACAGCATCGAGGAAGACACTATTGCAGTTATTTCCAGGGCCTCTATGTGGCCTATGATAGAAAGCTCGTCTGTATGCTCCATGTTGTATAGTGGCGTTCTGTAGGAGTAAATTAAATTTGTTGTAAAGTAACCTAATTACTGCAATCTTAATCTAAACTTATACTATAAAAGAGGTTAAGTTTGTGAGTTTGGATGTAAGAGGTAACCTTTGGAACTACCAATACAATTTTGACAACAATATGTTTCACCCGCGAGGACTACCCTTTATAACGATAAAAAAAACTGGAGCAGTATAAAAAATTGCCTACTACCTCCATATTATCAGCCCTACCTTATACACAAAAAAAACTACAAATCGGTTGATCCGTTTCGGGGGATTTCAATAACAAACACTGTGGCAAGAGATTTTTAAATATTAGAAAAATAAAAAAAGATTTCAATCAACAGTCCCTTCCCATAAACTTGTTTAATACTCACTTGCACTTATTAAAAGCCTTCTGCCGTCTACTCAGCGGCACAGCCAGAGGGTGCTGATTAGGATCGACAAGCTCCGGTGGTGGAGACACCAGTCCAGGTGTAACAGGTGTAGTGGGGGTGCTGCTTGGAGTGGTGGCGCTGGTCGGAGTGGCTCCACCTGAGGCTACAACTGGTGTGGTGCTGCCGTCACCTTCTCCGGTGCAAGGGAGTTGACGCATTTCACCTTGCCCTAGTTGACTGCGCTCACTAAGATTGCATAGCGCGCAGACTTTGCCTGGCCTAAAAACAAAATTTATAACCACAAAGTGTAAACTCTATGCGAAACGGAGAGCAGAGACAAAAACAATAAACCTAGAATTATTAATTTTGTTTGTTGTTTTACATTACGTTAGTATTTTAATTAAACATTTTTTTGAATTTTATCTCTAAGTGAATGTAATGTTTTTTAGTATCTAAATAATGGGTTATTCTTTCGCTTTTGTGTGTGTGTGTGATGTTATGTAGTGTGTTAATAATAACATAACGATGTTAACAAAAAAAATTCTTATCAATATTTCAGTTTCAAAGACTCTTTGTATTAAAATAGAAGTTCGCTTTGTTGAGTTTACACTGTTTATATTATAAAATTTATTAATGCCTAAATAAGTTAAGGTAGTCCGAAATAATGAGGAACATGTTCTTTAAATATGCAGCTTTTATTAGCATCAAATGTTGATGGAACGCGGGTCTTTTTTTTAGTACATACTAGATTACTGGCTTAGCAAAAAACAATAGTGCCCACAGTTCCAGTGCTGGTAGGTAAAAATTGCATGGATTAAATTTGGTTCCTCAGCATAGAGGTTTCCACTCCCATGTTTTTCTTCATATTATTATCTTAGTAATGCAGCATTCGCTTTCAGCTAATATTATTTGTCTACAGTGTTACAATAATTTCATCATGCTTTCAAGTGGTTCTTGATTTTATGCTATTAATTATCATAATAATATAATGTTCCTGCATGAAATTGAATGCATTATCAGATTGCTATCATGACATTCCATACATACTTGTTGAAAAGATGCTAGTGTTTAAAATCCCAAAAAATCCCAAAATTAAAAAAAAAAACAGAAGAAAAATGATATATACCTTTTGGTTTAGGCTCTGTTGAACTGTTAGTTGGGACTTTGAATTTTATATATTATCAGTTATTGTTATATGTAATAAAATATGTAACACATATTTTTACCATTTCTCAGGCATGTAAGGTGGTTCTTCCGGTGCAGGTGGCATGGTGAAATCATCCTCCTCTATCATGTCATCAAGAGCATCGTCACGGCTACCACGGTGTCTCTTTGCTCCTCTCAGTGAACCTGGAGTCCCTCTATACCTACAAAAAACATAACATTATAGTCTGCTTCATTTAAGTTCATAATTATGAAGTTTTATAAATGTATATTACCTTCTAACAATTTTTCCTTCTCTGGTTAACTTAGGACCTTCCTTGCGAGGTCTGCCTGGGCCTCTACGACCGCCTGTGAAGAATGGCCGAGTATACCCCTGATGGTGGAAGAAAGCAGGCTGGGAGATAACCCCATGAGGGGATGCCGGTTCCTCCCCGCGCGGCGAAGACGCACATGACGTAGGGGTAGACCCTGGCCCAGGATAGAACTCTAAAATTTACATAAATATCATTAATTTAACAAGACATCATTTAAATAAATTTACAAACCAGAGGAAAACACAATCATTTTAGCCAAAAAATTTACGCAATTTTTTCTAGCACTGACCTGATGACGGTGGGGCTTCGCCCTCATCTTCTGATCCATCGTCAGGTAAAAGATCCACGTCTAGAACGTTAGCATCCGGTACGTCCATCTAAAACCACAAGCCCAAAAGTTAAAGCCATTCATTCTGGATATCCGCGGTTACGACATGACAAAATTATTTACAACTTCCAGCACTGAGCGACCGCCATAATGAACGAATAGCCCGTACACAAACTTCCAAACTTACCGCAAGTTACTGCGATGGACTCTTGATTTAAAAAACTTACGATGAAAAGTAATTCGTAGAAACTAAAATCATTTTTTCTATTGAAATCTACATTGAAAACACAAAAACACGAAATTAATCGCAAAACGCGACGAAAACGATACGAAGCGCACAATCAATTAAGTAGTGTTGTACACGTCAAAGCAAGTGCGTCCGTCAGTAAGACTCAAGTGTCAATTCACTCGAGTAAATTCACTTTTATTATTCGTTCATTCAACTTGTATTCAACTCGATTAAATTAATTACATTATTTATTCATTTTACAATAACAAAATTCCTAACATCATAATATTATCATGTTCAATTTGTCAAAGAACTAACAGTAATAATTTACGTTTGGGTTAAATAAGTTTTACAGCTTATATATTTTTGTTTAGCTATGTGGTTAACAATGTACTTTTCAACTCTGTGGTATCTATTAGATAGTTGTATTCGCTCATTGATTCAATTCAAAATCATTCCAAAGTTCATGTTCTTCTGTATGTATGCTGGCAATATTCAACTTGTTTTCTATCTACTCAACTGTCATACGTTTACGTGTGTAGCGTCGCGTAGATAGCACCACGGCGTCGTCAGTTCGAGGACATTATACTTTTGATAATTTTGTAATATTGTGCGTGCGTGTCTACAGTTCTTATCTTCTGTTATACCTAGTTTTATTTATAATATCAAGAACTAAACTACAATGACGTATATTTTAACTTCAATATTACTATTTCTAAGCATAAATAGTTACTGTAAATCATCTCTGTTTGAAAGTGATTCTTGCTATTCATTTGGAGGTGGTAATGTGTTTCCCGGTGGTGCAAAGAAAGTTGAACATAATCTACAATTTACCAAAGCAATGAGTAAGTTTCTAATAAATAATTTTTCTAATATATGTCATTAATTCATTATAACTTTGAAATTTGAGTATAAACTTTGTTTTCTGTATAATTTTCAGTATCAAAACCGGCACCTGAGTGGGAGGCAACTGCAGTTATTAATGGAGAATTCACACAACTTTCTTTATCAAGCTTTAAAGGCAACTATTTGGTGTTTTTCTTCTATCCGTTAGATTTGTAAGCACATATTAAATTCTTTATATCATTTATCAAGCAATTACATATTTCTTTAGAAATCAAATTGACTATTTGCATGAGAAAGATATTTCTAGGCCAATGATTCTAGGTTCTAGGTGGTTAAGTGAAGACTATTTTGACAGTAAAAAAATAGCAAGGATTATTTTCATCTATTTAATTCTTAATTTAATTAGTTTTTGATTTTAAATGTTTCTCTTTCAGCACTTTTGTTTGTCCTACTGAAATATTGGCATTCTCTGAAAGAATCGAAGAATTTAAAAAGATAAACACTGAAGTTGTAGCATGTTCAGTTGATTCTCATTTTACACACCTTGCATGGATTAACACTCCACGTAAAGAAGGTGGCCTTGGAAAGATAAACATTCCACTTCTTAGTGATTTGACTCATTCGATAGCCAAAGATTATGGTGTATATCTGGAGGATTTGGGACACACTCTCAGAGGATTGTTTATAATTGATGACAAAGGAATTCTGAGACAGATCACAATGAATGACTTACCAGTGGGTCGATCCGTGGATGAAACCCTTAGACTTGTTCAAGCTTTCCAATATACAGACAATCATGGTGAAGTATGTCCAGCTGGCTGGAAACCAGGTCAAGATACCGTAAGTTACTAAATAACTCATAACAAAATATCACTTCTCTGACATGTACGTAAAACAAACATACATAATATGATCTATTTGTTTCAGATAATTCCTAACCCAAATGAAAAAAAGAAATATTTTGAAAAAAATTCAAGAAATTAACCAGCTATCATAAATATTTTAAGCAATTAATTTTAAATGGTTTAAAAATCACAACTAATAACTACTTATCACATTGAGCCGTATCGTCTATGTTAAAGTAGGTACTTTATTTCATCCTGAATGAAAGTAACATTATAAATTATATTAGACAAAAATGTCACGAAAAAATATATCGCTAATGATTTGTATTTCTTTATTGTAACAAGAACGACAATATTCTCCATCTATTTTTGTCTACAGTTAATATTGGCAACGGAATTACGGATAAAACATCGCACCCTTAGTTGAACTCAGTCAACATTCTTTAGGTATATTATATACTCATAATTTCTAAATGTTCTACGCAAGCGTGTTATTCGCACGAACATTTTAAGTTTATTGAATGAAAAGTTTTTTTATGAACGCTAATAATTGAAGTTATACCTAGGCGTTCTTAAATGTAGGCCTGAGGATAACAAGACTGAATATTTTTCAATGTAAACCTCGATTTATTCGAAATAAATTTCATATTTTTGTACCATATTTTGGTTTTATTTTTAGCCGATTTCAGAAATCCTAATTCTAAGCAAGTCTCATGATCAATAACTATAAATTTGAAATTTTAAAACGCCTGACATTTTGGATCAATCTTCATCAAACATAGCTAAAACATGCCTTACATCATTTTGGAAAAGAGCTGATACTCTTACACTGCTGGGCCGCTATTAACCAAACATGATTAGGAACCACCACAAGGAAACTAGCTTTCAAATGAAAAAATCCGCATCAAAATAGGTCCATCCGTTTTAGAGCTACGTTGCCATAGACAGACACACACACAGACAGACATCGACATCAAACTTATAAAACACCCTTTCTTTTTGCGTCGTGTGTTAAAAAAAATCTTGATTTAGGTTGATTATGGTTGACGAAGACCTCGAAAGCATTGAAATTATTGTTAGGTACAAGCAACAAATTGTGCTATCTAAATAATGTCCACGAAGTCTGCATCCACTATGTTGTCATCAAGACGTGATGCCAAGAATATAGAACTATATACATACTAGTGTTTTGTGCTGACTACCGGTATTATTAAAAGCGCTGGCCATAACAAGACGTCAGAAAATATAATCTCTTGCAGCTTTTAATATTTTGTCAAAATGCATTATATCAATCTAAAGAAATTAAGTACTTAGTTAGTTACTACAAGTCAAGCTAGTAAAAGTGTTTTAAAAATGATGTGTTAATGTTAGTTTAAAATGTAAAGCCATTTGTACGGCTGTTGTATAAACTATATAATATTTTAATTAATTTACCCGAATAAATAAAACATTGAAATTCATTAAACTATACATGCTTTCCTATAAGAATACTTATATCTACGTCACTAATTTTAAAATACAACAATATTATGATAATGAGTTATTTTGACGATAAATAATTAATTAGATGACAATAATAGTCACAATGTAAAAAGTTATGTTTGTGGATCGATGATATCGATTTTATGACGATCGAAGGTGATCGTCGAGTCGTAGGACTCAAGGGGGTATCGATAATCGATTACTCTTTGTAAATGATAGTGCAAGGTGCAAGCTCTTACGTCCTTACAAGCAAGCTTACCACAGAAAAGATACACGATTACATTTTACCGAAGGTACTCTGTGCATTTTACATTGGACTCGGTCCGAGGTCAGCGGTTCACAATAATTAGCAGCTTCTAGCAGCTTGGCGGTGTGCTTTTTAATCCTGCGCAACTGAAATCATGCAGAGTGCAGAGTCTGGAGACGTATCTTACTTTACTATACTCTTTGGTGCCGATGCAGACCAATATAGTCTACATAATCTATGGTGCAGACTGCAGACGCAGACGAAGACGACAAGACGACCAATCCAGATTCCACTTTCCAGTGCTTGCACTTGCAGCCCAAAAAAAAAATAAAAAAAAAATTGATTCTATCGGCTAGTATGGAAGTCCCGTCTCTTAAACCTTACATTCTCTTGGTTGCAGCCTTGCAGCCTCCGGTAATAGTGTTCTGTGCTTGCAGCTGTTGTATTTTATTTGACACTTTTTTGGCGGCAATTGAATTGTCAACATGAAGATTTTGTTTTTATTTCCAAAACTTGTGTTTCTTCGAGTGATAATGTGTAATATTGGTGGATTATTAACCATTATGTATTCGTTAATGTGTACGAGTGTGAGAAATTGAAGTTGTGAAAGTGACTTTTCGAGTTGCTCCAAAAAAGTCCGTGTAAAGTTTAAGTAAAGCGCCACTACTTTATTTAAACACTATCCTCATCCCTTCATCTCATCATCATCATCATTTAAACTTGATTCAACTCTCTGAGTTTGAAATATTTTATACTTGACACTGGCAAATACACTAATCGTGTGACGCCAAAACATAACAAAAAAAATTGACAATTTTTGTTTTGACAGTACATAGTTGACAATGACATTGAAGAGTCAAGTGTGATGAACAGCTGATGAATGAACAAAATACAAATTAATATTTCGAAATTCATTGTTTCGTTTGTATGTATGTATTGATTGATTCTTCAATTTAGTATAAATAAATAACAATAAAAGATTTCGTTTCGTTGCCTACCTACCTACCCTAATTTGTGGAAAATTGCATTTGTAAATTCCTCAATCAAGTGAGTGGTGTTAACGATGTTAGTTGTTTTTTTACAGTGGAATTGATGCATTTTAGATAATATTTTGCAGTTAAACTCGTCCAGTTCACAAGATGCCAGTATTCCGTGCTGTTGCAAGACTATCAACAAATTCGTCTCTTTTTAAAATTATATCAGTGTCACGTTCTCCACGACCATGGACTGCAAAAAACACACAACACAGTATTTGTTTGCATAATATGTTAATGTTTTATGTTTTCATTATTCATCATCATTGCCCGCCTGTGGTCCACACATTTGACCCTCAATCTTGGCTATTGTAGTCCATCATGCAAAAGTTCTTCAAAATCAGATAGGCTTTATTTATAAAGAAGTCTCTACATCATATTTATGTTTATTTATTTTATGGTGATGCCCAATTAGGCCTACTGTGGTGATGGCCAGACCAGGCTCCAATCATATTGATGTGTATTTCTCAACATACATCATATTTTGCTATACAATAGCTTGAGCATTTGTGGATATAGAAACATTGCTGCTTGGGCCAACTAGTTAGCTTATGTAAATGCATTTTTGTTTATTATTTTTGTTAACATACAATTTCCGCTACATATGTACCTAATTTGTGACTACATAGTACATACCTACATGTTCCTTGTAAAAAAACACCTCAAGAATAATTATTGTTACTCTTTTTCCCATCTTGCAGAATTCTTCCAACTACATCCTATTCAGTTACCTTCATTTTCAACAAACAATACTGAAGAGATTAAAATGGTAGATCCAAAGCGTGTGGTCAGCTATGAAGACATGTTGAAGGTCATTCATCAGCCAGAGAAAGTTATAATTGATGTCCGAAATCCGGATGAAGTCAAGAATACTGGGAAAATACCTTCTAGCATCAATATTCCATGTAATGATTCCACTGTAATGTTTTTACTTTTTATTCACACAGTGCCAACAGAAATTGATGTGGCTTAGTCTTTATTATACATGAAGGCTTTATTCTTGGCAATACATTTTTGACTGCCTACTCATTCATGTTCATTCACCCTATAGTGTGCAGGCCTATTTTGAGAAGTACTAGTAGGAATGTTACACCATATATCACCTATTGCAATGTTTACATTGATATGAAATACCTACAAAGATTATGTTTTGCAATTCATTCTGATGATGATTTTTATAATTTTTCAGTGGGAAATGTCCAAGATGTCTTGATATCCATGTCTGAAGCAGACTTTCAAAAGAATTACCAGAGAAACAAGCCATCATCGTCTGATGAACTGATATTCTACTGTCAGTCTGGCAAACGATCTTCTGAAGCACTTAATAAGGCTCTCAAACTGGGATACTCCAAGTAAGTTTTTATTAGAATCCGGGATCAATCTACTAGATTTTGTTTTAAATTAACTTTTATAAAGTCCTAAAAAAATTTATAAAATGTTCAACATAATGCATGTAAGTATCTGTTGCATGTAGCATTAAATAACTTAAGTACTTTGTTCCTATTCTTATTTACAGTTCCAAGACATATCTCGGCAGCTGGAATGATTGGTCCAGCAGAAAAACTTAAATCGCTTAGATCTGGTTTTAAATTGAAGTTTTGATTTATATAGTGAAGTATATGTGTACATTGAAATAAATCTGTGATATGTATGCATAAATAACTTTTATTGTATCTGTTTTGTGGTGTGTATATTTTTATACAAAATAATTGGTTTTTAGAATAAAACTGCGGGCTTACCGCGGATCACAAAACGACATAAACTTTATCGTAAACTCTTATAAATTGACACAATTGGTACCGCCGAACTATCACGTGGTCCATCGACTAGCCATTTCCATTATGGCTACATTGAATGAACAAAAAGGTACGTAGTTTCAGCAAAAATAAACAATAGACGATAAATTTCGTACCGCGGAAACACTTTTACATTTCAAAACGATGGTAAAAGTCAACGGTGAAAAAGTTAAGTCTCGGGCAACGTTTTACACCATATTTCCGCCAAATTTGCTTGTGTTACAACACTTGCATTTTTAAACTCGTGATATCTTTAGAATTAAATGTCCGAATTGAGTAAATCAAAAAGTCATAATTAGGTATTGAAACAGTCTTGAATATTAAGTAATTTATTTTGTTAGGGATTAACACCAAGATACAATTTATTTTTTTGAAAATATTATATAACCATTATACCAGGAGATAGTGTAGCTTTTCGCAATAGTGAAAGAATTTCTCAAATCGGTCCACTAGTTTCGGAGCCTATTAATGAAAACAAACAAACAAATAATCTGATTTTTCTTATAGATATATAATTATTCTTGTTTTACGTCATTTGTTTTCTGTCTGTCTTATTACGAAAATAGTGTTGCCAAACTATCTATAGTAAAACTATCGATAGTTTTCATCTGAATAAGCCACACTATCGAAAGGCCTATAAATACTACCGATAGCTCAAAATGAGTCAATAGTACCTATCGAGTGAGTACAATGCTATCGATAGTGTTGTTGCTCGCGAAGAATAAACTATGGATAGTATACCTACTGCTCGTAAATAAAAAAACTATCGATAGTATCGATTATTTTAGTCTATCGATACTATCGATAGTTTATACTTCGCGAGCAACAACAATATCGATACTATCGATAGTATTGTACTCACTTGTAGTATTGCTTCGTTTTGAGCTATTGATAGGATCGATGACGTCGATTGTATCGATACTATCGACAGTGTTTCGATTGGTTGGCTATCGATAATTAATAAATAAATAAATAAATATCGGGGGACCATTGAACACAAATTGATTAATCATCGATAGTCTACTAGCGATCGGCAAGTTCGGCAACACTAGTTGAAAAACATTTGACATTTCGTTGGTTCAATTAACCATTACAATACGATGTCTCATCCCGGTACCAATTTTTATACTGGCGTAAATGACAATTGTAAATGTAAACGAAAATAAAACCATTACGATTGGGCAACCGCGGTCGGCCTGCAGGTGTGTATTTCACTTTATTTTTTATTTTTATTGTAAACAATTAACAAGACTAGAAATTTTAATAATAATAGCTAAAAATAAAAGAAAGAGCATGATGTTACACAATTGCTTTGATTAACAAATTAACTGTTCTGTTGAGGAACACATAAAACTGATGAAAAACAAAGGAGGTTTTCAAGTTGTTGCATATTTATTATTTTTTAGTACAGAATTATGACATTGTTTCTATACAAGTCATTTGATTAACTTTTAATGAGCACCTTTTATTACATTTCAGAGCTGATCTTTCATTGAGTCTTGGCCGCCCAATCGTTCCAACTGCCCAAGTAGTTTTTAGTACTGAAAAAGATAATGTGTTATACAATAAATTATTCTGATTAAGTTGCTATTAGAAACTTCTGGAAATTTACGCTTTCTTACTTCTTAAATCCCATATTTATAGCACTTTGTCGTGCCTTTTCGGATCTCTTGCCAATCATGCAATAGAAAATCATTTCGGTATCCTCCTTAGGTTTGGCTCTGTTAAATGTTTGTTGGAAGTCTTTCTCTGGTAATGCCAGTGTTGTGCTGATGGTTCCTACTAGAAATATTAAAAGTAAATAAATGAAAAGAACAATGCACAAGGAGTTTTTATAACAAATCTAAATCAATTCTTTCCTGTTTATGTTTCTGTTTAGCTACTTGGTATGCAAGGTAAAATGACTGCAATTTGTATTTTGTTTATGATCTGGTGACTTTGGTGTGATTTATTGTATGTAGATGACAGTACCGTGGTAGCATAGCTACGGTCCAAAGCAGCAAATTTTAATGCTATGTTTTATTCACAGGCTTTAAACTATAATTGTAGTAGACTCACAAGGAATATTTACACTGTTAGGAATCTTGCCATAGTCCTTAATCTCATCAGGCTCTCTGACATCGATGATCATAACTTCACTCTGCGATGTAGCCCTCTTCACATAATCAAAGTCAACAGTGGGTAGATTTTCTACATTTTCTTGTTGCGAGTAGAATCGTGGTAGGAATACGTTATTGAAGCTGGAACCTGTTTAGAAAAAAAAAATCTTTTTGAATGATTATTTGATAACCCGAGACTGTAATCTATAGAAAACTTACGTGAACTTGAACTTGGTGAGGAGATAGCTTGTTTCACATGATAATGAGCAGCAGTAGCCGTTTTAAAAACCTTATACGTCAGTTGAGTAATCCGACGAACGACATTATGAGATAACATTTTTAACTAACAAAATAAATATCAGAAAAAGTTGAGTTTAGATCTCAATATTCCAAATAACATTGGCCGCTATCGTCAAACGTCTCACGCTATCGTTAGTGATCAGAATTTTTATTTTGAAAAAACATCACTCAATCAAATGTTTTGTTTTGTGATCTGCTCGGCTGATGACAGTGATGACTGCATCATTGACACTATTGACTTTGACTTTTAGTCCAATACTGTCAATGTCAATCAATCTTTACTTCAGATTCAGATCAGCTGGCTCCATAGATGTTTCCTACTTCTATGGCTGGCCTTAAAAAGGAAAGAAAAGCTTTCCTAAATGTGGCTGGCTCATGGCTATGATGATTTTATATAACCAGTATATAGTCTTCTATGGGCCCACTTGCACCACCGATTTAAATCTCAATTTAACAAAATTCACTTGTCATATCGTTAGGAAATTTATTACGGTGTAATACGTGTTGTGCAAGGCAGCCTAATTCGTAATTTGATGGCTGGTGCTGTATGTATGAGTGTGTATGACGTATGACTGCAGTGGTCTCTGTGGGCGACTGCATGGGCGACTGTGTGACTGATCTACACTCTACAGGTGGATAAACTGGAAACTGGATAATAATCACACTCAGTCTGTGGACTGATCACTGACTGATCCAAAGCGAAATGATCTTTCTGATCCTGCCATGATCCGTCAAGTATAATTTATTACACTTTTTTCTTTCCATTCTTTCTATATCAAAATCGTAAAAGGTATTTTTAATGTAGTATTCGCTTTCTTTATATTTGTGAGTTCTTTCATTCCACCTAATAATGTATCACACGATCATAACTCAAAACCTAGGCAAAT
The DNA here is from genome assembly GCA_931315375.2 of Opisthograptis luteolata. Lineage (NCBI taxonomy): Eukaryota > Metazoa > Arthropoda > Insecta > Lepidoptera > Geometridae > Opisthograptis > Opisthograptis luteolata. The sequence continues at coordinate 3,207,970 of OV928043.1, forward strand.
AGCAAATACGTCATGAATGTTGCATTGCATCCTTGATGGTGTCTTGTGATTTTTGTTGTGATCTATTTCTACACATAGCGTCAGTTATAAACGTACGTAACTTATTTCAATTCCAGATGCGCGATGCATAAGTAGTTTATGAGTGTTTGTGTATTTGGGATGCAGTGATAAATGGTTCCCACTTGATAGCTAAATCTAAGGTCACTGGTGAAAATGGGGTCCATGCGCCCGACAGGACGGTTTCTTTCGTTCACCAATAACATTCAACGGACTCAGAAACAAGTTGGTAAGTGTGTCGAGTTGATTTGTAAACAAATTAACTACATAACATTCCTGTGCTATGAATCATAGTGTGCAATGCTAGCATGCCCTTAATTTGTAACGTTTATTTGTACATATCATTCTGTTGTAGTATGCAATATGTTAATATTTACACTTGAGCCCCTAGACACATTCCTCAGGCATAGTTTTAAGAATCTGAGGGTTTCATAATATTAACTACATATTTGTACCAAACTACTTGTTTTGAAAAATAAAGAATAATACAATCCCTCTATAGTATGACTGTAAGCGCTATGCTGTGCGATGCATTTGCTCATAAAAGGAACTCTTGTGTTCACCTATTCTCTGCTGACATCTGTCTCTACACAAAATATATTAACCATCACATGATTATTATTAACACTTTCTGAACATACCATAATTGTTTATGTAAAATTTTGGTTTTCAACAGTGCCAACAGGTTTTCCACAAAGTTTGTCTGGCAGTGAGACGGATGTCTCCACATCTAATGAGAATCTATCTAGAGAGGAGCGCTATGTTGTGCGACACACGGCTCGTGTGGAACCCCAGGGACAGGAGAACCATAGCCAGAATAACAATAACAGGAACTCCTTAAAGGTGAGCTGCAACTGCTGGTTTATCCATTATTCCTGTGGTATTGACAGTAATGTCAGTATTACAATAGAAGATTGGTGTGTTAGATTTGTTATGTAATCAATTTACATTTTACTTACATATATTCATTTCAGTATGGTTTGTTTGTTCAATCTGAAATCTTAGATTTATTTAATTAATTGCTCCTAAGAATTAAGACAACCCTATGTGGCACTTAACAGTTGAAGTTTGATTTTCACTTTAGTTTGAAATTTCTTGGTATTGTGGTGTAAATCTATCTATCTATTCTTAAAAGAGCAAAATTTTCAGTACAACTTGACTGAATCACATTGCAAAGCACATCTCCTTGCCATAGAGTTTTAGTAACACTATTATAACGTAATGTTTCATGTGTTAACAGGACAATGTAACTGGAAGCAATCGAAACTCATTGAAAGACTCAGTGGGTGGGGGAAACAGCAATCGAAGCTCAATGGATGTGTCTTCATCATCATACAATACTCTGATTATACACAATCAGGATGATTCCTGGCCTCCGAGGCCTACACCAATACGGTTAGTATCCTATAATACTCTGGTAACTCTTTGAAGGCTTTTAAAACATGCAATGGATCTCGTACAGTACAGCTTATGTTTTGGTCAAGCGAAAATGGCTTATTGATAATGATATTGGCTTGCAAGTTCAATTCCTGCTGTGAGTTCTAGCTTTTAGTGAAAGAAAAAGTAAATTAAACACGAATGATCAACCACATTGTTACAACTTGTGCTCATGGGTTACTGAAAATGTAAAAAGATGATAATTGATGTCCACTAAAGTCGAAAACTTATGGTAAAAATAACCATTAGTAATTTATTAATCATATTCTTCATACATGTCAACTATGCTATAGTTGATTTTGACCACAAATCAAACAATGGGCCCTTACTATAACTTACAAACAACTGTAAATAAATATCAATATTAACATACAACACTTGTTCTCAATAAATGGATACACAGTTAAAATTCACTGTAGAATAGTCTTTTCTTTTCTCACCACCTGAGATTTTTATCCTACTAAGATTTCCCACCCTTCCAGAGAACACGAACGAACAAGCAGCGAGGTAAAACATCCGAACACCCAATCGTCGCCATACCACACCTTGAAGAAGGAAGTTGGCAAGAAACCCAGCGGTATACCACTACCCAAGGTGCACAAGGAGCAAGCAGTCACGGCCACGGCCAATTACATTGATATTGGAGGACAGAGGATTTATACAAGCCCGCCTGATCATGGAGTTCACGTATGTCATTTTACTTGGTCTGTCTTTCATGCCTAAACTACCGAACTAATTTAAATGAAATTTGGCAGAGATAGTCTAGAGCCTGAGAAAGGATCACATAGACATAGGCTACTTTATATCGCGATAAACTGTAGCCCACGCGGGTGATACCGCGAAGAACAGCTAGTACTGTATACACTTCACTTAGCTTTATACACAATAACACAGTAAAATAGGATACTTGAGGATTTGTGGAAGGGTTTATTAAACATGCCCATGCCATGACATTTGTATCATTGTATAAGTATTCTATTCCAAAAAGTTTTTTTTTTTTTTTTTTTACTATTTACAGGGTAGCGTTTGACCACAAGTCACCTGATGTTGGGCTTGTTCTTGTGATGTTTGTTGTTGTTGTTTAGTTAGGCTTGTTTTCTTTATTCATAGGAAATAACCGAAATCCCCGACGACTTTCTCAACCAATCGTCAGTATTGAAGCACCTCGCGAAGGAAGTGGCTCAGTCGCCGACTCCGCGCGGCCCCACTCCCCCCGCCTCGCCGCGCGCGCCGCCCGCACCCCGCGATGAAAGCCGGAAAGCTAAAGGGAAATGTTCGAAAGCAAAACTCAGCAAAGAGAAGTTGAATCTGTCGAGATCTCAGCCAGATCTTACTAGGTAAGTTTCTTTGAAATTGTGTTTAAGAAGCTCACATTCACACACACATACACACACACCTTTCGCATTTATAATACTAGTTGTGTCCCGCGATTTCAACCGCGTCTTCCCGTTATCCAGCAGGAACTTTTTTCTGGGCTAAAAAGTAGCCTATGTGTTAATCCAGGGTATAAGCTACCTCAATTCCAAATTTAATCAAAAGTGGTTTAGTAGTTAAGGTTATACTTACGTGGTAACAAACATTCACACACACATACACACACAAACTTTCGCATTTATAATATTAGTAGGAAGCAGGATAGAATAGGATTGATTGAATGGAGAGTCACAAGCAAACCTGTTTGTAGATGGCGCTCTGAGCGATTGTATCTTGGTTACGACGTTGTGTCAAGTTTAGCTCAGTGAAAGAGCAGTTGTAGACCAATCTTAGATTTTTAGTTGATAGATGTTATGTCAAACCAAAGTGCATGATTGGTTCGTTAATAATCTAGGTACAGTCGATCATGCGCTACCTAGCGTGAAAAAAAGTAGTTTTCTCCCCATTTGAGTAAGTTCACTAAATTATCTTGACTTGTCTGTTTACCAGTGTGGGCGTGCGCGCAGTCCCCGGCGGCTCCGAGTCCAGTGGCTGGTGCAGCGGCGGCGAGGGTTCCCTTGAGGAGCCAGATGATGCCTTCACAGCAGTTCTGGACGCGTTGGCGGCTGAGAACCATCAGCTGAAACGGCAACTGGCTGATGCCTGCGAACGGATCGCTAAGACCAGTAAGGTAAATCATTGGTACTGACTAAAAAGTGCACTGTGACAAAGCTAAAAGCTTTCATCTAATTGGTAAATTAAAAAAAAAAATAGATAAAAAAGTTAAATATGTGAATTTTCTATTTACACTCTTAGGTGGGAACTGAGAAAGGATTTGTCATCAAGAATGAAAATTTTAGGCGATGCTCTGCAGTGCTTGGAGTCTTCCAACAATCCATACTATCCATGATATTAAAAATGTGAAAGTAAGCCTGTGTTTGTTTGTTACCTAATCACGCCTAAACTGCTGAACAGAACATGATAAAATTTGTTATGCAGATAGTTTTAACCCTAAGGAAAGACATAGGATACTTTACAGGCAAGAAACGCCCGGCAGGTAATTTTTTTGGCGCGATTACATTGACAATTTTATTATTATTACTTATTGATTGAATTGGAGCAAGTTCACTAAAATCCCAAGAATAGTCCGATATTTTTTAATTAGCTTTACTAATAAGATTTCTCTTGTTTGGTTGTACACATTGCGATATGGGAACATGAATATTAACGAGTTGCGGGATCACAACCAAAGCAGACCAGACCCCACAAGCAGCACCCGTTCACGAGTTGAAGCATGTGCCAGCCATCGCTCTCCTCGACCATATTAGAGGGAAGAGGGCGATAAAAAAATATTTGAATTTTGAATTTTGATAGGGGTTGTTGATGGAACTTGTTGAATCTTCGTGAACAGCTGGAAGAGGAAGTGGAGAAGGTCCGCACGGCGCACGAGGAGCTGGTGGGGTCGTGCGAGCGGCGCGAACGGCTGGAGCGGGCGGCGCGCGTGCGCCTGCAAGCCGACGCGCGCCGCCTGCACGACCTCAACCGCGCGCTCAAGCAGCAGGTGGGTACTGGCATCGCCACCTCATCATCACCTTCACCATAATCATCATTTGCTTGGTGGTAGGATATTTTTTAGTACACGCCTTGCTACCACCCTGCCAGAGAGACTGCCAGAACAGACCAATAGGTGTTTGGCGATAGATTCTTAACTTGAGGGTGGTAGCTAACCAGGTAAGCACTAGAAAATGCCCTACCACCAAGCTATGGTTTCATCACTACATTTTCCTTCACCGAAAGCTCAAGTTCATCATAGGATTTGGACCTACGACCTACGTAGGTACTTACGTCGCGACGTCAATACCTCTGAGCCATCATTGCTTCAAAAAATAATCATCATCATCAGCCGCAAGAAGTCATTTGCATCAATCAGCTCTGTACAACTTGTTGTTGGGCCACCTAATTTGTCACTTGGTGACTTCTTCTGGGGAAGATGTTCGAACGCAAAGGCAACCTTAAAGTTAACATCCAGCATCTGTCTCGGAGGCGGGCGATTATAATTAAGACGATCTTAGAAACGCATTGACGCAGTTTATGAGGCCCTAGACGAGCGCCGTGCAAGTGTTTTGAATCTGTGGCTGTCTGTCGGGTGCAGTCGCGATCTTTAGATATGATCTTTGCCTTATGCCAGTCCGTGTGACGTTGATGGTGCGCGTGCGCAGGTGGAGCTGGTGTCAGCCGGCGTGCGCGCGGACGGCGAGGCGGGCGCGGACGCGGCGCGCAAGGAGCTGCAGAACCGGGAGATGCTCATCGCGCAACTTATCACGCAGAGTAAGACCACTAGATACAATATTTTCCTCTTTCTCTCGTAATTCGCGATTGAAATTTGGTCTCCGCTGCTATTTTTCCTGATTGGTACAAAATTTGACATTACTTCTATAGAGCTTATGTCAAAATTCTATCTTCAATAGGGCATACCGCGGATAGTTCTATTATTGAAACCCGTCCGTAAGTCTAGGATGAATGGGCACCTCATGGGCCCAGCGTGATCCACCCTCGACTGCATCGTCATTTCCCATCAGATGAGATGTGGTCAAACGCAAGCCCATTCGTTTATAAAAATATAAAAAAAAACCGTATGTACGCGAATTATAGTTAAAAAAATATGAACATTTTTAAATGTCGATCTCAGAGCGGTATGTTAGATATTATGTAGAACATTCTCTTGTCTTCGGTCTTTGGTCCGCCTGGGGCCTACCTACGGATCGTCTTCCAACTTAGAAACTTAAGAGGACGCCGTGATAAACAATGAATCTGAAATCAGCTCCATACAAAAACGCAAGCGAGCTGTCTAATGCCGTAAGTTCGTATGCGCGAAAAAAGGGTTTTTTTATCGTTTAAAATGAAAACTATCGTTAATTTTATAAAACTAAATCTGTAGTTCTTTGAAGAATGTGTATATATACCATGCAAAAAAAATGTCAACTCTTAAATCGGTTTTGTATGCCTGTAAAATGAAAATCTTTTTTTAGAGGGCAGTTTTCGATCATTGTTTGTCTGCTATGAAAGTTAACCAATCGTGTTATCCTACCGACAATTTAATATCAAAAACATGATCTTTAATGCACATAAATATTAGCTCTGTATGTTTTGAATTGCTGAGAAAAAAGGAAATCCTGCAGCCAATATTGCCAATTCCTCGTCTTAACTGACTATATGAGTTGAAACTGCGATATATAGTCAACATACCCCTGTTATAGACAAAGAGCTGGCGTGCGCTAAGGAGCGGCAAGAGATCGAGATGGCGGCGCAGCGAGCCACTCTGCAGGAGCAGCGCACGCACATCGACATACTGGACACGGCGCTCACTAACGCGCAGGCCAACGTCGTGCGGCTCGAGGAAGAGGTGAGATGTCGTCATCAAACATCTACTCGCCTATTCATGTTCCCATATCCCAATGTGTACAACCAAACAATAGAAATCTTATTAGTAAAGCTAATTAAAAAATATCGGTCACTATTAGATGACAAATTACAAGTCAAGCTAATAAAAATGTTTTAAAAAAAAGCTTGGGATTTTAGTGAAATTGCTCCTAGCTTGGTGGTAAGATATTTTCTAGTACTCGCCTGGCTAGCTACCACCCTCTTGTTAAGAATCTGTCGCCAAGCACCTATCGGTGTGTTCCGGCAGCCTCACTTGAGAGCCAGTTCCTAGTCCAGGTATAGCGTGGCGCCATCCTCGATCACATCGTCACTTAACATCAGGTGACTTGTGGTCAAACGCTACACTGTAAATAGTAAAAAAAAAAAGACCTACTTGTACTTGCCTACTTGTAGTGTTGACGTGTGTTTGTTGGTCCCAGTGTCGGCACGCGAGCGGCTACGTGGAGCGAGTGATGGGGCTCCAGCGCGCGCTCGCGTCGCTGCAGCAGGCGTCCGACCGCCGCGAGCACACCGAGAGGAAGCTCCGCGCGCAGCTCGAGAAGGAACTGCAGACGCTTAGGTTCGTCACATATACCACTGTTTTATTGTTATATGCCTACAAATACCCGCAGCCTGCAGTTTTCTAGCTTTCCAGCGGTAAAAGTATCCTATTTGTTATTTGATGATAACTTCGCCCTTCGGTAACAGCAATTCTTCCGTTATCCCGCAGGAACCTTTTTCCGGGATAGATAGTTGTTGTGTTAAGAAAAGCAATGTTAAGAAACTTGCATTGTTTGGTATTGGGCAGGCGTGCCATAGAAAATAAAAGTCTCCAAAGTAACCTACCTGTATGACATTTAGTAACAATATAATAATCATCAGCTGGAGGACGTCACTGCTAAACGTCACAAAGGCCGGATTTTAGCTATTTGCATCCATCCCCTGATGTCGTCGAGCCTACTTAAAGAACGTCTTCCGGTGGTCGTTCATCCCCATAACTTACAATAAAATTAAAATAAATATAACTAAGCGGAATACGGAATGCGTACTCCAGGAGGACTGGCAAGAGGTGGCGCGGGACACACCGAAGTGGCATCGTTTATTATCGGAGACCAAGACTCACTTTGGGTCGTTGCGATATCTCAGTTAGTTAGCCGTATAGCTGAACAACTATAACGACATCGACCCTACTTAATAATTGTAGATTTAGGCTGTTGTTCATCCACAGGAAGCGCGAGTGCAAGTGCGGGGGCACGGGGGGCGGCGGCGAGGGAGGCCCGGGGGGCGAGGCGGACCTGCGGCGCGCACTGCGCGAGCGGGACGAGCGGCTGCTGGCCCTGGAGGGGGAGTGCGCCAAGTGGGAGCAGAGATACCTGGAGGAGGCGGCCTTGAGGCAGGCCGCCGTGTCCGCCGCCTCTATACCTAAGTACGTACCTGAGCAGAGGTGGCTAATGTAGCGCTTGGAGCAGGGTTTCCAGTCATGGACCACATTCCAAATTTTAAAGTTTTTACGCTCCGCAGTCGAACACTTTCATTGGTAGTTTAAATGTTTATACTTAATTTTATCAATCACGAGTGAGAGTTGAGAGTACTCAATTTCCTAATATGTATGTAAAATGTTAATGGTTAACTCACCCAATGCACAATGTCACGGGGTCCATGGACCCCACTTTATGAAACCCTGGCTAAAAGCGATACAATAGCGCGCTAGCATTACTCAACGACGAAAGTCGCAATTACACATTTTCCGATTTCTTTGTCTTCTTAAACACCAACCAGCGCTAAAATCATCGTGTGTGTTGTGTTGTGGTCAAACGCAACCTTGTAAGTTGTAAAAAAAAAAAACCTTACACACACAGTCAGCGATATGAACCCACGCAGCTAACGTTCGTAGACTCTTGCGTACACATCTTACGCATCAATAAATTCTCGTTTTTACTCTTTTCGATGCAGGATGTGCAAGTGGCCGTTCTATACGGATTATTGCTCTATGTTTGTTACTTATTTGTTTTTTGTTTGTTTTTCAGTCTATCACTTGAATGGCTTTTCAGGGATGTTAAAATCGCGGCCTTAGAAAAGACCTCTGCCGAGTCAGAGCGATTGATGGCCGAAGCTCGCAACGAGAAAATACGACATATGGACGAGCTGCACTCGGCGCAGAAAAAGTGTGCCGATTTAGAGGGCAGGTAAGACACACACACACATCACAGTAAAACACCGGGAGAATTAGATCATACACTGAGAAAAACATCCTGACTGACTTTACTTCTGAGTCTTACCTTCCAAGACCGATTCCTTCCTTAAATGTCTTTCGGAAGGTCTTTTTCTCCGGGTACTCGTAAATACAAGCACAAGTAAATAAACATATTAATACGAACTAGCAATCTGACTCGCTTCTTCGTCGTTGATATTATTTCCAAATAAACTAACACCCCATTACATCCATAAATATATTGTCTATTGTGTATTGTCCTTGATTTGTTTAGTCCTCTAATTGTAACTCTTACATTTCCAGACTTAATTCTAATTGTTCTCATCTCTCTGAGACATTTTAGTGCTTCTCGGTCTCGGTTGCTCAAAACTAAAGAGGAAGAATTAACCTTCGAATTCCACAGCTCCGATTAAATAACAGGAAAAGATGTAAATTGTTTTTACGGTTCTGTAATATTTATTGTTTCGTTTGTAGGTTAAAAGAGCTGGAGTCAAAGGTGGCGGAACGCGACGCCATGATCAAGGTGCTGCAGAAGCACACGAGCGCTGCGTACGACAGCGGCGCTTCGCTCAGGAACAACTCTAGCAGGGAGGAGCTCGGTAATATTATACAGCTGTTCCACGGATTTTTATCCGCTGCACGAACTAGTTCCGCCCTCCCCATTCCATTATAAGACTACAAGGCGCGGAGAGTCGTTGCATCCCTATATGGTAGATTTATCATCATTCCGCACCAAGCGTTTCGCTGAGTCCTTTATTTGGCGGACCGCTAGGGATTGGAATTTGCGTCCTGTGGCTTTGTTTCCTGAATGGTACAATCTGTGTCTCTTTAAAAGAGTGAATAGGCACTTCATAGGCCAGCGTAATCCACCTTTGCATCGTCACTTAATATCAGGTGAGGTGTGGTCAAACACAGGCCCATTCACACATAAAAATAAAGTTTCCCTCATGATTTTTTATTACAAGAAAACATAGCCAGGATAGTGTAGCTTTCTAACTGTGAAAGAGTTTTTCAAATTCGATATGTAGTTCCGGAGATATGTAGTCTCTCTGGGGAAGGTCATAGGATGCTTTTAGCGCGATGAACTGTAGTTCACGCGAGTGAAACCGCCGGGAAAAGCTAGTTATTAATATGATTACTTGATGTTTTAGTTGGCCTTTCGTCGGGGGCGTCGTTCTCTAGCGCCGAGGGAGTCGGCGGCGGTGGGAGCGTCAACAGCCGGTATCGACACCTCGCGCGCCGGAACTACTCGCCGCACAACGACAACTCTAGCGGTGAGCTTGACTTGACGACACAGAGGCGCAGTGGCCCAGGTTTGAATCCTAGCCGGGGTGTAATGTGTGAGGTGCATAAAATGTTTATGCTCGAGTTTGATGTGTGTGTATGATACTCGCAGAACGGAATCCTATCTAGGGGTATGATTTTATTCAAAATGGTGAACAGGATACTATGCATAATATCATTATAACAGTTACATATAAGTACAGGAGCCTTAAAGTCCAGAGTGACTAGGCAATCATGGTCCATCGCCGATCTCGTCATCACTTACCATCAGATACGACTGGTCAAATGCTTAGTTGCTTACCTATAAGGTCCAAAAAAAAACATAGAGATATCATAATAAAAAAATGTAACCTGCGGATGGTCGAGCCAATGATAGTCCCGTCTTATTTTATTATTAAAAAGGACTCAATTAACTATTATTTTAACATTGTGATTATGACAATAATTATTGTAGTATTGAATATTTATGTATTTTGATGATATGTTTCAGATCCTATGCTCTTACACGCGGCCCCAGCAGGGTCCATTGGCTCTGTCGTTCGTGAGTTATTATAATCTATTATGTCATTAAGTAAAGCGCCACTACTTTACTAACACAATCCTCATCCCATCATCTCATCATCAGCATCACCATCATCATTTAAACTTGATTCAACTCTCTGAGTTTGAAATCTTTTATACTTGACACTGGCAAATACACTAATCGTGTGACGCCATAACAAAACAAAAAAAAATGCCGTAGATCCTTGCCGGTAGGTACATTACCGTGTTTTTTTCTAGGGTGCGGTTTCGACAGCACGTCACTCCGGTTGGACGAGCAGCTGGCGGCGCTGGAGTCGCGGCTGGAGCGGCCGCCCGTGCCCGCCGTGAGTTACCCGCGCCTCGACCCCGACCGGCGCGCGCATGACAACTACTACTGACCATCTCACACCTGCCACCCGCCGCTTAGATAGATAGACACGCTCGTGTGATCTTCTTCTATCGGCCAGTTATCCTAGCTATCCACGGTTTGTCCTACTAGAATTAGGATTTGTTCCTGATTCGTCACACTCCTAATTGGTCATATTCCTAATTGGTCATATTCCTAATTCGTCACATTCCTGATTCGTCACATTCCTAACTCACCATTGTACAGTCAAATGAAATCGCGAACACGTGCACACCTAAGCTACATTTTTTATCAAACTTCTTATAACTCAAATAGATCTTTTAGATTTTATTTTTTATACTTATTTCTTGTAAAAATATTTTTTAAGATTTAACTGAACATAATTATAAAAGCACACTTTCTTCGTATTAAATAACCAAGGCTTCTCCACATAGAAAATAATTCATATAAAAAATTATACTAATGAGGTTCTACTTACCACAGAAGATTTCTACAATAAGTTTGTGCAGTCAAATGTACATGGTATGACGAGTTAGGAATGTGACGAATCAGGAACAAATCAGAATTAGAATATTGACATAAGGCCCATAGAAGTAATGTCAAATTTCTATCTCTAGGAGGCCAAGTCATGGATAGATAGGTTATTGAAACTGGCTGTAAGTCGATAATAACTTGTTGAATTCGATATGAGACTCGTCTGATGCAAATATTCGAACCAAATGTGATACGTTCAACTCTTGACAGTTCTGAAACATTTATGTAGCTATAGGTTTATTGACCTGTCTGTAATATATTGAGTAAACAAAGTACGAGTTGAAACAATGAAGGAAAACATCGAAAGAATACCAGCATGCTCGAAAACCACAACATTTGGCATGCCTACTGCTTTTAAAGAGTACATTTGTAGTACATATTTACATAGCACACGTAAAGTAGATGAACTCGCGTTATAAAAAGGTGAAAAGATACCTTAGAGTACCGCTTAGTATCTGCAAGCATTCAAAAAGTTTTGGAAGTGTTGGACGTAAGTGTTTGCCTGAAGGCAACATACCTGCCTGGTGCAGGCGACCTTTCGCTAGAGCAAGTGGGTGGCTTCGTCGGTATTTTTTTCGCGGAAAGCCTTTGTTTGATGATTTTGTCCGACGTAAACTCGTCTTCAAAGTCAGTCGGATATGATTTTATTAAGCTAAAGTTAGGTGGTGTCTCGAAAATAAAACGCTCAAAGCAAACATTTTTTAAATATTGGTGTAGAACTCCAAATCGAATATTGGCAAACGCGTATTTATTGCCAAATGATTGATAAGTAAAAGTCAAGTACTGTGTCGTAAATAATTGCCGAAAAGTTTAAAAATTTGTCGAAAGCAATTCCGTAGGTTCTAACATTCCGCCAGCAAGAAATTCCTATCATTATGCAACATTCCTACAAATGTACAAACTACACAGCACAGCTTCGTTTTTGTGTGTATTTGCCAGACTAAACTTAATATAGAAACTGCCAGATTTTAATGTTCACAATATGTTTGTAATTTTCGTCTTGAGTTTCTTTAAATCCAAACAAATATTAATCTAATTAACTCTTTTGAGTATGTACATACATGCATGTCGTATATCCGCGTGCGATGGTGGCAGTAATGCGTGCACCTTACAAGGAGTCGATACATAGTTCGAAGTCCACCTCGGCTCTGTTGCTGTAAAGAAATTATTAGAAAATAAATTTAACATAACAGAAGTAAATGTTTTGATAATTATTGTATGATTTTAATGTTCGGATTTTTGGAAACCCACCGTAAAAAAAGAGTTATTAAAATCTGGTTCTGTGTGCATAGTTTTCTAACATAGCAAAGTGATTACTTTAATAATTAATTTATACAGGAATTTTCTGTAACATGACTACTTCGTAATCATCACAATACATAATTATATTGTAAAATTAAAGTGCCTTGAAATGAAAGTGTCTTACAAATTAATGACAAAATAAATGAAATTAATGGTGCCAATACGTACCCTTAAATCCATGATTTTATGCGTGATTTTATTTTTAGACCGAGAAAAAATATATTTTGGAGCCATGAAAAAAAAAAAAAAAAAATTGTTGCCACTCGATTAAATATATCACCATGATAGTGATAATCCTGCAACAGCATGCATTGAACTCATACTAATAATTTTAGGTCGTTTGAATGGTATGTTGCAGTTTTACTACTTTATGCATTTAAGGGTTAAATAGATGTTTAGAATCTCTTGAAATTGTTCTGCTGTCTTTTATCTCCACTAGTAATGAGCTAGTCTTTTAAAGGATTATGAAGATTGGATTCTCAGACAAACACACAATATGAGGTATTGAAATGAATCCTGAAGTAGGATAAATAATATTTATAAATTTTAAACTTAGGTCATTTGGAGGTTAGTACTACGACAAAGTACGCCAAAGTTGGAACTAATTAACTCGGCCGTTTTATATAAAACCTATTATATTTCGACTTGAAGTTTTGATCTAAGAGTAGAATAGTCTTTTATTTATTTTATAATGATTAGTATTAACTTTGTAATCCATAACCAAAAGTAATTTTATTTAGTTTTGTAAGTTGTCAACTATAAAAAATGTATGTCGGGCAGCTATTAAAAACAATTTTCAAATGTTATTTGGTTTAAACATCAATTTGTGTAATATGTACCTATTTTGCCTTTATAGTTTTAAAGCTCAATTTACGGTATAATTCAAAACGCAAATCATGTACAAAATTATTACAATCGGTATACATTTATTTAAATATATTATTGTTTAAAAACATCTAAGTCCTAAATCGCGTAGTGCCTCATTATTTGATAGTAACTATCTTTTTGAGGCTCTTCTATTTAAGTTAATTTTAAGGAATTTTATACAAATTTTATAATGTGTATTCAATGTATTTTTAAAGAGAGCATGTTTTTATAATAAAATCCATGTTTTGTTTGTTTGTCGTTTTAATAGCTTTCCTAACACTTAGAAGCTATCTAAGCTTACCCCTATTTATACGCTTATTTTGTTTAGTGTGTTGAAAAATCCCTAATCAAAAAAAAAAATGTTGAGTAATATATAATATACCCGTTTGGTGTGTTGAAGTGTTGAATAACTTACAGGCGCTTATACGTTCTATATAACAGACGTATATACACTTTTTATGAGTGCGAATAAAAATTAAGCTGTAACTCGAGTGATATATTTGAAGTGAACGTGCAATAATAGAATGTCTGCAAGCGCGCTGTCCATCACTAGGTGAGTATGGCTTCTAATGTTTGTCCGTATTGTGTTAGTACTTATAATTCAACCGTTTTACTGTTCTGTTTACTAAAATACATATAAATATTGCCTGTTGTTTATGAAGTTTTCGCAATTAAAGATTACCAACTAGCCTATGCAAGAGCTATGATTTTGCTAAAGGGATAGATGAGTTACCTTCTCATAGCGCTTGTTCAACACCTAGCCGCAAATCTCGTGCAATGCAATCAATAACAAAGATATCAAAATCAAAAATATGTTTATTCAATAGGATACATTGTGATCACTTTAAAAAGTCAACTTAAAACTAGCTACGCCTGTTCCAACCTCCTTACGCCGGCAAAAGAACAGGCAAGAAACGCCCGGCAGGTAATTTTTTTGGCGCGATCATATTGACAATTTTATTCTTATTACTAATTGATTGATAGCCTACGATACCAAAGGTTTGCGACCGAGACAGCAATTTTAGTCGTATCAACACGAACGTCAGACTGAGGCAGGCAAGCCTGATAAGCGGTTCACGCTCGAGAAGCCAGTAACCCATCTTCCTCTTTTGGCTCTATCAACGTCCAGAAAGTATAAAATTGCAACCTTTGCAACAAAGTACAAAGAGTTATTTTATTACCTGCAACTTACGCACACTTTGGGGAAGGCTGCTCTAGACTAACTCCGTACCAAATTTCATTTAAATCATTTCTGTAGTTTAGGCGTGAAAGCGAGACAGAAATACTTTCGCATATACATATAATATTAACTACTAGGGATAACACATTATTGTGGATTAAATTCCGCCAGTAACTTGTAAGTGAACTTGTTTCAACAGCGAGGTCTGTGCTGCTTCCCGGGGCTGACGACAGTGGGCGGTCGCGGCGGCAGTGGCCGCGGCGAAGAGGCCTTACTGCTTGAGAGACAAGGGCGCGCCTCTCAGCAGACCCGCTCCTCGAGCCTGCCGCCGCCGCCATCCGCGCTGCCGCGCCCGCCGAGGAAGCCCTCTGCGCGGACCACCAGATACGACCGGCTGGAGCATAGAGATGCTAGGAAGGTACGAAAGGGTATTCATTTTTCATTTCACATACTCGGAAAGTACGCTAGAAGTTACCCGATGAGAGGGATGAAAATAGAAAAAAAATAATAGGATCATGAAAAATTATAATTGTATATAAAAATATATATATTATAGTAGGCTATGACGAACTAGGCGGCTATAGCTCATCTATTTATAAAACCACTCTGTTATTTTTTTGTCTAAAAAAATACTGATTCCGTTACTAAATCACTGAAAAAGAGCACTTTAATATGATGTTTTCGATGTAGATTTTTAAGGAAAACTTTTCTTAATTCAAATGAATGAGCTTGCATTGTTTTGTTTATCAATTTCGTTGAAAGTTACAGAGATAAATGGTTGTAATTAACCTCAATCTGTGTCAAAAGTTCTTATCTCAAAGCTTGGATTTGAAATGAATCATCATCAGCGCTTTCTTCTCTCACAGGCATTGTGCTGCTACAAATTCACTTAAAACCCGACTACGTGTATATTATGTAATAATATTTTTATAGTACTTAATATACAACGAACAACAACTCACAACTGGTAACGGGAAGTGTGAGAGCTTTCCTAAGAAACCAAAGCGAACATTGATTATGTCAATTACCGAGTAATTAAAATGAAAATAACTGGAAGGAAGCCTGATACTTTTTACCAAAAAAGGATGGACGTCGGGTCAAATGAAAACATGATGAGAAAAGTCTGAATGTGTATTGAGCTAACCTTAGGTTTCATGTGTAACAAACAAACATTTTAATGTATATCATAATGTCAATAACGTACAGTATAATTTTGCTTGCAACAATTTATGAGCTTGTGCAGCTTCGACTGATCGTGTCATACACACGCGACCAAACGGAGACTGGCGTTTGATTAGCCCTCTTTCGGTGTTCTTTTGGTTTGGACGCTTTTAAGCGAAGGAACTGTCGTCCATTCCTTGCTACGCCAATGCTTGTAATGGTATAATTATTTAACTTTCAAGCAAGTTGTCGTTTCACCGTTTCAATAATATTATGTATTTCATAACGAACAGGGTTTCAATAAGTTACGTCGTGAAGGCCTATTTTTGTTTCAAAGTCTACAAATGAGTTTCGCTAGGTTTCTCTGCTCAGTCGACCCTCGTCTATGAAAGTTACCTAATTTGAATTTATAAAGGTCCCAAAACGGGTCAAGGACAAAACTCGATCCCGCAAAAAGGTCAAGTCTAGGATATAAATATTATAAAATAACCGAGCTGATTCCTGTTTGACCACAAGTCACCTGACGTTAAGTGACGATGTGGTTGAAAATGGCGCCACGCTACACCTGGATTGGAAATTGGCTCTCAAGTGGTGCTTCCGGGACACACATATTGGTGCTTGGCGAGAGATTCTTAACTTGAGGGTTGAGCTAGCTGAGTTACGCAGTGAAATTACAGGGCGTAAAGAAATCAAGGTGACGAACGCAGTGCTTTGCCGCGCAGGATTTTGAATTTTTTTGCAAGCAGGATGAAACCATCAGGTGATCTACTTGATTATCTCGTCACATAGCACACATGTGACTAACTTTTGCACAATGCCAACCACTAGTATAAGTATGAACCACGCCTAAACCCCACTTTCACATCTCAGGATTCTGACGGGTCCGGTTCGATAGCGTCCACCGCGTCCCGCAGCTCGCCTCTCCCGTACGACACGGTCCGCAAGCTGCCGTCGGTGCCGACATCAGCATCGCTCCCGGCTGCGGAGTCCAGGGAGTCGCTCGTGAGGCCGAGGGACTCCAGTCTCCCCTCGCCGTCCAAGCTTGCAGTGTACGCGGCGGCTAGGCGGCGCTCCGCTGAGTCAGCGAAAGATAACAAGCGGGTGCATAACCATTATCGTATACAGTTTTAGCTAGCAAAGTGAGCTGAAATGTGCCTTATTGCTAAGTCCAAGAAGTAGGGCTTTGAATTTTCCGTCCTCGTCAATCGGTACCGAATTAAGAGAAAAGCTGTGAACACTCGATTACAAATATTTCATCATCATCAGCCTTTAGTTCCCAGTGCTGGGTCTCTGGCCTTCTCTCAGAGAAAGAGTATGGGCCGTTATCTACCACGCTGGCCCAGTGCGGGTTGGTAGATGTCGCATGCCCTTGAATGTTGTGGTTCGTGGACATGCCGGTTGCCTCACGATGTTTTCCTTCACCGTTTTTTGAGCGACGGTGAATTTGCACATAACTTAGTCATAGGTGCGGGGCCAACTCGATGTCGGCGAGTCGTAAAGCGCACGCGGTTACCGTTCGGCCACCATCGCTCAATTCAAATATTTGCCTGGTGGTATTTAAATTATTGCTTCAATCACAGCTTATATTGAACCGTATAATATGGCCATTGAAACTGACGTCCCAGACGACGCAGCGTCTGCCTATGATGAATGTCGCCTTTGTTCCTTGACCTTATTCTGGCTAGATTCATCTAGTCAATCAAGAGGCAGCACCGCGGGTCGTAGATTTGTTTGAGCTATCTACTCGCGTTCTCCGAGATAATCTATCAATGCTTACAGTTATAGAATAATATATCATTTTTAAAATATATGATCACACTACTATATACGTTTAGAATTGGTTGTATCCGCTAATATGACTATACAAAAACGATTTAATTAGAATTGATTTAACGGTACTTAACTTAAAGGTAATTTAATTTAATATAAATGATAAAATACGTTGTGTTATCCAGATTGAGTGAGTTTGTGTTTGATTTTAAAGTGAGTTTAAAACTAGTCCGTAGTTTTTATGTAAGGATAAGGTATTGGCGGCCTTATCACATGGCTTTGCTGTATGAAATATTTCTTAAAACAATAAAACAAAACGTGATGGTTGTAATGTAAATATTGTAGTAAAACACGTGCACAGGTATCCAGTGACCATTTACACGAGCCAAGTTCAGTCTATCAATTATGTTTTTGATAAAAGTGTCAATTGAACAAGTAGGTCTTCGACCACATCGTCACTTAACATCAGGTGACTTGTGGTCAAACGCTACCCTGTAAATAGTAAAAAAAATCTTACAGATATACCTATATTATTATTTTAAAGCAAGAGACTGGATTATATGCAACTTAAAATGGTCGAAATTTTTTTTTTACTATTTACAGGGTAGCGTCACCTGATGTTAAATGACGATGTGGTCGAAGATGGCACCACGCTACACCTGGACTGGGAACTGGCTCTCAAGTGAGGCTGCCGGAACACACCGATAGGTGCTTGGCGACAGATTCTTAACAAGAGGGTGGTAGCTAGCCAGGCGAGTACTAACTAGAAAATACCCTACCACCAAGCTAAAAATATGCAATATATTCGCTGAAAAATGCCAAAATATGTAAAAATCTAATTTAAATAAATACTTACATATATTTACTTTTTTAACAACAAAAAACTAGCATCCATTGAATTTAAAAAAGTTACTTTATTTACTTATGTATATTTTCGTATTAGTCTCATTAGAAAGTACAGTTAGAACTATAGGAAAACACCTAAATATACACGATCACGGGATTTGAAATAAAATATACCTGAAATAATTGCCGAAATATGCAAAAACGCCAACATGCATTTGCATAAAATCCGGTCTCTAGTTATGACTGTAAACGGACTTCGGACAATCCTCCGCGTCCTGATATACCTAACTAAATATAATCTTGCAAAAAGAAATTGGCATCCGCTGGCACGTCACAAAAGGTAAACGCCCTTATATATCTATGCCACAGAGCGTATAACTACAAAAATGTTTTTTTTTTTATTATTTAATTTAATTATTTATTTAATAACATTGTAAAGTGTACGTAGTAGCTACTGCAGTTGCTATCGCGCGTAATTTATAACTTTTAATGTTTGTAAAATACGTTAATGTATATTTTCACCACACAGTGCCGAGTTCATCCATCTAACGCCTGAGGTACATAACACGAACTAATTAAATATTAGTTCTCTTTATTACTCTGCGTACAGTTATTATGGGCAGTGTGCGTATATCGTTATATTTTATGGGTATAATTATAATATGCATTTAAAGTCTGAATTTATTAATGTTTTGTAATAGCTCAAGTAGATTAGTAGCTTTCAGTGTTCTTATTGTTCCTACGATTGGCTCATCTATCGTTGCATCTATTTCTGAACGAAATTGTTTGTGAAACGGTGCGATTGAGTTACTGACTGGAATTTTGCATGCACAGATTTTGTTTTGTCGCTTTGTTACGTGTCCTTGCTTAGTTTGAAATGGAGAGCGGAAATGAAGGAGTTGCGAGGACAGAGGCAAATAAGTGAAAGTCGCGCGTGTAAACCTCTTTTCTTGGCGAGCTATCTGTAGAAATCTTTCTCATTTTGTTTGGTTCAGTCTATTCTATGATATAGATCAGAGTTTCTCAATGGTACACGAACCCCTACGGGTTCGCCAGCTGATTGTATGTATTTAAATTGTGCCTAAAGTCGGCTCAATTTCCAAGGTACAAGTCTATCCGTACTTAATATATTAAATTCGAAAGTAGCTCTGTTTGTTTGTTACCTTTTCACGCCTAAACCGCTAAACCGATCTTGATGAAATTTATCATGGAGGTAGTTTAAACCCTGGGGAAGGCCATAGGATACTTTTTAACACGATGAAGTGTAGTCCACGCGGGTGAAACCGCGAGGCATAGATAGTTAACAATATATTGATTTTGTGAGTGACCTTATTTTCTCTTAGGTATAGCAGTCGTTTGGGGCTATAAGTTTAGGAACTCTGCAGGCCGACCGCGGTTGCCCGATCGTAATGGTTTTATTTTCGTTTACATTTACAATTGTCATTTACGCCAGTATAAAAATTGGTACCGCGATGAGACATCGTATTGTAATGTTTAATTGAACCAACGAAATGTCAAATGTTTTTCAACTAGTGTTGCCGATCGCTAGTAGACTATCGATGATTAATCAATTTGTGTTCAATGGTCCCCCGATATTTATTTATTTATTTTTAATTATCGATAGTCAACCAATCGAAACACTGTCGATAGTATCGATACGATCGATGTTATCGATCCTATCAATAGCTCAAAACGAAGCAATACTACAAGTGAGTACAATACTATTGATAGTATCGGTATTGTTGTTGCTCGCGAAGTATAAACTATCGATAGTATCGATAGACTAAAATAATCGATAGTATCGATAGTTTTTTTATTTACGAGCAGTAGGTAAACTATCCATAGTTTATTCTTCGCGAGCAACAACACTATCGATAGTATTGTACTCACTCGATAGGTACTATTGCCTCATTTTGAGCTATCGGTAGTATTTATAGGCCTTTCGATAGTGTGGCTTATTCAAATGAAAACTATCGATAGTTTAACTATAGATAGTTTGGCAACACTATTTTCGTAATAAGACAGACAGAAAACAAATGACGTAAAACAAGAATAATTATATATCTATAAGAAAAATCTGATTATTTGTTTGTTTGTTTTCATTAATAGGCTCCGAAACTAGTGGACCGATTTGAGAAATTCTTTCACTGTTGGGAAAATCTACACTATCTCCTGGTGTAATAGTTATATAATATTTTCAAAAAAATAAATTGTATCTTGGTGTTAATCCCTAACAAAATAAATTACTTCATATTCAAGACTGTTTCAATACCTTATTATGACTTTTTGATTTATTCAATTCGGACATTTAATTCGAAAGATATCACGAGTTTAAAAATGCAAGTGTTGTAACACAGGCAAATTTGGCGGAAATATGGTGTAAAAGGTTGCCCGAGACTTACCTTTTTCACCGTTGACTTTTACCATCGTTTTGAACTGTAAAAGTGTTTCCGCGGTACGAAATTTATCGTCTATTGTTTATTTTTGCTCAAACTACGTACCTTTTTGTTCATTCAATGTAGCCATAATGGAAATGGCTAGTCGATGGACCACGTGATAGTTCGGCGGTACCAATTGTGTCAAATTAAAAGAGTTTACGATAAAGTTTATGTCGTTTAGTGATCCGCGGTAAGCCCGCTGATCTAGATTGGTTATAAAGAGAAGCGAACAATGTGTATTTAGGGATGTTCTATTTATTACCTGCTTGACTATGTAGGGCAGCAGTAGGGTTGCCAACTATACTGTTTTCAACAGTATTATACTGTTTTTCACTCAATTATATACTTTTTACTGTTGAACAGAAAGAAAATATATAAAATACTGTTTTCAGCATGCAAACACATTATTATGAGTTTTACTTAAACGCTCACACAAATTTGTTTTTTTATTCTTAAGTCAGAGGGTAAAAAATATGTACATATTTAAAACAATATCTTAATAAATAAAATACTGTTCATTTTTGTAAAATATTCTTCACAGACCTGAACATACTTTATTTCTTGTAAAAAAAGTTGGCAACCCTAGGCAGCAGGTATGGGAACCGCAAATGTCACATATCTCTAATTTTCGAATACTTCGCTCCATTGCATTTCACTGCAATTGAAATACACCTTAACACAATGTCATAGCAATGTAGAAGCAATTTAAGTTTAAACAAGCTTGACAGATGGGTCAGCCTGACCTGCTGGCCTTTGCGCAACAAAATCTGAACATGTGTGTCTATAAAAACAGGTTTCTTGTATTTTGTTAGAACTTACTATACAACGTGTATGTATGATTATGATTACGATGTTTTATTCAAGGTTTGTTTGTGTTAATGAAGTGTTTAACTAAAATATATATGTATAAAAAACTATGTTAACTAATTTGTATGAATTATCTCTTTAGTTTTCTTTTAAGTTAATTGTAGATAGTTATTGAGGTCAGGAAAATGTTTCTTTACAAAAATCGATTTGCAGTTTTGATTCGATTAGGTTTCCGTTTTAGATTGGTTTTACTTTCGATTTCATTTTATGATGATAACAAAATAAACGAAATTGTTTTCATGAAATGCCTTTAACTGCATATTTTCAACAGTACCCCTAGTACAGGTTTTGATAGTTTACAAAAACTATAAAAGTTTTCGTTTCCATACATATTTTTTTCAGCGAATCTTACCGAGACTTGGAGGGGGTTCGATTCCCGCCACGTGACAAATACTTGCTCAATGAAAAAAAAATTGCCCACTGATAAATTTGTCCACGTAGTTTCTAAAACCCGGAATATCAGTCAGATTGGAGAGCTGGTCAAGTACCAAAGCTATAGTAGTTGCGCGATTGTCTGGATCTTAAATATAATAAACTTTTGTCGGTAGCAGTACATAATGAAGTTTAGTTTATAGTCACCCTGCAAAGTTAAGTAGATAAGTATATTACTATTACAACAGAAAACGATGCCATGCCGTGACCTAGAGCGCTGCTGGCACGAAAACAAAGAAATTTCAGATCTAAACTAACATGTAATAGGTACACATTGGATTTGATTGAACACATTAATTGTGTTAGAGTAAATAAAAGTTCGTTCTTGTCACAAAGATTTGAGACGAAACTAGACTCGTAAGTCGAAAAGCACATAAGACATTAGAGACAATGAACTAGCATCATCATCATCATCAAGATGCTCACTGCTGAACAAAAACATAGGCCTCTCCCTTTGAACGCCACCATGAACGGCTCTTAGCCATTTGCATCCGTCCGGCTCTCTGGGACTTACAATGAAATAGCATTAGCTAGTTATGGTGTCGATTCGGTTTTGCATTCTCTAAAACTAAACTAAATTTGACGTCTAATAGTACCTATTGCTGTCTTTTTCTAGAGAAAAACGGTTAGTTTACATACAGGTCAATGACACGATCTAGTAAAGAAATTGTCATCGTGTACTTCGCCCTGAACATGTCACGGCTTAGGCAAATTCATTGCTGAATTTGCACGTTCTGTCCTTGATCCTGACATTTACAATGCAGGCCTAACGAAAATGAGGCTGAGACTTGGCCTCGCGCGCCCGACCGCCTGCGCTTGCGCAATCAAACGCTTGCCACGGCCTGCCGCGAATGTAACAACGGAGAATGGAACAAGAATATTTATAAAGATTATGTATACTATGCTGCTGTTTCTATTGGAATAGTAAACTTAGCCCCTAGGGCTTTTTGTTATCTAGTGTTTCTGGTACAATCGCTAATTTCAATTGGTACTTTAAGTCAATTATGTACATAATAAGCAGATTTATTTAATGGCAAGGTCGGCAAGGCAATAAAACTGAACAGGCCTAAAACATAGATAGATAGATAACGCTTTATTGTTCAACACAGAAAAGTGTATTATAGCTTAGAGCTGGCTTTACTTTCTAGTTTGTATACTTTCATCGCTTTCGTCTCGATGTTCTTATTGTTTGTATTTCTATGTACACGTATTTTCAGTAACAATCCCTGTTCAGAATTTATTATTCAGTATTTATGTGCAAATAATCGACTGCAATTTGTTTTGAGTATCGAAAAAAATTGAATGAAAATAAACGGAAAGAAATCTCTGAATATCCTTTTTCAAGTTTCAGGGCACTGTACATTGTACAAGTGTACAAAATTCGATTATGCTTGCGATGTGTAAGTACTAAAAAACTAGTTTGTGACGTGTCCATGCTTCGTTTTAACTAGAACAGTGTAATTGAACCATTAAGTTATACCACCTCCACATGTATAGAGTGAGCGAGTGCGCGCGCGCCCGATAGAGAAATGGGGACAGCGGAACAATATATTTAGTTTCATTCAATAAATTGTTTTGATTAAAGATATTTATCGACAATAACTCCGCGCAGACAATAAGAGTGCCATTGTTACAGAGTAGGTTACATACGGTAGATGTAAACGATAGGTTATGTAAAGATTATATTGTTTTGTTCTGAAAGTAACATGGGAAATCCGTTTAGTGGTGAGACAAGCTGTGGTGCTGTGGTACGATGTTAACGTGGTACACATTTAGAAAATCGAGTTTAATCGATATTGTCGCTGACTACATCTAGGACCTTACTACCGTTATAGAACTTTCCTGTAGTAGGAATCTTTTAGTGGAATATTTATCGGAGAATATGTAAGAGTGGATTGAAAGACAGCGTTTCCAGTGAAATTCAAAGCCTAAGGAGATTTATCATCGGATTTCTCAGGGTGACGAGCGCAGTGCATGGCGCCCAAATGTTTATGAAATATTAAAATTAAAATTTCTGGTTGATTGACAATTGGCTTTTTATTTTAAAACAAGAGAAATACGAAGATGTATATTTTTATCAACAAGTTAATTTTTTTTTGTTTTCTAGCTTTTTAGAAGAATTTTCTCTGCTGTCATGTCTTTTTCATAACATTAATTATTTATTGTAGAACTCATTAATTGTCTTATTTGTTATTTTTTTAAGAAAAAAATGGTTGCAAGACCACCATTTTGTATTCTCTGCCCTATTTCTTCAGGAGAGCACATATTTGAACGAACATTTAAAAGGTTTGTTAACACTCACAACAAACATACGGGCTCTTCTATGAAATAAAACATAGGTAGTGTACCTACTTACATATAATATTATATTTAGGTAGATAATTATTATCGACGACGTTAAACATAAATTAAACTAATGGTGCGACTGGCTTTCTGTTTATTTATCTGTTGTACTTAACAATAACAACAAAACCAAAGATTACTTAATAGTTATTACACAAAACATGGAGCGCACTCCTCGGATGACCACTATTATTTATTCTGTGATTCTATGACCTAAGTAAATATAGCGTTATCTATCAGTGGTGACTGAGATAGTTTTGTGTCTCAAGTCCGCAATTTCATATTGTTTATCTGTGGTATATTACGTATTGTGATACTTACCACTGCTCTACTTCACCAAAAAGTACCTACATTCTTCAGACTTAAATGTGTAGGTAAAGTTTTTAAAGATCAAAGATCCTTAGAAGGCTGTGTTTTAAATTTTTTCGAATCCAATTTCTTCCATTACTTAGGTCAATTATCAGATCCGATCAGCTAGGACAGGAAGTATTAAGGTCATTTGTTTAAAAGCATTATCATCACTCCTCTACTGGAATACATATTTTATAGCGATGCTGGCTCAGTGGTAGTGACGTCGGCTTGCGATCCGTAGGACGTAGGTTCGAATCCTACAATGAGCTTGAGCTTTCGGTGATGGAAAACATCGTGATGAAACCATAGCTTGGTGGTAGGGTATTTTATAGTACTCGCCTGGCTAGCTACCACCCTCTTGTTAAGAATCTGTCGCCAAGCACCTATCGGTGTGTTCCAGCAGCCTCACTTGAGATCCAGTTCGCAGTCCAGGTGTAGCGTGGCGCCATCTTCGACCACTCCGTCACTTAACATCAGGTGACTTGTGGTCAAACACTACCCTGTAAAAAGTAAAAAAAATACAGGCCTTCTCTCAAAGAGAAAGAAAGAAATAAAAAAACATTCAAAATGAAAGCAATACTACTCAGGTTGACCAATAGGTAGAGTCCACATAGGTAGAGTTATTTATTATTCTAGTACATTTACTTGATGGTAGAAACGTGTTCGCAAGAGACTGAGGTAACATGCCAAGCATTAACTTCGCTTGCCATAGATAAAAAAAGACTCAATCCTCATACTTTCTCGTATCAATGTCTTTATTGATTCACTCCCTATATACTCCATAGATTAAGTAGACTATATACTACGTATAGATGGAAATCACCCATAGAACGACACAATCGTTAGAGAAGTGAACGAAATGACCTGCGCCAGATGAAGGTTACTATGGAGTATTCTGTGACGATAGTGCTTGAAACGTCAGGCGGCAAATATCGATATCGATCTGTAGTGATGGGACATTTAAACCCAACCCACTATCGATAACCCATTCCATTTCCTATTTTATGTTTTCAATAGCTTAAGGTTTTTAAATAATGAAACTCAGTTTTAATATTTAAATTTATATTCAGATAAATAATACTACCACTTCGATTCGGAACTTTACAATTTCTTCAATCAAATCAAATTAAGTTGGGGGTTTATACAAAATTTTAATTGTTTGATATATATAATCCAAATCCAAGAAATTAGAATGGGCAAGTGCCTTTCTTGTACTAGCTACTTACAACTATTACAGCAATCAAATTAATATTAGGTACTATACAAAATTGAATTAACAATTTGATTATAATACAAATCTAAAGAAATTATACACAGAATGGCCATGTACCTATATTAAATAAGCTACTTATTAATTATACATCAATCAAATTAAGATTAGGTATGTACCATACAAGATTTAATTAACTGTCTGATAAATATATGTAATACAAATCCAAGAAAATGACACATAGAATAGGCTCATGCCATCATACAAATTTGTACTTACAACAGCTATACATCAATCAAATTAGGTACTATACAATATTGAACAATCTGATATACAGTGCAAATCCTAAGAAATTATATTATTATACACAGTATGGGCATGTACCTATATTAAACAAGCTACATAGAATTATACATTGATTCATCGTTATATACCGAATATAACTAATACATAATAATATAATTGACTATCGGGTTGGGTGTAGTAACTGGGACCAGGCATTTCAAGATTTTGTGAATATGGTGGGTAAAATATGCTGCAGTACAAAAAAATTAAAAAAATACCAAACCCGATACCAGCTGGATACATATTGGCCACATTGCCATTCATGTTAGGCTCTATATCTATGTTCAATACAAAATCTCTGTTTTTATTTTTCTATTTCTATAAATGATAGGTATTACTTACTCAAGAGTCCTGGTTTCAATTTCTTTTGGTCCAAATAGGGTTGGGTCACTCACAAGCAGTCTTCTCCTCTTCCTAAGATATTTTTCCTCGAATTGATGGCCACATAATTATTGTTGGAGCATTTACATCAGCTATATATTGACTATGTGGCTGTACCAAGTCCAACTAAATTTTCCTCTGGTCTCGAGAGCCAAAAAAGCACGAGTTGATTGTTCAGCTACAATCAGCAATGCAGCGCGAGCGAGACTGCGAGAAGACATTATTATTCTAAAACAAACATAACCTAAATGTAATAAATTATTCTGTAACCTAACAAGATGCTATTTCATGTAATTTAAGTCGGCACAGGCTTAGCTCTACTTACGTTTTTGTCTGTTAGTAGTTAGTTGTTGATTGATGATACAGGTTTTTAACCTTGTGATCCTTGTCATTATAGAAATGATATGTAAGATAAAATTTAATGTAATTCTAAAGAGCAACGGTTTTAATTTCAAGTACCTAGTTTTTGTTTCTTCGTTAATCGCTTCGCAACTTTCGCAAGCAATCAAAGTGAAAAAGAGAAATTGACGAAACTGTGCGGGACCGGGAAAATATGGCGGGCGTTATTTCACAAAAAGTAAAAAAACACAAACAAAACTTCGTCTGATAGATTATAAATAATGAATTACTGAATGAAATTGAATGAATGAAGCCTGTTCAAAGTGTTCATGTTCACCAATCTCATCTGGCGCAGGTCACTTCTAAGAGCATAAACGATGTTCTGTGATTACCTGCCGTGATATACTCCTTAAGCGATG
Source organism: Opisthograptis luteolata (assembly GCA_931315375.2). Classification (NCBI taxonomy): domain Eukaryota; kingdom Metazoa; phylum Arthropoda; class Insecta; order Lepidoptera; family Geometridae; genus Opisthograptis; species Opisthograptis luteolata. Next base: position 3,235,467 of record OV928043.1, read on the forward strand.
AATAATCGGCTCATAGCAAATAGCCAACAAGTAGGTTACGTTACGCACCTACCTACTTACTTATTCCACATGTAGGATGTGGGAGTGCGCAGTGCCGGATTAAGCAAGTGCGGGGCCCGTAGCAAATTTTGTAGAACTTGTGCGTTTACTGTAAATGAAGTTCGGTGTTTTATTTACGCCAAGGAAATGGTCGATTACCGAGTACCTATCTGACGTGGATTGTTTTACGACTGAAATTAATAATCGATCCTGATCCGTTATCCGTGGTTTTGGAACGATATGTCATGTCATAATGTGACATTTTAGAAGTAATATGTCAAGCCCTAGTACTAAAATCACATATTATGACATGACATACCGATCCAAGACCGCGGATAACGGATCGGAATCGATGCCGTTAGCAGGAAAGTTGTATGATAGAATGAAATTTGGAATGGAGATAGCTTATACCCTGGATTAACACATAGGCTACTTTTTGTCCCGGAAAAAGGTTCCCGCTATCCCGGGAAGACGCGGGTGGAACCGCGGGGCGCAACTAGTAAAATATAATACATATTATAAATGCGAAAATTTGTGTGTGTGTGTGTGTGAATGTTTGTTACCACGTATCACCGTAACTGCTATACCGATTTTGATGAAATTTGGAATGGAGATAGCTTATACCCTGGATTAACACATAAGCTACTTTTTATTCCGCTTAAAGGTTCCTGCGGGATAACGGGAAGACGCGGGTCAAACCGCAGAGCGCAACTAATTAGGTATCTAAGTTTCACTTCAAAAATTACGCTCAGGCAGAAGTGAGTGGGTTTAAATATGTGGGGCCCCCTTTTGCGCAGGGCCCGTAGCTCTTACTACGTGGTAAATCCGGCTTTAAAAGTGTGTGCCCAGCGTGCCTAGGCGTAACTATACCTACTGCTATATAGTTATACATAGTAAGTAGGTATTACGGCCTAGGCATCTCGACCGGTTTCAAGAAACTTTTTGTAATACAATTTTCGAATGTAGGTGGTAAATGATACACACTAAGAACGAGACAGATTTAATTTATTAGACTTTTTGAGACGACAAATATTACTTATGAAGAATGGATCTCACTTAATTTGTATGTGGAGCAGCTATTCAGAACGAGCTCTAGGCTTGTAGGTCATGAAAGTTTACCTACATACATGCCTATCGATCGACATATTTAGTAGTTACTTATCGAGTAGGTAACCAAACAGAAGCAATGATAGCTCAGAGGGTGACTCGCGGTGATAGTACACTTCGAAGTCTCCATTCCAATTTTTATTTAATGACACTCAGTAAACAAGAAAGTTTGGGTATTTTAATTTTGAGAAGTAGTTCAAGGTTAAGCTAAACTTTCTTTTGTTTTATCCGCATTGAGTGGGCCTGCTCACCACCTCTCGGACGCTGTGAAAGGTGTGTCAACAACGTTTACGTCATTTGGTTCATTCATTATGCAACTTCACCATTTCTCAAACCTTCCAAAAAGGGCCTGTCTTACGATTTACCAAGCAATCCCTTCTCTTTTAAATTATTAGGTCCGAATTATACGCCTAATTACGTACTTCTCGTAATAATGTCCGTAGTTTATGCTATGGGAAAGTAGAGTACCTAACTAAAAAGGGATTCGCTAGATTCTATTATAAAAAAACATTACATTTGTTAAAAAATAAGGTTGCTCGTCACTGAAATGCAGAGGTACTGCACTAAAAAGCGGCCTTAAACATTAAAGATTTTCAAATAAAACATTTTTTTATTCTTTACAAAGGACATTGTCTCAAAATGGTCTCGAAACTCTCCATAATTAACTCATATTTTTATGCGTATCCCATGGCAAGATAGATAGATAAATCAAACGTTAAATCGACTGTTGTAACTCAGCCGTGAATATTTCCGTACATACTTACTAGGTTTGGTAAGAAATTAAAAGTAAACTCGAGAATATTCATTTTCAGAGTTTTCTTTCCGCTCTTCCATATTTTTGTCCGCGCTACGGAGTTAGCACGTGATAACTTATTGCACGTATGTATTGTCATAAATCATTTGTTGTATTGAAGAGCGGATATAGTTTGTAAACTATACCATAAGTAGTAAACCTCGCACCAACAGGCGTTGACCTTGCCGTAATTTGAGCAGCTGACCTTCTGATTGCGCCTAATTTGTTTTTATCGCTTCCTCTCTTCGCTATGAGTGAAGTCGTTTTAGTATCTTATTTAGATGTAGCTGAATAAACTGAAAGTGATGAGCTTAGGTAATGTTTTTATGTCATTTCTAAGATGTAAAGAAAAATAATGACCGTGCTTTTCTTCATGGCTCTAATATGTACGTATGTTTTTTTTATGACAAAGTACTGATTAATACTTTTCATGGTTATATTTTGGTCTGAAGATAGAGTTTTTGATAGGAAACATTAAACACGTGACGACGAAACCTTTTTGAGACGGAATGGTGGAAGTACCTTCGTATGTTTCAGACCCAAGTTCGAGGAAAACGCCTACGCGCTTATCCATTTTTTACATTGTCGGAAACAGAGCCATATCAGCTCTAGTGACATAAAAATATAAGAAACGACTTCGTTCCAAGTATCACCTACGTATTAAGGTATTTATTGCAGCTATATATATCAGATCTACTTGGAACTAAAGCCTATGAAATGCCAAGTAAACAGTAAAGTCTTTAATAGATTGTTCCGGAACATGCGAAAACTAGTTTTCTTCAAGACCTATATACTTGTAAGTACATATGTACAGGATAACTCTGCAAAGGTAAATGAAGCCCTTATGTTCACTGTTTATTATTTCGTCATGAAGGTTACAAGTACAATCAACATCTAGAGTTCTTGTTGACTCAAATTGTAGAATGCGTGGAAAGTGGAATCATCACATTCATTAACAGCCTACCCATCCACGTAAAAACTGTAGCCCACCCAAGTCTACTGCTGACGTAGAACCTCTTGAGCCTAATCTCTGGCTTAATTATCATCAGTGCATATGCTTTATTCCTAGGACGATGAATGTTGATATAGTTATTCAGTCGCTGATAGGTCGCAGCATGGACGAAGAATAGTGACAGGTTGTCAGGGTTCAGCGGAAATTGCAAGAACCCTGACAATCTGCGGTGGCGATGACAGTGCTAGCTTGCTGCTGCTATAGTTTTGTACTTTCGAATTACGAGCCTCTAATTACAGGTAGAACAATTTGTTCGTCAGTTGCCCCGCAGTGGTTTATAATTTATACCTGTACAAAGCTTTAATGCCTATCATTTCCCCGACAACTTTTCCATAAATCATGCCGTTTTCCGTTTAACTACGACCTGACCCAGGTGAAGTAAAATTTAGTAGAATGCTCTCCGTTTCCTCATAATAGTCCCGTTGCATTATTCAGCGCGTCTGGCCGACAGACGTAAACTGATGGATAAGGCTTTCTTCCATATAATGCTACGAGTCGTACTAGAAACACGTTTTATTAGAACGGCTGAAAATCGGCTGATTTATAAACTTAGCTCTAAGGATAAGGACAGTCATTGCGTCGAACAAAATTGGTGTGATCGTATCAATTAGGCTCCTGTTTTGTATTCTTCTACTTTAATATTGTCATTTATCGTAGTACGATAAATGACAATATTAAAGTAGAAGAATACAAAACAGGAGCCTAATTAGAAATTTTCTTCGATATTAAAATCAAAGATTTGGATAAGATACATTAAATGTTCAGCCATCTGTCTAAGGTTATGTTAACATCTGTGTAAGATGACCAAATAAAATTGACTTCGCTTTCAATAAAACAGAAAACGAAAACCCTAAAAACTTGTATTTTTGATATATTATAATATACCTACAAGATCCTGACCATGTTACAAGGAAGGACAAAAGGTAACGAACGTGTTAACATTTTCACTGTTAGTAAGCAGTGATGTTCAAAAGCTTTAGATTAAGTACGTTTATTAAGTCAGGTGAAGCGACAACAATCAGTGATAAGCAAGCTTTAATATCGATTCCACATGACCCAAATCCGCGGGGCTGTTCACAGGTCAAAGCCATGCCAGCCCGTCGCCAGAATAACAATGATCATCTCTTCATCTGTGATGCTTTAAAGCATTTTGCAAGTAAACAAGGAAAATGCTTTAGGCTCTGTGGCGCTTAAGTGGACTCAGCTGACTGTCTATATAAATGTGGTTGAATGTTTTCCGTGAACAGGTTTCCTTAAAGTAGACCAAGACCTTAATTATATTAAATTGCATGGTCACTGAGTATATTAGAATGCTTTATTAATTAACGTTTAGGTATTGTATTGTTTCTAGGGAAATTACGGAAACTAAAGAACACTGAATAGTCCGATGATCCGACTAGCCTTTACGATGCAGAACAATCATGGTCTAGCACTCCTAATTGCTACGAAATCATCATTGCTAAAAAGAGAAACGGCTGAAGTAAAATATCAAAGACACGTAAACACATTCATCTCTCCAACGATTGTGCAACATATAAGTACTTACCTACTGACGCCGAAACCCACATTCCGACTTCGCTAGGTACAACAACAGTCATTCAAAATTGAGGGCAACACTTTCACACGAAATTATGGGACCTATCACCAAGAACGTTTGATAGCTCTACATTATATTATGGGATATTTAATGGTCCTGTTGAGTCGTGGGCGTTAGCTGTCCTTTTAACCGGTGGCATGTAAACGTGAAGATTTATAATGTGAATCGTGGCAGTCGTCAGTAGTCGTCACATGCGGCCGACTCACGCGTGCTGGCCTCATTCCGCTGGTATCAGCTTTCACAACGCGTTGCATCATAGCGCCAGTACACTACAGACTGCTGCGAAAACAGCTTCGTATCCTTGAACTTTGAAGAATTAACAGATGGTCTGCTGTGGAGGGTCCTGAGTTTTCCAGAATGTTCGGCTAGTATTGGACTCGAACTGTCTGTGTTATCTTATTAGGAGGCTTTGTAAGTTATTATTATAAAATATCAGACTCGAAAAAGCTTGGGATTGTTGTGAACTTACTCCTGCCGGGCTTTTATTGCCTGTTCCTTTGCCGGCGTAAGGAGGTTGGAACAGGCGCAGCTAGTTATAAGTATCACATGTTGAACCTATCCTTCTAAATAAATATATTATGACTTTTTTTGTATGCTTCACGATGTAAATGTGGGTCGCAAGTCGCAAGTTACATCGCTGTCTTGTAAGTGGAGCTCACGTTACCTCCTTACGAAATCCCGTTATCACTCGACTTGGTATTTCGTTCCTACAGGTATTTTTCCCAAGGTGTCACTGCATTTCGTGCCAGAAGGTAGAGTTAAACTTATGCAATAAAGTCTCGTCGAAGAAATACCCACTAGTTTGTTTGGACCTTGACCTTTTAAACTCAAGGTAAGCGCATAATGTTTACCTACTTGCCTAGGTACAAATCGGCACAATGCATTCGATCATACATTTTGGAAACTAATAGCACAATAGTTGCGGTGTTCTTTAGTTTCTTTCAAGTTACAAGAGTGCAGAAACTTTTTGTGTGATAACTTTCCAGTATTTTTCTGCCAGAAAGATAGCAAGGTTTTTTGGGCGCTAAACAGATCTTGTGCATTAAGTACTATACTAGAACATACTATAACCTACTATATCTAGTTAAATAAGAAGGTATAAACCACTTGATGCGCTCCAAATGGTGCCCCTACCGTTTGTTGTTGAATTTAACAGAGGCTAACAGAAATAGGCCCCGACAAAGGCCTCTTGCTCTTGGCATTTACCTTTTATGTATACATATTATATAAATGCTGCTTGTTGGTTTCATGTAAGTATGATTAGAAGAAACCTTTCCTGTACCATTATTTCGGAAAAACAATGTCTAATATTTTTTAGGTAAGTGCTAAGTTTCAGAAAATGTATGAAATCAGTTTTACTGTTTCGTCGTTTACATGCCTTCATTTCTTCGAAACTTACGCCTACACACCATCGCTGGAAGTATTGACGTCATAATAAGATTATAATCACAGGTCCTTGGAAATAAGGAGGTGGAACGTCAAATATTCTATTTATGTAATTATTCAATAGGTCTAAAAACCACCTTTGAAACTAACCGGCAATTAATAAGTTCCTAATCATAACCTAATCTACTCTTTTGCTGCTGCTGCAATGAGGTTGGAACTGGAGCAGGCGTAGCTGGACTTAAGTTTAACGTTTAATGTGATCGATCCTACTAATCAAACATATCTTCAGTAGCAGTAGGCTCTCTCGGGGTCGCCTAGCCGATAAACTACTCAGTCTACAATCTACATAATAATTACCCTTGCACAACAGGTTTGAAGCAGGAAATAGAATTTAGCAGCAATTGAAGCGCCAGTAAGACACATTGCTGTACCGACTCCACATACCACATAGACATATATATTTACAACAACAAAACTGGTATGTACAAACTTAGGTAGGTAGTGTAGGTATAGGTACTTATCAGTTGCTAGGTGACCTTGTGTCTGTTTAAACAGGGTATTATTAGGTTGCCTACTTGATGTTTGTTAACCTATAAGTGACTAAAACATAAACAAATATTTCTCTGAGGAACTATGATGTAGTTTACTTTTTAAAACACTTTTATTAGCTTGACTTGTAACTAACTAACTAACTAACTAACTAACTAACTAACTAACAATGTAATCAAATCTTAGAAGTCAATTTTCACCTACTTCTAATTGTCGTATCGACTTGAAACTTTGTATGTGTATGTTATCTCGGTGACAATGCAATAATTTGGTATCATCGACCTGATCTGATGGTGCAGCCGGAAGGTGGGTAGGGCATCTCTGCGCTGGCTACTAGTAAACCCCTCGTGTTTGGGCTCATATGAATCGTCTTGATGAGTACAATAGATTGGACTTGGTGACAAGGGTCTGATGATGCATCCGGAAGGTGGGTAGGGGATCTCTGCAGTGGCTACTAGTAAACCCCTCGTGTTTGGGCTCATATGAATCGTCTTGATGAGTACAATAGATTGGATTTGGTGACGAGGATCTGATGATGCAACCGGAAGGTGGGTAGGGGATCTGTGCAGTGGCTACTAGTGAACCCCTCGTGTTTGGGCTCATATGATTCGTCTTGATGAGTCTAAATTAAACTTGGTAACAAAAGACTAAAAAGTAAAAAAAATAAAAATATATAGTTTAAAAAAACTAAAAAAAAAAACACTTTAAAAACGCACTGAAAAATATAAAATAATTAAATTTACTTGTATTAGTTACGATATAATGGTTAATTCAAAAAGTGTGAAGCGCTTCTTTTACTGGGTAAATAAAAGTACACACAACCAAAAAGCGCTCCACAACAACAAGTCAATTTAATTATTTTATATTTTTCAGTGCGTTTTTAAAATGTTTTTTTTTAGTTTTTTTAAACTATATATTTTTATTAACATAAAAAACAATTGAACGTTCCAATTATTTTTTTTTACTATTTACAGGGTAGCGTTTGAGCACAAGTCACTTAATGTTAAGTGACGATGTGGTCGAAGATGGCGCCACGCTACTCCTGGACTGGGAACTGGCTCTCAAGTAAGGCTGCCGGAACACACCGTTAGGTGCTTGGCGACAGATTCTTAGCAAGAGGGTGTTAGCTAGCCAGGCGAGTACTAGAAAATACCCTACCACCAAGCTATGGTTTCATCACGATGTTTTCCTTCACCGAAAACTCAAGCTCATTGTAGGATTTGAACCCACGTCCTACGGATCGCAAGCCGACATCACTACCACTGAGCCATCATCACTATAATACCCAATAAATTAAATCAGCGATATATATGTATGTATTTCAAGCACAGGTCAGGTGGATGCCGTGGATGTGGTTGAAGGTGGCACCACGCTACGCTTAGATTAAGATTTTGGGGAACTGGCGCTCGAGTGAGGCAGTCGGAACACATCTAATAATTTTCAATAATTCATTATGAGTATGTATTTATGACCCGCATAAGCCACCGCTTTGGCCCACCATTGTAATGGAGCTGCAACCGTGGATAAGCATAGCAAACAGTCTATCCACTCTAGGCACAGAAAATAAAAAACTCTAGCGTAGGTAAAGATAATGATATTGATTTGCCCTCAGCCTTGCAGAAAAGGGGAGTTGAAACCCAGTCATACTTACTTACAGCACCTATTATCGGCTTTTTATCAGAACACTACGCTGCCAATGCGATTGTGTCACTTTACAACATAAACTACTAGCTAGTAGAGATCCAGAAACTCATGATAATAATATCGGATAAGTAATAAAGTACCTAGACCTACCCATTGTCATCAGCCGGAAGAAGTCCACTGCTGAACATAGGCCTCCCCATTTGAACGCCACCATGAACGGCCATTTGCATCCATCGGCTCCCTGCGTCTCTTACAATGTCGTCGGTCCACCTAGTGGGGGGTCTACCTACAGAACGTCTTCCGGTTCATGGTCGCCACTCCAGAACCTCTCTTCCCTACGGTTATCGGCTCACCGAGCGATGTGCCCTGCCCATTACCACTTCAGCTAGCAAAGAGGGCTATATCGGTGACCTTGGTTCTTCAGCGAATTTCCTCGTTGTTTTGTAGATTGTAGACATGTAGTAACCTAATTATAAAATGAGGTCCGTCATCATCATCATCATCATCAGCAGCAGCCTGTACCAGTCCACTTCTGGACATAGACCTCTCCCAAGGTACGCCACTGAACTCGGTCTTCGGCTCTTCTCATCCAACTACTGACAGCCACTCGGCGCAAGTCGTCGCCCCACCTTGTCGCAGGGCGTCCTACACAACGTTTGCCAAATCGCGGTCTCCACTTAAGAACACGTCTACCGCAGCGGTTGTCGGTTCTGCGGCTTATAGCCAGCCCACTGCCACTTCAGCTTGCGTGATGAGGTCCGTGCGGTAGGTTTATTCTCATTTCTCATAGTATTTTAATTATTTGTCGCCTCTAAAATTGCCGCCCTAGGCGCCTAGTCTTCCCATTGCGTAACTAAAGCACTTGTTTATGAGTCTATGACCTACCTATCTATATCTACTTTATCTACCCGCTAACGTTCCGTGTGCCAATTGTTGAAGCCAATAAATAAATATAAACTTATAATCGCTACCTACTACGTATACCTATCTACATTCACAATAAACAAATATACTGACAATGTAATCACGTTGTCACGTGTTCCACCACGTTGCATTTGCGTTGTCGTCAGCTCGTGAGCCAAACGCTGTTATCAGGCAGTTGGTATCGTACACAAACAATCATACACACACGCACATTGAATATTGAATGAGATTCAAAAGGTCATCTTCGTAACGACGCGGACAATAAGCGTTTTTATCCGTATTATCATGATGACCTTCTAAAATTCATGTCCTACATAGAGATGAACTACAGCATACTCTTATTAAAAGAATGTACCTTAGAAGTAGGAAACCAGTAACAATATTTGGATTTTTATAAATGGTAGAGACTGGCTAGGAAGTACCGGAAGTTCCGGTACTGCCTAATTATACCTACTCTTACTAGATAAAATGTTATAATAAACGATGTTATAAAATTAAATGCGTAGTATTAAGTCTGTAATGTATAATTATACCGGTAAATTCATATTCAGATCAAGACACTTCACAAGTAGGCTGAAAATCATTTTCTCTGTAGGCATATGTGATCGAAAAAAAAAGTATATATTCATCTAAATATATATGTAAAATATTTAAAACTATGTTTATAGTTTTGGCTAGGAATAGAATAGAAATAGAATAGAAATAGAATAGAATAGAATTTCGTTTATTTGCAACAATAACACTCAAAGGTATATGAAAAAACATAAAAATAGAAAAAAAAAACAACATTACAGTAATTGGTACACAAGAATGTCAGTGTCGCAAATCGGCCCCAACTCAGCAAAATGCTGGTTAGACAACCAGCGCTGGTCTTCCGTTGGAACCGTTTGGTGACGCGACGTCGCGAAGAGGCACCAACAGTACCAAACATTCAACAATGAAAGAAAAAAAACAAAACATAAATAGCAAAAAAAAAATGGTAGGTAGGTATAATTATCGTAAAAAAAGTGTTTTAAAAAAGAAATTTTTGTCCTAAATACGAAGGACTTGTTAATAGGATCAGTAAATTGAAAATACAACACTCAGAAAGCCTTCAAGGTATTTTTACAAATATTGCCTTGATAATTTACCCAAGTGTATTTTTTAGGTAGGTGCCTACTGCCTACCTAGTTACCTACTCTCAGATCGGCCTAAGGTATCAACCCACTCAAGACGCCAGGGGGTGAGAATACTGCGAACCGAGCTATAAATAGCTGCACGTGTAAGCGTTCTATCGGTGAAAAAGTGTCGTAGAAAATGTGATAAGAATTGTATTTTCAATAAATTATCGTCAGTCGGAAAAGACAATCACAAGAAAACACATCGCGAAACAAAAACCCAACGTTCCCGGTTCCCACACGTGGAGACTGGAAAGAACAATGACATCGGAAAGTCGTGCGAGAATCATGCGATAGCGAAGAAAGTTGATCGACTGCATCCACCGATGCACCGCACGACGTGAGAGTGTGATGCTAATATAACATGCGCTATATGCATCTCATTCTAACTTACCGTTAAATTAATAAAGAGAATAGTGGAACTTCGCTGGATCGGCCACCTTGAAATAATGGGAGAAGATCGTGCGGTGAAACGAGCGTACATGGGACGGCCAGTCGACACTCGACTGTCCGTCCCAGGTATCGCTAGAGAGACGAGGTCATGAAGGACTTACGCGAGCTCCAGGAGGACTGGCAGGAGGTGGCGTAGCACCGACTGAAGTGGCGTCTTTTATTATAGAAGACCAAGACTTACTTTTCAAAATAGTACCAAAGTTACTGTAGATGTAGAAGTAATCGCAAGTTTCCCGGCTAGCAATACCGCGGAACGCGATTCAACCGTGAACCGGGCAAAAAGTTACCGCGCGGAGAAATTTTCCTCTACACGACGAACAAGTTTTTGTTGCGTGTAAATTACTACATAACGGATTGCTTTTTGCATGCGCTCAGAATTACAATTTAAAATGCTGAAGAGATAGTTTCATCCGTATTAAAGTTACGTTATAAATACGAGGGAATGCAAACACCTAGTTCGGCTTTTAATCGTATATGCAGCGCAGGGTTTTGTACTGTTAAAGTTCAAAATTCTGGGTGGCACTGAACTGTAACGGGCTAGCGGGCTACGTGCTTGCTGCTTACCATCAGATTCTTCTAAATTAACCTGCTCCCACGATGCGTTTCTGAAATTCAATAATTTTAGTATCCAAACAGTTGCAGGAGATGTGAAAAGGTGGCTATAGTTAAGCTTAAAATTAAGTTTTGCTCTGTCACATCACTAACTATTGCTAAGTATATAGTAAACCTATTTAAAATGACAGGAACGAATAGGAGTGGAACTGGAACACTCTGCCAGCGTCTTTGTTTCCTGATTTAAGAATAATTTAGGAGCCTACAAGTGAATGTGAGACTCAAAGCAAATGCTCCGATAAAATAGTCCTACGAGTATTTATTACTGAGTCTCTGTTAGAACTAAAGAGACTAATGGGGTAATAATTAGCGATTTCTTGTAGCTATGTTAATCAATCCCACTGTTATTGTGTTTTCAACGCGGCAGATCGGAGGCGGTCGAATCGCTCCACTAGCTGTATTCGGCTGCACGCTGCACGCACGCACGTGCACCCATATCCCTGCGGCCTGCGTTGCGATCTCCATTCTGGCATTGTCCCATGATACCATAGCGCAACAGCGATATCGAGATAGCGGGATTAGCGGCCAGCGGCCAGGCGACCAGCGGATGCTCCTCGGCATATTTCGTTGCCTCTCGGTCGTCTCCGTGCTTCGCTCGGACGTGATTGCGCGATAGGTGCGAGAGCGAATGTCAGTCTCCCTCCACCCGCTCGGGGACGGCACCTTCCTCCCTCCTACCCCCACCTCAGTTTGCCTCGAGAACTCTTCGTGAGTGGTCGTGTCGCCGCCGAGTCGTGCTATTTCAGCCGTCTTATAATTCGTGTGTTCCCCTTGAGTGAGCTCAAAATCTTGAATATCTCCTGAAAAAACTTGACGATACGCTGAGTGCTTTGCCGTTTACGTGACTGCAGTTTGTGTGGAATCGGTGACAGTGAAGTGAGACTGGTCGCGCTACGTCGTCGTGCCTGAGTTGGCGTCGTCCCTCCGATTCTCGCGAGGTAAATGCCGATACTTCTACGAGAGCGATCGCATACGTGTACAGAAACCGGATTGCGGTGCATGCTTATAGTGAAAATCTATTTGCAAAAAGCCAGTGCAGCATAATTGGATTTGTCGCTTGCCTCAAGTAGCATCGGAACTGAACGTGGCCCGAAAGGCTTTTACCGTTAGTCGAGACGTCTCGGTCGTCGCGGTTGATGGCTGCTCGCTAAGCCACTTGTCTGACAATTAGCTTCTGAAATTCTGTCAATAAGGAACCTGACGAAAAAATCTGATACAGTTACGAAATAAAACCTAAACCAAACGTCTGCGAAAACCGTAAGCTGTTACCATGTCCCCAAGACTAATAAATAGTAAGGAAATCTTTACCGTATATTAGCATGTTTCAATGCCGTTATCTTGATAAAGGTCGTTACGTATGCGGAAATAACGATGAGCAGCTTTATTGTTCCTCAATCATCGAGCGTTGAACATCTGGCCTTTGTTTGATTTACGGACTCTTATGTTTTGAAAATAATTGTGCCTAATTGTTTTTAAACACTGATTGTCGATGCAAAGATAACATTACTACCTAATGAGTTGAAAATAATAAGAAAGTAGTTGTATTTGTCATGAAAATTGAGACAAAAATGTTCTCCAGTGCTTCTAATGGGCGTGGCAAATGTCCAAGTGCCCCAAGGCTCACGGGGACTGGTTTTTAAATCGTGCACTACGAGCGTGCTCACTTGAGAAATTTCGACATCATCGACGAGCGTTGGGTCACCACTTAGCTCTCACGACTACGTCCAATCTGTTAACCATTTGCTCGAGGTTGATCGTAAAAAATACAAAGTGCGCTTCCAGCAGAGTTGTAAATGCATAGACGTCTTTTTGTGCTCATAGATCTTACATGTTCGAATGCGGTGCTGTTGTTAATCAATCAAAAAGGCTTTTGCTTTTAATGCCAATCTTCGTCTTTTAAAAATGGTTTGTTGAGTTTCTTATGCTTTCTCGTCATTAAGTCTATGAGCAATGGCATGAAAAAATGATGCCACAAAAACAAATAGATCGATTCGCGACGCGACTTGCTGCACTAACTAGCACACAGCTAGCACAGTGCACATACACTAGCAATCATCAATGACAACGATGAAGGACGCAAATGCGAACGAAATAGGCCACCCCAATACCATATCTCAGTAAACAAATACCGAGTCTAAAGAGATAAATGGACCATCTCGTCGTGATTTATCTTCACGTCACTCATTCGTGATGTAAAAATATTAGAAGATACTTTTATCTGGAGATTGGTGTCTTTGATTAATAAGAGATCAGTGTGTTTGATTAATCATATCACCGATAAAATTCGTGAAATTCTCCGGCGAAGCAGGTCAAACACCCAAAATAAAGTTAGTGGCCGGAAGCTTTGTGATTCACGATGGCATTTCGATATCTGCTCGTTGAAATTCCTTAACTTTTTAAAACGAGAGACGGGTGTTAACTGTCAAGATCTGAAATAAAGATACTCGTAGGTACAGTTGACTACGGAAACGATTTTCGTTCTTGTTTAAATGTTGTGAGAATTTGGACGAAACAATGGCAAAATATCAAACGAGAATCGTGATTGGCAGCCGTGAAAGAGGCCCTTCGTCAGTCGGTTTCCATAGAATTCGTAGTACGACGCAGTTTAGGTACTACGACCGAAATATGGCGTGAAAGATAATTTCCCCGCGCTGCCTGGGCCGATGTCGTCAGCTGATAGCCCCGGGGTTAACGGCCGCGACTTTGTCTCGCCCGCACTTACCCTGCGGTGTGGGGTCGCTGGGTTATCGAACATTTTTATAGCTTAGATTCGTCTGCCATTCGAGTGGGTATCATTTTGTTTTTTAGAATACACCAGGAACTTGTTTGTTCGTAAACAAATGTGATAACGCGGCGCAACATTTAATGTTAATAACGTGGCGTGGCTCGGCTTTGCCCTCCGCTGCATGGGAGCCATTACACAAAGACAAAATATGGGTTGCCTGAATAATGAATACTAATACTATATTCTCCACATCATGTTTCGGGCGTTAGTAGGGCGAAAATTTCAAGTGACGTAAGTAAAAGTAACTTATCAGAGCAAACGTTTATATTATCACTTGCAAATGTTGAATCTTTTGATGTTTGAAGAAAATATTCAATCCACGCGAGACGTAAAGCGTAACTCATAGAATCACATACACGCTAATCAAACGTCACTTCACTACATTATAAAAGGAAGCAGACATATTGGTATCGGATGACGTCACATCCCGTCAACTAGCCTGCAAGGTTAGCCGAACCGCGGGCAATTGGCGAAGATTGCACGCCTCCATGATTCAGTATACTCCTGCCAGATCTGACAGCTTGAGATTTATTGCCATTAAGGCCCTGCTATCCGCAGCCTCACAGAGCGACAGGGGTATGTCGATTTGGGAGAAACAAAAACGTTTACATTTTATTCAAAAAATTATTTCAAAGCCCTCTGGGTATTGTATTTTTTAATACGTTGTGGTAATAACAAGTCTTTCTTATTTACAAATCCGGAGAAAAATTGTTGTGTAGCTTCAAAAAAAAGGAGGCACTGTGTATACAGTAAAAAAATAAAAATAAATATATTTTTATTGATTAACATAAAATATTGTATTACATTTTTCACAATCATAATCACAGAGAATAATGGTTGTAATTAACTCTAATTATCAGTTTAATCTCGGAGTCGTCCTCTACCGCGCTCTCTGGCTTTTGTCTCGTACCTATAATCCAAACTTCGGTAAAATATGCGAGTATTGACCTTGTTAAACAGAGTCTCATTTACAAACGGGAAATATCTGAGGGAATAATTCTACGCACTTGATGCTGGCTGTACACTGTATAACGACAGCGGCAATGGTTCCTTGCCAAAAAAATGTAGAACATTGCTCCGCCCGCATTATTGTGCCGCCAGGAGTATTCGAACTGGTTTAATGTAAACATAAGAATTGGCAAATTTATTACAGCTCTAACTTATATTATGAGACGTTTGCTATATCGTTCCATACTTTCATGAGTTGTAGACTTTCTTCTTCAAGGTTCTGATGACGAGAAGACTTCATGAAGTTCGAACTCGAATCCAGTTGGATTCTTCGTGTGACCTCCATGTCGAAGTTGGACCTATCTAACTTACCTTAACTGCCTGGTCTTCGGCTCTTCTCATCCAACTACTGTCAGCAACTTGACGCAAATCGTTGCTCCACGTAATCGCAGGGCGTCCTACACTACGTTTGCCAAGTCGCGGTCTCCACTCAAGAACACGTCTACCCCGAAGGTTATCGGTTCTACGGCTTATATGACCAGCCCACTGCTAGGTTGCTAAAATTCTGTGAGCTATGTCGGTCAGTCATGTCCATGTCAATAGTCAGTACTTTGTTGGTGTTAATAAGTGCACAGAAAGACGTCCATTAATTTTCTTTGCCGGGTTTTACAACCGCGGGATAAGAAGGGGTGGTCGTATTACTAAGCAGGGACCACACGGCAAAATAACATTACGTTATATAAATTGCCAGTCGCTACAACAAAGTGGCACAGAATTTGATTAAATAACCAGCATCCTTTGGCATCGTTTGCATCCCGTCAGCACTCTACCACGGGGGCTAAGTTGATTAGCATCGTTCATATACCTAGTCAGTTACCATAGAATTACATCTAGGTACTCTACTTATAGACTGTTTTATTTCTGCTCTTATGTTATAGAGCAGATAATTAGGTCCGCTGGCACACGCTGGCAAGACCTTTATTGGGTAGTTCAACAACTTTATTTTACAGAAATAAGCTGCAGTTTTCTTGCGCTTGCTTGCCACAGCGAGTAATTTGATTAGCCAATTTCAAAGCAGTTTACACGCTCTTCAATTTATAACTCGGTTTGTAAGTGTTTACAATAATAAATACAGTTTACTTATAGTTTTTAAACTTATTCAGTAGGTAAGTTAGTAAACTAGTAACTTAGGACTATAATGGTTCAGAGGACAAAACTTCTAAAAGTTTTAGGCACAGTCACCATGAACCATTAAACTTGTGCCACTTCCGGTTCGATTCACACGCAAACCTATCGTGCCTAATTAGGTATTATGAATTAAAATAACCTTCATTGTTCCAGCCTTAGGCCAAAGTTAAACAATTAACTTAAATATTACTAAAAAAATGTGCAATATTCAAGAAACGTGACTTATTACATTTTCATGCAACACGGAAGAGATCTTCGCAGGCCTGCATGATTAAAATCTCGTGTGCATGCAACGCGACGTAACTTCCGGATTAGTCGACCGCGTTGCGAGAGTTGCGGGTTGCGAAACGTTGCGCGGGCGCAGCGCAGCCGCCGCGCGCGCTCTATCACGGTCAACGCGCAGCGGTTGGGTTTGAAATCAGATTGTTTGACAATGATGTCTTTCTACGGTTATTTATCAGTTATTGTGATATTAATTCATTGAAGTATAGCATTACAAAACTTATCGCTTTCAACGAAAG
Organism: Opisthograptis luteolata; assembly: GCA_931315375.2. Classification (NCBI taxonomy): domain Eukaryota; kingdom Metazoa; phylum Arthropoda; class Insecta; order Lepidoptera; family Geometridae; genus Opisthograptis; species Opisthograptis luteolata. Next base: position 3,252,182 of record OV928043.1, read on the forward strand.
AGGTCGTCCCACGAATCCAATATTAGCAGCGTTTGGGAAATTACGCGACCTCTTCTCGTCTTCCATTTCGCAGAGCCGACAAAAGTCTTTCAGCAGTGTCTTGCCAGTGATGAATTATGCTACTGAGACGTGGTCTTTGACTGTGGGCCTTTTGAACAAGCTCAGACTCGTACAACTATCCATGGAGCTCTCTCCATGCTTGGAGTTCCTTTGCGTGATAAAATTAGAAATGAGAAAATTTGCCGAAAAACCAAAATCACCGACATAGCTCTCAGAATTTGCAAGATAAAGTGGCAATTTACCAATTACTGCTGATGGATGTAGTGGGGTGTAGGTAACTTGCGTGTGGATTTACCCAGAAGTAGGCTGAAAAATAGATTTTTCATATATAATCAGCATATTACGTTCCTACTGCTGAAATAGGCCTTCTCTCAGAGAGAGAGTATGGGCTATAACTTACCACGCCGGCGCCGGTCCATTGCGGGTTGGTAAATGTCACATGCCTTGATTATCATAATTCTTGAGCATGCCGGTTACTCACGATGTTTTCCTTCACCGTTGAGCGATGGCAAACCTGCACATGACTAATTTGTCATAGATGCGCGGCTTAGATAAGATTCGATCTTGGTATGGGTCCCTTGTGAGGCGCATGCGCAATACCGTTCAGCTTCTATATACATATATATAGCTCAGTTGAGTTAGTTTTTATCTAAGATTGAATATTTTAAAAAAGCCAAAAGAGACGCGAGTCACAATCCAAAATAACATGAAATGTTAACTACAAATAAAACAAATTAAGTACATACTTACTTACCAGTCGTTCTCCATCATCATGCAATTAACCTAGTATATGGACGGTATAATATAGCGGCACCGAGGCAACCAGTAAGCAATACAGGTTCACGCTATAAAGTAGCCAAGCCACTAACTAACAGACAGTCACCAGTCGTACAGGTTGGTGAGGTTCAGCGGACAGCGGTGACCATCGTCGGCCACTTTCACCGGCCGCCATCTTGGAAAATGGCGACGTTACCGCGAGCAGAACACGAATTGGCAAGAACATTATGTTACTTTAATATCGTTATGAGATCTGTACTAGTTTTTAAAACTGTAATATCGTGCTTATAATCGAAACTGTCATAAGATTTAACTGTGTCATGGTCAATGATGAAGAAACGTACTTTTTTACTGTCATCAAGACCGTTTTAGTTCGAGGTTTTGGCAAATCGAATTAATTCAGCTGCATTTTTGTCTTTATGAAATTTGGTATGGTGATAGTTTAAACCCTGAGGAAAGACCTATGTTACTTTTTATCGCAATAAACTATAGTCCACACGGGTCAAACTAAAACGCGGGGCACAGCTAACTTGACTTATAAACGTACTTAGATACCAGAACATTATGTGACTTTCATAGAGATGGGTTCTAGCATAATTATTACAAAGAAGAGCTAAGTTCATTAATCAATCTATTTAATAGTAGGTGTGCCTATTTATTATTAATGTATTTATATAGTTTTAAAGCCCACTTTTCAGTTATATCGTGGTACGGCAAGTTAAAATAAAAATGAATCCACACATAATTAAATGAGAAGGCATTGTTTCGACAGTACGAGTACACCTACAAGATCACGCGAACTCGCTAGGGGGTCGAGCTTATTATAAATAGGTGACGTCATTGTTGCGAAAATATTTTCAAAGGTCTCCTTTCTTATATAGTTAGTCACGTTCTAGGTATTTTTCCTCTTCGGTTGGTTCTAAAAATGACGCTGTGCTTTCTTTTTCATTATGCATGCTAATAACATTTATAAGATGTTCAACATTATTTGCATTCATAGATAAATGACAACTGTATCAAAAATACAACTTGTCCCGTGTGGCCGCCAGATTAATTGTACAATAGTCAATAGAACTTTATTCAATAGGATACATTGTGATCACTTTAAAACGTCAAACTTAAAACTAGCTACGCCTGTTCCAACCTCCTTACGCCGGCAAAAGAACAGGCAAGAAACGCCCGGCAGGTAATTTTTTTGGCGCGATCACATTGACAATTTTATTCTTATTACTAATTGATTGAATTGGATACATGATGGAGCCATCCCCATGATCACTCTCTCAGTCTTGGTATTCAGTTTCCTAGAGGACGAAAGGGCGAACGATGTCTTTTAACTTTACCTTGACATTTTGTACTTGATACACAAGCGTTAATATACGAGATATCTAGAGATTTACTCTAGCTCATCCTGACGATGTCTATGCCAGTACTGCCCAGTACTAATATAGTCGAGAAATATCTACAAGAGATTTGTTGTAAACACAACAAGCGCTTCCACTTAGCGTGCTACCGTTTTCCATGAAGTAAACTGACTAGAAGATAATGCTTTCTGACATTAATTTCGCATTGATAATTTTACCTTCAATTTCTACATTTTACTTTATGCTTCTTAAGACGCAATGTTTGCGTAGTAGCCTACGTAATTAATTTTATTGTTTCCCTTGTTGCAGGTCCCACACCTATGTAGAGAAGACCCTACTATTGTTAGAATTGAATATTAACTCAAGTAAGTTCAATTTGGTAGGTAATATTTAATGTACTTAAATATACAACAAATCAAATATATACAATTGGATAAAAAATTAAACTAAATACTAAAGCTAAACTATCTATATAAAACTAAACATCTACAAATAAAAAACCTGATTTAGGTCGCTGCCTACAGGTAGAGTGCCCAAGAGACTGGCGACATTACCTCTTTGAATGTCTAGGCTGATTCGTTGACCGAGGTAAGCGCCAGCCCTTTGGTCACCCGTGGCGTCAACGAGGCGCTTGGAGAGCTCTTTAAAAAGCAGTTCAATTTTATTTTACTTTTGATTCATAAATAAGTACAGTCAACGAAAAAAGTCGCTGAACAAAAAGTAATTTCCCGATTCTCTTTATCATCTAAGCACCAACAAAACTTCGAATTGATCATCACTTAAGATTGTGTGTTGTGTTCTGGTCAAACGCTACCTTGTAAATTGTAAGGAAAAAAACAAACATTTCTCATTAGATAAGCATTTGGATAATTAAGTATGATCAGCTACTTTTGTCGCCGACTGCACTATGTATAATATTTTTTTTCCTAAATCATGAAAATACTTGCCTCTATCTTTCTTACTGGAAACTAAATTTACGATAATAGAAACTAGTGATCGCGAAAAGTTAAACCAATATTAAAAGCTGTTTGTTGTATGCCATTTTAAGTACTTTTTAATAAAATGTTGCATCTGGATCGGAGTCTGGTGCGGTTGTAACTTAATAGTCTTTGTCCGGAAATTATGTAAATTTACTGCGAAACGAGAAAAACTGCATACAGAAAATCGGAGCGCACCAAACTCCCTCTATAGTCTATGCGTACGACGTACTTAATTAAATACTCGGTCAACGGCCTTAGCAAAAGGTTAAAAAGGTTTCACACTTCTGTGAACGGGGCAGCTGGAAAGAAGAATGTCAAGCAAATGTGACCTTAGGGTCAAGGCGAGGTGGAGAACATGGCTTTTTAATTTAAACATTTGGATTAAGTATAAAGCAATATTCAGGCCTTATTTATTCTGTGATCCAGGTCTATTGCGGAAACTGAACACATACTTTCCTATGCCAATTCATAACAATGGCTGAGGCAACCTAAACTGGCTCTTATGCACAGGAGCATAAAATAGGTTTAATCTATGTATTTGGAAATCATCCCCCAAATGAGGCGTTTGTTTGTATGGAAAAATTTCCATATAGACGAAACCACGGTGAGGATTTCTAGTTTTATAATAAAAACATAACAAATGAAGTAACCGTGAAAACTTTTATGAAACACTGTTTTGGTACACCATACATATAAAGCAAAACGAGCAGTAGTACAAAAACCGACATGGGAAAGTATTTTTGTCGTGGCCATTCAAAAACTGGTGAGCGAGCCAAAAAACCGGTCAGGTTGTGTCGGACTCTATAATGTTGGGTTCCGTGTGTTTCGATGTTTAATAAGATTTCAATCGAATTAATTTCCCCCATATGGATCAAAGAATACTTGCTTTAGTGGCTTTAAAATTGTAGACGTCATAAAACTAATTTAAAAAGTTAGAGCAGACATTTCACGGTCATTCCGTTGGAAAAAAAGTACAGTGTATTTAACCAGTCGATTTATTTTCGTTGATGACGGACTAACATACGTAGGTACTAGACGTTTTTTGTCTCCAACTGTCTATCTTGAGATGAAATATTACGCCTACACAGAAGCCAGTGACATCGGCTCACCTTGGTGTACCTATTTATGATTTTCTTTACCTACGCAGAGTTTGGTCCAATCGATTTTGGACTTAACTTGCCACACCGCATCAAGCATCATTCTCCCAGTAATGTGATTCTGTGTCTCTCTCGCCTTATCTCTAAGAGGTTCATTATCATCAGCCCATTACGTTCCCACTTCTGACAAAGGCCTTCTTTGTGCGGGTTGGTGGTGAGGTCTAAGAATCCACACGATCATTTTTTTACTTCTTACAAGGCAGCGTTATACAAAACACCTGATGTTAAGTGACGATGTAGTCGAAGATGACGCCATGCTACGCCTAAACTGGGAACTGGCTCTCTTGTGAGACTGCCGGAACGGAACTGGGAACACATCGATAGATGTTTGGCGACGAGGGTGGATATCATATATATTAGTTTGGTTACATTTACGAGTTACTATTTGAATTAAATTGAATACAGACAATAAGCACCTATAAAATTTTCTTTATTCTAAAAATTAAGAGGAGACTTGGTCAAAATGGTCAATTGTTTTTTCATTTTGTAATGTGATATATTTTGTGGAAAATATGTTACTAGCGTTTAATTGGACACAAGTCACCTGCAATTACTGGTAGTACCTAGGTGACTAAGTAGTAAGTACCTAGCAACACGTTCTACACAGACGAACACCTGCTTAGCGTTTTCAAGGTGGTTGACACTGGCGACAGTTGGGTGACTTCTAATATATAATCCTTTTTATTTTATTACTAGCTGAGCCCCGCTGTTTTCCTTAAACTGCGATCCAGCAGGAACTTTTCGGCGGGATAAAAGTATTCTATATGTTAATCCAGCGTATGATCGAGCTATCACCATTCCAAATTTCATTTAAATCTATTCAGCCGTTGCGTTGGGAACGTGAAGAGGGAACAAACACACATAAACTTTAATATTTGTAATGCTAGTGTGACCTCTTTCGATTGTATTCATAAGGAACCATCAACCACTTCACTTGGCATCAGGTGACTTGTGGTCTAGCCCTAAACTGTCCAGGTAAAAAAATCTTGACAGGCTGTAATATTTGTTCTTAAAAGTAATAAGAACTTTTCTTTGAAAAAAATAATCGTCAATCTTCTAAGTTTCTTCAAATCAGGGTTAACTTGAGTAACAAAGGTATAAGAATAAAAACAAACTACACGTAAAAGATTTTTTAGGGCCGGTTTTATAAACATCCGTTAGTTAAATGTCATACCAAATCTCGGTAATTTTGACATTATTGTCGAATTTTCCATACAAAAATTTGACAATAAGATCAAATTTACCGAAATTTGTATGATATTTAACTTACGAACGTTTATAAAACCTTACTGAAATTAAACGAACGGATTTTTATAGCACGGAAAATTTTACCGAAATAAGGTATGACATTTAGCTTACGAACGTTTATAGAACCCGCCCTCAGAATAAAAATAAACTGCATGTAAAAGATTTTAAATCCTTGCTTGACGTAGTTTGTGAAACGTTAACAGATGCGATATAAAAAGTGGTGACAAAAAAGATAAGTCCCCTAGCAAGTTGCAACCCTAGCGAAGCATCTATTCATCCTACAATGAACTTGACCCAGCAGGTTGTCGGTCGAGCCCCGAATGTGTTCACTTGTTCTCCCTCCGACCTTCGCTTAACTTTTTATTTCAGTAGCCTTACTTCTTACCTTGTGCGCCTCTCGCGACCCCTATTTTATCAAAACAACCACCATAACGCTCCGTTATATGGTGCTTCATGTTGTTATTCACATTATTGTTGCAATAATACAATTTAGCAATGACACGAGCATCATGATTAATGGACGATCCCTCAGTAACTGCTTGCAGTGCTACTGTGGATTTAGCAGTACGCAGATACATTCTTAAAGTTGAGCAGTTCAGCCGTGAGGAACAAATACCTTCCTACATTTTAGGTAAGTTGTAAGAACCGTAAATGGAATATTGGTAATTGGTAGTTTTTATTTAAAAATAATTACCGAATTTACCACATTTAAATAATCAGCACAGATTGAACGGCAACTCTCGGCCTCGCACCTATGACTTAATAAGTTATGTGCGGATTTGCCATCGCTCAAAACGGTGAAGGAAAACATCGTGAGGAAACCGGCATGTCCAAGAACTGCAACATTAAAGGGCATGCGGCATCTACCAACCCGCACTGGGCCAGCGTGGTCGATTACAGCCCATACTCTCTCTGAGAGAAGGCCGGAGTCCCAGCAGTGGGAACGTGAAAGGCTGATAATGATCCATAATTTGGAGCGTCTCCTAGGTAAGCAATTAAGCATGTTCTATCATCAACCTCGTCATCACTTAACGTCTGATGAGACTGAGGTCAAATGCTTACGAATGGAATGAAACTTAGTACAGCAATAGGAATAAATGTAAACAAAAGGGGGCGTGTTATTGGGTTTTAGGGTGGTCTGATTATATTAGGTTTAATTAGACTACCTGCCTGACTGAATTTCGTGTTTTGCGTATTTGACGCGACTAATATAATTATAGCTATCTCGATCGCACTTCCTCCTTTGCGTGGCATGTCCTCCTAATTTTATTTCATTACATTGTACGAGTAAAATGTAGTTGCTATGAGCGTGTGTGTTTATGTGTAATTGGATCGAATGAACGCTAACACATCTTCCCCTTTTGTAAAATCATAGGACGTGGGGTGTGTTTTAGTGTCGAAGATATTCAGACTTAATACAGGAACGTAATTTGTCGCACTAAAATGAATCTATACATCATAATATACAAATAAATAAAATTTAAGTGTCAAATTAAATTAACAGCTTTTTTCTAAATGCATATTAACATATGAAAGTTGTGTCTGTCCTGTGTCCGTCTGTTCCGGCTAATCTCTGAAACGGCTGGACCGATTTTGACGGGACTTTCATTTGCAGATAGCTAATATTATAAGGAGTAACTTAGGCTACTTTTATTTTAGAAATTTGAAATTTGGGGAAGTTCTTAGGATACGCGGGGAACAACTAGTTAGTGAAATATAAGTGAACACTTTTTTTTAAAACTGTCCTACCAAAGGACAGCTTAGTGGGGCAAAGCGGAATAACTCAGGCAAACGCGAGAGCCGCGTATAAACCCGGGGGGCGCAGAGAGTCTCTAAATAAAAGTGTCTTTGTTTGCGGTGTCACGAACGAGGTGACCCAGCAAAAAGTGTCCGCTACGCCAAATTTGATTCGCACTGGAACCTATACAATGATATTACGGTTTGCGCGGGTGTCGCGACAGGGGTGGTGCGAGGCGCGGCGCGGGAGGGTGCAGGTCAATGACGTGCCTCGTCTGGCCGCAGCCCCCGCCTGAACCAGTTCCCCGCACGTAGCTTACCGTCATCTCTATGGCTCTCTATCTAGTTTACACCGGGCTCTACCGCCGGCTTGCTTACCTGCCGAACATTCTTGTTAGCTCACATTACTAGCATTCTGCGAATTAAACAACCAACTCACGTACTGATGCGGTGGTGCTTGCCTGATGAAAAAAATGCGCGCGAATAAACGTGACAGATACAAGAGGAGACAGGGCGTATGATTCGCTTATTAAAGAAATGACTGTCAACTTTTTCTTGTCAACGCTCAAAAAGTTCAATGTTACAAACTAGTTTGGACTTAGGCTTAGGTTTCTGTTTAATCTGTCAGACTATACAGAAACATAATCAGAATGTTAATATGTGTTTAATTAAAACTGAAGGCCTGTGTGAGGCTACCAATACCCTTAGTCACACAGGCGACTAAGGAAAATCCCATGCCGATCTGAAAGTAAAAATAAAACGTTAAAAAAAATCACTTAAAATAGTCAATACTACATTTACAAAAAATAACTTGAAAGCCCTTTGAGTGTTGTATTTTGAATTTACTGATTTAGTTAAGTCCATGCTATTTATGGAATATTAGGAGAAAAACGGTTGACATCACTGTGTATAATATGAATTTTATTTGACGTAGATATGTAACATAATTCATTTTTATTTATTTACTAATAGTTATTTTATTTAAGTCTTCCATAGTTACAGGTAGAAATGGTTGTCATTAACCCCAATTCTCAACTTGATCCTATAATTTGTCTTAGCTAAAGTATCGCGTAGTCATCTAAGCACCAGGTATAAAATACCTGAAATTGTACAGTACAACTATACAACCTAGTTTTACAGCCATAAAATATTGTAATAGGTGCAATGTTAGCATCAAAAACTGACTAAGAAGCTGTCAAAAATCCTTGTTCAGCCGTTGGTTGTGGCGCAACAATCGCTTTCGCAAACAGTTTCGTAACCGCAACTGCCGAAAATAGTCGAAAGTTATTTTATGTATCTGTCCTCACGCACGTCTCGCGGTCTTGCTGCGCCATCGCAGCATTTTACGGTTTTTATAAGATTCATTTATCTTTCACGCACTGATACTTCGTCAGAATGTGTTTAAGATTTACTTCTGTTTTACGGAAATTATATTTATTGTCTATGCATAAGTAAGTAAACTAACATCAAGAAACAGACAACGTTTTACATTATGAACATCGTCACACTACATACAATCTCTGAAGAAACTTCGTGACTAAACTAATCAGTCAAATTATCTAATAAACTGTTATCCAGTTGGCAATCTATACTAATACTAATATTATAAAGCTGCAGAGTTTGTTTGTTTGTTTGTTTGTTTGTTTGAACGCGCTAATCTCAGGAACTACTGGTCCGATTTGAAAAATTCTTTCAGCGTTGGATAGCCCATTTATCGAGGAAGGCTATAGGCTATTTTATTTCCAAAAAAATTAGGGATCCGTAAGAAAATTGCTATTTTGCAACCCAAGGTGTGAAATCGAAAATCTATTTTTGCGTGCGCTGCAAAAACTATTGACACTAGACCAAAACAATGTATTACGGGTTTGTAGGTCCCATTAAGATCTACAAAAAAGTCCGCGAGAGCATATGTCTAACTATTATAGTTATGCAGCAATAAGTGATATTTTATTTTAAAAATTGAATTTTTAATGCTGCCGCTAGAAAAGGCTCTTTATTTGTATCTGAGGAAGGACATAGGATACTTTTTATCGCAATAAACTGTAGCCCACCTGGGTGAAACCGCGGGGAACAGCTATTATAAATTACTATATCTTTTTTTCACGTTTCGCTTTTATATCTTAGCAGGGATAGAAGGGATGCTTAGCGCTTTGCTACAAATTCTGTCCTTTAGATCGATATTCGAATACCACTCCGGAAAGATCGATAACGCATCGTTACAGTCCTAGTGTAAGACGTGAATTTGATTCGAAATTGTTAAACTGAAAACCTGCTAATTAATACAGTTGCCGAGCCGAGGCTATTGCTTACAAAGTTCAAGATCCTGCAATGGCGGCTGTTTGTGTAACAAGGTGACTGTTTTAGGTGGATTACTAATGAACCTACTTCTTTATATAGCATCGACATTTTCAATAAAATAGGTACGACAACACGACATCATTATTCAAGTAGGTATGTAGGTTAATAAAAACATAGAGGCGCCTGTCTTTTGTTTTTTTCTTCTAAAAGTAAGCACGAAAACATGGTCCTAAGTTGATCCCTAATCTTGGAATCAATATTACTGGTAAGTTGCTTATCCAAACTATTTTTGATTTTCCTGTTAACGATACGGTCTCGTATTACAAATTATTATTTATAGCTATACTTTAATGAACAGGAAATATCCTCATAGTTTATGTGTGACTATCTTATTGTTGCCTGATGTAAAGGCCACAGGGGAGTGTCTAATATCCTTGAAGGATATTAGATACTACTCCCAGCAGCGATTATCCATACATATAGGTAGTTTTATCTTAAGGAAATTATTGTTATAAGCTGCTAAATAAACGAGCATCTAATGATGTATTCTGGGCTCTGCTCCGGCATCCCCTTTTGAGAGATTTCCAGTAGAAGCGTAGCGTTGCGCCGCCTTTGTGAGTGTTCAAGTGATCAAACGCTACCCTTTAAAAAATATGTTTTCATCTATACCTCTCAATTAAGGCACAAATAATACGATAATACCGAGTAATGTAGTTAATATCATTAACATTAAACACAATTTAATAGTTATTATCGTTGTTATCTAAGACCACTTGTGGAAATAGCTAATCAAAGTTTTTGTAAAGAACCATAGCTCGTTAAGCTAATTCAAGTCCACATAACCTTCAGAAATATCTTACCGTCATTTATTTTAATAATGTCGATATAGCTATTTTATTTTTCATTATGTTTATGTCGGTATATTATAAGCTTTGTATGCTTTGAGGTGACTGTCTGGTGCCACGCCCACTTTAACTTATTTTAACTTATCAATTTATTGTTTAAAAATAGGAGTATAAATAAAATACGTATATTAATGAAAAGTATTACAATGTTTTCTTAAACCCGACCGCGTAACAATTTATTTTATCTATTTACAATACCAATATATTTTACGATACCAACTCCATAGCGATCATAGGGATATAGATAGAGAAGACCATCTAATGCCCGAAATTAATTATAATCGATCCGATAGTAGTAATCTGTCAAGCCCTAGTACTAAAATGACATACTATGACATGACATATCGATCCAAAACCGCGGATAACGGATCGGGGTCGATTATTAATTTCGGGCATAAATACTAGTAAATAGACATGCTTGTAATAAAAATATGTATATTTATGCATAAACTGTAAACAAAATTAGACTTGACATACCTATTAAAGTCATACGATGGAAGAAGCCTTGGCTCCTTCAATACAGTGTTCTTGTTTACACTAGTTCAGGAGTCTATGGACTCATTAAAAGTATCACACACTTATGTCAATAAATTAATACTTCTTTTGATGGTTACATATTCACTCCAAAAACATTACCTTTCTACGTAGCCAGGTAAAAATAAACCTGGTTATATTATAAATGTCAAGAACTTCATACCCGGCGCGCCTCCGCTTTGCGTAGACGCGGATGTGTTCGAGGGGGTCAACGGTTTTCCTTGGTGGGGTGTTCACCTCCATCGACCTCATTGTACGATACGATCACTCTACGTATTGGCTTATTTGTCCAGTAATCACTTGTCAGCGATTGTGTGCTTGTCTCACTGCGTCACCGCTTCACCGAACACGAAGGTTGTAGCTAGGCTTGCCAACTGTGCAAAAATAATTCGCGGGACTGTCTACCTTGACATCCGGAACTTACGGCCTTACGGTTTAAATAAATTTGACATTACTTCTATGGAGCTTATGTCAAATCCATCTCCAGTAGGGCAAATCCTGGATAGATCGGTTATTGAAACCGGGCGTTAGGCAGCTTAGGCGCGGGACACTATAAACTGTAGTTAGTATTCTCGTAAGTAGCATTAAGAACTCTAGATCGTCAGTACAAATCTAGTCATGTTTGTTATGTGATTTTCAAAAACAAAAATCTACTAAAGTATTTTAAAAAGAAATTAGTGATCATTTTCAACTCCAATGATTTATTCTACCTATTTTGTAAGGCTGTAAGTTACCCAAATAAAATAAAATTCCGGGACAATAGGCGTCACGTCCCGCAAGAGAGATCTCCCGAAACTAAACGTCCCGGAGAATCCGGGACAGTTGGCAAGCCTAGTGCTAAAGGAGGTATTGCCTATTATTACTTTTGCGACAAACGTTTCGAAGTGGTTATTTTATTCGTTGCGGACTAGAGACTTCGTTCGAGTGTTTACACGAGAAAATTGCCTTTTAGTCACGCTGGCTTCACTTCGCGAGTTAAATCAAACAACCTTACATAGAGAAGTTACACGAGGTGTTACTTACATATTATGCTTGTAAGAAAGTATTCATTTATTTACCAGTCTAGAAAGAGCCAATGAGATAAGCTCTCCGTAGACCATAAACAATTAATAAAGTTGCAATAATGCGAAAGTTAAAGATCACCTTCAAGTTTGTTGGCATTTCGTGAACCAAACAGCAACAGACTTACTTGAAGGTGATTTTTTCGACAGATAATACGTTATATACCTATCTACCTACCTGATTTTTATGTTGCAATTTAAGTTGAGCGCCTTGAGTCCTATATACGGTGACATGTAATCTAAAGGTGCCATATGATACCTAGGTGGATAGATAGATAGATCCATGAAGTCATGAATGTATCATCTTTTCATCTTGAAACATGTCTCAAGTGGGTAGACTAGACAATAGACATTATCATGTAATAGAGACTCGCCCCGCGTAGATAAACGGCCTTATTACAAAAGGTGGTCTAACTAAAATCCCTGGTTTAAAGTGTTTAAACCTCTATTAAACCAAGATTTAGACAAAAATGATATTACAAAACGTGATTTTTCGAAAATAGACCAAGTCATGGTCTAACGCTAACCAGACTAGACCATGGTTCAGCAGATCCTGGACTTGTTAGGCCAGGTTTAAACCAAGGTTTATTTAGTTTTTTGTAATAAGACGGAAAGAGTTTGACAACTCGAAGTATACACTGAGAAAAAAATTCTGGCTTTCCTTCTGAGTCTTTACCTTCCATGACCGTTTCCTACCTTTTTTTGTATTAGTTTTCCTTCTGAATCACAAATCCTTCCCTTTTGACTCAGAAGGAAAACGGTATTTCGGAAGGTCTTTTTTTCTCCGTGTATTATTACCGTTAAAACCCCATTCAAGTTGTGGATGTTTTTGTGAACCCACCGGAAGCCCACATTTATTTCATAAATTACATCAATCAACTCAAATAAAATCGATTAGCCAGCGTAAGCTGATAAAGCAGCCAATTGCCTTAGTTTTCTTCGAGTTCTCTGAACTTGCTGAAAACATAGCCTACGTACGTAGTTACGTACGGTACGTACTACGTACGAATCAAAATGTAGCTTCCGATTAGTGAAATAACTATCGAATCGGAATTACCTTCTACATCCAACAGTGGTGGATTTAGCAGCAGGCTGAGTAGGCTGGAGCCTAGGGCGGCAGATTTTAGGGGCGGCAAATTTAGTGTCAATTTAAAAAAATGTTTTAATGATATTAAAAGAGTCGTATATATGTATTTAAATATTATTATGTGCACACAAACAATTATTGTTCACCACTTGATTTTTCTTCAATTTTTGTCTGATGCATAAAAAAAATGACACATTTAAAAAGGAAAGGCAGAGGCCGTAGAGATTATAGAGGTTGGTAGGGGCGGCAAAATTTGAATACTTAGCCTACTGGCGGCAAATGTGTAAATCCGCCACTGACATCCAAACAAACAAAGTTAACCTCTATACATTTTGTAATCCTCGCTTTGTCAACTGGAAGGGAACAAACATAATCCAAAAGTAAATTTCCAAAAGAGAAACCACAAATGAAAGGGTGGTACTAAGCTCCTATTTAGAGCATAATTAAGACTGACGACCCCTAATCGGGATCAGATAAAAATGTAGCCTGATAATCCTACTAAGGTGAATGTCTGATAAGCGTTTCGCAATGATATGCATACAATGTATTTGATTTGATTACAGTTATGTATTTTATACATAGAATTAATATTATACAGCAATAATGGTATTGTTTTGGAAGAAAAAAAGCTTCTTCTTGCACTGAAAATTGTATTGTATTGTAGAGGAGAACATTAATCAGTCATCAATTATCTTCATCAGTCAATTCTTTATTACCTCCCCACTGTGTTTAGATTATTAGAGATGCACCAAGACCAAGAAGACTATTTCAAATCTTTCCAATAGACGGGTTGATAGTTTGTCTCAAAAAAATTGACAATCGTTGATGAAAAACAACATTCGCGCGGGCGAAACCACGGAGCAGATTGTATCGCCGTAGGCCGGGGGCTAAACTCGCTAGTCTCTTCATATTTTCGCTTCAGTAGGTACTAGGTAGGTATTATTAGGTACCTAGTTTCCGAATCAATCGAAGAGCTCGTTCGCCGCCGCGGTGCCGCGCTCGCAACCTTGCGACGCGCAGCGCAGGTCACATTTTTCGAAGGTCGATGACTCGCGAGTAGTTGCGAGTAATCGTTGCGAGTTATTATTATTTGTTAGCGCGCCCAGCCAGGACCGACGGCGACGGCGACAGTATGATACGACTACTTTGTAGTCTGGCGCATTGTAGTTCGCGATCTGGAGCGCTTAGTTTAGTTCGTAGCTCCTTTAGCTTAGGCTTTTTAGGTCTCGTCTCGAACTAGAGGAGGGCAGATTGTTCGCTCGCTTTGCTAGTAGCAAACTCCTACGCGCGTTCTTTTGTTTGTTAAACTAGCAATTATGCTGTTACTTTATAACTTTACATACGTGTATGTAAATTCAATCGCAGGAAGGTTTTTTTTTTAAATTAATTCTTTTTATTTTTGTTTTCTTTGTTATTTTTGTATTAGATTTATTACTTGCAAATTATAAGAAGTTGGTCTTAAAGAGCGAACTAAAGAGTGCGGGATCTGAGACTGAGAACTACATTACCTATATATAGTTCGTGTAGTTCTTCTATGTGAGCGCTCTTACGACCTAGTTCGTTCGCGAACTAAACAAGACTGCTATTTTGTACTTACCCACTCACTAGTTGTTTGCCACGCTACTTGAGTCCCAGTCCCAAGTGCAATTACTGGATATAAAGAGATATAACATCTAATATCTCAGGGCGACGAGCGTAATGTATTGTCGTGCTGTATTTTGAACTGTTAAAATTCAAAATTCATACGTTTTTGTAATGTTTGTATGGAGCGCGCTCTTCTCTGAAATAATAAAAAAAATTAAGAATTTCAACTGTCAATTCTAATAATTGCAAAAATAAATAGTAACTAGGTACTTCGTAATCACATTCAATTTTAACAATTTCTGGGACCATAGGCATCCCGCTGGCCGGACGGCTCAAAGCGGGATATCCCGGAAAATCTGAGACAGTTGGCAAGACTAGTTCTGAGTGTTCTGACTGAAAGGCAAGAGATAAAGATAGAGGCATTGCGGTTCACGAATCAAGATCGTGGCTAGTCGCGCGCGACATTGTAGTTGTTCTGGCTTGTGCCTGGCTCGGCCTTCGCTTGAACCATCTGTGGATTTGGTTACGGACCCAGAAAAAACTGAAATGCTTAGCATTTGCTAGCTATAAAAAAATAGGTACTTAAGTTGTCGGAAGGAAACCCCAGATTGCATACACATATTTGCTTGAGATTTACACATTCATATCGTTAAGATATTATTCCTGAATTACAAACTTATTGATTTATATATTCATTAGATACTTATTACTATTACAATTCTTTTCATCACATCTGTAGTAAGTTATTCAAATCTAATCGCTGTAGGTTAGGAACCGATATTTTTCTTAAGTGTTCTAATGATACATTGAAATAAAAATTTCTTGAATAAACAGTATCTAAGCACCTCTCTACATTAACCCATAAAATATCACACCTCTGGGATGCTTTGAAATAGTGTATCTTTCTAATTTGTGAAATAATTTACAAATTCGGATCAATAGTTCCGAAGTTACCTCCTAAATCAAAAGTCACAAACAAACTTTACTTCTATAATATTAGTACAGACACAGATTAAGGACGCAAGGTTGTACAAATAAAATGACAGAAGTAGGTAGTAGGACCCAGTAATAGTATGTTGTATTGTTTGCTTACACACTAACAAAAGTTAAATTTCTATAGATTTTTTGTACAGATAAAAAAGTGCCATGCACCCTCTACCCTATTTCATAGAGGCAGGAAGGTCATCTACCTGCGAGCGTGAGTAATAATAATATGTGAAAACCGAAGGGATCGAATAGTTTACGTTATCCGTCTGACTCAACAAAAAATGGTATGGTTTATGTCAAAGGTTTCATTTCATTGTCGAGTGACACGATTGGTTCGACTTCGGAAAGACGCTGGCTCATCGCTAAGTTTGAGCTCCGATTCTTTGATGATCAGAGAAATGAAATGTAAAGCTAGAGGTTCTGTTGATTTACTGCTATGTATATAATTTTTTATTCTACTCAGCCGGCTTCATACGGGAAACAAAGATTTGACAGCCAAAAGTTTAATTCCAATTTTCTTTTGTGGAAATTTTGTATGTCTCTTTTTCTCTGTAGCTAAAGATGGTCCAGCCGTTTTGTCGTAAAAGAAAGACAAACAAAGTAACCAATAGCAAAGAGACGTTTCACTTTCATACATTTAGGAGGAAATTATAGACTTGGACAATTGGACACGCAGCAAATAAAATCTGCTCACTGTTAGATTAGACTTTGTAATAATCAATCTTAATTAAACATAAGACATATCGGCGTTCAACATCTCTGTAACAAAAAAAGTTTAATGTTTTGAATTCTATTTTAGTCATTTTGTTCTATTTAAGACAAAACGACTCGTCCTCATCAAGTCATCACACAACCAAAACGACAAAAGTTACAGATTACGGCCAATTTTTTTTTGTCATTCTGTTATTTAGTTCTTTTTGTTCAAACTCCGATAAAATACACACTACACGGCTAGCTGCAAGTTACAAGGTGCTCAAAAGTGTTGCCCCAGTGCCCTAATTCCGATGTCCAAGAGCAGGGCAAGGTCGGGTTAGCTGGGCTCACGAGTAATCACTTCAGTGTTGTCAGCTAAGGGTCTTTCTTTGCCAAGAGAACGAACAAAAGAGGCTTTTAAATTAAAAATTGATAAGCCTTGGATCCGGTTTTTGAGGAGCAAAATATTCTGCTTTTGTTGCTCGATAACTCGAACACTTAAAAATTATAAGACATGCGAAGCTGAAATTGGCATGCGCATTCTTCTTCGCTACAAAAAGATTATGAAGAAAATGCAGCCCTAAGGGAGTCAAATGGGGTGGGGTTTGGATGGAAAAATTACAACTAGTGTTAAACAGAGCTAAATTAATTCCGATAACATTACTAACTACGGCAAGTATGTTTCTATGATTTGATAATAATCATCACCATCATCAGCCTGTGTAAGTCCACTACGGACCATAACTCTTTCAAGGTATGTCACTGAGCCCAGTCTTCAGCTCTTATCCAACTACTGTCAGCCACTCGGCGCAAGTCCTCACTCCGCTTCGGAGGGCGTCCTACACTACGTTTGCAAGTCATTTGCATAAGTTCTGCTATAGTGGAAATAAAATGTGACTCTACTGCCTAACACTAACCCCCCCCCCCCCCAAATATGCTTAGGCATATCCGGATTCGGCACTTTCGGCAGGGCATATTGAGTAACAGCTTACTTTCTCTTTCAAGTAAATTCACAGGCCACATCGCCGTTCTCTAACGTTGCTAGTGAATAAGTTCTTAATGTTATTTTGATTTCTTTAAGAAGAGGGGGAAATTTTCCGAACTATGGCGTATCTTTATTGTGTAGGCCTCATTCGTCCGGATTATAAACTGTAGCAATCTGTTATATCCTATGCTAATTTATTACTTGTGTACTAGCAGACATTTTTTAAGATTTATCCTACGGTTTATTTGTTAATTAATATAGGTTACATAACCTTATTATAAGCAGTAAAACAAAAAGTCTACATGGATGTATTTAACTGTTTATATGGCTTATGTGGAAGGTGAAACGAATACCTACCTTCCTACAATTTATAAAAGAAATAACACAGCAAGGCCCATAGAAAGGAAAAAAGAAAACCGAAAAGTGTTATCTGTTTATCTAATCGTCCTTCGTATAAATGTCCTTTAGAGCACTGCAGGTCACAAACCCGATTTCGACAATGCAATATATTTGATAACATCCTGTAATATTGTAGGTGTTTCTGATAAGCTGATAGCAAATTATCGTGTGTTTGTTTGTTTTCCCATGAAAACCAGATTTTTCCGGTCAATATAACCATATTATACAGTGCTAAGAAGTAATTTGTATGCAAGTTGTGGTTGGCGCAGTGCGCAAGAGCAGACGGGAGCGACCGTTTTACATAACGGCACAGATTAGTTAATAGCTCTACTGCGTAACGGCAACACATACCGTCGGACCACTGTAAATTGCTTTTATTTCAATTTCATAACTGCGAATACAAGAAAAGAACTGCTTCTGGACCGTTCTAGCATAAACTGTAAACGAGTTTATATACATAAGGAACTGAACTGAAAAATTAAAGATGTTACCAAGAGAAACCCTAAATGACCAATGATGAAAGAAGTAGGTGAATTACACATTAATAAACTGAACCGTATTATAACATGATTTCACAATTTTCATAGACAATACCACAGACAGTACTCCTTCTGAGAAAGCTTCCCGCGCTGTCACTGTCAAAAGTCGCAGCGGTTGGCGACTGGCGAGGGAGAAGAGATAGAAAAGTAAACATTAACATAATTATGCGTTTATACACAAGTTACATCACAACATTATTGTGCAACTGCAACGTCCGAGAGCAAGTGAAATTTTGTTGCTAACCGGGTGACGATAATGAGATGAACTTTACGCGACCTCGATAAGCGAAAAGGGGGTAACGGTACTTGAGAACCGAGCGACACCGAGTGCGCCGAGATCGCCGAAACTCGACGGCTGCGGACGCTTGGAAAGTATTCGATCGTCACTTTCTCTAGAATAGAACGAGTCAACGAGTCCCATGTCCCAGTCGCAGACAGCAAACCGACGTGGCCACACGCTCGCGTCTCGTTATCTCGGACTCGAACGAGATGCACCGAGAAAAATACCTTCCGAAATACAGAAGGAATTTCCTTCCCTTTTGATTTAGAAAGAAAAATAAGGAAGGAAAAGGTTACATTTTTGAAGGAATCAGTCTTGGAAGGTCAGACTCGGAAGAAAAGTCAGGAATTTTTTGTCAGTGTGCAATACGAGCTTGAGCCCCGAATGGCCGGTTGCTTGCACACTTGATGGGCTCAGAGTTGACGTGTCAGGTAAGAGTATAGATCTACTCGTAAGAGAAGCCTTGGCAATTTTGCAATGCAGCGCGGTGCTGCGATCACTATGAAAGTATATTGTAAAGCTATTTTTGCATTGCTTGCTTTGTCGGGAGAGTTTGCTTTAATGTACTAAATATGACCGTGTGTCTGATTTATATTCAGAACAAATTATCCAACAGTTTTGGTTTTGGTGTGCTACATATCAAATTAAAACTTTGTGAACTAGAATGTATGATTGATTAACGGAACTGGGAATACCATAAGGCGCATGGGCGCATCGCATATTCTCGATGAGAAACCACGCGGTCACATTATTGCGAATTGTACCGCGCTAGTGAAAGGTTCAATTCGCCACGAGTTGTTCAGCCGCCATTAAGGCGGAGATTACAAGAACAAGCTGAAAATTGGCGTTATTACCTACAACGGCCTACGCCCATTTTCTCCGTAATTGTTATCGAAAAAATAACAAAAAAAAATACATACTAAGTAACTAACCTTACGTCCTTCATTTTTCTAGAAACTAGTACGACATTGTGTGCCAGTGCTCAAATGGCAAAGCCTAATAAATATCTATATTTATACATAATCGAATAATAGTTAGTTGTTACTTTCGCAAATTTTGACGATTTTCTAACGTTTTCTTTACGCTCAGATCGGCATCAGGTACCCTCTCAGTCGCCTGCAGGGCGAGGCAACTAAGAGCTGAGACCCAGGCCTTAAAAATAAAATAAAAACTGGTAAGGCAATGACTCTGACTCGGTGTGGAGTGTGGAACAAAAAAAAGCGTTGAAACTTGAACGATCGAGCGAGCGAGAGAGCCATAGGGCACCAAACAAGTGCGTTACCCCCACGAAGATAATCTTATCCGCATTTATTTTCATAATATCGACGATGTGTAGCGGTTAGTATCAATAACGTCAGGATACATCACTGCGTGTTTAGGAATCGAGTAGGTAATAGTAGGTATGTTTATCATTTCTCATTAGCATTACAAACGCATTTGTCTATCGCATGCGGCCTGATACAAACAAGTATAAAATTCTAAAATACAGGATTATCGACCTCTGTCATACAGCCAATATCGATTATTTTTCGAATGATTGCTACGCTACTACGCCTGACCATAAAAAATGCAGTGCCATGCCGCCTAGAACTTGCAATTAAGAATTAAGAATTTCTGGTGCGACACTGCATTGCGCTCGACATACATCAGTTTTAAGTCTCATGTAAGTCATGTGCCGATAAGTATTTCTGTATCACCAAACATATGCGGTGTGCCCTTTTTAAAGTACTTCCAACAGTGTTCTCCTATTCTTACAACACGATTAGTAAATGAAACACATTGATAAGTCAGCCTCCAGAACTCAGCAATTTTCTGCAGAGGCAATAATAGCCTTGTTTAAGGTTTCTTTTACGTTTATGTTACTTCCAGATCAGCTTAGAGTTGAGGTGCTTCCACAGTCGTCTGCGGGGACTCGGGGAGAGGTTATTGACTACTATTGAGTCCTGGACCTTGCTTGACAGCAGAATATAATCAAAAATGCGCTTGTAAAGTACCCGACCTCATAACGGACCCACCCGGGTGACGGACCCCACTCTTACTCTACGGCGGTAATTTTGTCATGTTACATAATATACATATTAATTTCTCAACGTTTACATTATTTTATACACAACTAATTAGAATCCAGACAGACTCTAATGAGTTTTCTTATCAAGGTTAAAATAGCTTTATAATTGACTATTAGTTATTTTTAAATTAACTAAACCGGCTGGCTATGTTCGATTCTACAATTAGGTACTATTCTGGCTCATTACATTTTCTGATTTGGCATAAAATGAAAACTCGTTTTTTACTCGTTACCAAGTTACCAATTTATGCGAAGTGGTTCTATGCCAATTTAATAGGTTAGGTACATAACTACATACCCTTATTTCCGAGGAGCGTAATTTCTCAATATGCTTCATAAATCTTGCATGGACTGGAAAGTAATGTTAGAAGATAAAAAGAATCAGGTGTTGAAAAGAGTTAAACTGCTATGAATATCTGATAAAATGAAATCGCAAAATGACAAAGTGTTTGATAAAAATAGTTCCAAAAAAACAACGAAACGACTTACAGTACAATACGAAAGTCCAAGACCAGACGTTAAAGCTGTTCGAGCAATAAATAACGTTGTAATACATATTATAAATTCACGACAATACCACGAGTTGTGTTAGGCACACTGAGTCATGCTTCATGCAGACACTATATAAACTACCAAGAGGAAAGGCAGCGATCGTTCACTCCGTAAACACGTAGCCCCCTAATTTTCCTCCCTCGATTTTGATGCTAGAGCCAACGAACTACGAAGTACATTCCCTTGGTAGAGCGCAAATTTATCAATATTCCATTAATATCCATTAGTACATAATTAACTGCTCTATGTATTGATAAATAATGTATTAATGTTATGGATTCTAGGGCCCTCCCTGTACTCCCTTGATTTGAAAACCGTCTTCAGACGTCATGTATTCAAATGTGACTGTTTAAATGATTTAAAAATCTTAAATATTGTTTATTTGAGAAGGAACACTACGAAACCTCGATTTTGTTAGCTAAGATTATTCCGTGGTGCAGAACTGTTCAGCATCAGATTACGGTGCACGCGGTGCAGGAGCAAAATAATTCATCCAGATCAAGAATATTTTAACCTTGATCATTATTGTAATCTCTAACACATTGAAGCATGAGCTAGCATACTTACAGACAACCACATTTTACAACTTTACGACCCAAAATTTTATCGAGTCTTATCACCATTATCTCTTCTTGCTTTGTTTCCTTCATTGGTATCGATAGCGTCAGTAACAGATAACTTTACCATCAAAGTGCCAATGTCACTTGCCAATTACAAATTGTAGTAAGTAGTAGTAGGTATATCTCGTTAACACTTTAAGTTATGAGCAATTGGAACAAGTATTGTTATTTGCAGTAGCTAACTACACGATGACATTTACGCTCGAACGCATGGCCATGAGAGTTTCTGAAGGTTACGCACACTTCTCGGATGATCGATCTGTCCCTCGTTCTGTAGCAAATTTTAACTTTAAACAACTCAGTAACTAGGCAGGTGAAGAAAAGTAATCTGACGCGAAAACTTTCGACAATCGTGAACTCGTAGTGCTATGTAGAGCCGTCTCTGTCAAACAAAAACAGCCTACGATCTTCAGGCTGACATTGCGGCTGTGTGTGTGCGTGGAGCCAATAGGTCGACCAACCAGTCTCCCTCCCTCGCCCAGTCCTCCGTCCGTCTGCCCCCTCCCCCGTTTCCCCCCACTGCGCCAGCCACTCAGTCAGCGTTTGGTCGTCAGATCGTTTGCACGTATCGCGTAGACGCTGTCGTGGACTTCTTTACGTCACAGTTAATTTTGTGCTTAATTTTAAATTCACATTATTCCAGTAAGTAGAGCGTGTCTTATATCTTCGTACCGTTGTTAGTAACGCAATTCTCCTTCTTTTATTGAGATTGATGAAAATTCACAAACTTACTACGGCTTTGTCTTGTTACAGGTACTTACTTGGAACTGGGTGTGAGCCCAGATACGGTGTGTGTGATTTTATGTAATCTTATTTAAACTGTTATTGAAGAAACATTTAGTAGTGCCAGTGAGGATCTGCCAGTGCTAGTGCCAGTGTCACATTACTCGGATTACAGTTAGTTCCTACGAGAATTGTGAAGTGAACTCCTCAGACTCGGTTTACTGCTTGTGGTCTGCTGCAGACAAAGTGATTTGTGTTATTATTGGATTGTTTATTTGGATCATCAGTTGCTAAATGGCCATTGTGAGTATTATCCTTTGACAATAATTACTATTACATTCCTCTTTTAGAAAGTGCGTTGAAACAAAGAAATCGTTTAAGTAAACTGTGGTGATAGATTTCAAACTCATTTCTAATGAATTTTATCTCGAAACAGTGAAGAAATTGGGTCAGACGGAGATATATTTAAATTGAGATCAAGCCAACTTACACCGCAATAAATCTAAATCAGTCCTAATTAAACATTTTTCATATATGTTTACAATGATAAAAACTGTCGTGGATCAGATAAAAAACCGTAATAAAATAAGTAAGAAAGAGTTAACTCCGAAAGAGAAACAAAAACAATTCGTAGCTAGAAGATAAAAGTGGTTTACAATAAGTTCAAAAACAAAACAACAGCAAAAATGAAATCGGGCGAGTCACGCCGATAGCAACCGCTCCCTAATTCATTTGACTTAAAGTTTAGAATTTTAAAAGTAAAGGTAACTTTTTGTTGGCAATTAGCTTAAAATGAGAGTTCGGGCAGGTGCTATTGGATATTCTACGAATTCTCACGCTCGCTGGCTTTGTTGGCCTTCTGAATCTATTTGCCGCTTGTATAAATTGCTCATTGTGGATTGTTGAGCAAGGCTGGAGCTAATGAGACAACGAGATTGCGAATATACGGGCGCCATTTTTTCGTATTGACTGACGCGCATCACGCACGACCTCGCATGCAAGTTCACTAATTTTAGAACACAGTTGACATTTTGCTCTCGCTGAGTGAGAATTAAATGTTTAATCACTGTCCGATGTCTTCACTTCTCTCTATCTGTTTTTACTGTAGTTCTTTTATCAAAAAACTCGTAGATTCACCTGTATTTTAGCTTTGAATCTAATTACATTATGTGCTGTTAGGGTTGTCTTTCATGTTAATCACGAGTCGTATTAGATTTTCTTCCTAAGTCAATAGATGTAGAATTAATTAGTAATCGTTCCGTGAAAATATTTGATACCTCATGTACGTATTTGTGTCGAGTACATTACGTGCGTCACATTCTCTATCAGCATTGTTTATAGTAAATACTTCGATATAAATTATACTCTCTGTATCATTGTGAACAATACTCCTAACTCCTGATTTCATTTGAGCTCCCGACCACTTTGTTATTAAATCTATATTAACAACAAATAGGCCATGTTTTGTTTAATTGTAGAGTTTTTATCTGAAGTTGGATAACTATCGTGACGTTAGCTCAGAAGGAAGCAATCATGAAAATTGTAGTATGAAGTGTGACCACGCACCGCTGCACCGAGTGGCGCCATCTCCACCCTACTTGATATTAGCTGACCATCAAAAAGACACCAACATACTAGATGGCGTAATAAATAAATATAAGTAAATATTTTCTAAATCGCAGTAAAGTTTTGTAGAGATTACTTTTTTTCAATATCGTTCATTAATTGTTTCATTACATATAGACTACCTTTATCTATATTATCTGTCTATCAAAGTGAAACAGCGTTGTTGACAGCTTACACTTGGTCATGGGTCGTGTCTATTCCAATTTTATCTCCTAAAGTTATAACGATAATTAATTATGATTACATAAGAGTTAGGACCTCTCCATGACATTGATCGTTAGTTTCGGGTCTGTTACCGTCCGCAACCGATTTCGATGTGTTCATCGCCGAATACTGTTTCGAATTGTGTTTCGATTGTGTTCGATAAAGGAGATTGCATGTTAAAGTTGCGGTTGCGAGAGCTTGGCTCGCACTTGCGGAGTGTATGGGTGGAAGTAAGTGGGTCAAGGCGCGCTCGCGGGCGGTCGGCTCGCCGTTTCCTACTCGTCGCGTGTACGAGGAAGACACTCGTTATTCACACTTTAGGTAGACCAACCTCCTCTAATAGTAACAAAGTGCCTATCATCAATTCATTGCTACTTTATCATGTTTTGAGAGCGTGTAACGTCTTAAATTGAATAATTCGCATGAGGTAAGGATATTTTTTTGCAATCAAACTCAGACCTTGCCTAATCAAATGCCAGTAGATTAAAAAGATCATAATAACATTCACAAATTGATATACTTGTTCTAAGTAGGTCGTTTGATTAATAGTACTATCTTCTAATTTTGTGTCAAGGACTTTGATAAGCGTATTCATTATTAGCAAAATAGGTTAGGTTTCCATTTTGATTTATCATTTCTACGATTTGGTAGGTGTTTCTTCTGCAAAACTTCGCGATGTTGATAAATAGGGAATGAGTCAGGCTGGATTATTGAGTTCGGTGCGAAAGTAAACAAATGGTGGTAGATACGTGATGGGTGGGTAGATAAGAACGGTTCGGGCTAGTTGGCGTCTGCACCGACCTACTTAGATATCGTCTATCACTTACCGCTACGATAACGCTTCCACTTTCTCTACACGCTCCATTTCGAACGCGGCTTCTCGCGATCTCTTCACTTACATCGCTTGCGGATATTTTAAAGACCTATTTTGCTATTTATCTTTTAATCCTTCTTTCCTTCCTTCGTATGAGCTAGTATAATCTTATCGACTATGTTGTCAGGCAGCCTGAAGACCTTCGACATGTTTTTACGACTGATATAGGCCGGGACCCCTCTAAACGGACGCACATCCAAGTGATGGCCGCGCAGCTTTGCCTTGTTTAATGTTTCAATAACACTCGATGATCAATGCTAATCACAAAAGCAACGCTGGTGTTGACCTTCTTTTGATATCAAATCAGTTTGCTAACTTGGATTGCACCAAGAAATATCGTCACTAGGGTGTGGAAAAGAAATTAATTTCATAGCAAACACTTCTGCTAAATATCTTCATAGGTAATGGAGTTCTTTAGAACTCGAAACGGATTTACATTCCCGTCTCAAGCTCAAGCGAAGCAAGTAACGGTATAAAACTAACGGTGTTTGTTTTTTACGATGCAGCTTTGCGAAATTATTTGGATGTCATCATGGTCGAGTTGAGGAATATAGAATTCTGTTATGTCTATAATCGAATGTAACATTGACTTTCACATTTGTAACGTTAGCCGCTGATGTAACATGCGAGCCTGCGCCAGCGCCGCCATCGTGCGATTAGGTAAACGTTGCGCACGCCGCTTTCACCCCACTTTCACCGCCATTTCCGCGTTGCTTCTAGCCTCTAGCTGCTCATTGGCAGTTGTTTGCGCAGGTATAGGTATATTGCAGTTGCAACACTTTAGGGATTACCTGTTTCATATTACTTTATGTAGATGAGATGCGTTTTTGTTTTACTTTCGAAAGAAAACGAGGTCGCCGTCAGTGACTCATCGTCAATTTAAGAAGGAAATAAAAAAATGAAAGTAAAACGATCGTAGTGTTTGCAGTGTAATGATCGTTTAAATTCACATGGATTTATGAAAAGGCAGTGAGAACTGAAACAAGAATGTTAAGCACCAAAGACAATAGTAATTCAAATCGTCAGTTTACGATTAGCTTACCATAGACGACATCCGATGATAACACTTATTTACAATGATATAACTTCGAGGGAAAATGTCACATGGTGTTATCTAGACGAGATAACATTGCTTCCGATGTAGGCATTGACCAAATTATAACCTATTGTACCTACGTAAACATAACACGAGCATTTTCAACGTTAATATCAATGGAATTCAAATTCGAACTCCGAAAGTAAACTTCCCAGAATATAGCAAGCTCGTCGTTAAATTCATCCATGTTTATTATGAATCACATGTTTATATTGCTTTAATAAGAAGTGCTGGTGACTCGGTCCAACGATAATATCAAACTGGACACATTTAAGGTTTATCCTCGTAAAATGTTTAACAAAAGCGTCGATAAGCCTCGTAGAACGCCAGTCCTACTTATGGCAGGTGTACGATTGAGATAAACCATAATAGCGAGCAGTTGAATAGAGTGAAAACTAGCACATTTCTCCTTGCTTGCATGAATAATTAAGTGTCTAACCGTAAAGTGTACCAGTTCAAAGATACAAAGCTTAAAACTGTTAAAGTATTAGCTACCTAGAGTCGAAATAACGAGATCACATTCAGGTTAGGAGGCATTGTGACATTGGCCTGGTGACCGATAAATGCTCAGCCTCTCGGTCGCTTGCCATTTGTTTGCACAAGTGTGAACCGCATTGTCAACTACAACTGTTATTTTATAATGTTATCTACATCGAATCGAAGTCACTCACTGGTAATCTATAATACAATTTATTGCTACGGAGACTCGGTTTATCTTCTCGAGTTGTGTAATCGCTCCATTACAACGCTGGTAATTATGAATTCATTCTATAACAGCTCGAAGCAGGAAATGTTAGTTGGATACTGAATACGTTAAGTACTTCGTAGTCCTTACGTAATCTTGCAACTTGCTGTTATTATTATCTCGATAACCTGTAACCCGAAGTTGGATTATTAATTTAATAATAATAATAATTTATCGTGTTATCAATGTTATAATGATGGTCTTTAAGTCATTGTTTGCCCTATTTGGTTTGTGATCTGATATGGATAATCTGATGACCTCATATGTAAATAATGCACATAGGTAATTATTATAACGGTCGATACTCGATACACATTTAAAATATAGGAATGTTACTTGCATTTTACTTGTCTATGTATCGTCGATAACTAATCTAAATACCTATATAAAACAAAGTCGGGTTAGTTACACCGTTTATAACTCAAGAACGCCTAGACCGATTTTTATGAACTTTAATTTGTTGGATTTCTCTCCAGTGTCGAACCCGAATAGCAGAACAAGTTATAAGAACATCGGAAAATTTCACGATAAAAACCAGTTGCATGTGAAAGTAACTCTGCCCGTCTGTTACTTTTACCTAAACCACCGAACTGATCTTGATTTTGAACTCTGTGGAAGAACATAAGATTAGTACTTCTTATTGCGCCAATTTGTGTGAAACCGCGGGATACAGTTGTAAATATATAATAGAAGTTCGATAAAAACCAACCTTGAATCATGATAAGAACATTTACTTGTTCTCTCATACACATGGTCTAGATATCACTCATTTAACCCGCTTTTATCATAATTCATAGTCAGGCTCAACATATCGTCCCAAATTACGCGTTATAAATATGACGCCTGACGACAATGACAGCGCGGGAATTCCTCTCCACTTGTCAAAACACAGATAAACAAAATTATTGGGGTCAGGGTGCTCGATGAAATGAAACTCTTGAGTGACTCCTTTCCATAAACTTGTGGACTGTATATTTAGGTTCAGATACAACACTTTGAAGCAATACCTTGAGGCAATACAATTAAAACAGGATTTCTCTTAGCTTAAGTACAATTTTTGTGTCGGCAACTAGTGCCAGGCACCAGTGGGTATGACGCGCCTCTCGTCCAATCAGAGCGTCGCATGGCGCGCGCGCGATCTATATCGCTGTCCCGCTCTTGCGGGAGGTGCGTCTCTCTCTGATCACAGGTCAGCACATCGTGACATTTTCTAACTTAGAATGTACTAATGATTCTATACATTTATGTAGGTATACATAAAGGCTATGTAGTATAATCTGCTACTTACTTATAACAATTAACAAAATCGACTTATCTAATAACAATTTGACAAAATCGACTTATCTATCCGCAACAATTCTCCCCTCGGCGAAGAACTTCGTAGCCTATGATTTTCTAGGTAGGATGATGAGTCTTTTTACAGGTCTCCTAAAAATACCTCCTCTTGTCCGCACCTCAACGCTCCGCACCACGCCGTCCGGACCCGTGAAAACACGTTCGACTTGCCCGCGAGGCCATATGTTTCGCGGCAGAAGGCCATCCGCTATTACGACGATATCGCCTATTAAACCGTGTTCTACTGTCGTCAGCGCCACCACCTCTTCCTGATCTGGTTGTAGCACGTCTTCGACCGGCCAGTGTTCCTCTGAATCGTACAGGAACGCCGGGCCCTTGAACCAACGATCGTGGCTGGTTAATTGCGTGTTACCGGCGCGTGTCGCATCGTCCGCAACATTGTGCGCGGTAGGCACCCATCGCCATTGACTTGTCTCTGTAAGCTCGGCTATTTCGCTCAATCGGTGTGCTACATAAGGCGTATATTTAACGGCGTCATTCCTTATCCAGTGGAGGACCGTCTTGGAGTCGCTCCACAGTATAACTTCCGGTTTCGCTTTGTTATGTTCGGCGATAATTTCAGCCGCGAGCCGCGCGCCTATCAGTCCGGCCTGTAATTCCATTCGCGGTATGCTCTGTGACCTCATGGGCGCGACTTTGGCCTTTCCGGCGACCAGAGCTACTCCTACGCTACCGTCCGTGTGAGTGAAACGCCAGTAAGCGACCGTCGCGTACGCTTGCTCGCTAGCATCGCAAAAGATGTGTAATTGCGTATGCGTGATGTCCCTACTCGTGTCGTAGCAACGCGGTAAACGTAAGTCACGTATGTACTCTAAGTCGGCCTGCCATTCGTTGAATATGGTCGCTTCTTCGATAGGGAGCGGGTCGTCCCAGCCTATTTTCTGCTTCCACAGTCCTTGCAGCGTGATTTTAGCTGTTATAGTGTACGGACTGAGTAAGCCTAGCGGATCGAACAGAGACATAACGGCGCTCAACGCTTCGCGTTTCGTAGGCGTTCGTAGACCTGTCTTTACCTCCTCGGGTACGCGATGCATTGCAGTGTTAAACGATAACTCGTCCGTAGTCGGTGTCCATAATACGCCTAACGTTTTACCACAGGCATTTACGTTCGCGCCTAGCTCTTTCGGTGCGCTCGCTTTGTTTTCGTCGGGAATGTGATTTAAAAGCTGCGGTTGATTAGAGCTCCATCCCGCTAGCTCGAATCCAGCTTTTGAATGCACTTCCTGTACCTCGGCTATCGTGCGGGCTGCCGTTTCTACTGAGTCGAAGCTGTCGACCCAGTCGTCCATATAATGGTTTTCCGTTATGGCGCGGTACGCGAGCGGATGTGTGTCCTCGTAATCTGACGCGTTCCTATTCCGTACGCTGTGTGCCAAGAACGGAGAGCTCCGAGCTCCAAATATCATTGATGACATGACGTATTTCCGCGGCGGGCTAGAGCGATCATCGCCACGCCACAAGAAATGCTGAGCTACGCGATCTTCCGGTCTAATTTGTACTCTTAGAAACATTTCTCGGATATCTGCGGTCACAGCTACTGCTTGTTCTCTGAATCTGAACAAGACACCGTACAGCGCGCGCAACATATCAGGTCCGTCTAACAGTGCGTCGTTTAAGCACGTGTTGTTGACTCGCGCGGCGGCATCGAAAACTAGTCTCGTTTTCCCGGGTTTGTTCGGATTCGTGACCGCGAAATGTGGTAAGTACCAGACGCGCGGGTTCTCGTCATCTACAAATTTACTTTCGGATGCGTATCCTTTTTCTAGCAATTTCTCTACCTGTTCCGTGTACGCGAGCTTAAAGGACGGCGATCTATCCATCTTTTTCTCGATCCCTCGTAGACGATGTAGAGCCATATCGTAGCTAGGTGGCATAGTGACGTCATCCGAATTCCATGGTAAGCCTACTTCGAAACGATTGCCGACGCGTTTCGCGGTGGCGTCGAATATCGCTTTCGCTCTTTCATCTGCTGCTATCGGTTTGCGCTTTGATGCAATACCTAGAGCATCGATATCAAAGTGTGCTTTTACTAGCTCGCTTAGATCGTCGTTCTGATCGCAGCGGGTTTCCCTAGCTTTCACGTGTAGTACGGTCGCGTTATCCGAGGTGATCTGTCTTGTCACGGACCCGTGGAGTACCCATCCTAGTCGAGTGAGTGACGCGGCTGGCTGTTTATTCGTGCCAGTGAGTAATCTACGCGTGACGATAAGATGCCAATTATCAGCGCCTACAAGAATTCGCGGTTTCGCGTTCGCGTAACAAACGTCATCTGAATTCAGTTCGCGTAGATGCTCGTATTGTAACGTCTCAGGTCTCACAGACTGATGCCCTAGAACGAGATTTCTAACCGTGCGTGCTCTAATCGGTTGGTAACGTGACTGACCTCTGCCCCTTATCTCGATTTCGACCGCTTGACTGTCCGGTTCTTTTTGGCTCGACGTGACTCCGTGGATATGCAACGTTCGCGTCGGTCCGTTCGCTCCGACTATCCCGGCTATCTCTTCGTCGACCAATGTTACTGTCGATCCTTCATCTAGCAACGCGTAAGTATCGACTTCTTTACCGTTTGGTCCCGTAATCGTAATCGGACATACTTTTAAGAGTATCTGGTTGCTTTCCGCGTGGTGCGCGGACGCTGCGACCACGGACTCTTCCTTTTCGATGGCGACTATCTCACGCTTTAAGTGAAGGAGCGCGTGATGCGATTGGCGACATTCCTCTACACCGCATCGCTTCGCCTTACACTTAAAACGTCTGTGCTTGCTATTCAAGCAGAGAAAACATATGCGAGTTTCCTTTGCCCATTCCCATCTTTTTGATATGGGCATAGCCGCGAGCTTTTTACATTGGGGAGTGGCATGCTCCGCCCCGCAACAATAACACGTATCCTTTTTCGACGGTGTATCATCGGTTGTTGCGTAAACATTTGCTCCGCGGTTTCGTTCGTTCGCTTTCGGTTCTCTTTTAAAGTTACTCGCGCCTCGTGCCGTTCCTGTCTGACCGGGGTTAGAACCGGGGTTAGAGAACGCGTGTCGCAGTGTGCGATCAGCTTCGCGCATTAGGAATTCAGATAAGGTTATTATCTCGGGCTCTGTCCTATTACCGTAATCTTCAGCGTAGTCGCACCATCTCGATTTAAGGTGTGGACTAAGCTTCTCTATTACTTGACGCGACAACATCTGGTTTCGTAGGTAGTCTCGGTCGTCTATACCCGCGATTACCGTCACGATACTTTGTAAATTTATGGCGAACGAATTTAGTTCTACGGCAGAATTCCCTACTCGCGGTAGTTTCTTTAAGTCTTCTAACGCTTGATCGATAATGATTTCCGGCCGGCCATAACATTGTTCTAGTGTCCGCATGATAATTTTAGGATCCCTAGCCGTACCTAACAACGCGGATACGGTCTTTTGTGCGTTTCCTCTCAGGCAAGTTCGAAGACGCGATAAGTTCTCCATGGATGAGAAACCATGTAACTGTGTTGTTACTTCAAAGGCGACCTTGAAAGGCAACCATTCTCCCGCGGCGCCGGAAAACAAAGGCAAGTCGTACGTTTGTCTAGACGGTGCGTTACTTCGCGTCATTCGTTCTAGCGTGTCTGCGAGCCGCTCGAGCCCGCGCTCTTTAGACCTATGAGGCGTGGGTGACCTGGGTCGATGCGGTGTTTCGAACGTAACTTGATTCGGGTTCCCTACAGGAGGACGTCTTTCAGTCCTTCTTTCGCGAACCGGTGGTGGTGGGGGTGACGGTCCCCTTTCTAAATTTGATTCGACACACTCCCCTCGTTTTTGAGTGTTTTGAATCCAATCGCTGACTCTACGATTGGTATCCGTTGTCTCCTCCGCGCAAACGCTTTCTCGATCCGTCTCTTCGCGAATGGTGGCGACGTCCGCGGCTAACCGTTTCCTAACCAAGGTGGCTTGCAACAGCAGTTCTTGCTGTCGAATAGCAGCGAGTTGCTCCTCAGCTTCGAGCTCGGCCTGTCTTATTCTCGCGATCGCGCTAGCAGTAGAACGTCGTGACTGAACCGACGGGGCTCGCGTTCTACGTTCGTTATCGCGTGAAGTTAATCGCGGCGGTTGGTCGGTCGCGGGCAAGTCGGCAACGGTCTCTGTGTTTCGCGGTTGTACAGACGTTGGTGCGGACGGTGACGCGGGATAATCATCATATATACGATGATTCTTTTCTTCGGCCGCTTGGCTTCTGGTGGTCGGCATCTTCTTGGCTCTTGTCGCCCCTACGCTGCCTACCTCCCTAGCGGTCCCTACCTCCCTAACTGTCCCTAGCAGTCCGTCGGAAGGGCCCGGGTTTAATCGGGATATGCTTCCTCAGGGATGGATGGTTTTGGGAAAGGTAAGGTGGGTTCCACCCAGCAGAGGAGCGGAGTCAGATACGGGGTGCTCGGTAGTCGGCTGGAATGTCCGACCCCTTTGGCGAGTGCCCACAGTCTGGCCCCCGCACTGATTTCCACTCTTACCGGCGAGGAAGTGCTATTTCAGTCCGCGTTCCCGTTGAACGGTCTTGATGGACTGGTGGTGTTGCACAAAACACCACACCGCCTTGCGGCGTTAACTCTGAGACCCTGGCCGTTGGCACCGTTAGGTGGCCGGGGTAACAGAGCCGTGGATAAACCACGTAATTACGTTTTTCCACGGTGACTCGAAGTGCAGTGCAAACGGCACTCGTCGTAGTTGCACCGTTGGGTGATCTTCCCAGAACTCGTCGTGGTCGCACCGTTGGGTGATCTTCACAGACTCGACGTAGTTGCACCGTTGGGTGATCTTCCCAGACTCGACGTAGTTGCACCGTTGGCAGCTTCTTTGTACACGCCGTATACAACAACGTTCAAGTTGTATACGACTGTAACCGACGATTTTCACGTCGCATACAACGGCGTTCAGGTTGTATACGACTGCAGCGGTGATACCGCTTACAAAAGCGTTCAATTTGTAAGCGGCAGGTTTCCTCGGCGATCTTCACGTCGCATACAACAACGTTCAAGTTGTATACGACTGCAGCCGATGATCTTCACGTCGCATACAACAGCGTTCAGGTTGTATACGACTGCAGCGGTGACACCGCTTACAAAAACGTTCAATTTGTAAGCGGCGGGTTTCCTCGGCGACCTTCACTTCGCATACAACAACGTTCAAGTTGTATACGACTGCAGCCGATGATCTTCACGTCGCATACAACAGCGTTCAGGTTGTATACGACTGGAACTGCTTCTTGAAGTATCCGGCACTCGATGGACCAAACAACTATTGGGGTCAGGGTGCTCGATGAAATGAAACTCTTGAGTGACTCCTTTCCATAAACTTGTGGACTGTATATTTAGGTTCAGATACAACACTTTGAAGCAATACCTTGAGGCAATACAATTAAAACAGGATTTCTCTTAGCTTAAGTACAATTTTTGTGTCGGCAACTAGTGCCAGGCACCAGTGGGTATGACGCGCCTCTCGTCCAATCAGAGCGTCGCATGGCGCGCGCGCGATCTATATCGCTGTCCCGCTCTTGCGGGAGGTGCGTCTCTCTCTGATCACAGGTCAGCACATCGTGACATTTTCTAACTTAGAATGTACTAATGATTCTATACATTTATGTAGGTATACATAAAGGCTATGTAGTATAATCTGCTACTTACTTATAACAATTAACAAAATCGACTTATCTAATAACAATTTGACAAAATCGACTTATCTATCCGCAACAAAAATATTGCGTTCTAAAATTTCTAACATAAGTAACTTAAGTTACCTATCATACCTATTCGTGTGAAATTCTAACATAACTTGGAGATAAGCCTCTATTTTAAGTATTTAACAAGTGAGCAGGTTCGTGAGTGGTTTGCGAAGTGCGACCTCAGCTATTGACCTACTGACACACAAACTGAAGGAAAACAACTCTGTTGCGTGTCACAATCCACTCGCGCCCGTAATATCGCACTTAATATCGAAATACTTTCGTCTGCAGTACGGAGATTTATTAATTGAGATGTTATAATGAATGAAAGTTTGAAATTTTACGACCACGTTACGCAAGCAACAATAAAGTAGGTAAGGTAACTGGATTTATTGCGGTAGGTGAAATGTTTTAGGCTTAGGCGCAGAATTCCTAATCCCAAAATAGTATAAGTCTCGGGAGGAATTCTCAAAGTGGTTATCTCGGTAAATCGCCAAGTAACCGTAATTAGAATAAATCTGCAAATAAGCACTTGTTTTCTTCCGTAATTTTGAATTTGTTGAGTTTTTTTATTACATACCTATTTGCGATGTAGAGTGAACTATTTTAGCACGGAAAATTTGACAATAAGATCAAATTTACCGAAATTAGGTATGACATTTAACTAACGGACGTTTGTAAAACCGGCCCTTAGAATATTAGAAAATAAGGTACAGGAAAATAACGAATACCTAGTCGTTTAGTTTAAAAACTTTGTCAGTTTCTCAACCCCTGTTTAGGGTAGTGTAAAAGTAACTGATTGGGGTCTACTGTATTACCTATTTATGCAAATAAATTACGTCCGTAACCTATATCGGTATCAGAACAAAACATTTTTTTTCTAGCTTTGTTCACAACATAAAAACTTTCTAACACAAACGATTGTTTAAGAAAACAAAAGTACGATACAGGATACAACTATAAAGTTAGGTGAATATTGGACACATTCCAAATGAACGAGCTCTAGTTATTTGGTTTTAAAATAGACACCAGTGGTATTTTATCCCGTGCTATTTGCGGTCACACAGCTGTTCTAACCTGTAAGCCGAGTCGTAACGAGACCAGCGGGATTGTCCTCTGCCATACTAGGAAGGATTTGTGCTAAATATAGGTTAGGCACCTACAAAGCTACCTAACACAATACAGTAGGCAACGACGTGACCTACATGAATAAATTCCTGACTGTTCAAATGTTATAACGCTTACTTATTGTAAAAGTATTCAAGTAGGTTCGACCGACTTAGAAACTCTTTTGTGTAGTCATTGCTAATAAAAAAAATTCAGTGTCGAAGTTTCGTACCCCTACGTTATTTCGAAATGGTACATATAATATTAGGAAGTGATGTGGATGTTTAGGTACCTACCTAACGAACGAACGGGACCCTAGATTTACAAATAGATTACTTTTCTTCTTCTAGGGTATAAGCAACTCGATTCTAATTTCCAAATCCGTAAGCAGTATCCACACTCAAGCGCTCATAATAATCTGTCGCTTTCATAATATGTATTAAAAATAAAGCTAAGAACACTCTCGATAAAATCACCTGTCAAACAAAAAAACTAAATGAAAATCGGTTTATCCGTTAGGGACCTACGATGCCGTCCCTCTGCATCGTGGGATGATAATGATTGCAAAGTGTGATGTGATGTGATAGGGTGATAATATCGATTATTAGTAGACAGTGGACATGGACAAGGACATGCGTCGTCGTTTAGTAATTACAAAATTTCAAGTCACGCAAGATTGAACGGACGCTTTCTGAAACACAACTCGATCTGAATCACGCGAGTGAGAGTGAATCGAATACAGGAAGTGCTGGATGAAGTCGATCGTCGGCCATAAACAATGAGGATCTAATTTTAGAACGCGCTGGCGGCCGGTGGAAAATAGAACGCGAAATGTGGGCCACAGCCACAGCGCACTCCTGCGCATCGCTGCGTTCGGTTTACATTGTCATTTGTATTACGTGAGGCGTTTAGGGGGTGGACGGGGTCGAGCCGAATCTCACCTAATAGCACGTGGTGAAGAAGGGGCAAAAACCACGCAATTTTTTCCCCCGAAAGAAACACTGCAAGAATACTGTGTGAAAATGTGAAAATATGACAAACTATAAATAAATAATCAGGCAAATTGTGTATTATGTTTTTTTTAATCAAGCACAGATTAACGCGCTTACACTAAAACACGCGTTTAGAAAAATCTCACGTGAGATAACGGAAGGAGGAGGAGGCTCAAGCCAAATCTCACGAAATCTCACCAAAGGCGGGTCGAAAATCACCAAAATCACCTCGCGTAATTAATGGCCGCCCCTTCATCGGAATCGTGCGACTGCTCCGTGTATCTTCTTTATCTTTACCATCTTATCGTATCATATACCTACTTAAATCGTCGGTTCCCTTTTAGCACTCAAAAATGAGTTTGCACTTATTGTAATAATTATCTTTGTATCTCTCTTATCAAATTAAGTTTGACGTTTCATTATTGTTGGGTTTTTAAGAAAACAAGCCACCTGGCTGGTTTTGGCTTGCAATCGAGAGATATTTTACGATACCTTTTGACATTACACTTTTATTGTTGTAGCAGATATATTATCACAAAATAAAACAAGCGTTCTTCTGCTTCTTCTCTTTCTTATATTATTTCTTCTGTCACGATTGCGAGTTTTTTTGTTACATATTTAGATCAGTTTGTCATTATTAGTTGAAACTGGCTTATCCAACAACATAGTGAAAACAGGCAAGAACATGGGGGTTATCCTGTTTATGTATTAGAATTTATAAGAATGTATGGTTGAAAGTATAAGAAAGTGTTTCATCATCATCATAATCAACCCGTTTCAGTCCACTGCTGGACATAGGTCTCTCCCAAAGTACGCCATCGAGCCCGATCTTCGGCTTCTCTCACGCTGCCAGCCATTTTGCGTATGTCGTCGCTCCACCTAGCCGGAGGGGGTCATACACTACGTTTGCCGAGACGCGATCTCCAAAAAAAGAAAAATAAGCGTTTATTTTGCAATTTTAATGGCATTAAATCGATCCAGTTCGCTGACTCACCTAAATATCTAATCACCGTGAAGCTGAATTTGTTTGATGTTTGCTCAGGTCCAAAATCAATTAAAAGCATCCCCGAAGTGTCACTGTGTACCTCTTCTACCTACCCTTTATTGTGATTTCGTAGCAAGGGATCCGAATAATCGTTTTCTATTCCCTCTCACGCCTACCCCTTGGCATTCTTAATATCTTGCTTGCGATGGGGAACATTAGGGTAGATGTTTTATTTATTTTTAGATAACTTTGTTGAAGTTTACTAATAATCGGATCGGAGCTGATTGGCCGGAAGTGCCTGAACCCAATCCACAGTCTAATTAAACAATATAATACATGTTACCTACTTATTTACATCGTATCAATAAAATCAAATAAAACAGTTGAATTTCTAATAGAAAAATTACAAAGGTACTTGGCCTGATGATATATATCTATATTTATAAAAGAAAGTCGTGTTAGTTACACTACTTAGCAGGGCACAGCGTGGATAGATTGGTTATTGGGAACGGCCGTAAGAAGATAACTTAGGAGAAAATATGGCATACCTTATTCATTGTCTTGTCTCTCTGTCAATACCACGAGTTTAATACAAAGGGAGTATAAAATTGAGGGTGAAATCTAATACCTCACACCTAAGCGCGAACCGTGGGGTGTGGGAAGATTAATGGTCTCTGAAATTAGGTTGCCAATTGTAGTTTTACGAGCTACATGTGTAGGCTCATTTCATTTGAAAGAAAGTCAACAACAATACATTTTTTTTTTTTAATTTGCTTACTGATAGATATAGATAGTACAAATGTGAGTTTTTCAAACTACATTTTTTTTTTGCCCGCTCTTTAACATACATGGGCAACCCTTAACTAGGTTTCCCTGTGTGTATGTTTGTTACTCTTTCACGCAAAAACTACTGAACGGATTTGAGTAAAATTTGGAATGGAGATAGCTTATACCTTAGATTTAACACATAGGCTACTATTTATCCCGGAAAAAGGTTCCTGCGGGATAACGGGAAGACGCGGGTGAAACCGCGGGGCGCAGCTAGTTAAATGTATTTAGATATTTTTGTAAACTAAAACGCGAAATATGTAATTATCTTGATTAATTAATTACATAATATAAGTACCTACTACTATCGAATACCTACTGAATAGATAATATTTAATTGCCAGAGGGCGTAGCAATCTGTTGTGGTTTTGGTTTTCTCATGTATTTCCCAAATACCTTATCTATCAAGTCAAGGTCACAAACCGGAGATATTTTACTAACGAAGTAGATTTTTTTTAAACGAAAATACCAACATTTTCGTAGGTAATGTAATTTTAATAAAGATAAGTACCGAATTAGATGACCAGTCCAAAAATAGTGCTAACATTTTTTTTTCTAGTAGGTATTGGGTGAGTTAGGTAGGTTCTATGTTTAGATGTGATCTTCAAAGCAAATAACATGTTCACGTAGGTAGGTAGGTACTTACCTACATAAATGGGTGATGTCATGTCATCCATATCATTAAGACAACGCTAATAATAAAGTATTGTGTCTCCTATGAACTTCTGTTCTCCTGGTACCCACGTTGCTACTTTCATCTTTGCTTTGAGGGCTACATGAATAATTTTATATTTATTTGGTATCTTCTAAATTATGCACATTCGTTTTTTCATAGTCCGGTCAACAGTACTACCGAAAGGAAAATATTAACCGTGGTACGGCGACTGTACCACGGAATGTAAAAATTAACGCTGATCCGGTCGACTGTACTACCGAAAAGAATTTTAACCATGGTCCGGTCAACCGGACTATCGCGACTGTACCACGGGCAAGAAGTGATAAAAACGCTTTGGAGTCTAATTTCAATAATGCAGGAGACAAAAAGCGAAGCAGTTCGATTTACGTTGTTTCGCGCGAGTCGCGGGGGCAACGACCCCGCACAGCTGTGAGTGTGTACGTAAATAGTGAGCGGACGCACACGCGTGTACATGTTGTATGGCAACACGAATGTTTGTGCGAAATGAACACTGGACGTAAACTTAGTTGTTGGGGTGGTTTTAGAGCTTTTACCCGGTTGCCCCAGAAGCGCGGTAGTGTTTTTCGAGTGAATGTTTGTATGCATGCGTGTGTATGTATTTGTAATGTGGATATGAATATTTGGCACCGTCTGTAGATGATGCGTTTTATTTTAATACACATGAGGTGTCATTGGATTTGTTTTAAATAATAAGGCGTGTGCACATAATTTTTTTTTTATTCATCATCATTATCAGCCTTTCACGTTCCCACTGCTGGGACTCTGGCCTTCTCTCAGAGAGAGAGTATGGGCTGTAATCTACCACGCTGGCCCAGTGCGGGTTGGTAAATGTCGCATGCCCTTGAATGATGCAGTTCTTGGGCATGCTGGTTTCCTCACGATGTTTTCCTTCACCGTTTTGAGCGATGGCAAATCCGCACATAACTTATTGAGTCATAGGTGCGGGGCCGAGAGGATTCGAACTCGGTGTCGGCGTCTTGTTAGTTGCACGTCTAACCGTTCGGCCACCATCGCTCTTATCATCTGCCATAATTTTTTATTTTGTTATTATTTGAGTAAGTGTACCTATGTAAGGTTTTTTTTAAAGTCATTAAATAAGTTAACTGTCTTATTTTACAGTCACTATGACTTCATTAAATTATATAGGTAAGTGTGGCTTTTAGATGTACGATATAAATGTATGTCCTAAATAAAAAAATGTTTGTGATTATTTTTTACGCTGCTGGTTTTTCTTTGAATTTGACCTTGTTCAACGTTGCTTTTAGCAGATAATTATGATTATGAGATAATTTTATTAACCGACAAACAAAAGGTTGGCATGTCGACGCGTTTATTTCTGTTTTTTTCGTAGGTACACATTGACAATTAAAACACAAAACTAATGCTCGAAATTAATAATCGATCCGATCCGTTAACCGCGGTTTTGGATTGATAAGTCTTGTCATAATATGTCATTATAGTACTAGGGCTTGACAGATTACTACTAAAATTACATATTAAGACATGGCATATCGATCCAAAACCGCGGATAACGGATCAGTGGGCCTAGACAACGTGCAACCGATTCTAAGCGTTTCGTTTTCTCCGATCGCTAACGCTTCGTCGTAAGCGATTATCGATTAGCAAGCGCAATCGCCTGTCAAATGTGTCACTTGGCATTTGTATGGCGGGTTCCGTTTTTCGCGAGAGATAACTAAGCGTTTCGTTTCACGGAATAGAAAGATGATCCATCACCAACCAACCAAACCAATTACCAACCAACCAATCCAACCAACCAACCAACCAACCACCACCAATTCCAATTTTTTTACCAATATTTTTTTGTTTTTAATTTGTCTACCAATTTTTTATTCGTTTTCGCTTGACCACGTAACTTAGCAATGACTTATGGCATTCCCATACATTTGTGTACTTTTCTACATTCGTTAACGCTAGGAGAATGTGACATTGTCTAGGCCCGCAGGGCGTAAGTTGTCACAGATTACCTACCTACTGACTAAATTTGTTATTACAACGTTTGCATTACGCACCGTCACATGCTATTATGTAAACAAAATAAAACAAAACGAATGTGTCA
The DNA here is from genome assembly GCA_931315375.2 of Opisthograptis luteolata. Classification (NCBI taxonomy): domain Eukaryota; kingdom Metazoa; phylum Arthropoda; class Insecta; order Lepidoptera; family Geometridae; genus Opisthograptis; species Opisthograptis luteolata. Next base: position 3,293,089 of record OV928043.1, read on the forward strand.
TTCAGCGTCGGAATATGGGCATTGTGAATTTTTTATACTCAACAGCCTCGTTTTACAAGTCAATCGGCGTGATGTGGTGAATCTGAATGATTCTCAGCGGATGTCGGATGTGGGTCAATGTCCATTTAGATTTTAGATGCAACATCACTTTTAATTCATAACATAACTGTTGTATTGGCTTTATTGACAACGTGGCCACGGTTTCACCCGTGTGGGGATTCCCACAGGATTTCTACCTGAGTAAAACATAACCTGTGATACTCAGGGACATTGTAGTTTTCTTATGGTGAAATAATTTTCAGAAACGGATCAGCAGATTCAGAGCCGTACTTGGTCTACTTTTATACCTACCATAACATACAAAGAAACTTTATCTTTATGAATGCTATTCAGATTTTGTGCTCTTCTTGGAATACCTCAATCATCAAGTTTCCCAATTAGGTATATATATAATATATAGATTTCGATTTAATTGCAGGATTTGTACTTATTTTGTTGTAACTTGAACTCAAGTAGTGTTTCTTTGTTTCCAGGTTGTAGAACGATCATAGCCATCGTCATGATCGCAGCCGGAAGCCGCCATTCGCATCAAGCAGGGTAGCTGGTATCAACAGTTAGTATTGTTTGTTTTATTCTACTAAATACAAGCCTCGTTCGATTTGAGACGAGTTTTATATAGCGTCTTCGCGTTATCCCGCAGGAACCTTTTTCTGGGATGAAAAGTGGTCTATTTGTAAATCCAGGGTATAAGCTAGGGTGGTGTATTTTCTAGTGCTCGACAGCCTAGCTATAGCTACCTACCCCTAATGTTAAAATGTGTCGCCAAGGACCTATTTGATATTTCGATGAGAGATCTCTAACTAAGGGTATTTGGTACAGAACTGTTCAACTTTCACTTCTTCGTTTCCCATGGTTTTTGAGGACTAATATGGGAAGGAATGAAATTGTTACGGCTGTTAGGCTTCGAACCGGGCACGTTCCATTAAATAAATTCGGATTTAAGATGGGCAAAATTAATTCACCAAATTGTGATGTATGCAACCAAATTGAAGATGTGTACCACATCATCATGGAATGTGCTAGGGTCGACGGTCTACGTCGACAGCTGTTTGTCGACGACCACGTCTTTTGGCAGGTGGGTGGTTTTAACTGCATACTCTCACAGCCTCATTCGGAGGATGCAGTTAAAATATATGAGCTGTACCAATTAGTTTTAAAATTAATATCGTAATGAAGTAGGTAAAATAATGATTTTATTTTCTGTACTTTTTTGTATTTTATTTTTCTGTTCTTTTTTGTTGTTACAATTTTGTTTAGCTATAAGGGTGGCATGTTTTGTTAAACAAAACCCAGTATAAAAAATAAATGATTTAAAAAAAAAAAGAACCTATTTGTATCTTTCGGCAGCTTCATATAAGAGCCCTCTACCAAGCCAGGAGTAGCGTTGCGCCCGCCACCTTGAAAAGCTATTTGTTGTACAGAATTGTTCTGCTTGAATCGAGATATTGAGGAAACTTCAGGGTTCTCAGAATTTTAGGTAAAGTTGGTTAAATTAGGTAAATAATGAAGTTTATTATAAACGCTTGCCAACGCCATAATAATAATATCTACTAGTGTTTTTTGATGAACTGCAAAGTTTCAATAGGAACTTGTTTAAGTGTTTTCCTCGATCAGTCCAAAAATAGTTAATAATGTTATTGTGTGCCATAAAATCACGTTATCACTATTGGTAGGTAGGTATTCGGATATATAACATAATTATGGTAGGTATTAAATTTGCTTATATTATTTTCCCGGAAGTGGAATTGTTAGGTATTTCCTTGTAAATGAAAGCACACTCAACAGGGTAATGAACTGATCACATCCTATCCTACTAATATTATAAATTCGAAAGTTTGTGTGTGTGTGAATGTTTGTTACCACGTATCACAATAATTACTAAACCGATTTTGATGAAATTTGGAATGGAGATAGCTTATACCCTGGATTAACACTAGGCTACATTTAAATCCGGCAAAAAATTCCTGCGGGGTAACAGGAAGACGCGGGTGAAACCACGGGGCGAAACTAGTCTGAAATAAACGTTACCAATAAACTATAGTACTTACTACCCACCTATGTAGGTACTATAGCTATGTTGGTAACTAGGTAGTGGTGGATTTATACTAGGGGCAGTCGGGGCTAGTGCCCAGGGCGGTAAATTTTCTAGGGCGGCAAAATTTGGAAAGTGAGATAAAATTTTCTATACAATATATAATTAACTAATTCTTTTAAATAAACATTTTATCTTTAAGAAATATAATTCAAGTATTATGTATCACATTAAAATTTTGTATATTATAATATAGGAAATTTAAGTAAAAACGATATCAAAACTATTAAAATAAAATTTAAGTCATAGGGCGGCATTTTCTTCAGTGCCCCAGGGCGGCACAAATTTAAATCCGGCCCTGTAACTAGGTACATATTTGCAACTGAACATTGCTTTAGCTATTCTGAATTTGATTTGGACTTGAATTTTGAAATACCATCAATGTTTTTGAGCTGTTAATGTTTTTTTTTTTGTTTTGGCGTCACACGATTAGTGTATTTGCCAGTGTCAAGTATAAAATATTTCAAACTAAGAGGTTTATTTTAAATGTTTGGATTTATTTGTTTCACCTTTGATTAGGTACATAATAACTGTCCTTAGTTGGGGAGGATTTTAGATTTATTAATATATACGTAGTAGTTTTAGCTATGTGCCTCACCTGATGAATAATGATGATGATGATTAATGACGATGATGGTAGAAACTAGAAATGCATGCTTAGCCTCATGGCGGAATATTATTTATTTACGAAAAGATTTTAATAATAAAATTATTGCGGTATCATTGACCTCAGTGTCTCAGACTCGGGCAGGTGACTTTGACCTTTCTTGGATTTATAATATAAATAGCTAGATTAGGTAGACTAGATCAGCGGTAAGCAACCCGCGGCCCGCAGTTTGCCACCATGCGACCCACAGGGGTGGTCTGCGACTTTTCACTATATTACATTTGTAGACATTGCTCTCGTTTTACTACTGATAAACAAACCACATCAAATTTAAAATCATTCATCAAATCGCTAGTCATATACAACCATAAAAAGAAAATTACTATTACTACTTTAACAACAATCTTGTGTTGTGTAATTAATCAGACATCAAGGATAGTTTGAACTATCTATAGACCTTCTTTAGTTAGTTCAAACGATCCAATATATGTGCCTATATATATAAACGGATATTTATAAATAACTGTAGGCTTGGGTTTTTTTTTTTACCTTTTAGTTTAGTTAAGTAATTCATTGTTATTTCAAATAAATAATATTCATCCAAAGATATTGGTCCATATAGTTGAACCTAAACTCACTTAATATGCAATTTTCAAACTTGTTTATTAGGTAGGTGTGAGGCTGTGAGTTGTGCATTTCATATATCCACCAACATACCACGGGGCCCGCTTTAACTTAATTTTACAATGTGCGGCCCTTGTCTGCTGAAACTTGCCGACCGCTGGAATAAACGATTGGATCGGTGTGCTTCTAATATTCAACAGCAAAATATCTAGTCCTTATAAATTTAAGATAAGGACTGGTTATAAATTTCCCATTACGGTGTTTTTGTTTGTCCGTGCGCATTTGGCCTGGGACCATTGCGGGCTCGTAGATACCCCAATTTAGTATTATCCTTGTTGTATTAGTAAATTTTAGTTTAACTTATGAAAGTGACATATATACCTACTGATTAACCTAATACAGCCACAGAATATAGATCGATAGATTAACTCGTTATTAGTACACCACAAACTAGAACCACAATCAAACTTAATCGTAAGTCACAAAGGTCGCTCGCATCGCTCAAAGCGATCTCTTTCAGACATCCCAAAAGCATACGCATGCAAAACTATAGTTATGACAACAACAACATAAATAAATCAAAATGAAATTGATCATGCCTACTAAATAGTAAATATACCTACTTACATAAAATACGCAGAATCCCTACTAATAATAAAAATGCGAAAGTAACTGCCTTCCTGTCTGGTCTTGCTTTCACGCCTAAACTACTAAACCGATTTAAATAAAAGTTGGTACGGAGATAGTTCGAACCCTGAAGGACATATTATGTTCCCATATCCCAATGTGTACAACCAAACAAGAGAAATCTTATTAGTAAAGCTAATTAAAAAATATCGGACCATTAGATGACAAAAAAAGCTTGGGATTTTAGTGAACTTGCTCCAATTCAACCAATTAGTAATAAGAATAACATTGTCAATGTGATCGCGCCAAAAAAATTACCTGCCGGGCGTTTCTTGCCTGTTCTTTTGCCGGCGTAAGGAGGTTGGAACAGGCGTAGCTAGTTTTAAGTTTGACGATGTATCCTATTGAATAAATAAAAATTGACTTTTGACTTTTTTGACATAGGATACTTTTTATCGCGATAAATTGTAGCCCACGCAGGTGAAACCGCGGGGAACAGCTAGTAATAAAATAAATTCGTTACATATATCCATATACATTATATATTTCAGACCACTCAGCTACTACTAACAAACGCTATATATCTACTGTAGTATAATAATAAAGCGCCAGTGATGAAAACAAACGTTGACCTAATTCCCGGTAAACGGGTCCCTGCCTGTTGAATGTACAGATAGTTCTGCGAGGGTAGATTCGAAAAGGGTCCGCCATGTTGCGAGTTGTGGCAGCTCGACAGGGCTCGAGGCAATCGATACGGGATGGTTGCTAGGATACAGCTTCCCGGGAATTCTCCGGCTCAACATTCCCTGCTGAATTGTTGGTCCGCTTTTCCTTCACGATTCACAACAGTTTATTTAGTTTTGTTAAAGAACAAGAAGCTGAGCCCCGCGTCTTTCCTTTATCCCGCAGGAACCTTTTACCGGGATAAAAAGTAGCCTAAGTGTTAATCCAGGGTATAAGCTATCTCCATTTCAAATTGCACTCAAATCTGTTCAGTAGTTTTTGCGTGAAAGAGTAACAAACATCCATACATCCATACTCTTCCATACTCATAAACTTTCACGTTTATAATATTGGTAGGATGATTGTACTTTTTTCCAAGGCGCAGTGCACTGTGCACTGTGCAGGTCGTAGTCGTAGTACCTACACCTATATTCCTATAGTAGCGAGTCGATGTACCAAGTCTAATAAATATCAAGTTGAAATGAAAAAGTTCCTGTCTCAGCTATAGCAGTAAAAAGGCTCACTAATTATTATAGCAGTTACTGGTGAGGTTTTTGACATTCAACCGCATGAAGGCCAGGCCAGTCAACTTTTTGTCGTTCACTTTATGTTATACCCGGAAGTTACTGTGCGTGAGCGTTGTTGTCGCGAAATTATACTTATAAACCTACGATATGCTATGTAGGTATAGGTAGATACGGTACGCCTACGTATCTGAGTGTTTTTATAAAAATGTATGCATTGGTAGGGGCGAAGTACTCTCAAGGGCAGTCAACGGGTAACGACCCGAACACAAGTTCTGATATTAATATCGAACAGGCGAATGATCGATTACTCACTACCTACCTTTTATTACTTTACTTAAATGATTTTGCGATCACTCAAATGAATCTCTTCTGTTTCAGGTTCGTGAGGAGTTGGAGCTCGTAGTATGGACGTCTCCTTTAATAATGTACTGGAAGTATCTCGCCAGTACTTTATGGGCGTGCCGAAACAAGCGCAGGCGGAGGGCTCCGGCCAGTCTGTGTGGCCAGCGCCACTGCCTGAAGAGGGAGCTCCGGCGCAGTCCGGAGCGCCCGCACCGTCATCCCGGCCCCCGTCAGCCGCAGCCGCGCCGCCCGCACCCTCCTCCACGGTCGCTGCTCCACCGCCGCGCCCACCATCCGAGCCCATAGAACCGGAGCCGCACATCATCCATAAGGCTACAGTGATGCGCGAAGCGGCCGAGAAACGTCGTGAACTTCCCGAAGTGGACGACGAGGAGGACCCCGCAGGCACGCTATCGCCGCCGTCGCACATCATCCGTAAGCCCCTGCGTGCGATGCCGTCGCCGGCGCCAGCGCCGAGCCCTTCTCCGGCCCGACCGCCATCATCGTCCGCCCCCTTGCCTGCGCCGCCAGCATTAGATCCGCACTCAGAACAATATCGCCTTCCGCTTCACCAAGTCCAAACACCCTCCACGAGACCGCCGGATCCTTATGCACCGAGTCGACCGCCTGACCCTTACTCGGCCTCTCGACCACCGGAACAATATGTACGTTATCACTACGATTCTGCAATTCCGGATAGCGGCAGAAACTCGCATGGCCCCATCGCTTCACCGCAACCTTCTGTACCCGCGCGGCATAGTCCTCAATCTTATACGAGAATGACAAGCTCGATATCGCAGCATGCGGCATCAAGACTACGCGAAGGCGCACTGCACAGTCCTCCCGGCCACGGGCAGCGGTATCCAATGCATTCAACGCAACCTCCTCCGCCACACAATGACCGTGTCCCGCCGATATACCATCCACAAGCGTCATCTACACAGAGGCTATCAACAGCAGACGCGCGCTCGTCCCAAATATATCCGCCGCTACAGCCGCGTCGAGAGACATCTCCGTACGCTCGGGTAACGTCGCAATACGATCGACAGTCCGCTGTTCCGTCTCGAAAGTACGATCCACAACAAGCGTACCCAGGGTATCGACCTACGCCCACGGCACCGCAAATTTTGTCTAATCATCGTGTAGACCCGCAACAGCCAACTCAGTATAAACATGCTGCAATAGACGCTATGAATGTACATTACTCGGCGGGCCGACCTACTGATCGCCCTACGGCGTCACTGGTGCCATCGCCTCACGATCCTGTACGTTTACCGCCTCGAGTGGAATATCCATCTATGAGTCGATCTACAGACGCAAGAACTGGATATCATTACCCCACACCTTCAACTTCCTCCTCTCGTTATGGTGCCAGCGTGCCAGCAATTCCAAATTCCTCATTTCAACCGAGGTCAGCTTATCGTCCAGCGACTGCTCCACAAAAGAGCTATGAATATCCAATTCCGCATTCCGTCCAAACCTCACCAGCCCGATCGACATCGAAGTCTGGGTATCCTAGCCAAAAAGCACGAATGACAGTTTCAGTGACTTCACTTGTGAACGAAATTAACAAATCTAAGCAGAAACGTACTTCGCCCGTGCCGGCAACGCCACAAGTAGTTCAAAATAAACAGAAACGTGAGTCACCTTTAGATTTGTCTGTGAAGACAGTTAAAAATTCAGCTGATTCTTCAACAACTCAAGACGATGCAGTCGATTCCGCCTCAATGGAAAATAAAGCTTTGTCTTTGCAACCACGTCCACAATTGATAAGCAATAGAAGTCAACAGCAACACATACCCACCGCCGGTTATGTAGCTTCTCACAAAGTAGATTTTGCCCCGAACTTCAATCAGTACGGGGATAGAAGTGCTCGCCACAGTTATAGCCCAGCAGTTGCACCTGGACATCCGCCTGTGCGATATAATGGTTCTTTTGATACGCGGCGGGCGCTTCCAGAACAGTACCCTGTAGAATCTCCTCTACATACTTATCCAGAACAAAGCACGTATAGCGCTCCCATAGCTAGACCTGAATTTGTTCCTGAAATTGATCTCACACGGTCACTCAATGACCAAAGACACATTGACAATAGAATACGAGATGATCGAAATTTTGTAATCGAAGAAAGAAAACGGCCCGCAGGTCCTATCGTCAGTAATACTCCTGAGAAAATTATACGATATGAAACTGGAGTTTTAGATACTCGAATAGACCGCATGAGTCAATCAGCACAAAACGAACTAATGAAATTACCTGTATACAGCTACAAGCTGCACAAGCAATTTGAGGCTTTACAGAATGAACAAAAAAGAGCTGTCTCTTCAAGCATTTATAGAGAACATCACTTGCATGGATCACGTCGTTACCCTAGTAATCCTTTTCCTGCCGAGTTACCACCTCGTGAGCCACCTATGAATGAATATCACACACATTACCAAGATAGAAATCAGCCACTAAATAGTCGTCATAACATTATTCAGAACATGCCGTGCCACAGAGAGCCTCATCATATGGATCCGCAAAGTAGAGTGCCTGCAAACAAAAGCGTGTTGAGTATTCTAAGAAATAGTCTAGAAACCAAGCAGAGCGATCCTAGTAGAAACATTAAACCTGATATTATTGTTATTGATGACGCCGATGATCCAGTAATTGAAGTCACTGATCTGACAAAAGAGAATGATAAAATAACAGGCGCTAACTCTGTTATCAAACCGTTCCAAAGTCAAGCAACAGTCTTAGGTCATCATATACAAATGCCTAAAGCGGTAGACTCTATACCGCGTGACTCAGATTACCAACAGTGTGACACTGACGGAAAACGAAAAACACCCGAAAATGATGTTGCTTCTAGAATACGGACTAAAGCTGAGCTAAAAGTAATGCCTCCGTCGGAGGAGAACTCTATGAAATCAGAAATCAAACCTACTGCTCCATCAGAAAATGATACGGTAAAATTGCTTCCTAAGTCTCAAAAGCAGCACCTTTTTAACCGAATTAGAGAAGATCTCAGATTAGAATCTGTTATAAAATGTGAGAAACCGTCTGAAACATCTATAACAGAAGTGAAATCGGAGCCAATGAATATAGATGAAATTGAAAGAGATGCTGAAATATCAATAAAGACCGAAATCATTACTGATAATATAGAAACAAAAAGTCCAGAAACGAAAAGTGAAGTACCTGAAGATTTGGATTGGGCTAATGCTTGTGATAATTTTATGGAACAACTTATGTCTGGTTGTCATAAAAAGAAAATCAATAGAAGACGAAGGGATACTATGGATGACGAAAGTGATAGTAAGCCTGTTAAAACTCAAAAAAATGAACCAGAGCTATCTAAGCTTGAGGAAAAAGTACAAGATTCAGAATCTCAACTACCAATTCCACCTGACGTAGTTATTAAACAAGAACCTATAGATGAAGATGAAGTAAAAGATGAAGATGTATCAATTTTATCGATGATACCAGAAAAAGACATAAATGAAGATTTACCTATTGCGTCTTTGGTCGCAGACAACAAAAATGAAGATGTGACACCCATTGTGCCAATACTTTTGGAAAGCCAGGTGCCAGTTCTAGAGACTAACGTTGAAAAGAGTAAGAATGTTAAAGTAATAGAACGTAACAAAAGCAATAAAAATGAGAAAAAAAATGAAAGTGGTAAAAAACACGATGAAAAAGTTTCAAAGGTTAAAACTAAAGTCAAGATTAAGTCAGAGAAAACTACTCCTATTAAAAAAGAACCTAAAGAGACAAAAGATAAGAAAGTAGTCAAATCTAAAAAACAGGGGAGTGAGACAATGAGTAAAGACAATGAGATGAAAACTGTAATTAAAGAAGAACCAGAGTCAACAGATGATGATGAACCGCTTATAAAGAGCAAAATAATAAAAGAAAAAGAACGTAGCGAACGCCTTAAATACCAGTTACTAAAAGATTTGTCGGAAAAATCGGCTTATGTTAAACTAGAATTTTGTGACGTTGATGTTAACAAAAATTCTAGAAAGTCACTTGATGCTGTTACTAAAGAAAAAGAAGAAAAACCAAGTAAAGGAAAATGGTCAAGGCAATCTTCAAGATCAAAAGCCAAATCTTTATCTATAGAAAATATTCAGATAGATAACAAACAAGTGGATTCTAGTACAGATAGTGAGGATGATCTGTGCGTTGCGCTTAGACTTCGAATGCGCAAAAATACTAAAATGGAAGACAGTAACAAAATTACCCCTTTAAGCACTCCTATCAAAACATCACCATCAAAAAAATTAGACAATAGTAGCGCAAGTAATAGCTCCACACCAGTTCGAAAAGCAGGTTTTGGCGATGGCTCTGACTTCCATCCTGGGTGGGAGGAAGAATTGTATAGATATAAGCGTTCTCTTCGCATGCCAACAAGACTTATTGCTATACCAAGAGATCGTTCTGGCGGACCATTCGTGCGTGGGGCAGGAGCTTTCTTTACACGAGGTACGACTTCTCTCCCCGATTTGGACCCAGCTCCTCTTTCACCAGCTCCATCATCAGCTCCTTCGGCCGCTACTGATGATTTGTACGCGAGACGGCCTGATAAACTTACTCTTGACAGTGACCTAGATTCTAACTCTAGTTATTCTGCTCCAAACCGACTTCACTATGATTCAGAAGCATCGACATCAACAATTTTCTCATCGTCTAAAACTAAAAAAAGGGGCAGTTCTATTGTTGATGTCTTAATTCAAAAGTGTGGTAAGAAAGAGGACTCAAAAAAAAAATCCAAAGACCGTGATGATAAAACTCCTAAACTTATATCAAGAAATTCTTTTGATTTGCTGCCGACCCCTAGCTTAGGTCTTGTGAATAATAATAATAGAGGAAGCCTTAGTGCCAAAAAAGAAAAACTGCTCGAGAATATAAGTTACTTAGGTGCTTTTAGAAAAGAAACTGTGGCTTCATTCAGACATACTTTTATAAATAACACAGATGGTCTTATTGGTGCCACAGAAGAATTTTTGCCGTTGGTTTTAAAAACGAGGACAAGAACTGAAAGCAGAGTCTTGAAACAACGAGCAACTATCAGGGAAGTTTTTGGTGATGAAAGACCTGCTTCAGCACCACCAACCTCTTGCAGAGACGAAGAGTGTTCTGATGATAAAGAAGAACCACATGTCATCAAAAAAGAACCTGATCCAGAACCAGAGTCTAAACCTAAGTTGAAACCTAAAAAAATTGCAAAGGATAAATTAAAAAGATCAAGTTCAATAAGAGATGGACTCCGAAGCACGAAATGTCTAAAAAGGAACGATGCGAATGGTCGCCTTATGCGTTTAAAAAAGAGGAATAGTATTATCAAATCTATGAATAAAAAACGTATGAAAGAAATTTCGGCAAATAAACACAAAAACGATAGTAACGCACCGGCTGAGGATAAAAGTAAACCCAAAGATGAAAATAGCTCCCCGATGCCAGTCGATGGAAATACAGAAGGAAAAAAGCGATTCAAAAGACTTTTTGGCAGAAGGAAATTTAGTTCTGGCTTTGATTATATTCGGAAGAAGAAACGGATTATTAAAAGAGAAGATGGTTGTCCAAAAGTTCGGAGACCTATTAAACCGAGCCCTGAGTCAGTCCACGACATCCATAAAGAAATTAAAGGCTGGTTTATCAATAAAAGCGTTGGAGAAACGCATCTCCATCGAGCTGCCAGACTTGGATACACGGTGAGTTTCGTCAGTTCTTGACGTCTTTTTGTTAAAACCGATCAATACTGACCACCAATCACAATAATTTCTAGCTTAAATCAGTACTCACTCAAGCACAGGTTCCAACCTATGTGGGTGACTAAAAGTCCAAAATGTTTTTGATCAAATTGTGCTTCAAGTTTTTGGGTCTGAGGCATCCCATTGTAAAAGGTGTAAACTAGAGCGTAGAAATGTGATATTACTATTACTCGCTTGATGATACTGTACTCAAATAGCCAAAGAAGCTCACATAACATAACCAGGTACGTAAGTAAATAGATAAAGTTTCTGATGAGTGTGTATTTTTTAAGGACTGCGTTGCATACTGCTTGGAGAAGATGGAAGCAGATGCTTCGGCTAAAGACAATGCGGGCTACACGCCTCTCCACGTAGCGGCTCAAAAAGGGCACGTCAGGATAGCGCGCTTGCTCCTCCAGTACGGCGCTAACGTGTCGGCGGCCGCGCAAGGGGGTATTAGGTAATTGATCTTTTTACTTACTAACTGTTCTCCGCGTACAGCTTATCGTGATAAACAGTACCCTATGTCATTCCCCAAGGTTCATACCAAGTTGATTCGTAACTACACCTTTTTCTGAACTGCATTTCAGGCTACTCAGGCCAAACGTGACTGATGTCACGAATGTGACGATGTTGTGTGTCATATTTGTATGCCTTATCGTGCCTATCAAAACATTTATTTAGATTTGAATTGTTTTACTGTTGCGCCAACTTTGGTACTGATCACGTCTTTTGACTTTTTGAGCTGCAAAACCCTGTTTAATCATCGTCAGCCTATTACGTTCCCTCTGCTGGGTTGCTAACCTTCTCTCAGAGAAAGAGTATGGCCCAGTGCTATTGGTAGATGTCGCCTGCTCTTGAATGTTGTGGTTCTTGGACACACCGGTTTTCTCACGATGTTTTCCTTCACCGTTTTGAGCGAAACCCTGCTTCGCTTTACTACAAATCATTTCCCTACCTATCCTTACTAACACTAGATGATCACTTTCCAGGCCCCTCCACGAAGCGTGTGAGAACTGTCACGTGGAAGTGATGCGCTTGCTACTGGCTTACGGCGCTGACCCACTGCTGGGCACGTACTCTGGGCAGACGCCTGAAGAGCTGACGGAAGGGCCAGCGATGGTTCTGCTGCAACTGCACATTGCTGATGTGCAGGGGCACGCTGTGGAGCCCTGGAGGTTCCCGCCGCCTGCTGAGATCATAGGTAAGGTTTTATCATCGATCTGTTTTTATTTTAACCAGCCATGCCACATTGCGAGTAGCGGTATTCTTTATATCGATTTCCGCTACGGGACAAATGGATATTTGCACGTTTTTGTTCTGTGACTGGGACTGGGTGTGGTGGATTCATCGCATAGTTTCTATTAATTTTTAAAGACACCCTGAGTTAGGGTCAGGGCTATGTCCGTTATAGTGTGGGCGTTATAATTAATTGTATCGTTGTTTAGCAGTTATGGTGTTTGGTTTTTTCGGCTAACTATAGAAGCTAATATCGGAAAAGGCTCTATAGATACAAATTTGCTTGGTGGTAGGGCATTTTCATTTGCTCGTCTGGCTAGCTACCACACTCAAGTTAAGAATCTGTCGCCAAGTACCTATCGGTGTGTTCCGGCAGTATTATGAGGGCCTGTTTCCAGTCCAGGGTGTGGCGTGGCGCCATCTTCGACCACATCGTCACTTAACATCAGAGATGAAAAATATTGTCAATTTTCTAAAGAGTCTCCTTTTAACTTACAGACCGCGACGAGCTCGGGTGCGACTCGTTGTCGTCGCCGCCGCCCGCGTCGCCGCCGCCCCCGCCGGACTCCACCATCGAGATCCAGTGCACGGAGGCGCCGCTCCCTCCCTTCTACACGCTGCGGACCGCGACCGGCCAGCCGGCGGACGGGCTGTGGTGCTTGCTGCAAGACATCACCAATATATTACAGGTTGGTTTACTCATTAATTTATCTGTACAAACACGCAGGTTTGACCACAAGTGACCTGATGCTAAGTGACGTTGAGGTCGAAGTTGCGCAGCTGCCACCTGGGTTGAGATCTGGTTCTCAAGTGAGGCTGCCGGAACACATTGAGAGGTCCTATGAGATAAATTCTTAACTCGAGGGTTATTCGCACTATTAAAGTATAGAGATAAATAAATCGTAGGAAATAATATTTAAGAGTAATTAAATGCGATGATTTCTATACGTATAATAAGATTTATTTAAAAAAAAATACAGATCCTAAACAAAACTTTACTGAGATATTGCTTAGATACATACAAACATCATCATCACCAGTATATGACGTTTCCACTGCTGGGACTGTGGCCTTCTCAAATACAACGCGCGGAACTAATCGAACCAACCCCACGAACCCACATGAACCAATAACAAAAAAACGTTTTATTTCAACTTCCAGATCAAATCAAAGGAGAGTTTGCTCAAGCAAATCCACTGCGGCTCCGGTTCGCCCAAAGAGCTTCTCCGCGAGATCCGCACCCAAGAATTCCTCGAGCGAGCGCAGTGCCACCAGCTGCTCTGCGCCGGGGAGAAAGTCAACGTCAGGGCGTCGAAGGTGGCCCTGGTCAGGGTCACCGACAAGCTCAGGCAGCTGCTCAAAATAGAGACCGTCCTCGTCAGCTGACATTAGTGGACCGCTTTTAGTTCAACGTTTTTCAACTAGGGCCCCTATTCGCTATCACCATTTGTGCGTGCGTTATCAGCGCGGAATGACTGCTAATGCTAATCGATCCGATCCGTTATCCGCGGTTTTAGATCGATATGTCATGTCATATTATTTCATTTTAGTACTAGGGTTTGACACATAACTACTAAAATGACATATTATGACTTGACACATCAATCCAAAACCGCGGATAACGGATCAGGATCGATTATTAATTTCGACCGTAAAGCACGTAATGACGTCACACGTTATTGGCAAATCTTGATGGTCATTTGTCCGTTATTACTTTTCTAATCAATTAATCAATGAGCTTGAGCTTTCGGTGAAGGAAAACATCGTTATGGAACCATAGCTTGTGGTAGGGTATTTTCTAGTACTCGCCTGGCTACCTACCACCCTGAAGTTAAGAATCTGTCGCCAAGCACCTATCGGTGTGCTCCGCCAACCTCACTTGAGAGCCAGTTCCCAATCCAGGTGTAGCGTGGCGCCAAAATCTATCTCTAGTAAGACAAACTGTCGATAGATATGACAGCTAAAGAACGTAATGACGTCACACGTTATTGGCAAGGAATCTTGATGGTCATAGCGAATAAGGGCCCAGAACTAGTGATACCAGCATCTAATGCTTAGGTTGTCACTAGATTAAAATGATTGATTTTTTTTAACCGGATTTTTCATACGCATACGCGCATATGCACTGTGCCGTGATTTGCATACCGCTTTATTTACGTTATTAAAATAATTAGTTTTTTTTCAATGATTGAATTTGACGTAGGGATAGAGACGGCTCAATAATCGAGATCTTGATATCCAGCTCGACTGACTATCGTAATTTAACGAGTATCTCATTTAGAACAATATTTCAAACAATATTCGTTTACGAGACTGTGTATTTTAAGGCAGCCCTTACATAATCAATGTTAGTATAAATAGAAACGATTTCTTGATGTGTGATGTAGGCCTAAAACTCAAAGTATACTTACCGTTCGAACAACATGTAAATATAAACTGTAAATATAGGTAGGTAAGATTTAATTTAATGTCTGCGTATAAATAATTGTCGCTTTAAATGTATGATATTTTATGGGTGCTATTTAATGTCGGTGTATGGTGTATCGGATAAGTTAACTGTGTAGTAAATGATGTTTCGGCAGTAGTTCGTAGGTTGTAGTAAAATATCGAGAAGTAGTTACCACTATCTAAAATAAGGAATTAGGCATAATCTAACATTGTGTGTGCAATAGTATATGTTTGAAGATTAGCTAATGTGTATCAGGACTGCGGGGTTCAAGACGATGGCTTCACCTGACAGCCCTGTATTTTTTTTTATATTTTGGAGGGAAAGTATCAGTCACAGGGTGGAAAGAAGCCTTAGCACGCATATGCTGTACTTCAGTCATCGAAAGAGTGCAATTAGCGTATGCGCATAGAACGAATGCTTTCCTAATTTCGAAAAATAATAATCTGTGGCTGTTTGTTTGTACTGTAATGTTATTATCGATACATCACCGTTAACTGTTTTATGTAACTTGTTTGAGGTTATGCTAGTAACTTACATCATTATACGTTTCTTTACAATTTTTGTTTATATTGTTATGTTTGAATAGTATCTGCCCGAAATATTAAGTTTATTATTTATTTGTGCAATTATTTACTTGTAAAACGAGTTATGTTTTTATTCATACATGTCTGTATGAAATTAGGAAATTTATTGAATCATAATAAGCATATCGCAAATATATTTTAACATTGTAAATAAGATCTTGTAAAAACAGATTATTTTTTAAATTATTTGGGACGTTCAAGCTCATAATGGTACCATTTTGAAATCGATTTGGTATTCTATTTAGCTGTGTACCAACTGTAGTATTTTTGATCCATTTATTAGTAGCTATTTATATCTCGTCCTTTGAATCATGTTCCGCCCTATATCTATACCTATTTGTGTGGGAAAATGAGAAACGAAGAAGTACATTTTTAACTGTGATGAAAATATATTATTAGGAGAAAAATCTTGAGAACGAAATGGAACGAAAACTAGGAAATGATTTTTAGGTAACTAACCATCAATTAGTTAATAATAAGTGTGTATGCATACCTTCGTATTTTGAATGGAAACACATGTAAATTTGTTTAGAAATAATTACAGTATGATAAGTATTATTATAATTACTATTGACACATATTTCTTGTTGATAATTGATAACTGAAGAATAAAAATGTGAACAATTTCAAATAGCGCTTTTATTGTTGCCTCTACCTGTGCTTCTACGGCAAAAACAAGCCAGCAAGCCATATTACAATGCACAAAATCACATCGATCCGTTGTCATGTCCTATGCCAAAGAAGGACGAACCAACAAACACCTATTTATATCGCGGGCTTCAAGCCTTAGGGGCCTATAACCCCTGCAGTACCCATGGGTATTACTTAGGTCACAGAGTACTACTTAGGCCTTTGTATAAACTTAGGCGTTTCCTATGGTTTGCAAACCGCGATATGAATGTGTGTGTGTGTGTGAAGAACATAGCTGCTTAGAAGCTACAAAATGGTTAAGAATAGTAGAATGAAGCAAAGAGTAACATACACAGTAACCTAACTCCACTACCAGGGCCACGCCGCGCCTGTTCAAAATATTTTTTGAATTTACCGCTATTGTGCGTACAAAGAAACATGATGAAAGAGAGGTCTTTAGTCTTTATATCTATGGGGTCATTGACCAAGATCATTCACTCACTCCTACATCCATCATGTTTGGTTACATTCTGTGGTAAAGTTTACTGTGGGTAAGGGTTTGGCCGTCAGTGTCAATCTAACCATTTGTGGCAGATTTCTGCTATTTTGGCAGATTTAGCTATTGAATTTTTACGTTGCAGACTCTATTCAACTCTATTGCATTAACATAAAATAACAAATATGGCAGGATTTATTTAGCAGATTTGGGATTTTATTCCTTAATATTTCCAAAGTTATGGAGATCAAGCAGGTTTTTTTTTTTTACGGAATAATATTATTGCATGTTGTGGAATTGCATAATATAATATGATAGTTGGCATATAGTTTCCGAGAGGTTTTTTTTTATCATATACATGTTTAAAGGTTTGTCGTCTATCTCTATCTATGGTCTAAGGTTCAAGCAAGTTGGCAAGGGTTCAACAAGTCACTTCAAATATTGTAAGGTAGGGACGTTATGTTAAGCTTATGTGGTAGACTGGTAGATTCTTTATTTTTCCAATGGCCACACTAATGGCAAAGGGCGAGGCTTTTTGATGTGTGTTCGTTTCTTTCGTCATTCTCATTTTTATTTTCAAAATACAAACGATTTTTTATCATAAACGTAATGTACTCAATAAGGTAAGAAATTACGGTTACTGTGAAATTTTAGGTAAGAGAAAACATTACTACCTGCATACGATAGAGATTTATAAAGTTGTTGTTTTCAGATAAAATGAAAAATACTTTGTTACTCCTTGCGGTGATGAGTCTGACGAGATGTGTAAGGACTCAATTAGAATCTTCCGGTCAGTACAATCCGAAATATCCTACTACGCAGCAGCAAAATAATCAAAATGGTACTGTTTACCGTCCAAATGTACAAGTACCTTACGGGAGCTTTCCCGTGAACGGTAACGACTACATTCCGCCTCAAAGCTCCTTCTACCAAGACAGTGTTTATAATACAGATAATTTCAGTGAAAATGACAACGAAGTAAACCCTGAAAATAGTGCAACATACTATGCTAATTTAGATTACGAGGAAAGGTACAAGTGCCCACCCAACTGGATTCGCTATAGAGAATCATGCTACCGTTTCACAAAGTCACCAGATCGGCCGAGGAATGAAGCGCGTAAAATCTGTCAGGCTTTCGAAGCAGACCTAGCGGCTGTAAACAACCCTGAAGAACACGGCTTTATCATTACCAACCTCATGAAACTGGATCCACAGAAAGGTAATTGGTACATTGGAGCACATCAGCAATCACCGGGCTACTGGGCCAATGATGTGGACGGCTCGCAGCTGTCTGGTTTAGAAAATGCTTTCCTTGAAGAAGGTCATGAACAGATATATAATAACTACAATGTGTTACCTCGTGATTATCTTGTGTATAAATTCCAAAAAGGCCGCTGGGGTCTGGCTGCTGTGGATGGCACACATTACTACCACTTCATCTGTGAAGGGTTGACACAGAGGTTACACTACCTAATTGAGGAACAGAGATCATTTACATACGGACTTGACTCTTACGATCCAGAAAGAATTCCAAGAGGACCGTATTTCATTAAAGAACCTGTGGATACCATCTATGATCCATTGAGAAATTACCACGTTCAATTAGTTTGTATAGCTGGTGGTTACCCTGCGCCTGCCTACAAATGGTACAGAGAAGATTACCAGGTGGATAGTCCTGTTTATACAGAAATTGATCCACTTGTCGATACAAGATTTATTATTAGTGGTGGAACTTTAATGATCTACAAACCTGACACAGAGAAAGATAATGTGAAATATCATTGTTCAGCTACTAATAAGTTTGGAACTATTCGCTCGGAATCCGTGCGCTTATCGTTTGGATTCATCAGGGAGTTCAATCAGAAAAGATCGATTGAAAGTGGTAAAGAGTATTGGGGCAAGGTAATATATTGCGACCCACCTTCGTATTATCCTGCTGTTAATTTCTTGTGGGCTCGTAACTACTTCCCTAATCTTGTGGAAGAGGACAAGCGTGTATTTGTCTCCTTTGATGGCGGGCTTTATTTCTCAGCCTTAGAAACCATAGATAGAGGAAATTACAGCTGCAATGTGATGAGCAAAGTATCTGATGCAGGACGTAACGGACCATTTTTCCCTTTGTTTGTCTATCCAAATTCAGATTACCAACAGCTTAAATTTCCCAACAACTTCCCAAAAGTCTTTCCTGAGGCACCGATTGTAGGCCAGGAAGTGCGATTAGAATGTGTTTCATTTGGTTATCCAGTACCTTCATATAATTGGACAAGGGTAAAAAGTTCATTGCCAAGAAAGGCTCGTTTGAGCAGTTATAACCGAGTATTGACAATCCCGTCTGTTGGAGTTGAGGATGAAGGCGAATATAGCTGTGACGTGCGCAATGACAGAGCACATATCTTCAATAGTGTCTTTCTTAAAGTTCAGGCAAAGCCTAACTTTACCATCCCATTGGCTGACAAACATATGGATAACAAAGGGGAATTGCATTGGAACTGTGAAGCATTTGGCATACCAGATGTTAATTACACTTGGTGGAGAAATGGTGAAAAACTCACTATGGACACCTTATTACCAGATGAAAGAGACCGCTATGTCATCCAAGATAATGTATTGATAATAAAGTTTCTAGATCCCACTAAAGATCCGGGGATGTACCAATGTTCAGCTAAGAATCAATTGAAAGCTAGTTACTCTAGTGCACAGCTACGTGTGCTCTCTCTAAAACCTTCATTTAAAAAGAAACCACTGGAAACTGAAACTTATGGATCTGAAGGTGGCAATGTTACTCTTAGATGTAATCCAGAGGCTGCACCCAGACCAACATTTACTTGGAAGAAAGATAACATTGTAATAGGCGCCGGCGGCAAAAGATTTATAACAGACACCGGGAATCTCATTATTCGGCAACTGTCCAGAGATGACGAAGGACTGTACACATGCGTAGCTAAGAATCAGTACGGAACTGACGAGAGCAGGGGACGACTTATCGTATTACGTGCCCCACGATTCCTCGAACGACTACCTCCGAAAATAATTACACAAGTAGGTCAAGTGATCTTTATGCATTGCAATGCTGAAGTCGATCCTATGTTGGACACAGCATATCTCTGGAACCACAACGGCATGCGCGTTAAGGACGCCGCCGATTTATACGCCGATAAAAGAATCAAGGTCGACGGCGGCGAGCTCACGATCTTCAACGTTAGTCTCTCGGATGTGGGAGACTACGAGTGTATCGTGAAGTCAGCTATCGGACGAATCTCATCACACATGATGCTTCGCATAGAGGGGCCGCCGGGACCACCGGGAGGTTTACAAATCCTTAATGTACAGCGATCTGAAATAAGCCTCGAATGGACAGATAGTAATCCGAACGGCCGCCCCATCACCAGCTACATCGTGACGGGTCGCACTCAGTGGAACACTACTTGGTCCGTCATTGCTGATAACATAGCTAAAGTTATGGAGATAGATCGTTACAACGGTCGAAAGCGTGCGAGCATTACGACGACTCTATTGCCTGGAGCTGTTTATGAATTTAGGGTTCAGGCGGTAAATCAGTTGGGAGCCGGTCAACCGTCCGCGCCCAGTCCCCAGTTCGCGACTCCAACTGACAAACCTTACCACGCTCCATTCAAAGTCGGCGGCGGCGGAGGCAAAACGGGTGATCTTCAAATTAGATGGGAGCCACTACCGCGACCTTATCAAAACGGGCCAGGAATACACTACAAGATATTCTGGCGCCGCAACGGTACAGAAGTCGAGTTCCAGTCGCTGTTGCTCAAGAAATATGGTAATATAGGCCAGTACGTCGTCCATGTTGCGCAGACGTATTTCTACACGCCTTACGACGTGAAGGTGCAAGCCTTTAACAATGAGGGTGCTGGGCCGGAGAGCGAAGTTGTGACGATATATTCCGCCGAGGACATGCCTCAAGTGGCTCCGCAGATGGTGTACGCCCGATCTTTCAATTCGACTTCCTTGAACGTGACATGGAACCCCATCGATCAGTCGCGCGAGAGATTGCGCGGCAAGCTCATTGGCCATCGTCTCAAGTACTGGAAGCAGGCGAACAAGGAAGAAGAGTGCATTTACTACTTGTCGAGGACTACAAGGAACTGGGCGCTGATTGTAGGATTGGAGCCGGACACCTATTATTTCGTTAAGGTAATTGCTCTTATTTTATTACATGCTCTTACAGGGTAACGTTTGACCACAGGTCGCCTAATGTTGAGTGACGATGCGGTCGAAGGAATGGCGCCACGTTTATTCACGATGTTTTCCGTCACCGAAAACTCAAGCTCATTGTAGGATTCCCACCTACGGATCGCAAGCCGACGTCACTACCACTGAGTCATTCAAACATTCTGAGTCATTCTGAGTCTTCCAAACTTAGAAGTTGTTCTTTTCTAAAGATATATGTTTTTCAGGTGATGGCGTTCAACTCTGCAGGCGAAGGTCCAGAGAGCGAGCGCTACTTGGAGCGCACGTTCCGTAAGGCGCCGCAGAAGCCGCCGGCCTCTGTCAATGTGTGGGCCTATAACCCGACCACGGTGCGCGTGGTGTGGCGTTACGTACAGCCAACTGATGAGGAAGAACCCTTGCTTGGCTATAAGGTATGTTTCATGTTCTTTTGTAGTTTGATCTTTATTTATTTATGGTACTGATGACTCACTCCGCCTTCGCCCTGATGGGCTTTTGTTTAAACAACAGGCTAATTTTATTCTTTTAATGAGATCGTACAGAAACTCTTTGAGGTGGTAATAGCTCAGTGGTAGCGACCTCGGCTTGCGACCCGTAGGTCGTGGGTTCGAATCGTACATTAAGCTTTAGCTTTTAGTGAAGAGTAACGACACATGTTATTATGGTGAATAAATGAATTCTATTGAAGGAAAACATTGTGATGAAACTATTGGCTTGGTGGTAGCGCATTTCTAGTGCTAGCTACCACCCTCAAGTTAAGAATCAGTCGCCGAGCACCTACCGGTGTGTTCCCAATGCAGGTGTAGCGTAGCGCCACCTTCGATCACATGGTCACTTAACATCAGGTGACTTGTGGTCAAACGCTACACTCCCATATATACTTAGAAGAAATTCATACCTTCATATTTGTTCAAGGTGCGAGTATGGGAGATCGACCAAGACATGAGCATAGCCAATGACACTTTGATACCGGTAGAGCACAAGTTGGAAGCGTATGTCACCAACCTCACCCCGGGCAAGACTTACAACATGCGTGTGCTGGCATACTCCAATGGAGGAGACGGGAGAATGTCGTCACCAGCTATCACCTTCCAAATGGGAGACTACCATTCTGACAATTACGGATACAGTCCCAGGTCTTCGGCAGCGTTGACTGCTAGTACCTTAGGCAGTGCGATATTTGTAACACTACTCATCTTGGTCGTGCAATTTTATGAGCAGTGTTTGTGATGATTTTGATATATATTTTTGTAACTTAGTGTTAACAGTTATTAGGTAGGTGTTAGGTTTTAGATTTGTAACACATTCCACCCTTGTTTGGCAATAGGTTGTGATGTTTTATCCGGCCAGGTTTTATTTGTGATTGTAAATTTTGATATTATATTATATACCTCTGACAATTTATGTAATAATGTGCAGCTCTACACCGTTAAGTCTGTTATGATCTAATTTATTTTTTGTTACAAGTGTTACTTGTTTGTCCTAAATTTCCAGTTTTGTCTTTTGCATTTTTAAAGACAGCTTTATTTTAAGTTTTAATATTTTGACATTTTCTTTTCTGTCAAAATTAATTGACAATAAGTAATTTTAATGTAGCGTATAGGATGAATTAAATATAGGCCCATATCACAAGAATCTCCTAGTGTTTAAGATTTAAATCGTGTAATGTACCACCAATCCGAGCCATTTTTAACAATCTGATGTATTTATGTATTTTATTTAAAACACATTTTATTTTTGTACGATTTGAGGGCACACGTTTTATATAGTACAAAGGCATTGTATTTTTATAAGCAACTATCTGTAGTTAAAGGCGATGACGGTAGCAATAACGATGTTCCAAAAATGTGGTACTTTTGCTATACTTACAACAGCAACTGAAATATTTTTAAGTTCATTCAAATTAAATAATAGTAATTATATTCTTGACGACAGATTCCTAACCTAAGAGTGGTACCTACTAGCCAGGACAGCACAAGAAAATGCCTAACCTAATCAAGCTCACGATTAACTTTTCCTTCACCAAACTCTAACTCAAGCTCATTGCAGGATTAAAATCCTCTTACCTACGAATCGCAAATCTATTGTCTAATTTACGAACTTGTTTACCTGATACCTATTTATATTCTACAAATCACTCGAATAATTTATTTATTTATTATTCTAGGTACCTAAATCTTTACCTACTAGAGTTCTTCTACCTCAATATACCTACCTTAGGTTCAGTTTTCCATAGACTTGCAAGGAAGTTATTGATGTACAGAAACATTTAAGCTTACTCAGATTTGAAGATTATAGACCATCAAACTTTATGATATAAAGTGTTTAACGGTTTATTGCCATCGAATATTTATCATGTATGTAAGCATATTCCAAGCATATAGTTGTCTAGTACTCACAACACAAGTAGTTGTCTAGTACTCAAACACTAGCTGCGCCCCGCGGTTTAAACCGCGCGGACTGCAGTTTATCGCAATAAAACGTCTTTCGATTTTTTTCTTTCATAAGAACCTTCTCGCAATAACAAACACAACAGAAAAAGAATTAGTGAAATCGGTCCAGCCGTTCACGCGTGATGCCGTGACCAAGGGAAATAGGGATTCATTTTTATATACATATAAGAAGAAGATTTATAACGATATCATCAAGTCAATTCCTGCTTGTCTCCGTTAACGGTTCCGTCGAAGAGCTAGGCAAGTGCTGTTTAAAGCTTGTGCTGTTTTTATTATAGGAAAAATATCGAAACATCTCGCGCTCGTTATGCGCATAGAAATAATGTGTGTAGTTATGTAATTTTGTACTCAAAAACGTGTAAAGAAATGCCTTATAAATATTGAAAATATAACATTTTTATGTAGTATGTTTACAGTAAAATATACGAAAATATAAGATTACCGAATTTTATTTTGTAACAGGGCAAATTAGTCCTTTTGCCTCCTATCATAAGAATCCGATAGGATCTTATGGAAACCCTAACTATGCTGGCAGGATGCAGTCCGTTTTAAATGAAGTAAACGAAATGAATGAAAATAAAATGAATGAAATGAAATGATAACACGGGTCAACATGAAATTTGAGTTTGATTGCAAAGCATTAAATTTCGGTAGTTTAGGTCGTAATAAGACGGAAAAAAAATATATGGCATGAAAAACTTTGCTTTTGTGCTTAGAAGACTGATTGAACGAAATTTTTAAAAATCTCGGATTTTAATTTTTGATTGAAAATAAAACTATTGAACTAAAAATGTTTATTATTTTTATTAAGTTTTACTATCAAATTAGCTTACAGAAAATTGGAAAATAACTTAAAAGTGCACACTTTTACTTTTTCTTTTATGTTCATAGCTACTTTCTCTCAATAAACCCCAAATATAGTCGCCCATCATGTTTTCATTGTATTGGCCTTGATAGCGTTGTTCAAAATTCATGATGTCCTGATGAAAACGTTCTCCTTGCTCTTCGGAATAGGCTCCCATATTGTTTTTAAATTTATCCAAATGAGCATGCAGCATATGTACTTTTAATGACATCCTGCAGCCCATGGCCTTAAAATTTGTAAGCATATCCTCAACCAACTTTTCGTAGTTTTCAGCTTTATTATTTCCTAAAAATCCAGAAACTACTGCTTTAAAACTGTTCCAACTTGCTTTTTGAGTACGATTCAGCAACGTTGGAAATTTTTCATCGGCGAAAATCTGTCTTATTTGCGGACCAACAAAAACCCATATAAAACAAAATGCATCAGCATCGTATTTGCACTTTCGTGACGACATTTTAAGTTATTCTGGGCTTGTAAATAACACCTGATGGTTGTTTATCACTCGGGTGCCATCTAGCGACACAGTGTAAACGTTAATACCCCACTCTCACCGCGCGGTCTTTTTAAAAATATTAAAATCAATTAAAATTTATGAAAAAATTGAAAAATGAGTATTATTATTATAACTATCACAAAAGCAAACTTTATACCGAAAAAAGGTATTTTCTTTTCGTTTTTGTGCATAACTAACTGGAAAATATTAGTATAAACTTTAGGACAAAGAACGAAAATTTTTTTGTTGAGTCGTGTAATCTTATGGAAACCTAACTATGCTGGCAGGATGCAGTCCGTTTCTATACGATCGTTATAATCATTCAAACAAAGCAAAAATAAGGCGCCGATCCTAAGATTCTAAATTCTCTTTCCGATTTGGTATAAGTAAAACCATTTTAATTACACATCATAGTTTATTATATGCATGCATTACATTCACTTCTTTTTTGCCTTTCGCTTTAAACATTTTGCGTCTACACTAGCTAACAAATCTATTCCATCTGGATGCTTCCTTTTCTGGAGATTCGAGTTTTCCGTTTGTTGAGCATGCTTCAAAGGAAGAAGTCCTACTGCGTAAGGAATGTCATTTTCCAAATCTGAATTTATAATTCCATGATTTGTTTCAGGTGGCTCATTTTCTTTATCCCTTTGATCACTATCGTGCCTGATACCTTCCCATGTTTCGGATTTAGCATTTCCTGATCGATTTAAATCTATCACAGATTTCTGGAATTGAATTTCTGACGTTTCATCGTCACCATGATTTTCACTACTCATCGCTGTATCAGCTCTGCAGGGCTCATCATTTATGTCTAAACCATCCCATTGCAAACCGCTGGATGTTATACTGTTTGACAAGTCTGTATTGGTATCCATAGTTTGAGCTGCATCTTTATTATGGTCTTCATTATCATTGTCTAGCATATCGCCATCTGTATTATCAGAAGTGAGATTAATTTGCTGAGACATGTTCATCTTACTCTCTATGCTCATTAGATCTTTGATAATTTCTTCTTTTGCTTGGTCGAATGAATTGCGATCGTCATCGTTTCGCCTCGGAGTGGCTATCAAGCAATCAAGATCATCTTTGAAAACACTGCTTTGTGGAAGTTGCAAACTAAAATCGTAGCAATCTTCACTCCTTCTCATAGCTTCCGTATTCAAAGAACTAAACTGTTGGTTCAAGGTTTCATTCATCTGAGAACTCTTGGCATCAAGGAGAGACATATGGAAGTTTGTCTCCAAAGAACTACTAGTTGGACACAGCTGTTCCATAACTCTTGCATCGGAAAGCTGTTGATCTTCGTAATACTTTTTGACGTCATCACTCATTGATTTAGTGAAAAATTGCATATCACCATCAATACACGAAAAGTCGTTAGTGTTCACATGATCTAAAGAGCTATTGTTCTCTTGAAGACGGTCTAAAACAACATAGTTTTGTTGTTCACCAAAAGATTCCAAATTATCTGGTAGAATGCTATTCAGGCCATTAATAGCATCGTCAGGGCGATCAAACTGTGTAGGTTTAGTATAATCATTTTGAGAGTACGATTTGTTCAGTAGCATTTCTCCTCTTTCGATTGACTTCGAGAGGTCATCAATGCTCTTGATCTCGCTTGGGTCTGCGACCTTTTCAATTATGTTAGGTTGCTCGATGACTTCGTATTGTATTTCACTGCTCTGCACCATGTCGAGCAAGACTTGTTCATTGACGTTAATGTAGGACCCATCGCCGGATTCAAAGAGTATCGGCAGGTCCGTAGGCAGTCCGGCATTTTTCAAAGCGTTGACGTACTGAGACATGGCAGTGCTGATCCCGTCGCCGTTACTATCGTTGATTGAATTCGAGGTGGTGGTGTTTGGGTAGCTAGAGGGCATGTTGTTTGGCATGTCGTCTTTGAATGGGCTATTAGGATCGAGGACGTTGGAGGAGACATTCTGGTCCATGTACGTGAGGTCGTTATCCATATTCAAGTAACTGTTAGAGGATTCCGGGCCGCAGATACTGTTTACTGCTTGCGATAGTGTCACCCTGTCCATGTAGTCCTGTAACAAGCGGATCATTTAGCTGTGCCACACATTGTTGGGACGTTTTGACTTCAAAATTTGTTTCTGTAAGTATGGTGTTGTGATTTACCTGCATGTGCCTGGTCTGGAGATGCTTAAGCTGGTGGATGGCTTTCCGAGAGTCCTGCTCGCGACGGAGTAGAGCCCTTTCAGCGGCGCGGCTGAATGAGCCCGGCCCTTCCCATCCAGCTGATCGCTGGAACGTTACATTTAGGGTATTATAAAACAGGCATACCTACCTGACGAGACTTCGAATGAAGAACGTCATATCTACATGACTGTAGCACCTATATATATCTATAGGTACTCGTAATTAAGAAAGGAAGAAATGTTTGAAGGAGATTTTTGGCAAATAAAGGTGGTCAGGATGGACAGACAGAAAAAAATTTCTTTATGTGGTAGTGAATCAAAGACGATGATTGTTGCCTATAGACATTTGCAACACCCAGGGAAGCTGTAGATGTTTTGCCAACCCTTAAGAGTTCTTCGCACCCGTCTAGAATGACTGCAATTTGTCCCCAATTTCTCAAGGTATGCGGGAAAAGGTACATGCATGGAGGTAGATTTCCAGTGACAAACATATATTTTTTTAAAGTATCAAGTACATGAGGAGTCAGGTGAGCAACTTACTCTACCAACGCCCTGCCTCCCACGGCGAGGCTTTATCGAGCGAGGTACATCTGGGTAGTCCGCGTTAGACGCGCTGCCGCCGTTTTCTATGTCAAACGGTATACGCACCACCGTGTCCTGCTGAAAATTATACATTAATGTAGATTTTACATTATTATACATTAATTTTACATTAGTGTACTAATCGAATCCAAGTCCCCAAGTCCATCTCCCAAGTCTCGAACGTGAGTTTAGAATACTTCGAAAGATACATATCAGTTGTGCGACAGTTGAGTTGAAAAGATAAGTACCTAGTTTCCAGCAACGCAATGTATGATTATCTCTTACGGCAGGTTTCAATAATCGATCTATCTACAGTTTTCCCTACTGAAGATAGAAATTTGACACAAGTTCCATGAAAGTAATGTAGACTTATTTAAAACGGTTGCTGGCGGTTAGCAGCACCATTACCTAGGTACTTCTTACGTTAGTGGCAAATTTAGAACTATAGTATGTAACCTAGTCCTATACGTTTTTTCCACGGTATACGTAGGTACCTACTAGTACTTACCTTATTAGGTCGTCCGAAAGGGTCCAAAGGTTGGCTGGTGCTCGTTGCTGGTGTCAATTGCGAAGGTATTGCAGCTTTGTGCTCATTGTCCTAAAAGAAAATTTAGGTACATTACAACGCGCTGGCTTTTAAAACCCCGTGGGTGCTCGTTTCACCCAACATTTTCGTCAAAAACATACAGAATATCTAATGAAAAGTAGAGGCTTCAATAAACAACACCCACACACATATATGGCGCCAAATATTGAACAGAATTAGCAATAGTGTGCTAATAGAAGTCTTGCCACGGGTGAGGTAGTAGAGCCGAGTCTCAGAACAAATTACTGATCAGTTTTGATATTCTATAGTTCCGCCAAGCACTCCCTCAGTTGGCGCCCCTGCAATGTGGTTTTTGATAAGCCTAAGTGGTTATAACTTGTTGAGAGAACCACTCACCTGTGAATGCTGATCGATAAGCGACTGCGGAGGCCTGTTTATCACCACTGGCGGCGTAAACACTGGGAGTTCACCTGCGCGCAGGACGTCGTGGATGTTAGGTATACATCAAAAAGAGGGTAAGTCACAAAGTTACTGATAAAACCTAAGCTGTTTACAAAACTTGTAATTTGATGCGAGCGGAGTGGTAGAGACACCGATCTGCGACCGTAGGTCGTGGTTTCGAGTCCTGCAATGTGCTTGAGCTCTGAGAGAAGGAAAACATTGTAATGAAACCATAGCTTGGGGCATTTTTTTTTGTATTAATTCCTAGTTGCGCCCCGCGGTTTCACCCGCGTCTTCCCGTTATCCCGCAGGAACTTTTTCCGGGATAAAAAGTAGCCTATGAGTTAATCCAGGGTATAATCTATCTCCATTACAAATTTCATTCAGATCCGTTCGGTAGTTTTTGCGTAAAAGAGTAACAAACATCCATCCATCCATCCATACTCACAAACTTTCACGTTTATAATATTAAGTAGGATATTGCTGATCTAGAAAACATTTGACAAAAAAAAAACGAGTACGATCAGCTTTCGTCGCTAACTGTTCATTCCATACCTGAATTAGCAATGCCCAACCCCTCCTTGGTGACTTTAGAAAGCCCTTTGATCTTGAGGAACTGCGCCGCCGACACCAGCTCGTCCAAATTCTCTTCCAAGCACTGAGTTTTTCCGCAGTACATGAACTCTACCAGACATTTCAGCACACTAAAGCGCATTTTCAGTATGATTAGTGGCTCTCCCATTTGTTTTTGTAACACTTCCTATTTGAACAGAAATTTTATCTATTGATTTAGATTTTTAGATCTATAGAAATTACCTACTATTTAATAGTTTTAGCTGTTTAAATACACACTACACTACACACACGTTACATTTTAGGTGTCGATTAAATTAGGATCGTAAGTAATTTTATTAGAATAAATAAATTGTAGCGGCGTGATGTCTACACAACTATATATTATGTATTTACTGACTTTCCTACTTGTTTTGATAGATTGGGAATTTTATTAATTAAAAATGCAATGTTTGTCTTTAACGAAAATGGCGAATGTAATGCAAGTAATTAATACAGAGACAGAGGATAGCGGGGTATGGGAACATTAAATGGACCAATCAGCGCGCACTATCACGTCATCGGGTTGTGTCCTTATTGGCGGTTCATGACGCGATCGCTGAGGAGGCTTTCGATCTCCCTCTCCAACATGCCCGCGGCCTTGAAAGCATCAGCTTACAATAGCTTCATTCACTCATCTTCAACTAGTGGGCAAATTTTTGTGTATGCTCGTCTCACTATGCCTGATGATGTCTGGATGTCGGCGACTCTCGAGATTCCGTCTTTGCCAGGTATCGTCTTCACAATGCGCCCCAATTGCCATTTCAATGGCGGAAGGTTTATGTCCTTGATAATAACAAGCGTATCAGGTTTTAAATCAGTGGTGTTTACCTTCCATTTTGTTCTGGTCTGTAGTTCCGATATATATTCCCTAGACCATTGCAGCCAAAACTGTTGACGAAGCTGCTCCACTCTATTGTAGCGTGTCAAACGGTGTGCAGGCAAGTCTCGCAGGTCATCTTCACAGACTGGTGCCGTAAGGGGTCGGCCGATTAAAAAATGTCCAGGGCTGAGGGGAATGTAGTCTCGTGGATCCGAAGACATGGGTGCCAATGGCCGAGAGTTGAGTACAGCTTCGATTTGGGATAGCAGCGTCGCGTACTCCTCGAAGGTGAGATGCGCGTTTCCCACAACTCGGTGAAGATGGTACTTGCACGATTTGACCCCAGCCTCCCACAAGCCACCAAAATGAGGTGAATAAGGCGGAATGAATGCGAATTCGATAGTTTGATTTTTAGCGTATTCAATAATATCACTCTTACATTTCAATAAAAACTGAGCAAATTCATTATTTAAACCAATAAAATTACGGCCGTTGTCGGAATAAATTTTCAAAGGTTTACCGCGCCGTGAAATGAAGCGCTTTAGCGCGAGTAAGTACGCATCAGAAGAGAGGTCACTAACGAGTTCTAGATGAATAGCGCGTGTGTTAAAACATATAAACAAGCAAATGTAAGATTTAGTTAATCTCGCGCCCCTTCCTTTCCGATTGAGTATGAACACTGGTCCCGCATAGTCTACCCCTGAGACATAGAAAGGAAAACTAGCAGTTATCCGCTCTTCAGGGAGATTGCCCATAAGTGGGCTTAATGTCTTCCCTTTAACGCGTGTACAAACAACGCATTGACGAGTCACCTTCCTAGCTAGGTTCCTACCTGACAGCGGCCACCAATCTTCGCGTAATTGGTACAACAATGCTTGTGGCCCACAGTGCATAGACTGGTTATGTATATGCCTAAACAGTAAAAGTGTAAAATGATGTTCTGAAGATAGAAGTATTGGGTGTTTTTTATTATAATTAAAATCGGGTGAATTCTTGATTCTACCACCTACTCGTAAAACATGTTCATTATCTATAAATAAATTTAGACTTGCAATTCGATTATTTGATTTAACATTCTTTCCATTTTTAAGTAAACTGTATTCATTTGTAAACGACTCCATTTGAGATAACTTAGCAAGTATATTAATAGCTCGTTTTAATTCAATAACAGTAATAGTCCCTGTCAGCTGTTGTCCTTTGTTGCGTGTATTATAGATAAAGCGAAGTATGTATGCAGCGACATGACTCATGCGATTGAAATTCGAGTACCTATGAAATGGAAAGAAAGTTAAATCTGTTTTGTTATTATTTGTAATCAATGAATTAACGACGTTTGATTTGAGTTCCGGTAGCTCATGAGGTATAATTTCATTGAGTTGCGATACGGAACGTGAAATTGATTTGTCAAAATAAATTAAATCTTTTAGGAACGTGGGTCCTTCCCACCACAAAGTCGATGAAGACAAATCCTCAATATTTACACCACGGGACACCAGGTCAGCTGGATTTTCTTTGCTACCTACGTGACGCCAGGGACAGTCATTCGTCAGCTCATGAATCTCTGCAACACGATTTTGCACGAAAGTTTTTAATAAGTTTGGTGACATGCGTAGCCACCCCAAGACAATCGTGGAATCGGACCAAAACATTACGTCATCAAATTCACGAGTGAGTACACTACGAATCGTGTCGTAAAGTTTAGCGCCTAGAAGTGCACCGCACAATTCTAATCTAGGGATACTCACTGGTTTTATTGGAGCTACTTTACTCTTAGAAATTAACAACCTTACTATCACATGATTATTACACATAGTACGTACGTAAGCACAGGCGCCGTAGGCGATTTGGGAAGCGTCTGTGAATATGTGCAACTCGACTCGCGTAGCGTTACATTGAAAAGCATGGCGCGGAACTTTAATAGTGCGAAGATGAGACAGGCTGTTAACAAACCGGTTCCAAGTATGCGCAACGTCAGTAGGAAGTGGGTCGTCCCACCCTAATTTCAATAACCAAAGCCTTTGTAATAGGACTTTTCCTATTATAACGAGTGGACTCAACAATCCAAGCGGGTCGAATATTTGCGATATTGTTGACAATATTATGCGTTTAGTGACTGGAATTTTGGTGTCGGTTTCAATTTTCGTATTAAAATTAAACTCATCCGCGACATTACACCAACTCAAACCTAAGGTTCTACACTGATTATGATCACCTAAATTTAAATCTCGGAACGCGCTATTTAGTGGCGTCAATGACTCACCGTCGAGTTCAAAGTTAAAGATCCACTTGCGCAGTGGAAAGCATCCAGACTTTAGTACTTCTACGGTGCTTTCGCAAATCTTTATTAATTTTGATTTGTCCTCATATGAGGTCAATAGGTCGTCTACGTAAAAATCATTGCGTATAACTCTTTTTACCTCGGGGTCAGTACATTCATCGGCTAATTGTTTCAAACATCTGACACTGAGAAAAGAAGCCGAGGCATGGCCATATGTTACCGTATTCAGTCTATAAAACTCCAGCGGGCTAGCTGAATCATCGCGCCATATAATGAGCTGTAAATCGCGCTGAGACGGATCTACTAGTACTTGACGGTACATCTTTTCACAGTCTGCAATTGCCGTAAATTTAAACTGCCTAAATCGTAATAGGATTCCGAGCAAGTCTCCTTGAATAGGAGGCCCTACGAGCTGTATATCGTTGAAAGATTTCCCACTACTAGTTGTAGCACTGGCGTCAAACACAACACGAAGCTTCGTAGTTGTGCTGTGCTCGCGAAATACACCGTGGTGCGGCATAAAGTAGTGAGGGTCCGCGTAAGAACTAACCTTAGTCATATGACCTAGATCAATATATTCGCGTATGAAATCAGAATATATTTTTTTATAACTGTCAGGTGCGCGTAATAATCGTTTTTCCAAAGATAAAAAACGACGCTCCGCCTGTAGAAGTGAGTTGCCAAGAACATCGGGCGATTCTTTGAGTGGGATGCGAACACAGAATCTACCATCACTTTCGCGCGTAGTAGTTGTGGTGAAAGACTCCTCGCAAGCCCGCTCTTCATTTGTGCGTATATCCCGTTGCTTGGGCATTTCCTCTAGCTCCCAGAACGAACGTAGCTGTCTGTCCATGGATTGTGTGAAGTTACATTGGACATGTCTATTATTGTGCGTAATATAATTGATGGGCCCTGAAACAATCCAACCTAACTTCGTATTTTGTAAGTGCGGACCGCTTGGTAAACGCATCTTGCCATCGATAAGCAAGTCCCAAAATAAGTCCGCGCCTATTAAAATATCGATATTTTGTGGTTTTAAAAATTGCGTATTTGCTAGCTGCATGTTAGTAGGTATGTTAAAACGTGCGCTTTGTACTTGCACAGCAGGCAGCGTAGCCGTTATCTCCGATAGAACGAAACATTTAACGCGCGTTGAGTAGGTATTTATGCGAGATTTAATGACGATTTCGCACGTTTGCGTTGAATGGGAAATTACGTTACCTACCCCTCGTATCTCATGAGTGGACTGTATAAGCGGAATATCTAGCGATTTACATAAGGAATGTGTAACAAAACAGCTTTGACTACCACTATCGAGTAATGCGCAAACGACATGATAATTGTTATATTTGTCGGGAATCTCGACCAAAGCGGTGGATAGTAAAACCGGTTTCATATCTAGGCATTGTGTGTTTGAGTACGTATCGGTATGAACATTGCTAACTTGAATGAACTGATTGTCACCGCTATCACAGGCTGTCCCCGCTGGCGGCGGCGACGGAGGAACGCTCGCCTCAATAACCGCAGCCGTCATCGTAGTGCGATTATTATTATGAATTAAAGAATTGTGTTTTAAATTACACTGCTTACAAGGCCCAAACAAACAGTTTTCAACAGCATGTCCGGAACGCAAACAATTCTCACATAAGTTGTGATCGCTAACAATTTTTAGTTTTGATTGTAAATCCATATTAATGAATTTATAGCATGTGTAAATTGGATGTTTTCCTTTGCACACTACGCATAGAAATTTGTTTGTTTGTTTACGGTCTGATGATGGCGGCGGCTTATTGGAGGAAACATTACACTGTGAACTGTTAACTGAGCTAGGTTTTTTACTTGGCGTGCTATTATTATTATTATCTTTCCTGTGGGATAAAGATAGTGTTTCCAACAAATCAGCCCTGTCTTTGAGAAATTTAATTAGATCATTGACCTTCAAATTAGACTTGGAATCCGACAACAACGAACCTTTGTGTTCTTCCCACTCTCTTTCCGTTATGTTATCTAACTTGCAGGCAACAATATAGATTATCAGTGTATCCCAGGAGTCTGTAGGCTCACCAAGAGTTTTTAATGCGCGTAGATTATTGATAATCACATCTATTAGTGTCCTAATTAGTGCAGGCGACTCTTTTGACAGTGGCCGTATTGAAAACAATGCCTTTACATGACTATGCACTATAAGTCTAGTATTGTTGTACCTATTTAGAAGAAGCTCCCATGCAACAGAATAATTATCTGATGATATTTCTATGGAATTTATCACTTGCTGTGCATTTCCCTTTAATGAAGACTTCAGGTAGTGCATTTTTTGAATGTTACTTATATCAGCGGAATTGTGTACTAAAGATAAATAAGTATCCCTATACTCGAGCCAGTGTTCATAAGCACCGTCAAATGTAGGCAGCGAGATTGTAGGTAATTTAACTGACACAGGTTTATTAGAATGATGACATGTAGAACCATTTGGTACCTCTCCACATTTGCCAAGAATAGATTCAGCTTGAGAAATAATGCTATAATAACTATCTTCGAACTGTTGACGCTGGTCTAACTGTTCTTCGATATCAGAGTCAGGTACAATTTCCTCAATTTTTGATTGAATTTCATTAAATTCGGAAAACAAAATCCCTGCCCCTTTAATGCGTAAATTTAAGTCTATTCTCAACTCACTGGTAATAGGCGTTTGACTATTTAAATGGTTAGCGAATCTAGTCAACCTGCCCTTAACTATTCCGCGTTTTCTAATTAAATCACGCACGATTTGCTCAGTTTTTTCATCTTTGTAATGTCTATAAGGAGATCTATCGCGACTTTTACTGGTTCCCTCCCCATCTTTAGATGCTAACGACATCCTGGTGGCTTGTGAAAATAGGGGAACTCACGTGGCAAGTACTGACTGCGTGTGAAGACAGACTACTGTGCTGACAATGGCACAACCAGCTGAATTGTCGATCTGCTCCGTGAATAATCCACTCCTTAGCACACCATATTGTCCGTTGTTTCACTTTGTAGAATATCCGAGTTCACGTAAACACGTAGCAAATGGTCAGTCCAAGGGTCACTCCGTACGATGAAATTGGATGTGATTTTCCAAAAACTCGCTAAATCCGGCGTCGAAAGGATCAATTATGTAGCGGCGTGATGTCTACACAACTATATATTATGTATTTACTGACTTTCCTACTTGTTTTGATAGATTGGGAATTTTATTAATTAAAAATGCAATGTTTGTCTTTAACGAAAATGGCGAATGTAATGCAAGTAATTAATACAGAGACAGAGGATAGCGGGGCAGTGGTCTCGAACGTCAAAGTGCGAAATCGGTAGAGTTGCCCTCCAAAATCGGTATATTTGTACCAAAAATCGGTAGTATATAAAAAAACAATATAGTATCAAATTCGTTTATTTATTTCTACATTACATACATATTACAAACTATTTTATTTTATTTTTATTTAGTATAAACTTAATCTCGATGTTTCACCAAAATAAATCTTATTTTTAAGCACTTACAGGGTAGCGTTTGACCCTAAGTCATCTGATGGTAAGTGACGATGTGGTCGAAGATGACGCCACGCTACCTGTACTGGGAACTGGGTCTTAATGTTTTTACTTTTTTGAAGTAATTTTTTTTATGTAATTTATATATAAAGATACAAATAAAGAGTCTTTTCTAGAAGAGGCATTTAAATTACATTTAAAAATAAAAAAAAACACTTATTGTGGTATAACTGTAATAGTTAGACAAATGCTCTTGCGAATTTTTTTGTAGACCTTAATGGTACCTACAAACCCGTAATACATTATTTTTTTCTAGTGTCAATAGTTTTTGCAGCGCACGCAAAAATAGGTTTTCGATTTCACACCTTGGGTTGCAAAATAGCAATTTTCTTACGGATCCCTATTTTTTTTGGAAATAAAATATAGGCTTTAGCAATCCTCGATAAATGGGCTAACTAACACTGAAAGAATTTTTCAAATCAGATCAGTAGTTCCTGAGATTAGCGCGTTCAAACAAACAAACAAACAAACTCTGCAGCTTTATAATATTAGTATAGATTAAATATAAATGAAAAGGGTTGCCAATTTATAAATGTTAAATCGCCAAAATCGGTAGAAAAATCGGGAGAATTTCAATGTATTCTCGGAAATCGTGGAAAAATCGTTGCATTTCGGTATTTCGGTAGAACAGAGCTCATATCGGTAGAAATACCGAAAAATCGGTAGGTTCGAGACCACTGTAGCGGGGTATGGGAACATTAAATGGACCAATCAGCGCGCACTATCACGTCATCGGGTTGTGTCCTTATTGGCGGTTCATGACGCGATCGCTGAGGAGGCTTTCGATCTCCCTCTCCAACATAAATAAATATCGGGGACCATTGCACACAAATTGACCTAGCTCCAAATTAGGCTCAAAACTTGTGCTATGGGTAGGTACTAGACAATCATTATACATACTTATAATATAGAGAAATAAATACCTATATAAATAGAAATATAGAATCTACCAAATATAGCTAAGCTTTTACCAAATTGCAGATTTATAAATTGAAAATTGGGTAAGTCAATTATTTTCCTTGCATCTCTTAGTGCTAGGCGAAAAATACTTTCAGTAGGTAGGTATAAACTTTCTTGTGGTTATCTTTCGGTTGTTAACAAAGGCTGCCTAAGTAACTTACCTGAAAATAAGCACTGCTGGCAGCAAGCACAGCCTTGTGAACCCGCAATGTGTGAGAACTGCACATCAGCGTCATATCCACTAAAGATTGCATTTGCAGCAATTTTCCGAATCTGGACATCAAGTGTTCCGAGTAATCTTCATAGTGAAGACTATACCTTATGGGCGCCATTTCATAAATTTAATTTTATTAATCTTACGTAATTAAAAGACATCCTACTCTACTCTACGGCGTCCCTCCCCGAATGACATTGATAAATTGACAGCAGAAACAAAAGAACAGAAAAAAAAGATTTTTGAATATATTTTCTAAAGTGCCAGCAGCTAGCGTTGCTACTAAAATTAATGAGGTTTTAATGCAGGTAACGAAACTTTTTCAATCGGTTAACCCATAATAAAAAAAACTTTGTATTTATTGTTCGAGTATTTTTAATTCTTTTAAAAATTCAGAAAAAAATAGTATAATGTTAGAAAATGAATTCATTACAAATTTGTATTCGTCGGAAGTTTATTCTTAATAATAAAGGTTAGATTAGAACTAATGTTGGAAAAAAGTACAACAGATAGTAGTATAACTTGTATAAACGTATTCTATCACAGGCTAATTAAGTACTGAAAATCGGATGCATTAATATAAAAGACTTATACGTTTAATTACATGAACTATTGTACCATATCAGACCATAATGTACTTATTGTTGAATCGGTATTTGTGGAATGTATTGGTACTAGGAATGTAATGATTTGTTCATAAGGCACTTGGAACAAATACAGCGAGATCATAGTTAGACGTACTGTTTTATATACCAGAATAGGTACACGTTGTTATCTGTTAAAAATTAATTATAATATCTTTAGTTTACCATAATTTTGTCACGTCCGTTACGGTAGTTACATTAACTATAAAACCATCAAATAGTCATTATAGAATCTAATCACAATTACTATAGATACATATAACTAACACATACTTAAATATATTTATTTTTAAGGAAGAATATCGATAGAACTACAAGATAAAACAACGACAAGATGTAATACAACAACGAATTCATAGGTTTCCGTACATACTGGAAGAATCCTGACAAGCGTTTTTGCTTCCGTACGTATTCTTGCATTATTCACAAATGAGTAAGCGTCAAAATACAAATTTGTAACATTTCCAATACTTTTAGTATCCTCTTAGAAATCAGTTTCCTATAATAGTTAGCTTTTACGAGATACCCTTACTTCCCTACGACGAAGCTCATAAACGCTGTGCCACAGCCGCGAAGCCTGCGCACCACTCACAAAAATACTGTAAGCTGTAACACATTCTGAATTATATCTGAGACAGAAACAATTTACATCAAACTGTACCCGTTTGCCATATATTTCAAAAAAAGTGAAAATTAAAAAAATATCTCACCAAAGTCAATTTAGGCGGGAACTTAACAAAAATATTTATTTTTTTGTACACTACCACCTAGATAGCGTATTAACAATTATTACAATTTTAAATATTTTATTTTTACCATTACACACTACAATATTGTCATACTAATGTGGAATTACATACCGAGTTTCCATCCCGGATATGACAAAAGAAAAAAGTTACAAGCGTGACATCCGCGCACATTCATTTTTTTAGTATTGGTGTTAATTCCAACATTCGTAGAAAAATATTTGTATCCCCATAAGATATGATGTTACTTTATTTTAAAAGCCAGGATTACACAGGATTCCATGTAAAATAATTGAATAAGTACTGACAATGCATATCATATCACAACCTTAAAGTAAAAAAAGAAAATTTTACTTTTGTAGTCCTCTATGAAAATTAAAAAAAAAAATTAACACACAGAATCACAAAAAGTTCAGAAATATATGTGTAAGTACTTAACTTAGTAATAACTTTAAAGGTTGAATCCTATGTTAATCCATGGTATTTTCAAATGGGAGAATTACCTCTTCGTAGCGGGACTTGAACCCGCGACTTCTAGGAAACCGTCTCATCACTCTAACCAACTGAA
The DNA here is from genome assembly GCA_931315375.2 of Opisthograptis luteolata. NCBI lineage: Eukaryota > Metazoa > Arthropoda > Insecta > Lepidoptera > Geometridae > Opisthograptis > Opisthograptis luteolata. The sequence continues at coordinate 3,331,982 of OV928043.1, forward strand.
TTATCCACGGTCCCGCTTTAAATTCTATTGAATTATAATGTATTTTCTTAATATTTAAAATGATTCATCGATTGACACGATAATTGACAGCAATCTACATAAAATAATACGAAAGAATCTATGTTTTTTTTTGTAAATAACCAATCAATTGAACCGGACATAAAATTCCAGTTTCAACACTTCTGATAAGTTAAGTTTTAGTAAGTTGCCAGCTTAGCAGATAATTTACGGGTCACAGATTTTCCGACGGCCGGTGGCAAAGGGGCCGGAGCTTCCGAAATTATGTTCTCTGTTTTTCGGTATTTGCAAAACTGTCGGTAAAGAACTAGCGTTAGACAGATTTTCAAAATCAAGGATACTAACTATCTACTATCAGACATTGTGGAACTGGAGCAAAAGTATAATAACGTTATGAACACTTTACATGGGCTTGAGTAGATTTGTACAATACGATACATAGCTTGTAGAAAAAATAGAGATTCACCTTAAAGAGATCGTACAGTGAAACGAGGCCATTGCCAGTCTCCGGAACTTACGAGTATGTACTTTATATTAATTATAATATTAGTAATTCACAATTCATAAGAACTTTAATACGAGGAATAATCACGAATAAATTATAGTTGTTAGCTTTAATATTAATAACGTACTTCCATCGTCACTGCGCAATGGCCTGTTTCAGTGGCAGATTAAATTTAAATCTAATATTAAAAAGCAAATTACAATATTTACACCAGCCGACAATAGTTACACCGCCCGAATTAGTTCACTAATACATATAATACACATTAATTTTGTTCATTATTAAAAAATATTTATCACTAGAGTTGAGTGTCCGTTATACTTAATTAATTGTCGATGATTTTCAGAAACTCCTCTGGGGAGATGTGCACGTCGTCGGGCGGCGCGGGCGCGTCTGTCGCGTTGGGGACGGAGTGCTTCAGCTCGCCGAACGTGTAGGTGGTGCGCTTGCGGGGGGCGCGGGCGGCGGGGGCGGCGGCGGCCAAGGACGCCTCGCAGTCGAGGCTGGCGCGCTTGTTCCAGCAGAACGGCTGGCGCGGCTCCGCGCCCGCCGACATCGGCATCGCCAGCTGCACTCGAGACCTGCACAGCTCATTATCGCTCATTTGTCGCTTCAGCTTGTCCTTGCCCACGACCAGCTGGAAGCCCTTCGAGCCGCCGTCTCCGTGCGGCGCGCCGAGCTCCACCTCGCTGAGCTGCCGCCTGAGCTTCGCCGAGGGCTCGACGGGACTGGACCGCGGCGGCCGGTCGACTAGACTGTTCTGCCGCGAGCTCCTGCTGCCTCCCTGCCGGGAGCTACCTCGCGGCAGCGTCGCGTCGCGTCGACTGCTGGCCGACGAGCTGCTCGTGTTGGTGTTGATAGTCTCGACCTTGTTGCCGTTGTTCCTCCTCAGCGATTCGATGACGCTGTAGAAGTGCTCGATATCGGAAGTGCTATTGTTTCTCGATTTGCTGACGTTGTTTGTACTATGTCTGTGTGGTCGGATCTGAGCGCGCGGCAGGTGGCCGTAGCTGCTCTGGCGGGAGATGCCGACGCTGGCCTGTCGGCGGGGCATGCTGCAACTCTTCGGCACGAACGTGTCCTGGCTCATCAGAATGTTTTCGTACACGTGGACGTTGTCGTCCTCTTGAGGAATGAGATTCTGTCGGCTTTCGGTTGTTTCTTTCCTCTGACCCACAGAACTACTCTTTTTGTGTCCGGCTTTATTTCTTAATTCTGGAATTTTATTTATCAGTTTGCAGTCGCTGGCACTTCTTGGCATTAAGTTGGCGTAACCATGGGAGGGAACCAGCTCCTGGTTTTGTGACCTATCTAATATCGGAGCGCTAGGAGCAGAGGGATCTGCGACTCTTGTGGAGCTGGAGTGCTTAGCTGCTTTATTGGATGGATTGGGTTTAGCGAGATCTGCTGGACAGGTTTGTGGCGGAAGCACCTCATGTCTTTTTCTATCTACGTCGGGTTTGGAAGATTTGTCTAAGACTACTTTCGTTTTATCACTCTTACATATTTTAACACTAAATCGGAACGGAGGTTTGAATACGACTTGCAGCCTGGCTTTCTCACCGGACAGCAGATTGGTTGCACTCTTGGACGGTCTAGTTTTTCGTGAACCTTTCTGTACTTGCCGGTGAGTTCTCTCCGCAAGCCCCACAGGAATGGATTTAGATTTCGGAATGACTGTGGGCTGCGGGGAGCTCAGCAGCCACTTCTGAACCTTTGTCAACGCTTCAGTGTCCTTCGCAGGTGAAGCTGGATGCTTCTGCATCGAACTGTAATCGATCGTTTCTTTCTTCATTTTCATTTTTCGTTTCTTAATCTTACCCTTGTGCTTAGACAATATTATGTGTTTGGGCGATTTGCCGTCGGAATTGGTAACAATCATGGTGCTTTCTTTTGTGACTTTTGGAGCTTCATCCAATTTGGGTTGGTTACTAGGTTTCTGGAAAAAAATAGTAAATATGTTTATTTTGCTTTTTTTTGTAATGTATGTATTATAGTATAATTTATCTGTTACTTTAATACTTACTCTGTTTTTATTGGCATTATGAGAAGGCGACGATTTGTCACCTTGTTTATTCTTGAGGTCTTTCTTGTTGCGGTAAGCTCTGGTTCGCAATGCTACCTTTTTCTTAAGGGGGAGTTTCGACCTAAAGCAAAAAATACGCGATTAAATTATTTGGTCCTTTGAGTCGATTACACGCATGAAATATTTTTAAGATTGGATTTATTTATTACCTGACAGCAGTATGCACTATTAAGCCATTCTGATCTGCCGCATCGGGCAGCCGGACGGTTTCAGTAGTGGATGAGTGGATGATGGTCACAGATTTGAGCTTCTTGCCGTGACGCCCGAAGAAACGCGTGCTTACCACCTGGAAATGCCAAAGATAAATAAGTTATTGTTTCTTCTTAACTCAAAGAAGTACCTACCAAAAATACATGAATGAGAATCTGAGAAAGTATGAATGTTGACAACGTTGCTAATGAATAGAGATGACCCAAATATACATGTATGTACAGTTGTACACTACTGTGAATGAGTTAAATGAACGTGTAAATGTGACATTTGAGTTACAAAAACACTTTTTTAGCATTTAGCACTTCACGCAGACAATAATGATGTTGAGAATTTTTGGTATGATTGTTGTTGAAATACATTTTTGAGAACTAGCTTTATTATGTACCAAAATCAACTCATTTTACAAATTAGCACTCAATACTAGTCAGCAATTGTTCACTTTCCTTGAAGAGTACTGACGGTCAAATGTGTTTACAAATTAGAAGGAGCATCAAGGATGCGACAGCATTTCTGCAGAGGAAATATAAAATGCTAAGTATAATAAATGCAATCGTAGTTAATAAATTTAAAAAACCCCGACATCGTGGGCCGATTTTTAACATAGAACACTCCCGAGAGTCCCGACTAATTCACTTTTCAAACAAAAAAAAAAAACAATCAAAATCGGTCCACCCGTTTGAGTGCTACGATGCCACAGACAGACAGACATACACACACGCAGATAGTCGGACATTGACGTCAAACTTGTAAAACCCCTCTTTTTGCGTCGGGGGTTTAAAAAACAAAAGATATGATATCTTGAAACTTCATCATCATCAGCAGCCTGTATCAGTCCACTGCTGGACATAGGCCTCTCCCAAGGTACGCCACTGAGCCCGGTCTTCGGCTCTTCTCATCCAACTACTGCCAGCCACTCGGCGCAACTTAAACCAACTTAAAACAAGCAGATGGACTGCTGGTGGTACCTATGTGGTCACCGTCACCTATGGACATCTTGAAGCAGAACGGAAAGACTTATGGGGCTCGTTCGTTCGTTTAGCTTAAGATTGAAGCGCTACCATTTCGTTCCACTGTGCCAATGCACCCAGCTACTACAGTCATATAACTACCCTACTGTATCATGTACTCACCAATAACGCGATGACTGCCAGCAGTATTAAAACCACTGCGTACCAGTGGCGCAGCACCCACCGCTTGAAGCCGGCGATGCTTTCATCGGACAACAGTAGTTTGCGCAGAGTCGCTAGCGGCCCGGACGGGTCCACCTCACGGCAGCGTTGGAACACGTCGCAGTACCTGAAAAAAGATCATAAAGGAGTTAGGGAGGAAGTTAAGGTGTTAGGGTAGTAGTTGCGAGTAATAACGGTCACATGAGGCTAGGTTTTACTGCGCTGATACTGAGTTCGAATCCTTTAGATCCTGACTTAATAAGTTACGTGTGGATTTGCCATCGCTCAAAAATGGAGAAGGAAAATATCGTGAGTAAACCGGTATGCCCAAAAACTACAACATTCAAGGGTGTGCGACATCTACCAACCTGTACTGGGCCAGCGTAGCGGATAACGGTCCATACTCTCGCTCTCTGAGAGAAGGCCAGAGTCAGAGAGAAGGGCAGTGAGAAAGTAATAGACTGATGATTGCGATTTAATGGTTGGCATTTTTTTGAATGGTACATTAATTTGAATTAGGCGTTTTGTGGAGCAAGTGTTTTTTAAAACACTTTTGTTATTTTAATCATTCTATGTCTTGCTTTTGGCGTCCCACCCGAAACTGCCGCCCGACGGGGCCCCGGCTTCTGCTCCTAAATCTGGGACATAAAAACAAACTTACCCGTTATAATCATTGCAGGGCGTACCCGGCTTGGCGTACATATCGGGCACATCATAGGGCGAGGTGTTCCAGTGGAACGAGGACATGCAGGGCCCAGCCGGCTTCCTGCAGCACAGTTCACATGCTGACCGGGGGTCGTCCTTGCGAGGCGCGCATTGGCAGGACTCCAGCCCGTAGGCCAGGCAGATGGAGCCGGTGCATTCCTGTAATCGAATGTTGAGAATGCATAAGTCATCAGTCATGATCGTTGCAAGTTCGCGACAATCTAAATCAAGAAGTTAACTTTTGCTGGGTGTAATAACCCTGTCAGGGCCTAAGTAATACTGCGATTCTCGGGGCCTATTTCCTTTACCCTCTTCTTACTTTAAAAAATTAAAAATTTAATGGAACAGAAATTATGCGTAGTTTTGGATGAATAAATATATTTCAAATAATTATTTATTTCTTAGTTTGTGCACATGCTAGTTGTTTACTCTGCCTAATTGTTAATCCGGCCTGTTTTGCATCAGGACCTAATAAGCTAAAACTTGGCTTCGTGTTTCATATCACTAACAAATGACTGTTGTGTGTCTTTTTATTATTTGAAGAGTTCTGTGTTTACGCCTAATCTAATCAACACCAGCACTGGCCACTGGCAACCTCTTCATAGATGGCTGCAATGAATGCTTGTTGGCAAATTGCATCCGCATTGCGCCTTTTCGTTCGATTCTCATGGATTCTACGTATTTCCTCATAAGGAGCTTGGACACTTACTCCCATATAACACACAAGTTCCTTGTCGCACCGCGTCCTGTTTGGCTTGTGTCGGCTGGTGGGACAGGCAGCACGTTTGCCGTCGCAGCGTGCGGCGTCGCGGCAGCCGTTGTCAGAGCGACATTTGTCGTCGTACTTGAGAGTACATGACGCTGTGCAGCATGGACCCTGAAAAGTTCGGTAAAAGTTAGCTAATCATCTAGTGGCCTATATGACTTTTCAACACAATTGACACAATTGCTCGTAAAGTGATCTTTAGGGCCATACGTTTACGTTCACCATTCAGCTTATTACACACGTGTGATTTTAACTTTATAATTACAACACTAGTGTTTTATACTTTTTACTTCTAATACATGGAAATTACGCTTGACGTGACCACCAAGTTTTTCACATGGCCACCTAATTTTTAACTCTTTGTCCCTAGGAACTAAAACTACTGTTTTCATCCCCCTGATCAGGTAACTTCAAGCGGAAGTACCTACTTTCCGAGTATGAGAAGACAGACCTTTTGAATTTAGATCCCGTTGGAAAAGTTTACTGTCTAAAGTACTGCCTTCCCATATCGACCAACGGGAAGAGTTGTAAAAGTATTTCAGTTACCTGACTGGGACTGCAAACGCTGTGCTCTGTGAGCGTACAAGGTTTGTAGTGCGGTCGCGCTGCTTGAGGTCGGCAGCACACATCCGTGCATTCCGACGCCCAGCCGCAGTCACACTCCTCGCCTTCTTCCACCACGCCGTTGCCACAGATCGCTGGCTGAGGTTCTAGAAAAAATACACGCAAAATCGTCACGAAAGAAAAACCTTAAATTCCAGTATTTGGAGCAATAAAAGCTGATTGTGACGGTGATATAGGTAATTATTAGATATTTGACAGTACACAGACAGCTAAAAAAAAGAAGAAATCTCGTAATCTGTGTATGTTTTGGTACAAGCAACGACAAACGTCGCTGAACAATAACACATTTTCTTATTTTCTTTATCATTTTTTACACCAACTTTCGACCGAGTCATCACAACACCTGCAGGCCTATTGGCTAACTTTGACATTTCCAGTTACCAACCGGGTTCGGTTGTACACCGAACTTTGATGTCAACTATGATAGTCATATTATTGGTATTGCGTATCAACCTCAGTGGATATCAGTTTACAGTGCCTAACGGTGCCTTTCAGCACGCCATTTCACGACACTATTTTCTATCGACTATTATGCGACTAAGATAAGTAATACCTTTTAGGCACGTTACGCGTGAAACATGGACATTTAATTTTATGTGGTTTATATTACCTGACGTTTGAGGTGAGCGGCAAATTTGAAAACTCATTCGTAACAGTAACTTCTCTTTGGAGAAAAAAATATTACCCATAGTGATTTACTGTTTACAAGTTCATAAAAGTTTGGAAGCTTGGTGATCACTACTTATTATAGAATAAAGTCCTCCGCTCCACGTCTGTCTGTCTGTCTGTCTGTTCGCGATAAACTCAAAAACTACTGCACCGATTTTCATGCTGTTTTCACCAATAGATAGAGTGGTTCTCGGGGAAGGTTTAAGGATATAATTTGTCAAGTTATTGTATAGATTTGCGGACATTCCATTCAAAAGATATTACGAAATTAAAATTTCAATCTAATGGAAAATGAAATCACCGCGCCGCCCCGTGATCCATGGCCATGCAGTGGCCGCAGCGCAGCGGGTAACGCGGCGGGCACCGAAGTGCGGGAATAATTTTAAAGCATAGGTACAGAATATACGCTTTCACGCCTAAACTACTGAACTGATTGAAATGAAATTTGGTACATAGGTAGTTTAAACCCTGGAGAAGGACATAGAATACTTTTTATCGCGATAAACTGTAGCCCACGCGGGTGAAACCGTGGGGAATAGCTAGTAGTAAATAATTAAATTAAGTAAAATGCAGTACATATTGTGTAATATATTTTTATTAATAATTTTTTGTAGTAAATTTTTTGATATTAAAAATATATAAAAAAGTGCATAATTAACTAAGCACCTAAACCCTAATTTTAACCTATACAATCGCGTTAAAAATAAATTCCAGGCCCCCGGTGCCGCCCAAAGGATTGATCATTACATTACCACTGCCTATATATGCGGGTGAAACCGAAGGACACAGCTAGTAACAAGTAATTGTACTTTTCAGATGCTTGCACCAAGAAAAGTGTCTCCTAGGCAAATGGATTTACTTCTTTCTAGTCATCGACTCTTCTAAAACTTGTTGGAATCCACTTCTTCACTTATTACTTAGACGAAAATTCGCAATAAACTCTTTCTCTGGCAACTGCAATGGATCACTAACGTCGCGCAGGCGGCGTCTCTTTATTTTCAAAAGATTTTGTCTCCGCTGTGCTTGAGCAAATCTCAATAATAGTAGACGTTCCATCACAGAATCTACAGCAATCCAAATAATAATGCAATGTACACTGAGTCAAACTCACAATTACATCAAAATCCTAGTGCTCCTTACGTGAGCGGCCTAGTGTTAATCACTAAGAATCTATAAAACACTGCTCTTGAGCAGTGTCTTTCACAAAATGTAAAATACGTCGGTGGCTATCAATTTTGATATCCACTATGCTTACATGATCGCAAATCGAAACTATCGATACGAAAACTTCTGTCAAAATGAGTTATAGTGAATAACACCAAGACTCGGTGCGCATGACGTCATCCCAGTTGATCACTAAGGTTAGCCAATACGAAACTAGCTGTTTGACAGTTCATAGTTCGACACTTTACCAAGTGCTCTTCACTTTATGTTATCCACCGAGATACGCAATAGCCCTGCAGGTGTGTTTTATTGTGGACAAACGCTACTTTGTAAATTGAAAAAAAAAATGGTAAAAAAACACGGAAAATTTGTTAATGTTCAGCGACTTTTGTCATTGACATGATACATGTTTTAGAAGATTTGCCAAGGATCCTTACCAGTAAAGCAACCTTTGGAAGACCTGGCCTTGTTATTGAGCACAGGATCGATGGCTCTGAGCGAGCACGGTGAGAACTTGTTGTTGTTCTTTCGATCCCCGCTGGTGGCTCGTGCGAACATTATGTAGTTTCCGTCTTCTCCGAAAGGCGTGCACACTTCTGGATCGTGCTGGAACGGATTAGAAAACTATTTAGTGTTTTAAAGACACTGTGGTGCATTTGGCAGTGTCTAGCTAGTATGATGCGTTTATTGATGCCAATAATTCTAATATGGATTGTGGATTTAAAAGAAGTATCTGGGCACGAACATTCAACTACAGCGGTGATTTTAAGTCTTCCATATTAAGAATAAAGAATAAGAATAATTTATTTGTAACAAATTATACAAGACAAATACATTATGTAGAAATAAGAAAGAATAAAAAGAAGATGTATTGTTAAAAAAATTGCAAACCGGCCTCAACTCAGCGTCAATCTTAAATCAAATTATTTATCGACTGCATACTTTACCTTTATTTTACTTTTTTTCTTTAATAGCAAGGTGCCTGTTTAAGGCCTTATTACCTAAACCTGACAGGTTTTCCGGATGAGGCATGTAGAGTAGCGGCATAAAACATCCATTCATTACTTCAAAAGTTGAGTCTATCTTTTGTTTTGTTAAAAGAACACTAGAAGTGTTTAAAATTGACTTTGAATGCACTTACAGGCGATCCGAAGTTATGTCCGATCTCGTGCGCCAAAGTGACGTGTGATACAGCCGGTGGCACGTGTTTGCCGTAGTTAAGTAACGTCACTATGCCGGTGTTGAGAGACTTCATGCTGCCGCGGTAGTGCTGGAAGACGATTAATCTTATTACTGCTGGTAGATTCCAGGTCAGAACTTTGCCATAAAAGTTGGATGTTTTGTAAATCCTGTGGATGTGCCTCAAAAACAATCGACAACTTAAATTATAACTGTTAAACATGAAAAGATCGTTATTACAATCACTTTAATTTAGATTAATTAAGGGTTGTTGTATGACAGGTATTAGGTACAGCATTTCCCTCACCGGCCAACAAAAGAAGATTATAAAAATGTATAATTATTTTTTTACAAAATTCTAAACTTTTACTCTGAAACAATGTGTGACTTACCCCATTCTTCTCACACACTCCACCGGCGTTCTTCAGGTCTCCGGTCCAAGCCAGGCCTAAGGTCCCCATTTCGAAGTCTCGATACGTAAACATGTAAGCTAGACAAAACGCGTCGTAGTCTTCCTCTGTGAAAAAGTAATAAACAAAAAAATTATGAATAAAAATTATCTAATAAATGACAAAAGCTAAGTGATGGAGTACACTTTGGGATTAGCTACTTAAGCAAAATTGCGTTGCTAAATTTACCCTAAGATACTTTCAGTCTTAACTGTCTTAATAAATTGAAAATTGTAAGAAATTGTATTTTGTTACTTTACCTGAAAAGAGTTCCAGGTATTTCTCAACTCCATAATTATTAGGAAACCTGTACGCAGGGTCTTTCAGAGCATCCAATGTGTGAACCTTTATTCTTTTAATCATAAACGTGATGTTGTCAGGCTTGCCGTCTTGATTGAAATCTGAAATATAATACCACGGTTTATTAACCCGTCACCTTTCAAGTATAATTAACGTATCAAAGTTCAAAGATCTTGATTACCTGTTACTTTATAAATAGCGTTGACTTTCTGCACATGCCGCGTCATAACCTCGATACACGCTTCCTCTGAGCCGTACCTTTGATAAAACATGTGATCAGCTTGCAAGTACACGAGGCACGTGGTTTTCCTCGGGTCCACGGTTGCTCTCTTGATGACATGCCTGTTGTCGTCGCTAGCATTAGCTGAAAGCACCGTGTACCCAACTGGCTCCTTCTTAACAATATCCTTAGTGACGGTAACAACACCCGCTTTCGTCTTTATCACTTCGACGTGCGTCTTTGGCTTCGGTCTCGACTCCTCTGAATCTAGTCGCACCTTAGTTATGAGGTTACTCTTATCGATTTTGGTTTTAGGTTTCCGCGTGCTTAACTTATCGAAGTGATCGCCGTTGCTCGTGTATGGAACGTCTAAGTCTAAAGGTAGATCGGGGTTTTTCTTTGGCTCGTCGTCTTGCATCTCGTCTTCAGGGAGCCATCGTTTTTTGCGTCTGTGTAATTCACCTCGTAGGTCTTCGGTGTGGTTGTTGAGTGCGGAGTCTGTAATGGTTATTTTTTCGGTGAAGTTGAACAGTTCTGCTTGGTTTCCTAATGTTCTCTTCATGTGAAGGAGGTGCGATGCACAGGGCGTTGCGTCGGTGTGTTCATGCGGATGCTGAACGTCTGATCTCCGGTAGATGACGCTGTGCATCGAGGGGTGATCTACGTTGTATCGGGAGATGGGCTCTATGTAATATTCTTCTGTAGGGGTCCAAATCGTTCCGTCGAATAGTCCATCTCTTGTGATCACACCGTATACATGCGATGAGTCGTCATCTGTAAAACAGCATTTATTTGCCTATTAATAAAATAATTCAGGATTCTTCTGTTGTGTTAAAGTAATTCTCAAACAATCAACTTGAAGCTTTCGCTATTTTTGTAAACCTTAGAAGTACAAACTCTTAATAAATGGCTGACGATATTTTATGCAAACTAATTCGAGGTGCAAAGAGCCCGGGGACTCAATGAATTAAAATCACAACTTGCAGTCGCAGCGGGGGGATAGAAACCGCTCATAAATAACGGTAATTACTAGCCCCGTCCCGCACCCCCATTCACCCTTTTGTTCGTTTTCTAACAGAAGAAAAACATCGACAGGGAAGTGTTTACCCCTAATGCATAGTCTTTCTTTACAGTGGTGCGCCAGATGGATGAGATAATTAGTATAAATGAGTTTCGACGTCTTCAACGCGAACATTAAGCATCAAAGATAAAGGGAACAGGCGGAAGTTCAGAAGAATTGATTGAGGAGGGAAATGATTCTAAATAATGGCAACGTGTAATTTGAATGAAACGCGCGCACTGGGGGTTGATCTTACTTTCGTTAGAATTTGGTGTAGAAAAAGGCAAAAAATTCACGGACAGCAAATTTTAATAATATGATTAATTCCTTTTGGGAATTGTCTTCAAAGTCATTTTTACCTTTATTTTCGTGATCCACGTGAATAATTTAGCATAAGGAGTGGAGCGTCGAGTCGTCGACGTCGACTGTTAATGTTCAGAACAGATGGATGAAGACAACTCGGAAAAATAGCACAAACCTACTTCATTAAAACTTTTGGACTAATTTGTTCAAAATTCACTTTGTCGCCGGCGTTCCAGATGGGTCGCAGCACATAATTTCACTTTATTAAGTTAGACGCAGAATGTAGAAGTTTGTCGGGCTCATGTTTAATTGCCTGTTTCGGAGACTTAGAAGATCAATGCGGGGTGAGACTGCTTACCCACAATACATACGTTCTACTTGTAATTGTATTACTGCGACAGTATATTGCTCGATATCCTAACAAACATTTACTTAAGTATAATATTAAATAACTAAGCTTGTTAAAAGTTAACGTTTAGAAAATATTGTTGCTAAAAGGTAGGTAAACGTTGCGGCCTACCAATTACTGAATTAGGGTGGTAAGTAAGAAATCTCATTTCCCAAAATGATAGACACTCAGCGTTAATTCGAGCTTATCAACGAGAAAGCAATTCTAACGGGAGTTTTGCTTATAATTAAAAGAAAACCGGCACAAAGGCGTAAACTGTTTAGAGAAAATAATTTAATTTCCGCGCCTCGCCGAACAATTAATGGGTGCCGGGAATAAAAAGCTCGGGAGCTTCGTCGAAGGATCTTTATAACGCTTTGCTTGTCATTTCAGATACAAAAGGTCGCGCGCGACAATATGGCGTGAAATTGTCACCATTATATAATTATACTTCACAAGCTCGTTTCAGCATCAGTAGGTAAGTTCACAAACTGAGAGGAACATCCATAATAAAAATATCCAATATTTCGATTTATATAATTATAAAGTCGTTAATTTTTATTGTCTAGGTAAATTTTTCGCAGTAATATGAAGATATGACGACGGATTAGTAGAGATGGAGGTATGCGATTGTGTACCTAATACCGAAATAATATTTTGGTTTGGATACCGATAACTATTATGAAGGTATATATTTGTGATACTGATGTTGAGCTTGGTTGCACGTCTAGTATACATGGTTTGCTCTTTTGGCTGGTATTGGATAACTAAAGTAGTGTCGCGTCGTTATTTTCAGTTCTCGCGGTATTGCGCATGGGGTTGGTTCGCGTTTTCCACCGACAAAGAATTTCACTCAATAACTATTTATCGTGAAACCGAATACCGTTTTTCAGGTATTACACTAATACATAGTTATTGAAACAATTTACGGTTTGTAACGCTATAACAGATTATCTGAACCAAAAAGGCCTAATTTCCGTATTTGTTATGAAATTCTATTATTTAGGTAATCACTTAGTTACATTTCAATCAGTTAGTGAATCAATTGTGTCGCAGAGAGAGTCACAATTGGCACAAACAAGTCTCACTTCACTACGTGTACCTTCAGTGCCAGTTCCTCATTGCTAGGGTTGACACCTTTTGTTGCTGCTTGATTGAAGTGTTTCGATTCGAGCAACCGAAAAAAAATATTTAAATATAATAAAAATTTAGGTGCCGACGTGCTCGGAAACCTAATGTTCTTCAAGGCCAATTTTTGTCTGAGATTGGTACCTTGGTATTGGTACCTTCAGGAACGGGATCAGATCAGGTTTGACAATGTGCGTCAGCAATGCGGCGCGTGAGATGATAAGCTTCTTCTTTCGCACGAGGTATAGTGGTCAACCCTATTGTCTCTATTGCCAGAGTTTTCAGGCTGTCCGAAGACCTCAGTCATGGCTTTATAGCCAAAGCAAGATAACGATCAGTTCAAAATGCCACTGATTTGGTCACCCATCCAAGTGATGCACGAAAAAAAGACCTTCCGAAAAACAGTAAGAATTTCCTTCCCTCTTGACTCAGAAGGAAATTTTCCTAACTATAAGGGAGGAATTATACATTTTGGAAGGTATCTATCTGTTCTGGAAGGCAAGATTCAGTAGAACAGTCAGGAAATTTTTAGGGCCGGTTTTATAAACGTCCGTTAGTTAAATGTCATACCTAATTTCGGTAAGTTTGATCTTAATGTAAAATTTTAGAACGGAAAATTTGTTTCTGTTACGACCGAGTGTTTACGAGCACCACTCATTATTAATTTAACTACATATAGGCAAAGTAAGGTGCGATGATTCTCCCTACACCATTCTCAAGAGACTATCCGGCTGGTATTTTAGAATGACGCTTAAGCGATGACTTGAGCACAGATTTGACGCTGTCAGTTTATCCAAATATGTCACTTACACTCTACGTGTACCGCGCGCCACGCGCCGTGCGCGCCGTGTGCGTATGCAGGCACCACAATTGTGGCGCCGCGGTACACGCAGAGACTACGTTACTCACGCATACATCAACACTTGAGGGCATTCTAGAATACGGGCCTCAGTGACTCTCATGTTCAAGTGTTGTATTATTATAGCTTAATTCAAAGCTAATGAATCCAACTTCTAACGGAGACGCATCGAAGTTTTCCTTTAAGCTTCGCCGCGACCCTAGTCAATGTTGGCTTTGACGTGCGCTAAGTTGCATCATAGAGCTTATCTGATCCCGTGAGCAGATTACATGGCAGTTTTATAACTTTTATCGTTCCATCTGTGACTACAGCTACATAGCTATTAGTGTAGGAACTATTACATAACCTGTGCCGTTTCCCTGGAGGCTATTGTGATGGGTAATTAGGTGCATAATTAGAAGAATAACAAATAGATGATAGATAAGGATGGATGTTTCGTATGAAATAACGTGTTTTTGTTCGATGCGTTTGTTGGAATATTAAGGTTTTTGGTTTTTAATCAGTGTAACGAGGTGTACAGAGGTCGTTCGAATCCCCCGCGCTATCGATTCATCGACGGCTGTGACATTTGACAGCTGCGGTCAAATGTCAGGCGCGAGTGTGTGGCAGGTGCGAGACTGTCAAGACAGATGTCAAGGGAGAACTGCGTGGACTTTTATGGCGGCAAACAGTGCAATTATTGTCGAAACTTTTATTTGTATTCCCTGTGCATATAATTTGAGTAGAGTAATAAAGAAATATTCCTCAAATCAGTAATTATTAAAATGCTGTAAGATTAAATTAGCTCTACACCATTTTTATTACGCTCTACGATAATGAAGAGATAAGGTTTGTTTGTTTGTTTGTTTGTTTGTTGAAGTACTCTCTGTAACACTGGCTAAGAGCCTGGGCTTTCTGAATGAACTTAAGCTAATAGTCTCCCCGGGCAAATTAACATACATAACAAAACATATTGCCTCTACTATCACATACATAACATACATACATATATACAGCTCTGACCTCTTACTAAGGTTGCCTGTATCTAGGCAATTTTGGGCTAGTCGCTAAAAATACTTACAATGTATGTATAAACTAATATAGTTGCGCCCGCTGTTTCTCCCGCGTCTTCCCGTTATCCCACAGGAACTTTTTCCGGGATAAAAGTACACCCTGAATTAACACATAGTAGCCTATCTGTTAATTCAGGGTAGAAGCTATCTCCATTCCAAATTTTGTCCAAATCGCTTTAGTAGTTACGGTGATACGTGGTAACAAACATTCACACACACACACACACACACACACACATTTGCATTTATAATATAAATACACACCAATATTATAAATGCAAACATAACTGTTTGTTTGTTGTACCTTTTCACGACTAAACAGCTGAACGGATCGTAATGAAAATTGACGAGGAGATAGATTATATCTTAGTGAAGGACAGAGGACACTTTTTAACGCGAGTAACTGTAGTCCACGCGAGTGAAACCGCGGGGAACAGCTAGTGATAGTTATAAAGTTTAAAGCGGTACCTTCGAGCTTCCCGGAGTAGACCTGCGCCGTGTTGAAGACCATCTGGCCGGATGAGGAGTGGAACTCGACGTCGTCTGAGAAGACAGAGCTGGGGTCCGGCCTCAGTACTAAATTAAATTCCCTGGAACAACGGAAATAAAATTTCATTCACTCAATCAGTGAAGGGTACGTCCGGACTGAGCGGAGAACTGGCTTTCAAATGAGGCTGCCAGAACGATAGCAAAGCTTGGCAATAAAAGTCAAAAGTCGAAAAATATTTATTCAATGATGCATTGTAATCACTTTAAAACGTCAACTTAAAACTAGTTACGCCTGATCCAACCTCCTTACGCCGGCATAAAAACAGGCAAGAAACGCCCGGCAGGTAATTTTTTCAGCGCGATCACATTGACAATTTTATTCTTATTACTTAATTATTACTTAATAGATTTTTAACTTGAGGGTGTGGATTAGATAATGCCCAAACACCAAGTTATGGTTTCAGGATTCGAACCTAGCGGGTCGTTAGCCAACGTCACCACTACAAAGCTTTCATCGCTTCGAAATTCGTACCTCAAAATTTGTATTTTGCACTGAAACGACAACGTCACAGCCACGCAAATTGCTGTTTTAAGGCCAAATGTAGATGAATTTAAAAACTATATTCTATTTAATCTTTTTACAAAAATAGGACAGTGTGAATAGTAGATAACCATCTACATATTTCGCATGTTTTAAAAAGCACTCAAAAATCGCCGTAAAAATTCAAAAAGTATCCTGTCGAACACAGATAAAAATATTTTATCAATATCGTAATATTTTATATTGATGTTGCGTATAGGTATGTTTTTGATAGAACAATTTATTATGTACGGTGATTGCTGAAGACCTAAAAGTAATAAAAGGTAAATAAAATAAAATCTCTTTTTGAGAGCACTCCGCCTACATTCCATTACAACATCTAGGTGTATTTAATATTTATTTTTACCAAAC
This sequence comes from Opisthograptis luteolata, assembly GCA_931315375.2. Lineage (NCBI taxonomy): Eukaryota > Metazoa > Arthropoda > Insecta > Lepidoptera > Geometridae > Opisthograptis > Opisthograptis luteolata. The sequence goes on from OV928043.1 coordinate 3,348,280, forward strand.
CCTTATAAAGTTACATTTTTTTTTTTACTAATTACAGGGTAGCGTTTTACCACAAGTCACCTGATGTTAAGTGACGATGTAGTCGAAGATGGCGCCACGCTACACCTGGACTGGAAACTGGCTCTCAAGTGAAGCTGCCGGAACACACCGATAGGTGCTTGGCGACAGATTCTTAACAAGAGGGTGGTAGCTAGCCAGGCGAGTACTAGAAAATACCCTACCACCAAGCTATCATCACGATGTTTTCCTTCACCGTAAGCTCAAGCTCATTGTAGGATTCGAACCCACGTCCTACGAATCGCAAGCCGACCTCACTACCACTGAGCCATCAACGCTATAAAATACATCGCTATAAATACATATATAGTTTTGGGCAGATAGTTATTCATTTGATAAATATACCTTTGTAATTTTTATGTTTTGTTTTCTACAACGCTGCTCAGCGTTTTTAAATTAATAAAAACCGATTAAAAAAACTGCGTACTTATTACATTTTAAAAGTACATTTTAGCCTAAACTACAAATATATACCTACCTACTGTAAACTACCATTTATTGTGGTACCTACTGAAAACGTTTAATAATTGAAAATGTAAATATTTATTTACCAAAATAGTACTACGTTGAACAAGTTTAAGAAGATTGGATTATTATTAAAAAAACATATGCGAATAAACAGCGAGTCCCAAACTAAGCAAATAGCCTGTGTCTTGGGACTCAAGAGATGCGATTAACAATATACTTTAGTTTTCTTATATAAGCATTTTTGGTTTTACAACAAAATGAACTTATGAACAGAAATTTTTGTTGATATGTAAACAAAAACTAACATAGTAAGTACTTATGTAATTACTTTACAAATAAGCACTATAGTACTATATCTTACACATAAGCACTATATCCGGAATGAAATGGCGGAGACCTTTGCCCAGCAGTGGGACAGTATAGGTTAAAAAAAGCACTAGGTATATAAACACAACTTCTAAGCCCGCGAACTCTATGCTCTTAATTTTAACTATTAGTTACTAAGTGCTCTCTAAAATATCCATAAAGGCAAGGCCACGAAGCCGCACTATATCAAAGTAACACTTCTGATTTATTACCCATTACTAAGGTCCACATTTTAATACAAACGGTTTGAACTCTCAATGGCGATGGCGTTAAATCATAATTAGGTCTACGTGTTCCACGTTCATAACGCAGCCGACATAATATGAAACAGTGGAACTTCGCATACTTCAAGTTCGTGTGTTCATTTTTTCGGTAATAAAAGAGGCTTTTATGGCGCGCCAGCAAAGGCCATGAAGCTTTCAAGATCCCCATTGTTTCATTAGAAATTATTACGTGCGATACAGTAGGTAAAGTTGGAGAATATGTTTTAGGAAAAACCTTGTTTCCGGTCGTTAATGTAGCAAGGTTTCAAGTTTTTAGTAATAATGGTATTAGAAAAAAATTATCGCAGAGATCTGTAATATGTACTTTAGATTTCACGAAACTAGCATTCACTCCATTCTACAGATCTGTACTGCCATCTCTACACCTTGTTTAGTGTGGCTTTGACATTTGAAAGGAGCGGTCGTTTCGGAGCGGCACTATTCATGAAAAGTATAAGTATGTCGGAGTGTGAATTCGAAATTCAATAAAATTGGTGTTGCTTTACTGATTAATTAGATGACAGAATTGTGATCACGATTTGCGTCCATAAAGGCATTTCTAGTGAACCTTAAAGTTCGTTGTGTAAACAACCTTGATTGACGAGTCAATTTCTTCAACTAGTCCAACTAATATTATAAACGTGAAAGTTTGTGAGTATGGATGGATGGATGTATGGATGGATGTTTGTTACTTTTTCACGCAAAAACTACTGAACGGATCTGAATGAAATTAGGAATGTAGATAGCTTATACCCTGGATTGACACATAGGTTCTTGCGGGATACCAGGAAGACGCGGGTGAAACCGCGGGGCGCAACTAGTAAACAATAATGGGAAACCAATCAAATTAAATACGATACCTACAGAGAATAAGAAATTAATATCGCCGAAGCCTCTAAAAATACGCAAACTTTTAAGGATCGCAGCATTCGAGGCACGAAATACGATACAAGACGGACGGTAACTAAATTAAAAAAACCAGTCAAGTGCGAACTGGACTCGTGCACGAAGGGTTCTGTTCAAAATTGTTTTTTTTTTGTTATTAAACTAGATATTTCCGGTTTTCAGAATTTTTTCTTTATATGTGCTGTAAGACCTAGCTTCATGACTCTAGGTCAACGAGAAGTATCCTATAGGTTTTGATTCCCTTGTGAAATCTCAAAATGTGCTAAAATATGCGACATAAACGGTCATATCTTTTGATAGCGTTGACTTACAAGATAGATAGATAGATAACGCTTTATTGTTTCACCACAACAACAGAAAAATGGAACAACATAAAAGGAAAGATCTTAGAGCTAGTGTTACAATGGGCGGTCTTATCGCTTAGAGCGATTTCTATCAGACAACCTTTGGATGGACAGAAGTTTTATAAATTAAAATGCGGTTGGTGGTTAAGTACTTAAAAAGAAACACAATGTGTGATAAAAATAAATGAACTATAAGCTCAAATGAAAAAAAAACATTTATACATAACTTCACAATTACAAGGTTAATTTTTTCACAGCTGAAAGAGACCGTAGTGCGAAGAATCCTACTTTCTATCCTACTAATATTATAAATGCGAAAGTTTGTGTGTGTGAATGTTTGTTACCACGTATCACCGTAGCTACTAAACCGATTTTGATGAGATAGCTCATACCCTGGATTAACATAGGCTACTTTTTATCCCGGAAAAAGGTTTCTGCGGGGTAACAGGAAGACGCGGTTGAAACCACGGGACGCAACTAGTTTGATATAAAATTCAACTTGATACCTCAACACGTTCTTAAGAAAAAGGGTCTTGACTGACAGACAGACGGACTACAAAGTGATCCTGTAAGGGTCTTTTTCTTATGAGGTACGGAACCCTAAAAATTCAGAATCCTTCCCAGATTGTACGTCAGTGCGGCACTAACGAGCGGCAGTGTGATGAAGTTACGAACAGTCCGATGTCTCCTGTTTGTCTGATCTAACTTGGTTATAGGGAAACTTGTGTTGATTCCATCCAATAACGTTGTTGGAGCGAAGACGCTCCTCTCTTGAGTTGAGCAGGTAACTTTATTTGCGGTTCCATTCTGTCCGTCTCGATTGTAGGAGACGTTTGGCTTGAGTTATATTATATGTTATTCTATAATATGTGTGTATATAGGATATTTAGCTTCAGAAATCTATTATAGTATTTCTCTATGATATGCGTGGTTTGTTTTTTTTAAGGAACACCAAAAGTGTATACCTTAATCAATAAAATCCAAGGTATATTTTCTTTTATTTAATACATTTCTGATATTGTATTGTATATATGCCCTTAACAAGTATTGCTACAAAGTTTACTATTAAAATAGTGGCAAGAAGGAAAAAAAAATTAGATGGGATTTTTTTAACCTTCATTTATTTATCTAAAATATTTGGTACTTTATCTGTAATCAATAGCAAAATCATAAAGTAATATAGAAATTGAAAATAGAAATATATCGGGGACAATTGCACACAAATTGACCTAGCCCCAAATGAAGCTCGAAACTTGTGGTATGGGTACTAGACAACGATATACATACTTATATAGAGAAATAAATACTTATATAGATAGAAATATCCAAGACTCAGGTACAAATATTCATGCTCATCACACATACATTTGCCCTTACCGGGATTCGAACCCAGGACCGCTAGCTTCGCAGGCAGGGATACTATACCAACTCGGCTACGGCGTCGTCTATAACGTAGCATTCATGTTACTAAATATATATAGAGGTACATAAAATGTAATTAGAAAGTGCTTAATTACGTTAAGTGCATTCTGTCATCGTAATAGAGCCTATAATTGCTTAATTTCGAGTGATTGGCACCGGACCAAGATAAATAAGTTGAAAAGGAAACGGTCGATTCCAACTTCCAACTGAAGCAGCAATAAATAGTAATTGGAGGTAGGTATCTGTTACCGGGTACCTATATATTAATTGGGGCTAGGTCAATTTGTGTGCAATTGTCCCCCGATATTTATTTATTATTATTATTATTTATTATTATTATATTATACTAGTTTATATGTATTATGTTAATGGTCTCAGGAACGTGATTTATTAAATTAACTAGCTGTTCCCCGTGGTTTCACCCGCGTGGGCTACAGCTTTATGCATGCAAAGTCTCAGCCGGATCGGTTTAAAATTGTCAAAGTTTCATACAAACTTTCATCCCCTATTTTATCCCCTTGGGGGTAGAGTTAATCAAAATCTTTTCTTAGCGGATGCCTATGTCATAATATCTACCTGCATGCCAAATTTCAGCCCGATCCGATCAGCGGTTTAGGCTTGAAATGGTAACAAAAAATCAGAGTTACTTTCGCATATACATAAATTCAAAAGTTTTTATTTAATATGATACATTGTGATCACTTTAAAACGTCAAACTTAAAACTAGCTACGCCTGTTCCAACCTCCTTACGCTGGCAAAAGAACATGCAAGAAACGCCCGGCAGGCAATTTTTTTTGCGCGATCATATTGACAATTCTATTCTTATTACTAATTGGAGCAAGTTCACTAAATCCCAAGCTTTTTTTTGTCATCTAATAGTCCGATATTTTTTAATAAGCTTTACTAATAAAATTTCTCTTGGTTTGTTGTGCACTTTGGGATATAGAAACATGAATATTAACGAGTTACGGGATCACAACCAAAGCAGACCAGACCCCACAAGCAGCACCCGTTCCGTATAATACCCATTAGTACCAAAAGGGACATGCAGAACAGTGGGATATGCTTAGTTTGTTCAACAGTGTACACGATTTTTATTCTACGAATCCCAATATTCATTAGTTAATTAAAATGTTACACGTAACGATGTATATAAATAACTTTTTCACAACAACGTAGGTAATTGATCGAGCGCGCCGCCCGCCGCCGCCGCCGGTGGCGGTGGCAGTGTTTCTCCATTGTTTGCCAACCGGATTTCTAACTTGATTAACGAATTAATTAGCTGAGTAATTCCATCGGATCCCCTGAAATTGACGAGGAATAGCACCGCGGCAATATTTAATGTGATTTATAAATATTAATAAGACCTAAAGGCCGTCGCAGTCTGCGGGGCGCGGCGGGTTGATTAACGCGACCGCTTGTCTGATTATATTATGTACTGATTTGACAACTGCTGAACTTCAAGTATATATCACTTGTATTCAAATCTTTCACTTACCCAACCACCCTTGAGGTGGCAGCAGCCCTATACACTCCTAGACAGACCGACCGTTCTCGTTATTAGAAGTCTAACGCCCGTAATTAATAATCAATCCTGATCCGTTTTGGATCGATATGCCATGTCATAATATGTCATTTTAGTACTAGGGCTTGACATATTACTACTAAAATGACATATTATGACATGACATATCGAACCAAAACCGTAGATCGATTATTAATTTCGGGCGTTAGGCTGATTGATATTTTAGAATGACACTCAATTACTACTTAAGTACAGATTTAATTCTGTTATTTCATACAAATATGTCACTCCACCTAGAGATCAAGCAACGTGAGTAGACTGATGTATTGATCAACGCTTAAGCGTCATTCTACAATACCAACCTAAAAACTGTCTTGACTAGAAATATTGCCTTACCGTGGACAAAATGACGATTTTCTTGGCAGCTCTTTAAGTTTTGCATTTAATAGATCACCCGAAGTTATTGTTAGACGTGAGATAAATACTTGAGAGATTAACTAGAAGAGGATTTAATTTTGCGTTAGTCAACAAAGTACCTGTTATTGGCCACTCTGTCAACTAGATACTACCCTGTTATAAAAATAATCCTATTAGTAGCTTATCCGAAAATTACGGTATTCATTTTTATTTAATTACCGAGCGGTATCCTCGCGACTGGAATTAAGTGCGAAGTAGCCCTCGTCTTATTTAAGTTTGAATAAAAGATGTGCTGCTGCGGAAGTATTTAGCGATTAATTAATAAACAGTGTTTAATCATCACACTAAGATAGTATATGAGTTTACTATGTAATTTATTTGACCGCTAAACACGACAGATATGAGTTTTCTATGTAATTTATTTGGCAGCTAAACACGACAGATATGAGTTTTCTATGTAATTTATTTGGCCGCTAAACACGACAGATATGAGTTTTCTATGTAATTTATTTGGCCGCTAAACACGACAGATATGGATTTTCATACAAATTTTGCCGGCCGCTGCTCGCATATATTTGGGCAGTGCAGCAAGTTCGATTTATCTCGAAGAAGGTTGTCAAAATAATATTATTATTTCGAAGCATGTTTGAGAAAACGCATTTTTTTTAATGTTTGTTTGTAGCTCTATCTCGGAAAAACGGCTGAACAGGTTCAGATAAAACTATTACATGTTCTTACAGGGTTGGGCTATTTTTTATTCCGGAAACCCATATGGGTTATGGGTGCAGCTGCGGGGCACAGCTAGTTTTATAAGTTTACCTACTTTCTATTATTTTAGTTATCTAGATTTAGACTTCTACCGTATTCTAGCAAAAAGAAAATAATACATGCGAGGTTCAACTGACATTAAAAAAAACTTCCTATGAAACTTAAAAATTACTTATAAAATCTATGCAAAAAAATATATATACATACGTTCATATATTTAAAAATCTTTATCGAATCGTTTGAACAAACTAAATAAGTCTAGACAAATTATGTCATATACAACGAATTTAGTTATTAATAGGGTACCTAATGATTTTAAGAGTATAATAATTTCAAGTAAAATACTGTATTAAGGCCAACTTCGTGAAGATATTAGAGTGCCCAAAAGCAGGCGACATTACCTCGTACTCGTAAATATTACAAGTTTTTTCAGAATTCTAAGAATCTCGTTCACGAGGAGGGTGCCGCGTGGGCTTTTACATATTTAGTTCTCGCGTTACTTACTTACACATCGAGGATTTCAGTTGAACTTTATTATAATATTCAATGAATAACTACATCAACATCACTTACTTTGAAGCTTTGAAATATGTATTAGGAAAAGTAATTACCAATCCCAATCCAGGTGTAGCGTGACGCCACCTTCGATGAAATCGTCACTTAAAATCAGGTGACTTGTGGTCAAACGCTACCCTATAAGTAGAAAAAAATGGGATGTGTTTTTGTGTAAATCCACCAATTAGTACTACACAAAATATTGAGCAATCTATGGTCAGTAAAGTTCAGACCACTATACCAGTTGGGGTATACCCAGAATGCTACTGGCATTGCCCTCTTGAATTGCAATGTGAAAATTATTTAAATTCATCCTGAGAATAGAGTCGTGGGCTGCATTATTATTAAATTTACTTTACATAATTTTACCTAACATAAGCTTTTACACTTTTTGCTGTTCCAAATAAAGAAAACAACATAAAACCAGTATTTTGTTCACGCGTACCGTCTCACCCAAAAACCCTGACACATTTTAGAAATGCGATGAGTTGTTGATCTACGCTACAGTGTAACTTATTAGCATATCAAATTTAATAGTCATCTACTAGCTATTTAGTTTTCGTAGCTTTATAATAATGCTGGAGAGTTTGCGCCAAAACAAAGAGGTAAGGAAAGCGTTAAAACTTTATTGCGTCATCGCGCATCGCCTGCATAAGCGGCTCTTATTTTGTGTATAGGACGGGACGTGAAACTGTAGGAAGGTATAAGCCGAGCCAATTTTCAGGAGCCATAATTCATTTCTCGCCAACAGTCCGCGCGGCAACGCCGTACGGAGGACGTAGCTAGGATTTGTCTTCGGGGGATCGACAAGGACTTCAGAAAAAACAAAAACAAGAACGCTTATAATATGTTCTGCGAGTCATGTGAGTTAACCTATGCAAAGTTCTTGTGTCAGCTGGTAAGTAAATAGAATGAAAAATATATTTTAATCTGTATTTTTACAAGAAAGCAACATGTCCAGTATTTTAGTGTGAGTTTTTACTAGTTACTTCATGAAGGTTGATGATGATAGCGGAGTGTGTCCGGAACGAAGTTGAAAGACATCCGTTTGTATTACAATACAATACAATTTTGTTTTTATGTTTGAATTTTCAACAGTATTTTGTCTGCGCCTACATCAAAGGAAGTCAAATGTAATTTATAAAGTAGTTAATTTAGGTATTCAGCGTAGGTAAAGAGTTAAGAGTGAACCAATAGGGTGATATCTGCAAAAGATAATATAACCCTCCATAAAGATTTTTGTTTTATTTAATTTTATTTTCAAAACAGTAAATCTTTGTTGTTATGGGGGGGGGGAGGTGGTGGCTACAGACGGGAACCCCCTGCCCCCTTGCCTACGTCCACGCTCATGCTAGGATGCCCTGCTTCCTTGCCACCGTGTTACGTAATTGTACAATGTTAAGTGGCGACATCTCGTGGAAGTGGCTCCACGTACGGCAGCGTAATTGAGCTCAGGTATAATCTTATCTCTTCCAAATAGGATTCATGTTAGATTGTCAATTTTGGTTTCGGAAACGTTGTTCCGTCTATAATCAGCTAGTTCGCGGGTTAATTACAATATTATCTAACGTCGAAATATCAGATGTTGTGGCTTGTGGTAACAAAAGCAGGTGAATTTGATGCTGAAAACATTTTAACCCTAAGCTCGCTTAATGAAGCATGATAAAGTTAATTAGAGCTGAAGGTTTTATAAAAAAGGTGCGTTTGCATTAAAAATGGGTATTGTCACAGATATAGTTCATACATACCATACAAGTATGTACGTATATATTACGAACCCTATCGATGCATGCATCTTCAACCAACCTACTTTTTTTTTACTACTGACTATGCTAGCGGTTCACCACGATGTCACCAAATGGAAAGCGACGATGTGCTCAAAGGAGTAGCACGCTTGCCTAGGAAAAACTATACCTACCTACCTCGGCCGCGCTATTATCCTTCATGCGTTGGGTGATAAATTCTGTCTAAGACCTACTGGACCTGTCCTCACTACATCTCAGAGTGTCCAGCCCAGAGACCTTTTGCAACTTGACTTTTACGTGACAGTACGATAACGGCCAGGTTTCAAGCCTTCTTTTATCGTATGTCTGCCTTTTCTTTATTAAAATAAACACGTTGGCATGACCAAAGTCTTTCAGCTAGAGTGGACACATGCAATTATAGGCTTGAGGTCGATTCGGAAGGACAGGGTCAGGAGGCTCCTCCCCTCTCGTTACACGGTTGTCCAATCCTCCCTGACGAGACGATTATCTCACCGATGGCTTACCGAAAATAGTGATAAATCGTGCGGCCTTCAGGGTGTAAATATAATGCTTTTGATATTTTCCTCTTATATTATACAGGTTAGCATTTGACCGCAAGTCATTGCGGTCGAAGGTGACGCCACGCTACACCTGAATTGGGAACTGGCTCTGAAGTAAGACTGCTGGAACAAACCACTATTGTAAATGTTGAAGATTGATTGTAATTGCTTGATTTTCTTTCGTAACTGAACCTATGGGTTACGTACAGAGTACGTTAAATCAATACATACAGTTGCATTATGAAGGAAAGATAACGTTGTACGAGGTCCTTTTGTCACTTTGGCTAAAAGCGCTTAAAATACGGCAGTAAGATAAATTTATTTTCAAGTCTAGTTTATGTTTATCTAGAATGTTAATCACAGCACTAGAACAGCTGCTGCAGGCTGAAGAAAATTCAATGTTAAAATATGTACCTTAACTTGACCTCATTTGGACGGAACAGGTATACTTAGGCTAAGCCTCGATCCTAAAAAAACTTTCCACGTTAGAAAATTAATTTCTCAAAGTTACGAATAGCGAATTTGAATAATCCCTAAAATCAAAATCAAAATCAAAATCAAAAATATGTTTATTCAATAGGATACATTGTGATCACTTTAAAACGTCAACTTAAAACTAGCTACGCCTGTTCCAACCTCCTTACGCCGGCAAAAGAACAGGCAAGAAACGCCCGGCAGGTAATTTTTTTGGCGCGATCACATTGACAATTTTATTCTTATTACTAATTGATTGAATTGGAGCAAGTTCACTAAAATCCCAAGCTTTTTTTTTTGTCATCTAATAGTCCGATATTTTTTATTTAGCTTTACTAATAATAAGATTTCTCTTGTTTGGTTGTACACATTGGGATATGGGAACATGAATATTAACGAGTTGCGGGATCACAACCAAAGCAGACCAGACCCCACAAGCAGCACCCGTTCACGAGTTGACGCATGTGCCAGCCATCGCTCTCCTCGACCATATGAGAGGGAAGAGGGCGACCCGACACATGACGCCGCTGCAAGCAAAGTCACTTTCGTGAGCATGACTGTTTTGGCTGTTTACCGAAAATGGTTAGAATAGGGGAAATAGGGAGAATAGATAGATAGAAAGAAAGATAGATAGATTAACTACAATCCCAAGCTTGTTTGTCATCTAGATAGTCCGATATTTTATAATAAGCTTTACTAATGAGATTTCTCTTTATACGAATTTGAAATTTTGTTATAGACAAGTCTTGAATTTCACTTGGGATTTTGTTGAAAAAGCGTACACATTGACCTTTGAACGAGTTGCTAACTTTATGGAGCCTAGTGGTGGGTACAGCCTAAGCAAACCGTAGCTCGTTATAAAAGATCGAATGGATGAACGAATGCTTGATGAGGCCACCACGGTTAGTAAATAAAATTTTAACAATGTGGGTCTACTAGTGAACTGGTTGAGTAGTTGTTCCTTCCCAGTTCAGGTGTAGTGAATTGACATCTTCGACCGGCGTCAACAGTTAACTCGCTCGACAAATTCCCGTTTTTCGGTAATTAATTTTATGTATAGTAAGTAGCTTTTCCATTATATTCTATTGATAACATAATTATATAAATACTAGTTGCGCTCCGCGGTTTCACCCGCGTCTTCTCGTTATCCCGTAGGAACCTTTTTCCGGGATAAAAGCTATCTCTATGAAAAAACTCTTTTAAGATAACTATCTGGTTGTCTGTCCGTCAGTCAAATCTAAGAAAACATTAAAGGAAAATTTTGAAAAAAAAAATTGAGATTTCATTGTCTCACGTAGTTTACAGGAAAAGTTAAATGAAAATCCCAAGTTGTTAAGTTCTTATGGTAAAACGGATCGATAACCATCTCCACGCATGTTCGACTCGCACTTGACCAGTTTCTTCATATTTTTTTACTTTGTAACAAATTCAATAACTTCGTTTTGAGAGGTTATATAGTTCATATTACCAAAACATTTAATTTCTCGTCAAAACAACTACGCACTATGTCTGAACTCTGAAGTAAAACAGTGCGGGCAGAATTAGTAGCAAAAGCGACTCATATAGAGACAACGATGTAAATAGATACATAACACATTCGGCTACTCCTACAATTCTATATCCAGAAATAAAATAATTTCACTATACTTATAAAGTAACATAGCCTGTAGCGTCATACTTTAATTCGAAAATATAGCGAAATAGGTTACACCACCCTTGGTTTAATCTCTTTGATGTAACCTGTGAAGCGTAATTTAAATTTAAACACCTTTCCGTTGGTTTGTTTGTACTCGTCAACCGCGGATGGCTTCAATTTCAAGCTTCAGCGGAGATTTAAGGTGTAAGGACTATCCACACACATCCGGGCCGTGACCGGGCCGTGGACTTCAGTACAGTTAGTGAAAGTTTGAAAAGTACTAACGTTTTCGTAAACGTCAAAGTCAATTATCGCCATCTTGTCAAAGAGGCATCTCGTAATGCCTAATTTAAAAAGTAAATCGAAAACTTTATTGGCATTCGAATAAAACGATTTGAAATAACCCGTACTACCGATTTCAGTTCCTCAAAGTTTCGGTAATGCGCGTTGAAAAAAAGAATTATGGCAGGAAACGGCACGGCTACGGGTCTGCACTGACACGGAGTTGTGCGAAGATCATACAAAATGTACTGTGTTCGATATTATTTTATACTAGCTGTTCCCCGCGTGGGTTACAGTTTATCGCGATTAAAAGGAGCATATGTCCTTTCTCAGGCTTTAGATTATCTCTGTACCATATTTCATTTAAATCGGTTCAGGAGTGAAAGACGGACAGACAGACAGACAGAGTTACTTTCACATTTATAATATTAGTAGGGTTTTTTTTTACTTAATCAATAATACTTAAGTGTTTATCGCATAATGTTAGTAGTTAGTAGACATGAGACACACGGACCCAAAAAGGGTATAGCTATGTAGGCTATAGCTATGACCGATCTAGTTTAATCATTTTATGAAGTGGTCATTTAGGAAGTTATATACTATAGCAGCATTAACTGAGCCAATTAAAAACATGTTCAAGTAATTTAAAAATGAATGATCCTCTTTTTTTTTACTATTTACAGGGTAGCGTTTGACCTCACGTCACCTGATGTTAAGTGACGATGTGGTCGATGATGGCGCCACGCTACACCTGGACTGGGATATTCTTTAAGTGACCACTTCTACAAATGCTAGGATAATAATTTGTTTATGTTTTTTGTTCTATGTAATAATTTTATCAGCTGATTGATTTTCCACGAAATAATTGATTAAATAACATCTCCTTTGACATTAATATAATAACTTTTCCTTTGTTTTTTTTTTCCTTTTTTTTATGACTTTTTTATTTTTTATTTTTATTACCACTAAGCACACACACGGCCATGTCTCGTCCCGGCCACGGCTCGGATGCTGTCTGTATCCTCTGAGCGATGAGATATGATGTACTGTGGCGTGGTTATCCAGGTTTGTTGCTATGATACGTGATTGTTGGAGGTGTCACGTTTACCTCTCCCACTAATAATATCAAAATGGATGTTGTGTTTTTGTTTGTGTGGTTACAACGTCAGATTAAATTACACGGTAGATTAAACCTCAACACTTGCAATGCCATCCACTCCTTTAACCCTTAATTACTCTCGTGGGGGTAAATCTAACCCCAAATTTCAATTGTCAGTAAAACAATATGTACATAAAATATATTTATATTTAAAAGAGATAAGGTAATATCTAATAGAAATTACTATGTTTTTGCTATTTTACTTTGTAATATTACCTAGCTTCGAAAATACTCTTTCATTGTAAACTAATTTCATCACAAAAAATTTGGCATAATATTACGCTTAGATGTTCGTTGAATAGGTAATTATTGTATTTGTTACACACAGGACCTGTTGTCTTTGAATCTTTGACAAATGTGGCATCCTCCATAAATATAACATGCAGCAAAATTGTACAAAAAATGTAATACGTTATTACTCGCGACGGATCAAATTGACCACAAACGCACTCACCTTCTGCAACCGCTCTATATAGTGACTATATAGTATATAGTGACCTGTCATAGGTTTTGAAAGTCACTACAACTTAGAAAGCTACGTGAAAAACCAAGACGATAAATTCAAAAACTACTGAAATATGAATGTTAAAATACCCTGTGTGATAAATATGACCCCACGCGAGTAGTTGAGGGTTAAATTGCTTAGTCCCTCATGGCACTGCACTAGTACTTACTAGGCACTTAACATACTTATTTTATAGTAAAAGCTTCGTCTAAAAGTCATAAAAGCAAGCGTAACAGCAGACGCACTGAAAAAGCAATTTACATGTAGCACTACGGCGTAGCATCTGCTACGAGCTACGAAACAAAACATGTTTAGTAATGTATTCAAATTAATTATCCAACAGTAGCTTATAATCTAGAACGCTGTACTATAGAGAATTATATATAACCCAATTAGTGACTCGCTTGTATTGTATTATCTAGATTCTAGATCTAGGCGACAAGACAGCCATCTTGTTCGACCCACTTTCCTTTGAATTTATTTATATTTTAGGTACTTTAGTTGCGTAGTTTTAATTAATTATGATGTGTTCTTGAGTGGAGACCGCGGCACGGCAAATGTAATGTAGGACGCCCCCGGCTAGGTGGAGCGGCGACATACGCAAAATGGCTGGCAGCGGTTGGATGAGAGAAGCCGAAGATCGGGCTCGATGGCGTACTTTGGGAGAGGCATATGTCCAGCAGTGGACTGAATATGTCCAGCAGTAGACTGAATATGTCCAGCAGTGGACTGAATGACTGAATAAAGGAAAACTGCAGGCGTAGGCGCGGGAAGCCTCTAGTATAGAATATACTAGAGGCTTCTTATATCTTATATTATTATATCTTTATAGCGATGATGGCTCAGTGGTAGTGACGTCGGCTTGCGATCCGTAGGACGTGGGTTCGAATCCTACAATGAGCTTGAGCTTTCGGTGAAGGAAAACATCGTGATGAAACCATAGCTTGGTGGTAGGGTATTTTTCTGTACTCGCCTGGCTAGCTACCACCCTCTTGTTAAGAATCTGTCGCCAAGCACCTATCGGTGTGTTCCGGCAGCCTCACTTGAGAGCCAGTTCCCAGTCCAGGTGTAGCGTGGCGCCATCTTCGACCACATCGTCACTTAACATCAGGTAACGTGTGGTGAAACGCTACCCTGTAAAAAGAAAAAAAAAAAGCGCGGGAAGCCTCTAGTATAGAATATACTTTCGCATATAAAGTCTGAAACTTGTAATAGGGAGGCACGACTTGGAAACGGCCCATTTCCAAAGAGATGAGACACGATGTGAAATATGAGCAAGGTTAAAGAGCTAATTTAAATAAAAAAGCTCAGACTCAAGAAGAATTTAATTTTTCGACCTTTTGTTAGTATTACACTTTTATCTTACGATCTTAGGCGAAGTTTATATTTGATGGATTGTTTTTATATAAGTAACAGACTTTTTTTTTTTTTTTTTTTACTATTGACAGGGTAGCGTTTGACCACAAGTCGCCTGATGTTAAGTGACGATGCGGTCGAAGATGGCGTCACGCTACACCTGGACTGGTGGTCTGGTTTTGAGAGGTAGTTTTTATTTTACACTAGCTGTTCCCCGCGGTCCCACGCGCGTGGCTACAGTTTATCGCGATAAAAAGTATCACATGTCCTTCCTCAGAGTTTAAACAATCTCTGTACCAAATTTCATTTAAATCAGTTCAGTAGTTTAGGCGTGAAAGCGTAACAGACACACAGAGTTACTTGCGCATTTATAATATACTAGCTGTTTCCCGCGGTTTCACCCGCGTGGGCTACAGTTTATCACGATAAAAAATATCCTATGTCCTTCCTCAGGATTCAAACTATCTCCGTACCAAGTTTCATTTAAATCGGTTCAGTAGTTTAGGCGTGAAAGAGTAACAGACAGACAGACGGAGTTACTTTCGCATTAATAATAATCTTTTATAATATAAGTAGGGATTTTACAGGGTAGTGTTTGACCATCACATGATGTTCAATGTTCAGTGGAAAAGTTGTTGTAGGTTGGATACATACATACATAATTACATATACAATCCAGGTGTAGCATGGTGCCATTTTCGACCACATCGTCACTTAACATCAGGTGACTTGTGGTCAAATAAATGAGTAAGTCCTACTAATATTATAAATGCAAAAGTTTGTGTAATAAACAGATTTTGATAAAATTTGGAATGTAGATAGATTATATAATTATACTGTGGATTAACACATAGGCTACTTTTTATCTCGGAAAAAGTTTCCTGTGGCATAACGGGAATACGCAGGTGAAACCGCGCGGTCCAACTAGTAATTACATATATGAGGAAATTTTGATGATCTTCGAATTATTAATATACTATTTATTTCATAGCAATAGACACCTATCAAGATAGCATGTACCTTATTACGTATGCCTAATACTCGTGCTCTTTTGTCGTACAAAAATGACCTTCCAAAATTCGCCGCGAGGCTCACATTTGAATTACGTGAATTTACGTGCTTGTATTAAACGAATGAATTTGTCGAGTTATTAACCGTCTGTCACCGTGTTCGAAGGCTTGAAAGCACCCATTAAACTTTGCTTCTAATCTCTGCCGCGGAACCCGGAGTCTGTTCTTATTTGTTTACACGCCAATTTGCAGTAATGGGCGTTAAAAACACGGCGCGGGATTAAACTTGAGATAACGGAGTCGCCTTCTATTTACGTTATGAATGTACTTTAGCGCTGACTGTCACGAGCATAGCTCAGAGACGAGCTAAGCTAAGTAACGCCCTGTCGACTTATGAGCCTTTTAACCAGCGATGTCGGAAAAATCTGCGACAAAATTCTGTTTGTATTTCTCTAACATTGTCCGTACCTCCTCTCTTGTCAAAGTTTTTAATACAAACCAATTTTAGGACCCGCATCTTCAAAACTCTTGTCAAGTAAAACCACCCCGTTCAAATCGACGATCCAATTTTATTCCGACGTTTGGCAGAACTTATATTGAACTTCTTTGCAAAGGCGCGTATGTAATAAGGTTTATTGCCACAGGAACCTAGGCTGGCCATCCCGACGTCTCATTGACCTAAGTGGAATGTATCTTATTTTTGAAGGTTTGTAAGCAAGTGAGACTACAAGTCGAGCATACAAGTTTTTGACGATTGGGGATTATAATCCATATAGTAGTTAGTAATTATGAACGCGAAAGTGACTTTCTCTGCCGCTCTGTTTGGTTCCTTTTCTCGTCTAAACATAGCTGAACCAGATCTTTATAAAATATTTTAGCATGAAAATGGATTAAGCCTTGGGGAAGGATATAGGATACTTTATATCGCGATGAATTGCAGTCAATGTGGCTAACTTTTGTATTTCACCAGTTTGGATAAATGATTAAAAGTGTACATTGCTACATATTCTTCCTAGGCCAAAAGATGTATAGCCGCAAGTAGACAAGCTATTACAATTTATGCATCTATATTCCCTTATAAGAGCTCCCACACAAAACTGCGAATTCACATGGCATCGCAAATATCTGCGAGCTAGCACTACAAGAACTTCCGATTTGATTCGCATCGCGCCGCATCGCATCGCAGTTTTGCGTGGAAGCTGTAAGGGTCCCGACTAAAACGCAAATTGTCTATGTATCAAACCAAACGCCTAAAACTCTTCAATGTCTATAAATTCAAAACGTGAAGTAAATGTTCTGTCAACCTATTTTGTGTAAATAACTTCGCTCTCATTTACATAAATTTTCACTTTAACACATGACTAGTCCGTCATAATTCCCAAGGATCACAATCCCACAAACACCAAGTTCGAATGAGACTTGTAACACAAGTTTCCAGAATCCGATCCCTGTTCAAGCATTCCGAGCACGACTGGATGTGAACTACTGCATTACTCATACCACAGAATTCCTAATACCCATACCATGATCGCGGTCGCGTGACGAACCCGTAACTATATGGATGTATAATAATATATGATTTATGTTTTATCTATCTGTATTATACATATGAGTATGCGACGCGGTTTTAGCGGTTATTGAATTGTAAATCGTCTCTGTGGGTGTACAACATTTAGTTTTTAGAATTACTGTCTCTATAACTGATATTTCTGGTATCATTCAAAAATTATTACTGATACTGATATTTTTTGGAAGGTGTTCACAGTTTTTTTATAAATAAATAAATATCAGGGACACAAACAAATTGACCGAGCCCCAAATTAAGCTCGAAACTTGTGTTATGGGAAACAACGACATACATACTTATATAGAGATATAAATACTTATATAGATAGAAATATCCAACACTCAGGTACAAATACTCGTGCTCATCACACATATATTTGCCCTTACCGGGATACTACCAACTCGGCTACCGCGTCGTTGAGTTGAAACAATTAATCTTACATAAATATTATCATTGTTCGTGATTTTATGAATTACTAGCTGGTGCCCGGGGATTCACCCGCGTAGACTAATCGCAAAAACAGTATCTTATTTCCTACCCAAGTGGTCATGATATCTCTATACCAAATTTCATCAAGATCGGTTCAATAGTTTTCATGTTTATCCGGAATAAACAAACAGTCAATTTTTCTCTTCATATATATACATATTACTAAATAGTTGCGCCCCGCGGTTTCATCTGCGTCTTCCCGTTATCCCGCAAGAACCTTTTTCCGGGATAAAAAGTAGCCTATGTGTTAATCCAGGGTAAAAGCTATCTCCATTCTAAATTTCATTCAGATCCGTTCAGTAGTTTTTGCGTGAAAGAGTAACAAACATCCATACTCACAAACTTTCACGTTTATTATATTAGTAGCATAGATTAAACTTGTGTAAGTAAATAATGATACTAATTAAAAAACTAAATTTAGATAGCTATTGGTGTATTCATAAACTAGTTTTAGAAACGGCAATAAAGAAAAATTGTTCGAGGTAAATCCCTAGGTAAGGCTAGCCCATGGCTACGTTGCGATCACGGACAAAGCTCCTGTACTTTTATTATATAGACCTCGTATTTATTCAGTTCAGTCACTAAGCGACCACTGCCATTCGTGATCCGCTAGATCGCAATCCAGTTAAACAGCAATTGCGATGCAAAGCAATATCTCGTTATGTGAAATGTTTCAATTTGCCTTTAGTTTCAGTTTGCGGTTTCCACACGAGGCCATTTTGCAGTCAATGACTGAAATCATTTTACATGGTACCCATTTCCTTTCCTTTTCAAGCATGGGTATAAAGAAAGTATTACGTCACTAGGAGGAAATAGACTGATACTAAAGTGTGGTTTGGTCTTAAACGCTATAGACGTGTTCCAGCAGTCTAACTTGAGAGGCAGTTCCCAGGCCAAATGTAGCGCCAGTAGTGTCGTACCAGCTTCGACCACATTGTCTCTTAACATCAGGTAAACTTTTTGTCCATGCTACCTAAATTTAGGACTATAAAAGTCCTATTCAATTATATTTTCTAGCATTATCTCTGTAATTATTTTCTATCAAATTGAGACAAGATAAGCACGTCGTTCATCTGATGGTAAGCGCCGCGTCTGCACATAAGAATTAGTTGTGTTATTACCTAACCGAACTTAACATTGCAGATAGTGGGTCATTTTTATCGGCACCAACACATTTTTTTTACAACTTCTTAAACTCACGTATTTGTATACATAAAATCACAAGCAAATATCATGGAAAACAAGCTTGGGGATTGATTGTAAGCAATTCGAAATACATTTCGAGAGCGGTCGTGTTATGGTTATGCCTCAAAAAGTCACGCTACGAAGAAATATGGAGAGCGTTTAGTTTGGTGACAGGAACACGAGTTCTACGCTCACACATCTATCTTCAGAACTGGTTATAAAAGGAAATTTGTGAAGTTTTGCATTTATATACTGAATATTTATACTACAGTAGCTTTTTATTGGTATTCTGGGGTCTAAAACTGATCAGCTGCGTATGGGACCAACCACTTTGTAGGGTTATGCGACAGACCTTCATATTTATGGTGATAACTGGCCAGGCGAGTTCATAAAAGTTTTTTTTATCCTGTTGTGGTAGTACCTACTGTAGCGCTTGTGATATATAATCACTTTGGATGGGTGATCGTTTAGTGGCATTTTTGACTGAGCGCTACCGTGCTTCGGAAGATCTCGCTTATATCATTCGGCCTCTTGGTGGCCTGAAAACTCAGCCAACAGCGTTGACCACAGATAACACGAAAGAAGATCACTAATATGTTACTTTCACCGAACACTCGAGCTTATTGTAAAATTCGAACCCAAGACCGGTCGCACTACCATTGAGGCATCATTGTCCTGATCCTCATTTAGACTTTGAGACCGGTACAAACCGGTTTGTTTGACATACCTACATCACGGCACTGCCGATTGTGCTGCCAAGTGGATCCATAACGACAGGAGAATTAAGTTGTTAGCGATGGCAAGTGGCCACTTCCTCGAGTGTTGATCCATTGATTGCTGGATGACCCATTTAGTAACAACGGTATTGGCATTATTGTTCTAGCGACCAGCCTCGGCTTCTCACGGGTGCAAGATTTGTAGATACTTGAAGATTGATTGTAGATTGTAGATTTACAAATCACTCTATCTATTACTAAAAACTGCGTCAAAATTCATTACGTAGTTTTAAAGATCTAAGCATACATAGGGACATACAGCGGGAAGCGACTTTGTTTTATATTATGTAGTGATGTTATTGACACTTCTGAGGTATTGTGGTTGTAGATATGCACATTTACGTCACTATTTTTTTATATGTAACTGGACAAGACGAGCAAGTCGCTCGCCTAATAGTAAGCGTCACTGTTCAGTGCTACCAGAATGTTGACCTTTAACAATTTAAAATCCGGTGCGGCAATGTACTGCTCTCGGAACTTTTTCCTTTATGCCCTGTAATGTCACTGGAAACATTGCCTTTCAATCCGAAACACAGTTATGTTTGATACTTCTTGGCAGTGGAATAACTGGCTAATGTGTGGTACTTCCCCAGGTGGATTCTTCAGAAGAGCCTTACGACAACAATCGTCCTTTAACGCCGGAAATTAATAATCGATCCTGATCCGTTATCAGCGGTTTTGGATCGATATGTCATGTCAGTAGGTACTAGGGCTTGACATATTACTACTCGATTATTAATTAATTAATAAAATCGATTATTAATTTCGGGCGTAAATGAAATCTCCTCAATTCAAAGATAGATACAGTGCTGGATTTACACTAGGGGCACTCGGGGCTACTGCCCAGGGCGGCAATTTTTCAGGGGCGGCAAAATTCATCATCATTATCATCGGCCGGAAGAAGTCCACTGATGAACATAGGCCCCCTTTTGCATCTATCGGCTCTCACAATGTCGTCGGTCCACCTAGTAGAGGGTCAACCTTACAGAGCGTCTTGCAGTTCTTGGTCGGTTATCGGTTCGTCGAGCGATGTGGCCTGCACATTTCTACTTCAACTTGCAAACTCTAAGAGCTATGTCGATGACCTTGGTTCTTCGACGAATTTTGGCAAAATTCGGATGGAGAGAATGGATAAAATTCTCGCAAAAAAATTCAATCATTGCAGATTAGTCAACAAAACTATCTATTTCATGCAAAATTTCGGTAAGAGGGCGGCATTTTTAGAGTGCCCAGAGGCGGCGATAAGGTTAAATCCGGCTCTGGATAGATACGCTTTATTGTTTCACCACAACTACAGAAAAATAGAACTACATAAAAGTAAAGATCTTAAAGATGGTCTGGCTGAAGTGGAAAAGAACGCTTTTACTGAAAAATTATGTAAATGTACCTACTTACAATAAGATGTTACTTATTACTGATACCCATACATTTTCTGAAGATGGTTTACAAGTGCATCACTAACGTGGTATAGGGGGCTCCAATCAGTTCAGTAGTTGAATAGTGGCGTGGGGCACGGGGAATCGAACGGGGCATGGTGGAACAGTTTAATTAAGGGAATGGGACAGCCATGGACGTAACCAGGAAAATTTAAGGGGCTCAAAAAGCTACCTGCTGCTAAAAAATAATATTCCAGTTGTCAATAGCAAAATATCATGAGGTTTTTTTTTTACTTTTTACTCTTTAGCGTTTGACCATAAGTCACCTGATGTTAAGTGACGATGTGGTCGAAGATGGCGCCAAGCTTCACCTAGACTAGGAACTGGCTCTTAAGTGGGGCTGCCGGAACACACCGATAGGTGCTTGGCGTCAGATTCTTAACTTGAGGGTGGTAGCTAGCCAGGCGAGCACTTGAAAATGCCCTACCACCAAGCTACGGTTTCATCACGATGAAATATATTTATTTACTTTATTTAGGAATAGGCGAACAGCTTCAGCTGATGTCCTTCCATATATATACATTTATACTTATACAAATATATATGTATATATATATCTTGCTGTATTGAATTTATAACGACGTCAAAAAGTTCACTGAAGAGTAATTGATGTAGCAAGGACGCATTGTTAATTCACAACCAGTTATCCAGCTTATTTTTAAAGGATTCACTGTAGATGCCAACACAACCTCTTCTGGTTTCTGGTATTACCAAGCGAAATCAAATGCGTATAATCTAGAGATTATACAATTAATGTTATTACTGTCTTACAGGTTTTAGAACCCCCAGGACCCTGACTACTGGTTACGTCCGTGGGGACACTGGCCGGTCGCCTGCAACCTGCTTGTAATTCACAAATGGATTAGATGCTCCGTCTAACGCAACTTCGATAAATTTCTGAACGAACTGCATATGTATATAAATACCTTTATAAGGCAGGGTTTATGGAGACAACATTTTAATTAGGAAGTGGTTTGTCATTAAACAAGGAATTGGAGTAGGTGTTGAAGCTTGTTGATATTTTTTTAATATAGATCTGTTCAGCGGTGAAAAGGTAATTAAAGTATAAGTTACGTATGTAAAATTTAATTATTGTTTTTATTGAACACTAGTGTTTCTCGCGTGATATACGCCCGAAATTAATAATCGATCCTGATCCGTTATCCGCGGTTTTGGATCGATATGTCATTTTAGTAGTAATCTGTCAAGCCCTAGTACTAAAATGAAATATTATGACATGACATATCGATCCAAAACCGCGGATAACGGATCAGGATCGGTTATTAATTTCGGGAATTAGTACGTTATTTTGAAGAAATCTCGGCACTCTGATTTTAAAGCGAAATCATATTTCAGTTTTCAAGACGAAAAATATGCTATTCAACCCCTAAAATTACATAAAACTCCGTCAAATAGTTTATAAGAAACAAAAAAAAATTAAGCTAGATTTAGATTCCGGGACCAGTGTTTATTATTTTAGTAGATCACAATTAAATATAAAGAACATTGGCCACTTTTCTTACTGCCCTGGACCTGAACGCAATATATTTTGTCAAAGTCACTTGACAGTGACTATCAATTTGCTAGTACATAGATTAAAAAAGATTAGTTTTTGTTCATATTTGGTAAATAATGTTGATTTTAATGACTTAATTTAAGTAGGGCCGACTTCGAAAGCGTGAAACGGAATGAAAAAGAATATGCGGAGTGCGTTCAAAACATCCAAGCATTGTGTAAGTCAAAAAATGTCTCCGAAGTTAAATAATCAATTTTTTTTTTTCTACACTTTCTTTAATATCGTTTGTATAATCTTAATAGGCAAAAAAAATAATTTTTTATCGTTTATAAATCGTTTTCATACGACTTCGGGTTCTTTGTTATTCATTCCATTAAATAAATTAAATACCTCTCATCAGACAAATGAATGACGTACACACCCGTAACAGCTCTGGTAAATACGCAGATTAATTTGCTAAAACCTGCTACAAGCCAACATTTATTTAAACTCAATTGAATTTCTGCCCCAACTGGCCAATATGCGATCGCACCAATAAAAAAAAGTGTTCAACTTTATTCACGTATGGTGGTATTAGTGGTACCCTTTGTATTTTTTTTTTCGTCATTGCTAAAGTTTCGCACAGCATGATATAGGCACATCAACCTCAAGTTTCTAAATAATATTTATGACTAGCTACGGCATAAAAAGTACGCTAAAACAACGGATTTGAGTGCAATTTGGAATGGAGATACCTAATACTCTCGATTATAGGCTACTTTTCATACTGGAAAAATGTTCCTGCGAGATTACAGGAAAACCGCAGGGCACAGTCTAGTTTACCATATTTTTCGTATGAAATTTCAGCACTGTTGAAAGCGCCATGACAATGAAGATACTATATTTGTAAATATCCCGTTTCAAAACCGAATCTAATTATAATATTCATGTAATAAGGCACTCAATGTGAACCAAAGCCCGTTAATGTCTACCTCTACGTATATACACAGCCATATAACGCTCATATGAGATATTCTGCGGCGGATCTTAGTCTGGCGGCAAACACACGCTGAGTTATGTATTTATCGAGTTCCCAGACATAATGGCTGAGCTGTAATTGAGTATGAAACTGCCATTAGTCTTGTGACCTCTGTTGCGGGACCGGTAGGTGTAAAGGATCGATCGCCAGTTCTGGATCACTAACTGACGCCCGAAATTAATAATTGATCCTGATCCGTTATCCGCGGTTTTGGATCGATATGTCATGTCATAATATGTAATTTTAGTAGTTATCTGTCAAGCCCTAGTACTAAAATGACATATTATGATATGACATGTCGATCCAAAACCGCGGATAACGGATCAGGATCGATTATTAATTTAATCTAAAACTTTACCTAATTTACTTTTACTTTTTAACAGGGTAGCGTTTGTCACTTGATGCTTCATAACAATGTGGTTGAAGGTGGTGTCACGCTACGCCTGGATTGGGAACTGGCTCTCAAGCGGGGCTGCCGGAACACACCACTAGGTGCTTGGTGACAGATTGGAATAAATAAAAAGAAAGTTGTTTAAAACTGTTTAGTTTTCAGTTTTTGAATTGTAGAGTGCGAAATATTTTACTTCTTCCTTACCTAACAAACGCCTTAGTAATGCTATAACTTTTTGAGACTGTTACTAGAATTCTAACCCCAACCGTACAGGGTATTTAAACCAGTACACCTAGTGCAGGTATTGAAAACAATAAAAGTTTTCGTAAACGTCGACGTTTACCACCGCCGACTTGGCAAAGTGGCAACTCGATCTGCTTAAATTCAAAAATTATTTCAATAACATTGTTGGAATATGATTATAACGATTTAAAATAACCCGTATTAACGATTTCAGTTCCTCCAAGTCCCGGTAAGATTTGCTGAAAAAAATATGTATGGATAGGAAAAAAAACTCTTTTTGTAAACTATTAAAACCAGTACTAGGGGTACAGGTTCAATAAAGTTCTCGTCCTCGTTGCGTGAACTACGATCTTAGGGGGTAAACAAAGCCTGACTTATGTGTTTATCGAGTTTCCAGACTAATAGTCGCTGTGTAATTGGAAGAATGGTGTCATTATTTAGGTAACACCTCTTGCGTAAAGAAAGGACCATAGGGATAGAGTTCATTCACCTTTATGGCATCCAGTTCAGCAGTGCTCGATTTACATTTATTACGAAAACATAACAAGCTATTGTACCATCTTTCTTGAATATTTGCGGTGGAATAAATTCACGAACAAGTATAAAAATACATGTTTTTTTACATTAATATTATTTTGAGGTTTATTGTACGTTGCGGCAAATCTTTGAGAGTAAAACATCTTTCACTGTTAGAAAACTACACTAACTACACTAGGTACTCTTGAGTGTGATTGATAGGTCGCGAGAAACAGCTTGTACTAATGTTATAAAGTAGTAAAGTTTGTAAGTCTGTATAAAGTCGGAACTACCGATTTGATTCTGAAAATTGTTAGTAAGCTACACTATTCCTGAGTGTCTATCGCTGTATTTTATTGTGATGTAAATCCTTTATTATGACCTGAGATGAGACGATTTATTGGCACTCTTCACAGCTTGAACTAATGTTGCTCCTTACAGTTTTTATCATATGGATTACTTATAATAGATCGATCTAGTCCTTCCTTTCATCAGGTGCCTCACACCACAGGATTTACCTATGGTGATTTTCATTCTGGTGAAACAGCAGGGAACATCTAGTCTTAGATAAAATAACCAAAGAAATCATAGCTCGTAATACGATCCCTGAACATAGCCTAAAAATAAGGCTTTAAGAACAAAATACTTTTTGAAGACTTAAGCCAAATAAAGCCCTTATAAAAATCCTACGCAATTCAAACTTGCCTTGCTGATTTCCAGAGTTTAAGTTTGTTTTTCTTAAAAAATACGGTTTAAAACAATAACTTTTGTTTAACTTTCTTGAACCAAGTTCGGTATAATTTTCTACGGTAAATAACGAAATGTTTAAACCTGGGGAAATGTTTCGTTGAATAAGCTCTTAACATAACAGACTACGTTTAATTGCAAAGAAATTCAAAGGCTCGCATCAGTAGGTGTCTAGACGAGCCGAAGAATGAGAGCAAATTTTACTCGCGTAAAGTTTTTTAGCTCTATCCACAAATGCCACAAAAATTTCTTGGCATGGTACAGTCATCGACAAAAGTAGCTCAACATTAACACAATTTCCGATTACCGGCATCATCTTAAACACAGTATTCGTTGTATTTATCTTTAAGCTGCTTTTTCCCAATAGCTCGTTCAAAATAAACATCCCACTTTACAATAATTTTCAACAGGCTGGATTTTGGTACACCTCACATTACTAATGATGTGTCAAAAGTCCCCGAGTATTGGCATACTGGTGCGTCAATTTTTATTCGAGACGAGCTTATCATTTATTTCAATATTTTCATATGTTTTTCATTTATAGAAAAATCGTCATAGTTGGCCAACATCTTTGAACCATGGAGCCTCTATTAGTGATCAATCTTACCTATTATGTGCGTGGAAAGAAAGCCGCAGCGGCTGCGGGGGCGGCGGGTCCGGCGGGGGCGGCAGCGCGGCGCGGCGTCGTCGGTGCCCCACCGGCTCGTACGTGGCTGGCTGCCAGTGCCGCACGAACGGGCTCAGTGACAACCCTGGAACAACAAACACCTGCTCTTAGCAAATATGTAATTAAAAATGGATATAAATAAAAATGGATTTCCGAAATGCATGTGCATGTGTGTGTGCATAACTTCAGAACTGCACCAAATTGGATTTTGACTAGCTGTTCCCCGCAGTTTCATCCGCGTGGGCCACAGTCTATCGCGTTATAAAGTAGCCTATGTCCTTTTTCGGCTCTAGACTATCTCTGTACCAAATTTAGTAGGTTAGGCGTGAAAGCGTAACAGACAGACAGACAGAGTTACTTTCGATTGTCAGAACAAGGCTTGTATGAAAGTTTTTTAAAAGCAAAACCGAGAGTGTTTTTTTTTTCAATGGGAATTTTGTATATGAACTCAAGACTCGCCTACCCGTGCGAAGCCCAATGGAGTGCGATGGCATTGGTTGAAGATGTAACTCGGATCTCGGATGGAACGAAGTTCCTTTCGATTAATACAAGAGAAAAACGAAACAAAAATAACTGGCTTGCTTTCTTACAACTTTTGGTCTTATTTTTTTTCGTCTAGGCCCCTTTCGTAACGCGCGATAAGAAACTTCGTTCCAAAAAAATCAGCTAATGCATATAATGAACGTATTAAACCCCTGTCCAACCTTCCGTAGCAAACCGTGCATCACGCATCCCTACGAAATGATCCGTATTCGATTCCCCGAAACGAAAATATGAGCCTGAACTCCTACGTAATTGGAAAATCAAGAGCAATATATCTCCCGCAACACTCCTCGTGAGAGTTTGCTGGGATTTATGCAGGTCTAGAATTCGAAAGTTCTAGATTATGACCTGAGGTGAGACGATTTATTGGCACTTTTCACAGCTTGAACTAATGTTGCTCCTTACAGTTTTTGGACTTTTTGGAACGATATCATATGGATTACTTATAGGTAGTAGGTATAGATCGATCTAGTCCTTACTTCCCACAGGTGGCTCATACTTCTTACGTCATTTCATGAAACATGACATGAAAATATTCAGTCGAAATAAACTTCATGAATCATTCTTGAAACAAATGCAATGCGAAAACTGCGCTTGTTGCATAATTTCAAAATGAATTTTCACTCATTCCTTGTAATTATATTCAGCTATCGTTTAATTTTGTTTCAGAATATGAAATGCATTTAAAACGAGAAGCAGGAATTCATATTGCATTTAAAGTTATGAGAAATTCTTCGTGTCAACGGCTCGGATAAAAATTCAGTCACTTTATGAGTGCGAAAAATACATGTGAAGCTCGCAGGACAGACCTAAGCGACCAAAGGGACCATGAAGTGAAATTAAGTACAGAGAAAGATACCTTTGAAGTCGACTATTGGGAAATAGAGCGAGAGGCGAGAGCGGTAGGGTGGTCTTTTTCGTTTCCTAATCAAGCAGGTTCCGCGTTGATCGTGTAGGTGTGTCTCTAGTCACTATGCAAAGTTCTCGGGTAGTAGAGTAGATGGAAAGAGTATAATTTTTCGAGCCATTTGTCGATGGACGTGGTGGCGGCGGCGCGGCGACAGCAGGCGGAGACGTGACTACCCCTGAAACCAAAATAATGGAATGGAACCGAACAAACTACAGATGAGCTGAGATACTGGGACTCCACAAGCTTAGATATTCTGAGGTAGCAGCCGGGATACATATTAGGAATAATAAAAATACTATCACGTCGTCGTTAGTGATGACAGTGAAATACCTATACGTGAAATTCGTTGATATACCTATGATATAATGAGATGAACCAAAATAAAAATTCTTTAATGTATTCTGGATTGAAGGTCAATATTTTCAATCAGGCATAAAGAAGAGGGCAGTAAATTTTCACGCAGGATTCTGAACTGTACCTAATGGACAGACGTGACGCTTACCATCCGTAGGGCGACTTGCTCCTCGCGTTGCATAAAATGTACCTAAAGGTATATTATCTTTATCAATACCACGACAAAGATATTCGTAAGTTGGGAATTTTTACGACGAAGGTACAACAGAGTAATTAGGACCTTTTTAAAATACCTAAAACTTCGCGTCTCCGTATAACATTTTTGTTGCTTGAATTTGTGTTGAATTATAAGGAACGAATATATAGGGGAGAAACGCAAAAGGAAGGAAATCTCATTTTTCCGTTGCTAAAGGTAAGTAGGGTAACCATTAATCATCTTAAAAAAACGGACTAAAAAGATTTCCATAATAATTTACCCGTAAGTCTGATCCTCATGCGAATTTGACTTTTAATTTTTACCGCACTTTGGAATAAATTACTGAATCAAAAGTTAGAATTTGAGTAGTTACATAAACTCAAAATTCTAGAAACATCGCTATCCAAATATAATAACAACTTGTTTGAAATATAAGTGTATGGGATAGGTCGTCCTTTCGGCGGAATAAAATAGGTTATGTACTCACTCAGACGTATATTCCCAATATTTATAGAAGGCGAAGAAAAGAAGTAGAATAGCACACAGTATTTACAGATAGCACAGGGATAGTCCAAAGAAACAGAATAAGATACGAAATAAGAACATTAAGAAACACGCACGAACGGTGGTTTTTAAGAATCAATGGGCGGTACATGCGTCTTGCGCGGTAAAGCGAATATTTTGTACTGGCCACTGACCGGCGGTGTGCCGAGAAAAAACTCGAGCGGCCGGCGGGTGAGTTCGCGCCGCCGCTCGTTTCCAATAACAAGAAACGTTACGGTAAACCGGGCGCTGTTATCATTAGATAAACAAATATTGTAATTATATGTATAGTGTATTAAATCTTAAGTTATTTATATTTGAAATATGTGTAATTGTATATAATATATTAATTAAATGTAAAGATAAAAGTATGTGTGTATGGTATGTTGAATTATGATGAAATATAATAAATATTATAATGCAAATAATTAAATGTGTGCTTAAAATAAATAGGTATAAATATGGATGTATGAATGGATGTATATGTGAGTAATGTAAGTTGCCCACATCACTCCCCTCCAGAGACCGTGCCTACGGGCGATAGTAGTCGGGGAACCGAACTTGTCGTCCAGAACGAGTGGTTCTGATTGCTGGGTTCGCTGTAGGAGTTGGATCGGGAGAAGAACGATTGGGAGGAGAACGATCGCGTGTCGGCGTGGCTTGAGTTGATGTGTCGGTCAGTATGTAAGCTGGTTTTAATCGGTCTACCGATACTGAAACGACTTTGCCTTTGACACGGACTTTAAAAGTTTTGGCTTGACGTTCGATCACCTCATGGGGACCAGTATAAGCCGGTTGAAGTGCTCCTCTCAACGCATCTTCTCGGAGGAATACGTGAGAGCAAGATGAAAGATCTTTGTAGATAAATATTTTATTATTTGAGTGATGTGATGTAGGGACTGGCTGCAAATTGTTGGCAAATGTTCTGATACGTGCTGAAAAATCAGTAATGTCAGTCGTGCATTTGTCAACTTTATGGCCGAAAAATTCACCAGGGAGACGCAAAGGCTCTCCATATACTAGCTCGGCCGAAGAAGATTGAAGATCTTCCTTGAAAGAGCTACGTATGCCGAGTAGGACAAGTGGCAAAGATTCTGCCCAGCTCTCAGCATGGCACATTATTGCCGCTTTTAATTGTCGATGGAATCTCTCGACGAGTCCGTTACATTGTGGGTGGTAAGCGGTGGTTTTTCGATGCTTGAAGCCTATGGACTTTGAAAGGTGCTGGAAAAGAGCTGACTGAAACTGTCCACCACGATCAGTGACAATGTCAGTCGGACAGCCGAATCGCGCTACCCATCCCGACAGGAAAGCTTTGGCCACAGTTTCCGCTGTGATATCGCGAATAGGGACAACTTCAGCCCATCGCGTGAAGCGATCGACCGCTGTCAAGCAATATCGCAGTTCACCAGACGGGGGTAATGGTCCGATAAGGTCTAGATGGACGTATTTAAATCTCGCCGTTGGTAAATCGAGGGTGCCTAATGGCGATGATACGTGTCGATTTACTTTCGTGCGCTGACATGATAAACACGCCCTAGACCACTCACGGCAATCTTTCCTCATCTGTGGCCAAACGTAACGCTGTGCTACGAGTTTTGCACTGGCATTAGCACCGGGATGGCTGAGCGAGTGCATGCAGTCAAAAACCTTTTTGCGTAAGGCTTTGGGTACGAAAGGCCTGGGGATCGTTGTGCTGACGTCGCAGTACAGTTGGAGGCGACTCCCAGGTATACGTACCTTTTCAATACGCAAAGATGATGTGTTGGTGTCATCATCTGTGTAGTTTGGTAGTTCCGGATCTGACTCTTGGGTTTTGGCTAACACTTCAAGGTCTACTGGACTTTGCAGTTCTTCAACTCGGGAAAGTGTGTCGGCTACGACGTTATCTTTCCCGGCGATGAATTGAATGTCTGTTGAGAACTGTGAAATGAAATCCAGATGCCTGTATTGACGCGGTGAGCAGTTGGTTTTGCGCTCGTGAAACGCGTAACACAAGGGTTTGTGATCTGTGTAGATCGTGAAGTGTGTTGCCTCTAGCCAATGGCGAAAATACTTAATACTCTCGTAAATTGCTAAGAGCTCTCTGTCGTACGGTGAATATTTCCGTTGCGATGGGCTTAATTTACGAGAGAAAAAGGCTAGCGGCTGCCATTCCCCATCCTTTAGCTGCTGCAAGACTCCACCTAAGGCGTCATCGGACGCATCAGTCACTAGGCCCAATTTCGCTTGAGAGTCGGGATGTGCCAGCAGTGCTGCATTGCAAAGGCTTTCCTTGCACTCTTCAAAAGCTTTTAACGAATCCCCGCATATGTCAACTGGTTGTGAGGCTTTTATGGAACCGGTTAACAAGGCATTTAAAGGTGCTTGAGTTTGGGCGGCTTGAGGTATAAACCGTCGGTAAAAGTTTACCATGCCTAAAAATCGCCTCAGTTGCTTGGCGGTTTTAGGGGTAGGGAACTCCTTTATTGCCTGGACCTTACTTTCCAAAGGCTTAGTTCCGTGCTGTGAAATATGGTATCCTAAAAATGTGACTTCTGATGCTCCAAAGACGCATTTGGCGGTGTTAATGAGCATGCCATATTCCCTCATCCTAGTAAAAATTTGGCGAAGGTGTGATTCGTGTTCCTGCTCTGATTTTGAGTACACCAAAAAATCATCCAAATACGGATAAACGAAGTCTAGGCCCCGGGTCATTCCGTCCACGAACCTTTGGAAAGTCTGTCCCGCGTTTCGCAAGCCAAAGGTCATATACGGGAATTCGTATAGACCGAATGGTGTAGTGATCGCCGTTTTAGGAATATCCGGCTCAAAAACTGCGATCTGGTTGTAAGCCTTGACCAGGTCGATTGTACTAAATATCCTACAACCGGATAAGCTATGAGCGAAGTCATGAATGTGCCTGATGGGGTATTTATCTGGTATTGTCCTAGCGTTGAGCAACCGATAATCACCACAAGGACGCCAGCCGTTATCCTTTTTGGGGGCTAGGTGCAGGGGTGACGACCAGGGAGACTCTGAAGGACGCGCAGTACCATTTGCCAACATAGCTTCGAACTCAGATTTGGCAATTTTGAGTTTATCTGGCGCAAGTCTACGAGGTGAACATGAAACTGGAGGACCTGGAGTGGTGCGAATATGGTGAACCGTGGTGTGTTTTGGTGTGTGTGGTGCGCCGGCTGGCCGTATAATTTCCTGAAACTCGGAAAGAAGCTCGTGGTATTTGCTACCACCGGTCATGACCTTGACACTTGAAATAAGGCTATCACTTACAGCAATTGAAGCTACAGCTGACAAATTAGTTATGCCGTCTATCAAGCGTTTGTTGCGAACGTCTACAATCAAGTTAAAGTGAGAGAGAAAGTCTACACCTATGATGGCTTTAGTTACATCTGCTACTATAAAACGCCATGTAAAGTCTCTACGAAGGCCTAAATTAAGATTAAGGTGGATGTCACCGAAGGTGTTGATTGTAGAACCATTTGCTGCACTCAGTTGGTAGTCCATCTTCGCACGTTGTTCACGAAGCGCAGATCGGGGGTAGACGCATAAATCGCTACCGGTGTCCACCAGGAACTCAATCTTCGATCTGCGGTCCATCACAAACAGGCGACCAGTAGTGATAGGGCAATCTTCAGTCGCCATTACCGACCGCCCCTCTCGTTTCCCGCCTTATAGTCGCATGGGCGGATGCACTTCTTAGCCTGGCTGCCAAATTTAGAATGGTACCAGCATTGGGGAAACTTCCTGTAACTCGACTCTGATCTTCTCGACGGTGTACGGCTACGCTGGTTTGACGGCTGTCTGTTGCGAGGGCGAGATCGTTCGACTTCGGCAGTAAGCGCGCTGACCTGCTTGGTAAGCTCCGTGATCTGCCGTGCCATGACGTCCAACGCTGATTCCGTCTTCGAGCTGGATGCCGCTGCGACGAGAGGTGATGCTGGTGCGATATCATGCACTCGGTCTGCAAGGTCCGCTAGGTCGTTGAGTGGGAGGCTGCCCTGGGACGCGATGATGGTCTGCAGGTTGCTCGGCAGTCTACTCGTCCAGATGGTCTTGACAAAATCCTCCGGAACCGTTGGCCCCGCTAGGTGATGGAGGTGTCTCAAAAACTGTGACGGTTTGCGGTCACCTAACTCCTCCATCTGCAGAAGCTGTTTCACCTTCTTCTCTTTGGAGACGGAGAGGCGCTTGATCAGCTCGCTTTTCAGCTTCTCGTACTTGTTTGTGTCCGGGGGTGCGATAATAATATCCTCCACTTCAACAGAGTACTGACGGTCCAGGTGAGAGAGTACATAATTAAATTTCGTCAGGTCATCGGTGATTCTCGACATGGTGAACTGTGCTTCTACTTGGCAGAACCATATGGTAGGTTTTTCGGGCCAAAACGGTGGGATGCGGACGCCGACTCGAAATAATTCTGATGACGGATGACGTTCTCGGTCAGTGGAAACGCGCTCGCATCTTTTTTTTGTTCGTTGGCGTACGGTACTCTTGCCGCTTCCCGATTGTGCTGTTTCACTATCATCGCTACTCATCTTCTTAATGTGCTCCTCTGAGGGTCACCAGTATGGGATAGGTCGTCCTTTCGGCGGAATAAAATAGGTTATGTACTCACTCAGACGTATATTCCCAATATTTATAGAAGGCGAAGAAAAGAAGTAGAATAGCACACAGTATTTACAGATAGCACAGGGATAGTCCAAAGAAACAGAATAAGATACGAAATAAGAACATTAAGAAACACGCACGAACGGTGGTTTTTAAGAATCAATGGGCGGTACATGCGTCTTGCGCGGTAAAGCGAATATTTTGTACTGGCCACTGACCGGCGGTGTGCCGAGAAAAAACTCGAGCGGCCGGCGGGTGAGTTCGCGCCGCCGCTCGTTTCCAATAACAAGAAACGTTACGGTAAACCGGGCGCTGTTATCATTAGATAAACAAATATTGTAATTATATGTATAGTGTATTAAATCTTAAGTTATTTATATTTGAAATATGTGTAATTGTATATAATATATTAATTAAATGTAAAGATAAAAGTATGTGTGTATGGTATGTTGAATTATGATGAAATATAATAAATATTATAATGCAAATAATTAAATGTGTGCTTAAAATAAATAGGTATAAATATGGATGTATGAATGGATGTATATGTGAGTAATGTAAGTTGCCCACAAGTGGGGGACAGATAGAGAGAAAGTTTCATTCCACAGGCGGGCTGGTTTGTAGTTATTTTAAAGTTATTTCTGAGTAGCTGTTCCCCGCTGTTTTACCCGCATGGTCAGTTTATCACGACAAAAAGAAAAAAAAAACATTTAAGAGGATAATGCACAGCATTACCGACACTTTTACAAACAACAATGGACTTACAAAAGAAAAAGACGATATAAACGAACAAGTAAATAAATGATGTCATGATAGGTATGTCCTTTTTCTTTTCTTCAAACTGTCTCTATACCAAATTTCATCATGATCGGTTCAGCTGTTTACGCGCAAAAAATTAACAGATAGACAACCAGAGTAACTTTCGCATTTAGAATATTAAATATACAGTACAGTAAGTAATGAATAGTATGGTATATAGATTATGGTTACTTATGACTGGAAAAATGAACAACCAACTTTTACATAGGCTTTTGACAATAGTTAACATTGACTACGGATCAAAAAACTGGCCCTTAGTGGACTTGGAATCTGACACTGTTCCGAGGAAAAGAGCAAAGATTGCTAACGCGGAAGTATGAAACCTTTAGAAAGCAATAGAAGTACCTATCTCCGTCTCTCCTTGAATTCAATGAAATACAAGAAACCCTTATTGTGGCGAGCCTCTTTCCTCGTATTTACTACAGACTGAGTAAATATTCATAGTTATGGTTGTACATATTTCTTTACGAAAACAAACAGTACAGTCAGCGATACATTTATTTGTATTGGATGTTCTTGAATTATAGTGTAAATAAAACAAGTTTAATAAAATTTATAATTGAGAATTAAAACTTCAAATGGTAAAAGAGATTTTTTAACAAGACTCATTGCGCCCCGCGGTATTCGCGCTATCTCGCAGTCTATGTGTTAATTCAGGGTATAAAATAAGATAATTCCAAATTTCATTCAGATATATTGAGTCGATTCAGTGTGAAGAAATAATAATATAACCAACTCACAAACTTCCACATAATATAATATTAGTATGATAATATGACGGCAGGTAAAATTTTCTCCGAAACAAATTTAAAATACAGTCCTCTCGAAACTGCTATCCAGTTTGTAGGCAAACAAACTTTATTTAGAGCATTTTAACCTCAAAAGTCGAATGAAATATGATTCGCATGAATTCAACAGTTTAATAGGTTGCCGAGATATCTCATAGCGAAGCTTTATTAATTGCGGTCGCTGAACGGCAGAGGGACAAAGAGACTGTGATAGTGAGGCTTCTTTTGAACCTCACTGAACGACGTTTCGAGGTAAATGTACCTTTATTAGAAGAGTTGAATAAAATCAATAGGCTCTCTCCTCTGCCGTGGCTTAATGAAGGCCGCTCGGATGCTTATTAGCCGCGATGCTGACTTTAAGAAAAGCTTTGATAGAAAAGAGTATTCTGAATCGTCAGAGCAGAGAATTAAGCGAGCGTTTTGCAGATTAGCTTGTTTGTTTCAGTGATGTATTTGAAATAAGCCCTTTTGCCTTTGATTTGTCGCACGCAGACGTGAATGCGTCAGCATCAAACATCAAAGGTAGATTTTTCAGCGGATGACTTCTGTAGCGGCCCTTTGTAAACTCCCGAAATGTTGATCCACAAAAATTATGAGCCTGGCTTTCCTTTCAATTCGATTAATCTTCTGTAATCTCTGGACCCGCAAAGATTTCTCCATGACTGCGTATCCCGAGTCAGGTAATTTGATTTTAGTATCACAGAGATTTTACTGCCGTTGCCAATATTGAGTAAATTATGTGCCGCCGCCATTCTCTGAGGGAAGAGCGAAGCGTGTTTTTAACGTCTGATTTAATGTTTGATTCGAAGATTTATCAGTCTGGTA
Source organism: Opisthograptis luteolata (assembly GCA_931315375.2). Classification (NCBI taxonomy): domain Eukaryota; kingdom Metazoa; phylum Arthropoda; class Insecta; order Lepidoptera; family Geometridae; genus Opisthograptis; species Opisthograptis luteolata. The sequence continues at coordinate 3,384,239 of OV928043.1, forward strand.
ATTTCGTCATCTTGAATATTGTACTTTTTATTGCGATGAATGTTCAACGATTTGCTAAAGGGTCTTCAATAAAAGGAAGCGGAGAGTTAAAAAAGGTATACGTCTAAAGAATATGTACAGGGTTAGATAGCGTCTGAACTATAAACTCAATACGTTTGTCCGTCCGCTGCCGTTGGTTTAAGATGTTTGCCGGTTCATTGGTTGCTTCCAGGCAAACGAAACCCGATGTTAGTGTTTCCTAAGGAAGTGCAGGCACTAGAGATCTTATTAGAGTAGCGGTAGAGCTGTAGCTACGGTTCGGCATAAATGGGTTTTCCATTAGAGGCTGCATCTCTGCCAAGTGAAAGAATACGGCGGAACGCTCCGAGCATTGCTTTTGAATACATATTCATAGTTTACAGAGTGTTTCGTGCCTATACACTTTTATATTCAGTTGCTTATTTAAAAGAAGTGCTGAATCGGAGTGACGGTTTCATGGATAATAATATTACTTTTTATATGTACAGATAGCGACAAGAGTTGCTGAAGAAACACAATTATCGATATTTAGTGTTCATGATGATAAGTAGCTATAAAGAAAATTGAGCATGGTTAGCTACTTCTGTCACTGACCTTACTCAGTACATATAGTCACTTTATGACGCTGTTACGGAAATCCTTTTACTGAGTTTCCTTGTGCCATCTCTATATGGCATTATATATAGGTAAGTACTTATTACGATCTCTATGTTTTCCTTGTAGTCTGCAATATATTTCTATTACATTATGGTTCTATCCTGTATCATCATAATGTAGTCCCTCGAAAATGGTTACGTTGGCATTTTCTAGTAATATGTTTATTTGTAAGCGGGAGAGATTAATACTTAAAACATTTGCACGTTGCTTGCAGATTAAATAATACTGTTTGTCAGCAATTAATATTTAAGTAAGTAGGTACATTTATTTTAGAAAACAAAGGATTTGATTTGGCGCTAAAATTTTACAGTTACACAATATTAAATACTGCCTAGCATAATATGATTAAATTTATGTTTTCTCTTGCTTTGCTTGTAATAAATAAATGATCACACATGTACCAAAAATGACTTTCCTTGAATTAAATGACACAAATTATATCTAAAATAAAAAAAAGAGTAATACTACCTATATTTTATTCCATTTTTTTTTACTTTTATTAGTTGTATCGATTTAAATTGCAGTGCATTATCACTGACTGAGTAATAGATCTATGAAAAAATCTGGCTCGAAAAACGGCATAAGCTTGCCGTTCTCAATTAGGTCACCCGGTGCAGCTTGGCCTTTGCTAAAGTTTTGACTACAGATGCGACGGTAGGTAAATAGATAAGCTCGAATAGAGCGGGCGGATGCCTGAAATTGTCAGGATGGCTTTTAGAATTCGGTAGTTAGCTTTCACATTCCAGCAACGCAGGGAGCGGGGCTAGGAAAATAGCGACGCGTTAGGAGCGCTTCTAAGACAGATCAACTGTTTATTGATACACCACTATATATATAGTCAATACACTATACTACTACTATGTCTATTGTAATATATATAGTCAATACACTATACTACTACTATGTCTATTGTATGTGTGTGTGTGTGTGTGTGTGTGTTAGTCTATGACGTGTAGTGTGTGATTTTAGGTCCAACGGTTTCGGTCACTCAGTCAGTCACGTCAACCTCTTTTGTATAGAAAGATGAAATATTAAAGTATTTCTGCAAGATAGTTAGTTGGCTTAGTTTGAAGAGTATCTCATGTTTTTATTTTCAAAGTCAAAACCCAAAGCAAGTGGAATCTGGACTCTACGCTATGTCAAAAAGCTCGTCCAGTTTCACAATACGCGGTTTCAATGGCCACATAAGCCGGTCCAGTACACGTCGCCGGATGTCTGAACAATGTTCCAGCTCGATGCTTGAGCTGAACAACCCTTGTTCCTGAATGGCTGCATCGCTTTATATTCACCTCCCTATCCCGCAGTTCAATCCAATTAAAGTTGGGAGTGTTTGGAAAAAAACAAGAGCTCGTATCGCCCCATCGTAGCTGGCTCCTTTCAATAGATCAGTTGGGTGTATCTATTGCATGCCAAGATTTTGGGGGTAATCGTCACTGATCAGATAAATAAATAAATATCGGGGACATCTGCAAACAAATTGACCAAATTAAGCTCGAAACTTGTGTTATGGTTACTAGACAACGATATACATACTTATATAGAGAAATAAATACTTACCTATATAGAAATATCTAAGACTCAGGTACAAATATTCGTGCTCATCACACATATATTTGCCCTTACCGGGATTCGAACCCGGGACCGTCACAGACATCAAATTGAAAGTAGTATACAAACATTACTTTGTTCCGTTTTGTTGAAAGTACATACAGCATAAAGAGATTTGTCATCTGATATCTCAGAGTGACGAGCGCAGTGTACTGCCTCGCAAAATTTTGTACTGGTAAAGTTTAAAGTTCTGGGTGGTGCTGAAATGTAATGGCAAGCGTGGTGTTTACCATCAGGCAAGCGGCTCTTCTAGTAACTCGGATTAAAAAAAAATTGGTTGTCTGTAAAGTCGGTTTACTGACGATAGTTGAACGTGACAACGTCGATTGGCCGATTGTGCTTCTTTGTCGCTCGTTCCGCGCTCTCGCTTGCACTTCAAACCTTACATGGAACGCCTCAGAGCGAGGTAACGCCGCAGAGCGAGTAACGCCGCAGAGCGAGGTAACGTCGCATGAGTCATGTTTTTTCGTGCGTGCAGCCGGCTCTATCGAATTATAAGACGTTGTCACGTCAAAAAAATATTACACTACCTCTTGTAAATCCTTTTTTATTAAGAGAACTATGGCTAGATTACATTTTCGTCATCATTTACGTGTACCAATAAAATTTAAAAACAATTTAACAATATTATTTTATAGCATTTTTGTCAAAAGCCATAAATAAACGTTTCTTTCAACATTTTTTTAAGCAAAACAAAGTCAAAAGCCCGGCACCCACTCACGTGATTAAAAATCTGAATAAAGAGATACGGCACGCGTGGTCAAACTGTGTCACTTTAGCATGGGCATCCGTTTACAAAATAACTTTATCCGATGGAACGGTGGAATACTGCCTTTGAGAATACACTAGCAAAGCAAAACGCGGAACATATACTTGCTAACATTCCGGCCCGGAGAGCATTTTCATGCGAGCTACTCACTCAAAACTTAACAAGAGAGACCCAATCTCTTCAAATAGGAGCTTTCGTAAACATCCCCTAGCTGCAAAGATGTTTGTGGGAGTACAGTGGAATTGATTATTTATTTATAAATTCGACCCATGCACGGGGGCTGGTCCCTTCAGGGAAAGTGACATAAACATCTGTTGTTTATTCATCGAGTCCTCTGCTAGATATAGTTAGGTACCCTTCGCCTCTACTATTTTTCTTTGGGAAGGCCATTTATGTTTGAAACGTCTCGTTTTAGTGATTTTTGTTCGTAACGATATGCAAACGTTTTGTTTGTTTCGTAAATGCTGTATGTACAACTGTATTCTATAATATGATATACATTTTATCACAACGCGCAAGGCTTTATGTAAGTATATAAATAGTATTGCAGTTTAATTTAAATATTTTGCATACAATATGTCGGTTTCAAGCTTAAAATCAAAGTCAGAAAATCTGCGTATAATTAAAAGTCCATATGAAAAATATTCATTTTTTAAACACTTTTATTTCACGTTACGTTCTCGCTGTTAATTATGAATAAAACAAAAATGGGTTAAAATGATGTGATGTGGGATGTGTTTTACTTTACTTTTATTAATTAAAAGGCTTTTTCCTGGGAAATTTGTCCGGGATTCGGACTGATTCGCCATTCGCCCTAGCGATCTTCCAAAACAATGATAAAATTACTTAAATATTATTGTAATATTATATTTAGTACCGTTTAACCAACGAGAATATAACCTCCTTTAACCCATCAGAGAGCGTATGTTGTTAATCCAGAATATAAGCTATTTCCATTCTGAATTTCATCAAAATCGGTTTAGTAGTTACGGTGATACGTGGTAACAAACATTCACGCACACACACAAACTTTCGCATTTATAATATTAGTAGGAAGTAGGATAGGATGGTAGATAGATTAATAGAGTATCAATCGTGAAATCCTACGACAAAACGAATTAACTTGAGATCCGCCGGTATAACGTTGTTTTGTACCTAGGCAATCTATTTGGAACACAAATCTAACTAATGTTATTTACGTACTAAAGCTAAAGATCAAAGTGACAAAATACACATCGATTGTTACAAGTACCTACCTATGCTACGTCTAGAGATGTTCCTAAACATAAATCTCCCCCAACCTTGCCAATCCCTCTGGGGAGGTGGAAAAACGAACGAATGATGACGTACCTCCAAAATAAACGAAGGAGTAGGACAATAACAACCTGATAGTTATGTACATCATCTGATAGAGCTACCATCCATTCTACTTTAATAATAATAAGTAATAATTAATATTATAAATGCGAAAGTTTGTGTGTGTGTGTCACGTGTCACCGCAACTGCTAAACCGATTTTGATGAAATTTGAAATGAAGATAGCTCACACCTTGGATTAAAACATAAGTGTTTTATCCCGGGAAAAGGTTCCTGTGGGATAACGGGAAGACACTGGTGAAACCGCGGAGCGCAACTAGTGTTATATGATATTCATTGTAAACGTTACCATTCTTCTTTTTTTTTGCACAGAATTTGTTTGAAGAAGCAAATCAAAAATGAAGTTTGTACAACGCAGAGTCGCCTGCAGAGCTATATACCGCACACTTGAGAATCTGTCGGAAAGCACTTATCGGTGTGTTACGGCAGCTTACGGCAGCCTCACTTGAGAGCTAGGTACCAATTCTGGCGTAGCGTGGCGCCATCTTCGACCACATCGTCTCATTTAACACCAGGTAACTTTGTGGCCATACGCTACCCTGTAGGATATAAAGAATAATGCCAATTGTTCAACTCATTGTAAAGTTTACTTTTACAATTATTACTACCGTACTTAGGGACGTCAACTAACGCTAATCAGCATTAAATTCTGTCAAAAACCTTACAAAAATGACGACTTAGGCTGGCTGACACAAAACGTTAAACCTTGTTTAAAAGTGGATTTAACTAAATTTTCCATACGATTTGACAAGTGAATTTCGTTAAATTGAGACTTAAATCGGTGGTGCAAGTGGGCCTTAATGCTAGTTAAAATTTATTTGTGATGTCTCTATGGTTCAAGGTTTTTGTTCTCGCTTGAATATCATTCTGGTATTAAAGAATATGATGTGACGTACTCCTTTCCATACTCACGTATTCGCATAACTTTTTTTTTATACTTTATGCCCTTGGTTTCCACATCAAACGTAGGTGGCAACGGAACGCGTCATAAAGTTATACAAGAAAATAAAAAGACAGACAAGAAATGGCCGTAAAACAAAGCAGTTGACATATTGCAGGACTCGGTTACTATGTAAAGTCAAAACAAAATGGCATGAACAGAATGGAGAGAACCAAGATAAAGGACTTTATATTCATTCCAGAAACAATTGTCCTACACATAGGCTGGGGTACACTGAGAGACTCCAACGAAAACATTGAACGAGAAAATGAGTTTTATTTAAAACGCGTCGATATTTTTCATTCATTTAGAAGGTGTTTAATTTAAACATACCTGGTGGGCCTAAATTGAAGGAGTCGCTTTGAATATTTATTCAAAGAAAATACGTGCTTCATCGCTAAAATAGGCAACATAAGTAAAAACTTAACTAAATTACAAAACTCTATCAAATAAAACATTACTCTCCTATTTGCTTCGACGTAGATGGCAAAATCCATTCTTTTTTCCAACATTTGTAAGGATAGAAATAGGGGTTTAGGTCGGTGAATAGAATCAAGGTGAATAAAATGTAGACAAATGTATATATTGTACCATTGCTCTGAGATCATTGATCTTATCGTTAACGCTACAAATTCAATCATGTCGATGACTTATTCATGTTATCTCAGGATTCTCAGGTGTGCTCCAAATAGCCGACTCTACTTAAGTAAAGTCAGTATATATGTACTTAGATAGACATGCCAGATATGTTCGGAATTTCAAGGATTCGGGTCTGTTTCGAAATCGTGTCTGGGGTGCTGCCACACTGAAATGACAACTGCTGTTATTTATGGATTAATTTATATATTGACACGAAAAATAAACGATATGGATGTTGATGAGTCGCGGCGTGAATGCGTACTGACGCGCCCGGTATATAGAGTAATCGATGCAATAAAGTAATAATGCTGCGAAGGGATACCTCATTCATTTCAATAACAACAACAAGAGCGTAAAGCCATGAAATATAAGTGAAGTAATAGTAATTTTAATTCCAAAGTATGAACGCACGACATGCTACCACAATAGATGATATTTTTAGGCAAGCGTGACTACAATTTTGTCCGCATCGTCATTACGAAATATAGTCTGTGTTAAAAAACATCGAATAACGGTTTCGCCCGCGTGGATGCTGTAATTATTCGAGATTTAAAACCCCTTAGGGTGCAAATTTTACAAAAATCCTTTCTTGTTGTGCAATTACACGCCTTCTATATATATGTCTTCCAAATTTCAAGGCTCTAAGAGCAGCTGTAGAATGTGCTTTATTTATAAGTCGCTCAGGAGACAGCCAGCCAGCCAGTCAGTCAGGGCTCAGCCTTTTATTAGGTAGGTATAGATGTTGACCACCCTTGGGCTCTATGAAACCACTCCACCTATGAACCTGTCATTTTTACGAGAGTTTATATTCAGAGATATAAATTCGGTGCTAGTAACTATAACTTAGAATTCGATTCAGTGGAAAACACTATAGTAGTACGGGTTAGATTTATTTCAATACTTCATTGATATGAGCTCACCGTAACCCATAACGGGATGTAGTAAACCCAACCCTCTCGGTACTCGGTACCGATGGCCAATCGCCGCTTACGTTATAGTGGCTGCTATAATACCTTTAACATTGATTGTCAGAACACGGGTCTAATAATGGTAGGCAATTCCCAAAAGTTATCTAAGGAGAAGCAGACACGCTCAGGGCTGCACCAGAATCACTGTCGCGTGTCAATCGTCGGAACAATGACGTCTACAAAGTTCTTCGACATTATTGACTTTAATTTAAGTACAAGGAGACATAATCTTATCAGTCGGGGACTTTAATGTTCGTTAAACGCGGAGCTACGGGCGATGAACACGCCTCGCTAGTAACTCTAAAGATTTGTTTTTGTATTCTTTCTCCGTCGTCGTCCGAAACACGCAACCGGCGTCAATTACTGAATGAAACTCTGCTTTGTTACGTTTGACAAAGCCCAAGCTTTTGACCGTAACATCACACAAACAACAATCACCTTTACCACGTTATGTTAAGGTGCATTTGAATGGAATATTAGTTTGCCTGATGAGATCAAAGTCGTCATTCGCGCCGTTCACGCACTAAATATTGTGTGCAGTCTACTAGGTTAGTGGGTCGAGTTATATAAATGAAATTTCGTTTTGTAAACACGTGTGAAGCTAATTATACAAATTGTTTTGCTCCTTTGTTTTTCGCAAGTGGTTTTTAAGCACCCCGTGGTGAATACGGAAACAACATATATAAATAGCTGCCTAGTTAAACGTAGTTCTACAAATACGCTTGCCCCTTTTAAGGTACATATGTTTACCTTCTCTAAGTAACTCCATTTCTAGACCAAACAAATGAATTTAAACATATGATGCAGAACAAACAATCTCGGTACAGAGCCCGAGCACATTGGTAAATAGAGTGGCACCAAAAACATTATCATTTTGTACTAAAAGCTAATAAAATAGGTACCTAGAGCAGAAACTGAAAACCTACGCAATTTAGGCGTTGTTAGACTTGTCCAGTGAAAATAACAAGCGAAGCCAATTTCCATGCTGACGTCAGCAAGAAGCCTTCATTGGATTATCTCCAAAGTCGGTGACCTTACGGCGACATTCTAGGTCAGACCAACCTGCCGTCCGGGCCTTCAATCCGCATAGTAGTGGTTAACAATGCTATCTGAAGCAATCTATGCTTTATTGTATTGTTTTATTCATTTTTTTAATGAAATCTATGCAAGGTACTTATTGAGAGCGCGTCTTAACAACTATGTATAGGAAACTAGCTGTACCCCATGGTATGTGTTAATCCAGGGTATAAGCTATTTTAATTACAAATTTCATTCAAATTCGTTAAGTCGTTTCAGTGTGACGTAGTAACAAACATACAAACTATCATATTTATGATGATTTAAGGCTTTTCCTTATATATAAGAATCAGAAATGATCGCAAATTTTCTGAAAACCGTTTACACGGTTGACCAAAGCCTGCCTCAATTACCCACGGGTAATGGTATCTTTCTATGCATTTTTGATGGTCGTATACAATACAGTATATATACAATGTTGACCTATACCCAAGGTTTAGCCAAAATTAGCATTAGAACTATATAAACTTGAAGTATGTGTATTTATTAATAAGTAATTTATTGTATTTTACTCACTATTTTTATTTCAATCAAATAAGCACAAATACTTAGGTAATTCATTACTATATTCCTAAGTATATTATTTATTTTTTATGACGTCTCTTAAAAACGATATGTGTAGTATGTTATTCATAGTAATATTTGTTATGAGTACTTACAACCCTACAAAAAATACGATAAGTACATGCATGAACCTTTGATATATTGGCTTGAATATATGAATATTTCACCATAAAGTGTATTTGATCAGGCCTCTTTCGATATCAATTTTACTTTATCGGATTGCTAATGTTTCCCGCGAAGCCTAGCCGCCACGTTGTTCACCACGCATTCGTTAACATACCAATGGACGAGGGAATATAAATATTTATAGAAACAATCAAAGGAAACTTACTTTCTTAATTGGGGCTTGTTGTGTTCAAGTACTTTTAACTAACGGCTTTCGCGGAAAACGTTGCCATGATTTCAGCAAATTTTATCCTTGAGAGTTCTTCCGTCCATTTGACATTATCGTAATTTTCCCTTTCAGATTATTCAGTGAATGATTTGGAACGCTTTGTTCGAAAAAAAATCTTTTACTGGTCCCCCGCAGGCATAATCTATTCGTTATACCTTACCTGATGAATATATTTTTGCTTATTAGCATGAAACGTAACTTTCTATGCACTAAAAAGTTTTCGTCTAAAATCAATGAAAACGATAAAGAAGCAATAAAACGATTTATTTACTTTGCGTGACAACTAATAATAATAAAAATTATTTAGAGACCTCATAAACAAACACAGATAGAAAGTTGCGAATGTAAACAAAAAGCTGCTAATAGCTTTTTTATAGAGACAAGCAAATGGCCCATCTATAATGGTAAGCAGTCACCATCGTCGATGGACATATTTTGCAACACTAGGGTCTCTGCAGTACTCTTCAATTTATGCGGATACTCATCATAATTCAAAAACTGTTGTTTCATAAACCAAAACTAAAAGGCCTATAAATGGAGAGTAACCCAATCCGACCAATGTTTACGATCACCCGAAATTGTCTATGCCCCAACTAGGAAGCGCGTTTATAAAAACAAAATTTATTGGGAAAATATTCAGGCACGATGTACCTATATCATGGCTGGTTAGATTACGTTGATCATGAAACCGGCGGCAGACGCTAACGCTAGGTTATTTATTGGTTAATGCCGCCAGACCGCGCACCTGCGATCGCGTTCCGTTCCTGCTTTATAGAAACTGTACAGCGCTAAAGCCGCTGGCTTATGCGTGATAAAATCTACGTTCGATATTTAAAAACGTGGCGCGAAACTTTGTCTATGGGTAGAGGTGGGCGTTTAAACGAAAAGCGGTTTAAAAACGCCGCTTTTAAAAATAAGCACATAAGCGGGCTTATTAAAATAAGCAGACCCCGTTTAAACGTTGACCTTTTTTTTCCAAAGTCCAAACAAATGCAAACCTTATTCCAATACGAATACCACTGAAAATCGTCGCTCTTCAAAATAAGCGCATAAGCGGGGCGCGGGCTGATGAAAATAAGCCGACTCCGTTTAAACGTTGACGACTTTTTTCCAAAGTCCAAACAAATGCAAACCTTATTCCGATAGGTATACATTTCAAAATAAAATCTGATTGTTATAAGCGTAAGACTCAAAATAAAGATTTATAATTGGTTTGGATTCACATTATTTCAACCTTATTTCTATGCATTGAAGGCGCAATATTAATTGAATTAAATGTGTTATTACGCGGCTAAATTACGTTCTGCTTATTTACGTAATATTTGTGGGGGACTGGCAACGCCTTGTGTTTGGTTGGTTAGTGTTTTACAACCAAACCGATTCCATTTAATTCCTCCGTCTTCCATTTAATTTTCTAGTTCGCTTTTTGTTGTTGACAAATTAGCGAGGGCTTATTTTGTTTATTTACATTACGCGCGCGAATGCGAATAAAATCAATGAACTTCTAAGTACGCCTGAAATGAAACCCAGTGATTAATGGATTGATAATTCATTTCAGACAACCGCCTGATAAGTACGAAGGGAAGTTCATTAATTCATAAATATTGTTACTTTGTAGTCTAAAGTATTTATTTAGTAAGATAGAAGATAAAAAATATTAAAAAAAATATATAAAAAACTATTCCAAATTGCAACATAATAATAACAAATTTCTTTAAGCTAGTAACAACACTAGCAAAGCCACAAATCATTAAACGCTTTTGTTAACTCTCGGCGTTTGTCACTAGTCGCTATTAAACATGTCTCCATTGTCTCCGTTAATTCAACAAAAAGCGTTTAAGCGTTCGACGACTTTTTCAAGCGGCTTAATAATATAAGCGGAACGCTTTAAGCGAGTTGTTAATTTTAAGCAGTTTGTCACATCTTTATCTATGGGAAGGATATGAAGCTCGTAAATATCAAGCTCAAAGCTGTCATGCTGGTTTTGCTTTTAAATTTTATTTTTTCTAAAATCCAAACTGTAAATCACAGGCCGCTTTTTTCGAGATTTCTTTTTTTTATTTCCGATATGTTTCAGAAAGGTTTTCCATGAAAACGTTAAAAACGTCCACGTTTTATCCTAACTCCTGTTTAGTGTTCCTCACTCAAGTAGTAGGACGTGCCGACGGTACGTGCTACCTGGATTACATTTTATGTCTGTCACCTTGCAATAAAGCACATAATAAACCTCATTTGCATGCTTTCATTAAAATTGCATTTCATTTCGAGTATTCCATGCCCTTTTTAAGGGCTTAAACTATCTCCACAGTCCATACTAAGTTCATCAACAAACAGACAAAAGGAGATAGACAGTTACACAACATAATATAATTGTGTTATAGTGGTTTGTGTTATAGCGGCAATATTTTTATTTTTTTTAGAAACTAGCTGCGTCTCGCGGTTATAGACGTGATTTTAACATTATCTGGGATAAATAGTAACCTAAATGTGTTAATCCAGGCATAATCTTTCTCTATTATAAAATTCCCTTAAATACTTTGAGACGTTTCAGCGTGATGTAACGAACATAAACACACACTCACATGTTTTCGCAATTTTAATATTATTACTAGTTGCGCCTCGCGGTTTCACCCGCGTCTTCCCGTTATCCCGCAGGAATCTTTTTCCGGGATAAAAAGTAGCCTATTATTTAATCCAGGGCATAAGCTATCTCCATTCCAATCAGTCGGTTCCGTTCAGTAGTTTTTGCGTGTAAGAGTAACAAACATCCATATTCCATACATATAATAATAATAATAATAATAATAAAGCCATTTATTCCATATTTCTACTGTACATTTAAAATTTTGTTAGTGATTTGTTAGTAAGTTTGCTTACATTATTATATGTTAGTAGTATTAGTATCCGTAATTGAAATATGGACCCCTGTAAGGGTAAAGGCCTCCTCCATCTTCTTCCATAACTCTCTGTCTTTACCAAAATTTATCCAATCATTTCCTGCTACTTGAATAAGATCATCAGCCCACCGTCTCATTGGTCTTCCAACATTTCTTTTCCCTACATATAGGTACTCCATACATATAGGTACTCACAAACTTTCACGTTTATAATATTAGTAGGACTATGATGTGATTGGAATACCATTAATAGGCTTAATGCATCGTTATCTGAATCAAAAACATCCATTTCACGAAAATAATTAAAAAATTGGTCTACTTTGTAACAACAGAATTGATTCCAACTTTTTGTACCGGGTCGTTAGGCTTTTAGACCCGCAGTTCCAAACACCAAAACGCAAAAACCACTGTAAAAGTAGAGCGAAATCATTTATTTCATAGTAAAACAAAATTTTATGCAAATTTGGTAACCCTTTTCAGAATAACATGAGGCTGAGTTTGGAAACTACCGCGAGTTTAATTTCATATTGGAATATTTAGGATTCCGACACTTCATCCGTGAGCTTAGCCTAATTTGGCGATAATAATTGTTATAACATTCAGAAAGGGCGTTTGGTATAAATACTGTTTGCCGAATAAGTTTCTTTTAAATAGGTTTTTCATCCTCACACTAAATTAAATGCAAAATTATGTTTGTTTCTTTGTTCTTCTTTCACGCAACAACGGAAAAACCGGTTGACTGCAGTGCGATATCTATTTTACTCGGAAACTTTTTTAGCCGCGGTTCATTAATCTGAATTCGGAAACTAACATTTAATTTGACAAGCCAGCTGTTCAATCACGGAAAAGTTTTCGGCACCTATTTGCTCTCGGAAAACGTTTTAGTGAAGCGAGATTGCCTTCGAATTCGACACGGAATCTTTCCGAGTGAATTAGAAACGCACTACTGATTTTTTGAATAAGTAAATGTAGTTTCTGAATCGGAAAGTGACATCTGAAGGCTTTTTTATGCCTTAGCAATTGTATGATATAAAACCATATAGCTAGTTCACTAAGTATCTCTTAATTGACGATGTTCTTGAGTATAATTAACACGTTTAGAACGGGATCGGCTCTCAAGGGCTGCTGCCGGAACACACCGCTACACTACGAGTATAGTGTGTATAATATTTATTAGTAGTGAAGTGTTTAGATAAGGAGGGTTCAGAGATCGCTTTTAGCTCGATTGGCGCATAAATAATGTAGAATATTCACTGTAGAGAGATAGAGTCTCTCTCTAGTAGAGTCGAGACGTGGACGTTATTCATTAGCTGATTGTCGACCAGTCTCGATACTCTTGCAGGCGCTATCTGTACAGTCACCGACAAAAGTAGCTGATCATACTCGTATCCAAATGTGTTTTAGATCCGTAATGTTTGGTTTTATTACAACTTACAAGGTAGCTATTAAAATGAATGATGGTATATCTGTTTGACTTCGACAGTTTGACCGATCACTATGAAAATTGGCATAGGTATGGTAGGTATATACACTTTTGTATTTTTCATGGAACAGGTTATTACGGTATCCACATAAAATTTGAAGAAGAGGGAGCTTATTCTCTGGAGTCACAAATAGAATACGTTGTGTCCCGGAAAAAGCGTTCCTACAGACGAGAAAACTGCGCGGAATCGTGAGACACAGTCTGTAAAATAACAGACCAGAATTAATTAAAAAAAACTTAACTAACATTTTTGTTTATTTCTTGGTGTCAATTCTGATGTCCAATTATCTAAGACTCAGTCAGGAGTCAGGTCTAAAAAATATATATTTTAGTCCAAAAGTGACAACAGATTACAATATAGGTATTTTAGGGAATCATCAACAAAATTATTTATTAGTTCAGTTTAGATGGATTTACAACAAAATGGCAACATTGTCCCTTTAATGTTTCGTCGTAAATCCAATGACAAAATCTGTTTGTTTGTTTACGCTGTCTTTTAGAGGTCGTAAGTGACAATGCGCGCAGGGGTCATTACGATTTACGAGGCACTTCATATCAAGGGTGGGTCTGCAGAGATAGCAGGCGTATCCTCCGGACTCTGACGTTTAATGATTTTGGCAACCCTGAAACAACAAACGGTATCGGACTGATTAGTAAAAATGCATTTCGTTTTGATCATTTTGACTCTTAAGTTTAAAAAAAACGACCTGTACCCCCCGGTTACTACTGAAGCTTTCCGGGATTCATCATTTTCCGGGTAAAAAGTATCCTATGTGTTAATTCGGGGTATAAGTTATCTCCATTCCTTGAAACACGGGTTTTATAATTGTCATTTAAAGCAAAACAATATTCTAATTTAGTTGTCACTAGCGACTCCTACTAGCGATAAAAACCTTCTCTATGAAAAATTACATTTTATAAATGCCACTTTCAAGAACCTATCGGAATTTACATATTTCCGCTGTGAATGTGTACTGTACATACTTACTTAATTAATTATATCCTACCCACAGTAGTACCGTACCTATACAACATGACCTAAATTTAAAGCGGCCTTCATTAAAGGAGTATGTATTCCCCTCTTGTTGCTGGCCTGTTAGAAAACAAACAGATTGATTAGAAGATAAAAAAAGTTGTTTTTTTATCGTAACATTGTTTAACATCGAGCACCAGGGAATAAGCTGTTCAGAAGGGGACATCTCGGGGGAGCAGAGCTCTCATGAAAGCCCCCATAGATGCAATCGAGCCCACTGTAATAGATACTTCGTAAAAATTATCAGTATCGTCGTAAACAACTTTAAAAGGCGATAAAAGTTAATTTTGTTTTATCATTTTTATTGGAGAAGACTAAAATGTGGCCAGTGTTTTGTTACTGGCATATTCTTTAAAAAGGTTTTATTCAAAGAAAAAAAGGTTACCACTATGTCTGATTCCATGATGCTTTTTGCCTTTTCCCTATCCTATCTCTACAGCGAAATAGGAAGGTCTGTTATATTGCTGATTTTCCAACAGCGGCAGTGTTCAATTTTGTTTTCGTAACAGAAAACTTCTGTGTCAATTACGATTTGCAAAGGGAAAAACAATCCCAGGAGAACCTTCAGATATTCTTTGTAACGCAAGCACCGAGCGTGTACCAGGGTAGCATATCGGAGCGAGAGTCGCCAAATCAAACACGTGATCGAGATCAAGTTACCTTGTAGGCGGTTGGAACAGCCCTCGGATAAACAGTAAGGACTGCCAAAATTTAACAGGTCCGCGTTAGGGTTTGAACTCGGTATCCGTGACTTGTATGGAACGTTACCGTTCGGACACTA
Organism: Opisthograptis luteolata; assembly: GCA_931315375.2. Lineage (NCBI taxonomy): Eukaryota > Metazoa > Arthropoda > Insecta > Lepidoptera > Geometridae > Opisthograptis > Opisthograptis luteolata. Next base: position 3,399,443 of record OV928043.1, read on the forward strand.
TCGCTCGTCACAATAGTCAGAGTACCTAACAATACTTACCATCATCATCATAATCAGTCTATTTCAGTCCACTACTAGAAATAGGTCTCTCCCAAAGTAAGCCACAAAGCCCGATTTTTGGCTTCTTATTCATAGCTCCACCTAGCCAGAGGATGTCCTACACTATGTTTGCCGAGTCGCTGTCTCTACTCGAGAACACGCTTTGCCCCAACGTTTATCGGTCGGTTCTACTTAACATACCTATATTAGATACTTCTGTCTACTCACAATAGGCAGCCTTAACTAATAGTGATCTCTAACAGACAGATATATAATGGTGTCGATTCTGCTGTGCATTTTTCAAAAACTAAACTAATTTTGACAGGTTGAAAAGTATTGCTGTCCTTTTCTGACCAAGGAAATAAGAACAGGACAGGATCACTTTTAGATCTGTCAGATTTAGTTTAGTTTCAGAAAGAAAACGCATAACAGAATCGACACCATTGTGTCACTTGTCAAATCAGTCTCATATAGTGTTACTTAAACTTTGTTTACTGGTTTTCTTATGTACGGTGGTCGAAGCTGGCGTTCGCTAGTAATTCGAGAACGCGACACTTTACGTCTCGGCACGCAATGAGGCATATTGCGAAAAAAAAATCCAATAACATTCGCGGGGCAAGGGGGTGAGGCGAGGAGCGGGCGAATCAGGAAATTGGAACGGTGACACCAGTAGGTGGCGGTGGAGGCACTTGCGATTACACTTGCCTTCCAGTAAAATTGGCCACATGCCGCTAAAACTGCTTAACGACGATACTGTTAGATATAGGTATAGAAGTTTTCCTTCGAATGCGATTAAGATAAACTTTGGAATGTGACACTTCCGTTGTAAGAACTGTATGCAGATGAGGCTAGCAGGAAAACTGCTCTTTAGAAGGTGACTGGTCACCTTAATGTAGGCATTCCTATAGATATGCAGACTTAGTTCATACCTGTTTATAACGATATCAAATTGTAGACAAGCATTCTTGTACATAGAACTAACTTAGACTGATATTATACTCACTCGTATATAGATAACGCTCCACAACAACAGAAATTATAACAATATAAAAGGAAACATCTTAGTATAGTTTACCCATATACTCATATTATACTCAAGATATTACAAAAAATCAGCGCTGCCCCGCACTGCATCGATTGCGTCTCAGTATACGCTTAGCCTTAAGATTTGGACACGTGGGAAGCAAAGAGTTTGCATAGATCGGTTTTTTGGTGAAATAGTTTTAATGCTAGAAAAAACGGTACTATTATATAACGGTGTGGATTGCCCTGCCTGTCGTCAATCTATTAACTAGCTAGAGGTTCCAATATATGCTTCGTAATCGAATTCATTCTTAAGTGAAACAGTTTTTCACCCGCCGAGTGTAATTCTACCCTCGAATGAAGGTAATGTGCCGTAAACAAGACTGATCGTCCTCAGATTGCCGAGATTGAATGAGAATTGGTAAAAAATTGCGGAAATTCTAAAAGAGCAGAGCGCCAATACTCATATCCGTTCAAGAATTACATTTAGATCCAATCTTGAGGTGGAAGATAATTAGCATTCTCAGCTTCGGCTTACGTGTAGAATTGGCTTATATAGTTAACGAAAATGGTTTGACGGCCGATGTACCTATACCTACATAAGTGATAAGGGCGAACGGCCGACTACGAAGTGTGAGGTTGCGTGTTCGATTCCCGCTTCGCCACAAATATTTGTGCATTGAAAAAAAAGTGTTGTAAACATATCGCTCTGCGAGGTCCGAGCCAGAATAAAATTAAAACCATTCTACTTGATTTGTGTTTGTGGTCCTGTGCGGCACGCCACAGTTCCGTCTCCGACCATGTATCGCTATACTGAGGTATGTTTATCAAAATGCGTCCAGTAGTTTCAGCATGATTCGTGTTCAATGAGACAGACAGACACAAAGAAGAATCAAGATAGTTTTGGCCATTATATCGCCATAATGTTTACGTCAGCCAAAAACGTTGAATGTACAGACAGTCTACAGTAGCAATTTTATTATATGATAGTATTTTAGTATACCATATATATTTATAAGCACTCAGACCATTATTCTAAGTTATCTGCTTCATTAAAGATCCGCTTATGGTAAAAAGAAATGAAAATACCAGACATAGCTAATTTATTCATAGATGCAACTGGCATTTCGTGGCCATTAACCAGAACTATTTGAATTCATAGTCGTTAGAGAAGCTATAAAAATATTGAAAATTAACATAAATACCGGTTGACCTGCACTTTCACACAACCTTGACTTAACCGGATTTATTTCTCTGCCATTTGATATCGCGCCAATTCGCACAAATAGAAATCGAGTTGCTCTCATTGTGGGTACAGTCAGCGACATAAGTCGCTACACGTGTCCACTTTTACAAAACCGCTGTACAAAAAATTTCACAAAATTCGCTGATTCCCCATTGAGACAAAATTCAATAGACGTCGTAATATTACAGAAGTCCGTGAACACCGATAAATTAAAAATCGGTAAACATTTTATAAATCGGAAAGTGAGCTGAGTGACCATCGAATTATGGAAAAAAGTATGTTCAGGATGTTTTGTTGCGTAAAGACTTGTCGGTAATAAAGGTAGCAGACAAATATTGGAAAACTTGATTTTATTAATAACCGTTGACAAAAAGTTGAGGTTTTCAATTTAACACGTATAGGTAATGTTTGTCAGTGATTCTAAATAAAATAAGTAAATGGTATTAATGGTAGTAATGGTATTTATACTATGTGTGTTTTTCTTTTCACTCCTTGACATTGTAGTTTTAGGCAGGTATCCTCATCATCATCAGCTCGTGTATTTGCACTGCTAGCTATGGACCATCATTATCATCATTGCCCTTTATGTCTTGCAGACCTTTCAAACAGTGTCGTGTATGATTTATACTATTATAATCAAAAGACAAGGGAGGATCCAGAATGGGGGTCATGTCCGCCATGACCCCCCCCCCCCTCTCTGGATCCGCCCTGGGCTGAGACTGTTGGCTAGCAGTGCTGCCAAGTGCCAGTTAGCGGGGAATTCCCCGCATAGCGGGTAATGGAAGGCCTACGTAGGATGAGCGTGAGTAATGGATAAAAGCAGGTTTTTAAGTGACCATATTTGTATCCTCATAAATAATGAATTTTGAACTTGATAAAAAATATCCGACAAAAACCAGGTTTGTTTATGAACGCATCCATTTTTATCGCAAAATGTTAATTAAAATGTTAGGATATAGAATTAGTAGGTATGCTTATTTGTTTGATTGAAGGGCACACACTGCTCTCTGCTTCACTGCTCGAAACGGACCGGAACGCGTGTTCTTGTAAGGGACTTCAATTTTTTTGCCCTCTCTCTCGTTTTAATAATATACATATACTTCAATAATTTCGCGCTCGCTCTGCTTGCGCTTTTATATGTCTTGTTACTTTTACATTCAATGTGAAAAGGAGGTCTCTTTTCCCTTGTTTTGCTAACTAGAGTAGAAATACTTCTAAATTTTTGCAACCCCTCTGCTCGCGCTTTTATAAGTCTATTTACAGTTATATTCATGAATATTCAAGAAGGCCTCTTGTCCTTTGTTTTGCTAAATTAGAGAAGAAATATTTTAAAATTTTAGCGCTCGCTCCGCTCGCATTTTAGTTACATTGATTTCCATCGCAGAATTGAGGGTTATTTTTTTGTCGATGACTAGTTCAATTGGAGCAAGTCATAACTCGTTTCTTGAGACGACAAAAGAGAAAAATTGATTTTGTTCCATTTATCTAATTAAAATTATTTTGACGTCCTACTTATGATATTAAAAAGGTGTAAGTTTGTATGGATGGATGGATGTTTGTTACTCTTTCACGCAAAGACTACTGAACGGATCTGAATGAAGTTTGGAATGGAGATAGCTTATACCCTGGAAAAATGTTCCTGCGTGAAAACGGGAAGACGCAGGTGAAACCGCGGGGCGCAATTAGTATAACAATAATACTACGAGTATATCGTTTTAGTTAGATTCATTATTGTAATTGAATTGGAGCCTATCCTGACTAAACTTCTGGTCCTCTTCTAGATAACTTCCACCCTGATTTAAAGCTGGATCCACCCATTCATGAGGATACCTAACCAAAAAAAAAAAAACTATAATGTCAAGGAATGAAAAGAAAAACACACAGTATACCATTTAAATATTATTTATCATTTATATTTATTTGTTTAAAATCACTGACAAACATTATACGTGTTAAATAGAAAACCTCAATTTTTTGTCATCGGTTATTAATAAAATCAAGTTATCCAATACTTGTCTACCTTTATCACCAACAAATCAAAAAAAAAAAAACAAAACATCCTGAACATACTTTTTTCCATAATTCGATGGTCACTCAGCTCACTTTTCGATTTATAAAATGTTTACCGATTTTTAATTAATCGGTGTTCACTGACTTCTGTAATATTACGACGTCTATTGAATTTTGTCTCAATGGGGAATCAGCGAATTTTGTGAAAATTTTTGTACAGCGGTTTTGTAAAAGTGGACACGTGTAGCGACTTATGTCGCTGACTGTACGCAAAACTCCAAGGTGACCTGGTTCCAGTCTGGATGGAAGCCAGTCTCTACCATGGCTTTGACCCACTAAGCTCCACAAGGGAAGTTAGCCAACTGTTGTTTTGGCAACTTCGAGGAACTGACCCGTTTTAAACAACTTTCGCGATATAATTAATTCAACAAACGAACTGTTTCCCGACGGCAAGTAACGAAGAAAAAATTACGCTCTAATATAAAAATAGCATCTAGTATTAATTAAATCGTACATTGTTCTCGCCAACTCTTTATTTTCATAAAAATGCAAAGAATTTTCCCGAACACTTTTGCACAAAGAAAACATCTCGACCCGTAATTTTATTTTCTTCAAAGAAAAATAATTCAATAGACACAAGGCGATTTCTGGACGAAGTTTGCGAGTGATGGACGAAATACTTCAGAACTTTCCGTTCAATATAAAAGGATAAAGACAGTTTTGGTTTGGAGATTGGTGCGGGTTTATTTAGCGTGTCACTGACGGTTTCTATCGGAAAACTTTATACGACGATGGAGAGAGACAACGACGTCATGTCGACGTCACTATATATCTATCGAGTAGCTGTACCTTAAAAAACTGGGGTTCCGGGCATTCCTATGGGGAGCCGTTGTCTATATCTTATGTGTCGTTGTTGATGATACTTTAATCTTCACGCTTATATACTTACATGCCGAAGTGCTTGAGCACGCAGTAATAGAGCAATGCATTAACGTGATCTTCTATATAGAGCCAGTTTTTATAAATTTGTTGCAGTATATAATATATAGCCTTTGACCACAAGTTTGCCTGAAGTTAGTGATGATGTGGTGGAAGATGGCGCCGCGCAATACCTGGATTGAGTACTGGCTCTCATGTGGGGCTGCCGGAACTCGGAACATACTGTTGGGTTTAGTGACATTAACTACTTTTATTCTTATTTATATACTTTTAAAGAATATACGTTTCCTGTAGGAATCTCCAAGGCGGTGAAACTAGGTGGTATCAACATAAATTCGGTAATCAATACATTAATATGCTTTGTATATAGGTATCCCGCACACCATATAGATTCTGTAAACCATTACAGTTTCCGTCCGCGGAGCAACATTTGGCGAGTTGTGTTAGCTTATATTTACTTTGTTTCATCTGATTGAAGGCCGCAACGTGCTTCGACTTCGGAACAAATTCACTTTGGCTCAAAAAGTACTTACATTATACAGTAAGCTATGTTTTGAAACATACAAGTCGCGTGACATATTCTCAACACAGATATTCGTGTTTTGGTAAAGAATGTATTACAATCCTAACTATATATCCATACTAATAAATAATTATCGGAGACAATTGCACACACATTGACCTAGCCGCAAATTAAGCTCGAAACTTGTGATAGGGGTACTAGACAACGATATACATACTTCACTCATAGTACACATGGTATAAAACAAAGTCGCTTTCTCTGTCCCTATATCCCTATGTCCCTATGTATGCTTCAATCTTTAAAACTACGCAACGGATTTTGATGCAGTTTTTTTAATAGATAGAGTGATTCAAGAGGAAGGTTTATATGTATATTACATATATATTATAGTACAGAAAAGCCGTAAAATTTAAAGATTTGTAAAATACTGCCCCAGATTAGTAGTCGCTAGTTTATTATAATGTGAATCTCTCTATGTTCTAGTTTCTGATGTTTGTTACCTTTACACATGTAAACCACTAAACAGATCTTGATAAAGCCTGGTATGGAGATAGTTTGAACCTTGGGATATATGAAGTACTAGTTGCGCCCCGCGGTTTCACTCGCGTCTTCCCGTTATCCCGCAGGAACCTTTTTCTGGGATAAAAAGTAGCCTATGTGTTAATCCAGGGTGTAAGCTATCTTCATTCCAAATTTAATTCAGATCCGTTTAGTGGTTTTTGTGTGGAAGAGTAACAAACGTCCATCCATCCATCCATCCATCCATACATACAAACTTTCGCGTTTATAATATTAATAAGATGACCTGCAGTGCTTATTCAGTGTATGTATGTTTTTATGTATGATGTTTGGCCAGTTCTCAATCCATGCGTAGCGTGACGCCACCTTTGACCACTTAACCACTTATCATCAAGTGACTTATGGTCCAAAGCTAGAAGTAAAAAGTTGACAATAGAAGCACTAATTTATGCTTTAAGCCGCATAAGCTACAAGTTCAACTTATTAGTAATACAAGTTTCAGGTTGTATGTTTTGTAAGACAGGTTCTAGCATGTTAGCACATTAGCATGGGGCACCTATGTAGGTACAGGCGAGCACACAAGTAGATGTTAATATTTAAGCGTACTTATATGAAGTTGCTAATGAAGCTGGCTGTACTTAGTGCTAGGGTTCTGTTTTCAGATTAGAGCAGTGAACTTGGATTTTCAGATTAACCTCTTGCGTTGAACAGTGAACTTGGAACTGGAGTCACTAGATTACACCTCTAATTACTGGTTATACCATTAGAGTGATTTAGCGATTTTTTTTTATTGTGGTTGTCAGTAGTTGGATGAGAAGAGCCGAAGACCGGGCTCAGTGGCGTACCTTGGGAGAGGCCTATGTCCAACAGTGGATTGATACAGGCTGTTGATGATGATGAGTGATTTAGTGATTTGGGCAACTAAAATTGGCCGTGTAAACAACAACAGCCAATACAGCGACAAAGTTGATAACTTACCGACTTACGCTGAATTAGGTGAATTAGGCCTGTAGGTCGTGGGTGAGCTTGAGCATTCGGTGAACGATAACATTGTAATGAAAGCACAGCTTGGTGCTAGGATGTTTTCTAGCGCAAACCTGGCTCGATACCACCCTCAAGTTAAAAATCTGTCCCAAGCATCTTTAGTAACACATGATATATGGTCGTCTCTTTCTTCAAATATCTTACGGTACACATTCTATTCTTACCGGATATTCGAGTGGCTTAATGGCAACCCTATTTAGAGCATTCCCCACGGATTAATTAGTCGTAGACAGCAGCACTTGCACATTTACGGTCCAACCGTAAACACATGCTGCGGTCCAGTGGTGATAGCTAGCCTCGTAAACGGCATGCCCTGGGCGCTACTTGCTTTGTATTCGAACGAAAAAACAAGTTTAATGTGTGTCGCAACGCAATAGCCTCGCCTTGCGGAAAATATAACTTTTAACAGCCTCTAAGCAGCTTACATGCAGTAGTGTTTTTAAAGAGCATACAGTTACAAATTGTGAATAATGCTGCTCTGAATCGTTTTCATTTTCTACTTTACACTACTGTATTTTGGATTGAAGCTGTACATGATTTGAGCTTCCTTCACAAGTCTTTCGGCGGTGCTACAAATTGCAGACTTTCAAGATGGGCGTGAAAAGAGTTCTTCAGGGTAGGCAATAGGGATGTGACTTGGAAGGAAAAAAATCGATTAATAATTTTTTGATTTTTTTAAATAATAAATAATCGATTTTTTATATAATATTTTTTTCTAACTATTCGAAAAGTTGCATTTTTTTTGTACATTGTAATAAAATTACATATAGTAACATAAAACTGCAAAATTCGATTGAAATGTGTAGTTTGGCTACACATTGGTTTAATCTCCAATAATACTACAAACATTATCCTATCTTTTATTACCTTATAAAAAGAGAGTACGTAATAAAATCGATTTATTTTTTAGAGAGTAAGTAAAAAATCGATATATCAATAATCGATTTTTCATATTTAGATAATCGATTATTAAAAATCGATTAAGAGACAAAAATAATCGATGATTATAAAAATCGATTATTTTTTCACATCCCTAGTAGGCAACGCATCGGCAACGCCTCTGGTGTTGCAAATGTCCATAGGCGACGGTGACCGCTTTAAATTAGGTGGGCCGTCTACTTATCATTCAATTATATAAAAAATGTTTACACCTATATCTCTTCTCTACTAATATTATAAATGCGAAAGTAACTCTGTCTGTCTGTCATTCACGCCTAAACTATTTAAATGAAATTTGGTACAGAGATAGTCTAGAGCCTGAAAAAGGACATAGGCTACTTTTTATCGCGATAAACTGTAGCCCACGCGGATGAAACCGCGGGGAACAGCTAGTATAACAATTATCTCATTCAGGGTAACGAACGCAGTACATTACCAGATTATCACGCAGGATTTTGAACTGTTGAAGTTCAAAATTCTCGGTGGCACTGAACTGTAATGGGCAAGCGTGACGCATACCATGACGCGAGCGACTTGCTCGTCTCGCATCTCGCATTCAAAATATATATGAATCAAAACACATATCTACTTAGTTCAATTGATAACCATTCGAATTGTAACCTTAATCAGACGCTTATAGCTGTGTCTATCACAGAAGACAGACTGAGGTGGCGTCTTTTTATTATCGGAGGCTAAGAGTCACTTTGGGTCGCTGCGCCATCTCAGTTACTTAGTCTACCTATAAACGTTCGATACAAACTAAAATATCAGCGACAACTAAAACGTTTTGAGCAACGCTTGAGATGACTAAGACAAAAGCGTAGTCAAGTTAACATGGGTTCCCACTTTCACCGCCCCGATGGGTGATCTGATTTAGGATCCCTTTATATTCCGACTTTAGGAAGTATTTTGTTTTATTAGATGAACTTTAGTCGAATCGTTTAGACAGCATAAGCGGATATCGTAGCCAGTTGTGTCAATTTTGCTCCGACTTGTTTTACAAACATCGTGATTTTTTACTGAAATCTCCACTTTATCAGTACCCCTAGTACAAGTTTTGAAAACGATAAAAGTTTTCGTAAACGTCGACGTTTACCACCGCCGACTTGTCAAAGTGGCAACTCGATCTGTTTAAATTCAAAAAGTAACTCAATAACATTGTTGGAATATGATTATTACCACAGAATTGGAGTAGGCAGGATTATAACGATTTAAAATAACCCATATTAACGATTTCAGTTTCTCCCAGTCTCGGTAAGATTCGCTGAAAAGAATATGTATGGATGGAAACGAAAACTTTTACAGTTTTTGTAAACTATCAAAACCTGTACTAGGGGTACAGAATACAACATAGCCTATGGCACTCAGGGATAATGTGCAAACAAACAAATAGTAAAGATTAAGGTTTTCAAAACGATTGTTATCCTAGCTTATTCCTACTATTTTATCAAAACTTCTAATAGCGAAAGTTCTTTTATAAAGTTTTATTTCGGTTTTAATATTTTACTTACCTCGACGTCTTTATCTTTTTAATATTTTGCGACAAGTAAGCATAATTTAATGTAGGTACCTAAGCTTCTTGTAAAAACTTACGAGCTTGATTAATGTTGAACTGTCTTGCTTTGTTTAAACAGTTAGTTGATACCGCTCAAAGCAAACCTTCCACGCAAACAGAGTATAGAAAGTCAGATACTGCGCGGAATACATGAAACACATTGACTTTATCAATGAAGTGAGACTTTAGTTTTAGATACTGTTATAATAAATACACGTACACAGTGGGAGTAATCAGGATTACATGGAACTGTACTCACGGGAATGTTTTCCTTTGTAAAAACTTTTAAAACGTAGTATAGCATCGAGAGGAAAGTTCTTTTACGTAATTCGATTCTTTTTCCAATACACAAATATAGTAGGTACGTACTTACCTATTCTAATAGAATTTTTGAAGAAAATGGTAAATCCATAAAAATAGCCCAAAATGATGAAAACATTGGATGCACAAATTTCTGTTAAAAAGAACTGTAATTTTTAAAAGAAAATAGGGCCATACAAAATTGTTCACCCTGTATAATGATCTCAAAAGGACAGCAACAGCAATAGTAGTTTTATTAAATTCCAACATGGTGTTGAAATTTGAAACATCAAATATACTGTCAGTGTTATGTCAGTGTCACTCCAGGCTTCTCCAATATAACCCTGCAAGTACAACAACGTCCCGTTGTCTCTCATTTTAATTATACAAAAAGGATCTTCTTACAGGCATAACAACAGAGTACTAGGTATATGTATGTACCACATTTTTCCTTAAAGAAGTCTTAAATCATGTAAAGTTTTATGAGAACCAATTCAGCTGTCTTCGCCTTCAAAAGCCGGTATATAGAGGTCGAATGGAGCGGATCCCTTTCATCTTTCCAATTGTTTCTGCCTTTCTGGTACCTTTAGGTGCCATTTTATGAGAGGAATTATGAATAGGTACTTTGAGGTATAACATTGAAAGTGTTCGTAGAATTTTGCCGTAAGTCTCTCGACCCGTATGCTCACGAAGCATATGGGTAATCTTTGCCTCGTGTTTAAAGGCATTAAAAGAAGGGTCTTGCCCAACATAAAATTTACACATTTTATGCCTAAGAATAAAGTTCACTCCGTCGTGGTTAAGTAGAATAAAAAATAGGGGCTAAGTTGTAAGCGGTGGAGAATGCGGTGCAATCAATACTGATATTATAAAAGAAAAGTTTATGAGTGCGTGAGTAATTATACGTATGATTGTTACTTCTTCATACTTTAACGGCACAATGGATTTAAGTGACGGAGAAAGCTTATACAATTATACATATTATTCCGTAAAAAGGTTCCTGCAAAAGGAAAACCGCGGGGCGCGCAGCAGTATGTATGCTATGATAAAGTTTTGAAAGTATAGGTATGAACTTGGAATTTATAACTTTAATGTTAAAACGTTGAAGTTATGAGCAATAAAACAACATAAATGAGAAAGTATGGTACTACGAAATAACTCGCTTTGTATTCAAGAGCTTTGTTGAACGAAACTATTCCACAACAACAGTAGTTGTGCACCGCGGTCCGGCTGCCCACTCCACCTGCCCGCGAAGAGGTGAAGTTAGCGCGGCGAGGTGATTCCTAATTAATTTACAACTTGAGAGAACAGTATAACCCGACCCGTGCGCTGAGGAACTTTCAACAACAATTTGGGGCATTCGCGAGGGGAAATTTTAAACATTATCAGAGTGTTGAACCTTTTTAATAAAGTGTTGATGGGCTATTGGGATTTTTGTCATTCCGCGTTGGCTGTTTCAACTTTTAACAATGGAATAGGTAGATAGATAGATAAACTCTTTATTACAATACGAGGAAAATTAAAGCTAGAACAGCAATACAACTTAATGGTAAGTGGTACAACGGGCGGTCTTATCGCTCAGAGCGATCTCTTCCAGATAACCCAAAAAGTGGAATTGTTCTTTCATTAATCCTACAAACCTTATAACACTCAATTATTTATTGAATTGATAATACATGTGTTTCTTTGTTATATGGCCTATGTCCAGCAGTGGACTGACACGGGTGATGATGATGTTAGTATAATGATGTCATAATGGTAAACTTTTGTGAAAAAAAATAGGGTAGAGGAATGTAGGAGCGGACCAATCTCTTTCAAAGTCAATTTGTGAAGATTTCATTGGAATTCATTTATGCTGTAGTAGCATCTGTCAATTAAAAAACGTGTCTGAGTAATTTAAAAATATAATCTATTTTTCTCATTCTATTTTTACTAGCGGTTCAGAAATGTGCTTTTTATCTTTAATGTAAGCAATTTTATATATTTTAGATCTAGTTTTATAATGAATATAATACTCTATATACCACAACTATAATACTTATATATGTACTTTATAGCCATTAAAGATATAGTTAACTGTCAAAGGTAATACGAAATTGAGCTACATTATATATGGAGGATGAGTTTCGAGGGTAAATCGCGTAAGAAATTTCGATTATACCTCAAAGGTAGACGAGCGCTTCAACTTTTATATTTACCTTATTCTTAAGGATTTATGTATACAATAAATATAGGAGCACTCTCGTGCCCAATCACGCTCCCAATACTCTGCGAGGCACCGGCCTATCCTAAATAAACTCACGATGGACCCCTAAAATGTCTATCTAGGATAAAGTGCTCAAATAACATCGAAGGCGTAATTTAAGATTTCGAATAAATGGCTTAGGACTTTCCTAAAACAGGCTCTAGCTCAATGAACTCTAAACGTGATATTCTGATAAACATGAAACAGTGTAAACCAGATTAACAACGTCGATAAATGAGTTCACTGGAGAAAGTACAAAAGGAGAATCTTAATAGATGTTGGATTATACCCGATGTAATCTGTCAATCAATAAATGTTCATTCGGGCTGGCAGCTTCTCGATTAGCGCAATATTAAAGGCCCAAGTTTCCATTATCCCGGGGCTTGTGATCCAGGGGGATGTCAAAGAAATACACGGACCATCTGCGCCATATTTGATAACAAATATAAAGGGGCAGGATTTTGAAATTATTTTTCAAATTTATGGTAACATTTAGGTGTTTTTCTAAGTTGTATCTTCACTTGCATTTTAATGTTTACTAATACTAGTTCTATGTTTGTTTTTAACCCGTGGATTTTTGTTTATTATTATTGGTTTAATGTGGTATTATTAGTATTTTCTTATGTCCTTTTGCTATTTGTTTTTAACCCCTTTGCATAGCGATGATGGCTCAGTGGTAGTGACGTCGGCTTGCGATCCGTAGGACGTGGGTTCGAATCCTGCAATGAGCTTGAGCTTTCGGTGAAGGAAAAAATCGTGCTGAAACCATAGCTTGGTGGTAGGGTATTTTCTAGTACTCGCCTGGCTAGCTACCACCCTCTGGTTAAGAATCTGTCGCCAAACACCTATCGGTGTGTTCCGGCAGCCTCACTTGAGAGCCAGTTCCCAGTCCAGGTGTACCGTGACGCCATCTTCGACCGCATCGTCACTTAACATCAGGCGACTTGTGGTCAAACGCTACCCTGTAAATAGTAAAAAAAAAAAGTTTTTTCGTGCTCCTATATATTTCGTATTGTTATGTAAAATTAATTTACGAGTTAAGAATGTTTATTTAGTTTCAAATAGACACTTGATTATATTAAATCAAATAGAGTTTTGATTCTCATTTTATGTGTTCAGTAAAACTTAAAGGTTAACATCTGTTGAGGATTTGACTATATCCGACGAAAGGTTTGCTCCAGCCCGGGCACATCTCAGAAAAATGTTTACCAATCGTAGTTCCCCGGAAAATAGGGCTCGCATATTGATTAGGCAAATACCAATATTACATACGTTAGTCGAGTGAGGTTTTCTCGGATTCTGTACTCTTGATAACAGAAAATTTACAAGAAATTCGGGGAATTTGGGAACCACAAGGTCACCGTATATTTGGCCTAAAAATCTATTAGACGAATTGTATAATCTTGGCTTATTTACAGCAGAATACCGGAATTTATAAGTAGGTATTAATCGGTGATTAATTAATCCCGGTAAGACTAATTGACTGTATAGTATAATAACGTGAGACGTTCCAATACTAACCACATTTAAAAAAGACAAAAGTGATCCCTGACTAGAAACTCATGTTTCACCAGAATCCTGACCAGAAGATCTGCTATTTAAATAGTTCCCGCAAAAGGGCACATATCGGGTAAGGTTTCTGTTCCCATCGTGATGCCTGTATGACACACATTCAAATGAAATTAAACTCTACTCTATCCTTAGAATCCGGGCCAATGCAAAAGCTTTTGCTTTGCTCTATTATGCAAATTTAATTTAAATAACCGACGTTGTAGGTTTACCAACACGCCAGTTACAGTCACACACGGGGTCGCGTGAGCTCACGACTTTTATGAAAAACACCCTTTCGGCGTGGGGTGAAATGTCACATTTGCAGTTAATCAATAGTTGGGTAAATGCGGGTGAGTGTTCCGTGCTGTATTTATCACGCACGTGCACGTGTTACTAACAGCTTTTTAACTTTTTACAAACTCTTTTCAGCTTTGAAGTAGCCTTTGCTTAGAGGTAACATACGAGCACTTAAGATTACAATCTCACTTGTTTATTTTCTACAAATTAAGCTGTTATGTTAGTCTAGTATAGGAATGAAAGTTATTGCTATATTTGAATCTTTGTCATTTGATTATATTACCTACATGATTTTTCTGTCTGACTGTGAGTTCACGCGTGATGCGTGAAAATACAGATCATTAGACATCACGCATTTATGTCTTTCTGTTACGATATCCTAGAATCCAGATACAGGGAATTCCAGTTAGGGATCAGAGCTGTATGTGATTGTAAAGAATACAAATTATTATTACTATTATTTGCTGTTCGAATTATTTTTATCATCAACGATCTCATAATATTTGCTGCTATTTGCTATCTGCTGCTTTACTTTCATAATAAACTGCTAGAGGTCAAGACTGTACAGCGCTAACTTTGAGTTTGATTTTCAAATATTATAAATTGTTACAAAACCGGTCAATGTGATCTTGACAGTATCATGTCATAATTAAGAATAATTTTAAAATTTTGCGTTTTATCACAGACCTGTTATAAGGTTTATAGCACATCGCAGACTTTTCACATTCGGTGCGTGAAACCTTCCATACTCTAGTATGTCATTAAGTTACGTTAAGAATTTCTTATAGGCACATTTTACGCGACATAATTATTCGTTGCAAACGCTACAGACCTATGATAAAGTAAATTACGCTAAAGTTTAAACACGAACCTGCTCAATTCAGCAAATTACGTATTCAAATCAAACATACATGCATTATTAAACATATTGTTCCATGAGTCGCGTTACATACTCACGCATGTAAATGGAACGTAAACTTGACATTTTCGTACTAGAATTTGCGAAAATATTCTAAAGTGAGATACCATTTTATTTATTTAACATATTCAACTGTAGTCTAGATGTTCTGTGCAAGAATTTGTCAGCCTAAGAGCTTTGGGGACTGGATGAATTTCACATCTGCTGTTTCATTACTTTAATATGAACATAGGTGTATCGTTTTCAGAATGAAAAATGGTAGTACCTTCATAGGAAACCACAGAGTAGGAATCCCTAGCTTGCAACCTCTTTTGCTTCATTAATATTTTCATAAGCTTTAGAACAAAATCATCATTTTGTTTTGGTTAAATTTTAAGAAGATAAATTGTTGGCTAGTCGCGGCCCGGTTCTTAATTACTCTTTTAATCTCCAAGGGAATCTCGCCCTTAGTGAAAACATAACAATAGATTGTCTACTTACAGTTTAAATAAAGAGACTCACCCCTGTATTACACTTACCAAAAGGTATTTATAGCAAATCTAAAAATGGAACGATAATTTGGCGTAACAGGATACTCTTATCCCCCGAAAGGTATAATAGATCCTGTGGGATAATAATTATATACTAAGTGGAACCAAATATACAACACCCAGACGTGAAAATTCAACAACCGAGCCCGCGATCTCACGCTTTGTAGTTTGCAGGCTGTGTTTTATTCACATCTGACGAGGTAGGGTTTGACCCTGGGACGATGGTTTGAACCACAAGTCTCCTGATTTTAAGTGACGAGGTAGTCGAAGGTGGCATCACGCTACAACTGGTTTGGGAACTGGCTCTTAAGGTGGAGACTGACATGAGCATTCACTCGATGTGAGCACGTTACAAGTCGAACATTCGGCATGACAGTACAGGGGGCCGAGCTGCTCAATGACGAGCGCCGAGCACTCGAACGTGCTGCATCCGGCTGTCGATTTTTTGGCGAATCCCTTTGAATGTTACATTACATAATCAGTCGCTAGCACGAGCGTGCGCCCGCTATATTGACTACAACTGCTGGAGATGGAGCACAGTCGAGCATATATTCCTCGGGAACATTCAGATGTCGCGTTACTCACAACGAACAAATTCTCCTTGCGAATATTCACATCGTGTGAATGCTGTCAGTCTCCACCTTTATGTTTTCTCTCGCGTACTTTTGTGTTTTTTTTTAAGTTTTTGTGTAGCCACAGAGCCCAGCTAGTAAATAATAAATACAAAGATTATTAAGCAGTGACTGTCCACGGGGCAGTCGTGATTAAGCGACGGCTATATAAATGATGGAAGCGAGCAATTAAAAGCCTCGCGGCGGGCATCCATCACGCTAGATGTCTCGGAACTGATTTTGCTGTGCTATTTTTTCTAGCAACACGACACGGAGTACTTTCTCAGGTGTAACTCATAACAGTACTTTTTGGAATGTTAAATATTAAAATAATTATAACACCTAAAAAAATACAAGTATTTGTTCTGTGTCTGAGTTTTGTGGATCTCCGGTCCGCGTAGTATCTGATACCCTAGATACAGGGAGTCCTAGTTAGGGGTAGTTAGGGTTATTCTGGGCGTGGGGGGATTGTGATGGTGTTATTTACTTACTTGTTCTTCTCTTTTTGTTATTAAAACACTTTTATTAACTTCATTTGTAACTAACAATGTAATAAAATCTTCAATCGTTAACTTCTTGTGACGTTTCGTTTGAGATTGTCTTATTGCATCTTCACCATTCTTGTACCTATGATATGTGCGGTCGGTTTCTATTGGTTATTACCACTTTGCCCTGGAGATGGAAATTTTACATAAGCTCTATAGAAGTGATGTCAAACCGTAGATTGATCGGTTATTGAAACTGGCCGGTAACAATCGTCATTGTAGATGTTTGTTACGAATATGTGTATCATTGAAATATGTAATTCCCATACATTTTTTTAAATTTTCTATTAGAGTTAATCATTGTAGATTGTAGAATGTCTTGGCTAGTGATGCTGAGTTGACATCGCTTCACCGACTTACACTTTGCAAGTTTTCTTCAGATTTCACGTCATACTTATTTGCATCAGCTGAAGCCACCCAGTTTTGTTGCCAAAAGCTCGTTCTGTTTACCTGAAACAACAAGAGAAGCCAAATTATTACTGTGGAGCTAAAGCAATTTCCTTTCCTGAATGTGAATTTATCAACGTTCAGAAGACGCCGCACTGCCTTCCAAATATAAAGGGGGAGGCAGACACACATAATCTGTGTCGATTGTTAAGTTGGAAGTTCTTTGTGCCCCTGATTTCGTCAACAAATATACACGTGCGAGTTTATAGGATAAACAGTCTTCAATATGAATAGGATTGGAATTTCAAGACATGGTATAAAAGATAAATCGTTCACCCAGTTGTAGTACCTAAGACAGTCAACAAGCACAGTCATACGAGCTAACAATATAGGTTAAAAACTAAAGTAATTTTGTAAGACTGCTGAATGTCCGATAAACTATTGTCCAAGCGGGCGAAACTACGGGAAGGTATAATAGTACAACAAGATTTTCTAGACTGTTTCAATGCGTGAACAAAGCTAGAAATATAATTATAGCAAACCCATCCCTACAATAGGATTGGGGGCAAGAACCGGTGAGTACACAAACTCACACACAAACATGGTTTGATTAAAAAGAGAATAGCGCACCGACCCGCAGCCGCGACCAAAGACAAAACAAACGCTGTGATTAATTGGAAACTACCCGCGACCGATTGTGTCAACCTGTTGATTTATGGTGGCAGCTCGCGAATGTGCCAGCTACTCTTAAACTCTTAATAATACTCTCATTAAGTAGCAGCGTTCTCGATACAAAAGCCTAATCGAAGCTAGAAGTTGAATCATGCTAACAAAATCAACTCGTGAGCGTCAACTCGTGAACGGGTGCTGCTTGTGGGGTCTGGTCTGCTTTGGTTGTGATCCCGCAACTCATTAATATTCATGTTCCCATATCCCAATGTGTACAACCAAACAAGAGAAATCTTATTAGTAAAGCTAATTAAAAAATATCGGACCATTAGGTGACAAAAAAGCTTGGGATTTTAGTGAACTTGCTCCAATTCAATCAATTAGTGATAAGAATAAAATTGTCAATGTGATCGCGCCAAAAAAAATTACCTGCCGGGCGTTTCTTGCCTGTTCTTTTGCCGGCGTAAGGAGGTTGGAACAGGCGTAGCTAGTTTTAAGTTTGACGTTTTAAAGTGATCACAATGTATCCTATTGAATAAATAAATAAATTGAAATTGAAATTGAAATTGAAATTGAACTAAAAACAACTCAAGTTAAGAATCTGTCGCCAAGCACCTATAGGTGTGCTCCGGGAGCCTCATTTGAGAGCCAGTTTCCAATCCAGTGTAGCGTGCCACCGCCTTCGACCTCATCGTGACTTGTGTCCTAACGCTACCCTCAAAGAAGTATATCAAAATAACCTATGGACGGATCATACGATATTGCAAGGAAGGAATACGCCGTGTCATTCGTTCGTGGTTTTATTGAAATGTTCGCATTCAGTTCACGATTTAAAAAAACTTTTATGTTATTGGACTCTACCCTCAGTCAGACTACCTACTCATAAATCGTGCGGCCAGACTGATCAAATAAAAACTTGTCGCTGCAGTGGTCACGCAGCAGGCGCCCCAATAAGGTAAATCTAGTAAGCAATAACGTAAAATTTCGTGTTATCTCTTTTATTTGTGGGTGCGTTTACCGAGGGAACCCTTAAAATTAATAGTTAATAAATCTTTGAAGGAACAAATCGTAAAAATAACTGATTTCGTAAGTAGAATCGGGAGTGCGGCTAATTCCACACCCTCAGCTTTCACCCTGTCGCATCGTAAACTACGAATTACGCAAAGTGCGATTAATGCTCGAAATCGATCCGATCCGTTATCCGCGGTTTTGGATCGATATGTCATGTCATAATATTTCATTTTAGGACTAGGGTTTGACACATTACTACTAAAATGACATATCGATCCAAAACCGCGGATAACGGATCACGATCGATTATTAATTTCGGCCGTTAGACGTCATACACGTTGGAAAGAAATAGGTCTTGTGGTCATAGGAAGTCAAGGCACGGACTCGGCTGAAGCTCTGTTTCCGAGTAACGTCATTCATCACCTGGAGCCCGCAGCGTGAGGACGTGTCAGCGTCACTTTCAAAATCGACGACTTCACTGCGTCTTTATGGCAATTCCGTCAGCGATAAATCCTGGAGGCTTTACCGTTGAGCGGTATCTGCCGATCTGAATACGGGGCTAGCAAGCAGCGTATATAGAAGCCGGGACAGCCAAAGTAGCCTCTTTTCATCCGAGATATCTGCTCGTAAAATGAGTCACGACCACATTGAGCAGTGATGCTTTTCGAGTGCTTCTTAACCGTGGGTGGGTTAGTAAAGATACCGGTTTATCCGATAAAAAAAAGAGTCTTATATTTGTGTTGTTTCGCGGTATATTTTTCGGTCAACACAAATTAAGTAAGAAAGAATAATTGAATGAAATTTTTCGGTAGTCGGATAATTTATCACCTTTTCCGCTGAAACATTCGGATACGAAAATGAGTTATAGGAACCCCCTAGAATAAATAGGGCGTGAACAATACGTCTGAAGCAACATTACGATGCAGCATGACATCGTTGTTATTGTATTGTTTTCGAGACGTCAGCGTGGGTGATGGATGACCAGTTTCGAGATGCATGACTCCACGCGAGACCGGGGTGACGGTGACGACACGACATCACACTGGCTTAATTTATTAACGAGTCATGCACATGTTTCCCTTTATTTAAATGTTCTCTTAATTAATATTTTAGGGAAAGCTCTACTAATCGCCACCATTAAGTATGTTAATACAAAAGCACCTATGTTTCGTTTAGGTTTATTGTTCTTGGAGGAACGAATCGATTTTTTTTTCATGCATTTAATTTTTGATCCGGAGTTTGACATAGGCTAAATTGTATCCCTAAAAATACACGGTTTCTGAGGGTTCCTCTCCCCGAGTGAAACCCCGGGGCACAGCTATTAACATTTTCAACTTTTTTATGCAATCGCAATCTCTGCTGTACTCAAAAATACTTCTACACTAAATTTGACGACCGATGTGGCGCAAAGGGCGAAAAGCAGACTGCAAAGCGTGAGGTTGTTGGTTCGATTCACGATACAGGACAAATAATTGTGCATTGAAAAAAAGTGCAAGTTTTTTTTTTTTTTTTACTCTTTACAGGGTAGCGTTTGACCACAAGTCACCTGATGTTAAGTGACGATGTGGTCGAAGATGGCGCCACGCTACACCTGGACTGGAAACTGGCTCTCAAGTGAGGCTGCCGGAACACACCGATAGGTGTTTGACAAGTGGTGTTTGTCGACAAGTATTTGTTCATTGTCTGGATGTTGTTGTTCCCCGATCCGTGTACTTTCTAGAGGGAGCCCTAATTAGGGATCAGAGCCTAAGTATGTATGTGATTGTGTGGGCATTATTTATTTAACATTTATGACTTATTTAAATAATATTAATGTACTATGTGCAAGACAATAACGTATACTGTTACTTTCACAATGTGTGTGATTAACACGTCGCGTCAACGTTTCGTCAAATATCGAAGCATGACCGTACGAAACAAGTCATTAGCAAGGCGTTCAACTCGTTTTCCATCACGACTAGTGAGTGACGTATGAAACGAGGCATCACTAGAACAACGCACAATACACGTGCGATGTCAATGGAACCATCAAAATAATTGACCAAAAAACACGTCATTTGTCAGAAAGTTTCATCATCATCAACCTATTGAACACAGGTCTCTCGGAGAGTGAGTATGGACCATAAACTACCACGCTGGCCCAGTGCCGGTTAGCAGAACTCGAACGCCTTAGAATGGTTCTTAGATAATATACTGGTTTCCTCACGATATTATCGATAGCAAGGGGAAATCTCTACTTTTTAAAGGCGCATGTATTACCGTTCGACACCATCTCTCCTAAACAATAAAAATTCCAAACATATCAAAAAATTTAAGCCTACGTACAAACATGATCATCAATGTATGTATATTATGCTAACTCTACAAGCAATCCCCAGCTCCAAAAACTTCTTTTTTTTTACTATTTACAGGATAGCGTTTGACCACAAATCACCTGATGTTAAGTGACGATGTGGCCGAAGATAGCGCCACGCTACACCTGGAATGGGAACTGGCTCTCAAGTGAAGCTGCCGGAACACACCGATAGGTGCTTGGCGACAGATTCTTAACAAGAGGGTGGTAGCTAGCCAGACGAGTACTAGAAAATACCCTACCACCAAGCTATGGTTTCATTACGATGTTTTCCTTCACCGAAAGCTCAAGATCATTGTAGGATTCGAACCCACGTCCTACGGATCGCAAGCCGACGTCACTACCACTGAGCCATCATCGCTATAAAAACAAAAGACTATTTGGATAAAAGTTATTCAACCATCGATATTGATCATGTGGTTTCAATAAGCGTCGAGGCAAGGGGTCATTTACACTGTATATGCCTACAACTACATACATATATAGTGGATAGGACCCCTCGTGTGGGAGTGCAAGTGAACGAACTGGATGACAGTGGACGCAGTCATTGTCCCACCCACGATAGGGTTAGTGACTGGGTCCACGTGAACACGCCATAAGTCACAGGCCAGAGTTGTGCCAATGATTCCTGCCTTGATATAGGGGTACCGATACCAATATTGAGCTAACGCTGCGTATAGTTTCATCACCACGAATTAATATCAAAGTTAGATAGTATATTGCCTCTAACTTTTTTGGTAATGGAATCCTTTTGAAACACAATTAATGCGACAAATCGTGAACTGGTGCTGCTTGTGGGGTGTCTGCTTTGGTTGTAATCCCGTAATTCGTTAATATTCATGTTTCCATATCCCAATGTACACAACCAACTAAGAGAAATCTTAGTAATATAGGTTATTATAAAATATCGGACTATTTACTAGACAAAAAACTTGGGATTGTGGTGAACTTGCTCCAATTCAATTCCCTATTGCCCTATAATTTATTAGATAAGTAACTGGAACCTAGGATAAGTCTCTGTGTAGTGGCAATAAATTGTTTTTGTTTTTTTTTTAATTCAATCAATTAGTAATAAGAATAAATTTGTCAATGCGATTGCGCCAAAAAAATTACCTGCCGGGCGTTTCTTGCCTGTTCTTTTGCCGGTTAGAACAGGCGTAGCTAGTTTTAAGTTTGACGTTTTAAAGTGATCACAATGTGTTATTGAATAAAGTAGGCACCTTTTACTTCTATTTTGAGTAAAATAGACTAAATCTGGTTTTATAAACGTGATATAAAAATAAGTACCTTACTTATTTGCATTGATTCTACTGGTAAGTAGATGAAATTTTATCTATTTAATGGGAGGTATATGAAGTTGCTTTTTTAAAACACTTTTATTAGCTTGACTTGTAACTAACTAACTAATTATATTTGACCAACTGTTTAATATCGGGCTTTATAGAAGCGATGTACAGGGCCATAGCTGTAAGGAGGACCCTTTAAGTATGACTGGTCTACTTAATGCTATTCAATATAATGTTTACATATATTAATATGTACTTGCTTTTGAATGTTATTAACAACACTATACGCACTCGTAGTAGAAATGTCCAGACTCAAAAAATACTTTAAAATACTTCTTTAGCTAAAGCGGACCCTTGCTGGACCACCGGATGCGTCAGTTAACTTTTTTCAAACTTTTGTAATTCTTTTTCTTTCGAAGTTACGAAGCAACGTGTTTTGACTTTCTGAATGTGCCCCTATTACTGCCAGCCTGCCGGGGGCCTAATGACGGTGCTGCTAATTACCAAGCCTCTTTGCAATGCACCAACCCTGCAACTGTTACCTGCACTGTGGTTTAACGCAATAGCATCGCAACTCTACCTTAGTACCTACCTATATGTGAGGTTTGACGACAACTAACTAAACTGAGATGACGTAACCCAAAGTGAGTCTTGGCCTCCGATAGCAAAAGACGCCACTTCGGTCTGTCCTGCGCCACCTCCTGCCAGTCCTCACCTGGAGCTCGCGCAAGTCCTTAGAGACTTCGTATTGATGTATTTTTAAGGATTAGTTTTGTCCTTAATTGTTTTTTACAAACAAAGAGATTTCCTTATGGACCGTTGGACATTTGTAACACTAGAGGCGTTGCTGATGAGTTGTTGACTCTGATGAATATTTTTTTCTCTTGAGGACTACATCCTCATTCGTAGATTATTTATATTTTAATAAACTTAACTGTAATCTAAGAGTATATACACACATATATAGTGTATAATCTATATCTTTAGGATTGCAATTACAATATAACTACGACGTCTTTATATTTCTGTAGGAACATTCTCTTTCTACACTTGCTATATGTGCTACACTCGTATTTCCGTAAATAGCTTAAACCCTTGTTCAAAACCCATTATTATAATATCTACTGATGTTATACTACCACGGCCTTATTTTTGTGTTTGAAAAGGGTTAGAAGCACGTTTCGAGTTTTATAAGTCTGAATTTCTCGAAGTGCTAGCAACATACGCGCGGGGCCGGCGGGACCGATCCAAGATTTTATGTTCGCGCTCGCGAGAGATTTTCGTACAAACTATGCATATGAGACTCGCTACATATTCGCATTTCCAAGAGTTGACTCACTTCGGATATTCTTCTCGGCAAGTGTATACGCGTCCCTTGTAAATATGTACTTAACTTACGCCGCGCTACGAGGCGATATTCCTCGCAAATTGGGAAGCTATGCATAACAATTTAAGTTTCTCGCGAAAAACCGGGCAAGGAAGGGATCTTCTTACACAGAATTTTCAATTTTTCTTTGAAAAGAATTTTATGTTCTCTGTTACTTTGTATCCATTCTTGTTGATGCATATTCTTTTCTTTGTCGCTTTTGATCCGGAACTTTTCTAGACCTGGGTGAAAATAGATTTTGTTTTCCTTTTTTTTGGCTGAGTACGCAAAAATATATTCTTGTTTTTGTTAGAACCAAAAATGGACTTGAAATTTATGTTGAAGAAAGACTTGAGTTGGCCTACATGGCTAAAGAGATTTTGAACACCCCTATACACTCCGTAAGGGATGATATTGAAAATTCACTTGAAAGAAACGTATCTCATAATTTACTTTGGATACTACTAAGTTTCCACCCGCACGGATACTTAAACTTTAGGCCTAGTCTTTTATATTTCGTATAATTTATGTATCTAGATAAATTAAGTTATTTTAAACGTCGCAAAAGTGGAATAAATAACAATACAGAAGTTTTAAACTTTGGCAAACTGATAAGCATTCTAATTTGATACAAATTGAGTGGGTTTAATCATGCTTACGTATTGTATTGTAGTAGGTACGTCTCTACACTATATCTCTTTGTATATTATACAGTATCCATTGTCAATTAGCCTAAATACATTTACAATAGTTTCCAGTATTAAATGTTTATCTATTGAAAATCTTATTATGGAAAATTACGTTCCCACAGCATTTTTAACACAACAAAACATAGCATATGACACTTTTTTTACCGTTGACTGAGTAGTTTTTGACCACAAGCCACAATATGTTAAGTGAAAATGTGGATTGGGAACTGGCTCTCAAGTGGGGCTGCCGGAACACACCGATAGGTGCTTGGCGACATATTCTTACCTCGAGGGTGGTAGCTAGCCAAGCGAGCACTATAAAATGCCCTACCACAAAGCTCACGATGTTTTCCTACACGGAAAGCTCAAACTCATTGTATGATTCGAACCCACGACCTGCAGATCGCAACCCAACGTCACTGAGCCATCATCGCTTCAAAATAGAAACAAACTTTAAACTTTTCTAACAGTGAAAGAGACTGAAAGAGTTTAAAAAATCGAATCAGTAGTTTTAGAGATTGGCACAACTAACTTACATACTTACATTACGACCCTCTTCATAATATTAGTACCTACCTATAGGTATACCGGAATGTAAGCACGTATCTGCATAGCTCACACATTTGACACAAAAAGCTATTTTGCAAAAATTATTGCTCACATTTTCTCTCTAAAAGTGCGTGTTCCTTTCAGAAAACAATTTCTCGTAAGAAAATTGGCGGAAAATAAGCGAATCTGTCGACAGTTGAACACGTTCCAGGAGGACACTTTACGAATACCTACCTACTTGCAGGTATTTACCTAAATTACACGTATGGAGGTTGGAACAGGCGTAGCTAGTTTTAAGTATGACGTTTTAAAGTGATCACAATATATCCTAATTCATATTGGATAAATTGAATTGACTTTTTGACGGTATCACATAGTCAAACTAGCTGTTGCTCAAGGCTTCACCCGCGTGAAAATTCTTACAGGATTTTTAATTAGGTTTAGGTTTAAAGAATTTATTCTCAATAAGACAAACGTCACTTAATTGAGAAACAAAATGGTAAAATAAAATAAAATAAATTCTTCGTTAGTAACCCGCTTAACGCGTCTATTTATCTAGTAAAGAGTAGGTAATCTGCAGTGAGATATTGAGCTAGTTCAAATCAAATCATCTTGTTTATTTGCTAGAATACATAAAATTACAAAAGATCTTAAAAAATAGACATAGGCCAATGTATGTTTGGACTTAAAAGCGTTGAATGAGTTTCCATTTTTTATGTGTGAGGGTATTTTATTATAAAGTTTCACTCCTTCAAAAGTAATAATTTAAACAATAAAACATTCTATGACACTAAGGGATAATGCAGCTTTCTAACAGTAAAATAATTTTTGGAATCAGATCTGTAATTTAAGAGATTACCCCCTACATCTGAATAAACAAAGAAAGAAATATTGACTGTTTATAATATTAGCCAGTATAGATAAATAAAATTCATTGTAAAAGCGATCACATGCTGTTGTTGTATCCTACACTACTAAATGAATATTTTTTGATTTGATTTGATATAGATTATTGTACATTTACACACGTTATGTAAAGTGTCGTTGTACTACCGTTTTATTAATAACCAGAAAAAGCAACTTGCCTCCAACAGAAAGATAATATAATCCACAAAGTTACGTTGTTTTTTCAGTGTTGATTCATTTTAGCATGGCCGCAAATGGAACCGCAATAGCGGAAGCTCAGTGCAAAAATGAAATAAGAAACCTAATTAGCGTCATAAAATAAGCTCATATTGCTCATATTGCGGGGCGTATTATAAGCCTTTTAGGTAACAAACTGGATCCAAAGGATACATAGTTTTTATAAATGTATAACGTGTCACATTAATCCAGGTTATTTATTTAATTTATAGCAACAAAAAGTTTCATGTTCGTTAGTTGTATAGCAATATCATTTCATGAAAATCCTGCATCCGCTTTTTGTGAAAACAAATTTTACTGCGCTATCTTTATTTTCCAATTTATCATTTCATTTATGTTACTTTTCATCAGGTGATTAAAAACTAGTTGGAATACATTTAATTTAAAACGTTGAACTTTTGTTCGACGCAATAATAATTATGTTGGAAGCGCACCTCTCGGCATACGAGTACTATTTTGCATTACGGTTATTTTATCAGAAAATTAAATCGCTATACAATAAAGCTCGAGTCGAGAAAGGAAATTCGATATCCAATAAACGACGAGTCAAAAAGAATGGGAGCAGGCGAGTGAATCAAACTGTAGGTGAGCGAGGTGCCACATGCCACCGCCGACGCCGCGGCTTGCTCCTTTGTGTCCGAAATCGTCGACACCTCTGTCCCACACTGCCAACATTAACCGATATTTCCAATCCCACTCACTTCGCACATTTACTTTTATTACATTTTTCTCCAACACCCCCTCGCGTTATCGCGGATCTTCGCCGGCAGCAAATAATATAACGAAATTCCGCGGAATTTGCGTTCCACTCACCGCCCGGGATTCCTCCCACAAAAATAACAGCGATACGCATCTTTTCCGTACGACAATAGAATAAAGCGGTTCTGCTGAAATGCAGTAACGAAACAGGATTTATTCGGTCCATTTTTCATATATCAGAGCGGTCTTTAACCGTCGAATGTGAAACTGGCAGCGGTATGTGCGAGTATGTTAATTAGCAAGTGATATGCAGTCGAGCGCGCAGGAAGATAGTTCGTAATGGCCACGACAGGGCCGACACGAAGTTTTATGGCACCAAACCACACTCTAAGGCACTGTTTTTCAAGAACGAGTTTATCCCGAACAGTAACACATTCGACCCAATCGTAACCGCCGTCTTTTCCGCGTGAGACGTGACCTCCGTCGCGGGGGTACGATGCAAATCACCTCCGATCTGTCTCGTTAAGAATCGGGTCACGTTGAAATTAATCGAAGTCAAAGGGGATAGTGTGAATGCTTGGAACGGGGCGGTGTGTGCGGGCTGCTTCGTCGTCGGTGACCGTATGTGTGTTGCCCCCGACAGATTATCAGGCATCAACCTCTCCGAACACGATCTCAGAGCGTTCCACTCCACCGGACAATTACCGAGCACCCAACACACTATACTGGCTGCACTTCACTGCACCAACTTTTTTTTCCCTAGCGATTCGTGGAACCTTAACTTGGTACAGACGGACTATTGTACGGTATCAATATATCGCTGACCGCATTATCTCGGGACTGTCGATGGAATATGAACTCTCCGACGCTAATGCGAAGGTACTGATTTGAGCAATGTTTGGTCGTGTTAAATCATTGTCAGCGTCATGTAACGAATTCATTTCGTCACGATTCTGAGAAAGAAACGAACGGGCAAGAAAACAAGAAGAGCATTGAATCGCTTGGAAACATGCAAATCAGCATGATGCTGCACGCGGGCGTCGAACCCCGTGACCTCAGACACCGCCGCCTCACAGTTAAAATATGGTTTAGTATAATACATAAACTAAGCTGAAGACCTGCGTCAGTTTGCTTATATCACCATCCTAATTAAACAACTACTTCACTAGTCTATTTTAATAAAGAAGATCAACTTTACCGTTTAAACAAAAACATCATTAAAGTGTTTACTTACGATCAAAAAGAAAATTTGGACAAACGGCCGATGAAAGCCGGGGCAGGCTGGAAGTATATGTACCTATATCAACAAATCGATGGACGAAAGCCGTGATTGAGGATCGGGAGTACATCAGCGTCGTGTCTGAAGCGGAAAGGTTTCTGAGCCGACTTTATCCGCGGTAATAAATTGCATTCGACACAATTTGTCGAATGACGTCGAGCGAGCACAAATCGGCGACATTGCCCCTTTATTCCGACGAGCGACTACGTCTCCAGACTCCTGGCTTTAAACTCGATACTGTAAATAAAATCTTTGAGATTTCAATATTGGAATTCGAATAATAACACCCTATGTTGAATCTTAGTAACTTATATGTAAACTCTTTGAGAGATGACATATTTTCCCAGTAAAAATAGCTACACAGAAGCATGGAAGAAGACCAGCTAAGGCAATACCTTATACCTAACACAAGTAACATGAACGCTTCGAGTAAAACAAACTACGTTCCATTCGTTCGCTGCTGAAAAATGTGAAACTTACACAAAAAAGGTCTGCTCGTTTCCTGTAGAGAGGAAACAATGAAATCTAAATCTACTGCGAAATTGCAAGCGAGTGTTGAGTAAGGACAAAGGCGACTAATAAAATTATAATAAGCAATAAGACGAACATTAAATTTCATTCAGCACCGACGAAAAAAGGAAGAATGTTACCTACGTCGACTTCAATACCGTACTCAATCAGCTATTGTTACATTTCAAAGGCCGAGTTCGGCAGTTATTCCTTCTCGTTTATACACATAGACAAGAGTAGCTGAATACTTGAAACAAGTTGAAAAAACTCGTATTGCGTCAGCAGTTTTAGTTTGCCAAACTTTCCTCTTTGTCCTGAAGCAGCCAGCTTGACGACACAACTTTTTCAGCAATGAAAAAGGACAGCAAAGCTGATAATATCCGCAACGATTCCCGGACCCGATCAGATCTGTCACCGTCAATCAGGACAGATTGTAAAGTTCTCCTTTATTGAATTTCCTACGAAACAAATAGTTGGAGGAATGTAGTAGTGTGAAGCTGTAATGTGTGTTGGATCTGGGAGAGGAGAGACGTTCGGGTCGTCCCAAAGTTGGATCGATTTGTCGCCCGGGGAATAAATAACGTGTTCGCGTTATTTAACCGAAGCATTCCGGTATTGTATTCAAGCTGCGATGGCGATGTCAAGTAACACAAATTGCTGGCGGTTGGAAGTCTCGACCCGACCTCCCTGAAAAATGCTTTCCTTTTAACAACGGGAAGGGGAATGCTGCAGGTTAAATGGTCATGTTCAGTCAACTTTTACTACAAATGGGTTCTCGGGAGGTTGTTACCGAGCTTTTAAGGTTTGCTTTAATTCTTGTAACAGGAAAACAAAGTTTCGCTAAAGTCGTTGCGGGTTTAAGACGGTTTCAAATGCATTCCATTACGTTAAGCTTTTACTTTGAGATTTTAAGCAAGTAATTTTAATTTTAACCTAAAAATGGAAAACTCTACGCAACATACACAGTTTAGACTACCCAGAAACCTAGAAAGTTAAAACATAGCAACAAACAAGAGAGGCGATAATGAATTTTGCTCCCGACGAAGCGTAATTTTTTATACATTTATAATTTACACACAACGCGGCCAAGATGAGGAATACAAAAATGAATAATAAGCTTTTTAATGCAATTAAACCCATACCGTCGCTGGGTGAGAGAAAAAAGTGGACGTGTTCACTCGAGAGCGTACTCGTGTAAACGACGAGAAAACCTCTAGCAAAGGTAAAACGGTTTAAAACCTAAAAAAACAAGGTTTTTTTTTAAATGTTTAAGTATTCAGTTAAACTTTCATAAAAAGCATGTTAAATGAAATACAGAAGCAGCTCAAAGTAATCCTGTAATAGTCTACAAACCTCGATGGAATATGAAAGCAAGATCATCAATCGATTGTTCCTACGTAACATATCCAATCAATTAGAGTTTACAATTACGTAAAATTGTCGGTCCAATTTACATATTAATTACAGTAACGTGTATTACTACAAAAATACGATATTCATTTTTAAATTGACCTACGAACATGAAACCTTCTGATGTTTGTACACAACACAAAAATTATTTTATTAAATTTTATTTCTTTATCCTAGTCGAAAGTGCTGGCATAAAATATTAATGTCAAAAAGTTGTGTAGGTACTAACTACCGTTTGTTGATGTTGTAAAAACCCTTTATCGCAGTTATTTGAGGGTGGATGAACCCTTTCGTAGGGCTTGAAATATTGGCC
Organism: Opisthograptis luteolata; assembly: GCA_931315375.2. Lineage (NCBI taxonomy): Eukaryota > Metazoa > Arthropoda > Insecta > Lepidoptera > Geometridae > Opisthograptis > Opisthograptis luteolata. The sequence continues at coordinate 3,429,942 of OV928043.1, forward strand.
TCAATAACCATAAAGACTACGCATTTGGTATTAAATCAATAAATTGTTAATTTCCAGATTATTTTGACTGAAAGTAGATTCAAAGAATTTATTGCATTCCATAATGTACAATAGTTAGCCATAATATAATTAAGATCAAATTATGGACCCTGTTGGGCACAACAACAATATTACTTAAAAACTAGAGGAGAGGAGGACTGCCATTAATCAACAAAAAACCCATTATTATGCCTACTAAAACCTATGTAAGTCTGTCTATATATTTAGTAAACATTTCTTGCAGTTAGATTTTGTCGTTTAGGAATTCCTTTTAGGAAGTATACTAGAATGTATTATTTTTATTACGAAATTTTTATGAAAATTCGCTCGTTATTCTGCTAAAGAATATAGAAACTTATAAGAAAGCAATTATTACTAATATTATAAGCCGGTTTCAATAACCGATCTATCCACGGTTGGATATAAATTTGACATTACTTCTATGGAGCTTATGTCAAATGTCCATCTCCAGTAGGGCAAGTCGTGGATAGATCGATTATTGAAACCGGGCGTATATCAAGAAGTTATTGAACGTATCGTTGGAAGTTTATTTGGATTCCTCGTTCTATGAGATTTCTGAAAATGAAAAAATGAAAATGAAAATTTAAATGAATTTTTTTTTTTTTTTATTTTTCTGGGTTGTCACTTTTTCGTCTGATTTTAAATATTTTTCTTATTCCATGGCAGACCATCAAAGTAGGCAGAAACGAACAAGAGTGCATCCAAAAATTAATTAGAGTTTTGTTTTTGCAACTTTAGGAACTTTAACTTAGAAAAAACTATGGATACCTTTTTAATTGAGTACCTACCTAAATTAAATATGTTTTCACATAAATTATGCAACCCTGTATGCTTTAATTGCCAGCATAAGGCGCCACGTACACGAAGTACTTGGTAAGTTATGCCAAAAGTGCCATACACGAGCAGGGTCGGAATTCCACCCCCGACGGCTTGCGTTTATGGCGCTAATAATACATTACGACCTCCACATCCCATTCCCATATTAAATCACTTTTTAATATTTCATTGAAATAATCGCCCTTATTTCCCATTAGACCGCCTCGCTCACAACTCCCACAACCTCAACAAGTATAATAACTACGAAATTATTCATATCCGTCTTGAAACTAACACGAAAATGAGTTCGAAACTTCGCCTTTAAAACAAATAGACAGTTTTGTACAAACATACGTCTCATAATAACAGCCAATGAAATCAAATGTACAAAGCGTCTCTGACGAGAACAATTACTTTTAAACTGCTAACAACTTCCAAACTAAGAACAATTCACTTCGTAAAATTTCATTTACATTGTAAGCACGTTAGATAAGCAACAACTCTCGACTGTTAAAAGACGTATTAAAAGCATTTGAAGAAGTTTAACCGGGGAGTTGGGATGTACGGGTGGGTATTCGAACTTCAGCCTTGTTTAAGTTGGTGATACTCATTAAAATTCAATATTAGAGTGGAAACTTGAGATGGTACTATTGATCGCAAGTGGCGACGACGCGGCGACAATGGGAAGGGCGCGATGCGGGCGCGGGTACGCATAAACAACGCACGAGGGACGACCGTCTAGTCGGCCGGCGGACGGCGCGGCGGGTCTGAATTTCATCAAGTAACCTGTTTTCATGACGCTTTGTAAGACTGTAGAATTTTTCTATACATTTCCACACATATCATTATCACCCAATAATGTGTGTGAGAGAGAAAGCGAGAATGATTTCATTTGGGAAAACTGCACACAATAATAAGAAAAAGAAACGCACAAACAACAGCAACATAAGCCATAAATATTATGCGAACACTGCTGCTGTGTACAGTACCTCCCAAAAAGGACTTGGCTCAGCATATGCTATGGACGAATCCACAGCGCAATGTCTCTGTACCATATATAAATAAACAACAAATAATTTTGAAAGTAATAAAAACAATTTGTTTGAAATATAATCAAAATAAATATAAATCCCCGTTTTAACAACTGGATCCGATTAATCGTGAAGTTGAATTCTGAGTACAGTACTTACTACTGAAAATTATTTAAATCATCGCATCATTCAAAGGCATAAATAAACCAATTTCATAAATTGCCGAATTTGTATATAAAATTTAAATGAATTGAACAAACCTGATGAAAATTATATCATAAACATTTCGCCAACAGTTCGATTTAACAGTATCTTTTGTGCATGTTTGTTTTGAAAGACCTGTAAATAGATTACGCACAATGCTCGTTGGTGAATCAGTATTAAAATATTTAATATTATTGAGACAAATCTGATAACATGGCTATTTCTGTAATATCGAGTACTTATTGAAGTTTTTGGCAGTAGAAATGAAAAGCTAAACCATAAGTTCTTACCTTAAAAAACCGTGACCCATCTCTATCCGATTGAAGAATTGTCTGGTACATACCTGGAAAAAAGATAAATATTTAATTAGAATGAGAAACATATTTGATGATGTGAAAAATATTCGATAGGTAAAAGCCGTTTTCAAATTAGCAATATTAGAAAGTCTTGAACTTGATCTGATGATAGGCCTTAAAACAGTTCTGAAATAGCAGATATGAGTTGTCTGCTTACAACTTTAATATGACGTCAAGAAGTAAAACGACTTACGCTAGTTGTTAGATAAAAAAGCAATATCGCCCAGTTCGGATTTGGCTAAGACCACTGTCCTGACAATCTAGAGGAGCCAGAACAGTTTATAGACAAGTTGTATTTTGCACCGACAGACAAAACGTGAAATAGGATGTACTTAGTACCTATGTACAGAAGTTGCCTGATCTTTTTTTCTTTATTTCAGTTCTCCAATTTTCCTAGACATAAATACCAAATATAACTCATCTGGTACTTTTGAAAATTGGGTTTGATCAGCTACTTTTGTCGCTGTCTGTACATAAATACAATTATTTTAGCATGCAGTCTGCTAACCACAACAGAAAAACAATAGTTATCAAAACTAAATCTAATAACAACCTGTTTTGTGTTTGAGGGATAAATGAATGCATACGTCCTGTATAATATAAAGCTACGAAGCGATTGTTGCGGTCGGTGGTAGTGCGGCCGCGGGCTCCGGAGCTGCCGCCACAGTAGCCACAGAGGTTGCCACTTGCCACTATTGTAGTGTGAGCATATGGGGCGGTTGACGCTCTTGGCATCACATTGGCGATCATTTGCGGCTGCGTATTATCGACGTTATAGCGGCCAGTTTCTAGCCGGTTGAAATGTACTCAATTACTCATACTTTCGTTTCTAGCTGGCTGGAATGTACTCAATACTCATACTTTCGTTCCTAGCTGGCTGAAATGTACTCAAACTTTTCTATATCTATGATTTCTGTATATCGTGTGTGTTGTAGGTTTTACACGAATAAGTACATCGTCTTTTGGATCAGGTGACTTTTGATCAAACGCTACCCTGTAAAAAGTGAAAAAAGCTTATAACTCAGCTAGTGGTTTATATATGACACCAAACTTATGGTAACAATTGAGAAGGAGTCAGTACAAACGAAATATAATAGCGAAATGGTTGTAAACCTACCTGAAAAAAATAATAAAAAATAATTCATGAAAAACTTGTATGTCAAGAAATTATATGTATGTTTTTCAGAAGAAAATCTACTACAAAACAACACTGGCTAAACATTAAGAACTGTATCTATTTACTTTTCATAGTAAAATCAAAACATTACAAATGCAGAACTAGGTACTCCTGCCCTGTGATCCTAGAGTACGAACGCGCTCCTAAAGTCCTGACCCCAATCCGAGAAATGTATTTCGAATTTCCCTGATTGTGCCACTGTTTGCACCCTTTCACTGGTCGCCACTTACAGCGAAATAACGCTGAAAGCCCTGCTGGTGCTGTAATTATTTTAAACCGTCACAGATGGAGCGAGCGCTTTCGACTATAAAACGGTTTATTGTCGTTTTATTCAAGGAAGGACGTCATTCTCACAACTTACATGTAACTTTACTTAGGAACGATGACCTGAATCTTATATGAAAAACATCAACTGCGGAAATCTTAGAAAGTAACTATTAATATACTACCAAACCCGACGGAGTCCACCACAGAGTTTGGTAGTCTTCAAGTCACGAGTGAATAGATATCTTCTAGGTAGGTAAGCATGCTCCTTTACATACAACGTCGTCACTTACCATCAGGTGAGATGGTAGATAAATGCTAACTTACTTATTTACAGTAAAAAAGCCAACATGAGAATGACAACATTTCATTTCAAGACGGTCTTTTAAAAGCATGAGTAAGTGATACACGTGTATGAAATTGAACTATTGTAATACTAAAATATAAACATCAAGAAAAACGAGTGTTCTTTGAACCTTTTTCAAGTATTTCAATACAATATTTCGCATTACAAAGAGGAAACCTAAGATTGTGTGTCACAACTTCACAAGGGCCAAGAGGAAAACATCGCGGAAAATTGCTTTGTTTACACAATCTATAAACGCGATCGGGCACAAAAGAAAACTTGAATAGTGGAAACTTAATACTCGAACAAACCGAAATGCAGGTTTATTGGTCGAAGACGGAGAGGCGGGCGGGCGCAGACACCCGCGGCTAGGGCGGAAAACCGACAAAAACATTGAGACAGATGCGAAGTGTAGTTGTAGATACACTAATAAATATTAAACTTTTCAAGCTACCGTCGAAAATAGCAGACAATGGGTGTTATGAAAGTAGTTTGAATAAATAATAGGTATTTTAACCGGTACTTGGTTAGAAGAATAGAGGATTTTACTCCCCATAATCGCCTGATGGCGCGGATAGCGAGAGCTCATGAAATCGTAAACGACTGATATTAGAGAAATTGACGATTCTATATTGTATACTTCAGTCTAAAATACTGTCTCATAAAAATCTGGCAAGGAATAGAGAAAAACTATTTTAGCTATATTTGCTTTGTGATCCTCATCGTAGTCTTGCATTTTTCCTAAGTCCAACACGTTTTATAATAGTACCTACATTAGCTCTGGTGTGTTTACTTTCAGAGATAGTAGCGAAATCAGTTTGCAATCAAAATAAATTCATCAAATTCAAATGCACAACAAATCTTGTTTATCCTAAAACAAGATTTTGAAATTTTGAAGACTAAAAAGTGAGGCTTATGCTTTAAAATAAAAAACATCGATCTATGAAGATAAGATACATTTTAAATTATTGCAACTACTTGGGAAGGTGAGTTTTTAGCCTTAATTACCATCACCGCTGTAACCGGTATCATTAGGTACAAAAAAAACAACTTTAACAGAAAGTATCCTTGGCGGACAAGACCCGTTGTAAGCTTTGTACACATATAATGCAGATGATGATGCAGATTACACACGCAAGGCTGTGTTATCAGTGTACAGATTTGGTAATTCGCGTGGTGGTTTCTAAATCGAGAACCCACTGTCAATTTTCACTACAAAACAACTTACTTATTCAATACATAATCAGCAATGAACTTGAACAGTAAGCATACCCATAAATAAAGTATAATCGGATCGTTTTCTTATTCGCAGACGATCGGGAAAGTAATGGAAAACAAATCCAACAGAGGCAGACGGTCGGCGGTACGATTAAATTCCTCTTTTTCCTGTGACATTCGATATTGCGGATTCTGCGAAGGGCCGACGCGTACCTACTTGTGTTTAATCGGAACCTGTACCATCTTTAAAGTCGAGATTTTTTGTGTAGGCCTCTATAAATTGCCCGCAGGAAGAGATCAAACACGGTAAATTGGACTTTAATGACGTGGTGTTGACCTAGAAGGAACTAACTCTGGCTATCTTCCTTCTAGGGGTTTTCTCATGCCTGTTGTCAACCGTCGTATTAACTTCATCGTTAGACCTCACATGAAATAACATTGTGTTACTATTGGAATGCTATAAGTATGGGCGGAATGGTAGAGCGATGGTGGCCGAACGGTATTTCGTGAGCCTTACAAGGGGCCGCTACCGAGTTTAAATACCATTTCGCCATGGGTCAAAATTGGTGAAGGAAAACATCGCGAGGAAACCGGCATGTCCAAGAACTTCAACATTCAAAGGAGTGCAATATCTACCAACCTGCACTCCTAGCAATGGAAACGTAATACATATATAGTCTGTAGATGAAGATAGGCAGATATAATTTATGAATAAACAATTTTATTTTTGTATTTGAAATGTCCATCAAAGTTGCAGAAAAAAATACAACACGGCTTAGAGTGCCGGAAACATCGATATTTCGATGGGCGGAAATGTATTCTGAATAGTTAAATTCTTCGTTTCAAACAAAGTTTATAACGTACTAGCAGTAGGCATGAAGCTTTTTATTTCTATCATCATAATCAGCCTGTATCAGTCCACTACTGGACATAGTAATCTCCCAAAGTAAGCTGATCTTCAGCTCTCATCCAACTGCTGCTAGCCACTTTACTTACCTACGTCGTCGTTTCACCTATCCGAAGACGCCCTACACATTGTTTGCAGAGTCCAGCGCGATCTTTATATACGTACTTCGTACTAGATTTCGCGATCCGAACACTCACTGTGTTCCATTGCATTGCACAGTGCCCTTTGCAACTGTGTTCAGTGTAGCTTTGACATTTGCTAAGTGCGGTCACTATTTATACGACAAAAAACAATTCAAATAACTATTATGTACTAGTCTGTCAATTGAAAACTCAATAAAATTATTGGTTTCATGAATAACAACATCGTAACAATTTAAGAGAAACGTGACACGATTTGTGTCCTGATGAGCGTTTCTAGTAAAACATAAAGATCGTAGGCCAAGTCGAGGATTTTTATAATTATTGCTAAAAGTACAGTCAACGACAAAAGAAGCTGAACAATAACAAATTTTTCGATTTTCTTTATCATCTTACGGCCATTCCACGGTTTGCCCTACTAGAGTTAGAAATTTCTATCCTCAGTTTGCCGTAGGTAATTAGGAACGGTTGTTAAACAGCAACCTTCGACTGAATCATCACTTAACATCAGGTGTGTTGTGGTCAAACGCTACCTTGTAAGGTGTAAAAAAAAAACATTACTGGATACAGACAACATTCCAATACACAGATGGAATATCGAGTATGATCACGATCAGCTAGCTACTTGTATCGCTGACTACCAATCCTGTGGAAGGTTGTCAGGTAAACATAGTAGGTACTTGTGTAGCGTGCATGGAAAGATTCAGGTCACTTATTTACAATGTCTCTACTGTTACATTGTTAGCTCAGCTGTAATAAAAATTAAGGTGCATTCTTGAAATTACATCTTAAGTACTTTAACATTCACATCATAATTTAAATCACTCGTGACATACTCGATACAATCTGGGCGATATCTTAGTCGTATTTTAAACTTCCCATTAGATTTATAGTAGCGATGAAATAAATATTCAGGTATTAAGAAACTGTGTTTAAAGTTCTAAAGAATTTAGAGAATCGATACTAATATTATAAATGCGATGGTAACTTTGTTTGTTTGTCTACTACCCTTTTACGTCTAAAGCGCTGAACCAATCTTGACAAAATTTGGAGTGGAGATAGTTCAAACTCTAGCGAAGGATATATTTAAAAAAAACTAAACTTTAGTCTACATGGGTGAAGCCGCAGGAAAAGCTAGTGCTGCAATTAAAATACTTTTTTAAATATTTACACGTCTGCACGCATTGCTAAAATTCTATTTAAACATATATGTGAGTGAAACATTCTTGGAAATAAATGTTTGATTTGATTCGAGTAGAATTAAAATGTCTACTATTATGAAAGGTAAAACTTTTATAGCGAAAAGTAACGTGCAAATTCGATCCCTGACTCTGCACGTAGTAAGGCAAACTTCCCAACCACTAAGCCACAGAATTTTCTAACAATTCAAATTACTTAGCATTCGAGTTCTTTGCACCCGTAAAAATGTCGTAAAAAGTCCGTTCGCATAAAACAACCGCGCTAACGCCAACAGCAGTAAATGTAATGAGAAGTTACACTCAACGGTAAGTTTTACTAATACCTACGTTACTACATGGATGTAAGAAGGAAAACCGTTTAGTTAATTAAGCTCTAATTCCTAGAGGCATGCTTAAAAAAAGAGACGCATAGCTTCTTCAAAAGTAATTAACATCGTTTTCGCCAGCCCTAAGGGGATGGAGAATGCAAAGGCATAAAAAAGAAATATATTATTACGTTTTTATAATGAACTATAAGGTGTACGAAATTATTTCTCCTAAACCGAACAGAGGTAATTAAAAGGTAATTTAATATAAAATATTTTGTTTTTAGGAGCTACAGACACACCCAAATACACACTACAAACCTGTAACACCTCTCCTTTTTATAGAAGATTAGAAAATAAATGAAATATACTACTAATATCCTCTAATATTCTTCCTACTAATATTATATACGTGAAATTTTGTGAGTATGGATGGATGGATGTTTGTTACTCTTTCACGCAAAAACTACAGAACAGATTTGAGTAAAATTTGGAATGAAGATAGCTATCTGTTTGATAGATATCTGTCGCCAAACACCTATCGGTGTGTTCCGGCAGCCTCACTTGAGAGCCAGTTCCCAGTCCAGGTGTAGCGTGACGCCATCTTCGACCGCATCGTCACTTAACATCAGGCGACTTGTGGTCAAACGCTACCCTGTCAATAGTAAAAAAAAAAAAAAAAAAGCTTATAACCTGGGTTAACACATAGGCTTCTTTTTATCCCGGAAATAGGTTCCTGCAGGATAACGGGAAGACGCGGGTGAAACCGCGGGGCGCAGCTATTATCACATAAATATGGTTCATGTCCTGAATTACGATATGCAAGGTTCTTCGTCGCATTTCAAAACTGGTTCAGCTGATCAACGAAGCACCACTTACATAATTTTTAAATAACAACTTTGAAGGAAATTTCCGTTTAACTTTTTCCTTAGTATGGCAGGTATTTTTTTCTTTTTTGTATCGCAGTGATTCATCTTTATGAAATCTAAACATTCATTAACGTCCCCAGCACCCATTATTTATAAAGACAATAAAAGCTTTCTTGTGTTAAGGTCAGAAGTTGAAAAGCTAACGTACCGGCAGCCTATAATGCGACCAAATGAAAGAAAAATACTTTTATATATAACGTGTCAACATCATCATCACCAGCCTATTACGGTTCCTGCTGGGACTCTGGCCAGAGAGGATGGGCCATAATCTACCACGCTGGCCCAGTGCGGGTCGCATGCCCTTGAATGTGGGTAGTTCATGGACATGCCAATTTCCTCACTATGTTTTCCTTCACCGTTTTGAGCGATGGTATGTGGGTACATATAACTTATTTAGTCATAGGTACGGGGGTCGGCCACCATCGCTCGGTGAAACGTGTATGTTGCATGAAAATCGGTAAAGCTAACAAAACGACGTAATATTTGAACCTTATGAACATTTGATATTAACATTTTAACCTTTTATTGAGTTAGCGAAGTGATAATTCAATAAAAAACGAGCTCGGGAGCGAGGTAGATATAGCGGTAGAGGCGACGTTTATAGCAAGGTCCGGTGCCCGCATAATTTCTACATCCCGCTCCACATTCTACCGTAGATAGCGTAGTTATTATCGGTGAACCTCTAAAGGGCACATTGTTGCTGATTCTAATTAAAATTAAGAGAACTTTTACCTTTTCATTACTGTTGTAGGACCTAAGGTACTAGAAACATAGCAGAACGACTGGCATTAATAAAAATTGTTTGTGACTGATTCCTATCATTTGCGTGTTACAAAGCGATTGTTACAATTTATGCCCGTAAATGTTATTTTTTTATGCTAACGAGTGATGAGCAAGTCGCTTGCCTGACGGTAAACGTACTACGGTTCTGTGCAAGCCCAGAATGTTGAACTTGAGTCCTGCGCGGCGATGCACTGCGCTTCCTGAGATATTAAACGTTTAATCTCTTTATGCTCTATTATTTCACTGCAAATTTTGCTCTGGAAAAATGCTCTACGCGATTTTTTGTTACGCGAGCATGATATAAATCATCCCTCACCCTTAAAACAGCAAAAGCTTTAGCTGTTCTCCACGGAATCACGTGGAAATTCCCCACAGATTATTTTTACCACAATGAAACATAACCTATGAAACTCAAGGATATTGTAGCTTCTTAACAGTGAAACAATTTTTTAAATTGGTTTAATAGTTCAGGAGATTCAAGCTCACAAAGTTTACCTCTTTATTAGATTAAGTAGTAGATGACTGCCACGGAATTTTAACTACGCCGTAACAAAAAAAATAATTGACCTTAAGAGTACATCATCAAAGCGACGATTGGACGTCCTTCGCCCGCATAATTTCGACATCTCGTCCTACTCGGGTATTAGGGCGACAGCCGCACACACACATCGCTAAAACACTGTCACATACAGTGTTACTGCTTTACATGTGTGCTACCTTTTATAGACATTGTATATTTACGCAGCATCAAAAGTGAGGCACATAAAGATGGGTCGATGACGTTTACTGCGACGTCCGCGTCCGGCCTGCATAATTTCGACATCTCGGTCTGAAATACCGCAGCGTACTCTATAGATATACTAGTACATATAAGTTAACTCAAGCTGAAAGTTAGTCAAGTTCCATCTTTCTAGGTGGAACCTTTTAGGTAGCGCTTGTGGCATAGCTAGTGCGGTCGGTCGTAAGAGACCAAACAGTAGGTACAGTCAGCGTCAAAAGTAGCTGGTCATACTCGATTTTCTAAATGTGTTCTAGAACAGTATTTACGTTTTTTTAATGTTACATGGTAGCGTTTGACCATAACATAACACCCCCGATGTTAAGTGATGGTACAGTCAAAGGTTAGTGTTTAAGATGAAAAAGAAAATCGGAAAATATGTTTTTGTTCAGCTACTTTTGTCGCTGACTGTACATGTTTTGATACTTTACAAAAACTATAAAAGTTTTCGTTTCCTTCCATTTATACATTTTTTATTCAGCGCGCCTTACCGAGACTTGGAGAAACTAAAATCGGTAATACGGGTAATTTCAAATCGTTGTATTCGTACTCCAACAAAGTTTTCGAGTTACTTTTCTAGCTTGTTCTGGCGCCTACTTCACTGCAATGGAGCAGCCGGGCGACCGCGGGGACCGAACGCGGAGCGGGAGGCGCTCGCTGCGCACGCGGCTACATTCACACTCAAGACACCATTTGCGACGCAATAACTTATAACGTCAAATTTTCATATATTTAGTAAAAACTAATGTAATACAGCATTAAAACCTATCAAGGATCCAAGAATTTAATTTATCAACCATCAGCAAACCCCAAGCAAGCCTTCGGCGGAAACATTGTGGAGGCCCCGACGAGATATGAACAAAACCAAAATCGAAGAAACCATGCGTCGTCATTCGGCTGAGCCATTGTGTCGTTCAAAAGGAAGTATCAGTGTGATTGGATGGTGAATCGTGAATTCCTACTTATTTGTTAGTTGGTAAAAGTGTTGTTATTCCAAATAAGTGCAGCATCAGGTAAATACCAAAAGTTCAATAACCTTTCGAGCAAACTACGCAGTTGCTTACGTACATAGAAGCTGTCACTTGTCAATGCAAGCAAATTATTTCTAATTTCTATTTTACAACTAGACTTCTTGAAGATTACCAATTCAACCAAATCCTTTCTGTTTACCTGCGTAATTCCATCACATATGATCATCTTTCGCTTAGCCATTTCATTTCAACGATTACAATTCATACCAAATAAATTAAGTTTCTAAAAGAATCGGCTTGCTTAATATACAATTTCTTCTATACAATTTACTATTATGTGCTATCCCTAATTAGCACAGGTTACAGTCCATTACAAAATATACATAATTTATAGTCTTCTTATACCTACTTAATTAAACCGAATACGATTCTTTATTATTTACGCTTGCTATCGAAAACTTCCTACTTTGCAAAAGTTAAATTTATTTATATTGCATGCTACATCGTGCCATAGCTAAACCTCATCTTCAAGCATCTGTCTATTGACTTGAAATACCCATCATTTTTGCTTCGAGCTAAAATATTTCTGTTTTCTTGTGCATCATATAGAATCAGCACGGAACATAGAAAATCATATTGTCATTAAATATCCTTTTTACTTAATTAGAGCCATTTCAGTTCAACTTATATGCCTAACATTATTATACAGTTTTATCTCAAAAAATATTGCTAAACTTTCCAGAATATCGCTGAGGGCGGGCGTGTTTGTCCGTGCCGTAGCGAGGTGCCGTGCGTGGTGTACTTGGGAGTTGGGACGTGCGTAAACATACGTGCATACCTACTCACCCGTGCTGCGCCTGCGCTCGTGCTGCTACCGATCTTCTGACTGGCTGACGATAAGTTCTACTAGTAACCGCGAGTACAATTTACCTATTTGTTTACTATTCTTCATTCATCATCAATCAACTTATTAGTCAACTTTATTTCATTCTTTTTTGATTATCATGCAATCAGTAAACTCAGGAAAGATGGAAGAGGATTTAAAATCACTCATACATCAACGTGGCACCATTAAAGGCCGACTTACTAAATTTGAAAGCTATGTAAAGGTTTCACAACAAATAGATTCAAACAGTCTTGCAAAATTACAAGTTAGCGAGTTGCAATTTAAATTAGACAAGATAGATATATTATATAATACTTTTGATGAGGTCCAGACTAAAATTGAGAAGTTGTCAACAACCACCAAGGTTGTCGATGAGCTTGATGAACGTGACAAAATCGAATCTTTATTTTCTACGTTCACTTCTATGGCGCGTGAAATACTTGCAAGCGCAGCAATCAATAACAGACCTTCGTGTGCATCAGATGCCACGACAGGTGGCGCCTGTGGTGACGCGTCGATGTGTCAAATCAAGTTACCAACCATTTCTCTTCCTTCTTTTGATGGTAACCACTTAAGGTGGCTTGAGTTTCGCGACACTTTTGATTCTTTAATCAATCAAAACAAATCGATTCCACCGATCAGTAAGTTTCATTATCTAAGATCGTCACTGGAGGCTGGTGCTGCTGTCGTCATTAAATCGATCGAATGTACGTCTGATAATTACCAAGTCGCTTGGGACTTACTAAATGAAAGGTATAATAATAAGAAGATATTAGTAAACAACCATTTAAAATCATTGTTCAACTTGGATCAAATTAACAAAGAATCTTACAAATCATTGAGGTATCTTATAGATCATATTACAAAGAATTTGCGGGCTCTAAATGCCCTCGATGAACCCACTCAGCATTGGGATACCATAATCATTTTCATGATGGCCATGAAACTAGATGGCGCCACAAGTCGCAAATGGGAAGAATACAAAGGCACACTTGAACAACCTGCTAAATTGGTAGACTTTTATAGGTTTTTGCGTAACCGCGCTGATGTTCTCGAGACTGTTCAGTTTAGTAGAAATGATACAAAATCAGATTACAAAAAATCATTTAATAGCCAAACTACATCTCTTACATCTACTTCAATTGAACATAATAATTCAAACTATCAGTGTGTTTTGTGTAAGCAAGGTCATCGACTTTACGAATGTCAGAAGTTCAAATCTATGACACCTGAGTCCAGAATAAGTGAAGTGAACAAGCTCAAGCTTTGTTCTAACTGCTTGCGCGCCGGCCATCATCAGTCCAAGTGTAAGCTTGGCAACTGTAGAATCTGCAAAGGAAAACATAATACATTATTACATAAAAATATACAAAGCTATAATACTAATCCTACAACTACTAATAAGCAAAATAGAGTAAATACTAACATGCAAAAAACTACTAATACTAATTTAGAGCAAAATACAAATACAAATGTACTACAAACTACGGCAACTACTAACACTATGGGTGCATACTTACCTGATCCTGTGTCCCTGTCGGCGGCCACGCCTGGCCAGGTACTATTGAGTACAGCGCTGGTGGAGATTATCGATCCCACTACAAACCATACTCACCTAGCTCGGGCACTGCTTGACAGTGGTAGCCAATCATCTTTCTTAACTGAAAAAATAAAAAATAAGTTTAATCTTACTACAAAATCAAATGCCGTCGCAGTTACTGGCATCAACAAAGGTACTACTAACGCAACACAAAGTTGTGACCTACTACTAAAATCGCGAGTCAATTCATTCAACATTAATGTTTCGTGTGTGGTCATACCTCAAATCACAGGTAACCTACCAAACATTAAATTCGATCCATCATCTTTAAACTTGCCAGCTGACATTCAACTAGCCGACCCAGAATTTTATCGTCCATCAGAAGTCGACATACTTCTTGGGGCAGACGTGTTTTGGGAAATCATAAATACAAACAATCAAATCAAGTTAGGGCGAAACAAACCTATACTAAGAGAAACTAAATTAGGCTGGGTGGTAGCTGGACCAATGGGCGGGAGCCTTACTAATACTAAAAATCGTACTACACATTGCAATTTTAGTCAAGAAATACTAGAATCAATGTCAAAGTTTTGGGAAATGGAAGAAGTTCCTTCATCCCGTAAATTACTAAGTACAGATGAACAATTTTGCGAATCACACTTTACAAAAACTACGAAACGTCTCACTGACGGACGGTTTTGTGTGACCATTCCATTACGAGAAAAGCCAGAAGATACTTTAGGCGATTCATTCAATATCGCTAAAAAGCGATTCCTTAATTTAGAGCAGCGGCTATCAAAGACGCCTCTTATCAAACAAACATACAAAGATTTTATCAACGAGTATAAAGAACTAGGACATCTAAGTGAAATTGAACGGCCTGCCATCGCCAACTATATTCCTCACCACGCTGTTATTAGAACACAAAGCGAAACAACGAAACTACGTGTGGTTTTTGACGCTTCTTGCCGGACGTCTTCTGGAAAATCATTTAATGACATCCAGGTGGTAGGGCCAACGGTGCAGGACGACTTATTTTCAATTCTTATCAGATTTCGTCAAAATCCGTACGCAGTGTCTGGTGACATAGAAAAAATGTATAGACAAGTAATGGTAAACCCTTCACAGAGAAACCTACAGTTAATTCTCTGGAGGGACGATGAAGCTAAGCCACTCAAAACATTACAATTAAACACAGTCACCTACGGGACAGCGTCTGCACCATTCTTGAGCACAAGATGTTTACTACAACTAGCAGACGACTGTGCTGATCCCGTCGTTAGTAACGTCATACGGCATAATTTCTATGTCGATGATTGCCTTGCAACAGCTCAATCTATTTCTGAGTTGAAAGGCGTCATAACGGGCGTAACCCAAGAATTAGCAAAGGGCGGGTTTCCACTTAGAAAGTTCCGAACAAATTGTCCAGAGATATTCGAAAATTCCAACATTCTTCCTACGAAAGACAATCATGAGTTTTCGAAGCAATCTTCTATCCTAGGCCTGAAATGGTCTCCTTCCAAGGATACACTCCAATTTTCAACGGATATTGATATCCCTCAAGTAACTACCAAACGAACTATATTATCCACTGCATCTCAGGTCTTTGACCCACTCGGATTACTATCCGCTTCTATTATCATCCCTAAAATGATACTACAAAAACTGTGGCTGGCAAAGTCAGACTGGGATGACCCAGTGCCAGCTCACATCGAAAAGGAGTGGACAGAATTTATTAAAAATATCAATCATCTAGCTGCGATAAATATACATAGAAATGTATCTTTACATTCCCCATCCAACGTAGACATTCATTGCTTTACAGATTCGTCGCAAAATGCCTACTCAGCATGTCTATATATCAAATCAACTGACGATGCGGGTAATGTTAAAGTAAATTTGCTATGTGCAAAAACAAAGGTAGCTCCATTGAAACCAACCACTATACCAAGGTTGGAATTGTGCGCTGCACTTTTGGGCGCTCGGTTGCATGCAAAGGTTTTAGAGTCTATTCACGTTCAAATAAGAAGTTCAACCTTTTGGACTGACTCATACGTAGTATTAGGATGGATTAAAACTCAACCGAAAACTCTAAAACAATTTGTTTGCAACAGAGTACAAGAAATACGTGATCTAACTTCACAAAATGCATGGAGATACGTACCTACAGATGTCAATCCAGCAGATCTAGGTACTCGAGGAGTCCAGCCGCAACATTTGCTGGACGCTAGCTTGTGGTGGTCAGGACCTAAATTCTTGCTGCAGAGCGATGAAACCTGGCCTCCAAACACCTTTCCTGACGTCGTGCTACCTGAAATAAAAGCAAACATTAGTACAAACAATGATAATATAATACAATTTGATAAATATTCTAAATTATATAAACTACAACGAATTCTAACCTACGTACTAAGATTCATTAACAATACTAAACCTAAATCAACTAAAATAAATGATATACTTACCGTAGATGAGCTCCGCACTTCACTTATTACACTGGCAAAGCTATCACAAAGGGAATCATTCCCTTCAGAGATACACATGTTATCTTCTGACAAATCCTTACCTTCTAAATCGCATGTCTTGGCTCTAAATCCTTTTCTAGACAATCAAGGTGTCTTAAGAGTAGGTGGACGCATTGAAAATGGTCCAAACTACACCTTTGATAAAAAACACCCGGTGCTTATTGACTCAAAACACAAATTTTCTAAACTTTTGTTTGAAAGAGAACATATCCGACTACTACATTGTGGTCCACAACAATTGTTGTGTTCAATTCGCGAGCAGTTTTGGCCAACAGGTGGACGAGACCTCGCTAGAAAAACAGTCAGTAAGTGTGTCATTTGTACTAGGATGCGGGGTAAAACGATACAACCCATAATGGGCAATTTACCACAACCTCGCGTAACACCTGCTTCTCCGTTTGAGACTTGTGGCGTAGATTTCGGTGGGCCGTTTTACATCTCCAGTCGAAAGGGTCGAGGAGCTAGAACTTCCAAATGCTATTTGTGTTTATTCGTCTGCTTCTCAACAAAGGCTTTGCATTTGGAAGTCGCAAGCGACTTGAGTACAAACGCGTTCATTTCTTGTTTGCGCCGGTTTGTGTCAAGACGGGGAAAACCCAAAACCATATTTTGCGATAACGGGACCAACTTCCGGGGATCAGATAACGAGCTAAGAAGAATGCTAAAGTCTTGTCGTCAGCCTGTCAGCGATTTTGCAAATGAGGAAGGGATACAATTTCAATTTAGCCCAGCGTATTCTCCTAATTTTGGCGGTATCTATGAGGCAGGTATAAAATCTTCCAAAAATCTCTTAAAGAAAATCGTAGCAAACAGTAGTCTCACTTTTGAGGAACTAACAACACTATTCTGCCAAATCGAGGCAATTCTAAATTCACGTCCGTTGACGCCATTGTCATCGGACCCTTCCGATTTATCACCACTCACGCCTGGTCACTTTCTAATTGGGCGGCCTTTGGTTTCATTGCCGTCTCCTACGACAGAAAGAATATCAGTCAACCGGTACCAGCTTCTAGAACGACTCCGACAAACATTTTGGAACCGGTGGACGAAGGAGTACTTATGCGAACTCCAGCATCGGGTCAAATGGCAAACCAAGGGACGACAACTCGAACTCGGAGATCTCGTCATTCTCAAAGAGGAGAATCTCCCGCCAATGAAGTGGCACATGGGCCGCGTCGTCAAATTATACCAAGGTTCTGATGGCGTATGCAGAGTGGTTGACATCCGGACGCCACGAGCAACATTGAGGCGAGCCGTCTCGAGGCTGTGTCCTCTCCCAATCCAAGAATCTTGAAAGCCAAGTCTTTCAAGGGGCGGGAGGATGTTCTGGCGCCTACTTCACTGCAATGGAGCAGCCGGGCGACCGCGGGGACCGAACGCGGAGCGGGAGGCGCTCGCTGCGCACGCGGCTACATTCACACTCAAGACACCATTTGCGACGCAATAACTTATAACGTCAAATTTTCATATATTTAGTAAAAACTAATGTAATACAGCATTAAAACCTATCAAGGATCCAAGAATTTAATTTATCAACCATCAGCAAACCCCAAGCAAGCCTTCGGCGGAAACAAGCTACTTTTTGAATTTAGGCAGTACGATTTGCCACTTTCTACTTATTTATAGATACTTCAATGCTATTACAATCTAAAAAAAAAATTATGACCAATAAGTAGTACATAACATAAATTGCTAAGTAGAGAAAACCAAGAATGTGTCCTCTAACACCTTTCTTATTGTCTCTATTAAGAGAAGACACTTTGTTTTTGTGTTCTTCAGAGGTAGCACTCACTATGTCCGTGTTGTCGAGGAGCTGGATAGCCTCGACATTCACATGATGATGAAGTCTTTGTTCATGACCTTGGCGTAATTTTGAACAATATCTGCGACCAAGTCCACGTTGGCAGTAACATACTATTTATTCCCTTCTTTCTTAAGTAACTGACTTCGTACTAAGTTACTGTTCAAGCGGGTGGAGTGGCGGGAACTCATTATGTACTAGAGACAATAAGCCCTCAAGGGCGCAGTTCTGTCGACTTGCCACTGCCCTTTGACATGCCCTATTTAAATAAATTCGCAGCCGTTACGTAAGGCTTTAAACACCTTTTGTGCCCTGGGAGCCTTTATTAAAGTTTGAAGGAATGTTTTGGTTAAATTAAGCATTGTAATATTAAGATAGCACTTGATCCTGTTTCTAGAGAGATAAATAAATCCTACTAATGTTATGAATACCGAAGTCTGCGTGTGTGCGTGGGTTTGTGTGCGTGTATTTATGTATTTTTTAGCTCTGTATAACAGCTTCATGTAATTTGGTAAAAGTACACAATACATAAATATAAGTACCTAAATATTTACTGAATTCATTACTGTATTCCGGATTGAAGGGTGACTTTTTCAGTCTTGATATTTAATGAAGTTACAGAGCATAAAGAAATGTAACCTAAATGTAACTACATTTTAGCTAGAACTGACCTTTTATAAGCAAAGGTGACGCATACCATCAGCGGAGCGACTTGCTCGTCTCATTAAACAGTCATTAAATTTGAAGTATTCTCGTCGATTCTAACTCAGCCATTAGTGGTAAATAAAGCAAATTAATAGGGGATTAATGGGCACGAGGTTGTGGTACTTGCGGTTGCGTTGGATAGATCCTTTATCACACCGTTTACTAGGTAAATGGTACATACACATCACTGAATTATAGGATAAAGGAAGGTCTATATACGACACATACAGGTAACCGCCAGGCTCGTGGGCCGGATGCGGCTCCCCGCGTCTTTTAATCCGGCCCGCAGATCCTTTCAAAATACGCCATCAATCGAAAGGATGAGAGTTGCACTCAACTATTACGAGTACTAGATTGAAACGACACATCTAAATCTTTTTTCAGATGTTACCTACGGGCCGTCAAAACAAATGAACATCGCAATTTTTCGCCCGTGATATTCCAAATGTTACCAAAAAGGACACAGAATGTGACAGCTTTTAACATCTTTGAATTTTATCCTACTATAATATTATAAATGCGAAAGTTTGTGTGCGTGTGTGAATGTTTGTTGCCACGTATCACCGTAACTACTAAACCGATTTTGATGACATTTGGAATGTAGACAGCTTATATCCGGGATTAACACATAGGCTACTTTTACTTTTTATCCCGGAAAAAGGTGCCTGCGCGAGGAAAGACGCGGTTTAAACCGCGGGGCGCAACTAGTCTAATATAATCTAGTAGCTGCAGAATTCAAACTGTCTGTCCTGAGGTCTGTCCAAACAAAGCCACAGCAAGCGAAGCAAATTAATTGCTGAATAATCTGAATATGCGGTGCATCTCCAAACTGCGGTCTGGGCGGTCGCGTTGTTAGACGAAACCTTTGTCACGTTGTTACCTCAATCATTAGACACCCAAATTACTTCGATGGCAGGACAAGTAAATAATATATGACTAACTAGCTGCCTTTTTGGGGTATGAAAAGTAAGTTTTCGTGTTAATTCTGAGTATTTAAGCTATCACGGTTCCAGATTTCAGCAGATTTCTTTCTGAGAGGAAGAATTACGTATGGTCAAAGTTTTAATATATTTTGCAGTGATTTTAAGTTATAAGGTACGATAAAAATCTATTATTCATCTGCATCTCGAAAATCTTAATGTCCTCAAGTCGACGTGTACATTTTTTTTATCAGGAGTCAGTAATCCCGTAAGTAGGTTTCTAAGATACACAATCTCATGACCAGGGCAAAAAAATAGAAAAAAAATGTTTTAGGAAATATATTATTTTTGTGTAATAGAGAGGGCAAACAAGCAGACGGCGGCCTGATGGTAAGCAACCACTGTCACATAAGGACAATTGCACCACTAGGGGCGTTGCCGATGCTTTGTCGACCCTTACGAATTCTTCTCACACCCATTTCGTAAGACAGCAATGTGAATCAGGCTGGAATTTCCCCTCAGTTAATTTAGTAACATATCTACGTAACCTGTTAACTACGAAGGGGTGCCACAGTGAAGGCTCCACATTCTTCCTGTGATGATGATATATACTGCAGTATTAGCAGAAGGCTTGAGGTTGGACCGAGCCCTTGATCACGTTGTTGCTATCAATCATGCAGTACTACAAATAGGGTAACGTGGAGTAAGTTACAAGAACACACGGTTTTGATTCGATTAGTTTTACTCGACCATAGACTATAGAGCAAGCGGTACCAAGTAGGTACGCCATAAGAAAACTATGCATCATCATGCTTTTATTTTTCGTACTGTATCGAAAAAGAGTCCATCTTTGTCGCACTGTTAACATTGTATAATTGGTTAGATAGTTCATAAGTAGGACTCATATAATAGACACTAATAGGCAGGCTATGGAAAAATTGTATTCAGAATATCTTTGTAATAAGGAACGCTATACACCTTTGTAGAAAACTCATTAGAAAATTAGGAAAGGGATGTTTTCACAAACTCCCGATATGCTACCCGAGATCATTTAATGACAACATTCATATTTAGTAATAAAAAAGAAAAATTAATATACATAAATAACTTTAATATGTATTAATGCGAAAATTTGCGAGGGTGTATCTTTGTTAATCCTTCACGCTGAAACTGCAACAGATTTGAGTGCTATTTGGAATGGAGATAACTTATATACCCTAGATTATCACATAGGCTACTTTTTAACCCCAAAAAGATCATTGCGGGAAAACCTTGCGTGTAATCGCGGGGCGCAGCTACTGTAGTAATAAACATCCTTTAGCTTTAATTTAATATCATTCCAAGATAAGCATCACTAGACTCGATCTGCAACTGTCAGCTATTACCAGCTAAAGCTAGCCCAGTGGTAAAGGACATTAAACTAACCGTTTACGACGCGTAATTAAGTAATAACGTTACAAACCTGTTATTAAGCTGCAAAATACAAAGTTTCATCCTAGTCCGGCATACCATCCTTATTGGCGCCAATTATAACTGTGCATAACCGCTAGCCGCTCATTGCCTGCTCGCAAGCATCACTGATTAATTGAGCTGAGTCCACCGCGCCACAAGAACGTCGACCCTGCAGATAACTGCGGAGGGCCTTGTTTGGTAACTAGCCGTAAAGGGACACACTCTAATACACGTGACAGACGGGACACATTTACTAAATTGCTTTATGTATACATCAAGATTCTCAAGCTCCGCTACCTACCCCTGTCGACCTTATCGCAAAACACCGCCCGTATCAACCAGCGCGCAAACTTAACAAACTAATATTAAACCTATGAAACTTTAACGACTTCATAAACATTATACAATCACTATTTTATTAAACTGTAAAATTGCAGCTGCGATGTGCATTTAAACCGAAGTTGAGTAATTTAAAAATTAAATTGAAATGGCCAGTATAAGCGGCGTTTTACTTCGACATTACCGATTCGGATATTGGCGATGCATAAGTTTCAATTTAGGAGCTCATTTTGAAGGGAACGAACGAGTTTATTACGGCAAACATGACTCATAAAGCCAGATAACTGGGCTAATAAAAATCCTGCCCCTGTTTGCGTGCGAAGTGCGCCAGCCAATCAAACCAGACCCCTGTTGCGATGACCATCGCGTTTCATCTTGCGAACAGCCGGCATGAGGGAGAAGGATGAAGCATTGCCACATTTGGATCCTCAACAACAATAAAATCGACGGCAAAAATAGCGTACAGCGCCTACAAATTACTGTAGCAGTGAAACATGTTTCCTCGCAGAGATATATGGTGCTCTTCCGCAATGTTGGAGGAAGTCAATAAATATTTGCCAATAACTTGATTACTGTGGATGCTTTCAGGAGCCGAGGAACAGGTGATGTTGGATGGAACGTTCCATACCCAGACGGGAAAGCGGGTTCGGCATTATTGTATTATGTCACCCATCGATATATCTAATTTTGTTTGAATTGATTTTCCTACCAACATCTTTTAACCATAAGAAATGTATACATTGTAAACTCAGAAAGGCAAGGAATTCATGGGAATATTTAATTAAAATAATATCTAGAAGTATAGGCAAGCAAGTACGTACTTAGCCAAACATCTTATCCCTGAGGCGCAATTTCTCTTCTTAATCCCCTTTTAAAATTAAACAAAAACAGCACAACTACAACATCGTCGCAATAAAGCTTACCTACCCTAAAATAGAATTGAATGTTTTTACTGTCGTCTGAACGTGTGAAACACCCCCTTTATAATATTCACGAGGATACGCAGCAAAAATGTGCGCTGACCTCGAAATGAGGCTCTTTTCCCGAGAGCCCGCGCGGGTCAATTTGCCAACACTTTGACCCTAAAGGTAGCGCCTAAATTATCTTTGGGACACCTTGGAAAGAGGTCACCGTGTGATAAATAGTTAAGCTTGAGTTAATGGGTTGGATGTTAGTACGCAGTTGTTTGCGGCGGCCTTTGGATATAAGGAAACCGGAACATATTAAAAGCAATAATTTAGATGCCGACCAACCGACGATGTTGAATCAGCTAGTTGGACTGCTGATGTGTTTTTGTGTATGTAGTTTATTTTTATTTCTGAACAGAACAAAACCATAATTAAATTTGTATAAATAATAAAAATAACTTTTTGAGTTTGATTTCTAGAGATTCTATTCTAATAAGAATTCAGATCCAACCGTTGTTAATTTTTTTATGGCGAATAGTTCTGCCTTTGACCACAATCTCGCCTGCTGTTAAGCGATTATGCGGTCGAAGGTGTATTACACATGATTAGAAGGCATCTGTTCACATTCTGTCTTTAAGATGCCCAAACTATAACGATCGGGTACCTATCTGTCACAAGGAGTTCCTCTCCTAAGCGGTACTATGCCTGATGAATGTGGAATCTAAAGACCATGAATGCTATAGGTACACCTAGATGCTTACAGTACACATAGAATGTCCATCATGTACCTACCTATACCAATAGCACTTTGCTTTTTGTTTGAACGTCCGATGATGGAATGTGAACGGAGGAATTAAATTGAGCAACTCGCCAAAAAAGACCGATAGGCTACAATTACTAGGAACTCTGCGTCAATATTCGAAGCTCCGAAGCCTTGATTCAACTAGCAAATCGTTGCCAACGAGCTTCTTGGCAACTTTCTCAATTGCCACAATAGAGGGTACTAAAATTATTTTTTATATACAATTTGGTTCCACCTCGCTATTCCGTATATGCCTGTTACCAGGCAGTTCATCTCGGGCTAATTATCTGTCCTCAAACGATCCTCGAGCCCCGAAATTACTCGCATATAAAATATTCAGTCCCGCGAGTCAACTTGGTCTCAGCAATTTGTATTATGTCAACCCTGCGGCACTGACTGGCTGCCACTGCTGGCTGGCTACAGGGGAGTGAACCGAGCTGAATGCGGTAACTTTTACACGTAGCTCGGGTATAATTACAAAAACAAATGACCAAGTCGTTGACTCGAGGACATGCGCCGTGTGCCCGACGTACCATGAAGGGAGAAAGTCGAGCCGAACTATCATGCCATCGGGAATGTACGCAAATTGGGTTTCGTTTTCTATACAACCTTGAATAATTTCAACGCGAGGAGAAAGTAAAAAATGTATAACATAGAGCACGGCATTCGTTATTTATTACACATGCCTGCTTTTTAGCGTCACGCGAATGTGTGCCCCGCAAAGTTTACAAATGAGGTGCTACAATGTTTCTTTGATCCGTCGCGTCGGTTGCATTGTCGATGCAATTGTGAAAAATATACGTTTGAACAAAAGCAATAGTTACAGAACTAACTCGTTTGTGTTCAGCGAGCAAAGCAACACCGGCTTCAGCCATTATTAAGTTGTCAAAATAAGAAAGTGAATAGCTGTATCTTCTAAAAACTTTGTGTAAGTACCAAATCCGAAGTTTTTACAAGTTACAGTATCCACTGTAAAGAGTGTGAGAGAGTTCGCCCGATTCATATAACTTACCGTTATATGTACTTTACGAGGATTGACGACATAATACTTTTTATCGCGATAAACTGTATAGTCCACGCAGCATTTACAAATAACAAACTTGATTAAGTCGCCGCCTGGAGGTAGTGTGCCCAAGAAACAGACGACTTTGGATGGCTGATTCGTTGATTACCTCTTTGGATGGCTAGGCTGATTCGTGGATTACCTCTTTGGATGGTCAGGCTGATTCGTGGATAACCTCCTTGGATGGTCAGGCTGATTCGTGGATTACCTCTTTAGATGGTCTGGCTGATTCGTGGATTACGTCTTTGGATGGTCAGGCTGATTCGTTGATTACCTCTTTGGATGGTCAGGCTGATTCGTGGATTACCTCTTTGGATTGTCAGGCTGATTCGTGGATTACCTCTTTAGATGGTCAGGCTGATTCGTGGATAACCTCCTTGGATGGTCAGGCTGATTCGTGGATTACCTCTTTAGATGGTCTGGCTGATTCGTGGATTACGTCTTTGGATGGTCAGGCTGATTCGTTGATTACCTCTTTGGATGGTCAGGCTGATTCGTGGATTACCTCTTTGGATTGTCAGGCCATCTAAAGCCTGGCCATCTAAAGAGGTAATCCACGAATCATCGTGGATTACCTCTTTAGATGGTCAGGCTGATTCGTGGATTACCTCTTTGGATGGTCAGGCTGATTCGTTGATTACCTCTTTGGATGGTCATGCTTATTCGCTTATCATATAAGCTTCCATATTTCTGGTCGCCCGTTAGAGTGGATCCACTTGGAAGCTACACACGTGACAGAATTGTTTGAGCGCTAATCGCCCGCCGTTTTCACTTATGGCCTTATCATAACATCTGTGGTCGCGAGCTGCTTTCCAAATTGACATCACGCATGTCAGTAATAGCAATAATTGTTGCCTACGCGAATGGTATTTTATAAACACACGCGAATGTAACTACTTACTTTTGCATTGCATCTTGAATATCGCGATTACCTGATTCGAAAGGCACATTTAAATATCTACTGGAAAAATTATGACGAATCGATAAAGTATTGCACCTAAGCTACAAAATTAGCCAATTATATGCTTGAAGGGCACTATTAAGTGCTAGCTACCAAGCCAAATAGCACTATAAGTTTATTCCAGAAGGCTCACATTTTTCGACCACATCGACACTTAACTTTAGGCGACTTGTCGTCAAACATTTACTTTAAAACGCAAATAAATGCTTAATTATATATTTCATTTAATTTTTGTTTATATTTTTATTTAAATAATTGATGTTTTGAATTTTTTATTATGTATAATGGATCTTCGTGTCTTTTTGATTTAATGATTATTATTAGTACCTAATGCCATACTGTTTCATGTAGTGAACATTGTCGCATCAGCCGCGAGGCACGTATCAATCGCAAGTCATAACTGTCGTTTGTCAAGTAAATCTACCTTTAGCGTCACTGCTGGCGCCGCCGCGGCGATGGGAACATTTTAATGACAGTGACATAACAGCTTCGCTTCACCCTCTTGGTCGTTAGGAAAAAATACCGCGGGCTTTTAGAATATAATTAGAAATTGTAAACCCTGTACAGCCCCTAAGCTATAGCCTGCCTAGTAGAGGGCAGGTGGTAGACCATAAACAGTACAATTTAAGCCCAGTAATATACTTAGAAGCCAAACTTCGGCAATGAAAGTAATGAAGCCACAGTTTTAGTTCTCGTTTACGATGTGACTGTGGCCGCCCAACAGTTATCACACCGTTGCGAAATACTGGCTGGCAAGTGGCAATGACGTTCTCAAGAAATCTCTGAGTAAAATTACAATTGTCAGTTCTGTTTTAAGAAAAGTTTGCTTTTAACTTTAATCTGTGTTTAAATTGCCTTAGGTATACCGTACAGTTAATAATGGCGTTTTTTTTTCTTGCTGTTTTGCGTTTGATCGTATGTCGATGATGGTCGAAGGTGGCGCCACGCTACATCTGTATTGGTAACTGGCTCTCGAGTGATACTGTTAGCTAGCCAGGCGATCACTAGAAAATGCTTTTTTATAATTATCTCTTCCTTCACTGAAAGCCCATTACATGATTCAAACCCACGACCTAAGAGTAGCAAACTGCTAAACGTTACGCTGCATTGCTAAGTTTTCTTTTGTTATTATATTTTTTCCCATTCCTTTTTTGACCGATGAAAAACAAAGGAGGTGTTCTTAAGTCAGAGTTTTTTTTTCTGCCCTACGATTCTAAACAAACAATGTAATCACCAAATGAGGTCTGATACCGAAATAGTTTCACTTTCGCTATCGGACTTTTATCGAGTAATTTAAAGTCAACGGTGTGACAGTAAGCCCGGGTTTAAGTAAGTCTGCGTCGTTTTCGAAGCGGCCCCATCGAATGGGCGTGTTTTAGTTAAGTGCCGCGGAGGCCTGAATCCGTCCCTGGGGTACCTTCCTAGTATTTACGGACAAGAAAAATACTTGGTGTTTTTTTGAAGGGAATTTGAAATTCAATGCAGTTGAAATAAGATGTGAATAAAGGAAAGCCAATGGTTTTTTGTCTTTCAGTTTTGTGTATTCTGGCATATTTTCTACCCATGTAACTATGCCTAGGTACTTATGTACAAAATTTGTATAAAACCGATGTGAGATAAAAAAAAAAACGAAGAACACAGCAATAAATATTTGTAATCCATGTTACGCACCAAAATACTGTAACTATCAAGATTGATTAAATTAATATACTTACTTACATATCGATGTATCAAGAACATGACTGTTAAATTAAGTAAAAGAGTTCCTTCTATAAAACCAACTGATCACGTCTTCAGCAAAGTCATATATCACTTTCATCGTATAAGAGCAACCTCCCCAACAAACAAATTATTTAATTCATCGTTGATTTGTAAGGTGATATTAGACTAGAAATAATTTACTATATCAATTACTCTACTATAATAAATCACGAATTTAAGTCCATAAAGAAGCAAGTTTGAAATTTCTTAATATACGCGGCAAGTTAAATTCAAATTAATTATTATTCAGACTGAAGAAAGTTAAACGGTAAGCATAAAGTTAGTGCGCACAAAACAGAGAGTTAATACATAAATTCTTAAGTTAGTAAACAATCAAAATTATATACAACTTACTCAAATTCAGCTTTTCAAAGTTTGTTTCAGCCGTTTGATTATGTTAATAACGACTATATATATAAAACTCATAGCAGTAATAAAACAGTAATTGCCGTCTAGATCGTCATTCTTTTTATCCACTAATATAAATATGTAGTAAAGTTTACAAACAAATCCATCTAAAACGGGCAACTATTGATGATGATGCTATCGAAAAATGAGCACCAATAAGTTTGCCGTCTCAACATAAATTGGAGCCGTCATAATCAACAAAGTATATAGAGCCACCGACGTACATTCCCTGTATTTGTTCAGAAGGACGCGAGAGTACGTTCCCAGGAGTGGCCCCCTTATCCGCTAAGTCCCGTAACCCAATTTGTAGAACCTTCAAGTGGATAGTGCTCTGATTTCGTTTGACAATCGACTGCCAACGTTCGTCGACCACGCGATTGCCACTAGACCTTGTAAGATTGTAAAACTGACTCAAAATCTTAAATTCAATCAAAATCTTTTCGCCATTTATAATGCGTACAGCGAAGGAGTGGAACGTCCTGCCACCGTCATTGTTTCCCGATAAGTGTAATTTGGGAGTCTTTAAGTCGAGAGTCAATAGGTATCTTCTAGACAAGCATGCTTTATCATCGGCCACTTATTCACTTACCATCAGGTGAAACTATAGTCAAATGCTTACCAATAAGGTTTATATCTCATAAGATCCATTCCTTAGATTCGTTATGGATTTACAGAGATATTATTGAAAAAACTAAAAAAAGTTTTTAAAAAAGCGCCTCTTACTGTATCGAAAAATAACAGTCTATATTACACGTTGACGTTGCCCTTGTTAGCAAAATGCAGATACTAAAAAAGTTATAAGCACAAAAAGCGTTCAAACAAATTATTTCAATTTTCTAGAGCGACAAAATTTCTCGTTGCCAACCAAGGGAAAAAATTCGAACGTTAAAAGGAATGTTGGAGACGTTATTCGAACAAACACTTTGAAAAGATTGTTAAATTCCTGGCTAAATAGAAATGAATCAATTGTTTGACGCGACTCAGCGACGTAAATAGTGATTTTTTTAAATTAATTTCCGTAGAATTGCTTTTCTCTGAGTCCTCTTGACTTGAGTCCGGTAAATTAAATGTTGGAATGAAATCAAATTCATTTAACTTTGATATCTACTCATAATAATACAAATTTAGAGTTGTTTCACTGTTTCGAGTTGTCCATAATTTTATATGAACAAACTTCAATACTAAATGTCGACATCACAGGAGACCGAAGAGCTGGCAGCTACCTTGGACAAAGAATTAGTCTAGCCATCCAAAGGGGGAACGTTAGTTCATTGTTATAGTATATATTTTTGTTTTAATTTAATACTAAATTAACGAAGAAAAAAATTGCACCGCTCATAAAAAAAATGTATGAAATAAATGACCAATGGCTAACTCATAAACTTTTGACAGTAAGTTTTATTATCTTTATCTACGGATCAAAACACCGGTCCTAAAGGCCTAAATTAACTATAGAGGGGTATTCAATGTTAACTATAGTTTAAAACATGAAAATTTTAATCGTAAGTTGAACTAAGCTCTGAAAAACTGGACCTACTGAGTTATAACTTACAACACAAGCAGTTTAATCGTATCCATGACCTAAATCATCAGAAGGGTAAGGAAGTAGAGCCTCTGAAGTAACATCCCCTCAAGTTATAGTTCCGCTCCTGATGTGAATCAAACATACAGCTCTGAAGCAGCCGCGTGGAAGAAGTCCGTAACGAGACGCCGAGCTGCCTGCCTGCCTGCACCCGTGTTAACAGTACCTAAACTTGATTGAAGTTGTTGAACTGCCAATAGACACTGGGCAGGCCACATCACTCGATGAACCAATAACAGATGGCGAAGAAAGATTCTTGAGTGGCGACCACGAATCGGAACACGTTCTGTTGGTAGGCCCCCCCGACACATCGTAAGAATCGTAGGTAGCCAATAGATGCATTTATGGCTAATAGCCGTTCCTGGAGGTTATATTCCCAAGTTATGTTAGTACCTACCACACGTGATGTGACATCATTCAAACATTTCTATCTATCCATACAAAATTTCTCTGATCTCTGTTCTCAGCGGTTCGAAAGGGTAACAAACAGGGTGACCGAGAAAGATTGACTTTCGCATTTAATATATTAAGTATGCATATAACAAGAGTAACTATTTGATCACTCTTCAGTTGAAAGTAAAACAGCTAGAAGTGGAACTCTTGTCAACGTCATCTGGGAATCCACAAAGCAAGTATGAATTTTTAGGTATGCGTGCTATGCCGACTAGAGCCCTAACTGTGCCCAGCGTACTTATTTCAGAGTCTGTCGGAGCCGAGGTACTGCCGGCATTTCATTTTACGCCCTTTGTGTTATGATGATGCTGTACGTTTATTATATTTGTACATGTAAACATTACGTAACGAATGAAGGAAATGTCACCGGCAGAAAAGGGTATTCCAGTTTCTGTACAATTTTATTTCACAAAAGAAATTATGTACACCTACTGCTTTTAATACTCTTTTCACAGTCATTATTGTAATGTGCTTCCACTATCTATCATCTCCTCTAATATTATAGGAAAAAAAGATATGTTTGTTTATTTGTTCCGGGTAAACTTAAAAACTATTGAAAAAAACCTTGATGAAATTTGGTATAAAGATAGTTTGAACTCTGTGAAAGGACATGGGATACTTATTATTGCATTAAACTGTAGTCAACGCGGGTAAAACCGCGGGAAACAGCTATCGCTTATATAAAATGATAATTACACTGTTAAGCACTATAAAGTAAATTGGTATTAGATGTACTTCATGAATTATTCATAGACAAACTGTGAACGTAGGAGCGTACTTAGTTTGTTTGAATCATTAATGTGAACGAAAACGATGTAACAGTTCAAGGTTATATAGAAAATCGAATAACTCATATAGGTTATGGGTATCAAATTGATTGACAATAAAAGGTCTCTCAATACCAAAAGATATAAGCGGCAGAATGTCATTACTGATAACTTTACGGGATTTTGAGCTTTATTCGACGATTTTGACGACGCAGTAGCCGAGTTGGTAGTCTTTGCCTGCGAATCCCGGTAAGGGCAAATATATGTGTGATGAGCACAAATATTTGTACCTGAGTCTTGGATTTTTCTATCTAAATAAGTATTTATTTCTCTATATAAGTATGTATATTGTTGTCTAGTACCCATAACACAAGTTTTGAGCTTAATTTGGGGCTAGGTCAATTTGTGTGCAATTGTCCCCGAAATTTAATTCTATCCTACTAATATTATAAACGTGAAAGTTTTTGAGTACCTATGGATGGATGTTTGTTACTCTTTCACGCGAAAACTACTGAACGGATCTAAATAAAATTTGGAATGGAGATAACTTATACCTTGGATTAACACATAGGCTACTTTTTATCCCGGAAAAAGGTTCCTACGGGATAGCGGGAAGACGCGGGTAAAACCACGGGGCGCAACTTGTGTAAATATATTATTGTGTACAAGTCTGACAAAGTATCAAAGTCAGTACTATTTTTCGCAGGCAATATTTTTCGCTTACGCTTCACTCAGTAAGCTCAAACAATCTCTCAGAATTTACGCTGCAGGAAGAAGATAGAGGCATGATATTCAAAGTTGGTTAAAGAGAAATCCGTTACGTCCCTATTGGGTCAATTTCGGGAAGCCTATAAATCACGCCTTCGGCCTGGAGCCTGTGAAAATATCAGCTTGTGACTCAGCGGATTTAAACGGCGTAAGTCATACTCTTTGCTTGAAACCTTTTTTGTTGATTTTTTGTAGATAGCTATCGAAAGTCTTGACCAACGACAAAAGTCTGGTTTTTTTCAGTTTTTATTTGTGTTTCACGCGCTTTTTTTAAATGCTTGCTCCAAAAAGGATGATTGCGCCTGAATAAATACAAAACAACTAGATAGGGTTAGGGTCAGTAAACCGGTAAACATTGTACATTTCAGCGATCTCATTACAAAAAGGTAAGCCACCATCAAAAATATTCAGTCGCAAAACCTTAAACAAAACGAAACGAAAACAAAAGAAACCATTTACAGGTTCATTCTTGAAATTATTCCCTTTCGCTCTTGGCGGAATTGTTTTGGAATCGGGAGAAAGTGCAAAAATTACTAGAATTCCGAGTAGGTACCTAACTTCAGCTGCTGCAAATTGTTTTCCTTTTTTACGGGATACTCTTCAGTAGAGAAAGTCTAATTAAGTTTTTTTATTGTGAATACCGTTGTTTATGTTTTTTAATTATGTATTGTGTAATATCGTAGCGGGGCGCCCGTTGATGTCTTTCATTCCATCTGGATTCGTAGCGCCACGTAGTCTCGTAGTCTAGCATTGCTACGGCTATTTGGTTTAACTTTATAACTGCAGCATGTTGAAAATATTGTAGCTATCTCAAATGTACACAGCCATACTATTATATTATACTAGCCAATATACCTCGCGGCTTTACCCGCGTTAAGGTTTAGTTTTTCAATTCTTTTACCATTTTTTCATACAAACTTTAACACCCCATTTGACCGCCTTAGGAGATGAATTCTTAATATGTCTTTATTAGTCATCACCTAGTAAAAAAGAAGAATACCTATATAAAAATATAAGGTTCATCAATGGCGTGGATAAATTAGAACTCCAGCTGGCAAAGGCAGGGTCCCTAGTTATTTAATAAAAGCAACGTTACGGTAGAACAAGCGTTTTAGTATCTCCTAAAGTTCCCTGAATAGATGTTTTCCCAATTCATAGTATAATATAAAGCCATTATGTAAGCGTGTTTTAGATTTTTATCAGCAATTCCCAGCTGAAAGCAAGATCAGTATGCCCAGCGAGCCCGGGGCCGGACGTTAATCAGTCCTCGATGCAGACGTTTAATGAGATTTTTTCGAGAATCAACTGCTTTTGCTTTTTCTCATTGTTCGTAAAAAGGTAAATCTGTTCTGGAGGGATTTTAAGGGAATTTCATGGGACTCTTAACCATGACAATTGCTTTAAAAAATATTAATAAGCCAAGTGAATACCATGAGCCAGACTAAAAATTCTGGTTTTTTCTACTCAAGCATTTATTAGTTTTATTTATCTGTTACAATTCTTGGAAAAAATGGAAAGCTAAAAATTATTTTCAGAGCAATGTATCGTAATTTACAAAGACCTTCAGCGAAGCAGTATATATTTATTCCATAAACATAAACGCAAAGTCATAATCTTTTAGCAAAACAGCCATTGCAGCGGCTTTTTCAACCGTATAGAGTAGAGCACTGGACTGCTGCGCTGCATGCAGTGTGCAACGCTGCGAGTTAGCGAAAACAGCGTCATGCAACACGCCAGCATCCAATTCCACAAAGCTGATTTGCATGTGCCTTGGCAAATAACAGCATGAGCATAATAAGCTTAACAGACTCAGCGGTGGCAAGTGGTAATACGAAAAAACAAATACGAAAATTTGCAATTAACTTTTTTTTTTCACTACTGACATCGAGGCTGCCAGTATGCCGGCTTGTACGAGTGTTAACTGACTTGTATTTAAAAAATGTTTACAAATGAAATCCAGTACGAATCATAAATCCCACTAATCCTTGTGAATGTTACTGAGGAAGTTTGTAACAATTTGATGCAAAAACTACCCAACGGATTTTGATGAAATTTGGTATGGAGATAGTCCAAGCCCTGGAGACAGATATAGGATAATGATAATGAGTGTGTAAGTATATGTTTGTTACTTCTTAACACTGAAACGGCCAACAATAGCTTCGAGTGATATTTGGAATGGAGATAGCTTATAACCTGAATTAACACATAGGTTACTTTTTATCTCGGAAGAAGTTTCTCCGGGATACTGAGAAAACCAAGGGTGTCACACACACGAGTAAATCTTGGGTTTTTATACAGGCCTGGCCTTTTGTTAGTATGTAATAAATTCTTAAGCTGAAATAATTTACTTTTTAACTATTTAGTAATTTGTGTACAAGGGTAATATTGCCAGTGTTACACAAAATGTTTGATCAAAATCCTTATAAATCTGTACCCTCGAACCATGTTACGGGGGGATTTGCCACGACGCTGCTGCCAGACTTTCATTAAGTCGTCGCCTTAACGCGACAAAGCTGGCGTTATATGTGGAAAGTAATTCACATGAAAAATTGGATGCAATATGTTATTAATCTTTCACTTTTAAATGTAGTTAACCCAAAGAGATTCATCATCTAATATCAAGGTGATAAATCAGGGCCCTTATTCAATATGGCCATTTAAGTAAGAAACGCGTGCGCGTTAAGTTATCAGCGTGGAATGACCCCTAAAGTACGTAATGACGTCACATGTTATTGGCAAGGAAGCTTAATGGCATAGCGAATAAGGGCCCATAGTGACAAGCGCAGTGCATTGACACGCAGAGTTATGAACTATTAAAGTTCAAAGTTCTAGATGGCACTGAACTAGCTCATCTCATCAATTCAGTTTCATTTAAAACAACACTCTGTATAAACTAAAATGTAGGTTTCTCATTCTAAAAAACGCCACCTGTCCAAGTGTCTATGTTTAAATCCCAAATATACAGCTTTAAAAAGCACTTGTAATTGAATACGGTTAGTTAACTTTGCAATTTTATTTTCGGCCGTATATTTTTACCTTGTCTGCCATTCCACAGAGCCCCCGAGTCAAATGGCAGTTTGGATCTGAACTCGTCCATTATAATTAATATAATGTATGTATCATCTTAAAACTAATTGGGGTGGAATGTTGGGATGTATTATGTACCTAAAACTATTTTAATTTTTTTCACACGATTATATTTCGTCAATGTCTTGTATTCCATTGTTAAATAATGATGATGATGAAGAGATGATATTGTGGCCCAGCTATAAACAAGCTCCAATTCCTCCTCCTTTTAATTAACCTTTTCTCAATATTCAAAACAAAAAAAAACAAAATATAATTATTTTTATTCTTATCAGATTTTGATTTGGTGTTGTTTGGTGGGTGGGGTGTTTGGTGTTGTTGGTGTTGGTGGTGTTAGGTAGGACTTAAATTAAACTGAGTAAATTTAGTAATGTGTGTGTAAATGCGGTCCGTACCAATTTGACTCTAGGTATTAAAGCACCTATCGGTGTGTTCCGGCAGCCTCACTTGAGAGCCAGTTCCTAGTCCAGGTGTAGCGTGGCGCCATCCTCGACCACATCGTCACTTTACATCAGGTGACTTGTGGTCAAACGCTACCCTGTAAATAGTAAAAAAAAAAAAAAAAAATTAAAAGATCTGTGGGAACGAAATAAGCTTATGCAAATTGATTTAGTCGTGGTATACAGGTTATAATATAGAGTGGTGATGAAAACTAACGACACATGTAGGAAAAGTGATTTTAGTATTATTTTCTAGTACTCGCCTGGCTAGCTACCACCATCATGTTAAGAATCTATCGCCAAGCACCGATCGGTGTGTTCTGGCAGCCACACTTGAGAGCCCGTTCCCAGTCCAGGTGTAGCGTGGCGCCATCTTCGACCACATCGTCACTTAACATCAGGTGATTGTGGTCAAAGTTAAACGCTAGCCTGGAAGTAGTGAAAAAGTATTTTACTGAAGTAATCAATAAAATTAAATTCAGTAATATCTAAAGCCGTGGAGGGGATCGTGTGCAAAATAGCTAGTTCAATAATGTACGAGCATTTCAAAGGCCGTAAATACGGCTATTCTGACGGGATGATCCCGTAATTCCCTAATTACACGGATAGCTAGTTGATGTTGATATAAGGCTGCTATTGAACCGATGCTAATTTATTAGTTAGACTGAACACATACGCAAATGGCATACATTTAAATTACGGTATGTTTCTCATCAGAACCCATAGATATAAAAAAGTCAATCGTGCAATTGTTTTTAGGGTTCCGTACCCAAAGAATAAAACGGATATTACTAAGACTCCGCTGTCCTTCCGTCTGTCACCAGGCTGTATCTCATGAACCGTGATAGTTTAACAGTTGAAATTTTCACAGATGATGTATGTATTTCTAAAACACAGAATAAAATAAATATTTAAGGGGGCACAAACTAACGTGATTTTTTGCCGTTACTATAGATAATGAAGTAAGGAACCCTTCGTCCGCGAGTCTGACTCGCACTTCTCCGGTTTTATTGTTTTATTCAAGGCGAAGAAAGCATAAATATAAAATTTAACCTAGGCGAGATAGAAACGGGAGTAGGTACTTCATCAGTTTTCCCTCGCGTTAATAATGATTATCATATACATCATATAGCCGCACAACCAATAGGTACGTCCCGTTCGCGACAGTTAGGGCCAGCGCACAATGCCGCCACGTTTGTGAGTATGTGGAGCGTGCGATACCTGCTCTGCTTGCCCATTCATGGATACCGATATGTCCCTTAAATAGAGCTACTGATCGGGCCTGAGTAAGTACAGTCAGTGAGAAAAGTAGCTAGTCATACTCGATATTCCACATTGGTTCTAGCTTCTAGATAAGTAATGTTTGGAGTTTTTTCACAACTTACAAGGCAGTGTTTGAACACAACACAACGCACCTGATGTTTAGGGTTAGTAGTTTAGTAAATATGTTACTGTTCACTGACTTTTGTCATTGACCGTACATAGTTACGTGGAGAATTTGTATGTGGTTATTATTTACTGAGTTTGCCAAAGACTAGGGAAAGTATAATATTCCTCGTTTTTTATAAACTTAATGTCACAAAGTCGCTCAATGAGAAAAAAACTTAGTTTAAAATGTAGAGTATTTTACAGCACTTTTTCAATGAGTATAAAGACGAAACTTTGCTTGAACTCTATATAACAAACTAATATTTTATTCTACTTAGAAAGTAGAGCCATATAGCCACTGGTGCAAAAGGTGCAAAATGAACTTTAGAAATACAATATTCATGCGCATACATTTTAAATTATAGCATTCCGATTGGCCCCAACTTATTTCCGGGCGGGTGAAACTGTGGCGAATAGCTGGTTACCAATAACCCTCTTTTCATATAGCTACTCATAAAGAATAGTTCAAATCCCCGACCTCTGGCATTAGTTTATAGTATTTCTGGTCTTCGCAGAGCTTTGTTAAAGAGGGTTCCGTGGCTGCGGCAGACCGGGCTTACGGGATATGAAAAACGTAATAAAGTAACATGTATTGAATGGAACCACATTTTTATTTAGTTGTTTTTGTAGCCGCCTATACTTTCAATAAAGTTTACTGTTTGTTCTGAATTTGGTTACAGTTGTTTAATCATTTTAATCTTTACCACTGATATGTTTCTTTTGTTTAGGCACTTCTTACAGGGACCACAAGTCACTTCATCCCTGATGTTAGGCGACGATATGGTCGAAGGTGGCGCCACGCTACGCCTGGATTGAGAACTGGCCCTCAAGTGAGGTACGCCGGAACACACCGTTACCTGATGTCAAGCGACGATATGGTCGAAGGTGGCGCGAAGCTAGCTGGCCCTCAAGTGAGCTGTGCTGGAATATAAGTGATGCTTGGTCAAGTTGTAGCTAGCCAGACAAGCACAACCACCAAACTACGGTTTCATTGCGATGTTTTCCTTCATCGAAATCTCAAGATCATTACAGGGTCTAGCAAAAGTCACTACCACTGGCAATCGATTTATCATCATCATTGAGTGGCCGAGTGTTCGGTGGGTATAACGCTGGTACTTTCATGATCATGGCGCTTCCAAAATCCCAAAATATCGAGCACCCATACAAAAACATACATGTGAATCTGGATATTTAGGAACGTGGGCCGAAATAGCTTTGGCAAACAAGGAAGAGATAAATGTTTGTCTATGTTATTCTAACGTTACTTCTCAACAAATATAGATAAATGCTTGATTCATCATTGGCATTTGTACCTACTTCCTCACCTATCACTAGATGCCGTGAAACAATAAAGTTTATTAATATTGACGTGTTATTGCTGCATGTATGACTTTGTCCTACTGTCAAGTGTCAAGACGTAAACTTTCTAGTGGTTACAAGAAAGAGAACTGAGTCGTAGATGCTAAGTGGCACTATATCACAGTAGTATATGGACCTGCAGTGCCACTGACCTGACGGAAGTCAGTTAGGCTTGGAAGGCTTTCGATGTACATATATCTAACTATCTTATGAGTGTAAAGCGTGAAGCGATGATGGCTCAGTGGTAATGACGTATCCCTATCGGTTCAGCCGTTTTGGAATCCATAGAAAACATACACACATCGCTTTTTATATACATAGTAGAAAATAGAAGATTTAGCGAAGTATAAGGACGACTTCATAATAATCTTTTTGACAAATGGACAAAAATGACATAATATGTCCTATTGGTACAGTCAGCAACAAAAGTAGCTGATCATACTGAATTTTCCAAATGCGTATTAGGTTTTTTTTTTTTTTTTCCTTACAACTTACAAGGTGGCGTTTGACCATAACACAACGCACACAATGTTAAGTGACGATTCGGTTGAAGTTTGGTGTTTAAGATGATAAAGAGAATCGGGAAATTGGTTTTTGTTCAGCGACTTTTGTCGTTGACTGTACCCCAAGTCACCATCTCGTTTGAAAC
The DNA here is from genome assembly GCA_931315375.2 of Opisthograptis luteolata. NCBI lineage: Eukaryota > Metazoa > Arthropoda > Insecta > Lepidoptera > Geometridae > Opisthograptis > Opisthograptis luteolata. The sequence continues at coordinate 3,468,030 of OV928043.1, forward strand.
TTTGGGATCTTTTGACAGCGGCGACATAACTCAGAGCTCGAGTGTATAATGCTCTAATCAGAAAGTAGAATAACGGGTTTGTTTGGGCGATCTGTGTAGGTTAGAGTTACTAGGTCAATGTGTTACGGTGACTGATAGCACAACGTTTTAACAATAGCTGAGAAATAATAATGGCGCCCACACAGTCACACAGTCACATACATAGCTCAGACCCCTCTGTATATAAAATAACAGAAACTAAATGGATCGGGGATACATAACACCCGGACATGGAAAAATACTTGCACTTTTTTATTGTAATTTTTTTTTTGTCTCTTAGCAGGAATCGAAATCGCAATCTCACGCTTCGCAGTCGTCTCTTGGTCTAATGCGCCACATCCTCAGTCATAACCTCATAACATAAGTTACAAATGTTTCACCAACAAAATAACGAGTATGAATAATTTCACTAGTCCCGTTATCCCGCAGGAACCTTTTTCGGGAATAATTAGTAGCTTAAGTGTTAATCCATTCTAAATTTCATCAAAATTGGTTTAGTAGTTACGTTGATACGTGTTAACAAACATTCACACACACAAACTTTCGCATTTATTATATTACCTAGTAGGATTTTGATAGTTGGTACTCAGTTTAAAAAATTGGTTCTTGGAGCCTCTCATGATGTCTGTTGTGTCCACAATAATAATAGTGATTCATAACGTACGCAATTACCAATTACGCATTTACCATTAAATAAAATGGCACAAATGAACCTCTTTATACCTTGTGTCACTCTTTAGAATCTTTTGCAGAGTTCGCCTGAGGTAGTACTAAAAACCTTTGCCAGTTATTCAATCACCAAAGCCAAAGGAGACAAACAAACGACTGCAAAACTGAATTCCGGATTGAAAGGCAATGTTCCAGTGAAATTATAGGGCATAGAGATCTCAGAGTTAGAAGCGCAGTAGGTACAGTTAGCGACACAAGTAGCTGATCACACTTTGTTTTATAAATGCTTAATTAGAACAGTAATGTTTTTTATTTCAGAACTTTCGAGGTAGTATTTGACCACAACACACCCGATTTGACCCGATGTTAAGTGATGATTCGGTTGCAGGTTGGTTTTTAAGATGATAAAGTATATCTGAAAATTGGTTTTTGTTCAGCGACTTTTGTCGTTGACATTATTATAATCATTATTTACATCGCTGCGCATTATTTTGAACTATTGAAGATCATAATTCCTGGTAGCACTGAACTGTAATGGCACACCAGGCGATTGCCTTGCTCATCTGCGCGTCTTCTATTTAATATGAATCACTAACATTATCTAACTAGTAAAATAAAAGGCATGTCCAAGTGATAATGTCAAGGATACCATTTGCAATCGTAGATAGGTATCAATGCTTATTTGGAAACCTTACGTTTATCATTAGTGTTGCCGGCGTGTCATCGTGACATTGAAAACCTGTTAGCGATATTATGCCCCTTAGCTTGCCTCACACTTGTTCAAAACATCCAACTATAAAGCGGAGATTACACGATGAAGATAATATATAAATGTTGGGTCAATTACAGCTATTTTTCTCTGTAACTATAAATTATAAAATCTACTAATTAATAAAGAAAAAAGGTTTGCTTGTTTGTTTGGTCCGGATAAACTTAAAAAACTATTGAACCCATCTGCAAAGCTCGATGCTCTCTCGATGGGTACTCTCACCGCACTCGTTTCGATACTCCTTTAGTATGTTTTATAAATATGTATGTATCATACTAATATTTATTTCATTTTATATATTAAACTTTAGTTAAGTTTTCTTATTTTGTTATTTATATCCTACTTCTTTTTTCTCAATAAATGTATACACATATTTTGAGTTGGAATCCAGTTCCGAATTTGTTTAATTTATATTTGTATAAGAAAATGATTATAATTTGTTTTGTGTATTAAATAAATATTAAAAATAAACGAATCGATCTTGATGCAATTTGGTATGGATATAGTTTAAACCCTGGGGAAGGACAGATAATACTTTTTTTGAGATAAACTGTAGTATAACGCGCGTGAAACAACGAGGAAAATATAGTTGAAAAAAATCTAAAAACATACATGTTGTTTATTATGAAGATAGCAGTCCTCTTCAAATTACTGTCTTCTGATTATTTTTAACGTTTTTTTTAATGTTTTACCTATTAGATCTTTTCTTACATCCTTAGTCACCTGTGGGTGAGGCAACCGAGCCTTAAATATGCCTTATGTAATAAATATGTTCATAACATGGCAGAACTCAAAGAGTAAATCTATAATGGAAATGTTATAATCTAAAGATTATAAAAAAGATAAAAGGCTGAGTTGCCAAGGTCGTGACAAATAGTACTTGGAATTTTCTTGTGAATTCAGGTGCCACCTAGTTTTTAGAAACCATAAATGATTAACATTGTCTGTTCGCAAAGTAAAGTAGGTTAAACTAGATTAAAAGGTAGGATTAGCTTTTGGTTGACACAGACCAAAAGTCCTGTCGTTTTAATATTTTATTTATTTATCGCCACATGTTTCTTTAGAATTAGAAGAGGCTGATTTTTTTTACTCCGAATAAGAACTAGAGTTTATGTAATTGGCTCTTGTAGAGTATATAAAAAAACCTTTCAAGTAAGAAGCTGACGACTGCTGTAAAAAAGTTCGAACGAGTCAAGTAGGTAGGTATTGTACGAAGTTTTCAACGAATTGCGAATATAGCCTCCAGATTATTGTCGCTGTTAATTTCTATTGTAATTTCCGATCCATAAATTTGGCACGCGGACGAGGTTTAATAAGCTTTAAAGTAACAAAAGTTAGCTCCATAAATATTCAAGCCGGGTCTGTAGAGGAAATCCGATAGAAGTGAATAAATTGAGCAGAACGGGTTATATTGACAGGGCTCTAAGGATGCGAAATGAACGCCCTGCAGTGGGGTGACACTATTACTATGCTTACAAGAAAACGGGAACATGATAGTGAAAATAATTTACACTGAAAACACAACTGATAAGGACAGGGTTTGACCACAATCTCACCCGATGGAAAGCAACAATGTGGTCGAACGTATATAGCGCGGTTTTCTAGCATTGCACTCTTAACTTGGACACTACCGGGTTGAATTTTTTCTGATAACTCCGACCTTGGCAAGTCAATTCGGTATTTTGCAGTTCTTGTCAGAATAGTTTAGTCAAAACTATTGGTGGTGTTTCCACGTTGAAAGAAGGCGCTTATCCAAATTATTGGTCGTTCTGTGATGGAATATTGTTGGGGGGGGGGCTAGGTCACGCAGTAGGACCTTCAAGCGTGCTTTGGCTTTGGAAGACAAGTCCAGTCAGACATAAAAGTTGCTGAATATGGGAAATTTTCTATAGACAACATTATAGCAGATCTGACGGATAAATACAATTTGAAAATTAGGTGTGGTCAGCCATTTTTTTAGCTGAAGTTTATGTTATTTGGTATGATGGAAAAATAACTTATTTCCAAAAAAGGTTCATGTCAGTTTTTACAACAAAATAATACGACTACAACGGGATTTAGCAACAGTTTTATAGAGGAACGTATTTCACAAGATTACGTAACGGATTATCCTGCGAAATGTGCACGAATGGTGGCCCTGGCATATTGTAGCGTCGAGTTACGAGTCGTTGGCGATTGCAAGCGGTTTTGTATTCAGAAACCGAATTTATTTTATATCCGGTTTTTTTACTGTGACACATAAGTAATATAAGATAGTTTGCTGGAATGTTCGGCACCTTTTTATAGTGTCGTATATTGCGATCGTAAATAATATGACGTGAGAGATCTCTCAAAGTAAGTCAAGTACCCAAAAGTTATAGGTACTCATAGTAACCTTTGCTGTTATAAGATGTTTCAGTACTTTTGGTATAAATATAAGATTTATAAAAGCTTTTGAGAATAACACGGACAGTAATGTCTGAGATAGGTGTGCGTGGGAGTGAACTGAGTAAAATAGGTATTGACATGTTGGACCCAAATCATTCTATTTCACCTATATCATACGTAAAGATATTATTATTTATAACAAACTAGCAAACCCGGCGAACTCCGTTTCGCCACCAGATGGCTTCGTTTTATGTAACATTTCGTTTTGGTGATTAAAAGAAGAAGAAATTTTTTTTTTGTTTTTTTTTATTTTATTTTTTTTTTTTATGTAATAGATTAGCAAACAAGCTGACGGCCCGCCTGATGGAAAGCGGTCACCGTCGCCTATGGACATCTGCAACACCAGGGGAGTTGCCGATGCGTTGCCGACCTTTAAGAACTCTTTTTACACCCATCTTGAAGGATTGCAATCTGTAGCACAGCGGAAACACTTGTGGGGGAAGCTCATTCCACATTTTGCAAGTATGCGGGAGAAAGGAGCGCATAAATCGCGAGGTGTGGGATTTCCAAGACTCGATAATGTGTGGATGAGCTTTGTTCCGATGACGAGATGATCGGTGGTAGAACCGTGAAGGAGGGATGAGATTGAATAGCTCTTCCGAGCATTCCCCGTTGTATATTCGGTAGAATATACACAGCGAGCCAATGTCCCTGCGAAGGCTCAGCGGCTCAAGACGGTCCGAGAGCTGGGGGTCATCGACAATTCGGATCGCTCTACGTTGGATTGCGTCGAGGGACTGGAGTTGATATTTGGGTGCACCGTTCCAAAGATGAGAGCAGTATTCCACGTGAGGACGGACTTGTGCTTTGTAAAGCAACAGTCGTTGCCTCGGCGTGAAATACCGCTTCGCTTTGTTAAGTACACCCAACTTTTTGGATGCAACTCCAGCCTTACTCGCAATGTGACAACGGAACTGGACTTCCTTCGAAATGTCGACGCCTAGAATTCCAATACTCTCGGCAGTCTCGAGGGGGACCCCCTCGAACCGCGGCGCCATCATAAAGGGAGACTTTTTCGTTGTGAACGCGCAGACTTGTGTCTTCTTGGGGTTAAAATGGACTAGGTTAAGTCGACCCCACTCCGAGACTCGACTGACTTTTATATTTGAAAAGGAAAATTTTTATTTCATTTCACAACAGTAATGAATTCATTTCTACTTAAAATATTGGTTTGTAGTACATGCTATGTATCAGAGATGGCGCTGTATGTGAAAAAAGATTTTCCGGTTTCCTGTTGAAATTTTTCCTGAATTTTCTTTGCTATAAACCTCACGGAGCCCGAGACCTTTCCAACGAATGCAAAACCGTGGAAATCGGTTCGTGCGTTCTGGAGTTATAGCGTCAGGAAGGAAAACCCGACTTATTTTTTTATATGTAGTAGATTGCTGAGCTATAGAGAGAGCGCTTAACAGTCAAATGTTGTGAAAACGAGGCATTAAAAACTTGACAAACACCGCGCAATTCATAAAAAAGTATAATTATTGAAAATATTGCGTAATATATGGTTACAGAAGTTTTTTTACATACTGCAGGATATAGTTACCGATATTAACTGATAATATGGTTTAAGATGGCGCCACGCTACGCCTGGCTCTCAAGTGAAACTGTCGCTTATAAACAGATTCTTAACTGGAGAATTAAGCTAAGCGAGCACTAAAAGTTACTCTACCACCAAGCATCAGGCGACTTATGGTCAAACGCTTCACTGCATGATGTAAAATAAAACAGACTTGATACTTATTGATGCAGAGCTCAGGAAATCGAGAACTGATTGATATTCTTGATAATAATTTGATACTATTATCGGTCGGTGAAACATCGTGAGGAAACCGGCATGTCCAAGAACTGCAACATTCAAGGGCATGCGACATCTACCAACCCGCACTGGGCCAGCGGCCAGAGTCCAAGCAGCGGGAACGTAAAAGGCTGATCACCAGCCTATTTTAGCAACCTTAACTAGATATCCAATTACCTACAGGCATATTTACCAGCAAAACAAACGTTGCGACAGAATTACACGCAGAGCTCGGAAGTGGATGATTTATGAGAGAGCTGCAAACAAACAAACGGAACAAATTCGTGCAACTTCAAGGTAAATAAAAATTAACGCAGAGAGTAAAGTCTAAAAAGGATTCATTGAAACTTTATTTCTGTAACATAAATAAATGAGAAAGTCAGCATAATAGAAATCTTTCGACATCAACATTTTGTACAATAATAATTTACTTGGTTCATAATTAAACGAGCTTGAAAGGAAAAATAATATTTTCGCTTTATTTGCACGCTGGGAGCAAAGAATAAAGTTTCGTAAACAAACCACTGCGTCAGCCTTCTTCACATACAAATTGCAAACAAGCTGTCATTTGTTTTTCTTACTTTGTTGAGATGTTGTTGGTTAAGAAATGATGTGTTATTATTTATTACATTTGGTTGCAAAGTTTAATAGGTAAGAATAAGGTAAAGTTACAAACTTGTTTAGTATTAAAGCATTACCATATTGCATTTCGTACGATTTCGTATTTACGTAGACATTTCGGTTGAAGTTTACTAGTTAGTATACCCTACTATATCTAGTTAAATTTATCCATATTTCATATTAAATGCAAAGTTAACTCTGTCTTAGGTACTTCTCTGTTAAGTTATAACCACTGACCCGATCTTGATGACATTTTTTATGATGATAGTGGAACCTCAAGGAAGAACAGAGTACTTTTTATTGCGATAAATTGTGGTTTACGGTAACAGTATGTACATGCACTCATGCGTGGTCAGATGCCAGCGTTGGTTGACGAAATGTGAGGCTGTGTCAAAAGCAAAAGCCATTCGGTAGTCGCAACGTAGTGCCGGAACAATCTGTTAGTAATGGTGTTTATTACATAAGTCGTTTTAAAGACAGAACAATATAATATACGAGACTTTTATTTCACTAAACTTCGTAACATTCAATGAGTCAACAACTGCCTTCTGGATGTTTTACAAGCGTGGTCGTCGGCTTTTCTCATCCAACTACTGGCAGCCACTCGGCGCAAGTCGTCGCTTCACCTATTCGCAGGGCGTCCTAGACACTACGTTTGTCAAGTCGCGGTCTCCACTCAAGAACCTGTCTACCCCAACAGTCGTCGATACTGCGGCTTACATGATCAGCTCACTGCCACTTCAGCTGGCTAATTCCACAGGCTATGCAAACAAAAAAGAGCACGCGTTTGTTATTGGTATTTCATTGCGTGCATGCAAAGAACGTAGATTTTACTCGTTTCAAGATAAAATTACAGCGAGATCGTTAGATGTACTTTGAATACGAATGCCGGTGACCGCGCTGGGAACTAGGGTAGTGGTCATTTTATACGACACGAAATCATTGCTATTCGATCTACGTTTTCAAGACCGCAAGGTTGCGAAATGTAGGCTACCAGCAAGCGTCTAACGATGCATTGAAATGAAGAAACTAAAAAAATTACCTGCTTGGTAACACCTGCGTAATGTTGTACAATGTTAATGTTAAGGTGCGTAATAGTTACGCATCGCCAGTCGTAGTAAATTTTACCTTGCACCTTGCACTGATTTTCTTTTGCATTAGTACTTAACAACATTGCTTTGTTTTTGCTTTTTTATAGATGGCATCGACGCATTTCAAGAGAGCTGGTCTGAGGTTTTTTTTTTTTTTTTTTTTACTAATTACAGGGTAGCGTTTGACCACAAGTCACCTGATGTTAAGTGACGATGCGGTCGAAGATGGCGCCACGCTACACCTGGACTGGGAACTGGCTCTCAAGTGAGGCTGCCGGAACACATCGACGATAGGTGCTTGGCGACAGATTCTTAACAAGAGGGTGGTAGCTAGCCAGGCGAGTACTAGAAAATACCCTACCACCAAGCTATGGTTTCATCACGATGTTTTCCTTCACCGAAAGCTCAAGCTCATTGTAGGATTCGAACCCACGTCCTACGGATCGCAAGCCGACGTCACTACCACTGAGCCATCATCGCTATAAATCGGTTGCGGGGGATCGAGATGTCTAGAAGGAACCTGGACTGTCTGGACTTTTGCCCAGCCGTGGGACAGCATTAGGTTAAAACAAATAGTTGACAGCTATTAAGCTTTTTTCTGTGCTTCTTAGCATTGAATGTTTTGTTTTCTTAGCATCAATTTATAATTTATTCTTCCTAGCAAATATAGCTTAAAATAAAAGATCTGTTAAACATCTAATGAACAGATGTTGTTCAAAATTCTGGAGCGCACTAAACTAAAATCGGCAAGCTTGACGATTATCATCAGGCGAGCGACTGGCTCGTCCTGTCGTTCAGGTGCATGAAAAAAAAAGTAGTACAGTCAACGACAAAAGTCGCTGAACAATCACACTTTTTTCTATTATCCTCATCATCTTAAACACCAATTTTTGACCTCATCATCACCTAAAATCAGGTGTGTTATGTTGTGGTCAAAATGATACCATGTAAAATGTAAAAAAAAACAATAATAAATACTGATTTGAAACACATCTGGAAAATCGGGAACGATCAGCTACTTTTGTAGCTGACTGTACATGCTCTCTTTAATTCATTTAAATCAACAACATATTATCTAAAGTAGGTTAACTATGAATCATTTTAAATAACCGCTTTCAATATGTAGTCAAAGGCGTGGGCTGAACATTAACTTTTACAGCTAATCGGCTTCACAAAAACTAGACAAAGCCGACATAGAAATAACATTACGCCAACGTACGTTGGAATAATTTGCTTAACCGAACCGGCGAATACCTAGAGCAAAAATCTACAACGTACGTAATACGTATATTCCACACGTGTGCCTACTTCACCTACTTGTACCTAGTAGCTACACCATAGTTAGTCAAAGGTCGGTGACACGCCTACAGTTTTTGTTATTTTAATATAGGCTTGGGCAAAATGTATCGACATATCGATATCTCTCGTAAAATTATCGGTATACAACGTCGATGTTTTTTAATCGCGATATACATATTTAGATAGGTACCTACCATTTTTTTCGACTTATTCCTATTAATTTCGATTCGTGCATCGATTTCGATGACGGCAACTTTAAAAACTATAACATCCTAGTCATAGTGATGCAACGGAAGGGTCTTGAAGTCATAACAGAAGCAGACCCAGAAACAGATGTCAAAACATTTATTTTGCGGAAGCAGAAACGGAAGTGTAAAATACTAAAAGAAAATTATCATTTCCGATAACGATAACTCGATACTTATCTATACTGGTTAATAATGTCGATATATTTTTTTCACATGCCCTTCCCTGTTTTAATAGTCCAGACGAGAGAGCATTGAAAACCACGAAGCTACCCGCTCGAGCCGAGCACCATCCTGTTATGGGTGTTTGAATAACACGTAGGCGGAAGTGGGTTAACGATCTATGATTCACAAAGAGCGATGGGACGATGCACTCAAAAAAATTCTACAGGTTATTTAGTTGGATGAATCTCTAACGTGATTTTTTGCGTGTTCCAAAATTTTGATCCCCGTTGCTTGAATCATTGATGTCGGGTAATGTTCTTCGAAAATAACATTGTAGTAGACATGGCTAGAGGTATTGGATAACAACAACAATACAATTATCGATTATCAATTATATATCGGATTTGTACGCCAAAACTGGCCAAACATGTGCACTATACTAATTAACTAATTTAACACATTCATTTTCTTAATGTACTTTTGAATTCGTTTACCCATGTTTGACAATAAATTATTTTTTATTTTTATCATTATCGATTATTAGTTTGCTGATGGAGAAAAACATTAGTAAAATACCCATCTCAGTGACACAAACAGCAGATAACTGCACAACAAAACGTTGTGAGAACACGCAAATCATTCGAAACGGTCAAACACTGAAGTCAAATTAATAGAACTTTAGTGAGCCGATTATAATGCCAAAATTTGCTGGGGAGCGGTTACAAAACCGCAAGCAGACATTATTCTATCCCTTCCGGTACTTTTGCCATCCAATTCCGTAATTTAGGTAGGTTGTAGGTTTTTCGAGTCGATTTAAACAGGCGGGGAACTCGTAGTATAATTGAAAGCTGTTTCGTTTAACAATTAGGTTGTCAGCAGTGGGGAAACGTTTGCGACGAGCCGCACCGCAACAATTCAGGAACAAATAATTACTTTTGTTGAACGTTTTCATTTCAAGTTCCGAATTCGCGACGCACATTACTCACGATTTACCTGCTTGCTTTTATATTTTATATATGTATGTATATTGGTATATGCTGTCGAAAATTACATTCTCTGCGTTGCCTGCACGGTTTTTGAAATGTTTGGTTTCGTTAATTTCAATTCAGACTCCCGGGGGTCAGAAATATTGCTTTGTTGAAATGTTGCTCGATTGAAAAGAAAAGCAAAACTTTTACCCGAGCAAAGACTTTAGCTTTGCTCTATCTGAAAAAAATAAACAAATGATAGGTTCTGGTTGTTATCAAGATTGTTACCTACAAACCGTTTACAAAAGTATTGATATTTTTATTTTTAAAGGATTTGCTTGAGTGGTATTCAGTTATTTTTATGTTATTTTTAATTACGCTTCGTTACTTACGGCAATTATTATTAACCTCAAGGTTTACAGATAAACCTAATAACAATGAAATCTTAAATCACAGCGATATTTTGTGGGAACTCGCGGTATTACCTACAATGATAATATCAGATAGAGTTATTTACTGCAACCATCGAATAGGTATCAGCGGAACGTTATACATAGTCTATGGTTGCAGTAAATCGCACCATCGCACATATGCCGATACGTGCCATAGTGCTGTATAGAGCAGAATTTCCCACAGTTGTTTTTCTCTGACCCGAGTAACTATGTTGTAAAACTGTGAGAACATTGTCTGTAAACAAGAGCAAGGTAATAACCGGTTATGCAATGCAATGCGCAAGAACTAAACCGCAGCAGGTAAAGCGCTCGATGAAATTAATTGAGTAATTACGGTTGCCTTCGAAATTTCACTGAAGTACGTCGAAGTTAGCGAGCTGTTGACCGAAATAAGACAGATACGGAAATGAGGTCGGTGGAAAATTCGCTGTTGGTTTAGGAAAGTACGGCCGAGGTCTCGAGCGAGGTCACACTGTCACACTACTGGGCGGCGGAATTTTTCTCTCAGTAGAGATTAGGCACTACCTATTATGTAGATAATGGAACAATCATGTATGAAGTCGCGTGACACGTGACTGGTTTTAATCACTCAAACAGTTCGCGGTCACCGACAGACCCCATTCACCTAGCTCAGTAAGCTACGTCGGCGTTAATGAATAATCTAACCGACCATAAATCACTCGTAATTCAAGTCGACAATAGACAATACGAGTAACCGAGTCATGATTATTGTTCGGAATCCCGTAAACGTTAATAATTCCACGGTCAATATTACCGCAAATCATAGCGTCTACAAACCAACATTAATGACTGGTTTTCGCCCAGTAGCTGGACTGCAAAATGCTGTTATTTTACTGTATTTAATACGTGCACGTATGGTCTGCAGGTTTGTGGAGCACTAGAATTATAAATACCCACTTACGTCTAGCTGGACCCTTCATCTAGACGGCGCAAGAACCCAGTGAGATGAATTTACATACCTGCAATGAAACAAAAAGGTGTTAAGACGATTGCATACATATTCAAGTCGTAAATACTAGCCGTATGTTTATATACGGGTATTTTAAAACCAAATTTTATTCAATGCTATTCAACCATTCTTGCAATTTCGGATTGAAGGGCAATTTTCCCAATGAAATTGCAGGGCATAGAGAGATTTATCACCTTATATCTCAAGGTGATGAGCGCATTTCTGCACATGATTGTTAACTGTTGTACTTAGTTCAAATTCTGGATAACACTGAGCTGTAATGGACAAGCGAAACGCTTACCATCAGGTAAGCGACTTGCTCGATACGACACTCAGCTACAACATAAAAAATTAAGACATACAATTCTCCTATATTTAGATGTAAATGATACAGACATGAATACAATTATGTAGAAAGACGTAGCCAAAACTTTTTGCAAGCTAATTATAAAGCCAAATATTATCTAATCTCATTACAAAATATGAAATAATCCGTGGTCTTCATAATATCATACATGGGCAGTCTCGAGGAATCCTTAGCAATGCTTGATCCAATAACTTGCTCGGATTCTTAGCTCGGCAGGCAGGCTTTTACGTTACCGTGAATATTATTTTTGCCTACGTCATTGATATAGGTACTAGTATAATGTGCTGACGTAACGCGCTATAAATAATACCCACAACATTCGTCAGGCCTATGGACAGGTGACTATGCAAAGTATGTGTTTATAGTTACACCTGCATTACATATCTCATATTCATTCATTAGCTACCTTTTCTATATAAACAAATTCTTAAACAGTAAACCCGTGAGCATCTAAGGGCAACATAGCTAAAATCATAATTTGCAAAGTATGGCTATTTTCATTTCACCTTTTTTCGGGATAAAAAGTAGCCTATGTGTTAATCCAGGGTATAAGCTATCTCCATTCCAAATTTCATTTAGTTCCGTTCAGTAGTTTTTGCGTGAAAGAGTAACACACATCCATCCATCCATCCATACTCACAAACTTTCACGTTTATAATATTTGTAGGATTTTTAATAGGGCGTATGGCTTCTTATATATACAAAGATACCTCAAATACGAGTACATCTAGAAACCAATCCAAACCGAGTCTGAATGGAGATAGAGATAGTTCCACATAAAAGTGATTTGTAACAACCCACACATGAAACGTTTTATTGAACAACCGTGCCGTAATTGTAAAGTCAACCGAGTAAGAAATACAATTTTTATTCAATTTACTGTTACAGAATCATTTGTTGCTCGGCGGGTATCATTAATCTTGACCGTTTTTGCTTTCTCGCCGAGCGTAAATCATATTCGTTTTGTTTCAATAACGTGTACGTTACAGCCATTATAAACATACATAAATTAATATGAAATTGCGGCCTGTCTGCAAACCGTACCCACTGTGCTTGAACTTTATGCGTTTATGATGCACTGCACGTACGAGAAAAAGTGCGCTAATGACGCTATTATAACCATTATTACTTTCACATATCGATGATATTGCTTTGCTGCTAGAGACAGGATACAGTACGTAACTTACTACGTACCCGGGATATTGAATGTCTTCCTTCACTTTAGCCAGAGTTCCTTGCAAGCATCCGGCTCGTAGAACATGACGCCACGGCGGTGACATCACCCGAAGCTCATAAAGGCATTTTGTTTTCGAAGACGCTCATAATAAGTAATTTTAGTCCCCCATATGAACTTTAACATTTTTAGCAGAAATCCTTGATGGATTAGTAAAGGTGAGACCGAGGTGAATGCATCAATAGGTACTTATATCAGCAAGTAATGGCAGTTGTGTAGTCTTCTGAACACGAACTTCGATGAATATTTCTTCACACAGAATACGAGAAGGAGGCGACTCGTTTGTATATCAGTGTCCTATTTCATCGCGGAGTTATTTCCATATGTATTCCCTCTACAATTACAGCTAACATGGAGGCAAATATCCAATTAAAGTGTAATTTACTCCCATAATAAGATTCTGAGCCAGGCAAGCAAATTAAGTGGGACTCGTACATTCAGCGGTTACGTAAATTCAGCACCTACACGAAGGGTAACACATGCTAAGATCTTGATAAGGAGTACACAACGCCGGTAACGGCCTACAATTCACAGGCGGTCGACATAGTGCGAGCTCGCTCAGGCACCGATCAAAATTTAATTACTGCTTATGCCCACAAAGCACGAAACTGTTAATTGGTGGTGTCGAAATAAATAGACAGGGGGGAGTGCGACCTTGCGACTACCTTCCATCTTCAATAGACTGACAAAACCGACACATGTGTTTGGCCTTTCAAAATAGGCACTGGACGTTTCAATTTATAAGGCTTAGGTAATTTTTGGTGTTTATTTTCTACGCCTTACAAAGTGAAGCAATAAAGTCTATTGGAAAATGGATTTACCATCCTACTCGTTATTCCAATATAGTCAGATTGAAGTAAAATCAGAACGTCAAAATATTGTTTCGATCCAAAAATGGCTCTCACAAAGTTTACCACTACGCCTCGAAATACAAGCAGCCACTGAAAAAGAAAGAATAAAAAGACCGCAAAATATGACTAGAACCAACAAATCTAAGAATATTTCTGTTGAAAGCGTTCCGCGTAGATTATATTACTTTTATTAATCTAACACTGCGAACTTAAGTAGTTCAGTAATTATTTAAAGTGCCCCAAGTATCACCTGTGGAACATAAACAACCGTCACCATCAGTAACTTCCTAAAACAATGATGTATTGTGTACCAACCAGATGTTGCCAGCAGATTAATATTAATTATTTAACAATTTACTCCAATTACCTTCTACATAGAGACGTTCAAGTACCTAATACCCGAGGAAACTTCTAACGCACCATGTGGCCGGAAATTATGGAGGTAGCGTAACCAAATTACTGGATTTCAATTTAGCTAAGGTGTAATCATGACGACGACAAAAAAGAAAAGGCGAGGTGGAGGTAGCATTACGGACGTGAAAAAATAAATTAGGAGTACAGAATAGTGAATTTATATCCGACGTCGGTTTATTACATTACAAAGGTATCTTGGTTTACCTGCTCGGGGCTTTATCGACGATAACAAAGGACGAATCAGAAAAAAATTGTCGAACGAGCATATATCACTGTCGGTGACGTGCCAGGTGTGCGGACAATAATCTCAATCTATACTTGTACAGACACGCCGTTAGAGATACAATATACGGTGTAGATTTCATTAAAAAATAAAAACATTTTGCGAGAAAAAATATTGACATCTGCCCTACTGAAATTGCATTGTATTACCTACCGCTGACTGCGTCCCGCCCCGGCTTTGCACGGGTAGGCAAAATTTTTTGACAATCGGAAGTGTTCTTAAAACCGTTAGGCACCCACTTGAACTTTAATCAAACCGTTTAGCGTAAGCTGATAGAGCAGACAGTTGTCTGATGTTTCTTCGACTTCATTTTTATATATCGTGATTTGTTTCTCAAAACTCTATCAGAATTTAACATACCTAACCTATGACACTCAGGGATAATGTATAGATTTCTATTAGTGAAATAATTTTTGGAATTGGATCAGTAGTTTAAGAGATTACTCTAACATTCAAATAAATATATACATCTTTATAATAATAGCATAGAAAACATCCAAAGAACAAAGATATATGTAAAATTCAGATCAAATACAAAACAAAATAAGCGACATACATACTCAAAACTATTTAGCTTCGGCAGTACATACTTCAATCTACGAAAAACCGTCTATCGTTACTTAAACATTATCTAAAAATGTGTACGAATAAACACACTTTATGTGCGTACGACAAGTAGATAATCTTCTAGCACCTTATGGATATCTTCATAGGTCAAGTCATAGAACGGCTTAGACATTTTGCGGCTCCTGCATATGTTATAAACTAAGCTCTAACCGGTTGTAGCTTCCAGTCCAACTACTCACCCTGACCTAAGAGTACAAAATATACGAGTACACCAGCTGGGCCCAGCGACTTCGTTTACAATTTACACTGTGCTGAGAGTTTTGCATCTTCCTCATTTAAAAGCGCCCAGCCGAAGTTGTTCTTCAGACCCTAAGCCATCGCCCTGTCAAGTATAATTGAAATTGGTTCAACAGTTTAGCCGTGACAGAGTTACAAACCAACAATTTGTCTGATTTAAATTATTTGTATGAATGCGACTGGTGACGGGATTCTCTCTACAACGGTATTTTTCGATGTATGCATGTAGTCTTTTAATTGTCGAAAAACCAAGAAATGTTTGATAATTCTTGGCCTTTTGGCAGTACATCTATGTAGAGTATAGAAAGAGGTATCAGTTTCATACAGGTCAAAGTACTGAACGTAATCGATCTACGAGTATATCTTTACTTATGTGCATAGACATACGTACCTCCCAAATCCTAAGATTATGTGCTACATACTGGCTAGGTATAATAAAACTACCGTGCTAAAAAGAGGTTAACCATACGCTAATCGACAAAGGCTAGACTGCGAATCATAAGAACCTACACATAAACTTGAAACCAGTTTGTGATTAGCATAGAATTCAGTTAGAGCTTAGTACGAAATAACGTATGTATAGCACTTTATGGCGTAGGCATTGTCAGCGAGGCATTGTGACTGCGACCGACTCTTACAACATTGGGTACGTTCGCATCATTGATAAAATTGTGTTGAAATCTTATTATGTTGCTTACCCACAGAATAAAAGCTATCAAGATTGAAGAATGCCTGATGTTTCTGAGAATGAATATTGTTCATTTGTAAAGGTTATTATGGGACCTATTGTAACTAAAATAGACTCAGAATAAAAGATTTTATTTGCGTGCTTACTTTGTGGAATAGGAATACTTTATAACATAATAAATTTGGTAAGCTTCCACAAGTACACGATATCATATCTTAGTAAGAAGTTTAAGCATCATTACGATCAGCCTATTACGTTCCCACTGCCGAGACGCAATCGTACCGCGCTGGCCCAGTGCGGGTTGGTAGAATTCGCTTACTCTTGAATCTTACGGTTCTTAGACACACGCCTGATTTTTGGCGGTGTTTCCTCACGCCTTACCGTATTGGCACTATCGGCCAAGTTTATTGCACACTAACACTGTTCCCCGCGGTTTCACCCGCGTGGGCTACAGTTTAACGCGATAAAAAATAGCATATACCCTTTCTCAGGCTCGAGACTATCTCTGTACAAAATTTCATTTAAATCGGTTCAGTAGTTTAGCCGTGAAAGACAAACAGACAGAGTTACTTTCGCATTTATACATACAGTCATTGTAAATAAATGCCTGAGCAAACCCTATTAATCAGAACATCCAATATCTCTGCCGACTACAGAAAAGATTGCCTAGGTATGTTGCACGAAAATAATACCTGGCAAAGTAAAGGTCTTTGCTAACAGTCCAAATCCTACGTAATATCTAAGTTGGGTAAGAAATTCACCTGTACCTTTTAGCGAAACGCTCTTGGAGCGGCCTTTAGCACTCGTTTCAGAGAAGGGCGGGCGCGCCGTCTTTGGGCGCCTCGTTAGAAGGAACAAAGGCACCGTACATCAAACGAGCTTTCTTTACGCTGCGATGACATTTAATAACGGGCCTTCAATTGGTTTCCCATTTTATTGTTAGCGACATTTTAACAATGTTCACGAACCGATAAATTGATTCTGTTTCTGTTCGTTGCTTAGACGTAAATACGTGTATCAGCAAAAACATAAAATATTACGCACACCATTTCTTTTGTCTGAAACCGGGAAGTTATTTCTGCCTACTCTAACGTTCCCATTAAGCGATCTATCCACGGTTTGCCGTACTGGAGGTAGAAATTTGACATAAACTCCATAGAAGTAATGCCAAATTTCTATCCGCAATACAACAGTGAATATGTTTTTTAGATCTTGGCGTGGCAAGTGGCAACATGCTCTCTCGTTAATCAGGCACCTCACTAGATACAAATCACACGGCTGTAAATGGAGACAGAAAACGAAAGTTAGCGAACCGTGCAAACTTAAAATAAATTACTACCTACTTGTAAAGTGCTGATATTCGGCTTTACACTTCCATTCGTGTTACATGTGTGATTACAGTAGGTATTTGTAATTGCTAGTTGAGCAAAATGGCTTAGGGCACCGTGTTCTCTTGTTTATTTGTTTTTGTTATAGGAGGAGAGCTATTAGGTAAACGGTAAACCTAGCTTCTAATGTCTTCTAAGTTTCTAAACAATGGATTAGTTAGCTAGCTTGCAAGAGCAACTCACCTAATGTAGGTATTTAGTTGTTTTTCTTTCTGAATTCTGAGAACTAAGTTTTAATACTCACAAGTTTTTCTGTTGGTTGTTTTCAGATGAAACTACAGTACTTATATAATTAGTTTTCTTTGATAACTATCACATCAACATTATTTTCTGTCCTGTTGACTATCAATTAGGCTGTATAAATAATATCTGCTTAATATATGTGTATCTTAAGGTTGCAAGTCTTCAACTCAATGTACCCAATCCTTCACGTTTGACCTATCTTTATCACGACGCGTTGGGTAAACGATTGTAATCGTTAACAAACTCGTTTATGTTGCAAAAACACCTAAACTCATCAGTACTGACTACTGCTCTACCTTGTCGCCTTTATTTAGATGCAAGTGCGTTGAAAACGGATTTCCCTAATCTAATCTAGGTGAGTATATTAATAAAACAATCGTGTCGCCGATTAACTGACTACAATATAATTAACGCACAGTCAAAACCAGTGAGTCTAGAATCCATAAAATATTGCATACAAGGTTTATAGGTACTACGTAGGAGAGAAGCAAGAAAGAATTCATTCCCTAACGTAACATCACACATGGGATGTTAAAGTTTGTATGGGATTAAAAGCAACATCCATACGTTGGCGCGGGTCAGGTCGCTATTGTACAAAAAGTAACGAGAATCCAGTAGCCACGTAGCGCGGGCATATTGCATGTAATGATCCCATTGCCCAGTCTGCCAACCAGTTCGTTGTACGCATAAACAGGAATCGCGGTCCGTGCCTCCTCCACTCTGCAATTGCGAACCAAATACCTACACGGAAACATTAAAACTGCTAATATTTATTGGAGAATAAGCCATTTTAAAGGACAAAGCAAGTTGCTTTTGATCACAGTTCGTACTAACAACAATAACGCCCACAAGATCACATAAATTGCTCTTTGATATTTAAGATTCCCTGTCTAGGGTATCAGAAAATACCTACGTGGATCGGGGGGAACCCACAATACCCATACACATAAAGCAAATAAGTACCTACCTATTTGAGTTTTTTTTTCACATGCATCTTAGTTAACTGTTGTTTTATATGGAACTAAGCTTGCGTGTCCAAAATGTTCGATAGCTACATCATCGAACCACTAGTAGGATATTATGAAATAAATAAACGAAATATTTTTCCTGTAGCGGGAATCAAATCCTCGCCCTCACACTTAACAGTCGGATGTTCGCCTATTGCGCCATATCGGTCAACTATACTAGTTAACAGTGTTTAAATGACCTTATTTCAAATTAAAAAGCTGCTCGGCATCATTGCCTCCGGCAGAGGCTTTGTGTCCGATTAGCCATGGTCTCATTCACGATCGCACGACCAATCCCGGACTCGACTCATGTTTCAGAGTCATATTTCGTGATGAGAAATGATGAAACAAGGAAGTACCTATCATGGTATTTTATTGTCCGGTAACGGTGCGCTAAATTGGCGAAATCAATGCAAATGACCGGTCAAAGTAGCTGTACTGTCGAATGTGTCAAGCGATGATGGCTCCGTGGTAGTGTGGTCGTCTTGCGATCCGCAGGTCGTGGATTCAAATCGAACCATGAGCTTGTGCCTCAAGTTAATGTCTAATCTGTCGCCAAGCACCTATCGGTGTGTTCCGGCAACTTCATTTGAGAACTAGTTCCTAATCCAGGTGGTAACGTAGCGCCTTTGACCCCTATGTCACTAAACATCAATGATGAAAAACTCAACATTGAATAACATCTCGTCAAACCCTACCATGTATTTTGGCCTTATTGTATAACAAATGTTTGCCTATTTTATAATTGGAGCGCTGTTGAATTACCTAAGTAAATAAATAAAATAGGAATAAAATTTCTTCTAAAAAAACTGAGCGTACCTATTCAGATTCTTTTTTTTCGTATTAATCTAGTGACCAACGCTATTGTCGAAGTTTTCAGGCAGCCCGAAGGCCTCTGACATGGCTTATATTGAGATAATAGGTGTACGCGGATGGGATCGTTCGTGGCGGAGTCCCCAGCTCACTCCGGTCCCGTTAGCCGGATGCCGGCGCCGCAGCGCCCGCTTGTTATGCAACTGACGTCTCCCTCGGTGCTCTGGTCGCGGCGCACGCGGTCATGCGCCACTTCAAAATGCTTTGTTCCGTAACACAGCGTTGATGCAACTTATTAGAAAGGTTAGAATTTCATATGTTTAGCGCCGAAGATGAATGAGGTACGAGTTTAGAACAAAATAGGTTGGTACGTAACCTACATAGTGCTTAAATTGAATAGGCAAATAGGTGGTTCTATTTTTTGCCAAAGTCTATGTATCAGTATTATCTTGTACTTAATTACGTTGGTTAGTAACACCGCTAAGTACGAAGTACGTATTGCAGGGAATACTCATTTAGGATATTATGTACATAGTATTATAGTAGGTAAATCTAGGTAGGTACAGATATTAACTATAATCTATTCTATTTACCTATAGCAATAGATGCAAGCACAATCGGCAAAACAGTTCAGCACGTCTAAACTATTACTGTCAGTTTAGCGATGCGTAATTAAATAGCTTAAAGTATAGTGGAAACAGGAAACATTCTATAAAAAAGAAAATTACTATTAACTTGAGAATAACGGTCTGTAACTGTGTTAAAATCAGCGCTAGTAATTTTCAACGTCATGTTTTCATCTAAGAATAAATGAGAACCCTGAATTAAATTTAAATGAGGAAGAGTGCCGAAAATGTTCAGCAGTGGTGTGTTTTCGGCACCCGCCAGCGTACGAGTATGACCCACAGGCTTATGTAACATTCATTAGTTGACTCGCGGGGCGGAAACACGTCTCTTCGGAGTTTTGACACGACAACGGATATGCTAGAGAAATACGGGTATTTTAGGAAACCATTTTCAGGAATACCTTATATATTAATGTAATATCAAAATACCCAAGTGAAAGGCAGTGGGAAAAGTAGGTCGTCCATGCAAAGAGTGAAGTATTTAATGTCTGGATTACCGCTGAAGGTAATCATGATAGTTATCGGTGATGATTATGTTTTAATAATCGTTTGGGATTATTATTTTAGTAAATCTGCTAGCAGGACCTGCTAACTTAGAGGTACGTGATATTATTGAATTCATTTTCTAAGTACATACTTAGTTAAACTTAGTGAAACCAATAAAATAATTGAGTTAGGAAATATTTGTTATTGTTTCCTTTACGTATTGTTGCCTAGGCATAAAAATCATAGCACTATTTTTTTGTAAAAGTTGTATAACAATCTTCGACTTCCTCACGCTGACGGCTCAGCGGGTTTGAGTTAAATTTAGAATGGAAATAACTTATAACCTGGATTAACACTTCAACTAGTCTTTATGTTTGAGAAAGGGTTTTTTTCTTGGGATAACGGGAAGACCACGAGGTGCAGTTATATACAAAGAATAATAACTGCTACTTGCGGACAAATTAAAGCCAAGTTATAGTAGACGCACAAAAATACTCCTATTTCCAGAATGGTAGACGTTAAAATCTTCAACCTTAGAAGATTGAACGTCCCGCTCTTCAGACAAATTGTATAGAGCAAAGCCTCTCGTAAGCCGGCCGCAATAACTAAACGATTCCCTTAACGAGAACCGAACAAATTGAAATCCGAAAATACCCAATGTGGTTCGATTAAAAGAAAATGAGAACATTCCAGCGCGTGGCGGAAACTAATGCGCGCTAGATCGTGGCGAGGGGTAGCCTCCCTTCGCTCTCGACTTGAGAGTTGGCGTTCCGATAGCTGCCAGATTATCGTCTCTCCGAGCAATTTGTAGGGATTTGCGGCCGAGCTCTGCGCCAAATAAGCGATAGTCCGTCATTAGACCACCCGGTAACCGTTAGCCTAGTCGCGAAACCAATTTTATGTCTTCGTAAATTCTTTACTTTTTGTGTTTCGCTGTATTATCTCACGGTCAGTTTGTAAACAAAATCTGTACTCTCTGGGCCGCATACACTTTTAATAGTATCTGTTCTAGTAATTTTCTTTTTGCAATGTTATGTTTTTGCGTGTCTTAACATAAAGTTTGTAAAGTAGGTACTCTTATATTAAGAACGTGGTTAGCAGTATTGGTAGGTCAGTGTTCTAAGCCAAGGTAAAACTGTCACAGTGCAGAGTACAGTTGCTTTGAGATAGGGCATTATTAGGTGCTCGCCTTATGAATCTGTCACCGATCAGCTATCAGCGTGTTCTGGCAGCCTCATTTGAGAGCAAGATCCCAATCTAAGTGTAGCGTGGCACCACATTCGACCATATCATCAGGTATCTAGTAGTGAAACGCTACCCTGTAAGGAATAAAACCTACTGTAGGTAGGTACAACTGCAGCATCACATACATAGATTAGCATAATGATCTTCATTTAATGTAGGCAAGCACGTAGTCATCTGTATGCACTATACGAGTGACGTTACATGGTAATATGCTGCTACAGAGTAGGAACTACTTAATGCATTTTTGCATACATATTATTGTTATAATAGCTGTTCCCGTGGTTCCACCCGCGTGGACTACAGTTTATAACGACAAAAAGTATCCTATGTCCTTTCCCTGGTTTCAAGCTATCTAAATACCAAGTTTTAACGACATCTATTCGATACCCCGATGAAAAGGTAACAGACAACTACTTTCGAATTTATAATATTATCAAAGCATGGATTTAGCTAAACTTAACTCTGGTATTTGATAAATTCTGTTGCCAGTGTTTTACCTCTTCATTTACAAAGATCTTTTCATAAAAACTAAATGATATCGATTAACCAGACGAAAGAGAAATCAAAAGTACTTGTGTTTTATTAGTTGTTACATTTTCAAATATACTCTGTGATGTTTGATGAGGATTTCGGAGTTCGATAGACATTAACACTTATGTATGTTATTTTGGTACCTATATCATAACGTCTTCGCGATATCGAATTGCAGATGATAAAGCGTACGTAATTGCATGGAAAACGCTATTGTATCTATTATAGGACGCAAAAGCTAAGAGCGTGCTTAACCCACCACCAGATAAGCATGCTCTTAACCTGAGACCAACTGGTTACTCTACTCTAACTGGTTAATCACATATCGCACCTTCGCGACAACAACGTATTAGGGTCGGGAAATTTAAATGTTAAACGGTTTTATCGTTTTGGAACTAAGCCGGTTAACTATTGTAAATGATCACGGAATTCGCGGAAATTTTAGATTATTCTTCGGATCATCTCGTATAATATATTTAAAAACAGTGCATTTGATTACGTATATCGATTGCTCTTCAATAACAATATTTAAATTTCCTGGCTTAGATTGGACCACCTATTTTTTATGAGAAGTCTTCGAAAGAGTATTGAGTGCACCTACCTAATATGGAAGTATTATCTTTTTAGTTTAGTAGTTTTGAATTTCTGTACTACATTTTACTAATAAGAAATGAGACAGTGCTACCACATAACATACTGTCTCTTTCTCTCATAACTTAGTTGCAAAAATTGCTCTCGTTTTGGCATTTATGTTTTCTACATCATCATAATGTAGTCGCAAAGGATAATTTTATATTATATATGTATGCAACTCAAGTTCTTTACATTTTTATGCCTAAACATTTCTTGTACCTACCCGTTTATTTACGAAACTAAAGTTAATTTACTTTGTAGTTTAGAGCTATAGGTAGATACAGTTTTTTTTTCTATGTTTGTATTTACGGTGAGATAAAATAAAATAACTTTCGTAAACATAACAAAAATTAAAGGTTTCTTTATTAAATTTATTACATAGACAATGGGGATTAGCAACATACATCCATGGGTCAAGTTTAGGCATAGGTGTAAGTTCACAAGGTAATTAAGCAACCAGAATATAAGAGAAAATCTTGAATATTACCAAAAGGAAAAGATGGCCGCTTATTTATATTAGATACGCTTTTAAGCGCAAAACCTTTATTTTTATTGGTCACATTGCACTAGATCAAAATGTAGCTGTGAGCGTGTGTTTGCGTGTAGTTGTAACAGCGCCAGTTGTTGAATGAGCACTGTGAGAAGGTAACTCATCTTTCCCTTTCGTAAAATCATAAGAGTAAACAGTACGTACGGTCAACAACAAAAGTGGCTGAACAATAACAAATGTTCCGATGTTCTTTAGTATCTTATTTTTAAGACCTACGACACAATCATCACTTAGCATCAAGTGTGCTACCTTGTAAGTTGTAAAACAAACAACCCTGTTCTAATACGCATTTGGAAACTCGAGTATCATCAGCTACTTTTGTTGCTGACCTTTAAGGTATAAAGTTTTTGGTAAACATGCAATTAAAGCACATTGATCAGCCATGTTATGAGTAAAGCATTTTAAAAAGTGCACAAGCGCATGCAATGTTAGTGTAGAGAGGTTGGTCGCTGGTAGCGGCAAGGTTCCAGCCTCTCACCTTGCGGCATCGGCGCGGGCTCCAGCGGCGACGCCGCCACGGCCGCCAGCCGCGACACCGCCTCCACGCACCACAGCACGCCCCACATGTCCCACAACCACATCACAACACTACACTATCTCATTATTGGCACAACATTCACACAACTTAACCGATACGGACATCTAACTATGCTAATAACTCCTATTGGCACGATCATGCTTTGGAAAAGATCATATCGCAACCGCGTAGCAGATCCGCGGGTGCTATCTATCACATTATTACAGAATTCTGGCGCGAAGGTACCAATGTATATTATCGAAACAAAGACAGTTGCTGCACGTCATAACATTCCTCCTTCGGCGCGCGGAACGATACAACACGACTAGCAACAACGACGTGTCTTTCAACACTGGTTTTTGTACCGTTTCTCTAGTGCTGTGCTGTGACGCTGCGAGGGACGCGCGCAGGTTTTCGCTGCTTTCGTTCGAAAACAAAATAATCGAGTTGTCTGCTGCAGAGTATGCTTGCGAATCGAGTTGGATTTACCAAACCACTTTGTTCTTGTAATATTTCTTTTTACACGTACAATATTGGCGAGGAACTATTTTCGGTAGGCCACCTTTACCAATTTTTTTCATAGCATACTCAGCCATTTCTTGCAGATATGTAAGTGTCATTTGTGGATCTTTGGGTAACAGGAAATCCCCTGCAGGTATCCATATGCCTTTAACAAATCGAGAAGGTTGCGATATGTGGCCTTCAAATGTTAATCCAAAAGTACCTGCAATATGTTAGTATCGTTAAGTATTTAATTTTTGATTGCTGGCACTTACGGCACACGTGGAAAACATCTTGAGGATACCTGATATAAAAGTAATTTTTTTTAAACATGGTGCAGATACTTACCGTCACATGGAATTCCCAAGCTCACAATATGATCAGGATTACGTTCAAACAACCACAGCTTCACAACATCCAGTGCGGCTAACACTTTATTGAATCCTTGTTGCTGTTTCGAAAATTTACTCTGTAACATTAATTGATTAACTTCGATGAACTACTTCTATTACAATGTTAATTAAACATGGCATCAAGGTAACAGTGATATGGTTTTACTTTCCCTATAAGAGAAGGCCTGTACATATCACAGCAGTGTAAATTTTATTGGCTGATGATGATGATGATAATGATGGAAAATGGTGTAGCAATATCCATATTTTATGCTTATACTGCAAGGTGAATAAAATGATGTAAGAAAAAAGATGAATGATGTTTATAAAAAAACAGCTTGAACCAACCATGTTTTCTGCAACTTTCTTCCAAAGGGAGTCGTCGAAATACATTAAATATTCCATTGTTCTTAATTCTGGCGTTAAGGATCCAATTGTTAAAGTCGAATTCTTTACTTTCAGAAAACGATTGTAAGGTTGAAATGTGTCATATCTATGAACCGTTGTCCTGATATCAACTAGATGATTAATTCCAACGAATCCCCATACTGGCGGACAGAACATGTTCCTTAGAGGAACACCCGCGATCTGTGCAGCTTCTGATGATATTCCAAGACCCAAATCAGATGTTGCCACCACAACATTATTCGCATAATCCAAACTTATTAATTTCGATAATATGGTTGCATTGTAACAAGCCGGACCGACATTAGGAAATAGGATACACATTTTTCGTGATCCTGTAGCATTGATATATAATGATAACTCCTTCATGATTTGTCTGTTACGATAAAGCCAGTCTCCTATAGCTAGATTTTCACTGAAAAGTATATTATAGTTGTTGAATAACAATCAAATACGTATATATCTATTGCTAAAGATACCAAAAGCATTTTAACTTACTCAAAAGGAGCGTGATTTAATATTATTAAAAGATCTGTGTGCGTAAGAGCAGTGCCAATTTTGTCAACGTATTTCACCACCTTCCCAGCGTGATCGGTATCAACAGGGCTACATTCTCCTTCGACATATTCCAAAAATTCACGGGAACAGTTGTTATCATGTATGTATATTTTCGAAATAGTTTTCTCTCCAACAGCCATATCTAAGAGGCCAGATATCAAATGCATGGCCAATGGATGCCCTGCTCCAGATATGCAGGAAACAAAACTTGATTGCTCAAACTTCCCAATCCCAACAATATCAGCGGCAGCAAGTTTTTTTAGCTCACGTTTTTCACTTGTAATCTTATTCTGATATTGCATAAAGTTTTCAGTCAATGCTTCCATTTTCTCTGGTGCGAGAAATGAATCAAACTCATAGTACGAATGGCAGTATTCCAAAAAATGTGACGCTCCACCTATATAAAAGGGTTTACTACCCTTCATTAGCATTTCTTTCCAAATAATAGGAGAATCTCTATGGTGCCATTTGTTTTTCTGATTAATTTTGAAGAGCCACGCCTTCATAATAAAGGAAACAATAGTTAATCACAGACTACGTCATAAGGATAGCTAAATAAACACTACAATGTGAGTTAAGCGGGTATGTAGTAGATAGTATGTAGCACACATTTGGATGATCTGTGGTATGTAGTACGATTTCGTATTATTCTACGTATCATATTAGTAACAAAAGTTTACAAAATCAATCTAAAAGAGAAACAAGGGACGGTCTGAGAGAAGGCCTGTGTCCCAGCAGTCAAAACGTAAAGGTGATGATGATGACGATAACTATATATACATCAAAATAAACGACATTAAACACAAAGGTGTAGGTTGTAGGCTAGTTATAGTAGATAGAGGTACCTTCCATTCGATCACAGGTTTTTCAATACGTTCCCAACAGAAACTTGGCAGGTTTCTTGAAAGGTGATCAGCTACCAAGCAAACTTCTGCGAATAAATCACATTGGGATTCTCCAGCGATAACGATACGAACAACCATTGTAAAATTCAAAGTTAACCGTTCCTGCTGACTACAGACAAATAATAATTATTACTATCAATGAGAATCGAAAATATAAAAACTACGTCTAACACGATTTTTTAGCAATATCTGAGGTGACAGAGGTTAAAAAAGCATTATGTTCGGACTATTTCGGACGTTCCATTGATCTTTGTAGTCCGACGTTTATCAATACATTCAACATGCCAATGATTTTAGCACGGAGGATGAATAGTGATAGGTCTATGTGGTCGAAATTTTTGAACGAATGTCATTTGATTAAATGACGCGAGGATTGTCTTTAATGTCATTGTCAGTGTCAGTGATTGACAATGACAATTGACAACCAAAATAACCTTAAAATGATGAACATACTGAATTCAATTTATCATTGAATATTATACAGTGGGTATCCTTATATGTCGCCAAAATTAAAACAAGGTTTATTGGAGAAATTGTGGTATCCCCTCCACAGAAGCTTTAAAAAAAGAGGAAGCTACACAAGGTGTTCTGTTTACTTGTATTCGTGATACGAATTCTGTTTATTTACAATGGCTACTCGAAACTGGGGCTTCTGTGACTTATCTATAAGTAAAAGTTTTGAGCTGGATAAATATCCACTTCTCGAACAGCTTGGTTACAAAACAATTGCCATTAACACGTATGTCGAAGAACCGTGTGAAGAACCGAAGAAGAAAAAGAAGAAAGGTGAAAAGAAAGACTATATACCCGAACCGAGAGAAGTTCCAAAGGAAACAAAAGATTCGTGCAAGCTCAACATTCT
Source organism: Opisthograptis luteolata (assembly GCA_931315375.2). Lineage (NCBI taxonomy): Eukaryota > Metazoa > Arthropoda > Insecta > Lepidoptera > Geometridae > Opisthograptis > Opisthograptis luteolata. The sequence goes on from OV928043.1 coordinate 3,495,903, forward strand.
GCAAAGAGTTACCATTGAATTTTCAGAATCGGGAATAGCTCATAAATTGAACCAATCAGAGAATCTTAAAAAATACGACATCATAGCTGTGATCCCAAAAACACCTCAAGCATTTCAGTACGCCTGTAGCACTATGGACATAGATGTCATAAGTTTTGAGCCTGAAGGTAGAATACCTTTTAAAGTAAATAGAAAACTGTATAGATTAGCTGTGGAGCGAGGCATTTTCTTTGAAATTATGTACTCCCCCGCCATAAGGGACTCTACATCTAGAAAGAATATAATAAGCAATTCACATATTTACCATGCAGTTGGAAAGTCGAAAAATATAGTCATCACTAGTGGAGCAGAGAGCCATATGTTTGTGCGTGATGTTCATGATGTCATCAACCTTGGTTTCATATTTGGTCTGAATAGCAACCTGAGCCTTGAATCGATCAGAAGCAACGCTCGCCGGCTCATCCTCAAGGCAGATGGAAGAAAACGAGGGAAGCATTATATGATTATTAATTTTACAGATGAAAGTGGAAATAAAATACCTGAAGAGTAACATGCAATCGTATAATTCTACATTTGATTTGAAATCCTTAAAATAAATATTTATTCATAAAACTTATAATGAACATCACAGAAAGTTAGCGTTACATTTATAATTTTATTTATTAGGAAACATTTATCACAAAGCAATTATTAGACAAATCAATACAACTGTAATGAAATTGCACTCTGTTTGGTACTAGTCTAGTACCCATATCATAAGTTTTGGCTAGATCAATTTGTGTGCAATGGTCCCCCATTGTTTATTATATTATTTACTTTTCAGTTTGATGCCTTAACTTTAAAATAATTACTGGCTTAGAAAAGTATCAAACTACATTATTAAAAAATATAAAAAATAAATTACTATACCCACTGACTATCTACAAAGAGAAGTAAAAAGTATTTTGATATGTCCCCCTGCAAGTCTGTAATTTCATTACAGATGCTTTGCCTTCTTTCTTTATCTAGGATATATTACTCAGATTTAACATGATTTGTACATTCCTCTATGTTTGGTTCTTCATTTACCAGCGTTATCTTATCAAATTTGTGCGTCTTTTCTGCAATCACAGTTGTAGAAAAAGATGTTGTCGCAGCTGCTTTGTCTTCGGGCAGTGTGAATGCGTCGGCTAGCCACTTGAATCTGAATATAAACAAGCCACAATTTGATGTCTGAAGATTTGCCTAGGATATATTGTATCTAACATTATATCCTATCATCATTGCTATACTACTAGATGTGTGTCCTGCAGATTTATCTGCATGGAAATTTCCACAGGATTTTTCTCACAATGAGCCTATGAAACTCAAGGATAGTTTATCTTTCTAAAACAGAGTGTTTTTAAAATTGGTTCAGTAGTTCCATTGATTCCCTGCCATATCAAAACTTACACACTTCACCTCTTTATAATACTGCTGCTCCCTGCGGTTTCACCCGACATACCTTTTCTATAAAAGGTATCCTGTCTTTTCCCCGGGTTCAAACTATTTCATCAAGATCAATAGTTTTTCCGGGACAAACAAACAATAAAATATTTGCACTTTATATATTACTATGCATAGTAAATTATATAGGTAGTATTTTTCCCTCATCCGATAAAAAGTGAGTGTTAATTCAGGGTAAAAGCTATATCCACTTCGAATTTCACTAAAATATGTTCAGCCGTTTCAGTTTAAAGAAGTAATAAACATACTCATTCACAAACTTACCTATTTATAGTATTATTAGTATGTCCCATAGCAGGAATCGTACCTACAAACTCTCTGCTTGTTAAACAACTAACCCCTTCTTGGATGAAGGTACCACTCGTTACCAGTGTAGTATCAACATGGATATCTGAACTACTTTGTCATTTCTATACAAAACGAAACTAGACTTGCCTACGCTCCAGCTCTTGAATAATATTTCAATGTATGATTCAATAAACATAAAATAAAACCTAATGAGACTGAATAAATTAAATAAACATAAAGCAAAGCATTCTAAACTATTGATCAACATAAATGCTATCTAAAAGCTGACAATGAATTAAAAGCAACAATGTATATGTAGTTAATAAGACATAATGCTGGGTGCAACATGCAATTGCCCTAAAAACCTAGACCCATTGCAGTTCACTGAACCAGATGCCACCTGTTACATCAAACTTTACGAGATAGTAAAAAAACTTATTGCGACGAATTCAACTGTGGGCATAAGAAAATAAAAAGTACAGTCATCAATTTTTATTTATGTATTATTATTCAAATGCAATCTCAACGTTTGGTACAAGTCATACAAAAATGTATAAAACCACACTAAAACATTATTATAATATTAACAAACATTGGAGATTCACACAAGATTTATTTATAAGCGAACACTAGATATTAACATTATATTGGTATATTGATGATAATATCATATTTATCTATCAAGCAAGTAACATTGTTTAGAATATTTTGTGATACATTTCATTAGCACCACATTTGTTGCTATTGATACATTTATTTTGTAGCCAGTACTTTCGGGTATGTATGTTCATACATATCCAATAATACTACCATTACTGTAAAGGAAATATATTGTAGGGTAGTTGTGCTCTTAGTTTACTTAGGGTAATTTCTGTGTTCTACTTTAGAAATTGAGTAACAAGCACTATTTAACTACATTTGTATTTATTATGCTGAATTCTCCAACTAATGGTGCAATTTTGGGCGTTAGTAATGACAGCAGATGAAAGTTACACAATCAGACACAATGGTTAATTTTCAATGTCTATCAAGAACGCTTCTATAAAGTAAACATCATTAACGTCGTCGTCATCATCTGGTGACTTGTGGTCAAACGCTACCCTGTAAATAGTAAAAAAATATATATATAACCTGCAATACTGTCCATAAATACAATATAGGAAAATTGACTTGACTTTTTGGCAGATATAGATCCGGCCAAGACTAGAAAAGAAAAGTTAAAGAAAACATGAACCACTTATAAAAGTAATGAAAACGAAAAAAAACCATTAAGTTTATTTAAAGATATCTACAATTTACAGTAGAGTGGTGAAAGGCAATCTTTTTATCGGTTTCCCTCTGTACAATTCATTAAGAAAGGCTAGATTGAATCGCCTCAATACAGAATTAACAAACTACTTTGACAAAATTGCAGGTTTCACTGTGATGTTATTTGAGCAAGTAGAAGCTAAACAACTAAGAATATTCTATATTAAAACAGTCTTAAATTGTCTTTTATAATTCATTGATTAAAATTAAAACATTTTCATATACATCAATATTTTGATGTTGATAGTTGACACAAGATTCCGATTCATTTCATACAACATAAACTAAAAGAGAATAGTCAATAGTCATGGTAATTAAAATACATTTACAATTTTAAAACAATAATTTGTTCCATATCAGCAGTATTTAGAAGATAAATTACATAATGCAACAAAACAAATAATCTCCTGACATTAATCATAATAAATTTAACAAATTCAGTCTCATTGGTAATAAAATAATTTAATTTATTCTAACGAGTCTTTCCTCAAAAACTTCACAAATCACCTATCAAATACAGAAAATTTCTAAATAAATTCTTAAAAAACATATTTAGAAACATAAAATAATAAAAAGGTTACAATAAATGCATGGAATTTGTATATAATATTTGTAACTTACATTATGTATTTTCAAGTGACAGTAAGTATTTTTAATAGTTATTCTTTTACTATTTTTTTTTAATGTATTTTTATAGAAAAGAAACATAACTTTAACATTTATTTTTCTTTAAATCTAGTATTGTATGGTTTAGGAAGAAATATTAAGTAAAATGTTCTTTTTACAGTAATAATAAATGTAATTATTTAGCCTAGGCCCTTTACATTATAGCCTACTGCCATACATACTATTACTTAGCCATTCACAATCAGTTCCAAATCATTTAACCCTACAGAAATAAAACATAGTTTTATAACTACATGGCATTTAACCCCTCCATCAAACCTTTAAAACTTATCTTGTTGTTAACTAAGAGGCACATTAGCAAATTCTTTCAACGCCGGCGCTTTGATCTGTCAAATATCCTCAGACAGCATTTCGTATTAGAATACATTAATTAATGTATTGTGCATTATTTTTTGTATTCTACCAAATGTACACGACTTGGTACGATGGCACTATAGTTACTCTACTGGCAAGATCTATGCTTTTTCTCTTCCATCATAATACTGTTTTTAAAGAACTTGAGAGTACAAAATAGTAAACGATACAAGGAACAACCTTAATACGAACTGGGACGCAGTCCGTAATGGTCGGCTTGCAACATTGCTCAGAACAATAACATCAGCAAGCACTGTAACATTTCCTATCTACTGATAATCCGATTGATTCTCAAGCTGTGACTGACTTTTTGATACGTCACTGTTCTCAAATAGATGAGCTACTCAATGCGATTCGTTGACAGTACAACCTTCGAAATCTAAGATCTATTTGACAGATCGGCAATAAAGTCCACGAGTGAGGCGTCGGCCTCGCGGGGCGTGTGTCAGTTGTTAAGGAAAGACACGCAGTGCGCGACGGTATTCACGTTTTCTACCAACCTGTTGTACAACTCCCGACGGACACTGGCCGTGAACTTGCTCACTAGGCAGAGGGTGACTGTCGCCGCGAATATCGCGTTGTATAGGAGTACCAGCTTGAAGTTGCCCAGCCACTCGATGCGTCCGAACTCGCCCAGCAAGTCGAAGTTTGTTATGCCTTAGTTGGAAATGAAAACATATTCGGTTAAACACAAATCACAATGCTAGTAGAGCTTCTTGTGAGAAGACTCGTCCGGGGAAGTACTACCACCAAATGTTTTCTTTCAATTTGTAGGTAAGGAGGAAAAAAAATGCCAACCTACCTATGGGGCAGGCTTTTGTCCAGCAGTGGGACAGTACAGGTAAAAAAAAAGAGTAGGATGAACCCATGTTCTTTCATTCCTGTCCCCCGCCTCGCCGCGCCTTTCTAATGCCTCGGATACACACAGCGAATACTCGCTGCGGGTGCATTCGCGGCAAATAATGATCTCAGCCCCGCGCGCTCAGCCGTGCTCAGCCGCGCTCAGCCCCGTCAGAGACGCCGCGTGCAGGCGCAGGATCAGGAACGATCCAAGTGTAGCTCGGACAAGCAGCAGTACCTAATATCTTGACCAGCAGCGGCTGCGCGGTGGAGTGCGCCAGCAGCACCGCGCACAGCGCGTGGATGCGCGCGAGCGGCGTGCGGCGCGCGCGCGGCAGGATGCGCAGCGCACGCAGCGGCGCGCTCAGCCCCGTCAGGGACGCCGCGTGCAGGTACAGAATTAGGAACGCCTCGAGCAGCGCGCCCGCCCACCCTAGCTTGGAGAGGGACGCTATGCCGAGCGTGAATTGCTGGAACGTAAAATCAAATTGGCAATAGTTTTTTTTTATATTTGTGTACAGCTTTACGAAAAAGAATTGTTTACAAAAATTGTTATAAACTGTATGGCCTTAATAGAATTTCATATTTAAACATTATGAGAACATGGCAGCTGCAAGTGTGCTGGTTTGTGTGTATGCGTATGTGTGTTTCGGGGTGTGAAAAGGGGATGGGGGTGTTGGGATAGAAGGGTAAGGAAATAGTGATGATAAATATAATGAGTGAGTGTTGAAAACTCTTCGAAAATTTTATTTCTTACTACATAAGGATTTCAAAAGATGGATCGCGTCCCCGCGCCTTGTGATACGGAATGGGGATGACGGAATCAAATCGTGCGGTTCTTGTGCGCACTCAGTATCACTTATATATTATCTTACCCTAGTACTAAGCGGCAACGCCTTGATTCCAATGAGCAGTTCGAGCATGTTCTGCAGCACCATCAGCACGGTTATAGTGGTCAGCGCCAGCAGTAGCAGCATCGCTAGCGGGTACACCACGTTGCGCTGCAGAGACGAGGATTTGCGCTGACTTTCCACTTCCTGGAAATTAAAATAGCTAAAAACTAACTGAGATGACGCAACGACCAAAGTGAGTCTTGACCTCCGATAAAAAAACCCCCACTTCGATCTGTCCTGCGCCACCTTGTTCCAGTCCGCCACCTGGAGCTTGCGCCATCCTTCGTGGCTTCGTCTTTCCAGCGATACCTGGGACGGCCGACCGGGCAACAGCCACTCGACCGTCCACTGTATATGTGCTCGTTTGACCACACGATTCTATCCCATTCTTTCAAGGAATACGAATAAAAATAATAATCGCTCTCACAATCAGATAAACATAACTCTAAATAGGATTACCTGTATTTAAAGTATCAGTAATTATGCGGATCAGGGATCCATAACACCCAGACACGGAACAAATACATGCGCTGTCGTTTGTTCACCCTTTAACCTCTCTATCCTACCGAGACTTATTGTCGGCCTAGTTCCTAACTCCTGTTACCCTGGTTACAGATCGTGGTTACAGATAGATACAAGGGGTTACAGGTGGTTACAGATAAGGGTTGTTTGTGGTTTAAATAAAAGAGTGGTTTACAGAAATAATATGTGTTATATTCATTTAAATTACTGTCATAATCTACCACGCCGGCCCAGTGCGGGTTGGTAGATGTCGCATGTCGAATGGTTGTGGTTCTTGGACATGCCGTTTTCCTCACGACGTTTTCCGTTTTGAGCAATGGCATTTACTAATCAACATTTTCATGTTAATTTAATCATTCTAGAGCACTGAATATCCGGTTGTTTCGTTTATGTTGTTTTCGCATGGTCCCCTCGATCCTATTGATTAACAACTTCCGCAGATTATTCGGTAACATGATCACTTAAGATCACTTAACATTTGATCGAACACTTCCTTGTAAGAAGTAATAAAAGACCTATTGCACATTCTGATTAGGTATTTAATTTGATACCCTAAACAGCGAAATCAAAACGTAGCGTTTCACTTTACATACAGAGTTATTTAAATTTCGTCACAATAAAAACGCGAAACCAAAGCATTATGATATTTGAAACGTCTCGCCACACCAGCTTCTCTATTTGTATGACAATGGCCTTCAGAACAAGTAGAAATAAACGATGGTCAAAGAATTAATTTTAATAATTTCGCCTCAAGTTATCGTTCGAATTCGAGATCAACGACATAACAGAGTTTAAAACTAGAGTGTTAAACTCACTACCTAAACGTGAAATTACTAATGGTCATGGAAATACATCTACACATCATTAACTGCAGAATAAATTAATTATATATATGGGATTGCGCATTCCGAGGGCGACGCCAGACATAGGGGGGCAAGGTGATGGATAGAGGATATAAATTGTATGTAAAATACATAAACACAATTTACAACAAGACAAACACAAAACGATCTATAAGGGTTACTCGTGAATTTTCTGATTTTGAATCGTGTTCTAATTCGACATGCAAACGCATAATATGTGTGTGTTTGTTCGCATCGCGCATCAAGAAATGACTTCACATTTGATTAAAAAAAACGATTCTCTGGGGTAGCAGCTGTCGCGTGCTCTCTACCCCTTTTATTGACGCCCTTGATGCATTCCACTACTTAACACTCAATGCAAAAAAAGCTATTCTCCGAAATTTTAAACTTGATTATACTATCGTAAGTACGAAAATATACGCAAGTTAATGACACGCAATAAACGCTAATGTTTTCAGAATTTGCTCTACTTACGATGCATGCCGTATGCAAAACACCTGCTTATCTCAATTTTAGCAAACCGCGAGAAATTCCCATTCGTCGCGGTGTTTTACTATCAAGTTTAATCAATATGTGTCAATGCACTTTTTGTACTATATTCGTAGTATTATTCCATACTATGTTTTTTTTCAGAATCGATGAAATTGCACGGTTTTATTAGGTCCGTAGTCCCCAAGGGATAATTAAGGATAATTTTAGATATTAATCGATTAAAAAATGCAGATAAACAACAATGACGCTACTACATTTTCTTGAAAGTATCAATCCATCTTCTTTTTTGTAAGTTTTATCTTTTTTTTATATCATTCTTTTTCTTATAGTAAAGGCGTAACTTCGCTGCGTCTCATGGAGGCGTGTGACCTATCTTTCGCCATATAAACAGGTTATCAATACCAACATTACCAACTAGACTATACAGTACAAATATTTATATTTTATTATTATTATACTACCCTACATGAAACAGCTTACCTTCCTCATAGCGACGACTCTCTGCAGCCTGTCTTTAAGTCCCGCTTGCAGCGCCCCGTTCCTCAGCCTCAGAAGAGGCGTTTCTTTGCCTCGACTCATCGACGCGTCTTTGCTTTCCTTCGTAACAGACACATCCGCGTCTAGAGGGGCTGATATGTCTCCCCGGTCAGGGTACATTGGTTCTGGTGATATGTAGCCACTTCCTGTAAAAGAAACTACACTAATATTATAATTATTACTAGTTGCGCCCCGCGGTTTCACTTGCGTCTTCCCGTTATCCCGCAGGAACTTTTTCCCGGGATAAAAAGTAGCCTATGTGTTAATCCAAGGTAAAAGCTATCTCCATTCGAAATTTCATTCAGATCCGTTCAGTAGTTTTTGCGTGAAAGAGTAACAAACATCCATCTATACTCACAAACTTTCACGTTTATTTGGATTTGAGTGAATCCAGATTAAAACATCTTTCGAATACTTTTCTTATGGAATAACGAGAAAACTAGCACAGCTGGTATATTACTAAAGTTTTTTATTTAATTGTAATTATTAACATTTTATTATACCAGTAATGCAACCAAACAAATCGCAGTGATCAAGATGAGAGGAAGACAAGTCATCAAATCGTCACTAATACATCGAAATACCCATAATATTTTTCGTTCCTACATTGATGGCTAGAATAACCAACTAATAAGAGAGCGATAGTAGGTAGGTAGATGGGTAAATTATATTCTGATAAGAAATGATTACTCAACCGGCCCTTGAATCTATAAAAAGACAACCTGAGTAAATAAACAAAGATGTACAATCTCGTTATGGTAATGTATGACAATAAATAACAAGCAAATAGCTACATTTTCCCTGAGCCGCCCTTCAGACGCGTTTTACAAATTGCTAACTCATTACATTACTACAGTAACTGTCGTTTCAAAAAATATATTTCGAAAGATGGTATTTGTATTGAAATCATCTATGACTAGGAGAGTGTTTGACATCCAACAATGTTTGCATATATGTATATTATATGTATTTGTATATACCACATACTTACTACATACCCATATGTTAACTGACAACAATAGGTCAAAAACATGCCAAATATAAATTTACAAGCATAATTTAATTAATTTTATGAAACCTTGCTTTCATTACATCTGGGTAAGCGAAATGCATTGTTATTACAATTCGGTAAGTTACTACATAAAAAAAATACATATTTTCATGGAAATATATATTGAGTGATAAGACGTATTCTATAAATATAACATAACTTAAGCAACTAAAGTGCAAATCGATAACCTTGAAGCGCAGCAATAGAACAAAAAATTAAGAAGTTTTGCAAACAAGGTCGAACCAATCTGCCAAGTCAGTTAGTATTTATTAAACATTTTTTAAAATATTCATGGAGTATAACATGTTATGCAATGGTAAAGAGTATTGTTTAGTTGAACATTTTATTTTTGGAAAAACGCATCTGACAACATCACAGCTATCAGTATGTAAGATAGTGGTCGAACCATCTATATCTCACTAACCTTTTATACCTAAGTTAAGTATAGAAGCATACAAAAATTATTATAATATTGGAGTTCCAAAGAAAAATAAAGCCACATAATATAATAACCCTATAAATAGTCATCGTATCAAACTTGAGAAAACTGTACATTGTATATCAGTCACTCAGGACAAAGTCTCTACCGCTACTCAAACATGCTCGTAAAACTACAACTATGCAAAATAAAACAATAATAATTATATTATAATTTATGTAATTGCATTTATGTAGTACTAACTAAGTCAACTCAATTATTGCCATGTATAAATATGAAATCCTATAAGGGTCAAATAATATTATTTAACTATTTTAAATTAATAATGGTTAAGGATATTGCTACTAGCCCTAACCCTACAGTCATCGTATCGTACGGCTTACTTGACAAGTTCACTCAAGAAAGTTTCATCGCAATGAAGAGAGAGTTTCGTACTACGAGTAGGTACATATTTAAATCAATATAAATATTTTAGACAGCGCGAGGTATACTAGTAAAATATAACAAACATGTGTAGCGTCGGACGATGCGCTGGCGTCAGTAAACGTAACCCGTTTTAAAAATATACAAAACAAATATTTTAGTCGTGTTTATAAATAGACGGGTCGTTTTGCACGTTCGCTAATCACTATGCAAAAAACTGTCAGCGCAGTGCATACGAGTACTAATGAGTACTTCGCCTATTTATAGTATTCTGCAGGAACCTTTTTCCGGGATTATAAGTAGCCTATACATGTGTATAGCTTGTAAGCTATCTCCATTGAAAATTCCATTAAATCCGTTAAGCCATTTCAGCATGAAGAAGTAACAAAAATTTACACACTCACTCAGTCTCACTCACGTACTTATAACTATTATTGTGAATTAATTAATAGGATATTCCGACCACCATCGAAACTTTTCGTTGCAGACACCGCAATCATTGTCAGTCGAGACTAAATTAAAAACTACACAGTATGTAATTGAAAAATTAGAAACAAAGGAAGCTATCTCTTCGGAGACAAAAGATACTGTGTTTCAAAAGTCGATGGCTTATGTTTGACCTCTGATAACTTTACTGAAAGCAGTCGTAATGTTTACGACAAAGCAATTAACCAACAGCTCGTGTGGACTGCAGGATTTCATAGTTCCACAGGCAAAAAGATTATCTCTTGTAACCTTTAACATGCCAATGCACTCTCCTTCATTAGGGTAGTCCTACCTAAAAAGTAGGCAAACGATAATGATGTTAACGGTGAAACTAAAAAGCTTGTAAAATGTAGGTCAGTTCATTGCATGAAAGCAATGACGCCTATGACAACTTTATATGGGTATTGGATACTTTCAATATCCTTAATTTATGTATATGGGTAAGTAGTTGCCTACATGTACATGTTAGGCAGCACAACCTGTGCCGGCAAAGCGTGCGAATTTTTTAAATGTCTTTGTAAATTTGCCGGAGCAAAACCATAGAGTGCAAGTCTGGAATGTGTCGGTGTAAAATAAATAGAGTCGATACCTATTGTCTTTAACAGTAAAAACCTCATTAACATTACGTAAAAGTACAGAGCTATTAAGTTAATCTTTATTTAATGAACTTTCTTTAGTAAACCAATCAATCAATACAATAATCACCACTTTTATAATGGAACTGTCTAATATAGGAAGTGCGTGCATTAATAAATACACAGGGGGGTCGAATAGGAGAAAATAATAAACATTGATCCATCTGTGAAGCGCGATTGTAGGTCCAAGTGAGGCGAGCGTAGCTGAATAAACAAGAATATAAGGGCACTTATAGCAGGCAATATTATTGTAATACGAGTCATAAGACACAGACTACAGTTCGGTACATGTCTTCGAATCGTCTACAACTACATTATGCGCAATAACATGACGCGCGCTTGTCGAGCCTAGCCAAGGTTAACAATTGGTGAGGTTACACCAGTCACGTCAAATAATCTCACCACACTAGAATCGGCATACTATTATGAACGATGCGGGTTTTGGTACTGGATCTAAGCTGCATGTAAATGACACAGAATAAGTAACAGGATGTACGCGCCATGCCTAGATCTTAATAAAATTGAAGCACTGTACGTGCGTTCTAAAACAATAAGCCGGTCAGTTTAGACTTTACGCAGTTCGGAGATTTCAGCCACTTTGCAAAGCAAATATCGTAAGGTTAATAGCTGTTTGCGTGTTGTGATTTCCGGTACTTGTTATTACACGATAAAAATATTAACTCCTTTGCGATCTGCTTTTAAACATGGATCTGATGTTGTTCCTATTTGATTACAATTATTGAAAAGGATCGAGCGGTGCGGTTCGCGTACTGCTGCGGAATATTGCTCATACTTTCCTCTCTCTGAGAGAAGGGCTGTGTTCCGGCACTTCCAATTCCAACAGGAGAAATCAGAAACTAAATAAGCGAATGAAAATGATGATATTTATTCCTTCAAAAGATTATTAAAACACCCATCACAACCAAAAAATAAATCTAAACCGTTCGTGAATAACCTCTTCAATATGTGCCGCATCAGAGAGTGTTAAACTTCTTACTGGATTTAACCTTTGATCCTACTGTCTAAGGAGTTTTATTTCATTAGGTACTACTAGTTACTTATTTAGAGTTTCTAATGTTATTTTTATACGAAAAAGCCCAAGACGAGTAGGTATGTACGCATACAAAGGATTTAGCAGTAGGTACGTACATCGTACGCGTAGTGAACAACGCTCGAAGGAAAGTGCGTACGTCGGGAAGGAGATACACGTTTATTTTTACCATCTCTAACTTTAGAAACCAAGTGATTATCTCACAATGATGCAGCGGCGCTCGTAAATTTTCTCCGTTATGTCTGACTTGATAAAACGTTTATTTGATTGACGTTAAAAATTACGACAGGCATTTCATTCGCTGACACACATGAGGCATTAATTCAAAAGGGAACAAACTCATCATCATCATCATCATCATCATCAGCCCGTGTCAGTCCACTGCTGGACATAGGCCTCTCCCAAGGTACGCCACTGAGCCCGGTCTTCGGCTCTTCTCATCCAACTACTGCCAGCCACTCGGCGCAAGTCGTCGCTCCACCTTGTCGCAGGGCGTCCTACACTACGTTTGCCAAGTCGCGGTCTCCACTCAAGAACACGTCTACCCCATCGGTTGTCGGTTCTGCAGCTTATATGACCAGCCCACTGCCACTTCAGCTTGCTAATTCTGTGGGCTATGTCGGTGACTTTAGTTCTCTGACGGATCATCTCATTTCTGATTCGATCCCTCAGAGAAACCCCAAGCATAGCCCACACATAATGGACAAACTCGCACACACATCATGTCGATAGTAAGTGTTCCACGGAACACCACACATCTCGTATAACAAAAGCGATAGCGGGACAAAAGAACATACTGGGAAAAAATAACAAAAAGCCTATCCTACAATCCAAACAATATCGTTTTATCGGTGCTTTACTTTACAGCGTATCGAACAGTCCACTTCAATATCAACTGAATCGTATTGATCTCGTTACTGGATTCGAGAGAGTAGATCGATAAACTTTTTAATATCATGCGAAATTGAAACTGATTTAATACGATTTCTATGCGATGTTGGATCTAGATTGGAACGCATTATAGACGGCTGCGTTGATGCGAAGCAATAAAGTTCTAACAAAAACAGTTAAGCGCTGGTGATGTTAGCCTACTCAGTAATTAATTTTATGAGAGATCAGCTAAAAGTGAAAGTTCGATACTGCTTCGGAAGATAGATTAGAAATTAATATCTGTTTTTATTTAAATGATATTTAGTTACAATTTGACCGTATGAAAGACAAACTATGTATGTCCTTTCGTATTCGCACCAATCAAAGAGGCCGTACGAACAATTGGAAATTTACGAAAGGCATTGTCTTGGAAACAACTTTTTGATTTGCCATCGTTTTTTACAGACAGACGGACCGCCTGATGGGAAGCGGTTACCGTCGCCAACCACCACCTGGTGGTTTCCTCCCCATCTAATGCTTCTCATTCACACGCGTCCTTAGCTAATAGTGGCTAAAGACAACGAAGGAGTGTTGTGTTGTGAATTTCAAACACTAAGATCTCATGTTTATCTATCTATACATATAATAAATCTGTAACTCATCACTGTCTGTACATTGAAGATAAATGAGAAAAACTTTTACTGGGGGCCTTTATTAACGCAATAGAACCCAAAACAATGGTTTTTAGAATTTTTGTCTGTTTGTCTGTTTGTCTGTTTGTCTGTTTGTTTGTGCGCGCTAATCTCAGAAACGGCTTAACCGATTTGAATGCGGTTTTCATTAATATATTGTGGTTTTCTCCACTTAACATTTAGTGTTTGTTTTATTTCAATCGGTTCATAAATAAAAAAGTTATATCAATTTAAAGCATCACGTCCGAAAATTGGGCGGGTCGATTAGATTATTATAGCCCGGATAGCATATAGGTTCCTTTTTAACCAGGAAAAAGATTCTTGCGGGATAGTAAGGAAAACCAAGGGTGTAAACGCGAACCGCAGCTACCCCTATCGCCATCCCCATCCCCACATTTATGTAAATGCGAAAGTGTATTTTTCTGTTGGTTTGTTCGGCTTTCACGGCGTAACAATACAACGAATCAGGGTAATTTCTTGCAGAAAGATAGTTTATGCGCCGGAGCTTTTATCCCGGAATAATGCATGGGTTCCGTGGGAAAAACTAAAAAACCAAATTTTTCGAAATCTTTTAGATGGTTGCTAGGCAACATTATGTTGAATTGTTTACATGTCAGGAAGAATATTATTGGCATGATGATAATTATTGGTGTGGATACACACGTAACAATTTATCGTAGCGATGTATCTGTTCTAATTGCTAACCGATCTCCGGTTATATCGAAAGTGTGCCTGAAAAATCGTTGTAGAATTTCTGGTTTGCGCAGATGAGCGACGACAGTAACATTTTCTGTTCGATAAATCATGGTTGATCGACTTGACCGTATTTGCATAATTTTGATGGTAGCGTGTGTTTTGCTGCAATAAAACTGACGTCGGACACGGGCAAACAAAAAGGACCTCTTTGTAAGACGCGTCCGCGCGAAAATTGAAAGATGAAAAATATTAGAACATTTTATACAAAGCTACAAAAACGAAAATCAAAAGATGATTGTGATTAGTGATGTTCGAAATCAAAAATCAACACACTGTAATAAAATAATATAGAGCCATCTATTTAATTCTAAGTTAGTGATTACACTATACGCTCTAATCAAACCCAAGACGTTTAAATTTGTAACGATATATCGTTACGTGTGTAGCAGACATGATTTTATTATACCTTATTTACTTAGAACTACTTGGTATTGACGTTGATGTTGCGGGCTACAATAAGGGTAAGCGTATGTTGAGACGCAGGCGACGGAAGCGCATGGCATAGTCCATGAGCGATGCTGTAAATTACACAGATACACTGTAATAAAGTACAAAAAACTGGTATCAAGAACAGTATTCAAGTTGACGAATAAACTGGGTTTAATATTAAACTTATACAACATTTAATCACTTTAAAAAGACAAACTAATAACTAGCTACGTCTGTTCTAACTTTATTGCACCAGCAAAAGAAAAGGCAAGCAACGACCGGCAGGTACTTTTCTGGTGATTTTCTCTTTTTTTTTCTGGCGCGATAACGTTTACTATTTCGGAGGAGGCTATTTACCATCCTAAAGATTTTTATTCAGTATCAGTGTTAGATAATGAAATTAATGAGTTATTGTTAGTTACAGTTTATAATAGCGTTACTTCTATGTCTTCATGCTTTTTTAAAATACGTGTTATGTATGAACGTGTGATATAAATACTATCCTACGCATTGATTAATACGCACTAACTTAATTTAGAAAAATAGTAATTGTTGCCGCAAAAAGAAAAAAGAAACATCGTATGCTGATATTTGCTTATGCATATATATTACAAAAAATCAGCGCTGCCCCGCACTGCATCGATTGCGTCTCAATATACGCTTAGCCTAAAGATTTGGACACGTGGGAACTTGGGAAGCAAAGAGTTTGCATAGATTTGTTTTTTTTTATGAAATAGTTTCGATATGTAGTAGAAAAAGTATTAATGGTTAATATATAGACCCAGAGCCTACGACAGCTAGACCTTCGTTTTTTAATGTAAAAGCTGAAAGTTTTTCTGTGCATGCCCCCTATATTAATAGTACAGGTAAGAACATCCTGCGAATATAGAGTTTGGTTTGTGGTTACTTGGGCAGATAACAAGAAGTGCAGGTGTATAAATTAGTACCCTAAATTCGTTAAAGTATAAAGCTCAATTTTTTTATATCTTCTTCGGGATAACTTCAGAAATTTATCTGGCTGAAATTTGGTACAGGAATAGATAATAGGACGGAATTATATATAGGATACTTTTTATTCCTGGAATAGGTTCTCATGGGTTGCGGGAACTGGATCGAAATTTCTTGATTACTTTTGGTCGCGATAACCGACATCCACGCGGGCGAAGCTGCGGGCACCAGCTAGTAAATAATATGACTGCAATAAATACGTCACTTCATGATGCAAAATCCCAATGTGCAAAGATACTCTAAGGCGTTTTGTAAAGTATTGGAATAACCTTTTGTAAGAAAGACATTACCTGTAGAAACAGCGTTGTTGATCCGCCGCCTGATGGTGTCTTCCTCGAACGAGTACATATAATACTCCTCATTGAGATCCCTTAAGAACTGCGGCTTCACCAACACTCCGCCTACAACGCCGAAGAGTCGCACGAAGCCCAATGGCGTGAACACTGCAACAAAAACAAAATGTTACCAGATTTCAATGAGCCGGTGAATATCGGAGATCATGCATGCATCAAGCAGTTTCCTCTCGTGTTGTGTTGATGATAAATTTATCTAACTTTAAAGAGAAGCCTCTTAGAGAAAACTAATTTTAAATTGGTGAATACCAGCATGCTGTTAAGATATCTTGCTGTTTTTTTCTCTAGTCATCATCAGTCGGAAAACGTCCAGTGCTGAGCGTAGATCTCCCCTTTTGAACGCCACAATGAACGACTATTTGGGCCCATTGACTCCCCGTTATGATACCTCAAACATACAGAACAGTAACTCACAGCTCACTGCAAACTGCAGTCTACTCTGTCTAAACATAAATCAGTGACCTAAATAAGTTTCTTCAATATTATGGTATTCGGTCTGCGAATACACGATAATAATCTTACTAAGATAACAAATGCATATGGATTGGACGTTTGTTATTCAATCACGCTTGAACGACTCCATGGATTTGGATGTTTGGATTCTTCGAAAATCTATAGCTTTGGAATAGGAGCAAAACTGCGCGCATGTGGGTGCAAGACGCAGGCTGGTAAGTGAATTTACCAATTCAATAAGATGACAAGAACCTACGCCAGTATTCTCAAGCCAACGTTTGCCTAATGCATAAGCATTCGGGTAGAGCGCTAGGAATCTTGCCAGCCAACCGGTTCCAATGAGCAAAAACGAAGTATGTATTCAAATAGAAAATAAACTAGATATTAAAGTATTTGTATTCTATTTTACACCTGCCATACTTATATCGGCATTTGATGCATTTGCGATTATTACAAAAGAAATGATGCAATTGCATTATGTCCGGGGAATGATAATACATATATTATGTAAACAGCCTATTGTCAATGGACGGATCAACAAAAGCAAAACACTGGCACCTCAGAAATCTGATCTCAGACCTGAAATAGAATTTACCGTACGAAATTCTAGTTACACGCCTGTAAACAGGGTGTCCAAACTACTAAAGCTATCAAACAGAGTTGCGAATTAAGCAAAACATTGAAATTCCACGAACAACTTTTAGATGGCTACCTTTTCAAAGACTTGGGCGGAAATTAAAGGAAGCTACAATGAATTGAAGTCCATTTCAGTTTAAATATAAATAGCAGATAAATTTGCGAGTACATTTAATTTTGTTTATTGTTGCAAGGTAACGTAAACGGACATTCAACATCCGAGTTCGACTTTCCCGGTCATGCCTGAATGCCACCGGCGCGGGCGGCGCCGGTATCAACTTGCAACCGAACTTGTCATGTTTCATACTCGTACAAGTATAGGATCGTCTAGTTGAATTGCTGAGATCAATACTGTATTGTAAAATACGAGAATAGTAATTACTGTATTGATGTTTTTAGCAATCGTATTCAATAAAACAAAACTTGTGATTGGTGCAATTCGGCTTTAAGTGTTCTTTTTTCTCTCTCTTTGTTCACTTTTTATTTTCTCTGGTTTTACTGCTACCCAGGCGACGGATAAAATAACCTTTCTGAACTTTGGAACCAGTCTGAAGCTAAATATTAAACAGACGCACGCGGTGCTCTAAATGATTGGATAAATGAGCCTCTATTGATCAACGAGTGGATACTTCATTGTTGGCATTGCGCCTCTATGATTAGTTACGATCCATATGATAGCTCGTTTCGTGTCGTGCCCTAATTTGTGTTTATTTTCAGATTCAAATTAGTCCTTGACAATTTCGTATTTTATACCTGTTTGGGAACCTATGGACATAGGCCTCTCAGTGGCAGTGGGCTAAAACAGGCTGATTATGATGATGATACCTTTGTGATACCGATGGTTCAGAACTCTTTTGGAGCAAAGGAAAAAGTTAGCAACGACGCTTGACGACGGTTGCTAAGTACATCGTTACATCAATGTGACATAGAAACACGTAAACAAAGCTTTGAGAAACTACGCAAGTAATAAATTTTTCCACAAAGTAAAGCATTCATTTTAAAATCAACAATGAGCCTCAAGAAAGTTAAAACAGGCAGGAAGACGAATGCAGGACTGGATGTAAAGAGGTCCAATCCTGCATTTCTCGATAAGAAAGAAATCGAACTAAACGAAGAATGGTCCAACTTCATAACCCGGGTTGGCCATGTGTCTTCCCTCATCAAAGACATGTCAAGTGGAGACAAAATCAGAGCGGACGCTGCTCAGAAAATGGCCGATGACTACCTAGAGGGCAAGATCATTACAGACGAAAATGTGGAGATGAAAATCAAGGACAATCGCACTGTTATCAACCACAAAGCGTTTAAGAGTCTCGACAATAAAGATACGGTAACTAAAAAAAAATGTTTTTGGAATACTGAGGCGCTTTATCAAACAAATCTTTGCAAATATAATTATTTCTAGGATAGAACAGACCAGTACCGCTTTAGTCGGTACATGAATACTTAGTACTTGTTATAAATACTTATAAAACTAGGTTATCGCAAGCGGGAATTGTCGTAGATTAGCAAACAACGTCCCACGTATTATTATTATTATTCCTCTCAAAGTACCTAAAATAGTTCAGTAAACATTAGCACGTTCTTAAGAGATTTCAGAGTATTTTTAATATGTTATGCTTATAAAACAGATCATCATCCTAGATCCATTAATTTATGATACGTACATCCAAACGGGTGTTACGCGTGCAGACGGGCTATTGTATATTTTATCAGTGAAAGCAATTTGGCTCGCGTCTCTTTATAAATAAACATCTACATCGTGAAGATAGGTACCTCTACCTACTGTTCTTTCTATTTGCAGTATGGTTAGAAAATTTTCTCGGGGAATGTTTACGTGCGACGTAGGATGAAGCCGTGATCGGAAAACGCACATTATCGGATGCAAATTAAAAGTGAAAACCTAAGTAACGGTTTTCACTTTTAAATGACTTTGGAATCTCAACGAATCCGAGGGGAAATCCCGTTGCGTAAATATTTGGGAAAGTACAAGTCAAGACAAATGAGGAAGACAAACAATAGATACAAACAATAGGTTATTTAGTAAACAGCTTTAAGTGTGCCTGCAAAAGATATATTATTGTATGAACCAACGGGTAATACTCATTTAATTACCAAAGCTCTAGTAATGGAGTGCACACCATAATAGAGCCGTGTATCGTACCGTGACCTCAAGTTCAAGTTTAATTTACTTCAATTAGATAATGAGTAAGCTGAGAGCCACGGGAAATATGGAAGTACATAATGTGTAGATTGTAGAGTGAACAATACGAGTTCATTGAGATATTCCCGTCTATAGGATTTATCATCATAAGAAATAACACAATATTACCACGTTAATGAAACATGCCTTGAACTCTTCAACCAATGAGAACTTACTAATTACAAGCTATTCGGATTGAAATTCCATTGTAATTACAATTCGTCAAATAGTAAGTGTTCTTAACCTACAATACCATTACGAAAGACAGGCGGCCGACTGTAAAATTTTTGCCAAGTCCTTTTGCAGTGTGATTGTCGTACCTACTACGCTGACCCCAGGGCAAAACGTTGATTATAATGATGCCTTAGCTAAAATTAGATCATGACTCGGTTGAGAATCTTTACATAGCAACATCATCCTAATCTAAAACCAACTTTCCTTACAGGGTGAAATGGACAAAGATGTTTGGATGGCAGAAATGAGTAAGGATGCAGACAAACGCGCTCTTGACCGTAAGATCCGTCGAGAAAAAGCTGACACCTTGAAAACTCAAGCAATGAAAGCCTTCCGTCGAGAAGAGTACGACAAGGCTCTCTCTTGCTACAACAGGGCCATAGAACATATCAGAGACAATCCCATGCTTTACTGTGATCGCGCTTTAACAAACATCAAATTGAGAAAATACGAAAAGGTATTTAAATACAAAAATTGTATGAGTTACGAACTGGCATTAATTGTAAGAGATATTGACAGGTCAAAGAAACTTGCACTGCATATATATTTGTGTATGACTGTAAACGACCGGTTCTTGAAGCTTGCGAGCGAATAGCTGCTATACAATAAATAAAGACAGACACCATAATTTTCGAGCCAAAAACTAGACAAACATTCGATGGAGCAATGCTATAATTTCTAATTGATTTCTTCCAATGCATCCACAACACCTCAAATTTCAAACAATTAAAAAATGATCAAATTTCTTATCAACCGTGTTATTACTTATTGTGTAATAACTAATCTAATCAATAAACACGTTTTTTTCTTTAGATGCCACTTTCTAAATGAGTCATTTAACATTGGTATCTGTCACATTTATTATCCATAGTAAATATCTTAACGATTTCGTCGTGAACTTGAGCCAAAAGCCACGTGGAATAGCCGTCATTGGCCCGATGAGAATTAAACTCGTTACGTATGTGACACGCTATTTATTTAAAGGGTTAGAAGTAGAACAAATAAACGCGAAGAGAATGCACGTGTACATGCTAGCGAATCGTGGCTAGAGAATAACAGCCATAGAAACATCGATGAACCGTAACTGAATGATAGCAAAAGCTCATACCTCCATTCTGCCGCGAATGTTACTTGTATATCATTTAGTAGTAATGTATTTTCGCAAGTCCATTACAAGCCAACTGAGTTCAAGTAGTGAGTGATGTTTCACACTGGTTCGATGAATGGTTTCACTAACGAGTCACAGTAAAGCGAGAAAAGTCACAGGTTAAAATGAATTAACTTCTAAAGTACTTTCATTAACGTAATGGGAAAGATGACAAAGAGACTTCTCATACGAATGGGTAGTTTAGATAAAACAAAAGGTGTTCAGCTTTTAACCCTGGGGTACGTTGGTACTTAAAAATTTTCTGTGCCTGGGACTCGTAGCAGTGTTGAACAAGAAATAGCTAAACTTAGTGTAGACATCGGAGACACTTCCACAAAAGGATGGACGTTTTAACAGAAAAAGGGAGGGGGAATATTAACGTCCTTTTGGCAATTCCGAAGTTCAAGCGAGGGTGAAGTCGCTAGTTGACTGCATACATTGTTATCATATACTAGAACACTAAAGGACATCAATCAAACTGACAAGTCCAAAAACAACAAAGAATCTAGGGCACCTAAATGTCATGCACCAACCCGCACTGGGCCAGCGTTACGGATAATAGGCTACACTCTCCTTATGAAAAAACCTGTGTTTCAGTAACTATACAACTTTACAGATCATCGGTGATTGCGATCTGGCGCTACGTCTAAACGAGAACAGCTATAAAGCACGTCTCTACATGGCCAAGGCGTACAAAGAACTGGAGGAAACTGAGAAGTTTGAAGAGTGCAGACAACAGCTGAAGGAAACCTTCCCGCAGCATGAAGAGCTCACTACTTACTTCTTGGAGAAGAACGACCAAGAATACGAGTGCGAAGAAGAATAAGTTAACGAGTGATTGTGAAGAATTGAAGATTTATGTTTTATCTTTATGATTAGTTATTTCACTTTCAATATTTCCATGAAATTACTAAAATTAGGAGGCTTTGTAGTGTTAGTACGTTGTATGTTGTTTTCTTTTATCCTAGAGCTAGTTTTTTTTTGTTATCCTAACTGATTAATACACTTCTATTAGTTTAGATTAAAAGACCGTTTATTGCTGAACTAGCTGTATCCCAGTTACACCCACGGTTCACCACTTATTTTTTATCAATGATAAAAAGTCTACCATCCGCTACTTCACGAATTTCACGACCTTATGGTTATGATTAGTGATATTATAGCAGGATTACTAATAAATACCTACTTCGTGAAAATATGTCCGATTTGTTCTGTTTGTCTTGCTATAAACTATTCTGCTGCCAACCAGTAATGTATTACGGTTTGAAAAGTGATGTCTTTAGTGATATTACTGAGTACATATATGAAACTAGCTGTTCCCCGCGGTTCCACCCGCGTAGACTAAAGTTTATCACGATAAAAAATATCTTATGTTCTTTCTCAGGGTTCAAACTATCTCCGTACCAAATTTCAATTAAATCGGTTCAGTAGTTTAGGCGTGAAAGCGAGACAGACACAGTTACTTTCGCATTTATAATATTAGTAGGGATCAGTAGGGATTTAACAAAAGATGAGTGATGAGAGTAGTGCCTAAGATGTTTTTAAGTCTTTTTGAAGGTCGTTGAGTAGTGCAATGCAGTTCAACACTACGCCTTTATAGGCAATTTAGACAGGTGGTTGCTCCTATCACCAGGCCGACGACCATTGTGTAAATTAAGTAGGTACATAACGATTGGTGTTTATTTTTATCAAAGGATATTAACATTGTAAAGATTGCCTTGTGATAAATACAGCGGATACTTTTTGAAATTCAAAATAAATGGCGCTGATAAAACTAATGACGGAACCAAACTTTTTGAGACCATCCAGCTACATAGATAGGTGTTCTAGATATATCGACAATGAGTATAGACATTAGCTGTAAAACCCAATAAAGGAAATGGAGGAAATTAGTGATATTTCCTCCACTAGAATACGGCCGCACCATTATGAATATGTGATACAGATACCACTAGAAAATGCAGAGACCAATAACTAGAGCAATACTTGACAACCCTAAGACACGTGCCGTATCGGTCGGCAAAGGCGATTAGATACTATAAAGCCACATGCGACTTGATACAAACGCTACCCGGAGTTACCTGGCGGAAGGTTACGTCTTTTTCTGATAAATAACTTAAATTATAATAGACACATTACTAGAGATGGGCTGACTATGGTTTTTCCGAGCAGCTGACTAGCCGACTTTTCGGCCATGCCGATCATTCTTACATATCGCTAGGGCTCGCTGCCGAATCGACGACGTTGACGTCTTCGGTCGAAGGATAACACAACATGGTGAGACAATAAACATAGTATGTATTAGCTATCAAAACGCATTCGAATATTCTATTAAAGGAGAACTTTAGTGAAGTGATGTGTAATATGTATATCTCCGTTTTTGCCGAATAATAGCCGACTAGAGAACACGCCGAATAGTCCGAAAGTCCGAATGTAGCCGGCGACCCATCTCAGTAAATTACCTATCATAAAATGAACTTGCAGTCTTACAGGTCTTCCTAAATACCTCTTTATTCTGTGCTAAAGGTTTGTAACCGGCGATATGCTAGCAACATAATATGTTATAGTACTCATTATATTACTACACTCTATGTACCTGAAGAATATGAACACAATTTTGAGAGCAATACTTTATTCAAAACCGCACCATCTCTTAACATTTCTTGCAGGATTGCGGTCAAACGCAGGCCTATTCGCAACAAAAAAAAAGCATTTCTTTAGTACTTTCTCTTTGAAAAATAGTAAAGAGGTGGTATGTTAGTTTATAGATTTAAAGTTTTTTTTTCAGACGAGGCGGCAACACTTATAGTCATCCGCCCCCTGTTCCGGATGCAATCAACAAATATTTTCTTTAAAAATATGCTACTCAAAGTTGCATAGCGGATGGTACAATGTTATATTGGAGTTCGATGCACCTTTCTAAATCTAGAACGGCCGTGGACAGCGGGGTCAATGTCTGACATACTAACTAGTTCGAGTACAAACAAATCAATTAACTTGGCATAGACAAACTTTATATTACAGTAGGTAAACTAGCAGAAAGGTTCTCAATTGGCGACCACAAACCGGAAGACATTATATAGGTAGGCCCTCCACTAGGTGGACCGACGACATCGTAAGTCGTGGATAGCTGATGAATGCGAATGGCTCATAGCCGTTAATTATGACGTTCGAAGGGTGAAATCTATGTTCAGAAACGGACGTCTTCCAGCTGTTTAAGATGCTTAGAATAGGGAATATTATTTTAGTTAATTTTGATGGTGACCGTACACAGCCTGCGACTTTCCGCAGTTTGCAAATAGGACATGGATAAGGTAAAATACATTACCTACTCGAAATAGTTAAGTTACCCTGTGGCGTGGACTATGGCCCTATTACCATAGGAGAGTAAACAAGAGTCAATAAAATCTATATTCAACATAATAATGAAATATTTGTTACCCAATAACATCAGTACACCGACGAACGACACACAGGAATACAGGAATGGTAGATATGTCCATAGATCTGCGAACAAAAGTACAACATCAATAACTATGTAGACACGACTTTCGAGTCAGGGTTTTTTTGTCCAATAGAGTGGTAAACAAGATGGGAAGCGGTCACCATCGCCTATGGACATTTGCAGCACTAGCGGCACTAGGGGCGTTGCCGATGCGTTGCTGGCCCTTACAAACTCTTCACACCCACCTTGAAGGACCGCATTTTGGAGGATGCGTGGCGCCACCTTCGACCACATCGTAACGTAACAGTATAGGCCATAGTAAGCCATAGGCTTGTTGTCATCTTATTAAAACACTTTTATTAGCTTGACTTGTAACTAACTAACTAACTAACTAACAATGTAATCAAATCTTAGAAGTCAATTTTCACCTACTTCTAGTTATCGTATCGACTTGAAACTTTGTATGTGTATGTAATCTCGGTGACAATGCAATAATTTGGTATCATCGACCTGATCTGATGATGTAGTCGGAAGGTGGGTAGGGCATCTCTGCAGTGGCTACTAGTAAACCCCTCGTGTTTGGGCTCATATGATTCATCTTGATGAGTCAAATAGATTGGACTTGGTAACAAAAGACTATAAAGTAAAAAAAATAAAAATATATAGTTTAAAAAAAATCTAAAAAAAACACTTTAAAAACGCACTGAAAAATATAAATTATTTAAATTGACTTGTATTAGTTACGATATAATGGTTAATTCAAAAAGTGTGGAGCGCTTCTTTTACTGGGTAAATAAAAGTACACACAACCAAAAAGCGCTCCACACTTTTTGAATTAACCATTATATCGTAACTATTACAAGTCAATTTAATTATTTTATATTTTTCAGTGTTTTTTTTAGTTTTTTTTTTTACAAAAAGACTTCCTCAAAGCATGCCATTGCAGACGATTTACCGCTAGCGTCATGTAATTATTGTGCTCAGCTTTGCTTCATCTAAGTGGAGAGCTGCGACAAAATGTCATCACCATTATCAGCCTATTACGTTCCCACTGCTGGGACACAGGATTGTGTGGGCCATAATCTACCATGCTGGCCCAGTGCCGGTTCGTAGATACCAGTGTGATAAACAAAAACATTGTTACATTGTTTCTCAGTGACAACATTCGAAAACACGCGTATCGCGAGTGTATGTATCTCAAACATCTAATTAATTTTCTACAGGTCATGTTTACTTTTTTGTGTACACAAGTGACAAGAAACGATCGATTTGTTCGCCTCATGATATGTACGATTACATTAAGCAAGTCACCCTGAAAAAAGAATATTCGCTTGGTAATTAATTTTTAAATTATTTTTATTACACTGATAGGAATGCCACGCAATCACATACATAGATCTTACTCCTGATTGGATTCCCTGTATTTAGGGTATCTACGCCCGAAATTAATAATCGATACTGATCCGTTATCCGCGGTTTTGGATCGATATGTCATGTCATAATGTGTCATTTTAGTACTAGGGCTTGACAGATTAACGGATCGGATCGATTATTAATTTCGGGCATTAGATGACAAAAAAAAGCTTAAGATTGTATGTAGTGAACTTGCTCCAATTCAATCAATTAGTAGTACGAATAAAATTGTAAATGTGATCGCGCCCAAAAAATTACCTGCCGGGCGTTTCTTGCCTGTTCTTTTGCCGGCGTAAGGAGGTTGGAACAAGCGTAGCTAGTCTTAAGTTTTATCCTATTAAATAAAGAATTTTGAACTGAACTGAACTGATCTACAACACTCAGACACGTCACAAATAGAAGAAAAATATTTGCGTTTGTCTGCTAGCGGGAATCGCACCCACGTCCTCACATTTCACAGTCGGCTGTTCACCCATGTTAGTGCTTTGGACTTTAGGTACCTTTTTAGATGACCGAGTACAAATGCAGACGGATAAACCCATAGAAAGGCGTGAGTCGCAACAACTTTCAAACGATTGAATTTCACTTTAGGCTTCAGAAGACAATATAATTTCACGGGGTGATAGGTTCTAAATACATTCACCGTAAAGAAAGCTGTTAGGCAGCTGCCTAGCATAGCTAAAAAGCTAAACACTGGGCTGTTACAACAGCAAAAACAACGCGTTATTATATAGTCATTTTGTTTTTAACTGTTGTTTTAACTCTCTACACAGCCTTGTCATAGAATATACATATATAGATGTTGTTTCTGAGTCCTCAAACCATAAAAGAGATACTCGTAGGTATCATTATATACATTGCGGTTTTACTTCGATAATGGTGTCGATTCGGTTTTGCATTCTCTAAAACTAAACTAAGTTTGACAGGTCTTGACTTTACAAAAAAAGAAATAAGAGTCTTAAACTGGTGTTAATTTTTTTTTATAAATCAATCAGCATCGCCTCGCGGTTACACCGGCTGTTTTCCTTGATTTATAAATGAAATAACTGCATCACGCCCGCGGTTTCCCGTATCCCGCAAAAAAAAAAATCCGAGATAAAAGGTCGGTAGCATATAATTATAAATAAAAGCTATCTCCATTCCGAACACTGAAATCCGTTGAGCCGTTTTAGCGTGAAGAAGTAACAAACTCACAAACTTTAATATTATTATGATGAATATTGGGGATACAAATGGATTTCGATCAAACATTAGTTGTAACATCCACCACGTGTTTAGTAGTAAGTTCTTCCTTACACATTATAGTTATTGCAATATTGTTTTCGTTACAGTACAGTTACTGTGATCGCATCGTCATGTATCATTTGGTAAATACAGATAAAACAAATAACAATAGAATCAAACAAAACAAATTGGATAGGTACCTACCTACATACAATGAAACATGTACTTTCTTCACAGTCAATTGCGCACGGACAACAGACGCGGATATTTTTACTGTTATAAAAGTACCTAACAGAATTGTCTAGTACGTAATAGGTAGTTATATTTAGTTGGGTTGGACTGATTGAACAAATGACATATTGTTTCCTGTGATTTTGTAACGGGAGATAAAGTTTAAGGTATTCTAGAATGAGATACGCATTTATAAGACGGTCATTAGACCTATACTGATGTACGGCTGTGAGGCTTGGACACTGACGCTCAAAGAAGAACAGAAGCTCTTGGTTGCAGAAAGAAAGGTGCTGCGAAAGATTTTGGGTCCAGTACAATCTCAGGATGGAGTATGGCGGAAGAGAACGAACCGAGAAATCGAAGAACTGATGGCCGAGCCGAATGTCATCGGCGAGATGAAAGCGCACAAAACTTCGCTGGCTCGGCCACCTTGAAAGAATGGGGGAGGATCGTGCGGTCAAACGAGCATACAGTGGACGGCCGAGTGGCCGTCGCCCTGTCGGCCGTCTCAGATATCGCTGGAAAGATGAAGTCACGAAGGATTTGCGCGAGCTCCAGGTGGAGGACTGGCAGGAGGTGGCGCAGGACAGACCGAGGTGGCGTCTTTTGTTATCGGAGGCCAAGACTCACTTTGGGTCGTTGCGCCATCTCACTTAGTTTAGTTAGTTATTCTAGAATGAGGCTCAAGTGTAGATCAATACTTGAGTAGCGATTGAGTGACATATTTGTATGAAATGACAGACCCAAATCTGTGCATAAGTAGAGATTACTGCTTGAGCGAAGAATACCAGCCTGAGTCTGGTATAGAATTTGCAAGTTGAAATGGACTCGACGAACAGATAACTGATGGGGAAAATGGTTCTCGAGTGGCGACCACGAACCGGAAGACGTTCTGTAGGTAGGCCTCAGGTGGGCCGATGACATCGTATGATCGCGGGGAGTCGATGGATCCAAATGGGTGATAAGCTAATAAATAACAGTTTATCGTAGCTATCAAAGGGGGAAGCCTGTTTTCCGTCTGATGATGATGATTAATATTTATTGAGCAGCAAACGGTGAAAGGTGGGTATGGATGAAGGATGTAATCTCCGGAACTACTGGTCCAATTATGGAAATTCTTTCACTGTTAGAAAGATACACTATCCCTGTGTCCCGTAGCCTATGTTCTATAGTGATAAAAATCGTGTGGGAATCAATACGCGGGCAAAACTGCGGGAAACAGCTAGCGGTTTCATTTTCGAGTTTTTCACATGAAGTCAGTTTTGCTTCTCTCAAAAACAGTCCACCCTTATTACAGTGCTATAGTGTACTTATACTTGAGTTATTTACTGCTTAGCACTCAGAGATTAATACAAAAACTTGATCTAAAGAAACTAAAAACACATGTTATTAAAAATTAGACAAAAAAGATTCTACAATTTGGTTTCTGACCGCTATTATTTTGTGATGTTTTTTTGAGCTTATGATAATGTATATAGCACTTAATTGATATTAAAGGCATCAAGATCAAGATATTAAAAATTTACAATGAAGTACATTGAACATAGGGTTGCCTAATTTTTTAGTATCCAATAGTGTTTTAGAAGCATTATAGTGGTCGCCACGTTACTGTGAATGGTGATCGTTATCGCGCCATGATTATCGATTATTTTTGGCCCGAATTGGAATATATGGACTTGGACAGCATGTGGTTTCAACAGGACGGCGCCACAAGCACAAGCCACACAGCACATGTTACAATCGATTTATTGAAGAACAAGTTTGAGTTGTCAAGTCCTTATTGGAAAACCCTTTATAAATACAAATGTGGACTAGAACTAATTGCGATAAAATGTATCATATTATGTCCTTCCCCAGTGTTCAAACAATCTCATCCATACCAAATTTCATCTAGATTGCTTCAGCTGTTTTTAGTATTGAAGTTACAAATCAAATAGATGGTTACTTTAGCATTTATAAATAAGAATAAGAATCATTTATTTGCCACAAATTATACAAAAATACAAAAAAAATGCATTATGTAAAAAAAAAAATCTTCTTTCTTTTACTTCTTTTTAATTTAAATACTTCATTGTATGAGTATATCATCATCATTAACAGCCTTTTGCGGTCCCACTGCTGGGACTCTGGTCTTATCCCAGAGAGTATCTCTAGAATGTATAGTAAACAGCAAATGTAGGTACTCACTCAGTAAAGCATCAATGCTGGACCGATCGCCTTCCAGCCATGCTGAGATCACGTACGCTAGGCCCAGCATCCCCACGCCAAGCAACGCCAGCACAATGAAGGTCTCATACACGCGCCCTCTCAGCCCCCTGGTGCCGGGGAACCCAGACGACTCGGAGAATAGGTACGCGAACGGCAAAAATACGAACATAGACAAGTTTGAGAATAGAAACACGTGATTCCATAGTCCTGGAACAAGGAGAAACGGGGTCAGGGGTTTTGTCAAGCATTTTAAGGCGGTAAATTTTGTTACACATAGTTAAACATCTGAGTAAACTTAACTAAAAAATCTTTTCATTCCATTTGAGTAAATATTATTAATTTATTATATGAAATGGTGCAATAGTAACACTTATTTACATCAGCTATTTCATTGGATAGATTAATTTTGGTTACGTTTCCTTGCTAATCATCATGTACGTATTGTAACAACAGGTTTCTCAATATAACATATAGTACATCTATTTAATTTTTAACATCTTGCACATATATGCGTTAAGGACTGTCATAGCTGTGGACTAAAAACTTGACAGCATTAACATTGTATGATGACAAAAGAGCTGACACTTAACACTAATGTTGGCTAGCAACTCTTTACGAACCAATAGAAGATTTTTCTACTGAGTTTTCTTTAACTTCTGGTTATGTTGCAATTTTTTTATTTATTTAAAAAATAATAGACAACTTATTATCTTAATCAAATATGACCTTGAATATTTATCTAGTAGTAGGCAAGCAGCTTGAAGCAATGTACATAGGGGACATTTGTTTGTTTAAGGTAATTTTGAAACTTCCGCTTCCGGTGCCGAAAAGTTAACACTCACTGTGTAGACTCTTGTTATTTTTATAATTTAAATATTGTAAAACTTATCATACAACGACCAATAACCCGGTTGCATCGTCTGTTGGAGGTTATACTCGAGCTGAAGACCATTTGAAGCACTCTCGGAGAACCATAACCATGGAAAACATACATTTTAATTTGCGGTGAGCCACTTTGAATTTCAGTTACAGTTTAAATTACAAGAGTTATCTATTTTTCGAAAATCAAAATAGACTACGCGATTCGCTGATAAGATTTTGACAGCACAACTGAACAGCTGATTGGCTACTGTCAAAGTTGACAACATCTATTGCCATTACAAAAATTAAGGCATAGTGTTTTGCGTTCGGATACATGCAGATTGCTGACATAAAAATCGATCGATATAATCGACACCCATATTTTATTCGATAATCGATTTTTTTTTTAAATAACTTTATAATGGAATTTGTCACCATACGCAAACACAGGAGAGCGAACTCAGTTCATGGACTATCAAGCTTGGATTTATCTCACTCACTCATGCACTCAACCTTACTGGACGGGACGGCATTAACAGAACCGACAAATTGCGATATTAATCATTCAGCAGTAATAAATCTGCAACAACAATTAGAAGCCAAGACAACATCCCTTACTGTAGCTCACGAAGAAATTGCCAATCTGAATTTGGAAATAAATAGCCTTAAAAAAGCTATAGCGTCACAGAACATACGTATTGACTTATTAAAGAAATTGACTTCGGATAGTAGTACATGCTTCACACCATTACGGAAACATACTATGTCTACACCTATAGCTAGACGAATAATTAATATTCAGATGAGAACTCCAAGAATATCACCTCTACACTCTGATGGTGTAATTTGCAAACATTTAAGACTTGCAGCGCAGGAGTCCATGCCTGAAGAGCAAAATAGCTCGGAAGAATTGGTGCCCCTTACTGAAATGAAACAGGAATCTCTTCCTCTTTCAGAAAATAAAGACTTAACATCCAAACACTGTCTTAAAGAAAACACCCCAAAGAAACCGCAAATTGTAATTCTGGGAGATCAACAAGTCACAGGCTACGCGAAAAAGATGATTAACCAAAGAAGAGCTAATAAATGGAACGATATTTACGATGTGATCGCTGTGACTAAGCCGAATGCAACATCATCGCACATCTTGACTAGTGCTGAAGACTTAGTTGGGACTTTGAATAAGGATGATGTTGTGGTCTTGAGTTTAGGGGCCAACGAAAAAAACCCATATATGTTTCAATCTAACTTAAGTAATGTTCTATACAAACTAAAAAACCATGCAGTATTTTTGACCAGTGTGTTGTACAATCCTTACTTGAATATTGACAAACTTAATCAATGTATTAGACTCGTTGCAAAAAATTATACTAATTCCAAATATATAGATTTTAACGATATGGTAATTAATAGAAATGTAACAAGAAATTTTGTATGTCTGAAACTTAATATCGAAATAGATAACATTAACTGTGAAAAGATGTTAAGAGAACAGCAAAGAGCAACAGATACTCAAAAGCTTAGGACATGTGCTAGAAAAAATATATCTATTAAGCTGCCATTAGAAAATAAGAAAGGCACTATTCCTTATTATTTTAAGAAACTTCAGAAAGCTGCACCCATTAAATCTTTTGGTAATGACTTGGAACCGACGAAAAAAGGAACTATTCCCTATTTCTTTTCCAAGGCTCCAGTTACTACAAAAAGTGTAAATTCTCAAAATGTAGATAATGCGCAGTTTTTTCGGAAATAAGAGCTCCTATACCCTTCTTCATCAGAATATAGCGGGGCTCTTACATAAAAAAGATTTGTTGGAAATCACACTTGATGAACTTGACAAGAATAACATTAATGTAGATCTTATATGCTTATCTGAGACATTTGTAAGGAGAGGTACCGAATCAAACATTATCCTAAAAAACTACAAACTTGTGTCCCTCTTCTCTAGGCCAAATCAAAAAAGAGGAGGAACTTGTATCTTAGCTAAAAAAGACTTAAATTGTAAACCGATACACACAATTGATCCAATTCTCTATAACTTTGAGTGTAGCGCAATTGAAATTCCTCTGCTGTGCTTATATGTTATTTGTATTTACAGAACTCCTAACTCCAACATTGTGATATTTCTGAGCAACTTAGAGCTTCTCCTTAAAAAACTTTTGAAAAAAGGCAACAAAAAGGTTATATTGTGTGGTGACTGGAATATCGATATTCTTAAACAAGATAATAAATCTAGAGATCTACTGTCTATTCTAAGCAATTTTAACTTAACCAACCATATTTCAAAACCTACGCGAAAACAATCGTGTATTGATTTAATAGTTAGTAACTTAGATACTGTCCAATCTAATACACACTATCTGGCATTATCAGACCATGAAACTGGCCAGAGTTTGACTTTTGAACTAGAATCTGTCGAATCCAACTCTGCAAAGAGAAATCGCCTTTTCTGGTTTGAAAACCGGAGAGATTTTAGTGACGACAATATTCATAAATTTAAAAGCAGCATGGCATCTTTGTCGTTCACAGAGGTTTACGATATAGACGATCTTAATGAAGCATTTAATAACTTTCATGACACCTTGACTTTATTTTATAATTTATGTTTCCCAATACTACGTACGAAAATCACAAAGAAACTAGTAAAAAATAAATGGATAACTAAGGGACTAAAAAGAGCATCCATTAACAAGCGTCGTCTCTACTTACAATACCATCTTTCTCGGTCAAATAAAAAGCTAAACAAAAAAACTTATCTTAACTACAATAAAATACTAAAACGATGTATTACAGACGCCCAGAAAATTAATAACACAAAATTTATAACTTATTCCAAAAATCGATGTAAAGCAGCATGGAAAACAATCAAAGATAATGTTGGTAGTGATGACCACTCTACGAAAATTGATTTAATAACTGTAGATGACAAGAAATATACTCAACCTGAAGACATAGCGCATTTATTTAATAATTTTTTTATCAATTTGACAAATACTAATGATGATGTAAACTGTGGTAATGATAAGATTGACTATCCCTATGACATTCCCAATCATACTAATTCAATTTTTTTGACACCTGTAGATGAATATGACATTTATAATATTATAGTGTCCCTTAATAATACCAACGCAACTGGATTTGATGACATTAATACCAAAATGATAAAATTCTGCTCAAGAATCTTAGCCGCTCCTTTGAGCTACATTATAAATCTATCCTTATCACAAGGCGTGTTTCCGTCACGACTAAAACTATCAGTGGTTAAACCTTTACATAAAAAGGACGCTACAGATAACATGAATAACTACCGCCCCATTACACTAATTCCTATTATTTCTAAAATTTTTGAAAGGGTCATATATACCAAAATTTCTAATTTTCTATCGAAGTATGACATTCTGAAGGCCCAACAATTTGGTTTTCGGAAAAACATGTCCACCACTTTAGCTTGTTTTTCTCTGATGAAAATGGTTACTGATAGCTTAAATAAAAAAATCCCGATAATATCTATGTTCCTTGATATGTCCAAGGCCTTTGATTATGTGAGACATACACTTTTACTATACAAAATTGAGAAATATGGTATCAGAGGGAAAGCATTGGAATGGTTGAACAGCTATCTTAGCAATAGGAAGCAGTGTGTTGAGATACCAACCTTTTCTGGACATAATAAAACCATATGCCGATCGTCATATGAACGTAATAAACGTGGAGTACCACAGGGAAGCATACTAGGTCCTTTACTCTTCCTTTTATATATAAATGACCTCCCTGACATGACTAAACACAAATGTGTTTTATATGCTGACGACACTACCCTCCTTATTGAAGGACATGACAAAAACAAATTTGAGCATGACATCAATGACGCACTAAATTCTATAATAATCTGGCTTAAATATAATGATCTTCAAATAAACATTAATAAGACTAAATTGATCCAATTTCAAACCTACAATAGCAATCCCATTTTATTAAATATTGCCCACAATCAAAATGCCGTGGAACAAGTTAATTCAACAACATTCCTAGGCCTAATCATTGACAAGCATTGTAATTGGAAGGGGCACGTTCAGAAACTATGTTCTAAACTAGACCGGTACGTATATGTGTTGGATAGGGTGAGAAAAATTGCCACCTTGCAGGCTGCGCTTAGTGCATACCATGGGTATGTTTCATCGCTGTTGCGATATGGTTTGGTGATATGGGGTAACTCAGTTGATTCTCTCAGGGCGTTTAGAGCACAGAAAAAATGTATTAGATCACTGTGCGGGGCTAACTTTCTAGACAGTTGCATCCCACTCTTTAAAAAACAAAATATTTTACCTTTGCCTTGCCTATACATTTTTGAAATTTGTCTATTTGTAAATCGACATCAAAAGTTGTTCGAATTACACTCTGTGGTGGTTGGGAGAAATTGTCGTAAGAAAAATCATTTGTATGTACCAAAGCAACGGATACAGCTGTATAGTAATAATGCATACTGTATGGCTATCCGTATCTATAATAAATTACCAGATGACTACAAAGAATTATGTTATAATAGACTCAAAGGAAAATTATTTAAATTATTAATTGACAAATGTTATTATTCGGTGCAGGAGTTTATGAATGATGGGTTGATTTGATTATTATAAATTTCTATTTCTTTTCTGATACTAATTATGACTTAAATAAATGTAATTTCCAAGATGATTTCTCAATACATCTCCTGCTATCGACATTGACATTTCCTATTATTATTATCTCTTACTTTATTATTATTATTATTTTCTTATTTCCTTTTGACATTGCATGAAAGGAAATATAATATTTGTACACCGGAAACGGTAGAATATTTGAAACTCTGTACTCACTATCATCATAAGCACAATATTCTGACAAATAAAGATTTTTAATTTAATTTAATTTTAATTTGGTTTAGTTCTGTTTTAGTTTCAAAATGTCACCTTCCCTGTGTGTCATAATTCAACTTTGACAAAAAAGAGGGGTGTATTAAGTACTTTGTATTGTGACAAGTATCTGTGTGTCTGTCAGTTCTAGCACCCAAATGGATGAACCTTTTGATTAATAGTTTTTTTTTATATGAAAGAAGACTTGATTGAGTGTTTTCAGCTACGATTGTTGGCAGTTTTTTAATTATTATTTTTTTAAGTCAATTTGTTGTGTATGTTTATAAATCTACTTACCCTGTATCAAAGAACTATTCAGCCACTTGACGTAATAGCTGTTTGGGTAAAGTATGAGCACTTCGTTGCTGACAATTGAAACCGGCAGCAGGAGTGCGGACCCCAGTGATACGGCCAGTGCAAATGTGCACAGCCACAGGCTGATACGGTAAACTTTGACCTCGTCTTCATCTGCTGTGAAGTAGTCCTCGCTGTCTCGACGACGGAACTTCTCTATCAGCATGAATGACATGAGGTAGAGCAGGATAAATAGTAGCAGGAATATCTACAAACAATAATACCTCCTTTAATAGTGTTTTATGCTATGTTATAGAGAATTTAAGTACCTAACATACATAAAAATAGGTTGTATAGGTTGTATGTTGAGCACATAAACAAACACTAAAAAAGTATGATTATCAGGACAACATTTTAGTGAATTTTTTTTTTATATCAGGGTATTAAAAATTGTCTTTAGTAAATAAAAAACTCAGAAAAGTATTATTGTTCAGAATTGCTGAATAAATTATCAGAAAAAAAATTAAGAAGTCAAATTAATAATGGTAAATCACATCAAGAACTGCAAGAGATCATAACTCTAAAAAAACACTATACTAGATTAAAATTAACTCAACGTTCTCTCGCAGTCTCATGCAAGTCTTATGAGCTCAAACTGATGTAGTTCTTTGTTGATTTACTAGAAACTTGCATGAATTCGCACTTACGATTTGCTCCCTGACATTGTTGTGGAATATTTGCTCCCGCAAATCGGCTTCTTCATCATCCATCATCTCTCAATTGTAGTTTACTTTCTAGTTACTTATCTCTTGATAGAAATACGTGTTTCTATAAATTGTTCTCCACGAAAATAAAACAACATTTTCAAAAATCTATCCAGCTAAGTACTTCACACTGAATTTAAACTTGGAGGAACATATTGAATCTAATTTGTTTTTTGGTTTTGTATCTCTAAGCGCAGGAAAGGTAATTGAGATTTATTTTGTAAATGTAGCACAGCACAATTTTTACGAATGGCGAAACACAAGCTAACACAACACAAGCACAACCTATTTCTCTACACGACCAATTTTTTTTGAAGGCTTGAAGTCTGATCTGAATGACGGCGAAAACAAGTTTCAATGTCAAAATTATTGTCAATTGTCAAACGTTCCGCGTATGACAGCCCAGTCTGGATTCATTTTCTGTGATGGCCCTCCCGGTCAATGTCCCTGGCAGCTGATCAGCTGACTGATACTGGCTGACTGACAGTGACAGCTTCCACCTTCCTTCAACTTTGAAAGTAATGATGTATGTAGGTATTTTGTTTGTAAATAATAAAACAACTTGATTTTAAAAAGTTTCGTTAGCAAATGAATTAATTCGAAAATGAGTGGTCCATGTGGTGAGTGTTAGCGTAGTACTTAGTGTCTAAGTAATATGGAACATCTCTCAAGTAAAGGAATAATATGCTACTTTTAGGTTATGTGAATTCTGGTATTAGCAATATGAATTTATGAAAGAATAAACATAAAGTACATTCGTGTTTTCTACTTGACAATTTAGAACAGACAGGGAGTATAAATCTTACCTGTTGTTAAATAATTATTGAACATATAATCATCGTCACTGGCCTCATAATTCTGTGCTGAAAATTTCTTACTTTTAGTGGCATATCTTTATTCTTTACTTACCTAACATTGGCTAAATTATGGTATCCCTTCAACGGAAGCCACATTAAAAGAGATAAAGGTCATAAAGTTCTAAACTACAATGATAAAATTGTCGTACTTTCAGATATATCCCGGCAGGATCCTGAGTTCTCTGTGAGAATTGTGGTCTGCGATCATTATGTCACTAGACCTATACCGGGGATAGATGTGACTTATTCAGATTTTAGAGGTTCAGATATCAAACAGGTATGAAATAGTTTCATATGTTAACACAACAACTGATAAACAAAGCCGGGTATAATTCTTTTTAACTTTAGAAATTGTAATGCCTTGAAACCATGGAGAATGCTCTACCCAAAATTGGTGCACTACGGCTGGTGTTCTAGAATTACGTTCTAGTGTTGATTAATACTTCAGTAGCGATTGAGTGACATTTTGGTATGAACTGACAATCTGTGCTCTTTATTTTGACGACACGGTAGCCGAGTTGGTAGTGTCCCTGCCTGCGAAGCTAGCGGTCCCGGGTTCGAATCCCGGTAAGGGCAAATATATGTGTGATGAGCATGAATGTTTGTAACTGAGTCTTGGATATTTCTATCTGTATAAGTATTTATTTCTCTATGTAAGTATGTATATTGTTGTCTAGTACCCATAACACAAGTTTCGAGCTTAATTTGGGGCTAGGTCAATTTGTGTGCAATTGTCCCCGATATTTATTATTATTACTAGCTGACCCGGCGAACTTTGTATCGCTAATAAGTCACCTTGTAAACCTTCCCTGAACTACCACAAATATTTCAAGATCAAAATTATCCAAATCGGTCCAGCCGTTCTCGAGTTTTAGCGAGACTAACGAACAGCAATTGATTTTTATATATAAGATTATTGCTTGAGCATCGTTCTAGAATACTAGCCTACAAGGCTCACAGTAATGCTGGGGCCACACTAAGGTCGACGTCAAGGGAAATATAATCGCGAGAGATATTGCGTTAATTATTAACGCGATCATGTGAGTGGCTGGCTACACATGAACGGTCAATGTGAATGCCGTTGTCAAACATCAATCATTGCACTAATTAACAGATTTTCCCGTTGGTGTGGCCCCAGCATAACAGTAACTTCAAGGAATAGGTTCCTAGAACCTAGTAATGTTCAGCTGTTAGTCATCATCATCATCATCATCAACCTGTATCAGTCCACTGCTGGACATAGGCCTCTCTCAAGGTACGCCACTGAACCCGGTCTTTGGCTCTTCTCATCCAACTACTGCCAGCCACTCGGCGCAAGTCGTCGCTCCACCTCCAGCTGTTAGTATACTATGTGAACTTTTTGACTATAACTTAATTAAAAACGTCTCTGTGTAACCATGTATAAAAGTATTCAAGAAATTGTATAATTGATCGTAGATAAACTTTTTATTTTTAGGTCCCTGTACTTAGGATATTTGGACCCACCCCGGGAGGTCGCAAGGCATGTGTCCACATTCATGGAGTATTCCCATACTTTTACATACCATGCCCTACTCCAAACCCAGAGCCACAATATCTGTATCAGGTAATTATTTATATCTTAAATCGCTATCAATGTAAATAAAATTGAAAATAAGAGGTACCTATGTTTAATTTATCTCTATTTTTCGTTATAGATAGCAGCAAGCTTAGACAAGGCTTTGAATATAGCATTGAAGCAGGCTACATCATCCAATCAACATGTGTACAAGATTTCTTTGGTCAAAGGATTGTAAGTACACATAGATGCAAGATGCCAGTGTTTTTAGTGCCTAAATTTGAAGTTAAAACGGTCAAACTATTAGTATCTGTAATATGTCTTTTTCAGACCATTTTACGGATTCCATGACAAGGAACACTTGTACCTAAAAGTATTTCTGTACAGTCCAGGATTGTTAAAACAAGCAGTGGAACTTTGCAGTAATGGTGCTATACTGGGTCAACCACTACAACCACACGAATCTCATCTGAACTTCACGCTACAATTCTTTATAGACTTCAACCTTTTTGGAATGAGTAACATTGACTTTCAGACTGTGAAATTCCGAAAAAGAGGAGTTTTACAAAGCAGCGACGAACCCTTAGAAAGTCCCAGCAAATCAGGTCTAAAGCCAGAAAGCTCATGTTTTTATGAAGCAGATTGCAGCGCCTGTCACATCATAAACAGACAAAGAATCGGAAAAGGGGATGGTATCGAAAACCCTGGATTAGAAGAGGTATGGAACCAGGAGATCGAAAGGCGTAAACAGTTAAACATGACTATGGCAAAGTCGCTGTCACAAGGAAGAAACACAGCTGGAGAAACTGAGTCACATTACAAATTTGAACAGATGTTTTTGATGAAATCATCAAATTTAATCGATAATCCCGTTGTTGTGAATCATGATGTGAAGAGGGTTATAGAAGCAGTCTATTACCCGGCTGAAAGTTTGGAAGGTTCTCAGTTGTTCAATGCAGTAGATGTAAGTGTGCATTTGCCTGATTCTACACTAGGTGTGAGTATGAGTGATACTTTGAGGAGAGATTTAGATGAAACTCTTACAGGAGATCTGGATAACACAATTGTTGATGAGAATTTGGCATTGAATTGCAGTTTGCATCATAGTCAAATTTTACGTAAGTTACATTTTCAATACAAAACTGGTATTTTCTGAGTTAAAATGTTTTTATTAAAAATTTTCATAATGTTCTTATTTTTACAGTAAATAGTGAAGACCTAGAACTAGTAGACTTGCTGCAAGATATGGATGAGAAGCCTGTAGACGAAGACAGTGTCTTAGGAACTCCAGCCAATGCAGAAGAAAATGATGGTTTTGAGTCAGATGATGCTGAATATTCACAAGTATATAATAACGAAACTATTTTCTTGAAGCAAAATGAAAAGTGCGTGAAAAATATGAATGTATGAACAATTAAACGAAACATTTATCATGATATGATCTTTATATAAAGTAAATATTAAACTGTTAATCATTTCAGTGAAGATGACACCAGTGAGAGTTCTTCAACCTGGAATGATACATTTTGGGATGGAGCAAATATTCCACAACTTGATGGAACGTTTGACGACGAACGTAAGTTAGATATCAATATGTTGTTAATTGAATAAGTCTTTTATAGAAATATGTATAACACACATATTTTTTTTTACGTATAGATGTTAAAAAAGTAAGAAAAAGAAAGATGCGGTCATTCAAGCTTGGTCTATCCAGACCCAAACCTAAGAAAAAAAATGTTGAGAAAGAACCTCAAGAGGATACTGCTTCTAAAACGGATACAAGTGAAATAGATGAAATTAACGCTTCTCGAGAAACTATAAGTGATATCTCCGACTCACATTTGAGACGTGCAATAAAAAGAGAACCTAAAAGTATCCCAGAAACTTCACATGGCAATCTAGATAAAGTGAAAGAATTAGAAACTATTTCTATAACAGATTTAGTTAATAAAGCAACAACTAATGAAGATAGTATTTCTACAACCAATTTAGTTACAAACAAAGATGATTACTTCCAAATAGATCCCGCAGAAGCTTACGATTTACAAAATGATTTTAAACCAGTAGCTGGGCCATCAACATTTAATCAAAACAAACAAATACTTTCCTTATCAGCAGATGATTCAATCATAGATACTGACTCATCTCAAGAAGAAAATAAAGGCATAGTGAGCTTTTATGCTTCAAAAGTCTTTGACTCGTCTCTAGAGATTGATACAAGTCTAGTTTTAGCTAAAGACAAATCTATTGAAAACCTCAAAAAAGAACAGGAAACAGATATCAAAATTGAAAACAATGACGCAACCATAATGGACACGGAAACAGAAATCGTTGCAAATTTTCCGATGGTTACAAAGATATTCAACTCTCACGAAAATGCCAAAATGACGATAATTACACCGAAAATAAAACCACCAACAAAAAACTACATCATAACAACTCTCGAAAAGTACAAAATTCCCAAAGTCATCCACAAAGTTGTACCCTATTATTCAGATTATAAAGATGTTGGTGATAAAGTCGAAGTCGGGCAAATTGTATTGAAATTGCATAGTAAATCAGCTAAAGACCAGAAGCCTTTTGAGAAAGTTTTGGATACTATTAGTATAGAAGAATGGCGTCAGTTATTATTTTTACAAACTAATGAAATGTCTCAAGAAACGTCGAAACCGGAAGCTTTAAAAGCTGTATTAGCTGGAAATAAAAGTTGTATATTAGGACCAGTAATGAGACCACCGACAAGAAGCAAAGTAATAGAATGGCTTACGAAAAACAATAAAATTAAAGAAAAAAATCAAATAGATACCGAATTATGTAAAAATGTTGAAGACTTAGATAATTCGCAAGCGATAGGATTACATGAAAATGAAATTGATACCACTATTAGTTTGGAAAGGAATGATAGGGT
This sequence comes from Opisthograptis luteolata, assembly GCA_931315375.2. Taxonomy (NCBI): domain Eukaryota; kingdom Metazoa; phylum Arthropoda; class Insecta; order Lepidoptera; family Geometridae; genus Opisthograptis; species Opisthograptis luteolata. The sequence continues at coordinate 3,537,675 of OV928043.1, forward strand.
AATGTATTGTGTGAATACTTATTTGTAGGAACGAAAACGCAATGAGAATTGATTGACTAAACTTTATTTTACAGGATAATACTAATTTAGATACTACATTACAAGTAACAATGCAGCCAGATGGATCTTTTCTTTGCTTTGGAGGCAGCATTAACCAGAAAGAATCTATTTCTATGGAAACTCCTGTAGCTAATGTAAGTTAAAGATTAATACTATTTGAATATCTGTCTAATGAGATCTATGATAATTTTATTGAATTTTCTAGTTATGATATACCTATGTTTTTCTCGTTTTAGGTAAACTTCCTTACTGTAATGCTGCTAGAAGTACACACAGCCATAAGAAAAGACTTTAATCCGGATCCAACACAAGATGAAATACAAGCGATATTTTTAAAAATAACCAACGACAGCCCCCCAAATCATCCTCTCCCTAAATCTATTACAGAAATACTTGTTGTCGACGGAATGAGTCCACCTAAATACTTAGATAGATGTATATTTAACCAGAAAGTAAGTTATTTCAGTAATGAAAATAGTTTAATAGAAAAAGTAATAGATTTAGTGAAGATACACGATCCAGACATAATGTGTGGCTATGAAATTGAAATGAATTCTTGGGGATACGTGCTAGAAAGATCGCAGGTGTTAGGATTAGAAATAGTGAAGGAAATATCAAGAATAACCGATAAGAATCGTCAAAAACGATGGAGAAGTGAGGAGAATGATTTCGAAGGGAGAATTATTGGAAGAGTGATGTTCAATGTATGGAGGTTGTTCCGTCACGAACTACCACTGTCAAGTTACAGTTTTGAGAACTGTATGTATGAGATACTGAAGGAGAGAGTTCCGACATACAGTTTTGCTCAGCTAGCAGAGTGGTGGGGTGATGAGTCGAGAATATTGAGATGGATTCCAGTGGAGCATTATCTTACAAAGCTGTCTGGGACAGTTAGGATGTTGGAAAAGCTTGATATTATTAGTAAGTTTTAGCCTTGTATTGTTATAATGGCGATATTGAACGGTTGAGCGTTTCAACTGAGATTCAATTTAGTTGCATCATCCAAAAAGGCTAAATTTTCCGAAACAGTTTTTGTTATTGATGGCATGGTATCATTGTCATCAATCACTATAGCTATTGTTACTGTACGCTTATTCCTATTTCTTATTAAAGTTGTATCTTCCTGTATTGCTAATTCTTTATATTTCTTCTCAGATCGTACATCAGAGCTGGCAAGACTGTTTGGGCTGCAGTGGTGGGAGGTCCTGTCCAGAGGCTCCCAGTTCCGCGTGGAATCCCTGATGCTGCGGGCTGCGAGACCGCTTAACTTAGTCGCTCTATCTCCCACAGTGAAGCAGCGAGCGGCTATGCGGGCTCCTGAATGCTTGCCACTTATTTTTGAACCAGGTACCTGGAGTAAAACTGTTAAAGTCGTTACCGCTGAATACAAACGTTGTTTTAAACTACTTTGGAGCAGGATCTTACCATGTGTTTGTTTTTGTTTGGATTCTCGATATTTGGGCCCTGTTTCAAGTGTCAAAGAAGTGAGAAGAAGCGGGTAGATAGATACGTCTGCCCGATGTAATATCATCAATCCTACCTGCAGAAACTTTTATCTAGTATTCTCGTGATCATGGCGCTTGCTTCAAAACCTAATTCTTATTCAAAAGCTCTTCACTAACTTTTTTTATTCTTTTGCAGAATCTCGTTTCTATACTGATCCCATGATAGTTTTGGATTTCCAAAGTCTCTACCCGTCCATGATGATCGCTTATAACTACTGCTTTTCTACTTGCATCGGACGCGTCCAAAATATCGTTGGGTAAGTAGGTTTACGATAAAACTAAAAACGGTAAGCTTATTAATATTATACTTATGGATTGCTGCCCATAGTTAGTTACTTTCTTGGTTACTTGGCATTTGTGGAGTTGCCGTACCTTAACTTCGCCAATGTAACATCCGAAAAATTTAAGATAATGGGTGCAAAAAATGTAAAATATGTTTTGAAAGTCATCCCCTCAAAGATCAATTTGAGTCTCCAAAGCTTGTATAGAAAAATATCAACCGCCGGCAAAGCTGCGGGGCAGATCGCCAGTAGACTATAACAACGCATTACCTCTCTGTATCCTTCCAGCGACACAGCCTACGAATTTGGTGCTTGGCGTCTCCGGATGTCTAAGTCCAAACTGGACGCCCTCGTGAAACAAGGCCTCGTTCATTGGTCGCCTGTGGGCGTCGGCTTTGTGAAGGCGTCGGTTAGGAGGGGCGTGCTGCCCGCTCTGCTCAGAAGGATTCTGGCGGCCAGGCAGGCCGTCAAGAAGAGCATGAAGATGCAAACTGATGACAGTGTGAAGAAGGCTATGCATTCTCGGCAGCTAGGTTAGTGTATTTAGCTTTTTCATAGGTTCATAAGTGAGCGTGATAGATTACGGCACATACTATTTGAATTAGGTATTGAAACGGGATAAATACCCTGTATTTTGGTGACGCATAAATTATACCAATACCATTTTATATTCCAGGTCTAAAATTAATAGCGAACGTGACATACGGCTATACGGCGGCTAACTTCAGCGGTCGAATGCCGTGCGTGGAGGTGGGGGACAGCGTCGTGGCTAAGGGCAGGGAAACGTTGGAGCGTGCCATCAAACTAGTCAAGAGCAACACTAACTGGAACGTTAAGGTTACCATCTACTTACTAATACTACTTGCACTGCATATTAAAATATACTGTTAGGGCAGCCTTTCCCAAAGTGGGCAATAACGCCCCCTTGTGGGTGCTGCGGGCCTAAAGGGGGGCGGTAAGAGACCCAGAAGAAAAAATGGAGGCGTTGTGTAGAGGCTTATTGGGAGCGCTAAACAAAAATTTATTCTCATCGTGCAGTAGACAAAGTAAGTTTGGGAACTCCTATGTTAGGGTAACAGGGTTCACTTAAATTTGTTGTTGCTGCTTTCTGAAGTAAACAAATGTGTGCTCTGGACAATATCTTGATAGGTGCTTGGCGATAGATTCTTATTAGTATTTTTTTCTAGACCAAGGGCATCGATCCGGACCCCCTAAAGTCTCCCTACTATCCGTGTTAAGCTTATAAAGAAAATCGAATTGCCCAGGTTTATCTGCGAGTTTCACCATTATCAGTCTATTACGTTCCCGTTGTCGGGACTCTGACAGAGTATAGGCTGTAGTCTACCACGCTGGCCCGGTGAGGGTAGGTAGACGTCGCACGGCCTTGAATGTTGTGATTCTTGGACATGCCGGTTTCCTCGCGATGTTTTCTTTCACCGTTTCGAGCGATGGTAAATCCACACAGTTCCAACAAGTTTGGCCAACATTTTTCCAATATATTCCAATTTTTTTATTGATTGCAGGTGGTATACGGCGATACAGACTCGATGTTCGTCCTAGTGCCAGGCGCGACTCGCGCGGAGGCCTTCGAAATCGGACAACAGATAGCCGACGCCGTCACAGCTGATAATCCGTCACCTGTAGCGCTCAAACTGGAGAAGGTAACGCTGATTCATTTTGAACTTTAATTATAACGCCTTTACTACTTTTCAAACATTTACTATGGTTCCTCGGGAAAGTTTAAGCAGGGTCTATATTATCGCTGTAAAATTATGGAATCTTAATATCGCAACACCCCAACATTTGCCTACCTTTGCTAAGGCAACCCCATACAGTCATGTTGATAACAAAATTTGTCTACTTTTTTTTTTATCCATATTATTCATATTATAAATGCCAAATTATTACCCTTTCACGCCTAATCCACTGGACAGATCTTGATAGTATGCAGATTGTTTGAACCCTGAGCTAATATTTTTTCAAACCTGCTTAATAGTAACTGGTGTTTTGTGTATGTGCAGGTGTATCAACCGTGTATACTACAAACGAAGAAACGTTATGTTGGGTATATGTACGAGAGCCCCGACCAAGAGAAACCCGTGTACGAAGCTAAGGGTATTGAAACCGTGAGGCGAGACGGCTGCCCTGCTGGTGTGAAGGTAACCTATACTTCAACACGACACTAGCATAGATATTGCCGGGGAGGGGACAGAATCCTACTAGTATTGTAAACGTGAACGTTTGTAAGCATGGGTGTATGGGATGTTTGTTACTCTTTCAAGCAAAAACCTATCTATCTTTGAAAATTTCAACTGCCTAACTATCACGGTTCATGAGATACAGCCTGGTGGCAGACGGACAGACAGACAGACGGACAGCGGAGTCTTAGTACCTAATAGGGTCCCGTTTTACCCTTTCGGTATGGAACCCTCTCAGACAAAGACACTTATTCTGATGTGAGCATGAAAATACGATACGATTCAGACCAGCAGTGCGATTCTAATTCACTCGGAAACTCTTCCGACCACGGATTCGGAAAAGTTTCCGCGAGAATTTTTTAGACGCGATTCATTATATTCTGAATTCGGAAACTGACATTTGACTTGAAAAACAAACCAGCTGTTCAGTCACTGAAAAGTTTCCGACACCTATTTGCTCTCGGAAAACGAATCCGACGCGGAATCTGTCCGAGTGAATTAGAATCGCACTACGGGAATCGACTTCTGAGGGTGGGATATAGAAATTCGATTCAACGCTAAAAATCGGGCATTTCTACACTGAAGGCTTGTTCCAGCTCCTCCAGCGAGCTCTGTGCGAGTTGTTCGACTCGGGCGACATGTCTCGCGTCAAGCGCTCGGTGTGCGGCGCCCTGTCGCGGCTGGCGAGCGGCGCGGTGCCTCCGCAGGAGCTGTTCTTTACGAGGGAGTACCACGGCGCCGCCGGGTACCGCCCCGGCGCCACCGCGCCGCCCAACGAGATCGCCAAGTGAGATCTACCTACTTGTATTATGTACTAGTTGCGCTCCGCGTCTTCCCGTTTCCCGCAGGTACCTTTTCCGGAATAAAAAGTAGCCTATGTGTTAAAACATAGATCCTCCAACGCGCACACACACTGTTTTGATAGATATGATTGAATTTGAACTTTGTGCAGCGGTAATAAAGTGCAAATTGACTCTTTGGCGGTAGACGACCTACATTGCTTAGACAATAGTGAGTGCTTGTCTCTACATTTTAGTTAGAAAACGTTTGTATGGGAAAAGGAAGGCTGTTTTTAGGGTGTTCCCGGCAATTATTTGATTTTTTCTCGCCGTATAAACCATTCTTGGACTTCAACGAACATTTAAAAATAAGAATTGGCAAAATTGGTCCAGGCGTTGTTGAGTTATGCGCTTGCCAACAAATTTTGCGATTCATTTTTATATTATAGAAGATTTGCGTTTTTGTGCATGAATTTTGTCTCGCGACCGTCCCACTTGCCTCGCGACCTTCGCGAGCGCAGGACTACGCCGCATGTCGCATACTATGCGACGCGCGTGCCGCTGCCGAAGCTTCTTTGCGTTCTTACTCGTTTTCACTACACAATAAAATGGCTTTGTGTACACGTGTTGTATATATGACCGGCGGCCAATCGGAAACTTACGTGTCTTTTTTTTCCTCATTTTTGCACCAGTAGTCCTGTAGGTTATGGATACTTTTTTTTTTGTTTGGTTTGCAATCTGGCCTTGACAACTAGAAGTACCTCATTGAAACCCTAAGTCCATATAATTATATATGTCAATTCTCGTACCAGACGCATTTTGTCTCGCGACCGGCGCGCCGCCCCTCGCCCCGGGTGGCGTGTGCCGTGGCTGGTGGGCGCGGGCGCCCCCGGGCTCCCCCTGGCGCGGCTGGCCCGCTCGCCGCGCGACCTCCTGCGCGAGCGCACGACTACGCCGCATGTAGCGTACTATGCGGCGCGCGTTCTGCTACCGCCGCTGCACCGCTGTCTCTCACTGCTCGGGGCCGATGTCTTCAAATGGTAATGTTGTTTAGGGATGTTGTCCTTGTGTTTCAGGAAACAAAACTAGAGAAGAGGTTTCAGTTGAACAGTTAAAACCAACTGATTTATTCAAACAAATTACATTATATTTTCCACATTCCAGCTTTTCAGGGCCATTTTCGCTATGACCATCAAGATTCCTTGCCAATTACGTGTGACGTCATTACGTGCTTTAGCGGTCATTCCCCGCAGATAACGTAACGCGCCCGCGTTACGCCTAAGAGGGTCATAACGAATAAGGGCCCAGATTTTCGTCGTAAACTCGTTAAGTGCGTAGAAAGAGTTTGCTTCAAAGAAACCGACCATTCAAGTTGTTGGTTAGGAAAATATATGCAGCGTGGTTTATCGGTTGTAAATGAACAGAAGTCTATTCGCTGTTTAATTTAGCGTTGAGATAACGGCGCGATATTTAAAGGCACCACTCCATAGCTACTGCAACTCTTTTTTAAATTAAATATTTGTTTAGCTATGAAAACTAATCATGTTTCTTTTCCGTCAGGTGGACGGAGCTGGGCTACACGCGGCAGGCGCGGCTGAGACAGGCAGCACCCTGCGGCGGTATCGCCCGCTACATGTCGCGCGAGCGGTGCGCGCTGTGCGGCGCGCGCGGCTCGGCGTTGTGTGCGGCGTGCGGCGCGGGTAACGCCGCAGGAGCCGCGCTTGTGCCCAGGGGCAGCGCCGCGCAGGCGAGACTACTCTACTGTGATACTGTGAGTGTAGCAGGGGGTAAGGCAGTGGCGTATTTAGAGATTTTGCGCCCCGGGAGACCACCATTTCGCAACAAATACAAAAGTTACAAAAGCGCGAGCGTAACGAGCGTGAAAGTTTTTGACGTGACAACGTCTTATAATTCGATAGAGCCGGCTGCACGCACGAAAAAACATGACTCATGCGGCGTTACCTCGCACTGCGGCGTTACCTCGCTCTGCGGCGTTACCTCGCTCTGAGGCGTTCCATGTAAGGCTTGAAGTGCAAGCGAGAGCGCGGAACGAGCGACAAAGAAGCACAATCGGCCAATCGACGTTGTCGCGTTCAACTATCGTCAGTAAACCGACTTTACAGACAACTAATTTTTTAGGATAGTATTTCAAAGTTTTTGCTATTTAAATGACATCCTCCTACAAACGGCGGCTTGTGCTGCCCTTCGTGGGTCAAAATCAAAATCAAAATCAAAAATATGTTTATTCAATAGGATACATTGTGATCACTTTAAAACGTCAACTTAAAACTAGCTACGCCTGTTCCAACCTCCTTACGCCGGCAAAAGAACAGGCAAGAAACGCCCGGCAGGTAATTTTTTTGGCGCGATCACATTGACAATTTTATTCTTATTACTAATTGATTGAATTGGAGCAAGTTCACTAAAATCCCAAGCTTTTTTTTTTGTCATCTAATAGTCCGATATTTTTTATTTAGCTTTACTAATAAGAAGATTTCTCTTGTTTGGTTGTACACATTGGGATATGGGAACATGAATATTAACGAGTTGCGGGATCACAACCAAAGCAGACCAGACCCCACAAGCAGCACCCGTTCACGAGTTGACGCATGTGCCAGCCATCGCTCTCCTCGACCATATGAGAGGGAAGAGGGCGACCCGACACATGACGCCGCTGCAAGCAAAGTCACTTTCGTGAGCATGACTGTTTTGGCTGTTTACCGAAAATGGTTAGAATAGGGGAAATAGGGAGAATAGATAGATAGAAAGAAAGATAGATAGATTAACTACAATCCCAAGCTTGTTTGTCATCTAGATAGTCCGATATTTTATAATAAGCTTTACTAATGAGATTTCTCTTTATACGAATTTGAAATTTTGTTATAGACAAGTCTTGAATTTCACTTGGGATTTTGTTGAAAAAGCGTACACATTGACCTTTGAACGAGTTGCTAACTTTATGGAGCCTAGTGGTGGGTACAGCAATTTTATCTTTGTTTCTAGTATTAAAATTGTGATAATCACTTCTCTTTTTGAAGCTATTTAAATTTTTCCGTATGTACATTACATTTTCATAAATATATTGACAAATAACTGTCATTATTTTGGTTTCTTTAAACTTAATTCTTAAAGATTCTCTGGGGCCCATGTTATAAATCGCACGAACAGCTCTCTTCTGCAATACAAGTATGGTGTTAATATCAGCAGCGTTTCCCCACAGCAATATTCCATAGGACATAATGCTGTGAAAATAGGGTTGCGGGTGGCTTGCGCCGCCCCTCGTAGCCTTCCGCCCCGGGTCATGGCCCCCTTTAACCCTAAGGTAAATACGCACCTGGGGTAAGGGCGGATCCAAAATGTGAGACACCGGGTGCATCGGAAAATAAGTCGGTGATCGAGCTGCTGCATCCATCATCATTATCAGCCGGAAGTAGTCCAGTGGCAGTGGGCTGGTCGTATAAGCCGCAGAACCGATAGCCGTTGGGATAGACGTGTTCTTGAGTGGAGACCACCACTTGGCAAACTTAGTGTTGGACGTCCTGGGACTAGGTGGAGCGACGACTTCCGCTGAGTGGCTGCCAGTAGTTGGATGAGAAGAGCCGAAGACCGGGTTCAGTGGCGTACCTACCTTGAGAGAGGCCTAGGTCCAGCAGTGGTTTTAATATTCATAAAATTCTTTGTTTGTCAGATTTGTTCGTCATGCTGCGGCCACCCGCATGCGAGTTCGTGCGAGAACACAGAATGCCCCGTGCTGTGGCGGCGGCTCAGCGCGCAGAAGGAGCTAGCGGACATCAGAGAACTCTTCACGCATCTGCCGCCGCAGTACAACGCGGAGACTTTCCACTTCTGAACCTAGCCTTGCGCACATTGTGGCCGGGCCGCACCACAAAATGATACATGATCGTTAAGTTTTGAGCAATTTGTTTCAGACAACCTTTCCATTGGATTTTTACTGTGATTTTATATATTTTCTCATATGGCAACTGCGTCAATGAGTAAATTGTAGAATTAGTTTTAAATTTACAATAATATGTGAACTTTAAATTATATTATATATATTATATAGATTTTAAAAATAATATTGCAAAATTTATTTTATACCCATACTAATATTATAAATGCAAGAAACTTTCTGTTTCTTACCTTCTTACAGTCTGAAATGCTGAGTAGATGTTGACGATAATTTGAACCCTGGGAAAGAATTAAGGATAATATAGAACGCAATAAATTTCACGTGGATGGAACAGCGGGAGACAACTAGTGAAAAATAAGATAATAAGAAAAAAATGTTCTGTGGACCAAATGCGTAGTGCCATAGAAATACAAAAACCAATGATGAAAGAGAAGCCCATAGAAGTAGGAATATCTATGGAGAAGCCTGACTGATACAAAGTTGGCAACATTGGATTTTTAGTGTCAGCAAGTCAGCATTGAGTCAATTGATTGAGTGATACTGACAGTCTGTGTGACAGCTGAATAAACGGACACTGGCAGAATTGTGACAATAAGTCACAGAAGCCATAAACCAAGAAGTCAAGTCAAGTGACAGCTGAAGCTGACAGTTTGACATTTGGGAATAATGGGAATCGTGTGACTGGGAAGGGGGAGCAAGAAATAAAATTTTATTTTAACAAGGAAAAAAAGTTGAGAATTATCAATATTATCATTTCACTTTCAGTCAAAATAACCTCACAATGGATCTCGCAGAACAAATCATCAAACATGCCACTTATTGTTTTTTACCGAAATTGTCAAGAAACTTTGAAGAAATCGATAATCATCCGGAATATTACGACCGCAAAAACAATCTTGATAAACATTTTCCGCCTTTACTTGATCTGATCACGAAAGGGGATCTTAGAAGCCATCCCGAATTTACCAAACGCATCATGCCCGCACTTATAAGACTGTACATAGAGCGCTCCGTTAGCAGCCCATGGAACGATGATAAAAGTTTGGATTATTCACGAAAACTGAACAATACTTTTCAAACTATGTATCGGCTCTCATTAGAGACTGTGTTTCTCTACAATGACTTCTGTAATCTCCAGGAGGTTTTTGATAATTTACTGAAAGATCTAAACTTACAAGCTACAGCACAGGACTTTAAAAAATATCCAAGCTTACTAAAAACATATTATTTATTAGTGAAAAATCTAAAGGTAACAATTTATTTAAAAGTTTTTCTGTTGATCTGGTCTGGCAGTGGGATATAAACCTAATTTATTATTCCAGGACTTTAAAATTGCTTACAATCCAGTAACAATATTTCCTATCTGCCTACTGCTAATTGAAGACTACGTCTTTGCCAATAGGATCAGAGGACTGCGGTGTTGTTCTACCATATTGCATTGTATGGTAAGTAGTATATACCTAGTACATATACATAATAACATAGGTACATAAGTTGTTGTTATCAAATAAATATTTGTTGTGTCTGGGTGTTGTGGATCCCCGATCCTCATAGTTTCTGATACCCTAGACACAGGGAAACCTAGTTAGGGGTCAGAGCCTATGTATGTGATTGTGCGGGCATTATTATTATTAAATTACTAACTAACCTGGCTTAGATAGTGTATCTATACTTATGACCCGCTCCCTGGCTTTGCACAGGTGCATTATGCATTAAAATTTATCAAACATAAGCATAAATCTTCTGGATGAAATTCTCTAAATAACAAAAATAGTGCTATCAAAATCTGTTCCGTAGATTAGAACTAAACGCACAAACAGATGCAAATAGCAACTTTGTTTTATACTATTTAGAGATGCAGAGATCTGGAAAAACTTCCCTTTCTTCAGCTAACCAGTATTATTAGGCAATTTTTAGATTAGGATAATCTATTATACTTTTCTAATCAAACACTGCGCACTACTTCCTGGCTTCTAGAGTGGTGCACAACTGGAATAGACTACCAGAAGACGTTGTGTCGGCACCTTCAGTGAATTCCTGTAAAAACAGACTGGACAAGTGGTTGCTAACGAACAATGCTTCCTTGCTTCAGAATTAACTTTTCTCTGCACTTTTGGACATTGCTATAATTCAACACAGCATGATATAGGCACATCAGCCTCAGGCTGCTCGCCTATTACCAAAATAAATAAATAAATAATTGCAAGAAAACCTATAGATAAAAGAAGTACCTATATTATACTTATGTTTATTTTAATTATTACAGGACGATAAACATTTTCAAGGTGGAAATTACTATGAAGTGATATTCAGCAGCCTCAACAAGGTATTACCAGAAAAAAAACTAGAAGTCACCAAGGTGGTCCACGAGTGTCTATTAGAATACATAAGAATTTTGCCATCTAATGTTAAGGTATGTAAGATGCAACAAAATAACATTATAATATGATAGTATATTCCATATATATCATCATCATCATCATTATCAGCTTTCCACGTTCCCACTGCTGGGACTCTGGCCTTCTCTCAGAGAGAGAGTATGGGCTATAATCTACCACGCTGGCCCAGTGCCGGTTGGTAGATGTCACATGCCCTTGAACGTTGTGGTTCTTAGACATGCCAGTTTCCTCACGATGTTTTCCTTCACCGTTTTGAGCGATGGCAAATCCGCACATAACTTATTAAGTCATAGGTACGAGGCCGAGAGAATTCGAACTCGGTGTCGGCGTCTTGTAAGTCGCACGGCAAACCGTTCGACCACCATCGCTCTATATCTATATCCATATATATATCTATTTAAGTATGTTTAAACCTTTATAGGTATTTTTACTTGATACTAACATAACATTTAATTTTTAGGAATCTAAAACAGAGAAAATATTTGGTATCATGCTGGAGCAGATACATGTTGAATCTAATCTGCACAGAAAGACAGTGTGCTTTGGGTTCATCAAAAATATTCTAATGATACACAAAGTGCATTGTGTTAACAGGAAGTTGCTAAAAATAGTACTGTATGAAAACATCCATGTTTGTTGCAATGATGCTGTAGCTGACATCTTGTTGGTAGATGTAATACAGGTAAATGTCTATTACAAGAGTACAAATTGCTATTTGAAAAGCTAGATTATATTTTGTGACACAAAGGACATTGTCAATATGGTTTGTTCACAAATAGTTCTAATGCTTGAGCAAGCCCTAAAGTTAGAGCAATATTTACTATCATCATCAGTCTATTACATTCCCACTACTGGGACATAGGACTTCTCTCGGAGAGAGTATGGGCCATGCTGGCTCAGTCTGGGTTGGTTAATGTTGCATGGCCTTGAATGTGGTGGTTCTTGGACATGCCAGTTTCCTCATGTTTTCCTTCACCAATTGAGCAATGGTAAATCAACACATAACTAAGTCATAGAGCCCACATGAGGCGGCACGCATTCCCGTTCGGCCACCATCACTCATTACTATATTTTTCTTATTATTATTCTTTCGTTATTTATTATATTTTCTTTTAGGCTCTCCAAATTTGGGTCACCCATTGCTGGTGCGTCTGGAGGCTGGCTGCAGATCACAAGATACTCTCTGCACTAATCAAACTTCTCTACGTCTCAAGGAAAGAAAAAATCGCATCAGAAATACAAGCCCTGCTAGTAACTTTAATTTTATTGTGTTCAAAGAAAGAACGTATGATAATATACAGAAATTTACAACAGTCAGAAATCACCTCCCCTGAATTTCAACAAAAGTTAGAAGAAATAAAGAGAGACATTTGTGAATAGAAATATATGTTTTTATTCATTAAAAAAATATTAATCATGATACAATTTGTAATTGCAATTTCTTATAATCCTGAAGGTACCTTTTAGGTAAATCTGGGCTATACCCATATATTTTCTAAATATTTTAATCACAAAGGTAAAAGCGAGAGCTCTGCTTTGCTTATGATTCACTTCACTTTACCCACCTTAACATTCTATCAGAATGGTATTTTTTTTATACATATTACAGTTATGTACTAAATCAATGAAAAACATTATAAATTATAATTTCATGGAACATATCTGGGATACATATTTTGTTTAGCTTTACTAGAGTAAACTTAAATGTCATGACTATCACATATTTAAATATGTACAAATTACCATTGTGTTCTTGCATATCTAGATTCTAAACATCTGCATAAAATATTCTCTGTTTGGAAACATTTATTTTGTGCAATGTATCACATATCACATCCATTGTGGGTCTCTTGTTCTTGTTATTTTTCATGCACAACTTGGCTAAATCGTAGATTTCCTGAGCCTTAGACCACCCATCAATCACAGGGTCCAAAATGCTTGTAATATTATCATCAAGGCATTTTTCTTGAACATACATTTTTATGTTTAAATTTTCATTGCTTTCCACAATAATTGGTTCTAAACCAGTTAGCAGTTCCAAAAGGACTATCCCATAGCTGAAAATGTCACCTTTCTGAGTGATAGTTCCAGAAAACCTTTCTGGTGCCATGTACGCTGAAGTCCCCATGATGGATTCGGTGTGGAATGTTGTGGCACATTGTTTTGATAGCCCAAAGTCGCAGAGCTGAAAAAGAAGACATATTTAGATAACCTGTATACATTTACAAATAGTTTTGTACCTCTAAGTTGGACATAGACCAATAGACCAAACATTATAAGAATTTCGAGAAATGTACAAGAATAGCTTATAATATACTGTTTTAAACTACCATGGTCAAAAACAAACAAATACATGGTAATTATCCTGTTATAAAACCTAATTCTAAAAGCTTATAATAGTATAGAAAATGTCCTCACCATTGGTATGCAATCTTTAGTAATCAGAATATTTGCACTCTTAACATCGCCATGCAGAAAATATGCTTTCCTGGAGGAAATCTGTGGTCCAGAAACCAAAGAACTAGGTTTAACAGTATTGTGTATATATTTCAGCCCCTCAGCTGTTCCCATCATTATATTCATTCTCTGAACCTCATTCAAAACTTTTGATGCTATATTCTCAAGCAGTGATCCACCTTCAATATATTTACAGACAATGCAGGGGGCTGGTCCATCCAAAGAGTATCCCAATATGGGCACAACATTTTTATGGCGTAGTATTGAAAGGGATTTCACCTCAGTGTTGAAAATTTTAACGAGGTCAACGGAAGCTAGATTTAACTGCAAACTATGAGCTCTTTTTACAGCAAGCAGTCCATACTTCTCATGGTCACCTACAAATACATCTCCAAAACCACCACTGCCTATGTGTGAGTCGGCAAAGTTTCTTGTAATTGCTTCTAGCTCTGCATAATTGAATTTTGTCAGGTTGGTGTCTTCAAGAATTTCACTGTCGACTTGATCATACAGACTAATGCCACCAAGTGATGGCATTTGAAAACGTGAGGATTGTGATTGTTCACTCTGAACGGTGAAGTCACTTGCCGATTGTGAGGTTTCAGATACAGCTGTAGAGGCACCTGACATGGTACTAATTGAACTGTTATCTACATCTTTGTCAGGCAACAACATAGAAAAATTAGGCATGTATTCAGATGACTGCAAAGGACCAGCTTTTGAGAACTCTATTAAATCTTGTGCACTGGTAACACTATCTTTATTTGGAATCAGGGCTGTGGAATGGTGGCCCATGATTTCAAAGTTTGGCATCACTTCATTTTGTGTGGTGGAGAAATTCATGAGGTCAGAGGCAGACTCTATCTTCCTTGATTCTGATTTCTTTGATTCCATCTTCCTAGTAGGATCATTACATAGGGCTCCATAAGTATCACTTGTAGCTCCATTACAGTTTTCACTTAACTTTCTGGTGTTTATGTTTTGTTCACTTGTAAAGTTCAAGATGGATGTCACATTTGTAGGCACGTTGGCTGCGGGACCATCTATTGGCCTTGGTGGAGGATTATCTATGTAAAGAAAACATCAGATCAATTTTAACAATTTGTAAATTACATTCATATTCGCTAGTAGAGGCATTATAAATGAGAAAATTTGTGACTTCACCATGAAAGAACTCAACGGTTTTGAAAGGAATGGAGATAGCTTAAGCCTTGTGTTAACACGTAGCTTAGTTTAAAAGGTTCAAGTAGTCTAAAGTAAAAGTTACCATTTAACATTTTAGCGAGGTCCTCAGCTGCTCTGAACATTTGGGCATTTACAAGTACATCCATGAGTGTTTGTAGAGTAGGCCTTATTTGACCAGAGGTTCCCCACTCATCAAATAATACTCTGGCACATCTTAACTTACAATTCTGAGCATAATTTTCTATCAATCTGAAACAATACTTATTAAATTATTTTTTTATCTACGCAACTGATTTGTTGATTTCAATTTAATTATATGTACAATGTAAGTACCTCATATGCTCACTATTGTATTTTGGTTCGAAGTGATCACTCTGTAAATCTTTTGGAATACGAGACATGACCGTTTTCCAGTCGTCATTTATATCTAAAATAACTGCTATAGGGTCTAAGAACGATGCAGGCACTTTACGTAATTCTTTATTCCTGAGCATTTTCATCAAACGAATCTCAGTTCCGAGTGTAGTTTTAACGTTATTGAGAAAAACAACGAAAGTAAATACACACAAAAATGATTACACACAGTCCATAGATTAAGTAGACTATACTATATGTCACACATTATGTTATGTGACACTTGACACTGACAGTAACAATAATGACATCAACAAAATATAATAGAGAATATAGAGTAGGGCTAGAGCAAGAGCGTAGACTAGAGGGAGAAGAATAGAGTTTTTACAAACGAACCACAGAGCACAAATATATGATATGAGTGTAGAACTGTAGAAAAACATCGAATTCTTTTCCGGCAACACTGATCAACCGTCATAATGTGTGTCCGTCAAAGTAGGGATGGGCAAGTGAAAAAAATATATCGATAATTGGATATGATAAACTGGATAATGATGAGATGAGTAAATTTCAAGTTGTGAGGTTAATAACTTTACAGAATTACAGTCTCGTGCATGCTTTTGAGCACTATTAATAAAAACTTACATTAGTTTGTAACTAAAATTCAATAATCTCAAAAGTGACATTTTGTGTTCCTGTTGGCGTTACCATATCCATTTTTCATGTCGTTATTTGCTTGAAACGTCTTTGAAATCACGTACGGGTACAACTACAATGTTAGAAAAAAGGACACTAACAAAATGATCTATATTATTATGGTCTTAGTTTAAAAACCACAAAACAGAGATTAGTATAGTGTCATTGTTCAGCATAGTCAGATCAGTCGGCTCGTTGATATGACCTTGAGTTTGCGTTGGGGCCGAACAGGGTGGTCAAGTGAGAAGTTAAAGGAAACTTGATGACAGTGCCACCGTCACTGGGCCAGATAAGTTTGTGGCTCTGTACTAGAATAGTAACATTATGTACAAAATACAAAACAGAATTGCGTTAAAAATGTGCCCAAACTGATTCCAAAGATACGCTTAGATAAAAATCGATATAACCTTGGAAAAAAATATATCTCGATATTTTTTGCTCAAGCCTATATCAAAGCTACAGAGAAAAAAAATTGTAGTTGCTGGAAATCTCAAAAAATTACATAATTTCAGAATAAATAAACGCTATTTATTCTAAAGTCGACCAAGCGCCAATGTTTAATTAATTAGCATCATGCTTAAGTATGTTAAATCCTCAGCTATTAATTTTAGAACAGAACAGAACCGTTTCGATGATGGTGGTGTGAAAAACTAAGTCTCTGTGATTTCAGATTCGGAGTTAAATCAGCTGTTCTTGGCTCGGCCGTGTACTACACAATCGATAAAGGGGTCTGGAAGGATAGTTCAGCTACTAGTGCTATATACGAAGATCTTGAAAAAGGAGTATCACCCTATGTGGGTGAACTAAAGAAGCAAATACCTTACGAGGTAAGTACTGTAATAAAACTTGATCTAGCTGAATTTCGAACGATTGATATTTTTAAAGTGTTACTTCTTACTTTGCAGTTGCCACCACTTCCATCAAATGATAGAATGTCCTATCTTTTCAAGTACTATTGGAACTCCGGCGTAAAATCGACATTCAAGTTTTTAATAGAACTTCCAACATTCACCAGCAATGCAGCAATGAAGACCTATGGCTTCATATCTTCTTCGTTAGATGCTGCAGACCAAAGCACTACTTCCACCACAGAGAAATGATGTTATTATTAGGCAAATAGAATAAAATTATTTAGTGTTTCTAATAAAATGTTTACACAAGTTTGCATTTACTTTTATGGTTTTAAATACTATTTACCAACAAAATATAATTATGTTATGTTAATGCAAGGTTAATTTAATATATTGCAGGTTATATAATAAACAAATAATATAATTTAAAATAAAACTGTAATGAGGTATCTAAAAATTATTTTGAAGTTTCTCTGAATAATCAAATAGACATGTGAGGGAATTAAAAGTTATCAAAACTTATCTCTGACAGAATTAACACGCTGAAGTGGCAGTAGGCTGATCATATACCTACGCTGCAGATTCAATAACCATTGGGGAAGATGTGGAGCCCGCGACTTGGCAAATGTAGCATAGGATACCCTACAAATAGGTGGAGCAACAACTTGTGCCGAGTGGCTGGTAGTAGTTAGATAAAAACAGCTGTGGTGTATCTCAGGAGAAGCCTCGGTCCAGCAGCGACTGACTGATATGATATATTGCATTTTGTTTAGATACAAGCATAAGGCCAAATGTGCAGGATGCGATAGGCACCTAATCAGTGCGCACTCCTACACGGCTTCTTTATTTACAATGCCTGAAGTAGCTTGTTCTCTCATTTGGTAGATTTTAAACTCTATAGTGAGTTTTTTCTGCAAGTAACAGAGTACTTTCGAGAAAACCAAATGGGTAAGGTCTGGCTCAGCCCTAAAAATTCCTTGTCCCTACTTCAAAAAAGTGATTGGGTAAAATAAAAATAAAAAAAAGTAGCTCTTACAAAACCAGCCCACAGCTGTGGCAGATTGATTTATTATTACTTTCTCGGTGTCACAAATTTAACATTCTCCAGCACTCCATACAAATGTGTAAACATTTCCAAGCATCAAAAAATAACTTTCACCACTTTGACACCAACAAATTAATCAGACACATGTGGCAATTTTATTATTGCAAAAACCTTGGTTTTGTTTGATAACATATTTATGGAGCTCACATTCCAATAACAATAAAATACATAAAATGAGAATAATGAAAAATCTGGTTCTAAAATTACTATAATGCATCCACAGGTCTAAACTCTCATTGATATTGCATAACAAGAGCACCTGAACAATCTCAAATCCCAAAAAATTTAATTAGGTACTTCACATTACGATTGTAGGTACACTACAGGATGTACGTGTGGGAATGAATCGTTTTTGTGCACACAATGATAACAATTACAACTTGACGCTAAGGAATGGTCTTAAATTGTAGCCTGTTTTGTTGAAATAATGAAATACCCAATGTAAAAATTGAAGTAATTATAAACAAAAACATATAATACATTGAAAGATATTAGTGTGCAGCCGAGACAACAAATAAACAGGGCATTTTTATTAAATTTGAGGCATAATAATCCCATTAAAAAAGGCATTACTTTGTACATTTGTTTTTAAACTATTTTAATCTGTCAAGTTTTGTTGAACAAGTTCAACAAAATGATACAAAACAGATAATTACTAAATTGCTAAGTCAATATTTCAAACAACAAACACTGCTTAAAAACCTATGATTTGTATGTCGAAAGGGGGTAGAAAAGGGGGTGTTGTTTTAATTAGATTATGTTGCCACAAGGGCTTGACGCTAGGCAACTGCAGCTTCGACTTCCATGGGTTCTTCCGCACCAGCTTTCTTTTTCTTCTTCTTGTTCGCTTTCGCAGATGAATTCAGGAGGGTCTGCAAGAGAAGCAATTGTATGATTTTCTGGTTAAAAAGTAAATTTAATTATCATTATATAGAACTAAGTCAAAACAGTATCCAATAGCTGTTGTAATGGTTCAAACCGAAATGTTCAAATAAATCAAATCGGCTCAAAAACATCACATTTTTCTATACCCTGTGCTTGTTCAAGTCACATGAAGAAACAAATGTGACAAGAAAGATTTCAGGGGGTTACAAATTAAGAATAATAACAAGTGTAGCTAATAAAAGCGTGATAAAAATGCTGTGCCATATGTAGCTTGTCAGTTAGGACATCAATCATGCATTTATTTCTCATAACATCTTGATCATATTTGCCACTAATTGCCAAAACCGCTGATTGCATTCTATTTTTCGTAACATGCATAATATTATTTATGTATTTCTTACATTAAGTTCAGGGTCCTTGATGGAGCGTTCGCTTTTGCATGTGCTTTTGTCGAAGGGCAGGCCGGTAATTCGGTGCGTACCGCTCGGAAGTAGGAGGACTGTGAATTTGAATTGAGCCACTAGCTCCCCAGGGCGCTCATACAACACCTGAAATAACAATTAACAGCATTCAATAGATAATTTAAACTACCACTTCAGACTTTAAATCATCCTATTATAAAAGCGAAAGTTTGTGTGTGTGTGTCGAAAGTTTGTATGTGTTTGAATGTTTGTCAATACCACGTATCACTGTATCAATGAAATTTGGAATGGAGATAGCTTATACCCTGGATTAACCTATAGGCACATACTTTTTATCCCGGAAACACCTGCAGGATTACGGACGGACGCGGGTGAAACCGCGGGCCACAACTAGTTTCTCATAAACAAGAAATCCCCACCTCTTTGTGCCTAAGACAACAGTAATTATAATTTACATGACGGGCGAAGATTGTTACTTGTAAGGGGAAGTGCCTACCAAACTGTAAATACTGTAGTTTAGTGAGAACTTGAACAAAATCTCATTATTTACCTGGAAAGGCTCAATCAGTTTGTGATTGATGCACTCAACGAGTCCTAACCTCGCGCTGGTTTCCTTGTCGAAGCTGCGCAAGTTGAATGGCATCGACCCGTGCTTGTTGCGAACCTGTACATCAAAAAGGAACAAATGGGTCAGCTTTTCTTATTTTACTGTCTGGCTTACATTTATGTTATGAATAAAATAACAGCATCCTTGCAAAAACGCTTGTTTCTAAAGCACTATTGTCAGCTAGCTAACAACACCGCGCAAGTCAAATTTTCAAGAGATACATAAAACTGTTTTACTAGTATGTTTTTTATATAAATTATTGACTTTAAAGTGTTAAACTTTTTTATTAAAGGCTTCTATTTAGTAAAAATGCTTGGAACTGACAGGTTCATAGAAGCGTACGTCAAAACTGCATCTAATGGCATTATGATGTCAATACCACAAAATTTTGACTTGTGCGGTGTTGATGCTAGCCAATGCTATGTGTTCAACACAATGAAGAAGAATTAGCAATAAAAACTTGTTTGTTTTACTTATCGATGAGGGTTTATAAGACAGTGTGTGAGCTAACATACCTCACTGTAGAACATCCTTGATGCTTTTAATTTGAGTTGATAAACTTCTTCCGTCTTCTTGTATATCGTACACCTTGTGTCTACTTCTCGTCCCTGTCAAGAGATACTTCATTTTAATAATATTTCAGTTTGTTACCCAAACTTATTGGCACACTTATTTTATTTATTACAAGATGAGCATAATTATATTTGTTAGTAATAAAAAACTGACATGCAATGATTTGTCATGTCAGTTAAGAGTACTACTGGATAATATCCCCTGAGTACTGCCAGAAAATGAACTGAAATCATTCAATGGAAAGAATTCAGGGAAGTGTCAAAATGATAAATAATTTGTGGTGTGTTTTGCACCAAGAAATAACACACAATATTTTAATGACATTTTTCAATCAATCCATAAATAAATTGGCAAATGTACTGACCACTCCCTCTCCAGTAGAAATAAGAACATCCATAGCATAAACTTCATAAGTCTCTAGGGTGGCCTTCTCATGTTCTTTACGCTGCACCTCTGAAGGATTCTGTATGATGCTCTTCTCTCCGTCAATGCGGAACTGCTTTAGTTGGTGTGACAGCATACCTTCAACCGGCTTGCAACCATATTCTGCACTGATCTTTTGAACCGCATCAGTGATAACATAGTTCTACAAAAAAAATAATACTATTAAATATCTATACTAATATTATAAAGCTGCAGAGTTGGTTTATTTGTTTGTTTGTTTGTTTGTTTGAACGCGCTAATCTCAGGAACTACTGGTCCAATTTGAGAAATTATTTCTGTGTTGGATAGTTCATTTATCGAGGAAGGCTATAGGCTATATTTTGTTTCCAAAAAAATTAGGGATCCATAGGAAAATTGCTATTATGCAACCCAAGGTGAAATCGAAAAGCTATTTTTGCGTGCGCTGCAAAAACTATTGACACTAGAACAAAATAATGTATTACGGGTTTGTAGGTCTCATTTAGATCTACAAAAAAGTCCGCGAGAGCATATGTCTCACTATTATAGTTATGCCACAATAAGTGATCTTTTATTTAAAAAAGTAATGTTTAATGCCGCCGCTAGAAAAGGCTCTTTATTTGTATCTTGGTATTAATCCTTATTAAAATAAATTAGTTCTTATTCAAAACTGCTTCAATGCCTTTATATAACTTTTTGAATCATTCAATTCGGACATTCCATTCGAAAGATATCACGAGTTTAAAAATGTATGTGACGATGTGGTCGAGGATGGCGCCACGCTACACCTGGACAGGGAACTGGCTCTCAAGTGAGGCTGCCGGGACACACCGATAGGTGCTTGGCGACAGATTCTTAACAAGAGAGTGGTAGCTAGCCAGACGAGTACTAGAAAATACCCTACCACCAAGCTATGGTTTCATCACTGTTTTCCTTTACCAAAAGCTCAAGCTCATTGTAAGATTCCAACCCACGTCCTACGGATCGCAAGCCGACGTCACTACCACTGAGCCATCATCGCTATTAAATTAATATTGAAAAAATATTCTTATTAGCCCATTGAGCATTACTGTTGGCTGCAGCAATCAAACATCAAATTGCGCTATGTATCAACATCTCTGTCTCTACAGCTGATAAAAAGTTGTGTTGATATAACATACTATCCCATACTATGCATAGTTGTTTTTAATTTTATTTATTTACACTTTTAACATTTAAGAGCATCACATAGAGATGGCTACCAGTTTGAACATAGCTTGATGGTCATAAGGTTATCTTCAAACCTGCTTCAGTATTTATCTTTTTACAGAAATGTTGTACAGAACCAAACTAATCATATGGGCACTGTGAGTAACTTTAAATGTAATGTGATAACAATATTTTTTTATTTGTAATAAGAATAAAATAGCTTCATAAACAAAGAAGTTATGCCCAAACATAAATAAAAAACCAATCATTTTTTAAGTTGTGTCATACAGATAGACAGACAGACATTTTATACATACTTTGTCCATAAAGTAAACAATGGTGTCACTTCCGTAATTATTGCCAGATATACATACATTAATTTGTTAATTGTTACAGCAAGTCAAGTCATTAAATATTTTCACAACAAATTCTATACCTCATTACCGGGTCGCAGCAGCCTCAAGGCGGCTTCGCTAGCATAGTGTGCAGCCAGCAGAACATCTGCCGCCCGGCCGGTGATCTCTCCACCACCAACCACGACTGTGTGAGCCACCACCGCGATGAATCCATCTATGTGTGCACCCAAGTCACTAGGAACAGAATAATATTGGTAATTTTAACTTTTGTGTATGTAAAATACATAGTACTTATTACATATACAAAAATTAAAATAACTGCACAGCTTATGGTTTTATCATGGAAACTTAATAATTCATCATTTTCAGGCTTTTACTTACTCACTGCTGGGATAGAGCCCTTCTTTCAGAGTATGGGCCATATACAACCACTCTGGCTTAGTGGATTCCAAAAATAACATAGAAAGATTGAGTACCAAAGTGCTATCTGTGAGAAGATACCATAAGTCTTATTACCAACTAATTCAATTTCTGAAAACCGTTTATCTCAAATAGAATCACATATTATCTCTAAGGTGCCTTGTCAACCGACAAAACAATAACAAATCTTTGTGCTTGTACAAAAGGAAGAATCTCAAAATTTAACTGATTTTGGCAATATATTTTCGGACGGTAAATTTTACTAGTGTAAATACAAATAATTATTTTTAAATAAAACATGTTTTAATTACCATAACATACCATTATGAATCCATACATAAGAATTCTCACATTTTAAAAGCTAGCATAAGGAGGTTCCACATCAGACTTTGAAAAAGATTTGAAATGATGAGCAAATATTCGTAATAATATTTCAGTTTGTTAGCCAAACTCATTGACACTTATTTTTATTCATTACAAGATGTGCACAAATAAATTTGTTAGTAATAAACAACTGAAATGCAATGATTTGTCATGTCAGATATGAGTACTACTACATAATATCCCCTGAGTACTGCCAGAAAATGAACTGAAATCATTCAATGGAAAGAATTCAGGGTAAGTGCCAAAATAATATATAATAATTGGTGCATGGAGGTTGGTATATTTTGCAATCAAATGTGTGTAAGGTGCACCTACATAGACAGAACATTCAATGATTGAGAGCAGCAAGCACAAGCACTTGAGATTGCATAGCGGGGGCTTTGAGGTTATGTTGTAGGATAACATTATTTGATTCAGGGAGGAATAATATTCAGGCTCTTGCCAGACTAATATTAGGAAGAAGTCACCATGACCATACTAGGACATGTAGGTATAAGTACTCACATCTTAGCTAGATCTCCAGTCTTCAGGATATAATCTGCCTCACTAGGAATGGGCGAGAAGTGACAGATGCAGTTGTTTACAGATACGCATGTTGAAAATGCTATGCCTTTCTTGGAGTCTTTCTCTTTTTTGAACACCTTAGAGGTTTCATCCAACAGCAGTTGGTCACCGTATTCGCATATTTCTCTCGCGGATGCGTCGGGGACGCATTTGGCGATAACTTGTTCTAATACACCTGAAACAATGTACGAGGATAAATAAACTATTCTACAAAGAGTTTATAGTAGTTAAAGCTAGAACAGAAGGGCTTGGAACTCCCACCTCAGCCGCATGGCGATGACACGCGTCCTTTCATGCAACCTACGTATCAGATAAAATTTTCATTTGAGACCGTTTTATTATTGAAATGATGTGTTTGGTACTTACGATTTACAATTTGTCCTGCTAATTTGTACTTGGTTACTACCAAGTCTTCTGCGACCGTTTTCTCTACTTCTTTGTCGTCAGCCATTTCTAAAAATTGTGGAATTTTTGCCCAAGCAAAGCAACGCACTCGGATTCTGATTGGTTGTAAAAACGTGTCAGCCAGCCAACTAAGTCACGTGACTATATTATCGAATCATAAGATAGCGGGAAAACTAAATTATTTTAAAAATTGTACACACAGCTATAAATTTTAAATTGTTTCATAAAGTAACTAAAATTCACAATATTTAACATTTGAAACAAACAACTTCAACTTCAACTTTTTATTCGAATGGCTTCTGCGGCGTAACCACAATTTTGCCAATGTCGCGTGGATAGAGCGAGAAACAAACAACGAAGAACGTGATAAGGCTCAATTTTGATTGACGTACAAAACTCTTGAACTCTAAAATTAAAACCCTTGTAAAGTTGTAAACCAATAAGAAAACTTCCCTCAAAAAAGGTTTATCGAATCTGAATGACAAAAATATCTAAATATCTATAAAAAAATATGAGAACAATGATGACCACAGATGGCGTATACAGCACTGTTGTAATTAGGCTACGTGAATTGATCTGGTGCCGATTCAGTGATGTAAATATGTAGAGAAAGAATAAAAGTAATTGTAAATTAAACCATTTTACTTCTTCACAACTTAGAGGAAAAACTTCTATTGACAGAGTGTATATATAACAAACAGTTGCTAGGCGACAACATTGTCGATGACATATAAAACCTTTATGTAGGTATATCACCTAAAAGTTCATATACTACAACACCCCCACTTAATCCACAATGTTGTACACAGAACTCATGTTTCTGCCTAGTAACTATTAACTCCCCTAGTTAACATAATCAGCCTGTTAGCGAGAAACCGCAGCACCACCAAAAACAACCAGGCAACCCAGAGAAAGATTTCTCATCAGGGCTGTTCCCCCAATCAGCGTCTGCATCAGAGGCTAGTTACATTTTTTGTAACACAGCGATAGTTCCGCCGTCCCCTTCAGATACCTAGGAACGCGATTCACTGTCATGTGGGCATGAATTTTCTCGTTCCAACATCAAGCCGTACTTTCCGCTCTTCCCCCTTTTGAACGAAACATTCTGGCTGTTCCATTTAAACCTCCTGTATATCTCCAACAGTTATCACATTTATGTGATTTACTCTTGGATCCTTTTCGGCTGCCAGCACTTGTGCGTTTCATGGCATCTTGAACCGATACAGGGTCAGATATACCAGCTACTTGACAGTTATAGACCATGTCCTCATCTCTCTTGGGACGTCTATCTCGAACTGGGTAGCGTCGTTCAGTAGGAACAACCACATTATTTGCTGGACCATCAATATTTGTATCGACTGGGCCTTGCAAATCTTCTGCCACAGGATTTTCTAAATCGACAGAGTCGAAGAAGTTCTCTCCAGAGTCTGATTCGTTTGTTGAACTAGATGAACCACCTTGAACATCTACATGAACAACTGAACTCCTTGGTCTTGAAACTTCTTCATCAATCAGGACATTCGGCCTAGACACTGGTACCCCCACTGCAACCGGTCCAGCTAACCTTAGTAACTCTGGTGCAGTGGTAGGACGACTAGTCCCAAGAATGTCATTTTGCAGATATATTTCTACAAAATCATTTTTAGAAACGACTTGTTTCTTCTTCATCACGGGCACATTCTCAAAGAAAGTTGCGTCTCGAGCAGTAATTACTTTCGTGGGGTTATTATCCAAATCGATAAATCGATATCCCTTTTGGTTTTCAGAATATCCAGTCATTACCATTGGAGTCGTTTTCGCGTCAAACTTCTTCCTAGAATGATTCTTTATAAGAACCTGAGCCCTGGACCCGAATACCTTAAGATTCGTCAAGTCGACTCGTTCTTTCGTAAAAACCTCTTCAGGAAGTTTGTCCGCCAGGGCCATAGTCGGAGACCTATTTTTCAGATACACCGCACAACCAACAGCCTCTCCCCATAATTTCTTGCTGAGACCAGCATCGTGTATCATGCATCTCGCCTTCTCAGTAATAGTCCGTATAGTCCGCTCTGCTATTCCATTTTGCTGAGGTGTATACGGTACCGACGTCTGATGCTGTATACCATGCTTCTTCAGAAAATCTCCAAATTCACGGTTCACGTACTCTGTACCATTGTCAGTACGTAACTTTTTGATTTTCTTACCAGTCTGATTTTCAACTAGCACCTTGAATTCCTTGAATTTCGCCAATACTTCAGTTTTAGATTTTAGCAGATATACGAACGTTTTCCGACTAAAATCATCCACAAACACCAAGAAGTATTTATTGCCACCATAGGAATCTACCTCCATTGGGCCTGCTAAATCCGAATGCACTAGTTCGAGCAAATCCTTTGCTCTCTTACCTTTCCTTTTCGGAAATTTCTTCACGCACTCTTTCCCCTTACAGCAACCTTCACACGGTTCCGTGCTCACCGCTCCATATGTCAATCCATCTGCTAAGCCTTTCAATTTCTCCATCAAAGGCCCACTCAGATGACCTAACCTTCTGTGCCATAAATCGAAAGCACTCGAAGAAGCATCTGGAGGAGACGTAAGAACCATCGCTGTCTCTTTCTCTAAAACATATAAACCATGTTTCTGGGGTGCGGTTAAGAAAGCGTCACCTACTACAGTCACGTCTTTCTTCTTAAAAATATTACAGCAAGTCTTATCAAAAACTACAACAAAGTCCTTACTACACATTGTGCTAACTGATAGTAAATTCGTCATCAAACCTGGTACATTCAACACATCTTCAAACCTTACTGACTGTCCCATGGCATACACATCCCCCTTAATTCTGGAAACAATTTTAGCGTTGTTAGCAGTCGTCACTACTTTCGCACCAACGTTTTTCTTGTCTTCCAAGATGTGTTTGTCTGACGTCATATGAGATGTTGCACCGGAATCTATGACCCATTCGCTTTTGCCGATAGTCGCCGACATAGCAGTTATCAGCCCGGCAGTTTTCGCTTTACTATCCTTCTTGTCTTCTGTTGTATCCTTGCTGTCATCAGGTTTCCTGTCTCTGCACTGCCATTTAAAGTGTCCTTTTTTCTTACACAAGTGACATATAACCACCTTCTTGGTTTTGTCACTCTTTGACATCAATGCAGCAGGTGAGTTGTCCTCTGTACTTTCCTTCCTCATCGATTCTTTCATTAACGCTGCCATTACAGTTTCCGTTGAAATCTGTATGCTCGAATGCTCTAATGTCATCACTAATGAATTGAAGGCATCAGTCAAACCAGCCAGCATTATGATCCCGACGAACTCATCATCAAGACCAGCCTTTATGCTAATTAACGCTTGACTCGTGGTCTGAATGTCATTCAAGTACTCTTCAATAGTGTTGAACATCGTCAGTTTGACGTTGAACAGCTTCCGCAACAAATATAGTCGTCGCAGTAGTCCACCATCAGCATACGCTCGCTTCAGCGCCAACCAAGTATCTCTCGCTGTTTTGACGTGCATTATCATGGGATAAATCTTTTCCGTGCACATGAGGCAGATTTTGCTCCTAGCTTTGGCATCTTTTTTCATCGCCTCCACTGAATTCAGCTTAAAATCGTCATCAATGCACTCCCATAAATCCATGTCCGTCAAGAACATTTCCATGGCAAAAGCCCAAGTGCCATAATTGGCTTGGCCAGATAATTTTGCAAAACTAGTCATATTGGAACCAGCTTCCATTTTTGCGAGATCCAATACTTACTCCATCACTACTGGAAAAGGAACCAGAACGTTACTGGGCCCATAACCTGTTGTAATTAGGCTACGTGAATTGATCTGGTGCCGATTCAGTGATGTAAATATGTAGAGAAAGAATAAAAGTAATTGTAAATTAAACCATTTTACTTCTTGGTGTTTGTGGATGATTTTAGTCGGAAAACGTTCGTATATCTGCTAAAATCTAAAACTGAAGTATTGGCGAAATTCAAGGAATTCAAGGTGCTAGTTGAAAATCAGTTGAAAGTCTTCTGACCGATATGAAGCTAAAAAAAAAACTAAATTATTTATTTTAATAATAATAGAACACGTACATAGAATTATGGCAATTGACAAACTATAATCTACTCCGTAGAGGGAACTGTCACTGTAAGTACTGTAACTACTATCAGTACTCTACAAACAGTTTATAACAATACGAGTTCTACGTTATTCTTTTCCTACTTCTATGGTTCTAGGACCTTCTACGATGACGACCAAAGAGTATAGATACACTATGGACTATGGAACGACATAACCTACAATACTGTAGTTTCGACAGCCGACTGACTGTACCGTTCTCTTCTGTTACAACGTGAACGTGACTTTTTTGGCGGCAATCGAATTGTCAACGTGAAAATTTTGTTTTTATTTCCAAAACTTGTGTTTCTTCGAGTGATAATGTGTAATATTGGTGGATAATTAACCATTATGTGTTCATTAATGTGTACGAGTGTGGGAAATTGAAATAAAGTTGTGAAAGTGACTTTTCTAATTGCTCCAAAAAAGTCCGTGTAAAGTTTAAGTAAAGCGCCACTACTTTACTTAAACACTATTGTTGTAGTATATGAACTTTTAGGTGATATACCTACATAAAGGTTTTATATGTCATCGACAATGTTGTCACCTAGCAACAGTTTGTTATATATGTGTCTTGTCAGTAGAAGTTTTTCCTCTAAGTTGTGAAGAAGTAAAATGGTTTAATTTACTATTACTTTTATTCTTTCTCTACATCTTTACATCACTGAATCGGCACCAGATCAATTCACGTAGCCTAATTACAACAGGTTATGGGCCCAGAAACGTTTTGGTTCCTTTTCCAGTAGTGATGGAGTAAGTATTGGATCTCGCAAAAATGGAAGCTGGTTCCAATATGACTAGTTTTGCAAAATTATCTGGCCAGGCCAATTATGGCACATGGGCTTTTGCCATGGAAATGTTCTTGACGGACATGGATTTATGGGAGTGTATTGATGACGATTTTAAGCTGAACTCAGTGGAGGCGATGAAAAAAGATGCCAAAGCTAGGAGCAAAATCTGCCTCATGTGCACGGAAAAGATTTATCCCATGATAATGCACGTCAAAACAGCGAGAGATACTTGGTTGGCGCTGAAGCGAGCGTATGCTGATGGTGGACTACTGCGACGACTATATTTGTTGCGGAAGCTGTTCAACGTCAAACTGACGATGTTCAACACTATTGAAGAGTACTTGAATGACATTCAGACCACGAGTCAAGCGTTAATTAGCATAAAGGCTGGTCTTGATGATGAGTTCGTCGGGATCATAATGCTGGCTGGTTTGACTGATGCCTTCAATTCATTAGTGATGACATTAGAGCATTCGAGCATACAGATTTCAACGGAAACTGTAATGGCAGCGTTAATGAAAGAATCGATGAGAAAGGAAAGTACAGAAGACAACTCACCTGCTGCATTGATGTCAAAGAGTGACAAAACCAAGAAGGTGGTTACATGTCACTTGTGTAAGAAAAAAGGACACTATAAATGGCAGTGCAGAGACAGGAAACCTGATGACAGCAAGGATACAACACAAGGCAAGAAGGATAGTAACGCGAAAACTGCCGGGCTGATAACTGCTATGTCGGCGACTATCGGCAAAAGCGAATGGGTCATAGATTCCGGTGCAACATCTCATATGACGTCAGACAAACACATCTTGGAAGACAAGAAAAGCGTTGGCG
Organism: Opisthograptis luteolata; assembly: GCA_931315375.2. Classification (NCBI taxonomy): domain Eukaryota; kingdom Metazoa; phylum Arthropoda; class Insecta; order Lepidoptera; family Geometridae; genus Opisthograptis; species Opisthograptis luteolata. Next base: position 3,567,378 of record OV928043.1, read on the forward strand.
CGAAGGTAGTGACGACTGCGAACAATGCTAAAATTGTATCCAGAATTAAGGGGGATGTGTATGCCATGGGACAGTCAGTAAGGTTTGAAGATGTGTTGAATGTACCAGGTTTGATGACGAATTTACTATCAGTTAGCACAATGTGTAGTAAGGACTTTGTTGTAGTTTTTGATAAGACTTGCTGTAATATGTTTAAGCAGAAAGACGTGACTGTAGTAGGTAACGCTTTCTTAACCGCACCCCAGAAACATGGTTTATATGTTTTAGAGAAAGAGACAGCGATGGTTCTTACGTCTCCTCCAGATGCTTCTTCGAGTGCTTTCGATTTATGGCACAGAAGGTTAGGTCATCTGAGTGGGCCTTTGATGGAGAAATTGAAAGGCTTAGCAGATGGATTGACATATGGAGCGGTGAGCACGGAACCGTGTGAAGGTTGCTGTAAGGGGAAAGAGTGCGTGAAGAAATTTCCGAAAAGGAAAGGTAAGAGAGCAAAGGATTTGCTCGAACTAGTGCATTCGGATTTAGCAGGCCCAATGGAGGTAGATTCCTATGGTGGCAATAAATACTTCTTGGTGTTTGTGGATGATTTTAGTCGGAAAACGTTCGTATATCTGCTAAAATCTAAAACAGAAGTATTGGCGAAATTCAAGGAATTCAAGGCGCTAGTTGAAAATCAGACGGGTAAGAAAATCAAAAGGTTACGTACTGACAATGGTACAGAGTACGTGAACCGTGAATTTGGAGATTTTCTGAAGAAGCATGGTATACAGCATCAGACGTCAGTGCCGTATACACCTCAGCAAAATGGAATAGCAGAGCGGACTATACGGACTATTACTGAGAAGGCGAGATGCATGATACACGATGCTGGTCTAAGCAAGAAATTATGGGGAGAGGCTGTTGGTTGTGCGGTGTATCTGAAAAATAGGTCTCCGACCATGGCCCTGGCGGACAAACTTCCTGAAGAGATGTTCACGAAAGAACGAGTCGACTTGACGAATCTTAAGGTATTCGGGTCCAGGGCTCAGGTTCTTATAAAGAATCATTCTAGGAAGAAGTTTGACGCGAAAACGACTCCAATGGTAATGACTGGATATTCTGAAAACCAAAAGGGATATCGATTTATCGATTTGGATAATAACCCCACAAAAGTAATTACTGCTCGAGACGCAACTTTCTTTGAGAATGTGCCCGTGATGAAGAAGAAACAAGTTGTTTCTAAAAATGATTTTGTAGAAATAGATCTGCAAAATGACATTCTTGGGACTAGTCATCCTACCACTGCACCAGAGTTACCAAGGTTAGCTGGACCGGTTGCAGTGGGGGTACCGGTGTCTAGGCCGAATGTCCTGATTGATGAAGAAGTTTCAAGACCAAGGAGTTCAGTTGTTCATGTAGATGTTCAAGATGGTTCATCTAGTTCAACAAACGAATCAGACTCTGGAGAGAACTTCTTCGACTCTGTCGATTTAGAAAATCCTGTGGCAGAAGATTTGCAAGGCACAGTCAATACAAATATTGATGGTCCAGCAAATAATGTGGTTGTTCCTACTGAACGACGCTACCCAGTTCGAGATAGACGTCCCAAGAGAGATGAGGACATGGTCTATAACTGTCAAGTAGCTGGTATATCTGACCCTGTATCGGTTCAAGATGCCATGAAACGCACAAGCGCTGGCAACCGAAAAGGATCCAAGCGTAAATCATATAAATGTGATAACTGCTGGGGATATACAGGAGGAAATTTAAATAGAACAGCCAGAATGTTTCGTTCAAAAGGGGAAAGAGCGGAAAGTACGGCTTGATGTTGGAACGAGAAAATTCATGCCGCGGTTTCTCGCTAACAGGCTGATTATGTTAACTAGGGGAGTTAATAGTTACTAGGCAGAAACATGAGTTCTGTGTACAACATTGTGGATTAAGTGGGGGTGTTGTAGTATATGAACTTTTAGGTGATATACCTACATAAAGGTTTTATATGTCATCGACAATGTTGTCACCTAGCAACAGTTTGTTATATATGTGTCTTGTCAGTAGAAGTTTTTCCTCTAAGTTGTGAAGAAGTAAAATGGTTTAATTTACTATTACTTTTATTCTTTCTCTACATCTTTACATCACTGAATCGGCACCAGATCAATTCACGTAGCCTAATTACAACAACTATCCTCATCCCATCATCTCATCATCATCATCATCATCATCATTTAAACTTGATTCAACTCTCTGACTTTGAAATATTTTATACTTGACACTTGCAAATACACTAATCGTGTGACGCCATAAAGAAAACAAAAAAAAAAAAAGTGAAACGTCAAACCTGCGTTCTCATTCTCACGTCTTACGTCATAGTAAACTACATTAGTCCTGTCAACTCCTCTCACTCTCCACTACCTACATAATACTATAATCCAACTTTTTGTTTGTAATAGTTTCATTTTGCATTTATTTAATGGTAATATTTGGTATTATAAAACAAAACAATTATTAAAATGGAAGAATTGGAACGATTGTTGAATACGTTAAATGAAAAAGTTATATTCGGTGAACAATTGATAGAACAGCTGGAACCAGTGGAACAAATTGACGGTGTTAGGAAATTACAGAGGAAAATTAATCAAGAGGTCGAGTTTCTGAAAAGGGTAAGCGAGAAAAATGCGAATTTTGTTATGTATTATTGTGATACTCATAATGTATAATTGCAACAACCCATATAACAATAATAAAAATAAATTTTAGTTACAAAAAACAAAGAAAGTGAAGCCTGAACAGCTGTCCTGTTCAAATCTCAGACATCTAGGTGCTATGGTAGAATATGCCAGAAAGCCTGGAGTAGTAGCCGTGAGCAAAGTCTTCCACTTGGACAATAACACTAAATTATTTGTTGACATAGTCAGTGATGAAGGAAAGATATGGACTAAAGGTATGCCTAAAATATCCAACATTATCCTTATTCTTTGTACTGAAGCTATGTTTTCTGATAAGTTAGTAGCGATGCATGTAATGTTCTAGATAAGTTGCTTCAGTTATTATTTGACATGAACATTTAATATTTCACCATGTTTTTTAATGTTGCAGTGATTGCTCGAAATCCAAGATCTCTATCAGCTCTTAGCTCTGGGAATGCTTCATATGGTGCTCGCTCCATACTTGATCAAGCCGAAGACTATATGGAATGTGCTAAGCTATATCCATGCATGTATCAAACCCCTAAAGTATGTTTTGTTAATATTTAAATTTAATAAAACTTTTGCTTTCTTTTTTTGGACCGATCTGGTACTCATTTTAGTTTTGAGAATGTCTTTAGTCCTTAGGTCTCACTTAGGCTATGAGGCAATATTAAAAGCAACAAAAAAGTTTTATATAATAAGGTTTTTATATTGTATTTTAAGTTTTAAATACTTTTTTCAGGTGGTGTTCCAGCTTATGAGTGGTGTAGAGGAACACTTGGCTAATAAATTGAAAGCTATTGGGATTATTGTAAAAGGTGAAATATTACCAAACACTAATGTGGAAGAGAGTTATGATGAATCATCGTGTGGATCTGAATCATGTGATGATGATGATGATGAAAACCATAGGTAATATGAAATACATACTTGAGATGAAAAAAATACACATTACTAATTTATGTATTACTAGCTGCACCCTGCGGATTCACCTGCATCGTCCCGTTATCCTGCAGGAACCTTTTTTCGGGATAAATAGTAGCCTATATTGTGTTAATCCAAGGTATAAGCTATCTCCATTGTAAATTTCACAAAAATCCGTTCAGTAGTAAAAATTATATAATACACTAGCAAACCCGGCGAACTCTGTTTCGCCACCAGATGGCTTCGTTTTATGTAAGATTTTCCCGCTTTTCTGTTGAAATTTTTCCTGAATTTTCTTTGCTATAAACCTCACGGAGCCCGAGACCTTTCCAACGAATGCAAAACCGTGGAAATCGGTTTGTGCGTTCTGGAGTTATAGCGTCAGGAAGGAAAACCCGACTTATTTTTAAATAGTAGAAGAATATATAAGGGAAGTATTTTAATGATCTAATTACCATAAACATCTATTTGTTTCAGCCAAGAATCCATAAATGAAATGACATCTGTAAAAGAGCATCCTGAAATTAATACCTTAAACTTGGATGTTACTACCATGATGGCATATGTAAGCAATATGACTAATGGCCATTGTAATTATGTGTTCAAACAGAAAGTGCTTACCCAGCAATGTGAATGGGAGGCAGGCAAACCTGTAAAGCCAGTGCTTGAAAGATTATTTGAAGGTACTCCTTGCATTATTTTGGGTGCTCTTGAGGATCACCAATCTCAATTCTCGCATAAATTTTAATCATCCTATGACCTTCTACAGTTTTAGTTTTAAGTGTATGTGCTCTCGCGGACTTTTTTGTAGATCTTAATGGGACTTACAAACCCGTAATACATTATTTTGTTCTAGTGTCAATAGTTTTTGCAGGGCACGCAAAAATAGGTTTTCGATTTCACACCTTGGGTTGCAAAATAGCAATTTTCTTATGGATCCCTAATTTTTTTGGAAATACAATCCTATCCTTCCTCGATAAATGGACTATCCAACACTGAAAGAATTTTTCAAATCGGACCAGTAGTTCCTGAGATTAGCGCATTCAAACAAACAAACCAACTCTGCAGCTTTATAATATTAGTATAGATACAGTTAAGTAGGCAATAAGCACTTTAGACATTTTGCTACTTAAACATACATTTTGCGTTTTAGATGTCTTGCCCTTATGAGGGCTCTATTTTAGTTCTATTGCTACCTGTGCATCTTAGTAAAGGTCTGCTAGAACTCATTCCACTTTTCATTTTTTTTTATAGATAGCTAGGATAGTATGTTTTAAGTGTAAATTTACCTAGAAAACTTCTTTTATGTTACAGGAAAAACACTAGTCTGCTGTAAAACAGCTTGGGATGACTTTGAAAAAATTGTTCATACTTTGGGTGGCTTGAATGAAATCAAACGAACAAATGCATTGAAAGAAATGGTGACTGTTTATCCAGATGATTATGCAGGTATCAATTGTTCACCTATACTTACCAACTTTTTAATTTAAGTACCTACAACAGATGGAAAGATTACATTCATTTTATTAGCAGATATAAATTATAATATGATGTATTAGCACTGTGTGACTTAAACCCGCTTACCATCAGGTGGGCCGTCTGTTTATTAGCCATTTTATTTCATTAAAAAAACTTTAGTCACGCTTCTATGTGGCTTACGTTGTCTATTGTTACACAGAGAAGTGTGACTTAAGTGCGGGTTTATGTCACACAAGCTCTATAATAGTACTATATGTGTGTGATCTGTGATGAGCACGAATATTTGTTCCTGAGTCTTGGATATTTCTATCTATATAAGTATTTATTTCTCTATATAAGTATGTTTATCGTTGTCTAGTACCATAACACAAGTTTCAAGCTTAATTTGGGGCTAGGTCAATTTTTGTGCAATGGTCCCCGATATTTATTTTATACATATATACTTGTGACTTATACATGTTTATCAATGCACGGCGTTTAGCGTACCTTAATGCTATGCAATAATGGACTATACTAAATTACACATACTGTAATGTACTATGTGATTATTACCTATTGCCTGCAGCTCTGCTCGCGCAGCGATTACAATCCTCTAGTCATAGCAATTCATGTGCGACTTCCTACGATCAAAATCGCGTCAAAATCAGTCCAGTAATTCCAGTAATATATCCCATTAAATTTTCAAATACCTATGTATTGAAAGTGCGGGAATGGAGGGTTATAATTATGTAAGTTTAGAATACACATTGATAATGTTTTTTTCTTCTTTATTTTAGGAGAAGATGACAACATGAGGAAAACTTTATCAGTTAGGGGGCATGTACGTCAGAGATCAAAAGTAGTTTTCAACTTTGGTCATAGAATAAAAGCCCTGACAGTATCGGCTAATGAAGGATTTGTTAGAGCTGCATCACAACAGGTATATTAATTAACAGTTATTTAAAAAACAAGCATGACATTGGTTAAATGAATTTAAAGTTTTTTGCTTCGCTTGATCTTGCAATGTATTCAAATTCATGAATGAACGCCATCTACCGTATGTTCATGAAGAACTTTTGTTAATTGTCTGTCATAAATATTCCATTAATACAGAATAACAATCTTAAATACTGATGGGTTTTGTGGAAAATAAAAGCAGATTGCACGAATTTTATGTGATACTTATATTGTGAAGAAAAACACACAACCATTAGCGAAGGGCGGAAATTAGTATGCGAGAGCGAGATAGAGAGAGCTGTCTATCTGTCACTGACACGATATTGACATTGACATATGTGACGTTTTGTTTACTCACTAATACCTACCCTTAAACAAAAAACTGTTTATAGGAATGTTATTACAATATTAAACCCTAGAATACCACGAGCCCGAATAAACATTTTTTATTTATAAGGAAAGTTATTACAATATTAAACCCTAGAATACCACGAGCCCGAATAAACATTTTTTATTTATAAGGAAAGTTATAAAATTAATTCTATAACAATTATAGTAAACTGAAATGGTAAATAAACTTCTATTAGTTTTATAAAACTATGCAAGAAAATACAAAAGTATACAAACTAAACTAGTATACAAAGTATAAAAGAAAACATATATAGCAGGCGATTAGTACTAAAGCGACTCAATTTATAAGACTTAAACCTAGAGTACATTTATAATGTTTTTCTGCTGTGAGAGCTTTCGTTAATATATCAGCTATCATTTTATCTGTACATAAATATTTAACATTTACAATTTTGTCATTTATGGCCTCTCTTACAAAATGATGACGCAAATCAATGTGTTTACTTTTACTATGTAATGTCTGATTTATGCAAAGTTTTAGAGCAGATTGATTGTCATTAAATATTGTGATACAAAAAATTTCACCTAAACATTCTAATAGGAAATTTCGAATGAACTTGGCTTCTTTTGTTGCATCAGAAAGCGCCATGTATTCTGCTTCTGTTGTAGACAAGGCGACAGTGCGCTGCTTTCTGCTTTCCCAGGATACTGCTGTTTCACCAATTTTGAAAATGAAACCAGTGTATGAGCGTCTATCAATTATGTTCGAGCCCCAGCTAGCATCAGCGTAACCTGAAAGTTCAATTGTGTTACATTTTCTAAAAACAATTTTATAATGCATCGTTTTCTTGAGGTATCGCAGAACCCGCTTAGCAGCTTTCCAATGTGTTTCAGAGTTGCAATTATTGTATTGACTCAAGTAGCTGGCTGTGTGGGCTATATCTGGCCGGGTGCATACTGCGATGTACATGATACTACCAATGAGGCTACGATAGAGTGCATGAACTTCAGTTTCTTTGCCTTTTGTTAACATCAATCCAGGTTCTAAGGGTGTTGAAATCTCATTACAGTCAGTCATTTTAAATCTTTCTAGCACTGCCTTTATGTAACTTTCTTGGTCAAGTGAAATTTTACCTTGTTCTTGATGTAAACGCATACCAAGTATGTGAGAGGCAGGCCCGAGATCTTTCATTTCAAATGCTTTCTTTAACTCGGCCTTCAGCTCCTCTTTGGCTGCATTCTGGCTGCTAAATAGTAATATGTCATCGACATAAAGAGCAATAATTATTAAGTTACCTTTGCTTTTCCTTATGTAGACGCAGGGTTCACATAATGACTTCTTGAACTGTAAGTTAATCAAAACTAGGTTAATTTTATCATACCAGGCTTTTGATGCTTGCTTCAACCCGTAGATAGCTTTGTTCAGTTTAAATACTTTATTTTCCTTACCATCTATTTTAAACTGTTCTGGTTGTTCCATGTAAACAACTTCTTTCAAATCTCCATTAAGGAATGCAGTTTTAACATCCATGTGGTCAACAGTAAGATCCATTTGAGCAGCTAGAGCTAACAAAATACGAATTGTGGAATACCTTACCACTGGAGAAAAAGTGTCTTCATAATCAATTCCATATTTTTGTGTAAACCCTCTGGCTACTAGCCTGGCTTTGTATCGCAGTAATTCCCCATCAGCACCACACTTTCTCTTAAAAATCCATTTACATTTAACAGCCACCTTTCCAGGAGGTAAATTTGTTAATGTCCAGGCTTGGTTCTGTTCAAAAGATTCATACTCTTCTTTCATTGCAGACATCCATCTCTCGCTATCTGGACCAGACAATGCTTCTTTGACCATTTGAGGCTCATCATCATAATTTATATTTTCTACAGTTTTAGTTAGAACTGACAAATGTGCTAAAGTCTGTGAATCATCAGAGTTCACTTCTGTGTCATCTGGGCCCCAGGTACAGTCACTTACACCATCGCAGGGAGAGTAAGATAAATTTAAATTTGGACTTACAAATTCGCAGCTTTGGTCATCACTTTCAAATGATGTCTCCGATGACTGGTTGCATGGTTGACTAGTTGGTGTATTGGTCTCCTCTTCCTCGGCAGGCCTTCTAGATGCTGAATTATTAAGCTCACCTGTACCTGAGGTTTCTGCTGTTCTCTCTAACGCCTCGGTTTCATTACGCAGAAAATCACATGAACTAACATAAATATTTGGCTGTCCATGATGGTGTATATTTGCTATTTTATCACTGTAGAATTTGTTTTCCATAAATACAACATCCCTTGATTTAATGCATTTATGTGGACATGTTGGATCAACCAAGCGATATCCTTTTGTATCTGCACAGTATCCGACAAAGATATACCTTTTTGACTTTGCATCAAATTTCTTTCGCAACTCTTTGGGTATGAGACTAAAAGCCAGACAGCCAAATACTTTTAAATGAGATAAGTTAACTTTGTTACCCGACCATTTTTCTTCTGGAGTGAAGCCTTTTATTGCCTTAGAAGGTGATCTGTTCTTTATGTAGATGGCCGTGTTCACCGCCTCTGCCCAGTATTGCTTGCCCAGATGCGCATCCTGCAGCATGCAGCGGGCTGCTTCGATGATGGTGCGGTGAGAGCGTTCCGCCACTGCATTCTGCTGTGGACAGTATGGCACTGTGGTCTGGTGGCGGATGCCATGCTGCTCCAAGTATGCCTGGAATTGTTTGTTAACATATTCTGTACCATTGTCACTTCTAATACATTTTATTTTAAGGTTGGTTTCATTTTCTACCAAGACTTTAAAATTTTTAAAAGTAGCAAATACTTCATCTTTAGATTTTAGAAAATAACCATATGTCTTTCTACTAAAATCATCTATAAATGTCAAAAGATACCGGCTTCCAGTAAATGATGGTTCTGACATTGGACCACATAGGTCACTGTGTATCAGAGCCAATTTTTCAGTGGCTCTAGTGTCTGATTTCTTGGGAAAAGGGAGTTTTGATAGTTTCCCTTCAACACATGCTACACATGGTTTGAAATTTTTTTCATTGTAAGTAATACCAATAGCCATACCTTCCTTCAAAAGTCGCATACTTCTTGCATTGAGATGTCCTAATCTTTTGTGCCATACCTCTTGAGTTACATTGGTACCTGTACTTGCACTGGCTGCGCACTCCTCCACCTTGCCCACCACAGCTTCTTTGACACCAATTTCATTCCCCGTTGCATCCGGAATGGTATCTAATTGGTAAACGCCATTTACCATCGATGCTGTGGCAACTTCGCTGGCACCATCATAAACAGTACACTTTTGTTTATCAAAATGTACCACAAGACCCTTCTCTGTCATCCTGCTAACTGACAATAAATTAGTGGAGAGCTCTGGAACATAAAGAACATTGCTAATTCTCTTGGAACCACTTTCCAATGATACATGAACATCACCTCGCCCTGTGCACTCGATATGTTGATTGTTTGCTACTGTTACTTGCTTCGTAGGTTGTTTTTGAAAATTATCCATAATGTTTTTATTGTTTGACATGTGACAGGTTGCCCCTGAGTCCACATACCAGGCGGATGAGCTGATATCTACAGACAAGGCAGTCAAAAGGGTTGTTGAACTGTCATCTACTTTTTCACTTGCCATGTTACATTTGTTAATATTTACTTTACAATCCTTTATAAAGTGTCCAGTTTTCTTGCAGCGATAACATTTTAATTTTGATTTGTTTCTCACAAAAAATGCTCCTTCTTCTCGATTCCGA